>OX403602.1:5005000-10005000 GCA_948107665.1 Lomographa bimaculata | reverse complement strand
TTTGTATTGATGAAAGTTTACGTCTTTGGAAAGGTAGGCTAAAGTTCAAACAGTACATTCGGACGAAGGCTGCAAAGTTCGGTATCAAAACTTTCGAACTCTGCGAGAGTGCTACGGGATATATCTGGTCTTTTATCGTTTATACGGGGAAGGATAGCACATATGATCCGGAACTCGCAAAAAGCACCGCAGTAGTACAAAAGTTGATTGAGCCCTTACTTAATAAAGGATATCGGTTATTTATGGATAGCTGGTTCAATTCTCCCTATCTCGCTCGTTTTCTATAACGCAACGGTACTGATTGTGTAGGCACCCTACGTCCAACTCGTGCAGACGTACCCAGATTGGTTACAAAAGCTCCGTTCAAACAGGGCCAACTAGTAGCGAGGCATTCAGGGGATGTCTGTGTCTTGTCCTGGATGGACAAAAAGAGGATTGATATGGTTTCGACCTGCCATGGGTCAGCCACTGACTTACCCAATGTGTCATCCCATCGACCTACTCGTCCCGAGCTATTTAAGCCTCAGTCCATCCTGGACTATAATTGGTCAACGGGCGGTGTTGATCTTAAGGATCAAATGCTCGAGCCGTACCTACTGGAGCGGAAGCGATGTAACAAATGGTATCTGAAACTTTTCAAGCGACTGCTCAATGGTTCAATCCACAATTCACGTGTCCTGTTGGAGTCTTCCCTGAAAGCACGACAGGACAATCTGAAATTCCGTCTATAATTGGTGCATGCCAATCTTTCTCATCACCATTCACGCATTCCCAAGAACCGTAGAGCAGAGTCATCCCATAATAGAGCAGCGCCTTTTCCCCATGTCGTCAATTCCACACATTGGCCGGTTCGTCTGCCGCAGACCGACAAAGATCAGGCACGTAATCGCCAAAGTCGGCATAAGTGCGTCGTTTGCCTCCAGGAAGGGCGGAAAATGCAAAGGACAACTTATAAATGTGAGACTTGCAACGTCCCCCTTTGTGTGGAAGACTGCTTCAAGAAATATCATTCACTGTCATAATTTTCTAGGTGAACCTTTTGCTTCCGATCTTTACTTCTGACCAGTTGTCTATTTGTAATTGATGGATTGGATGCAGGGTTTTTGTGGGTGTAGTACGAATATTATATTTTGAATCTGAGTGAATGCTTGTGTGTTTTTTTAATAACGTATGTACATCTTATTGTACTAGGGTGACCAAACGTTTAAAACCATACTGTTTTGTCTAAAGTCACTGCTTTAATATGTCGCCATACCTATTTATGTTATTCCTAAAAACCCTTGAACGTCGCATTAAGTTATTGTGGCTATCTATACGTGAAAATATGTTTGTTCTAGAATCGCTGCTTTAATATGTCTCGATACCTATTTATGTTATTCCTAAAAACTCTAAATGTCGTAATAAACGATTGTAGCTATTAGTGAAATAACTTTACTGTTTTTATTTAGTCTCGATACCTATTTATGTTATTCCTAAAACTCTAAATGTCGTAATAAGCTATTGTAGCTATTAGTGAAATAACTTTACTGCTTTTAATAAGGCTCGATACCTATTTATGTTATTCCTAAAAAACCTAGATATCATATGGGAAATTGTAGCTGTTTGTTACTGAAAAAAATGTTTTGTCTACAATCACTGCTTTAACAAGTCTCAAAACCTATTTGAATTCCTCAAAATTCTTAATAGCGTAATGGGATATGGCAGCTACCTATTATAGCACAATCTTCAAAATTGGACCAGTAGTTATAGAGAGTTACCTATTATATACAAACATACATCTAACTTCTATATAATATTACCAGCTGCGCCCCGGGGTTTCACCCGCGTTGTGATGAGAAGTGAAGACGATGATGATGGTGAAAAGTTTCATATGTTAATCCAGGTTATAAACTATATGTGTGCCAAATTTCATTCAAATCCATTCAGCCGTTTTTGCATCATTGAATAACAAACATACAAACTTTGTCATTTATAAGTAGGATTAGTAAGTGATGATAATGTGCTAAATTAAAAAATATACTGCATAAAATAATGTTTTTCTATTTATTTACAAACATTCAATAAAGGTCATTGGGCGTTTCTGACCCACTTTATGAAAGTTCGCGTACACAGACCAAATCAGTTTTAAATTGAAGAATTCAATACCACTTTTCAAAATATGTATTTTTTTTTTTAATATACAATGGGAAAATAAAGTTATTTAACATTAATAAAACAGAAGTTTTTACTTTTAGCATTGTGGAAACGTGTCGTTCAGTCACTATAAATGTTTGTATAGCTGTACGAAATATCTCTCTCTCGCTCGCACATTTAGCAGGTAGATAAAAACAGGTAGGTACTGAAATGTGCATGCGCCAGCGCCGCTTGGACCGCGTCGCAGTCGTACGTCATCCGTTGTTTCGATCTGTGCGTTTACACCTGTGTTTCTGTTATTTATTCATTTTATCGACTACCTGTGCGCGTTTTATGGACTATTGGCTTTGCTTGACGATTGGTTTTACGTTGAAATGGAAAGACAAAATAGTAATTGTGTGTCGTGTAATCGATCTGTTTTACGTCGACGAAAACACATATTGACAACGCTCTTTCTAGAAAGATACCGAGGTCATGCAGTATTATTATTGCAAGAAATTATTCCACACGAGGTAAGTAACCTATACAGTTATTATACCTACTTACCGGCTCACAAACCTGGACTATGAAATAGCGATAGAAAGAAATACTTTTAACCATGCTTTTGTCATTATAGGTACGCTTATTTGGTATCGTAGCCTTTACCGTGAATATAGTCGCAGTTATCGCAAACGATTTCTTTGTTTGTGAGGAATTGCAATCGTTTTTACTAAAATGAAACTATTTTTAATTGCTAATTAATATAATTTCTACTGCTTGGTCATAAACGATGGAAAGATCCGGGTGCGGCACGTTGCCATGAAGCGCTAATGCACGGGACGGCAACGCCGCACCCGTCGTCGTAAAGCGATGTGTGTTACTGTCATTGGCGGTTGGCGGAGATCTTTGTATGCTGACAGTGGAAGTTCTCCGGTTGATGTGAAGATGATGATGTTAATATTTCTCAGTATATGCAATTTTTTATAAATTGTTTCAGATTCGTTTTGATGGCTCAAGAGCCATATGCCATGCTTGCTGGGTGAGATTTGATCGTCAATTGCACAACCAACCCATAGAAAACCAGCCTGTACTAAATCAACATATATCACATCAACCAGTGGATGACCAACCCGTGCAAGATCAAGCAGTTCAAGATCATGTACCACATCAAGTTGAAGGAGAGGCAGACCAGAGAGATGGTGCGGGTCAACAATTGGGTCCCGGTTTTGTTGCACCTAGTGGATATTTGCGAGCATCAAATACAGCCAGGCATTGTGTTTTTCCAAACTGCAGAAATGTGGTGGCCCACATTGTTCCACCGTATGCTAAGTTTCAACTTTTGCATAATTATAATTTTTACATACCGGAATTAGCTCGGGTTTGCAACTCTCATTTTATAAGAAATGATTGGGAAGACTTAATTAATACCCCTTCACTCGAAAACTTTAATGGTGCTCATGTTGTTGGCATGATGAATCTGTACAAATGGGGTTTCGAACGGAGAAATCAATTTGATTATGAAAATATCGAACAAATAGATGACAACGAATTCCACTTTTGGACGGGTCTTACAAAATATAAATTTAATGTGATTTTAAACCAAACGCCTTCTCTGCGTGATAGATCAGAACGTCCTGCCACGGTTCTTGGAATTTACCTAACTAAAATAAGAACCGGTGAACCAGATGACCGCTTAGCTACTAAATTCAATATGTCGAGGAGAACATTAGAAAGAAAATTAGTGATAGCAAGAGAATGCTTAATTAATGATTTTGTGCCACAGCATTTGGGCTTAAATCATATTACAAGAGAAGATGTGGTAGCCAGAAACCTTTCAATCCCAAGCCATTTTTTCGGTGGTAACCAAAATGATCCCGCAGCCATTGTCGTATGTGACGGAACATATATTTATCTGCAGAAGAGTGCGAATTTCCTTTTTCAGCGGAAAACTTACAGTCTCCATTAGTTTCGGAACTTAGTCAAACCCTTTTTATTAGTATGTACCGATGGCTACATACTAGATGCTATGGGACCATATACAGCAAATACTTCGGACGCAAGAATTATGCTCGACCTGATGCGACAAGATTCTCCGATTCATGGGTTCTTGAGAACTGATGACATTTTTATACTGGATCGTGGATTTCGAGATTCGATCAATACTATTGAAGAATGCGGATATAATCCTCACATGCCACCAACGAGAGCAAGAGGAGAACAACTGACGACGTTAGATGCCAATAAATCTAGGTTATTAACTATGATCCGTTGGGTAGTAGAAACTATTAACAGCAGATTTAAAAAAGATTTTAAAATCTTCCGCCATGTATATTTTAATGTTGCTATGAGACATATGATGGTCGCCTTCAGAATAACTGCGGCAATAATTAATGCCACTCGAAATCCATATGAAGACCATATGTATGCGGAACAGTTCATATCCATAATAAATGAGCGGATGAATCAACGCAATGAGCTGGCAGATTATGTGATAAGGCATCATTTGAACAGGCAGAGAGTAGCGTTCGTGCGACTCGACGGAAACGATCCGGATTTTGAAGACTTTCCGCGCCTTACATATGAAGAATTAATGTTATTTACGTTGGGATCGTACCACTTGAAAATCGCGAGGTCATATTGCCACGAGCACATGCGTTTGAGTGGAGTATACCACATCGAAATATACCGACACCAAGAAATTATCGAAAACAAGATACTAATAAGAGGCCGAATTCAGTCGCGACACGTCCGTAGTAAACAATATTATACGTATATTTTAGTAGATCCCAATCGAATTGGAAGAAATGGCATTGATCAGTATTACTGCTCGTGTATACACGGTCGCCGCACTGTTGGAAGCTGTGCGCATGTTGTAAGCATAGTTTACTTTTTATCATGGGCCAGGCATCAAGATGTGATAGATGCACCTGCAGCCTTTTTAGATGAAATAACAATAGATTTTGATCAAGCAGAATAAAAATATTATTTAAGTAGAACTGGATTTTATTTTTATGTCCCTTAAATAGTTTAAAACAACTGCTTTGGATAAAACTAGCACATTCTACTTTCTTTCTCGTGGGAATTTCCCCATGGGAAATTATCCAATGCCACTTAGGGATGACTAGCTTTCGACTGGTAAAAGTATTTTGAAATCAGTCCAGTAGTTTTTAGTTAATTCGTTACAAAAATGCTTTAAAAATGCCTTCATAATAATAAATAAAATATTTTTTTTTCTCAATTCTCCCAAGGCCCACAAGAATGCGACCCATACCACTGGGGTGCAGATACATTTATCTAAATACCTTGCCCTATTTCGTTTGTGTACGCCGTGGGTCAAATGTCCGAACAAAATGCCCAATGACCTTTGCATGGATACAAAATTATCGTCTCGTCATTATCACCAAAATAGTAAATATATGTTGTAAATAAAATGAAATTGGCTTATCAGAATGTTCTTTTACTTATTTACAAGCCTTCACTACATATGCACGCAAAAAAAAGATGTCGATAAAATATCGATCATTATGCAGCACATCACTACAACATAACCCTATTTTCAAAGAAAAATTGCAAATATTAAATTTCAAAATGTTGCTTATTTTTACAAAGCTATTATATATAAAAGCTATATATTTTTATTATTGAAATGTAATAAATAAACATTTTTTTATTCCTTTTCAATGTAAATAGGATAAGATTTCTTGTAAATATATGCTCCTAAAAAAAACTCGATGTATGACGTATTCTTTCCGTTTTTATGTAGTTGATTGTAGATAGAAGTTGTTATATTATTATACTTTCCTAAAAACAATATATTTAGAAAGTCAATAACGTTTACAGAACTTAGATAGATGGTCTAGTAATTTTATTGTGAGCATTTTTCTGAAGTGCTTCGTAATTTTTAAATGTGCGAGCTGCGCGGTGTGTCAAATAAGAAGCTTGTCATAAGTGACATTTGATGTTCGGTTGTTTAAAGGGTTAATAAAGAATACACTTTTAAAAACTATTGTTTTATTGTAGGGTTACATCAAGTATTTCGCTTTCCAAAAGGGTTCCGTCACCAAAAAAGATTGAGAACCGCAGCTCTAGAGAACAGTACCAACACGACGTGCAGCTAACTTCTTGTGCCAGGAATGACAAAAAAATTATTTACTATTACGTAGATTTGCAGAAAGTAATCATGCTGCCACGAATGGATCAATTTAAAACAGCAATATTCTGACCACGAATAATTGCGTTCAATGAAAGCTTCGTCCCATTGGGATCTAGCAAAAAGGAAAATTTGCCATACGCTGTTCTCTGGAACGAAACTATATCAGGAAGGAATCAAGAGGATATAATTTCAACATTCAGATCATTTTTCATGCATAAGCGTGATATAAAAAATATTGTCTTGCGGGCAAATAACTGCGCGGCACAAAATAAAAATTGGGCTTTTATGTGTTTCTTGGTAAACATAATAAACAGTGAACTTATTGCAGGAGAAACCATAACGATCAAATACTTTGAACCGGGCCACACGTTCATGACCGCAGATCACTTCAACCACCAAGTGGAAACGTCTTTAAAAAAGAAGAAAAAGGCTTTGATGATTTCGTCGATACAGTGAAAATTTCGATCGCAAAGAAGAACAAAGTCAAAGTGATGAATGTTGCAGATTTTTTCTATTACGAAGACGTAAGTTCGCAGCATAAAATTCGCAACCAAAAGCCGCGGGTATACCTTAAACAGATCATGGCTGTTAAAACTGCGAGTGGCAAGAGATGAACTTTTTGAGGGGAAAAATAAAAAAAATACTCATTTTCAGCCGTCAAAATATACCGCGTGGAATAACTTCTGAACGCAAAGCTAACTCAAAATTTGTGCCTGTAATGCCAGAAACAAGAAGAGATTTTTGGCTAAATCTACCTGTCTCAGACAGACTTTCAGATGTCTAAGGCTGATTTTAGTGTCACGCTGACCATCGCTGAGAACTCGGCGCGTATAGAATAGAATAGAATAATTATTTATTGGGAAACTGTCATGATAACATTGCAAGATGGAAATGCATTAGGTGAATACAGTTTACCCCTTACGGGTATCCAACACAAACATGGTAATAGCAAATTTACAATCAAATTTTAAACATACATTTTTTAAATGAACACTATTGTAATTACATATTCTACAATTATAAAGGGTGTCTAAGAATGTTTTTCGTTTTTGAATTGACCAATACGCGTCAACCGCAGGTAGCAGGGGGAGAGGAGTGGTCTCAAACGCTTGGCCGGCTTGTTAAGTTTAATAGCCATGAATAGTTTCAGGGGACCGTAGCGCGCGTTTTGCGTGCGAGCATTTTATAAAAACAACGATTCCTACACTATTGTTCGTCGTCTCTACAGGACACATTTTAATTTAACAAGCTTAAAACATGTGCCAAGTGCCAATTTAATTAAACATTGGGTGTGCAAGTTTGAAGAGACTGGGAATACAATGCCGGACAAATCGTCTGGGCGCAAAGGACATCAAGAACGAGCATGAACGTCGACCGCGTTCGCCATTCTGTTATGGACGACCCACGACACTCGTTGAGATTGCGCGCAGCTTCTCTTAATTTGAACAAATCTACGGTTCATCGCATTATTTTGAAAGACTTACATTTTCACTAATGGTGGTTAATATAGCTTATAGCGCCGTAATCTAGCACGCTATTTTTACACAACGGATAGCGCGCGCTATGTCGGCTCTTACTAGGCGCTATATAAATTGCGCTGCTGTGTTCGTATTTCGTAACGTATCGCGTTGAGCGAGAGCGACGACGCTGCGCGACTAACGCGCGTCGTCAGTCGTCGCGTTCTAGCGCTTGCTATTAGACGCGTTATGGACGATATGGATTGTATGTACATAAATAGTTAATTTATGTACATACAATCAATGAATTTTTAAATACGCCTATAATTGCTCTATTCATACTTATTTTTAATAAATATCCTTTCATCAATTATAGACAGTCCTAAGCCTGTAAAGTATGAAGGAAAGTTGATTGATTATATTTTATCGTATTATTTTATAAGATATCTAAGCGATGTAACTATTTTTGTTCTGCACGCTATCTGTTCAATGCGACGCGACGGATAGCGTACCCGCACGTTGCTTTACTCTCAGTTATAGTATAACGTAAAAATATCTACAGCGCGCTTTCTGTCCAACGAACGAGGAACATGCTATAACGTAGCGTAAAAAATAGCGCGCTAGAAAAATATAGTCTATAGTCTGTAGCGCGCTCTTGCCAAATAGCTGGTTTGAACATTACTAATTCACCCTCATACAATTGTTATTGTTAAAGAAATGAAGCCTGATAATCCTGATAAACGAGTCGAATTCTGCAGGACAACGAAAGCCGTTTTAGGAGTTTCAATAACATCTGATTCTCCGACGAATCGAATTTTCACATCAACGGTCACGTGAATAAACTGAATTGCAGGTACTGCCGAGAATCCGCTAGAACTGCATCAGAAGCTAAAAGTTGTTGTTTGGGCTGCCATTTTTTTGAGGATGACCGAGGTCGAACTCAGAGCGTTAATTCTGATCGTTATTGCCATATGATCCGGACTTTTTTGGCTACAGAAATGCAAAACCAGTATGGCTACAACCGCAACACCTTTTTCCAGTAAGATGGAGCTACTTCTCATGTTACAAATGACTCATTAGCTGCTCTACACGATATATTCGCTGGAAGAGTGATAAGTCGCCGAGGAGACATCAACTGGCCAGCGAGGAGCCCTGATTCGACGCTTGCAATTTTTTTCCTATTGGGCTACCTAAAAAGTAAAGCTTACAATCCATCGCCACCCAACCTGAATGTTTTGAAGCAAAGAATCACTGAAGAAATCAACTCTATTCCAAGAGCGATGCTCCAGCGAGTGATTGAAAATTTCAGCTCAAGATTAAATGAGTGGGAACAAGTGAATGGTGCGCATTTGCAAACGCTTGTTTTTCATAAATAAACTTCAAGAACTGCTCTTTAATTTAACAATAAATAAAACGAGTTTTAATGGATATTGTTGTTTTTTATTTAACATCTAAAAACGGAAAACACTCTGAGACACCCTTTATTTAGATGTAAATTTATTTAAATCCTATATACCTATAATAAATGTCAAAATGTTAAAAAATATGGTCAAATCGTTCAATATTTATCATGCGATACAATGTCAAAATAGCTTAGTAAAATATTCATTTAAATTTTAAAATACATTTTCAGTCAAAAGATTTTTTAGTTCTAATTTAAATCTATTCACAGGAAGTTTTATGATTGCTTGCGGCAAGTAATTAAAAACCTTTATGCTATTAATAGAAGTGCTCTTTTGAAAAATAATTGAATTTACTCTCGGAGTATACAAATAATCATCGCATCTCATCGGTGTATCTCGAGCACGCATTTCTGATTTCATTTCAAATAAAGAATTATTATTTTTAACAAACTAGCAAAGTTCTAATATATTGCAGTTAATGTTAGGTACTTTTTCTCCTTGAACAATTGTCTGAGAGAATCTTCACTACTCAAACCGTAAATAATTCGGAGACTTCGCTTTTTAGAATAATAGTGCTCTTTACTTCTACCGAGTTACCCCAGAAAACCATGCCGTATGTCAGTAGATATAGAATCTAACCGACTGCAGGAAGAAATAAACAACGTATCTGTACTTCAAGAATTTAAATTAACGTCATTAACAACGATTAACTTGTTACATAATCGGAACTCAAGATACTCTCCTAGATATACTAACTAATTTACGCCACGGACAATTTAACATTCATTTACTCACTCCTGAACAGCTGCAGAAAGAGCTCAGCATCATTTCTACGTATTTATTGAGTGACGTAACTATACCCGTAAACCAGGAGAACATAAGAAGCTTGTATTCTTTGTTAACCGTAAAGGCGAGAATTACTAAACAATACCTCATTTTTTGTATGTTTTATATATTTTAGTAAATAGTATTGTTGTGTGGTGTAGTAGTAGACATAGATAGTAAGGCCTAGTTTACACAGTACGAGCTGGCGTACGGGTCAGCCTGCCGAGTAGCTGCACTGCAGTGACTCGCTCTGTTTGGACGTCGCTTACGAGTAATTCGCACGTGCGAGTTGGACAGTACCTAGCATCCGAGTGAGTTACTTCAAGATTTTTTGTTTTCACTCGCATACTCGCCTGACAGCAACTCGTACATGACAGCAGCTCGCATCAGAGAACAAGAAAACCTATGGAATTGTTTCGATAATAACTACCGAAATAGAGATATGAGAAAAGCTTCTTTGGAACATATCGCAAAAGAAATGCATCTAGGTAACACCAGCGAGGTAACTAAGAAAATAAAAAAATTACGATCCACCTACAATCAAGAAGTGAATAAAATCGAAAAAAGTAAGAAGAGGAGCTGATGTGTATAAACCATCCATAAAATGGTTTGATATAATGGATTATATAATGAAAACAATTTAAAAGAAAAGCAAACAACAACTAATCTGGTGAGTTCTTTATTCGACTGGGTTATATTTAAATATTATTAATCATATAATTTTGCCAGGAGACAGCACCCTCATTACAGAAGTAATTTTTATATTTTTCTCTTTATTTTTCGGCAACAGCTTTTGATCTATTACTTGTTCGCGAACGGGCGATACTCGGTAACGCATTTATTTCTGATCTCCACATTCCAAGGTTTACAATGAAATTTAAAATATCTTCATAATCTATACTACCAGGTGGAGTGTATGTGATTAGTGAAGATTTCCGTAACCAGTTGTGCAGTACACATGTAGTTCGAATAATTTTTATTATGGTCTCCTCTTGCAACTGGATAGGTTTTCCCAAAACGCGGAATCGAGATGCTAAAATACCAAATCCATTTTCTACTATTCGTCTTGCCCTAGACAATCTGTAATTGTAAGTGTTTTCAGCAGTCGTGGTCCCATTAGGATAGCGTTTCAATAAGTATGTCTTAAGCGGAAAAGCATCATCTCCCACTAGTATTCCACCTTGTGGCAATAATGACCCATTTTCCAACAATTGATACAACGAGGAAGCTTGGAAAACACCACCGTCGGAATTTCGCCCATATGAGCCTATGTCCACATATTTAAAGCAGTAGTCATGATCCACGACCGCTAGAAGCACCAAGCTGTTAGTTCATTTATAGTTGTAGTATTCACTACCACAATTGGGAGGAGCTTGAATCACCACATGTTTGCCATCGATGGCTCCACAACATCCTGAAAAATTCCACCTGTGGTGGAATCCTACTTGTATGTCTTTCCATTCCTTTATATTTGGTACCTGAAAAATATATATATTAATTTTGAATTTTAATTACAGAAGGAAAACACACCGCCGGATTTGGAAAATTCTGTTAGTCAAGACATTGATGATAATACTGCTGATAAAACTCTTGATAAATCAAACAACTCCAATGAAAGCACATTGACAAAGAAGAAAAACACGGGTAAAGTTAAAAAATCACAGAGTATTTCCCAAGATACGAGTGGAATTGCAGCAGCTATTAATGAGTTGAAACAACTAAACAGTACTATAGAATCTTCCAGCGGTTCTTAACAAGATGACGAGTATGATATTGTTGGAAAACACGTCGCTATACAACAGAGACAGCTCCCATAACTCGATTTTATAGATGCCAAAGATGAAATCCAACAAGTACTTTCACAATACCGAAAAAGAGCTATATATGCCCAGAACGCATCTGCGCTTTCCTCATACAACACATCGTCACCACAGTCCTACATATCATCATCGTCACCAGGGCCTAGTGTGCCATTTCCACTACCTTATCAGCATACAGAAACAGTTTCTGTGCAGCAGCCAGTTCAATCATTCGTTGAAGAATCATCAACTGCCTCATACGTGGATGTCAACCTTACTGATCCAATAGTCAGAGCGATGATAAATGCTAATATGAATAATATGCAATAATGTTTATTTTGTATTAATGTTTGCTTGATCATTTTATAAAGTTTAATTACTCATTTTTTAAATAAATGAATGAGTCACATGTCATGTATATATTTGAGTGAAGTAAACTTTTACAGTATCTTCTACTCATGAAGTTTTCATCACAATTCTACTTACTTAAAATGTTCTTCCAAAGCCTCAGAAATAGCGTCACAAACTTCTGGTATAAAATTTGATATAGAAGCTTTAGAAATCCTGAAAAATATTGATAGCAGTCTGTATGATATCCCTGAGCTTAGGAAACACAGGGTTACTTCCAACTTTACTCTTGCTGCTATGGCATCTCTCATCAATGTGTCTTGACGTTCTATTTTTGTTTTTATCAAATTTAAAAGTATTTCGACTTGTTCAGGTGTCACTCTCATCACTGCTTTATATTCTCGTGGGTCTTCATGGTAAAGCTCGTTAAAAATGGTAATTGTTGACCCTAAGGATCTTCTAGCCATCCATTCTCTAATCCAAATCCTTTTCTTTCGCTCTTTTTTTTGAAGTTTTTTATATATATTTTCCAATTCTTGACTAATATTTTTGTCATAGAGCGTATCACAGTTTTTTTTATTTTAACACGTTCACTCGTCATCGCGGTAACTCGCAAGACCGGACAGCAGCTACTACTGTCATGTAGATAGCAAAGGCGAGCCGAGCTATTGGCGTACGAGTAGACAAGCCGAGTATCTGTCTACTGTCTGGTCAGCAGCTCGCACTGTGTAAACTAGGCCTTACAGACTTTGCCATATAATTTGGCAGACATCATTTACAATTTTTCGAATGGTGGATTCGCCGGCATGGTACGCCAAGTGCATATCCACGAAAGTATGTCCACTGACTAAGTACCTGTGAAAAATACAAAATTTATAAATAAGTATTATTTTCCTTATTTAATTTAAGAAAAAAAGTTACAGACCCGATGGCAAACCGCGAGAGATTGCTATACGAAAGTCAAAGCTAGTAACAAGAAACTTAAGTCTGGTTCTGGTGCTAAAAAAGTAAAAGGTTATTACTACATTATGACTTTTCTAGACTCTAATACAAGCGTAGACGGACAAGAATCTTTGGAAAATGTGTCTCAGGAGAACTCTTAGGCCGATACAGGTATACAGGTATTCTTGACGAGGTCGCAATGCAAGGCGTTAGTGAGGTCGCAATACCTGGCACCAGTACATCTGAAAAAGAAAATGACACAGCAAACACAAGAGAAACGCAAAGACAGTCAAAGCGTAAAAAGACATCGTCACCTACTCCTTTTGAACTACAATTATTACAGTCCATAAAAAACAAAACTGACGAAGAAAATTATGAAGACTTGTCATTTTTTAAATCTATTATGCCAAACATAAAAAAATTATCTACGTATCAAAAATTATTGTTTAGGTCCAAAGTAATAAGCTTATTGATTGACATTGAAAGAGAGACTGTTATTACATTGTCGGATTTATCGAACATCGTTGTGACAAGTGACAATAATACAAATCGTGAAAGATTTGTATTACTATCAATTTAACATAGGTAAAGAGGTGTAATTATAATTAGATACCTAAGTATAAAAACTGTGATTTAGCGCATTTATACAATATTTCAAGAAAGATATTTAATTTAGATCGGAAGTAGCCTTATAATATTGTTAATTATGATAATTGCAAGGGCTGTGCTTTTGATTTAGTACCTCAAGCGTGCTCTTGGCTGTACTTACCTACCAAATTATTTTAGTTCTCATTTAAATAGGTAATGGTAGACAAAAAATTGTTAATTATAATAAGCGCCTGTGATTTTGATTAAGTAAAACGTGCTCTTGACTGTACGTACTTACCAAATTGTTGAAGTTCTAAATGACTGACAAAATATAAATATGTTACCTATATCAAGAAAAACATTTTATTTACTTACCTCACTGTTATTGCCAACCTTTCTATTGGTGATATAACTGAAACACTTTTTACTTTTAAAGTACTAAAACTACGTTTCAAATATGTTTCAAGTTTCCAAAATAATTTGTCAAATGTAGACGTTGACATTTTAAAGTAATTAGTAAATTTATTCTCATCTTCTCTTAATAACGTAAACTTGGATACAAATTCTCCACACAACCATCTAGACGTGACATATGGGCTGATTGGCTGTCGTAGGTTTCTACCTAGTAGTATTAGCATGACTATGAAAATAGCCATTTCTTTCTAGTAACCATCTCAGTATGCCGTTTTTTTTCAAAACTCGTTTGTCTCCATTTTGAGAATGCATTGCTGACTGACAGCAGACTTACCAAAACTGATTGAAAAAATTGCACGTTTGCTAAAAAAAAAAACTTCCAAGCTGTACGGCCAAAACGTCGCTGTCGACGAATCACTGTTAAAGCGGGACGGTCGATTTTTATTTAAATTTAGAAAATAGCGACTACGGCTGCCAAAATTGGCGTCAAGTCCTACAAGTCGAAATGCGACCGGGTACCTTTGGCGGTTTTTCGTCTACACCGGCAAATGTCAGACGGTCACCGATGAGGAAGCAACAGAGCAGCAGATAGAAGATTTGCAGTCGCAGAACTTTGATCCCACTTGACATCCACCGCCATCAAAATTACTCTCCGGACGAACCGCGAATTCGTACCAGAGTATTAAGTCTGTCTCAAAGTCAACAATGAGGGTTGGTGAAATGTATGCATAGTTTTGCCGGGATTTGCACGTTATGATGCGGCGCGACACAAATGTCGTGTCGTATGATCTCAACCTATCATAGCTGGAATAGGAGGTAGGGAGGAGTACGGCAAGTACAAATTTAAGCCCCAACTAGTACTAGATTATAAAAAACTAGCCCATGGGAGCTGTTGATTTGAAAGATTCTGAGCCCTACTTTCAAATTTTAATACGAAAGAAACCGCATCATGGTTTGATATAAAAAACTGTTTCGCTGCATGATAAATACAACCGTGCTGATGCGCATGCATTTAGGATGCGCCTAGCCGATGAACTTACAAAAACGTTTTAATCCTATTTTTTCTTAGCGAAAGATTGCCGGTGATCTTTTTCCTCTTTATCGTTCCGTTGTATGTAAAATGTTATCTTTTACAATGGATATAATATATTCTGTCTGTTTTGTTAAAAATTCTTTCGAAAATTTAGGTAAAAGTACTTTGAAATATACATAGTACTATTCAAAATTAAAATAATTATTGTTAAGTGCCCAAACTTGGCATATTTGTAATATGCATAAAGTTGTAGTGATAAAACAACTAAAACTTTTAACGAAATAGTAACGTAATATTAGTGTTTTTTGACATTAAAATTTTGATGTTTGTATGGACTCCTGTCTGTTGCTATTGCTAAACAAACAACAATAAATTCGTTTATTGGTTTACGTTCATCTCGAGTGAATTCTGTTTCTACGTGTTTTAATAGCGGCTTACAATATGGACTCTGAAATTGTTAGTAACCTAGTTATTTGTTCTAGCGCACTCCTACTACTTTCCCGCCTATTTTATGTCATTGATACATTTACATATTCTTTCTTTTCTTTTAGGTTAAAGGAAAGCCTCTTTCAAAATATGTAACAAAGGTGTTGCTGGACGTAATTGAGAGCAGCAAAATAATTACATCGAAGACTACTAATGCCACCAATAATAAACTAAAAAATAAAGAGTGGATTCGATTAGCAGAGCGATTCAATGCTACTTCAAATTGGCCAAGGACACCACAGCAACTGCGTTTGAAATGGGAAAATTTGAAAAAAAAACTCGTGCAAACGCAGCACCAAAATAAGGATGAACCAGATTAAGGTTACACACTTGCACTAATTACTTCTTATTCAAATACATAATGGATGGGCGGTGGTAAGACCTGCACTAAAGTATCGCTGGAAGTGTATTGAACATTTCACCATTCAATATCTACCCCTCCACTACCAAGATTGTCTCTGCTGAAAGATAGATAATAAATGACAATAATTACTTTCGAATGAATGATATAGTTTATATACACACAATAATTAAATATTTTTCTTACAGGCTGGTGGTGGTCCTACAAAATATATACCCCCGGATGAGATATTGGACCGAGTAAACAGTTTACTGGGAAGTACAGCTAGTGGTTTTAATGTGCCGTTTGGGGGCGACTGCGAACCAATGGATCTTAATATTGGTTGTGGTGATGGTGATGGTGGAAATTGTGGTGGTGGTGTTGGTGATGTAAAGGTGTCCGACTGTCGGTAGTGGAATTAAACCAAGGTTCAGTCTTAATACCTTTTGGCAATGGTATTGAGACTGTGTTCACTGAATGTGAAGTGCTGGGTGTCATTGACCAAAATAAAACACCAAATAAAACCAAGAGATTCACTTTCAGCACTCCTAGGGCAGGTAATGGTTGTTTTAATAATTTAAGTTTAATGTTATATTAGGCATATAAGAAATATGCATGTGGTGTAAGATACTCAGGGGAATAAGAATAACTCTGAGATAAAATGGAAGACTTACTATATAATTATGTAGTAAATAAACCACATCTGCTGCCGATGTTGAAACTATTTTACTTATTTTATTTATTCTACAAAAGAGAGCGGTTCGTGCAATATATGATATGGGTCCACGCGAATCTTTCAGCGAATTCTTTAAAGAAACAGGCATACTTACCATGCCTTCGCTTTACATCTTTGAAAATATTATGCATGTTCGCAAAAATATTGGTAAATATAAATTAAGAAGTGACGCACACAATCTTAATACTAGATATAAGCATCTAATTACAGTGCGCGCATTCAGATTAAGCAAAACGTATAAATCTTTTATGGCAAATGGGGTTAGATTTTACAATAGAATTCCTAATATAAATAAAAAAAAGATTATAATATACTATTAAATTCAGTAGTGGTTTTTTTTTTTAGTGGTTTTTAAATAGTTTTTTTTTTCTAATTCTAATCTTTTCATATGACATAGACCAGATTGTCTCACTTAATATTTAATTTCTCATTTAATAACCCTCGCAGAATTCGCTTAACCCTTAACTATATATATGTTATGATATATATATATATATATATATAATCAATTAATTATATATATATATATATATATATATATATATATATATGTTATGATACATATATATATATATATATATAGTTAAGGGTTAAGCGAATTCTGCGATTCGTACCGATTTGATTGGACGTACTTGGACCTACACATACTACATAAACAAGCTCCATTATCTTCTGTATGCACGCTTATCTTTCACAGTTTAATGTTACTTAGTATTAAATTAGAATTCAAAATTCAAACCTGAATTATTTTACTCACCATACATATTATTATCACTAATTGTATCCTCTTCATCAAAAAATGATTGACTATCCGGTAGGGAGTTCTGCTGACAAAAATACTTCGCTCACTTTACTCCTAAATAACGTGGAAGATAATTATTCGAACAAAAAATTGCGTAGTAACCCGGCTTACTCGTTCTTCGCTTGGCTTACTCTATTTACTGGCGTAAGAATATACGGAGTCTTGAATGAAAGCGAGAGCTTCGATAGAGCATCTGAGAGAGATGACCAATAACGTTATTATTTCGTTTCAAATAACGTTTAAGGATGCAAACGGAATTGCATAATAGCGCTTGGAATCTGAAGGTATAACGTTATAACAATAACGTTTTCATAATATGAAACGTTAAGGACGTCTGCTTCAATAACGTTTTGAAACAAAATAGCGTTATCTTATCTGCTTCAATAACGTTTAGAAACTATAGCCGGTGAGCGGGGAGAGCGGGAAGGGGCCGAGATAGCTTCGTCATTCGTGCGGGTTATTTAGTCACGATGTCGCATTGGACGGGAGAGCACCGCGCGTTCGCAATCGAAGCTTATTTCAAGGCGAATAATTCGTGTGCAGTTGCTCGTCGAAGATTTTGTTCGCGTTACAATATTCGACGTTTACGTGATGCTCCGAGTGAAGATTTGATTCGATCATGGGTGCGGAGGTTCCGAGCAACAAGTTCGGCAGCAAACATTCCACGGCCGGGGCCCAGCCGAACGTCGAGAACAAATGAAAACATTGAACTCGTCGCGAACAGTTTGAACGATACTCCGCGTCAGTCCGTCCGCAAGAGAGCGGCTGCCCAAGACTATTGTGCATGAAATAATGAAGAAGGATCTTTAATTTCATCCTTTTAAAATTCAGATTGTGCAAGCGCTTAAGCCTAATGATAATAATTTACGTAAAAATTCTGTGAAACAATGTTAGAGCGATTTCGCACAACATACACTATATTTTGGAGTGACGAAGCCCACTTTCATTTAAATGGAAGTGTAAATAAGCAGAATTGCCGTTATTGGTCGCCTAAAAAACAGAACCTACGTTTGAAACATCAGCAGCAGCCACTTCACAGTCCCAAAGTGACAGTTTGGTGTGCATTATCGAGCAGTGGAATAATCGGACCCTATTTTTTTGAAAATCGTCGAGGGATAGCCATTAGTGTGAACGGTGTTTCATATCGGCGCATGTTGAACGATTATTTTCTGCCATTATTGAGAGAACATCCCGCCTTAAGTTCGCATACATGGTTCCAACAAGATGGCGCCACGCCTCACGCTGCTAGAGAGACCATGGCGCTTCTTCGAGATTTCTTCCCTGAAAAATTGATAAGCCGTTTCGGTGATATCCCCTGGCCATCCAGGTCACCGGATCTCACCTGCACGGACTTTTTTCTGTGGGGGTTACCTAAAAAGTAAAGTCTATGAAACAAACCCAGCAACCCTTTTCAGCACTAAAAGAAAATATCGTTCGTGAGGTTAATGCTATCCCAACATCACTTAAGCGAGCGGCACGGAATACTGAGGCCAGATTTCAAGAGTGTGTCCGACGTGATGGTCAACATTTAGATGGAATAATTTTTAAGAAATGAAACCCGCACTTCTCTTCTTAATAATAATTATTGAAATACTTTTATATCTCTTGTAGTTTTTTTTGTATTTAAATATGAAAACCTAATTCTGCCACCGGACACCGTGTACAAGCACACGTCCACTTGTGATGCCCTCATCAAGTGGCTTAATTATGTGCTATATTCGCAAAATGCCGTCTACGCGTAAGGTGGAGCAAATTGACAAGCAAGTTGTTGCAATGGTGACCAAAGGTTTTCGTGTAGGATAGTTGACGAACCAGAATTTCGAAAACTATTTATATATTAGACATGGTGCTTGAGCTCTAGAACGAAGTTTTTGCTAGGTTCAGAGATTTAGAATCCAATATACTGTACTCCGTGCATCCCAAGGTTTAAAAAAGGGGATTCAGAACCCCTGAAACGTAGGACAGAGCACTAGATAGCTTAAGGCGTAGAGCGAAAAACGTGCTACATGGAACGTTAGGAAAAATGGGTAGACCAAAAGATGTTGCTCGCGCCCATTCCAGGCTCTTTCGATCGATTTGGTAGGCACTTTACCCAATTCTCGGGAACAGAGTCAATATATATTCGTGGTCACTTGTTGTTTCTCAAAATACTGTTTTCTTTTCCCACTACGCAGAGCTACAGCTGATTTAGTATGTAAACATTTAGAAGATGACGTGTTTCTCGTACACGGTATTCCTCAAACGGTAATTTTAGATAACGGCAGCCAATTTATTAGTCGCCAACTAGAGGGTCTTTTCAAAAAATATAAAATTCCCATTGTTACCTTCACCCCTAAATACACACCTCAGATTAATACGGTGGAAAGGTATAACAAAACCATTATTACCGCTGTGGCAACCTATGTAAATGAAGACCATAGAACTTGGGACCTAAACCTGCTTAAAATTCAAATTGCTATAAATAATTCGGTAAATGAAAGTACAGGATATACGCCTTCATTTTTAGTTCATGGCAGAGAATTAGTGACTTGCGGCTCACATTATGTTGAAAACTCGGACCCTGATTTAGTGTTCCTACCTCGTGATGCTTACGCCGAAAATTTAGATTTTTTGTCTGCTATTTTTAATAATGTACAAACTTCGCTTTGGCACGCTCATATAAAAAATACCCAACATTACAACTCACGTCGAAAACATGCCGAGTTTAACGTAAGAGATACTGTTTGGAAGAGGTGTTACTTTCGAAGTGATAAGGACGCCTATTTCAGTAAAAAACAAGCACCTACATTTCAAAAAATGTCGTGTTAAAGGAAAACGCTTACCTTTGATTTATATTCTCGAAGACAAAGATGGGCGTGATTTGGGTGTTAGGCATATTAAAGATTAAAAAATAGTAAAGGTACAAAATGTAAAAAAAAAAACCCTTATAAATATATTTCACTCGGATCCGAAAGGCCTGCGGATTTTATGTAGATAGGTAAAATCCTTTTCTAGGGGAGAGGATAATGTAACGTAGCGTTACATGCATTTAAAAACTAAAACTTAAAATATAGTGAGTACAAAACATCTAGTTCGATCTGAACACGACGCGTATACCTGCGCAGAAAGAAAAAATGGGTATCAGCGGGGCCCCCCTAGCGGGGAACATGCCACGTGACCGCCCTTGACAAATCACGGCTTATAGCGTTTTCATTTAGTGTGCTTTCGTTCTCTGTGTGTCGTAGTCACGTTCGTTAGCTCGACCCACTTAGTAAAGTTACGCGCGATATTTTTGTTATAAAAATTGTTATCAAAAGAATCGTTCACAATTTTCATATAACGGAAAAAGAGTTACCAACAATAAAACAATTGAAAAATAAGCTGAAAAATGATATTAATTATCAAGGGTCAGCATCCAGCTTGGGGACTATTTTAAAAAACTTAGGTTTTCGCTGGAGAAAAACCGAAAATAACAGAAAAGTTTTGATGGAGCATATGAGTGTACGCCTTAAGCGTATCGAATATTTGCAAAAAATAACTAAATTCAGAGCAGAAGGGAGACCAATTATATACACTGATGAATCCTACGTAGATTCATCGCACTCGGTTTAAAAAACGTGGGTTGTGATGGATCCAATGAAGGACTTAAAAAAAATTATTCGAAAGGGCAGCGCGTTGTAATCGTGCACGCTGGATATGAGAATGACTTCATTCCCAACGCGTTACTTTTGTTTAAAGCAGGAGCGAAGTCGGGGGATTATCATGATAACATGAATACCCAAAACTATGAAAAATGGGTTCATAGTCAATTGATACCCAATTTACCCCCAAATTCAGTTGTGGTTTGGTAGTAGACAATGCGTCCTATCACAACAAAAGAGATGATGGAGTGCCGACGTCATCATCAAAAAAAATAGATATGCAGACTTGGCTCAAAGAAAACGGCATAAGCTTTGAACCAAATATGCTGAAGCCACAATTATATAAATTGATAACGCTGCATAAGGAAAGCTACAAGAAACATTCCATAGATGCGATATTTAGACAACATGGTCATGATATTTTGAGATTGCCCCCATACCATCCGGATCTCAACCCCATAGAGATGGCCTGGGCACCTATCAAAGGCTATGTAGCAAAAAAAAATGTTGCATGGAATATCGCCCAGGTTATAAATCTAATCAAAGAAAAAGTTGGCATGATGGGTGAAAACGAGTGGTCGGCTTTATGCAATAAGGTAATAAAAATAGAAGAAGAGTATAAAAAAAGTGACCACGTCATTGATTCTCTATCAGATGAGAGAATGATAATTGAACTAAGTGGATCAGAAGATGACGACAGCGAAGATGAAAATAATATGTCCGATTCTTCAATGTCTGACTCATCAGAGTCGGATTCGGCAGGTGAAGGTGGCAGCAATTTTTGCAACGTAGAGGGTGTACAACCATTAAAATAATATTCGTTATTAAATTGTTTTATTTTTATAACATAAGCATGATTTATTATTTTTAGGCTTAAATTATAGTCAGGTTACCTATATAATTTAGTACCATTCGATCGGAATCTAAAACAATATGTACCTAATCCCAGTAATCAAAATAACAATTAAATTAATTATATAAATATATAATTCGTACATAACATTGCTGCACTTGACTGTACCGACGCGACGCGGGCCGCCATGGTGCAACTTCAGATCGGACTAGATGTTTTGCGATTAATATACCTAAATCAATTATACAATAAAAATACATCTGATTCTAAAAATTTGTAAAAACAGTAATTCCTAATTTAAAATAATAACTAATCCTACTAATTAAATTAAAAATTAAAAATATCATATTTACAAACAAATATAACTTTAACGACACATTTTATGTACAGAGTAAACACTTACTGTGTTCCCATACTGGGTAAGTTGTGCACTAATGTAATTGCTTTGTTTAGATAAATAATCATTAGGTAAGTACAGTTGTATGGTAACTGGTGATGAAGGGTTTTGTTATTGTTAAATATCTTGAATGTGTCACAATGTTCATGTACATTTTATATTTAAATTTGTAACCCTCCTCTGGTTTTGCTGTAGTTGGGTATTAAATAATACCTACCAACTTCTTTTCACTTTCTTTCTTTCGTAGGTATAGTACTTCTTATAGCCTAGCAATGTAACCGATTCTGCTTAGCTAAACCACCTGAATTTCACCCGCCTCGTACCTACTAGTTGTTGCCTAGTTGCCCAACTCATGCCTTGGAGTTCTTTAAGCTACATACGCAGCGTCCCAACAAGTCCCTTGTTCCAGGAACACCCATGGGAGTTAATTACCCGAATCACTTGGCGCCAGACACCATAAGCTTTCGGCACTATAAACTGGAGAAACGATTTTCAGCGTTGAAGCGCAAACGAGAATTCGTTCTCTACTGGGGCAAGAACTGTTGACTTCTTTGATTATATTAACCACATCAGATCCAATCAAGGATGATGAGAAAAGCAGCTTTAATGAGCTTTTAGGAACTTTCAGCTAAGCGCTGAAAATTCTCTTCTTTTAAAAAAAAATTTGATTGGCTAGCTTTACATATTATTTGTTATTCTTTCTGCTTATTTCAGATCCTTTGCTAAGTAACATGCGAGCATTAAAAAAAAGGAAAGCAGAAAAACATTTTTTCCTGAAACTTTGGCCTTGTTTGTACCTGCAGAACCATTAATATAATACAAAATTCATCGAAAAACATTCAGAGCAATTAAGAAAGTATCACAGACATTACTTTTCTTTTTAATCCGTGTACCTACCAAAATTTTTATAAATGTATTATTATTTTGTAAAAATAAAGATTTCTTTCTTTATTTGCGTTGATTAGATACCAATTAACCCATTCATTGCCACCAATGGAACATTTGCGTTGATCGATGTTGCTCTGATATGGCTCCAACGCACCGTATGCGTTGAGATACCATCTTAAAGGGTAGAAATTTATCAAAATAACTGGCAATATTCACAGCTAGAAATATTTTTTTATGTGGTAGCACTGGCTGTTTTCGCTTTGATCAGTCGGGTTTTGTTTTGACATTGGTTACGGTTAATGCTGAAAAGTTCGATTTAGATTTTGGATATAACTTAAGCACAATTGTGTTTTCTTTATATATTTGTACATTGCGAGATTAAGGTAAGTATTATTCTTAATCTTATTATTAATTTTCATAGTTTTCTTGTTTATGTTTCAAATAAAATCACATGCACGCACATGGTACGTTCTTTGGCACAGCGATAAATACCTTTGTTAGATAGTTTTATCCATGAGGAACTAATAGACACGCCAAATTATATTAACATATTATTATTTTAATCTATTTTACATGGTTCAGATAAATTTACAAAAAATTTAAAACTGTAAGTATTTTACAAGACATTTTCATTACTTCACGCAGAGGCTGATGTCGTTTTCACTGAGGCATTCATAGTATGTCGGTACCCAAATCTGTACCTGAGGCTTATCGACTTACATATGCGAGGAGATTTCTACTACTTAATACGTACAAGTAAGTGTTCACTTATGAAGGCACATTTATTCAAATCTGTTGACTTTTGTCTTTGCATGATTAATTCTTTTTAGCATGTTTTTTTAAATAAATTGTTGTTATTTAACTTCGGATTCCATTATCAAAACGCATGATTATATGATACTGATATTCAAAATAATAGAAAACGTAGATTTAAACGTAAGTTCATATTTTGTCAATTTTTCGTATGATATAGATATTGTTTACATCTTTTATATTCCATACTAATTCTATTTTTTTTTTGTGTAGAGTACTAGAAGATATTGTAATTATCTAACTGAAACTTTTTATTTGTTGTAGGTAAATTTCGAAGAATATACAGAGGTACTACTCTAAACTACTATCTAGAACATTACTACAAGAGGTATATCTAAAATGGTGATATATTCCTGGACGTGGATATTTACTTCGACAGAATTATATTTATTTTGGTAGCATAATTTAAAATGGCCATACACACTTTATAAGACGTGACATATTATATTATGGTAGTGGCCACAGTACAAATTTGTATTCGCTGCAACATTTTATTTTGGCCAATGAAAATGAAATGATAAAACAATTATATTTATGCAACTTTTTTTGGTGCCAATTTTGTAATTTTTCTATCTATGAACACTATTTAGCCGATGAATGTTTTCTTTGTAATTAACACGGGCGGCACATAGCGGTATTCGGCCCTTATTCCTGGCCAAAAGTCCAATTTACATAATTATAAAAGTTAGCCGAATTACTAAAAGGTGTCCCATGGTGATATTTTACGGACTCTTGAATATTGGCGGCATTAACTCGTACATCATTGTCAAATCAAACGCGGACATTCGAAACCAGACTTTGGGGCCACGAAGAGATTGTTTGAAAGAGCTTGCAATGGCTCTTGTGCTACCTCAAATATAAAGGAGATCTATTCTGGTCAATTTATCCACTCACATCAAAGACAAAATCAAGTTTATACTTCGTGATGATGTGCAGAATGAGAATGCTGCATCGAGTGCTATGCGCTGTACAACCAGATCACAATCTGCATCGCGCTGCCAGGTTTGCCCTTGGAAAAAAGACAGAAAAACGAAGACTAACTGTAAATTATGTGCCAAAATGATTTGTCGAGAGCACACTATTGCTATCTGTGATGAATGTTAACAAAAATCATACAAAATCATACAAAACGTTTAGTGAATACTGACACTTAGTATAAAGTAAGCTAAAATATTTTTTGATTCTTGTGTATGTTTTAGACGTTATTGTGAAAAAAATATTAATATGAATATAGCTTTTTCGTAAGATTACACATTGTTTTATTCATTTTGATCCTAATAATACGTAATTTTACAAAAAAATATACAAATTTTGCCATTTAGCCTGAGGTCTATAAAATGGACAACACTTTTTTTATGCTAATGCTACAATTGTAAAAATATATATATACATATATATATAATTCAGTTATAAATATAGTACTGTGTTCATAATTGATACAAAATTATGCATTTTGTCATACAAAACCATCACAGTTGAAAATAAAAAACATTTATTACTAATTTTAATGCTGATTTTCCGTGGTATTTTTTACCCGGTAGCGGCACTTCGTGTCTTATTTAGGGGTGCGCCTCCTCTCGTGATAACTAACTCTGAACAGGTCAGTTACCTACTAAAATAAATGATCAGCTTATAAATTTGGAATTTTTGTTTGATAGCATGTTATTTTTCGTTCATATTGGATATTGTTATTTCTTACTGACTGACTATACCTGGGTGTCATGGAAGAAAAGTAACATTGAAAGTATATGTCACAAAAGTGTTTTGAAAAATACCAAAATTTATTTTTAGTACCCTTTGGACCATGAAATGAAGAACCGAACAAATATTATTAGGACTAGCTTAAGAGAAAGAAAAATAATATAAGTCCCAATAAGAATAGGTTGGTAGTTGTTCAAATAATTAAACAATATGTTAAGTACATAGGTGAAATATTTTTTTCGGTTAATAATATAACTTTTGAATTAATTATTTCAGTATCTCCTAAATTGATGGATCTTTATTTGTTTTAGCAGCCGACACCAAAAAGACGGTTCACAATTCATGAAATTCCGTCTCCACAAGCGTTAGTATTAATTATAACTGATTAACATTTTATTAAAAAACATCACAATTTATCGATTTTTCTTAAACTTCATTTGTTATTTTGCAGATTTGAAACGGTTACAACTACTACTACTACTAAACCATCTAAAAGATCACAGCGAGCTAAATCGAATGGATCACAACATAATGATTCTGGAAATTTAGCTGAACCTCTTGTCGATTCGTCAAGTGAATGCAGTATATCGACAACACTACTCAAAGACAACAAACCTAAGTTTAGTGATGGCAATGAATCGCATATACTTTCAGCTTCATCAACTAGTTTCTTCAACCACATCATCATAAATATTATGTCTCTTCAAAGACAGGAACCTTCAACTTGCTTTAATTTTTCTCGGCATTACAAGTGTGACCGGCGTCAGTAAAAAGTTAAAATGTCAGTAATAAGTGATTTCTTTAAATAACCTGCTATTTTTTGGATTTGGAAGAAGCAGGTAAGATTGCATTCAATTAGCCCCTCGTATGTCCAAAACCTCCTAGAGGTCGCTGGCAATATATGCGTATCTGTCCGCGTCCTCCAGGAGGTCGCCTTACTGGTGTTACGTTAGAGTTCAAATTTAGTTTGATAAGACAATATCTATCCTTTTCGTACTTTACCTAATAGTAGAGTGATAGACAAGGAAGCATAATAATGCCACAGTGACGCCGATATTTCTTGGAAACCATTCAAAAATTGTTTATACTCAGTTGACATTTGCGCGCTTTTGGTAGTGCTTGAGGTCCTGTGCAAAAACAATAAAAAACTGTTGTTCCGCGTATTAAAACTGTGTAGTGGGATAAAATACCATGGAAAGGTAAGTTATAAAAACTTTTTTATTAATACACAACATGTTAGCTAAAGATTTTCACGTAATTTTTACATTTATAGTTCATAGTTATCCATTTTGGCGGCACAATGTTCGTACATTTTCATTTCGTTTTTAATAAAATTATTCTTGTGACTGGTAATTTTTTCTAGAATTAACTTTAATAGACATTTCTACAGACGGGACACGCATATAATTTGCATTACTCCAATTAGATATTTCGTAAAGCTTAAAACCAAATTTGAGTAATTCAAGCGGCGTCCTAGAGGTTGCTTGTCAGACAGAGATTTCAAGTGAGTCGGCCATTTTATTGGGCCGGTTGAAAAATATGGATAAGGCTTCATGTAAATTGTAATGTTGTTTTTTTTTTCATGGTACTGGTTTTTATTTGGTTTTGGTTTTTGAAGGATCCTTTATACGGTGTTATTTGTTTTCGTTTATTGCATGCTAACGTGATGGCACCAATAAATGACAAGCACCCGTAATCGACCCTTTTTTGGTTTAAACGTCGAAAATAAGGATAGCGAACAAGTTTTTCAATTTAGCTACACTCAACAGTGTAGTTCCTACTGTCATCCCATCCAGTGCCACGTCACGGAGATCCGCCATTTCGTATAAAGATGGCGAGTTAAAATTTTAGTGAAGTCAGTGCTCCTGTGAAGAAATCGAGATTTATTAGGTGAATCGTTAAGAAAGTGAGTGCAAACTTTTGCCGATTTCTTTATTACTATGAAAGCTGATTATATTTTAGAGTATTTTAATGGATTACTATAGAAATATCTATCAAATTATTTCACAATTATAAAATTTGAGGTTAGGTTATTTTTATTGAAAAAGTCGGTGTCGATAACTGGTAAACGTCAAACTACATTTACTCCAATAATTGACAAATGTCGATTCTAAATATTTTTAAGTATTTTTATTTGTTAAAGAAATCTAGCTCTTTTTTCTTTATTTATTAACTTCATATTTGAAAGAAACTGATCGGTGTGTATTTACCGGTTATCGACAAAGAGTCGATTATTGGATATTTAACGTGTCGATAATTGGTTTTCACAGATGGCGCCGAGAAAAAATTATACCCCGGAACAAATGGGTATGGCCATTGAGGCCGTAAGAAAAGGGGAAAAGGCTGCAGTTGCAGCTTAACAATTTGGAGTCCCAAGAATTACTCTTCATGATAAAGTCACTGGTAAAACTCCAATTGGTTGCACTATGGGACCGAGTACCGTCCTGACAAAAACAGAAGAAGATATATTAGTGAGATGGATAATAGCATTGTCTGAAAGACATATTCCAATGACAAAAGATAATTTATTGGACAGTGTGCAAAAAATTATAACCGAACAGAATAGATCAAATCCTTTCACAAACAATAGGCTAAGTAAAAAATGGCCTTAGTCCTTTTTAAGAGACATCCGGAACTGACACAAAAAATACCTGATAACCTAACAAGAGCTCGAGATAACGTGACTGAAAATGACATAAGAAACTGGTTTCAAGATATCGAAAATTATCTGGAGGAAAATAACCTAAAATCTATTCTAGGCGACGCTAATAGAATATTCAATACCGACGAAAGCGCTTTTTTCTTGTCGCCAAAACCTGGCCGTGTTCTCGCCAGAAAAGGGGAAAAGCATCTCTACAGCGCCTGTGGCGACGAGAAAGATAATTTAACTGTTCTGATCACAGCAAATGCTGCCGGAGTACTTGCCCATCCTATGATCATTTACAATTATGAACGAATTCCTGCATACATCTCTGCTGGCATTCCCGATGAATGGGCGATAGGAAAGTCCGAAAGCGGTTGGATGTGCAGTAGTACATTCTTCGAATACATGACAAATATCTTCAATCCCTGGTTAGAACAACATAATATAAAAAAACCAGTATTATTTTTTTAGATGGCCACAAATCCCATCTCACTTTACATTTATCAAAGTTTTGCTCTGGGATTAAAGTAATAGCTTTACACCCCAATTCTACTCACATTCTCCAGCCAATGGACTTATCTGTGTTTAGACCACTTAAAGTATACTGGAAAAAAGCCGTGAAAGAATGGAAAATGGAGAACCTTGGACAAAATCTTCGCAAAGAAAATTTTGCACCAGTACTCCAGAAAGCTCTCACAAATATTACTGAAGATTGCATAAAAAATGGATTTCGTGCTGGAGGCCTATTTGCATTCGGGCCTGATTATATTGACATGTCAAAAATTCGGCAAAGGCAAACATCACCTACCAAAAAAACATTTGATTCAGCACGAGCAGAATTTGTGAAATATATAGACAGAGAAATTGTAAAAATCTTTTCAGAACAGAAATTACAACTTTTCAATTATTTGTTCTACAAAGACAGGGATTCGCTTGAGAGCAATCTCCCTAATGAAGATATGAGTTTGTATATGGTTTGGGCGAAAAATAGATCTGACTGTCTTCCCAATTTACCTACAGAGAATAAAGATATTTTATTTATTTATTTAATTCTTTATTGCACAAAAAGTACAAAAGGTGGACTTAATGCTAGGGGCATTCTCTACCAGTCAACCACACATGGTTGACGAGAAGAGGGGTGTAGGCGTGCATCAAAATGGTATAGAGAGGGCGAGAGACGAAAGAAAGTTCGATGATTAGTTAAAATAATAAATATACATAAATGATTATATACATATATAAATATATCGGTACTTATAATTTAATAAAATATATAATGCATACCAAATAATTATATAAAATTAAAATAAATATACAAATAAAATAAAATATAAGCGACGAAATAATGAACAGAAAAGAAAAAATAATATAATTTAGATATAGATAATTTTTTTCTGGATAAGTATAGGACAGTCACACAGCGCGTGACGAAACCTTTAAGTAGTGAGCCTTTACTAGCTTTTTAAAAACTTCTTTGGAAGGAGAATTTTTGATGTTAGGTGGAAGCTCATTCCAAAGCCGGACAGCCATAACTCCAAAAGATTTATCCAAAAACGAAGTGGTGTGCATTGGAATGTGTAAGCGCAGGTTATTGGTAGATCTTAAATTCAAATTATGTTTGTCTGAAACAAAACCAAAAGAATTTTTAGGATAAGCTGGCGATTTTGGATAATTAAGTACCGAAAACAGTAGGTTGAGTAATCTGGCATTCCTGCGTTCACGGATTGTGAGCCACTCGAGTTTGGCTCGGTATGCCGAGATATGGTCGTATTTGCGGAGACCGTATATAAAGCGAATGCAAGTGTTCAGTAGACGCTCTAGCTTGTTTAAAAGCCAGAAATCACCCTCGTCGGATCTTAGGCGATGATAACATCGAGTTCATACTTCAATATAGTAAGTAGTCTCTAGCTAAAGGACAAGACAAGATAAACATTTGGTACCTACAATCTGTTTTTGTAACTTTTCATTTTTTCCGACGAAAGTGACGATGAGGAGGAATTGTCAGTGCCATTCCTACCAAGGACTATCAGGAGTTATTTTGACACCCCTGTGGATGCAGATGATAACTCCGCCACAGAGCCCAGCCAGCTTACCGAAGCCGAGGTCACCGAGACTGAACTAATTGGAAAGCATTTCCTAGTGCTCCGATTCCACCTGAATCGAGGCGAGAGAGTTTCTCACTAAGTAATGCTAGTCCGGTAAATCCATGCGTCGATCCGTATGATATTTTCATTGCCATATGGGATCGGCAAATTATGGAAAACATTGCTTCGGAGACTAACAAATATGTTCAGCAAGTGGCTGCCCAGTCACTCCAAAGCAACAATCTCCATCCCAATAACCGCATCAACCGATGGCGCGATACAAGTGTCGATGAGTTGTACGTTTACTTTGGTGTGGTTCTTGCGATGGGGATTGTTGTCAAATCCAGATTGGAGGAGTACTGGAATACCAGTACTGACATATTTTGTACTCCAGGTTTTAGCGCAAACATTAACAGATTTACTTTGTTGACAAAATGTATACATTTCTGTGATAACAATGACATGATAACGCTAGAACTGGACGCCTACGAGGCAAAACTTTTTTAAATTATGCCAGTTTTAACACATTTAAACAGGAAATTTCAAGCTATGTATAATTTATCACAAAACATCTCATTAGATGAAAGTCTTCTTATGTGGAAAGGTTGGCTTGATATAAACCAACTGGTTCCCAATAAAGCTGCTAAGATGGGGATCAAAACTAATGAGATTTGTGAATCTCAAACCGGCTGCTTATGGCGGTTTGAGATTCACGCGCATAAGAGATCCCCACCTCAGCAGCTTGAAGACCCATTAAACGCCTTCACACCAGCACTAGTTCTCAGACTTTTGCATTGCTGTCAGTGTCAAAAATGGCGGCTGCCGGAGACTCGTTAGATTTGCAAGAATTTAATAGTGAAATTAGAGTAACAAATAGAGGGCGAAAACGCAAAAGAAATCCTGAAAATTGGAAGAAAAATGTGGAAAAATGGTTGCGATATTCAGACAGCGGTAAAAAACCAGTAGTGACGTGCAAACATAGACGTAAATCCAAGCTCTGCCAAGCTGATGAAAAACTTACAGATGAAGATCTAAAAGGTACCTATTTACGTTTCTTGGTTTTACTTAAATTTTGTATACGTACTAAACTTAATGTTTAATCGATTGAATAATAATTTAATCTTTTGAATAGCTTTGGTTTCTTTTCTAACCTTCCTTATTTTGTGTTTCAGATTTCCATGACAATCTTTATAGTTTTCATGACAAAACGAGTCAAGACACCTTTTTATTAAAGTTTATGATACCTCAAGAAACAAAAACTCATAAGCCCCGTCAAGAGAATCCCAGGTATAGATCACGGTTAGACTACTTTATAAGAAGAAAAAATGGAACGCTTGTCCGTGTTTGTGCAACAAGTTTCATGTCTATTTGTAACATTAAAAGACGACGTTTGAATGGAATTTCTTCACATTTTCTTAAACATGGATGTCCACGGCCAGAAAACCGAGGTGGTGCAAGGATTTCAGAAAAAGACAAAATACTTACAAATTCTATTATAGCTCATATCTCAAGCTTGGGTTATCGTGAAAGTCATTATGGGCGAAGCAAAAGTATACGTGGCTACTTGCCTCCAGAACTATCAACGAAAAAGTTATATAGGATTTGAAAACAAAAGCAAATTGAAGATAATCGGCCGACTTGTTCGTTTGGCAAATATTATAATATTTTTGTTACCAAATTTAATCTTGCCTATGGAAACCCTAGGACTGATGTATGCTCCTTCTGCGAGTTAAAGAAAATTGGAATCTCAAAGAGCACTGATCCAAGTAAGAAGCAAGCTGCCTTAACTATGTATAGGCTTAATTAAGAGCCAAAAAGTTTTTCCAACTTATTAAATACTGTGATGATGATACTATAAAGATCTGCTTTGATATGCAACAAAACCAACCGTTGCCAAAACTCAGTGTAGGTGAAGTGTATTGATTGTAGACAAATTTGGATTTATAACTTGACTATTATGATTGTCGAGCCAATTCAAAATAAAGAAAATACTTTTGTATACACTTGGACAGAGGCTGATGGACCACGTGGTTCCAATGAGATAGTTTCATGTGTCATTGACTTTCTGAGGCGGATTGAGCAAAGATATTCAGGTCAAATAAAAAATCTAATGTTCCCGCCTCAAGCGATAATTTTTCCTTTCTAAATTTATCACTATAGTTCTGCCTAGCATGGCTAATGCTCTTCTTCTTATTCTGCTTAGCGTTTGTCCCGGCTTGTGCCAGGGTCCGCTTTCCGACTAAGTCTTCTCCACTTCGCACGGTTGTTAGCATCCTCGGTATTTAGACCGTTGGCTCTCATGTCATCTTTCACAACGTCAAGCCATCGTCGTTTGGGCCGGCCTTTGGGTCTAGCGCCTGACACCATGAGGTCTAAGCATTGTCTACCAACATACTCCACCGGCTTTCTTAAAACGTGTCCCATCCACCGCAGACGACTTTCTGTCAGCTTGTCCGCTACGTCACGAACTCCAATGCTACCGCGGATGTGCTCGTTACGTATACGATCCATACGCGTAACGTTGCACATCCACCGCAGCATCTTCATTTCAGTGACGTGAAGCTGACGGACATGACGCTGTTATATGGGCTACGTCTCACTACCATAAAGGAGCACGGGTCTGATAATGCTTTTGTAGATTAGACCTTTAAGTTTTGATGGTATCTTCTTATCACAGAGAACGCCAGTGACTTCCCGCCATTTAGCCCAAGCAGCGCTAATACGGGCTTTGACGTCATGATCGATGTCACCAGACGATTGTAACACACTTCCAAGGTATCGGAATGTTTGGCATCTGTCGACCAGCTCATTCCCTATTTTAATAAAGCTGGTAGTTGTTTCACCAATCGCCATGTATTCCGTCTTCGCCACATTTAGTTTGAGACCGCCGTTTTCGAGAGAATCTTTCCACTGGTTCACCATTTGCTCTAAACTAAGCCTATCTTCATCTACCAGTGCAATGTCGTCGGCATACATCATCACCCATGGAGCCGGAATTTGGATATTTGCCGTAACGACATCGAGAACGATACTGAAGAGAAAGGGGCTTAGGGCCGAGCCTTGATGTACCCCAGCTGTGACTGAGAAAGGTTCTTTATCGCCTACAGCGGTTCGCACTACGGATTTGGAGTCTAAGTACATGTCTCTAATCAAATCAATGTAGGTCTCCGGTACATTTTTAGATCTCAGGGCCCACCAAATAACCGATCGAGGCACACAATCAAAGGTTTTCTGCAGGTCCAAAAAAGCCATATGCAGAGGTTTCCTCTTCTCTCTGTATGCCTCGACAAGAAGTGTAAGAGCAAAGATAGGGTCCGTTGTCCCGTATCCGGGGCGAAAACCAAATTGACAGCTGGAAACGTTACACTCTTGTCGAAGACGACCCTCTATGACCCTTTCGAAGAGTTTCATGGTGTGACACATGACCTTAATACCGCGATAATTTCCGCATTCCTGGATACTGCCTTTTCCTTTGTAAACAGGAGTAATAATACTTTGCCTCCAAAGGTTTGGCATTTTCTTGCTGGAAAGTATGCGATTGAAAAGGTCAGTAAGAATATACACACCACGAGGACCCAGTGATTTCCATACTTCAATTGGGATGTCGTCTGGCCCAACAGCTTTTCGGTTCTTCATGCGGCGCAGACTTATGGCGACTTCGTCTGGGAATATAGGGAGTGGAAGTCCAAGGTTAGGGGGCATCTCAGAGGGTGGTTGGCATTCGTGTTGTTTATTGAGCAATTCACAGAAGTAGACGCGCCACCGTTCCTTTACCGCTGCGACATCGTGAACTAATATGCCTGTGGAATCTTTGACACATAGACATTTCGAAATGTCGTGTGTCGCTTTTTCACGGGCTTTTGCTAATCGAAAGATAAGTTTGCGCCCTTCCTCCGTCTCTAAAGTGTCATATAGAGGAGACAGTTGTTTGTTTCGGGCCTTAGCAACAGCTCTTTTGGTCAGATTTTTGGCACTGATGTACTCGGCACGGTCTACGGAAGATTTAGACTTTTGCCATCTTTTAAAAAGTATCTTTTTGTTCCGAGTCGCTTCCTGTACTTTGCTATCCCACCACCACGTTTCCTTGTCGATAACCTTTCCACCCTTTGTGGTGCCAAATTCATGTTTACCCAGAGTGGTGACTGCTGTTTGAATCCTATGCCATGTTGCTTCTGGTGTGGTTTCGTCAGCTGATTTAAGGTCCAACCTTTCTGCACTTTCGACAAAGGTGTTGCGCTTTGGTCCATTCAACAGCCACCACTTAGTCCTGGGTCTTCGGTACTCGGCTACTTTGGGTTTGGAGAATATCTTCAGGTCCATGACGAGGATGCGGTGTTGGGTTGTAAGGCATTCCCCAGGGATCACTTTACAGTTTGTGACTTTGCCGATGTGACATCGTCTGATAAGCAGGTAGTCTATTTGAGAGGCATGTGGGCCACTTTTATACGTAATAGGATGTTCCGGTTTCTTGCAAAAGAATGTGTTTATTATGGCTAGGTCAGAGACTAAACAGGTCCTGAGTATAGTTTCTCCCTCTGTGTTAGCCTGACCGTATCCATAGCCACCATGCACACGTTCAAAACCCAACTGCTTCTCACCCACGTGGCCATTGAGGTCCCCGCCTACCAATATGTCCTCCGATGTTGATATGGAGTGAAGCACATCCTCCAGATTATTCCAAAAGGCATCCTTTTTCGAATCAGAGCACCCGGCCTGAGGAGCGTAAGCACTTATTAAGTTGGTAACTGTACCCTCGACCAGTACTTTCACTCTCATAAGGCGGTCGCTGACTCTGTCAACTTCAAGAACTCCGTTCTGGAAGTTTTCGGATAACACAACAGCCACACCATTTTTGCCCGATTGCGACCCGGTGTAGATCAGCTTGTATCCCTGCCCGATGTTACGAGATTTCCTTCCCTTCCATCGCGTCTCTTGGAGAAACGCAATATTGATGCGACGCCTGGACAGGACATCCGCAAGTTCTCGGCACCGTCCTGTCAGAGAGCCAACGTTTAATGTTGCGAAGCGGATCTTAATTGGTACTTGCGTCTTTAGCGGTGTCCGTACATGACACGGTAGCCCTAGCCCACTTAACACAGGTATAGGGCGATGTTCCTGCGCGTCATTTTGCGGCGACGCCCTATCCGTACCAATTACTGGGGTTAAGCTTTTCATTTTTATGTGGCTTTTTTTGATTTTTATACAGAGCGACTGCCGTCTGACCTCTACAACCTATAAAATAGGAATACCATATACCCATGGCTGTGACCGAGAGGATGTTAGGTGGTCAATTGCACCCCCCTAGCATGGCTAATGCTATATAAATAAAATCAATTGATTTGGGTAGACGTTATCAACACAACGTTGAGCTAACTGCAATGTTAGACTCGTTGGCCGTAGTAGTTTCTATAAACTGTTTCGGTAGATGACGTCACACGTCCACGTAAGACGTTAATAATAAGGAAAGGTTAATTTCTTCGCTTCAGGCGGGGCTTGAGTAGCGCAGCGGTTAGAGCAATGGGCATGAGACCCTATGGCCGCGGGTTCAAATCCCGCCTCAAGCGATAATTTTTCCTTTCTAAATTTATCACTATAGTTCTGCCTAGCATGGCTAATGCTATATAAATAAAATCAAATCTAATGTTGTTCTCCGATTCATGTGCAGCTCAGAATAAAAACTCTGCAATGATAGGAGGTCTGTTACATTTTGTACAAAACTCTGCAACTTTTACTATGATCGAACACATATTCCCAATAAGGGCCCACAGTTATATGCCTCCTGACAGAGTCTTGGGTCGAATGGAGAAACAGCTGCGAAGACTGGAAGTCATAACATCTCCAAATGAATATTATAGCATATATGAGCAACATGCCACAGTACTAAAAGTTGGTGAAGATTTTTCTGTTCTTGACTATAAAGGTGTTGCAAAAACAGCTCTTAAAGCAAAACTGCCGATGAAGATAATGGACAAAAGAGCCTTTAAATATCAAAAAGGAAAGTATTCTGTTGGGGGAAAAGAATTATATTCTTCAGACTATTGCTATCATAATGTGCTGAAAAAGAACTTAACTTTAAATGCTGTTTACAGAAACATTGAAACAGTTGAGCCGAAAAATTGTATTTCTAAAGAAAAACTGAAGGACGTCACAAAATTATTACAATACTGTTATCTTTCAGAAGCGGGTACCACATTTTTCAACAAAATCCTTACTTCTAATTCTGTAGAAGATGAGCAACCTGAAATAATATTTGGCTCCAATGCCGAAGAAGATACATATATTTAATTTGTTTTCTATGTATTTTGTTTAAAACAATAAAAACTAATGTCATTATAATGATTGTCTTTTCTCTTTTATTATATTGTTAAAATACCGACTTATTGATTAAGAGGTTTTATTCCAGAGTGTGCTAAGTTGACAACTTAGTAGAGTTCGTTAAGGAACTAAGCGCATTCTGAAAACAATCAGTAATTTAAAATATATATTATTGCAACAAAATATACTATATGCAAAGTACTTTATAATATAAAAAAAATATATATTTAAATATATATCATGTAAACTTTTTATGTAAATAACAATTCATAAACTAAATAGTTATTCATATTTTCGCACTTATCTTATATTTTGTTATAATGAACTAAGTACGTTATGGAAAAGAGCTCTTTTTTTATTTGAAAGCGAAAACAGCACATCTGGGAACAATTTTTTTTTAATACAGCCAATCAAAGTTCGGAAACCTCGCGCGCCATTACGCGGCTTGGTGTCGTACTGTGAAGTGCTCTCGGTGCGCATTATAAAGTGTTTTCAAAGGAATTCAAACCAAATAAACGGTAAGTGGCTATTGTACGACACACTTTAGAGTAGGTATTTTTCCAAGCCTTTTACACAATCACAATAGTATAATGTGTAATATATTTTGATATAACATCGAGTAAAGTTGGCCGGTGCTCACGGCTTTCGCGCGCAAATTGACAGATGCTTATTGTTTTTATTGTTTATTTCGTTTGAGATGTTTTAGAATATCTTTATTTTAGTTGTTAAAAATATCGTAAAACACATTATATTAATTGCCTTGGCCCAATAGTCCTTATTTTTGTCTAAAAGTAAACACAGACACGTTTCCTTACGCCCTCAGACACGTGTCGATGTTGAATGTGTGCGTGTCAAGCGACCGGTTCCGATACAAGATGTATCATTGTTGTGTGCCGAATGCCTAGTATTGCAGATGGTTGATTATTTGCATAGTAAGAATAAATTAGGTGATTGATTATATTATATTATATCTAATGGATGTTACTTATTTATACATGCAATGTATTTTTTCGTAAATCGTTATTTTTCCAATTTCAAGTGAATTGCGGTTTTAATTTATTTTTCACTTTGCGCTTGTTTTATTTTGCCTCGTTTTTCACATAAAAAATAGTACCCACTTCAGATGAAAAAGAGGTTCTCATTTTTACAGTTGATTATTTTTACTCGACTGCGTCAGAAGTAGGGTAATGTTTTTCAAGCGTATGTATGTATGCTTGTTTGTTCGTATGTATGTTGCTTTGTTACATATATTTTTTTTATTTTATTACATATATTTTTTCATTATTTTCATTTTTTTCCCTTACCATAGCAATATGGGTATCAAATGGAAGCTAGTGAAAAGACCATTTCAAAAATATATGTATCATATTACGTTTCTTTAGTACCGCAGTCGGGTTTATTAGTTATTATATGAATTCATTAGTTACTCAATTAAAATTATATCATAAGGATAATGTTTTTTTCTCAAAAATCGTTAGTATTGCCGATTTCAAGCAAAAAGGAGGTTTTAATTATATTTCTCTGTGTGTTGAATGTTTTACCTTTTTTTTCACAGATATCCAAAATGTCGAGGCCAACCCACCGACGACGTCGTCTGAGGAAGACGGTGAAAGAGGATATTGTGGTACCGAAATAATGGTACCAATATTCCTACACCACCATACCGCGTGGGACCCTTCACGCGACGGGGAGCCCCCCGTCAATGGTGCTCTTGTCTAGTGGAATTGTAAGTCTAGTTTGTGTAAAAAAAAAAAAACTCTGACAAGTTTAGTTTGCTATTTTGGCTAAATTTATTTTTCAGAGTTTTATCTTATTTTGAGGGCATATTTTGCCCACCGGTAGGCCCTGCGCCTTATGGTACTTGCAAGGTATTGTTTGTAGACCTAGAGATAATCGCTAATTCGTTTTATAAGGGTATTTGTTTTCATCACATTTTTGACATAAATAGTTCTATTTGCTGCTAATTTGTTATTTTTGTTTTCATGGTAACGCGGCTGCGCGCCGGCGCTTTGCGGGCCACGTCAAGTCATACTGACTGACGTCTTTAGAAATCCTAAGATTACTTTATTTACTTCTGTAAAATGGCTCTTTGCATGCAAATAGTGACGAATGCAGATGTCTTAAGTAGTGTGTCGCAAGAGAGCATGGTTCTGTGTACTTTGTGTCCCCAGGCTCGTTATTTTAAAGGTCAGAGGGGCTTAAAAATTCACAAAACTAAATGCCATAAAATCAATGTCCCCCTTTCTTTACGAGTTAATGAAGAAAGTATCAATAGTAGCAGTTTAACGAGCGCTGCTACTCCTCCCAAACCGTTTTGGGAGGTATTAAGCTTGTACAAAAATTCGGTCCCTATTTTAAAGCGCATTCCGCGAGGCGCACGCATTTCAGTTGCTCAGTCTCTTTCAAGGGCAATTAAGAAAGTTGTTTTTCAAAATTCATTAAGTGCCTGGGAACATCTATTGACTTTTTCATACCACGTACTTTACGTATCTTTTGACCCTAATAACAAAACGTCCCTTACTAATAGAGTAAAGGAAAACTGCGTAAAGTACATGGCATTGGAAGACATTTCTTTCGATTCTTGCATGATTGTCCCGCCCATAAGGCGGGATAATACAAATTCTAAAAATAAAAATAATTTGGCGACTTATAAGATTGTAGAAAACAAAATTAGTGATGGTGACATTACAGGGGCAGCACGAGTCTTGTTCTCTAGCGACACTTTAGCCCCTTATAATTCGGATACGATACAGTCACTTCGTGACAAACATCCACCCGCGGCAACAAATCTCCATTTACCTGATCCACCTCAACAGAATGACGTCACTGTTGAGGCGACCGCTCAGGATGTTGCTGCGGCCGTTATGTCTTTTAAAGGTGGGTCTGCCGGTGGCCTAGATGGCTTAACACCGCAAATTCTAAAAGATCTTTTATGTGCTAGTTCTGGCGAGATTGGTGAGGCTCTTTTGAAAGACCTTACGGCTTTAGTTAACCTGATGTTGTCAGGTCAAGTCAATAATGACGTCACAGATATTTTGTACGGCGCAAATTTATGCGCACTAAACAAAAAAGATGGTGGCATCAGGCCTATAGCGGTAGGCACCACATATCGCCGCCTCGCGGCTAAAATCGGTTGTAAGAAAATGTTTGCTTCTTTAAGCAATCTTTTTCAGCCTATACAGCTTGGTTTTGGTTCGCGGGGCGGATGTGAGGCTGCTGTCCATTCCCTTAGAACATTTTTAAATCAAAATTGTGGAGAGGTGTTGCTAAAGGTGGATGTTAAGAATGCTTTTAATTCTGTTGATAGAGGCACCCTTCTGACCCAGGTGAAAGATAAAATTCCAGAGTTATATAATTTTATTTGGCAATGCTATGGTAAACCATCAAAATTAATTTACAAAAACGATGTTCTTTTGTCTTCCGTTGGATGTCAGCAGGGTGACCCGTGCGGCCCAGCAATTTTTTCTTTAGCTGTCAATCCGATAATTCAACGTCTCCAATCCAAACTAAATGTTTGGTATTTGGATGACGGAACTCTGGGAGGTGATGTGAATACTGTCTTAAGTGATCTAAAATTACTAATAGATGAATTTAAAATGATTGGGCTTGAACTAAATTTTTCAAAATGCGAACTTTTTGTTTGCGATAACTGTTCAGACAAATTATCGGTTTTACAAAAATTTAACTCATTGGCTTACAATATAAAACTAGTCGACAAGTGTTCACTTCGCCTTTTAGGTTCGCCGATATTAGATGAATCAATTTCACCTTTTGTAGAAGAAAAAATTCAAAATTTTAAAAATTCTTCCGACCGATTGCTCAAAATTAACACTCATATGGCTTTTACAATTATTAGATTTTGCCTTTTTGTCCCAAAATTTACGTATTCTTTAAGATGTTGTCCGCTATGGAAACATGGCGCGCTCCTCGAGAGCATGGACAATATCGTAAAGAATACTCTTGTATCGGTTTTGAATATTGACATAGATGATAGGGCTTGGTCGCAAGCTTCTTTACCTGTAAGACTAGGAGGCTTAGGTATTCGTAAAATTTCTAGTGTTGCGTTACCGGCTTTCTTGTCCTCAGTTCATGGTACTTCTAAATTAGTCGAAAAAATACTTTCACATAGTTTGGGTTCTTTAGAAATTTCAAACCAGACTGAGGCCACAAGCGCCTGGGAGATGGCATGCCCAAATACCGGGCTCCCAGTGAGGCTATCCTCACAGAGACTGTGGGATCGGCCGCTCTGTGAACTAGCACGGAAACATCTTTTAGATACGTGTCCTAGCGTCACAGAGCGTGCTAGACTTCTAGCAGTTTCTGTATGGGAGTCAGGGCTTTGGTTGCAGGCCATTCCCTCTTTTAATACTGGTACACTAATAGATCCATCTGCTTTCCGTCTCGCTATATGCTTACGTTTGGGTGCAAGGTGCTATGTTGCCCATAGCTGTCAGTGTGGTACTGCTGTTGACCAGCTCGGTCACCACGGCCTCTCGTGCCAGAAAAGTGCTGGCCGAATTTCCCGCCACGCCAGCCTCAACGATATCATCCGCCGGGCTTTTACCAGTGCCAACGTTCCAGCCATTCTCGAACCGAATGGTCTGATGCGTGACGATGGTAAAAGACCTGACGGAATGACTTTAATTCCATGGAAGATGGGACGGCCTTTAGTGTGGGATGCAACTTGTGTCGATACTTTAGCTCCGTCACATCTTCCTGAATCACAGAATGGGGTTGGCGTCGCGGCAACTTCGGCAGAGCAGCGCAAACGGCGAAAATATGGAAACCTCGGCAGTGGTTACATATTTGAGCCGTTTGGTGTTGAGACACTGGGTCCGTGGGGACCGGGAGCTCATTCTATTTTCAAAATTCTATCAGAGCGCCTGGTTGAGGCGACGCGTGACCAAAATGCTGGCACTTATTTGGCTCAACGTATTAGCATTGCAATTCAGAGAGGCAATGCAGCCAGCATGATGGGTACGCTACCCACTGGTAGTGGGCTTGAGCACTTGAGTTACCTATAGGCTCGATGGCTTGTAGGTAACTTGGCTCTTTGCTGTATATAGTTTTAGTTTAGTTTTAGGAAATATAGGCAATTGGCCCGTAGATTGTACTATTATAAAGAATTATAATGAAAAAAAAATTAATTCGTTTGTGTTATTTTTATTAAATATATTATATTTATATATTTTTCTCTTGTTGGCTAGCGTTTGACCACTATCTCACCGGATGGTAAGTGATGATGTGGTTGATGATGTACCATCCTTGACCACACGCTAGTTCTAGAATGTGACTGGTTTTCAAGGATAGCTGTGACATACAAGATTTTTCTACTTGATGGTGTCTGCCTGCGGAGCGTTTTTTTTTTATCAGCCCCTATTTCATTAATTCTCTACTCCACCTACTATCACTATGTGTTTCTGATTATTGTTTTTGTTTCACAGGTGCAACAGACTGATGCCGAGACTAGCGATGTGAATAACGACTTAAAATTTTTAACAAACTTATGCTATACACTTATTTTTTTTAACGACTTTTATTAATTGCTTATTTGCTTATTTGCTTATTTACATTAAAATTATTTTATGTTAATAAACTGAATATTTGGTTTTCATTGTAAAAAGCGATGTCAAGAATTGTACGCAATTATTGCTTACTATAACAATAATGTATATATTCAATGAATTTTCCTTCGTACTTGACACATGCTTAGAACTGTCTGAATGTGACTGAAATGATGTTAATATGTTTTTTTTGTTAATATAGTAACATAAATATTTTTAGAATTCCTTCCTCCAAAACATTGTTTTACACTACTATACATTAAGCAAAAATCACATGAATTACGTTGCGTCGCTATCAGGACGAATCACGCACGAGCACGAAAGTCAAATGATATATTACACAAATAAACTCGACACAAAGTCTAACAATTAATCACACAAGAAGTTCAACTTAAAAGATCGAAGTAAAAAAATCAAAACAAACAATGGCGGCTTCTTGACTGACAAGGACTGACACCACGATTTTTTAAGCAAATAAGGAAATAAGCAATTAATAGTCCGAACGAATCTTGAAGGTTGTCTACTCTAAGCATTTTATCTCAAATCGGCACATACCAAATTTGGTAAGGTTACCTTTTAACTTTTAAATTATGCAATCGAGAAGAAAGCTTACACTGTTGAGTATAAGGTTCATTTTAGAACCGAATATGACGATAAGTTTATAACATATTTTGTAATTTACCCCCAGTTCCAGTAGATGGCGTTGTTTGAGCTTTAAAAAGCAAATAATGAAAAGTGCTTAAAATTTTAATTGTGCTTAACTGCTTTTATTGAAAAGTACTGTTTCATTATTTGCTTTTCGTTTAAACGCCCATCTTTAGCCGAGACGCCGTCTTCGTCCCGAGGCCGGCGAACCCTAATAGCTCGTCGTCGCTCACTGCCCTTACTCGACAAGCGAATTGAGGCATTGCTTGCCGACTCGGGTATTGATGATGGCGACGAAGACTCGGAAGAGCTGGACTCCGACGACGACGGCGTTTTAAATTTTAGAGAAATCAGGGATTTACGCTTCGAAAATATGGAAGGATTAGATATTGGGGAAGGTAACATGGAAGATGATGATGTGAGTGTGAATGTGCTAAGCAGTAGACCAGAATCCAATGTTAGTACGGATTTTCTTTTAATTTTACCGGCCAAAGAGAAACGTACCGACGCGATCCTGGTCCAACGTTTAGTTCCGAGGACCCCGTGGACATTTTTCTTAAATTTTGGGACGTTGACGTGATGCGTCTCATAGCGTCTGAGACGAACAAATATGCCCGGCAAATTATTGAACAATATACGGATCCTGACATCGATGCCACTATTCCAAAATATTTGGAGCTGTGGGACGATGTCACGATACCGATGTTGTATTAGTATTTTGCCGTCATTATTTGCATTTCCTCATGTTATCGTACCAAAATACAAGACTATTGGGCACGGGGTCTCATGGAAATGCCAAGTTTTCGGCAAGTCATGAGTCGTGACGCCTTCCTGTTAATTACAAAGTTTCTACACTTTGTAAGTGACAGCGAAGCAACGACTCATGGCAATGCGCGAAAAATTGGCAAAGTCGCGCCAATAGTAGACCACTGCAATCGCAAGTTTTCGGAACTATACGTTCCCGCCCAGCATCCAAGCTTAGACGAGTCCTTGCTTCTTTGCAAGAGTCGTCTAAGCTGGCGGCAATGTATACGTTCGAAAGCTGCACGATTCGGTATTAAATCCTTTGAGTTGTGCCAGGCGTCATCGGGTTATCTGCTGAAGTGCAAAACTGTACACCAGTAAAGAAACGCCCATGCACCCAGAACCCCTTCATGGGTTCACTAATAAAACTACAAAAGTTGTGTTAGAACTCATGGAGGGGTATCTGGATGCAAGGGCATATCCTCGTCAGTGCTCAAACTCAAGATTCATTTAAAGCTTAAATAAAAAAAAACTGTCCTATATCTAAACATTACTGTATGTGAATTGTGAAGGTTAAATGATGTGTATTATAGGTATTTATGTGAAAATAATAAAATTATTATAAAAATACAGTTTTTTCACTATTAAATATTTTCTATACGTACAACTTTTTTAGATGCACGTGTCCGAAACTAGTCGACTACAAAGTAAGTCGAAATTTAGACGTGTTTCAAGCCGTACACAACATTAATTATGTGTAATACTCACGATAGTTTTAATTTTCATACTTTTGTGACATATACTTGATATACTTTCACTGTTATTTTTCTTCCATGACACCCAGGTATAGGATATATAAATAACAAATATAGTCGACGGATTGACAATACCATTTTGTAAAAACAGCCTGGTAAGTGCTACGCGTTGTACTTTCCGTGTCGTCGTGCTGAAGTCCGTGTCAGTACTGTACCAGTGTACCACTCACCGTGACTCACCAGGAGTAAACCGGCATCGACAACCGGCGCATTGGAAAAACGAAGCCCGGCACCGGCGGTTGCCGGGGAAGCAAAAATGTATGAAAATGTATGGCCGGGTTCCCACTACGCCGGACCGGCAGATCTGCCGCGCCGGTAAATCTGCCGGAAGGGCTAGTGGCTGTACAATTTATATGAAACTATTCACATTATCCCGGATCCGGCATTTTTGCCGAGCCCGGCATTTTTACCGAGCGTTTTGTCACTACGAATTGCCGGTAGAACGACCGGGCCCGGAGTAATGTGAACGAGTTTGTGCCGGTATCTGTCCCCCGCTCGCCCCGCTCGTGCTCCCCTCGCCCCGCCCGTGTTCCACTCACGTCATTCGGCTCGCATTTTCTGGTAAAAGTAGACGTTTAGCATGGATATTCAAGCAGAAACTTTAATTACGCTTGTCCAAGAGAGACCTGTTCTGTGGGATAAGAACGAAGACGTCTATAAAGACAAAAACTTAAGGTTAGCAGCATGGCGTGAAGTATGTTTAATACTGAAACCAAACTTCGATGAGCTGGATGAAAAAGAAAGAAAACAGTACGGTGAGTTTTTAATGTTTTATTGATAAAATGTAAATGCATTGATACAATTTATTTTATAGCTGCTGCCTGCCACGGAACGGAACCAATATCCGAAACAAAATAATTAGTAAATGATGTTAGCGTTGGCATTTGGGCCACCTCGACTCGACACATTCCGATTCATGGTTGTCGTTTCTTGTTCTTGTCCATGTTCTATATTTTGGTAACTTTCAAAATTTATACCATCTTTTTCTCTTACAAAATTATGTAAGACTGTACAAGCTTTAATTACTTGAATAGCTGTGTCTACGTTCAGATCTATAGCTCGATGGATTATTCGCCACTTATTTGCCAGAATACCAAAAGCGCACTCAACATACCTTCTTGCTCGACTTAGTCTATAGTTAAAAAGCTTTTTATCAGTATTCAAATGTGTACCTCCATATGGACGTAGGAGATTAGGTGTTAAGGCAAAGCCTTCATCGCCAACAAGTATAAACGGTAATTCTTCGTGCAAGTTTTCATGAAGCGGTCTAGGCTTTGGTACATTTAAAGTACCATCATTGATCTTTTGCCAAAATGTACTATCCTTTAATATTGTAGAATCGCATTCCTTGCCATATGAGCCCACACTAATAAAAATAAATCGGTACTCTGAATCGACAACTGCCATTAATACAAAAGAATAATACTCCTTGTAATTAAAGAACATAGAACCACTCTTGGCTGGTTTCAAAATTCTGATATGCTTGCCATCTACTGCTCCAAGACAGTGAGGAAAGTTGGCTTTTCTTTCGAATCCTGAAGCGATGTCCTCCCATTCTCTCTCAGTATCAGGCAGCTTAAGAAAATCTGTCTTTAGGTTTTCCCAAATGACGTGGGTCATTTCTTTTATTAGTTTACTTATTGTCGAAACGCCTACTCTGTATGAATAATGTATTTCTTTGAATGAATATCCTGAAGCTAAATATCTGAAAAAAAAGTATTTTTTGTTAATACATTATTACTTTATACGTCACCAAGAAACAAATTGTATTGTTTTATGATATTTTTTTATTGATTTCAGGAAAACAGGTTTCAACTAAATGGAATCATATACGACATTCGTGGCTTAAGACAGTAAAGAAACAAAAAGATGAGTCTAAATCTGGATCTTCGGCCAAAAAGACACGAAATTATTTATATAACGAGCAATTAATGTTTTTGAAAAAAGTCTCCGAACCTCGACCACCACATGAGTCAGTTTCAAAAAAAGCAAGAACCGAGACTGAAGTAGGCATGGAATCAGATTTTCGTTCACCTTTAATTAAAGATAAAAGAAAAATTGATAATAAAGAGGTAAATGACAGGATGGTAAAGTTTTTAGACTCCAGAATAAACCCAGAAAAGGAAAACCATCATCTGTCTTTCTTCAAAGGCATTATACCAATCTTGAACACTTTAACTATCGAAGAGACTTTAGAATTTCAAGCTAGCGTCATGACAATGTTGCAAAAAATTAAAAGTAGGAATTATGAGAGACCAAATTACGGACATTGGCGTGATTCATATAATCAGATGACCGGACCAGATCAGTATTCTGGATACTACACACATAATAGCGTCAATCAACAGGCAACAACGTCTATACCATCAACTTCATCTCAGACATCGAATCCGATTCCAGCTTCGCCATCAGCATCTATTAATCATTCCATACATTCCCAAGACTCAGATTACTTAGATTTTGAAGGGATTTAAGTTTCAGTACAAATAAATACTTAAATAAGTTATTTGCATTTTTAATTCATAATGATTATCAAATACATACACCCTCCCACACACACACACACATTATATTTATTCACATTCATCAAACAAACATACATAGCGAACATTCATTCATTCATTCAGTCTTAAGTAGGTACCTACGTCAAAACTATTATTACGCAATCTAGTGCATAAAATAATCTTACCTTAGACATATGGCTAATCTTTGTTCTGGGCAAATACATTCTCTGAAACTTGTATCACGTACTCTTATGTCTAGTCGTCCCAGTAAATCGTCAAAAGTGGTTGCTGTCATTCGAAAATAATTGAAGAACTTTGATTCGTCTCAAATGTTCCAAGTGAAAATCTTTCCCGTAAAATAGGGTGTACCCAATGTTTTCTTTTATTTTGCCTTCTATTAAGATACCACCACAACACAACAATTTCGTCGTCCATTGTGCGCGCAGGTCCAAATTCAACTGAGGTAAGTACTTGACTGTCTGAATTTCTTCCGGGATCCGATGTAATGTGAACACTCTGTCCGGTGTCCGGTTTCCGGCAGATCTGCCGGTCCGGCGTAGTGGGAACCCGGCCTTACGTGTCGTCGTGCTGAAGTCTGTGTCAGTACTGTACCACTCACCGGGCGTAAACCGGCATCGACACCGGCGCAGTGGAAAAACGAAACCCCGGCGCCGGTGCCGGTGCACGGCCATGCCGGTGCCGGTGCCGGTGCACGGCTAGGGCATGCACCCGGGTTTACCCGGTTCTCAAAAACCCGGGAAAACCCGGGTTTTTCGATGATCTTGAGAACCGGTTCTGAATAATATGAAACCCGGTTCTCCCGGTTCCGACCAAAATATTAAAATGTAATGTATTATTTATATTTTGCTGCGTTATTTTAACAAATTTATTCTATCTGGCAACGTCGGACTCGCGTGCATCGCGAATTTTCGCGCCACGCCTCACGCGTGGCTCTGATTGGTTGTCTTCTCGCCAGACGCGCGGCGAGTCGGCGCGGTGCCGGCCAGCTGGCCGCGTTTTGTCTCGGCGTGGATGTCACGGACGGTGCGCGTGCTTAGTGTTTTTGTTTTAGATTTTTAATTACGACGGGCGACGCAAATATCCAAATACAACATACATCAATGTAAGGTAAGTTCATTAAATGTACTCTACTTAGTTGACATAGTTGAAGATATTAATAGGATACACTACAACTACACGGCTACTCACTTGTAATTTTGTACGGAACGGGGGTGTTTGACCTCAACGTTCATCGTTCGTTCTTGTTCATCGTTTAGTGATAAAATAATTGGAGATAATCGTTAGTTATACCTACCAACTAAGGTTATGTTTGTTATTCTCTTGTTTACATAAATATTGCAGACAGAACTGAATAGGGTAGGTTTCGTTTCCGCAATTAAGTTTATTGCCTATGATTATAATTCGAAGTGCAAACAATAGGTGATAATAACAATGTAGGTAAAAGAAAGTACTTGTTTTGTTCAAAAGAAATATAAATGTAATTTTGCTTTTTATTATTAATTTCATTTCAGTAGTAGTACAGTACCTACTACTGATTAACAGTACCTACTATTGATTGAAACAGAAACTACAGTAGCCTCCTACGACACCTAGTAGGTACAGATTTATTAAAATTACTAGATTTCCGCCCGCGGCTTCGCCCGCGTGAAATTCGCTCATATCGCGCTCCTTAATTTTCCCCTGGCAATGAGAAGTTTTCCCTATATAGCCTATGTGTTATTTTAGGGTTTCAGATAACTACATACCAAATCCATACATACATACATACACACTCACAAACTTTCTCATTTATAATATTAGTAGGATTATCATAGTTTTTAATCTCAGTCTTTATATCACTTTCTTTCTTTGTAGGGAATATGGATTACAAAGAAAACACAGCCGATAAAGCGCTTATTTGGCAACATTTCCTTCGAGCCAAAGATAAAAACAGTGCAAAATGCAAAATATGTAAAAAAATACTAAAAACTTTGGGTGGTAGTACTAGCACACTGCACAAACATTTAAAAAATGTTCACGATAAAAAAGTTACCCTGTTTTCATCAACAACGCCAGAACCGTCGACATCGAGTACTCAAAATATAATTCCTGAAATTACAAATCCACCTAGTAAAAAAAAAACTAAATTAACGCAATATTTCGAATCAGCAGAAAATCCCTCACTGGAAACCAGATTATCACGAATTATATCATTAGATGGTATAGCCTTCCGCACACTGACGAACTCCAAAGATATTAGAGAAGTATTTGAAAAAGCTGGATACAAGATACCTAAGTCTGCAAACACTATTAGGGAGATAGTTATTAAACATAGTGAAGCTAAAAAACAAGAACTTAAGAAGGAAATAGAAAAATTATTGCTTGTAAGGGAAATGTTTGCTGTTTCATACGATGAATGGACCTCAAATAGAAATAAAAGATATTTGAGCTTAAATCTTCATTCTGCGGCGTTAAGTGGACCCTTCAAATTTAAAAATCTAGGTCTCGTTCGTGTTCATGGATCTTTACCAGCACAAAAATGCATTGCTGAAATTGAGAAAAAACTCGAAATGTATGGAATATCTTTGGAAAAAGACATAGTTGGACACACCACTGATGGTTGTAGCCTAATGGTAAAAGTCGGAAAGCAGCTTACAGCTTTACATCAACTCTGTATAGCCCACGCTATCCAATTAGCTCTTCAAGATGTGTTTTATAAAAAAAGTACAGAGGAACCAGCCGAAACAGAGGAAATTTTTGACGTCGAAAACATTGGACCTCAGCTCGTTAGTGACGATGAAGACATACCGTTATCTGAATTTGCCAGATTGCAGCAACAAAAAGACTACGAGAACTCAGATAATAATGACAATATTTTCGAAGGTGAACCTGCAGACAGCTGTGAAAATGATGAAGGTGGCATTGAATTTATTACTGAAACGAGATATCCTGAAACAGAAAGAAACTCGCCATCAAATTTCAGATACTACGATTTGCTATCAAAAGTGAGAAAAGTGGTCAAGATATTCAAAAACTCACCTACTAAAAATGACGACATATTACAAAAATACGTTGTTTCTGAGTATGGTAAAGAATATCCTTTGGTGTTAGACTCAAAGACGAGGTGGAGCAGTATGTCTGAGATGTTAGCTCGATTCATAAAACTGAAAACCTGTTTAACCAAAGCACTGCTAGATCTCAAGTTGGATATTAATTTTAGTCAAGATGAATGGAACACATTGGATGAGCTACATGAAATACTGGACATAATAAAAACAATCGTAGAAAGCTTATGTCGCCGAGACGCTTCATTGTTAACTGCAGATATTGCAATAAAGTACGCCTTAAAAAAACTGCTTGCAATAAATACTTCCTTGAGCAGAGAAATGTCCCGTGCACTGAAAAACAGATATTCCAAACGGAGAATGATCGAAGCAGCCACGCTTCATTACCTCACTAATCCAGATCAATATTTTGATGAACTCCCAAATGAAGATTTGGAAGTGTTCCCTCGACCAACGTCGGATGAAATGTGCGCAGGAATTGTCAAACTGTTGCAGAAATCTTCCAGAGTAAATGAGCAAATTCAGGAACAAGACAAACAACAAGATAATAGCGAGGCGGAAAACATTCCAGTTGCATCTACATCAAAAAAAGAGGAGCTTGATAGTGAAATACAAAAGGCCATCAAAATTCAAAACCGTAGCAGACAGAGACACGAACAAGACTTAAACTTATTCACAACGATCAAAATAGAAATGACCTTATTCGAAAATGGCGGTAATCGAGGGGAAAACCTTACTTTAGCCTATAAATATTTGACAGCTATTCCACCAACGAGTGTAGAGCCTGAGAGAATTTTCTCATCTGCAGGTGTTATCTGCAATCGCTTACGCACTTCTTTAAGCGACTGCTCCTTAGATTCTATAAGTTTCCTACGGTCGTATTACCAAGAAAAAAATGAGGCTACGAAAATGATTTGATTTATGTTTTGATAAGCAGAAATATTTTTATTAGATTTAAGTAATTCACAAATTATCGTGAATTTGAAAAGCTGTTGATTTTATTTTATGTTTCAATTAATGACCCAGTCATGTTTTTATTTTAGAGATCTTTTTTTGTTTTGCAGTTATTTAATTAGTAGGTTTAAGTTGATCTCAGAGGTTATAAATAATATAGTTAGCTTACTTAAATACATTTGGTAATGACCAAGAAAAAATGAAGCTTTTGATTATATTTAATGTTTTATTGAAGTGCAGGGTTTGTTCCCATCAACCCCCTTCGCCCCGTCCCCTCAAGGGGGAGTGCAGTAATATTCATAGTTCTTTTTTTTTTTGCAGTTAATGAATAAGGTTTAAGTTTATATGTGATACGATAACAAGGTAGTTACTGAGCTGAGTTTGTTTCAATTTCAGATAATTTAATAAAGTTGATTTTATAAGACTGATAAATAAAGAGAAGTATAATTGTGATTAAAATTTTATTTATTTATTAATTTATAACCATTTTCTACACACAAAACAATGCAAAAACACAAGGCACGTAAAATAAAAGACACATCAGGTACCTACTTTTACAGTTACTTTAATACTTTTGTTTTATTTCGTATTTTTTCCGTGGTATTATAAAAGAACCGGGTAGAACCGGGTAACCCGGTTCTGAGCTCGATTTGGAACCGGGTTTCAGAAACTTGGAACCGGACTCGGCTCTGCATGCCCTATGCACGGCCATGCCGGTGCCGTGCCGGTGCCGGGCTGGCTAATGGAAAAACGCCCAATAGCTCGCAGATGGGCGATTTTATTCCTACTTACTTGACATTTATCGTTATATTTTGGATAATTCAGACTATATCTTTATAAATTATAGCTTATGTGTTATTCTGTTGTGTAAGCTATATTATTGTAAAGTTTCATCAAAATCCATTCAGTAGTTTTTGCGTGAAAGAGTTACAAACGTACATCCAGACATCCATACATTCTTACAAACTTCCGCGTTTATAATATTAGTAGGAAGTAGGATATTAGTAGGATGGAACTTATAAAAAGAGGACTAACCAAAACCTCGAATCGTTAAAATCAAACTTCCAAAAAGTGCCTCCATTGTTTCCAACTAAGATCTGGTCGGTAAATAGCTTAATTGGAACTCCTGTTCCTATTACACAAAATGAGGTAGAGTCATGGCACCACCGCTGGAACAGCCTACTGGGCAGAAAGAAATGGAATTTATTTAAAACCATTGACGAATTTAACAAGGAACAAAAACATACAGAATTGATGGTAGAAAAACTAAATTCTCAGTCTCAAGAAACCAAACGATCAAAGAAAAAGTAAATAGGGAAGAAGAGATTAAAAAATATTTAGAAAAAAGGAAACAATGGATTTAACCACATTTTTAGATGATCTTGCATAGGTACTTGTGTTACTTTAAACGATAACTTTACGATTTGATTTCATATATATTTTTCCTTTCCTCGAAATATTGACTTAGTTTATTATAAAATGAATAAATAGTTATCGTTGCAAAAAAAAAATTGATTTTTATTGTGTTTTTTATTATCACGCCGTTTTAGTTTTCGAGTAATTCTTATTAGTGAAGTAGAGGTTATTAGAGATCGCATGACTTCGGTGCTAAGTTTTTCGTGGTGGCGTGCGTTATTTTTCAAGTGATTCTTATAAGTGAATAAGAGGTTCTGTTATTCGAGATCGCATGACTTCGATATCGAAATCTATGACATGATTTTAAATTCCACGATGGCAACATTGTACCTCGTTGACGGCTTGGAACGTTGAAGTTGACATTGACAGTCTTACCATGTCTGACACTGAAAACTTCATAGTGGTGAGTGGCGGAAGATTTTGTCGATAAAGATTTTTTGTTTTTTTGAAAGTATTTAATTTGTTTTTTGAGCTGTTTTAAATATGATAAATCTTGTTAGGTTTTAAAAAATGGCTTACGGATTTGGCTAAGAACGTATGGGCGAAGTTTGTTCTAAGCTAATGTATTGTTCTGTAAATATTTTTTTCACTATAAAAATATACTACAGATGGGGAGATTTGTTCCCTGTCTGACAGGAGAGATTAGATCCCGGGATCAAGTCTACCTTATCATTTTATATTACTCTTTTTTATACAAGTACTAAAGTGTTACATACCCATACGCTTATTGTTATAATTTATGTTACTCGCTTTTCTTAAACAGGTACTTTTCTACGCAAAAACGTGTTCCAATTGATTAAAATAAAATAAAGGAAGCTTTAGAAAATGTATTGAATGAAAATGAAGATGATGCTTCCCGTATTCAAAATCAGAATAACTTGGCCGATTGCAATCAAAGACATTTACGCACCCCGATTATTCCTGAAGTTGACGATGACCTGACAGACGCTGAAGAAATCGGTTTCGTTCAACCAACATTTTCCGCTCAAATTAACGCAGCCAACCCAATAACAACATGACCACAGCCGTCAACATCCCGTGTAAGTTTTAGAACTCCAGAAGAAATAAGATCATTCCCCAAAGCTGGTCCTCGAAAGACTACACAAAAAGGACGGAAGAAAGGCTCAACGAGAATACTGACTGATACACTAGAAAAAAACCAAATAGTAGAAGAACTTTTAAAAACAAGAAAAAAAAAGAAGGAAAAGAACAGAACACCAAAGAAAGAAATATTAAGAAGACGATTGAAAAAGGAAAGAAAGTTAAACTCAATTTGAAGTCAGTTTTGTCATCAAGTTCTGAAGAAGATGAGATTGAAATACCACTATCTCCGGAGTCAGTGTATGATGTGTCAGAAGATGTGGATCAACTTGAGTCTTGATTCTTCTCGGATTCACAATCCAAAAACGAACAATACCGATTGAAGATAGAGACTGGGTCATAGGCAATTTGATGTCCATGAAAATCTTGTGCATCGTTATGTAGGGCAGGTGAAATCTTTAACAGAATATGGCTATGTAACCGTGTTTCCACTTTTAGAGATTTCGCCCTGGGCGAAACTACTTATTTCAAGTACAGCTTAGAGCTTTTTTTATTGCGACAGGGATTTAGGGAATTTTAGGGCAAAAATTACTTGATGTGGTAACCCTATTTATTCTATGCTCTATGGCTCTACCTATTAGTACCTATTAGGGGATTCCCCAAATTAGTTTCGTATTATAATCCGACCAATGTTGGTTTACCTTTTGGTAGTACTATTTACCTTTGTTGTAAAGGACATCATAAATTAGTAACAAGATTTATGGATTATTTTCGATTGCTATTTTTCTATCGGTCACGAAACAATAGTAACTAATTGTATTATCCTACATTGCGTTTATATTTGAAAATGGAAGACACGGGTGATGATAGTGAGCAAGTGCCTTCTTCATCTAAAGATAAAGGAGAAAAGTCAGCTGCAAGTAAAGATACTAAGAAATATGCGCAAAAATTTAAAACGTCTTGGTTGGAGCATCCAGATTTAAAGTCTTGGCTAAAGAGATCTGATAAAGGTGAGACAAAAGCTTTCTGTAAAGTATGTGATTTTGATATTGTGTGTGGAATGTCTGAATTACTGCGACACAACAGAAGTGCCAAGCACTCAAAGCAGATGGCTATTGTATCACAAAGTGCAAAATTACAACTTTTTTGAGGAAAAATCAAACGCATACCACTTTCTTGCAAAACACGATCTGCTTATTTCCTTAATAGATGATTTTATGGCACTTATGAGAAATTTGTTTCCGGAATCGAAATGTTTAGAAGATGTCCATCTTGGAAAACAAAAAGCAACAAATATTTTACGACAAGTCACAGGATCCACTATAAACAAGAAGTTATAGAAACAATGAAGAAAAGCTACTTCAATATTATAATTGACGAAACAACAGATCTGTCTGTGAAAAAACAGTTGACTATAATCGTGACATATTTTAACAGCGTTACCAAAAAAATTTATTGCAGATTTTTGGATATGATTGATATACATGATGGGTCAACAAAAGGCATATTTCAAACATTGAAAGATATATTTGCTAAACACGAAATACCTCTTAATCTCTTAATCATGTTTTTGGATTCACTTCTGATACAACAAATGTTATGATGGGAAAACACAATTCAGTTCAGGCCTACTCAAAAAAGAAATTCCACATCTTGTCTTTGTAGGGTGCACATGCCACCTAATTCACCTTGCAACATCACATGCTTCCCGAAAACTGCCTAAAAATTTAGAAGATTTGTGCCGCAATATACCAGCATATTTTCACATGAGCCTGAAAAGAACCGAATCATTGAAACAGTTCCAAGATTTTCTGAAGATTGACCATCATAAATTGTTAACCGCAGCTAATACAAGATGGCCGTCTCTTCAAGCTTGCATCGACAGAATACTGGAACAATATGATGCCTTGAAATTATTTTTTACAGAGGCAGTTTTTCAGGATCCCTCTAACACAAATGATTCCATACTGACCAGTCTTAATAACTCATTTAGTCGTGCATTTTTGCATTTCATGAGTTTTGTCTTCTCGGTAACAAATGAGTTAAATACCTTTTTTCAATCAAGGTCGCCTCAACTTTACATGCTGCCAGATATGATTCGAAAAATGTTACAAAGTTTTCTGTGCAACTTCATTAAAAAACAGTACCTGATCCCTGGAGATCTAAATCATTTCATGACAATAGATGTAACTAAACCAGAAATACACCTTAATGACGACCACATCTATGTCGGTATGGGAGCATATGACATTCTACAAGATTTAAAGAAGAAAGCTCCAATAGAGGAGGTTAGCAAATTTTATACTAATTGCCGGGAATTTTATGTAGAAATAATTTTACAGATTCAAAAGCGGTTCGAGTTAGACGAGAAACTTTTTGATTTGATTAAATATGTGGATCCTGATGTAGCAAGAAATCTTGAAAAGCTGTCTACGAAAGATGTATTTGACCATTTTGGTTTTTTGGCCACAAAATGCAACATGCAAAAAGCTCATAAAACGCCCCCTCGTACACTATATATATATAAACATACATTTATGATATTTTCTGTTTTGTTCGGAAGCCTAAAAGGATTGTCCTATGTAAATATCGCGCAATTCCTAAAATATTACAAAGTAGCTGCGCTCCACAGTTTTACGCGTTACGGGATAAAAAGAAGCCTATGTGTTAATCCAGGGCCAAAGCTACCTTCATACCAAATTTCACCCAAATCGGTAAGCCGTTTGAGCATGAAAGAGTAACAAACATACATACATAGTACTATATATATACAAAGTTACTTTGAATTAGCGCTCCATACTTCACAGGAGGTATCGACAATGCAACACAAGAAAAAATATAAAAAACAACATCTTTTTAAATTTTTTTTTTTGATAAGTTTTAACCCTTAATCAAATAACGCGAACTATTTTCGCACCTCGAAAATCATTTTTTTTTCTTCAATGGCTGCACTGACAAATACCAACCATAAAGAAATAAAATCTTAGATGTATTTCGAATTTGTTGTGTGGCAACATTTTACTGACAGCTACTATGGGTCGCCGTGAGCTAACGTCAAATACAAAAATTGCCCGTTTTTATGAAAGTTGTCGGAGGGCGTCGGTATTTTTTCGTAATTGTGAAGAAAAAATCAGGTAAGTAATAATAATAATAATAAGTGCGGGACCCAGGGATCTACAGTTATGTAATTAAGTTTTTTGGTGCAAATAAAAGTTTATTATTATTTAGTACATGAACTTATTGTTTTCCTAAACTAGACAACTTTTTCGAGCCTTTAGCTGGAAAAGAACTCTGATAACATTATGATTTGATGGAAAAAATCCCGATTTGAAAAGTGGGAAAACCTTGTCTGTTACTGAGATGAAAAAAAATGATTTATCTACATAAAATGTTTGTCTGTCCTATGTATATCGATGAACATCATAATTTTCTAGTTTGTGAATGTGTGCGAAAATTTCAGATTTGTCCGAATGTGATGATAAGGACGACCCTTATTATGCCAATAGTATCCATTATCCTGTTGTGTACCAAAACCAACCAAACACTTGCCTAATAGAACAGCGTCTTGAAGAGAATTTTGGCTTCGAAGATACTTCTGATGACAATATTGTACAAAATGAAGCCATAACACAGTCTAATGAATTATTATTATCAATTTCAAGTGAAGATTTACGCCCCACGATTTCGGTATATGATAATGAAATGATCAATCACTCACCAGAAATTTCTATAAGTAACTTATTGGAAGACGATGAACAAGAGTCTAACAATGTACGCAGAGATCGCTCACAACCACGACAATGGAAGGTAGAAAATATACCCCATGAAATTCCAAATTTCGAAAAGCGTTTCAAGCCCACGGTCACTGACACACATAAGTCTTCGCCCATAGAATATTAGTCGAACAAACCAATAAACACGCCAGCCAGAAAAACAGCGCTCACTGGAAACCAGTTACTGAGGAAGATATAAGAGCTGGTTACGCAGTTTTCATTCACACTAAATGCTTAGGCAGCGCCATCTAGGTGCAATGTATGTGCTTTTATGTCGTCAATGAGTTAGACAGACACGACCTGTCAGCGCTCGCGCATCGCCGAAGTTACGGCGATCTTTCTCGAAGACTGCCGAGGAAAAAGCAGTCGGTGTCCGCCATCTCCCGCTATTACTTCTCATCACCGCAAATATATGTATTATCACCGCAAATTAGTCATTTAATCATCTCATTGTGTAGTACCGCAAAGTGAAAAACTTCTAGTGCTTCATCTTCTAGCCTGCTGCTTAGCTTACTGCTTGCTGGTGTCAGATCTGGAGGACTAATTGCCGGCTTAACGGTGAGTACATTGCACCTTCTCTGTTGCCTATTATTTGGTGTGAATACGCTCATCTTTTTATCTACGAAAATTATCAATGCATTAGTTGGTCCCGCAATTTCGCATTACGCCGCACCAAGAGCCTACATTGGAGTTTTGATTATGATGGGATTGAATCCTTTGCCAGATATGGAATTGTATTGGTACATTTTACCACAATAAAGTCGTTTTTATGACAATAATTAAAGTTGCACTTTTAAAAACCAGACAGGATGTCTTACCCAGATAACACTGGAAGAAACTACCAATTTCAGCGAGGTAATCCCGCTAGTGGTAGCAACCCGGTTCGAGGAGGAAATACCGGATCAAGAAACAATCGGAGAGCTTTCGAATTTCAGCAAAGGAAAGCCTTTGAAGATAATTGGGCAGAAGGAAGAGAGTATGAAGATCGCCCCTCTAAGCCCAGAGGCCAAACACCACGCAGCTCCAACTGGAAGGCGAAGATTCAGGAGAAAAAGAAAGTCGAGAAGAAGGACGATGCCTCGACCTCCTATGATTTCCGCTCAAAGGAAGACACTGCACCTATTGATGAGCCCCTCTATGACCTGGGGACTCATTCAAGTTCAATACCTGTACAAGAGAACTATTCACAGAATTTTGAATTTTCTGGATTTATAGACCAAGTTGAAAGATCGTATGAAGTGATGAGAGGTATCGATCCCCGCTTAGATCGGAGGATGCCCTATTCCATGTTCCAGCATTCGATGTGCACGATCCTGAACAGCTATCTAATCGACTTAGCTCTGGAGAACGGTGAGAGAAAGATGGGCGTTGGAAAATGCCAGGATCTACTTCCTGAGGATCTATGCGTTCCGGAAAATCTCTACCATTATCTAGCAAATGCAACGCCTGCGGGAGCTAAGTAAGTGCGATAGGTGCTCGAATGATTCTCATGAAGTGCTTATAAATAAGTTTTATAGTGAATTCATAAGTACTTTACAGAATGCCGCCGCGAGAGGTCGCGGGGTAAAGACATGCGGGTACAAGCCGGTCCCCGGCTGGAACGAGCACGTAAAGTTAGCGCATGAAGAAGCGAGTGTTAAGTACTTCGCTTGGCTCGACGCCGGAGCTCCCAGCTTTGGGCATCTTTTTGAGGAAATGAAACGGAGCCGAACTACTTTTAAATCACGCCTGAAATGGTGCCAGAAAAATGAAAGTCAGATTCTGCTTGATAATATAACCTTAGGGCTTGTACACAAAACTGCGATGCGACGTCGCATCGCAAAAATCTGCGAGCTCCCTTTACGCATCGCAAGAACTTGCGAATTGATTCGCATCGCGCATTCCTGCGATGTTGCGTCACACTTGTTGACGCCATTTTAGTTCGCTCAGGGACAGCGTGTGGGCAAGACGTGTACTTTAAAAATGACAGAATACGACGTTGATTTTTTAATATCACTGATTGAGGAGCGCCCTGTTCTTTGGAACACTAGTAATGAAGATTATAAAAACAAATTCATCAAACAAGATGGTTGGAAGGACGTGTGTAAAAGTTTATTTCCAAATTTCGAGGAAAAAGAAAACAATGAAAAAACTAAACTTGGTAAGTACACAAATACATTTATTATGTAAGTATAACTTCTTTTTACTTTTTACTAAAACTACCTACAAATCAAACATTCTATTCATATAAGCACAAAAAATATTCTTTAAATTGTTTACATGTTTAGGCGTCGACAGCGAGTTACTTTAATGTTTTACGATGTGATCCTTTTGTACCTGTTGTATTGACTTATTACCAAGAACGCGAGCAACAATGCAAGTCGCATTGTATATTCTTAAATTTTTTGTAGTTGCCAGCTTAATGCTCCAACTTCACTAGTAAAGTAATCCGAAAATTCGTTTCTAATTATATTTGCACTTACCACCTGACTACCTACATTCAACTCCCTACATTCAACCTGACTACCTACATTCATTTGTTGAAGTGGTTGTAGTTCGGAATCATCTATGATCATTTCAATAGGGGTGTCTAATTCATCACGGTTAATTACAAAGTTATGTAGTATGCAACAAGCCTTAACAATATCTATTGCAAAATCATATGAAACGTTAATGGGCCGGTTAAATATTCGCCACTTATTGGCCAGTATGCCGAAAGTACACTCGACATATCTTCTTGCCCTACTCAAACGGTAGTTGAATACTCTTTGTTTAACAGACAAATGCTTGCCAGAATAAGGACGCATGACATTATTCGAAATAGAAAAAGCTTCGTCTCCGACAAAAACAAATGGAACCGGTTCTTGAAAGCCCGGTAACGGCCTTGATGTTGGTGTAGGCAAATCACCTCTCATCAGTAAGTCGTACAGTTTCGTGTTGTGGAAAATAGTGGAATCACTTTCCTTTCCATAATTATGCTCCTATGTCCACATAGATGAATCTGTATTTCGAGTCCACAATAGCCAACAAAACTATTGAATTGTAGCCCTTGTAATTAAAAAAAAGTGATCCACTTTTTGGGGGACTACGAATACGAATATGTTTCCCATCAACGGCTCCAATACAGTTAGGGAAGTTGGCTTTCTTGTCAAAGTCCGCAGCTATTTCTTCAAACAGCTGTTGTGTTATTTTTGGTATGTTTGCATTTAAACAAAATTTCCATATTGCATTACAAACTACTCGTATTATCTTAGCAACTGTACTTATTCCTCGATAATAATCTAAATGTATATTTCTGATTTCATTTCCGGTCGCTAGGAATCTGTAACATAAATAGAAAAAAAAAGGATTAATTTATATAACAAACTTGAAAAATAAAGAACACTAACCTAAAACGACATAAATATACATAAAATATTTTAATTCAATTAATTGGTAGACAACGCTTCTAGCGTTAAGTTCGCCTATTGTTCTGTATAATTGGTATTTGATGAATAATAAAGATTAATAAATAAATGAATAAATTAAATATTGTCTATTTTTTTTTGCAGGTAATTCAGTAATACAAAGATGAAGGGGGATTAAGGATACCTTTAATAAATATGAAAAGAAACTCAAAGATGCAAGTAGGTCAGGGTCTGAATCCAAAAATATAAAAAAATACCATCTGTACAAACAATTACAATTTCTTAAGAAAAATTTGCAAAATGAGACCACTACTAGTATAAATGAGTCAGAAAATGAGCAAGATAATCAAGAAGGTACATCTAAAACACGTTACCAAAGGCAGCCACCAAAAAGAAAGATGGTTAATAATAAATTTGAAGATGATATTGTAAAGATTTTAAAGGAACCTGAGAATAGACACATATCTTTTTTTTAAGGTATTCTACCATCACTTGAAAGATTAGATGACAATAAAACACTAATCTTTCAGAGCAGAGTTCTTCAAATTTTAACAGAATTGCATCAACCTCATGGCTACTACTATCCGAATAGCAACTACCAGGGTGGCTATCAAACTCAACATTTTGCGACATCTCAACAAATGCCACTGATACGTCCACAGTCATCTAACATACCAGATCAAATTGATTCACCCAGTAATGATTTTTCTAACTCAAGCATATTAAGCACACTTTCAACTGAAGAAGACTTTGATTTTTCGTAAATTTTATGGATTGTAATATTTTAAAAACTCTTTTCTCAATAAAAACTAATGTAAACAATTATTGTTTTACTTTACTTACCGGATAGTGAGGCCAATCATTTCCAGAGGCATAACGGGAATTCTCCCCTTGTACGATTGTTTATGAAGATATGGTGATAATAAACTTAAAAGCTCTTCGAATGAAGATATGCTCATTCTAAAATACTCCAAAAATTTTTTTTCGTCGGTTTTCAAAGCTTTATATTTTAGAAGAAAATAGTTTCCATCGGGATTCATAATAGTAATAAATGGATGAACCCAAAATCTTCTTTGTTTCTTTTTCCTGTATCTCCTAAGCAATAATAAAAGTGCACATTTTTTTTTACGATCCATGTCACGACCTAGTTTTCAATTCAAAATACGTTTAGTACGGTTAACGGTCGTCGAAGGAATGGTCACCCTGGGAGACGCCTTGCCGCACGAAATCGCATCGCAGCAATTCGTGTCGTAATTTTCTGCGTTGCGAATTCTCATCGCGTCGCATCGCAGTTTTGTGTACAAGCCCTAAGGCGTGTTCTGATAAAAAGTTTAAGCAATTTTGGAAGGAATCGGCAAAGCTCAGTAAATCAAAGCTTGGCGCTCCGGCCTCGGTAGATGGCGTGAGTGATTCAAAATTGATTGCCGAACGCTTTAAAGAAAGATTCATGATTGCAGCTTCCAGTCCGGGACCGGCAGGTGCTTGTTCTGAGTGTTCTGAATCGGTCGTTTCTCTCGCGAGTACCTACATCGATGAACAACTTGTATTTGATACACTTAAGAAATTGCCAATGGGAAAAGCTGTGGGTCATGATCATCTGGGTACTGAACACCTCCGCTTCGGAGGGCCCTGGGTGGTTGTTTTTCTGTCCGTTTTTATTAATGCCTGCATTCGTCACTCGCACCTTCCGCCAGACTTTATCAAAGCAGTTGTCTCGCCTATTATTAAAAGTAAAACAACGAGTTCGTCTGTCGGTACAAACTATCGGCCCATTTCGGTGGCGACAGCCTGCTCTAAAGTTATTGACTCTATTTTATTGAGTATACTGTCAAAACACATAATTATAAGTGACGCACAATTCGGTTTCAAGAAGCGAAGCTCGACCGATATGGCCATATTCAGCCTAAAACAGATAGTGTCCTACTACAATGCTAGACAAACTAAAGTATACGCATGCTTCCTCGATCTGAGCCGCGCCTTTGATCGTGTGGATTACGACATACTCTGGGGGAAACTCCGGAGGTCTGGTGTCCCCTCTGATGTAGTCGACCTCCTCCAGTCATGGTACAGGTGTCAGCTAATCGTGGTCCGCTGGCGAGATACGTGCTCCGACGAGTTTGTCCTACCTTGCGGTGTCCGACAAGGCGGTCTTACGTCACCGTTGCTATTCAATTTGTACGTAAACTCGCTGATCGAGGAGCTCAATGGAACCGACGTCGGCTGTTCCATCGCTCGAAAAATCATGAATAACCTAAGCTATGCAGACGACATGGTTCTATTGAGCCCCTCGATCAGCGCCATGCGAGTTTTGCTAGCTAAGTGTGAGCAGTATGCAGCCGACCATTACTTGATCTACAACACAGAGAAATCTGTGGCGATGGTGTTTGGGGGATCCAGCGATGGGGGGCGGGGTCTTCCCCTTCACTTGAATGGTAAGGAGCTAGAATATGTAGACAGCTTTCGGTACTTGGGACACTTGCTATCGCGAAACTTATATGACGAGTTAGATATTGACCGAGAAAGAAGGTCACTTGCAGTGAGGGCTAATATGTTAGCGAGAAAATTCAGCAGCTGTTCTAGAGAGGCTAAAGTATAACTATTTAAGACGTATTGTACTGCGCTGTACACACCGCAGTTGTGGGCGAGATATAAGGTGGAAACTTATAGGACGCTTAAAGTACAGTACAATGACTGTTTCCGCATTATGTTTCGTCTGCCGCGGTGGTGCAGCGCGTCCACAATGTTCGCGGAGGCCCGCGTGCCGGCTCTCGATGCACTGATCCGACATCGCATTGCCGGATTTAGAAGCTTGCTCTTTAAATCTGGCAATGAGATTATAACGACCATTGTTGGCCACTGCTTTAGTTATCTAAAGCAGTGGTCCAAAATGTTAACCTATACTAAATAAGTTTAAGTTTACCTACTCAATTTGTAATTAATATGAACCTCTGTTGTTCGAAATAAATGATTTATTATTATTATTATTATAAAGAAATCGCGCAGGTTTTTCCGATCACGAGATTTAAAAAAAACACTGAAAATCTTCATTGAAATGATAACGAAATCGAACCAACAAGAGAGTTTTCTGACTATGATAAACTATACAAGGTGAGACCACTTATAACAGAACTTAACAAGATTTATCAGCGTGAAGCTTGCAATTCCCAAGTGCAATCAGTTGACGAACGTATGGTCAAATTTAAAGGACGGAGCTCCCTAAAGCAATATATGCCCAAAAAACCAATCAAAAGAGGTTTTAAAGTCTGGGCGAGATGCGATGCAAAAACAGGCTACTTACACCAATTCGAGATATACACTGGAAGAGGCGACAGCCTTGAAAACGAAAGTCTTGGATACAATGTTGTCATGAAACTCTGTAATAATGTCCCTCGTAATACTTTAGTTGCCTTTAACAACTTCTTCACCAGCTGCAATCTTATGAAAGATCTCTACGAAAAAGGTATATACGCAGTGGGAACAGTCAGAACTAATAGAAAAGATCTTCCTGAAATGTCGCCAAAATCATTAAAATTAGCAAAACATGAATTTGCTGCAGTTACAGCGGAGCCGATAGTAGGCTTGATACTAAGGAAGTGACGGTACTCACTACGGCCCATGAACCACGTGATATACAGTTCGTAAAAAGAACGCAAAAGGACGGCTCCAGAAAAGAGATTCTATGCCCAAAAGCCATTGCTACTTATACACTTGCCATGGGTGGAGTAGATCTATTTGATCACTTCAGATCTTCATACCCAATAAGCCGAAAGTCAAGGAAGTACTGGATGCGACTTCAGTTCTTCTTTTTTGACGCGTCAATTATAAATATACCACCTACAATCATACACATGTTGCAACAGTGCACGGACACCGTGAATTCAGGTTGCGTTTGGCACGTTCACTGATCGATAACTACACCGCCAGAAAAGAAAACTTACAAGGTGTTGTTCATAAAAATACAAAAAAGGCGGAGTTTTCGGAGTGCCAGACGAAATCCGTCTGATGAATGTGGTCGCTCACTTGCCGGACGTTATAAGAACTTATAAGAGATGCAGGTATTGCAGTACCAAAAAATCAGAAAAAAGGACCAATATACAGTGCTCAACTTGTCAGCCTATACACTGCGCTTTCAATAACCAATTTCAATAAGTGAACCAGACCTAATCAGTTGTTTTCAAAACAAAACAAACACTTTTACACTCGCAGCATGACCTACACTAAGTTCGAAGAGTCAAGGTCATTCATAACCTACGAACTCCCGAGTCACACTTAGAACAAGAATTTACGTGTTGGATAATTAGTTTTAATCGTACCTCGGCACTTTACCAACTTATCAAAAAAAAAAATTTTAAAAAAAGTTTTTTGTTATATTTTTTTTGTGTTGCATTGTCGATACACTGCCCCCCTGTGGAGTATGGAGCGCTAATTCAAAGTAACCTTGTATATACACACACACAAACTTTCGCTTTATTATATTAGTGTAATGCACATTATAATATGCAACTGCGCACAAAAATGCCACGATAAAATTGATGCCGCACTGCAAAAAGATCTTTTCGACAGGTTTTATGCCATGGAAAATTTTGATTTGCAGTCATTATACCTAAAAAAATATGCTCTTTAAGCACTGATCGTGAACAAACTGAGTCCAGCCGTTCAAATACCAGAGTGTACCATCTTCCAAATTCCGATGGATTGTCAACCACAGTATGCAAAGAATTTTTCAAAAACGTATATGCTGTTTCTGAAGGAAGATTAACCAGAGTTTTAAAACTAAACTTAACTGTTTCTACACCACCTATAGATAAAAAAGGAAAGCATGTACCTGTTAATAAGACAAGTGAAGAAAGACTTCAAAAAGTGAAAACATTCATTGACAGACTTCCAAAGTATGGATCACATTACACACTACACAAGAGCATGAACAGAAACTTTTTAGCTCCAGATCTAAATTTGCCAAAAATGTATAACATGTACTGTGATGATACTCCAGAGTCAGAAAGGGTATCAGATTTTATGTTCAGAAAAATATTTAATTAACACTTCAATCTATCTTTCCATGCACCAATATCCGATTCATGTAGAAAACGTGATAACTGAGTCATATAAAAGCAAAGGCAGCAACATCCACATTTTTCATTGTAGCAACTTTAAATGCAGTTTGGTAGACCTGAGTTGGCTTTACTTGACTGCGTAAATAAATCGTAGTAAACTCAGCAATATCTCATAGATACAAAATAAGCTTTTTAAAATCAGGTTGGTGACAAAAACAGCATCATCCGTCAGAGTTTATAGTCCAAGATCCCAGGGCCAACAGACGTCACGTATTTTCTGACGAACGAAATGTGGACGATTGAGTAGTGTTAGTACGTACTAAGAACGCATGCCTACCTGCTAGCTTGCTTAGACGGCCAATTTTCAGGTATCAGGTAATCAAGGTACATAAAAACATGACTGACCTCACGTAAATTCTTCAAGCTGATTTTTACGTATATTTTAGGCAAAATTATCATCAATCCTTAAAAATAAGCCGCCAATACTCCCAGACTCTTTCCGTCGGCCATATTGCTTTACAGACGCTTTAAAGCTCCCAAAATAATTACTTAACTTCACGTAAATTCTGATGCTCCATTTTTATATATGTCCACCAGACAACTATTTTAAAACTTTTTACAAAAAGACAGACCGATCCAAGGGGCCAATCATCCCCAAAACTCAATTTTAATGCCTCTGTGGGTAGGAGCGCGAAGGAATTCTGGTCGAACGATCAAATCTTTTTTAGTTTTTTCTCACGCAGAATTACCTCTGTATTCCCTATGTACAGACGCCAGCACATAAAACTACAATCTGTCAAATTTCTTTAATAGATATTCAACTTTATCGTTAAATCATATTATGTTCAAATTTATTTAATAGATATTCAACTTTATCGCTAGGTTTAGAGTCGAATCGGCAATGGGGGTCAGGCAAACGGGATATGATTATTAATTTAATTAAATTGAGATTTTACTATTCTCGAGTATGTAAGGGTACTTTTTATGTAATAAATAATTTTGACTAACTGCATTTTTTATATTTAAATTGTGGAAACCCTAAAAGCCAGAGAGGCCTATCTGAAAATTTGTATATAATGATGTCTAATCCTAATTTTAATTACTTAAACATAAAGTTTATTACATATCTATTAGATTTGGGCAGCATAGAATAACCAGTAACTTGATTTTCTAAAGTTAAAAGTATCTGAAATCAGGCTCCCGCTCTTTTCTTAATACTATTGTTTCTGTAGTTAGGCCACTTTGGCTCTCATGGCCTCAAATATGTTTATTGATACCCTCCTTTGTAATTCGGTTGAAAATAAAAATGATCCCAGTGTTGCATCATACCATCCAAACGTCAACGCGAAAGGGTAGTTGGATGTCACTTGCGATTAAATTTATTATACCATCGCCACCAACGCATAGGACGCGTTTATGGTTTTTCGAAGGAATTTTATTATTTATGGGGGTTTTGTAACTAAAACATATTTAATTTCGTATATACTAATGTAATCTGTAAAAATAATAAGTGGCACTCAGGTGATGTTTTTAGAATTTAAGCGGCAATTAATGGCTTAAAAACATACTGCACTGGAACGTTGCGAGCAAACCGAAAATATACACCTAAAGATGTTGTACAAAGGAAACTTAAACGCGGAGAATCAACTGCAAAATTTGTGACGGAATCTGCGTTATGAAGTGGAGGGACCGATGTTACGCTTATTTCCTCAGAATTTGGATCAAATATGAAAGAAACAACAACACGGCGTGGAAAGTAGTCAGCAAGCCAGAAATTGTTATCCATTATAATAAATACATGGATGGTATTGACCATCAATACCAAATGCTGGCATATCACTCGTGTGAACACAAGACCCTGAAATGGTATAAAAAAACCAGGAATACATATTTTCCAGCAACTGTTATATAACAGCCACACATTACACAACATCTTTAACACAAAAAAATACTTTTTATGACTTTAGATTAGAAGTCATAGAGAAGTTACGCAACGTTGACATAGAAAAAAGGGAAGAAACAGACGAAACCCCTCAAAACAAAAAGATACATGTCATGCAACCATGTCCTCGCAAATCAGGCACCAAGAGATATAGTTTACGTCGGAGGTGTAAACTGTGCTGGATTGAAAAACAGATCAGAAAGGATTCCCCGCAATACTGCCCTGACTGTCCTGATAATCCAGGCCTATGTGAAGTAGAATACTTTAGAAAATACCACAGTTATTAAAGCTTGAGTTGAGTTATTAAAGCTAACATTGAGATTTATACTATTTTATTTAATACTAGCTGAGCCCGGCAGACTGTCCTACCTTTTATAATAATAAAAAAATGATTATGATTTAAACTATTTAATTAAATTATTAAACTATTTAATTAAATAAAAGATACTATCTGAGCCCAGCAGACCCTGTCCTACCTTTTATATATATAACTAAACTTTTAACTTTAGTACACCAAGAAAAACTTTTGGAATAGGAACAACGCCAAATTCGCTAAAAAAATCAGCTGTCCATAGAAAAATTCCATATTGAATCGCGAAAAAAAATGAGGCTGTTCTATACATTTTGTCTGAAGTCAATGAAATTGAAAAACACCTGACTTCCCTTCAGAGTTGCGCACATAGTAAAAGCTTTTCATATTGCCCTTCCGACTCTCTAACTAAAATAGAGCACTTATATTTATTTATGTAGTAGTAGAAAAGCTTATAAATCGACACATTTTGTCGAGAGTCGATGAACTTTTTGTATGGAACAGCTGTTTTTTTTTTTCGCGATTTCGAGGTTGGCCCGGAGTAAAAGTTGGTCATAAGGCCGAGTACAATGACATCTCAGAATATCTCTAGTTCGTACCCGAACACCCTGTAAAGATTTCAAATGTGATAAAATCATATAAAGACGAGTATGTATGAGGCAGATACACAGTTATACGTAGGGTGTGTCGAAATAATCTAAGATAGGTCACGCTTACCTAGAAGAAACTTGTAGGTACTGTGCACTTTCAAGTTGAAAACATGCAAGCTAATTGAACTTCACTGATTTTATTACCTAACTGACAGAAAAATTGCTGCATAACATCATCTTCCTGAACGCAAACCTAGCGTTGGTGGCACTGCTCACTACATATTTTTTTTAGTGTGCCACCAACTCATAGGTTGCGTTAGCTCTATTTATAGAGATTTTATATGAAATTAATAACATTTATTGATATAACATTAAATTTTAACCTATTTTAAGCTTAAAAAAGAAAAAAAAACAGCCGGCACATATGTGATGTCACACAAGTTGAGGTGGCAGCGAATGGGTTAATTAATATGTGACAATGACTCATTCCAACCAAATTCCCACAAGCAACACTAAAATTATTATTTGGAATCAAAACTAGGGACAATAATTTGACAAACTTTGCCACTAAATGGTATAGATGACCTAAACATGCATAGTTAATAAGTTTTCAAATGACAGTAAAGAGAACAGAAGACCGCATGAGGCATGTATTTACTTCCATTATGTCAACAAATACATACACAGGTTATGCTGGTTGCTTTAAAACAACAAAGAGTACAAAGACGATTGATAGATAGCAGTTATAGTGCAATAAAAAACACAGTTCTATATTCACAACACTTTTGCTGAATATAGCCACATTGACTGGCTACTACTCGTATATCAAACTTTATTTTCCATTTAGTGTTAAAGCTTTGATCATAGCCATTGAGTTAGAGCTTGACTTTGATTATAATTAAATTCGGGCTTATCCAAACTTAATTTATTTATTAAATCTGAAAAAGAAGTTTTTGGGATTGCATAAAATCGGCCAATAACAGACTTACACATTAATATAGACGAAATCTACTGGGGTAATGTTATTTTCTTCAACATGTCTACAAGCACCAGTGTACGAGCCAATTCAAACAAACACAAAGTACCAATAAGATTTGTTACGAAAGTAAAGCTAGTTATGGCTGTAGAGAATAGAGGTTTTCACTTTTGGGGTTTTTCATAAAGAATATTATTTGCAATTTTTATCTTTTATGACAGGGTCACATTTGCACATCACCATTTAATGCAATGTATTATAATATAATTAATATTAATACATATATATTTAATTTTTGTCTAAAAATATACCATTTCAAGTAAGTTCTATTATTCTTTCATACTAAGAAGATATTATACAATAATATAAATCTTCTTAATATAAAAATATCATGAGAGATAATTAATTATAATTTACACCTGTACTCACTCACATCGTCAGAAAATGGTCCACATTTTCTTCCAACAATAATACATATGTGAGTGCAGGTCTACATTATTAGAATCTATCTTAAAACTCATATCTTAAAATTTCCCCAGTGTAGTTGGTTACATATCTACCATCTATGCTGTCGACTCCGGGTTCAATTCCCGGTAGGAAACCACTTCTTCCCAGTGAAAATTCGGATATCACACTCATAATACAAGTCATCGAATTGAGTGCAGGGCAATCATTTACCACTGACAATACTATGATAGATGGTTAATGCCAGAAATTTGTAAAAACATTGTTAACTTGAAAAATTGTGTATGTCTCAGGGAACAAAGAAACACAAATGGAACTGAATGGGACTCTTCAACAATATTATCTATGAAAATTGGGAGGGTTATTACCCCTATTAAGGTAAATTTTAAAATAGGACCCGTTCTTTCTCTGTCACAAAGTAAGTTAAAATGAAACAGAATGACACCATATACAAGAAATCACAACCTAAAGTACATAATATAGTATCAGTATCTCCTGAATTGCTTTTTGAACCTTTCATAATGGAAATCATCTGTAGCCCTTTCACCCTTTGCTTTTTTAACAATTTTTTCTACACTGTCATCAATAACACTTGTCTCAACTTTAGTCACAGGCTTTTCAACTTTTCTTTTTTTAGAACTATCCGCGTCCATGTTAAACCTATTGTGTTGAACAAAATTTACAGCCATATTAGTAGGAACAAATTGTGACGGACTGTCTTTTTTGTTGTGCCTTTCCCAAAGAAGTTTCATTTTAGCTTCTTCTGTAGCCTCAATATTTTTTATTTTAGCATCAATGCCTAAATCAACTTCTGGGATACCGCTGAGCATTTGATTCGATAACATTTCTTCGGATCTGTGTGCAGAGGAGACTCGCAAATGCTCAGGGAGAGATAGTAACGCTGCTTCTTCGGGGGACAAGTACTTCAGTGAATCATTGTGTTCTGAATCTTGGTGTTCATTGTTGTGCCCCTCTGTAACAAATTAAAAAAAACATTTTGAAATAAATCTTATAGCATTTTATTATCCTGATGCGTAATTATGAGTATAAAAGTTTGTGTCTGCGAGTTAATATATGTTTGTGGGTATGTGTGTGTGTGTAAGTGTGTATTTGAGTGTGTATCCATGTGTGTGAGTGCGTGTGTGTGTGTATCCATGTGTGTGAGATTGTTCTAAATAAGATATCTCTATAACAGCTGAATGGATTCATGCATACGTAGATTTCTATTTATAAATGCCTAGATCCTATAACATTTTTATTTTGCCATGTAGGTAAATATTTGGCAGCTATCTCACCTGATGGAAAGTGATGAAGCAATCAAAGATGAAGCAAGCTTATGAAGCATACATAGAAGATACCTATTCACTATAGAAAATTCTTAAATTCTTAATTCCATGTGTGTAACATGTTTGCTTGTATAAATATGTTTAATAAACATTCCCGAAAAATAAAACATGACAAGATGTTAAGTTTAATAGTATGTAACACGACTATGTTGTCATTGGAGTAGTAATGGGTCACTTGCTCACTAAACAAACACTTATTTTACAACAGTTGTTCCCAACAGTCTTCTGTGCAGTGACTGCATGGAGACCAAGGTAATGGTTGTGCATGTGCTCCTAGAGTGCAGTAGTGTAGCAAATCAGCGAAGAACACTCCTTGGCTCACCGACGATGCGGGAAGTCTGCGCCGGCTTCAGCAAGCTGCTGGCCTTCTTCGTCAACATCTGGTAGTTGAACTAGCGCAAACCAGCAAACGCAAAAAGGACTGACATACGGCCTAGTTGCAAAATGTACCAAATATATCATATATTTGGTATATGATGAACACACATCTACTGTTTTACCGGCGAACTAAAAGCAATTAGTTAAACAGCACTGAAAAGTGTCTCTTGCAAGGCAATACTGATCATGTTTAGTGTTCACATTATTAGGCAGTTAAACAGAATTAACTAAATAAATTTAGAGACGATTTAAATATATTGTCATGCAAGCCATTGGTGAACATGCAGTCTTTCTGTGATTCATTCACAATATTTATCAAACATAAATGTGTGATGCGATGCCAACAAAAGGGGATGTAAAATGATATAAAGGTAAAACCCAGACACTGCAGTTTGCACTAGACTAGCTTACTATTGCCAATGAGTCTTAAAAATGAATTGGGTAATACCTTACAACACTCTCATCAATAAATGAATAATGACGTTTCTTCAGTCTACACTTATTTGTTTCACATGTGTCTAAAACTGGTACATCACTAAGTAATTTCAATAAAGATGCAAACAGTATTCCATACATATACTGGATTTCATTGTACATGATACAAGTTGAATACATCACAATTATTACCACAAACCTATGGCAGCAAAATTAAACAAATCTTAAAGCTACAAAACAAGTGCTAACAACATATTGTGGCGTTTAAAAACATTTTTAAACGCCACAATATGTTCAAAACATTTTACCTTTTCGTTTAGCCAACTGCTCCTCAATATATTTCATCATTTCTTCGTCTTCATCGCGTTTATTAGTTTCAGCGGAAAATTGAGTTCCAATGCCAGTATCGTAAGCGTCGTCAACTTGCTTCACTTTTCCGCTTTTTAGGGCTTGCATATTGACCATGCCGCCTGCTTTGACTTTGAACGGGTCTTTGCATGTCATTTCTTCTTCAATGGACGCTTTTTGGCCAGTTGCTAGCGCGATAACGCTTACGCCATTAGGTCGCTCTCGAAGCTTCTGGATAACTTTGGTTTCCTCCAATTTTACTAAGATGTGCTGCTCATCGCCCGAATCATCGTCATCTTTGATTCGTTGGCGAAGATTTTTCTTTTTCGCCGGCTTGAACTTCACCTGGACATGGCTTTGAGAGTCGGTATCGTCCATATTGAAAGGACGAAAACGTGCAATAACACTGTTGCTTCAGTTGCAATAACCAACCGTTTAATAACACAACACAATACAATTACTTAAGACGATTAAATACGATTGGGTATATATCTTATTTATCTCTGATACGAAATAAGGTATTGAACCATAGAGGAACTTTTTATTATTGAACACAGAAGAAGGGCAAAAACCGTATTTATCTATGAAATAACCATAGAGAAACTTCATAATTTATCCTACTAATATTATAAATCCGAAAGTTTGTGTGTAAGTGTGTAAGTATGTTTGTTCCCTCTTCACGCTTTAACGGCTGAACGGATTTGGATGAAATTTGGAATGTACATAGATTATACCTAGGATTAACACATAGGCTACTTTTTAACCTGATTATAGCGGGCGAAGCCGCGGGACGCGGCTAGTATATTATAAATCCGAAAGTTTGTGTAAGTATGTTTGTTCCTTCTTCACGCTTTAACGGCTGAACGGATTTGGATGAAATTTGGAATGTACATAGCTCATATCTAGGATTAACACATGGGCTACTTTTTAACTTGATAATAGCGGGCGAAGCCGCGGGACACGGCTAGTATTATATAATACCAAAGATAATGTCAATCACTCCATTATATACCGCGAAATAACCACAAACTCTATAGTGACTTATACTAATAGACTATAGTCTATACACTTCACTTAGTTTAATAGTTATAATAAAAAAGTTCCTTTTCCTCTATGGTTATGATAAATTACATAGAAGAGAGAGAAAGAAAATAGCTGTCGTCTGTCCCTATGTATGCTTAGATCTTTAAAACTACTCAACGGATTTTGATGCGGTTTTTTAAATAGATAAAGTAATTCAAGAGACAGGTTTAAATGTATAATACATGCATAATATAGTAGAGAAACACTGATAATTTTAGAAGTTTCTAATGTGATGTCGTGAATAAACACATTTTTTGCGCTTACATTGCAAATGCTGGCTTTACACTTCGAGATAGATCAAAATAATGTAGTATAGTATTGTACAACTTAAAAAGACCTACAAAAAAATCTGCGATGGTATATGTCTATCTCTTAGGGATAACCCACAATAACCATTTTTTATCCTTTACTTTTTACGAGAAATAATGGCTTATTTACGAAGCGATTATAAACAATATAGCATTAATCCTTATCCAATAAAATAAATTAATAAAAACAATAAATCCTTAAATACATTGTGCATTTAATATAGATCTAAATGGCCCTTTAAAGCATGTAATTTAAAGGATTTTTTTCGAAGATATTACAGATTTAAAACGCAGGGACATAGCGGTAGACTATACTGCTAACGCGCACAGTTTCATGATATATTTCGCACTTAGATGTGCGTGTATTGAACGCACTATTTTATATTTAAAAAAATCAATGACATTATAATTATCCAATTTTCTTCGCTGTATATAAAAGTTTAAACACTGAAATTGGACATCCAGAACGTTCAATTCATCTTTTTTCATTATCTCATAAAATATTATATATAGATAAATTAGACCCCCTGTTGCTAACGGTTTCAATACTAATTTGACAAATAAATAAGAGATAAGGTTAATTTTAGCTTAATTCAAATAGAAAACGCATGCAACAAAAATACGTAAGGCTGAACATATAGAATACGTAGAGTACAATGTTTGTCTTTCTTTTTTAATTTAGCTTCGCTAACTTTATGCATTCGCCAGTGTCAATTAATGCAATCAAATATTGCATTGTGTACATACTTATTTCAGTCCTAGTTAGAGAGTCAAGATCAGCCATAGTCAAGTTATACTTTAATTAAGAGGTAGATATTTTTTTGTATGATTTTCGATTATTGGTCGAAACTTTTTTAGTGTGCTATACGTACACAAGGCATTTGTATGAATAGCACACTAACAACGAGTATTTGATAGTTGTCAATGAGATATTTTATTAAGTTTGAATAAGAAATACGGAAGACTATCTTTGTCTCTCTTCGACCGGCAAGCAGCAAAGGCATTAGGCAGGCCGCACAGATCTTAAGTCTATGGCAGGCCGCGCCGCCGCCGCCGCGACGATGACAGGCGTGGTTAAGCGTGCAGTACGCGGTACTCTCTGTGGTCTGTGAGTACACGCGCGTTCCGCGATGCATTCGCCTTTGCCGCAACTGGTTCGCCCTGTTTGTTAAGAGCCTTAAGAGTTTTGTCAATTTTGAATTGAAACCGATTGCAACACAGATGTGTAGTAGTGGGTCTATTTTCGAATTTACGTATTCTGTGGACCGCTTATCAAGTTATCAGTCATTCAGTTATCAAAAAAGTTCAAAGTTCAAACAGTGTTCAAACTTTTGTTTAGTTGCTCGAGGTAGTTTATTTTAGTGTGAGTGGTCTAATAAATTGTACCTATACGACGGGAATTAATTATATTAGAGTTCTAACTCCTTACACTTCATTGATTCATCTGTAATGGCTAACGTGTTGCTTTTACAATCCGCGCCTCCTAAACTAGAAGATACTCTTAAAACAATATTTAACAAAGGGGCTCTTGAGTTCTTAGCTAAAATACATGAGCAGTTCGATGAGAAAATAGAGCACTTATACAAAAATAGACAGCGGAGAGCGGTTCATATTCAGAGCCTTCCTTCATTAGAATTCTCGGATTCGCCGGAGAGGAGGGATCGATCATGGAACATTGGCCCTTTGCCTTCTCGGTTACAGTAAGTTTATTTAATTAGTACTTAGTATAAAACATCATGCAGATTAATAAAACTACTATAAATTACTTATAGGCCTTGGGAACAGTGCGACATACTTGCTCTAACAATTATATTATACATATATTTTTTTTTATTAAAATAATTTATTTAAGGTGCTCCTGCTAGAAATCGAATACAGCTAACACAGCACAGAGGGCAAAGCCTACCTCAGGATAATTTTTGCATTCTACATTTATTATTATTAATTTCTTTTTAATTTATTTAGAAACCGTCATTTGGACCTTGGTGATGTCTCAGCGTCAAATACAGCCCATTTTGTGTCAGCTCTAAATGAAGATGTACAAGGTAATTTATTTAATTACAACCTGCACCTCATAGATTTTCCTATGTTATTCAGAAAATAATATACTTATACATTCTTAAGTATATTCGTGTGAACTAAATATAAATTATAGTTAAAGATAGAAAATAGAGATGCATTTAGTGAGAACGCGGCATGTTGTGATGCTTTAAGGCAGTGACGCACAGGGATAGTTCTGCCGTCATAAGGAAAAAAGACGTAACTGACATTTTGGTAACAATAGAGTTAAATACATCAGAAATTTCCTTACTATTTTGTGTAAGCTATGACTTGTAGCAGATATGTCTAAATTGTAAGTAAGATTTAGTAGGTTGCGTTTGAATATATTAAAATATAAATTATAGTAGATTCGTCTATTTTTCCCCATCCATTTGTGTATAACTCAATATTGACAAAAATGCAAATGTCTTTTATCCTTATGATGGCAGATTTGGTGTTCTGTGAGATGCAGCTGTTATATAGAAATTTGTTTATAATCTCTCTTATATCAATACCTGTTTAGAGAAACAATAAAGTATTATCTACTGTTAGTCTAACAATCAAACTCACATGTAAAGTATACAGCTTTTGCATCTTTATTTTCCATCTGGTGAATCAAACGTGAAGTCAAACGCTTGCCGATCAATCTTTAAAAATCTTTTCTACTAGGTTTATCATACATACACATTTATTGATGTATCAGATTTTCAATTTCTAGTCTTTAAAAGAATTCATAGAGGGTGTGCCTGTTACATTTCATTTAAATCAGAGATACACAGAGATTTAGATCTTATTGACATGCCATGTTAAATTACTATTGTTGATTTTGTAGGTATACAAGTAGACTTTGACGATGGCCACTGCCCTACATGGAGGAACCAGCTGCTCGCCTACCAGAACATATCACTGGCTGTTAAAGGGAAGCTGCCTGGAGCCCCTCCCAGTATCACTACTTGCCCAATTCTGATGCTAAGGCCACGGGCTTGGAACATGATAGAACATAATATATTGGTTAGTTGTTATTCAATTCAAATTCAAAATTGTATATTTGCATAGATACTCTGAAAGTTTATAAAAATACGCCTAAACTAGTAAATTTAGTAAGGTAAAATTATCGCTTCAGGTGGGATTGAACCTGCGGCCAAAGGGTGTCATGCCCTATTGCTCTAACTGCTTAGATTTTTTTTTTTTTTTTTTTTTTATGATGAATAGGCAAGCATTTGACCACTATCTCACCTGATGGGAAGTGAAGATGCGGCCGAAGATGTGACATGCTTGCCTAGAAGATACCTATTCACTCTAGACTTGAAGACACCCAGATTGTACTGTTCGGGAAACAAAGACGCTACTCAAACCGTGCCTTGCATGGCAAATACTATAAAAACAGAAAATCTAAATATGTCTATCATATATTAACATTCACATTACACACAGAAACAAAACACAATTTCCCTTGGGGATTCATTTGTGTTCTCACCGGGAATCGAACCTGAAACCCGTTGCTTAGAAGGTAAGAATAAACATCAGAATCTTGCCTTCTAAGCATAGGATCTGGGTAAACAGCCATCTCGAGAAGAACAGACAAGATATTAGTACTTGCATCTAAATTAGCAGTTTTTCTTTGAAAGAAAGAAAGAAAGAATATACATTTTTTTGGCACAAAAGTAACTTAATATTAAAAACAAAAATATCTAATATATAAAATTCTCGTGTCACAGTTTTCGTTGCTATACTCCTCCGAAACGGCTTGACCGATTTTGATGAAATTTATTGTGCTTATCCGGTATCTATGAGAATCGGCTAACATCTATTTTTCATCATCATCATCATCATCACTTTTCATCATTATCAACGCGGGTGAAACCGCGGGGCGTAGCTAGTATACTATAATTTTTATGCTAAAAAGGCTTAACTCAGCATTATGTTTAGTTAAATAAATATTTTTATACTAACAAAAATACATAAATATGTATACATACAATAGACATAACATAATTATAATAAGTAATAAAGAAATTTGAGGTAAACATTACATTTAAGCTAATGAAATATATATGGGGGGATAATAGTGAGGCTACGACTATTTGACCAACTAAAATTGCTGATTTAGCTGGTTACATATCTGCCTACTTTGCTGTGAGTGCCAGGTTCGATTGCAAGTGGGGGCACAAATCTCACCAAGGGAAATTTATGTATTTAGTTTGAATGTTTCCTACTTTTATTGTACTCAATTATGAACTAACAATTAACAAGCATGTTGGCATATCCAAAGGCAGTTCACATTTGCACGCTATCCTAAGGCCCCTTATCTTTCCAGATACTGTTTTAAATAAAGCCAAGGAAGATATCAGACAATTTATGAATTCCTAATGTATATTTTATGATGCTAATATTATAAATCCGAAAGTTTGCGTGTTAGTGTGCAAGTGTGTAAGTATATTTGTTCCCTCTTCACGCTTTAACGGCTGAACGATTTGGATGAAATTCGGAATGTAGATAGCTTATACCTAGGATTAACACATGGCTACTTTTTAACTTGATAATAGCGGGTGAAGCCGCGGGGCACGGCTAGTTCGTGATAAGTTGTTGGACTGATTTAGTTTGTAAAGCATTAGCCATGCTAGTAAACATATCAGTAAAGTTGTTGAAGATTGATAATGATTCAACTTTGATCCCAATATAGTGACACATATTAATAATTATGTTATTAATTATTAACTAGCGCCCCGCGGTGTTACCCGCTGTTTGGCGTAAAATAAATAAAGAAAAAAAAGATTAGCCAATGTGTTAATGCAGGGTGCTACCTCTATACCAAATTTCATCAAAATTGCCAGTCCAACCGTTTGAGCGTGAAGAAGTTAAAAACATACAAACACGCTCACAAACTTTAGCTTTTATAATATTAGGTAGTGGGATTTAATTTACTGCTCACTTGGTGACGTTGGTAACATGTCTGCCTTCCATATTAATTCCCCACCGGGATTAGACAAAGGCACAAATATAAAGTGTTTGTTTTCTTATGTAAGCAGTTACTTTTTGACCAACTTCAAAAAAAGGAGGAGGTTCTCAATTCGTCACGATTGTTTTTATGTGTGTTACTTCATTACTTGAAAATGGCTGGACCGTTTTATTTATAAATAGATATAGTTTCAAGTTGGTTTTCATATGCAAAATGTGATCGAGAAATTTAGCGTTGAAGTTTTTTAACTTTGTTTGCATTTCAATTATTTCCTTAATTTATGTCCCAATGCTGGGCAAAAGTAGATTATACATCCAACTTCTTCCAAGAATCTCTGATCTATTCATATTCATTTTATAGGAAAATAATTATTACAGGTCAATAATAATAAAAAAAAGGAAAAAAATATATACATAATAATACTAGCGGAGCCGCGGCCGCTCGCTATTATCAAGTTAAAAAAGAGCCTGTGTTAATCCTAGGTATAATCTATGTACATTCCAAATTTCATCCAAATCCGTTCAGCCGTTAAAGCGTGAAGAGGGAACAAACATACTTACACACACACTTGCACACAAACTTTCGGATTTATAATATTAGTAGGATAGATAAAAAAAAAATCTTTTCTGTACTTGAATTTTGTACGTATTCCTTCGATATTTTTAGATAAACGGCAAAGAAGCAATCGGACCAATAGTAGACTTCGCTATCTTGATGTACCACAATGCTATAAAACTTTACAAAGCGAAAAATGGTCCGTACTTCTATCTATCGAAACTAGAAGGTGCCTCAGAAGCCGCACTATGGAACGAAATATTCATCTGGACACAAAACGAACTGGGACTGCCACAGGGAACTATCAAAGCATGTGTACTGATAGAGAATATAGTATCTACATTTGAACTTGAAGAGATTTTGTATGCGCTAAAAGATCACTCTCTTGGATTGAATTGTGGTATATGGGACTATTGTGCGTCTATTATTGCTAAGTTTGGTAAGTGTATACTTATTATATACCACAATCTAGTCTATAGTATAAAACAAAGTCTGTATCCGCGTCTGTCTGTATATCCACTTACTCCTAAAGCACGCAACAGATTTTGATGTAGGTTTCTCCATCAGTTAGATAATGTTTCGCAGAAGGTTTTATATAGAAGTTTTATTTAAAATTAAGGTTTTTTATGGAACAAGAAATAAACTATTTACATGGCTTACGTAGGCTAAACTTTAAGAGATACCTACATACAAATGATGTACCTAAGAATTGTAGTTCTTCTAAAATTCTAAAGAAATCCCTGCCATAGTACCTAAATCTCTATATATAAGGCGTGACGCTATTTACTCTTCTTTTATTCAGTTTTATTTATTTATTATTTAATCATTTTGCACAAATCAGAGTACAGGGAATAGCCTAATGCCAAATAGCATTCTCTACCAGCCTTCCTGGCCGTGAAAGAAAAGCGGTGGTAGTGCGGCAGAAACAAAATAACCGAATGTATTATAAATATTTTAGGATATATATATAAATAATATACATGTCTATATAGTTTTAATTTTTATCCAAATAAATATGAAACTATTTGGGCATTATATGTAAAATTACACCCGTGCGAAGCCGGGGCGGGTCGCTAGCGCTAGTAAAGCATAAATATATCTTGGATTGAACCTAAGTCTATATGCAGACGGACTTTTGTGACTACGCTCACATAAGAAGATGCACCCGTGCATACATACATACCCTTATAATATACTACTGGATATGACTGATATGACATCCCATTCTCATCGTGCGCGGATCATACTATGTGTATTGGCGCCGATTGTTAGACCTTTGGTGTATCTGTGCGTGTAGCTCATATTATGACAAGCAACATTTGTAGGAGCTAGGGTGCTTCACCCGTTAGGGATGCGGCATTACGTCCGCGACTCAAAAGTAATTTATTTCCAACAGGAGACCGTAAAGAGTTCCTCCTACCGGACCGGAACAAATACGTGAACATGGAGCGTCGCTTCTTGAACAGTTACATGCGGCTAGTGGTGGCGACTTGTCACGCACGGGGTGCTCCTGCCACCGGGGGCATGGCTGCAGCGATGCTCAAGCCCGGCTCTGACGGCACCGACAAAGAGTAAGTTTCGATGCCGAAGTTCTAGAACAATCTAGTTCCTGTTGAATTACCTTAGAATCATCCTGGCGGCTTACAGATTATGGAAATAATGTTGGTATTTATAATTTTTAATATTTTTTTGTTATCTATATATGTATACTAGTTCGTCCGCGGTTTTACCCGCGTCAGTCCCGGATCCGTGGATTCTAGAATAAAAACTAACCTATGTACCAAGCTCTAGTCTATCTCTGTACCAAATTTAATCAAAATCGGTTCAGTGGTTTAGGCGTTAAAGCGTAACAGACAGACAGTTACTTTCGCATGTATAATTAATATTAGTAGGGATTCTTCTTTCCTATGTGTTAAAAAAAGCTATACACATTCCAAATTTCATCCAGATCTGTTTAGCCGTTAAAGCGTGAAGAGGCCCAACATACTTACACACTTACATATTTACTTACAAACTTTCGCAATTGTAATATTAGTGTGATTTGTTTCAGATCGAAGATAATAATCAACAAGATTCTTGAAGCAAAGCTAAATGAGATTGAGTGCGGTGTGGACGGGTTCATGGTGTATGACTCGCGAGTGGTGCCATACGTTAATGAGGTACAATCATTATCATCATTATCATACAATGCTGAGTGACCCTATTCTCATAGCTATCGATGACGCGAGTCATGGGTTCGATTTTCGGTGATAGCACAATTTTCCTCGGTAATAGACGCAAATGAGCTCTCTGCGTTGTAAAAGTAAATAAAAAAAAACAACGCGTTGCACTCCGGGAGTGACGACAGAAGTGAAAACTTGCACCTTGAAAAATCAGGAGCAGGCATTTTCGCCGCGCGTTAGAAAGAGAGGGGGATATTACTTCCTCTCCTCCCTCCGTCTTACGAATTTTCGATCAGGTCACGTGTCCTGACAACAACGTTTTTTACCCATCCCAAAAAGTGCACAACGCCGCTAAAGAAGTTTTCACTTCAAAAATTCATACTTACAGCTGCACCAGTTAACAGACTTGTATCGTGTGTGCCGGAAACATACACATCACACACGCAATCACAACCAGAACCAGAACCACAGATTTTCCCTTGCTTGTATGCCCGCTAGGAATCAAACCAAATCAAATTAAAATCGTTTATACACATGGCCCCCAAAGAGGCACTCATGGAAGTTAATGACTCTAATGCCAGATTCGCAAAATTACAGCCATCTCGACAAGAACCTGGCAAGAAACTCGGCGGTGCATTTTTTAATTTTTTACCGACTTCTAAAAAGGAGGAGGTACTATGTTCGACTGTATGTATTTTTTTATGTATGTTCACCGATTTCTCCGCTATTTGTGGATCGATTCTCAAAATTATTTTATTGTTAGATTATACTTCGGAGGTGGTCCCATATAAATTGTATCGAAATCGATCAAGCCAAAACCTAAATATAAGCGGTGAGGTCGGTTATTTAAGCTTTGCTTACGTTTAAATTATTAAACACTAAGACAGGAATTATATTAGCCTAGGTCAGGGGTCTACAACCTGCGGCTCGCGAGCCACATGCGGCTGTTTGGATGTGAAGCTGCGGCTTTTTAGTTCTGTACGCAAAAGTTATTTATTAAAAAAAACCATTTAAAAAAACTTTCTGAACCGATTAACGAGGATTAGGTGCCATTCCTATCGAGCCATTAACAAGCCTCCAAAGGTACCAAAAAAGTACATATATACAGTCGAAACAAGTAAATTATGGGATGATTAGATAGGTATAACGCGTGCATAGCGTTTTCGTTAGCGCGATATACAGTAGGTATATATAATAATTCTTAATGCCAACAAATACTTGTTGGCATTAAGAATTATTGTTTGCAAGAAAAAGCTTTGTGGCTCTATAAAACTTTAAAATTTTGTAAATTGTAATTTTTGACTTTTCCGACTCAAAAGGTTGCCGACCCCTGACCTAGGTGTATCTATATTATGTAGTAGTCAGAAAGCGCTTGTGCAGTTTGCCTCCATACATCCTTCTCATTGATGAAATCATTCGTTTTATAATAAGCTTTCTTAGTTTAGTCGGCAGTTTTGGTTTTTGTGCAAATAAATGCCTTGATTTCACTAGTACCATTGGATAGTACCATCGATGGTATATTGACACTACTTTGTATCTCTAGTAGCATAATTATACTTATTTACAATCTCTTAACAATGAGGTTGTATGCTTCAGCAAATTTGAATAAATAAAATAACCTCGAACGGTGTAAAAACTGGTGATTGTGAATTGCCAAAATCGTGTTGCGGAAATAAGTCATTATTTAACTTCGAAAAAAGTAAGATAAAAAGTTCTGATTCGTCGGTTTTTTTTAATCTATGTTCCCCGAGCTCCTTACTTACTCGAAAGATTCGAACTACTTTAATTCCACCATGCCCCTTTTACCATCTAACAACAAGACAAATTGTCAAACCTCATCCATTTATGGTTGACATACCTCCAGTTCGCTCAAAGCGTTTCGCTTCTACGTTTATCATCCGTACGGCGAAGGAGTGGAACTCATTACCTGTGTCTTTGTTTCCTGAAGGGTATCATTTGAGAGTCTTCAAGTCAAGAGTGAATAGGTATCTTCTAGATAAACATGTCACATCATCGGCCGCACCATCACTTTCCATTAGCTGAGATAGTGGTCAAATGTTTGTATATAAAGAATAAAAAAAAAAATTAAAGCTGCCCGGAAGGCCATTTTGTGCAATGAAGTAATGTTTAGATTGTAGCCAGTTTATCTCCATACAGTAGAGTTTATCAGCACCTATATTATCTTATTTCTCTACAGCTTTGGAAGAAAAGCAGCCCAACACCCAACCAGATACACAGGAAATTCGACCATAACATAACAGCGGAAGATCTACTATCGATCCCAGTGGGTGGAGTGACGATACAGGGCCTCAAACACAACGTGGCTATATCTATACTGTTCATATACTATTGGTTGGCGGGGATCGGACATTTCTTCTACAGCGGGAATGTTGAGGATTCGGCCACGGCTGAGATTTCTAGGTCACAAATATGGCAGTGGATTAGGTACTCGGTAAGTTATAACACTTTTTTTTTATCATTGATAGGCATACATTTGACCATTATTAATATCCCCATGCCCGTTTTACCATCTAACAACAAGACAAACTGGCAAACGTTATCCATTTATGGTAGACATTCCTCCGGTTCGCTCAAAGCGTTTCGCTTCTACATCTGTCATCCGTACTGTGCTGGAGTGGAACTCATTGCCCGCGTCTTTGTTCCCTGAACGGTATAATCTGGGAGTCTTCAAGTCAAGAGTGAATAGGTATCTTCTAGCCAAGTGTGCTACATCTTCGGCCGCATCATCACTTTTCATAACGTGAGATAGTGGTCAAATGCTTGCCTATCGAGTATAAAAAAAAAAAATCTCACCCGATGGAAAGCGATGATGCGGCCGAAGATGCAGCTTGCTACATCTTCGGCCGCACCATAAACATAAACGCTTTCACACTCACAGCCCCACACTAAGTTCGATGACTTGTATCGTGGGTGCCGGAAACATTCACATCACAGACACAATCACACCCAGAACCAGAAACACACATTTTCCTTGGGGAGAAGCTTGTGTTCCCGCCGGGAATCGAACCCGATGCTTTGAAGGCGAACGCTCACCAAACTTGTTTTTATCAGTTGATGTTGCATAATTAGATAGTTGTATATCATCCATACAAAAAGGGTGAAATATCAGTCAAATGCTTGCCTTTCTAGCATAAAACATTGATTTTGATGTTTACGATAGTTAGTAGGTAATAAATAGTACCTAAATAAATATCTATAATTCCAGCCAGAACTAGAAGACGACCCATCCCAACGCGTAACAGCTAAGCTAGTTGAAAAAACAGCTTCCAACTTCGCGACTCACGCGCACAAAAACCTGTGCCGCTCCAACGCGGAGAGAAAGCGCCTCACCGCCGCCAGATATATGAGCTTGGAGCTGTTCCTCTCCAGAAACCCACCAGAGTTTATCACTTCCTACCTCAATGATAACCACAAGTTCAGGACGCTTCATAATAAAGCTATGCTAAGCAATCTCTAAACCTAAGATATAATTTTGGGTACTTCCTAAAGGATCATAGTATCAGATTTTCACATTAACCAATCATAACTGTTGTTCCCATCTATTGCAGATTTTAAATAAAAATGTTCCTAAATTTTATACTATATAACAAATAAACACTTTCACACTCGCACTTCAAGTTCAACGACTTCGTGGGTGCTTGAAACATTCACATCATATGCTACTGCCCCACCTGCGTTTAGCGTCAACGTTAACTTAATGCCAAACTGCGCGTCGTTTAATGCAATGACATTGCGCGTTGACTACATTTAGGCATTAACGCTGCAAAAAACTACACTGCGCGGGAATTCCCTTTGATGTGTCCAAAAAACCGACTCCCGAGCTATCGCTTTTTTTTTTTTTTTATTTGTGACAGGCTAGTATTTGACCACTATCTCACCTGATGGTAAGTGACGATGTGATCGAAGCTGGTAAACACACTAGACCTGGAATACGCAGGCTCTCAAGGATAACTGCCGGAACACCGTATTTGGCTTGGCGGCAGACTTTCAACTTGATGGTGGTAAGCTACTTTGGTAGCAAGCCAGGCGAGCAACTATCAAAATGCTCTACCACCTCTCAAATGTCACCTGATTAGCACCACCCGGGGACCACGTGTAGGGAGTCAGACTTAAGGGGTATCCTCCTACGGACGTGGGTGACTCAGCCCCCAAAAGCTTAGCGTTTAATGACATTAGTAGTGACGCTAGTACGTTAACGCGTTAAAACGTTGGCCACACCTGCTTAGCGTCTTTATTAACGTGCTAATTAACGCGTAAAGTCGCAGATGGAGCAGGTGCATTACAATCACACGTAGAATCAGAAACACAAATGTTCCGTCGCGAATCGATGTCAATACCACTGCTTAAAAGGCGAACGCACCTAACTAAGCTAATGGCCTGTTTAAATATACTAATAGGTATATAAATAAAAAAAAACTTCTTGTTTTTGTATCATATTATTTGGATATAATAACGAGAATTACTCGTTTATTATATCTAGATTGATATTGTGAATTCAAAAGTTTTGAGGGACAGATCCTCAAATCTTTTTTTCATATAACAATCTGAACAAATCATTTTGACGAACATAGAGAGAAGGAATAATAAAACAAGCAAATCTTCTTATCATTATAATTATGATAACCCAACACTTACGTATATAAGATACTTCCTGTTTGCTGCCTACTTTCACCGTTCTATAGTATTTAAACAACATTTTTATGTTTTTATCAAATATCTATGTTATAGTCCTTTTTTATTTCCTCCGAAAAGTAGATTTTGTATTATGGTATGAACGGGAATTAAAGAATCAAACAAAACCTTTTCTTCCAGAATTAGATGTTTGGAAAATCATTTACGTAATGTTTCATTTTACCTTGCCTTAGTTTATACGAAACCCACCTATGATACAACTTATATTTATATATAAGTTGTATCATAGGTGGGTTTCCACAGATATACATAATAATATTATCTATAAATTCGATGTTTTTACCGACATTTTTTTTATTATGGGGTTTATATTTAGAAGTTAGCTTTAAATTGTTAGAACAGTGAGACTGCGTTGTGATATGTTGCTTAATTTGTAAGTAATAAACGAACTATATTCTTGTTAAAACTCGTTTGATTTTTTTGTAGGAATCCTCGACCTGCTTATCTGATAAACGTAATATTCATGATAACTGAGCTTACTACAAAAGCCTATTCATATATGTCATTGTCATTTAATTTCTATGTTTCCAATATACCTACTCGTTTATAGTAGAGCCGTTAGTCAATAAGTAATGCCACGCGATAAATAATTGCTCCGACTGTGAACAATAGTAAAAATCTTTTATACAAAATCAACAATTTTTTCACTTTCGCGGCAAAACTCCCCTACTGCTCCTTAACCTTATAAGTAACTAGCCGTGCCCCGCGGCTTCGCCCGCTATTATCAAGTTAAAAGGTAGACTATGTGTTAATCCTAGGTATAATCTATGTATATTCCAAATTTCATCCAAATCCGTACAGCCGTTAAAGCGTGAAGAGGGAACAAACATACTTACACACTTACACACAAACTTTCGGATTTATAATATTAGTAGGATTAGTAGGATGATTTTCGGCTCTAATTAATAAATTGACTTTGTACTTCTTCACGTAAAGTTTGCCTAACTTTAATAAAAAAACAAGGTTTTTATAACCACGAAATGATGTTCCGTAGATTTAAGAAAAACAATAATTTTGTGTAAATTACATTAGTGGTCGTATTTTTACAAATCGCAACGGAACAATGCGGCATTTTATCATAAATAAGAGAAGCGACGCAGTAGCGGCGTGATTTCCGACTAACGACAAAAAAAATATCATGCTAATATTACGCACGATGCGTTCGCAGCGACGCAGGGTCCTTCTTCGTTTTATAAAGTGTGGCGTGACGATGTGGTCGAAGATGGAGCATGCCTGCATAGAAGATTCTCTCGAGATTTAAATACTCCTAGATTGTACTTATCAGGCAACACAGACTCGGGCAACGAGTTCCATTTATTAGCAGTACGTTTAATAAGTGGAAGGAAAACGCTTCGTACGTGCGCACCCTTGGAATACCAACCATAAACCGATGTCGCATGGCTGATTCGTCTGGTTGTCCGATAGTAAAAGGGGGATGGTGGAATTAGATCATGCAATTCCGTGTCACACTCTCCGAAATGTCTCTGTGGATGTGTGGGACCAATATGTGGGACTTACCATACTTGACGACCCAGTTGGCGCAGTGGACAGTACCCCTAGTGTGAGTTTTACGGCAAAATATCGTTAACGTAACTGCAGCGTTGATCGAGTATACGAAAACGATTTTGGTTATACTTCGATAGTGAGTGTAAGTTTAATAGTTAGCAACTGTCCGTAAACAGTTTATTCACTCAGTTGATAGTTAATTTTTGTTTGTAATGTTGGTGGCTTGCTATGCTATAGTAAACGAATGCGACTAATTTAAGTGAGTACTTAGATATTACTATACAATCTGACTAGATTTGACTTCGTTATTTGGTTGAGTTATAATCGTCTCAAACAAAATATATGGTTTCTCCTTTTGTTGCGCTAAGTGCAAAAGAGAAAATCGACCCTCGATTGAATGGCGCGAAGTCATCAATTTTCGACTGTAACAACTTCTCATTGTTTTAATTAAATCAAAATGAATAAGATTAGTTGTAACTTAACTTGAAATGATGGTGAGCTATTTGAGTACGAGCAGTGAATGGAAATAATTTCAATCATAATAATTATGTGGTTATAATGTGTTTGTGAGTGAATTGTTTTATGATGGTTTGTTTACAAAATGTTTAAGTGAGACGAGATATCTCAATAAACTCTCAACCAAGTTATTAAAGAGAAACAAATCGCCAAGTTTGGAACTTATTTCGCTCAATTTGGGGAAAAAGGGAATGCTCAAGGGTAAGACCAATGAATTCAACACTGGGCTACAGTAACTAAGTTGCTTAGGAGAAACAACCCGCCAAGTTTGGAAATTATTTCGCTCAATTTGGGCTGCTGCAGCTACTGTAATTCTCCAAGCAAAATAGTAACGTGAAGACATTTCACAAAAAAAAACAACTTTACCGTACCTAAATTATAAAAAGTAATAATTTAACTACAACAATTTGCTTCTCACTACCAAAATATCAAGTGAATGACTCTACTATAGAAGTATCGTTTCTATACTACAGTAACTGTCAAACGTGTCACTCACACTCGGGATTAGTGTATAATTACTAACACAATTTACTGAAACTGTATAGTTTACGTATCCGAACGAAACCAAACGCAACTACGTAAGTAAGAGATAATCTCATACTCGCATGATTAGTTGAATAGTTCGCTCGTTATAGTTTGCCATACAAATGACACTAAAATACGTAAACGAGATAGTAACGTATTTCGTTTGCAAAACTCACACTAGGCATACAGGTCTCCGCCCTCTGCGCCGTGGGTTCTGGGTTCGATTCCCGGTAGGAGCACAATTTCCTTCCCATGGGATATTTGTGCTTCTGGTTCTGGGTGTAATATGTGTGTGATGTGAATGTTTCCGGCACCCACGACACAAGTCTTTGAATTTATTGTGAGGCTGTGAGTGTGAATGCGTTTGTTTTGTTTCTTTGTTTTATGTATTGTATTATGTTTTATACACAAACAAAACGACAGTTTATTATTAAAAGCCTTTTATTCTCGGTAACATTAATAGTGATCTCAAAAATATTGTTTATACATATTAACGTAACATTCTTTTAAAATACAAGATAACATCACAAATTGAACAGAGCAAGCAGATAACAGATTTAGGGTAAATTCATACTCTCGCAGAGCCGATGCACATCTAAGTCGATATGAAACTTAAAATAGCAAATTCACCCTTATCTCCACAACGTAATGCACATATTTCTTCTGAGATAAAATGAAGACGCCTGAATTCGGCAGAATCCACGCGTCTCGCGGTCAAAGCTGATTTGCAAATTCGCTTTAATTGTGAAGAATTTGACGCTTCGACTCTGCGCTAGTATGAATCGACCCTTAGTTCTATCAGTGGTGCAAGGTGTTATCAATTATCATTTAAATAAAAAGATATGGTGGCAAAGTTATTATCACAAACCCGACCATAGTATAATTTAGAGTAAAGATAGCACACATTAAAGCAGTGCAGAAAGTAGCTCGAAATATTTGTAGTACGAATAATTCATGCAGAACCGTATTTTGTGCTGTGTAGCTCAAAAACTATTCTAAACATTCAGACTCATTATTCTTATAAAAAAAACGTAATTCATTTCAAACAATTCGACTCCGCCCCTCGCTGATATGAAATAGGTACTCTTACAAACTGTCTGTTAGTACTTAACATTGTAAGACCCATTTGACCACAAGAAGTACTAAATATACATAGTCATTCACATCTAAGTAATCACAATAGCACCCATAGTCCTTACTTGAGTATTATCGTGGGTTGTAATGATTACTTAGATGTTGAATACACTCATTTAGAAATTACAATTATTTCATACTTCTTGGAGTATCATAGGCCTTATGTTATGAACCTATAATTATTTCATACTGATACAACGCTTTGGATGCCTGTGATGTGTTATAATTTATTTTGAATTCGAAAATTGAATTTAGTCTTAGGTCACATTAATTCTTACTCTAGCAAGAAATAGGTCGGATCTTTAGAGTCAAGCCTCTGCATTACTGGTTATATTGGCTGCGTGGAAATGGAAAGTATGAAAACGGTTTTAGATTAGCGTTTTTTCTGCGCGTATATGCTCGTTTATGGAAGCGCATGTAGGAGCATCTTTTGCCAAACATTCAACTCGTAAGAGCGTTGATGCGCTTATTAACTCCTAAAAGCGCAAGCCGAGAGAGCCGCCTCCTCGCGCGCTCACATCTTCCGTCCCTGTTCGAACGATTAAGCGCGTGTACGCGAGAAGCGCGCGTTTGAAGATACGACCGTATATGCGCAGAAAAAAACGCTAGTCTGAAACCGCCCTTACGCGAATCTAAACATAAGCTCGCTTAGCGTTCTTGTAGAATCATAACAAATATTTTCAAAGACAAAATAGCTGTATACAATATACCATTTGATAAACGTCAAAAACTTTGTACAATGTTTAGATCTTTTAGTGGATACAATTGACTATTTATCTTAATTACCAGTCGTACTAGCTAAATATCACGATAATTATAAATAATAACTAAACAATTATACAACATATATTTACACAACATGACTTCTAATAACAATATTAATGAAAAAAATCGTAATAAAGTACAGTTTATACAAATTTAAACTAAATATGTCTACAACACTGTCTTTTTGATGTTTCTAATGTTATAAAATGTAATTAGTAAAAAGTTTAAAGTTGCTGTTCCCAGTTGCAATACTAAGTGTGTGTCAAACGGTGGAAACTTTTCGAGATCTGTACTCTAAAAAGATTCTACTATTTCCAGTCCAGTTTTTTAATAATATGTACTCGAAACGGAAAATCAAAGTCCAGTATTCTTTCGAATACTGGACTGTAATTCTACAATCCAGTTTTAGAAAGTAATTTTCACAACTCTTAGCAAAGTGTCGAGTCATAAAATAATGAGTCGTATCACCGATGAAATGATGACTCATCAAAGCACGAGTCTCATAATGACTCATACAAACACTTAAAAGTCGAACTTAACCGCAATGACTCATATGCTGATGAGTCATATAATGTCGCGTCACAAAACAAAAGTAAATTGATTCACGTACAAATAATATGAAAATCATCCATATATTTAAAATATCTATTTCCCTTGGTCATCGCATCACGCGTGAACGGATGGAACAATTTCTCTAGTTATTTTTTCTTGTGTTAATTACTGTCAGGAGAAGGTACTTATGAAAGAAAATTTTATCCCTGAATTCCCGCGGGTCCGGGACTTACGCGTGTAAAACCTCGGGGCGCAGCTAGTCTTGTTATAATTTAATACACACTCCATAATGTAACGTATTTTTGACGTTGATCCTATCCTATTATTATTTCCCTTGGTCAGCTGCATTTACTTATTCCTATTATTCGATTTTTCCACCAGTTCCTATCTACCTTATGTACAAACGATATGGAATTTTCTCTGAAATCAATGTTCATTATATAACCTCTATTACATAGCATTAGAGGCGACATTGGACGTTTCCAAACCGTACTTGCTTATTTAATTATTTTATATTTAATAGTAATAAAAGGACATAACTTGGCTAGTTCATGGAGTATATCCCAAGCACTAAAAGCCTGTCCCGATATATAATAGATATACTATGTATTATATGTCAGATGTTTCAACAAAAAGAAGATACAAATATGCACTTTATCTTCTTCAGACATTCGGTACAACTTGACGGCTTTTCTCCTTTTACTACTATTTATTATTGTAATTTGTTAGTAGTAGCACTATCCCATTGGGATAGTGCCTCTAGCACCGTGAAATTTATCTATTTATATTTTTTATTTTTATTTTTTTTATCTACGGAAGTGTTTCGGTTAAATTCTTCTGTTACATGGTTAAAAGAAAAATAAAAAAATGTTAATTCATACAATATGTCCAATTCCTATCTTCGTTTTTAAACTTCCTTGACAGACATTATGCTATGTAAAGATCAAGTCTAAAACTAAACCTACCACCAAAATTAAGTGTCAAATATAAGAAAAATTATGTGGAGGGTGTTCCAGTTTGGAAGATCTTTGCACGTATATTTTAGACTATGGGCCTAGTATCACAATGTCCTGATAGAACACCCATAAATATATCAAACTGTTCTGTGCTATCCATTAAGGTATCTGGTAGATATCGTCCCAGATACATTCATGAATGGAACAGAACAGTATCTGAAAGTTTAGCAGATTTGGTTTATTTTAAAGCTGTGTGAAGTGATACTCTATATACGGGCAGCCACTTTTAGCATAATTAGGTAAACATTTGTATAAGTGACTGATACAACAGCTTCGGGTATTCTGCTCCAGTTGTGATTTACATCGTTAGTAAAGATGTGTTGTGCATTTATTCTTATGCGCAATGAGCTAGATTTGATTGGGGGCATCAAATCATTGGAGATGTTATAGAAACTAAGGTTGATGGCCCTTCTATTGTATTTAAGTACATATATATTCGCTAAAGTAGGTTGTAACAGTGATTCAGTATCTTGAAGAGGTCTATACTGAAGGCGCCTTTTTAGACTATTTATTTAGTAGAGGGCGGCTACCAGGATATAGGTATACAGACCGATATTATATATAATAATAATATGAGGTTATTAGGTGCTATTATGTGGTATCTCGCTAAGAGACAGAACACCGCGAGTTTTGTTCTCCGCCCACGCGTTGTCTATTCAGTGCTCGAGCGAAGGTATTATCCCGAGTGTCGGTACTCTGCTCTTGGAGGGAAAGCGCTAGAGCATGAGCTAGGGCTTCGTCTTCGGTCTGAAACAAATTATTACGTCCCAGTTTTAGTTACAATTTTTTCAGTACACCTTGTACGTTTCTTTTTACAGACTTGAAGAGAGTGAAAAGGAGAGGAACTCATTGCCTGCGTCTTTGTTTCTAGAACAGTACAATCTGGGTGTCTTCAAGTCTAGAGTGAATAGGTATCTTCTAGGCAAGCATGTCACATCTTTGGCCGCATCTTCACTTTCCATCAGGTGAGATAGTGGTCAAATGCTTGCCTATCTACTACAAAAAAAAAACTTGCAGAAAGGAGGTGAATTACTGGACTGAAAATTTATGCTTTTTTATATTATTGTTCTCCGGCAGTATGCGAAGTCGACAAGGTGGATATTTTTTTGTTACAATCAGTGTAGTGTGTTGGCGATTTTTTAAGTGAAACTTCTTATGATGAAATACAAAAGTTTCACTTTTATCGTGTCTTTACGACACACTATGTTTTAGGATGATATTTTGTAAGACTTACTTACCACTAGTTTGTATCGTAAAAATCATCAAGATCAAATGAAGAGTACTGATGTTGTTTTTTTTAAATATTGTTATAACAGCTCAGTTGTAAAGGACAGCTGCAGCATTCAAGTCCTATCACAGCAAACATTTGAACGGCTGGCAAATGAATGAAATTCATGGTTGAAGGGCACTTTGCGATATCTGTCTGGCTAATGTTTATGGTATTCCGATACTTGTGAACCAGTTCCCATTCTAGAAAAAGTGAACAATAAGTGATACACACCATGTTCCCTTGAACCTCCGCGAAAGTCGCGACAGGCGCCTGAGATGATATGGTGTTGGACCCGTTTCTTCTTTCTGCCGCCTTCATTCGTGCCATAGCCGCCTCCCTGCAAAAAACAAAGCATTGGTACAGTAGAAACGAAATAGACATAAGTGTCCAAAATATAGTGAAAATATCATATGGGCAATAGTTAAAATATATTAACACAGTCACAACATTATAACAACCAAATACTCATTTATTGTAAACATTGTTTACACATCTTATAGTTAGATTTTTTACAATTGCAGTTTGAGTAAGTATTGTATAAAAAGTTGTGATAGTTGTTAGTCTTTCTACAAAATTTAAATGTGCAGATGTATATATTACAGGTTTTTAATCCTAGCTAAAAATAGGCATTTGAGGCTCATAATATGTTATTGTATTTTGCACTCGCACAGCAATTAATTCTCGCTGTACAATGAGGTAACACAGCCAGCATTTTGGGCACTCTGCCGACCAAAGACTTTTTGTATTAGGTAAATAGTTAAGTTAAATTAGTATATTACGAATAAAATAAATACTACAAATTAAAAAAAAATTAGACTAAATGATAGATTTTCGTAATAATAAATGTTATTGTTGACAATAATTTTGTATCTTTAGTTTAATATGTCACTAGAATGTAAAAGTTTTAAAGCTCAATAAATAATTTGAAATGTTAATTTTATATAAATAAAAAATGTCTTCAATTTCTCAGTACCAACACGAGTACTGATGATTCATTTGATCTCTGGGTGAAATTAATAACTACGAGTACTTGTACCAAAAAGGAATGGAGCTAGAAGCTAATGATCAGGCCTTAACTGGGATTATGTTTCCTGATAAGTAAAATAAGGATGTCTTTAAAATAATGAGTAAAATCTTCTTGCCAAACATAAAGAAACATTGTCAATTGTATCATTGATTTAATAAAAAATCTATATAATGTTTATGTTAAAGATAAAGGGTTTTCAATTATCCTACTAATATTATAGATCCGAAAGTTTGTGTAACCCTGCATTCACACGGAGGTAAGTTTTGTCGGGTCTTATTTCTGTTTGATTTGGAAAAACCGATGTCAGTTCTTAAAACCGAATGCTCATGTGAACTCTAGCATTGAAATACTGTTGTCACTGACCCGGATCCTACAAAAAATCAGATTCGACAGAGTAAGACACGACTCCATGTGACGGGGCGTAAGTGTGTGAGTACATTTGTTCCCTCTTCACACTTTAACGACTGCACGGATTTAGATGAAATTTGGAAAGTACATAGGTTATACCTAGGACTAACACATAGGCTACTTTTTAACTTGATAATAGCGGGCGAAGGCGCGGGACACGGCTAGTCTTAAATATATATAATGAAATTCCAATTTCGCAGAAGGCCAAAGAGGGAATAATGATAACTTACGCAGCCTGTCTTCTCTTGGCAGCCAGTTTTCCTTCACAAGCATGATCCACTGCATGTCGATGTCTCAAGCAGTAGTTCAGGGAGCACTCGACACATACAAGCGGCACCATTTCTTTCGTCTTGCAGCCTTTGTATGAACACCTATTTGTAAACACCTGGAATATCACATCAACTTAATACTTTTGAAATTGTTTACTTCCTTGAGGACCAACCTATCTTTATGTATATAGTAGTGCATATGTATGACTGAACTCCTAAAATTATGTGTTTAGGTGGATTCACGTTTAGATTCACAATTCGATCCAATATATATCTATTTTTATTAATGAAGCTGCAGGGATCAACTTGTATATTTTTGTGGTGCATGTGTGGAATTGCCAAAGACAGTTTGTCTACCTACATATACTTAGTGATAGTTTGTGAATGTGGGTAATTTGCAAGTAAAATTGAAGCTCAAAACTACCTTCATGCTAGTCTGCAATATGTATAAGTGAGTATGTAACAATTTTAAATATTAGGGCAGCTGAAGAACAAATGGACTAAATTATCCTCATCCAAACTGCATTCACAGTATGAGTTATGTCTGATCCTAAGTTTAGACAGAAAGACTGACTTAGAAGGATAATTGGGGCAATGTCGATAAAATGTTGAGTTATTTAATCTGCAAACCGAAATTTGGCAAACCATGGTCTTGGAAACTCGGCAAACTCACCTTGTTTCTCCTTTCTCTAGCCTTATCTGAAGTGCACTGGTTGTCGATATGGGCGCTAACAGCCACATCTGGGGGCTCCCCTCTTCGCCCAGGCACTGGCGCACTGCAAAGTGGGCAGACAGGCACTTGCACATCTCGGGTGTTTGGTTCGGGGCAGTCATGTTTTGTATGGGCAAAGTGTTCTGAACTAGAAATGGAAAAATTAGCATTTGTATTATTTTATTATTGTAAAACATTTAGTACTACCATTTAGCAGCAGCAGATTCTTAAAATAGGAAGATGAAATTCTTAGAACTCGATTGATTCACTATGCGGGAGATGGATTCATAGTCCAAACCCAGGCATAGGGTGAAGGTACATATATATGTTTATACCCAAATTGTATTAATTTTATCTAACTTGCAATTTATATATGTATCTTTTATTTTCTTCTTTCCTGACTTACCAAAATACTTCTTTACAAGCTCCACATTTCATAGGCAGGAAGTCTGTAAAATAAGAGAGAATATTGTATAGTTGGAAGTATTAATAAAAATATATCTAATATATAAAATTCTCGTGTCACAGTTTTCGTTGCCATACTCTTCCGAAACGGCTTGACCAATTTTGATGAAATTTTTTGTGCTTATCCGGTATCAATGAGAATCGGCCAACATCTATTTTTCATCATCATCATCATCACTTTTCATCATTATCAACGCGCGTGAAACCGCGGGGTGCAGCTAGTATATAGTATATGTTTATGATAAATAATGATTCATATATCTGCATAGGTCTAGTCAAGTTAATCAGGGCCAAAACTAGGTCCTATGCCATAATACTAACAACATCGCTTTATTGCAAACTTGCAAAACTTAAAAGTAAAAAAGTATTGAGATACAAGTTATGGGGGTCGAATATTTTTGGTTACCCATTATAGTGATTATGTACATATTTTTATTTCATCACATACTTATTGTTTACTTTTAAATGTCTCAACTATTTGAATAAGTTGTAAAAACTTGATTAGTTAATTGCCTTACACAATTTACAAAATGTGAGATATAATTATGGTTCCAGTCTAAATTCTGGGAATTACAGTTATTAATCAATATGTATACTTAACAGGCTGTAGTATTAATTTTCATACACAGTTTTGTAGTGACTCTTATGTAGTCTGCCTGGGGCAATACCACGGCATAGTTTCCAGTGAAATTACAGGGTTAGAGATTTAACATCTAATAACTCAGGGTCATGAGCGCAGTACTTGGTCGCGCAGGAGTTTGAACTATACATATAAGTTCAAAACTCTGTGACACTGAAATGTAATGGGCAAGCGTGACGCTTAACATCAGGCGAGTGACTTGCTCATTGCTCTTAATGACATAAAGAGAAAAAAACAATTTGCTACGTCACTGTATGTCACAATCAGTGCATGGTCATGCTCATGTAGAGATAGACGAAGAAATCGAAAAGCATAGGTTTTGAATATTCAGAGATTGTTTATAACTTCAAACATTGTTTGGATTTCCATCCTAAATAATATAAATAAAACCTACTTTCTAACGACTTTTGATACGATCAAGTTTACATACCTAGTTTATTGCACGATTGGTACGAGCAGTTTTTTCCAATATGAGGGAATTCCATGGTTGCACCTTAACAAAAAAGTTACAATAAAATTGCTGTGATGTGAATACACTTTCTGCTCAATAGCTGCAAACAAAAGTAATGACGAAATCTCTCGTCATCGACACTTTTTATCCTCGAACCCAGTCACTAACTCGTAAAATGTAGTGACGTTTTACTCAAAACCTAGGCCACCCTTATTAACACTACGTGTTAAAAAATAATACCAGGACAATAAAAAAGTTCCCACAAAATAATCTTAAAAAACATACTAAATTCTGGGTAATTGGTAGAATACCAGAAACCTATTGGGACATCATTCCAACCATTGAAATGAATGTCTTTTTTTTAATGCTAAATAGGCAAGCATTTGACCACTATCTCACCTGATGGAAAGTGATGATGCGGCTGAAGATGTAGCACGCTTGCCTAGAAGATACCTATTCACTCTCGATTTGTCTTTCCTAGTACAGCAGTTTTTTGATTATCCAAATAATTTTATAATACAATATTTATTTTCTCTGTTAAGTCTCAACAGAGGTGTCAAGTGTCAACAGGCGTTGGCGTAAAATCAGTCAAAGCGTTCACTACTACGATTATCATCTGTATGGCGTAGGATTGGAACTCATTGATCGCATCTTTGTTCCCCGAAGAGGAACAAGTCTAGGAGTCTTCAAGTCAATAATTAATGGGTATCATCTAGGCAAACATGTTATATCTTCAGCCGCGTCATCACATCTCATTAGGTGAGATTGTGGTCAAATGATTGGCTGACGGTAGGAAACACGCCCACCTTTATACATCTAGTGCCACCCATAACTTTTTTTTTTAATGACTGACAAGCATGGTAACCTAGTTAAACTCTCTCACTGAATATCTCGTGGTCTCTATCGTCTCATTAGACTCTAAAGGGCCTATTACCCTTTAGAGTCTAATTAGACTATCATGCTCGCTATTTTAAGGGCCTATTAGACCACACGATATTCAGTGTGCGATATGCAGTCTGTCTTAGAGTCTAATTAGTCAAGCTCGCTAGTACACCGCGCTGAATATCGCTCGCTATCACCACCCGAAATCCCTCAGCACGGAGTTGTTCATTTAAATAATCTTTCTGGTTTTTTTGCCATAAATATGGCACTTCACGATACAAATGAACTGCCCGTTGGCTTAGTCGTGTGCGGATTCGCCTTTTAAGCAGGGGTATCTGGTTCGATTCCCGGCGAGAACACAAGTTTTCTCCCCAAGGAAAATTTGTGCTTCTGAATTTGCTTGTGAATGTTTCCGGCACCCACGACACAAGACAGTGAGACTGAGAGTGTGAAGGCGTAAAATAAATAAATGACAGATTTTTTTTCTTAGAGCAAGCCAATATGTCCGCCTCAACCGGACACACGACTTCTCTTTTTGCGGCTGCCGCGCGTTAACTAAACTATCTTATTCTTATTACACCACGCGGTATTCAGTCACTAAGTCAGTTAGCGCGGCCCAGCGCGGTCTAACAGTCTAATTAGAGACTAACTCTTATTACAATACTTGATTTAGCACGCGATCTCACTTTTCAGTAAAACGGACTAAATATCGCGTGGTCTAATAGGCCTTTACGGTTTGTTTACTTTATTCGTACTACGTAACAGTATATCATAAGTCTTTTTACCAGTCTTTTTCTCTTCGATAGGGGTCTTAACAACTGGTCAATTCGTATATTTTTTTTTAGTGTGCTATACGTACACAAGGCCCTGTATAATAATTATGTTAGTTGACCATGAGTCATTGGTCATTGGCAATGACATATTACTGAGTTTGAATAAGAAATACGCAAAACCTATGACAATGCTCAAAACAATCTCGATTATTCTCGACCACAGAATACTACTACTCCCTACCGGGAGTTCTTGACGACGTATATTATTTTCTGTTCTTGACTCTCGATCTTATAGCCATATTATATGCGGCAAACGCGGTTGCGGTGAAGGCGGAGCAAAATTTATTTCGTGACCATGGATATATAGTCATTCAGCCAAAAAGTTGAGTCACGCACGCTTATCATTGATAAATAAGTTATATACAAGAATTTTGTAGGTAACGTAGGTTTGTTTCCTATCTCGATGATTATATATTGTATGCAAGGATTTTGTAGTAAACGTAGGTTTGTTTTCTATCTCGATGATTGTTTGCTAGTGGAGAAAGTTTTTTTTAGCTCCGCAAGCTTTATGCATTTAGCCAGTGTCAAGAACAATATTATTATATACCGCATCGCTACCTAACATCAAGTGACATAGTGATCAAATGTTTGCCTATTAAGATATAAAAACATCAAATTAGGGGGCTGCAGGCGTATTCTCTCACCAGTCACAGTCAAAGTCAAGTATTGTAAAAGAATCATTGTCCAGTCATTAACTCCGGCCAAATGAACAAGTACGCAGAGCCAAAACTAAAAAAAAAAGAGTAGCTATGGAAAACAAGTGAACGTTCAATGTCAAATGTCAATGTCATAGTTTGCATCGCACATAACGTCACTTTCGACCTTTCGATATTTTCAGTGATCAGTCAGGGACGGCCTGCGTTTTGTGATATTTTTCTCGGAAACCAAAAAAATTTAAGTTATTCCAAACTGAAATTTAAAGAATAAACCTGGGTGTCATTGAATTAATAATTTCCAAAATGAGTAAAATACTCCCCTCCGCTACCAAAATTTTCGGTGGAAAACTGATCACGGTGGGATGTTCTTCCGAAACATTATTTTCATTTATATTCAGCTTATAAAATTGCTTACTTATTGAGTTATTAGCTGTATTACTTAAGGTATTGGTGCATTTGTTTATAGAATGCGGTCGTTCCGGCTGGTACAACAATACCCAATTCAAAATACAGTACTGAAGCTTCATTTGAATTCAAGGTGAGTACTTAAGTGTTTAACTATATAAAATTTTCTCTTCCTTTAGTACTTGTGAAAAGATTGGAATATAGTACCATATTCAATAGTATAAAACTATGTTTCTATCCATTCTATTCAAATGTTTTGTAATTATGTAACATAACCTTCAAAATGTCAAGTTTAAAGAAGCTGTTTTCTACGCAGATGATGCCCACTTATCGGTTAACTAAGATATAATTATGACTAAGTTATTGGAATAGTCTTTAAAAAGTAAGTTTCCGGTACAGCAACATTTATGCAAACCTCGGTACAAACTGTATTATCTGGACTTGGAGCCATAAATCTAAAGTGAAAGAGGTATCTTATCAAGCATGCTACATCTTCGGCCGCATCATTACTTTCTATCAGGTGAGATAGTGGTCAAACAAACTAGCACATCTAGGAGCTAATCTTTGTGTTGTGTATCACTTTTAATTTATGAGTGATATTGTTAAATGTTTGCCTATTATGCTTAGAAAAGGCAATTCAATATCAATCACAGACTATAAATATATTTAATATAATAATTATTCAATCAATACTTAAATACATTTTTTTTAAACCTTACAGGAAGTATCACTTTAAAAGAAGAATGACATTTGTATGCTGATATAAGAACTGTTCCTATGTTGTAGATTATAAACATGAAATAAAATAATACAAAGATTTCTTAGCAAGAGGCATGTGAAAAGAATATAATATGTAACATTCTCTTTGCACACCAATAAACATATTTCTGAAAAAGCTGTTGAAGTTTCTAAGCTTCTGTCTGATGTCCCTTATCTTAATTACCATATTAATTATTGATCTAAGCAGGAGTATTGTATATTCCTGGCAGGAACACAAGTCTTCTCCCTAAGGGAAATTTTTGTTTTTCTCTGGTTGTAATTGTGTGTGTGATGGGAATGTTTCTGGCACCCACCACACAAGTCATTGAACTTAGTATGGGGCTGTAAGTGTGAAAGCTTTTATGTTTATAATACTATAATATATATTAGTTAGTATGTGTGGGAATAGTATATTATTTCAAATGAGGTATATCTAGGTGGTTGAAATCACAATAGCTTAGTTGAAATCTAATTCTAGATGGTCTAGGCCAACTTTAGATGGTCTAGCTTTACCAGGTAAAGGTACAGGTAAATCTAAAGTTCACACTTAAAGTACCATGACTTATGTTGTGGAGCCGTAAACACCACATGCAACATTCAAGTCATACCCAGAACCAGAAACACTAACTTCCCGTGGAGAGGAAGCTTATGCCCCACCGAGATTCGCTGGTTTGAAGATAAACAAGTACTCATTAAAGCCAACGGATAGTAGTTCAATGACTTGCATCGTGGGGCCGTAAACATCGAAGATTCACACAACATTCACAACATACTCAAAACCAGGAACACAAATTTCCCATGGGGAGAAATCTATTACCACCAGGAATCGAACATGTTGCTTAAGTGTGAAGGCGAACACTCACTCATCTATGCCAGCAAGCAGTTCAAAGTTTAAAAACTACCCACCCGGGGTCGGCCGAGTAGAAAATAATAATAAACATACCCATAAACATTTTCACATTCACAGGCCCACACAATGACTTGTATTGTGGGGTGGGGCCATAAACATCTAAGATTCACAGCATACTATAGTGAAGTCGGTATAAAAATAATTCTTGATCTATGTTTAAATGTCATGCAAATTCCCTATTTATAGCCCAAAAAATATTTGATATAATAAAAAGAAATCTGCAATTTAAACAAAAAAAAACATGAATTTTATAGAAGAACGTGATTGAGAAGGAGGCAGTTCGCCCGCCTCCTCTCTCCTCTGTAGTGGGGTCACTAGTAGAGAGCCATTATACACTATAGAGGGGCTCTGGGGGGTGGCCTTGGTGAGCAAGGTCACCCATCCATGGGTGCAGTGGCACGAATTGTATCTGGGCCTACCGCCGGGGCAAGATAGTGACTACTAGCGTGACCCTTGTTGATCTTGCCCCACCTCAGTGAGAAACTGCTCACTGGGGGGTTTTTAGTGGTTTCGAGCCCCACACTCCCCTTTCCTTCACCCCTGAGAAGGAAAGGAAGTGCTAGGCATTTTCCCAACAACAAAATAAAATGCTAGTAAATAACTAAATTGTTCTTTCTTTTTTCTAGGCCTGTAAACTCCATAAATTGGATAAAGGGCCAGCAACAACAGCTACAGTGAGTGCGAAAGATGCCGAAGACATTTATTACAGGATGGCTCTTATAAGGAGGTTGGAAACGGTAGCGGGTAACTTGTACAAGGACAAATTTATCCGAGGCTTCTGTCACTTGTACTCAGGTAAACATAATATAATCTATATATATAAAAAATAATCTCTATTTCCCTTGGTCATCGCATCATGCGTGAATGGATGGAACAATTTCGCTAATTCTTTTTTTGTTGGGTTAATTATTGTCAGGAGAAGGTTCTTATGAAATAAAACTTTATCCCGGAATTTCCGCGGGTCCGGGACTTGCACGGTTAAAACCGCGGGGCCCAGCTAGTTATGTATTATGTATAATATATAATTCTTATATTCCTACTATTCTATACTTCCTACTAATATTATAAATCCGAAAGTTTGTGTGTAAGTGTGTGTGTAAATGTGTAAGTATGTTTGTTCCCTCTTCACGCTTTAATGGCTGAACGGATTTGGATGAAATTTGGAATGTACATAGATTATACCTAGGATTAACACATAATAAATAAACATATAAAGAATGTGAACTATTTATACACGAAGAGGAGGATTTTTTATGTAATGTAAACCATGTAACTGTACTGTGTATGTACGGACGTATAAAAATCCGGACTTATGCCTCATCTATAATGGGTGAAACACCCTAGGTTCTACAAATTTCGCTTGTTATAACGCGAGCTACACACAGTACACCAAAAGTCGGATATAGTCGGAGCAAATAAATACACGTAAAGTAAAGTAGTTACTATTATCTGTGACAGTTTGCTGCGAGATGCTCACACACATGGACAATTGTATGCTTCACCCATGGTTGAATGAGGTTACGTCCGTGTTTCTTTCAAGTCCGTGATGTAATACCTACAATTTTAATTGTTAACTAGCTGCAGCCCGCGATTTTACCCGCGGAAATTCCGAGATAAAGGAAACCTATGTTAATCCAGAGTGTCAGCTACCTTCTACCAAATTTCATCAAAATTGGTCCAGCCGTTTGAGCGTGAAGGAGCAACCAACACATTCACAAACTTTCGCCTTTATAATATGAGTGTGATATGATAGTTAGCTATTCCGAGACCCTGGTACTTACAATATAACGTTTATGATCCATGTTTCGAGTAAAAGTAAACAAATCTGCAATTACTAGATAAGGAAAGATAACGTCTCACCTTCACAATGTCGTCTTACGAGTGTGTGATTGGTTAATTTATTGTACTGGTTATTTGATTTTCTTCCTATTAGAACTATCTACGGGCCAATCACATCACACTAATATTATAAAGACGAAAGTTTGTGATTGTTATTGTTACTTCTTCACGCACAAACGGCCGAGCCAATTTTGATGGAATTTGGTATATATATATAGCTGACACCCAGGATTAACACTTAGGAATTCCAGCGGGTCCGAGACTTCCACAGGTAATATCACGAAGCGCAGCTAGTTTAATATATTTCCTAAAACGAAACGGATATCATAATCGGCAAAGACTTAACTTAGAAGGTACCCCGACATTTGAGAATTAAAAAAAACGCATTCTCACTCACCACACTAAGTTCAATGACTTGTGTCGTGGGTGCTGGGAACATTCACATCACACACAATCATACCTAGAACCAGAAACACACATTTGTCTTGTGCTTGAGCACAGGTTTAGAGATTCATTCGTAACCACCCGTAGACTACTTACTGTCTATCGCAGTATCTACACATAGATATATTTTTAGAATATATATTAAGATTACAAATGACAAATGTGCCACCTGTCTGTGATAAAAAGAAAATATCAAGCCTGCTTTATATAAAAAAGCGATCTTTATTTTTTTTTCTTTTTTTTTACTATCTACCAAAATCATTGTGATTTTACTGACTTTTTAAAATTAGTATTAAAAATAATTTCTTGTATAAATACAACAAATAATTGGTACAACCAATAAAGGTCTTTATAAAAAAATATATAAATATTTCATTTATAAGATTATTGGGTAATTATACATCCACTAGCCGTGCCCCGCGGCTTCGTCCGCTATTATCAAGTTAAAAAGTAGCCTATGTGTTAATCTATACTTCTATACTAATATTATAAAGAGGTAAAGTTTGTTTGTTTGTTTGTTTGTTTGTTTGTTTGTTTGTATGTAAAAGGTAATCTCTGAAACTACTGATCCGATTCTGAAAATTCTTTCACCAATAGATAGCTACACTATCACTGAGTGCCATAGGCTATGTTTTGTCGGGATAGAAGTTAGTTATCAGTTCGAAATAATAATATTCGTAAGACAAGTCGGAGAAAAATTTGCTAACTTTCCGCTTTATCGGCGTACGCTGACTAAACGGTAAGACATAGTTGAATATAATGTATGGCAAAAATGTTGGCCTTCATGAGTTTTACAAAAAAGTCCGCGACAGCATATATCTAACATGTATGTATAGCTCAGAAAAAATACTTTTCTTTGTAAAAAATCTGAAAAAAAAGCGGCCTATGTTTAGTTGGCTTTTTGAGACATTCAGTATTAATCCTTATCAAAATAAACTATTTCATCGTCTTACGTAGTTCATGTAGATACATTTTGCTTTTTACTGCATATGATTTGGATAAATAGTCTATGAGAAATCGTGAAATTAGTTTCACGGGAGCCCGCCCGTGAACGGGACGGGTCAGAAATGTACAGAAACGTACTACGAATTCCTGCTCATTAAAAAATAGCGGCTTCTATTTCGTTGGCTTTTTTTAAGTATTTAATATTAATCCTTATCAAAAAAACCTATTTCATCGGCTTACGTAGTTCACGTAGATTTAATTTGCTCTTTACTGCATATAATTTGGACCTATAGTCTAGGAGAAATCGTTAAGTTTATTTGAGGGTGAAAACGGTGGATCACAGAATGGAACAGTTACTGCGTAATCCGGCATACGTCTATGTTTTGAACCGACTAACATAAGAAGGGGGATATAAATTCGACTGTTTTTTTTTGTTTAGTCTTATCATTGAACTTTGAACTGCCCGCTAGCGTAGTTAGGTGGGCGTTTGCCTTTAAAGCACCGGGTTTGATGCCCGGTGGGAACACAGGTGTTTTCCCACGGGAATTTGTGTTCCTGGTTTTGAGTATGTTGTGAATACTTTGTGAATCTTGGATGTTTACGGCCCCCCGATACAAGTCATTGAACTTAGTGTGGGGCTGTGAATGTGGAAGTGTGTTTATTTGTATATTTTTTAACCGAGCGACGCCGTGCGGGTCATCTTTTGAACTATCTACTCGCGTAAATGGGTACGCGTTTGCCTTCAAAGCAGCGGGATCGATTCGCGGTGGTAACAGAAGTTTTCTCCCTACGGGAAATTTGTGTTCCTGGTTTTTAATATGTTGTGAATCTTGGATGTTTACGGCCCCACGCTACAAGTCACTGAACTTAGTGTGGGGCTGTGAATGTGGAAGTGTTTATGTGTAGATTTTTTAACCGGGCGACGCAGGGTGGGGAATCTTTGAACTTTGAACTACCCACTGGTGTAGATGAGTGCGCGTTCGTCTTTAAAGCAGCGGGTTCGAATCTCGGTGGGAACACAATAACAAAAGTTTTTTCCCCACGGGCAGTTTATGTTTCTGGTTCTGGGTATGACGTGAATGTTGTGTGTGTGGTGTTAATTGTTTACGGCCCCACGACACAACTTATAGTACTTTTACAGTGGGGCTGTGAGTGAGAAAGCGTTTATATGTAAGCTTTTGTTTACCCGGGCAACGCCGGGCGGGTCAGCTAGTCCTAGATATAATATTAATTCACCCAAATCCGTTCAGCCGTTAAAGCGTGAAGAGGGAACTAACATACGTACACACTTACACACACACGTACACACACACTTCACACAAACTTTCGCATTTATAATATTAGTAGGATTAAAAGTTTTAATAGTTAGTTTAGTTTTAATAGTTGACATTTCCAAGGCCTTTGACAGGGTATGGGACTACAGCCTTATTGGCAAGCTTCCAGCTTATGGTATACCTCCCAGTTTATATGTTTGGATTTCTGATTTCTTGAGGGAACGGTCGATTTGAGTTGTCGTTTATGGCTGCTCGTCCGATCTAATGGCAATTAACGCCGGGGTACCTCAAGGGTCGGTTCTTTCGGCAACGCTCTTTTTGCTACACATAAACGATCTGCTTAAACCCGGTATCTTTGGGTACGCAGACGATAGCACTGTTGTCAAAAGATAAATCCAATGCACGAGCTGGAGAGGTACAAGTCCAGTCACAAAGAGAGGCTATGGACGATTGAACTCGAACTGGCTCGTGATGCCAATTTGATTCGATTCAATGCGTCCAAAACAAAGGCGTGTCTCTTCTCCGCCACATTTGTCTCCAACTTTTCAACATGTGCCAATACCGGTAGCTAACAAGCTTGAGTTTCTTGGCGTTACCTTGTTGTCGGATCTTAACTTTGGCACATATATCGAAGCCAAAGCTCAACTGGCTGCTGAGAAGCTGGGTATCCTTGCTAAGGTCAAGCAGTACTTCACACCGGGGCAGCTTCTCATTTTATATCAAGCTCAAGTTCGATCGTGTATGGAGTACTGCGGCAACCTTTGGGATGGATCCGCTAAGTACCAGCTAGAAGCTCTCGAGTCTTTTGACCGGCGAGCTAAAAGACTCATTGGCGATAGTAAGCTAGTTGAGTCAAAACTGCAAAGTCTTGGTCACCGAAGTAATGTATCAAGCCTATCGGTATTCTACCGCTTACATTTTGGAGAGTGTGCTCCGGAATGATATGATATAATTCTTCCATGCCCTTTTTACCATCACACAACAAGACAAACTGTCAAACGTCATCCATTTATGGTTGGCATACCTCCAGTTCGCTCGAAGCGTTTCGCTTCTACGTTGATAAGAAGGAGTAGAATTCATTGCCTGCGTCTTTGTTCCCTGAGCGATACAAATACAATCTGGGTGTCTTCAAGTCTCGAGTGAATAGGTACCTTCTAGGCAAGCATGTTCCATCTTCGGCCGCACCGTCACTTTCCTTCAGGTGAAATAGCGGTCAAATGCTTGCCTATCTAGCATAAAAAATAATAGTATACAGATTCTAAGGGTAAATAATACACACGCATTTTAATCGGATTACTTACGCAAATGTAATGTTTGCTTTTGCTCCAAAACTACAATAGAAGTTCTAGTAAAATGTCTTCCAGTTTACTAGGGTATGACTGAAGCATGACCCTTTTACTTGACTTTGACTGTGACTGGTGAATAAGGCTGGTTTTATGAAATACCTAGCAAATATAGTAAGTAAAATTAAAAAATATTGATTGCCAGAAAGTTTTAACATTTACAGTACAACATTAAAAAAACAAACAAAACAGATCTGGAACATACATAATAATATATTTATTTAAATATTTCTTTTAGATTAAATTTGACAAATGGGATACACTTACTCACTACGCAGTCTATGTGTACGCAGGGTTGGTTTTCAGTATACCCCTATAAAAAGACAGTATAGTAAGTTGTTTGTTGTAACCAGGTCAAGAAGCCGTGGCAGTGGGCATGCACGCCGCTCTGCGGCCACAAGACACGGTGGTGACGGCGTACCGTTGCCACGGGTGGGCGTATCTCATGGGGATCAGCGCGGTGGGGATATTGGCTGAGCTCACAGGGCGCAAGAGCGGCTGCAGCCGAGGGAAAGGAGGTTCCATGCACATGTATGCCGATAGGTTCTATGGAGGAAACGGGATTGTCGGCGCGCAGGTACTTTTTTTGCATGGTACTTCGGCTCAGTTTTAGAATTCCGTACCTCAAAAGGGAGGTAGGAACCATTATAGAGTCATTGATTTAGGTCCAATTTTATAATTTAATTTTATTTCTGTTAGAAAATGTCTTTGAAAAAAAAAACGAAGAAAACGAAGCGCGGCGAAGCGAAACCAGAATTGATAGTAAAATATATTGCCAAGTAAAATCCTACATTTAACTCAATTCTTTGTCGGAAAATGTATTAAAACCAGTAACAACAACAAGCAGAAACAAGGAAATCCAGGCGCAAATATTTTTAATATCCTGTCGTAAGATAAACAAGACGAAAATTCATAAACTAAAACCAGACAACTACTACTAAACGGCTTTCTATAATCATGTGATAGACTGGCGATCTGACGGTAACAAAGTTCCTGCTTACAATCTCTCGTTGATGTCTGTCGTGATGTGTCTCGTTGATGTGAGATGTATGTCAATGCGAGCACCTTTTTTAACCATAGGCAATTATCCACCTTACGCTTTTGCACATAAAAGTGCATATTACGTGAATTGTATCGTGGCGGTTAAGCAAGGTCACGCGAGGCAATCTTTGATTTTTTATGAATTTATTCAAATTAAAGTAAAGTAAAAAAAATTTAAAAAGTATTTATTTCCAATGAAGCGGTACTTACATAGGAATCAAAACACATGTACACTCAAGGCGTTGGGACAGGTGCGTCTTGTCTGTGGGCCCCAAACTAGACAACGCCTATACGGGTTGGGTGCCGGGATCACAATGTTATCAATAGGATTGTTTATTTGCTACAGTAGCAGATCCTGTACGTGGTCACAATTTCGTGAAAACACGCCTCAAAAATAACAACAAGCTAAAGAAATCATTCATCTAGTAAATATACGTTATGAATATTCTAAAAAGAAGACATAATTTATCATATCACACATATTCCGACTAGTGTTTTTATTTATGTAGTTAATAGTTATGATGAATGCGGAGTAAAACGGTAACAAAGTCACGCGTTTTAGGAGACATTTTGGTATCACCTCTTTAGGTGTGACAGCTTCGACTGTTTGTTTTCAGGCGCCTGTGGGCGCCGGACTAGCGTTCGCGCACAAGTACAAAAACGACGGCGGCGTGTCTTTTGCACTGTACGGTGACGGCGCCGCTAACCAGGGACAACTGTACGAGGCATTCAACCTCGCCAAGCTGTGGTCGCTGCCGTGCGTGTTCGTCTGTGAGAACAACAAATACGGTGAGTACTGACTATCTACTAACGAATAGAGATGATTTAGATCATTACTATCTGGCATAACCATACTTATATAACATCTACATATAACCTATCTATCTATATAGCATTGTTCTTTACTCGGCTATTAAATTGTTTTGAAGAAATGTCTCAAATCTCTTATAGAAGTTCTAGTAAAGTTCTACCACTTTACTAGGGCATGACTTTTGATTCTCTTAAATGACTTTGAATGTCACTGGCGACTAGGACTGGTTCGTTTTCCTCATAAAGTTCTAAGACTTTCTTCTGGATGCTTTATTTTCCGTAACAATTATGATGATGTATTCCATACAATCTATAATTAATAGTTGTTTAAACTACACTGTCCCGCTAGGAATGACATCACAGCGCCAGGCCTCGTAATAAACATGCCAACGCCAGTTACCACTTGACACCTCAGACTTTACAGTGAAGATAAAAATATATTTTAAAACTTATGTCAAAACAGAATCTGCAATCATCCATAGAGAACAACGTCCTTCTTGATACGAATCTAGAAAAACGTTGGTCTCTATGCTTCAAATTATGTCCCAAGAGGTATCTGTAATTTTACAAATTTCCCTGTATATATTTCCTTAAAATTGCCAGTTTTAATTTATATTTTGGCTTTGTGTTAGTGCAATTAGCCATATTTAAGTTTATTTTGTCATAGTTCTTATGTTCTATTTTTTGTTTTTCTTTCTTTCATTATATTTTTAAAACCGGCTGCCTGTGTCACGTAACACTTATCGTAGTAGTTTTTTTCTATGTAGTAAATGAAAGCTTGGAATGTCAGCTTTCAGTTATAATTTAATGAAGAAATATAGAGATTTGCTCTTCTCTTCTTTTTCTTATCTCGATAGGCAATTTGACCTCAATCTCACCTGATGGAAAGCTATAATTTTGCCGAAGATGCATGCTTACCTAGAAGATACCTAATCATTCTTGATATGAAGATCCCAGATTATACTGTTCGAGGAACAATGACGCGGGTAATGAGTTCCACTCCTTCGCAGTACGGATGATAAATAAGTTAATATAGTTCATCAGATTTTAACAAAACTCCGTTGAAACTTACATTCTAAGCTTTCATTTGGTATATATTATGATATGTAATAGTGTAAATGTGTAACGGTCCGAACGGCCATCATTCTGTTGTTTAGTGTGAGGGGAATAACACTTTAATATTATCATCTAAAAGATGCTCTGCGTCTAGCGTTAACGTTGTAGGTTGCGTCCTGTAAACAAAGAAACGGATATGTCACAGTATAATCTGGGCGTCTTCAAGTCTAGAGTGAATAGGTACCTTCTAGGCAAGCATGTTCCATCTTAGGCCGCATCGTCACTTTCCGTCAGGTGAGATAGCGGCCAAACGCTTGCCTATCTAGTATAAAAAAAAACTTCCGAAACCTGTTCGGAGAATATTTCTTCGACAATAATACGCGTGTGAGTGTTGGTTTAGCTAATAATACACGTTTTAATTGTTATATGCAGGTATGGGCACGGCCATGGGGCGTTCCTCTGCCAGCACAGACTACTACACTCGCGGTGACTACGTCCCCGGCCTGTGGGTGGACGCCATGGACGTTATTGGATCACGCGAGGCAACACGGTTCGCGATCGAACATTGTACCAGCGGGAAAGGTAACTATCGCTCTGTCAAACCTGTGAGAACTGTCACTGTCGCTCGTAAAACCTGCGGGTACTGTCACTGTCGCTTGTAAAACCTGCGGGAACTGTCACTGTCGCTCGTAAAACATTTGGGAAAAGTAACTATCGCACTGTCACACCTCTTATAGCAAATATTTTTTATATTAAATTTTGAGTGAAATTGTTTATTGTTTTTTACGTATGTACACAATATACACTAGTCGTTCGCCACGAACTGAGATCTCGCGTCTACATTTTTCTTATTAGAGGAAAACTGTTAAAGTGTTGTTGTTCAAGTACAGGACATAACAGATATTATTCGTAAGTAACTTACGCTTTAAAGCTGAAACTTACGATAATTTATAGCTTTAAATATTGTTGAGATAGACCCCGGGACAAAATAGGCCTAAAACAGTGACTTTGATGGCCTATATATATACAAAATTACAAAATTATTTATTTACCAAAAAGGATACAAGTGTTATTTTCTAATATTTTTTTTTAATTATAAACGATTTCGGTCTTTACTTGCAGAGCTTATTTCAACGATACCGCAAATGGGCAGAAAAAATAAATTGCTCGCCACTTATGTATGGCTGCTCCCTTAATATTTTCATTTATTTAATTTTAATTGCCATTTCTGGCTTTGAGCCCTAGTTTTACATATTCTCTGAGAATTTGAAGTTAATTGCTTGTTTGGATTAGACGCTGCATGTCTCTTGACGGACGGACGGACAAAGTGCTCTAAACCAACCCAATTCAACTTAGAGTTATCTCTTCGCTCGATTAAATATACTCCATGTCAGGTCCGATGGTGCTGGAGATGGAGACGTACCGGTACCACGGGCACTCGATGTCGGACCCGGGCACGTCATACCGTTCCCGCGAGGAAGTCCAACAGGTGCGCCAGACGCGGGACCCCATCACCACCTTCAAGGAGAAGATCATCTCCAAGAAACTCGTCACCGCCGAGAAGATCAAGGTAAAGTATATGATTTATTTATTTATTTAATCATTTTGCACAAATCAGAGTACAGGGAATGGCCTAATGCCAAATAGCATTCTCTACCAGCCATCCTGGCCGTGAAAGGAAAGCGGTGGGTGCGGAAGAAACAAAACAACCGAATTTATTATAAATATTTTATGATATATACATAATTAATATACATAATAGATATTTAAATATATCTAATATATAAAATTCTCGTGTCGCGGTGTTTGTTACCAAACTCATCCAAACCGGCTCCACCGATTTTTATGAAATTTTTTTGTGCATATCGGGTAGGTCTAAGAATCGGTCAACATATATTTTTCATACCCCTAAATGTTAAGGGTGGTCCAAACCAAAATTTATTATTTTATTTTTTGGACAACATTTTTTGTTTTTATTTTATTAGAATATGGGTCAATCAACTAATTTACCCACACTTAGATGTCCCCGCCAGTTCTTGATACAAATACAATAATTTACCGTAATGCCACACAAAAATGGTATTCCAATCGTATCTTAGATAATTAGGCATTACAAGAAACTTCTAAACGGGCCTGAAAATCATTGATTTGTTCCGATTTTTATGGTAACTCAACATACGAAAAAGTTGCTCCATACAAAAAGTCCATGTCCCGAGTCCACAATGAGTTGTGATTATTTCATTGTACAGTTTTTTTTTCTATGAATCTATAAGTAAATATTAATTCCACTAAAAGACATAAACAATTACTTTTACTGTGTTCATAAAAATAACAAATAATTCAAATACTTTTTAAAATAAAAAATGTTTCTTTACTGTCCCTCCAAAATATCCTTTAGCTCGCGTATGCTGAGTTATACTCAAAAGTTGCGCCAGAAAACATGCAGATGTCGCTTCTTGTTGTCACTAGCTTCAATAGAGCAGTTTCTTGCTTGGCACGGGCGGGCTCTCCTATGATAGTACCGAAAAGCCGCTCAGTCTGCGACAAGCGTTCGGAGGGAGTGCGTACCGTTTTGTGTCGTATACTGAGTGACCGGATTTTCTCGAAGTAAGTAACTTATTAATTAATAATAATAGGATTGTTTTATAGTACATAGTTTAGATTTCTGACCGAACTAAATGTTTAGTATTTTATTTTAAAAACAACGTGTATTTTTATCAAAGTATGTCTATTGTCTGCTGAGTTATCGGTATACTGAGTTACTCTGAGGGTAACTCTAAATACACTGATGGTAACTCCATAGACATTGACACACTATCTGATAGGTTTTTGAGTGTAAGTACACTAAAACCAATAATTACTTTTATACATGGTGGTAGCCATTTTATCATGCTCACCTGGCTGGCTACTTTGGTTCAAACACAGTGGCAGTTCACCAAACTCAAGTTTAAAAAAATGTGTCGCCAAATCACTAGCAATGATGTTCCAGCATCCTTGAGAGCCAGTCATTCTAGGTCTAGCGTGTTTACCGCCCTCAACCATATCATCACTAAATATCAGATGAAACACAAACGCAAACCTATCAGAGATAAAATGTTTGATTGAATTTTGTTTGTATGATTTCTGTGTTTATGTTCTGACGAGCTTGAGAAATCGTCACCTTATCTCCATTGAGATACAAAACCAACTTCGCGACTTCCACGGAGTATCTGTGAGCGCTCGAACTGTTCGGAGAAGGTTAAAAGAACGCGATATATATACCACACAAGCCAGCTAATGGCCCCAAACTAACGAGAGCCCACCGAACAGCGCGCCTTCATTTCGCGCGCACTCATTTAAATTTGACTCAGCAGCATTGGAGCCGTGTACTCTTTTCTGATGAGTCTAAAATTGTGTTATATGGCAATGATGGAAGGAAGAAGGTCTACCGACGTAAGGGAGAGCGTTTCGCACAATGCTGCTTTGAAGAGAGGGTTGCTTATGGCGGTGGCTCATGGACTGTCTGGGGCGGTATATCCGCGAGCGGCAAAACTCAACTTGAGGTTGTTCCGGGACCACGGCTGCCAACATTAAATGCTGAAAGGTACATTCGTGAGTGCTTAGAACCTCACGTGATGCCATACCCGGCATCGTCAGGGAATATCTTCGGGATGTGAACATTACAGTTAAGGACTGGCCAGCCAGAAGCCCAGACATGAACCCCATTGAGCACATGTGGGAGGAGCTAAAAAGACGTGTAAGGGCTCGTCAGCCAGTTGCCCAGACGATGCAGGAGTTGAAAACTGCCATAGAAGAGGAATGGGAGATGATCCCTCAAAATTTCATAGAGCGGTTGATAAACTCTATGCCTAATCGTATGAGAGCTGTTGTGGTAGATGCCCATGGAGGCAACACGCGTTATTAAATTAAACCTTTATTTGATAAAACATGTTTTTTATTAAAAAATCAATTGCCTTTATCAAGGCGCATACCCGACTTGTTACGGGTAACTCCATGTCGTGGGTCTGAAATCAAATTTAAAAATATACGATCGAAAAAGATGGTAAAATGTATCAGGTTTAAAACTGCATCAATGGTTTTTGCTCGACCTAATATAAAATTTTAGCTAGGACCAAACGAAACTGAAAATGCAAGGTGGGCCAATAGATGTGTCCAGAAGTGTATAATAACATTCCGTTAGGCTTCTTATATTTGTATGTTGTGTTTCAGAGTTAATTATTTTATGTCTTAGGCGTTACCAAAATTGTCTCTGGAGTTACTTTTTGTCCCCTAACTTTGAATTATATTTTCGGTTGTAACGCGTTCCATGCTTCTATATTAAATCCCTTTTGTAGCGGTTTGAATGCTATTGCTAATGAAGCGTAAGAGTATAGGATATTTGTTTTTATTTTTAGTATCCAAATCGTTTTATTCAGAAGTTATTCTTTCTTTATGTGACACTGGTAACGCAAAAGACAAAATGTTCATTGATTTTATTATAAAAGTTTAACAATTAAAAAGATTGATTATGCGAAAACAGTTGATTGTGCACGAAAAAGTAAATAAAAAAGACGAAACGTTTCTAACTTGTTTTATTAAGGATATATTTGACACTAAACGCAGGTAACGCGAAAGACAATTTTTTGGGTATGCTCGTAGATTTTCACAAATTGTGACCACAGTAATCTATGAACATCGTAGCCCTCTCGAATCATTAAAGTAGTTGATATTTCTAATGGTTCTAGCGAATCAAAATAAAGATAATCAATAAAATATTTTTTAAAAATAATCGTTGCTTATCTTTCTTAAGTGTGGGTAAATTTGTTGATTGACCCATATGGCAAAACAACGTTTGCTGGGTCAGCTAGTATATTTATAAAATACACACATTATTATACAAATCTATATGCACATACATATACAATATATTTATATATTTTAACAAAAAATATATGTTGTACAGAAATACATTTTTTAATAATATGAAGAATATGTAAAAGAAAAATGGTAATAATAATACTATTGGATCTACTACGAAAAACTGCTCGTTTCGAACTGCTCGTTGGCTTAGTCGGGTGGCGTTCGCCTTCTAAGCAGGGGTATCGGGTTCGATTCCCGGCAGGACCACAAGTTTTCTCCCCATGAATTCTTTGTGTTTCTGGTTCTGGTTGTGATTGTATGTGTGATGTGAATGTTTCCGGCACCCACTACACAAGTCATCGAACTTAGTGTGGGGCTGTGAGTGTGAAAGCGTTAATGTTTGTGTTTTATAAATTAAGAATAGGATAAATCTCTTAGGTAGTGTTTATGGATAAGTCGTTTGAATATATGTTTATTTTCGCCTTGTTTAACTTCAATTGGTAACGCATTCCATAAGCGAACTGCAACAGTACCAAATGACTTGTCTATAGGAAAGAAGTTTTATGGTATGGAATTGCAAGTGTCAAGTTTTGTTGACTGATCACTAGTTATGCTTTGTTTGTAGCTGCGCCCTGTGGTTTTAACCGCGTAAGTCCCGGACCTACGGGAATTCCGGGATGAAACAGTAGCCTATTTGTTAATACAGGGTGTCGGCTATCTCCTTACCGAGTTTCATCACAATTGGTCCAGCCGTTTGAGCGTGAAGAAGTATCATACATACAAACACTATCACAAACTTTCGCCTTTATAATATTTCGATTTTAAATAAGTACAAATATTTAGTACTAGCCGTGCCCCGCGGCTTCGCCCGCTATTATCAAGTTAAAAAGTAGCCTATGTGTTAATCCTAGGTATAATCTATGTACATTCCAAACTTCATCCAAATCCGTTCAGCCATTAAAGCGTTAAGAGGGAACAAACAAACTTACACACTTACACGCAAACTTTCGGATTTATAATATTACTAGCCGTGCCCCGCGGCTTCGCCCACTATTATCAAGCTAAAAAGTAGCCTATGTGTTAATCCTAGGTATAATCTATGTACGTTCCAAATTTCAATCAAATCCGTTCAGCCGTTGCGTGAAGAGGGAACAAACATACTTACACACAAACTTTCGGATTTATAATATTAGTAGGATATAGTAGGATGTTTAATAAAAAATATATATATCGGATCGATTTGTTCCCGGAACGGTATAATCTGGGAGTCTTTCAAGTCAAGCGTGACTAGGTATCTTCTAGGCAAGCATGCTACATCTTCGGCCGCATCTTCACTTTCCTTCAGGTGAGATGGTGGTCGCTTGTCTGATTTTATTTGAAAGTAAATTATATGACTCATCAAACGCGACTTACAAATAAAAAACAAAACGCTCGTTTGGCCTCAACCTCAATGATTCGGTTTAGAAGAAATTCGGGTATTGCCCTCTTAACTGAAGTATTTTCTGTTACAGGAGATGGACACCAAAATCAAGGCGGAAGTGGATGCTGCGAGTAAGACAGCCCAGTCCGACCCAGAGGTACCCCTCGAAGAGATAGCTGCAGACATATACTACCAAAACTTGGAACCCTCCATCCGAGGCTGCCACCCGTTGTCGTTCTACAAACACCTCGAAATAGCCCCAAGAAAAGCTAAAGCTTAGGAAACCTAGGTCCGCCTGGTCTTACGCGATGTTCCGCTGAACTACTGCTGGATACCTCACTGTGTGATGCGAATAAAGATTTAAAGACCTTTCTAAAACGGTCCCGATCGCACGTTTCATTAATAATAATAACTGATTTGATCAGAATTACGATGAGAGAATATATTTCATGTATTGTCCTAGCTAAGAGATATCGAAACAATTGTTATAATTATCTGCTATGGTTCTCAATTGTGGCTGTTTTGAATGTGCGAGAAATCCCGCTTTAGAAAGGCTCGTAGTGACTGTCAATTGTAATCTCATATATGCATCTGTACAATGTTATGATGTGTGAATTATTAGTAACATAAAACTGTTTAAATTGTCACGCTGTTCACGTAACGCGTCAAGATAAATGGTATAAGAGTACTATGAGATTCTTCAAGTGCTTGTTTGTTATATTTATAGCGATGAGCATCGCTATAGATGATTTACGATTTTAATTGTTTGCGGAACACGTTTATACGACCCAAGATTTTATTGCAGATTCGATTGCCTTATCGAAATAGTTACCGTCGACTTGTACGTTTGCAACGATATATATTGTTATATTACACAAATATTATTATTAACGAAGTCTGTGAATTATCAGATGTTAGATATAATTGTTAAATTATGAGTAGTGCTTCTTGGCGCAAAATTATATGTATGATTAGTGAGTTAGTTCCTTATTTAGCGAACCTTGTTATTATGTTCTTACTATATTATTTAGGTCCCTGTTCCTGTACACGTTTTTGCGCTAATGACAGCACAGTACAAATAATAAATTAAATATTTACACCTACACAAGAATCTAGAGCCCTCGTTATTGCTACCGAGCTTTCTCTTTTTGAATTACTTTTTAATGTTGTTCAGATCCGAATCATGCCAAAATGAAATACACAGACTTGTGCTTGAAACAAGTTTAATATCTGTGTTACGTGACACATGTTTCACTGTATTTGATTGTTATAACTATCAGCTGGCTTAAACTGGGGCGCATCAATATACGGTCATGTTTTTAGATCAATTTATTTTTGTTTATGCAATTTAAAAATACATATTTTACATTATTTCTTGTCTTTTAGTTTTAAACGCTAATGGTGCTAATTCTGTTGAGCACCGAACTAACCTAAACTAAACTAAAAATAAACCGAACTAACCTAAACTAAACTAAAAATAAACTAATTTTAAGCACCGAACTAACCTAAACTAAAAATGAACTAATTTTAGTCAAAGAACACCTAAACGCTATTCTTTCAAGTATAAGATCACATTAAAAATAATCCAGATCCTTTTCATGCAGACTAATTTGAGTTAAAAAAAATTATTTTTAGTCTTAATTTGACGTAAAACATGTACATCAGAATAAGAATTTGGTCATTTTCACTAAATAGAGTAACTAAACTAACTTAGTCCTGTCAAACTTAATTTTAGTCTAATCTTGCATTTTCTGAATAGGTTTTGGACTAAAGCAGAACTAAAACTAATTTTAGGCTAGTTTAGTCTAATTCTGGACAACAGAATCGGCACCAATGTCCCACTGATGAAGAAAATAACTACAAATACACAAAATTACCAATGGCCGATACGAACATGAATCGTAAGCCGTTCGGTACTATAAGAAGTATTAAATAGACATACTCCATCGGCGATTGCATCATCATTTACCTAATGGTACCTAATGATTTTGAGAGGTGGTAGAGCATTTTGTGAGTTGCTCGCCTGGCTTGCTATCAAAGTAGCTTACCACCATCAAGTCGAAAGTCTGCCGCCAAGCCAAATACGGTGTTCCGGCAGTTATCCTTGAGAGCCTGCGTATTCCAGGTCTAGTGTGTTTACCAGCTTCGATCACATCGTCACTTACCATCAGGTGAGATAGTGGTCAAACACTAGCATGTCACAAAAAAAAAACAGTTGAAATAGAGGTCCAATTTTGACTATCCTGAATTAAAAAAAATGCGTTCAATATTCACTTACTACTTTGATATTTAATGTTCTTATGTCTCTTAAGTTCTTATTATTGTTCTATTTTAGGAAGGGGACGAAAACTTAACGGATTTAGGCATCGGAGAGGGGGGTGTCTAGTTAGTACAGTACGAGCGATGGTTCATTAAGGATGTAATAAATTTTATTAACTTCTGATTGAACAGTCTGGTTACAGTTTCTAATAACATCCAACACAGATTACAATAAGTAATTAGAACGAATATTAATATTCTAGCTTAGTTTATACACCTACGCGCTCTTTCTCATGAGTAATCCAGGACATAATGCCGAGTCCACATGCCAAATCTAGTCAAGTATCTTCTAATGCAAACGTGTAGATAGGGTGTTTGGCTTGGCTTGCAAAGGTTTGCAATCATTTGCCGCCTATCCGAACTAATTCGGTTTTTGTCCAAGTAGAGGTTTGAAGTTTGCGGCAAATAGCAAACGTGTGGATCCGGCATAAGATGTCTCCAACAAGCCATATTCCCAAATGTTGACAAACAGTTAATCACTGATCAGATGTATTGGGTGCCTCGTTTTCGGCTTCCTCTGGTATTCCACATTGCAGTTCATAAAGCTTTGCGTATATTCCTCTATGGAGGAGTAGTTCTTTATGCGTGCCTTTTTCGGCGACGACTCCGCGGTCGATGACGCAGATCGTGTCTGCGTTTTGTATGGTGGCGAGACGGTGCGCGATGATGAGGCACGTGCGACCCTTACTGGTGCGGTCTAGAACTTCTTGTACTATCTGAAAACATTTTATGGCACGAAGGTAAGAGACAAGTCGCTCACCTGACGCACTACCTATCTATTGTGACCGGTTTCAATGTCTATTAAAATGTGGAAATATGGTTAATTTTCGATTAATTTAAATTGCAACAGAGATAGGTAATATGGGGTCTGATTGTTACGAGGGAAATATCTGCCGTGAACCCTTTGAATTTGAAAAAAGAAGAAAAAACACGGGATTGTAATAAAAGTTTAAGGGACAATTTTTTTGCTTAAAAAAAAACAATGGTTATTTTATGTTCCACAGGTGACTCTAATCAAAAACTACCTCTTTTTATCATATACATATTCATACTAATTGTGGTAAACCTGGGAGGCGATAATGTACGTACCAGATATTTCGCGGACCCGATTTTGTACAGCCAATAATGCACACCCTGATAATTCATGTACATTAATAATCTGAAATACAGGGCATGATTTCCCGCGTCGCCAATTATTGCCAATTTCGGTTCGTATTGATAATGTACGGCCAATAATGTACAGCTAATAATTCATGTAGGTACATGGCTACCAAATATCAGGGTGTGCAATACTGTGCGTGCAATACTGGCTGCGTAAAAATACTCCGTGTCGACATTGTACGGCCAGTATTGCACAGCCAATAATTGGAAGCGAACCATAGACAAAAACATTCTCTCTATGCGATGCCTCATTTGTTTAGGCGAGTCACTAGGAATAGTTGGCACAGACTATTAAGTCTAACCTAAGAACTAACCTAAGAACATTACTTTTCTCTGTGGTCTTTATAAAAGTGGCTGCAAGTCTATGTTAGGTAGGCTTGAACTGTGACAAAACAAAGCGCGAGCCGAGCGAGCGAAGCGAGCGTGCCGCGGCAACGGCCGGCGAAGCGCTCGAAACTAAGTTATTAAAAGAAAAAAGATTTACAAAAAACAACATACAATTCGTCATATCTCCGTAGCGTAGCTGCGCGCCCCCCTTTGAGGGTGAGTTCCTTAGCCCCCCTCCTCCACTTTAAGGAGGAAGGTCCTTGCCCTTTTAAAAATTACTGGTTATCCAAACGAGGCTTTGACTTTGACATTTGTTTGTATACGAATTATTGGCCGTGCATTATTGGCTGTACATTATCAGCTCGTGCTAATATTTTCCGACCTGTATTGTACGGCCAGTATTCCACGACCTGATATTTCGTGTACATTGAATTCAAATATAGGTTGCGTTTTCCAGGCTGCGTATCATGTAGGCTGTACAAAATCGGTCCGTGTTGTTGCTTCACATCGGATAATGTACGGCCCGTATTGCACAACCTGATAATTGGATGCCATATCGCGGAATACTGGTTGCAAATTATTTGCCGTACATTATCAGGCCGGGCATTATTGCCTATATAGATTGCCACCTGGTGGCGATTCATGTAGGGATGACTGGGAATATACGCGCGGTCCTCCGGACAACCAACTCGCGTCGAAGCTCGCATATTATGCTAGTTGTGTTTTCTATGCACGTGGATTTCTTCTCGAGTTTTATTTTAAATGTGAGATTTATGTGTGATTATTTTAGTGATAAATTAATAATGAGCGGAAAAGGGCTAAACTTTGAATAGTCAATGACGCCAAATAGTTCTGGCAGTTGATAACTGAACTGACGCATTGAAAATTATAACACAGTTGGCTATTATGGATAACGAATCCAGTGATTCAGGAATTATATTGTCAAGAGATCTTTTTGACAAAAAAAAAAAAAAAAAAAAAAAAAACAATCTTTTTGGGTTTGCTCAAAAATACAAAAATAATAATTATCGAATGTATTGTTGCTGCCACAGGGATATCCAAATACTAAAAGAACTTTTTTGCAAACGCTGCTTGAGAACTGTCATTTTCGATAGACTTTGACAGGGTTCCACCCCAATCTCATCGCATCCCAATCTCATCGGATTATAAACTACGCCTTTCCAATATGAACCAATGTAATCTAGGAGTGGTAACATAGCAAATGTTTATTTAGGAACATTCCAGTATAATGGCCTTGTGGTTCACGGGGTTAAATACCTAGACGTGTAAGGGTGTCATGGAGTCAATATAGCATAGTCTTCATTATACAAATACTGACTATACTTATTAGTATTTCTGGTTCTGTGAATCCAGTTATAGAACTTAGTGTGGGCTGTGAATAGTTAATATAATACATACTTTTTCACTGCGCGCGTCTAGGGCTGAAGTGGGTTCATCCAATAGCAATATTCTAGGATCCCTGATTAGTACTCTCGCGATGGCAATCCTCTGCTTTTGTCCACCAGATAGCTGCGATGCTCGTGCACCGATTCGAGTTTCGTAACCCTAAAAATGCAACTTATTTCTAATAGAGCAGATTTAAAGTTAAATTCAGAAGTCAAGGTGGATCAAAGGCTCAGAATCCAGTAGGTACAGTAGAACGCTGATTAACCGAACGCCGATTAACCGAATCGCAAATTTTCCGAATCGGTCCTAAGCATAATATATAAAATTAAAACCAAGTAATTTTTGTTTTGTTTTGTTGTAACAAGTTAGAATTCGTTGGAGTCTAGATATATTTCAATTGTTATGGTTGAAAGCTAGAGGCACGACCTACATGTTTTGTTTGTTAAACTCAGTAAAGTTTATTCTATGTGTGACAGTTCGTGTTTCTTTATTACCAGTTTATGTCCGATTATCCGAATCGACCCCGGTCCCAATTAATTCGGATAATCGGCGTTCTACTGTACCTTGTTAGTTGATAGTGCATGAGGCTTATTTTCCTTCATAACAAAATTAACCAGCGGGAAATACGGGCGAGGTATTATTATAGATAACTATGCTTATTGGCTGTGACAATAACTGTCAGCATTAATTACAGTGTCATTTGCGGAACGACCTATCACAACTAAACTACTGAATGTTGATTGATTGAAAATTCTTTATGCACAAACAAAAACAATTTGTAGGTACATAGGTGAACTTAATGCTATGAAGCATCATCTTCCAGTTAACGTTGGTGTATCTTGTAAATTTTAAGTGGGAGTGTACATGCTAAAGCGGATATGGTTTTTTGTTATATGTTGTTTTTGTGGTGGACGTAAGTCAATCAAGCATATCACACCTTTGGCCGCATCATCACTTTCCATCCAGTGAGATAGTGGTCAAATGCTGGTCTATTCAACATAAAAAAATCTAACAATATTTCAAAGATGAGAAGTGGCAAAGTAAGCTACAATGTGTCACTTCAGAGGTGATGGTTATATGAGTTACCTAAGTACCAACCCAGCCGACACAGAAAGGCAACAACGGTGTGTATACAATGATGAGTATAATTAATATACCTAGAACTGCTAGAACACTTACAGCAGGCAGAGCGGCGATGAAAGAGTGCACGTTAGCTTTCTTGGCTGCAGACACTATTTCCTCTATCGGCACATCGCGAGTGTTGTCTCCATAAGCGATGTTCTCTGCAATGGTACGGTCAAACAGAACCGGCTCTTGAGAGACGACGCCAAGGTTCCGACGGAGTGTGTTGAGGCGTATATCGCGCTCGATGTTGTGGTCGTCTAGGTACTACAATACAATACAATAATTCTTTATTGCACACCAAATAAAAGTAAAATTGTAAAACTTAAAATAATACAGTTATATGAGGTAGTACAATTTTAATTTTAAATCATATTGTATCTATTCGTTAATTTATTAAGTTTTTGATACTTTTCCGTTGCTTTCTTTTATTATTATTTTTTTCTCTCCTTTAAAATAAATAGACTAATGTATTGTTTGTTCATTCAATTATAAATTAAAAGGATTAGTTCATAAAAAGCTTATAACTTTGGATAGACAGAAAATGTGCAGGATGATTTGGGTTGGTGTGGCGTTCTATACTAATATATAATATTATTATATCTAAATAAATAACATACATAATACACATATAGGTACTAAGCAACGACAGGTCCTCAATGAGGTGAACGTGTACAGAACCAAAATAAGTTTTAGAGCAGTGAATTGGTCAGTGAATTGACGGCTACAACGCAACTACAAGCGTTCAATCTAAGGTATTAATTAAAAAAAAAAAATTGCATCAAAAATCACATTATAAAAATAACATTAAACAAGTAGCAAGATAGACTGCTTCAGCCCGAGGGGAAAAGTTTTTACACTGTGAGAGTGTACAATCGAATTTCTTTATCGCTAACACTGAAAGATGTTCCTAATGCACCACCAATAAGAGTAAATTCAGCATGTGCTGCGAGTAGGTACATCAGAATCACATGACAATTAACACTTCAAGAAAACTTTCAATATTATTCGAATAATAATTAACGAGCAAAACCGACTTCACCGCTTTGTCTTCGGAACCTTGATCAGATTTAATGTATAAAACACGCATTATTGACTATAACTTAAAAATAAGAGATCAGATCTCGATCAAATTTCAATGGGACCACATGAAAAGCACCAGCTTTCAAATAAAAAAATAATCATCAAAATCGGCTCACAACGAAAGAAGTTATGAGGTAACTTTTGAAGTCGGGTAAACGAGAAAATCGTCAAAGTAGTCCACAAAATAGGCATTATTGACAACATTTCAAGAATTACTGATCAGATCTTGATCAAGTTTAAATGGGACCAATTGGAAAGCAACATCTTTCAAACTAAAAAAAAAATTCGAGATCGGTTTACGTGGAAAGAAGTTATGAGGTAACACACATAAAAAAAATACAGTTGACTTGAGTACCTCCTCCTTTTTTTGGAAGTCGGTAAAAAAGAAATACAGTCGACTTGAGTACCTCCTCCTTTTTTGGGAAGTCAGTAAAATTGTTTAATACTTACGATGATCTTTCAGATTTATTAACTTAAATTACAACTATTCTACGTCCGAAAAGGACAAACTGTTGAGTCAAAATTGCATAATTAACATCTGTTTTTATACACAGTTATAACAATAAAATTCTTTTATTCTTTTGTTTTAATTTTGAAATAACAAGAAGCGACCACAACTCCCATGAAATGAGTTTCAGTTTGACACGCTTGGCCAGCTTAGCTCGGCGGGTGGCGTCATGCTGCACCAATCAGTATGGCTATATTAATATAGGTATAACGACTTAATAGTCGTTCCAAATAATGCAACTTTGAGCTTACCACAGGTCCGTTATCAGGGTCATAAAACCGCTGCAACAGCTGTATTAGCGTGGACTTGCCGCAGCCGCTCGGACCAACTAAGGCCACGCGTTGGCCACTTGGTATGAGCAGTGAGAGTCCACGCAGTACTTCTACCTCGCGCCGAGTTGGATAACGGAACTTCACGTTGTAGAATTGGACCTTGCCTTCAGTGATCTAAAACGTATTGGCATGAAACAGCAAAGCGATTAAATCTGACGAATGTGAGCTTCGCAGCGAGTTATGGCGTGTATGCAGTACTGCGGCCACCTTTGGGATGGATCCGCTAAATACCAGCTAGAAGCTCTTGAGTCTATTGACCGGCGAGCTAAAATACTCATTGGCGATAGTAAGCTAGTTGATTCAAAACTGCAGTCTCGGTCACCGACGTAAGGTAGCAAGCCTATCGGCATTCTATCGCTTACATTTTGGAGAGTGTGCTCAGGAATGACAAGATATAATTCCTCCATGCCCTTTTTACCATCAAACAACAAGACAAACTGTTGAACGTCATCAATTTATGGTTGAAATACCCCCAGTTCGCTCGAAGCGTTTCACTTTTACGTTTATCATCCGTACTGCGAAGGAGTGGAACTCATTGCCTGCGTCTTTGTTCCCGAACTGTACAATCTGGGAGTGTTCTAGAGTGAATAGGTACCTTCTAGGCAAGCATGTTCCATCTGAGGCCGCATCATCACTTTCCATAAGTGAGATAGCGGTCAAATGCTTGCCTATCTAGCATATATAAAAATGGCACTGGATAAGCCAGGGATACTCTTAATGTTAAATTTTTCAGTCTAGCAATTGAACGTTCGTCGTTAGTTAAATCACATTTTCCTATATAACATAGAGAAGCTATTATACATAAAGAAGAGGTATAGTAAATCAAAGATGACCCTCTACGTCGTCTAATGCTGAGTAACTGGTAAAAGTAGGTAGAACCCCTAAATTTTTCTTCAATGTTGGATTATAAATTCATATAGATACAGAAAGCTTTCAGACCCTGTAGGTCTATTCTGGTCGTCAAAATACGATTGTTCGAATTGATGCGACGTCGATACGACAGTCGATTTGTTGAAATTCAGTTGATTCGATGTTCATAACAAAAGAAAATCTTTCGATTTCGACGTCGATGTGACGCCCGCAATAGACCCCCAGATTCTTGTTCTAACCGTTTGCTCATTCAGTTCTACGACTTTCTTCTGAATGCTATAATTTCCATGATAATTAAAATGATGATTGTATTTCATTTTGACGTGATAATTTCTTATAAATCGATGAACACCGGCTGCACGCACGAAAAAGTGTCTTGTTCCGCCTGAGCCTGACCGTGCAAGCGCGAGAGCGGAGCAAGCGATAGAGAGGCACGATCGGCCTAAGCGTTCGTCTTATGACGTTATCACGTAAAATTATCGTCCGTAAACCGACTTTACAGACAACCACTTTTTATTTCTATTAATTTTGGCTTCGCAATCTTGAGCATTTAGCCAGTGTCAAGTAATAATATATTTCAATTGTATATTCTCATATTAAAAGTCCAAGTCACAGTCAAGTCATGCCCTAGTAAAGTGGTAGAAACTTTACTAGGACTCCTAATAGAGTTTTGGAGCGAAGGCAAAAATCATATTCGCTTAGCTTGTATGATTTGCCTACGTTTACTAAGTATTAACAGTTAATAATCCACCAATAACAGGTTTTGGAAAATTATACAAAATCAACAACGCCATGTTCTCACTTTCGCGGCTAAACTCCTGATGATTGTATTCTATACAATCTACAATTAAAAGTTTTTTACGGCATCACCGCGCCGCGCCTCGCAATAAGCCAATGCCAGTTGTCACTTGACATCTTAGACTTACAGAGAAGATAAATTAAAGTTGGTCTCTATGGTTAAAATGTTGTCTGCTTATATTTGATATTTGCTGGTATTTTATAAGTTACCCTGTAGAGTCGGACATCCGATTTTTTTTCCGTCTCTGTATGCAATGAAGCCAGTTATGCTTAAAAACTACGTTACTTTTAAAGACTAACATATCCTTCTGGTACAGCGGGAGCCTTAGGGCTGTACACCTTGGTGTGTCGTTGGAGTAACGACAGAACTCTCCCCGCCGCGTCCATCGCCGCCCCAAAGTTAGGGGCAAAAGCTAGCGCCTGACCCATCATCCAGGCACCGAATATTAACGCTTCTGATACCCTGCATTTACATTGAAATGTTCATATTTATACAGCATCCGACATATTCTTAAAGTTTTAGCTGTAATTTATTCAATAAAAAAATATATCAAAAAATTTAAACCCAACTACTAAAACAAGTCGAATAAATTTTAATGCAAAACATATCAATAATAAAAAATCTTTCTTACTAATATTATAAACGTGAAATTCTGTATGTATGAAAAACTACTGAATGGATTTTAATAAAACTTTATAATAATATCCTAGAAGAAGAAACCTCATTAGATATAGTACGGTTACTTTTTTTTAGTTTGTGAATGCATACTAAAGAGTTAACGCTTAAACAGGCCGGCTCTGGATTAAGATACCCACCCTGTCACAGTCACTTACGTGATGACGCTCTTGTATGGGACCTCTTTATTGGCGACAAGGATGCCACCATACCACAATGACAGCGCATACCCTTCGACCGGTGCTGTCTGACCAAACGCATACACGCACCCCCGCCAACGAATACTCTTGCGGGCTGCATGGGAAGCCGACTGCCCCGCTTCACGATAGCGCTCCAACACACGGTTTTCACAACCTGGTAACACAATACCAACCAATAAAACTACTTAAGGGGCAGGTAAACGCCAATGCGAGCACCTTTTTTAACCACAGCCAATTATCCGGTTCCATTTCAGTAGATCCATTGTCCAGATCCATTGAGATTTTCTATTGAGAGATTTCTATTTTTCTCAGTAGACCCATTTGTTGACAGTGTGGATCTACAGAGACCTAATTTTCTCGCTAGATCCGTTAACTAGATCCAGATTTGAATCCCCTTACAGTATCCTACTAATATTATAAATCCGAAAGTTTGTGTGTAAGTGTGTAAATATGTTTGTCTCTCTTCACGCTTTAATGGCTGAACGGATTTGGATGAAATTTGGAATTTACATAGCTGATACCTAGGATTAATTCATAGGCTACTTTTAAACTTGATGATAGCGGGCGAAGCCGTGTGGCATGGCTAGTTGCACATAAAGGTGTATATTGCGTGAATTACATCGTGGCGGTTACGCAAGGTCACGCGTGGGAATATTTTTTTTTTTTTATGTTTTTTTTCAAATTTCTTAAAAACGCGCCACAATTAAAAAAATAAGCTGAAGGCATCATTTGTCTAGTAAATATACGTATACGAAATAACTTTCACAGTGTTTTGATATAGAATGGCGGAGCGAAAAGATTACAAAAATACAAATTGATGTTATTTGCATGAGATTTGATATTTTTTTCCTTTATATTTATGATTTATTTGAATTTTCTAAGAAAAAGGCTTCATTTACCGTTTTATATATTTGGTTTTATTATGAATGCCGAGTAAAACGGTTACAAAAACACGCATTTTAAATGAAATTCTGGTATCACCACTAATCCATGCAAGGACATAACTACTCACACTAACCCGCTATAGCCTCCGCGTCGACTTGTAGCGACATTTGGTTTACTCTCTTTATAATTTACGAGCTGTGTCCCGCGACTTCCACCGCGTTTGTCAAGTTAAATAGTAGCCTGTGTTAAACCTAGGTAATAAGCTAGTGTACATTCCAAATTTCAATTCCGTTTAGCGGTTACAGCGTGAAGAGAAAACAAACATACTGACACATACACACACACTAACTTTCGGATTATAAGTAACTAGCAGTGCCCGCGACTTCGTCCGCGTGATTATTGGACTTTTAGTAGGGATCCCTAATTTTTTTGAAAATATAATATAGCCTATAGCCTTCCTCGATAAATGTACTATACAACACTGAAAGAATTTTTCAAATCGCAACAGCGGTTCCTGAGATTAGTGCGTTCAAACAAACAAACAAACTCTTCAGCTTTATGATATAACTAGCTGACCCGCCCGGCGTTGCCCGGGTAAACAAAAGCTTACATATAAACGCTTTCTCACTCACAGCCCCACTGTAAAAGTACTATAAGTTGTGTCGTGGGGCCGTAAACAATTAACACCACACACACAACATTCACGTCATACCCAGAACCAGAAACATAAACTGCCCGTGGGGAAAAAACTTTTGTTATTGTGTTCCCACCGAGATTCGAACCCGCTGCTTTAAAGACGAACGCGCACTCATCTACGCCAGTGGGTAGTTCAAAGTTCAAAGATTCCCCACCCTGCGTCGCCCGGTTAAAAAATCTACACATAAACACTTCCACATTCACAGCCCCACACTAAGTTCAGTGACTTGTAGCGTGGGGCCGTAAACATCCAAGATTCACAACATTAAAAACCAGGAACACAAATTTCCCGTAGGGAGAAAACTTCTGTTACCACCGCGAATCGATCCCGCTGCTTTGAAGGCAAACGCGTACCCATTTACGCGAGTAGATAGTTCAAAAGATGACCCGCCCGGCGTCGCCCGGTTAAAAAATATACAAATAAACACACTTCCACATTCACAGCCCCACACTAAGTTCAATGACTTGTATCGGGGGGCCGTAAACATCCAAGATTCACAAAGTATTCACAACATACTCAAAACCAGGAACACAAATTCCCGTGGGAAAACACCTGTGTTCCCACCGGGCATCAAACCCGGTGCTTTAAAGGCAAACTCCCACCTAACTACGCTAGCGGGCAGTTCAAAGTTCAATGATAAGACTAAACAAAAAAAAACAGTCGAATTTATATCCCCCTTCTTATGTTAGTCGGTTCAAAACATAGACGTATGCCGGATTACGCAGTAACTGTTCCATTCTGTGATCCACCGTTTTCACCCTCAAATAAACTTAACGATTTCGATCCTAGACTATAGGTCCAAATTATATGCAGTAAAGAGCAAATTAAATCTACGTGAACTACGTAAGCCGATGAAATAGGTTTTTTTGATAAGGATTAATATTAAATACTTAAAAAAAGCAAACGAAATAGAAGCCGCTATTTTTTAATGAGCAGGAATTCGTAGTACGTTTCTGTACATTTCTGACCCGTCCCGTTCACGGGCGGGCTCCCGTGAAACTAATTTCACGATTTCTCATAGACTATTTATCCAAATCATATGCAGTAAAAAGCAAAATGTATCTACATGAACTACGTAAGACGATGAAATAGTTTATTTTGATAAAGATTAATACTGAATGTCTCAAAAAGCCAACTAAACATGGGCCGCTTTTTTTTCAGATTTTTTACAAAGAAAAGTATTTTTTCTGAGCTATACATACATGTTAGATATATGCTGTCGCGGACTTTTTTGTAAAACTCATGAAGGCCAACATTTTTGCCATACATTATATTCAACTATGTCTTACCGTTTAGTCAGCGTACGCCGATAAAGCGGAAAGTTAGCAAATTTTTCTCCGACTTGTCTTACGAATATTATTATTTCGAACTGATAACTAACTTCTATCCCGACAAAACATAGCCTATGACACTCAGTGATAGTGTAGCTATCTATTGATGAAAGAATTTTCAGAATCGGATCAGTAGTTTCAGAGATTACCTTTTACATACAAACAAACAAACAAACTTTACCTCTTTATAATATTATTAGTATAGATTATAGTATAGATGTTAATGTGAATAAATAAAACACAAAGCCTAGCTACAGTTTAATTGAGCCCCAGGGATCATAAATATATTTAAGTATATAGTTAGTATAGTTTTACTGTATTTTTGATGACGGTTCAATGTAAAAGAAAAATAGTAATTTCATAAAAATATTTGTAGTACCTACCACTGGACGACCCATTTGGCGCAGTGAACAGGTGTCCGCGCAGAGGGCGGACACCTGTTGCTGTGTGCCGGCAGGAGCACAAATTCCTTCCCAAGGGATATTTGTGCTTCTGGTTCTGGGTGTAATGTTTGTGTGATGTGAATGTTTCCGGCACCCACGATACAAATATTTGAACTTAGTGTGGGGCTGTGAGTGTGAGTGTGAATGAGTTTGTTTGTTTGTTTGTAGTACTCAATACCTACCTACACTTTGTATATACTTACAGAGGGAAGATACGGTTCTGATGTTAGCTATTGCTTCAGTGGCAATAGCAGTAGCTCGATTCGAGGCTTCCCTCACCACTGCAAGACCAGCTGACAACACCCTTCCTTCTAAAACCACCGCCCCCATGACCATTGGCACCGACACTAGGGAGACGAGGGTCATTTTCCATGTCAAGTACATGGAAATGATTATGCCGATGATGATGGTTGCCGATGCCTGCATCAAGGCACCGATTCGTGTGCCAGTCGCCTAAAAAAAATGTTCAATTGAGTTACCAGGTCAGTTGCCTGTAAACAATTTACTATACCTACTCATCTTTTTGGTTATTCTATATAAATACTTAAATATAAACGCTTTTCACACTAGATGACTTGTGTCGTGGGTGTTGGAAACATTCACATCACACACACAATTAGGTACAACCTCAACCAGAAACACAAAATTGGAGGAACACAAGTTTTTTCTCCAAAGAAATGTGTGTTTCTGGTTTTGCGTGTGATGTGAATATTTTCGGAAGTCCTTGCAACAATCCGCAAGCTTGATTTTATTTCTTGCTTTTTACTCCAAGTCATCGATACCTTGTGAAACAACGCTCTGTCATTACGATGAAGTACAAATAATTCGCAAGGAGCTAATTTTTTTAAAATAACATTGAAACTTTATTTTTAAAAAATATGCTAATTTGCTAAATAATAGTTATTGAGAAACCTTGCATCAGCCATGCATAGAAAATTATACTTGGATATATGTTAATAACAAAAAAAAATTACGATACAAATGTTGAGAGAAATCAACATTTTTTTACTTGATTTTTTTTTTTTTTATTTGTGATAGGCTAGTGTTTGACCACTATCTCACCTGATGGTAAGTGACGATGTGATCGAAGCTGGTAAACACACTAGACCTGGAATACGCACGCGTTTTATATATTTTTTTCTCTAACCGCCCCCTTTGAAATCCCGCCCCCGGCAAAGTGCTACCTGGTGTAGACCGCACCCTCCGCCCCCCCATGCTACGCTACTGTGGCTGAGGGATGTAAATAATTATGGTAAGCAATTTTCAATGGTAGATTGCGAGTCCGCCTGGGGTAGTACTAGGTACTACCATTTGCCGCGCAGCCTAATATCAGAACTGCGCTAGTTGGTGATAATGGCTGTTGTAACTGCAGTAAATGTAGAAAGGAAAAATTATCGCTTGAGTCAGGTCAGGGATTGAATGTTAAGAGTTTAAGACTCTTTGAGCGTAGTAGTTTCAAAAACTGTTTCGTACATGACGTCACACGTCCCCTTAAGACGTTAATAATAAGGAAATGATAATTTCATCGCTTAAGGCAGGGCTTGAGTAGCTCAGCGGTTAGAGCAATAGAGCATAACACCCTATGGCCGCGGGTTCAAACCCCGCCTCAAGCGATAATTATTCTTTTTCTAAATTTATTACTATAGTTCCGCCTAACATGGCAAATGCTATATAAACAAATAATCAATATTCTACTATACTAACGCCTTGAACAGCCGCGGCGTCAGAAGCGAGCCTCGCGCACAGAGCCCCCACGCCGTTCTTGGGATGTTCAAACCAACCGATTTCTTGCTCTAGCATGTGTTTGAAAGCTGCCACCCTGGAAGAAAGACAAACAGACATCAATTTATATCAAGCTCAAGTCCACCTGTGGTATGGATCCACTAAGTACCAGCTATATAAGCTCTTGGATGCAAAGCTAAGACTCAATGGCGATAGTAAGTAAGCTAATTGAGTCCAAATTGCAAAGTCTCGGATACCGAATATCGATAGGCTTGCCTTACGTTCGTCGCGACGTAAGGTAGCAAGCCTATCGGTAACCTATCGCTTACATTTTGGGGAGTGTGCGCATGGGAGAATTGACTCACGTAATTCCTTTACGTGAGTCAATTCTCCCATACCCGTTTTACCATCTAACAACAAGACAAACTGTCGACGTCATACATTTATGTTTGACATACCTCCATTTCGCTCGTAGCGATTCGCTTCTACGTTTATTATCCGTACAGCGAAGGAGTTAAATTCATCGCCTGTGTGTTTATTTCCTGAACGGTACAATCTGAGTGTTTCAGATCTAGAGTAAATAGGTATCTTCTAGGCAAGTGTCTTCCCTTCCTTCTCAGGGGTGAAGGAAAGGGGTGTGGGGCTCGAACCCACTAAAAACCCCCCCGTGAGCCGTCCCTCGCCGGGGTGGGCCAAGATAGGGTCGCGCTAGCAGTCACTATCTTGCCCCGGAACTTACAACGCCTAATTTGGTCACCCGTAATATTGTGTTAGGATTTCACTGGAGTAAATTTGAAATTGAGTTTCAGATAAATTACATAGGAAATTTTCATACATAAATCGATAAAAACCAACCTCTTTTCAACCATACATGTCAACTTTCGTCAAATATTCCAGATAGCTCTGTAACTATACTAACCAGCGAACAAAGACGTCGGTAATGTATGCTGCGGTTTCTCATGAGCGGATTACAGAGCAAAAGACTTCATGGGTGTAAGAATCGTCTGTCAAACGTCATCCATATATGGTTGACATACCTCCAGTTCACTCGAAGCGTTTCGCTTCTACGTTTATCATCCGTACAGCGAAGAAGTGGAACTCATTGCCTTCATCTTTGTTCCCCGAACAGTATAATCTGGGAGACTTCAAGTCAAGAGTGAATAGGTACCTTTTAGGCAAGCACGCTACATCTTCGGCCGCATCATCACTTTTCATCAGGTGAGATTGTGGTCAAATGTTTGCACATCGTACATAAAAAAAAAAGTGTTGAGATTAATGTAACTACATTAAAGTTGTAGTTGTTTCTAACCTGAGTCTAGCGGTCAGTCGAACTCCAGTAAGGTTGAAGATGTAAATCTGGAAGAATATGCCAAACCCAGTGTAGACGCCAACTAGCAGGAACAACACCGCTATTACGTTCGATTCGCCTCGCACCCAGGCCTCGTCCCAACTTTCGAGGAGCTGATAACAAAGATTATTATCAGTTGATACATATAGGTTTATTTCAAAGCTTCCGCTAATTCGGTTGCGTCGTTGTCGCTGTTGCAAATATTATTCATTTATTCATTTATTATTCATTTATTCATTCCGCTAATTCGGTTGCGTCGTTGTCGCTGTTGCAAATATTATTCATTTATTCATTTATTATTCATTTATTCATTTATTATTCATTTATTCATTCCGCTAATTCGGTTGCGTCGTTGTCGCTGTTGCAAATATTATTCATTTATTCATTTATTTTTTACCGTAGGAACAATTATGGAACACTTGGTCATGTCTTAAAATCTCTGCATAATCTCTACATAATCCTAGAATAATACCCTATATACAACCTGTAACAAAAAGGTGTCTGCATGTGTATCTGCCAGAGAACGAAAGTCGAAATTGGAGATAATTTTTTCCATACAAAAATTACAAATATTTTTTTTTAAATTTTGACAGCCCTACGGTTACTGTGTCGCGTAACCTTGACCTTTGTTAAGGCCGCCACTGTCAGACGTCTAGGTCCAAAAACTACTTATATGGTGTAGAACGGTAGCTGATGAAATCGGATTGCAAATGACATAATTTTTTAGAAACTTTAATTCATCATAAATCAATATTCATGCTGCTGCCGTAAATTTAGAAGTTACTGTTAGACTCCATACATGTAGCTAGATGCATGGGTCAAGTATTACTACAACTTTTTGTTACACATTGTATATATGTATAATAACAACATGAGTTTTAAAGATAAAAGTCCATATATAAGTGCTGTTAAAATATATAACCATCTCCCCTTACATTTAAAGCTTTTGGAAGTAAATAAATTTAAAATGTGCCTAAAAGAGTTTAATATCAAAGTATATTATAACTTACTTATTATTACTTACTAATTTGATATTAACTTACATTAAAAAAATAATAAATACTTGACATTTATTATATAGGTAGCACTAACAATTATAACAACACCATACACAAATACAATAACAATACATAATTAGGACATCTTATTATGATTTTAATTGATATATTATGATTAATGAAGCATGTTCTGCTCTGAATTGTTGTGCCTCTAATGTACTGTCATTTGTTTGTACCACCTATCTACATTTAGAGAATGCAATAAAGATTTGAATTTGAACACCAATGAATACTTTATTTGTTAGCTTAGTGTTTTGATTGATATACTTCACCATTTTGTTGTCAAACTGTATTTTTGTAACAATATTAAACACCCGAAATGGGTAGAACTGTTGATTCGTTATACATTTGTATTATTAGTAAGAACCCTGTACATAGTTTATACAATAAATACTTTTCTATTTCTATTTATTTCGCAAAACATTAATAAACTATTGTACAGCAATTTAAAAAGCTAGCTATTGGTAACCAGTGTGGCAAAGCTAGCATATTGGGAACTTTACCTCCTGGAACAGTCACGGGCGGTGCAATTGAATAAATTGTAAAATATTTAAATTATATGTAGATATAGCAATTGTTATCATTTTTATAAATTATTTGCTTTATTTAAAAAGGAAAGAAAAATTTGATTCCTGACTAATTCCTAATTTAAAAAATTACATACCTCCCAAAAAGGGTTTATCTGATTACCGATTTTTATGTCCATCCGGACGAATTAAGGGCCTCGACTATTTAATATGTTCTTATACCTTAACAGCCACTCTATGTAACGTGAGAAATCAAATAATTACTGCCTTAACTACCTTAGCCTTTACATATTACTAGATGCGCCTCGCGGTTTTACCTTCGTAAGTCCGTAAGTAATTCCGGGATAAAAAGTAGCCTGAGTCAGCAGGGTGTCAGCTACCTCCATAACAAATTTCATCAAAATTGGTCCAGCCGTTTGAGCGTGAAGAACTAAGAATATACAAACACACTAACAAACTTTCGCCTTTATATTATTATAGGGTGACGTGTGAAAATCTGATGACACTTCAAATATCAACGTACACCATAAGTCTCTCCGAAAAGCACTGCGAAAGTCGGGAACGATGAACCCACTGCGATCGCAGCAAATACTCCCAACAGCATCAGATACTTTTCAGGAGCGCAAAGCAGCAAAATCTGCCAGGTAGATGGCTTTACCTGTTTTTTCTGTGAAAAATAATAATTTTAATTAAATTAAAACAGGAATTTGTGTGACTTAGGCCTTGGACTCGACCACAGAGGATAGCGGGGCGACAGCCACCAGTCTCCCCACCACTGTCGCTCCGCTATCCGCTGTTCATCGAGGCCACGGCCTTACGCGTGACAATAAAGACTTTGCGTATATTTTTTAATGATTTTATTCGATCGTTTACGTTATTACCAGTTAATACATTGCGGGTAAAAAAAAACATTAATTTATTCCATCACATTACTTTTCATATCAATATAAATATTTGACAATATAATTAATTTCGGGGAATTGTCAAAGCGGCCATTTTGATGTTCTTTCAGTGACGATCAAATCTGATCAAAATTGGTCATCGTCGTAACTATTAAAATATATGTCCAAATGATGTAGTGTGAAAGACAAAGTTTATCTACTTAAAATACCAGAAGCCCCCATCGCATTCCGTTTTCAACTCACAATTTCAACCCACACGCATTAATAAAAGTTTATATTTTGATATAAGGATCAATTTGTTACTACCAAATGTGCATTAGAAATAAATTATCAATTTTTATAGTATTTATGGTTCACCATTTTGACGATAATGGCTTACACATAAAATATACATGCTGTTGCGAGATTTTTTGTTTCTACTACTTAAGATAAACATTTCCATGATTCATTATACATTATACACCTACTAACGGTTTTTGCAGCGCACGAATTTTTTCCTACTTACTTGACACTTATCATTATATTTTGGACAATTCACACAACATCTTTATAAAATCCATTCAGTAGTTTTTGCGTGAACAAACATAACAAACATCGATAAATACAAACATTCGCGTTTATATCATTAAGTAAGGATAGGGAGTCATTTAATAAGTACTTGGATTTTAGTTTTTAAACTTTAGTAATTTTAGTAGACGGATAACTTTCTTTTTGTGTCGTAATTTTAGGAACAAAAAAGAAACAAAGCACGTTGAATATCTTTGAATCTTTAAATCCTTACTTGAATATCTCGTGTTTATTAGTAACACTATCGGCCGATTTAACGTCTTTTGCTATTACCACGAAACGCTCATCCTCCGCCTCCATGCCTTCATCAGAGTCGGAAGAGGAAGCCTCATCTTGTGCGGAAGGTTCCTCGGCTTTAAGATGTTTCGGTTCGGTTTTTTTTTCCTCTTCTTCTAAAACCTTACTTCCACGTTTCTTGCGTATAAATCTTACCCCTGTAATAACAAATTAACACATACCAGCCAGTAATAAAAAGAAATATTTTTTCACTCGTACTTTCACTAAGAATAATTTTGTGCTGACTCCACTTAATAGGAAAATTAAAAGTGATGATCATTATGACGTTGCTCTTAATTTTTCTTGTTAACCGACTTCAAAAAGGGAGGTTCTTAATTTTGGTATTTTTAGGGTTCCGTACCTTAAAATGAAAAAAAAAACGGAACCCTTATAGGATCACTTTGTTGTCCGTCTGTCTGTCTGTAAAGACCTTTTTTCTCAGGAACGCGTGGAGGTATAAAGCTGAAATTCATATCAAATACTCAGGCTTATTGTACCGTGGAGCTGTGAAAAAATCAAACTTCTAAGCGAACGCAATCAAAAGATACAGCCGTTTATGCTGCAAATTTGCAACACTCGCAAGGGAATACCTATAGGGTACCTACTTCCCATGAACTCAGAATCTTGAAATTTGGAATATATATATCTATAAATATATATAACTCAAAGGTGACTGACTGACTGACTGACTGACATAGTGATCTATCAACGCACAGCCCAAACCACTGGACGGATCGGGCTGAAATTTGGCATGCAGGTAGATGTTATGACGTAGGCATCCGCTAAGAAATGATTTTGATTAATTCTACCTCCAAAGGGATAAAATAGGGGATGAAAGTTTGTATGAAACTTTGTCAATTTTAAAATAATACTTCCTGACGGGAGCGAAGCCGCGGGCAAAAGCTAGTATATATATATATATATATAGTTACTATATACTTGAATATATATACTTTTGTCTACTTTTGAATGATATATACTTTTGTCTGTGCTATAGCACGTTGCTTCGTAGCAACGTGCTATAGCACAGACAAAAGGAAAAATTGCGAAAAGCATAACTTTTTAGTTACGTCATATAATAATTTCATTTATTAATAAAAATACCATAACTTTTATTTATATACCTCAGAGTCGAAGAAATAGGTTCAAAGTTTTTTAAATCAAAATAACTAGAAACAATATGTCACTAAAGTAAAAGAAATTGACGTGTGACTTTTTCTATTTCGAGTTTACCAAATATCTCTAGCGTACGTTGTGATATATGGACATGTTGATTGAAAGAGTGTCTCATTGGTCCCATGAAAATCTTAGCATAGTAAGGTTTGAAAATATGGACGAAAAAGGCGGTTTTTGTTTTAAAAAAACTGTTTATGCTAGATTAGCGATCATTTGACCACTATCTTACCTGATGGAAAGCTATGATGAGGTCGAAGATAAAGCAAGCTCGCCTAGAGATACCTTTTCACTCCAGATGACGCAGACTCAGAGACGCTGTCAATGATGAAGGTTTCTACCTTCATCATCTTCATCATACCATCATCGCTTCTGCGAAAGGCATCGAACTAAACACTATTATACTCATTTCACTCTTCACTCTCTCCAAAATATAAATAATACCGATACACTTAATTGCGATAAAACGCAGCTGACTGAGACTTTGCTACCCAAAAAGAGGGGTGTGTTTGTGTCTGTCTGTCGCTTTGTAGCTACAAACCGCTACGTTTTTTACAAGTGGTTTTTTCTAAAATATTTTTTATAGAAATTCAGAGATGTTGTATAAAGTTACGGAGTTTATAAAAAAAAACTTATTATTTACGATTCATTATTTTACGATTTATTATTATTTACGTTCATCACAAAAACAATGAACTCAAAATTTCATTGAAATCTCCTCAAAAAAACTTACTTTCTATAATCAAATTTTCAATAAAAGACTTACGATGTTGAATATCAAGGTCTATAGATCTGCGTGCCATATAAGACTCATTCTCTAAAACCAAGTGATAGTAAAAGCCCTTCATTGCAATCAACTGTTCGTGCGTTCCTTCTTCCTTTACCTCGCCTTTGTCTAGAAACACTATACGCGAAGCGTCTATAACTGTTGCTAACCTATAACAGATTAATAATTATAATAATAGTCTTCAATCTTTATCGTGATCACTGTGATTGTTTTTTATCTTCATCATAGATACCTATGGCTCACCATAACGGTGGTCAGTTTATCGGCAGCAGCATTTAAGGCTTTTTGCACCTTCTGCTCACTGTGCGAGTCAAGGGCTGAAGTTGCTTCATCTAGAAGAAGGATCGTGGGTTTTTTTACGAGAGCTCGGGCGATTGCAACACGTTGTTTTTGACCACCAGAAAGCTGTGCGCCTCTCTCATCTATCATTGTGTCGTAACCCTGATAAGAGAAAACATATAATTTGTTTGCCATTGGCTTTAGTTTCCAAGCTAACAAGCGGTTGTCGTTCTCAGTGCTCAGTAGCGTGCAGATATAGAGACCTAGGATCAGTTATCGAGCTGCTAGATGTTGCTGAAAATTTACATAACACACAGTCAGTACCTACTTACGTCAGGTAACTTATTGATAAAATCATGGCAATGTGCCTGCTTAGCGGCCGAAATAATATCCTCATCAGTACAGCTGGGGTTGCTTAATCTAAAAAAAATTAAGAAATAAAAGTATAGGCAGGATATAATTATTTGAACATTAAACTGAATGATGCCACACTTAGTATGTAGGCCTTATGCCTGACTCTGCATAGTCACCTACCGAATATTATCCTTAATGGTGCCGGCGAAGAGCACCGGCTCTTGTCCAACCACCGCGATGTGATTCCTCAAATGCTTTACATTAATGTCCCTGAGATCGTGTCCAGACGCGGTTACTGTTCCTGATTGCGGATCATACATCCTTTGCAGGAGCTGGAGTACTGTAGTCTTGCCACAGCCACTCGCTCCGACTAAAGCAATAACTTCATTCTTACTAATTCGCAGGTTGATGCCGTTAAGGACCTACGACAAAAATCATGTCATAGATAAATCTGCCGCTATTACTCAACAAAATCTCCGTCGCTCACTGTTCTACCTACAGGCCAATTGCCTATATTTCCTAAAACTAAACTAAAATTATGTACAGCAAAGAACCAAGTTACCTACAAGACATCAACATACAAATTCGGCCAGCACTTTTCTGGCACGTGAGGCCGTGGTGACCGAGCTGGTCAACAGCAGTACCACACTGACAGCTATGGGCAACATAGCACCTTGTACCCAACCGTAAGCATATAGCGAGACGGAAAGCAGATGGATCTATGAGTGTACCAGTATTAAACGAGGGAATGGCCTGCAACTAAAGCCCTGACTCCCATACAGAAACTGCTAGAAGTCGAGCACGCTCCGTGACGCTAGGACACGCATCTAAAAGATGTTTCCGTGCTAGTTCACAGAGCGCCCAATCCCACAGTCTCTGTGAGGATAACCTCACTAGAAGCCCGGTATGTGGGCATGCCATCTCCCAGGCGCTTCTGGCCTCAGTCAGTTTTGCTATTTCTAAAGAACCCAAACTATGTGAAATTTCGACTAATTTAGAAGTACCATGAACTGAGGACAAGAAAGCCGGTAACGCGGCACTAGAAATTTTACGTATACCTAAGCCTCCTAGTCTTACAGGTAAAGAAGCTAGCGATCAAGCCCTATAATCTATGTCAATATTCAAAACCGATATAAGAGTATTCTTTACGATTTTGACTATGCTCTCGAGGAGCGCATGGACAAAGTGCAGTCACTGTTCTAACCTGAATACCTAATCTTGCTGGATATCTGAAAAAAACATCCTTAAGTTCCAAGTTTCCATCGATAATCGGCTTTTCTCCCTCTTCGGACAGGCTGTCAATTTCGGGTATTCTGTCCAATACTGCGAATATGCCAGCACCAGCAGCGCGAGCACAGTTGATGGCTTCCATGTGAGGAGCTGTTAGACCAACATTTTGCGCGCCTTGAAGCACGCTGAAGAATATCTGCAAGTCAGTTATACTTAATAAAGAATCTCCGTAGAGAATAAAGAAAACAAACGAAGTGCAGAGTATTATAAAGTGTTCACAATAATAACATACTTAAGCAGTTATTTTTAATCCAATGCTTACTTATACTTACAATCATCAATACAGCAGGAGTATATACCGGGACTTCTTCATGCCTGCTATCCAAGATAAGCCCCACTCCGTACCAGAAGGCCAAAGCATATGTCGCGTAAATGATCATCCACATGACTCCACTGCCAATCCCTGAGTATGCACCTTTCTTGGACCCCAGTTTCTTAGCTGGCTCTAACCGAACCTGGTATCTATAAAATAAAAAGCTTTTTAGATCATCCAATTGTCTATAGTAAACTTGCTTACTTGACGATAGATAGTGAGCAGTTCTAGTGTCAGGATCTTTCAGGCCGTCTGCAGGCAACCGACATGGCATACTGAAGTAGTAAACTAAATATATCAAGATTGGTATTGTGTTGTTACAGAGTAAAATTTAATATTATGTTGTGAATATGAGAAAAAATTACAAAATAGTATATTTTTCTTTCATATGGAGTATATTTACCGGTTGGACGTATGAATTTTAATAGATGATTGATAGAATGAAACGTGAGATGGGACTGCATCAGCCCAGTTCAAGATTTGGGCTGGGATTGTGTGGAATTTCTAAGGTAAGATATTTTTAACTATGAAGTGCCAATACCTCTGCACTTCCTTTTCTTCTCCCCCAAAAGTGACGACAGTGCGGATCGAAGAAATAACTTCCTCGGCTATTAAGCCTGCAGAACTGTACGCCTTCAATTCCTGGGCTGTTATGGTAGATTGGATCTAAAACAGTAGTTAAACTAGCTAAATCTGGTCGTGAAATAAATTAAACGTATGGAGTTTTCAAGTTGTAAGGTAAAACTTCCCATTTGCTTGGTAAAAGGCAAATGGGAAGTTTTACCTTACCACTTTAGCTTACCGCTCGGTGGGAGGTATAATTTCTAAATGAGACGTAACACGTTTAGTCTTAGGAGGAAGAGTGTACCCATTGCAGTTTTTTTTAAAAACCAAACAAAAGCATTCACACTCACAGCCCCACACTAAGTTTACAGACTTGTACCGTGGGTGCCGGAAACATTCACATCACACACACACATTACGCCCAGAACCAGAAGCACAAATATCCCTTGGGAAGGAATTTGTGCTCCTGCCGAGGATCGAACCCAGGACCCACGGCGCAGAGGGCGGACATCTGTCCACAAGCAGGAGTGTAGTACCATCAGGTACCATTTGCATTAAAATAACTCAGAGAAAAGAAGAAAATGTTGACTTTGAGGTCTAACTTAAACTTCCTCACGTAACTACTGTTCTGATATAACAAATCGGACCTATTATAGACTTAAAACGTTCTCCGAATGAATTTTAAACGTTATTTTGGTACAGGGGTAGCATAACTGAGAAGGTTTGTGCGCGCCGCGAACTACCGTAGGAAGCTACTCATTCATATGCTTCTCCTGTAGTTATAAGTAGAGTTTTGCCATAGCATTGAACTGCCCGTTGGTTTAGTTAGATGAGCGTAGCCTTCCAAGCAGAGGTATCGAAATCGATTAACGGGAACACAAGTTTTCTCCTCAAGGAAAATGTGTATTTCTGATTCTGGTTGTGAATGTGATGTGAATGTTTTAGGTACCCACGACACAAGTTATCGATCTTAGTGTGGGACTGTGAGTGTGAAAGCATTAATGTTTACCTTCGCCACGATAGCGGTCGTAGCTATAATGACAGGTGCGGTCGACAGAAGGATCAGCGTCAATTCCCAGCCGTAGAAGAACGATATCACGACTGAGAAGATGAATGAAGTCACCAGGTATATAAGCATCGCAACCTTCTCGGCAATACCCTCGCGGTATTTTTCAATATCGCTTAAAGAAACAATAGAAAACAATAATTTGGAGTTTCGTCGCGAAAATGAAAAAAATGCGTTGATGATTTTGTGTTATTTTCCAAACCTTGTGATTTTTCGATTGTGAATTTAATGAACGTGCATTTATGTAGGCAAATCATACCAAGCTGATAAACGTGGAAGTTCTGGTAAAGCAATGTAAATTCTACCGCTTGATTAGGGTATGACTTGACTATGATTAGACCTTGACTCTTTTACTTTACTTTGACTGTGATTTGTGACTATTCTATTAAAAGTATGTAAATATTTTATTAGTTGACACTGGCTAAATGCACAAGATTGCGGAGCCAAAAAAAAATACAATAAATATTTGCACGTATACGTAATTTTAGTAGTGGTATGACTATTTTGCGGAACCACCACACCATTGTCTTGCCAGTCATTCAACCGCAAGCCGTTACATGTACTTGTCTACGACCCGGTAAAAGATAAATCTTTTATTTCAATTACAGAAAAAACATGCGGGGCAGTCTTTGGGGACTGCCGATAGAAATTAAAACTATATATAATGTATGTATACACATTATACATAAATAACCATTATAAGTTGATCTCCGATCGTAAGCAATATGTATCGCGCATAGAGCTCAACAAATATTGACCGTCGGTGACGATGACGCGAGTTCCATGATTTTTGTTCACCCAAAAAGTGCTCAACGCGCCTAAAGAAGTTTTCACTTTAAAAATCTACATAGCTATTAAATTGAATAAACACGTAGAGTAACACGACAAAAGGTCCGATTGTTTGACGTAGACATAATTCGAGATAAACGCTTCGCGCGGCACGCGATATCTGTCTGCGCGGAAAGGCCCGTGGCGAATGGCGCGAACACGATCAAACGTTGACGACAAGCGCGGGGGCGGCCCCGGCTCGTGTTGGCTTCGCCGGTCTGTAAGTTATCATAGTGTGCGTGCTGAGGCACGTGCGTACGGCCGTGCACACATACAAGGCGCGTTTGGTACCACTCTATGAAGACAACTTACTCTTATATATTTCTACTATGTAGGTACTTAACTGTAGTGGGCAAGCGTAAGTGCGTAACACTTGCCATCGTTAGATACTAGGATAATACTAAATACTACACGTTAGGTTTACCGGTATCGTATAAGGTACCAAAATATTAATAAAAATACGGTATTACACTGATCATAGTATTTTACATTGAGTTCCTCCTATTTTGCCATTACGGCAAAGAATTTGGTCAAATTTTAAGTATACAACGTGTAGTCAACATTAATATAAACTTTCATGAATGCCTCTTTGGGGCACATGTGAATTAATGTGTGTAGAAACGATTTTGATTTTATGAATGAACGATTTTGATTTTTATGTGAATAAACGATTTTGAAATTTTTTGACGAAATTATGGTGGTATAAGTATAGAAAGCTACAAAAGTAAGAATTGAGTGTAATATTAACAGGTTGGCATGTTAAGAGTAGAAAAAGTCACAGTTAGCAGATGAATGTCCAAGTATATATTAAAAAAAATGTTTGTCTGCCCGTTAGCTAATAAAGGTACGCGTCCGCCTTCTAAGAAGTATCCGGTTCGATTTTACAACCATCTCGTGAAGGCTTTTCCTTTCTTTTCGACCGACTTCAAAAAAAGGGGGTTCTCAATTCGACTCTATGTTTTTTTTGTATGTATGTTACGCGATATCTGCCAATTATGAATCGATTTTGTGGGTTTTTTTTTGTTTGGTAGAGTATACTTCAGAGGTGGCCCCATATAAATATTATGCCAAGCCAAAACCGAAATATAAGCGATGAAGCGATGAAACTTTGCTTGCGTTTCAATTATTTTCTAATAAAAAAATGCTTCTCTAATACATAACTTATCTAAACCTAAGTTAGATTTAGATATTAGCTTAGATATTAGCTAAGTATATTGAATGCATGTATATTATATTAGGTTAATTTACCAAAGTATACAATTAAATGTAAGATGCGTGGTCTCAATTTATATACAATGTGTAACAGAAAGGTGTAGTAATACTCAAGTCACACATCTAGCTAAATGTATGGAGTCTAACAGGAAGTTCTGCATTCGCGGCAGCACCATGAATATTGGGTTATGATGAATTAAAGTTTTTAAAAAATTATGTCATTTGCAACCCTATTTCATTAGCTACCGTTCTACACCACATAGCCTTTGGACAGAGACATCTGACAGTGGTGGCCATAACAAAGATCAAGGTCACGCGCTACAGATGTAATCGTAGGATTGGCAAAAAATTTTTTTGTAAAGAACAAATATCTCCGATTGCCGCACATGTGTAGGGTTGTCAAAAGTATTTGAAAAATAAAATTTTAAATTTTTGTACGGAAAAAATTATGTCCGATTTCGACTTTCGTTTTCAGGCATACGATTCCTGGCACGATACACATACACACCACCAAGTATTACTACCCCTTTTTGTTACAGGTTGTATATATATATATATATCTTATTTATATATATATATATATATATATATTACTTCTAGAGTACCTCTTACAAAAGTACCCTATTATAGTTACAATCTAACTAAACTATGGCTAATCAGTAATTTTACTTTAACTGCTACATTGCTATTACATTCTCTCGGTTTTTTATCGGATACATTTCGGAGAGTGTGTTAAGGAACTGTACGATCTAGTTCCCCCATCCCCGTTCTATCATCGGACAAGCAGACAAACTGCTAAGCGACACCGCTATATGGTGGACATTCCACAAATGCGCACTAAGCGTTTTGCCTCCACATTCATTGTGCGAACCGCAAAGGAATGGAACTCCTTACCCGAGTCGGTGTTTCCTGATGAGTACAATATGGGAGTCTTCAAGTCACGAGTGAATAGGTATCTTCTAGGCAAGCTTGCTCCATCGTCGACCACATCGTCGCTTACCATCAGGTGAGATAGTGGTCAAAAGACGAAGTCAAAAGTGGTTTGACTATCACGAATAAAAAAAAAAAAAAAAAAAAAAAGAATGTGTCCATTCACCACTTTTCTTATTGTCTCTATTTAAGGTACAATTTATATTAATAGTATTAAACTTACTCTGATACCTTCGTTGCAAAGTCTACTGTATTGTTTTGGTCATACCACGCGATGTCTTGTCGTAATATCGCTTGAAGAAACTTTTCTTTTAACCTGTTAATCTGGAAATAATCAGGATTTTCGTGTTATTTTGTAACTTTTTTTTCAATCACTAGCCTGTCACTAATAAAAAAAAAAAAAAAAACTTTTTTTTATTATCGTTAGGCAACCATTTGACCACTTCACTTTTGACTTGAAGACTCCCAGATTATACCGTTCGGGGAACAAAGACGCAGGCAATGAATTCCACTCCTTCGCAGTGCGGAGGACAAATGTAGAAGCAAAACGCTTCGAGTGAACCGGAGGTATGTCAGCCATAAATGGATGACGTTTGCCAGTTTGCTGCATTCGTCCATTATTGACTGAGTGAGCAGACCGAGCGAAGCGTCTCTGTTTCAGCTTGGGCAAAATTGTTTTAGTATGTCCGGCGGATTTCCGGGTGTTCTCCTCTACAGGTCGCATTTCTCAACCGATTCTCGAGAAATTTGTGAGTAAGTTCGATAATTAATATACACATTTTTTGTCAATTCAGTTTATGGTTTTTTTTAAACCTGCGGAGTTATGGAGATGTTCGAGGTCTTCAGCTCACAAAACTACTTGTAAATATTTAATAGATTAAAATAAGAAATAGCCTTTATTCACTGATTTACAATAAACAAATTTTGATTCTGGACATAGGCTTCCTCCAAAAGTTGCTAGCTTTTCCGACCTTTAGCAGTTCTTTGGTTGGTAGGTCTTTGGTGGGAGACCTTCGGTGAGGCCGTTCTCCTCTCGACTTTATCCCGTCCCATGTAGTATTTTCTTTTAACCGACGTCAAAAAATGAGGAGGTGCTCAATTCGACAGTTTTTTTTATGAGTGTTACTTCAATTTTTTTTCTAGGTGAACCTATTTTGATGATTCTTTTTTTATTTGAAAGCTGGTGCATCCCACGTGGTCCCAATTAAAATTTGACCAGTAGTGTTTGAGTTATTCTTAATAATGTGTATTTTATTCGTTTAGTATGGGTATTATCGAAGTCTGTTTTTATGCTTTGCTTAAAGTTTATATTGTATATTTTTGGAGGCAAACATTTTCCATGTAGCTTAGCTAATGGTACTCCTAATAACGTTCCAAAAAGTAAGAGTTCCGAAGTACACAGCTCAAGAAAAAACCTAAATGACTCACTCACTGCCAAAAATAAGGCCTAATTAGGCATTTTCCAAAACCATAAAGAAATAATTATCAGTAATTACTTGTAGAAGCGCAGCATAGTTGAAGATATCAATGCTGATGGCTCCTGCTATGAACTGAAAGATTGAGAATACGGTACATCCGATACCGAAGGCTACAGAATCCTCAATTAAAGCCTTTTTGTTCTCCTCAGGGCCCGCATCCTTCCTGGAAATGGTTAAGTTAAATAATTAATACATTTGGAATATATCAAAATCAAAATTGACTATTCAATAATTAAACGCACGCAAAGCTTAAAAAACCGACTTCACCGCTTTATCTTCGGAAGCTTAATCAGATTTAATGTATTAAACACGCATTATTGACTATAACTCAAAAACTAGAGATCAGATCTTGATCAAATTTCAATGGGACCACAAGAAAAGCATCAGCTTTCAAATAAAAATAATCATCAAAATCGGCTCACAACGAAAGAAATTATGAGGTAACTTTTGAAGTCGGGTAAACGAGAACATCGTCAAAGTACGCATTATTCGTCACAAAATAATGTCTATTTCGTGACGAATAATGCGTAGGTACTTGACGATATTTCAAGAACTACTGATCAGATCTTGATCAAATTTAAATGGGACCAATTTGAAAGCAACATCTTTCAAACTAAAAAAATTTCGAAATCAGCTCACGTGGAGAGAAGTTATGAGGTAACAAACATAAAAAACAAAATACAGTCGACTTGAGTAACTCCTCCTTTTTTGGGAATTCTGTAAAAAAGAGAACTCAATAATGTTAATAAGTCTAGTTACCAGTGTCGCAAATTTACAACCATTTCGAAGAGAACTGGCAAGAAACACGGTGTCAATATATTTGAAGTGATACTTTTTATGGGAGGGCTTTGAAATTCTGATCCGCAACCTTTTTGTGTGATGTAAAGAGGTGCGGGTAAACACTGTCATGAATAATTATATTAAGCGCTTTCTCACACTCACAACCCCACATTAAGTTCGTGACTTGTGTCGTGGGTGCCGGAAACATTCACATCACACACACAATCACAACCAGAACCAGAAACACAAATTTTCCTTGGGGAGAAAACTTGTGTTCCCGCCAGGAATCGAACCTGATACCCCTGCTTAGAAGGCGAACGCTTACCCAACTGAGCCAACAGGCAGTTCAAATTAAAAAGATGTACTGTCATACAAAAGTTTCAATTCTGTTGTGTGTCTTTGGGACAACCTGTGTTACGACACACCTTGAGTAAACTGAGAATAGGTATCCGAAAAATTATACTAAGAGCAATGATGTTGGAATATTATAATTCTATGACTAAAACCAGACAAGCAGTCTACGCAACGCAAGGACGTAAGGCGGAGATAGAAAGAAAGCGATTAAAGAATAATTGAAACGACCTTCATCGCTTATATTTCGGATTTGGCTTGACCGATTTCGATCAAATTTATATGGGACCACCTCTGAAGTATACTCTACCAAACAAAAAAAAACATCATAATCGATTCATAATTGGCGGAGATATCGCGTAACACACACCTCCTTTTTTAAAGTCGGTTGAAAAGTAGAAGATTAGACGGAAAGTCTATCTAGCTTTCCATCAAAAAGCATATATATATATATACTAAAATGAACAGTATAATCTGGGTGTCTTCAAGTCTAGAGTAAATAGGTACCTTCTGTTTACGCTTCCGTCGCGGAAGGCTAGGTAGGTAAATGTAATAGAATGAATTGAGAGGCTTGCCTTGGGAGAAATGATTGGAAAGTTTAGGTACGTACCCCGGCCACTTGATCCACCACTGCTTCTGTCCCAAGCGCACCCGCACCAAAACACTATTTGGACGATGCCGCGTCGCACGACACTGATTTTGGTAACACTGTGTTATAAATTTTACTTGGTGAAAAATAGTTTTGAATTTTAACCGTAGTAGGTCTGTAGCTAATGATTTTCTTGATTTCTACACCGCTCCGCGGGGTGAACGTTCGATGATTACGGCGGGGGTCACACAACGCCCTCTCCCGGCGATAGGTGGAAGCCGCGGTTGGCGCGCAATTCAAAATATGGTTCTCAGTCTTCTTGTGGTCTGGCCGAGGAAAATTGAGAAAGGAGGGAAAGGAGGAAAATAAAAAGGCAAGCCTCATCATATCCCCCCACATGAAATCATTTAAGGGATTTCATAAACTATCCTGAAATAATCCATTTGGACAACGCTTATGAAGTGATATTACATAACAGCTATATATAACTCAAAATTAAGACAAGTTGGAATTTTAATTACTGGGATATTGTGCTTAGAATACCAATTACTTAAAAATACTTTAAAATATGAATTTATGCTTACTATCTAGAAAGAATACATGCTATTAAAGACGGTTAATCTGTAAGAGGTAATGGACATAACTTTGTGACGGGTCGTCTAAAATATCCCTTGCTCGTTTTAAGCGTAACCACGCGTACTACACCGTCGTCACCTGGATGAAGAGCAGTTATTTGGCCGTAACGCCACTCTAATGAAGGGAGGTTTGAGTCTACTATCATCACTACATCTCCAATTTTTAGGTTGTCTTGATCCTGGAGCCAGCGTCCGCGCTGCTGCAAACTGTGCAGATAATCTCGCTGCCAAACACGCCAGAAGCTTTGCGTTAACTTTTGAAGCATCATCCATCGCTCACGCGGAGGAAGATAGCTGTCTTCTAGTTGGTTTTCTGGCAAAGAGACCAACGGACCACCAGTTAGGAAATGCCCGGGTGTAAGAACATCTACTTCCCCGGGATCCGTAGATATCACGCAAAGCGGACGGGAATTTAATACAGCTTCAACTTTGGTGAGTACTGTTGTAAGCTCTTCGTATGTCAGCACCTGGAGCCCTACTACCCGTTTTAGGTGATATTTCATGGAGCGGACGCCGCTTTCAAAAATTCCACCAAAATGGCTCCCAGTTGGTGGGTTTAAATGCCACACTATGCCTCGTGCAGCTAATTGTAAGTCAATTTCAGGTTGGTGATTCTGCAGAAACTGTTGAGTTTCTTTTAGGTAACGTCTAGCTCCTACAAAATTTGAACCACAATCCGTAATCATATAGCGGCACAATCCACGTCGAGATACAAAGCGATCAAGCGTGGCGATAAAAGCTGAGGTCGATAATTCAGATACGACATCGATTGAAACAGCTTTAACGGCTAAGCAAACTATCACACACACGTAAACCTTGTATGTACGCGCATTTCGTCTACGACTTTCCTTGACGGTAAATGGGCCAGCAAAATCTACTCCGATTTTTTCGAAGCATCTCGAAGGTTGGACTCGAGGCGATGGTAAGTTTCCCATCAAAGGTTGACAGGGTTTCGGTTTAGTTTTAAAGCATGTAACACATTTTGACAACCGAGAACGGATCAGATTACGTATGCCTATAATCCAAAATTTCCGCAGCACAAGGGATTGTAACATCCGTGGTCCACAATGTAAGTACAATTTGTGAAAATGATCAATTAATAGCAGCGACAACCGGGAACGTTTTGGTAATAATAAAGGCTTCTTCGTTGTTTCTGGCAGATGAGAGTTTTGCAATCGCCCTCCCACACGAAACAGACCTGCTTCGTCTATATAAGGGTTAAGTTTTTGTATGGAACGCTCACATTTATCCTTACGAATAGTCAAAGCAATTTCTGCTACAAACGACAAGTTCTGTTCATGTTTGATCAATTTATTGAGAGCAGTGTTCAGTTCTTCCACTGTCAGGCTGAAAGTATAACGTCTTTCTTTAGATAATTTGGCATTGTTTACAAAACGCAAGCACCATGCAAGAACTCGCTGAACCCGAGACAATGAAGAATGGTTGTCTAGCAACTTAGTAATAAGACTTGAATCTTCTAATTTAACTACTGGGCAAGCTGCATGAGCCGTAGGTTTCAACTCTGGTATTACTTTAAGGTTTAGCGGATCTTTTCGAATCGGCCAGGTACCTGGATTAGCTATTAACCATGTTGGGCCTGTCCACCAGTTTGAAGTAGCAGTAAGCTGCGAACAGCTCAAACCTCGACTGCACAAATCCGCTACATTGTCATGAGTTGGCACATGTTGCCAGTTTTCTACTCCTACTTCTGCTGTGATTTTGGCAACCCGATGTGCTACAAATGTTTTGAGCTTGTATGGTGGAGTGTTTAACCAAGATAAGACAGTGCTGCTGTCTGTAAGCGCAGTAATTCTGGTGATTGTAAGCCTAGACTGAAGACGCTGGAACATGTGCTTTAATACGCGTGACAATAGGGCAGCCGCGAGAAGTTCAAGGCGGTTTACAGTTAGTACCTTCAAAGGTGCGACTCGTGATTTCGCAATAAGCAGATGCACCGAGACTGTAAAATTTTCGGATGATCGTAAGTATATGCAGCATCCATAACCTTTTGTTGATCCGTCGCAAAAACCAACGAGTTCGAAGTTAGTTGCGTTGGGTGTGACCATTTGACGTGGGATCCGAACTTTGTGTAAGTACTGTAGCTCTGCACAAAAGTTACGCCATTGATTTTGAATCTCATTTGGAACAACGTCATCCCAATGTAGTTGAAGCCGCCAGAGATCCTGTAGAAGCAATTTAGCCACGAGAACGACCGGAGTCAACCAACCGAGAGGATCATATATGCGAGCCACATCGGACAAAATAGCTCGTTTCGTACATTTTGAACTGGGTTCGGACGCTGAGTAGGTAAATAAGTCCTGTACCGGATCCGACTGGATTCCCAGGATTTTAAGTGTGTGTTGATTGCTTTCATCGCAAAATGGTTTCGGCACTTGACAGTGCTCCGCAGGTAGCTTGGCGAGAAACTCAGGTGAGTTGCTACTCCATTTTCTTAATTCAAACTTCCCACAGCTCAATAAATTTACTAGGTCATCCTTTAATTTTAGAGCTTTATTTACAGAGGGCGCTCCAGCGGCTATGTCATCCATAAACGTATCCTGTTTGAGAATAGCGGCAGCCTCAGGCCATTGTGCTCCATGGTCATCAGCGAGCTGGTGCAATGTGCGGATTGCTAAATAAGGTGAGCTACTTACGCCATATGTAACGGTATTTAGTTCATATTCACTTACGGAATCAGTCGGCGAATTTCTCCATAGAATGTGCTGGTATTTTCGATCTTCAGCTCGTAATTGAATATTCCTGTACATCTTGGCTATATCGGCAGTAAATACGATGCAAGGTATCCGGAACATCGTAATTATATCTACGATATCGTTCTGCAGTTTCGGACCTGTGTACACGATTTCATTAAGTGCGGTTCCATTGGACGTCTTTGCACTACAGTCAAAAACGACTCTTAGGCTCGTCGTGGTACTTTGCGGGCGTAAAACGCAATGATGCGGTATTATGTGTGCTCCACTAGTCGGGCCTTCTACGAGTTGCATATGACCTAAGCTAGAGTATTCGCGCATAAATTCAACATAATTCTCTTTTAATTGTGCTTGATGAGAAAATCGCTTTTCAAGTCTTAGCAACCTAGTTAAGGAAGAGTTGTGCGAATTCCCGAGAACACCGCAGGGCTCTTTAAGCAATAGCGGAACGACATAACGACCATCAGAATTTCGTTTCACCAAACTTGAATACAATTGTTCACACTTCTCATCTTCCGGGTTTACGATGGTAGTAGACGGTGGCTCTTCAATTTCCCAAAAACGCTTGACGACCTGGTCGAGGGCGAGCGTGGACACCAATAAGGACGTGGCAGTTGTTGGTGGTCGACAATTTGAATCAAGCTTGCCTGTTATGACCCAACCAAATACGCTGTGCAATGCAACCGGTAAACCGGGGCCTAAGACTAAACGCTGTCCGTCATAAAGATCATGAAACAACTCGGCTCCTAGCAACAGGTCGACATCGTTAGGTCTGTCGAATTTCTCATCAGCAAATATAAGATGCTTACAGGCTTCTCGGACTGACGATGGTAGTTCTACAGCAGGCATTTGGCTAGTAATAGTATCCATAATGATAGGGCTGATATTGAAACTCGGATTATCAGCAGAACGTGGTTGTATAGTGCAGGACGTCACGCCTTTTATTTGATGCACCGTATTTTGACCCAGACCTGCAACGGCAATGTTACAGCGACGCAGCGGTAGCCCTAAGCGCCGTGCGCAAGATGTTGTCATAAAACAGTCCTGGGCACCGCTATCGATAAGAGCACGAATCGTGATGAGTCCCAGCGGACCCCGAGCCCGCACAGCACAAGTACCAAGTACAACCAAGGAGCGGCTGTGCCCTACGTGCGCGCTTGTACTTGTAGAATTCATCGTTATCGCGGGCGTAACAGCAGGCGCAGCTGTATCCGATTCAACACTGATGCTACTAGATGGGGACGTAACATTTACTGGCTCATGAATAAGGGTATGGTGACGAGCGTGACACTTTGTGCAGTTGGATTTAGATTGGCATTTGTCCGCGCTATGATTGGGGCGCAAGCAATTGACGCAAAGCCTTTTTGTTTTGATAACTTTGTATCGACCGGCTAAGTTATACGCAAGAAACAACGGACACTTGTAAATCCCATGATGAGAAAAACCACAACAAGCACAATCGGGAAATTTATTTGCGTTATTGTAGTGAACTGCAGCTGCATACGTCCCTGTAACACCCTGTTCCTCTTGCGAGAATGAATACTGTCCTTCATGATTATACAGCCCCGAATCTAAGAGGGGCACCGTATTATTATACTGTGCTGAATCTAAGTACGGCTCTGGTTCAGTATATTGCTCCGTTTCTAAGGACGGCCCTGACTCTAAATACGTCCCTGTATTGTAGAATGCACTGTCATTGATATCCGAATATGGGGCCACAAATTCTGAGTGCGGCCCTGCACTTGAGTACATCCCTGCGCCACCCTTTGATAACGTGTGATAAGATGTCCGATATTGCGGCGTGTTATTATTATTGCGCTGGCGCATGTCGTAAGTCCTAGGTGGTTGTATCCGCGGCTGCAGCACTCTTTGCTGAGTAATCGGCCGGGAGATGACACTTGACTCGCTAGCTTCGAGAACCTTGACATAATCTTGTAAAAACTGTAATAATTTGTCGAAAGTAGGAATCGATTCTTTGTTTTGAAACTCGAAGCGCTTTCGTGTATCCACATCCAAATTTCGAGCTGCTAAATAGAACAATACGAATTCGCCTAAGTTTTCAATATTTACTGCTTTAAGAGCATTTACCGATTCGTAAAGTAAGCTGGTCATATTACGCAACTCATTTAAGTTACAGAATTTCATCGGAACGTAGGTACAAATCTTATCAAGATAGTTAGTTGCTAATAAGCGCTTGTTTTGAAAGCGGCTCACGAGAGCATTGAATACTACCGGGTAATTATCAGATGTCACGGGAACACCTTTAACTACTGACAATGCCGAATCCGATAGGCAAGATAACAAGTAATGAAACTTTTCTATCGGGGTCAAGTTTTGATTGTCATGAACTAACGACAAAAAGGTGTCGTAGAATGTTTGCCATAGTTCTATCTTTCCGTCAAACTTACATAATTCTAGCTTAACCAGTCTAACTTGACCCATTGGTTTCCGCTGCGTAACGCCGCTCATTGAATCGGTGGCGGTGCCGTGCGATTCGACCGGCGCCGGGCGCGGCGGCGACAACACTTCTTCGGCCGTGGTTTGAACGATATAGTACAACGCATCGAATGATTCTACTATTTTGTAAGTAACTGTGTGTTTAGGATCCAGTTTACACTTCAGAATATTTATTTCATTCACCACTTCTAAGAACTCGGTGCGAATAGATTCAATGCGTTTATACCTACTTTTAAATGCCCCGTTATCAGTGCTATCTTTTCGAACCTGTTTCGACAAATCATATAATATCTGTATATCACGATAAATGTATTCTTTCCGAGTAATAAGCAAAGCTAATTGAGCATCATCTGCATCCATTTTTACAAGTACGTATTTGCCGACTAATAAAAACGGTGAGGAGGTAGTTGTGACAACTTAGGCTATAATTGGTTTTTATGAGCACAGAAATGCGTAAATACGTATAAAAACGAAAAAAACTGCTAATGAATATATTTAACCTTGTTAGGATGAGATTATTTTTTATAGAATAAGTCTGTAAATTGGAGTTATTTAATTCAATTGAACCCAAAAATCCATAGGTATTCGCGCTCGAAAGGACCACTTTATGTTTACGCTTCCGTCGCGGAAGGCTAGGTAGGTAAATGTAATAGAATGAATTGAGAGGCTTGCCTTGGGAGAAATGATTGGAAAGTTTAGGTACGTACCCCGGCCACTTGATCCACCACTGCTTCTGTCCCAAGCGCACCCGCACCAAAACACTATTTGGACGATGCCGCGTCGCACGACACTGATTTTGGTAACACTGTGTTATAAATTTTACTTGGTGAAAAATAGTTTTGAATTTTAACCGTAGTAGGTCTGTAGCTAATGATTTTCTTGATTTCTACACCGCTCCGCGGGGTGAACGTTCGATGATTACGGCGGGGGTCACACAACGCCCTCTCCCGGCGATAGGTGGAAGCCGCGGTTGGCGCGCAATTCAAAATATGGTTCTCAGTCTTCTTGTGGTCTGGCCGAGGAAAATTGAGAAAGGAGGGAAAGGAGGAAAATAAAAAGGCAAGCCTCATCACCTTCTAGGCAAGCATGTTCATCTTTGGCCGCATCGTCACTTTCCAGCAGGTAAATAGCGGTCAATGCTTGCCTATCTAGCATAAAAAAAAAAATATATAAAAAAAACCCGACTATGTAAAATAAAATAAAAATATATCACATTTTTTCGGTAATAAGACCTATTTATTATACCTACGATTATATTTAAGATCTTTAATCACAGGAAATTTAAATATGGTTTGTAACTTTAAATCGTTATCGGCCCACGTGTTAAGTCTCTACAACGCCACAAAGGAACAAACATACATACATTATAAACACATTTAGGGACATTAAGAAATCAAGTCTCGCTGTACAACGAGGTAACGCAGCTAGCATTTTGGGCACACGGGCCGACCGATGACTTTTTGTAGTAGGCAAGTAGTTGAGTTAAATTTATATATTACATATCATATTATCTTCTGCTTTTGCTCAACGCAACTTGAACTATTTAGGACCGTTCTTGTACAAAAAGATTAATAAAATCATAAATATATTGCCTCAAACGGTTTACAAGGGCAAAATTACCCTAAATAAATTTCTACTAACGCTAAGCTATGACAATACAGAAAATATGATAAGCTGTAAAACTTAATCAACTATTAGTTTTCACATATACAACTCATTCGAATTACACAGTAACGATCTCACATAATTGCTGATAACACATACACACACACTCACTCCGCGTACACACACCCACACTCAAACACACACCCTCACTCATTCTCACATTCCATCGTCCGCATATATATATATATATATATATATATATATATATATACCCACGCACTTAAGTGATACAATAATCGTAACTATCTGCCTTAATAAATAAACCCTACATTATTATAATTTCTATACATACTATTGGTTTACGTAATTTACTGACATATAACAAGCTAAACCATATATTTATATGTGTAGGTATTGTTATATATTAGCATACAGATAAATTCATATTTATTTTAGAATTATAAAAGTTATTAATATATATTTGGCATAAATACTAACGCAAAATAAACATAATAATTAAAAATATGCATAAACGAAACCTACTCCACAGCTCCTGTCCAAGAAATACACTAACCGGCTCGCGCCGCTGTTAGATACCTACTTGCAGTAAGGTAAACAACAAGCGGCGTGCGTGATATCTACTTAGTCGCCATTATACTTTCGCACAGTTTTGTGTACTAATATAGCGATATTATTATGTATAAGTATACTTCCACTCCTTAGTAGTATGAACTCCCATCCTTTTAATAATCTATCTATCCTATCCTATGGTAGACTTTGCTTCTGTATTTTTTGTCGTAAAAAGTTCCTGCATCCGAATAAGAGTTGGCAGCCGTAACACAGGTTCGACCTAGCACGGCTACCAAAGTGTTGTGTTACTTAAAATAAAAATAAAAAAATGTTTTTATATACCTTTCTACTACTAATCAATTAGATATTATTTAAGTGCACTTAGTTATAAAGATGTAAACATTTCGATGAAATAAACTTATACTTATACTTATACTTATACTTATACATAAATATAACATAAAAAAATTTCGTTTTAGGGAAATGTGTTTATAATGTACGTAGTGGATAAAGTCAGCCCAACTGCGCTACGCCAGCAGGGCCATTGCGTAGCGTAGACGGGTAAAAAATCTGACTTGTCCACTTAATCCAGAATCTTCGGACAGCTCTACAGTGTCACGATTCCTATTCTATCTCCTATTTTTAAAGACCCGTAAAACTATTTTTACATTAGGTAAGTGCTATCAACTCACAGTATTCTGCCCCCTCCAAACCAGACCAGCGTCAACGTCGGTGTTGAGGATCCATTCATTACTGACCTATCTATCAGCATTGCTGTGAATTCGCCGTAGATTATGTTACCAACTGGCACGAACAAGCCGTTGACACAGGCCAAAAAAACGCCAACAAGCAGGAGGATTGACTCCGATGCTTTAGCAAATCGTAACTGAAATTTACAAATGAAAATATTAAAAAAAATATATTTCTTAGGATACACCACCATACCTAAAGTAGGCATATATTTACGTAGATACAATACAATACAATAACTCTTTATTGACACCAAAAGATAAATACAGCTTGCAGAGATACTTATGAATATGGTCCAATGGGCGGTCTTATCGCTAAGAGCGATCTTTTTTTTTCAATTATTTCATAACCATGAATGCATAGTCCTTTAGTCGAAATATTAAACAAAAATTAACAAATTCTATATTTCATAATTCAGTCACAGTCAAGTCATGCCCTAGCAAAGTGGTAGAAACTTTACTAGAACTTCTATTGGAGTTTTGGAGCGAAGGCGAAAATCACGTTTTTCAACTTTGTATGATTTGCCTACACTTATGCACATTTACTTAGTATTAACGGTTAATAATCCACCATTATAACACATTAGAAGAAACACAGGGTTTGAAAAATTATACAAAATCAACAACGCAATTTTTCACTTTCACGGCAAGAACTCCCTAAGAGCGATCTCTTCCGGATGTGTTACCAAGTCAAAATCAAAATGATAAGCCCCGGCTTCGCCCGGAGGCAATTTGCGGTAGATAAAAAAAAATTACATACAAACTTTGCCCTGACAATCACAACAAATAAATCAGCCAAATCAGTCGAGCCGTTTTCGAGTTTTTGCGAGACTAACATACAATAATTGATTTATATATAGATAGCTAAATACGATGTAAATACTATATATACTTACTAAGCGAAACCAAGGAACCGCACCGTGATCATCCCTACTGCGAAAATGAAAAAAGGTTTCAAAATAAATACGAGTAAATCTATATGTATACAGGTCAAATCAAATCAAAATCATTTATTCACATGGGCCCCAAAGAGGCACTCATGAAAGTTAATGACACCACTGCCAGATTCGCAAATATGGATTCTTATATCCTAGTAGGCCTGTTTTTACTGACAAGTTAATGTTTGTTCACTATCTCAGGTTTGTTAGTTGCTTCTCGCTTACTATCCACCTCCGGGCTCCATCATCAGATCAGCTCCAGTACGGTAGGTACTATAACATTGTTGTATAGTCATCCGAATTACATACATTTGCAGTGTCAGATTAATACGACACTTTGAAGTAGGTTTTTTATATGAGAAAAGAGACTCAATGGTAACGAGCAGCTGACTAATTCAAAGCTTTAAAGCTTGGGTCATCGCCGCATGGTAGCTAGTCTCTCGGTTTTTTATCGGATACATTTCGGAGTGTGCTAAGGAACTGCACGATCTAGTTCCCCTATCCTCGTTCTATCATCAGACAAGCAGACAAACTGCAAAGCGACACCGCTTTATGGTAGACATTGCACAAATGCGCACTAAGCGTTTTGCCTCCACATTCATTATGCGAACCGCAAAGGAATGGAACTCCTTACCTGAGTCGGTGTTTCCTGATGAGTACAATATGGTAGTCTTCAAGTCGCGAGTGAATAGGTATCTTCTAGGCAAGCTTGCTCCATCGTCGACTACATCGTCGCTTACCATCAGGTGAGATAGGGGTAAAAAGTATGCCTATCTTGAATTTAAAAAAATAATAATAATTGAGAGACAAGAAGAGCGAGTCGCTCGTTATGGTAAGCGTCACGCTTGCATTACAGCTCAGTGCCCAAAGTTTTGAACCCCCGCCCCCGCCCCAAAGTTTTGAACTTATATAGGTCAAAGGTCCTGCGCAGCAAAGTACTGCGTTCGTCATCCCGAGAAATGAAATGAATTTTATTGGATTATTCCCGGTCGTCCCCACCCTTGACTTCAACACATTAATAATACAATAATTCCAATGTGCCCCGAACTATATAGGCATTGCCTGTATCTTGGGTGCCCTATAGTAAACGTTAACATAGATATATTTTCGCCAGTCTGCTAGTGAGTCAAAATATTTTCATATAATGATTACATAATATAAAATAACGGATTACGCCAGTGCTAACAGAGACATAATCGTTATGCTTTAAGTAGTCACTCACAAGTATAGTGAGTACAAAACATCTAGTCCGATCTGAACACGGCGCGTATACCTGCGCAGAAACAAAAATTGGGTATCAGTGGGGCCCCCTGCACTTGACTGTACCGACGCGGGCCGCCATGGTGCAACTTCAGATCGGACTAGATGTTTTGCGATTACTATAATAAAAATTGATTTGGGGGCTAGATAGTTAGATATCTTTATAGCGTCATAGTAATAATTGTGATAATGTTAATATATTTAGGATTTACGATTTTTATTTACTCATAAAGAACATAGTTCGCTTATAATGAGTTTACATACTAACTTATTTTATATGTGGCCCAATTACAACAAGTGGAAATGGAAAATTCATCATTAAAGTTATAATGACAAAATTTCAGAATATGTCAAAGATATAATCATTTTATTAAAATACTAGGTGTCCCGGCGACCTTCGTTCCGCCTAACAGTCAATGAATGTGCATGTTTAGGAAGCCATACCCGGCATGCGTTACAATGCCACGTGACTATATTATTACCTCCTTCGTGTTTATGTTTGCCTAGTACTTTACCAAATCCGAGTGACGTATGAGAAAGTGATATTTATACACCTATATAAAAAAAAAATAAGTGACGTTACTTAAAAGTATCCTATGTCCTTCTCCTGGCTCTAAACTACCTCCCTGCCAATTTTCAGCTAAATCGGTTCAGCCGTTCTTGAGTTATAAGTGGAGTAACTAACACGACTTTCTTTTATATATATAGATAAATGTCATCATTGTTACAACCCCACAATTGAATATAAGTATAATTTTAATGATGTTTAACATTTTGTATTTGTATTGTAATAATGTCATTTACAGTGTAATAGGTTTTTTTTAGCAGCCATTCTTTGAGTTTGTTTATAAATTTTGTTGAACGGTAAGTCTTTGATACTGATGGGTAACGCGTTATAGATTCGACCACATCTAGCGTAGCAGCTCTTTTTATACAACGTTGTTTTAGGCACCTTTGGCAAAACAATTCAATTAGGATCTCTCGTATTTCTGGGAAATATCTCAGGAGCCTGTCTAAAAAATTTGGATGTTATTTGACAAATTTAGCACATTCAAGTATGTACATGCTGGGCAATGTTAGAATTATACAAGGGGATGGTATACGTCAATGCGAGCACCTTTTCTAACCACAGCCAATTATCCCCCTTACACTTTTGCACGTAAAGGTGTATATTGCGTGAATTACATCGCGGTGGTTACGCTAAGTCGCGCGTGGCGATCTTTGATTTTTAATGGTTTTATTCAAATTTCGTGAATATGCGCCTCAAATAAAAAAAAATAAGCTGAAGACATCATTCGTCTAGTAAATATACGTATATGAAATAACTTTCACAGTGTTTTGATATAAAATGGCGGAACGAAATGGTTACAAAATCACAAATTGATGTTATTTGCATGAGATTTGATATTTATTTCCTTTATATTTACGAACGTTATGAATATTCTAAGAAGAAGGCATCATTTATCGTATTACACAGATTACGACAAATATTTTAATTTATCTAGTTTTATTATGAATGCCGAGTAAAACGGTTACAAAAACACGCATTTTAGTTGAAATTCTGGTATCGCCACCTTAATAAAATATGGCCTGCAAGATTCCCAAGGGCGTATTCCAGCTATAGCACGGACACATTTCTTTTGCGCTATAAACTTTTTTTACGTATTTAGCCATGTGATATTTGTCTGAGTGATTACGATATATTTATGTAGTCTACCAATGTTGATTAATCACCTCTCTGTGGTATGAGCTCGCTTAGTCAAATAAGCTGACTGCTGAGCTAATGCACTGATAGTAAGAGAATTCGGTTTCCATCCAAAGCTATAATCCGGTGGTAAGCTCTCGCTTTCGCTGCTGCTGCGACGCCTCATCGTTCAACAGGTCTGGAAACAAAAACTCAGTACTATCTAATTGAACATACTTAATTTAATTGTAAGTTACAAAAAAAAAAAACAACGTCTGGCACTCGGGGACTGCCGCTGTAAAGCTATTGCATAGCATTTTTTATCAACTTATGCAATTATAATTATTTATTTATTTTATTTATGCAGTATTTTTTTTCCTGCCACCAAGAGGCGAGTTGCTGAACTAAAGAGACAAGCGTGATATTTCAAAAAAGTCATTAAAAGTTCTGCTATTCATCGATAGATGGCAAAACTAAAAAGTATCACCGCTGTGCCGGTCGGAGTGGGGGGTGTTAGGTTATTTTCGTTACGGAATTTCTGGATTCTGTCTCCACGCTCAAGGCCCGCGATAGAAGCTATGCAATAGCTTAAAACTATTAATCGTCAGCCCCGAACTGAGACACGTGTCTACATAACTTTTGTGGTTGATTGCTCGAAACTTTTTAAAAATAATAATCAAACGTCATCCGTTTATGGTTGACAATCTCCAGTTAACTTGAAGGCGTGACGCTTACCATCAGACGAGCGGCTGTTCCAATACATCACGAATTTAGTCTCACAAATCTTAGAATAAAAAAGAGATAAAAAACCAACATTTTATCGGTTAGGTATCAAATTCAAAATCACCTAGAAAAAGTCCTCACATAAAAAAATATATCTTAAGAAGAATAAAAGACCTCCTCCTTTTTTGAAGTCTTTTAAAAAGGCGTGAATATATTCGTAAAACGAAACAGTCCTAGGGTATTGTTCCTTTTGTAGGTTCTCTTCTCTCTTGATAGGTCAAGGGAGAAGGTAGACACATTTCTTTAGTACCATCACATGTCCTTAACAATATACTTACTTGAACTGGCCAACAATTATCTTTGTCCTCGCTCTGTTCGTAGCAATAAATTACTTGACTCTAGTGCAAGGAATATAAGTGATTATGTTCTCTACAGAGCCCTCGGATCCCGGTGCCTTGTTATTTCCTTCGAGACAACCAAGTAATTCAATTATTTTTTTTTGTGTTGTTTACTCTAATAAGCCGTATAAAACAGTTATGAAATATATTAATATAATCTTTATAACATAATACTTCCTCATAATTCACGACGGAAACAAACTTTAAATCAAAAACATAACCAGAGCTTATCAGAGCATATCATGTTAATAATATTACAATATTAGTTTCACTAGAAAAAATACTAAAATATTATATATTAAATGACTATGAAAGTACAATAACATGAAAATACTATCAAATTAAATTTTTGTTTAAAAATATTATGTAAACATAAAATAGAAGTGGTTTGACACAATGATGACAAACATTGTCAAGGAGTAATAAAAAGCATAGAAAAGAATATACTCTACCCAGGGATATTGTACCTAAAATAACAACCGTAGGTTTGTTTCCTATCTGGATGATACTACCCGAATAAAAATAAGAGGAAACAAAATGCATTCGTAGTATGTTCTTTATAGAAAACCCATAAAAATCTCCTCTTTTTATTCCGACTGCCGAAAATGTGGAATTTTAAGTAATTGAGAGACGAGAGGAGCAAGTAGCTTGCCTGGTGGTAAGCGTCACGCTTGCTATTATAAAATTCACTACCCACAGTATACAAATAGTTTAAATTTCTGTGCGACAAATTTAAGCACTGCGCTCGTCGCCATGAGACTTTTATTTTATTTATTTATTGTAGGGACTACAGTTAACTTACAGCTAGTTACAAATTATAGGTACACTGATAAATAATGAGAACCATTTAAAAATTTCCACTTAAAGACATATAGAGTAAAGAAAATAAAATTAAGCTAAAAACGTAGACTTATATTGCTTATGGTTTAGGCAGTTATAATAACATTAAATTAAAAAAGAAAAATAACTTAACATTGAAAAATGCGGTAGTCAGCAGTTAAATAAAAAAAAAAGACAAGGAAAGTTCAAAAAGAAGGACCTACACACTCTAATTAGGTAAGAATTCTGTCTAGAATTGGTATTAGCTCCTGGCACGTATGGGCTGCAAGGTCCGGTCGTCTAGGCGACATATGTGTTTGCAGCCCGATAAATTCCAAGTTCTGGACAATCTGTCGAGCCATTTGCAATGTTGTGTAGGTAAACAAGATTAGCAATGCGTCTTCTTTCGTAAAGTAGTAACATATGAAATTTATTTTATAGTCAAGAATATATTTTTTTATTCTAAATTAAAAAGCGTAAAAAACGTTTCTGAATGCGTTTAATTCGTGTACTGTAAACATTGTATTTAGGGTTCCACATCTGTGAAACAAATTCCAAACGACTTGTTACGTAGACACAGTATAGAATTTTGAAAGTTTTATTGAGTTTAAGTCGGCTGACATTCGCAATACGAATCCAAGAGCCATAAATGCTTTGTTTACAATATTGTTTATGTAATTATTATAAGTTAATCTCTTTATTGACCATCCAGTTGGTGCGGCAAGTGTCTGTCCTCTGCGCCGTGGGTCCGATTCCCGGTAGGAGTATTTTTTCCGTCCCAAGGGACATTTGTGCTTTCGGTTCTGGGTATGATTGTGTGTGTGTGTGTGTGTGATATGTAAATGTTTCCAGCGCCCACAATAAAAGTCTCTGAACTTAGTGTGGGTCTATGAGTGAGAATGCGTTTGTTTTTTTTATGCCCTGTAATATCACCTTTCAATCCGGTAATATTTGCACACTACTGCTAGCGGTTGAATGTCAGGTATATAATGATGAAGTACTGTCCCAGGCTGACTCTGCAAAAGAGTCTCACCACTACAAAGTTCACCAGTAGTTGACTGTATATTGCTTTTTAATTTTTATTTTACCGTCTGGAACTAGTCCGCCACATTACCAGGCTCTCGCTTAGGTAAACGCTGTAGGTACAGCGTATGTAAAGCGAGATAATTATTATTTATAGAGTGATATGATAATGGATAGAAAATGATGATACGGCCGAAAATGTAGTACGCTTTGAGTAAAAAGGCAAGACTACTCCATTAGACTCTATGATTATACCGTTCAAGGAACAACGATTAATGCAATAGAAGAAAAATAATTTATTTGTGACAAAAAACATACAGAGGCAGTAATAAAACATGTATATCACAAACCGGCTTTAACTCAGCATAATGAAACAAAACGCTTTGGGCGAACTGAAGGTATGTCAGTCATAAATATTGTAGATGACGTTTGCCATCTTGCCTTAGATGGTAAAAGGGACATGGGGGGAATTAACTCATGTAATTCCTGTGCACACTCTCCAAAATGTAAATGAAAGAATACCGATAGACTTGCGACCTCACTGGCTATGACTGAAATTCTGCAATTCGTCTTCACTATCGTCTTCACTATCTTACCATCGTCGATGACTTATCGCTAGTAAAAAAGTGTAAAAATTTACAAAGTTCCAACTCGAACTCTTTGGATGAAACACTATCCACGTAATTAATTTAAACAACAATTTTATAATAATATATATATTTAAATAAATAACTGTACATATTTTGTGCTAATCGGCTAAAACTAATTTATAACAAGACAGCAGATAACAAAATCAACGCTATTCGCAATATTATGCAAAATATGGATATATATAGCGAACTTGAGCAGATTTCTATATAAGTTCTTGTTACTAATGTTATATACAACCTAAAAAATGCTAAAATATGCATTTGAAACACTAATTCAATTAATACTTTAAGCATATAATAATTGTAGCAACATAACTAATGCAATAGATAGAAATAAAGACATATAACATATTAGAGATATTTTCAGTATTCAAAGATGAAAAATATGGCACCAATTAGTCAAAATAAGAACATTCTAAACACATTTTAATACTTTTCACATTAATTACACGTGTTATTAAAATCAATTGTGATTGTAAAGGCACTTAAGGCCGTAATGATTTTCTTATACATTTATTCACGCTCTAAACAATACTATTTTAAATACATAGCATTTTTAACATACATTATTAGTTAGGTACAGTAATAAGACTAAGCTAAGCTAATAAGACGTTATTAATTCATTTAATGTACACAATATCTACAGGTCTTTTATTAGGGAATGTGAAGGAAAGGTATGGGTCCATTTAGGGATGCATCAAGGGAATGTTTTGTAAGGATGGTAAAGGTTACGCAATGGAACGTAGGAATAGTGGTAATTCAAACTAAGTCCTCAATATTGTATGAAAATTTGCATACAGTGGGAGGTGGGACGCGACGGCGAGCGCTCCGCCCTCAGCCTGAAGAAGGCTTCCGAATGAAGCCAAAACAATTATCGACAACGCATAAGTCACGCAAATTCCCGTTTTATTTTTTTAATTGGCACACAGATATGTAGAACGTAGCTAAAGATGCCTACCGATATTTAACAGCTGCGACCACAATACTTATTTAGATTTGCAAGTTAAATTTCGATATAACTCATATTTTTAAATACATTTGTTCATTTATGTGAGAACCAGAACAGAAGGTTGTATTACCAGATACTTACTACGTAATATCCAGTAGTATCCGGAATTACCTACGTTATCTATATATTAGGGATGATTTCATGATAGAAGTTGTGCCAATTATTTTCAAATGACGACTGAACTGTTTTATCTCTGAGTCCTAATAATTATTATGATTGTTATTCTTGCAGTTCTTAAATAATTTCGTAAATCGTCTCCTGTGTTTTTATGATGGGAATAGCAGAACGCTAAAGGAGTAGAATATAGGACAAATGAGTTGGTTCATCTACAACTATGATTGTTTCATCGAAAAGTTTCACTTCTCAGTTATAACTTTGTCTTCGCTCTCGATTTCTTCCTCTTCTTCTTCTATTCGACATTGCAGTGCGAAAAGATCGAAATAAAATTTCGATATTACACATATTTTAAAATAAATTTATACATTCGAACCAGAACATAAGGTTATATTACCGGATACTTACTACGTAATATCCACAGTAGTATCCGGTATTGCCTAGGTTATTTATATATTAGGGATGATTTCATGATAAAGAGAAGAAGTTCTGCTAATTATTTTCAAATGACGACTGAATTGTTTTATCTGAATCTCCGAGTCTTAATAATTATTACGATTGCTCTTTTGTAGTAGCAATTTCGTACATCGTCTCCTGTTGTTTTATGATGGGAATAGCAGAGCGCTAAAGGAGTAGAATTATTTGTATTTGGACAAATGAGTTGGATAATCTAAAATTATGATTGTTTTATCGAAGAGTTTCACTTGTCAGTTATAACTTTGTCTTCGCTCTCGATTTCTTCATCTTCTTCTTCTATTCCACATTGCAGTTCGTAAAGTTTGGCGTAAATTCCTTTTTTTTGTATGAGTTCTTTGTGCGTGCCCTTTTCAGCGACTACACCGCGGTCGATGACGCATATCATGTCTGCGTTTTGTATGGTAGCGAGACGATGCGCAATGATGAGGCACGTACGGCCTTCGCTGGCACGATCCAATGCTTCTTGGACTACCTATGATGGGACAATTAATCATATGAAAAATGTTTTCAATGGACTAAGTTAGAAAAATATATGTATTTGTAACTATAACCACACAAAAGAATACTTAAAGTAACATGATTAATTTAGTTAATGATACAAAATTGCTCCAGTTCTGCATAATGCTGCTGTACAACCAGCTATGGTCTTCCGTTGGAACCTACCAAACTGACCAGGGAACAAAGTATATATATATCTAAGATAATTTCCATAATATATTTGGACGAAGAAACTAGCAAACTACTCCAGTATAGTTACTACAAATAGTATATTTGTTACATAAGGAGAGAATACGATTGGCCATCAGACCCCAATATTGCCTATCTCTGTGGCGATCTGTTTCAGTTTAAAACCGGAAAAAATCCTAAGAATCAAGGTTCAATTTTGCTTGATTCAAATAAATACTGATAGCAACAAACTAAGGGAATATGGTGTCTGACAACTCGTGAAGTAAATATACATTAATCCTGGAATAGGTAAAATAAAATAAATGAGAGGAAGACCACAAACAAGACACGATTATTCAAATATATAATGAAGACTAATGTTTCTCTTATCTCATACTAAACAAAAATGTTAGGATAAAACATTTTTCTACATTTTAATACCATGACAGCCATGGTGTGGAAGAAAATGAAAAGAACAGCAATGGAACGGGCTACAGCAAAAAAAAGCAATGCAGAAGTTAAGACGTAATATAGAATAGCAAATATCTGGCAGATACCTTAGTGTTAAGACCGTCTAATTTTTAGGCTTTTTATGCTTAGTTCAATAAGTTTATTTATAGATACATTTGAGAGGTGGTAGAGCATTTTGCGAGTTGCTCACCTGGCTTGCTACCAAAGTAGCTTACCACCATCAAGTTGAAAGTCTGCCGCCAAGCCAAATACGGTGTTCCGGCAGTTATCCTTGAGAGCCTGCGTATTCCAGGTCTAGTGTGTTTACCAGCTTCGATCACATCGTCACTTACCATCAGGTGAGATAGTGGTCAAACACTAGCCTGTAACAAATAAAAAAAAAATATATATACCTTTTCACTATGCGTGTCTAGAGCCGATGTTGCCTCATCCAGCAACAATATTCTTGGGTTTCTGACGAGGGCCCTCGCGATAGCAATCCTCTGCTTTTGACCACCAGACAGCTGCGAAGCGCGCGCACCAATTCGAGTTTCGTAGCCCTAGAAAACATTCATTTGTTATTTTGTATTTTGAAAAAGGTATTAAAAGGAATTATTGTTATCAATTCATCATGATCGAATTTTGCAGAAGATAGATTTACTTTCTTATTTACTTTGTGGGTAATCCCTTCTACAGGGTATTTTAAGGGGCCTCCGGTGGTTAATTTGCCCATACAATCGTAATACCGAAATTATTTATAATTCAAGCATATTACCACCATACTGTGCTGTTATACAGATTAAAAACGTAATAATCTAGGTTCCTGGATAGTTTTTAATCCAAAATAATTACCTAAAACGAAATATAAACCAATTGATTTTCACACATTATTACGACGTAAATGTCGCATTTTTAACTTATTCGTTTTGTATTAAAAACTAACACATTTCTTTTGGCATTACAACAGGAATATAGATTATCATTTCAAGGTACTATTAATGGAAAAAACAATGGCTAAACATTACATTTTCATTCATAATTTTTGGTATTACGGCACCTATCATAATTGTTCGGTCGGTAGTGCTATCGCATCAAGTATGGGCACAGTTTGCCAGTTGAACAGAGACAGCCATAGACTCGTTTCACAGACTCCCCGGCCTCTTAAGTTAGTTGAAAAAACACATGTCTATTTATTATTTAGATGTGACAGTGGAATATGATGATATATATATAGATGGGTTAGCAGAACAAGGTAAATTCAGTGGAAATGAAAGGGCTGAAAAGTATAGCAGGAGTGGCTCTGATGGACAAAATGGAACATTGTGACTAGGGAAGATTGCGGCGTGATATTTTTAATTTTCAACCTCTTCAAAAATGGGGGTTCTCAATTCGACTGTTTTATTTTTTGTATGTGTGTTACGCGATATCTCCGCCAATTATGAATCGATTTTGACGTTTTTTTTTGTTTGCTAGATTATACTTCGGAGGTTGTCCCATATACATTTTATCGAAATCGATCCAGCCAAAACAAAAATATAAGCGTTGAAGTCGGTTTTCTTAAGCTTTGCTTGCGTTGTTAACTCGCCTGACTACTTCTGACGTCAGGGAGCTCGGCATGCATCTGCGATGCAACTTCGTGCAACTCAGTTGTTTTTAAATATGTACTAGAAGAATGGCTCCGTTACAATTTCTTTGATTATTGTTTTAGTATTATGTATTGTTATTATTATATCGTATATAATATCTAACGACGACGATAACTTATTGTCTGAACAAACTTAAGCTAGGTTTACAAGCAACATAAAACAACTTATATTATATTAAATGAATAAATGAAAAAAAAATCGTGACAAACTCCTCTAACTTTCTTATTCACGTCATACATCCACACTCACAGCCCCACGCTATATTCAAAAACTTGTATCGTGGGTGCCGGAAACATTTACATCACATACACAAATCCACCCAGAACCGAAGCACAAATATCCCTTCAAAAGAAATTTGTGCTTCTACCGGGATTCGAACCCTGAACCCACGGCGCAGAGGGCGGAGTCCTGTCCACTGCACCAACTGGGTCGTCAATGCAAATGACTTGTATTAAATACAAAAGCGAATTAACTCACAGCAGGCAGAGCGGCGATGAAAGAGTGCACGTTGGCTTTCTTAGCAGCAGACACTATTTCCTCTATCGGAACTTGGCGCGTGTTGTCTCCATACGCAATGTTCTCAGCGATGGTGCGGTCGAAGAGTACGGGCTCTTGTGATACGATGCCGAGGTTCCGACGGAGTGTGCTGATGCGCATGTCATTCGTAATGCTGTAGTCGTCTAGGTACTGGCAAGAAAGACAATTAAGGCTATAGATTAATATATGGAGTAGAAGTATTTCACATCAATCAGTCGTAAATGTTACAAAATATTTAACGTCAATTCGTCTTACATGTTTTGGTTGAAGAAGTTGGTTTGACATAATATATGCAAAGTCAACATTAGCCTGAGCCCAGTCGTGCTTTATTGATACACTTGCCGTGCATCGTGGCTTAACCCGCATTTATCAAGTTAAAAAGAAGTCAATATGTTAATCCTAGGTATAAGCTATGTACATTTCATATTTCATCCAAATCCGTTTAGCCGTTACAGCGTGAAGAGAAAACATACATACACACAAACTGTTAGATTTGTAAAATATAACATGGCCTGATTTCAATTCGGCATTTCTATCAACTTTTAAAATGTAAAAAAAATTGTTATAGTGACATAATTACAATAGTTGGACAAATGGTCTCGCGAAGTTTTTGTAGACATTGTTCTATCATCAATACTACTAGGTTTATCTAGGTTCTAGTAGGGATTTCTAAGGATCTTTAATTTATTTAAGTAATAAATATAGCCTTTGTTATTCAGTGATAATGTAGCTTTCTAACGGCATAATATTTTTTGTAATCGATCCAGTAGTTTTTAAGTTTATTCATTACACACAAAAATACAAATCTTACCTCTTCATAATATTATAAGTATAAGTAATAGATCGTATAGATGATACACGATTTAACGATGTAATACAGGGTCGGCAGTGCTAGCTCAACCAAGCATCATGTCTACTCAAGAGAGTATCCATATATTACATACTTATGTATCCACTTGATTGAGTCAGCCCATGCAATTTTCACCTAGCGTCCATGCAATAGCGGAATTTAATGCCTTAGTTCCCGGATTTACTCTCCCACATCGTAAGCATACGTCTCTTACCACAGAGCCATCCTCCGGGTCGTACAGCCGTTGCAGCAGTTGTATGAGCGTGGACTTGCCGCAGCCGCTGGGCCCGACCAGCGCCACTCGCTTGCCGCTCGGGATGTCCAGCGTCAGCGCGCGCAGAACTTCCACCTCGCGCCGCGTCGGGTACCGGAACTTGATGCCTTCGTATTGGATTTTGCCGGTGCTGATCTATACCGTTAAAGTTTAACTTAAATTAAAGGAGTTCGTATTGGATTTTGCCGGTGCTGATCTATACCGTAAAAGTTTAACTTAAATTAAAGGAGTTCGTATTGGATTTTGCCGGTGCTGATCTATACCGTAAAAGTTTAACTTAAATTAAAGGAGTTCGTATTGGATTTTGCCGGTGCTGATCTATACCGAAAAAGTTTAACTTAAATTAAAGGAGTTCGTATTGGATTTTGCCGGTGCTGATCTATACCGTAAAAGTTTAACTTAAATTAAAGGAGTTCGTATAGGATTTTGCCGGTGCTGATCTATACCGTAAAAGTTTAACTTAAATTAAATGAGATAGATAGAAAGACATTCACTAAGCTGACGGCCAACCTCCAGTAGTGGAGTGGCACTTAAAGAAGAAGAAATGAAGGAGTAGGTTTTCAATTTGATTATATTTTTTTTATATGTATGGACCTAATCCTCATAGCTCACTAGCCGTGCCCTGCGGCTCCGCCGCTATTTTCAAGTTAAAAAGTTGCCTAAGTTTTAATCCCGGGTATAATCTACGTATATTCTAAATTTCATCTTAATCCGTTAAGCCGTTTAAGCGTGAAGAGAGAACAAACATACTTACACACTTACACACTTAAACATTTAGACTCCTACTCACAATGTTTCGGATTTATAATATTAGTAGGATTAGTAGGATTTTTTGGTGAACCGATTTTTTTGAATATTTTTATTCGAAAGCTGGTGCTTCCCATGTAGTCCCATTTAAATTTGATCAATATCTTTTTTAGTTTTAGAGTTTAAGTCATCCTTAATAATGCGTATTTAATTAATTTAATCTGATCAAGGATTCCGAAAATAAAGCGGTGAAGTCGGTTTTTTAAGCCTTGATTGCGAAATTAATTAAACTGTGGTCAATTAAGACTCTTTTCCAATACCTACATAATTTCACTTTAAAAACTAGAGCAAATCATAGCCAAGTGTCGATACAGTTACTGACCCTTTACGTAGTTTATAATATCATTGTCAAAGTGAAAGCAGAAAGTTAACAAGCAAAATTTAAGCATTGTAGTATAATCAATCTCAAGGTCTAACAAGAAATCATTATGACATTACTCCCGGATGTTTTTATATACAAGAGTTTGTTCAAGTGTTACTCAAATTTTACAGAGATCCGACATGGCTTAACGACAAAACATTTTAAATACAGTAACTGTCCGTATAATCGGAAGACAAACTATTTTTGAGTTGAAACAATTTTTATTCTACAAAAGAGAGGGGTTCGTGCAATCTATGGCATGGTTCCGCGCAAATCTCTCAGGGAATACTTTAAAGAAACAGGCATACTAACCATGCCTTCACTTTACATCTATGAAATTATTATACATGTTCGCAAAAATATTGATAAATATAAATTAAGAAGCGACGCACACAATCTTAATTGATAGAGCGAAGCCAGATCTCTAAGTTGACTTGAGTCGTTCAGCACTTTATCCGTCCGTCCGTCTGTCAAAGGCATCTAGCGTCTAAACCATATAAGCGAATGACTTCAAATTCTTATAGAATATGTAAAACTACGGCCCAAAGCCAGAAAAGACATTTAAAATTATATTACATGAAAATATTAAGGGGGCTCACATACATATAAGTGGGGAGCAAAATATTTATTATTTTTTTATCTACTCTTGTGGGGTATCTTTGAAAAGTAGAGTACGAAACCGATTTCAGTTTTCTTTTTTTTTTTGTAAGTTGTATTAGTCGGGAGTGTTCTTAGCTATGTTTGATGCAAATTGGTTTAACATGGCCACCGCTACAAAATGGCGAAGTACATATTTTTTCACAACTCCCTCAATTTGGGTATCAAATGAAAAGGCTTGGATAGTAGAACAATGTGCGCTATATTGAAAGGGAATGAGGGATATTACTAACGAAATGAAAACTAAAAACTTGAAAATTATTTTTTTGTCTGATTAATATCCTAGATTAATGAGGAAAGTGGACTGATGACTTTTACCTAGGACCTAACGAATTATTGTTAGAAAGGTGATTTGATAGAGTGTTCTTAGCTATGTTTGGTGAAAATCGGTAAAGCTGTTTTTCAGATGAAGCGTCGTCGGGGGTTTTATCAAAATTTTAATTTTGCCACTTGTTATACAATTGTTGAATAAGTTACCTAGTAGATACTTATTATTGCACGTCGGAAATGGGCAACTGTTAATACTGTATTTTTTATATCCACTACCGTTATAAGAAAGAAAGAAAATACTTTAATTATTAACTAGCCCGTGACTTTGTCCGCGTAGTAAATAAAAAGTCCCATCTCATGTGTTGACCTCGATAATAAACTAATGTGCCTAATTTTATTCAAATCCGTATTGTAGTTTTGACGTGATTAAGCTAGAAACATCTCGAATTTACACATTTATTATATTAAGTACCACATCATGTGCGGTATCATTAAACAGGGATTTTAAAATGAAAGTAGGGGTAGCTACATCATATTTTTGTCAAGCGTACTGTTTGCGATATGTATCCCGTCAAAGTCATGAAAACTATTTTTTTTATTATTATAGGAAGCCATTTAGGGCTTGTGTAGGTTTTAACTTTTTATACCTTCGTATTTTATTGTACAAAATAAAGCAACAAAAACTAAAGGATTTTTAAAATTTAAATTTGATGTTCTACTTCTACCTACTATGAGATCGACACCGGCTTAAAGTGTCTTAACTTGCGAGTTGTTGATGGTCATAGCGACCAACGCTCACGGGAAATAGCAAGCGTTTTAATTGTATTGGAAAATTGTTGGGATTGAGAGGTACGCGTGGTATGAAACTATTTCACAAGCTCCACAGCCCGTTAGAATTTCGGCCTGTAGGAAATATACTTACGTAGCCCTCGGGCACCGAAGGGGCTTGAGTGCTGCTGACTTTAGGCTGCCGGCGCAGCAGCGCCAGTACGCGACCAGCGGCACACACGGCGGCACCGAAGTTGGGAGCGAAGGCCAGCGCTTGACCCATCATCCACGCTCCGAACACTAACGCTTCTGATACCCTTGAATAAAAATTGTATAAATGAAGCCAATCTTTTTAGCTAGTCTGCCTAATTCTTATAAGAAAAGTAGTCTATAAGTTATTACTTATTGTTGTCAATGAACATTGTAAGAAACAACAATAATGAGATTTTTTCACGAAACCTATACAATGTATGCTAAAACAACTGTACTAAAGTGTTAATTCATCTGTAAACAAACTAATTTTTACTTTTTTAGATAGTGACTACCCTTGTAAGTGACTACCCTAGTTAGTGGCTACCCTAGTAAGAGACTACCCTAGTAAGCGACTTACTTGATTTCATTCTTGTAGGACACCTCCTGGTTGGCGACAAGTACGCCTCCGTACCATAGAGACAGCGCTTACACCGACACGGGCGCCGTCTGCCCGAAGGCGAATTCCTAGATAGTGACTACCCTTCTAAGTGAGTACCTTAGTAAGAATCTACCCTAGTTAGTGACTACCCTTGTAAGTGTCTACCCTAGTTAGTGGCTACCTTAGTAAGAGACTACCCTGGTAAGCGACTTACTTGATGACATTCTTGTAGGACACCTCCTGGTTGGCGACAAGTACGCCTCCGTACCATAGAGACAGCGCTTACACCGAAACGGGGGCCGTCTGCCCGAAGGCGAACACCTAGATAGTGACTACCCTTCTAAGTGACTACCATAGTAAGAATCTACCCTAGTTAGGGACTACCCTTGTAAGTGTCTACCCTAGTTAGTGGCTTCCCTAGTAAGATACTACCCTGGTAAGCGACTTACTTGATGACATTCTTGTAGGGCACCTCCTGGTTGGCGACAAGTACGCCTCCGTACCATAGAGACAGCGCATACCCCGACACCGGCGCCGTCTGCCCGAAGGCGAATACGCAGCCTCGCCAGCGGATACTCTTGCGGGCGGACATGAGGGCCTGGTTACCAGCGTCGCGATAGCGCTGGATCACTCCTAGCTCACCACCTGGAATTGCAACTTTTTTTTACACTCACAGCCGCACACTTAAAAGATTGTCTAGAAGAGATAGCTTTTAGCGATAAGACCACCGATTGTACACTTTAATTTGAGTTTTTTTAATTATTTTAAGTGATATATGTAAGCTGTGGCAATAAATCTATCGATCTAAGTTCAATGATTTGTGTCGTGGGTGCCGGAAATATTCACATCATAGACACAAACACAACCAGAAACACTGGAGCTGGCATGCCAAATTAGGTAAAAGTCCCAAAATAAAAGATGAATAAAAAAAAAAAAAAAACCAGAAACACAAATTTTCCTTGGGGAGAAAAATAAAATGTTTCCGGCAACCACGATATAAGCCTTTGAACTTAGTGTGGGGTGTGATTGTAAATGCGTTTGTTTTTTTGTTTGATTATTATAGAACATACTTACAGAAAGCCGACACTGTTCTGATATTGGTAATTGCTTCAGTTGCGATAGTGGTCGCTCGGTTAGAGGCATCCCTGACTACGGCCAGACCAGCGGACAACACCCTGCCCTCCAACACTACTGCTCCGATGACCATTGGCACGGATATAAGAGAGACGAGGGTCATCTTCCATGTCAAATACATGGAAAATCCTATGCCGATGATAATGGTAGCTGACGCCTGCATCAATGCACCGATTCGTGTTCCTGTTGCCTGTGAAAGATAGTCAAGACGTAAGGTAGCAAGCCTATCGGTATTCTACTGCTTACATTTTCGAATTAACATGATATAATTTCTCCATGCCCTTTTTACCATCTTACAACAAGACAAACTGTCAAAAGTCATCCATTTATGGTTGACATACCAGTTAGCTCGAAGCGTTTCGCTTCTACGTTTATAATACGTACAGCAAAGGAGTGGAACTTATTGCCTGCGTCTTTGTTCCCTGAACAGTACGATCTGGGTGTGTTCAAGTTTAGAGTACCTGTGTCTAGGTGACTAGGCAAGCATGTTCCATCTCCGGCCGCATCGTCACTTTCCATCAGGTGAGATAGCGGTCAAACGCTCGCCTATCCAGTATAAAAAAAAGTCAGTCTTTATGTAAATTTTTCATCATCAGCCTATATTTCGCTCCCAATGGGAATCGCGGCCATGTGTCACAGGTCTAGAATATAATCCACCATGCTGGCCCAGTGCGAGTGATAGATGACAGATTTGGTAGTCATCTTGACCGATAAGAATCCGAACATTTGGTCGAGTCACCACCTTTAATTTTTGACCGACATCCCAAAAAGGAGGAGGTACTCAAGTCGACTGTATTTTTTTTTTTATGTGTGTTTCCTCATAACTTCTCTCCACGTGAGCCGATTACGAAAATTTTTTTTTAGTATGAAAGATGTTGCTTTCTAATTGGTCCCATTTAAATTTGATCAAATGAAAAATTGAAATATCGTCAATAATGTCTATTTTGTGACGAATAATGCGTACTTTGACGATGTTCTGGTTTACCCGACTACAAAAGTTACCTCACAACTTCTTTCGTTGTGAGCCGATTTTGATTCTTTTTTTATTTGAAAGCTGGTGGATCTAGGTTCCGATAATAAAGGGGTATAGTCGGTTTTTTTAAGTTTTGCTAGCGTTTAATTATTTATATTATTTTTGGTAGTTAACTCGACCACTACTGAAAATTAGAAATTAGACATTAAGCGTAAAGATGTACTCAGTTCATGGAATGTTTATGATGAAAACTTACGCCTTGAACAGCCGCGGCGTCAGCAGCGAGCCTCGCGCACAGAGCCCCCACGCCATTGATGGGATGGTCAAACCAACCTATTTCTTGCTGTAGCATGTGTTTGAAAGCTGCCACTCTGGATAACAAAAGGTACTTTACTATGGAATAAATATATATGGTTTAGGGGGTGTTATACCTAACCTCCTCTCCCTAGTGACTCACATCTGTGCTTTGCGGTGACAGTTACTATTAAATGGTCTGCGCCACAGTTTACTTAGTGTAAAAGGTGAAAAAGGAAAATAAATATTTAATAAAAAAAATATATATTTTTTTACTTTACATTTTTTTTCTTTTTTTATGTTTTTTTTCTTCGTCGTCGTTTCTAATCCAACCCCTGCAAGATTGTGCACTACTAACCAATGACAGTATTTATATTTTTTAATTTTGGACGAAAAGCAAAACACAAACAATCTGGGAGTCTTCAAGAGTGAATAGGTATCTTCTAGGCAGCCATGCTTCAACTTCGGCCGCATCTTCGCTTTCCATCAGGTGAGATAGTGCTCAAATGCTTGTCTATCAAACATTAAAAAAAACTTTTTTTTTTCTAATTTCGTTAAATATAATGTACCTGAGTCTAGCAGTTAGTCGAACGCCAGTGAGGTTGAAGATGTAAATCTGGAAGAATATGCCAACGCCAGTTCCAAGGCCGACCAGCAGGAACAAAATCGCTATAATGTTCGTCTCGGCTCGCACCCATTCCTCGTCGGGGCTTTCAAGGAGCTTTAAGCAAAATCAATGAAACATGTATTGAGATACAATACAATACAAAACACTTTATTGTATACCAAAAAATATAAACAATGACAAATAAAATATTACAATCATCGTGGTAGTACAATGGGCGGTCTTATCGCTTAAAGCGATTACTTCCAGACAACCTTTGGATGGACAGTAACAGAAGAATGAATAGACGGTGGAGTACAATAAAAAAAAAAAAAATAGTACATCATTATTCACACCTACTCTAGATACATTGTGTTTCTGGTAATTCTGACCCAGGACGCAGTTGGCCCCATACTCCCCTTTCCTCCACCCCTGGGAAGGAAAGGAAGTGCATGCATCTAGCATTGTCGCCCCCACAAGGAGCACAATTTCATCCCAAGGGACATATGCGTTTCTGGTTCTGGGGGTGATTGTGTGTGTGATATGTAAACGTTTCCGGCAACCACGATACAAGTATTTGAACAAAGTGTGGGGCTGTGAGTGTGAATGCGTTAGTAAAAAAAAAACTCATTATTTTGTTTTGACTAGCAACAACGACAAAAGCTTAACGATATGTTAGAGTACGTCTACCTCAAACATATATTATATAGTTACAGAAATCGGAGAGTAAAATCACTAAAATTACTGTGCATCTTAGTTCTCAGAGGATGATCTATGGAATCTGTGCAGACAATTTTAATGTACCTACTATTTTTAACCGACTTCAAAAAAAGGTGGAGGTTCTCAATTCCATTGTCTTTTTTTACCGTCAGAACTTTATTCTAAATGAATCGATTTTGATGATTATTTTATTTGAAAGCTAGTGCTTCCCATGTGGTCTCATTTTAAATTTGATTAAGATCTGACAAGTACTTTCTGAGTTATCCTCAATAATAAGTATTTAATCTGATAAAGAGTTCCGAAGATAAAGCGGTGAAGTCGGTTTTTTTAAGCTTGAAATAAAATATAACAAGATTGTTTGCGATTTAATTATACAAGTTTGTAATATTATTAAAACACGGCTATCACTCACGTTATTCGTCGACTTAGGTTTCGAGCATGTACGATGCTCAGGGGGTCTATTCCGGGCGTCACATCGACGTCGAAATCGAACGATTTTATTTTGTTATGAACATCGAATCAACTGAAATTTCAACCAATCGACTGTCGTATCGACGTCGCATCAATTCGAACAATCGTATTTTGACGACCAGAATAGACCTACTTCTTCGGGATGAGTTTACGCCGCGAGATCGCGACGAAGACTGCTGATAGCCTTATTTTAATAATATTATAATTTCTAATTCTCACGAAAACTTTAATAGTAAAATATACAAGTTTGTATTTATATAAAAGAAGAACATACACCATAAGTCTCTCCGAACAGCACAGCGAAAGTCGGGAATGATGACCCCACCGCTACAGCAGCCAGAATTCCCACCAGCATCAGGTACTTTTCAGGCTCGCACAGTTTCATTATCTCCCAATTTGTTGGTTTTAATTCTGTTTCCTGTAGAAATATATATTAAAAAACCGGCCAAGTGCGAATCGGACTCGCGCACGAAGGGTTCCGTACCATTATCTATAAAAAAAATCACGTTTGTTGTTAATATTTGTTTTATTTTAAATTAATTATTTATTTTTAAATTAATTAACTGAATATATGACTAAATATTCTTTAAATATTTCAAGCCTGTTGCCGTTAACAATATCGAGCAAAAAAGTCACGTTTGTAATACTATATATTTATTTAATTCTGTTTTTTAACATTTATTGTTATAGCGGCAACAGAAATACATCATCTGTGAAAATTTCAACTGTCTAACTATCACGGTTCATGAGATACAGCCTGGTGACAGAAAGAGGGACGGACAGCGGAGTCTTAGTAATAGTGTCCAGTTTTACTCTTTGGGTACGGAACCCTAAAAACAGTCAAAAGTTAGCTCCTAGTTTCAAAGCTCACTACAAAAGTGCAACTTCATTTGTGTAACTAATCCACATTATATAGGTATACATTAATTGTGCGAATCGCAAAGGAATGGAACTCCTAGACTGAATCGGTGTTTCCTGATGAGTACAATAAGAAGACTCCTTTAAGTCGCAAGTGAACAGGGTATCTTTTAGGTAAGCTTGCTCCATCGTCGACCACATCGTCGTCAGGTGGTGATCAAAAATTTACATATCTTGAATTAAAAAAAAAGTTTTTACACTGAATATAAAATTATGGGATAATTTGCTAACAAGCCGCCATAAGTTTTCATGTTAAATAATTTCTACCTTCTTATTTTTCGAAAGGAAGACTCTGTAGTGTAGATATATGTGTGTCTGTAGTCTAGACTGACTGAGCGGACTCCATGAGATGGATGACCTGTTATAATAAACAACCAGTAATATTTCTAATTTATAATAATTATGTAATTACCTCTTCCTCTTCTAATATTAGATCTTCCTCAGAAACCGCGTCCTCTTCGATTGAAAAATTTGATTCCTCTGACACCATTTTTTCGAGTTTCGGGCGGAATGTTCTTGTGACTGTTGAAATAATGTTACAATAATAATATTAATATGTGAATCACTAATTGCTAAAAAGGCACAAATTGAACATTTGGTCGTAATATTTTTTTTTGCGTTTTTGAACGTATTTCTCTATTTTACATAATCTGTGCAAAAAGGACCAATGAGCAGCTTACAACTCCTGAGATATTGAAACTCAAAATGAGTCGTTTATCGCAGAAAAGGCTCATGGCTCTGAACAAATCCTGAGATGTTTATACATAGGTGAAATTGGAGCACGGCGCTAGAAGAAAGTCGTTGACTTTATCGAGGCATTGTGTAACAACTTTCGCCGAATGTAGGGACCAAACAAAGAACTGTCCCTTGATGAGTATCTGGTCCTGTTCAGAGGTAGACTCGATTTTCGTCAGTACATAAAGAACATGAAGGCTCGATATGTATTAAATTCTATGAGTTGACATCTTCTGATGGATATGTTCTGAACATAATAATGTACACCGGAACACTTGAAGATTCACAGGCTTCGGAAAATTATACAAAATCGACAACGCCATTTTTTCACTTTCGCGGCAAAACTCCTGGTACCGTACTTGCACGTGATACAGTTAATATTGCATAGGTACAGTTATGCCAGTAAGGCTGACACCGGCATACGGTTACCTTACTGCCAAATACCAAAGTCTTTATTTCTTATGACTCTGACAGTACGGCTATAAAGGATGTTGTTGTAGCCGTATACAGGTAAATGATTTAATTTTCGTGATATTGTGAGTACGATTGTAACAGCATTGTGCATTTGTATGCAAATTTCTACTGTCTTTCCATAATAAAGCTACGCCCTGGAACGTGTTAAACAGTTTATTTTGAAACAGTTTTATACACATTTCTATTGCAAATGTCAATAAGAATTTCGCTATGCAAGAAACATTTAATTTGCATTATTATTATGTTCAAAACAATAAACAGTTTATTGCCTATTCTGAAAAATTTGTATTCATAGACATGTGCCCATTTTGCAATTAGTTATTCATGTACTTTATATTATAGGCAAACATAAACAAAAGGTAATATAATAAATTAGTCGATAAGTTTTTAGTATGGTATTAAATTACTAGGCAACCATAAACCTGAAAGAAGTAAAATACTTCTTTTCTTTACATTCCGGGTATAGCTACTTTCAGTCTTACTTATAAACCCCTTTTAATTTTTAATCAATTGCTTAGCTACAGTTTAACAAAAATTTCACTCATAAACGCGATTTAGGGTTAAGTATAGTTGTCAAAATTAAACACCGCCATTGCCTAGTTGCTAAGAGGCAAGATGGCGGGACTGATATATTTCAATAATAATTGTGTCAAAACTTTTTACGTAAGGCACAAAATTGTTTACTTCGACAACCGTTGAATGTAACCTGTCCAAGGATGTTGTAGCTAAAGTAATATCTCGATGCACCTGTCTTAGATTTTCATTTCAATAGATTAATAAAACCACATTTTTGACAGCTGTATTCGTATAATTTCACTTTTAGTCGACTATTTTGGTTATAATCTATGGCGATCGTGTACATTTCGATTATTTTAGATTCTCTGTGTGTTTCTCAACTAAGCAGAGCCTAACTAATGTTTATGAGTGAAAAAAATTGATTATGGACTTAAGAGCTGCTTAACTAAGAGGTGGCTAAGCATTGCTTAGCGACATTTTTATAAGTAAGACTGTTTATGTATATAAAACATGAATAGACAAGCACATAAACTCACTCTGCAGCATTCGATAGTTAATAGAATATAAGACAAAGAAGGTTACTACACCTAGTACACGATACGGCTATCAACAAGACTCAAAGCTATTTAGTCACTGAAATGAAACTTCAAATAAAAAGCATTTATTTTCAGACTTCTAGACAAACAATATCATGGGGAAGACACTGCCTCCTGCAACACAGTTAGTATATGACCAAAGCAAGAGACATCTACAAATCTTTGTAAGTGAAAATGTTCAAATAAAGAATTTTATATGTATTTATATGTGTATTTGTAGGGATAGTGCCTTCCTACTTCAACATATATGCTGAACTGAACTGCCCGTTGGCTTAGTTGGGTTCGCCTCCAAACCATCGGGTGTTGGGTTCGATTCCCGGTGAAAACACAAGTTTTATCCAAGAGAAAAAATGTTTCTGGATCTAAGTGTGATTGTGTGTGTGATGTGAATGTTTCAGCCCGACACAAGTCATCGAACTTAGTCTAGGGCTGTGAGTGTGAAAGCGTTTATATTTATTTTATTTATACAAGTTCTGGTTTTTGTTTGTGATTGATGTAAATGTTTTCGGTATACGTGATACATTTGTTAGATTGAAACATATAATAAATAAATAATAAAAATCTCGTGTCACGGTGTTTATGGTAAAACTCCTCCAAAACGGCTCGACCGATTTAAACCTTTTTTGTAGGTAAATTTGGTAGGTATGAGAGAGATCATAAAGAATTTTTTTCCCCTCCAACCCCCATTTTTAGTATTTTTGTATGTACAATATCCAAAAAGTTTTAAGTATGGTAAAAACACCTTTTCTAAACATGCCGGGTACAGGTACAGCTAGTTGAAACATAAATCAATAAACTTACAGACATGCAATGGTTAGACAGACAAATATTTTATTAAATCACAATAATCATATTCAAACGAAGAAAACATGAATTTGCTTTCAGGGCATACTAGCTTACCCTCCCCTTTAGAGTCTTGCGTTACTTCTTGAGGATATGCAAAAGAACCAAAAATTAAATAACTTACTACTTACTCTAATAAACTAGTCTTTCGCGCTGAACTGAGATCTCGCGCCCACATTTTGGCTCATAGAGAAAAAAGTTTTGAGGTTATAACTTTGCTCGTTTCGTCTTAGTTATATTAAAAAGGAACTTCGAGATACGAGACAGATTTATATTGATGATGATGATGATGATGCTTCCTGGCCGATTTCGGCCTCGGCGACTGTTTTGTGGCTATTTTTTTATTTTTACATTTTTTATGTTTCAGAACTTGGTTGTTCAGCCCGTCGACGGAGTGCTCAAAATACAGTAAGACCAATGTATTGATTTATATTAATACATTGGTCTTACTGTAAGTACATATGCCTATCGAAATATTAATGAGTATACCATATATGTAAACTGTGATGTGAATGTCGCTCTAGTTTTTGTGCGAGGCGTTGGCAATGTGTTGAAATTGTATACGGCTATTTTCTACCGACTTCACAAAAAAGGAAGAGGTACTCAAGTTGACGGTATTTTTTTTGTGTTATTCGTTCCACGATACAGATTTTGTTTCAAAGATGTTGCTTTCTATTTGGTCGTATTTACCTATGATCAAGCTCTGATTAGTAGTTCTTGAAATATTGTCCATTACGCGTGCTTAGTACATCTAAACTGATCAAAGTTTCGAAGATAAAGCGGTGAAGTCGGTTTTTTTAAACTTTGCTTGCGTTTAATTATTTGATGTAAAACCTTTGTATACGATTTATTTTTTCCCTTGCAACACACAGGAAAAAAAGAACCTGCGATAATCGTTAAGTTACGTTTCTTGTTATTAAAATCATCGCCATCCAAACGTTATCTGGAAAATATCGCTGTATCGATAAGACTGTGACGTATTGCTACAGCGACAAAAATAAGACCGTGACTATACGAGTATATATCTCTACTTAGAGATATAGTACTAGCCGTTTCCCGCGGCTTCGCCCACTATTATCAAGTTTAAAAGTAGCCTATGAGTTAATTCTTGGTATAAGCTATGTACATTCCAAATTTCATTCCGTTCATTCGTTCAGCCGTTAAAGCGTGAAGAGGGAACAAGCATACTTTACACACGAACTTTCGGATTACTACTTATTGATTATTTTAAGTGTTTTATGTGAGGTGTAATAATAAAGTATCATATATATCTAAGTATATTATTAACATAATTATGTATTTTATATTGTATATCATTTAAATCTTTCTTTTCTCTCCCTCTCTAATCTCTAAACCATTTTGATGCACACCTACACCACCCCTCCTCTCGTTTACGATGTGTGGTGGACTGGTAGAGAATGGTGTTAAGTCCACCTTTTGTAAATTATGTGCAATAAAGAATTCAATAAATACCTAAGTTCTTATTCTAGTTTGGAACAGTTTTACACGATAAATGGTACCTTTGTGTACCAAATTACGTAATATTAAGGATTTATATGATACACATGTTTGTTTTCCCGCATTGTTACGAGACTAGTTTCGGAACAGTCGTTGCTCCATCAGTCGAGTACGCGCGTAAACCGTTTGGCATCTAGGCGTGTGTGAAATCGTTTAAATCTTTTATATGTGTAATAATTACTAATCTTTCAATTCTTCCGACCACCGGTAAAACAAAATATTTTTTATGATGGCCCAAGGTAAGTTGGTACGTACGATTGTTTCCATCGGCAGGGTTCACTTCAGACATGCGTGCGATGTGGGGCTCATTCTCCAGCACCAGGTTGTAATACCGGCCCCTCAGTGCCAGCAACTCTTCGTGAGTTCCCTCCTCCATCACCTCGCCTTTATCGATGAACACTATGCGAGTCGCGTTCAGTACTGTTGCTAACCTGCAAATGGAATCATCAGCGTCAACAGCCCTCTAATTAACCCACAATCTTCAGCAGTCCTCATCTAACGACGCCAACATATTATTGAGAAAATTGTTTCACATAATAACGTCCTTGGACTACCAAGGGCGCTTTGCACTTGTTTAACCTCAATGCAGTCATCACTCCAAAGTAAACCGTTAAATTAATCCATAAGGTCTAGAATCTCCTTCTTATTTACACAGTTGACATAATACATATTTTCTGATTTCTGATTTCTGATGCAACTTGTTAAATTTCTGACCGAAAGGCAATCTATGTACCGGTGTGAAGTTGGCAGCCAAAATTTATTTTATCTGGCTATAATCCGACATTCGTCAAATTTTACTTCAGTCCTTATGTTTTCAATTTTGACCATTGCCTCGAATATTCTAATTATGCATTCTGCTGATCAGAAAGACTTGTATAATTGTGGGGCTGCCACAATTATACAAGTCTTTCTGATCAGGTGTATGACCTGTTTGACGGTGTCGTTTAGGTGCTTTTTGCTTAGAAAATGCATTAATTTTATAAAATAACATTCTGCTTTGGCTTTTTTCACGCCGAACGTGTCAAAGATTGCCAGAGTTTTCATTTGAAAACAAAGGATTGCCGTCATATAATGTTGATTTAAACAAATAATTAGGATTTTTTTTGAAATCCTTCTCAAATGTATTATATAACATGTCTTCAAGACTATGATTTCCAAATATACAGGATGGCTTTTCTACATTTATTATTTGATATAGAGCTTAGTCATTTAAAAGAAACAGGCAATGATCTGTGGATCATTGCCTGTTTCTTTTACTCTTACTTCTACATAGCTTTACTGTGGTAAAGCTATGTATATTTTTAATTTTTTTTAACCTTTATCAAGCGACATAAAATCTTTAATTAATAGTTCATTTATTGCATATTATGGTATTTTGACACGAGTCACTACCTAACCTCTTCCACCACTTTTGTAATAATCGGGATTGTCAATTAATCCATTTGTGAGAATGTCTAAATGGTGTTTAGTCGATGCTTTTTGCTTATAAGGCACTATGTCTTTATCATTAATTAAAATGCTTAGTCGGCATTTGAAAATTTCTTTATTTCAAATATTTTCATTTACACATGAGTTTATCGCATGTATCACATTTTGTCCAAGTTCGTTAATACCTGACGATCCATGACCACAATATGCGCATTGAGTTAAAAATATATCCGTCTCTTGTCATACACAAATTTATCTGATTTTATAAAGCGACTGTCAAAGTGCCTGTTTTGGTTTTTATTTTTCTTTCTCCACTGCTCTTCAGCAGTTTCGGTCTTTTCATTTGTTTGACTAGTTAACCGTATATATACTGTTGTGTTTTTCTTTTAAAACTGCAAGAAACTCTGATCTTACTTTGCGTATAGATTGTGTACATTTTAGATGTTTTTGGCAATTTAAAGTGGAGTTTTAGTTGGCCAATATAGTTTTCTACGAGAACATTGCTGACTCGGTTGTTTTTCATCATAATCGTCCACAAAGGTGCTAACCATAATATATTCTTTTTTAGTATAACGTATTCGTATTTACGACACAAAAGAACAGTTTTGTGTGTATTATTTTGACACATTTATTTTTTCTTTTTTAACTCTACTGGACCTGAAATCCATTTACTGTGCATAATTCTAAAGTATCCATTGCATTTGTAATGGCTGCATTCAGATACTGCGCTACCTTAGCACAAACATACTTGTTGCATAATATGGCTTTTAGTTATCAGTAACTTTCATAAGTAGGTATGACCGATATTCTTCAAAGTTTACTTCAGTGCTTATGTTTCAATTTTTGACGATTGCCTTGAATATTCTAATTATGACAGCCCCACCATTATAGGAGTCTTTCTGAAAGGCATGATCAGGTGTTATGACCTGTTTGACGGTGTCGTTTAGGTGCTTTTTGCTTAGGAAATGCATTAATTTTATAAAATACAATTCTGCTTTGGCTTTTATCACGCGAACGGGTCAAAGAATGTCAGAGTTTTCATTTGAAAACAAAAGATTGCCATCGTATAATATTGATTTAAACAAATAAGTAGGTTTTTTTTTAAATCCTTCTCAAATGTATTATATAACATGTCTTCAAAACTACGATTTACAAATATACAGGATGGCTTTTCTATACTTATTATTTGACATAGAGCTTATTCATTTAAAAGAAACAGTAAAGCTATGTATATACTGACCTTTATCAAGCAACATAAAATCTTTAATTAATGGTTCATTTATTGCATATGGTATTTTGACACGAGTCACAACGTAACCTCGTCCACCACATTAGTAATAATCGGGATTGTCAACAAATCTATTTGGGAGAATGTCTAAATGATGTTTAGCTCCATGCTTTTTGCTTATTAGGCACTATATCTTTATCATTTATTAAAATATTTAGTCGGCATTTGAAAGTTTCTTTATGTTAAATATTTTCATTACACATTAGTCATGGACTCATTTATCGCATGTATCACATTGTGTCCAAGTTGTTACATCGTTAATACCTGACGATACATGACCACAATATGTGCATTGAGTTAAAAATATATCCGTGTCTTTGTCATACACAAATTTTGCTCATTTTATAAAGCGTTTGTTATAGTGCCTGTTTTGGTTTTTATTTTTCTTTCTCCACTGCTTTTCAGCAGTTTCGGTTTTTTCATTTGTTTGACTGGTTAACCGTTTTTTTTAATACTGTTGTGATATTCTTTTGAAACCGCCAAAACCTTTGATCTTACTTTGCGTATGGATTGTGTAAATTTTAGATGGTTTTGGCAGTTTAAAGTGGAGTTTTAGTTGGCCAAAATAGTTTTCTACGAAAATATTGCTGACTCGGTGCGAACCACATATTCTTTTTTAGTATAACGTATTCGTATTTCGAACACAAAAAACAGTTTTTGTGTGTATATTTTGACTCATTTATTTTTTTCTTTTTTAACTCCGCTGGATCTGTAATGCATTTACTGTGTATAATTCTAAAGCATCCATTGCATTGTAATGGCAGTACTTACTGCGCTACCACAGCACAAGCATACTTGTTGCATATTATCGCTTTAGTTATTAGTAACTTTCATAAGTATAACCAATATTCTTCAAAGTTTACTTCAGTTCGTATGTTTTCATTTTTGACGATTGCCTTGAATATTCTAATTATGACAGCCCCACAATTATATGAGTCTTTCTGAAAGGCATGATCATGTGTTATGACCTGTTTGACGGTGTCGTTTAGGTGCTTTTTACTTAGGAAATGCATTAATTTTATAAAATACAATTCTGCTTTGGCTTTTGCCACGCCGAACGTGTTGCCGCCGATTGTCATAGTGCCTGTTTTGGTTTTTATTTTTCTTTCTCCACTGCTCTTCAGCTGTTTCGGTTTTTTCATTTATTTGATTCGTTAACCGTTTTTTTTAATACTGTTGTGATTTTCTTTTGAAACCGCCAACACCTCTGATCTTACTTTTCGTATGGATTGTGTACATTTTAGATGTTTTTTCATTGTAGGCAGTTTAAAGTGCAGTTTTAGTTGGCCAAAATAGTTTTCTACGAGAGCATTGCTGACTCGGTTGTTTTTCATCATATTCGTCCACAAAGGTGCTAACCACATATACTTTTTTATTATAACATCTCACATTTTCGGACAGTAAAAATCATTTTTATCTGTGTGAGTGTTAATGGCTTCAAAATTAGTTTAACCCGCTCATAAAAGAGGCTTTGGGTTGTTTTTCATCATATTCGTCCACAAAGGTGCTAATCACATATACTTTTTTAGTATAACATCTCACGTTTTCGGACAGTAAAAATCATTTTTGTCTGTGTGAGTGTTAATGGTTTCAAAAATTAGTTTAACCCGCTCATAATATCGCTCACTGGTATTGCGCTGTTTTGTCTTTGTGAAAGTTTTAAAGGGCATCTGTTAGAAGACCTCAATCGAAGAAATTCGGAGAACTTAAAATCATTAAACTTTCCAGTGCACAAACAGCTTGATCATTAAATGTTTCCGAGTTAGGCAATATGAACACGTTTTTTGTGAAGTTTCAAATTCTTTCAGCGTTTTACACATCGTTAGACGTGCTAAAATATCTCTTAAAGCAATTTTTTTCTTTATACAATTTATTTCAATGTCATTGCATAATTATCATTTTAAGAAAATGAGCACGGTACAAAAAATCGGTGTTATTTCCTTAGAAATGCTATTTTTATTATTCATCAAGCTTGCGTTATGTATTGCAATAGTTTGCAACTGTTAAATGCTTTGCAAAGGCCGTGCCAGAGACTTGTCCGTCACAGCTCCGCTCCGCAGCTTCACATCGGTAATATAATTTGAGGAGCTGTTGATATTTTTTTTCTTTTGACAGGTTTGTATTATTATTACAACATCCTAGGTTACCTGCATTCACCTTTGATTCGATACGTAATATGAATCTAACTAGTTTATCCAAAGTTTTTTTTATTATTTTATTACATAATTAGTTGTATAAGTAAAGTTACAGATACAGAAAGTCATAAATTTAGCAATTTTTTAGTACTTACCATCCACGTATTTCGACCTTAAAGTTCATAGATACCTGTGGCTCACCATAACGGTGGTCCTTCCGTAGGCTGCAGCATCCAAAGCTTTCTGCACTTTGGCCTCACTGTGAGAGTCGAGTGCTGAAGTCGCTTCATCAAGCAGAAGGATCTTGGGTTTTCGCACTAGGGCTCGAGCAATTGCAATGCGTTGTTTTTGACCACCGGAAAGCTGCGCGCCTCTCTCGCCTATCATTGTTTCGTAACCCTATTAAATGACAAAAATATTTGAGACGTTGTCGCAAGATAATATCCGTGATGAGAGTGGAATTTATATGAAAATTTAAACTTTTTGGGCCAAACCGATTTAGATTAGTAAGGCTACGAGATCTTTTTTAAGTAAAGTCAATTATCCCACTTTCACTGTAGCATATAAAGGTGCATATACACTTAAATGATGGCAGTTACACAAGGTCACGCATGACAATCTTTATATTTTATGGTTTTATTAAAATTATATATAAATGCGTCTCAAAAAATACACGGTGAAAATGTTCTTTGACTAATAAATATATGTATATAAAATAACTTTTACAGTGTTCTGATATAAAATGAAGGAACATAATGGTTTCAAAAAGAAAAATTGATTTGATTTGAAATTTGTTAACCGTTATATTTTCAAATGCTATGAATATTCTAAAAAAAGCGTTCTTCCTCATATTATACAGATTCTAACGAATATTTTTATATGCCAGGTTTTTGTCACGAATTTTAAAAAAACAGTTACTAAGTCACGCGTTTTAGGAGACATTCTGATATCTCCGCCTTGTCTCTTGTCGTCGACAAATAGCTCATTCCCTCATATAACAAGACATTCTACAAATGTCTGGAATTAATTCTTTCTTTTTCTTCTTTCTACAATTAATTCTACAAATCTGCGACCATTTACGAATAGCCTGACCTATAAAAATAAGAAATTTACCTACAACTACAACAATAGGAAAATTTAAAAATAATACCTCAGGCAATTTTTTGATGAAGTCGTGGCAATACGCCTGTTTCGCCGCCATTATGATTTCGTCGTCCGTACAGCTGGGGTTACTCAACCTAAAAAAAGAATTAATAATTGATGAAAAATGTCATTCTTTTATGAATTGAATTGAATTATTATCACTGAATTCTCATTATTTTGTATAATACAAACAAGGAGTTAATTGAAATTTTTTTTTTCGATAAATTTACATTTATTTACACTCGTAACGATTCGCCGACCCTTGGGCCGATCGTGCTGCTCTATCGCTTGTTCCGCGCTCTCGCTTGCACACTCGGGCTCAGGCGGAACGTGACACTTTTTCATGCGTGCAGCCGGTGTTTATCGATTCATAAGATGGTATCACGTCAAAAAGATATTAGTTTAATCTGCTATCTAATAATTATTATTATAATCTTTGTACTTTTTAGCTTCAACCCAAACGTATGTACTAACCTTATATTCTCCTTGATGCTGCCAGCAAATAACACTGGCTCTTGTCCGACTACAGCTATATGGTTTCTCAAATGCCTCACGTTCATATCTCTCAGGTCGTTTCCAGATTCAGTAACCGCTCCTGAGTCTGGGTCATACATCCTTTGGAGAAGTTGCAGCACTGTGGATTTGCCGCATCCACTAGAACCGACGAGGGCTACTGTTTCGTTTTTGCAGATTTTTAAGTTGATGCCATTGAGGACCTGCGAGAGAAACTCAGTGCTAGGATTGAACTTAATGTACTTGTAGATTAAATAGAAGGACTTGGTAAGCCAGTAAAGTCGTAGCAGAGGCCACGATGATTACAAAGCGTGAGGTAAATAAATTTAAAACATTTGTTAACTATATGTTCTTTAATTTTATAGAATAAAGTATATGTGCTTTATTCTATCTAACAATGATTAATTATTTCTCCGTATTTATTTATTATTTAATAGCAGTCAAGACTCTAACCTGTACATCCACTCTCGCTGGATATCTAAAATACACATTTTTAAGCTCCAAATCACCGGTGATGATAGGAGTTGTTCCATCTTTAGACAGACTGTCAATGACTGGCTTTCTATCCATAACTGAGAATATGGCAGCTCCTGATGCGCAAGCATTGTTTATTGCTTCCATGTGAGGAGCAGTCAGACCGACATTTTGGGCACCTTGGAGAACGCTGAAGAATATCTATGGAACATACAGTTGTTTAATTAGACAGAAGGAAAGGACAAAAATCATCTAAAGTGACTTGTAGAGTACACCATTATTTATTTTTCAACATACTAAACATTACTATAGTATCATTCAACTCAGATAATAATATTTTAAATTTCGGGTATAATTTAGACGGCCACCAAAAATTCTAAACGGTTACCAAAATGGATAAATGGTCACCAAATTACGTTTCCTAAAATAAAATTTCCTGTGACAGAACCGAATCGGATAACAGTAGGTTAAGGTTATATTTTTTTAAATAATGAATACAAAAATATTTATAATACGAAAAAATTGATTTATTTAATAATATTTTAGGAAACGTAATTTGGTGACCATTTATCCATTTTGGTAACCATTTAGAATTTTTTTGGTGGTAAAATAGGTACTTTTTTGGGCGGTGTTTAAGCACAAGCCTTAAATTTCTACACCATGCAACAGATCTCCATTCATGAATAATATTATTTGTACTGATTTTAATAATAGAACATTCTGACAGAACCATCTCGTTGACCTGAGAGTCAATTCGGTTTATTACATCATAATTTAAATTTGTTATTGACTTACTATCATGAGCACAGCCGGCGTATATACCGGCACTACTTCGCGCCTGCTGTCCAAGATTAGCCCCACTCCATACCAGAAGGCCAATGCATAAGTCGCGTATATGATCAACCACATCACCCCGCTGCCAATTCCAGAGTACACCCCTTTTTTGGAGCCCATCTTTTTCGCTGGCTCTAGGCGAAATTGATACCTGTAAGATTTTAAAATATTCAGAGTAATATTATCAAAAAGAACACTGTTTATTTCGTAGTTTTAAAATTTAGTTTTGTCTCGGCCATGAAACTGAACATTTAAACTACAGGCCAGTCAATGCTACACATCTTCATTTATACCTCTTCACTTCCTTGTCCTCTCCTCCAAAAGCGACGACCGTGCGGATGGAAGACAGAACTTCTTCAGCGATCACACCTGCTACGCTGTAAGCCTTCAACTCTTGGGTTGTTATCGATGATTGCACCTGCAATCAATGTAGATTTGATGCCATAAATTTTAATGGATACTGACGAGCAAGAAGCAGAAGAATATGATTATTCATGTGTATCCAAAAGTTATTCATACCTTCGCCACGACGGCAGTGGTAGCTATAATAACAGGTGCAGTTGAGAGAATCACCAACGTCAGTTCCCAACCATACCAAAACGATATAAGGACAGCGAAGACGAATGACGTCACGAGGTATATCAGCATCGGTACCTTTTCACCGATTCCTTCGCGATATTTCTCCACGTCACTGTTGGAAATTGTGGGTCATTATCAAGTACAATGGTTGTTGATTCATGCGGAAAACTAAGCGGAAAATTATTTTGCAACTTACTCAGATACTTTTGTGGCAAAGTTCATAGTAGTGTTAAGGTCGTACCAAGAGATATCCTGTCTTAATATTCCTTGAAGGAACTTCTCTTTTACTCTGTCAATCTGAAAAAACAGACGAGACAGCTGATATACTCAGATTGTAATAACCCAGATTCTATGTTCGTTTGAAAGCTCGACGAGTCAACACCAATTTACTTATTCCTAATTAATAATAATAATAAGTTTATTTCAAATAAAGTAAGAAACATTCAGAAGCATCTAGTATGTGATTACTTAAATAACACAAGTCTTCTTAAGTAACAGAAATCTTATTAAAGTGATGACAAGTAACAATAGTTATGTAATGCATACTGACATAACATGAGAATTTGTAACCCTAGCTCCCACACTAGGAAAACCTGTGTCGTGGGAGGTAGTTCTCTTTCGTTTTAGGTATATAAAAGTAATAAAAAATTAAATACAAAGGTTAGTCAACGAGAGGGAGATATGTTTGATGTGTGTGTGTGTGTGTTGTGTATTTTATATATGTGTTTTAATAATACGGACAAGATTAATGGTTGCGTGTTTTGTTTTGTAAGGAATGATAGGTATAGTTTAAGTTATAGGTAAAAATACAAGTGACACAACAGGAGGAGTAAACTATATATCATATGATCCCAGCCTACAATACATATAGTACAGAGCACTTACGCTGCGACAGTCAGATAATTTTTTATTCGATTTAGATAAAAGGGCCTGATTCATCTTCGTAATACCTACAGCGTTTTGATAAGCTTAATTAGCAAATGTTAGGTTGTACGGATGGAGGAATCAAAAGGACTGCATCTCGGAGGCGATGAAGCAGGCCCATATGGTTATCTAGGCACTTTTATCAAGTAATTAATACGCTATTATTTCTTCTGACATTTTATTATTTGTTACTTTATTGATATTAAATTTTATATTTAATCTACTATGTATTCATATTTCTATTCTCATGCATGCATTTTCATATGGCAAAATAGAAGGACTAACCATAATTTATACTCTATTTAGTATGAAATATACGTATTTCATTATTCAAGTAAATTGGTTTCATTGTCTGCATACGATACAGTTGTCTAAATACTATAAAGTTAGATTCTCGAACTAGTTCTTGGAGACAGAGAGCATAGACTATAAGAAGTCTTACCTGCTTTAGCGCAGCATAATTGAAGAGATCGACGCTGATAGCTCCGGCGACGAACTGGATGATTGAGAAAACGGTGCACCCGATACCGAAAGCCACAGAGTCCTCAATCAACGCCTCCCTGTTCTCCTCGGGGCTCGCATCTGTCCTGGAAATGTATGAGCATGTAAGTACTGGTATAAGCAAACAATTTCAAGCAACCATTACAAGCTACTTCTCTGATGGCAAGACGATCCCCAGCATATAGCCATATAAAAACCTACAATAAAGTCACTCAATCATGCAACATTAAAAATCTCCTCTTTTATGGTTGTTGAGAAAAATGGCTTCTTAAATTGTCATATGACGATACCGAAAACCTCATATAGTTCCCAAATACTACTCTCAACCCTCGGAAACACGTACACACACACGCACATGCACACACTGATTCACACATAGGTACTCTAACTCACACACACAGACACAAACTCAAACTCAGTTACTATTTAATCTTACCGCACAATTATTTCATAAATAATGTTTGTAAGCAATGCGTTTTTCTGTTTATTGCCAACCACAAACTAATATGCAGGAAAACTAAACACCTTTAGTAACCGAACTTTTATCAGTTAACTCCCACCCGAGTCTCAAGATACAGGCCTCGAGCTTAGTTTAAGACTAAATGTTAAAACTGTTCTACACACGGCAAATTTCAACTTTGTAATTTATTTTAAGTTAATTTGTGTACCTTTTTGACAATACATTTGTCTTTATCTTATCTTTATTAAGGGAAGTGAACCATTAATAAATTTTTGTTTTTGTAGCATTTGCCATGCTATAAAAATATTACATATATTGTGATCCATCAAGTTAGGATCCTAACGGGTCCTTTTCGATGGATTTTTTATGGACACCAAATCTAATGTTAATAAATAAAATGTCAATTCGGTAGCATGATGGAATCTTTTAAAGCTTGATTAAATCAAATATTCAAATAACGTTTATATTGATTAAGGCTAAAAATAGCAACACCTACTGCTGATTACAGAAAACCTATATCGACGAATTTGTTATTGTATCCTCAATTCATTTAAAACGCTGCTCAAAATAAATTATGGAAATTAACTTTAGTATTGTTAAGATACCAGTTTCATTCATAAAATAATAATTACATAAATGAATACAGTAAAGAGTACCTAGTTTAAGTTGACATCCTACTAATATTATAAATCCGACAGTTTGTGTGTAAGTGTGTAAGTATGTTTGTTCCCTCTTCACGCTTTAACGGCTGAACGGATTTGGATGAAATTTGGAATGTACATAGATTATACCTAAGATTAACACATAGGCTACTTTTTATCATGATAATAGCGGGCGAAGCCGTGGGGCACGGCTAGTTTGAATATAATTGTATCACCATGGCTGTTTAGGTTGTTGTTGCTGCTTAGTGATTTGACTTAATAACTTTTATATATGTAAGTTTTCAAGCTACCATGGTCACTTTCACTATAAATATTTGTATGAATAACGGGATATTTACCATGTATTTCGTTTGTTTTGAGTTTCCGATATTTCGGCACTGTTGCAAGCGCCATGATCACGGAGTAACTGGAGTAGTGCGGGTGGATGTAGATTTAGATTTACGAGCATACGAAACGGTCTACCCGCTTTCGTACTCGTTTACTGCGTTGAACACCACTACCATTGTTATCACTTTGAGCTTGAACTCGATCGCGACACACAACACTCACAGTATCCTTACGCGAATTGACTGAGACACGTTTATTGTTGTTTCCACACAGTCTCACCACAGGATGCCAGACATTTGACAGTTGAAAGCCATTTTCACGATTGATATTACTAAACTTAGATATCTCAATCGCTTCCCTCACCAGTCTAGGTATGTAGTGGCGTTCAACTGACAAAAGGCTTGCAACAGTGCCGTAATATCGGAAACTCAAAACAAACGAAATACATGGTAAATATCCCGTTATTGATACAAACATTTATAACTTTTATATATTATGAATACTAACATTTTAATTTCAACACCATTACATTTATTATAAAATGGTCTTATTAAATATTATTTAGTTGTGTTAGTAACTTAAATATAAATATATTATAGTCTTTTAAATGAGTTGCATGCCATATGTTGGCCTTTAATATTTTTTGACATATCTGTCTACCAATATTAAATTTTTGGAATAAATAATTGTATCATTGTATGTGTCTATAATAAAACCTTAAAACTAAGCTAAAATTATCCTAAGCGTATTCCAGATTAAGTGCGCCTCAGCCTTCTAAATAGCGATTGGGATCGATTCCCGGTGGAAATACAAATTTTATCCTCAAGTGAAATTTATCTTACTGATTCTGGGTAAGATTACATGTGTGAATGTTTCCGGTACCCATAAGTAATGGAACAAAGCGTTAGGCTGTGAGTGTAAAAATTAAAATAAAAAAATACTAAAAAATATTAACTCACAGTATCCTGCCTCCACCAAACATTGAGATTGTAAGCGTCTCCACCGAGGTTCCTTTCATTATGGTGCGGTCTATCAGTAACGCCGTGAACTCGCCGTAGATGATTACGCCTATTGGCACCATCAGGCCGTTTATAGAAGCCATGATGACCCCGATAACGAGCAGTATTAGTTCCCATACTGTTGCGAATCTTAACTGGAATTATATATTTGTTTTATTATTAACTATTTGATTAGTATAGCTACTCGAAATCATATTAGTATGATGGTTGAATTTTCTAGTGTGAAAAAATGTGAAGCAGTAGATCCACTTGAAACTATATTGATAAATTTAGCAACGTCTTTATCCATATAAAAAAACACTTTAGATGTATTATAAAAGTAAAACAATATGCATGGGTTTCTACGAGGAGATAATAATGTTAAGAACTAAAAATAATACATATAAAACTCTTTATTGTCAAACCTCAGATAAAACTTTTAAAATGATACAATACTTACTAACTTAAACCAAGAAACAGCAGGTGGTCCTTCCTGGTCTAATTCACTGCAATAGATATATTGAAAGATGATCTAAGCATGTTCTCTACCAATCCAACATGATAAACGTCTTGAAATCTGAGAGAAAATAAAGTAAATAAGTAAACCCAAACTAAAGGTAATTAAATATCTTAGGTGCAAGTGCAAGACTAATATAATTAAATCAAAATAGTATAAAGGAAGTCAAGATTAAAATCTATCTATGTATAAGACAATATCGTCTATCTACGAAATAATATATGATAGATGGACAATATGGACATTAGCCAAAAAGCGCCGGCGTAACTACTCGAGGCGCGAAGCTAAACTTCAGACTTAACCAACCCCGACATTGTGATATCGTATAATATCACACAATACCATCCGTATCCTCAAAATAGTCTGGAAACATAAAAATTTACAATATATTTAAAAATGGAAGACGAATAACAAAGGGATCAAAAGGAGGATGGAGTATTTTACTATAAAAGAAGAAGTTAAGTCGTCATTTTGATATATCATTGTCATTACCATCCGTATCTTTAAGTCGTTCTGGATATATAAAGAGTTACTAAATATTTAAAAAATCGAAGACGAATAATAGAGATCAAAAGGAGGTTAAAGTATTTTACTATTTAAGAAGAAGAACATCTTACATGATCGAATCTTTCGATGAGGTCGACAATTTCGATCAACGTGAGTGATAGCCGTATTTTTAATAATATTATGTGGATGAAATAGATGTAGAAGTATAATTGTGTGCATACAGTCAGCACGTGGTTTTCCACTTCCGTACGTCTAGATAACTGAGCGTTGTTCTATTCGTAGAGTTTGGCTGACACATCCAAGTGTGTCTCGAGCCATCTATAAAACATCCTATTATGACATGTTTGGCTTATGAACCAAGATTCTAATTATAAAATGAAACCAATATTTATAAAAGTCGATCAGTATTCTGTATCAACTTCTTTCAAATTCAAACCTGCGTTCGTAACATTTAAGCTATATGACCTTATTATTTTTATGTCATGTAGTTCATTGCCTCAGACATTTATATAATTCGAACTCATGTATTTGTATTTATTCATTTCAGATAACTTAGATATGTAACAAAGACAAATCCAATTCATTACATAGTTAAGGAAGGCCAGAAACGCTTAATGAAATGTACACAATTCGTCATGGAATAAATCTAGATCCGGATGCAGAGCTAACATATCGTTAAATTCTATCAGGTGAGATAGTGGTCAAATGCTTGCCTATCAAACATAAAAAAAATTGGTTACCCTGACAGTGTGGGCGTTGGTACAAAATTCGTCATGGAATAAATCTAGATCCGGATGCAGAGCTAGCATGTCGTTAAATTCTATCAGGTAAGATAGTGGTCAAAAGCTTGCCTATCACACATAAAAAAATGGTTACCCTGACAGTGTGGGCGTTGGTCTAATCTCATTAAAAAGTTGGTGTATAGTTCCTTCCAATATTAGTTAAGTAATTTGAAAATACTCGCCCTAAATGTCCGAATTGCATCATTATAGAAAATCTTGTAGCTAGTTATCAACGACTAATTTTAGATCTCTGCTTATGCTCGTAACACATATCTCTTTAGTTTTAGTACCTTCAATATTTTCATCTCTGTAGCTAACTAAAGGCTAGACTAGTAAACTGTAGAAGACAAGCAGTCCTTTCAATTCCCATCTCAAGTAGTACGTTTCTAATTACCTATTTGAGGTACGAGTACTTACCCCTCTTGATTATGAGCTTTCTCAGCTAAATAAGCGGAGTGCTGCGCTAATGCGCTGATAGTAAGCGAGTTCTGTCGCCAGCCAAAGCTATGCGCTGGTCTGAGGCTGGTGACGCTGCTGCGACGCGATTCGTACCGCGCGAACTGATTGACGCTCTTTACCGACTCATCGCGTTTCATTCTCGGGTCAACCGATCTGGAACAAATAGATGCCCTTATTAAAATAAAAAAAACAAACGCATTCACACACTAAGTTTAAAGACGTGTATCGTGGGTGCCGGAATCATTTACATATCACACACATAATTGAATGCACAGTGTGGGATGCAACTTGTGTCGACCTTTAGCTCCGTCACATTTTCCTGAAACACAATGGGGTTGGCGCCGCGGTATCTTCGGCACCGCAAACGGCGAAAATATTGAAACCTCGGCAGCGGTTACATATTTAAGCCCTTTGGTGTTGAGACTGGGCCTGTGGGGACCGGCTCATTCTATGTTCAAAAATGTATCAAAGGGCCTGGTTGAGGCGACGCGTGATCAAAATGCTGGTACATATTTGGCTCAACGTATTCATGCATTGCAATTCAAAGAGGCAATGCCGCCAGCATGATGGGAACGCTACACACTGGTAGTGGGCTTGAGCACTTGAGTTACCAATAAGCTCGATGTCTTGTAGGTATCTTGGGTCTTTCCTGTATAGATGTATATAATTTCAGTTCAGTTTGAGGCTATATAGGCAATTGGCCCGTAGATACCTAATAACACCCAGAACCAGAAGCACAAATGTTCCTTGAGATGAAAATTTGTGCTCCTGCCGAACCCAAAACCCAGAAACTTCATTCTCGTGATTATTTATTTTAACCGAGATAGAAACAGGACATGGTTCTTAATTCGGTTGTCTTTTTATGTTTGTTTCCTCAGAACTACGTTATTTATGAACCAATTTGAAAAGTTCTCCGAATTTTATTAAATGATATACTTTCAGATTTGTCGCCCAGAAATTTCATCAATATTGGTTTAGTTTCTTAATCAAATTAACTAGAAAAAATATGACATCCAAGTAAACGAAATTTTTCACTTATTTTTACCGACTTCCCAAAAAAGGAGGAGGTACTCAGGTCGACTTGTATTTTTTTTTTTTATGTGTGTTACCTCATAACTTCTCTCCACGTGAGCCGATTTCGAAATTATTTTAGTTTGAAAGATGTTGCTTTCTAATTGGTCCCATTTAAATTTGATCAAGATCTGATCAGTAGTTCTTGAAATATCGTCTATAATGTCTATTTTGTGACGAATAATGCGTACTTTGACAATGTTCTCGTTTACCCGAATTCAAAAAGTTACCACATAACTTTTTTCGTTATGAGCCGATTTTGATTATTCGTTTTTTATTTGAAAGCTGGTGCTTTTTATGTAGTCCCACTGAAATTTGACAAAGGTCTGATCTCTAGTATTTGAGTTATAGTCAATATAATATATAATATAATGCGTGTTCATACGTTAAATCTGATCATGGTTCCGATGATAAAGTGGTGAAGTCGGTTTTTTTAAGCTTTGCTTGCGTTTAATTATTTATGTTTTTTTTAGTAGAATTTTTTTTTTACTTTAATTTAATTTGTATTCGTAATATGTTCAAATATACTTAAGTATTAGAGTAGTAGATACTTAAAAAGGGAAATATGCGCGGGAGTTGAACCAGCGGCCATTAGGTGCCGCGCCAACGTGTCATGCACTATTACCTACACAATAGATACTTACGTATTATTGTGGTTGTGTTACGGCTGGTCAGAGTACACATATAACTTTTTAGTATATATTTATAGCTTAGCTGTGCATCGTGGCTTCGTCGTAAAAACGTGTGCTCTCACCCGAAATCAAACCCAATACGAGCTGCAGAAGGCAGACGCGCATGTTACTACGCCAGCGGGCACATAGAGTTTGAAGACTTCTCATCTATCTTATAAGCTGAAAAATTCAGGAGCCGTGAAATTTACATCAAACAAGATGCCTCGCGGCTTTGCCTGAGTTAAATTGAATTTCAAAATTGTTTATTTGCTCGGGATCCATAGGTCACTAATGAAACTTAATGACTCGAATAATGGATTCACAAATTTTTAGCTCTTTCGAGAAGAACCTGGCAAGAAACTCAGCGCATTTTTCCATTATTTTTTCAAATAAAAACTTACAGTGAAAAATACTAAGTTATCCGAACCTATATGTACATATATGTATAGGTTTATCTATAAGTAGCTTTCGCCAGAAATCGCTGGTGCTTTTTGACTTCATACATCCTTGTCATTTACATAGTCACTGGTTTTGTCATAAGCTTTCTTTATCAAAACACTGTTTACTATTGATTTAAGTGTTAATGACAATAACATTTATGTTTTATGTTTATGTACATGAAAGAAATAAAAGGATTCTATGTTCTAGACTGCATAGGATACCAAATTTCAATTGAATCCATCTAGAGCAGCCATTCGAGATTCAACATAGTAGGAAATAGTAGGAATATTACGATAGTATTTTCAAATAGCTAGTCACTTGTGATATTTCCGAAATCTATTGATATGTCGGCATATGCAAGCATACATTGACAATGTAAATGATGGACCGCACCTATAGATATTCGATTTGTAACTACCGATTATAACTATTTATCCTACTTAATATTATAAATCCGAAAGTTTGTGTGTTAGTATGTTTGTTCCCTCTTCACCCTTTAACGGCTGAACGGATTTGGATGAAATTTGGAATGTACATAGATTATACCTAGAATTAACTTTTAGGTTACTTTTAACTTGATAATAGCAGGCGAAGCCGCGGGGCACGGCTAGTATATATATATTCTACTAGCTGCGCCTCGCGGTTTTACCCGCGTATGTTTCGAACACGCTGGAATTCCGGGATAAAAAGAAGGCTATAGTTTTTCTTAAACTCTAGACTATCTTTGTACCAAATTTCATTTAAATCGGTTCACTAGTTTTGGCGTGAAAGCGCGACAGACAGAAGATAGACAGACAGACAGAGTTACTTTCGCATTTATAATACTAGTAAGGATTATAACTTTTGGCGTCGAGTCATGTTGTATTTACCTAAAATTTTACGTTCTATGGACTTGTCATAAGTGACTTACTATTTGAAAAATAATGTAGCACTTAGTGGTAATCTATAAAACATATTTCATAGATGAGAAATAATATTCGTACGTGTATATATAGGTATTGACATTTAATCGTTTTACATGAGATAACTTTTCGCCAATCTACGATCTTTGATACCTTCCCGCTGATCCTTCTATACTGTGTACATTTATTTACATTATCTAATGAAGTTATTGTATATGATGCATTCTAGAGTCATTGACTTGCATGGTTCTCTAGGCTAAGATGTTTATTACATTAGCACTTTGATAAATATTATATCTAATACAATAGTTACAAAAACATCGATTAGTATGGCTGCTTACGTTGTCGCATTGCGGTATGTTTTCGACGGAACGCGTGAAATGACTGAAAACGTACTTCCTGAAAACGACTAAGTATTACCTACCTAAATCAAATCGATCACATTTTTTGTTGGTCGGGTTATAATAGACGCCTTGCACACTACCATTCTTCCTGTAATATCGTCCAGCTTACATTAGCACTATAAACTCTTAGTTTTATTTGCTTTCACACTCACTTTAGTTGTACACCCCCGTTACATGGTTGATCATCTTTCTATTCAAAATCCACTCCACCTAACTTGTCTGGAAGTAACCGCTGTTAGCGATAATACCGCCTATTGTTCCTACACTTTAGTTAATAAGGTGTCTCTCACTGCTTCACACTGAGTTTGGGACTTTTATCGTGAGTGCCGATACATTCACATCACATACACAATCACATCCAGAACCAGAGATAAAAAAATACTTCCACTAGGATATAATCTGTCAACGTGATGAGCAAGCTGCCCACTGGTAGTGGGCTAGAGCAGTATAGACAACTATAAGGCTGTTGGCTGATAGTGATATCTTTTGAAGTACTTATGTTAAAATCATTTTCGATTAGACATTGTGAGGGAGCTCAACGTCTACCCAAATCAATTGATATTATTTATATAGCATTAGCCATGCTAGGCAGAACTATAGTAATTATATTTATAAGGTACATGTATAAAATTTTATATATACATATTTATTACTCCTGTAGAAAACTATTTATAGTTACATGTATCTTTAAAATATATAGATCCTACGCAAGGAACTTGAGTTTAAAAATTACAAAGCAAACACCTGCGAAGTTAACCTTCATCGATTTATATAGATTTCCTTCAGAGATTATCTTATTATTATAATAAAATATGTTCAATAATATCGCGGGCTACTTCAGCGTTGCGGACGGAACAATTTGTTTGTACAAATGATATTGTGCAAATAATTGCAAAATTTGCCAGAGTGGTGGCGCTTCCATTGGTGGAATAAAAATCGCGTCTGGCAACAGTACCTATACTTCATACTAATTTAATTAGTTTGTCTCGGCTGTACAAACAATTCATATAAATATAAATATTCATTTTTACGGCAAAACCTTTGTTTTTGGTTTGGTTATAACAATAGTATATCGTATAATAGTTCTTCTCGAGATGGCTGTAATTTTGCGAATCTGGCAGTAGAATCATTAGCTTTCATGAGTACCTCTTTGGGGCCTATGTGAATAAACGATTGTGATTTGATTCTATTTGAGTAATTGTAACAATATATAAAAGTGAAACGTGGTCTGTTTGTTTGTTTGCATATCCTTCATGTAAAAATGTACGTAGATTGCCAAAGCTCATGAGTTCCGTATATGCTATTTTTACCCGACTGCTAAGGAAGGTAATAATTATAACAAGTCTTTTGTAACTTTAAGTTGACTCGTGTTTTTTTATTACTTTCTTATTTATCTTTCGTAGTTCGGCTTGCCCGTAATGATGTTTTAATAAATTTTAATATTTATTATTTTTCTTTTCTGTTGAGGCTATGGTGTCAAGTGTCAACTGGCGTAGGCGTGCATGAAGCGATGCCGTTATTTGTGATACAGTGTAGTTTAAGCAACTATTAATAAATATAGATTGTAAAGAATCTTAATTATTACGCAAAATATATAATTTTTAGAACAAAGTCGTTGAACTAAATAACCTAAGGATGCGTCACCTACAAGACCCCATATTCCCAATCCGACAATTCTTTTTCTAACAGTACTAAAATTTCCATGGAGCGATGTCGACTAAAAATATAATTTAAATTTTTGTTCGGTGGAGCCCAATGGATACAAAGTATGGACATTCAAGCGTTTGAAAACAAGAGCCGTGGAGCGCAGTGGCATAACCCTGGAATAAGAAACAAGGTCTGATAGCTTTATGGTATTTCACAAATAACCTATATGTATAAGAACATATTTTACGGGTATATTTACCTATTATACCTACATGTCATCATATTACCACACACTTGTCCGGTATAGATGTAAATTCTAAATACTTTGGTCTGGACCCCAGACATAATAACCAGTTGACTGCTTTTCTCACCTCACGAAAACAAAAACGGATCGGATAATCATCGGCCAATCACAAGCATACAATTATTTCACCCTCTTCCCTGCTGGTGAGTTTCGTTATAAAAGAAAATTAGCCTTTGCCTTGGTTTTATAATCTTTGGTCTGGCCTACCGCATTGCTCTGTCAATATTGTGAACTGATATCAGTCAAATGCCTCCATTTATAAGTAACAGGTATACTTCACTACTTATCTGATTACTCTGCTAGGTGACGTTGCATGATCACTGTTTGTTATAAATCAATTAATCTGTCGGAAGATCAATACTAAATTGGAGCCTTTTCATTGTGAGCACTAGTTTGTAGACAATCCGTCGACACATTGCATGCGAGGAGCAAACACGACAAAGGTCGGCCATACTAACAATCAATCAAGTGTACATATATAAATATATATAAATATTTATATAGGTATAAAGGTATACTTAATTGATAATTAGTATGTAGTAAGTTAATGAGAGATTTGACATACCTCCAGTTCGCTCGAAGCGTTTTGATTTTACGTTCATCATCCGTACGAAAGAGTGGAACTCATTGTCTGCGTCTTTGTTCCCTGAACAGTACAATCTGGGTGACTTTAAGTCTAGAGTGAATAGGTACCGTCTAGGCAAGCAACTTCCATCTTTGGCCGCATCGTCACTTTCCATCAGGTGAGATAGCGGTTAAATGCTTGCCTATCTAGCATTCAAAAAATGTACTCTGCATGTAAATGGCGACTGGGTTCTAGGTTCAGATAATTGAACTAAGTTCAATTAGTTGGAGATAGACGTAGGTATGACTTTTGGGAATTATACCAGTCGACTTCTTGCGTCTGAGATGATTCAGATTCAGGTTCAGATTGTTTATTGCCTCCATTTATACAGTACAAGATGTTATATAACAAAAAGTAGGTACAATGTCATGGACCCTCTCGGAATCAGCAACTTAGAATAGGATGAAACGTATGAATGTGGGGGAATTATACCTAGCTGTCCGAAGGTACCGATTTGGTACCACCAAGTGTTCCGTGTCATCATACAGTAGTGGGTACAGGCACGTCTCGAACTTGGCAGGTTTCATATATACTTGTTGTTATATCTTATCTATAATATAAAAATGAATCGCAAAATGTGTTGGTAAGCGCATAACTCAACAACGCCTGGACCAATTTGGCCAAATCTTTTTTTAAAATGTTCGTTGAAGTTCAAGGATGGTTTTTACGTCGAGAAAAATTAGAATTATTGCTGGAAAAACCCTAAAAATAGCCTTTTTCTTTTTCCCATACAAATGCACCCGGGCGAAGCCGGGGCGGATCGCTAGTAGTCTATAATAATTACAAGTTTGAAGCTTTTGAAGCTAATCCATACAGGATTACCATTTTGACAATAGAGCAAATACAAACATTTCTAAGGAGAAAGAGAAGAATAAAAGGAAGAAGAATATTAAAGATATCGTGAACGAATAGAGTGTCCAATGAAAGAGTGTTACAGATAATCAAAAAAAGGTTGAGGTACTAAATACAGTTAAAGTTCAGAAATTACAGTACTTTGGTATGATGAACATGCGAAACGAGAAATACGAACTCCTCCGACGCTGCAAAAAACCCGGAAGAAGACGTATCTCGTGGCTGAAAAACCTTAGGACTTGGTTCAATCTGAGCACAAGCTCCCTTTTTCGAGCGGCTATATCTAAGATCCGAATAGCTTGAATGATAGCCGACCGATAGAAGAGCTGGCACTAGAAGAAGAAGAAGGGGAGAAATTTTGGCTCAATAGCATTTCCACTTATTCATCAAATCACTTATCGATTTAAGTCTTTATATGTTACTGACAAAGGGCGTAGGCTTAGTAATAGGGTCGAATTGCTTTAGTTACTGAACTCTAATACTCGAATCTTTGTATTTAGAGGCTTATATGCTAATCTAGCAGTCGCAGACCAGCAGTAAAAGTTCGCTTTGTGAAATAGAATGATATTATCTTCCCTTTGTGCAACTGTGACAGCATTGTGCAGCACTGGTTTCGGTTGAAGTACTCAGTGAAATACAGCGCAGTACAATACTGCATACGTACCGTATAGGTATTTGTAAAGTGTAAAAGAAAATTTTACACCTTGCCGCTTACCATCTGTATTACTCATATTTTTGACATTAACATTGGCTAAATATTATAGTACTTATCATAAATTTATGTGAATTAATTATTAGTTTTTATTTACTTTTCAAACATTAACACTACCGGATTTTATTGTCAATGGCATATATAGCCAAAACCAAGTTTATTCGCCTCTTCAGGCAAAACGTGTACCGTCACAAACCTTTAACAACCTGCATGCATGTTATAATAATATGATGTGTATGTAAACGCATAGAAATAATAGCATGATTGGAACGCTACCCACTGGTAGTGGGCTTGAGCACTTGAGTTACCTATAAGCTCGATGTCTTGTAGGTAACTTAGTTCTTTGCTGTACATAGTTTTAGGAAATATAGGCAATTGGCCCGTAGATAGCATAAAAAAAAAATGTGAGCGCATGTTTTGACAAATAAAATTATCTTTATCTTTATGTGGTACGACTTGCTTGTATCCTTTCTTTCAAACATAAATAATCAGATAGATTCTTACAAGGCCCTAGCCGGCTAAGCTGACTTCATCTGGTGATACCTATTGTTCAAGAAACAAGGCTCCAGTGACTATAAACTCTTTAGAGGAGGGTTGACGTCAGGCTGTTGGCCGGTCATAAAATCTCAACCACTTCTCGTGAACTTTACTAGTAAGTTCCATTCTTCACTCTGACTCTTTTTTAGGAAGAGTAAACATTGCGTCGACCTACCACCACTTATCGTAAAAAAAGGAAAATAATTTATCTGGAACTATTTAGCAAAGCTGGGCGGGGCTAATTTCCGGGCATACTAGTTAACTGACCTAACTTTAATAAAATATTCGTTGCCGACCTATTTTAGGTACAAAACTACAATTTGACCTATTGAGCTAAAATCAACGATTCGACGTTTCTTTATACTATTCTGGTGCCTTAGTGACTGCTAAATACAGTAAACAGATAGTATTTCGCCCGCTAAATCACACTAATGTTATGCATGTGAAAGTTTTTACGTATGCGTGTCTGAGTTAATATGCTTACTCCTTCTTGCTGAAAAGGACGTATCCACATGCGTACATTTCAGCAAGCAGCTAAATTAAAAAAATATAAATTAATTTTATTAAGCATTAAAAAAGCAGCTACCTTTTTCAGACCGGCTTAAAAAAAGGAGGAGGTTCTCAATTCCTCGGAATATTTTTTTATGTATTTCAACTTGGAACTACGTCATTTAATAACCGATTTGTAAAATTATGTTTTGTTAAGGTATATAGTATAGTATACGTTCTAATTGGTCCCTTGGAAACTTGATCAATATCTGATGAAGAGTTTAGGATATCTTTACGATTGAAGTTGGTTATTAGTTTTTTTTTACTTATATTTATTGCAACTAGTAAACTATACAATTAGTTAAGTAGAAGGCATTGCATTTTATATCCATAAGTTTTGAATTTATGAGTATAAAATGCAATGACTTTGGTCCTACGATAAATATAACATTAGAATCTCAAGTAGAAAAGCGGTTAAAAGCGCATTGCAGTAGGTACAGTGGAGGTAGGTATGTACTATATTCTATTTAATCAACGGGAACCAAATTTTCCAAATTTTGGAACCAAAATGTGTGTTTCTGGTTCTGGTTGTGACTGTGTGTCTGATGTGAATGTTTCACTTCTAGAAAAACTTCTGGTCAGATCTTGATCAAATTTAAATGACTACATGAAAATCACTAGCTTTCAGATGAAATAGAATCATCAAAATCGGTTCACCTTGAAAAACTTTCTGAGGTAACAGACAAAAAATAGAGTTGAATTGATAACCGCCTCTTTTTTTAGAAGTCGGTTAAAAATTTTACAAACTCCTTCAATACACATTATTTTGATTAAAGTGCGTTTATTTCTATCCTGAAAATAGTTACAGAACCAAAACGACTACCCGTAAGAAAACCCAAATTTTCTTCGCAAGCGACTATACTATCACTATCATCACTTCGCAAGCGACTATGTATCAATTGTATCTTTCTCACAATACAGCTCTGAAACTCGAATCTCAGTCGCTATATTTCGATCATAATTAGATATAGATCAAGGGCTAACTACTCCGATCCGCGTATGAGCAGTTAAATTAGGATATTGTCATCAGCCAACAACAGTTGCCAGTGTATTATTATTGTAATAATATTAATGCAGCAACTTGTACTGTATGCGGTCGTGATAAGAGTGTCATTTGAGGGTAGGCAGACCATTCATTCAGACGTCGGAGTATGAGAGAATGCAGGTCAGGTGCAAAGTTATGCAACGTCCGTTGACGTCAAATTACGCGATTTTTTTCGTAGACGGAGCTCGTGTTTGTTTGTGACGTCAGTGTTACGTCACTGCAGTTGCTTTTAGCCTTGGGAAAGCTTTAGGTATGGACGAGGGGTTGAAGTAGATATTACATTTTTAAGTGGAATTAGATAACTGTTGCGATGGGAGTTCTGCCACGAAAGTGAGTTGGAAAATGGCGTTGTTGATTTTGTATAATTTCCAAAACCTGTGATTCCTCGAGTCTTAATGTGTAATAATGATGGATTATTAACCGTTAATACTTAGTCAACGTGCATAAGCGTAGGCAAATCATACAAAGTTTAAAAACGTGATTTTCGCCTTCGCTTCAAAACTGCAATCGAAAGTCTAGTAAAGTTTCTACCACTTTACTAGGGCATGACTTGACTATGACTGGACCTTGACTCTTTTACTTGACTGTGACTTGTGACTAGGACTTTTAATATGAAATACACTTCAAATATATTATTACTTGACACTGGCTAAATGCACAAGATTGCGAAGCCAAAATAAAAAAAATCAATAAACTGTTGCGATGGTGATAAAGGTAAGTAATTTCTCGATTGCAAGTCGATAATTACGCCGAAGTGGACAAGGCAAGCAAAGCTTGTAGATACACATAACTGCACCCGTCTTGCTTTAGGTAAAAACCTAATTTGTAATTTGTGTTCATCTTTCTTCTTTATATATAATTCTTCTGTACTTGTATACACTGAACTCTCCTCCTAAGCGTCTGGACCGATTTTGTAGAATTTTTTGTGTGTGATCAGGTGGATTCAAGAAAGGTTTAGATTCACAATTCGATCCGATAATGTTTTTTTTTTAATTAATTTATTTATTTAACGGATCCGCTAGTATAACTGATTTTATAGAATAGAATAGATGTGTTATTTTATAGGTCTGCCTTTCCGCTTAGATAGATGACACATACATTGACGAATTATCTTTTTTTTTGATAGTATGTGCGCAGGAATTACACGAGTTAATTCCCCCATGCTCGTTCTACCATCTAACAACAAGTAAATATGTCAAACGTCATCCATATATAGTTGACGTACCTCCAGTTCGGTCGAAGCGTTTCACTTCTACGTTTATCATCCGTACTGCGAAGGAGTGGAACTCATTGCCATCATCTTTGTTTCCCGAACGATGTAATTTGGAAGTCTTCAAGAGTAAATAGGTATCTTCTAGGCAAGCATGCTACATCTTTGGCTGATATTATCTTTGTTCTGCTGCAGCATCGATCTCCATCATTATGAGATTGTGGTCAAATGCTTGCCGAGCAAAAAAAAACCAGGTTCCTTATGACGTTTTTCTTCACTGTTTTCAGCCAAAAGTCATGGAGGCGACTCCGTTTTCAAACGACTTAAAAAAAAGGAGGTTCTCAATTCAACTGTTTTTTTTTTGTATGTATGTTACGCGATATCTCCGCCAATTGTGAATCGATTTTGATGATTCTTTTTTTGTTTGGTAGAGTATACTTTAGAGGTCGAAATCGGTCCAGCTAAAACCGGAATATAAACGATGAAGTCGGTTTTCTTAAGGTTGGCTTGAATCGACTCGCCTCATCAACGAGGCCTTAGGTTCTATCTTAAAAGTACGAGTATCTACAAAAGATAACCAGCTTCAAACATTCAAACAATATTTGCGTGATTTCTGTACAAAGTTTAGTTTAGCCTTTTGTTCGAGAACGTTAAAAAATGTAACAATTCATGATTGAACCGAAGTGCCGCCGCGTCGACGCCATCGCTGGCCCCATAGCTTACGTCTCTCACATAGCTATAAATCAGAGTGAAAAAGAAGGTTGTAATATAAACAAGCAGTACCTCGTGACTTCGCCCGCTTTAAGTTAAAAATAGCCTATGTGTTATTCCGGAACCTAGTTTAGGTTATTATACATTCTAACTTTTATCAAAATCTTTTTATTCGTTACGGAGATACGTGGTTACAAACATTTTCACACACACACAAACTTTCGCATTTATAATACTAGCCGTGTCCCGCGGCTTCGCCCGCGTTAATAAAGTTAAAAAGTAGCCTATGTGTTATTCCGGAACCTAGACTATCTACATTCTAAGCTTAATTTAAAAAATTGTTTATTCGTTACGGAGATACGTGGAAACAAACATTCACACCACACAAATTTTCACATTTATAATATTAGTAGGATAGAATAGTAGGATTAAGTAAGTTTATAAAGATATTTTCTTAACAAACTTTAAAAGAATTTTTTTTGCTAACCATGCCCTGCGGCTTCGCCCGCGTTTATTAAGTTAGAAAGTAGCCTATGTGTTAATCCTAGGAAAGAGCAAGCTGTTGTAACGCTTGTGATTACCTACTTTAAGACCTTTTTTATACTTATACAATTAATATTTTTCTATTCTATTATATTCTGTAAACTATGTACATTCCAAATTTCATCCAAATACACTTTATTACACATTTACACGCAAACTTTCTGATATATAATATTAGTGTGATAGCACTCCTCATTGCACCCTTTTTTGGTAAGTCTTAATTGAAATTCATCGTTACATATTATTATGATATATTTGATTTTTACATCTATTCCCAGTTATCGGTTAAACAAACGATATCTTATAGAGATATACTATACCCTAACCGGAGTTTGGTGAACTTGGACGTAAATTCAAATTAAAAATCGTTTATTCACATGGGCCCCAAAGAAGCACTCATAAAACTTAATGACTCTACTGCCAGATTCACAAAAATACAACCATTTCGAGAAAAACTTGGCAAGATACTCGGAGGCGTATATTTTTCATTTATTTCTTTTTTTGATTAAATGAAACGTCGTATTTTTCCTATATCACTTATATTCTAGGTACTTAAGCATGCTTCTTCGACCGCATCATCACTTTCCATCCGTGAGATAGCGGCTAAATGCAAAAAAAATCTAACATAAAAATAAACATAATATATTAAAATTCCAAACAATTAATATGACAATGTGAAATTTCATGCCGTCAACGCTAATGTCGCTGATTATGCGTGAATTAAGAATAAAACCTATTGAAACGGTCGTAAAGTTCAAACAATAACCGACTATTAACTTGAATCCATTACTAAATAATCAGGCCGACTCTCCATGACTTAATAATTCCGTCGTAAAGTGAGCGCCGAGCCGACGCCGCGCGTAGTACCGCACGCCCAGAGCATATAGATAGAAAATAATGACGCCAGAGAATCGCACTTGTCGCCTAAGTACGTGTAGTTTTACAGCCTACAGAGAATTGGGACCCACAAAAAATATAAAAAAAATACCTGGCCCTTAGTATTTTGACCACCTTGTTAGACAGCGTGTTTAGTTATCTATCACAAAGTCTAAATAGTGAGCGATGATTGAAAATAAACAAACAAACAAACGAATTCACACTCACAGGCCCACACTAAGTTCAAAGACTTGTATCGTGGGTGCCGAAAACATTCACGTCACACACACACATTACACCCAGAATCAGAAGCATAAATATCCCTAGGCATGGAATTTTTGCTCCTGCCGGGAATCGAACCCAAGACCCATAGCGCAGAGGGCGGAGACCTATCCACCCACAGCGCCAACTGGGTTGTCAAAAAAATACTGAATATTCAACTTAATCAGTAGGTAGTAACTTATCATTAAATTGTTTTAAGTTTTTTGAAACAGTTCAACTGATCAATCAATCAATCAACACATTTATTGACATACATTTTTAGTATACAATTTGATTCTGAAGCATCTGGTTCCTGATGTAGTTTACACTGTGTTCCGAGAACCAGCGTCTTCTCCCATTCATGAAACTATTTGGTTATACCAAGAGTTAGTTTACAGCTTGTATCACGCGCATTCAAAATTGGTTCGTGGTCCTGCCAGTTGGATAATGCTTGCCTATCTATAAAAACAATAATAATATCTATATACTCATCAAATATAATAGTCAGTTACGAGGACGGCGGATGAGTCATACACGCACATCCCTATAATATGAGACACTATAAAAAGGCCTACTTAATGTAAGAAATGCGCAAGTTTGTTAGTTCGTTATATTAAGTACAGATATCTATACTAATATTATAAAGAGATAAAGTTTGTTTGTTTGTACGTAAAAAGGTAATCTCTGAAACTACTAATAGATAGCTACACTATCCCTGAGTGTCATCATAGCCTATGTTTTGTTGGGACAAAAGTTATAGTAATCAGTTCCAAATAGTATTATTTGTAAGACAAGTCGGAGAAAAATTTGCTTACTGGCCGCTTTATCGGCGTACGCTGACTAAACCGTTAGACATTTTTATAACTCAAGAACAGGCTCACCTATCCAAACCAAATGTTTAGGTTTCGTTCGGAATATTTAGTAGATGTTTTATGTGAAGTTTGCACAAAATCGGTCGAGCGGTTCTTAACTTATCACACCCGGGCGAAGCCGGGGCGGATCGCTAGTACATTATATATAATACAAACAAAACTTAATCTGACAATCCACTGCCAGTTAAAGTTCTTAAAGCTAACTTAAAGGCAAGCCTACGCCTCCGTAGCCGTGATAGCAGCGTAGGCTCCGTAGTCGTGGTCTCGATTTAATCATCGTAGACCTCTACTCTGCATCCCGGCTACGAGCTACGCCGTAGTCTCATACGTTCCTGTAAGACTTATCAAATCTATTTTGGAATTTTAGCAGTCCAACTTTTATTAAATAAAAAAAATACTTTTTGTCTGAGAATACAAACCCTCAGACGAACGGAATATTTCCAACAGGAACTAAAAATGTACCAAAGTCGTATAGCAAGTTACTGATAAGTATTCTACGTAGTAGGCTGTTTACTAGAAAGGTAAAGATCCCAGATGAAGAGTAGGTAGCAGTCAGCTGACCTCCATTATTTGGCTTGGTGCCAAAACATCCCGAATAAATGCTCAAACTATAGGAAAATCTATACAAATGTACGCACACAGGGGTGATAATCGATGAAAATGCCAATCATAATACAAAAAACGAATATGGGTTTATTTTAGATGCTTTATATATCTAGTGCCTAACTATTAAAAAATAAATCAAATCTCACTTACCTATTATTCTATAGAAATTATTATCCAAACAACACGCTAAACTCGTTAAAAAAACACAAAGTGAACAAGAAAAAATAACTTTCTTCATAAGGACACTTTTGGTTTTTAAACGGGCCCCGTCGAAAGCGCGGGAAAAGGCGGCAAAGAAAAACGAAGACGCGACTACCCCGCACGGTGTTTGGAAGAGAACTGGGAGCGTATTGCCTGACTAGGTGGTTTTGGCACTAGTATTACCTACATATCAGCCGTGCCGTGCCGACGCAAAGGGCCTAAACTTACATCGGTTTCGTGTTTGACGCTTGAATTTGTCTATATTGAGTGGGGAAGGAAATGCGTTGGTTTTCGGGCATTTGACGTTGATTTTCGACCAAGCGTATAAGATTTATGAGGAATTTTGTTTTATGGGAGTTAGCAAGCACATGATCTTACCGTAATATACCTAAACGTGCGCCAACATTACCATATGAAAGACTTGATACAGAATAGGAGAGCCAGGGGTATATATGAATGCATCGAGAATGAGGGTAAATTAAATTCGAAAGTGTGTGTGTGTGTGTGTGCAAGTATGTCTGATTAAAAAAAGGGTAATACATTTAACAAAACAAGACCTAAAAATGTACTGCTTGCCAAATTATCTAAACGATACAATAAGACTACTCGTATGTTAAAGGATTACTTTTTAATATCCATCAAAAATGTATTCACGAAATGTTATGAAAATACATCATTGAAAATTATATAAAATTTGTTGTAATTTTTTTTTAAATAAATATAAATTGCACAAATGCCATTTTTAGTGTTATATTCGATCATACTGATATAGTACATAGTAGAAAAGGATGATAAGTTGCTAACCACTTACAAGTGAGCTGAGTTCTTTTAAATTACTTAGTGCCATCAACCAAGGTATTCCGTCGCCGTCCTCATGTATTACTATAGGGACGTTAGCACAGATCATGGGCCTAAAGTATTTTACAATGAATGTGTAAATTTTTTTAGTAAGTTAATAGTTACTATTTTGTATTCGAGCTCCAATTGTTGCCGGCTTGCTGCACGCTTTGGTCACGACTGTAAGTGCAGTAGGCAATTTTTGTTATAAATAAATAAATTTTTGTTATAAATAAATAATAAATAAATGGGAAAAAAGTTTTAACTTAAATAGGTACCTTCTGGACAGACATGTGCATCTTCGGCCGCATCGTCGCTTTCTATCAGGTGATATTGTGTTCAAACGCTTGCCTATCGGTCATAAAAAAACTTCCTCTACTGTAGAATATCCTACTTCTACTAAGTTTGTGTGTGTGTGTGTGTGTGAATGTTTGTTACCACGTATCATCGTAACGAACAAACCAATTTTGATGTAATTAAGAATGTAGATAGTTTAGGTTCCGGAATAACACATAAGCTACTTTTTAACTTAATTAACGCGGGCGAAGCCTCGTGGCACGGCTAGTATTATATAAATAGATAAACATTTAAAATAAGTAACTAACGAGATTAGTTTCTTACTAGAAAGTTATTGATAAGATAGAGAAGAGATTAAGATGAATATTAAGGATAACGCTGCTGTCGAGTAATAAAGAGGTCGTCATAGAGCGGGATGAAAGATCCACAGGCCTACATTTTTTTGTTCATGAAAAAGTGTTTCAATTCTGTTAGGTGTATTATAGTAATTGGGGTATGCTGGTCACGAATTTGTGCTCAGTTTTTTTCCAGCACGTCAGGTTTTCAAGAAAAGTGTGTAAATAGATTTGTTTAAATTTTCATATAAACTAACATAAGTACTGAGTGAATATTTATTTAAAAAATTATACACATTGAAAGATGCATCGCAATTGAGTTATAATGTGTACATTACACAAGCATTGGTTTTTTTTAAATGAAATCCTTCTCTTTTTTCCTGTTAACTACGTTTTGTTGTTTTCTTTTTGTGTACTTTATTCGGTTCCTCTTTAATGTCCAGCAGTAGTCTGCCATCATTCTCACATCCCATCTTCCTTGATAACGTCTCTCCATCTCCTTTATATCTTGGTGAAATCTCTCTCCTTGTTCCTCACTGACGTCCCCAAGATTTTCAGGAAAGTATTCCACGTGAGAATCAAGAAAATGCAGTTTAACACTCATATTGCATCCCAGTTTTTTATAATTTTCAACCATGTTGGCTACAATTTCTTTGTAGTCTGGAGACTTGTTGTTTTCCAGGAAACTTTCTATGACCTTTACGAAAGAACTCCATTCTGCAGATTCATCCTCGGTCATCGTATTTTGGAACAATCTGTCGAATTTTAAGTTTCGAATTTGAGGACCTACAAAAATTCCTTCCTTCAGTTTCGCTTCTGAAAGTGGAAGAAATTTTTGCACAGGTATTTAAAACAGTCACCTTCTTTTCAAATCTTTGACAAACTGTTTCATCAGTCCCAACTTGATGCAAAAGAACTAATTTTGGATCAACTAATGCATCACGTTGCATATTTTTGTGTCCAGGTACGAGTTGGTCTCTGGCTGGCCATTATTTCTTCACGTAATGTAGATTTCGTGCTCGACTGTCCCACTCACACAAGAAACACGGATACTTAGTGAATCCGGACTGCTGTGCTGACCCAATAGCATGCATATTATTTTGAGAATTTAATATTTGGAATTTCCAACGAGATGCTATTTCGCCCTCATACAAAAAAAATCTCACACGTCTTTTTTATTTTCTGAAAAATCCTGATGTGATTGACTCAAACCGAATACATATTCGGAATCAGCGTACCCGAATTAGTTAAGAACAATCGTCAAAGTCAAAACACCAAAAATAATGTCGGCCTGTGAGATCTAGGAAGATTCTGAAAGATCCGATACATAATCTACTAGCCGTGCCCCGCGGCTTCGCCCGCTTTTAAAAAGTAGCCTATGTGTTAATCCTAGGTATAATCTATGTACATTCCAAATTTCATCCAAATCCGTTGATCCGTTAATGCGTGAAGAGGGAACAAACATACTTACACACAAACTTTCGGATTTATAATATTAGTAGGAAGTAGGATATATATAAAAGAAAGTCGTGTTAGTTACTACACTATTTATAACTCAAGAACGGCTGAACCGGTTTGGCTGAAAATTGGTTGGGAGGTAGCTTCTAAGCTACCTCCCTACCACCCCTACCTCCCTAGCTACCTTCTAACTAGGAGACACTTTTTTTTGAGGTACAAATTTAGTCAATAAGTTTTCAGTATGGCATTAAAGTACTAGGCAACCATAAACGAGAAAGAGGTAAATTGTTTTTTTTTAACGGGGCATTGCAACGCATGCTGGATATAGCTAGTTAATTAATACATTAGATAGATTGTATACATTTATTTCGTTGTACCTACTACAAACTATAAACTATTATATTTTTATTAGTTTCTGCGTGGACATCCAGAACAATTCAATAATAATAAACGCTCTCGCTCTCACACTCAGCCTAAGTGCAATGACTTGTCATTCGTACCGGAAACATTCACATTACTCACACAATCACAACCGAACCATAAACATACATTTCTCTTGGGACTCGAACCCGATACCTTAGAAGGCGAAAGCGCACCAAACGGGCAGTTCATTTTAGAAATACTTTCTTAATCAGCTACATTTATGAATAAGTCGTTAGTGAATAGGTATCTTCTAGGCAAGCTTGCTCCATCCACCACATCGTCGCTTACCATCAGGTGAGATGGTGGTCAAAAGTTTGCTTACCTTAAATAAATAAAAAACTCACCCGACCACTCATAGTTGAAGTGTTAACTTGTTGAATGCTTTATTGTATGTCTACTTATTGTGTCTATAGGCAGCATACAATATTTTACTATCTTGTTTGCAATAACTTTTGATTGAGAGCGCCTGGATGAGGCGACGCGACGTGTTTTTAAAGTGCTGGTACTTATTTGGCTCAATGTATTAGCATTGCAATTCAGAGGTAATTCCGCCAGCATGGGAACGCTACCCACTGGTAGTGGGCTTGAGCACTTGAGTTACCTATAAGCTCGGTGATCTGCAGGTAACTTAAGACTGCTGTATCGAGGTATATAGTTTAAGTAAAGGAAATATAGGCAATTGGCTCGTAGGAAACACGATAGAGAAATGTCAGTCCATGTATGTTTCTTTTTTCGTGGCTCTCTTCGCAGACTTATTATTTAGGTCATTTGGATTACTAGCGTAAAAATAAAACATGAGATTTAGCAATAATTATAACTTATTTATTTCCACTAGAAATTCTGAACTAGATATTATTGCACTAATAATAAAAAAAAAAAATAGGTACTTAGTTCACAATAACATTGATTTAGGTGCGGAGAAGTTTAAAGCACGAATCAAGCTTATAGTTAGGTATTCCCAATATGAAATAGTATTTATACCTTTTAATTAGTGTACGTTCCATAACACTATTTAAGAGCTTAAAGAGTGTTTTAGATCGTACCCTATATAGCCTACATTTTAATTTTTTAATACAGGACTTTCAGAACTTATATAACAAGTTTATATAATTCTTAACCAAAACTTTCATTGAAAATAATACTACTATACTTAAAATAGTTCATAATTTTGAATAAATTATTTGAATGTTTAAACAGGTAGCGTTTAGAAAAAAAACACAAAGCCTCTATATATTTTTTTAGGACTATTGAAGATCAAAGAATAGGCAAAAAAATCTACAATACAGTCAATACTACTAAAACATTACGAAAATCACTAATCTAGAATAACAATTGTGTCTTTTTATAATTCATAATTTCAACTATGCCTAAAAATCCTAATTTATACATGATAGTGTAATAGGTACTTACAAATAATAAAATCATACTTATAATTAGTTAAATAAAATGTCTAATAAAACAATACTCTATATAATCTTGGAATGATAAACACCAATGACAACAATTCGAATCTATGGCAACGACTGAACCCGTCGAAAATTTTAATGGATTATTATTTATGCCTAGTTTTACTACCCCTAAATTTTAGGCAGGCCATGTACAACTAGTCAGGTAAGGAACGGTCGTTATCCTCTCAGTGGCCACCGATATACGTAACTGTAGTGATAGGACTTTTCTGCAGAGTTCATTTGAGGCAGTACCACACAATTTCTAGGCAATTTCCCGGTTGAACATTTTATAAAAATATATCTGCTCAGTTAAACAATAAATCTGAGCTACACATTCTAAAAATCAATTAAATCACATATAGTAACATTTCTCTGCTACTAACAATTTAGAAGGTGTTATATATAAAACATAAACACACTCTCATCCCCACACTAAGTACGATGACTTGTGTCGTGGGCGCCGGAAATATTCACGTCATTTCCCTTCAGGAGAAAACTTTTGTTTCACAAATTTCCCTTGGGGAGGAAACTTGTTTCCACCGGGAATCGAATTAGATACCTGCTGCTTAAAAGGCGAACGCGTACCCAACTAAGCTAATGGGCAGTTCAATTCTATGTTAGTTATTAGAATACGATATGGCATTTATAATAATCTAAAGAAATTTTTCATTCACTTCTATACACATACATCAATATGTACTTCTCTTATAACATTATATGGAAAAACCGAAATTTAAATTGAAAGTTTAATTAAAATGTTTGACACTAATTAAAGCTTAAAAAAAACGGCTTCATCGCGTATATTTTGATATTGGCTGGACCGATTTCGATAAAATTTAAATGGGACCACCTCTGAAGTGTAAGCGGATATATCGCGTAAAATACATTAAAAAAAACTACATACAGTCTAATTGAGAACCTCCTTTTTTGAAGTCGGTTGAAAAAGGAGCTTTTACAGCTTTGACATATGCTTGCTTATCGTTAACTAATGGGCAGTCCTAGTGTCATAGATATTTTCGAGGCCGTCTGAATCCGACACGGCTTGACGACTGTTGTCTTACGACTAACTACCGGGACCAACAGCTTATCGTGCACACTTGACAAACCACTAAATGGTCACCCAGCCAAGCACCGAAGAATCCGAGAACCAGAAACAAAAATTTCTTTTCTTTGGTGAGAAGGCTTGTGTTTCCACCGGGAATCGAACCCGATACCCGTTGCTTAAAAGGCGAACGCGCAGTTACTAAGCCAACTGGCAGTTAAAAAACAGATATATTATAGCAATACATCGGTTTTTTGAACAGTTTTTGGTTTTGATGAAATTTGGTACAGAGAAAAACTAGAGCTTGGGAAAGGACACATGCTAGTTTTTATCCGGGTATTCCCGGCGGGTCCGGGACTTACGCGGATAAAACCGTGGGGCGCAGCTAGTACATTATAAAGTGATAAAACAATACATAATTTGTAATTGGTGTTCTATATTCATACTACACTGGGCGTGTGTGTAACCACCACATAAATTGAACTGTTATTGATCGAGACACAAAGAATTAGGATAAGTTTTTTTAAGCTATTGCATAGCTTCTATCGCGTGCCTTGAGCGTGGAGACCGAATCCAGGAATTCCGTAACGAAAATAACCTAACACCTCCCACTCCGACCGGCACAGCGGTGATACTTTTTAGTTTTGCCATCTATCGATGAATAGATGAACTTTTAATGACTTTTTTGAAATATCCCGCTTGTCTCTTTAGTTCAGCAACTCGCCTAGGTGGCAGGAAAAAAAATACTGCATAAATAAAATAAATAAATAATTATAATTGCATAAGTTGATAAAAAATACTATGCAATAGCTTTACCGCGGCAGTCCCCGAGTGCCACACGTCTTTTTTTTTAAGACTTTCGACAATAAGCGGAAAAGCTTGCTTGTATAGACTAGTGTACAGTCCTACTAGTATCCTAGAGTCAGGATTTTTCGAAGCTATCCGGCTTAACGACTGTTGTCTAACGACTATTAACCTGAACCGACAACTTAGCGTTCCTTTCGAAACAGAAAAGCTTTATCTTCCCTAGTGTACAAAATAATATAATAATTTGATTAAAGTAATTTTTGGATAAAAAAAAATAAAAATGGTACACACAAAATAGTTGTGGCAAAAAACGATAGATGGCATTCATGCTACACTATTTACATATAAACCATTTTTTGGACTACTTAAGAGTTTTTTCCTTTTGGCTTCTCTCTCGCTCGCACAATTCGATATTACAGAAAAATACAATCATCTACGTGTATTTTTGAAAATGTTTTCAACTAACTAAATGGACATTAATACAAGGACGTTACAAACTTCTTTTCGCTTTCATATCCTTCAATAAGATGAGAAAAAAAATATTTCCCATATGTCGATGTGATTTTCATTCTTCGTCTTACTTACAGATATGAAAAACGAAAGGTAGACTAATACATTAATCATATTAATGTCCATATAATTAGTTATGTTCATGACTCAATCTCAACTAATTTGTCCGAAACTAGTCGACTACAAAGTAAGTCGAAATTTTCGTGTTTTAAGCCGAATATAACATTGAAACATAACGTGTAATACTCACGATAGTTTTAACATTAACATATAATTAGTTGTAAACATTAAATAAAAACACATGTAGATAATTTATTAAAAATATCGAATAGTGCAAGCGAGAGAGAAGCCAATAGGAATGAACGCTCTTTAGCATCTAAATTCAATAAATGTTGATATCACAGAACCAACCCAAACTATATATTATTATATTCAACCTCAGAAATGTTTTAGATTACTCTTAAATAATCAACAACATATATCAACAATTTCTATACACCAAACATTCCGCAAGTGCGAACATGAGACGAACAACTAAACATGCATCCATCCTACTCGCACAACAAGGCTTATGTATGGAGCGAATATATCTATCCTTCTCGCACTACCTGGCGAATGTCGCAGAGTGTGAGCGAGACAAGCGATTTAGTAGAAGAACAAGAGTCTCTCCTGCGCTGTACCTGAGAGAAGACGCCAGCCGCGTTTGATGTTTAGATACTGGATGATTGCACGTACACAGATTAATATACCTGGAAAAAAAATCATTTTAGACACGGAGTAGAGGTCTTTTGCCGCGAAAGTGAAAAAATGGCATTGTTGATTTTGTATAATTTTCCAAAACCTTTGATTCTTGGAGTGTTAATGTGTAATAATGGTGGATTATTAACCGTGAATACTTAGTAAACGTGCATAAGTGTAGGCAAATCATACAAAGTTGAAAAACGTGATTTTCGGCTTCGCTCCAAAACTCCAATGAAAATTCTGGTAAAGGTCAACCACTTTACTGGGGCATGACTCTTTTACTTGACTTGTGACTGTGACTTTTAATTTAAAATACACTTGAAATATATTGTTACTTGACACTGGCTAAAGCAGAAGATTGCGAAGCCAAATAAAAAAAAAAGATGGCGTGGAACTAATTGCACAAGTCTTTGTTCCTTGAACGGTTTTTCTATGTCTATCTATGTATTTCATAGGCAAGCATGATACATATTCAGCCGCCTTTTCATCAGGTGAGTTAGTGGTTAAATGCTTGCCTATGAAACATAATAAAGACGTCGTTCGCTGCGCTTGTGTCTTAAAAAATCTGGGAAGTAGTCTAATTATTGTTGTATCGTCTTGAAACTTTGCAAATATATGTAATTTGAATGACAATACAAACATTTGGTACCATCTAACTTATCTGATGATAAAGGCAGGAGGTGGATAGTGGAACTACTTAATGACTCTTCTCGAGCATTGCCTCGTTTAGTTTATTTGAGTCCAAGTGACAGTTACACTAAACTTAATCATAAGGAACCAAGATGTATGGAACCATAACAAGTAAGTAACAACAATACATTGACTTAAAGTTAAACATAAACGCTTTCTTTCACATTCACATCACCCACACAACCACAACCATAACCAAAATACTGATTTTCTTTGGAAAGAAATATTTTGTTCCCGCCGGGAATCGAACCCGATACCCCAGCTTAGAATCGATCCAACTAAACCACGGGCAGTTAATATATTTTCGACAGTCCACATTATTTTCCTGTGTGACTAAGGTAACCTGGTAAATACCAGTAATAAATGCAATTACTTTAAAGTCATTTTAGTAATATAAACAAGGAAAATCTCCAGCTTAGTAAGTACATATTAATTAATAATAGCAAAAACAATTTTGTTATATAAAAAGTTATCATAGACCGGGAGAATATACAAAAAAAAATCTGGGCGTTTGGTCGAAGCAACTCGTGACCAAAATGCTGGCAAATATTTTGGACAGAGATTGAGCATTGCTATTATGCTATCATTGCTATCATTGCTATTAATGCTGCCAGCATTGCCACGTTGAATGTGTAGAGAAATTGCTCCAGCTCTAGTTTAACAAACGCATTCACACTCACAGCGTGTGAATGCGTTTGTTAAACTAGAGCTTATTTTTGGTTACTTTTAATTTAGTTTTTAGTTTAATTTATATGTAAAGTATTAGTAATATTCTGTAATTGAGCAATAAATATTTTGATATTTTTTTATGCAGAATCAAACGAGTCTAAATTCCGCTCCGAATCAGAAGGCCTATAAGGGAAAATGTCATTGTTTGCAGAACGTCCATATCGACGGGTTTATCTTGTTTAGTTCAGAAGTTCCTATGGCCATCTTCCGTCTCCATCATTAGACCAGCTTCATGATACAACATCATTATATTGTCACCGATGATTCATAAGGAAAGCTGGAGTGGATGGGGTGATTCCTTGCAGGGGAAATGCACAATACCCTAAGCGGGACGTCAGTGCAAGCCTTACTTCATTGTACACCAAATTTGAGTCCAATCGGGCATCGGGAAGTGGTTCTATTTAGCTTGCAAGATTTGATTACAGACCGACAGAGAACAGGGCAACTAAATAAAAACTTGTAAAATGAGAGCTTACCAAATGCCATAATTAGCCACCACAGCCAGGAGTTTTCATGGGAAGCGAGGTCAGTGGAATGTTTAACAATGAGCGTCCATTTAGCCAGCGACAGTCCGAAGCCAGCCAGAGCGCCGTAACGACTTGCCACCGTGTGACAGAAACACATCAGGAGCAGGAAGCCTATCCAGTTGAACAGGAATGCCACTGAAAACAAAGCATACAACTATATATATAATAAATCAATCAAAATCGTTTATTCACATGGGCCCCAAATAGGCACTCATGAATGAGGTGAGAATGAAAAAGGTGATTTCTTGAGGAATAGATAAAACAACAAGACAAACTGTCAAACATCATCCATTTATGGTTGACATACCTCCAGTTCGCTCGAAGCGTTTTGCTTCTACGTTCATCATCCATACAGCGAAGGAGTGGAACTCATTGCCTGTGTCTTTGTTCCCTGAACAGTATAATCTGGGTGTCTTCAAGTCTAGAGTGAATAGGTCTCTAGGTAATCTTCTAGGCAAGCATGTTCCATTTTTAGCCGCATCGTCACTTTCCATCAGGTGAGATAGCGTCAAATGCTTGTCTATCTAGTAAAAAAAAAACTTTAGTTATTTCATGGAGATAAAGTGTACTCTTTTGTAGCGACGATAACAGGTGCAAAAAATAAATATACCTATCTTTTTGTTTAAATAAATATCTCTATCATATTTAATCTTAACATGGATTCGTTTAAGTATAACTTTGTTCTTTTACTTTTTTATCTTAATCTTTTGTAAATATTTGTTTTATTTCATTTACAGTTCATTGGTTTGTATCATGCTGTGTATGCATATTTTGGATAATAGAATCTCTTGAAATAACATAGACATAAACGCTTTCACACTCACAGCCACACGCTTAGTTCGATGACTTGTGTCGTGGGTGCCGGAAACTTTAATTTCACAAACACAATCACAACCAGACCCAGAAACATATTTTTTTCTTGAGGAAAAAACTTGTGTTTCAGCCGGGAATCGAACCCGATATCCCTGCTTAGAACGCGGACGCCACCCAACTAAGCCAAAGGGCAATTTATATTATAAATAGAATCAATTTGATACTAGTTACTACCTTTCTAACAAAAAATCTTTTTTTTTTTTCAATCAATCCAGCATTCTTAAAATATTCGAGTAACATTAATAAAAATAAATGTGTGACAAATTGGAAACCTCCTACTTCTTTTCTAAATTTATTTAAGAAGGAAAATATAATAATAAAAAGATAATGATGATGTCTCGCAACAAATAATAGCAATCAACGCAGAATCGTTAATTAAAATAAAGTAACGTAAGAATTTCAAATTATTATTTTCTACACTTACCAAAGAAAGATGTGAGGAACATGATATCAGTGCCAAGTAAGCTGTTCTCAGGGTCCAGCTGTTCTACAGCTGATTCGGTTGGATCCATCGTCACGAACGCCGCGAACGTAGGGTGGTGGTGAGGAGGTGGACCGACCTGAAGAGGACATAAACAATATCTAAGAATGTGGAATATATAGCGTATTTATAATAATTAGCTGTACCCGGAATGCGTTGCATTGCCACGAAAAGAAAATAAAAAACCGACCAAGGCAGAGTCGGACTCGTACACGAAGGGTTCCGTACCTATAAAAGCGCAAAAAAATACGTTTGTTGTCTGGGAATATATGGTTGGTTTGTTGTCCAAAATATTTGTTTTATTTTAATTTTACTATTTATTTTTAAAGTGAATATATCTAAACATTCTGTGAATATTTCAAGCGTCTACCTGTTGCCGTTATTAATATCAAGCAAAAACGAGCAAAAAAAAATCACGTTTGTTCTATGGGAGCCCCCTTAAATATTTATTTTATTCTATTTTTTAGTATTTGTTGTTATAGCGGTAACAGAAATACATCATTTGTGAAAATCTCAACTATCACGGTTAAAGAGATACAGCCTGGTGACAGACGGACGGACAGCGGAGTCTCATAATAGGGTCCCGTTTTACCCTTTGGGTACGGATACCTATAAAACAATTTATCTCTTTCTAGTATTTAATACCATACTAAATACTTAACCATACTAAAAAATCAAGACGACAACGTGTCGCTCGCATCTTAAGGGAAATAACGGTAATATGTAATTGCTGATATTTTGTACTAAGTATTAAGAATTTAACATGTTATGATGTTAGTGTTTATGTAAGGCTATGTTTAGACTAAGGCTAGGTCTGGGTCAGACATGAATGCAGGGTGGCCGAGTGTAGAACGAAAGATATTGTGAAATGAGTGAATGAGCCAGTTATGAATGAAGGGAATGATTGTAGGGACATACGGAGACGGACACGATTGTGAGCACAAGCCGGACATATTTTGTAATGTTTAAAAGTTTATTTAAATATCAAACCAGATTTCAACGACGAAGTGCTTTCATGCACACACATATATACGAGTATAAAGATATATATCAAGCCATCTATTTAATTACCAAACATTGCAGTTGAATCTACCATGTATTGGCTTAACGAAATTCTGAAACTCTTCCAACGCCGTATCTGGATAATGGCTGCACCGATTTTCACCGAACATATCTTAGAGCACTCGATTGTATCCATTCAGAATTAGCATTAAACTACGTCAGACGGTGAATCCATCAGTATAAGTATGATAGGCTATCGTGAGGTTATTAGAAGGTTATCGTAGGGTTTACCTACGAACAAATCTATACTAATACTAATCAATACTAATATTATAAAGGGGTAAATTTTGTTTGTTTGTAAAAGGTAATCTCTGAAACCGCTGATGAGATTCTGAAAATTATTTTACCAATAGATAGCTAGCTAGACTATCCTTAAGTGTAATTTTATTAGGAAAAAATCTAATTTTCAGTTCGAAATAACAATATTCGTAAGACAAGTCGAAGAAAAATTTACCTATTGGCCGATTTGCTAACTAAACTGGTCAGACATAGTGAATAAAATGTTTGGCAAAAATGATGTTTTTCATGAATTTTACAAAAAAGATCAGAAAAAAAGACTTTTATTTGTTAAATCCTGAAAAAAACAGCCAGTGGCTTTTTGAGACATTCGGTATTAAACCTTATCAAAATAAACTATTTAATCGTCTTACGTAGTTTATGTAGATACAATTTGCTCTTCACTGCATATAATTTGGACAAATAATCTAGGAGAAATCGTGAGATTAATTTTACGGGAGGATGACGGGTCACAAATTCATCAACACTTATTTCATAATCCTGCACATTATGCGTATAATATCGTCTATGTTTTGAACCGACATTGATAAGAAGAAGGATCTAAATTCGACTGTTTTTTTTTTGTTTAGCCAATTATAACTTATATTTGATCTTTGAACTGCGACCTGGCGTAGTTGGGTGCGCGTTCAATTCCTGATGGATACAAGTTGTCTCCCCACGGGAAGTTCATGTTTCTGCTTCTGGCTTTGAAGTAAATGTATTTTTTTTTTATTTAATCGTCAGGCAAGCATATGAACATTCTCACCTGATGGAATGCGGTGAAGTTGTGTATGTGATGTATGTGAATTTTTACGCTTATGTGTATGTTTTTTTTTTCTGGGCTACGCCACCGGGTGGGTCAGCTAGTTATCATTTATTCTTTGGGTATAACAGATATTTGAGATAGGTTAATTAACAATACTAATTAATTCTAGTCATGTATTACAATATGACAGGACAACTTGTTGAAACGTAAAGAAAAAGATAACATAATAATGAGTAATAAATTCGGCTCCCAGCGATTTATCATAGTTGTATATATTGTTGATAAAACAGATAGATAACGCCTAAATTTATTTTTATCTCAGTAATTATAATATATGTTATCAATGTATCATATTTCCTCAAATAATGCATTCATTTTAAATAAATACTGGAGTTATTATGTTTTTTTACAACTAAGTTATACTAAGCGCTCATGAATCATAATTGATATACAAATTTACCTTGGAGAGAAAACTTGTGTTTCCATGGGAAACCATGCCTTGCATGTTGTACTTCGATCACATAGAACATGTATCGGTAGTTTTAATGTATGTTTTATAAAGCACATAAGAACCTGGGGTAGTCCCTCTCCTTCCATCTGCTTCTCTCTCTGCACCTCCTCATATGTCGGCAGCTTTGAGTTAGCTGCCACATCGTAGGGGGGAGGCGCAGAGAAGTCTGGCTGTGGTGGGGGTATGTCTTGCATGTTGTCTGAAAAGAACTTTAAATTACTTATCACGTTTTTAAAGACTGCTAACCTAACTATTTTTTTATACGCATTCACACTTACAGATCCACAGTAGGACTTTAAGTCGTCCAACGACTATGTCAGTACCATAATTGATACATTTCAATAGACTTAATTATTCAACACTATGTTTAAACATAGTCGTTGAGTGATTTTAATCATGGGCGCCGGAAACAGGTATATTAACTGTTATTTTAAACACACATTCACACTCAGAACCAGAAGCTGGAGTAACAGTGTTATGCCTGTATTTCTTTCTAGCCATGGTTACAGATTGTATATATTAAATATGTATAAACATGCACATTATACATGTGCTTGCACATATACAACTTTTACTAAAAAATTTAAAAAATGTGTAAAAAATGTGTCAATGATTATCAAACGCTGCAATAGCAACCACTGCATTAAATATGTATATTAAAGTACCCATTTATTTGATTGTGCCATCAAATTTTAAAGATTAATTTTGCCACAGAATGTGGGTGCAAGTGACCTTCCTACAGCTAATAAGGTTAGAGTTCAACTGTTTATAACTAAACAGTTTATATTCATGTCTCTCTATAGGAAATATGGATATTTTTTTTTACTGTTAGTCGATTGTTTACCTGTTTATATGTAGCTGATAAAAAAACATTCATAATAAAAAAAATATGTTTCTTTGTACTTTCATATCAATATGAATGTTTGATAATACAATCAGGTCCAGGCAATTTTAAATGCATTATAATATATAATCATTTGGCATTATTTCTATGACTAGTGACACAATGGCTGTTGTGAAAGATAGTGGACAAGTCATTGACATCAAAAATGTGGGCATGTAATAACAAATCAGTCTAACCAGTACTGCATATATTGTTATATTCATTTATAATTTAGATTATGTTTTATTTCCACACAAAAAATATACACTATATCGCATAGACTTAATGTAGTAACTAAGTAGAAAAGTGCTAAATTATAGCAATAAAAAAAAATAACTAGTTTAAATAATTTGCCACACTGGGGCTTTACAAATTGAATGTAATTGGTACTTCTTCGTAATTAACAAGAAATTAAAATGTAAACACATAAGAAAATAATGTTATGGTTGTAATTGTGTAGCTATGAAGATTAGTCTATTATATGTATTAAAAATGGTCTCCTTTAAACTTTAACACTTTCACAGCCCCACACTAACTTTGATAACTTGTGTCTTGGATGCCAGAAACATTATTACACTCAGAACCAGAAAAACAAATTTCCTTAGGTAGAAAACTAGTGTTTCCACTGGGAATCGAACCTGATACCCGTTGCTTACAAGATTAACACACAACCAACTAAGCCAATGGGCAGTTATAAAGATTAACTGGATGTGATAAGACTACTGATTGTACACTTAATGTAAATATTATTTATTTTAAAGTGTTTTCTGTTTGCCTTATGGTGATGATCATATGAATAAAAGTGTGTGGGAGCAATTTTAAAAGCAGCCATTTTGAAGTTCTTTCTGTGTCCAATCAACATCAAGGCAAGTTGACCGCCAGCTGGCATTAAGGAATTTAAAATTAATCAGTGATATAAAAAATGTGTTAACTGATGACAAGAATCAGTGAAGCCGTAGCATGCGTTTTTCAATTTTAAATTACTCATGCATTTAATAAGAAATAATTTAAATAAGAAAATAATGCTAGAGGTGTAATTCTATAGCTATAAAAAAATTAAAAAAATAACTTATCTAAATTAACTTAATTTTGACCTACGTGCTGTAGGTCAAAATTAAATTACTTATTAATCTAGTCATTTTTTGGACCTTTTTTTATTTTTTCAAATTCATGTATCTACAGACCAATTGCCCATATTTCCTAAAACTATATACATTTATACAGCATAGAATAAGGCTAGATCGGTATTCACATTGGAGTACCAACCGAAATAGGTATTAATTTTTTTTATTTATTTATCAAATTCATGCAATTTTTCTTATTTGCTTCTGAACACTAATGAATAAATCATTATAATTTTCAAGTACGCATAATTCAATATTGGTTCCATGATGCCTAGTGTTTACAGGCTTAAAAGTCAAGGCAAACTCAATGACAATATTGGAACAGCTATGAGCTATTCTTTAGTAGTGGCGATATTTTCATACTTACCTACCTAATGACAATATTATTGCAACTAGTGAGTCATGATAACAAGTGGTCAGTGTTCATTGAATTCTCACGATGTTATCACAATCAATTTGCGTCAAGTAAGTAGGTACTCAAGCGAAACTTTGTAATTAGACGAATATATTTACGTACTTATATCAAGAAAAGGTGGGGGCAGATTTGACTCCATAGAATTCGGAAGTATCACCCTCAAATGCGTCGTTGTGGTCACATTTTCACTGCGAGGATGGTTCTGCAAAACAACGTTTACTTTCACATATCGCACATCTACGCAAGCAGTTACATAAATAAACAAAATAAAAACACTGTCACTACACTGTACCATGTTTACTGTTGGGCCGAAACTATTTCTTTGATCCACTTTACGACGATATAATTTTAAAAATTGTGAATGGAAACAAATACGCGATTTAAAAAAAATGTATTAGCTGGATAAAATCGCACATTATTCAAGGTTTTTCCAACAATTTCTCAAAGCAGGCGTACCCCTCTGCACAATTCTGATATTTATGTGACGTTTAAAAGGAAAGGAGCCTTCCAAAACTAAAACTAATTCAATCATACTGGCAAGAAGATACTTATAAAAACATTTCTGTTAATATTATTGATAATAATAAGTTGTTTTACTGATGATTTATTCATTTTGGGTGATTTGAAAATGAACTACTAAGTATTCAAATAAACATATGAGTATGCATTCATTATATTATATGTATAATGAAATATTGTAGCATACTTATCAGAACTAATATATTATAATAATGTGAAACACAGGCAATTGGCCCGTAGATAGCCTATGAATTCAATTCATAGTATAAATAATGATGGTTAAAATATAAGGAATTATTTACCAAACAGAACACTAAAGGATTTAAAAAAGATATCCAACACTACTACTTGGTTTTAGAACGTAATGTGACGTGTTGCTATATATGAAATAATTCCCTCAAGATATGTCAACATACCTACTGAGACAAAACATAACTTTGTCTAAAGTATCCAAGTGTATTTAAGTCCAGCCAATGAATGTAGGTTCTGAGGTTTCTGAAAAGTAATAGAGAGTCATGAGTGCGACAAGGATCTTGTGGCGCTTGACTAACGGGCGTTGTGGCTGCCTTAGATAACGAGATTGATTCCTCATACAAATAGGTTTTTATTAGCAAAATCTCCTTTTATAAGAATACAAGAAGTTTACAATCTAGTGAATTTTGTCTAATTTTGACGGAATTGAAAAATGGGAATGGGAAACTACAACACCTCGAATTTTGCCAGTGAGCAGTTTGACTAGCGTTTATTACAACTACTTGATCAAATATTATAATAAGAAATTTGCGTTTAGACAAGATAAAAGATTTAATAAGCAGATATATTTTCAATAAGGGTATTTATTCTAATGAAGTAGCTAATGAAGTCCGTCATCAAATATGTGCATTGTTACCTATTTTAATTACTTACAACTATATTAAAAATCGAAAATGGTTCACCTTTATTGAAAAGTAAGGAATGTTGTCAGGAATTCTCAGATTCCCACATGCCTACCAGGTGGGAATTAACCCTTTGTGAAAAAGTAACACCTTACAAGATGACGGCGGCGTTAGTTCCGACTGTCACCGAGTGCTAAGAGATCCTTGTCGCAGTGTACTGTCAAAGATGTTGCCAAGGATTTTGCGGCTAAAGTAAATAGGTTTGGCTCCTATCTTGATGCATTTTTCTTTACTCATTTTGTTTAGCGACTAGTATTTATCCAGTGACGGGCTCGACTGATACTGGGGGGTATAGGCTTAGAGGCTAACAAGTGTTCCGTCAGTCCATCTAGGTTCTGGAGGGTTGCTTCTAAAGAGCTATGCCTCGACCATAGCTTCAAGAGATTCTTCGCACAATCAAAGATCTCAGACCAATTTTATTGTACCGCAGCAAATCTCAGCAATACAACGGACGGATATAATATGAAAATTATTCCATATTTTTTTAAGTTTTTCTTTATATTTATATCACAAGTAAACAATCCCACTTTTCAAAGCAACATAAGTGTATTATCATTTGCCTACAGAGTTAAATTTTACACCGATTTGCACCTAATAATTTAAAGACGGCCTGAAATAATGGCTTATCTGCAATACTTATATATCCCTTAAGACAGGTATATAATCAAAGCTTAATGAGTACTTCGACAAATAAGATGTTTGTACATCTTTTAAAACATTTGTTTTACGTATATTACATAATTTGTTCATGATCATATCGTGATTAGCTTATATGTTTATTGCATGAACGGATAAATTGTTTATTACTACCTATTAAACACTATAACTAACTATTGCAAGAGAGTAATATACTTTACTCTTTACTGAACTTATAATGTATGTGTATGGTGTATGTTAACACATACGATAAAACTGTTAACAAATATAACTATTATACCTATCAAAATAACAATATTACTGTTTGAACATATTTAATTAAGTAAGAATTAGAACAGAAAAAAATAGTTATTCATATTCTATATGTATCGAATAGAGTGAATGAAAAAAATCGAATGTATGATTAATGTCAATATTGTCAATTGTCTTCAGTGACTTCAGTCTTATAAACTGTCAACTCAACTGTCAGTCTTGCGTCAAGCAATATTAACCAACAAGCAACTGGCTATAAATTAATAATTTCAAACTATTTTAAAAGAAAATAGATTTAGCGACTACTTTACGTGTTCGAGATAGTACACGCGTTATAATTGCGTCGGACTATTTTGGAATTTTCATTACGCTTGTTTGGTGTTTATTTTTGTGTTTTCATGAATTCATAGCGTTACGAACGATTCATGATGAAGATCGCGTTGATGGTGGCTGAGAAGCCATCGCTTGCCCAAAATTTAGCCACTATATTGAGCAATGGGAAATGCAGCACTGGTAAAAGTTGGTAGATGATTTTATTTTATTTTGCTAACGTGACTAACTGACAACTTCCTCACAACTAACGACCGGTGATGGTCTGTAGGTATTAACGGTGCTTCTTTTAATTATTTGATGTAACTTTGTGTCGCATGGCATGTTTGTATTATTTATTTCGACTTTTTTTTCAAATTCTTTTTACTTATTAACAACATTTAAATCAACATTATGTAACAACATAATTTAAGTAGCAATTGTACATTACATTAAACTAAAAACTAAATTAAAATTAAACAAAAAAAAAACTATAATTAGATATAAATATGTACAAAACTTAATCTAATAGTCCGCTACCAGTAGGCAAAGTACCCAAAATGCTGGCAGCATTGCCACGTTGAATGGCAATACTCAATCTCTGTCCAAAATATTTGCCAGCATTTTGGTCACGAGTTGCTTATGTTGCTTCTACATTATGTTGATTTAAGTGTTGTAATTGTTTTGAAGTGGTTTGCTGCGCTCTGAAGCAAGGCATTAAACGAATTAATATGATAATATAGGTAAAAAAAATAAGTAACATCCTTAGCAGCTTATATATTAATATTCTTGTTACTTATATATTTGTAACTAGTGGGCCCGTTAATTACATAAATTAATTAAAAAGCATTACTTATAAGATGAAATTGTAAATCTAAACAATTCTTGAATCCACCTGAACATGTCAACACAAAAATGTCATCTAAATTGGTCCTGCTGTTTAGCAACTTAGTATAAAGATTGCTCAGTTATTTATACAAACTAGAGAGGCAGAAGTCAATATTGTATTTATGTTGTAGAGTAGCCTTGCCCCCATATTAAATAAAATCATAGCATTAGGCATGTCCATGAATTAATGACAACCCAGATGGTGCGGTAGGTACGTCCCTGCCTATTGCACTGTAGGTCCTAGGTTTCCCGCTTTCGGCAATTTCCGGTGGGTCCACAATTTTCTTTCAAAAGAGACATTTGTGCTTTTGCTTCTGGGAGTGATTCTGTGCGTGATGTATATTTTTACAGAGATAGTGGACTAGGCAAGTCTGATCAGGAGTAAAAAATATCATCATACCAGTTTTCCTAGAAATATTCTGATTTTACTAGCTGTGCATACCTGCAGATAAACAGTTACTTTTTTTTGGCAAAACCATTTACTTTTATACAAACCTTGGCCTGATAGTTGCAAACACAATAAATAAAATTAGCCAAGCTTTTCTTGTTCTGTTTTTGTAAGACAATACATTTTTATATGTATAGATTTAAATATCTTACTAGGCGTGCCTCAAGTTTAAAAGTAGCATATGTGATAATTCTAGGTATAAGCTATGTACATTGTACATTCCAAATTACATCCAAATAAATCAGTTCAGCCGCTAAAGCGTGAAGAGGGAATAAATATATATATATATATATATATATAATAAATATATAGTCTCCACGGATTAAAACAATTACAAAATTTGCAGTGTCGAATCAGTCATGTGCTGTACACGAATGGAATGGCACATTCAAGAATGAGCCGGTTCACTTCAAGATGACGTCCGTTTGTGGCCACGTTATGAGTTTGGATTTCACGGGAAAGTACAACAACTGGGACAAAGTTGATCCAGTTGAATTATTCACATGTCCTACAGAGAAGAAGGAGGCCATGCCTCGGCTAAGGATACCAGTGTTTCTGGCTACAGAGGCCAGGGGAGCTGATTACTTGATACTGTGGCTTGATTGTGATAAGGAGGGAGAGAATATTTGTTTTGAGGTGAGTACTTGATACATTATGGCACTGGGTGTGATTGTGTGTGATGTGAATGTTTCCAGCACTCATGACAACACATTGAACTTTAGTGTAGGGCTGCAAGTGTGAATGTGTTTATTAGTGAGTAAAATTTTAAATTACTTCCTCTTTCACAGGATATCGAGTCTTGCAGGCTCTATCTTAGGACAAAATAATGCTACTTATATAGATTTTTTATTTTTTTTTTTTCTCTTTATTTTTAAGGGTTTTGTCACTCAGTGACCATGCCACCCCCATATAACAATCAACAAATCTTAACCTAAAACTTTATAATACAATTTTGTTACCATCTTGGCTTCCTCCGATAATGGGTAAGCCAAGATGCTATTACAAGCACCCACATTGCATACCTTGAAAAACTCAATTTCATGTCGTAAAGCTTCGTTCCGGACACATTCCATCACCACATGGTATACATCGTCAATGATGTCACACTCCGGGCAATTAGGTGAAATTGAGATCCCCATCAGGTACTTGAATTTGTTTGATGGGATGTGACCGGAGCGAAGCCTCAGCATTGATATTACATCTCTTCGAGAACATTTATGTGCATCAAACCATGGAAAGCGAGGAGGTTGACATTGTATTGTTTTATACCAAATGCCTTTAGTACGTGCTCGTTCATCAAAATATTCATGCCACATTTGTCTACAGTTTAACTTTACTTCGCCCAATATTTCGGTATGTTGTGGTAAACATCTATACAGGATCCCGTCAATAACGGCTTGTTTAGCTGCAAGGTCTGCCTTCTCATTTCCGATGATGCCTATATGAGAGGGTATCCACTGGATAATCACCTCCTTATTTAGTGCTCTAAGCTTACAAATTGAATGCAGGATGCTGTAGGCTATCGGAAGTCCTCGAATTCTCGAGGGCAACCGAGCCAAATGTAAAAGGGCACTTTTGGAATCTGATAAAACAATACATTTATTGCAATCCAAAGATGCCATATACGAAAGCGCTTCAGATATCGCAATTAGTTCGCAGTGCATTATAGAGACATCGGCACTAACTTTTAACTGCATGCAAATATCTATCTGCGGGTCGTAAAATGCAGCTCCACATCCATTTTTGTCTTTTGAACCATCAGAATAAAGCCAAAACCAAGAATTGTATTTTCTGTTTAGATATTTAGACACAACATTACGCAAATCTACTGAATTATACTGACTTTTACTTAATTTTATGTCATCAATGTTAACCTTTACATTATTAGATATATCAAAGTGCCCAATCCATATACTATAGGAATACATTTGTAGCGTAGTGTTTGAATGTACAAGATGATTATTATATTTACGGTGAGTATCTACAAGCAAAGGTAATTTCTTACACCTCCAGTATTGGTTTTCACATAAAGTATTCAATTCTTCTAAAACTGTGATCGTAAAGTTATTTTGAATTGACCGGGCTTTGAGATAAAATTTAGCAGCAAGATATCTTCTACGAATGTCTAGAGGTGGGAGACATAGCTCACTTTCCATGACGTGGATTGGTGTACTCTTAATAAACCCTCCTATAACTCGCATAGCCTTGTTTTGGACTTTGTCTATTTTATATAAATGGCTTTTAATACTATTGTCATACAAATAGCAGCAATAATCCAGTCTACTTCGAATAATTGATATATAAAGGCGTCTTAGATGTTTCGGATGAATACCCCAACGCGAGCCAGCAAGAGCCTTAAAAACGTTTAGAAACTTAAGCGTCTTTTCTGTCGTTTCATTAATGTGGCGACCCCATTTTAGTCTTCTGTCAAGCCACAAACCCAAATATTTGACACTTTCTACTTGTTGGATGTTACAATTATTGATTTTTAAACTAATATTTATATTATTTTTGGGGTTACCTCTAGTGAACACACATGTTTTAGTTTTTCTGTATGATATACTCAAACCTATGTTCTCTATCATTGACTTTAATGTATTTACAGCCTCTTGAGTAAAACCAACAGCGTCATTAATATTTTTACAGCTCTTATATATAACAAAGTCGTCGGCATATTGCGATACAAACACATTGCTGAGATTATTGCAGATATCAATGGTAGCAATATTAAATAATATCGGAGATAAGGGATCTCCCTGACATAATCCTGTACCTGTTTCTCGAGTGACAGATTCTCTTACATTTAAATCTATCGACAAACGCCTGCCTTGCAAAAAATTCCACAAATATCTACATAAGATAGTCCCAACGCCATGTCTTTGTAATGTGCTTATTAAGCTTATTATGCTGACATTACTATATGCATTTTCAATATCAATAAAACATGCTACCGTAGGGAACCCTTTCGTAAAACTGCTCTGAACTCGGGAAACTAATCTAGTTAGATTATCCATACATGAACGAGATCTTCTAAATCCTACCATTTCATCTGGGAATTTACTGTTCTTTTCAAAATACCATTCTAATCTTAGGTTGACAATAGTGTGGAGTATCCTACAAGGGCAGGATAGTAAAGCAATAGGTCTCAATGTTGATGTTGCATTATTGTTTGCACCAGGTTTCGGTACTGGAACTACCTTAACGTCTTTCCATTGTCTCGGTACAAAGCCTGATCTTAAAAACCTGTTATATAACGACACTAAAATGTGTTTAGCTTCATTTGGGAGATTTCTTATCATAGAATATGATATGTTATCGACTCCGGGAGCTGTGTCTGATAGTTTTATAGAATTAAGTAGTTCCTGTATCGATACCGGTGATGACAGATCCGCGTTCTCAACTGAGAAAGCAGGAGCTGGTGGTGTTACATAATCAGGTGCCAAACTACACAATAGAACTTCCGCTTCCTCCCGATTAATGACATGCGCAGAAGATTTATAACCTTTAAGCCATTTCATTTTAGCCCACATTTGACTAGAAGTTGTTACACAGTCAATACTTTCGCAAAATCCTCTCCATGATTTAGATTTTCCATTACGAATAACTCTTTGTGCATCCCTCACTTTAATTTGCAGTAATGTGTAATTGTCTGGAGTAGGGTTCCTTCTGAACTCAGCTAGTGATCTACGTCTTTCAGCCACCGCCTTAGAGATGTATTGGTTCCAATATGGTCTAGGGGTGAAGTTTTTTTGATGTAAGGGGTTCTCGAATATCTTTGTAAACGGAATGGATTCATCCGCTGCTTTGTTTATAACTTTAATGAAACTATCATATGCAACCTGGTGATCCTCTTTGAGTGTAATACTGTTATCTGTTAGTTCACTCTCTATGTATGATCTATATTTAACCCAATCAGCTTTTTTATAATTTCGTCGTTTCTTAAACTGGTTTGGTGGCTTTACAATATCCGTTTTAATCCTAATCATTAAATGGTCACTGCCTAAATTTTCATTTAACACTCTCCAGCTGAATTTTAGAGCTATATCTATAGTGAATCTGATATAGATGAATTATAAAATAATTAGTAATTAAAAAATTTCACATATAAGTTAGATAAATGTCCCAGAGCATTAAAAAAAACATTAGACAAATGTCATCATTACCTCAGTGCTAGTATCTTAAAAATATATGTCAGTGGTTATGGGTTAAGCAAACCATCATTAAATAAAGTTAATAATAAAACTAATATAAGTAAATATTGTAAAAAAAAACCTTAGCTTAAGAAAATATTATTAATAAAGAAACTAATATAAAATACATGCAACAAAATCTGTTAACTCAAGAATAAGAAAGTATTTTCCTTTTAACCTAAGTTTTAACCTTTAGATAGAGAGTAGATAGGCATTTTCTAGTCCAACATGCTCCATCATCAACCATATTGTCGCTTACCATCAGGTGAGATAGTGATCAAACATTTACCTATCTTGAATAAAAAAAAATCTTATTTCTGTTCTTTGACTGCAGCCATATTCAATAATTAAACATCACAACGGGTAAGAACTTATCTAACACTGAAACTATTAAATAATATAATTTTAGGTCATGAACTGTGTTCAAGGCTACATGAAGGGTGACGTCTGTTCACCGCTGGTGACCTTCCGAGCAAAGTTCTCTGCCATCACAGACAAAGATATAAAAGCAGCTATGTTGAACCTCGTTCGGCCAAATGAGTTTGAGTCGAGGAGTGTGGATGCTAGACAGGAGCTCGACTTGAGGATTGGATGTGCGTTTACTCGCTTCCAGACTAAATATTTTCAAGGTATGATACATGCATTGAATTTAAATAGTCAAAGTCAAGCATAAAATAATGGTCACTATATGAAAATATGACCAAATAGTATTTTTTATTATCACAGCAACAGGGTTCTTGCCGGGAATCATGTTTTGAGGTGAGTACAATTTTCCTTCCCAAGGGGTCATTTCTTATTCTAAGTGTTCCAAATGTTTCTACATGTATTTCAACATAGTGTGGAGGCACAAATATTAGTTCACACTCACAGCCCCACACTAAGTTCAAAGACTGGTATCGTGGGTGCTGGAAACATTTACATATCACACACAGAACCAGAGATACAAATGTCCCTTGAGATGGAAAAATTGTGATCCTGCCGGGAATCGAACCCAGGACCCACAGTGCAGAGGGCAGAGACCTGTCCACCGCGCAGACTGAGTTGTCATAGTTTTGTTTGTTTATATTCAATAACTTTTTACAGGCAGATATGGTGACTTAGACGCATCGCTAATATCCTATGGCCCATGCCAGACCCCTACTCTCGGCTTCTGTGTCCAAAGACATGATGAAATCCAAACTTTCAAGCCAGAGTCATACTGGGTGCTGCGGGTCACAGCCAGTACATCTGAAGGGAGAGAACTGCCTCTTGAGTGGAAAAGGGTCAGGGTGTTTGAGAAGGATGTGGCCAATATGTTCCTAGTCGGGATTAAGGAGTTTAAGGAAGCTACGTGAGTTGTATTAAGCATTTAGAGAACTACTGCTCATTTCTTCTTAGAGTGTCGATGGCAAAACTTACACCTATTTTGCCCAATACTCGGCGACGCAAACAGCATTCGAGCTAGATCCGTACAGGTCCTCTAGTGTACACGAACTTTGGCTTGCTGAGCATGATAATAAATAAGCGATAGTTTGCGGTGATGCTGCACTTTAAATATAAACATAACATAAAACGTTTTTACACTCACAGCCCCGCATTTAGTTCGATGACTTGTGTCGTGGGTGCCGGAAACATTCAGATCACACACACAATCACAACCAGAACCAGAAACACAAATTTTCCATGGGGAGAAAACTTGTGTTGCTGCCTGGAATCGAACCCGATACCCCTGTTTAGAAGGCGAACGCAACTAAGCCAACGGGCAGTTCTTTTTTCGCATTGGTTTGTGCTTGGGTCGATGTAGCCCCATCTGGACAGATTGTCTTTTGATCTGCCAACCTGGGTACACAGTCTGTTGAGCGCCTTCCAGGTTAGCCAAGGAAGTTTGTGTCCCGTAGGTAGTTTTGCTCCAGATTATGGACTGCACTGCAGATCTGTAATCTGTGACTATAAAGATTCTAGATTCAAGACTAGGGTGAATAAATAATTTTAATAGTGAAGTTTTTATGTTTTTAAAACTCAGACATTTTGTGGATGTAATTTAAATGCACGCAAAGCTTAAATAAATCAATTTCACAGCTTTATCTTCGGATCCCTTGATCAGATTAAATTAATTAAATACTCATTATTACTACTGGTCAGATGTTGATCAAATTTAAATAGATCATGGGAAGAAAATAAAAAAATAATCATCAAAATTGTTTTTCCTAAAAAAAAGTTCATATATCACCTGCCTATATACACATGAGTTTTATTTCAATTATATTTTAATTTGCTTTTGCAGTGTTATAAACATCCAAGCCAAAGAAAAGGTGAAAGGCCGGCCTGTCGCCTTGAATACTGTAGAACTGATGAGAGTCGCCAGCTCTGGCTTGGGTATGGGACCACATCACGCCATGCAGGTAATCCTTTGATATCTGTTTTATACTACACTAATATTATAAAGGGTTATGCCACTGCTCTTCACGAAATAGTGGACAACGCTCCACGAGCACTTATTATGACTTAATTAAAATAATATAAACTAGCCGTGCTCTGCGGTTTCGTTCGCGTTTATTAAGTTAAAAAGTAGCCTACGTGTTATTCTGGAATCTAAACTATCTACATTCAAACTTTTATCACAATCGGTTTATTCGTTATGGAGATACGTGGTAACAAACATTTATACACTCACACATAAACTTTCGCATTTATAATATTAGTAGGATGTGAAAGTTTGTGCGAGTATGTACCTTAAAAGAGGTATTTCTGTCCTTTGGCTGAATGGATATGCAGGTTTTTTTTTTAATTTTAGTGCATGATGATGGTTTTTGTTTGTTGACAGACCACATCATCCAATCATAAGTTATAAAACCCAGCAAAGCCGCAAATGTTACTTTGAAATCGGTATCATATCATATTTATATATATTTTATTATTATCCTAGGAATTTATCAACATCCAGCCTCGACCAAGAAAAGCTAAGAGAAGTCAGGATAAATCTTTCTACTAAATTACTGTAATTTACTTTTATTTCCTTGTTTCTGTGTTGAATAATGTTACAAATATTTTGTACGTGTGTATGTAACTGAACTGCTCCTAAACGGCTAGACAGATTTTTATAAAAAAAAATAGTTAGTTCAGGTGGATTAAAAAATGTTTTATATTTACAATTCGATGCGATAAATGTTTTTTTTTTATTTACGCGGGTGAAGCCGCGGGGAACTACTAGTTATAATATAATGCCATTTGTTCTCAAATCAAAATCGTTTATTCACATGGGCCCCAAAGAGGCACTCATGAAAGTTAATGATTCTACTGCCAGATTTTCAAAATTACAGCCATCTCGAGAAGAACCTGGCAAGAAACTCGACGGCGCATTTTATTTCATTTATTTTTTGTATCGTTCCTTAAATAATTATATTAACCTAGGTATATCTATATTATGTAGTCGCTAGAAAGCGCTTGTGCAGTTTGCCTCCATGCATCCTTGTTCTGATAAATTATTCTTGAATAATTTATCAGAACAAGGATGCATGGGAACTAGTCTTCTTTCTCTTTCTCTGCTTGGTTATTGGATAAGGACACCCCCAATCTCATTACTCAACCTGTTTATTAAAAAAAACATAATTTTAAATCTTCACATTGGCCCCAGAGAGGCACTCATGAAAGTTAATGACACTGCCAGATTTGCAAGATTACAGCCAACTCGAGAAAAACAAAATAACATATTATTTTTTTGTAAATAACATATGATTTTTTGTAGGTAGCAGAGCGTCTCTACACAAGCGGATATATTTCTTATCCAAGAACAGAAACCACGAGTTATCCTGAGAATTACGATCTGATGTGAGTAGTACTAGCCTGACTTATTGTATGAAAGGCGAAAATGAAGCTTTGAGTCATCGGACGAAGTCAACGAATTTAGTGTGGGGCTGTGAGTGTGAAAGCGTAATATATTCAAGATAATTTACCAACAACAAACACATTCACACTCACAGTCTCACACTAAGTTCTCGAGTGAATAGGTATCTCCTAGGCAAGCATGTCACATCTTCGGCCGCATCATCACTTTCCATCAGGTGAGATGTGGTCAAATGCTTCTATTCCACATCAAAAAAGCCTTGTATCGTGGGTGCCGGAAACATTCACATCACACACACATTACACTCAGATCCAGAAGCACATCATATCCCTTGGGAAGGAATTTGTGCTCCTTCCGGGAATCGGACCCAAGACCCACGGCGTAGAGGGCGGAGACCTGTTCAATGAGCCAACTGGGTCGTCAAGCAAAGCTTAAAAAACCGACTTCATCGTTTATATTTAGGTTTGGGCTTGATCGATTTCGATAAGATTTATTAGGGACCACCTCTGAAGTAAAATCTACCAAACAAAAAAAAAATATACAGTCGAATTAAGAACCTCCTTTTTTTGAACTCAGTTAAAAACAGCTTAGAAAGCTGATTTTATTTATATAGCATTAGCCATGCTAGGCAGAACTATAGTGATAAATTTAGAAAGGAAAAATTATCGCTTGAGGCGGGATTTGAACCCGCGGCCATAGGGTCTCATGCCCTATTGCTCTAACCGCTGAGCTACTCAAGCCCCGCCTGAAGCGACGAAATTAACCTTTCCTTATTATTAACGTCTTACGGGGACGTGTGACGTCATCTACCGAAAGTTTATCGAAACTACTACGGCCAACGAGTCTAACATTGCAGTTAGCTACACGTTGTGTTGATAACGTCCACCCAAATCAATCAATCGTCGCTTCAGGCGGGGCTTGAGTAGCTCAGCGGTTAGAGCAATAGGGCATGAGACCCTATGGCCGCGGGTTCAAATCCCGCCTCAAGCGATAATTTGTCCTTTCTAAATTTATCACTATAGCTTAGAAAGCGTTTACGTACTGGTTTTAAACATGTATTTGTATATATTATACCTAGAAAATAAAACAATTTCGGGCCAAAAATTTGCAATCTCTTTTTTTATGCTGGCTATGCAAGCATTTAACCACTATTTCACATGATGGAAAGTGATGTTCCGGTCAAACATGGAACATGCTTGCCTAGAAGGTACCTATACTTGGAGACACCTATATTGTACCGTTCGCGGAACAAAGACGCAGGCAATGTATGTATGTAATTGCACAGCAATTAATGTAATGCTGGATCTAAAGACCGAAAAAATAATTAATGTAGAGAAAGTAGTTTTAATTTTAAAGGACTTTTTTCAGGGGTACACTTCGGCAGCAACAGAGCTCATCCAAATGGGGAGCAGAGGTACGCGCGATCATCGCGAATGGAATCAACCGGCCGAAGAAAGGAGTCGATAAAGGAGACCATCCGCCCATCACGCCTCAGAGAGCTGCTTGTGAGTATATAACTAAAGAAAGAAATCAAAATAATTTACATAACATTACGTAAACTTAACACATTTTCCTTGGGGAGAAAACTTGCGTTCCCGCCGGAAATCGAACCCGATACCCCTGCTTAGAAGGCGAACACCCACCCATCTTCACTTACCATCAGGTGAGATGGCGGTCAAACGTTTGCCTACATTGGCAAAAAAAAAATCTAAGGCGACGGGCAGTTCGCAATAAAAGATTATAAAGTTATTGTCAGAAATTGGTTGTAACCAAATAATTTTGTAATTGTTAGTAGTACTTGTCACATATAGCACTACAATGTTAGTAACGGGAAAAATATTTTTCATTTTTTAACCGACTTAAAAAAAGAGGTTCTCTATTCGACTGTATGTTTTCTTTTGTATGTATGTTATCGCGATATCTTCGCCAATTATAAATCGATTTTTTTTGTTTTTTTTTTGTTTGGTATAGTATACTTCAGAGGTGGTCCCATATAAATTTTATCGAAATCGGTCAAGCCAAAACCGAAATATAAGTGATGAAGTCGGTATTTTTCAGCTTTGTGTTGTGTTTTTTTCAATTATTTCAGAATCGATTCGTCAAAGAAAGTCCAAAATTGTATTTGTTCTAGCTGAAAGTGAGCTAGAAGGCGACGCGTGGCGTATCTACGACTACATCACGCGACACTTCATAGCGACACTGTCGCGCGACTGTCGCTACCTCAGCACCACGATCACGTTCGCGATCGGCACCGAGACGTTCATGTACACCGGGAACACTCTGGTCGACCCGGGGTACACGGAGGTCATGCACTGGCAGGTAATGCTACTGATATTATAAATCCGAAAGTTTGTGTGTAAGTGTATAAGTGTGTTTGTTCCCTCTTCACGCTTTAACGGCTGAACGGATTTATTTAATACCTATTAAGAGTTAACACATAGGCTACTTGTTAACTTGATAATAGCGGACGAAGCCGCGGGGCACGGCTAGTGTCTTATAACATAAACATAACATACATAAACGTAACATAAACAACAAACATAACATGAACATAATATAAACTGCCCGTTGGCTTAGTTGGGTGAGCATTAGCCCTTTCAGCAGGGATATCGGGTTTGATTCCCGTCGGGAACACAAGTTTTCTCCCCAAGGAAAGTGTTTCTGGTTCTGGTTGTGATTGTGTGTGTAATGTGAATGTTTACTACTAAACTTAGTAAACTTAGTGTGGGGCTGTGAGTGTAAAAGCGTTTATTTGCAGTTTACTTACATTAGGGAAAATCAGATGACTTAGGTAAATCAGGTAACTTTAGGGAAGCATGCTAGTGATCAAATTATTGACTATTTAGCATAAAAAAAGATATGAGATGGGAGGGATTTCTTTACTTTGTCACACTAATATTATAAACCCAAAAGTTTGTGTGTGTGTAATTATTTAATCGTGTAGATGTACGGCTAGTGAAATATATATATTTTACATTATCTGTCATGTTTTGAACAAACATTTTCTGTTTCAGGCATTCGGTAAAGACGAGTTCATCCCGGTACTACAAATAGATGATATACTAAAAGCCCACGACCACAGGCTGGTGGAGTGTCAGACTGCACCACCTGACTATCTCACCGAGGCAGAGGTACATTTATTGAAGCCATAATAGTAACCCCACTTCCCGTTCGAGTGGTCGATGTTTCGAATAGAACCTTTATTAGTCATATATACAACCTGTAGGCATAATGTTAACAAGAATAACACAAACTATATTAAAAAAAAAGGAAAAAAAACAGCAATATTTAAAAAAGAAGAGAGAAAAAGTAAAATGTGTTGGACATAAATCATCATAAATACAATAAAAAACATTAACATACCAATCCTACTAATATTATAAATCCAAAAGTTTGTGTGTAAGTGTGTAAGTATGTTTGTTCCCTCTTCACGCTTTAACGGCTGAACGGATTTTTATGAAATTAATAGCGGGCGAAGCCGCGGGTCACGGCTAGTTATCAATATATTGATTTGCCCCTTGTTCCAGGTGATAACACTCATGGAGAAGCACGGAATTGGTACTGACGCGTCGATCCCGGTGCATATAAATAACATCTGCCAACGGAATTACGTCAGCGTCGGCAACGGGAGGAAACTAATACCTACTAACTTGGGTATAGTGTTGGTGCATGGATATCAAAAGGTTTGAGCTCTTCATGCTATTCTATCACGTTTCCCACTATCCCATATCCCACTAACCACTATCCCACTTCCCACTGACCAATTTCAAACTATACCAATTAAAAAAAAAACAACGGGTGCACTCCGGCAGTGCCGGCAGAGTGAAAACTTGAACATTAACGTTGTAAACAGCAGGAGCAGGCATACATTTTGCCGCGCGGTAGAAAGAGAGGGGGATATTACTTCCTCTCCTCCCTCTGTCTTACGAATTTTCAATCAGTTCATGTGTCCTGACGCGAGCTTAAATTTTTTTACCCATCCCAAAAAGTGCACAATGCCGTTAAAGAAGTTTTCACTCCAAAAAAATTAGAACTCACGGCATAGTTTTCAGTTACTTTAAATATCTGAGTGCGCCTAAAACTATAACTGAATATGAAAAATAATATTTTTTTATATATTTATTCGATAGTTTATGTTAAAAAACATATTATAAATTGATCTGCCCGTTGGTTCAGTTGGGTGCGCGTTTGCATCCTTAGCAGGAGTATAGGGTTCGAAACCCGGCGGAAATACAAGTTTTCTTCCCAAGGAAAACTTGTGTTTCTGGTACTGGTTGTGATTGTGTGTGTGATGTAAATACACCCAAGACACAAGTCATCAATATTGTGGGGCTGTGAGTGTGAAAGCGTTTATATTTATACATTGTCGGTAAAAAAAACAACATAAATGCTTTTACACTCTCCACACTGTGTTTCATGACTTGTGCCGTGCCAAGAAACATTCACATCTCACACACAATCACACCTAGAACCACACACAAATGTAATTAAAAGGTAAATGCGAAATAACTACGGTGGTTTGTTAAAAAAAAACTTGTCAAACTTTATAGATCGATCCGGAATTAGTTCTACCAACGATGCGTTCTGCGGTGGAAGAGCAGTTAAACCTCATAGCTCTGGGTCGAGCCGATTTCCACGCGGTCTTGGCCCACACTAGCGAGATATTCCGACGCAAGTTCCAATACTTTGTGCGATCTATTGAGGCCATGGACCAGCTTTTTGAAGTCAACTTCTCTTCATTGAAAGCTAGTGGGAAAGCGCTGTCGAGGTGTGGAAAGTGTAGAAGATATATGAGATATATACAGGTAGGCCTTAATAGAGACAATAAGAAAGTGTTAATGGACACATTCTTGGATATTTTAAATCTAGCAGAATAAGTTAAATTTAAGTTACTTATTAGCCTAATCTTGGCTAGATTGTAACAAAAATAGGCAACACAATATCATGACCTATAATAGTAAACATCAGAAAAATATACATGTAGGAATATCATACTTAAGTTTGTATGTGTTTTTTTTTGTTTGTTCTTACTTCTTCACGCTTAAACGGCTGGACAATTTTGATGAAATTTGGTGTGGAGTTGACACCCTGGATTAACACAGGTTTCTTTTTATCCCGGAATTCTCGCGGGTCCGGGACTTACACGGGTAAAACCGCGGGGCGCAGCTAGTCATAGATATTATTATATGTATAACGTTATAACGTTTGCATATCTTGAACAAAAAAAAAAACTAGCTGCACTAGCCCGGCGTTGCCTTTATTTATAACTTTTGTATCTTTGAATATTATTATATGTGCTGCACTAGCCCGGCATTTTTATTTTTAAACATTTGCATCCGGGAATATTATATATTTTTAACAAGGAAAAGTAATTATTCTGGGCTTAATATAAATATTACCTAAATGGAGTCGCGGACTTTTTTAACCGACTTCAAAAAGGAGGAGGTTCTATGTTCGACTGTATGTATTTTTATTTTTATATGTGTTCACCGATTTCTCCCCCATTTGTGGACCGATTCTCAAATTTACATTTTTGTTTGGTAGATTATATTTTAGAGGTGGTCCCATAAAAAATATATCAAAATCGATCAAGCCAAAACCAAAATATAATCGGTGAAATCGGTATTTTTAAGCTTTGCTTACGTATACATTATTGCAATGTTGAATTTTGGCATGAGAAGAGTTTTGGGATTTTATCATTGAGTCAAACATTTATTTCATTTTGGGCTCAAAATCCTCGACAATATGGATATATGAGAGGCGTTCATTGAATTTTCTGTATCGGATACCTTTTTTTGATGACAGGCAAAACCGGCCCGTCTCCATTGTTCGCATTGTGACGACACGTACGGCCTTCCACAAAACGGCACCGTGCGCATCTACCGCGAACTAAAGTGCCCCCTCGACGAGTTCGAACTGCTGTCCTGGTCATCGGGTAATAAAGGCAAGAGCTTCCCTCTGTGCCCGTACTGCTATAACCACCCCCCGTTCAGGTAAGGTTGCATATAATTGGATCTTATAACTAACTTAAAAAGCTTTTGTTTGATCACATAGAAAATTGCATACTGGCATGGCACTTATTGTGATGCTGTGAGTGTTTCGTACTCACTGTGTTACACTGTTACACTCACGTTACACTGTTACACTCACGTTACACTGTTACACTCACGTTACACTGTTACACTTACGTAACACTGTTACACTCACTGTGTTGTTTGACTGTCAATGTTTCACACTTATTGTCTCACTCTAATTTCATGACTTGTGATGTGGGTGCTGGAAACATTAATCTTACACACACATACACACACACACGCACACACACACAAAAACACACACACACATACACTATTATTATTACCTAGAACAAAAAACACAAATTTTCGTTGGTTACATATAAAACAACTTGATTATAATATGCATTGTTTAGCAATTAGGAAACTCCCAGCACTGTGCCGCGCAAACTTCGTCTATGCTGAGCTGGTTTTCAGTGCACGCCATTTTTCTACAATTCAGGTGTTAGACGAGTTGAAAAAAAAAATGTGGTCAACGTGCAACGGAAAATACAATCGAATATGGTACAGGGTATTGATTATTAGGCGATAAAGCTCAACTTTCCACACAGGGACATGAAAAAGGGTTTCGGCTGCAACTCGTGCACGCATCCGACTTGCGCTTACGGGGTCAACTCGACCGGCGTGTCGGGCTGCGTCGAATGCGACGCGGGCGTGTTGGTGCTCGACCCTTCCATCGCGCCCAAGTGGAAACTGGCCTGCAACCGGTATGTAAACCCACCGAGCTCACGGGTCAACTCGACCGGCGTGTCGGAGACGTCATCGCGTTATATGACATGTTCATCTGTGCTTGTCCTCGCGCGCCGTGCGCTTGTGCAAAATGCAAATTGCGAATATATTTATTTTTGCTAGTGTGTGAATACGCCTCAATTCGACGCGTGTTTTGTTTATAAAAAAAACAAAATGACGTCCAAGGTTCTCCATAAAGTTGACACAAAAAAAATTGGTTGTCTGTGAAGTCGGTTTACGGAGGATAATTTTGTGTGATAACGTCATAAGACGAACGCTTGGGCCGATCGTGCCTCTCTGTCGCTTGTTCCGCGCTCTCGCTTGCACGGTCAGGCTCAGGCGGAACGTGACACTTTTTCGTGCGTGCAGCCGGTGTTTATCGATTTATAAGACGACATCACGTCAAAAAATTTCAAATACCATCGTCATGGATATCAAATGAAAGAGCTTCAACATAACATCGCATAAATGTAACTTCTATACTAATAAAGTATAACGTATATTTTTTTTTGTTTTATGAATTAAGGTGCCATTTCGTACTACAAGTTGGATTTTAGTTTCTTAACTTTCGTGTTGTGTAACAGATGTGACGTCATCATAAACATATTCGAGGACGCGAGCCGCGTGCAAGTTTCCGAGTTGCAATGCGGCGCGTGCGGCGCGCAACAAGTGACAGTGGAGTACAAGAGTGACAAGACGAGGCTCCCCGCCGCCCTCACCGAGATGACGGCGTGTTTGTACTGCGAGCCGGCTTTTAGTGCTCTGGTAAGAAAATTGTACCGTCTATTTATAATTCTATCTATACAAATATAATGTATTTGCACCGTCTACTGAATATATCAACAAGTGACAGTGGAGTACAAGAGTGACAAGACGAGGCTCCCCGCCGCCCTCACCGAGATGACGGCGTGTTTGTACTGCGAGCCGGCTTTTAGTGCTTAGGTAAGCATTTTGTACTGTCTATCTATAATACTATAATGTACTTGCACCGTCTACTGAATGTATCAACAATTGACAGTAGAGTACAAGAGTGACAAGACGAGGCTCCCCGCCGCTTTCGCCGAGATGTCGGCGTGCTTGTGCTGCGAGCCAGCTTTTAGCGCACAATATCTCTATTAAGACTTGCATGCACTACGTTTACAATTAATAAATAATATACAATTAATAAACCAATTACACATATTAGTGTAACGATAGTTTTCCTTGAGAGCCATGGTGGTAAGATGCTAGCTTTTCGCAGATAAAAGTACAAGGTCGATGCATCAATTCAATGTTACATTTAATTGTTTAAGGTTGAGAAACACCGAGCGGTTGCATCCCGCGCGCCGATTCCGCGAAACCGCGGACCTCGCGCGCGGCCCGCTAAGAACAAAAATAAACAGCCGAAGGACAAAATGGCGCAGCTCGCCGCTTACTTCGTATGAACACGGGAGATCCTGTGACCTCACTAGATAAGGTACACCGCTCTACTTATAAATGTTGCATAGTATCTAATACCTTTAAACGAGCAATTCTTGTTTATAAGTTTATATAATCTGCATCTCGGAAACGGCCCCAACGATGAAATTTAGTATACAGGGGGTTCCGGGGGCAATTAATCGATCTAGCTAGGTTTCATTTTTAGAAAATGTCATATACCAAAAAAAACGGGCATAGCTCTGACATCCGGGTACTAGATTTTTATCTATGCATTTTATTTGAGTCGTTTGGTCAAGTCGTTTCCAGTAACGGCAAAAGATAAAGTTTTCATCTTTAGGCTATAAAATTTACTTGAGGATATAATTTATATAAATTAAAGCCAGAAAAGAAATTGGGAAAAATTTTCTTAGCCGCAGTTTTAAAAAACCTCTCTCATTTAAAACACTTATCGTGTACCTGGTATCTAGTAAATCATAGAAAATATGAAAAATTATTTCTTTACTAATTTATAAAAAAAAATAGTGAACCTAATCAATTAGTAGAATACGAGTAACTAATTAAATAATGGTATTTTTTATTTTGAATTCGATAGTTCCTATGCAACACAAATTGATATCATTTACTGCTGCACGATATACTACGACGTAGATCTTATTTATATATTTATCACTTTCTATGGTATATGTTTATCTCTTTCAATACAAAGACTTTTTACACTTCCGTCTAAAACTTGTGTTTTGTCCCTTTTCCTCTGATGCAAATTTCACTCGCTAAAAGGAGACAAACCTATATTCAGCTATGCAACGTTTATAAGTAAGGCGGCAAGTTTGTATAATACAGCCACTGTCTCTGTAGTTTTTATACGATGCAGTTGCAATATGTATAATAGATTGTGTCATGTTGGATTTACGCAGTTGAATGTAGCTATGTATTCTCCTATTTCTTTTGTACTAAGGAAAATAAAATTGTGAGCGTGGAATCTATAGGATTGTTCTAACAGATTATAACGGTAATCCTGTATGTAAGTATAGCAATCATTGTTTTACATAACAGGATTTTCTATTACACATAATTATGCCCTGTGTCACAAATAATTATCATATTTCTATGTACACAACAACCTACTCGCTCTTATTAATTAAGGGTTTGCTGGAAGAAAACTCTGCGAAGGGTTAAGCTCGCCTTTGTACATGTTATGGCCTTATTGTAAACATTTTGTTCAATTTTTTGTTGTCAAATTTTGAAAATATAAGAAATAATGATAATTTCTGACAGAAGGCATAATTATGTATTTTTAATTAATAGTCTTGATGTTTCATACCCGAAGTTTTGTTCTATGAGAGTAAAATAGTGTGTGTAGCGTGAACGGATGGAACAATTTTGCTAATTCTTTTTTTGTTGTGTTAATTATTGTCAGGAGAAGGTTCTTATGAAATAAAATTGTATCCCGGAATTCCCGCGGATCCGGGACTTACGCGGGTATAACCGCGGGGCGCAGCTAGTATATCATATAAGGGAAGTCCTGTATGTAAGTATAGCAATAATTGTTTTACATAACAGGATTTTCTATTACACATAATTATGCCCTATGTCATAAATAATGGTCATTTCTGACTTAAGGCATAATTATGTTAACTTTTATTTATGGTCATAACCTGATTTTGAGTTGTTAATTCGAAATGGCTAAAAAAATATCTCATTTCATTCATTTTGGATTATACTTTGTTGCGATCTGTCAAGTCATACTTCATATCTAATGATAACTCTTACTAATTAATTTATTAAAAAGTAGCATAGAAATAGTTATTATATACTTATATATTACGTTTAAGCTGTTTAATCAACTTAATTTATGTATTTACTACAAGTTTAATAAATCAATTTAATATATTTCAGTCATTTTATTCAAAACCCTTTTAAGCGAGTAATCTCGTAAAATCGTCCATTAATTATGTGAGGCATTTAGGGGGGGGTAGGGGGTCGAGCTGAACCTCACCCAATCTCACGTGGGGGGGAGGGGGTGTCTCGGCATATATCACGAAATTTTTTATGATTATTTATGTTTATTTAAGTAAAAAAAAACTATTTCATTATGGCTAAATCATATAGTTAGTTAGAATGGTTTAGTCTTAAATAAAAAGAATTGAACAAAATGTGTGTTACATTTAATGCAACCAATAACATTTTAACTTATTTACATTAAATATACGCATTTCGAAAAATCCCACGTGGGTTTAGGGGAGAGGGAGAGGGTCGAGCAACATCTCACGACACCTCACGTTATTAATGGATGGCTTATTATAGGCAAGCGTTTGACTACAATCTCACCTTTTTTTTTGGGGGGAATATGCCTACCACATCCCTTCCCTCCCAGGGTGAAGGAAGAGGGTGTGTGGGGCTCGAACCCACTAAAACCCCCCCCGTGAGCAGTCCCTCGCCGAGGTGGGGCAAGATAGGGTCGCGCTAGCAGTCACTATCTTGCCCTGGCGGTAGGCCCGGATGCAAACCGGGCCACTGCGCCCATGGAGGGGTGACCTTGCTCTCCTCTCTCTCTCCACCAGTGACCCCACTACAGAGGAGGAGAGAGGAGGTGGGCTCGTCACGATGACCCGCTGCTGACGTCTCACCTGGTACAAGTTAAGCTGACCTGGTGTGAAGTACCGCCTAACCTTCGATAGAATGCCAAGGTACTTTGCAGCAGTCTTGGCTTTGGATTCTATGTACGACCCTAATTTAAGATTAGAAGTGAGCGTGGCGCCCAAAAGCTCAAGCTTCTTATCCGCAACCTTTTTGTGTGACGAAAAGTGGTGCGGGTAAACACTGAGTTGAGTAAAATGTTTCCCTGTAATACAAAAGTTTCTCTCAATCGTGTTTTTACGGGTTAGTGTCAAAATCCCCATTAGGTATCCCCTTTAATGGGGATTTTGAGACTTTTAGTCTCATAATCCCCATTACTGTGGAAATTTGGGCTAGTGGGGATTTTGACGCTAAAAGTCTCAAAATCCCCTTTAAGAGAAAATAATTATATGTTTCATTACTATCCTTATCCTGGGTAATTTACATGCCTAGATGAACGACACACCCTGTTTAACCGACTTAAGAAAAGAAGGAGGTTCTTTTTAAAAATTTCAAATTCTGACCCGTGGTTTTTGATTTATCCTCAATAATGCGTATATAATTAATTTAATCTGATCAAGGGTCCCGAAGATAAAGTGGTGGAGTCGGTTTTTACAAGCTTTTATTTATCTTGCAATGTATGTATGTTTGTTCGGGTAGAATCTTGCAACTTAATTTTGAAGCAGATATCTTCAACCGATTAAGCTGAAATTTTGTATTCACGTTTAGTTTGGATGACAATATATGGTTAGCTGTGTGACGTCATTCTAAGTGTAACATGGCGAAATACCCAAATTGGCGGCCAAGTAATTTTTAATGCACTCCTACAATATGGGTATCAAATAAAAAGGCTTGCTGAGAATAACTCGAAAAATAAAGTGACGTCACTGAAATCTAATATGGAGGACTTCTAAAAGCTTGTCTTAAAAAGTTTTTAACAAGTAACTTATTTTAAGCTTAGCTTGCGTAAATTTTTTTGAGGTATATATTATTGTTATAGTCCCTCTAGATTTCTTATAATAACTAGGTCACAAAATAAAACAAAACATTGAAGTCTTCATTTTATTGTGAAGGGTCTCACCTAATATAATGTATAAGTACAATATGACGTAAGCTTATTATATATTACTGTATTACGGTACATTTGTGACTTTCAAGAAAACGTACAGTGAGGTTTGTTTAACTCTGAGCTTATCTGGCTAATAAAAAGAAGGGGGTTTGAAATAAACCGCTGTTATGTTGATTTTTTATATAAAACTATACTTTTGGTATATTATTTAATGACGAATTTCCATTGTTCTATCTGAGATACGACTCTCTTATTTAGGAGAGAAGTGATTGGAGAGCAATATATCTCTATGTGTTCTATATCTATAGATATTTTATGAAAATAATATTATTTAATAGCACAGACAAAATAACCAGTTAACTGCTAATATTGTTTCCCTCTCACGAAAACAACATGCCTTTTGAAGCATCACTTCAGTAGTTGTGATTGGTCGTTCCGCAACTGACGCTGACAGCTGTCGCATCGGCCAATCACAAACAAACATTAACCACGCCTTCCCCGCTGCATGCTGGTGAATATGTTTGAAGGAAAATTGTTCTCATGCGCTATCAAATAACATCACTTATTTTATACCAATCATTAACACAATTTAACAGAAAAAAATGCTTTGCGTCATTTTTTTACAGAAGAAAATTAAGAAACTTGCAATACTAGAAACATAAACTTGATTTTTTTATGTAATTGAGAGACAAGACGAACAAGTCGCTCGTCTGATGGTAAGCGCCACGCAGGTCCATTACAGTCCAGTGCCACCCAAAGCTTTGAACTTATCTATATAAGTCAACATGCGCGGCCAAGCACTGCGCTCGTCACCCCGAGATATTAGATGTTAAATCTCTTTAAGCTAGGGATGTTAAAAAATAATCGATTTTAATAAAATCGATTATTATTTTCTTATAATCGATTTTTTAGTATCGATTTTTATAGTTTTATTAATCGATTTATAATAAATCGATTATATAAATATTTATAGATCATATAATAGTGCTATTTGGTTTCCTAATTCCTTACTTTGAAATTTTATAGGAACATTGCCTTTGATTTTTAGTTTTGAATTTGTTATTTTTTTAATCTATAATTTTATTTGATTTTAGATATTTTAAATTGTTAATTTGAATCCCTTAGGTTTATTATTGGAATATTAAAGCATGTACTTTTAAATAATACAAAAAAAAACGATATTTTGGCAGAAAGCGATTATTTTTATTTAAATCGATTTTTTACAAATCGATTAATTTTTAATAAAGAAATATCGATTATTAATTAATCGATTCTTTTACATTAATCTCACATCCCTACTTTAAGCCTTGTAATTACACTGGAAACATTGCCGTTGTTCTAAACATGTTGAATGTAGGTTTGTTCCAAAGCCCCAACTTTTCAATGATATGAACGAATCAGCGTTGCCTATGAGTGCATTGTAAATTAACATTATTTATTATCTATTCGAATTCACCTGTAAATGCTTTCGGAACTGTTGTGTCATACATTTCTACACATTTCATTTCACAGGTTTTTGCAATATTACTTGTGAACTCAGTGATCGTTTAAACTGCTGTTAGCAGAGTCCAATTTATTTATTTTTTTATTTATTCTTTGATATTTTAAACAGCGCCCAATATTTGCTTTTTGCTGTTAAGCGTATATCTTAAGGCCAATATTATAAAAATGTGAGTACGTATATATTTGTTTTGTTCGTATTTGTACAATGTACGGATAGAACTTCGAAATATATATCTGACTGATAAATATTCGGAACGGAAGGTTAGCATTCGTAACACAGGGCTACCTAGCACGAATGCTAACGCTGCATCTTATTGTCTTGTTTGTTTTATTATAATAATTAGTTCTATTGATTTTTAGCAATAAGGTTCTAATTGTAATTTACAATCATACATATTGTAATTGTTTTTTTGATTAAATAGAAATAAATAAAAAATATCTTAAGGTCCACGGTACTGTAGGAAGTACTAAATTCAATTATGTATGTCATCATAACAACCAATGTTCATACTCAATGTTCAGTCAGACCAGTGCTTACTGTTCTGACTGAACATTGAGTGAGTATCGCTGTGGTTCGGAGGGGACGCTAAGCTTTCGATCCCGGTCGATAAGACAACATTCGTTAAGCCATGTCGGATGCCTTCACGCGGCCTGAAAAATCCTGACACTAGGACTGTCCACTATGCGACAAGCAAGCAACGCTCATACTCAAGTAAGGACTATGGGTGTTGTTTATGACTACTTAGATGTTGAATGCTCGGGTTCTGAATGTCTATATTTATTTAGTACTTCTTTTAGTACCGTGGCCCTTAGTTAAATATACTCTTAACAAAAGCAAATATTGGGATATTTGCTATACTATATAGCTATGTACACGAGTATTTAAGAATAAGTTATGTGGTACGTAAAAAGATTGATCAATTTCCAATAATTAGGTATAAAATCCTGTGACATAAAATGTGTTGCTTTTTACTGATATATTATAAGGTACATTGAAAGGAATGTTAAGAAATATCAAGCGGCCATTTATATAATATCACAAAAACAATCAGAATTATTTACAAAAGATAAAGTATACATAGACAAAACGACATGCCGAAAGAGGGAAGCTATAGCGCTCTTGTTTCCACATTAAAAACTGCGCTACACAGAAGATATTCGATATTATTTCCTTTATTTTCGACAAGATCTTATCTATTACGTTGTTCTAATTGGGTCGAAATAAAAGCGAATTTGTGCCAATTTCTCTATAAGATATCACAGATTAAGCCAATATGAAGTGCTTCAGTATATATTTATAAATATTTACATTAGATAGTCATAGGATTACATTCTGTAGAGGGTATTTGATAATAAAAGATGTGGATGATCGACGTGCTCAGTATAAATCCAGTAAGGGAGGTGAAGCGGCACGTTTCATACTTTTGACATAATGTTTACTTTATAGAATATATCCACGTTCGTTTGTTTCTTTTTTACAATGAGGGCTAATGAAATATTGATAGCTCAAAAGAATTGAAATACTTTTATATGTTTCGTTGATAAATATGTCAGTCACTCGCATTTTATTCCAATGTTTTATAGTAGCTCTATAGTTACAGAACAATTGCTTGTACTGCGGCTAATAAGAGGACACTTATGTAATTTTCAGGGAAAATCTCTCTTCTCTGTCTCTCATACCTGTGTTAAATAGTTTAAAAGAACATCCAAGTTCGTAGATATTATATAGGTAAGTTTCATGTGTTGGTGTAGATTTTAGAGTAGATTAGCTCTCATTCCATAGGTTATTTATCAGATATCTCTAAATGTAACCGTTCGTTCATTCATTTCCATGTATGAACAAAGGTATGAATAGTATCCGATATACGATATCACAAAAATCAAAATAACGCGTTTACAAGCATAGTATGTAAGTCAAAATGCACGTCAACCTCCTTACTGTTTTATGACAGTATGTACGAGCTTCTGCAACAACATTGTAACCAATATTTAAAAATCTGAATATTGCATCATACACTACTATGTGTCCAAATTAACGTACGAAAACCGATAACTGAATTGATTTATTAAAAAAAAGTATTATTTTCACCGTAAGATTATTCTATGATAGAAATAAGTATCTATTGTTCTATTAAAAGGACTACCTTTTAAAACCAAATTTAATTCGTTTTTTTTGATGTTGTGTTTTGACGATTGGTTACAATACTGTGCATATACTCGCATATTCTACTCATATTGATGACATGATTCCATAAAAGCAAAACATGTCGCACACACTTTTCTAAATATGGTAACTATACATAGGTAGGTACTAATGTCATATCTTAGCTGCCTAGCTATAATCGTAATTAAACGCAAGCAAAGTTAAAAAAAACCGACTTTACCGTTTATATTTTGGTTTTGGCTTGATCGATTTCGATAAAATTTATATGGGACCACCGCTGAAGTATAATGTACCAAACAAAAAATAGCATCAAAATCGATACATAACTGGTGGATATCACTTAACATACATACACAAAAAACTTGAAATTGAGAACCTCCTTTTTTGAAGTCGGTTGAAAATAGTAACGAGCCTTTATTCCCGGTCGTCCCTACCCTGTCTTCCCCACTGGGTACGAGTGGGAAAAAAGGTTTTGTTCGTCCCCAGTGGTGACGATTGGAACTTTTTATTTCCCACTCGTTAGGATGATAGGGTGAATTAGAGGTCGCGCGTTCGAATCTCAATCGTAGTTATACTCAGTCTACATTTTGTGTTACATAAATATTGTTCTTCTCGAGATGGCTGTAATTTTGCGAATCTGGCAATAGATTCATTAACTTTCATGAGTGCCTCTTTGGGGCCCATGTAAATAAACGATTTTGATTTGATTTGATTTGATTGTAAACACTAGTAAAAAGGTACATTAATCTGACAGTAGGAATATCTAAAATTACTACTACTTATAACTTAGGGCTTAGAGATATCCACGCCCTAATTTATTTACTTAATAGATGTTTTATTATTATTTTGCTGTGCTATATGTTCCCAATTCATAGTACCCGATATTAGTTTAGCTTTTATGGAATCATGATATAAAATAAGAAATCGTGTTAGCAACAAAACGCATCATAAATGTGTCAAATTTTGGTCACATGGAGAATAATTACATAATCTATTTTAAATTCATCTAAGTGCCGTTATTATGTATGTCATCTACCCGCGTGATAATGACTTACTAAATAATATAAACAATAAAAAAGCAATTTATATAAATAAGAAAATAATTAAGTCGAGAGATGTTACACAATATTTCACAGAAAATTGAGTACGTTACATTAAGTAAAAAAAATAGTTTAGGCATCAGAACCATACTGGATAATAATATGTAGCGTGATATGTAAAAGTAGTGTAAACATATTTTATATCTACAAATAGTAAAATCAACATTTAGAAATAATAAGAACAATCTACACTTACGTGATCAAGTCACTTAAAACAAAACAAGATGGCCACGATGCCACAGGTACATCGGTCAAGCTTAGAGCACAACTTTGTTTGCATTGCGGTTAAAAACTTGTTCAATTTAAACAAAGGACAATGCCTTTTAAATTAAACGCAAGCAAAGCTTAAAAAACCGACTTCACCGCTTTATCTTCAGAACTTTGATCAAATCAGATGTACTAAACACGCATTATTGAAGATATATCAAGAACTACTGATCAGATCTTGTTCAAATTTAAATTGGACCAATTGGAAAGCAACATCTTTCAAACAAGAAAAATAATTTAAAATCGGTTCACGTGGAACGAATTTATGAGGTACTTAACACACAAAAAAATACATTCGACTTGAGTCCTCCTCCTTTTTTGTGAAGTCGGTAGAAAATATAAATACACTCAAACATAGAACCTCCTCCTTTTTTGAAGTCGGTTAAAAATAACTGCTCGCAACCTCTGTTCCATATTGTGTAGACACCTTCCGACTACCTATATGATATCCCTCCGCAATGATATGCTTCAAAACTTCACAACTCCAATCCAAAATAATTTAACGTCCCTCGGACATAGTAAAGTACTCCAAATAATTATATTTTAAGAAATAATCTTACAACTAATTTTAAGAATATTTTAAAAAATGGGATGGCTAGCTGAACGGCATTCTGTTTAACGGAATTTACACAAAACTAAAAACAATCTATTCTTCTATTATGGTACATATGCCGAAATTCCATTATTTATTAATGAAAAATATATAAACAACATAATATACATTAATGGGCATTATATTCGTTATATTTTCAAACATACATACACTCAAATTCCGTATTCTTAAATTCGCTGTACATTTTTATTTATCTAAATGAGAGAACAGAAATAATTAAATCTAACATTATTATATAGGTTTGAATTTTTCTAGTAACTTCCGGACAATGCAGACTTAAATACAGATCAAAATATAGTAATGATTGTGCATATATTTTATCTTCGACCTAATATCTACGATTATTATCTCTAATTGCATAATACACTAAGAAAAACGCGTAAACCACGCATTTTCTGTACATTTAATATTTTCTTTTTAAACTGAGATTCTCTTTTTCATAGAAAATATTAAACACCCAGCCGTTTATTCAATATATATTCACTATATCTAATATTATTATTTTAATCTCACTGATTCATTTGATAACATAATTATATTCTAATAGCTTTATATATACCTATTAGCGATTATTTACATTACGAAATATTTTTGCAACATTATTTTATTCCAATCGTAGAATACAATACAATATCTCAACGTGACTTTAAAAGCTATGTTGTCATTTATTGTTCATAGTTTGAAGTATAATTGCCTATGTAATTTTTAGAACAAGCCACTCCTTTCCTACATTTATATACGCAAATAAGATTACTGTTATATGGCGTATATAATATAGCACTTCATCATCATGCTATATTTATACTTCTCAGATAAATATGTATATATATATATATATATATACATAAAACTTCTTACTTATGCATTCATAAAATCTAACGTATGAAATTCGTGTTTTTTGTTCAAAACGGGTTAGTTTATTGTGAAACAATTTAAATAAACTCTGATAGATTTTCTTCTAAATATGAGCTTTACAACATCTGAGAAACGGTGACGATGTAAGTACCGTATTTAATGATAATCTTGCAAACAATCTCTTCTAATACAAATAATCTACCAGAATGTCTTTTTGATTTTGAATGTCATTATATTTACGATATCATCAATTATTATAAGAGAAAAATAATTGATAAAATGCATTATAACTTCGTTATATTTGTCGATGTCGTTAAACTTCGTATATACGAAGTATAACTAATGAACGTTTATATAAACGGTCATTAATTATAACGTTTATATTAACGTTCATTAGTTATAACTTTTATATAAACGTTTGTGATAATTTCATGAATGCGTACGAATTCCATTGTAATTTATATATTAATGTCTATATGTATTTAGTCATCAATTTCAACATCGTACCTATGAAGTTACAATCAATATAAGAGGCCAGCTCATTTAAGTAATACTGTAAACAAATTAATTTTATCAACATACTAGAGATAAATGTATGGCATCATACATACCAAAATCCAAAACCAAAATAATTAATATAAGCTGAAAGTGCTAAAGGAGTTTATACAAACAAAAAATGACATCATTGCTATATTCACTTTATTGTCATAGAATATATTCTATATCCATCTACATAAATATAGTTAATTAATTGTACCCTAATTATTTTGGTCTTGGATTACGGCACTATGTGAATATTAGAGACTATATCATTTTATATAAGTTATGTATAGAGTAATTTTACAATATATTGTGTAAGTAATAAGTATACATGAATGATAGAGTAAATAAGCTACGAACAGCTTATATAATATTGAGCTTCTGAAGTATATATTATATTTAATTTTTCACTATTTAAAGCTCTTAGATTTCTTGTCGTGCGAATTGTATCGTCTCATCGAATACTAATGCCTTTTGGGAATATAATGTATTAATATAGATTTGATTATATAGCTTAAACCACCTTTTATGTTTAGTATCATAATAGATAGTATAAACATAGAAAATGGCAACATTGATTACTTATTACAAATCTATAAATACACAGTTTCCTAGGTCCCGCGGTAGGCAGCACATTATTAAGACGATTATAGAGAACAACTAATAAATCTGTATAGACTGATATTCAAATCAAAAGCTTGGCTTTTGGCGATTTCGTTTGAGGTTTTCACCTAGGCAATGTCCATGTCCACGATACTGGCCTTAACACTCACTTAAGAGTTAGTCAGGAAGGTCACTTAGATATTTAATCACTGCACAGTGTTCTATAATACAATTTACAGGTATCTTCACTACATCATAAGATTAGTAACCAGCACTTTTATTAATCATCAGGCCTTATAGAAACCAGTAGCGAATACTTCAGCGATCAGACAATACGTTACATTTACTCCTTATATGGTCCACACTTGAACTTTTTCGGCTACAACGCACCAGCTGGCCTGGTCGTAATATGACGATACTACGTGGAGACTCTCCACGTATTTTTCGATGAGTTGATCGAGCTCGCCTCGCTTAAATACATGGTAGTATCGGTGGTAGGTGACCGCTCCGCCTTCCGAAGGTAGACTATCCGAGCCGTCGCTCAAGGAAGGCAGTAGAGGGGCATGAGGTATCGCTCGAGCAGGGACAGGGGGCACTGTCGCTGTATCTTCAGAGGAGGATCTAGTTTCCAGCTTCCGTTCCTTCGAGCACTCGCTGTAGGATGGAAGTGAAGCTAAACTTGCGCAACCCAAAGACGCTGTGCTGCCAGTTTTATCGCGACGACTCCAGTCGCTCCCCGCAGACGTATCGCTTGATTCGATTGAAAATCCAGACTTGAGAGGCGCTGTGCTGTTGCTCGAACGGGACGTTATGGACTCCGGGCTGATTTCCATTTTTTCTAAGTCACTAGAATCCGTGGATTGGCCCACTTTAAGAGAAGACCTCTTGTCTGTGCTGGTGCAAAGAGAGTCTACACTTATTTCTGATTCTAATGAATATCCAGTTTCGAGCGACTGGCTCGTGTCATACGTGCCCGAGTCGATAGTGATTTCAGGGTTTCCATTACTTGAACAAATAGCGCTGTCATCATCAGGATTTTTGATTTCACAATCTGGTAATTTCTCGTCAGTGGTTGGTTTTGCTGTGTATTGGATATTGACACAATTGTTGAGCAGAAGATCTTCATCGCTTGTAACTTTCATAGATTTCTTTAGTTCTCTGTATTTGTTTATAATAGGATCTACATCTTTCGATCTTTTCTTGCTTTTAGTTTTTGTACTACACTTGGGAAAGAGTTTGTTGATATCAGTTTCTTGGATATCATTCAAAGATGCGATATATTTGTTGCGTTCTTGTATTTCGTGGCTGAGTTTGTTAAGTCCTTGCATTTCAGTACTAATTTTGCTTATATAAGGATCTTCTAAGTGCTGTAGACTATCAGAAAGTTCATCTAATATCTTTTGAGTGTTTCTGTCTTCTTCTTCCCGCTTTAGTCGAAGAGAAATACTCTTTTCACTGCTACTGCTACTAGGCAGGTCAAAATCCTCTTCGTTGATACGTTTAGAATACTGATCAATTTCCTGCAAAAGTTTCTCGCTGAGTTTTTCAGCAAATTCGGTGAGCTGCTGATTACGTTCCTGGTCTGGTGGCCAGTCGTCCTCTTTCGCCATCATATCAGATTTACATGTAATGAGCGGTTCATTTTGTATTCGATTAAAGCTTTCTGATTTCGAAATTGATTTTTCTGAATCTGTGCTGGATATTGATATCGAGTCATAAGGTAATCTGGTTGGGCTTTTGTGACTTTTGCTTAAATTTTCATCTAGAGATCGTACTTCAGGTCTATTCGGAGACAATCTGTTCAAACTCCAGGTAGAGTTACTAATACTGCCAAGTTTTGGTGATCTATCTTTGGACCTTCTGCCAGGCGAAAGTCGTTCTAGGCTAGACGAGCTACCGCTTGAACTAGTATGAGATTGGGACCTTGATCTGTCTTCTAATATTCTCAAATCACCAGGGGACAGTTTATTTAAGCTCCAATTGCTGCTACTACTGCTACTTGAAGCGCCTTGAATGATGGCGATTGCTTCAGCACTTTCTAATTTTTCAAGATGTCTCCGTTTAGATCTTGGACTAGATTGAATAACCGTTTCGCAGGTTTCATCAAGTGAATGAGCAACTTCCGCTGCGGCTTCTATTAAAGTTTGCGGAGGCGGTAATGACGAAGGAACTTTGTCAGATGGCTCTTCTTTCTTTATTTCGATTGACACGGTTGGTAAATCTGCGAATAAAAAAACGAATTTAGCAAAAATAAAGTGAAAGTAGGAAAAATACTAAGCAAATTTTAAATAGTTGTATAAAATACCTTTCTCAAAAGCTGTCTTTTTTAGTTCTTCTGGAACGACACTTATCACGCTGTCCACTGAATCTGGCGAAGAAACACCGCTTGAATCGCTATCCATGTCATCGATCGCTGGATTGAAAAGTTCCAATGACATCAATGTAGGACGACTTTTGACAACCGGCTCTGCTTTGTTCGTACTTCGCACAAGTGGGAAAGGGGGCCGTCTTCCGAAGTTAGCACTAGGCATACCCTTATTAAGCATCTCTTTGATTTGTCGTATTCGTTCTTTTCTCTTTCGTTCGGCCGCCTTTGCATCAAGTGTGTCTGAAGTAGGACTTTTATTAGGTTCTTTGGGCTTAAACTGTGGTATTTCTGGTAATTCAGTAACAGTTTGCAGAGTTATTTTGGGATAAGGTTTAACATCTTGCAAAACTTGGATTGGTAATTCATTAGTCTCTGCCGTCAGCTTATGAATTTCTTCAATGTCTTTGTTAATCTCCGCAATCAATTCTTTCGTTACGTCGGTTGGGGTTTCTCTTAAATTTTCCTCTTCTTCTTCCTCTTTTATTGGTGGAATTGGATCAATCTCTTCAAACACTTCGATAGATATATTTCTGTTTATTAGAGGAAGTGGTTCGGGTTTTGTAGTCACTTTATCATCCGACTCTGATTTAGGCGGTGAGTTGGGCTGACTTTTTGACTGCGGCTTCAATGGTATAGTAGCTATAGTGTTTGTCGTTGAATAGTTTTTCAAACTGTATTGCGCTACCAAAATCTTATTAACAGTTGTTGGGGCTTGAACAGAATTTGGTGATCCGGGTGGCCTGATTAATGGGAACGCTTGTTTTATTCTTGGAGATGGGAGTCCAGGTGAACTTTTCAATCGTGGCGATGTAGGCACCGAAGAAACTTTTAATCTAGGTGAGGTTGGTCCAGGTGAGAGTGGTGTTGGGGACAAGGGATCTGCTGATCCATCAGCTTTCGGTACATATATCACAGATGCGAAACTATCTTCTGAATCTACACTTGTATCACTTTGCAAACTACTGTCTTTCGAGGAATCGGAACCGTCTTCTTTGGAGTGCCGTCTTTCTGGGTAGCTTTTTTCACTTCCAGTATTATTTTCACTTGGCGTAGGAACTTCGGGCACTGGTCCGTGGTTTTTCCATCCTTGGAGCATTCTTACGAACACTGTTACTTTATCTATATTCGTTGTAGACGTTTTGAACTTACTAGTGAGGCCATTTTTAAGCGACTGGAACTTTTTTGCTGTGGTTGCTGAAGTTGAGAATATGGAATCACGTATTGAGTCGAGAGCTCCCGGTCTTCGGTAAAGGTACTCTTCGTTTAACGAGGCCTGCTTTTGGATATTCTTTCGCAAACGTTCCTTTTCCCTTAATCGCTCAACGGACATCAACTCTTCGTTGAGCGAGGTCTGTTTAAAAACACCAGGCTTTCTTGATGACAATCGGGGGGTGTGAATTTTAAAGTTTGGCATTTCTTCGACCATGCTTTTCATGTCCGTAGGCTTGTCTAAGTCCTCCTCTGCGTCATCTTCGTTAATTGATTTTTTCTGTTTTACAAGACGTGGTTTCTTCCTAGGCTCAGTGATTTCGGGAGCTGGGGTTTCTTGTGGTGGTGGTTCACTTTCTTCCACCCCGAGGCTCGGTAAACTGGATCGTGAACGGACCAGCGCGTGTCGTTCAATATCAGCAATATCCGTGAGACTTCTTGATTTTAAAGTTGAAGCATCAGAATGTTGCGTGATCAATCTGGGAGGTACCGCTTCGTCTAGGCGTCTCAGTTCAATGGGGAGATCAGCGGCTGGTGGTTCTGGTCGGATGCAAGGTCTCTGCGGCACCCTCGGTCCTATACCCCATGAAGGAAGAAAAGAACGGCGACCTGCCAATCGTTGTAACGCTCTTCTTACAAATGAATAGCATGTTTCGTTAGGTGATGATAACGAAGATGAACCTGGTGAACCATCTCGACTTTTCCATGGTTCCGCGGTACTGAAACAAGATAAAATCATATTTAAAGTAGGATATTTTTATGTCGCTTTTTATAATTCGCTTTGAAAACGCATTTTTAAGTATCTGGTGAGCATCGAGTAAAATAAACTTACTGGTCGTAATCGACTGACAGAAATCGTGGCGTCTGCGTCGGTGGACACAACGTGGCAGGTCGATGCCAAGGGATAAGCACATCCTGAAAATAAGATTAACATCTTTTAAGTATGTTTTAAAAAAAAATATGGAACTACTGGTATTATCTAACCACATTCTAGGCGAGGCCTTTAGTAGGAAGATATCTAATATCTACTGGTGGTGCAATCAGCGACAAGCAAGTTTGTCTTGTCGTAGTCACGCCTATCTACAACATCTTTAGTGTCACCTAAGACTTAATAATAAGATCTTGTTTGGAATTGCAATGCTTTTTTCTTCACGATTGAGTGTTAAGTTACTTTATGTACAGTGGCGGATTTACACAATTGCCGCCGGTAGGGTATATCATTTCGCCGCTCTTACCAACCTCTACAATTCAATTACTTAGTTCACAATCATATTAATTGCAATGTTTTCGTCAATGAAATATTATGATTCCCAAATCATAATGTAGCAATTTCAATAAAAGGTTAGTGTAATAGGATGATAGTGTATATTACACCATCTTTTGCCAGTAATTAGTATGAATGCAAACTAGTCAAAAAAAATTGGTCCCAAATTTGCCGCCCCTAAAATCTGCCGCCCTAGGCTCCAGCCTATTCAGCCTGCTGTTAAATCCATCACTGTTTATGTATAAGGGTACCTATCTCGATGGCGTGGGTCCATGCCTATGTCTAGCGTTGTACGTCACCCAGTTGCCGCCTACGTCACATATCTATGTTTAACCAACCTGAGAGTGAAAGTTCCGTCCCTCATGCTCCATCGCCCAGACAGTCAGCAATAGCCTGCCTCCGATCCTGGTGACCCTTGCCAGCTCCCGTAGCGCCATCGCCCGGCGTTCCACAGTCGCGAAATGGTGCACCACCGCGATTGACAGCACAGCGTCGAATGACTCATCGCGGTACGGCAGGCACAGGTTGTCGCAAACCACCACCTGGAATTTATTGGTAAGCAATTAAATTTGATAAAAAAGGTGTAAAAATAGTTTAATAATATCATTAGGGTTCAAATTCCACCAGAAGTATACAACGGAAGCTCGGTACAAGAAGCGCTCTGATAAGGAAACCGACCAAACAAATAGTCAAAATCGGCTATAGCAAAGACAGTACCGCTGTGAACGAAGTTCTGACTTTATTCCAAAAGCTTTTAAATCTGATAGGCTAAAAGATTTACTTCTTTTAACTTTTGGTACCTACTTGACGGTTTGTAATTTGAAAGACATGCATGGGCAAGAAACCACGGCTTCTAAGGATATCATTTGGTTCTTAGAGTAAGATGTTCTACTTAAAGTCGTAAACTATGATGGTAACAGATGTACAGTGATAGCTAGTCAGGCAAAACTAGATGCTTTACCATGAAAAAAAATGCAAGAGGCGTTGCACATAAAGGAAAGTAAAATTTGTGTTTCTGGTTCTGGTTGTAATTGTGTGTGTGTGTTATGTGAATGTTTCCGGCACCCACGACACAAGTCATCGAACTTAGTGTGGGGCTGTGAGTGTAAAAGCGTTTATCGTTTATGTTTTATGTTTATTCAGCGATACAGAGTATACAAACACGCTTGTCCCAGTGCTCTGTCTGGCTTCCTGGACTATTCTAATGACAACCATGAAATACGAAGGTGTAGACCTATTAAAAATAAGAAATGGAACTGCTGGTAGAATCTAATCACATACTATAAGAGGCCTTTAGTAGGAAGATAATCCAATATCTGGTAGTCCAATCAGGTTGCGTTTTTCAGGATAACACAAAAAGCGACCTATAACTTCAGGTGGTCAACGTAGTAAATAGCGGGCAGTAGACAGCAGGAAACCCACCTCATTGTTATGATGCCTGGCGTGCGCCGCTAGCCTCGTGCACCTGTCTCCACCCACCGCGAAGACAGAGGGGTTCACGTTCAGGTATTTGCCGTTGCCACATCCTGTAACAAAAAGAAGCACCGATATTGAAATATTTAAAAATCTAATTTTAAAATCTGATCTTATCTTCTTTGTTGTATTTAAAATGATTGTTAGCTTAGTTGGGTCATTGGGTGCTTGTTCGACTTCTAAGCAGAGGATATCTGGTTCGATCTGGATTCCCGGCGGGAACACAACGGCAAGTTTTCTCCCCAAGGGAAAAATATTTTTCTAGTTCTGGGTGTGGTGATTGTGTGTGTGATGTGAATGTTTCCAGCACTCACAACACAAGGGTTTACTGTCGAAATACATAATAATAATCTTCATAATTTTGATACAAATAATAAATATTTACATAGTTTTAAGTTTGTATCCTTTTGTTTTTTTGGTGTGCAATAAAGAATTTTGTATTGTATTGTATAAACATTCGTCAGGTTTAACTTAGTTTAGCTTCGTTTAGCGTAGTATTGACTTATAATCAGTCACGCCCATATCACATCAGTTATTATTTGCATCTCATATATAATTGTTTTATGGTGAAAAGCTCAGACTCTAGGTATGTAGCTGGATAAAAAATATTCCTCGTTCGACAAAGCGACTGTTGCGGTGTACAGAGTACAGACATGCCTAACGCCCACGCGTTGACATTTAGCTCTGTTAAGCTATTCCCATATTTGTTAAGTTTAGCATTACACAAGTTAGCATTACATTCCATAAGAGATATTGTAGCCGAGTATGTTGAAACTAAATAATTCGTAGGTATATGGTTTGGGCAGAACAATAATAGCTCTATAGGATTCCAGTTATACTTCATCAAGTTTCATAAAATACGCGTTTGTTTAGAGTGCCGAACCACAAAAGCAAAAAATGTAACCCGTATCTATAGGATTACCTACTTCGTTGCTTCTCAGTATCAAAAGAATGCGTGGAGGTATCAAGATGAAATTAATACCAAATACTGAGGTCTATAATAGTCCCGTGATGCGGTTAAAAACTGAAACTTCAAGGTAATAAATCAAAATTACTAATAACACCAAAATATTTGTACTTTCCGTATAACTAGAATCATAAAACTTTGTCTCAGAAAAAAAATTTGAACATAGGTAATTTGTTGTTGAAAGTGGTAAAAAAACACGATAAAAACGGGCAAAAAGCTACAAGTTTTTACGGATCCCTCGGAGCTCTAGACTTGCACTAGATTTATTTTTATCTAATAAGAGTATCTTTAGAGGTTAATGTTGAACCACATAGGATTTACATACATGTGGGTAGACTGAACTGATAAGATAATTTAGGGAGTTCAGTATATCCCATACTTTTTATTGTATTCCATGAAGGCGTGGGAGTTTTGTAGAACCACACCCACGTTATACGTGGATTTCCTTCTAATGTTTTTTCTAGATATAAGTTCATGGTGTGACTATCCATTTGAACTTAGGTATTTAAAACGGTCTACGAAGGTCGTATTGACAAAATATTTAGCACATTGTTAACGGTTTTGGTAGAAGTAAGACTTCCTAGAACCATAAATTACATGATGGAAAGCTTTATAATCTCTTTATAACTACTTAATAGGCAGGTATGAAAAAATAGCTCAGTCAAGTGCTAAAAATAATTTTGTAGAATAATAATGGAGTTGATATCAAATAGGACTACGTATACTACATAGGCTGCCAGGCTGAGCAGGTCGAACACGGAGCGCACAGGTGGGCGGGCCATGCCCTCTACCTTGCAGTCTTACTACACAATTTGGGTACTTATACCCCCACTCAAACGCTACTACTCACATACTTTGAATGACATAAACATTGACAACCAACAGCATACAGCAGGCTGCCAAGTTCCAGGCAGGAAGGCTAGAGGGCGGCCGGGGTATGCCGTCCCCTTCCTCCTTTTTCAGGAAGTAAGGAAGCACTTAACTACTTCCTCGAGTGATGCTATTCCATAAACTTTATGCTACCGACATCACACACGATGTTGCCAGGCTCCAGGTCGGACAGGAAGGAACATTTCCATCCCGGCTTGTGTTAACACTTCGTTTTACACACTTTTACTTTTCGTTCTTTCATGTCTTATTGGAGTAATAAGACAGCAAAGATACTGGCCGACATCACACATAAGGTTGCCAGACTTCAGATCCAACAGGAAGGCGCGCGCGTCGGGCGCGGGCCGTGCACGTCATCCCCTTCCTCCCCAGCTAGCTCATACCTACACGTCGTGTATGTTATCCCGCTACGCAGTTACTACCCCATCTTTAGTAAGAATACAATAAGACGACATATATGTCGTCTTATTGTATTCTTACTATAGCGTGTGATGTCGATCAGTATATATACTGATCGACATCACACGCGAGGATGCCAGGCTCCAGGTCGGACAGGAATGCGCGCACGCCTTTACGTCCCCGCCCCTCCTCCCCGGCTTGCTTGAACACGTCGTGTACGTTATCCTGTTATACAGCTTCTATCCTATCTTTAGTTGAAATACAATAAGACATAGATACTGACCGATATCATATACGAGGCTGCCAGGCTCCAAGTCGGACAGGAAGGCGCGCACGCCGGGCGCGGGGGGGCGAGGCACGTCGTCTCTCTCCTCCCAGCTCGCTCGTACACGTCGTATACCATCCCGTATACAGTTTCTTTTCCATCTTCAGTTAGAATACAATAAGACAAATAGATACTGACCGACATCACTCACGAAGCTGTTAGGCTCCAGGTCGGGTAGAAATGTGCGCACGCCTTTACGTCGTCCTCCTCCTCCCCGGCTTGCTCGTACATGTAGTATACATTATCCTGCTATACAGCCACTACCCTATCACTATCTTTAGTTGGAATACAATAGGTTGGCATAGATACTGACCGACATCACACACGAGGCTGCCAGGCTCGAGGTCGGACAGGAAGGCGCGCACGCCGGGCGCGGGCGGGCGGGGCACGTCGTCCCCCTCCTCCCCGGCTTGCTCGTACACGTCGTGTACATAGGCCCGCTCGAGCGCCGCGGCCCGCGCCGCTGACTCGACCGCGCCCGCCTCCGCCTCCGCCTCTGCCACCGCGGTCGCGGCCGCGCACCCATCCGCCATCACCGGACCGCCATTGCACAGCCCTAGAACAAGTACACGATGTTGATTATTGTAAATGTTTTTTAAAGGAATTTGTCTTGTGTGCTAACACTGTTCGATCTGTGATTCGATGGAGCAAAAACTTATCGTTTTAGTTGAACAATAAAAATAATTATTCCTTCTCAACTGATTTGCGCACTTTGATGGGATTAAATAGGTTACAAAAAAGCTATAAGTAAAAACGCGTCTTTCGAAACAGTTAAGGTTATGGGAAGGTAAGACAGGATATGGTCCAATTATTAATGTTTTTTTTTTTAAATAAATGATGCGGATGAATATTATTTTATCAATTGGTGCCTACCTATTAATAGGTACTAACATGAAAATAGATTTCTACATACTTGTAAAACTTTTTTATGATTAAAGTCACTATTCTCACTACAACATTCCCTTTAAACAAACGGAAGCATTCAACCTATATTCCTGTACAACGTAACATCCAATGAAAATGCAATAAAACTCAATGTAAATCGAATGAACCGGCAAGAAACAGAAATTAAAATAGCACGCGGCCCGTGACCCGGTGACCCGCGTTCAACGTCCCGGTATCCGGGTTTCCGGCGTCCCGGGACTACCTCCTATCACCGACCCATAAATCCCGGCATTTCTTCGTGACTGCTACTGTATAACCAGTAAGAGTACCTACTATAGCTACTGAGCCTTCATAAAGTTACTGTAGCTGCAGAGGGGTTAGTTAAATACAGGCTACACAGCCCAATAGATGAAAGCTCGTTAAAATAGTTTAATTTCGATTCCATTGATAGAACTAATATAATAATATATTTTATTACGGTGATCGAGTAAGATTGTTTTCTACCGACTTCACAAAAAAGGAGGAGGTACTGAATTCGACTGAATTTTTTTAATTTGTTTTACCTCATATCTTCTTTCCACGTAAACCGATACTGAAAATTATTTTTTTGTTGAAAGCTTGTGCTTTCCCATTGGTCACATTTTTTCAAGATCTGATTAGTAGTTTATGAGTTATCGTCAATAATCCGTGTTTAATATATTAAATTTTATCAAGGTTCCGAAGATAAAGCGGTGAAGTCGGTTTTTTTAAGCTTTGCTTGCGTTTAATTAAGTAATTAATAAAAACACGTACTGTATGTTATTTAATATAATGCGTTTGATGTTCGTATACCCTTTTTTTTGCAAGTCTTTTATGTATTGTGATTTTTTTTTTACTTAGATTGAACTTATTTTAATAAAAATTAAAAACTATTATGATTTCAAGTAGAGGTGAGTTAAGTTAATGGGACAGTTTTGTCAACAAAAATGCTGACTAATGTCCTTCATTTGCCGGGCCCGGAGACACATTGTAGGTAGATTTGAAAGATAAAACAAATAAAAGCCTATACTGACTACACTGTCCACTGCACGCCGTTTTCGTGTATCCTCAAATAGAACTCTATGCCGTTTAAACAAAACCTCCAAGTAAATATTCACTTCGTTCGAATAGCTTCGTAAATCGGAATAGCTTGTATAAATCGGCATCGTGGAGCAATGCAGACGTTTATTATAATGCCCCTTTTGTAGCGTCTCTAAAATATGTTTTGCTGCTTCGGATAATTTGAAAGCAGGCTATTTGGGTAGAGCAATGTTGTTATTTGGCAACATTCGTTTATACTATGCAAACGTGTGTCATATTCTATCATATTATCGCGTTCTATCAATGTTGTGAAAATATTGGAACCAAATTCCATACTAAATTTTCATGTTGTTCGTCACGGACGTAAAAAAATAACGTAATGCCGCTCACAAAACAGGTGCAGCACCCTAGGTCCTACAAGTTTCGTTTGTTGTGACGCGACCTACACGCACACAAATACATCAAAGATCCGACAATGCGCGTCAATACACCTAGTAACTATTTAGTTGTATTTGCAGCGAGATGCACGCACACACGGACATCCGCGTGCTAACATGATTGGATGAGGTGTCGTCCGTATTTCTTTCAAGTTCGTGTTGTTTTTTTTTTATTTATCAATTTTTAAATTTTGATTGATCTTAGGAATAACCACCTATGTATGCTACGAGTAAAAGCAAGTTGTACTTTAGGAACAGTTGGAAATTATCTTACTACGAATATTTTGTACTATTTTTCTCCGTAAATCATGCATTTATATGGTCAATTTCGCGTTTCTCCAGCAAAGTGCTTATAAACTATTTCATTCACGGGCGTAACTCGACCCAATCTTGCAGCATCGATACGAAAGGGTTTCATACTTCAATAGCACAAGAAAGGGTTGGCGTCGGATGGCCGAAACTGAAACTCAGCGAAGTTGGTTCATAAAAGCTGGGGCGGGCGCCGCCGCCCACGTGGTGCCCGCGCAGATGCGCTCCTCCGCCCTAATTGTTTGTGTTACGACCCTTGCTTTGGCGTTTTGGGCAATAAAACGTGTACCTACCTCTTGTGTTTTCTCCACAGTGTTTTGGTTATGGATTTGTGTACAAAAGTTTTAGTGTGCAATTTTCATTTTGTTACATTATATGATTAAAATAGTCCAAATTCACTTTATATATCAAATGCCTATTAGGACAGGAATTCTAATATGGTAGTGCCGCCAAGAATTTAAAGTAGTCTTTACAGGTGAGTTTAAAACGTAAATGCATGTTGATGCGTAGGTATGATGTATTTGTAATGTACTAATGTAATGTCTTTTATGGCAAATGGGGTTCGATTTTACAATAGAATTCCTAAAATCGTTACTGAATCACCACTGGTAAAGTTCAAATCTGTAATAAAACGGGCATTAATTAAGAAAGCTTACTATAAAACGATCAACTATATTAATGACAAGGATGCATGAAGGCAAACTGCAAAAGCTCTTTCTAGCGACTACCATAATAACACCTGGGTTAATAAAATAATGGATTAGAGATTAAGAATTTTAAAAACAATGAATGAAAAAAAATGCGCCGCCGAGTTTCTTGCCAGGTTCTTCTCGAGATGGCTGTAATTTTGCGATTCTGGCAATAGAATCATTAACTTTCATGAGTGCCTCTTTGGGGCCCATGTGAATAAACGATTTTGATTTGATTTGATTGACTAGCCGTGCCACGCGGCTTCGCTCGCGACAATCAAGTGAAAAAGTTGCCTATGTTTTAATCCTAGGTATAAGCTATGTACATTCCAAATTTTATCCAAATCCGTTCAGCCGTTACAGCGCAAAGAGGGAACAAACATCTTTACACACAAACTTTCGGATTATAATATTAGTATGATAATAGGTATCAATTATTTCATCTAAGTAACCGGTTTATTTGATCGTTTGAACAAATCTGGCCTTAGTAAGAATAAAAGCATGTCATACATTTTGAATTCTTAAAATATTATTTATGTATTGTAAAATAATTCAAATTATTTACCCTTTTTAATCATCATATTAACATTATAAATCTGAAAATTTGTAAGTGTTAGTGTGTAGGTAAGTAAGTTTGAGGGAACACGTTGACGTGACGCTTTAAAACGGCTGAACGGATTTGAATGATATCTGGAATATACATTTCTTATACCTAGGATTAACACATAGGCAGGGCACGGCTAGTTTTTAATATTTGGATGCCTAGTAAGGGCGAGAATTTGAATAAAACAATATTATTTCATCAATATCATCTCATTGCACGAGAAATAATATTGTTTTATTCAATATCTTGTATTGTTTTGTAAATGTACACCTACATTCTGACTAATAAATGATTTGATTTGTTAGTTGAATCACATTTTTATCGGTCATTTTTCTAACTATAGCTGTAAATCTCAATAAAAAGTAGCACAGCTTATGAGGTTCTTTGCATTGTTAGAGAGACAATTAATTGCAAAAATGTCCACGATCTTTGCAAATAGGTTCTTAATGTGATGACGATACTAACTGGACCTAGTGACTATGGCACTTGATCATGTAAGTCGCAACATTCGAAGAATATGTCTTGATTATGGTCCTTATGCTGGGTATTTCTACTTCGTGCTACAAGCACTACCATCTCTATCCCTCCAGAATAACTGCAGTGCCACTAAAAACTGTGAACCTAATTAAATTGTTCAAAGTGGTTCCCTAATTTGTCCACAAACTTTGGGTAGTCTTTTTGCAGGGTTGGCCCAAAAGGCATTTTTATAGTAATTAAAAACGTCAAGTACTGTACTGTTCATTTGCAAATCATCTGTCGTCATATTATATGTAAAAATATTAAATGACGATGACAGTTTGAATATGCCAAAACGTAAGTTCTATTAATAGCTCTTTCACTACATTTTATTAAACAGTAACAAAGCCATCAATAAAATAATATAATGGCATAATAAAAGACCTATTTGCTTAAAGATACCTATGAACCTAAAAAACTGTTTACTTTACAAACGCTTGCACGCTCATAGCCCCACACTAAGTTCGTTTACTTGTGCTGTGGATGCTGGTAACACATACATCACTCACACAATCACACCCAGAACCAGCAACAAAAAAATCCTTGTGTTTCTAGCGGGAATCGAACCCGATGGCCGTTGCTAAAAAGTCAATCGCGCGCCCAATTGACCCAGTTTGATTAGATTTCTTATACATTTTCATCCCGCGGTTCATTGCAACTTTCTATTCCCTTGATTTGCTAAAACTGTAGTTTAGGGCAGGCAATTACTAAGAAGGTATTACTTAGTTATAAATGGGGCGCATTGTACCCGATTGCATTAGATGTAGCCGGGCGAAGGTCCCCCAGTGACCTGGATACGGCCCAGATGCGTTGCCGAGCGACGCCCGGTCACAGGCTGATTTATACATAATTATCATAATATCCTGCCGGTGGACGATGTCGACACCTAAGTTACCGATCTCCTCGATAAATAGCGATGCCAATATTTTATGGAAACTAAGATTTGTTTACCTGTAAAACGCTTGCTGATGCATAAAATAACACTACATAATCAAAATCAAAATCAATCAAAATCGTTTATTCACATGGGCCCCAAAGAGGCACTCATGAAAGTTAATGAATCTATCGCCAGATTCGCAAAATTACAGCCATCTCGAGAAGAACCTGGCAAGAAACTCGGCGGCGCATTTTTTTTCATTCATTTAAAAAAAAAAACATTCTTAATTTCTAATACATAATTTTCTTAACCTAGGTGTTATTATGGTAGTCGTTAGAAAGAGCCTGTGCAGTTTGCCTCCATGCATCCTTGTCATTAATCCATCGCTTATGTCTTTGGAACTTAAATACACATAGGTACTATGAATTTACCTACGGGCCAATTGCCTATATTTCCTAAAACTAAACTAAAAATATATACAGCAAAGAACTAAGCTACCCACAAGACATCGAGCTTAAAGGTAACTCAAGTACTCAAGCCTAGTATATAGGCAACTATGAATTTACGATATATCTTTATATATGTATATAGTTCTTATGAACGAGTGTATGTGACTGAACTCCTAAACGGCTGCACCGATTTTGATGAAATTTGTGTGTTCAGTTGGATTAAAGAATGGTTAAGATTCAAGAAGAAATACAATACAATGTATAATCGAAAAATATATCTCATGGACAGGAATACGTCACTTGGATTTGGTATAGTACTAGGCAAACATGAACATGAAGGAGGTAATAATTTAGTAAATAAGTTTTCTGTTTTAAAGTACTAGGTGACCGTAAACGTGAAAGAGATAGAATGCTTCTTTTCTTTACGTAGTATTGTTACGCATGCCGGGTATAGCTAGGACTCGTATATAATGATATAGGTAGGTAGGTAATAGCAGGCTTCAGCCTAGATCGCAGTATTAATGTAGTTAGGGACCGTCCCCTGCCCTTATGGAATTATTTTAATATAACTTAGATAGGTAGATTATTGAATTTAAAAGCCTCTTTGTGACATAATAGAATTATAGACATGAAACGCGGTGTCATTGAATCACTGGAAACTAGAATCATGTTCACACTTTTTTATAAGCTAGATAGGCAAGCATTTGTCCACTATCTCACCGGAAACTGAAGATGCGGCCGAAGATGCAACATGCTTGCCTAGACGATAACTATTCACTCTGGACTTAAAGACACCCAGATTGTATCGTTCGGGGAACAAAGACGGAAGCAATGAGTTTCTCTCCTTCGCGGATGTAAACGTAGAAGCGGAACGCTGGAATTGTATTTCTAGTTCTGGGTGTGATTGTGTGTGTGAATGTTTTCGGCACCCACGACATAAGTCATCGAACTTAGTGTGGGGTAAAATAGTTTATATATTACCCGAGTAAAAATATAAAATTATAGATATAATAGATATAAATAACAGGTAGATATTTAGTAGTAGGTACATAACCAATAACGCCATGTTTCCTCATCGACCCGAGTTGACGACACACTTCACTTTCCATGCAAATAGAATTCGAATGACAATCATGTTTTATATCAATATTCTCAATAATAGGGTGTATTGGCAAAACCATGAATATATGAAATAATAATAGAAGAGTGGATTGTTTGTTGTTTACAGCTCTTATGGTGATTGAGAACGACCTTATTTCTAACAAAATTAGGATTTAGATATTCGACGTTTCTTCACGTTCCATCCCCAAAAAGTTGAATGTATATATAGTTGATACCTGATTTTTTTTTTTCCTTTTTCTAGGAGACGTACATTAGTATGTTACCTATTTTCATTACAATCTAGCCTGTAGGTATTTGGCTAATGAATAATTATAATTTAACTTAGATTGCTAGAGTTATCAGAGACTAAGAATGGGTCCATTTGCAATTTTTCGAGTTTCTATTAAGGGGAAGATACTTTGTTCATGTGTTCGTTACGGTAGTACTACATTACACTATCAGAAAAAAAAAAATTCAAATTCGTTTATTCACATGGTCCCAAAGAGGCACTCATGAAAGTGAATTACTCTATTGCCAGATTGCAAAATTACAGCCATCTCGAGAAGAACTGCAAACGCTGTCCTTGGTAACTTGTTTCGTATCCTATTGATAACAAGTAAACAAAATTTTATTTTTTTTGTGTTTGTTATTAAATGCTTATTTTCTGATTGTCTACAACGAAAAGTAACCAGAGGATCCATTTTTACCAAATAATGTTTGATACCTGAACATTCCTAATATGCTTGATAACTTTAAACTCATGGGTTGTAGAGTGTTTTTTTAAAGTTCATATACTCCATACTCACGTAGACCAGTTTAAAGATAACTTGGGGTAACTTCAGAAGAGCAAGGGGAACGCTTTCAAAAAGATGTGATGAATTTTTAACAGCGTTATTAAGGACAATATAATGAAAACATGATAGGTGACTACATTTGGAGTCTAATACGAGACATACAACATTTTGCATCAGGATCAAAACGGATTTCAAAAAGGTAAGTCGACTACTTTAGCAGCATTCAAACTCATTAATCACATCATTTCTAACGTCAATAATAAGAATCGCATTACAGCAGTATTCTTCGACATGAGCCGAGCGTTCGATTTTGTGTCGCATGACTTACTTTTAAAAAAGTTGGAAGCCTATGGCATGAGAAGTCGTGTTCATGATTGGGTTAAAAGCTATTTAAGCAGCAGAAAACAGTATGTTGAAATAAGTGCGATAAACATGGATAGTGAAACTGAAAGTAAAACTAATTCTATTATGTTAGAAAACAAAACAGGAGTACCGCAAGGAAGCATCTTGGGTCCCTTATTATTTCTTCTTTACATAAACGATCTGCCTGATGTAACAAACTACCACTGTAGTCTCTTCGCTGATGATATTTCAGTGGCAATTCCTGATAGTATGGATGGAAACTATAATCAAAGCATCAATGAGACTGTTGAAAAAATAGTTCAATGGCTCATTGCAAATAATCTTAGAGTCAACGTTAACAAAACAAAATTGATACAGTTTCAAAGCAGAGGATCAAAAAAAAGACTCCTAAATATTAATAATAACGGCCAGACAATCATGGAAACAAACGAAACCACATTTTTGGGTATTGTATTAGACGACTGTTGCTCCTGGAAGTCACACATAAACAAGATCTGTAATAAAATTAATCGTTTTGCATACGCCCTATTCAGATTAACAAAAATGTCCAATCGAGAAACTGCCCTTAAGGCATATCACGGATATGTAGGTTCTAATCTAAGTTATGGTATCTTGCTCTGGGGTAATTCTGTCAAAATTAATAGAGTATTTATAGCTCAGAAACAATGCGTACGGGCCATTTTCGATGTATCTCCTCTGACAACCTGCAAGCCTCTGTTCAAAGAGCTAAATTTATTAACAGTGCCAAGCATATATATATATGAGGTCTGTAAGTTTGTTCAAACGAATATGTCATTGTTTACTTCAAATCAAGATGTGTGTAACTTTAATACCAGATTTCCCAGGAAGCTAGTTCTGCCAGATATAAAAACAGAAATATGTTATAGAAACTCTTATTGTATGTGTGTAAGAATTTTTAATCGCTTACCACAAAATTTAAAGCAGTTAAATGAAATTCAATTTAAACGTAAACTGCGTTTATGGTTAACAGACAAATGTTACTATTCTGTAAAGGAATATCTAGATAGTAAAGAGTAGTTTAGAATTTCATTTTAATATAATTATATTAGCATGGCTGTTTATGTAGTTGTTGTTGTTCAAAATAATAACTTTTATATAATATTAATATTGACATTTAAATTTAAAACCATTACAATTTTTATTAAATGGTCTGATTACATATAATTTAGTTGTGTTGTTACCTTAAATGTAAAGATTTTATAGTCTTTTAAATATGTTGCATGCCATTAATGGTAAATATGTTGTTCTTTAATATTTTTTGACATCCTTGTATACCATATTTTTGCAATAAATAATTGTATCATTGTATCATTGTATCATTGTATCATACACAGAAGAAAAACTAAAGCTCTATATTTTTAATGCTTCAACTAAGCATAGCATATTTTTTTCCTGTATTTAAAGATTAATCCTTATTGTTCTGTGTAAATAAAAGTAAAATAAAGTTTTTTTGCTTTTATATAATAAGTACTAAAACATAAAAATAGAGATTTCCTTAAATTTCGAAATTTCTGGTAACTACAAAAGCAAACTTTTTTAGATAAAACTATTTTTTCTTTCATTAGTTACACGTAATTAATCAAAATCAAACATACAGAAGTCGGACTCAAAAAATGTGTTTACTTGTGATTGATACTTTATGTTACGTAAGGTTCTATACCTAAGTACAAATTAATACACACAGAGCTTTAATTTTGCTCTGGATTTGTAAAATATAATGTTATATCTATCTCATGTAACAGCATTCCATGGTATCTGCAAAGCATCTGCAGCAGCGCAGGTCACGGGGCCAACGACCCAAGGCATGCGGCGGCTTAATATCCGTTCTGACTATCATATTCACTTCCTCGCATCTATGAAATCCTGGTACTTTTGCGAATGATAGATGACTTCAGATTTATCGGGTTCTGGCATCGCCCGCCCGCGCGAAATCCTACGGTAAAAATATCTAAAAATGTTAGAGTATTACTGTGTAACGAAGCGTTACATGTATTTTTCAAATAACTTAATCTAATAAAAAATAGTATATACATATTTACAAATTAATTAACAACTAAAATAATTACAAATAAAACATACAGTTGAATTGAGAACCTCCTCCTGTTTTAAAGTTGGTTAAAAATAATACTTCAGTAATTTCAATTCATGTATAGTTTTGTCAGCTAAAGTAAGTAATATCTGTAGCTAGCGATGACGCACAGATTTTGAACTGGTCGCGGGCAGAGGCATGAGGTAAGGGGTATGACGACAGGAAACGAGCCTGCGGCCGCGCCTCGCGACAGTCGTTGCTAGGCTGACTTTTTAGCCGGTTCACGCTAGTCTTGCGCCCTAGCAAGCAAGCGTGAACCGGCGATAATTTAAATTAATAAGTGCATTCTTATTTTTTTACCATCAAAATTGATAGTATAACTTGAACTCGATGTCGCGTCGTAATATTTTAAAGTTGTGAAGTGATTTCCCGATATAGGGTAAGTTTTGAATGACACACAAAACACAATCATGATTTGCTATTTTGTTCATACTGTGTATTAACTATCATTCATTTCCAGCTTTTCATTTGTAGTAATAGCACTCATTTAGTTTGTTTATTTTAACTGTGAGAAATTATATTGCCTACTACGCGGCACTACTCCGTCACCCTTTGGTCCCCAACTACCATCTTCAGCCGGACTCACATCAGGGGAGTGCTTCGCTACGGAAGCAGAAATAGACACAGAATCTTCAGGCTCAGAACCACCCCTTATAAATTTATGTGCCCTCCTTCTACATTGGCGCCCTCTTACGTGGTTGATTAGTTCTGTTTCTGCTTCTAGTAGTATGTAGTTAGTTTTAGTACGGTGAGTGGGTAATTTTGTAAAACGCTTTTTTCTCCTTGGTTTGCTGCAACTGAGGTGACAGCAGTAGTCATTTTATGTCGTTTTTTATGCTCTATACGTTTGATTAACATAATAGATTGAAATCTAAAAAAAATATTTTTTAACGAAAAAGTACAGTCTGGTACAAAAGTTTTTAAATTTTTTTAATTAAATTCAAATTTTTTTTTTTTTCGTTGTTTTAAGTATTTAGACATCGTTTAGATGCTTTCACACCAGTTGCAAACATTTTGAACAATTTTATTTTTATTTTGGGTTTTTAGTTCTGTTTAATTTTTTAGTATTTATTTTATCAAACCAGAGCGTTCTGTTAAAGTGAATTGTAACAGAACGGAGTATTTTCATCATTGATCACTTTAACCAATTTTGTGTGTCATTTACAACAATCTTTAATATCATAAGTTATTTTTAAACATTCAATAGTAATTTATATTCGTCGTTGCCCATGCCCATCACAATTTTTTACATTTCTTACAAAAAGTCGTAAGTCGAATTTTATGACCTATGACTTTCTCCATGTTAGGATGAGTCTTATAATTATGATATTATTTGATTTATTTTTGTTTCTGTTGAACGCTGGTGAGGTATGAAAGGATGTATGAAAGATAATTGTAAGAAATTGATACAGATTTATAGTTTGCGGATTTTAATTTTAAATTAAAATCCTTACGAGGGACAGGCGGGTAATGTAACGAAGCGTTACATGTATTTTTCAAATAACTTAATCTAATAAAAAATAGTATATACATATTTACAAATTAATTAACAACTAAAATAATTACAAATAAAACATACAGTTGAATTGAGAACCTCCTCCTGTTTTAAAGTTGGTTAAAAATAATACTTCAGTAATTTCAATTCATGTATAGTTTTGTCAGCTAAAGTAAGTAATATCTGTAGCTAGCGATGACGCACAGATTTTGAACTGGTCGCGGGCAGAGGCATGAGGTAAGGGGTATGACGACAGGAAACGAGCCTGCGGCCGCGCCTCGCGACAGTCGTTGCTAGGCTGACTTTTTAGCCGGTTCACGCTAGTCTTGCGCCCTAGCAAGCAAGCGTGAACCGGCGATAATTTAAATTAATAAGTGCATTCTTATTTTTTTACCATCAAAATTGATAGTATAACTTGAACTCGATGTCGCGTCGTAATATTTTAAAGTTGTGAAGTGATTTCCCGATATAGGGTAAGTTTTGAATGACACACAAAACACAATCATGATTTGCTATTTTGTTCATACTGTGTATTAACTATCATTCATTTCCAGCTTTTCATTTGTAGTAATAGCACTCATTTAGTTTGTTTATTTTAACTGTGAGAAATGTAATTAATCTTAAATTACATTTCAATTTTTGTTCATCTACCTTGATTTTTATTTTTTTTGTAACGGTTCTCAAGAAACCTAATTAATAACTTAAATATTAACGTAGCTTCTTCTGTTTTCTTTTAGCCTTTAGCTTTTGAATTAATTGTAAACTCCGTTCTGATTGTTGGTACCACCACGGACTATAAAACTACTACGTAAGTACCTACCTGCTTTCTTCGTGATTCCGTGGTGGACCCTAGGAACGGAAGTAGTTAAATCAGTGTGTAATCCGCTGGTTTTGTGGATTCCAGGAACTTCGCACAGGTTGGCTGCGCGTTCAACGTTGGGCGCCAATGTACCGGGAATTGGTTGGTCTCTGCACTAGAACGCGCAGCCAACCTGTGCGAAGTTGTGCGATGTTCGGGATCCGGGAATTGGTTGGTCTCTGCACTAGAACGCGCAGCCAACCTGTGCGAAGTTGTGCGATGTTCGGGATCCGGGAATTGGTTGGTCTCTGCACTAGAACGCGCAGCCAACCTGTGCGAAGTTGGGGATCCGGGAATTGGTTGGTCTCTGCACTAGAACGCGCAGCCAACCTGTGCGAAGTTGTGCGATGTTCGGGATCCGGGAATTGGTTGGTCTCTGCACTAGAACGCGCAGCCAACCTGTGCGAAGTTCCTGGAATCCACAAAACCAGCGGATTACACACTGATTTAACTACTTCCGTTCCTAGGGTCCACCACGGAATCACGAAGAAAGCAGGTAGGTACTTACGTAGTAGTTTTATAGTCCGTGGTGGTACCAACAATCAGAACGGAGTTTACAATTAATTCAAAAGCTAAAGGCTAAAAGAAAACAGAAGAAGCTACGTTAATATTTAAGTTATTAATTAGGTTTCTTGAGAACCGTTACAAAAAAAATAAAAATCAAGGTAGATGAACAAAAATTGAAATGTAATTTAAGATTAATTACATTTCTCACAGTTAAAATAAACAAACTAAATGAGTGCTATTACTACAAATGAAAAGCTGGAAATGAATGATAGTTAATACACAGTATGAACAAAATAGCAAATCATGATTGTGTTTTGTGTGTCATTCAAAACTTACCCTATATCGGGAAATCACTTCACAACTTTAAAATATTACGACGCGACATCGAGTTCAAGTTATACTATCAATTTTGATGGTAAAAAAATAAGAATGCACTTATTAATTTAAATTATCGCCGGTTCACGCTTGCTTGCTAGGGCGCAAGACTAGCGTGAACCGGCTAAAAAGTCAGCCTAGCAACGACTGTCGCGAGGCGCGGCCGCAGGCTCGTTTCCTGTCGTCATACCCCTTACCTCATGCCTCTGCCCGCGACCAGTTCAAAATCTGTGCGTCATCGCTAGCTACAGATATTACTTACTTTAGCTGACAAAACTATACATGAATTGAAATTACTGAAGTATTATTTTTAACCAACTTTAAAACAGGAGGAGGTTCTCAATTCAACTGTATGTTTTATTTGTAATTATTTTAGTTGTTAATTAATTTGTAAATATGTATATACTATTTTTTATTAGATTAAGTTATTTGAAAAATACATGTAACGCTTCGTTACAACTGATCGATCGTGTCACGGACATGGTGTTTTTCGAGGTGGTAGAATTTTTACAGGACTTCCGGGGTGGTGCCAACCTTAAATCAGATATACAGTAGTTTAACAGTTTGGTGAAAACAGTAATAGTAAAGAAAAAAAAATCAAAACCGCTTTCACACTCACAGCCCCACGCTAAGTTCTATGATTTGTGTCGTGGGTGCTGGAAATATTCGTATCACACACACAATCACAACCAGAATCAGAAAAACAAATTTGCCTTGAGGAGAAAACTTGTGTTCATACAAGTAAACCAACAGGCAGTTCCGATCGTGAGTAGCCTAAACAATTACCGGGCGTGTGGGCCATAAGTCTCAGGGATAGGAGTGCAGTGTAATGCTGCAGACAATAGTTCTGCGGCTGTTATAAGCGGACTTGACGCTTACAATCTAGTAAATTAGCAATGTGTATAATTTTTTGATGAGATGAAAAAAATGTGAACCAGAGTGATTGATTAATTAATTTATTCAATTCTTTATTGCATAAAAAGTACAAAAAGTGGACAGTGGCATTCTCTACCAGTTAACATATTATGGTTTTGTATCGATGGTTGTCACCATTACACTAAAATCTGTTTATTAAAGTTTTAACTATAGAGAATGTATTATATTTTGTTCAAAATATTTTATTCAAACTCACAAGTGTTCAAATATTTTCAGTTGTCGAGCATATTTAAGCGCACAACGTGTACCAAAAATAATTAAAATATAATGCGGGATAATCTTCTGCTGAATAATAACATGTTCAAAAAACCGTGACTTCTTCAAAAATAAGTGATACATCGAAAAAATAAAAAGGCAAATGATGTGAATTTCTAAACTGTCGTAATACTCTTTATGTGAATAATAGGAAATATGCATTTTTTACATTAATACCTACATTGCCGGTAAAAAAAGGTATTCATTAAAACATTTGAAAATGTGACCAGGTTTAGGAAATTTTGAACACGGTCATTTGGACGTTTTTACTGTGACGTCCGATAATGGCTGCCGCAAAGGAAAGTTTAAACTATTAGACATCAAAATTGTGAACTGACGTCACGAATCAGTATAGCCAATAGCGTACCTTTTGCTATTTTGAATTTCTTGTGCATTTTATCACTTGTAATTCATTAGAAATTTCAAGTTAAAAAGAATTCAAATAAACATGAGCCAAAATTAAAAATACTCCCGAAGAGTATAGCTAAGTAATTTCTAGATCAGATCACTTAAAAAAAAAAACTAAATCTAAAAATTGTTCCAGCAAACAAACTTATAAAAAAACAAAAGTATATAATGTATTGCCAAATACATTAAAAAAAAGAATCATTAAAACGTAAGGAAAGCTTAAAGAAACCGACTTCACCGCTTATATTATGGTTTTGTCATGATCGATTTCGATAAAATCTAAATGGGACCGCCTGTAAAGTGTAATCTACCAAACAAAAAAATAATTTTGAGAATCGGTACATAAATTGGGGGAGGATCGGTGAACATACATAAAAAAATATATAGAGTCGAACATAGATTGAGAACCGCCTCCTTTTTTTTGAAGTCGGCTAAAAAGTTTGGTTCTTTATGTCTACAATACAATTATATACGACTTGACCACGAGTAAATGCCCAAGAATAGCTACTGTGATATACATGTACATACTTCTGTTAAGATATGAGATTGTACAGATATCAAGCTCCAAACTCATTTATTATTGTATATATTTTGTATGAGACCTAACAACTTAAAAATACTTTGAACGTAACACTAATGTTGGTGCATATTTCACGCTATTACGGATGCAAATCGCTTCCGGAGAGTATTTTCCGCGACAGCACTTACGTACTGCTGTTTGGCGTAAGCGTTGCTATTGCGAAAATGTAGAACAGCCAATACGCTATTATGAGCAATTTCTGTAATAACAAATAAGTAACTTACCTAAAAAATAAATACAATTATGGTTTACTGGCTGCGCCCCGCGGTTTTACCCACGTAAATCCCGAAACCGCTGGAAATTTCGGGATAAAAATAAAAAGTAGCCTATGTGTTAATCCTAAAGGTATCATAAGGATGTCAGCTACCTCCATACCAAATTTCATCACAATTGGTCTAACCGTTTGAGCGTCAAGAAGTAACAAACATACAAACACACTCACAAACTTTCGCTTTCACAATATTAGTGTGACATCTTTATATTGGGCTCGACGAGAGATTTTTTATTGAGACGGATACTGCCGGAGTTAAATCATTACCTTCTTTCTAATATATAAAATTCTCGTGTCACAGTTTTCGTTGCCATACTCCTCCGAAACGGCTTGACCGATTTTGATGAAATTTTTTGTGCTTATCCGGTATCTATGAGAATCGGCCAACATCTATTTTTCATCATCATCATCATCATCACTTTTCATCATTATCAACGCGGGTGAAACCGCGGGGCGCAGCTAGTCTAATATATAAAATTCTCGTGTCACAGTTTTCGTTGCTATACTCCTCCGAAACGACTTGACCGATTTTGATGAAATTTTTTGTGCTTATCCGGTATCTATGAGAATCGGCCAACATCTATTTTTCATCATCATCACTTTTCATCATTATCAACGCGGGTGAAACCGCGGGGCGCAGCTAGTATTTGTATAAATCTAGACATCGCTTAGGTAATTGATATGTGTATTCAAACCGTTGAATTCAAACTAAGTGCGCCCGCTACATTTGGGATCACATAGGCCAGCATTGTTCTGCAGGCCTTAAAAACAAGACGAGATCGTTTGCCCACGTTGGGCGCCAACTCTACGTTGTATATAAACTAAGATAAATTAAAAATCTTTTACTTAAACCGAACATTATTAATTCGCTGATCATAACAGAATCGTAGATCAGAGCTGAAAAACAAACAAAAGTAAAAAATATTTCTTGGCAAGTCCTGCAGCGTTTTGCAGATTTAAAAGTTGAACGAACCGAGCGGCCCGGCGGCGACGACCAATGGGGTGGCGGCGCGCGCATTGCGACGACCCCATTGGACGATGCATTTATAACGGTCCGCACACGTGACATTTTTAGAACGCTGCCATGTTATTTGTTGTTTTACTTCTTGTTTATGCATTCAAAGTAGTAAAATTAAAAGGAAAAACATCGCTTTGTGCGGGATTAGAACCCGCGGCTTTAGGGCCATGCCCTATTAGTAAGAACTTCTAAGTTACCTATATCTACCTATAGCTAGTTCTACGATTTTCTTCTGAATGCTTTATTTTCCGTAATAATTAAGTTGGAGTATTCTATTCAATCTAGTTCCTGGTATTAAAAAAATACCCGTATATTTTTATTGTTTTACCATTTACTGTTTTTTTTAGTGACAAGTTGCCGATTCCAAACCATCCCCAGCAGGATAGAAGTGATCGTTTCAAAAATACTCTTCTATAGTGAGACTAATGGGAAAGCAAAACCTTTTTCTTGGTTGAAAGGTGTTACTTTCCCATTGGTTCCATTTAAATTTGATCAATATCTGATCAGTAGTTTTTGAGTTATCGTCAATAATGCGTGTTTAATACATTTAATCTGATCAAGGTTTTGAAGATAAAGAGGAGAAGTCGAGATTTTTTAAAGCTTTGCTTGGGTTTAATTATTTACTAACGATAGGCAAGCATTTGACCACGATCACCTGATGGAAAGTGGCAATGTGGTCGAAGATGGAGCATGCTTGACTAGAAGATACCTCTTCCCTTGAAATTTAAGGACTCTCAGTTTGTACTTATCACACATGTATGATATAAGCACGATGACTTCAAATTGTATACAACACTATATACCTCTGAGATAGAAGCGCCTACGACCCAGAGTCCAGTTACATACTTACCAGTTGTGCTAAGTAGGTAAATACGTTCTCAGTTCAAGTTATTCCAAGTTTTCGCAGTTAAGTAGCACAAGTAAGTTATAAGTACGTATCCCAGTGAATCGAAGTTTCCTTGACGCAACGCAAATAAAACTGAACTCCAAATTGCATCACGAACCCAATTCCCGCAAACCTTGATGTATTAACTGAAAGTTTTTTCCATTTATGCGCTGCAACCAAGCAGTATATTGTCATTAAACAGTTGTTTCCCGAGCCATGTAAATCACTTGGAGCGAATAACCACTTGCAGCGCATATTTGGGTGCGGGCCAGCTACGGCCGAAACTCTGGATAGACCTAAGCAACCGCGCGACGACGGATAACACATAAGCTAATTCCACATGCTTAAATCGGGTACAAGCCCATGTTCCACCTACGTATTTCATGCGCTGCTATACTGTTCATCCGATTGTAATGAAACTTAGCATCTTCACTTAACATCAGATGAGATAATGGAAAAACATTTATCTATTCTTAATCAAAAAATATACACATTTCTGTCTGATGTGGTTACCTCTGTATTCAGATACATAAGTCCAAACTTGTGCTTGATAACGTCAAAACTATACTATTTTGACATTGCAAAGTTCGACTCAAAAACTGCCTCTGAATAAAAGATTTAGTTAAGCGCTTTTTATTGCAGTCAGTCGTCCCGTGGATGTGTGTCCAATCTTGACTCATGCCTACTACGATACCTTACCATATTTAGGTCAACTTTACTGTGTTGTGGCTGATAATGTAGTTTATGCGGAGAACACTTATGGAGTTCCCTTAGGAGTATCCGATAAGAAATTGTCAAGTTACTTGGCACTGCTTTAGGCACAGCTTGCTGGCCTCTTTCTGTGCAGCTCATATATTTACTGCTTAAAGTTTAACTAATGAAGAAACATATAGCTCCTGAAAGATTGGATATTGTAAGGTGTTGAATTTTCTCATAACATTTTTGTCTATCTCTCTAAGTGTGTTTTTCATTTCGATTTTGTTAGAGATTGAGATATTTAAGGCTGAAATTCCACCCAATCGAAAAACGAATTATATACTTCAATTGAGTATTCATTAAACACTCTTTGTTTTATGTTGTGTAATTTCGTCAGATTTACTCATAGTTTGATGAATTGGGTATATGGTATCCTACTGTGGTGTACTGCCGATGTTAAAACTATCTGCAATTTAGTTAGTTATTTTAGTGTCATCTTTGATATAGTTTTCTACTAACTGATATAATATTAGTGTATATATCAGAATAGCAGAAGAAGATTTCTTATAAAAAAGAAGTTTCATTTTACTATAAAGAAAAAAGAGTTTACTATAAATTTGTAATTATAGCGAATCTTACAATTATACAATAGTTAACTATCACGAGTGGCACTTTGAGGATAATGGGTAAACATTTTTAATTTCGATTTTTAGGTCATCTATACTATATAGGCATCTATAGCTGTGTTGTTAACCTGACTGTATTTTTTTCTCTAAAAACGACATCTAAACAATAATCTTTTATGTACACACACCATTCAAATTGTGTATCTTTTTTATCTTATAGCGATTGACCATTATCTTACCTGATGGTAAGTGATGATGTGGTCGAGGATGGGCAGCAAGCAGGGCCTGGAATAACTGCTGTCAGCTCTGTATAGAAACCTGGAGCTAACTCGGCGTTACGTCAGACAACTCTAACAATCGATTTCAAGCGTGCTAAACAGGAGTTTGCCCGATTTATAAATAGAAAGCAAAGGATGGTCTCAAAGGGTTGTCGATGTGAAATCAATGCAAGTGACGTCACTAAACGGCCATGGCTTGCACGTGTCACCACGGAGAAATTGTCGATGTAAATGTATATTTATTTTATGGATTTACAATTCTAAAAGCGACGGAATTGCATTGGAACTTTTCAGTACCTACAAGTTTTTCTAGATATAATAAATTTGTAGCCAACTCTATTGTATTTGTGTACAAGGATACTCTGATATTATACATAAGTTCAGTCAGACCAGTGCTTCGATGGGTGACTGTTTAGTTGGATATTCAACTAAGAGTCACCGTTAAGCTCAGGCACGTTAAGCTGTCAGTCCCGCTTTGCAAAGATTGATCCTTATCAGTAACAAAATCCATTGGTTCAATACCTTAATACTTAATTTTGACTTATATACATAATTATTATAATATTTTTGGGACATCAAAATCTGACATCTATAGTTTAATTGTTTTAGTATTTAATTATTACCTTTTTTTATCTGACATTATATTTATTATTTAATTAGAACTTATAATTTGTCATTTGAATTTTTATTACTTTTATTAATGTGTACACTAGACAATGTAAAAAGTATGGGTCTTAACCTGAAATTAATGATTTTAATTAATTAATTAATAATACAGGTTTTCTTTTTTATTAAAAACCATTTGGGTCAATATTCGTCAAAAGCAGAAGATTAAAAAAAACTAAGAATGCAGTTATTATATTTTAAAACCAGGGCATGACAACTTTCACGACTTTTTTTTTATGCTTGATAGGCAAGCATTTGACTACAATCTCACCTGATGGAAAGTGATGATGCGGCCGAAGATGTAGCATGCTTGCCTAGAAGGTACCTACCTATTGACTTTTCTCTAACTCTCGTGGTTTCGTTTGGCCATCACCGCCCCTCTCAAAAAACCACTCTGTATACCTACAGAGTGGTTTTTTGAGAGGGGCGGTGATGGCCAAACTATACTATACCTAGTATAGTAACTATGCAAAGATTTAGATACTGATATAACTTGCTATGTTTGTATATTAGTTATTTTAGGTCAAATCTTGTAAGCTGAATTAGAACCACTTTCTCGCCTAGTTAAATTTTTTTTGGTTAGCTCCTAAAACCTGTTTTTAAAAATGATTTTAACGATTTTTTTATGTTTGTTACCTCAGAACTCCGTCATTTATAAATACGTTTTTTCGATATAAATATTATGTCCAAAATAGACATAGATAGATATGCAACCATTGGAAAATTGGAGTGAATCGAAACTGCGTTCCTGCGGCCTGTACATGAGCAACGATATTCTAAAATATGTTATTGTGTATTTCCCACGTTGTTATTTTTCTTCAAATGGTTTGTAACCAATGGCATCTAGTTTGTTTACTAAAAATGACAGGATTTTTAGCTTTGACTTTGATTGGTTGAACATTATTTATTGCACAAACAAAAAAAATTGCCTGAAACAAACTGAATGCATTATCTTCCAGTTCAGTTTTAAGTATACATTTTAAGTGGGAGTGCACATGCTGTAGGATAAGTTATTATTCAATTTTTACATTTATGAAATGATATTTAATAATACGTTGGCTGGGAGACTGAAAGAGTCGACACGTGACCAAAATGCCGGTTTGTATTTTGCACAGCAATTAAGTCTCGCTGTGCAACGAGGTAACACAGCCAGCATTTTTAGCACACTGCCGACCAATGACTTTTTGTATTCGGTAAGTAGTTTAGCTAAATCTGTATTTTGATTAATCCTGAATATACGTTGATTAAATATCTTTATAACATTAAAAACAAAGACTTTGGATTAATGTAAAGAGGCCTACTTTTGTGACCATAGAACATTACAAGTTACTCCTACTTTGTTTATGACTTTTCGATATTTTTAGGTAATTCCGTCCCTGTTTTAAACTAGAGCGGGAAATGCTTCTGACAGTTTCAGAGTAAATAAAAAAAAAATAGTACGCGTCAAAACTCAATAAAATCTGTAAACAGCGCACTTTTCGGTTGATTATTAACCCAATTTCAACACGTGTGACGAATATACGTTGAAATAAAACATGTACTTTATCCAAATGGAATAAAGCCGACGTAGGTACAATGCAATTCAATTTCATAGGTCATTTGGTGCGGTGCGGCCGGGAGTTGTCATAGTTCCAACAGTTCCAAGTGGTTTGGCAGCCGGGAAACGAAATATCGGGCATTTTTGGAACGGCTTATCTGATGCTCGATATAGTACAGTGCAGCTGACAACTTGGCAAATAGGTGGAGCTACGCGCAAACTGTTTCACTGGAGTTTTATCTCTGTAAACATGTAGCATGTAGGAGTATTATTTAATTTGTGGTGTAAGTTTAGATCTCAATATTACAATCAGTGCACTATATTTGCCACCATGTGTATTATGTCATATTATGTATTTGTTATGTCTACGGCGAAGGAAATAGGAAGATTATGAATTTAGCATTACTACTTTTTTATGCCAAAAAGGCAAGCATTTGACCACTATCTCATCTGATGGAGAGTGATGATGCGGCCGAAGTGACATGCTTGCCTAGAAGATACCTATTCACTCTTTGTTTAAAGACTCCCAGATTATACGTAGCCCTCGGGGAACAATGGCGCAGGCAATGAGTTCCACTCCTTCGCTGTGCGGATGATGAACGTAGAAGTAAACCATTTCGAGCGAACTGGAGGTATGTCAATCATAAATGGATGAATAAGTATTTTTGTTCTCTCTTCACGCTTTAACGGCTGAACGGATTTGGATGAAATTTGGAATCTACATAGCTAATACCTAGAATTAACACTTACGCTACTTTTAAACTTGATAATAGCGATCGAAGATGCGGGGCACAGAAATAAATTTCACATTTACAGTTAACGAACTAGAGGAGTAACGATGTATCTCGTATTAATTTTACTGGATATTAATATGCAATATTTTCATAAGTATTCAAATATATATGTATAAATAATATTTGTAGTGTATATCTTTTAACATGAGTGAATGTGTTGATATTAGTTTCGAGATTTTTCTTTTTTAGTACAGTTTTGAAATAAATGTAAAATAAAGTCCACTAATTACCGCACAGCTACAAATAGTGATTTATCGAGTGCAAGTCTTACTGGTGCCGTAACTTTGCTCCCTGTAATTGGGCGGCGTTGGGCGGCTGGCCAAGCAGCCTCCTTCCGCCAGCTGCGACACCATTTATGGACGAACTTAGCAGCCGCAGATTAAAACGAAACTTATTTAACGCGATTTCTTTCCTTGTTTTACAATATGAAAGATTTTATTTTACCGAAACCGACTTGGTTGCTACTATTCCATAGATAATTTAAACGTAAGCAAAGCTTATAAAATACCGACTTCACCGCTTTATCTTCGGATCCTTGATCAGATTAAATGTATTAAACACGCACTATTGTCAATAACAAATGATCAGATCTTGATTAAATTTAAATGGTACAAATAGGAAAGCAAAAGCTTTCAAAAAAAAAAAACAAAATCGTTTCACATGGAAAGAAGTTATGAGGTAACATATATAAAAAAAAAAGACGTGTGGCACTCGGGGACTGCCGCGGTAAAGCTATTGCATAGCATTTTTTATTTTTCAGTTTCATTTTTCTTGACAAAAAGTTTTCGGTCACGTTGAGATGCGAACTCCGTACCGATGCATACGATTCAGTATCCAGTACCAATCAGCTACCGAGCTACTAGCAAAACTTTTTGTGAAGTCGCTAGAGTGGGGGGCGTTAGGTATTTTCGTTACGGAATTTCTGGATTAGGTCTCCACGCTCAAGGCCCGCGATAGAAGCTATGCAATAGCTTAATACAGTCCTCCTTCGCTCAAGGCCCGCGATAGAAGCTATGCAATAGCTTAATACAGTCCTCCTTTTTTGTGAAGTCGGTAGAAAAGACGAAAGATCAAAAACTTTTTGTACTACCAATGGTACAAATCGTAAGAAACTTTAATGGCAAAACTGGCCCATCGCCCAACAACATTACATTAATATAACCAATCGCAATCAAGAACAATCAAGATGGTCCCTCTTGACGCTATATCTCCGGTGGGACGCACACGAGTGACGTCACAGAGCTCTCGATGCCACTAATCACCACTAGGATCGACAATAGCCTGCCAAGCCAGGAGATATGTAGAGACATGTAGAGCTCAATTGGAATATTATTGATGATGATAATTGATCGCCCTTCTGTCTGTGACGTGTTTTCGGTCTATGAACTTGTGATTGCCTTTGTCTGTGTTTTTAAAGGCTAATACGCCCTTACACTGTGGTTTATTCACACTATAGGTACTCGTATATTCAGTATGCTTGAGTATACCATTAACAGAGTTATCTTTATATAATTCTACAGTACAAGTGCATGTGACTGAACTCCTCCTAAACGGATAGACAAACAAACAAAACGCATTCACACTCACAGCCCCACATGAAGTTCAAAGACTTGTATCGTGGGTGCCGGAAACATTCACATCACACACACATTACACCCAGAACCAGAAGCACAAATATCCCTTGGGAAGGAATTTGTGCTCCTGTCAGGAATCGAACCCAGGACCCACGGCGCAGAGGGTGGACATCTGTCCACTGCGCCAAGTGGGTCGTCATCATAGACGATTTTCATGATATTTTTTGTGTGTGTTCAAGTAGATTCGAGAATGGTTTAGATTCGATCCGATAGTTTTTTTTTATTTATGCGAAACCATGGGGAACAACTAGTAATTTGTAAAAGACCAGCCTCAGACCCTGATTCTAACCCTTAGCTCATTTAGTTCTGCGTTTTTTTATAAATGCTATAAGGTCCGTAATAATTTAGATGATGTTTTATATACAATCTGCTTATAAGCTCGATGTATTGTATGTAACTTAGGTCTTTGCTGTATATAGTTTTAGGAAATATAGGCAATTGGCTCTTAGATATTAAATGCTTAAAGTACTTAACTTATAATTAATATTTGTTCAAGTTGCACTATACAGCAAAGAACAACATCGCCAGTTGACAATTGACACCATACACTTAAAACAGAGAAGATAATATTTGGACTCTTGTAGAGTCCGCCTGGGGCAGTACTGCCAAACATTCAACCACCAAGTAGTACTGGTGTGCAAACATTTCCGTGTTTCGGATTGAAGGGCAATGTTTCCAGTAAAATTATAGGGCTTAAAGAGATTTAGCATCTAATATCTCAGGGTGACGAGCGCAGTGCTTTGCCGTGCCGGTGTTAGAACTGTATAAGTTCAAACTCTGGGTGGTACTGAACTGTGATGGGCAAGCGTGACGCTTACCATCAGGCGAGCGATTTGTTCGTCTCGTCTCTTAATGACATAAAAAACGGACATAAAAGAAAAAAAAGACGTGTGGCACTCGGGGACTGCCGCGGTAAAGCTATTGCATAGCATTTTTTATCAACTTATGCAATTATAATTATTTATTTATTTTATTTATGCAGTATTTTTTTTCCTGCCACCTAGAGGCGAGTTGCTGAACCAAAGACACAAGCGTGATATTTCAGAAAAGTCATTAAAAGTTCTGCTATTCATCGATAGATGGCAAAACTAAAAAGTATCACCGCTGTGCCGGTCGGAGTGGGGGTGTTAGGTTATTTTCGTTACGGAATTTCTGGATTCGGTCTCCACGCTCAACGCCCGCGATAGAAGCTATGCAATAGCTTAAAAATAAATCAACGGGTAAACAAATGAGAAACGGGAAAAACATCTTTGGAATTGGTCTTATGTTACACAGACCAGTACAGTTTGGCAGAAAACAAATGACTACGAATCAAGTTAAATATACAATTTCAGTTACAATGTGTCCGGGTGAAAACTACCGATATTTAAATACATTTTACAGCTTTCTTATCGACAAATCTGACACGTGTCCTGCTTCTGCGGCCTGCCTGATGTCGATGTGTTTTATGTCAGACAGGCTAGCTACATTGGTAAATCGTGGTCACAATGGTAATCACGCAAGCAAATTGTTATACCCAATTTTTTTGAGACTGAAATCTTCTATATTTCAATGATTTAGATAGAGTTTGGGTTTATATATATCAGTGTGATGACTTTTTACAGAGTTGCTGTTTGCTTGAAACCAGCTTAAAACTTTGTATCATTATTACTGTTATAACTTTTTTTTTATATCGCATGGGCGCGTTTAATTACAAATTAAATTCTATTCGTATTTTTTTTTTTTATTTGTGACAGGCTAGTGTTTATCCACTATCTCACCTGATGGTAAGTGACGATGTGATCGAAGCTGGCAAACACACTAGACCTGGAATACGCAGGCTCTCAAATCGTTTTTTAAGGTTAATGTTAAAATTAAATATATTAATCACATATTTGTTTTCTTCACTTTCAGGTGAGATAGTGGTCAAATGCCTATCAAGCATAAAAAACCAAGGAAACGATTGACCTAAATGTGAATAGTTATATTTTTATTTTAATACTCAATTTATTAAATACATTTTATCAAAATAATAATTAATTTTAGTAATTATTATAATTAAATAATTACTAAAATTAATTACAGACAATTCACTGCATAAAAAACTCAACAGAAAGCATATTACGTATAAATCTATTATTATATCTACAATTGGAAATATACGTAAAATAGGCAGGAAATTGACGTAGACAAGCTACAAAAATAAAGCAACTCTGTCGTACTTTGTCACAATCAGTTTTATATAATAACTTTGGAGCGCCTCAAACAAATGTGAAACTTTCTTATAAAGACACAGTACCTACGGTTAGTATATTTTTGTGCGACCGTCGGCGACATCGCCTATCAGTATGAGTAACTGCAGGAGTGATCCAAGGCCTTCTAAATAAGGCTTTATGGCTAAATCTACACGACTATTTTTGCTTCAAAGTATGGCGGATTGAACGCGTGAATAACTAGGTCAATTATTTATGAAAATTATTACTGAAAGTGGTTTATGAAGGCTTCATCAGAACGACTTAGTCGAGACATATAAATGACATACTAGCTGACCCGGCAAACGTTGTTATGACATATACATTATAAACAAAAACAAATAGAAAAATAAATGTGGGTTGGACCACCATTAGTTGGGTATGAAAAATAGATGTTGACCGATTCTCAGACCTACCCGATATGCACACAAAACTTCATGAAAATCGGTAGAGCCGTTTCGGAGGAGTTTGGTAACAAACACCGCGACATGAGAATTTTATATATAAGATATATGTATATGGTAAAAAGGGATGGAGGACTGAATTCATCGTTAACGTTTAACTTACTATCTATTATTTTTTAAACCCGTAGAAAAAGAGAGGTGTTATAAGTTTGTAGTGTGCGTTTGTTTGTTGCATCGTAGCTCCCAAACGACTGGAAAGACTTTGTTTTTTTTGTTTTAAAAGTGACTTAATTGACATTGTTTTAAGTTCTTTAATGAAAATCAGTGCAGCCTTTTTCCAAATAGAGCATCTAGGATAGTCAAAAATATATGTATATATATATATCACTTTTTTACTCTATGTTAGTTACTAGTTGCGGCCCGCGGTTTTACCCGCGTAAATTCCGGACCCGCAGGAATTCCAGGATAAAAAGAAGCCTGTGGACTACATTGACGATGTTCTCGTTTTTAACCGACTTCAAAAGTTACCTAATAACTTCTTTCTTTGTGCGCCGATTTCGATGATTATTTTTTTATTTGAAACGTGTTCCTTTCCATATGATCCCATTTAAATTTGGTCAAGATCTGATCTCTAGTTTTTGAGTTATTGTCAATAATGCGTGTTTAATACGTTGAATCTGATCAAGGTTCATACTGAATATCGACAGTTCATTACTTCGACAAGTCGTAAAGATAAAGCAGTGAAGTCGGTTTTTTTAAGCTTTGCTTGCGTTAAATATTAATGTGTGTGAACGCAGAATTTTCTTCTAGGTGAACCGATTTTGATTAATCTTTTTAATATTAAAGCTGGTGCTTTCCATGTAGTCCAGATCTGGCTATTAGTTTTTGAGTTAGCCCCAATAATACGTACTTAATTCATTTATTCTCGTAAAATTATTTTTTTCTGATCCTGAGTGCAAACATTTTGTGTTCATAAGCGACTAAGAAAAAAAAACATTCAAGCGATCACTATTAAGATTAAAAGTTATTATCAATAGTCGATATAAAAACGCGTCAAAATAACTATAAAATAGATATTTTAGGTAGTAGTGAAGAATCAATCTAATCAAAAAAAGCAAATATAGACTTAATGAAAAAAAGTTAAAAAATTAAAATAATGACGACCCAGTTGGCGCCGTGGGCCGTTTTCTGCTATATGGGCCGTGGTTCATAGATTTCCATTCCCGACAGGAGCACAATTTTCTTTCCCAAAAGTAAATTTGTGCTTCTGCTCCTGGGTGTGATGTAAATGTTTCCGGCACCCGCTAAACAACTTTGAACTTATTGTGAGGCTGTGTCTATGAATGCGTTTGTTTTAGAATACGCGTCCAAATAACTTGAAAAAAAAAACAGATGCTGGTGAAAAATCAACATCTTTAGACAAGCAAACGTTTTCAATACAAAAAAGAGAGTTTAAAAATGATATTCAAAAATCGAACGCCACAAAGTCCCAACATCACCTCGTAACCTATAAAACCCCGAAAATCTGCGCAATCAGTAAAAAAATTACATTCTACCAAAGTACCCTTTCAAGAATGCGTGGTGTGCCCTTGTCGTAAATGAATAAAGGTATAATGAAGTTGCGTGCGGATGTACCTACGAAGCATTTCACGGAGCCCACATTTGTTTCTTCACTGTAATCATTTTAAGATTGGCATTCAAAAAGATTACACGGGACAAAAATATTTTTTCACAGCGTGACTTTAGTGAGCTGAAGCTTCTTTTTGTAGTGTTATATTATCTGTACTTATATATAACCTAACTATGTCCTTTATGTAAATTTATTTAAATACTTATTTACTTAATTTTTATTTATTTACAACATAATAGAAAGACGCACAATAAAAAAAAAACTTTTTTTTGTCGCAAAAGTTATTTATTACCTACCTACACATTAACACTCGAAGAATCACAGGTTTTAGAAAATAAAACAAAATCTACAAAGCCATTTTTTCACATTCGCGACCAAACACGACATTTTTTTTTGTGATTTATGATTCTATCTGTGATGTTCACGCATCGAGATAGGAAACAAACCTACGTTACTTTAGCTACAACAGCCTTGTGTTCACGAAACAAACATGGCTGCCGTTTTAAGAAAGTTGACCAATCATTGCCATTACAAAACTGACTAATTTCCTATGTATTTTTCAAATTTTTAACCGACTTCAAAAATGGAGGAAGTTCTCATTCGATGTGTATTTTTGTATATTCGTAACCTGAGAACTTCCACATTTATTAACGGATTTGGAAAATTATTCTTTGTTTAAAAAGGTATATATGATACTCGTATATATGTATTTCAAATTGGTTCTATAGAAATTTCATCAAAATCGGTTGAGTAGTTTGGTTTTTTAATCAAAGTAAGTATGTTATCCAATCAAGCGAAATTACTTATTTTGCTTCTCTGTAACTTTTTTGAGTTTGACCACATGCAAGACTTGACTATGATTGGACCTTGAATCTTTTACTTAATTTTGATTGTGACATGTGACTTTGAATGCTTATTAAATTAAATGCACAAGATTGCGGAGCCAAAATAAAGGAAAAAAAAGTACGTCAAAATGTCCGTGATTATAATTACCCAAACCTGATTACATTTTCAAATATTCTTTCTAATGATTTATATTTTTACCGGCTATTAAACAATCGAATAAAAACAAACAATGTGTATTCTCTTTTGCATATTATTATGTATTTGTGTGTCTGAATATGAGGTATATCGTAATAGACTCTCGTACTCGGAAGAAGGTTCCCAGACGACTGTTACGTATAATTTATAAAGTCTTCAAACTTATCCAATAACATCCATTGTCAAACACGTGAGCATGTGAAGTACGTAATATGAACCAATATATCTTTCCCCAAATCTATTCAACCGTTGAAGAGCCTTCGTTGCTAACACATATCTTTCGTCTCCATAGTGCATTTTAAGACGCCCTTTTATTTTCTTTTTGGCTTCGTAACATATATCCATTTGACCTTTGTCAAGTATTAAAATATTTCTAATAAAAGTAGAAATCTCTATAATAAAAGTAGAAAGAGCGCAAAGATCCGTTTTAAAAGTTATGTTCAGAAAACCTTATCAATATCCGACCTCAACTTTATATAAGGAAACTCAAACACTGACAGTTCGTCAACTCTATGTTCACAAATCTGTTCTTTCTTACTTTAAGCGAAACAAACAAAATTCATTATCAGATGCACCGGAAAAATGTCGTAGAGTAAAAATTTACGTGCCCATTGTTAAATCCGCCTTTGCTAGTCGTTTCGGATACAGAGCCGTTCCTTTTATCTACAAACGTGTAACGAAGCATTGTAATCTCACTGACATCTCGTTACACGGAATCAAAGACAAAGTCAGGAAATGGTTACTTACTCTGGATTATGAAGCGACTGAGGCTCTCCTCATCGTTCAAAGATGATACTGCTCAAACTCACACAACACTACCAACACAACACACATACTACCTGCATACCTCATTCACACACAATTATTTTTAAAATAATCTCTCACTCATCCAAAACCTTTCCAAATCATTTGTATAAATGTATTTTTTTTTAATTTTCATAATTTAATTACTAATTTCAAATTCTTTTATTTCAAATATGCTGAAGTTCTCATAATTATTGTTATAGTAAAAGGCTACGGTCTCCCGCGATACAGGCATGCCCTAGTGCGGGGTCCTTTAGTAATCTTCCTGTTAGTATATGCCTATTTTTGTAGTTATTTACTTGTATCCTTTTTGGTAAATAAATAATTTTGTATTTTTTGTATTTTGTATTTCAAGTAATTTAGTTTTGACAATAAGCAAAATTCACGTTATTTAACTTTGTATAATTTACCTACACTTATGCATATTCACGAACTACCCCGCGGATTTGCCCGCATTAAGTCAATTAAAAAGTATGTGCTAATCCAGGGTATGAGCTATGTAGCATTCCAAATTTAATCCGAATCCGTTCAGCCGATACAGAGCGCGAAGAGAAAACAAACATTCTTGAACAAACCAAGTTTGTAAGACATCAGAATAATTTAATTAATTCAGGAATATAGAGAATTTGTTTATTCCTTTAGGTGCTGGTAACAGACGAAAATAAATAAAAACACTAATTAAATGATAACCTATTTTGTTTTCCTTGCCGTAGTTGGGTGAAATTAATATAACGTAGCGGTGTGTATTGTAATCCGCGTCAACAGACGAACCGTTGAGCAGTTGGCAGCGTTCCCATCATGGGAATATATGCTTGTTCTGGTTATTTCTTGGAAAAAAATTTAATAAAAAAAGTATTATAGATATGTGACATTAAACAAGCCAATGTAACAAAATAAGGCGAATGGGACTTCACACTTAAAATATATTATAACTTGACACTGGCTAAATGCACAAGATAGCGAGGCCAAAATTAAAAGAAAAAAAATATTTCATAAAATAAAAGAAATAGAGCTATCTAAAAGAGACAACATAAAAAAGATTCAAGCTTACCTTTATCATATTGTAGAGACAGCTTGCAGCTCTTTTGAGGCCGTTATCATTTTACGCTGCGCGACCGCCATCTTGGTATTTCGTGCATATTGAAAACGGAGCGTTGTTGACGTTGCTGTTATTAGGATGTTCGAATTTAGAACATTTGTTTGTATATTCCTTCCACCAATCACAAGTTATTGTTTTGATTTCATTGCACTAATATGGAAATTCACTTGTTTTAGTTGTGTAAACACTGTTTTAGTGTTGATGTTACTTTGCAGGTTGTTTACTGAAAGGGAAGAGGGAAAAAAGTTCTTAGTTTTGGCGATAAAAAATCTGATTCTTTCGTCATTCATACATGAGGGCGGCCTTATATTATTACTAGCCGTGCCCCGCGGCTTCGCCCGCTATTATCAAGTTAAAAAGTAGCCTATGTATTAATCCTAGGTTAAGCTATGTACATTCCAAATTTCATCCAAATCCGTTCACTTACAAATAAACTTTCTGATTTATAATATTAATAGGATGTAGTACAGATGACATTGACAATACTAAAGTGTACATTGCTGACCTCATACTTTTAGTTAACTAGGGTAACTATCCTAGGGGTAATAGTGATATTATTATATTAGTAGTATTTTTAGTTTAATGTAATATATTTAAGTCTTTAAGTTAGTATATATTATTAAAGTACCTACAAAAAAAATAAAAAAAATTGCGTTGAAGTCGATTTTTTAAGCTTAGCTTGCGTTTAATTATTTGTTGAAATGCTTATTATTAAATTACCTAGAGTTCGATTAAAAACATCCAAGTGTTTTTAAGAATATGACACGCTATTTCATCAAGATACAGTATCTCGTATTTGTTAAAAATCAAAAACACCATGTCACGGTGTTCTTTAAAATCATGGTCTTCAAAAAAATACTATGCCGACATGAATATATCATGTTTAAATTAAATACAATTTCAAGGGACAGACACCCCACTCTCTCTCTCACACGCACACTCACATACACACACAACACTCGCTTATACACACCCACACACGCACACTCACACACACACACAACACTCGCTTATACACACCCACACACGCACACATGAAAACCAAAGGCCAATCTAGATCAATGGAAATGTGTCACCGAAATGATCTACGACATATGGACACTTACATATCGTATTCAGTGGACAAAACATTATGTATTAATGAATGCTTTAAAATGGCATAGTATGGTATGTTCCATCTTCGGTCGCATCGTCACTTTCCATCAGGTGAGATAGAGGTCAAATGGTTGCTTAGCTAAAATAAAAAAAAAATGTCCGCTATTAAAAATAGTTCACAAAACGTAAAACATTAACGGTGGATTAAATTTTAGGCCTAGATCATTTACCATCCACGACCACATCATCATTTACCATCAGGTGAGATAGTGGTCACACGCTAGCCTTTCAGAAATATAAAGTTACCTATTCAGTCTAGATTTAAAGTCTTTAAGAACCCGTTCGGGGAACAAAGACGCAAGCAATAAGTTTTCACACCTTCTCTGTTCGGATAATGATAGTTTTCACGCTCATCAGCGCTTTTGCAAAGCGCTTCGTACGAACTTGCGGTATAAAGTGGTAAAAATTTATCAAAATTAAACATAAACGCTTTCACAGTCACATCCCCACATTAAGTTCGATGACTTGTGCCGTGGGTGCCGGAAACATTCACATCACACGAACAATCACAACTAGAACCAGAAACACAAATTTTCCTTGGGGAGAAAACTTGTGCTCCCGCCGGAAATCGAAGTCCTGCTTGGAAGCTAAGACAACGGGCAGTTCTAAGATTAGTCTCCCTGGAGTTTTTTTTTTTAATTCGGTATAGGCAAACGTTTGACCACTATCTCACCATTCTCACCTGATGGTAAGCGATAATGTGGTTAACTATGTACCACGCTTGTCTGGGAGATACCTATTCACTCGCGACTTAAAGAATCTCATATAGTACTTATGAGGAAATACGCAAGGAGTTCCATTTTTATGCGTTTCAACTATAGGTACGTCAAATATATTATGGTAATTTAAACGCAAGCAAAGCTTAAAAAAATCTTACTTCGCCGATTTATTTTCGGAACCTTTGCTCAAATTAAATGAATTGAATACGCATTATTAAGGATAACTCAAAAACAACTGTTCCGATTTTGATCAAATGTAAATGGGTTCACAGAGGAAGCACAACGTTTCAAACAAAAAAAAAACATGCGGTGCAGTCTTTGGGGACTGCTGATAGAAGTAAAAACTATAATATATTTATATATATATATACCCACAGTTTACATATACCTCATGGGAAGCGTGCGGTGACGATGACGCGAGTTTACCACTTTTTGTTCACCCAAAAAGTGCTCAAAGCGCCTTAAGAAGTTTTCACTTCAAAAAAAAAATCAAAATCGGTTCACCAGGAAAGAAGTTATGAGGTAACATGCATACAAAAAAATAATACAGTCGAATTTAGGACATCCTCTTATTTTGAAGTCGGTTCAAAATAACCAACAAATGAGGCGTGCCCTAAATTTAATAGCCGTGTCTATAAAAAATTGCTAATAATAGTCTAGGTAGCTTTTTAAATATTTATAGACAGAGTAAACGAGCTGTAAGCTGCATGATTCGACATTGAGACACTGCCCACACAAGGTTGCATTATTGATTCGTAAAGACTTGTTCCTACTAGATTCTAGTTCAATCTACGTAGTAATTCGAACATTGCGATAAAGTGTATTATTTTCATCATTTCAAGTTATTTTTCTCGCGAGTTCATAGAGCTTTGGAGATGTCGCATATTAGAATTTTGTTTACTACACATTGGCTTTGTGTTGGTTATGACACTCCGCTCCACGAAATAGTGGACATCGCTCCACGAGCACGTAGTCTTTAATTGCTTTTAACTTTTTAAGCTATTGCATAGCTTCTATCGTGGGTCTTGAGCGTGGAGACAGAATCCAGAAATTCCGTAACGAAAATAACCTCCGACTGGCACAGCGGTGCTACTTTTTAGTTTTGCCATCTATCGATGAATAGCAGAACTTTTAATTACTTTTTTGAAATATCACGCTTGTCTCTTTAGTTCAGCAACTCGCCTCTAGGTGGCAGGAAAAAAATACTGCATAAATAAAATAAATAAATCATTATAATTGCATAAGTTGATAAAAAATGCTATGCAATAGCTTTACCGCGGCAGTCCCCGAGTGCCACACGTCTTTTTTTTCTTTTTGGATTTATTGTTACGTAAAACTATGTAAACAATGGATTTTGAATAGCTATCCATACCAAAGTAGGACTTATGACAAATATTTACCATGTCAAACATCGCCGCTCTCAAATAGTAGAGCTCTAAAGCGTAGGATTGGATTAAATGATGAAAACGATGTAAAAATAATTGAAACCTCAAAATCATCAAAATCGATTAATAATTGGCGGAGATATCGCGTAACAAACAAACAGAAACAAAAAAAAGCACAATTGAGAACCTCCTTTTATGAAGTCGGTTGAAAGGGGCAAAAATGTTACAACTATACAAACCAAAGGTATGTCTCCTGTTTCGATGGTGGTGCGCAATGAAATACATTTATTGTAACGCTTGCACACTCATAGCCCCACACTAATTTCAATAACTTGCGTTGTGGGTGCCGGAAACATTCACATCACACTCGCACAATCACAACCAGAACTATTAACACATATTTTCCTTGGGGAGCAAACTTGTGTTCCCGCCGGGAATCGAACCCGGTATGATTAGAAGGCGAACCCAACGAAGCTGACAGGCGCGCGGGCGGTTCGACATCGCAGGGATTACATTTCCATATAAAACTAGCGATCCGCCCCGGCTTCGCCCGGGTGTGAGTAATGAAGAACCGCTCGACCGATCTTGTGCAAACTTCACATAAACCATCTACTAAATAGTCCAAACAAAGCCTAAACATTTGGTTTGGATAGGTGAGCCCGTTCTTGAGTTATAAAATTACAACGAAAAGTAGCATTGATTTTTATATATATAGATAGAATAGATAGATAGATAAGATTTTTTAAGCTGTTTTGAAAGGAAATAATAAGCATTTCGTTCGCCTCTAAAAGAATGTCAAGTCCGTCTAAAGCTAGTGAAATACCATAAGTCATGTGCGTTGTAGTACTGCGGTCCTCCCACTGAGGCTTACGCTCAGTATCTTAGTTTATGATACATTATTTTGTTATCTAATTGTTGTATTAAAAAAAAAACAACGGGTTGCACTCCAGGAGTGCCGGCAGAAGTGAAAACTTGAACATTAACGATGTATTAACGTTGTAGAAAGCAGGAGTAGGCATACATTTTCGCCGCGCGGTAGAAAGAGAGGGGGGTATTACTTCCTCTCCTCCCGCCGTCTTACGAATTTTCGATTACGTTACGTACCCAAGTTTATCATTTTTACCCATCCCAAAAAAGTGCACAACGCCGCTATAGAAGTTTTCACTTCAAAAACACGGTGTCAGCTAAAAAATTCCTTTCTTTTGCGGTTCGCAGTAAAATATCAGAAGTAAAACTGGATAGACTCCGTTTTGTTAAGAATAAGTTCACCTGTCTTTGTGGGATTCAATTTGACGGAGGGCCGGGTTAAAACTATCTTACGTATGATTTGCTTACCATCTGTTACTTTTTACAGAAAAATACATGCAAAATATGTCAAACAGATACGAGTCGTAAGCAATTAATTCGTTTTACTGTTAAATTAATGGATCATGAGTTGGGATCACCAGAATCGGAGGCTAAATTTATGGCAAAACTTAAATACTTCGAGTCTAGATTTGTTATCTATATGATAATTTTTCACAGTAGGGCCATTATCATTTTCAGATAATCAGAATAGGTATCTATTTTTTGCAGGAAAAGTGTCGGAGAGAGAACTGACCCTTGAGGGACTCCGCCATTGATATTTAACTACTCGGACTAGCATCCATAGATCCTTCAGAAATTTCGTATGTTTTGTATGTTCTCTACACATTGCTAGTAGTGCATTGTGACAGAAAGTTATTTATGAGGCTATAAGTCCTATTAAAAGACTTAGTGATCTTGAGAAAACCGCAAAGAGTTCTTTGTATTGAAAGCAAAAGTTTAATTAGAACATGACATAAACATAACATAAAAGCTTTCACACTCATAGCCCCACACTAAGTTCGATGACTTGTGTCGTGGATGCCGGTAAACAACAAACAAACAAAAACACAAATTTTCCTTGGGGAGACAATTTGTGTTCTCGCCGGGAATCGAACCCGATACCCTCCCTGCTTAGAAGGCGAACGCCCACCCAACTAAGCCAACGGGTAATGCTTCTCCGTTTTAATAAATGAATGGTATAAAAAATCTCAAAGAGAATTTTAATTGTTTATGAGTATGTAAGATCGACAGTTAGGTGATTTCCTTCGCTTTTAAGAAGCTACACAATCCCAACCAGAACCAGAAGCACAATTTTTCCTTGGGAAGAAAACATGTGTTCCCGCCGGGAATCGAACCCGATATCCCTGCTTAGAAGGCGAATGCTACCCAACTAAGCCAACGAGCAGATCTTATGCATTGTAATGTTTATAATGCATTTATATACTAACCCAAACTAAAGCCATTTTATAATCTCTGATAGGCTTTGCTTTTTTTATTGTCTCTTTGGTTAAAATGAACAAAAAAGAAAATAGGTTATCTGGTTACTTAGGTTTATTTCTAATCAGAATTTCGTTACATAAAAGTATTGCTCAAATGAATCTTATCAATAACTAGCTGTGAATTATTAAGAGATAGTTAAATTACATTATCGTGGTATAATAGATGTCTATACTTATCTATATCCTATACCTATCTAATTAATAACGTGGTATAACAGACTTGTCTAATTAATAATTAACTAGAGTTCAATGCCTCCAATTCCTATCAGCTCATATTTACGTACGAGAATCAGGTCATTCAGAGGCTTGAAGTAGCATCCGAGTTGACACCGCCGTTCCGATATCGACGTAAATATCCAAACGATCTAAAAATAATAACGGCGTGTGTCACGTTATCAAACAGACATTAACGCCCACGTCACCTCATTCATCGCTTCGAAGTTCGATCGCACGCACACACGCGCACCCCACCACACCCGCACCACCACACACCAACAAACCAACCGTCGCACCAACCCCAAGAAAACCACCAAGAACAACCGGACACCATAAAAAGTCTCCTACGACGTCGCCCATACACTCACAGCCGTCCACCATCTTAAATTCATTCACAAAAATCGCTATTCAAAGGCACCTATTTGTTTACCGTTTCACGCCTCCCTGAGCACAGTGATCTACCGAAATTGACTCTGAAACTCTTCTTTGGTGTTCAGGTATATGTTTTGCACTATTTTTCGAGCTGGAAACGCGTTTTAAGCTCGTTTTTTGTTGGAAATACGGCCGAGTTCGCGCGCGGGGTGCGACGTTCCGACGTCACGGTAGGCTGTGTGCAACTGAAGAATGGTGGTAAGACTGCGGACGGCAGAGGACCGCGCATGCGCGCTGGAACCCGCCAAAACACATCTACGCGCATGTATGGGCTATGTTCTGTCGTTCTCTTTTCAAACCTGCCACAGATAATGCAAATCTCGAGACGACGTTGTTTGTTTTGAGATTCTGAAACGTCATTGGCTCATTAATGCTTTATTAGTGCAACTAACATAACATTAGTTACTTCCCCTCGAAAGATTTCATTATATCGCTTGAGGAAAGAATAGCATGTGGAAAATAGTGGTTCTTTTTTTTTCGATGCTCGTAGCCACCGCGCTACGAAGAGCTACGACGTAGTGGTGTACGTTTAATGGAGATGCGTAGTTCGTTTGTTTTATTTTTAGTTCGGGGTATAGTAGTTTGGGTCCCAGTAATAAAAGAGATATAACGTGCCCAATTATTTTCAAACTAGCTTTCTTCAAGAAATTGGCGGAAGTGCTATGATCAACTGTTTTAGATTAACATGTTGAAATATTATGACACGCAGTTCGTTAGTCTAAATAAAAGGCTATAATAGTAAGCAGTACGATATATATAGATCCTTGAATCTTTTAAAACCATCAACAAAGTTTTGAAAGCGTTATACCAAACTAAACTAGACAATAAGCATAGATAATCATCTAGTTTGGAAATAAAATGTCGATGTAAAAAAGCTCAAAAAACTACGTTAGGAATAATTTTGCCCGCATGCAAACATGCAAAATTTTATCGAAATTGGCAACAAAATTGTCACAATTTGTAATATACTCGTATTATATACAAGGTTACTTTGAATTAGCGCTCCACACTCCACAGGGGGGTAGGGTATCGACAATGCAACACAAAAAAAAAAAAAAAATTGTATTTATTTTTTAAAAGTTTGTAAAGAGCGCTCCATACTCCACAGGGGGATAGGGTATCGACAATTCATCACAAAAAAAACAACTTTTTTTGTATTTTTTTTTTTATATGTTTGTAAAGTGTCAACCTACGATTAAAACCAATTATCCAACTCGTAAACTCAAAAATAAGAAACAATACAACTAAAACAGTTAGTGAGTCCTTCGTTTCTACGCCGCGGGTAGCGAATTCGACTCCTGACACGAGCACAGTTTTCCTCCACAAAGGAATTTCGTGTTTCTTGTTCTAAGTGTGACTCGGCAGTTCGTAGGTTATGAATGACCATGACTCTTCGAACTTAGTGTAGGTAATGCTGTGAGTGTAAAAGTATTATTGTACACTGCGCTTTCAATGACCAATTTTAATATCACCGAGAAATGGGAGCGACAGGTTCAGTGTTTAGTTTATCAGGTATATACAAACAACTGCAAAATCCTTGGGTGTATACCTATTTGACTACAATGACAAAAGTAAGAAAAAATTCTACGTCATTGTTTGATTCGCAATCAATAAATAAATTAAGTGAGTCAGTGGTCAAATAATAGTCTGTCTGGAAACAAAAATAAATGTATTACGTATAGAGCTATTTTCCGCTAACAACATAGTTATGCTATATCCACCCACCCGTTTACAAGTCAAGTCAGTTTTTACTGCATACTTATTTATCACTTCGCGCAATATACACGTATCACCCCAAAAACCGATTAGTATCGCCTTGCTTCAGTACCCGATACTGCCCTAGTTGTGGTCATTATTATATAAATCAGTCTATATTCAATCAGTCAAAAAAAATGGCTGATCATTTGTGGAGTTATATTGCGTTAGCGAATATGCCGCTCCATAAATTTACAAATTATGAAAAAAAAAACAATACAAAATGCAAATGCTTTATTGCACCAAATAAAATAACAAAAAACAATAATATTTTTTTTTTATCTTAGTACAATGGGTGGTCTTATCGCTAAAAGCGATCTCTTCCAGTCAACCTTTGGCCATAGAAAAAATATATAATAACGCAGGTTGGTATTGTGAATAACTACATAAAAAAAATGTTATAACATATATTTACCATCTAAGGCACACCTCTCTTTGGGAATGGAAAATACAGCTCGGACGGCTCAAACCTGGTAACCACATCGTAAATACTTACTGCAACACAAAACATTGATCAATATAAGTGACATAAATTTTGTTTGGTACAAGCAGCAAAAGTTCCTCTACCCTTCCAAATACACCAATAAACCAAAATGGATAAAACTTTCTCAATCAGACGTCTACTTTCCCATCATAAGTGCCATCCCGTCTCCACTGGCTGCAGAAAAATAAATCAAAACCACCATACAAGCCCACGCAGTCATTTGGCGTCGAATTCGCGGGACCTAGATATTAACAAGGCAGTGACCTGGCTTGGGACAATATATATGGAAAATTTCAGTAATAAACGTAGTATAAAGTTACATTACAAAAAAGAAACAAAAGATTTATGGAATGCTGTTTACAATCGAATCCAGATGTAGGTTTTACCGTTCCTTATATCCATTAAATTTTTTTTATAATACTAGATAGGCAAGCATTTGACCGCTATCTCACCTGATGGAAAGTGACGATGCGGCTAAAGATGGAACATGCTTGCCTAGAAAGTACCTATTCACTCTAGACTTGAAGACACCCAGATTATACTGTTCAGGGAACAAAGACGCAGGCAATGAGTTCCACTCCTTCGCTGTACGGATGATAAACGTAGAAGCAAAACGCTTCGAGCGTACTGAATTCCGTCCAATTGTCACTCTTTTTGTTCAATTTTAGAATTATTGATCAAGCGAACCGATATCTCTAAGTTGACTTGGGTGGTTCGCACATTGTCCGTCCGTCCGTCCGTTGTATGTTGTAAAATAACAATTTGGTAGGACATCATTGTCACTGTTTTTAGACCTATTTCGTCCCGGGGTCTATCTCAAAAACGGCTACACATTTAAATCTGAAACTTACTTATAATATCGGTTATATCATGTAAACAACAAATACAAAAATTCAACAATTATTATTATGAAATAAAGTTATAACCATTATTGGTACTAAGAGTACGCAGTCGGCGTAGATATCAGTAGTCTGATATCTACGCCGTAGCACTGCGGTGTTGGAACTTAAATACAAAGCCCTGAGTTGCATTGAAATGTACTAATCTCCATGAGACTACGTCTCATATGCCCAGTAATAGGTGCAATTTGTTTCACTGTTTCCTACAGTACAGCTGGTTACTAACGTAATCATGAATGGGGCGAATAAAGGGCATTCTGACCTCTGTCTGAGACGGCGCCGGAGTGTCTCATCTTGGACTACTGGTGTCACTATGACGTCATCGAGTCAGAAGCCTTAAAGGAAAAAGTCATCTATACCAAAACGCAAGGGGTTTTATGAAGGTGATGACTCCTTGCGTTTTGGACTGTAAAAAAGTGGGATTTAAGCCCAAAGAAGCCGAAGAAGGAAGAATAGAAAACAGTTGTTCTTTTGAATAACTGTCTGTTTTATTCTGTATTATTTGCATTTTACTAAAAGAGCACAGAAGTTCAATTTCGATTTTTCACACTGATTTCTTCAGTTCATTACGTAATACTATAATCAACGGGGTGAATAGAGTCCATACTGGCAGTCCGTCTGACTTGTGTCTAAGGCGGCGGCGCGACGGCGCGGCGCCGGAGTGTCTCTTGTTGGGCTACTGGACACTACTGGTGTCATTTTAACGTCATCGCTTCAGACGTAGTCTTAAGGAGAAAAAGGTAACCTTAACCAAAAAGCAAGGGAATTGAATGGTGCCGGAGCGTCTCGCCTCGGCCTACCGGTGCATTATTTTTATGTTATTGCATCATGGATAAGAAAGTGAGCATTTTCCGACGCTTTTTTTTAAATATTTTATTTTTCTTATTTACACTATTATTAATTTATATTAAGTAATTTTTTTTAAACTATTCTTAATTCAAATTTATTTTCTATTTTTAAGTTTGGTTTTCTACATAAAGCGTGTTTTTTTTTAATTATTATTTATTTTGCAGATTGAACAATGGAATAATCTTATCAAATTAGTGTATTGTCATCGGTCCTCGATAAATCTACAAAGTTTGATTGAAATCTGACCGTTTAAAGTAGGTCAAAATCGCGCCCAAAGGAGTCGGTTACTAACATACAAACATACAAGTGAAGTTAATATAAAGCGTGTAAAAAGAGTTAATTGCGTCTATTTGAGATTCTTACTTTCCATTACATTCACGAATTATGTAAGTTTGTTTCAAAATAGCCTGATTTCTACACTACTTATACGGTCAGACGCGTTTAGATGTAGCAATGTACGACATGTCAACCGATTAATGCTTAAATTAATACGGGAGGAAGCGTTTCGGGCGATCCTGTCGAACGCTTTGTATATCCCTATACAAGCTCAGGAATTCAAATTCGATTTGTTTAACTGTTTCCCACAGTCCAGGTTATATAACGTAATAATGAATGGGGCGAAGAGTATTTTTTGGCAGCCGTCTGACCTCCGTCTGAGACGGCGCCGGAGTGTCTCGTCTCGGCCTACCGCTGCGTCACTTTTGACGTCATCGCGAAAAATATAGCCTAACAAAGAGAATATATTTTAAAAGCCTACATTTTAATTTTGGCATGGAGCTGTGGAGGTAGAATTTTAGCGTTTTTAACCGACTACAAAAATAGAAAGGGGTTCTCAATTCGCCCGAATCTTTTTTTATGTTTGTTCCCAGATTACTCAATGACGCCTGTACTGATTCGATAAATTATTTTTTTGTTTAAAAGGGTACCCCAGGTGGTCACATATTATTTTGATTAAAATCTGATGAAGAGTTTAGGAGACATTTGTGATTAAAGTCGATTATTCGTTTTTAAACTCGTATATATATTATTAGTTTAACCAATTTAGTTCGTTTGGGGCGGTACCACTTTTTAGCATAGCAGCACTATGCGTACAGAACTAATTCCGGTTGAACGGACAGACAAGCGCTTTCCTGACTGTTAAAAGCTTGTGACTTGGGGAATGGAGCGCATTGCAGTGCCACGCAGTAGTTTCAAATTGCATGTAACAGATACCCGATACGCGTTGCAATGGCCCGTCAAGAAAAAAAGCATTTTACCTCTTTCACGTTTATGGTTGCTTAGTACTATCATCGAAACTTGGCCTCTTACTGTGGGCCTTATAAATAAGCTCAAAGTCACACAACTTGCTATGGAAAGAGCTTTGCTCGGAGTTTCTCTACGATATCGAATCAGAAATGAGGACATCCGTAGACGAACGAAAGTTCCGACATAGCCCGGCGGGTTAGCAAGTGGAAGCGGCAATGGGCAGGGTACATAGTACGTAGAACAGATGGCCGATGGAGCCAAAAGGTTCTAGAATGGAGGCCACGGACTGGCAAGCGCAGTGTCGGAAGACCGCTCACAAGGTGGACGGACGACATAGTGAAGGTCGCAGGAAGACGCTGGATGCAGGCCGCTAACAACCGTTCTTTTGGAGATCTTTGGGGGAGGCCTATATCCAGCAGTGGACTTCTTGCGGCTGAGATGATGAGTACTAACTATCACACCGTACTAAAAAGTTATAAACTAAATTGCCTCCTTCATGTTCATGTTTGCCTAGTACTTTACCAAATCCGAGTGACGTTCATGTCCATGAGAAAATTTTTTTGTTTCCTTTTTTTTATTCGTGATCAATGTTTACTAAATTTGAATCTTAACTATTCATACATCCACCTGATCACACAATCATCAAATTTGGTCCTGCCGGAGAAGGAGTTCAGTGACATAGGTACAGAAGAATTATATATATGAAGATTGACACTTCGCCTTGCAAAGAATTATTAAATGACCGAAACATGGTGGAAATCTGGTGGTTAAAGCGAGGTTGAACCCTCAGGATATGAAAACTTTCCAGCTCTCATTGTTTGCTAAGTGGCTAAGCTGCTCTGCTAAGTTATACACATAGGTGCGAGTGTGCTGATCTTGCATTATTTTAAACATTATTTAATTAAAATTAATACGGTCTGCAACAGTTTACAACGGAAAACCTCTTTTGGCTTTCCAACTTATACACTCCCGTCTTGTCGTTGTGCCTTGACAGATGACACATCCTGACTTCAAATCATATAGTTTTCATCGTTTTTAGAGTCATCGTATAGACTCTATCTATTAATAATAAACAGATACGTTACTATACAGTAATAATAAACAGATACGTACTCGAAGAGGTACGTACTCGAAAATACTTTGTAGCCTTTAGTGCTCTTAGACAGCAATATTTGTCAAAAGCATATACCACATTTTGTGTACTGTAATAAAATTCTGACGAATTATTATGCGCCGGTTTTTTTTTAATACTTACACATGTAGGTACTCACAAATATTAGTATTTATAATTAACCTACGATTTACATACATGTTATTGCTGCAATGGCTTCCACAATTCTGCAACTTATCACTTATTTGCTAAAATATTTACCTCCTACTCAAATAAGAAAAATCATTTCAAAACAACCTGTAGAATCTTTGACGAAACATATTTTGCAAATTTTAATGTAAAGGGAATTAGTATGCCTATTGGTTTCAAATACCTACATCATCAATTAATTATACAATTGAAAAAGCTATTTGTCCTATGCTTCAGACGAATATATTTGTCCATATACCTACATAATATAGATAACCAGGTTAATATAATTATGTATTAGTGTTACGGAATGATATGAAAAAAACGAATGAAAAAAAATGCACCGCCGCCGAGTTTTTTGCCAGGTTCTTCTCGAGATGACCGTAATTCTGCGAATCTGGCAGTAGAGTCATTAACTTTCACGAGTGCCTCTTTGGGGCCCATGTGAATAAAAGAACTTGATTTGACCTACCTATAAATTACTTTAAAAACAACCTACGCTAGAAACATTAGAACGTAGATAGGTATCCCTCATCAATATGTTACGAAATTGTTAAACCGCAGCAATTTGTATGAGGCTGATAGGCTTCAGATATTATATTACCAATAACTTTAACAGCTGGATATAAATATTTATTACTATCTATTCTCATTCGGTCAAATCTATTTACTAACAAAACAAAACTGTAAAGATACCAATACGTGGTTCCGCCGCATCACATAGATAGTCCCGGCTACGCACGAGACGCCTACGAATTCGAATTTGGTAGCATTCATGTATGCGAAAACGAGAGGGAGAATATATGTTGCCTCAGCATCGTTCAAGTCAGAAAGGGATGGGAGTATTCATCGATCGACTTGCGTCACAGAGAAAGCGTGGGCGCGATGACGTCACGCGCCGCCTGGCCAATGAGTGGCGCAAGAAAAGGCGCCAGGAATCAGGAAAACCGGTGGAATTACTCGGGTTTAGGATTTTCGTAGACGGTAACGTCACTTAGGTGTTAGCATAGAAAAGAATATACTCTACCCGAGGGTTTTAGGTTTCCTTCTGTATGTAAGCTAGTAAATTATGGGGTTCTTCCGAGATTGTTGCTGCACAATTTAGAACTAATGTAGTTTATTTTTCTTAGTCAACCAAAACAATAACCAACTTTTTAACGTACCTATTTAATTTGTATACATTTTCTTTTGAGAATTTTCAGTAACTTACTTATTTCCCTAAGTGGCTAAAAAACAACATTTTTTTTTACTTTTATTTTTTTAGCTCGTATGTCCAATTATTTTGAATATAAAACAAGTAAAATGTATGCCCTGAGTTTTGAATTACATTTCTAATAAATAAAATTATTTTATTTCAGACATAGTTCCTTTTGAAAAATTACATAAATAAATATTCTTACACACCTTACAAAATTATGTTAGCAAAAATTACATTATTATTACATTATTGATCGATCGAAGCGAAATCTCTAAGTAGACTTGGGTCGTTCAGCACTTTGTCCGTCCGTCTGTCAGTCTGTCAGAGACATCTAGCGTCTAAACCATATAAGCGAATAACTTCAAATTCTCATAGAATATGTAAAACTACGGTCCAAAGCCAGAAATGACATTTAAAATTATATACATGAAAATATTAAGGGGGCTCCCATACATGTAAGTGGGAAGCAACATATTTTTATTTATTTTTTATCTACCTTTGTGGGGTATCGTTAAGAAGGGCTTGACAAGTATAGAACGAAACCGGTTAAAAAAAATCTATGTCGGAAAATAACGATTTGGTAGGCCATCAAAGTTCTTCTGGCTGTGTGTATCCTCTTCAGCGTCACTGGATTTACAGACAGAGTAGTAGATATTCGTGCGTTATGTTGTTTATATGAAATATTTCATGATGATTAAACTAAAGTCCTGTCGATAATAAGTACAATTTAATTTTGAGACTCTAATGTATCTACCTACTGAAATGTACTTCTTCATACTATAATTTATATAGAACCTTATACTAGGTTTATAGATAGTATTTGTTTCACAGAAGTTTAGAACATGACGTCATCGTTCCACAGTTCAGTCAAACACAGCTTTCTATTTTACATTGTTTTATCTACCTACAAGTTGCTCCCCGCGGCTTCGCCCGCGTAAATTTTTGAAATATCATCAAACCCCCATTCTGTTACAAAATGTAAAAGAAAAATTATTATTTTTCGTATTTTTTTTTCAATATTTTCATAGTTATTCTGCTAACTATAAAAATATCGTACAAAAATATAATTCTAAGAAATCAAAGATCATTAAAAACGGTCCACCCCTCCAACATATATATAAGATAAGTCTAGTAGATAAGTCTTGTAACAAACCCGGCTTTGTTATATATATATATATAGATATGCACATATCCTATGATATTATATACCTATGTACATTTAAGTAAATATCACTGTGACAAACATCAAGATTGATCGTGGATCACCGAAAAAAAAGCAAACAGAAAGAACTCCTTCAGGAATCATAATTTCAATGTAATTTGATCCATGTGATTGTATAATTCAAGCAGATGTTTACTTCTCCGGATACCTAACGCTTCCCACAATATTGTTCTAATATGTAGTCGTAAAGACTACTAGCGGCATCTAGAAGAACTCCTTAGAATCACTTAAATCAGAAGGTAATAATAGAAATCTTAGTGGTTTGGTTTTACAAGCTAACAGAGAAGCCACCGCTTTTAACGTCATTTGGCTAGCAGTCACTAGATGTCGCTTTTACGAAATAATAGTATAACATCTAGCTTCAACCATATAATTTATTCGTAGCATACCATTTATCAAACTAATATTCTAAATGCGATATATATTTTTTTAAATTACAAACAAAAAACGGAGAATTTTTATACAAGCATTCTTTGCTCTATCGTCGTCAGTAAAAGCTAAAGAAAAGTAAGGAAGAACAAACTTAGGTAGGTATATAATAAGCTACATTTTATCGGAGCTACATTTACCTATAAACGTGTAATTTATATTCCGATAACATCGACATATTAGAATATTATTTCGAAATATTTGTATATTATTTTAAAATAAAATCTTTTATTTCACTGAAAAAAAAATCTTATACTTATATTGACTTTATTAACAACATAAAGAAAAAATACTTGTAATAATCATAGACAAATCGCGGCAAAACCTCATAAAGAATAATTAATATGACAAAGAAAGAAAAGAACGTTTTTGCAAAGAACAAAGCATGAAAAAATAATTGTTATGGCCACCACTGTCAGACGTCTAGGTCCAAAGATTATGTGGTGTCGAACGGTAGCTAATGAAATAGGGTTGCAAATTACATAATTTTTTAGAAACTTTAATTCATCATAACTTACAACTTTATTATATACAATATTCATGTTGCTGCCGCGAATTTAGAAGTTCCTGTTAGACTCCATACAATATATAATTTATTTTAGTTGCAACTGATCTTATGATCAGATGGGAACAACTTTTATGATCGGTTAATGTGAAAATCCGATACTATGATCCGTTGGGAAGTACCGTAGCTAGATGTGTGGCTTGAGAATTACTACTTCTTTCTGTTATAAATTGTATAATGTCTACATAATATTTAACGCTATTTGATATAATAACTTTGTGATACGTTTTTGAACCAGGATCCACCAAGAAACGACAAATACATAATATACATAATAACTTATTTTATTATGTGCTTTATATTTAAACAAAATATCTAGCGGTCAACGATCTATACATACCAGATGTTCTCATACATTTATTTTATAGACATGCAAATAACTGAGATGAAAAACCAAACTCGTAGAACACGTATGAAGAAAGAACTCGATAATTGACTGGATAGATAAATAATAGGTTACTTCGACCTTTTTATAAAGTTTTTGTGTCATTGACCCCATTTAGAAGACGGAATGTGTTTTTGTCACATTTTTTTGTGAACTATGGGTTTTCAGATGTGCATGAATTGAAGAACACAATGTCATGACCTCATCTTGCTAGATGATTTAAGAGCAGGCTGCGCTTCAGTTCGCGCATGATTGTCATCACAAGCGATTGCAGAGCGTATGCTGTAGCACATAGGAGCGCGTTTAGCGGAGTAAAAATGTGGCGGTTGAAAGTCGCGCATACCGTAGGTACTAGTGAGATTGTGAGTGTTTTGTAAAATTCTTCTTCTTCTTCTTCTTCTTTAGGTGCCTCTCCACTACTGGAGGTTGGCCGTCAGCTCAGCGAATGTTTTCCGATCTTGTGCCAAGCGAAAAAGTTGTTCGACGCTGGCAATGCTGGTCCATTCACGGATGTTTCTCAACCAAGATTTCTTCCTTCTTCCAGCGCGTCTTTTTCCGTCCACTTTGCCCATCATTATAAGTTGGAGAAGTTGGTATCTCTCATGTCTAAGCACATGACCAAGATACCCAACTTTTCTTTTCTTGACGGTCTGCAACAGTTCACGTTTTTTATTAACTCGTTGAAGAACCCGAACATTGGAAACTTTCTGGGTCCAACTAATTCGAAGCATTCTACGATAGCACCACATCTCGAATGCTTCGAGACGCTTCTGGGTATCAGCTTTCAGGGTCCAAGCTTCACTACGTTGTAGTGAAGCTTGGACCCTGAAAGCTGTAAAATTCTTGAAAAGTAAGAAATATATGAGAATGTTGGCTAAAAAACGAATAATAAGCTATGATTTCTAACTGTTTTAGTATTTATAAGGCTAAAGCTAATTCAACGTGAAATCCAAAACAATCTCGAAAAGTCATGATTTTCGACGAAAAAATCTATCCAACTCATACAATAGTGAAACTGGTTAAATTAAGGATAGATAAAAGCTTAAGAAAACAGGGAGTGCGTAAAGACACACGATAGAAGTGAAGCTTTAGTGTTACAGGGAAACATTTTAATTATTCATCTCAGTGTTTACTTTTCGTCACATAAAAAGGTTGCGGTTCAGAATTTCATAAAAAGCTAAAAAGTTTCACTTCAATAATTTAAACGCATGCAAAGCTTAAAAAAAACACTTATATTTTGTTTATGCTGATTTTCTCAAAAACCGCTAATGCAATTTCTATAAAAATTATATGGACCAGTTCTGAAGTAGGTATGATATACCAAAGAAAAAATAATCATCGAAATCGACTTATAATGGGCGAAATGATCGCGTAACATACAGTCGAATTGAGAACCTCCTTCTCTTTTGAAGTCGGTTGAAACTATATTAGTTTTCACAATAGACTAACCTTGTCCCACAGACTGAAGCGGTCTTTCTACCACTAGTAAAATTTTGATATAAATGTGTTCTTATGTTGTATATTTATTTTTGGCAATAAATTGATTTTTTATTTATTTATTTTATTTATATTTAAAAGTTACACTTTGATAGGATACGCGATCGACTCAGTATATCGTTCCGAAATTACATATCTTTTAGAAAGCCTGCTCTTAATGATTATCTGCTTGTTTTGTGCTGTGTTTGTTTTTGTTAACCTTTTTGTCAAAGAACTACTTTTGTTCAAGTTTTTGCGTTATTTGTAGACATTACACTTTTTATTGTTAGAATCAATAGTTAATTTACGTTTTTTGTTGAAGTCTTCTTTCAATTTGTTGTCGAAATTGATTAGGTGTCTATGTATCTCTATACATAGTTTGAATAATTCGGTCACAACTAAAGACATCCATGAAAAGGAAATATAAAGCATGATCGTTGTGATGGGTGTGACTTGATATGTGAACATATAATAAAATGTAACATAAATTATACTTATACACACGCACAACGCACACACACACACCACTAGCAATACACACATTATTAAAAAAAGAAGTGGGGCACTCGGGGACTGCCGCGGTAAAGCTATTGCATAGCATTTTTTATGAACTTATGCAATTATAATTATTTATTTATTTTATTTATGCAGAATTTTATTTCCTGCTACCTAGAGGCGAGTTGCTGAACTAAAGAGACAAGCGTGATATTTCAAAAAAGTAATTAAAAGTTCTGCTATTCATCGATAGATGGCAAAACTAAAAAGTATCACCGCTGTGCCGGTCGGAGTGGGGGTGTTAGGTTATTTTCGTTACGGAATTTCTGGATTCGGTCTCCACGCTCAAAGCCCGCGATAGAAGCTATGCAGTAGCTTAAAATATATATATATATATATATAAATATATATATAATGTCCTACGTAAATATATTATTATTAAATAAGTTTAAGAATGTTTGGAAGAGAAATAGTCTCCCCGAGACAAGGAATCCTAGTGGGGATCTATTGCTCAATCTCATACCTTGTTAATAAGTTTCTGCATAAATAAATAAATTATTATATCCGGCACCCACGATACAAGTCTTCGAACTTAGTGTGGGGCTGTGAACGTGAATGTGTTTCTTGTTTTTGTTTGATGGTCAAATCATGGGCGTGTTCCTCTATGTAGTAGAATAGGTATATCTCATGCATACACACACACTTTTAGATTGCAATTCAGAGAGGCAACGCCGATAGCGTGGTGGGAACGCTACCCACTGGTAGTGGGCTTGAACACTTAAATTGCCTCTAAGCTCGGTGCTTTATAGGTAACGTAGCTCTTTGATATATAGATGTATTTATTTTTAGTCTAATTACAAAAAAAAACTAGCTATATTCGGTATGTGTTGCAATGCCGCGTAAAGAAAAAAAAAAATCACCTCTTTTACATTTATGGTTGCCTAGTACTTTACCAAATCCGTAAGTGACGTATTCCTTGAACAATGATTTTTTAGCATATTTTTTTTCGTTAATTAATACTTATTCTGCTTGAATCTTAAACATTCTTGAATCCACCTGAACACACAAAAATGTTTCCTCAAAACCTGTTCAGCTGTTTAGGAGGAGTTCAGTTACATACATCTCTACGGAAGAAATATAAAGATAGACAATTGGACCGAGATATGATTATCGTTCAGTTTTTTTTTCTACCAACTTGACAAAAAAGGAGGAGGTTCTCAATTCGATATTAAATATATATATACCTATACATCTGTGTGTTACCTCATATCTTCTTCCCACAAACCGATTTTGAAGATTTTTACTGACAAGTACTTTTTATTTATCCTCTGTAATGCGTATTTAATTCATGCAATCTAAAGGGTTCCGAAGATAAATCGGTAAAGTCGATTTTTTTCAAGCTTTGTTTGCGTTTAAATAATTTTATCAATACATATATGCAAGCATATTAAGATCACTATCCTACCTGATGTTAAGTGACGATGCGGTCGACGATGAAGCACACTTGTCTACAAAATACTTGTACACTCTCGACAGAAGACACGAAGAAAAAAAAAATTACCTGTATTAAACTGCCCGTTGGCTTAGTTGGATCAGCGTTCGCCTTCTCAGCAGTTCGATTCCCAGCGGGAACACAAGTTTTCTCGCCAAGGGAAATTTGTGTTTCTGGTTCTGGTTGTGATTGTGTGTGAATTTTTCTAGAACCCACGACACAAGTCATCGAACTTAGTGAGGGGCTGTGAGTGTGAAAGCGTTTTATGTTTATACTAGCCGTGCCCCGCGGCTTTGCCCGCTATTATCAAGTTAAAAAGTAGCCTATGTGTTAATCCTAGGTATAATCTATGTACATTCCAAATTTCATCCAAATCCGTTCAGCCGTTCAAGTGTGAAGAGGGAACAAACATACTTACACACTTACACACAAACTTTCGGATTTATAATATTAGTAGGATTTAAATCTCATGTATATTCCGTATTACATAATACCAAGACAAGCCTTGTCTTTTCTAGAGTGCTGATAACAATATATGATAACCTTGCTAAATAACCCGCGCAATTTTCTTTTCAATAAAATAACACTAAACAATAGATTGCTAAATTATTTCAATCATAGGCCATGGGAAATACGTACACCTACAAAATAGACATGTCCATTGTCTAACTTGTCCAATGTAGAACTTAATAACTGTATTTATCATGTTGTAACATGTTATATTTTCAACCGACTTTAAAAAAAGAGGTTCTCAATTCGACTGTATTTTTTTTGTATGTATGTTACGCGATATCTCCGCCAATTATGTATCGAATTTGATTATTTTTTTGTTTGGTAGATTATACTTCAGAGTTGGTCCCATATACATTTTACCGAAATCTTTATTTTATTCTGTTTTTTAGTATTATTTTGTTGTTATATAGGCAACAGAAATACATCATCTGTGAATTTTTTTGTCTAACTATCTCGGTTCAAGAGATACAGCCTGGTGACAGACGGACAGACAGCGGAGTATTAGTAATAGGGTCCCGTTTTACCTTTTGGGTACGGAACCCTATAAAAGTAACTTCTTGTTCCTGTTACGTTACATCATTAAGATGGTATCAGAATAGTCGCAAACTGGTTTGCCATTGGAATGTGGCTGATTTAAAAAAGGTCAACATTTTCTTAATTCAAAAAATGAGTGTTTGTCTTTATGGGTTCATTGACAGGTGCAAATGTTAAAATTATCTCGTATATAATTTTGCATGATATTTGCGATGCTATTACTCACAAACTTAGGTACTGCAAATATAGCATACTTTTTAAGAAAATTAAATAAACGCAAGCAAAGCTTAAAAAAACCGACTTCACCGCTTTATCATCGGAACCTCGATCAGATTTAATGTACGCAAAAGAATCATTAAAATCGGCTCACAACGAAATAAGTTATGAGGTAACTTTTGAAGGGTAAATGGAGAACATCGTCAAAGTACGCATTATTCGTCACAAAATAGGTCTTATTGACAATATTTCATGAACTACTGATGAGATCTTGATCAAATTTAAATGGGACCAATTAGAAAGCAACATCATGCAAACTAAAAAAAAAATTCGAAATCGGGTCACGTGGAGAGAAGTTATGAGGTAACACACATAAAAAAAAAAAATACAATCGACTTGAGTACCTCCTCCTTTTTTGGAAAGTCGGTAAATAAGGGTATAGAGAATACCTAGTAATTTACCAAAAGTTATTTTATAAAAAAGTGTCAATGAAAAAAAAAAAATTGTTTTTAATTTGAGCTGCACATCCGACGCCTCACTTTTTGTTGCCTCTCCTTTAGTTTGATGCAAAATTAAAGAGATTTAACATCTAATATCTAAGGGTAACGAGCGCAGTGCTTTGTCGCAAAGAAAATAAAAGAAAAAAGAAAATTGCGCAGGAACCATTAACACAAATTTCCCTCGGGGAGGAAACTTATGTTCCCACACTGTGCACCTAACTAAAACTTAGCGAATTAGCTTCTTCGTTTTATATTCGTATCCATCAGTATAGATCGGTTTATTTTGTTACCACTATTTAAAAAAAAATCTTTATAGGCAATCCTTCTACTACCATCTCACCTGATAGTAAGCGACGATGTGGTCGACGATGGAGCAAGCTTGCCTAGAAGATACCGATTCACTCGTGACTTGAAGACTCTCATATTGTACTCATCAGGAAACACCGACTCAGGTAAGGAGTTTCATTCCTTTGCGGTTCGCACAATGAATGTGGAGGCAAAACACTTCGTGCTCATTTGTGGATCTCATTTCCACCATATAGCCGTGTCGCTTAGCAGTTTGTCTGTCACTCTAATAAATATAATATTATCCATGCCGATTTTGGCTACGGTGGCCGACTTTTTTTTATGTAGAGGTAATTTGACGTCCTTTATTATGGCTTATATTTGGGGCAATTTGGGCAGTATAAGTGCGCGTACAGCGCACATTTGTAAGGATGCCATTTGCAAAGTTATAAGCTATGTAAGCTGGTGGTCTGTTCTTGATAGCTTCGCGCCTGGCAATTCGCTTTTCCCTTCATTTTCGTACGTGTCTATAGACCGTTTGACCAATGTACGCCATTCCGGACGATTCCGACGATTCATCTTACTTCCCAAAGAGAGGGCTCTTGCATTTATACCACTCTACCAATGATATGAATATCGTTGTATGTAAAGTATAGTTTCAGATAAGATTACAAAAGGGGAAAAAACAAATAGCACTCAAAAATTTTGTAAGCCGCTTGCCGAAGGAAAAGTGCCCAGAATACTGGCTACGTTTCCACGTTGAATAGCGATGCACATTTTTTGTGCTAAATAAGAGCCAGCATTCTTGTCAATTGTTGCCTCCACTAAACGTTTGGATAAATATTTAAGAATTTCGTGTGCACCCAGTCCCGACGGACCCAAAGTATAGGTTAGTTTAATATCAGTTGAAACCTTTCTATAATATTACAAGTATTGCTTCACAAGTCTCAAGGTACGACTAATCTCGGGTTACCGGACGCGGTGTAGGAAGTGAGAGGCATATTTTATATTGATTTATTATCTTACGTGCCTCGTTATTATAGAATTTAAGACACGATTGAACTTCGTTTTTTTGTTTTCTAGTTTAGTGAGAAGATTGGGTGTCAAGATTAACCCAGTACCTACTTAGTTTCCTTATTTATTTTTAACTGCTAAGTAGAGTAGTATACAAATAATGTGTCCAATAACACTTTTCTTACTGTCTCTACTAAAGAGAAGATTATTCTTATATTCTTTGTTAATAGCACTCACTATATTACACTGCAGGGCACAGCACTGCAGCACGCAGAACTGATGGCCGATAGGGCCTAAAGGTTCTCGAATGGGACCACGGACTGACAAGCGCAGTGTCGGAAGACCGCCCACAAGGCAAGAGGCAGTCCGCTAACAACCGTTTTTTAATTTTAGATCTTTGGGGGAGGCCTATATCCAGCAGTGGACTTCTTGTGGCTGAGATGATTATGATATTACACGGTCACATCACTTGAATTTATTGACTGGCGAGCCAAAAGACTCATTGGCGGATTAAGCTAGTTGAGTCAAAACTGCAAATTCTTTGTCACCGACGTAAGGTAGGAAGCCTATTGGTATTCTGGGTGTCTTCAAGTCTAGAGTGAATGAGTACTTTCTAGGCAAGCATGTTCTATCTTTGGCCGCATGGTCACTATCCATCAGGTGGTTAAATGCTTGGCTATATAGCATTAAAAATACTATACTAACTTCTACTAAGTCTTCTACTTCAACTACTTAACACTAAGTCAGTGTTATCGAGGAGCTGGATTGCTTCATCGTTCACATGACGAGCTAATTCTTCTATTCTATTCTATTCACAGTGACATCACGAATCACTCTAGCGGCTACAATTGGGAATGAGAAATGTAGAAAAGGCAAAACACACACTATCGGTTAGAGCCTAGCCGATAGTGTGCCTTTTGCTATTTTCAATTTGCTATTTCCCATGCATTTTTGTTACATTTATAGCGACTTCACAAAAAAGGAGGAGGTACCACACTCAAGCCGACAGTATTTTTTTTTAATTTGCTTTACCTCATCACTTCTTTCCACTTAAACTAACTTTATTTATTTTTTAATGATTTCGCTTTCCAATTGGTCCCATTTAAATTTAATCAAGATCTGATCAGTAGTTCTTGAAATATCGTCAATAATCCGTGTTTAGTACATCAAATCTGATCAAAGTTCCGGAGATAAAGCGGTGAAGTCGGTTTTTTTAAACTTAGCTTGCGTTTAATTTTTAATCATTAAAATTCGTAAATATATCATTTCTATAGTAAAATGTTTTAAGGTACAAAGTAATAACTTCTTTAAAAATTTATTTCATTCTAAGCTTTTACCAGTTGTAAATAAAAGAGGACTAAAAAGTTATACCTAAAAACTTGTCAAGACGAATCAAACGAGCCCAAACTTATCTTTTAACTTATCTTTTTGGTTTATTTTGTTCAATTCAGAAGACTTTTGAACTTAGTTCCTTTCTTTTCCATCAGCAGACCATCTCCATAGTACTATAGTGTATTATCACCGAAGATACATAAGTACACATAATTAAACACAAGCAAAGCTTAAAAAAACCGACTTTACCGCTTTATCATCGGAACCTTGATCAGATTTAATGTATTAAACACGCATTATTGACTATAACTCAAAAACAAGAAATCCGATCTTGATCGAATTTCAATGGAACCACATGAAAAGCACCAGCTTTCAAATAAAAAAAGAATCATCAAAATTGGCTCACAAAGAAAGAAGTTATGAGGTAACTTTTGAAGTCGGGTAAACGAGAACATCGTCAAAGTACGCATTATTGCTCACAAAATAGGCATTATTGACGATATTTCAAGAACTACTGATCAAATTTAAATGGGACCAATTAGAAAGCAACTTCATTCAAACAAAAAAAAAAATTCGAAATCGGCTCACGTGGAGAGAAGTTATGAGCTAACACACATAAAAAAAAAATTTTTGGGAAGTCGGTAAAAAATTTGAGTCCAATCGGGCATCGGGAAGTGGGTCTAATTTAGCAAGCAAGATGTTATTAGACCGACAGATAACGGGAAACGTGAAACTAAATAAAAGCTTGTAAAAAAGAGACCTATATTTAAATCTCACGTATATCATTCTGTTAGGTATTTGTTTGTTTTATTCGCAGTAGTTATTCGTGAGCAATGTACCAAAAACTATTCAATTTAAATACATATTATAATCGACCTAGTTTTAAAAGCCCTGCAAAAGGTGAAGGCGAGTCAAAAGGTTGCAACCATATTTTTTCTTTGTTATGTCAAAATAATTTCGTACTCAATAGCCGTAAAATTGACGATGTGGGTGTGACCCAAAAGTATTTTATTGCTTTTATATAACATTTGCAATGTCAATGAGAAACTTTAAAACTGTAAGATTACTTTTTTAGGTGTTGGATAAAATGCAAAATCTTTTAATGTTATTAGAAGGCGGATACCTACGTCTTTGATTTACATACCTACACTTAATTATATAATTATTTAATACTATTTTTCATTTTAATTGGTAGATTTTATTGGTTTTTATTATTTTTTGCCAGATAGGTAAGCATGTGTCAATATCTGACCTGGTTTAAAGTGATGAAGCGGCCGAAAATGTAACATGCTTGCCTAGAAGAACATGATGGGAAAGCTACTTACTGGTAGTGGGGTTGAGTACTTGAGTTACTTATAAACTCGATGCCTTTAGCCCTTGTAGGTATAACTTAGGCCTTTGCTGTATACATAGATGTAGGTAAGTACTAAGTTCCTATAGTTTAGTTTTAGAAAAAAATGCAGTAAATAAAAAAAAATTATGAAAGATAGGAGTTCTAGGACTTCTAGGTAACGTGTTATAGAAGTGACGATGACGCCATAAACCCAGTAAAAATACCGATCATTTATAATAAAGTATCTTGAACAAACTGAGTTATTACTTTGTATTAAATAATTTCGAACTGTCTAACATGATCTTCGGTAGTATAGTGGTAAGTATCCCCGCCTGTCACGCGGGAGACCGGGGTTCGATTCCCCGCCGGAGAGATCTCTTTTGTGATTTTTAATCGACGTTTTAAGTTATACCTTTTATAATTTATTAACTGCGTAAGTTTTTATCAGTTTCTTGTAAACATTTTGTTGTGAATGAACGGGGATAGCCATCCAGCGTACTGAAAATATTGACACTCTCGTAGTATCTATAGCGACCATAACCTAAATAACAATTATAGGAAAACAGCTTCAAAAACAAGTAACCTAATGCTCAAGGCGTTATAGAGCAGTCGTGATATGGCTTGCCATTAAAACAAGTACAAAATGTACAAGTACTTGGCGACCTTTTGACATGGCACCACAGAATAAATACTAGATGGTGTGCAGCACATTGTTGCGCAGACAAAGGAAATGTGCATGGGGTCACGTCTTTGATTTGAATATGATTGGGGTGCTAACTTTTCTGTAATGCGTGTAGATGTAGGCAAGGAAGTGGAAATCCAATCTCTTTGGAGGCACTTTAGACTACATATATGTTATACACATAAGTTTTAGATAGACTTACATACTACCCAAACTTTAAACAAAGGAAAGTAGAACATGTAATACATTAAAAAGTTTTTTTAAATCAAGCTTTTAGCAGTTGTAAATAAATAGAACGAAATAGTTATATAAGCGGAGAACTTGTCATTTTCCGTCTTCATCATCAATCCAGCTCGATGGTATCGTACCATTGTATTGTCAGCGATGATAATTTTAATTAGGTACAACATACAAAAATACATTTTTTATATTTTTTTTATTTGTGACAGGCTAGTGTTTGACCACTATCTCACCTGATGGTAAGTGACGATGTGATCGAAGCTGGTAAACACACTAGACCTGGAATACGCAGGCTCTCAAGCATAACTGCCGGAACACCGTATTTGGCTTGGCGGCAGACTTTCAACTTGATGGTGGTAAGCTACTTTGGTAGCAAGCCAGGCGAGCAACTCACAAAATGCTCTACCACCTCTCAAATGTCACCTGATTAGCACCACCCGGGGACCATGTGTAGGGAGTCAGGCTTAAAGGGTATCCTCCTACGGACGTGGGTGACTCAGCCCCCCTAAAAATACACTACACTTTACAAACATAGGTATCCTAGTTACTAATGGTCCCCGCACTAGGGCTTGCCTGTATCGCGGGAGGCCATTCTACGATTTGCATATAAAAATTAATATAACCAATGTGGAGAACTTCAAATTATACAGAATTATGAAAACTATCGCGATTACTTTGTGTTACTAACCGGCAAGTGATTTTCCAACACACAAAATTATTATAACCAAATACAATAATTCCCATGCTAGATAGAATATCTATAAAATAATTTACCCTGTATCAATCTACTGTAGTTACATGACAGAATCTCAGACTGCAATTTATACATAACATGCAAAATATAGTATATATTTTCTAAATATTAATTTCAACAGGCTAATCAGAAGCCTCCGTGGCGCAATTGGTTAGCGCGTTCGGCTGTTAACCGAAAGGTTGGTGGTTCAAGCCCACCCGGGGGCGATTCGTTTTGCTATCATGTTTTGTTCTTTACTAAACTCACGATAACGAAATTGTTTTTTTTTTTTTTGTGTCCGATAGGCAAACCTTTGACCACAATCTTACCTGATGGAAAGCAGAAGATGTAGCATGGTTGCCTTAGAAAGTACCTATTCACTCTTCAATCTTTCCAGATTATACTTACTATTCGGGGAACAAAGATGAGGGCAATGAGTTCACTCCTTCGCAGTACGGATGAGAAACGTAGAAACGAAACGCTTCGAGCGAACTGGAAGCGTTTCAACCATATATGAATGACGTAAAATAATGAATGTAATAAAAATAATTAAACGCAAGCAAAGCTTATAAAAACCGACTTCAACGCTTATATTTTGGTTTTGGCTAAATCGATTTCGATAAAATTTGTATGTTACCACCTCTGTAGTATAATCTACCATGCAAAAATCATCAAAATCAATTCATAATAATCGGAGATATCGCGTAACAAAAATACAAAAAAAAACATACAGTCGAATTGTGAACCTCCTTTTTTGAAGTCGGTTGATAATACTGATCGGTATAAAGTGCGAAATTAATAATTAACACCAGCAATGCGGCATATTTTGATATAAGTACCAACTTACAGTTACATAATGATAAGAAAATCACAAATACCCTGCACTATTTATTGAACCAGACTCTCCGAAGTGAGAAAAGGCCCCGAGTCCCAGTTTTAGGAACGACATGAACTGATGAAGATGATAATTATTCACTCCCTAAATTGTATGACGAAACGTAGGTAAACATCTTTTTTTCTTCGAAAAAAAAATTGAGTGCAAGGAAATAATCAAAACATGACTTGAATCACCATCGAGTTATTGATATGGCCATTTACACTGTTCATGCGTGCTCTCTTTAACTTGAGAACGTTATCAGCCTAGCAGCTATTGTAGTAACAAATTAATAGCGTAGATGGCGCTGGATACAATATGAGATAATTCACTGCTATAATAACAATATCCATTCCTTACTATTTGACTACAATAATGTAATCTATAAATTCTTGACGAAAAAATATTAATTATTGTTTATTCTATAATTTTATTTATATCGTATTATAGTTTGTCACAGGGAATGTACGTGTTTTTTAACGCTTTTGCTATACCTTCGATAGCTCAGTTGGTAGAGCGGTGGACTGTAGAGGAAATCTGATGCTGTCATCCATAGGTCGCTGGTTCAAATCCGGCTCGAAGGAATCTTTTTGCCTATGGTATTTGTTTCTAATAGTAAAATGATGACGTAGGTATATTATTTTCTTCGTTGTTCCTTCATTGAAATAATGTTTTGATATAGACTTTCTCCTGTTACCTCTACATAATGCTGCTCTCCAAGAATACGGCCCACTTTCAGCTAATTTACAAATGAAATAATTGAGCATATACAACATAGATTTTCAAATCTACTCATAACAAAAAACTTTATTGAGTAAGAGCTTAAACAATAACATTTGACGATAGAGTCCATTTTTTATTAGTAGAGTTACTCTTAGAACTGCCCTAATATTCAGTAAAGAATTAATAATATATTGTGATACATTGAAACCACGTTCGTTGAACTGCAGAAACTCGGAAAATATCAGAATAGAATAGAATTTATTTTACTGCTTAAACTGTGTACAAAAACAATAAAATCTTATTAAATAAATACTATTCTGATTCTGATAAAAATGTAGTCTCAACAGTCTGTCTTTGCGGACATGCAATATTAACATAGACTTAAGGTTATTTACCTAAATAAATGTCTATTTAAATAATTGTAATATGTTTAAGAAAGCATCGGAATTTTATGTATCGGATGTGGGTGATTAGGCTGCTTAGACAATTTGCCACCTCATATAAGTTTGAATAGGTAAGTACCTAACTATTTTTTCTTGGCTGTGCAATGAGCTGTCAGAGATTTACGTTCATAATTTGATACATATTATGTCATAAATCAACATTACCCTTGAAAACCAATACCAATAAAAACTTGTCCAGTAAATTGTATGTCATTCTCTGATTCTGCATGTTTAACAACATTTACTCGTTAGCCTCGACTGAAACAGAGTCCGTTATTATTAAAAGTTATTTTTTGTTTTAAATTACAACCTCCAAAATAACAAACGACATACCTAGTGGCCTAGGACTTATTAACTGGCCTTCTAGATTATCTGGTATAGCGGATATAGATAGTTAAAACTTAATCTAGCAACTTAACTAACACAAGTAATCTAATACAAGTTGTCTATGAGAAGCCAAACTGTCCAACGTCATCCATATATGGTTGACATACCTCCAGTTCGCTCGAAGCGTTTCGCTTCTACGTTTATCATCCGTACTGCGAAGGAGTGGAACTCATTGCCATCGTCTTTGTTCCCCGAATGGTACAATCTGGGAGTCTTCAAGTCAAGAGTGAATAGGTACCTTCTAGGCAAGCATGCTACATCTTCGGCCGCATCATCACTTTCCATCAGGTGAGATTGTGGTCAAATGCTTGCCTATAAGGCATAAAAAAAAAAAAAAAAGCCATACTCGATTTCTGTTCCTCGTGGTTAGATTCTAATAAACAGATACCCTCTATCATAAAAAAATGTTCGGTAATAAATAAATAAATAATACGCATTCACACTCACAGCCCCACACTAAGTTCAAAGACTTGTATCGTGGGTGCCGGAAACATTGACATCACACACACAAATACACCCAGAACCAGAAGCACAAAATCCCTTGGGAAGGATTTTGTGCTTTTGCCGGGAATCGAACCCAGGACCCACGGCGCAGAGGGCGGAGACCTGTCCACTGCGCCAACTGGGTCGTCAGAAATGGTAATCCTTCATTAAGTATGTTTTGTCTACCCACGACGGAACGAAGAAGGCACTAATGTTCCCATTTACCTAAAAACAAAATAGTTGTTTATACTACATTGTATATACAAGGACGTTTGCACACTATTACTATAATCCGCGCGCGATGAGAATGGGTTGAAACCTTGTCAAAGTAAATCGAAAATGACAGTTCTCAGGTTCTGAATATTAATTATAAATAAGCTATTTCTGCGATCTATCATAGGGTTGAGCAAACCCATAACTTCAATTTTTTTTTCTATGCTATATAGTTAAGCATTTGGCCGCTATCTCTCCTGATGGAAAGTGATGATGCGGCCGAAGCATGCTTACCTAGAAGATACCTATTCACTCTAGACTTGAAGACTCCCAGATTATATTGTTCAGAGAACAAAGACGCGGTCATCATTTTCAATGCGTTAGAAAACTGAAAACACAACTAGCATATGCCAGCTTCGACGCGAGTTTGCCGACGCTACGGCTGGCCGGCGGACCACGCGCGTCTCAGTACCAAAAAGTCGGATCCCATTGTCATCGCGCGCGGTTTATAATAACGTTTGAATGTCTAGCGAGGCAGAGTTCTATATATATGTATATATATATACTTATAGGATATAGGTATGTTCTATTTACATTTATAAATCACAAAAATCTAATCTCCTGTCATCACATTCCGGTGCAATGCAACAACACTGATCCGTTGGAACGGATTCAGTGTTACCGAACCACCTTGAATTCAATCCTGCTCCTTTCTAAAACAGGTACTTTGCATACACGTGAGAATTTATTTATATATTATTAGGACAGCCCATTATTATTACGGTTCCGGCGAAAAAAAATTCAAGGTCATTGACATGTAATTATTACTACATAAGTACACATACAAGCTATCTCTAATTGATGTTGTGTACGGCTTGAAACACGTCTAAATTTCGACTTGCTTTGTAGTCGACTAGTTTCGGACAAATTTGTTGTCCTTCATCAGGATGAGTCAGAATTTGTCCCAAACTAGTCGACTACAAAGCAAGTCGAAATTTAGACGTGTTTCAAGCCGTACACAACATCAATTATGTGTAATACTCACGATAGTTTTAATTTTCAAGCTATCTCTACATGAAAATTGCCTATATTTTCTATATGAAAAATTTAATTACACTATCTCATCATAGAGAGCAAATGAAATCACTACAAATAAGCAAGTTCTCTGTATAACAATTAGTCGCATTAAAGTAGATATATTTAGGATTAATCAAAATACAGATTTAGCTAAACTACTTACCTAATACAAAAAGTCATTGGTCGGCAGTGTGCCCAAAATGCTGGCTGCGTTACCTCGTTGCACAGTAAGACTTAATTGCTGTGCAAAATACAAACCGGCATTTTGGTCACGTGTCGACTCTTTCAGTATATATAAAACAAATAGCAAACATTTTGATAAAACCCCCGACTACGCTCTATCTGAAATACTGCTGCACCGATTATCATCAAACTCCACAAACGATTCAAAGATTATCATCAAACTGCACCGATTATCATCAGCTCATTTAATATAAAAAATCAAGTATTCAATATACTTGATTTTTTATATTAAATGAGCTACTCAAATACCAATGTTCATTGTTATAAGTTCAAAAACAAAGAACTTTCACATAAACTTTTGTCGGAATTATTTATTAATAGAGGACGTACTAAGACAAATGTAACCTCTAAATTTGAAGTGTCTACGTCCAGCTATTTAAATTCAAATTCAAATGTTTATTGCAATCTCTAATAGTCAGCACATGATTTTAAAAGTTTACAGTTCATTAGAGACCCTGTCGGGCACAACAATATTAGAGCAGAGGAGGACGTCTTATTATTTTTATAAAAGTATATAATAAAATATTTTGTGTATAAAATATTAGTTTCTGTAAACTAAAATTATAACATAATACATTAGAATAAATGATAATATTAATTTGAGTTAATATTTGCAGTCAAATTCTTAAGTTTAGGCTGTGCGTTGCCTCTAAGTCAGTCAGTATGTCAGGACAAAGATTCCTATAGGTAGTATTAAATTGGCCCGTAGATGCTAGAGGGTTACAAAAAAATACAACAACCTTAAGGTCCTTAAGGTCTTGGACATGTGCGGTGTTCTTCTAGATCTCTAGACGTGTTATTTTTTTAAATCTCCGATAGGATTACGTTTGTCCACTAAAAAACATGATAGGCACTAGTTTTGCAATTTTAAATTAAGGACCTTGGAAAAAGTGGAGTATGTTTTGCAACGACCTTTATGACGCATCGAATCAGATACGACATGGTTGTGATACTAATAAGGCGGAGATTACACTCATATTTCAAAATAATTTTATCACATAGAATCGTGACATAAATGGACATTTGTAAGTTTGTGTGTTAGAACTGAAGATGGCTACACAGTGTAACAGCAAAGAGAAGAATATTTGTATTCTCGAAAAAGCAGTAAAGAGCAAGATTGAGTAATAATCACACTAATATTATAAATGCGAAAGCTTGTGTGTAAGTATGTTTGTTTTCTCTTCTCGCTGTAACGGCTAAAAAGATTTGAATCACATTTAGAATGTGCACAGCTTATAACCGAGATTAACATAAAGGCTACTTTTTAACTTGTTTAACGCGAGCGAAGACGCGGAGCACGGCTAGAAATTAATTATATATAATTTAATTTAATAAATGCTAAATTAAGTGCCGAAAACGTGAGGTTTAATATGAGTCTGGTGATTAAGGCATAAACCCTAGGACATAGGATTTTATCTAAGTTTAAAAAGTTTTAGGGTAACTAAGTCCAGCTCGTTTATTTTCTGTGCTACTAACTTAAAAATTAAAAATTGTTTATTTTATTAATTATTCATTTTTTAGCGACTTCCCAAAAAAGGAGCAGATACTCAAGTCGACTGTAATTTTTTTTATGTGTGCCTCTCCACGTGAGCCGATTTCGAAATTTTTTTTTAGTTTGAATGATGTTGCTTTCTAATTAGTCCCATTTAAATTTGATCAAGATCTGATCTTTTACTGCTTTTGCTTGCGTTTAATTATACAAATTGCGGCCCTAGTGACCATACCGGGTGTGAGTAACACCCGTATATTGGTAATTAGTTCCTTCCTAAGGTGAACATTATAATGAGTACTTCTTATCTAGGTCGTTAAAACATTAAATGAAAAATTATATTAACAAACAGAACAAAAAGCGTTATTTTGAAATTATAAGAACATATTTTTACATTTTAATTGGATGAAAATGAAATAAGTTCCGCAGCTCAATTTTAGTGTAACCTTTACAATCTACCTAAGTAACATTTGTGCGTAAGTGTGTAAGTATGTTTGTTCCCTCTTCACGCTTTAACGGATGAACGGATTTGGATGAAATTTGGAATGTACATAGCTTATACCTAGGATTAACATATAGGCTACTTTTTGACTTGATAAAAGCTGGCGAAGCCGCGGGCCACGGCTAGTTTGTATATATTTATTATGATTATTTTTTATTTTATTTTTATTTTTTAACTTACCTAGCAAGCTGTGAGCGAGTGTGTTTCGCTTACAAATAGTCTTACTTACTTAGTTATCCCAAGTGTTATGTACGTAATTTTTTTTATTTTTATTTTTTTTATGAATACGGGGGATGGTAGTAAGCGCGGGAAAATACTTTTTATACACACATCTACTCCAAAAAAATAAGAACAAACTTTGAAGTGATAAACAAATTAATAACGTAAAATTAATGAATAAAACATAAACGCTTTCACACTCACAGCCCCACACTAAGTTCGATGACTTGTGTCGTGGGTGCCGGAAACATTCACATCACACACACAATCACAACCAGAACCAGTAACATATTTTCCTTGGGGAGAAAACTTGAGTTCCCGGCGGGAATCGAACCCGATACATCTGCTTAGAAGGCGGACGCCACCCAACTAAGCCAACGAGCAGTTCAATAGAGAAAAATGTGAAATGACAGGGCTTAAAGAAATTTAACATCTTATATATCCCTCTCTATACCATTTTAATGCACGCCTACACCCCTCTTCTCGTCTATCACTGGTAGAGAATGCCCCTAGCATTAAGTCCACCTTTTGTACTTTTTTGTGCAATAAAGAATTAAATAAATATATATAGTAAGTGTGTAAGTATGTTTGTTCACTCGTCACAGTGAGATAGTGGTCAAATGTTTATCTATAACTCATAAAAAAAATATATATATCTCAGGGTTACTAACGCAGTGCTTTGCTGAGCAGGATTTCACATTTGTTCAAAACTCTGGGTGGCACTTAACCGTAGTGGTCAAGCGTGACGCTTACCATCAGGCGAAATACTTGCTCGTTTCTTCACTTAATTACTATAAAATAAAATAAAAACCGGCCAAGTGCGAGTCGGACTCGCGCACGAAGTGTTCCGTACCATTATATATAAAAAATCAAGTTTGTTGTATGGGAGCCCTCCTTAAATATTTATTTTATTTTTAGTATTTGTTGTTAAAGCGGCAATAGAAATACATCATATGTGAAAATTTCAACTGTCTAGCTATCACCGTTCTTGAGATACAGCCTGGTGACAGACAGACCGACGGATGGACGGACAGCGAAGTTTCAGTAATAGGACCGTTTTTACCCTTTGAGTTCGGAACCCTAAAAAACAAAGAAAGCGTTGAAAACAACTGAGAATCATAAAAAACAAATGCGCGGTAGTTATTGTATTGTGCTCCCGAGAACACTAATCAAATTATGTAATTAAACATATAGTCCAAACACATTTATTACGAATTAATTAAAATACAAATTTAGCTAAACTACTTACTTAATACAAAAAGTCATTGGTCGGCAGTGTGCCCAAAATGCTGGCTGCGTTACCTCGTTGCATAGCGAGACTTAAGAGGCCGGGGAGACTGTGAAACGATCTATAGGCTGTCTCTGTTAACTGGCAAACTGTGCTCATGCTTGATGCGATAGCAGTACCGACCGAACAAATTATGATAGGTGCCGAAATACCAAAAATTATGTATGAAAATGTAATGTTTAGCCATTGTTTTTTGCATTAATAGGACCTTGAAATAATAATCTATATTTCTGTTGTAATGACAAAAGTAATGTATTAGTTTTTAATACAAAACGAATAAGTTAAAGATGCGAAATTTACGTCGTAATAATGTGTGAAAATCAATTGGTTTATATTTCGTTTTAGGTAATTATTTTGGAATAAAAACTATCCAGGAACATAGATTAATACGTTTTGAATCTGATAATAACAGCACAGTATGGTGGTAATATGCTTGAATTATAAATAATTTCGGTATTACAATTGTATGGGCAAATCAACATCCGCAGGCCGCTTTATTACTGTGCAAAATACAAACCGGCATTTTGGTCACGTGTCGACTCTTTCAGTCTCCCATATAGTGCAACTCTTGCCAGTAAATTGAGCAAGTTGTGTAACTTGGTATTTTATTATTTCCGCTGAGATCTTCGCCCAAATATGGGCAGAAGCCTCGATCTTGTTGTATTCATTTTCGGCCCTCGGTTCGAGTCTTGTTCACATTTAATTTTGCCTTATTTGGGGCACGGTTCGGTAAATGTATAATGTATGATATAAAATAGCGAGGTGTTGCCGAACGGCTTATTTTGTTCACTTTTCAAAAAGTGTTGAAAATTACATCATCGTAAAACAAGATTATTGCGGATTACAGCACGGTTATATCTTTTTATAAAAATAATTTAAGTGCAAGCACAGCTTAAAAAATCGGCTTCGCCGCTTTATCTTCGGAATCCTTGATTAGATTAAATTAATTAAATACGCTTTACTGAGGATAACACACTAACTGCTGGTCAGATCTTGGTCAAATTTAAATGGGATCACATGGGAAGCACCAGCTTTCAAATAAACTAAGAATCATCAAAATCGGTTCACCTAGAAAAAAGTCCTGAATAACACATAAATAAAATACAATCGAATATAAAACCTCCTCCTTGTCTGAAGTCGATTAAAAATAATATATTATTACTCTTGAGATTTTTTACTTCAAAAACCAACTCGCTATCTTTTAGTAGATCACCTTTTAAACATTCGTTTGCAAGCTATTTGATGCTATCATCATGTCATCAAGATAATAAAACATTTTAAACCTCCTACTAAGGTTAGTTGAAAAACAAAGAAAAAAAAAAAATTGTTGAATTTGGAATCTTTTTGCATATCGCACTTTAAATATTTTGGAGCGATATATAATATAATATATATAATTATAAATGATCATACTAGTATACTAGTATGACTATATGATCATATTTAGTATCATCGAACTTCCAAGTTCTTCAGTTTTCAATAAAGATTATTCCATTCCATTCCATTCCATTTTATTCCATTCCATTCCATTCCATTTTATTCCATTCCATTCCATTCCATTCCATTCCATTCTATTCTATTCCATCCCATCGCATCCCTTCCCATCCTATCCCATCCCACCCCTTCCCATCCTATTCCATCTTATTCTATTCTATTCAATTAAAGATGTAGTATTATCTTTAGTTTTACCACGGCCCTTAAACCTACAGCAACATCGGAAAGAGATATTGGCTACACCGAACGTAGCTAAGAGAACTCTCAATATAGTACCTTTCAAATAAAAAAAACTAAATCAAAATCGGTCTAGCCGTTTGGGAGGTACGATGCCACAGACAGAAACACAAACACACGTTAATAATAAAACACTAGAAAAAAATTGACTATGACTTCAAAATCTTTAATAAAGCGGGCAACTACGCAGGTAATAGCTAGCTTGACATATTTTATAACATTTTGACAAAAGCTATTGTGAAAAAGATGATGAAGTATTCTAAATGTATAAATGCAGATTGTTTTTAGGCCTTGAAATCAGATTTCGTAAATTAGTGCAGAATAATAAAAAGATGATTGGCGATGGCTCCCGTGTATTTGGCGATGGTCAGTCATCTAAATCACCTTGTGTCAAGATTTGCCAGCCTTCTGAAGAAGATGGGATGGCGGTAAAATGATTGCCTATCAAGTATAAAAAAACAGTTCGACTCGACATAACATAAAGACTGTTGTCTAACGACTGGAATGAGTCAGTTAAAGCACATTATCACTAATTAACAATTAAAGGCTAAATCAAATAAATAAAAAAAATACAATTTTTATTTTTAATACAATTTACATTTTTTTTATGTGCGTTACCTTATCTTTACTTCTTTCCACGTGAACCGATTTTGAATTTTTTTTTTAGTTTGAAAGATGTTGCTTTCCCATTGGTTCCATTAAAATTTGATAAATATCTGACTAGTAGTTTTTGAGTTATCCCCAATAATGCGTATTCTTATTTTTGCTTGCGTTTAATTATTTTTGTTTGATAAGTGGTGCTTCCTCTGTGGACCCATTTAATTATAAACAAAGAAAAACTAAATCTATTCTATCGACTTTAATCATAAACAAAGAAAAACGAAATCGTAATCTAGTGTAGCCGTTTGGGAGCTACCACATATGCCACAGATAGATCCACAGATTGACCCGTCCAACATATAACACACCTCTTTTTGCGTGCGGCTTCAAAAATACAGTTGAAGATACGTGTTTTTCGTTTGGTTTCGTGTTATTCATAAGTTTGATCTTTTCATAGGAGGTACTTCTTTAAATCCCCTTCTCTGATGGGTTTACCCACGAGACGCGGCCTCTATTAAGGGTATAATTTAGACGGCCACCAAAAATTCTAAACGGTTACCAAAATGGATAAATGGTCACCAAATTACGTTTCCTAAAATAAATTTTCCTGTGACAGAACCGAATCGGATAACAGTAGGTTAAGGTTATTTTTTTTAAATAATTAATACAAAAATATTTAAAATACGAAAAAAATTATTTATTTCATAATATTTTAGGTAACGTAATTTGGTGACCATTTATCCAACGTAATTTGGTGACCATTTATCCATTTTGGTAACCGTTTAGAATTTTTTTGGTAGCAAAATAGGTACTTTTTTGGGCGGTGTTTAAACACTCAACACCCCTCTATGAAATCAGAATGCCCGAGGCGAATATTCAATAACATTAGCCAAGACATATAATAAAAAGTGGTCCCACCCATCTTCATATTCCAATCTGCAAATGTTACAGCATCCACCTGTTCACCTTCGCACTAGATTCATCGCTCGAATGTACAGTCAATCTTTTAATCTAATTTGCAACATCCTCATGATATAGCTGAATATAATTAATCATCCAAGACGTGTTAAATAATCTACATACCCGACTACGACGAATGAAAGGAGGGTGGGTATGAGTTCAGACCGTATTTGCCTATATCCTTCTAATCCTACTATCCTATCCTACTAATATTATAAATCCGAAAGTTTGTGTGTAAGTGTGCTGCTGAATGGATTTGGATGAAATTTGGAATGTACATAGCTTATACCTAGGATTAACACATAGGCTACTTTTTAACTTAATAATAGCGGGTGAAGACGCGGGGCACGGCTAGTAATTATATATGTGACTGAAACTGCTGGACCGATTTTGATGATTTTTTTTGTTTGTGTTCAGGTGGTTTCAATAATGGTTTAGATTCAAGTAGAATAAATATTAATTAAATCACGAAAAATAATTATGCAAAAATAAACTTTATTCATAGTCTAGCTAGAGTGAATAGGTACCTTCTAGACAAGCATGTTCTATCATCGGCCGCATCGTCACTTTTCATCAAATGAGTGGTCAAATGTTTGCCTATCTAGCATTTTTTTTTGTATGAGATAATAATATGAAACTCGGATTTGGTAAAGTATTAGGCAAACATAAACATGGAAGAGGTAATAATTAAGTCACGTGGCATTGCAACGCATGCCGGATATAGCTTGTATAGGAATATGATAATAATCACGTCGAAGTTTTGCAACCAAAGTAAAAAAATTGGTCGCTTTTTTATCGGTTTTGTGTTAAATTCCAAAACTTGTGATAAGTCGTTGAACTGAGTTTGGGGCTGTGAGTGTGAATGCGTTTGTTTGTTTAAAAATTAATTATACATAATAGTATATATTCCTAGTAAACTGGTAGACAGTTTACTAGAACTTGTATTGTAGTTTTAGAGCGAATTATCACCTGTTTTTGTATGCTAGATAGACAAGTATTTGACTACTATCTCACCTGATGGAAGTGACGATGCGGTCGAAGATGTTAGCAACTTTGTTGTGATATGTCTTCACTCCTGCATGTTCACGAATTATTAACGGGTAATATCTCACCATTATTACACAATAGCACTCGAAGAATCACAGGTTTTGGAAAATTATGCAAAATCAACAACGCCATTTTTTCACTTTCGCGGCATAACTCTTTTAAATAATTAGACACTAGAATCTTTAATAAAAAAATTGCTTAGGTTTTTTAAATGTTTCACAAAATGGATTCTAAATTCAAATTATCAAAAACATATATATCACTTAGATATTTCCCAGAATCATAATTTGTAAAATTCGTATGAATGTTCTCAATAATGGGAATGTTAATGTATTAATTGTAAATACCGTTCTGAGATAGCTAATTACCAGCACGACGACGCCTCACTGAACTCATTTAATTAAGTGAATGGTCTGCCAGGTAAATAAGAACTCATTTTTTTAATTTTGGCTTCGCAATCTTTTTTCATTAAACAAAATGGCGGACAAGTTATTTTTAATGCACTTCTACAATATGGGTATCAAATGAAAGAGCTTGCTGAGAATAACTCGAAAAATAAAGTGACGTCACTAATTTCAATATCGCGGACATCTAAAAGCTTGTTTATAAGAAAGTTTTTAACAGATATTATTTTATGTCTGTGACCACATCATTTCTAAAACATATCTTATATTGTGCAAGACACAAGGCCGGGCAATTTTGAAGCTCTCTGTTGAAATGATTCAGAAATAGATCAATCTAAACATACAAACGTAAACAGTTCTCATCTGTTGTTGGTAGCGTTAAATTTAACTAATTTTCAATGTCAATAGGCAATTTTAAAACGGCTTCTGAATAATCGACGAATGTGTTACAATATTATGGTTTTTTTTTCATTTAAGCTTCGCAATCTTTGTCTAAATGCACAAAGATTGCGAAGCCAAAATGAAAAAAGTGTCCAGTATCGAGTTATAAAATATTTTAAGTGTACGTATTACATATTTCGTAAAATAAGAAGTCACAAATCACAGTCAAAGTCAAGTAAAAGAGTCAAAGTCAAGTCATGCCCTAATATAGTTGTAGAAATGTTAATAGAACTTCTATTGGAGTTATGGAGCGAAAGCTAAAATCACGTCTTTCAACTTTGTATGATTTGCCTACACTTATGTACGTTCACAAACTATTTATTTTTTAACTACCCGTTGGCTGAAAAATACATACAACCCTAATATGGCAAAACAACGTTTGCCGCGTCATATATATATATATATATATACGGTTCTAAAATCATAACCCTTCTTTATGCCTCACCGTTATCCTACTAATCCTAATAATATTATAAATCCGAAAGTTTGTGTGTAAGTATGTTTGTTCCCTCTTCACGCATTTACGGCTTAACGGATTTGGATGAAATTTGGAATGTACATAGCTTATACCTAAGATTAACACATAGGCTACTTTTTACTAGGTACTTAATACAAGCGGGTGAAGCTGTAGGGCACGGCTATAAATAAATGAGTTATTGGCAATATTACGATTGTTTCAAGCATAATAAACTTATCATTTTATTTTTAAATACAATTAAATTTCAATCTATTGTCTATTATTAAGTTTTATTTCTGACTGCATGGTTGACTTCACGTGTAATAGAACGATGCGTGTAATTCATAGCGATCTTACAAACCTATCTAGTCTATTACAAAAATAATAAAAAATAAATCTTTTCGCAACTTAATTAATGCTTATTAAGCAAATCTTATCCATAATGAAATTCGCCAATTTTTATTTCCTAGAAACTAATCGATCGAACGCTCATTGTATATTCAACAGATGCGTTAAATCTGAAACACTCATCGGATAAAACAAACAGTACTGTATACATTGCTTGTGATTCTACAAGAGTGGTTTAAATAGTTGTAGTGTGGAAAGCAATGTATGTTGTTGTGTTGTTTAGTATTGGTCGGGTTTGCAAGTCGACCTGCGTTGACCGTCGAGCGGGGGAACGAACCTGTAGGCGCGCGAAGTTGTTCGCAGTCGCCGCTTCGAACGGAACGCAGTCGCGCGTTCCACGCAATCTCGAATATCGAACCGCGTTTCAAACATCGAATCATTCAAATCCCTTCCCCGAGAAAGTGATTCGTGAATTAAAAAAACCACCGGTGTTGCAGTATACAAAATATAGGAATATTTTTAATTTTGGAACATAGTTTAACGTCGTCTCCCTTACGGTGAGTGAAATTTAATGAAATGTTATAATTAATCCGCAATTATTTTTAACAGATAAAATTATGTTCGAATAGCGAGATAGCGTGTTGTAATGATATCAGAACGGTTTCGTTTTCTTCTCTCGTTACGTTACGATGACATTTGAAATTATAAATATTGTGCAAATACTTACGTGAGAACTGCATTTACGCACAATTATCGACATTCTAGCAAAACAACAATAGAGCATTGTCCGATCATGCAAAAAATATAATTTTTAGCAGTGAAATCACTGCTACAAATTATATTATATATAAATCTGTATAAATTTATAGTTAAATATATTATATACTGAAATCATCACTTTTAAAATTATATTATATATAACACTGTATACATTTGTCCTTTATTAAATTTGGACATGCGTTGTAATAAATACGAATAATCATTAATTTTGACGCTCTAACAATTAGTAATTTTTTGTTTGTAATGGATACAAGGAAACTAAAATAACTGTAAAAATAATATTTTTTGCTATAAAATCCAAGAAATTTACTGAAAATGAAAGCTTTCTTTTCCAATGAGACTGAAAAAAGTTATGCAATTTTTTTTATGAAATAGACTTCATTGCGGTCGATTAGATTATTTTCAGGAAACAACCAGTAAAAAAACATAATACATATCTAATACCTTTAAACGAGCAATTCTTGTATATATATTATGTGTAATCTGAATCTCGGAAACGGTTCCAACGATTTTGATGAAATTTTGTGCTGAGGGTTTCGGGGGCGATAAATCAATCTAGCTAGGTTTCATTTTTAGAAAACGTCGTTTAAACGAGCAAAGCTCGGTCATCCAGGTACTATATCTTTATATGCATAATAAACATTAATATTTAAAAAATCGGGTTTAATTATTTTATTTGATGACACTTAGCTTATAAGTATTGTTTTAATTTAATTATTAATTAAAACAATACTTATAAGGCGGCCTAATTGCTAAGTGTCATCAAATAAAATAATTAAACCCGATTTTTTTAAATATTTGGTAAAAATAATTAAATTAGTTTCAAAATTCACGTTAAAATCTAAACTCTGAATTGTGATGCTAGTAATAGTTATTGAAAAAGTAAACTAGAATTTAAATGACATCTAGATGTGTTTAAAGATATGCGTTCATATTGACACTGTAATTTTTTATTAACTTGAAGCGGACTTTTTCGATATATCCTCTTCAGTATATCATAATGGCTAATTAATTTTACTTAAAAGACGTAACTATGTCCAAACCTTGGTTTTTTTTTATCCATAAATATTTTTACCAACAATCGACTTCGCCGCCAATTTGAAACGCTTCGTCGGTTTTTGATGATAAAATATGGGACTAGCTAGATCTTTAAAAGACATAAGGCACCACATCATCACTTACCATCAGATATTAGATAGTAGTCAAAGGTTAGCCTATCATAGATATAAAAAGAAACAATAACACATCGAACAAAAAAATTTATGATTAAAATCGCTCTAGAATATGTGAGATAATATACCCAAGAAAAGGTAAAAAAAATAATTTACTAAAATTTAAATAAAAGCATTTTTCAATCTAATAATAAAAAACCCTCTTGCTTCTTGGCGGTCAGTATAAAATAAAGCGTCCAAACAGAGCTTTTTTTAATGCTTTTAATTTTTTTTTAAACAAATGAGGATCGCTATATACGTATAAGATAAAGAAACTAAATTCACTAACCTATTATATCAACCGAGTGCCTAAAAAGTCTCGTACAAAAGAAATTATAACTACATGTTTTTCCGAATTTAGTCTGACTATTCTGTGGGGTCTATCTTAAAACGGCTTCTCATTTAAATATGGAACTTACACATAATATCTGTAATTATGTCCTGTAATTGTACAACAAATACAAAAACCAAACAATTATTGTTAAGTAAAAAGTTACAAGTAGTTAACCTCAAAAGTTTTTCTCTATAAGGCTAATTGTAGGCGCGAGGTCTCAGTTCGGGGAGAACGACTACATATACAGATGTTACATATATTCTGGCAAATTAATAATTTGAATTGATCTATCACACTTATGTTATAAATCCGAAAGTCTGTGTGTAAATGCAAGCGTGTTTATTCTCTGGTCACGTGGATCTAGATAAAATTTGGAATGTACATAGCTTATACCTAGCATTAAACATAGGCTACTTTTTAACTTAATAAACGCGTGCGCTGCGGGGCACATCTAGTATCACAGTAAGGTCTTCAAAAAGATCAAAAGATCGCATGCGCGTGCGCTTCAAAACGTCCATATAAAAGACATCAACGGCGTCTACATGAAGCAAGTTGCGTAACGTGTTACACAAAATGTGTATAACTGTTGCCTATATGTACAAACTGGAACGTTACAATTATGTTACGTTACTCAACTAGTTTAGGTGTTATTATGTAAATAAATAAATAACTAGTCCACTTACCGTCATTAATATCAATGAATACTGTATTTTTACTACTATACTGCCGTTTGTCTTTTGATCGAAGCCATCGGCTATTTAACGAGTGCGTTAAGAATTATTACCGTAGATTTTTATAGTTTACTAGTTGTTCCCCGCGGCTTCGCCCGCGTTAAGTTTCAAAATATCATCAAAACTCCCAAAAAAAATTCACGTACCTAAAAAGTCCTATATCCTTCGCCTGGTTCTAAGCTACCTCCCCAGCAATTTTCAGCCAAGTCGGTTCGGCCGTTCTTGAGTTATAAATAGTGTAACTAACACGACTTTCTTTTATATATATAGACTAGATGACCCGGCAAACGTTGTTTTGCCATATACATTATTTCTAGGAAATATTTTTTTAGTTGTATAACAAAATAGTGGTTGATCGTAGAAGGGTGAAAATTTAGAGATTTTTTTTTTGTTTGTCCGCCTTTATTCCTCCGACATAGATCGGAGACATTTTTTGGCTAAAACATATTGTATAACACGGTTTGCTTTATTTTTTTTTAGGTATTAGATACGATTTTGTTGTTACACTAATCGTATCTTTCAATTCGATAATAAAATTTAGGGTTGTAGGTATTTTTCAATGCTGAAACATAAAAAAAAGCTGTTCAAAAATAAAATTTTGGTGTAGGCCACCTTTATCACTTAGGGGGATGAAGTAGATAACAACCTGTTCTCAGACCTATCAAGTCTGAAATATAACATGTCATCAAAATCGGTTCAGCCGTTTCGGAGGAGTATGGTAACAAACACTGTGACACAAAATTTTTATTTATAATATATACATTTTTATATATAATATATACATCGAATGTTTAGTATATGTTATTATGTTGTCAACGTTTATTTATATCCAATTGGTGATATGCAGCGGGGAGAGTTTATTTAGATTTATAATGTGAACAAACATCTACAGGTTTGATAGTAACAAAATCAGCAAAAAGAAACATATAAAAACTATCAGTATCACTATAAATCTCATAATAACATACCGAGCTCATATTCCGGATCTAAATGTAAAACCAACAACCGAAAAGTCTAATAAAAACGTTATGACAGGTTCCATTAAATTTTAGTGTCTATTTAACATTTAATTATGCTAAGTATGTACAACCGAGCATCACAGGTTATTAGGAAAATTCTGAAACAATGACTCATGGTTTCAGTTTTTTTGGTTTTTTCCAAGATAAGCAAATGTCTACCACTATCTCACATAATGTTAAGTAATTTGAAAATGCAAACTTTCATGAGTATTGCATAATCTGTGTTACGAGTATATAGTGACAATATAATTATTAACTTTCATGAGTGCCTCTTTGGGGCCCATGTGAATAAACGATTTTGATTTTTGATTTTGATAGTTACGGCTTAAAACTTTAAGAAAATGTCGATTTACTTATTAGTGGACTAGTTTTGGACAAATTTATTGTTCTTCGTCAGAATGAGTCAGATTAGTCAGACACGCGATACGCTGAGGCGTGCGGCTTAGCCCTCGGCGCGTGACTAAAGACTACTAATTTGTCCGAAACTAGTCGACTACAAAGTAAGTCGAATTTTTTTACCTATTTTGAGTCGTAAATATATAACATAAAAAATATGTTAAGTGTGCTAATTAATTACATGATCTAGTTCCTCTATCCCCATTCCATCATAGGACCAGACATACTGCATTGAGACACCGATATACGGTGGATATTCCTCAAATGTGCATAAATCGTTTTGCTTCTACATTTATTATGCGCATTACAAAAAAATAACAAAGAGTTCCATAACTCTTTGCCCAAACTTCAAAAAGGAGGATTCAATTAGACTGTATGTTTTTTATATTTTTGTTACGCGATTACTCAAAGACGGCCGTACCGATTTGGGAAATTCTTTTTTATTTGAAAGAGTATGGTGTCATGTTGGTCTCATAAAAAAATTTGTCAAGGGCTCCGGAGATAAACGGTGATGTCGGTTTTTCAAGCTTCGACTGATGAAGTAACACCGATTGTTCCGAAACTAGTCTCTTAACAATACGAGCAAACAACTGTGAGTGAAGCCGTATAAATCCTTAATAAAGAAATTTATTGTAAAACTTGGACTTGTTTAATAAAAATAATAGTTTAAATTATTAAGTATGAATCATGCAATCAATTTATTTATTAATTAGACAAAGTCCATAGTGATAAGAAGGTTTTAGTAGCTATGTTAGTTTTTTTTTTTTAAATAAAATATCATATGCTAAAAAATTTAATACAAATTGAAAATAAATGTCACACTATAATTCAATTTACCTTAGAATTTAAAAATATATGCCACGTCAATTTTTAAACTACGAGTACAATCGTTACATATTTTTTTAAGTTTTTTAAGATTATACTAAGGTGTTCCGGCAGTTATCCTTGAGAGCCTGCGTATTCCAGGTCTAGTGTGTTTACCAGCTTCGATCACATCGTCACTTACCATCAGGTGAGATAGTGGTAAAACACTAGCCTGTCACAAATAAAAAAAAAAAAAAAAACTAAATGTTTTCTACAGGATCTAGCATGGTGGGGTCAGCTAACTATAACCTTATAAATGTTTACAATATAAACTGTTGACCGCCAAAGTTATGGAAAGTTGTTTCAACTTGATTATACTTTCAAAGTTATTAGCACTTACAAGAATGAACACGCGAAATTTTAATGACTCCTGCAAATTTACGATTGAAAGCTTTTTAAACATTTTTTTGTGAAAACATGATTTTTGACAAAAACATTATGTTGGTATTAAACTAGGTTAGGTACATTGTGTAGGTGTAGGTACATTGTGTAAGTGAGTATGTATGAAAGCGATAGTGCATGTGTGTTAAAATGCAAGTATTATGTGATTTCCTTCAATTTCAATAATAAATTACAAAAACATTGATATTATAAATCCGAAAGTTTGTGTTTAATTATATAAGTATGTTTGTTTTATCTTTACGCTATGACGGCATTAGAATGTACATAGCTAATACCAGGATTAACATATAGGATACTTTTAACTTGATAATCGCGGGCGAAGTCGTGGGGCGCAGCTAGTATTTTATACTACCGAGGAATATTTTCTCTGGGCTGTATGATAAAACAGAAATACTGACACTAAAAGTAAAAGAACATTGACTATTGTTACTGTGTGATAATAAATAACTGCACTTCTGCCATGTCTTGTTTATCATCGTCCATTTAACCGTAACCACAACACCTAAACGTTACTCGGAATTCCTCACACAACAATAATAACGCCCCGAATTAATCAATGTATTCGGCAACCATTGCTGGATTCACACGACTCCGAAATTATATAGAACCTCCGGCTGCTTTTATATTTTTGATTTCTATTCAAAAATTAAAAATATAATAAAAAAAAATCACACGCAATTCACTTTGTACCTTCTTATGTAATTAATCAAATCTTAGATAATCAGTATAGCATATTAGTTAAATTTATAATTATAAGATCGACATGAGTTTCTCTACGTAAATTATCTGAATCATGCTAGAATAAGAAACATATCGAAAACCTCAGAAAACTATAGTGATTTTACTGATTGGGGAACACAAACACAAGCAATGCTCTAATTCTGAGTAGGTTTAAACTCAGATAATTATACACACATAATAAAAAACAAACAATTCGACATTACAATAAAAGGCGTTAATTTATTTTTTATTATAGGAGTTATTAATCTCACCTTGCCTACCGTATTATAGAAGACAGATGTCAGATTATATTTTTATCCGGACATGGGAGAGTTTGTGAAATTTCTGTGCACACTACGAAACGCACACGACGATAAATTTTATGTAGTATATGTATTTTATTTGCACTGAATCTTGTTTTACTTATTTTGTGTGGTTTATCAACTTTACATATTATATTTATGTATATTTATTATACTGTACACCTCTACCGAACTCAGTTGCTACTACAATCTCTGTCCATCCAAACATTGTCTAGTAGAAATCACTGAAAGCGATAAGACCACCCATTGCGTACGTCTTAAAATATGAATTTTGTAGAAAATATTTTTTTGGTGAACAATAAAGAATTTTGTATTGTATTGTTCCAAAGAACATCCTCACTTCGATAGCCAGCAATGTACATCGAACAATATTAATCAACGGTTCGCCACTTTTATGTGTAACTTTCTAAAGGCAAGAAGTTGCGGAACCGGACAACCGGAAATGATGTGTGTTCGAGCGTAGTAATGTAAATAAATAATTAGCTATCGCACAAGGCCAATTTTAAGGGAAAATACGAACGTACATACATACGTAATCCTTATGAAAAGTGAGTTAGCCTGCGTATTCCAGGTCTAGTGTGTTTACCAGCTTCGATCACATCGTCACTTACTATCAGGTGAGATAGTGGTCAAACACTAGCCTGTAACAAATAAAAAAAAGTTAGAAAATGAATAGCTTCCTCGAAGAAAATTAGTAGGTAGAGGCCAATTTTAAAGTCATAACGAGCAGCTCACAGTTATTTTTATGCTCAATAGGCAAGCATTAGACAACTATCTCACTTGATGGAAAGCGATGATGCGGTCGAAGATGTAACATGCTTGCCTAAAAGATACCTATTCACTCTTGACTTGAAGACTCCGAGATTATACCGTTCGGGAAACAAAGTCGAAGTCCACGAGTTTCACTCCTTCGCGGTACGGATAACAACCGTAGAAGCGAAACGCTTCGAGTAAACAGGAGGTATGTCACCCATATATATATTTTTTTAATTATTATTTCATGACCATGGATGCATAGTCCTTCAGTCGAAATATTAAACAAATATTATCAATTTCTATTTTTTATAATAAAAGTCTTAGTCACAAGTCACAGTCAAAGTCAAGTAGTCAGTCATAGTCAAGTCATGCCCTAGTAAAGTGGTAGAAACTTTACTAGAACTTCTATTGGAGTTTTGGAGCGAAGACGAAAATCACGTACACTTGTGCACGTTCACTAAGTATCAACGGTTAATAATCCACCATTATTACACATTAATACTCGAAGAATCACAGGTTTTGGAAAATTATACAAAATCAACAACGCCATTTTTTCACGTTCGTGGCAAAACTTCTATGTCAACCATAAATGGCTAACGTTTGCCAGTACACATACATATTGTGATGGTATAAACTGTGCTATAGTAGAGTTATTTCTTCTATGCAAACCGTAGGATTGTCTCCTATCGCGATGTAAATGTCACATTAGACATTTTGGCAAGTCAAGTTTTTGACAACTTATTTTTTAATTACATTGTGAACATTTTTAGTCTACTAACAATTTGTGGTCTGAAATAAATACAGTACAATATTATAGAGGTTTTTTTTTGTCATTGAGAGAGGAGACGAGCAAATCGCTCGCCTGATGGTAAGCGTTACGCTTGTCTATCACAGTTTAATGCCACTCAGATTGTGGAACTTATGTAATTGGAACTCCTGCGCGGCAAAGCATTGCGCACGTCACCCTGAGATATTAGATGTTAAGTCTCATTAATTAAGTCCTGTAATTTCACTGGATTTATATGTATAATTTTATATTTTTTGGATTTCAACAATATTTTCAGAGTAGAAAACTATGTACGAAATGTTACAATAGGTATTTAATCAGTATCAGTATCTGTTGGCTTAACTGGGTTCGCGTTCGCCTTCTAAGCACAAGTTTTCTCCCCCAAGGGAAATTTGTGTTCCTGGTTTTGGTTGTTATTGCCCGGGCTATCTTGAATATGACCCCATGTATGCACATGAATTTTGAAAATGTTTTCTTTTTTGTGTTTCTTCTTTTTTTTAGTTTTGTACTTATGGGCAATAAATATATAGCATATTTTTGATTTGATTTTGATTTGATTGATTTTGTTAGTGATGTGAATGTTCACCCACACAACACCCACGACACAAGTCATCGAAGAGTGGGGCTGTGAGTGTAAAAGTGTTTATTTTATGTTTATGTTTATCTAATACCTTTAAACGAGCAATTCTTGTATATATGTATATATATAATCTAAATCTTGCAAACGATTTTCATTAAATTTGGTATTCGGGGGTTTCGGCGGCGATAAATCGATCTAGCTAGGTTTCATTTTTAAAAAAGTTCTTTGACCAAAAAAAACCGAGCAAAGCTCGGTCATCCAGATACTTCTTACTTATATCTGCAATCTAAATTATGGCTTTGATCTGCAGCTATTTTCGATAAGACATATAAACGCTTTTAACGTTCACGATTTTGCGGTTTCCGTATCCTGCTAAAACCTGAATTTAAGAAAAAGTCAAGGCTGCGTGATTATAATCTTCAGTTCACAGGTTTGAGGGCGTGTTCAACTAAACTAACAAGCCGATTAAATAGTCCAGCCTAAGACCGTGGATTAGTAAAACATTTTAAATTAAAGATTTTCATTGAATGAAAAATAACTCCATAGTTACAAGTCCAACATGGTGGAAATATTAATTAATTGCATATTATAATTTAAAAGTAAAGTAAGTTTTAAAAGTTAAAAATAAATTCTGGTAAAATTAGAAAATCATTTATGTTATAAAAAGTGTGTTCCAGTAGCCACTTTTTTAATCGCAGTCTGAAACTTCCGATGGCAGGCGCATTACGGACAGCGTCAGGAAGTCTGTTATAGACCGAAGTTCCCATTATACAGACGGACCTCTCAGAAATCTGAGAGGTCCGTCTGTATAATGGGAACTTCGGTCTATAACAGACTTCCTGTTCGCTGTCTGTCCTGAGTAAATACTCAGCTTATGAGTGGGGGTTACTAGACGATCCCTATATTTGTCACTTCGCAGAAATGTGGAAGAATTGACGCCAATTGACGGGAAGGATTAAACAAACACATTCACACTCGGAGCCCTACTAAGTTCAAAGACTTCTATCGCGTATGCCGGAAACATTCATAACCTTGCCGAACCCAGGACCCATGGCGCAGAAGAGAGACTTGCTCACTGCGCTGACTAGGTCATGATATAAAATAGTCTATTTAATAAGTTTTTTTTTTATTTTGTATTGTTAGGACTCCTTTTGCAGAGTCCACCTGGGGCAGTAGCAGGTCATGGTGGCAAGACTTCATAGGAATCCACTAAAAGACTAACGTCACTAAAAACTTTAATCACTGTTCTGATATTTTATGAACGTAGAACAACGTCATATTATATTATATTACTGTATTCTTATCCATCCAAAGGTTGTCTGGAAGAGATCGCTCTCGGTGATAAGACCGCCTATTGTTACACTTATATAATTATTTACTGTCATTCCTATTTGTATTAAAGAACATAATAATAATATCTATCTATCTATCTATTTAAAAACGATGTTCCGGCAGTAATTCTTGAGAGCCACTCATTCTACTCTTAGCATGTTACCTCCTTCGACCACATTGTCACCAGAGGCCTACCAAAAATAAAAGAGATAAGAATCAAAGTTATAGGATAACAAGGCTAACATTTTTATGCCATCAATGAAAGTGTTGAAACTACCGATTATTTTTGAAGAATATGCCTCTTAGTGGTGAAATAGATTTCGTGATATAGATTACGTCCATTGTGACCACGAAAGTAGCCGTAGCAGATAATGGACGTATAATAACTAGGTGTGATCAAAGTTGTTATACTGTTGAGCTAAATAATCTTGTGTTGAAGGTTTCGCAGTTTATTTAACATCTGTCTGGTTCTATTCTCTTAGCCAATATCGCCTGTATTGTTAAATAATGGACTTCAGATTTTCTAGAGTTAACGAGGAGCAGTTTGTATTGCAATATATAGAAGATACCGCATGCGATTCATTTTTATTGAATTTAAAATAAAACTTTATCTGTGGGTATTTTCAACCAACTTCAAAAAAGGAACTGTAAAGGACTGTATTTTTTTTTTACAGTGATGACGTAGATAACACATTAAGCATTTACCACACTTGCCTATACCACCACTAAGTGAAATAGTCAATATTGTCATACTAGCTAACCTACTACGCTACCTAATCTGATAAAAAAAGATGTATACTCATATAAGATATTATAAATTTAAAAAAAGTACATTTTAATAACACCGAAAACCTTGGCTATACAATCAATAATTTTTTACTTAGGTATATAAAAGTTATTCTATAATCGTTAGGTATTACTGCAATAAGGAAATAGCTTCGTAATTTATTTTACACAATGGATCTTTTATTTTTTGTAAAATGTATTCAAAATGCACAAGCATTTTTTCGTCGATATGCTATTTCGATTCTATATTATAAATATAATAGGATGTAATATTATTCACTTAGGCAATCTATAAAGTTTACACTTGCCTGTATCTGCGATGAAAATATTTTCCACAATCCGTAATAATTGAGCTTATTTATATAATTTTGTATATACTTACATATAGCAACTAAGTTTGCCTGGTAGAGATCACTATTAGTGGTAAGGCTGCCAGTTGTGACATTTTACGTATAAGCTTATATTTTACGTTTTATTTTCATATGTTGTGGATCAATTAAGTATCCGATTAACATTACTTATACAATCTGACCAAATGAGGGTACTAATATCTGCGGGCCTATTGCCTATATTTCTTTAAACTATATACAGCAAGGACCTAAGTTACCTACAAGACATCGAGCTTATAGGTAACTCAAGTGCTCAAGCCCACTACCAATGGGTAGCTAGAAGCCGCTTTTTTTTCGGATTTTTAACAAAGGAAAGTATTTATTCTGAGCTATATATACATGTTAGATAATAATCTATGCTGTCAAGACTTTTTTGTAAAACTCATGAAGGCCAAAATTTTTGCCATAAATTGTATTCACCTATGTCTAACTGTATAGTCTGCGTACGCTGATAAAGCGACCAGTTAGCAAATTATTCTCCGACTTGTCTTACGAATATTATTATTTAGAAATGAAAACTTACTTTTATCTCAAAAAAACATAGCCTATGATACTTAGCGATATTGTAGCTTTATATTAGTGAAAGAATTTTCAGAATCGGATCATTCATTTCAGAGATTACCTTTTACAAACAAACAAACTTTACCTCTTTATAATATTGTTAGTATAGATTAAAAACTTATTATATACATGGCCAGTAAACGAATATGTAATCGAGTAAGGCAAAGTGTATGAACCAGTCAATCAGCTTTCATTAAAGCATGAAGCGATCCATGCTACGGAAATTGCCAATGTGGGCTGGGGACGTTCGATCGCCGCTCGTTGTGAAGAGTGAATGGCATGACGTGTTTTGGGTTCAGTAGTTTATTTAACCGTTCTCAAAACTATCACGTGCGAACTGTCCTGTTGAAATAATAAACAATATATAACAATATATAAATAATAAAACTAGTGGCTATGACCTAAAAACCTCGCTTATTTTTCAATATGGCTGAAATATGCTTTTTTTTACATTTTCAACCCCCTTATCTCCGTCATTTAGAAACATTTAAAAAAAATTATCGGCAAAATAAAACTATGTAATTATCAAACCTGCTCACAAAATTTCACAAGAATCGGTTGAAAAAGCGATCTGTAGAGAAGAACAACCGGAAAGCTGCCGGATATACGACAGCAATTTTTGTCCAAGCTGAAACGGAGACGCTTCGCTCGTTCTGCTCGATCGGTCGATAAACCTTAAATTTTTAGTATACATAACAAAATATCCACTTAAATTAATTGTTTTCTTAATAGAAAAACCGATTGGAATGATGATGATAAACCGATGTATTAAAAATCATGTTAGTAAAGTAATATATATATTTTTGCTCCTGCCGGGAATCGAACACAGGAACCACGGCGCAGAGGGCCACTGCGCCACCCGTCCACTGCGTCAACTGGGTCGTCATAAGATAAGAAGAAATACTTTGGTCTTTATACGTACACTTTTTTTATGCCTGTTAGGCAAGTATTTGACTATAATCTCACCTGATGGAATGTGATGATTCGGCCGAAGATGTAGCATGCTTGCCTAAAAGGTACCTATTTACTCTTGACTTGAAGACTCCCAGATTATACCGCTCGGGGAACAAAGACGAGGGCAATGAGTTCCACTCCTTCGCAGTAACTTTAGTAATGTGGAAAACTGTGACAACTTGTAAGTGTTAGTATCAATAAATATTATCTTGACGGGGCTTATAAACTAGGAAGTAGTTAGATAGCACATACTAATAGGGCGGAGTATAATGTTTCTATTTCTCTTCACCAAGGAACCCTAAAACCGGTTCACGTTCCCAGTAAAAGTGTTTCTGCTGTCATGATTAGCTTATCTAAGCGAATAACTTAGATGTAGAGCTGACGACAAAGCTCTGTTATGTAGAAAGTGAAACCGGAAGTGATTAATCAGTCTGTTACAATTTATAAATAGAATCAACGATTATCGTAACGTAACTGTTTGTTTATTTTGTTATTTTAGTAAAATGTATTTTTTTATTTTAGTATAATGTAATGTAATTTATTTTAGTATAATTTGTTATTTTAGTATAATGTAATGTAATTTAACAAAATGAGGAGATCCTCAATGTCAAAACTTGGCCCACGACTAAACTAAAATTTCACGCACTTCAAGTGCATGAGTGTAAATTTTAGTTGAGTCGTGGGCCAAGTTTTAACATTGAGGACCTCCTCATTTTGTTAAAAAGCTTTACAAAACTAAAAACAAATTAAAATTTTATAAAGTAAGTAAATGACATAGCAACAAAAACTATATATAAACACCTACCTAAATATGGAGTCTTATGACTGTTTTTACTTTAAACATTTTTCATTTGTTTTTTTTTATTTTCATTCATTCCAGAACAAAATTGTATCGAAAATTATTATTTTAAAAACATAAACATTACAAAATAAATTCAATTAAAACACAAAAACGACATTATAACTAATTACTAGAATAAAATTAAAATAATTAAATTACAATCAACAAAGACAATTACATATACATCAACAAGTAGGTAATACTTTAAAAAGTTTTTTAAAAACATGCTTTTACCAGTTGTAAATAAAAAAGGACTAAAAGTTATATAACCAGAGAACTTATCAAAACTAACGAGCCCAAACTCTATAGGTGTATCTTGTTTAGTTCGGAAGTTCCTATGGCCATCTTCCGTCTCTATCATTTGTTAGTATAATTTAGCTTGCAAGATATGATTCAAACTGAAAGATAGACAACAGGACAGGTGCAACTAAATAAAAGCTTATATAAGGCGGTATTATTGATTTTAGTTTTATATGGTGAGTATCATACTAATATTATAGTAATAAATCCGAAAGTTAGTGTGTGTAAACGTGTAAGTATGTTTGTTCCCTCTTCACGCTTTAACGGTTGAACGGATTTGAATGAAATTTGGAATGTACATAGCTTATACCTAAGATTAACACATAGGCTACTTTTTAACTTGATAATATCGGGAGAAGCCGCAGGACACGGCTAGTTTAATCATATTTCAGACACCTAATAATTACATTCCTTGACGGTAAAATAAATAGTCAATCTATTTATTTTCAACTACTTTAACTCATAGCTGTGCAAGCAATTACAGGTATCTACTTGAAACATGACTTGTCCCAAAATGCTAATGACGGGAAGTCCTGTTTTTCTAACATAAGAAACGCTATTAATCTAGTAATTATACCGGCAATTACCTAATAAACTGCAATATCCTGCACTACTAGACATCCTTGGAGATTATTACCCTTGAACTTGTCGCCGGGAACAAGGTGAAGTAGATCATTATTTGTAATGGGAACGTCTGTTTACGTAGTTGACTTACAGCGTCTTGACATATGATAACTTCTGAGAGAGAAAGAAAATACATTTATTTCATAACAAACATGAATAACTATAACTTAAGATTAAAAACAAAATAAGTACATTATCAATGCCGAAAAGGTTTAAATCAGCATTTTCGATTTTATGGTCAAATATATTATATCTCATTAGAAGTATAAAAATATTGTCACTTATATTATCAATGAGTTCATGCTTTTAAAATTGTATAAATCTTCAATTATTTCAAATGAATATTTGTTATTCGTAGTAAGTTAGGAATAAATAAATCTTTATCAATATTTTCTTTAAAAAATTAATTGAACAACGGGTATGTACTTATCACAAGATAAGATTAGAAAAGGGGATTAAAACAAATAGTACTCAAAAATTTTGTAAACCGCTTGCCAAAGGAAAAGTGCCCAGAATACTGGCTACGTTTCCACGTTGAATAGCGATGCACATTTTTTGTGCTAAATAAGAGCCAGCATTCTGGTCACTTGTCGCCTCGACTAAACGTATTATATTAACTACGGGTATTATATAATTAACTCTTTTATTACTTGAACTATAAACTGAGTATATGATTTGTTTTTTTTTTATTTTACTAACTATACATTTAGGTATATGCTTTTAATGATTATTATTATGATTTCTATATTTATTTGAATCCTCCAACTACGGGCCAGTTGCCTATAATTCCTAAAGCAAAACTAAAACTATATACAGCAGACCTAAGCTACCTACAAGACATCGAGCTTAAAGGTAACTCAAATGCTCAAGCCCATTACAAGTGGGTAGCGTTCCCGTCATGCTGACAGCATTGCCTATCTGAATTGCAATGCTAATACGTAAAATGTTTATTAACTGTAAATTGATTAATGTAATTAATGATTATTATTTTGATTTATAATTTTTTGATTGTCGCTTGCATATACTCGTGTTATTTGAAATTTATTGTTATCGACGAAAATTGCCGTAGCGATTCCTACAAATTTGTTTTTTTCACGTCTTGTGTAGTACGTAAATGGTCTAAACGACAAATAATATGCTCTCCTACGCAGTTAGCTTATCCTTGAAATTGGATCTTAATTGGTTTAATTAGTAAGGTCAGTTTGTAGGCAGATACAGCGATATTGAGGTAGGTCTAATTCATATTTAAGTAGTTCTGTAGACACTGTATTTACCTTTATAGTATTTATAGCTATGATTTTATAATACTAATAATGTTTTAACCCCAGACACAAATAGTGTAATAATAATGGTGTATCTGTGTGTCTGACTCTTAAACGGTGCAACCGATTTTCATTTAGATTTTTTTTAAATTTGATTTGAACCCTAACAATGCACACTCTCAATCAAATCAAAGCAGCCGTTCTCGGATAAGGCAACGGAGGTATTCCTTCCGCATTAGCTGCACCGTGTAAGTTTTTGAAGAAAGACGCGGGCAATGAGTTCCACTTTTTGGCTGCAACATGCATGTTTTTGAAGAACAAAGACGCGGGTAGTGAGTTCCACTCTTTGGCTGCACCATGCACGTTTTTGAAGAATAATGGCGCGGGCATTGAGTTACACCTTTGGCTGCAACGAGTTTATTTTTAAAGACGCGGGTCATGAGTTCCACTTCATAGTTACGCCGTGAACGTTTGATGTCACAATTTTTTTATACTATACCTTATACATTTTGATTTTTTTGGCCACTAACTATCTCACTTGATGGAAAGTGATGGTGCAGCTAAATATGTTTATAGGCTTGTCTAGAAAATACTAATTGACTCTTTTTTATAAGCTCGATAGGCAAGTATTTGACTACAATCTCACCTGTTGGAAGGCGATGATGCAGCCAAAGATGTAGCATGCTTGCCTAGAAGATACCTATTCACTCTTGACTTGAAGACTCCCAGATTATACCGTTCGGGGAACAAAGACGAGGGCAATGAGTTCCACTCATTCGCTGTACGAATGATATACGTAAAAGCGAAACGCTTCGAGCGATTTGGAGGTTTATTATTATTAATAGGTAAAGAAAATTAGATTAAAACATAATATGTTGTTCATGTGACATATGTTGACAGTTATAATTTCACACATAGGCATGTGTAACACCTAACAGTTATGCACGTCAAAATTATGTGTTTCGGTTTAAATTATAAACAAACCGTGAAGACATTAAATGTTGCATAAGTTTTAGATTCACGCTCTCTTAAATTTTACTGTACGAAAATTGAACAGACCCACATTCGGAATTAGTTTGAGGTCAATGTCATTCGGTTTACTTTAGCTGTCCTATGTATATAATAAAGGGTTAATGTATCATTGGTATTAACCAATGTTACATTAACTCATATTAGTGGACTATTAAGTCCGGTCAAGTCTTAAAACGCACGTCATGTATATTTATTCAGCCGTTTTAATGTTTCATATTTAGTAACAACAAAAATAAAGCTTATATATTCGGACAACTATAATATTTGAGGATATAATCCAAATAAATGGAATTCAGAATCATGATTTTTTAAAGTTGTTCTTTTGTAAGTCTACTATAGTTATTAGACCGGCTTTAAAAACATAAAAATACCAAAATAAAATAACATAAACATTAACGCTGTCATACTCACAACCCCACACTAAGTTCGATGACTTGTGTTATAGGTGCCGGAAACATTCACATCACACACACAATCACAGTCAGAACCGGAAACACAAATTAATCCATTTTCATTTAAATGATATAGTTCTCATGCAAAACCGTCATAGTGGGGGCTCTAATCTACATGTAAATCTCTCTTCAACCAACTTCAAAAAAGGAGGTTCTCAATTCGACTGTAAGTTTTTTTGTATGTATGTTACGCGATATCTCCGCCAATTATGAATCCATTTTAGTGATTATTTTTTTTTGGTTGAGTATACTTCAGAGGTGGTCCCATATAAATTTTATCGAAATCGGTCAAGCCAAAAACGAAATATAAGCGATGAAGTCGGTTTTTTAAGCTTTGATTGCGTTTTAATAATATTATTATTATCGACATATTTAGCAAATTGCATGTAATAAACTTGATTGGTTTAGAATGGACAGACGAATGGACGGACGAACCAGGTGTTGTACACCCAAAGTAACTTATAGACCTTCGCTTCACTCATACCACGTATATTTGACGTGAAACTATCAACAACGCTTTAACGTTGTTAAACTTTGCTTTCGTTACAATTATATTATTATTCTCGACATATTTAGCGAATTGCATGTAATAAACTTGATTGGTTTAGAATCTAACAGACGAATGGACAGACGGACAAGGTGTTAACAAGGTAACTTATAGACCTTCGCTTCACTCATACCACGTATGTTTGACGTGAAACTATCAACAACGCTTTAACGTTGTTAATAATTTCACGTCAAAGAAAACAATGCCTTGAACATAATTCACGAGAACTCCTACACTTGACCTCTGATGTCTATGTTGAAAACACATTAAAAATCTATTAAGTGTATCAAGGCTCAAGGTGGCTGAGCCATTTTTCATAATACTTGACAGCTACCCACAATCCATCCCACGCGTTGTTGAACAATAGCAAGATAACATCAATACGATTTAATAATAAGATAGATTATTTTATAACACGCCTTTATACGGTTTCTTTGTATAGGAACTATAATTATGCTTGCTTTGTTACCGACTGATGTCTTGGTACATATTTAGTCATATGTAATTCTATCCGTGAGGACCAGTAATTGGTTTCGGCTGTTGATATTCTTTATAAATAAATACATAAATAAATATTATTTGCGCGAAAATCTACCTAAGGTATGTATCCTACTAATATTATAAATGCGAAAGTGTGTGGGAATGTTTATTAACACGTATCTCCGTAACAAATAAACAGATTTTGATGACATTTAGAAGGTAGATAGTTTAGGTTCCGAAATAATACATAGGCTACTTTTTAACTTAATTAACGCGGGCGAAGCCGTGGGACACGGCTAGTATTTTATATGACTTTTTTTATGATAGATAGGTAAGCATTTGACCACTATCTCACCTGATGGAAAGTGAAGATGCGGCCGAAGATGTGACATGCTTGCCTAGAAGATACCTATTCACTCTAGACTTGAAGACACCCAGATTATACTGTTCGGGAAACAAAGACGCAGGCAATGAGTTCCACTCCCTCGCTGTACGGATGATAAACGTAGGAGCAAAACGCTTCGAGCGAACCGGAGGTACGTCAACCATATAAGGATAACGTTTGATAGTCTGCGCCCCGCCGCGTAAGTCCCGGACCCGTGGGAATTCCGGGATAAAAAGTAGCCTATGTGTTAATTCAGGGTGTCGGCTACCTCCATACCAAATTTCATCAAAATCGGTAAAGTAGTTTGAGCGTGAAGAAGTGATAAACACACTTACAAATATTCCCTTTTATATAAGTGGGAAGTGTGATAGTGTGTGATAGGTTGACGTTTTCATATGTATTTTTAACTACGGCCTACGGGCCAATTGCCTAAATTTCCAAAACTAAATTTAAACTATATATTCGAACTGCTCGCTGACTTAGTTGTGAGCGCATTTGCCTTCTAAGCAGAAGCTATCGGGTTCGATTCCCAGTGGAAACACAAGTTTTCTACCCTAGGGAAATTGTGTTTCTGGTTCTGGGTGAGATAGAGTGTGATATGAATAGTTCGGCACCCACGAAAGGAGTACTTGAACTTTGTGTGGGGCTGTGAGTATGAATGTGTTTTTGTTTTTGTTAAAATCATAAAAAAGGTTTATCAGGAAGTCAGTATATAATAGCAGCCGATTATATTCGGAAATTATCGTACAGATTATGTTGTGAAAAACAAAAGAATTAATCAAATTGTTAATACCGTGTCTATACTTCTCCATTTAAAAAGGTTAATTGATCGACTAACATCCTATTGAATAAATACTCAGTACCATAAAAGCAATAAAAAAATATTTGATTTGTGGTTTTATTTAATAATTATAATTTACATAAATGGTATTTAAAGTTGCGGGTCGTGTGTGATGTATGACCAAATAAAATTGTTAATGTTTTTCTAATAGACTTTTTTTTTTATATTTTGTAAGTACTTCATCAATAGGAGAGAAGGCTATCTTTTTTTGTCTATGAAAATAAATAAAGAATATTAATTGCCGCATCTATGAAATATGATATACTAGCCGAGCCCCGCGGCTTCGCCCGCTATTATCAAGTTAAAAAGTTGCCCATGTTTTAATCCTAGGTATAAGCTATGTACATTCCAAAATTTGGAATGTACATAGAGCATCAATAATGCGAGTTTAATTAATTTATTCTGATCAAAGGTTCCGAAGATAAAGCTGTAAAGTCGTTTTTTTAAGCTTAGCTTGCGTTTAAATTATTTACCGTCAGTATTGTTTTCGAGAGGCTATTGATGTCGTAATAAGTGAATAATGCTGTATTCATACAATTCGCACACGCGGTACGAGTTTTTGCCTATTTGCATTACACTGATTCATTTATTAAGTCAGAGAGGTAATGCTTTATATGTAAGGTGCTTCAAAGTTTTGCTGTAGCCAATGGTGTTACATATAGAAATAAATAATAAAGAATTTGAATATATGTATAGTTATTTGCTAAGCTTTATTGTATGTTTATACATATTTGTAAATACATACATATTATTATTAGTTTTGTCTTAATTATTTGTTATGGATGTATAGTAATTATTTTGTTCTATTTGTCTGTTTCATTGTCTGAGTGTATTCCTTTTGCTCCTTTTATTCCAAATGCTATCGAAAGCAAACATTTTAATTTTTATTATGTTTGTTTAAGATCGGTTTTGTTGATTTTTTTGTATAAAATGTTTACTTTGTAATGTTAACACTTTATTTTGGCAATACATATTTTTTTACATTAGTTTATATTTACCTATTTGTAAATTTCTTTATTATCTTTGATGAATTTCAAAAGTCAAGGTATCGTTATATTCGTTTAAAAACCAAGTGTCCTTTACAAGTGCGCAAAGACAAACTGTTCAGATTATGTATTAAATAAGATCTTATTCAAGATGGGTGGTGATCTTCGATCATAAATGACACTTTTATTGACATCAACACTTTCACTTATTTCGGTTTTGGCTTGACCGATTTCGATAAAATGTATATGGGAACACCTCTAAAGTATACTCTACCAAACAAAAAAAAAATATCAAAATCGATTCATAAAATTGGCGGAGATATCGCGTAACAAAAATACAAAAAAAAATTGTCTGTATTCGAATAGAGAACCTTTTTGAAGTCGGTTGAAAAAGCAAAACGGCGGATCTTTGGCACGATATAGTAAAACGTTAATAAAAAAATTATTGTATATATATATATTGTATATTAACTTAAGCTATCGATAGCTTAACTTATTTTTTACTAAAATGGAGGAAATTGAAATGGTATTACGTAAAATAAATTAAAAGTAGGTTCAAATTTCTCGCAGTCGGGTTTTTTGTATCTTTAGTAATTTTATTTTAAGTCATCTTAATGACGTCATTCACATTAACCGCTACCTCCTGGACTAGACTAGAGCTATGCACACAATCCTTGTGTATTGTGGGTAAATAATATAAGTGTGAAAGTTTCTTTGTTCTCTAGAAATTAGCATCGGTTATTGACTGTACAATGGACGAAATTTGTTTAGCAAATAATGTTTAGAACTTATAAGCTAAGTAAACATGCCTACTTAGTAAAGTTATCACTACTTACGTAGGCTGATTCCAGGCGTGCGAAGAACTACACAATAATAACATAAGCATGATACTTTTATTTTTCTACTGACTTCACAAAAAAGGAGGAGGTACTCAAGTCGATTGTATTTTTTTTTTGTGTGTGTTACCTCATAACTTCGTTCCACGTGAACCGATTTTGTATTTTTTTTTGTTGCTTTCCAATTGGTCCCATTTAAATTTGATCAAGATCTGTCAAGATCTGATCAGTGGTTCTTTAAATATCTTCAATAATGCGTCTTTAGTACATCTAATCTGATCAAAGTTCCGAAAAAAAAGATATTTAAATCTATTATATTATATCAAAGTCGATTAGTTGACGACCCAATTGGCGCGGTGGGCAAGCCGCTCTGCCCTCTGTCCCGTCCCGTCCTGGGTTCGATTCCAGACAGAAGCATAATTTTCCTTCCCAAAGGAGATTTGTGCCTCTGGTTCTTAGTGTGATTGTGTGTGATTTGTAAATGTTACCGGCACCCACGATACAAGTCTTTGAATTTAGTGTGGGGCTGTGAGTGTGAATGTGTTTGTACAAACACAATTTATAAGTCAAGAACGGCTGATCGTTGGTTCTGTTTCTGTGGTGTTCTGTTGTTGATCTGATTCGTGATCTTTGGTTTGTTGGTTTTACCTCCGCAGAATAGCTATTAAAATATCTAAAAAAATATATGTAAAAAAATGAGAAAAATAACTTTTTCTTACATTTTGTACGGAACGGGTTTTTCAATGATATTTCGAAAGTTAACGCGGGCGGGGAACAACACATATTATATAATATAGGTATATTAGCATTGAAAAATATATAAACAAAAAAACACATAGCAAAAGCTTGGTTTTGTTAAATATAGATATTTATATTTCATCTTAAGTATCTTTATATATTTTTCTAGTTTTCTACCCAAGGAAAATGTGTGTTTCTGGTCTGGTTGTGATTGTATGTGATGTGAATGTTTCCAGCACCCAAATCACAAGTCATCGAACTTAGTGTGGGGCTGTGAAGTTCGATGTTTGTTTGTGAAAGCGTTTATGTTTATGTTTATCTAGTGCCTTATTGTCCAAAAAGTTTCATTAACCATAGAGATCATAACGCAAACTTCGTACCATCATTTTACCCGAGTGCCAAGGAAGGGTTTTGTTTTTAGCGCGTATTTGTTGCGTTTGAGAGCTACGATGCCACAGACACACATAACAGTCAAACTTATAACACCCCTCTTTTTGCGTCGGTTGATAAAAATTATAATTAGTTTAAAGTAGCAAATCTGTCGGTTTCATCTGTCTCATTAATATAAGTGAACACTTAGATAAAAAATCATAAACACATTCAAGACGTAAGCGTGTGAAGCACTTAATAACTAGCTTAATTAATTATATTGCAATGATTAAGAGAAACTTATTGAGTGGTTCTAAGATATGCAGGTTAATTGTAGAGAATTTGGGCTAGCTTAGTTAATTTGTGTTATAATTTAACCGTAATATCTTTTAAAGTAGTTTAACGGTTTTCCGGAACTAGATTTTTTAATGCCCGATGGGCATGCATTTGACCATAATCTCACCTGATGGTGATTTGACTCTTTGACTCTTTTATCCCAAATTATACTCTTCGGGGAACAAAGACGACGGCGATGAGTTCCATTCCTTCGCAATATGGATGATAAATGTAAAACGCTTCGAGCGAACTAGAGGTATGTCAACCATAATATATGGATCACGTTTGACTGTTTGTCTTGTTGTTAGATGGTAAAACGAGCATAGGAAATTAACTCAAAAGCTTGGCAATCTTGAATAAAATAAAAATAGAAAATAACTCTTGTAATTCCTGCGCATTTAATGATTGTATTGTTTACTCTAAATAATAAAAACAATAACCAAAAAATTGCATTCACATACTCAGCCCCACACTAAGTTCAAAGAATAACTGAATATATCGCGGGTGCGGGAAACAACGAATAATATAAGCTGCTATGTGCAAGCCACTCACTTTTTTTTATATACCTACTAGCGATCCGCCCCGGCTTCGCCCGGGTGTGATAAATGAAGAACCGCTCGACCGATTTTGTGCAAACTTCACATAAACCATCTACTAAATAGTCCGAACAAAGCCTAAACATTTGGTTTGGATAGGTGAGCCCGTTCGTGAGTTATAAAATAACAACGAAAAGTGGCATTGATTTTTATTTATATAGATTACAGGCAAACATTTGACTATCTCACCTGATGTTAAACGACGATGCGATCGACGATGTAGTTGTACATTGTGTTGTACGGAACCCTCAGTGTGCCACGACACGCACTTGGCAGGTTTTACTACCATGTGCGTGTATGACGTTCCTTAGCAATGACAATTCTCCTAACAAACTCGGATAGCATCGAAATGGCGAATAAATTGTAGCATTGTATGCGGTCCATTGTTGTCATAATTTATTAGTGCAATAGCATGCCGTTGTCTCAGTAATCACGTTACATGCCGTATCGGGCTTATCTGAAGAAAGCATTTATTTCCACTTTGGCTATGGTTGGCACTTGGTCAGTCAAAAGAAAAAACTTTTTAATCGATACTTTTCCTTTAATATTTTTTTCAGTCTTATACTATCTACGGGCCAATTGCCTATATTTCCTAAAACTTAACTAAAACTATATACAGCAAAGAACTAAGTTACCTACAAAACGTCGAGCTTATATGTAACTCAAGTGCTCAAACCCACTACTTTTAATTTTGGTTCCACAAACTATGTGCATCCAGTCAGTGTTAAGTGAAAAAAAACAGTGTCGTTAAGATACACGATATAAGTGAAACTTTTGCATTCCAGGGAAACATTTTATTTATTCATCATAGTTTACGCCAACACAAAAAGGTTCCGGATCAGAATTTCAAAGCCTTCAATTAATATTTTTCAAATTAACTAAGTATTTCATAAAACCTTCAGTCAAAGCCCAGTAAAAGAGTCGTGGTGTTGCCATAGTCCAGTTATGGTCTAGTAAAGGGGTAGACACTTTACTAAAACTTATATTGGAGTTCTGGAGCAAAAGCAAAAATCATGTTTTTCAACTTTGTATAATTTGCCTACAGTCATGCACGTTTATGAACTACTTGCCGTGCCCCGCAGCTTTGCCCGCTATCAAGTTAAAAAGTATATTATTAAAGTATATTATCAAGTTAAAAAGTAGCCTATGTGTTAATCCTATGTATAATCTATGTACATTCCAAATTTCATCCAAATCCGTTCAGCCTTTACAGCGTGAAGAGGGAACAAACATACTTACACATTTACACACTTACACACAAACTTTCGGATTTATAATATTAGTAGGAAGGATAGTAGGATTAGTAGGATATACTATACTATACTATATGTGAATTAGTAGGATTTAGTTTAGTTAGTTAAAATTTTGTTATACTCCGCTGCTTTGCACGCGTTACTTACCCACAAACTTTTGGATTTATAATATAAGTAGGATGAATAGTTAATAATAATAATAGTTAATATAATGCACCATTATTACACATTAACACTCAAAGAATTATAAGTTTTAGAAAATAATACAAAACTCGACATTGTAATTTTACATCACATTTTTTGTAGCTTATAAGTATCAATGTGATGATCGTCACATAGATTATAGAAGAAAAATTCCAGATTCCCTGATTTAGTTGCATTAGAATCATAAACACACATCAACCCTATCAAGTTAATACTGTTAACAATGTATGTCGTGCGCGGCACAACGAATAAAATCGAAAGTGCAGAGAAAATGGCTTTGTTTAGCCGCTTGTGACGCAACTTTGCTACACTGTTCTTTGATTAGGTGTTTAGCGCCCAACTAGATCTAGGAGGTTTGTCGTGATACGAGTACGTATAGTAACCGTGCTAAAAACTCCATTCTTCAACATTAAATCGTTTATTTAACAAACAAACAAACGCATTCACACTCACAGCCCCACACTAAGTTCAAAGACTTGTATCGTGGGTGCCGGAAACATTCACATCACACACACAAATACACCCAGAACCAGAAGCACAAATATCCCTTGGGAAGGAATTTGTGCTGCTGCCGGGAATCGAACCTAGGACCCACGGCGCACGACCTGTCCACTGCACCAACTGGGTCATCATATTTGCCAGACTACATGTAAATAAGATCTTAATGAATATAACTAACTGTATTAGTCATATCTCTATCTATATATATAAAAATCAATGCCACTTTTCGTTGTAATTTTATAACTCAAGAACGGGCTCACCTATCCAAACCAAATGTTTAGGCTTTGTTCGGACTATTTAGTAGATGGTTTATGTGAAGTTTTCACAAAATCGGTCGAGCGGTTCTTCATTTAAAACATTTTTCCCACCGAGAAATTGCACCCGGGCGAAGCCGGGGCGGATCGCTAGTTACGTATAAATTAAACTAAAAAAGTAAAAACTAAATGAACACTAACCAAAAATAACAATAACTAGATATAAATATGTACAAAAATAGATATAATATAGAAGATAAAATTAAATAAAATATTTGAAAAATCATAAAACAGAATTGGCTATTATAGCCATAAGTATATAGCCAGGAAATAATAAAAAAAATTTTGGTCGAAATGGTTGGAATGATGTCTCAATCGGTTTCATGTATTTTACAATTTACCCTGTTTAAAGGTATCATATCTTTACATATAATTCTTCTGTACGTGTGTACGTGATTGAACTCCTCCAAAACGGCTGGATCGATTTTGGTGATTTTTTGTGTGTGTTCAGGTGAAATCAAGATTAGTTTTGATCAAAAATTCAAAGTAACCTTGTATATACATTAAAAAGTCAAGTATATGCATTTACTATAAAATAATTGATACGCGAGCAAACACAGAACTAAATAAACTAAGGGTTAAAACATTAATCAGTGTCTCAGAGCTTTCTGATATTGTACAATTAGCCCTCTATAATGTTACTTTGCTTAGTAACTATGTTCATCCATTAAGAATTTATCTCATTAGGAAAGCAGAAGGCCATGAAAACCATGTCCAACATATCTTAGATCAATAAATGAAGAGATTTATATTCATATCATATTTCATAAGCAATTTTAAATGCAGTGCGCATCGTATTAAGAGACGTTCAAGTGCATGCAAAAGTTAAGGTTGACGACGACATCGTAAAGTCACGTTTTATGAGCAGTTTAATTTAGCAATTTATTTAAATTTTACTATATTATAAATTATGAAGATTGAAGAACATATGCGGACGTGAAAATCAAAATAAACTCAGATTATATTCTATTAATTAATGCGATCGTTTATGGCTTCATTGTTAATCATTAATTGCCTTATACGAGTCTGCGGATATTACGGCGAAAGGTCAGTGGGTGCAGCCATTGGAAAATTATGCACTGGTAATATTTTGTATAAAAATACATAGCTTTATATGTTTTTGACGCACTTCATTTACCACCGTCACTTATATATTTAAACTACCTGCGCCCCGCGGTTTTACCCGCGTAAGTCTCGAACCCGCGGGAATTCCGAGATAAAAAGTAGCCTATGTGTTTAATGTGTAATCCAGGGTGTCAGCTACCTCCATACCAAATTCAACATAATTGGTCCAGCCGTTTAAGCGTGAAAAAGTAACAAACACACAAACACACTCGTATGATAGTGTAAATAAATTAATCGCATTACTAATAAAAATCTAAAAACAAACTTGAAACTAACTTATAATTTTCAAGTACCCTGCACTTAAGTAAAAAAATATGTCGATAAAACCATAAAACATGTTCCGGTAGCTATCCTTAGAAGCCAGTCATTCTAAGCCTGCTTACAATTATTTTAATAGTCAAACGCAACTACCGTTCAGAGTTTTCTTTCAACTGTACCTACTTTGTATGAGTGTTCTAGTTGGCTTATACAAAAAATATAAAAATAAAAGGTCGCAACACGACCACGTGATCGAGTTTTTCGCGGTCGAGATAGGTTTAAACTGCAACATTTTCCCCAGGTTCTATTATCTTCATTTTGAAACATAAAACTGGTATTGCAGACTACAGTTTGCATATTTTATGTATGTATATTATTTTGCCATTACCACAGAAAGCAAAAGCAACCGGTTGCGTCTGACCCATATTGCTTGTCTGCTCGAAATATGGACACATACTGCTTATAGCCATAAAGATATAAAGTACAGTTGCGATGGCAAATACTTGCCAATAAAGTAAATGCAGTGTTTTATTAACTTGTTTTTTATTGAATTTGAAAGCTTTCATGGCGATGCATCGCCAGAAATACACATTGAAACGAGTACTAAGTATACCCCGATTAAAGAAGAGTTCCAATGTTGACGACAGCTGATATATCTATATGCATCTCACTCCCACTATTGCTGTTAAAAAGTTTGTAGGAGTGATATGCCAAGTTTTCTGACGTCAATCAGTATAACATTTAGTGGTGACTCTTTTCCGAGTTTTTTGAGGCAGTTTACCAGATTATTGCTAGAAATTAAACCGCTAGCAGTAGTGTGCGACCATTGCTGTATTTCGGATTGAATGGCAATGTTTTTAATGAAATTATAGTATAAATACGTAATCATCTAATATCTTTGGGAATCAAATGACGAGCGTAATTACTGAACAGTATTGGGCAAGGTGTTTACATCTAGCGACCGACTGGCTCTGCTATTTTCGTCTCTCAATTACATACAAAATTATATCAGATCTATATTAAGTCCGGCTATAACTAGCAATTTTGCATTGTTTAAGCAATCGTAAGCCCCGAGTACTGATTAAGCATGCAAACTGTCAATTACATTTGACAAGTTACAACATGCTCTTTTTTTATGAAGGACTACATGCTGCTGGATGTGTGTAGCTCTGCAGCGTAACCGGGCTGGTAACAACAAACAGAATCCAATGGCGGATTCTAATCTTCCTCCAATACCAATACTCACAACCCTAGTTTCTGAGATCTGTGCTCACAACTCTATGGCAGAGCATTGGGTAATCTACCCAAACTTTTGTTTTCGATCAGACCTAGTCCACCGATATGCCCGTCGATCTGCAGATAATTGAACCGTAATAAAATAAGGGAGTCCCGTGTCGCAATTAGTTTATTTGATATTAATATCGGACACAGTTGCTTATTGTGAGGCAACGCCGATTAATTACTGCAAGTGGCCTTTGGATTGCAGGATACATAGCTATATTATAATATAAGTATTTCGATAATTTTGTGGCGATGAACAAGATAAATTAATATAACGTTTTGAGGCAGAGGTTGGCTCGGGTACACTCTTACAATACATGCTGGTTGTATGTTGTGTCATTATTATGAGAAATGTCTTTTGCATTTTTGGTCAAATGAGCTTGCTAAGCTAGCAGTAGATACACTTATCTAAATACATAAGTATGAGCTTATAATTATCTTCTAAAAGAGTGCACTGATTTTTTTATTTGTATCTAAGACACTCAGGTTAACAGCCGCATTTTGATGGAACCGCGGTTTCCGTTTCGGTATTTCCAGATTTCCTTAACATTATTCTTCACGTCACTAGTGAATAAGTATCTTCTAGGCAGACAAGTTACATAGTCTTCCAGCCTGCAGTACTTTTTCCATGGTTTTTCAACATGTTCCATTACATTCCCAATTTGATTGATTTAGTCTTGTAAAACTTTCTGTAACTGTAATGGTTCCTCTCCAAAAAACATTATATCATTTATACAGCGACATTTTGGATACTCGCAAACCACCTACGCTCCTTTATTCTCCGAATTTCTGAACACCTTTTCTACGACGCGACGGCTTTAAATATTGTAGGTGACAACGGGTCTCCTTATGTAAGACCTCTCTATGGATTTTTTGGCATTTTGTCCACCTTTCTCTTCTTAGTACTCGCTAAACATTTGATATAGATGTTTTTTCAACACACTACAAGTCTACATACTTCTTTATATTTCTTGATTTAGTAGGAAGGAGTGAACATGCTTTTAATTCAACATTTAGATTTTTGTCAAAAAAGTCTTACAGTTTCTTCGAATTTGTAAACTTTGTTGTAGTAAATGTAGACATTTTCTTTACACTAGTACGATCCACATTACTAATAAGTTGTGAACGTAACCGGCTGAGTTACATTTAGTCCGGTTTTCTTATATAAAGTTACGTAAAGCTCGGACGCTGCGCCCGCGCACGTTTATGTATTTAATTTGCTGTCACGTGGATTTTTGTGGCTAACTATTATAAAGTCAACGGTATAAGTAATACTTGTAGTTTTAAATACAGGTACAATGTGGTTTTAGTACACGTTTTAAATATTTACTGAGTATATAGCTGTTTTTAATGAAATTTAAAAACTCCTCCATTTCTAAAGACAGGCAAAATCAACCACCGTCTATGAATCAAAACAGTCATGTTCAAATTCAGAAAAGTACGTCTAATAGTATCTATTCGTTGCAAAATTAATATTGTATAATTTTCGATAGGCAAGCATTTGACCACTCTCTCACCAGATGGAAAGTGATAATGCAGTCTTGACTTATATCTACCGTTCAAAGCTATATCAAAATTAATTACTAAATCTATCATCTAATGTGTATCACCTTCTAGACACCCCTGTCTGTATCGGGTTCGATTCCCTGCGGGAACACAAGTTTTCTTCCCAAGGAAAATTTGAGTTTCAAGTTCTGGTTGTGATTGTGTGTGTGATGTGAATGTTTCTGGCACCCACGACACAGCTTAGAAGGCGAGCAGTTCAAAATCTTATCGATCTTCGGAACCCTTGATCCGATTAAATGAATGAAATACGCAACATTGAGGATAACTCAAAAACTACTGGTCAGATCTTGATAAAATTTAAATGGGACATGGGAAGCACCAGCTTTCAAATAAATAAATAATCATCAAAATTGGTTCACCTAGAAAGAAGATCTGAAGTAGTAACACAAGTAAAAAGCAGTCGAATTGAAAGTTGACTAAAAAGGTCCCTTAGAGAGATAAACATCAAAGCTTCGTTAGTTCCGTAGTGTAACCCTGACCTGAAGCATCATAAACATAACATCTAAGCTCCTGTCATTATCGTATTGCAAACGTATCAGCAATAAATTGTAATAAATTACCATTGTACTTTAATCAATGGCAAGCAATACAACCATTACCTTGTGCATTAGAGCAATTTGCATTAGTTATGGACAATATGCACCGATGTGCTTTGTATGGAAACCATGCACAATTGATTATTATTGGAGAATTACAGGATATGCTTATTGTTGGTAATTCGCTGGTGGTCATTACACCTTTAATTCTCCAGTAATAATTAGTCATGCATAGTCTTCTATAAAATAAATTAAATAATAAAATATATTATAAACGCGGAAGTTTGTAAGAATGTATAGATGTATATGTGTTACTCTTTCACGCAAAAACTACTGAATGGATTTTGATGAAACTTTACAATAATATAGCTTAAACATCAGAATGACACATAGGCTATAGTTAATAAATATATAGTGTGCATTATCCAAAATATAACAATAAGTGTCAACTAAGTAGGAAAAAAATCTGCCATCTGCGAGCTATTCTGGCGTGCGGTGCGCCGCAAAAACCGTTGGAGCTACGCGTATCTATATAATTTATAATGGAAATGTTTATCTTAAATAGTCCTACAAAAAAGCCACGCATTGTCATCCAAACTAAACGTCAATACAAAATTTCAGCTCAATCGGTAGAAGATATCTGCTTCAAAATTGAGGTGCAAGATTCCACCCGGACAAACATACATTGCAAGTTTAATAAAAGCTTGTAAAATGGTCTTACCATCTTGTATTTCATCACTAATCTATGTTACCTGGAGGCTCCTGCAGGTCTATTCTGGTCGTCAAAACACGATTGTTCGAATTGATGCGACGTCGATACGACAGTCGATTGGTTGAAGTTTCAGTTGATTCGATGTTCATAACAAAAGAAAATCGTTCGTATTCGACGTCGATGTCAAGATAATCTAGTCCCGGAATAGAACCCCTGGAAGCTGTAGGATTCGAAACCGCGACCTCTGATAAGAAGGCAGGCTTACTACGCAGCGCCATCACGGATCTTATCTTATTGCACAAAAATAGGTAGTTTCAATCCGAGCCAAGAATTCCATTTGCACGTAAAACTAGCGGAAGCTAATGCAAAGTTTCCTCATTAAATATGTTGCAAACGCCCTCGCAATACTGTTGCAAGTGAATTGCAGTACTTGCAGTAATTATATGGGGAATTAGTTTACTAGTCATGGAGATGTACCGTAAATGATTTATACTAATATTATAATGACGTTTGTTGGTAAAATGCTGATCTAAAACTAATAATTGATTATGTATTTTCACCGACTTAAAAAAGGAGGAGGTGTTCGACTGTATGTATTATTTTTGTTCACCGATTTCTCCCCCATTTGTGAACCGATTCTCAAAATTCGCTTTTTTGTTTGGTAGATTATAACATCAGAGGTGGTTTCATATAAATCTTATCGAAATCGATCAAGCCAAAACAAAAATATAAGCGGTGAAGACGATTTTATTAAGTTGCTTACGTTTAATTATCACTAATAGATTACATTATCATTGAGTGTAAGAGGTTATTATTATTAGCCCTGACCTTCTATACCGAAAAACGGCTACACCAATTTTCACCAAACTTAGCTAAGAATCTCGATCAGGTCATCTTTCAAACAAAAAAACTAAATCAAATTCGGTCTAGTCGTTTGGGTAAAGAAACACAGATAGACAGGTACCTACTACAAACTTACCTACTCCTCTTTTTCGTCAAGGATTGATAAAATTAAGTTTTTTTTACTTGTTGAAGTTATCTTATATATATTTGTTAATAAGGGTGGACCTGATCAATTTTAGTTAACTACGCATTGTTTTTATTTAAGAGAAATACATAGAAAATTATGAAATTACACTTACAATTTTATTATGAATACTTTCAAACTCATATCCTCTCACTAAGACACTAAGTTCGATGACTTGTTTCGTGGGTGCCGGAAACAATCACATCACACACACAATAACAACCAGAACAAGAATCACACATTTCCTTGGGGAGAGAATTTTTGTTCCCGCCGGGAATCGAACCCGATACCCCCTGCTTAGAAGGCAAACGCTCACCCAACTAAGGTAACGAGCAGTGCATGTGATGACGTTTAATTTTCTACCGAATTCACAAAAAAGGACGTGGTACTCAAGTCAACTCTTATAAATCGATGAACACCGGCTGCACGCACGGAAAAGTGTCACGTTCCGCCTGAGCCTGAGCGTGCAAGCGAGAGCGCGTAACAAGCGATAGAGAGGCGTCTTATGACGTAATCACGCAAAATTAACGTCCGTAAACCGACTTTACAGACAAGGTTTTTTTTTTTATGAGTGCCTCATAAATTCTTTCCACTTGAATTTTTTTTTGTTTGAAAGATGTTGTTTTCTAATTAGTCCCTTTTAAATTTGATCAAGATCTGATCCGTAATTTTTGAAATATAGTCAACAATGCGTGTTTAGTACATCTAATTAGATAAAAAATCCGCAGATAAAACGGTGACGTCGGTTTTTTTTAAGCTTTGCTTGCGTTTAATTATCCTATTTCTATTATTGCTATAAAAAGTCGGTTCCTGCATGTTGTGTAATTAACGGCTAATGATTGTTAATTTGTTCTTGTTATTCTGATAATTTGACCATGGTATTTATCTTCGATTGTGTTCTTCCTACACACGAACGCATCACGTGTTTTCTCTAATTGCTGACCTTTTGATCAGAGTTATGTATAATTTTATTGATTTGTGTTTATGGCTTTTATTCGATTGTAAATGTTAAAGTAATTTTTTACATTAAAATCTTTGAAAACGGTGACGCAGTTTGGAAGCAGTTTAACTCGCTTTGGGAAAAAAAATCAAAACACTTTGTTTCTATATCCGTAACTTAAGTTGAACCGAAAACACCCGATGGGATGTAATATATCGCCTTAAAATTAAGGGTCATACATTTGTTATTTATTAATTTATTTATATTTGTTATATATTAATTTATTTACATTTGTTATTTATTAATTTATTTATATTTGTTATTTATTAATTTATTTATATTTGTTATTAATAAATTTATTTATTATTGTTATATATTAATTTATTTATATTTGTTATTTATTAATTTATTTATATTCCTAAAAATTATCAGAACTGCCTGCATAGAAAACGCTACTCACTGGAAGTGAGCTTGAGCACTTAAGTTACCCATAAATTTGACTTGTAGTCAACTATAAAAACAATTAGCCTAAATTTGTGATGTATCATTTTCAAATTAAAATACAAAATTGCTTGTTCACATAAACATTCTAGAATAGGCACTCATGAAAGTTAATGCCAGATGCGCAAAATTACAGTTCCCATCATGCTGGCGGCATTTGCTCTCTGAATTGCAATGCTAATACGAGCCAAATAAGTACCAGCATTTTGATCACGTGTCGCCTCAACCAGGTGCTCTGATAGATTTTTGAAAATAGAATGAGCTCCCGGCTCCCACGGGCCTAGTGTCTCAACACCATACGTCTCAAATATGTAACCACTGCCGAGGTTTCCATATTTTCGCCGTTTGCGCTGCTTTGCCGAAGTTGCCGCGACGCCAACTTCATTCTGTGTTCCAGGAAGGTTTTTATTAAACCATTAAAGTACTTAAAGTACTAGGCAATCATAAACATAAAAGAGGTTAAACACTTTTTATAGTTCACGTGGCATTTCAAGGCATGCCAGGTACAGCTGGTTATTCAATCGAACACCATAGATGACGTCATAATCATGACATAACATTTGCGATTTTTTTATGAATAATTTTGACCTACCGTATAATCAAAGTTGCTTACGGATCTTAAGTCTTGATGGCCCCTAGATAAACTGTAATTACCATATCATGTAATATGACCGGCAAATGACGGGCATGGTCCACCGGCTTTGTATGCATCATTCCGAGCGGCCTTTATGTATGTCAAATGTTGATTTAATTATGATATCACACTCTATAATTCTGACAGTTGTATAATTATGTATTCGATGCAGAATATTGTTAAGGATAGGGATGTTAAAACGTCACTTATTTATAATTCTAATGAGTTGAAAATTGAGCGCCTTTACTAAATTTTTTTTTTTTTTGGAGATTTGGCTGATGAAGATGTTGTTGATTTTGTATTATTTTTTAAAACTTCGGGTTAATGACTAAAAAGCTACATGTTAAAAACTTTTTCAAAAACGAGCTTTTAGAAGTCCTCCATATTGGATTTAGAGTGACATCACTTTATTTTTCTAGTTATTCTCAGCAAGCCCTTTCATTTGCTACCCATATTGTAGGAGTGCATTAAAAATAAATTGTCCGCCATTTTGGGTGCTCCGCCATGTTGGATTTAGAAGGACGTCACACAGCTAACCATGTATTGTCATTCATAATAAGCTTGTATACCAACCATATCTCTACTCAATCAGTTAAAGATAACTTTTTTTAAATCGAGTTGCAAGATTCTACCAGAACGAACTTACATACATTGCAATTTAAATAAAAGCTTGTAATAAGTGTGAATTATTAGTAGTATTTTTTTTATTCTTAGTGAACTTGCATGAGTGCAGACAAATTATACAAAGTAGAAAAACGTGATTTTCGCTTTCGCTCCAAAACTACAATAGAAGTTCTAGTAAAGTCTGTCATTTTTTTAGGGCATGACTTAAATATGAAAGAAAAAATCTTTTACTCTACATTTTATAGTTTTATTAGTCCAAAGAGTTTACTCCGAGTTTAATTAATGATGTTACAATATCTCCAACATCTATTAAGTAAACACCACTAATGCTCCATATAACCTCCATTAACACCGATCAATAACATGATCAGTTTATTTATATTATTTAATTACATAACACACATTTCCGGTTTGTTACAGATAACCTGATGCTGTGAACCTGGGATCAAACGAAAGACCTCTCCGCTCCAACCTCATTAGTGTCAAGTTTCTTTGATTATCTATGGTTGTAATAAAAACGTTGTTTACTAGTGTACACGTCAGTCGCGTATGAAATAGATAGGAAACTAAATATCGGAGTAAAAAAATGCGGATAGGGTCTTATAAAAGATAGTATTCTTTTTTATCTGTGATAGTGATGGCGTCGTGGAAGTCTGTATTGTTTTGGACCTTAAGTGTAGTGTTGTGCCTTTTGGGTAGGATCTCTGGGCTGGACAATGGGCTAGCTCTCACCCCCCCTATGGGGTGGCTGGCGTGGGAGAGGTTTAGATGTAACACTGATTGTAAAAATGATCCTGAAAATTGTATAAGGTGAGTTATTATTTACTATATTAAACTGGCTATCTATTAGAGGTTTTATAGTTTAACATAGACAGTTCAAAGTGCTTTCTGACTCTGGTGTAGTTGGTTAAATGCATTCTACGCTGCTGGTGCCGGGTGCGATTCTCGGTGAGAGCACCAATTTTCTTCCCAAAGGAAATTTGTGTTTCTGGTTCGTGAACTTTTTCGCCATCTTCAATTACAAGTCATTTGATTAAAGTATTTGTTGTTCGTTCGACTATATTCTTGGTGTATTCACTCGCATTAGACGCTCAAGCATTGCACAAATATTAAAATGGGACTATACATACTGAACTTACATTTGGATTTTCGTTTGTTTATGTATAACGAATATACATTAGCAAATCACGACAATACGGCTAAATATACTACATATATACTACCGCTAAATACACTACATACTCACAGCCCCATACTAGGTTTGACGACTTGTGTCGTCCCACAATCACACCTATATGTATAGAACCAGAAACACAATTTTCCCTTGGGGAATTTCCTTTTCCTTCCTTCTTAGCACCTGATACCGGGTTCGATTCACGCTAGAAAAACAAGTTTTCTTCCGAATGAATTGTGTTTCTTGTTATGGATGTGAGTGTGTTGATGTGAATGTTGTACATGTAATGCATATGAATAAATAAATGTTTCCGGCACCCACAACTCAAGTCATCGAGCTTAGTGTTGGGCTGTGAGTGTCAGGACGTTAAATTAGTTAATTTATATCTGCAAGTACCATACGTGCGAATCCGACTGTGATTATGGAGAATTGTGTGTTTTGCACCTAATAAATACTGTCCACGCTCCAGGAGCTATAGTCACGAATATTCAACTATTAATATCATAATTGAATAATCCGTGTCCTTCCAGCGATCGACTCTTCCGCACGATGACCGACATTCTAGTGACAGAGGGCTACGCGGCTGCTGGTTACCAGTACATCAACGTGGATGACTGCTGGCCAGAGAGGGAACGTGGGCCAGCTGGTCAACTGGTGCCGGATAGAGAGAGGTTCCCATTCGGGATGAAGAGCCTTTCGGACTATGTAAGTACTTTTTTAACTATCTAGCACGAGGAAATCGGAACAAATTATATTCTTGTCTAAGCTACGATTTGGAACTCTTTAAACATTTTATGTAATCCCCTTTTAATTTCCTTCATTTTGATACCAAAATCGATAGGATTGGTTAGTTTATTTTTTATAAACGTATTACTATTTCGCGCCAAAAATCAGCCATTTTGTTTGTTTTAACACCTATCTAAAGACACTTGGGTTTTGAAGAAAAATAGAACGATACCTTAACTGACGAAATCTATCCAGCAGTTTGGAAGATACGAGATAATAAAGAAATTTACAAATATAAATACAGGATGCGCGCGAAAAACATAACCATTAGAAAGAAAAATAAAAGAAGAGAAAGAAATAGGCACCAGTACTAACAGTATATATGACAAGTGCAGCTAGACTAAGCTGCAGAGTCGTCGAAAGCAAATAGCTGATTTTGGCTAAAATTCATTAATGAGTTTAAACAGATGTACTCGTATCATATAATTAATTTTAGTCAAGTGTTTTAAACGCGTGCCATTCGGTCACAAATCTTCGTTCTGAATACTGAGCTAAAGAAATCTCCAGTCTACACTTTCACCATACAAAAAGACACATAAATTACAGAAGAACAAGTTATATCAATTATTATATCAGACACGAAAAAAGAACAATAACATTTTATATTTGTATCATGTGAATCTATGACGCAGGCACATATACTTGATTATAAACTCGTATTACTGTCATATATTGCTTGATAGCTACATTACGCGGATTTGTCCGCTTAATCAGAATAAAAAGTATCCTAGGTCCTATTTTGAAGCTCAAGGAATTTCAGATACAATTCGGAGTGTGCCAAATAGCTGTACGATCTAGTTTCCCCATTCCCGTCTACCATCGGACGTGCAGACAAACTTCTAAGCGACACCGGTATATGGTAGACAAGCACAAAAAATAACAAAGTGTTTTGCTTACACATTAATTGTGCGAGCCACAAAGGAATGGAACACCTTACCCGAGTCGGTGTCTCCTGATAAGTACAATATGGAAATTTTCAAGTTGCGAGTGAATAGTTATATTCTAGGCAAACTTGCTCTATCATCGACTACATCCTCGCCTACCAAGAGGTAAGATAGTGGCCACATGTTTACCTATCGCCGCCTTTAATAAAAACATATATCGCCCCCTTAAATAAAAACAAAAATATAGTGAACAAAATTTGATTTAGCCGTTTCAATGCTGCTGAATCTAAAATGTAACTTAATTATCATGACCATTTTTTGGGATGCCTAAATCACTTCCTTTCCTTCTCAGGGGTTAAGGAAAGGGGTATGTGGGGCTCGAACCCATTAAACCTTTGGCCCGATTAAATACATAAAAAAAGTATACATTATACTAAGAATGTGTCCAATAAAACTTTTCTTACTGTTTCTATTAAAACTACGAAGTGTTCCTGTGTTCTTTGTAATTGCACACTATATTACAATGTCACATCACTACACTGACTCAAAAGGTTGACTTCTCTTGAGTCTTCTCACTTAATCTGTTTTATCGAGGAGCTGGATTTCCTCAACATACACATAGTGATGAAGTCTTTGTTCGTGAGCTTCGGTGAGTCTTTTTATAACACTATAGCGACGTTTCAGTAATGTTGCGAATGGTTTCAATTCAAGAACTAGTACCTAATAAGGTTAATTTTTACTTTATTTAATTAGAAACTGCTCACAACAGAGATAAGTAATAATCGGAGCTACATTTGCTTGATTTAAAATGTGCGTTGTATTTCTAACAACCATAAGTGTGACATCCAAAGTTGATTTTCTGAGATCCACGCAATAACTTTTTAATTTCGTCACGAAGCAATCACACCAATTACCTATGTGACAGCTTTGGCGGCCTACTTGTTGGATTGACACGACTCTCGGTTTGTTCTAAGTTATAACGTGGTTATAACGCTGGTGTCATCTTGCGTGTTATTACGCCGGTTGCCTAACCTGTATTGCACGCGTAATGTAATTGCAAATTCTTTTTAGGTTGTTGTTTTATCGAAAGGTTCAGGAGGTTTTTTTTGTTCATGCTCAAACTTCGCAATTCTTCTCGAGTGTCTAACTAAGCAGGAAGTGGTCTTTAAACAAAAGAAACTAAAAGTAACGGCCGAAATAGTTTTCATAGTGAAATTAATAAAGGTTAAAAATACTGACTTCTCCGCTTATATTTTGGTTTTGGCTTGATCGATCTCGATAAAATTTTTAAGGGACCACCTTTAAAGTATAATCTACCAAACAAAAAAAACATCAAAATCGATTCATAATTAGCGGAATTATCGCGTAATATACATACAAAAAAACATACAATACCGTCGAATCGAGAACATCCTTTTTTTGAAGTCGGTTAAAAAGAGTCAGTTTTAGTTAAGATAAATATTGAATGTTAGGTTACATTAAAGATAGAAATAAACCAAATTTCAATGCAGCATTCAATCCTTACATTCTGCTCTATACTTCTACAAGTTAGATCTGAGTCATGTGACCGATTGTTGAATGTTGTAACGTAATATTGGACTATCAAAACAAGTGCACGATAATAACATTTGCCGTGTGAACTTTGTACGAGTAGGACTGTAAAGTCGTGACTGGTTCAAAAATGTTACAACACCGAACGCAGAAGCACCAAACTCGAAAATAAAACGTAAAAGAGCCTGAACCTTTCTAAGCTTCAATCTTCAGTAGTTATTGGCAAAGATACAAATTACAGGACTTAATGAGATTTATCATCTGTCTCGAGAGCAGTGGTTTGCCGTGCGGTATTTTGACCTATTTAAGTTGAAAATCTCTCTGGTTGACACTGAAATGTAAAGGGCAAGCACGATGCTTACCATCAGGCGAGCTTCTCAATTCGAGTGTATGTTTTTTACCAACTTCCCATAAAAGGAGGAGGTACTCAAGTCGACTGTATTTTTTTATTTTATGTGTGTTACCTCATTTTTTTTATGTGTCTTCTCTCCTGTGAGCCGATTGCGAAAATATTTTTTTAGTTTAAATGAAGTTGCTATTTAATTGGTCCCATTTAAATTTGATCAAGATCAGATCAGTAGTTCTTGAAATATCGTCAATAATGTCTATTTTATGGACTACTTTGGTGATGTTGTCGTTTGCCCAACTTCAAAAGTTACCTCATAACTTCTTTCGTTGTAAGCCGATTTTGACGGTTATTTTTTTATTTAAAAGCTGGTGCTTTTCATGTGGTCCCATTTAAATTTGATCAAGATCTGATCACTAGTGTTTGAGTTATCGTCAATAATGCGTGTTTAATACATTAAATCTGATCAAGGTTCCGAAAATAAAGCGAGGAAGTCGCTTTTTTTAGCTTTGCTTGCGTTTAATTATCTTTGTATGTATGTTAAACCTCAATGGTACAACGTGAGGGTATCAGCGGTACTACTCCGATAATTTAACTTGTTAGCAAAGCTCAATTTAGATTCGAGAATAGTCATATTTAATTAGTATTTTCCAACCACGACTAATACTTACTTGCATTTTCACATATTAGTAACGCGTGTTATCTACGCGTTATCCATTTCTACTTATTGTAATTGGGCCACATATAGAATATATTAACAATAACCAAAATTATTATTATAACACTATAAAGATATCTAACTACCTAGCCCTCATATCAATATTTGCATGTCACTATTATAACCAAGTGTGTGAACTATATTGATACACTTAACCTTATATATCTGTTTATACCTACACTTGAAGCAAATAAATGCATTTCATTTCATTTCATTTCGTGGAACAATCATTCAGATGCGGAAAATCTCAACACGTGTTATCTGTGTGGAAGTAATTAATATTAATTATGTAAATATAATGGCAAGCTAATTAGCGGCTGATTTAGATTGGATAACAAGTCACCGGACGCAGACGGACTATGTGATTTCTATGTAAATTGAAAAAACAACGCATGGCTCTTCAACTATACTAACTGTCAGTAGAGTCATTGCCTTTCATGAGTGCCTCTTTGGGCCCATGTGAATAAACAATTGTGAAAATTAAAATTTTACTAGATTTAAAAAAAACAGGTTAAGGATAGATTATTTCTCGTAAAGAATAAAATTCACTTACACGAGAAAATAAATAACTTAAATTAACAATAATACTAGGCTTAAAGCTATATTTATAAACTTAACAAAAATATAATATATATTAGGAATCACAGGTTTTGGTAAATTATACAAAATCAACAACGCCATTTTTTCACTTTCGCGGCAAAACTCCGTCAAATATCTTTCACTTAAAGTTTCACAAGCTTTCACATTTACATTTATAAAATTATATTGTAAACTTTCTAAAATAATGACTGAGGTCTTATATTGTTATTTCACAGGATATGTTTGAAAATACCTACTTGTATTACTTGTTCATTCATAGAATTTTCTCTCGACGCAACTTGTTTTTCTCCCTCGATTATATTCTCACTTACCAGTAGGTGAGATAGTGGTCTAATGCTAGACTTTATGAGATATAATTGATATCTATTTATTTTAACAGAAATTATATTGTTTGTCAATAGCTACATAAATAATGGCTAAAAATATTTAATTAGGTAACCTACTTACATAGCAAAATAGCAAAACAAAAATAATTTTGGTCTTAATGCATTATTGTTTACACAATTTATTAGTGATTTTTCAAGTGTTAATGTGTAATAATGGTGGATATTTACCGTTTATACTTAGTAAACGTGCATAAGTGCAGGCAAGTCAAACAAAGTTGAATAAACGTGATTTACGCCTTCGCTCCAGAACTCCAATATAAGTTCTAGTAAAGTTTCTACCACTTTACTAGGGCATGACTTGACTATGTCAGGGCCTTGACTGTTTTACTTAACTTTGTCTGTGACTTGTGATAAGGACTTTTAATATGAAATACGCTTGAAATATATTATTACTTGACACTGGCTAAATGCACAAGATTTCGAAGCCAAAATTAAAGGAAAAAAAGATTATTTTTATTTATATAGTTAGCCATGCTAGGCAGAACTATAGTGATAATTTAATTTTAGAAAGGAAAAAAAAAAGATATTTTAAATAAGATACTCATATCTCTGTCACCACTAAATTGACTGAAATTTCATAAAATTTGACTTATAGAATATAGACAATCCCAGATCAAGTATAGGACAACGGCAACTTTTTATCTCGATACACTTTGAACCGTCGACCACTTTTTAATCGATTTAAAAAAAAGAGGCGGTTCTCAATTCGTCATTTTTTTATATGTTACCCTATATACATAAATAAAATACCTAACTTTAAAATTACGTCGTCTTATAGATCAAAAGAGTATTATACCCCGAATTTCACACCCTACCGGTTTCCGCAAATGGCCGACATTCTTCATGTAAATCCGTACGGAAGTGGAACACGCTTTGTGCGGATTTCTTTATTAAGAATGGATTTTGCGTGTTAATGTTTAAGAACATATCTCATTGACACAATTGTAACATAATTGAAACGCAAGCAAAGCTTAAAAAGACCGATTTCGAAAAAAAATATATGGGACCACCTCTGAAGTATACTCTACCAAACAAAAAAAATCATCAAAACCAATTCATAATTGGCGTAGATATCACGTAACATACATACAAAAAAAATTTAGAACCTCCTTTTTGAAGTCGATTGAAAAGAAAATAAACCATAACTAAAAAATCTTTACTGTATACTATTTTGAATCCAGCTCGACCTCGAATTACACTAATTAATTTCTCAAGGGAGATTTGCCGCGAAACTGAAAAAATGGCGTTGTTGATTTTGAATTATTTTCCAAAACTAGTGATTCTTCAATGAGTAATAATGTTGGAAAATTAGCCTTTAATACTTAGTGAACGTGCATGACTGTAGGCAAATGATAATAAGTTGAAAAACGTGATTTTCGTTTTCGTTCTAAAACTCCAATATAAGTTCTAGTCAAGTTTCTACCACTTTATTGGGGCATGACTTGACTATGACTGGACCTTGACTCTTTTACAAATTAATACAAAATTGAAATTAAATTGGGATGCGAAGAGATTAATTTTATTTTTATTTTTATTTCGATGCTCAACGAGAAAGAAAATGAGATATAAAATGTTTATATCTCTTATTGGACTAGTTTGGACGAATTTCTTCTATTTGACGCTCTGTACATTCACATCACACACACAATCATCCCCATACCGAAAACAGAAATTTCCCTTGGAAAACACGCAACCAAATCGTCAGCGAGCAATAGGTAGATACACTATATTTCAAACCATTGATTCTAACAGAATTAAGATATTTATGTAGGCGTAATAACTATCAATTAATCTATGACCTAGGTACTACAACTTACTTGTACTTGCAGAATAGAATAGAATACTGTTTTATTGCGTTAACTGTGTACATTAGATCGAAAAATAAAAGTATAAGGAACAACAGTTTACCCATTTCGGGTGCAATAGGGCGTGTACAGTAACAAGTTTACACCACGATATACTATTGAAATATACAAAAAAGATTTAATTTAAATCAGTCCAGCCGTTTAGAAGGAGTTAGGTGACAAACATACGTACAGAAGAATTAAATATATTTAGACTAATGATTCTCCCCGGCTTCGTCCGTGTGCAATTTCCGATAGCGGACCCCTGCAGCACCATCTGCCGGGCTGATTTGTGAATCTAAAACATCTAAGGCGCCACCCAAACGTATACAAAAAATAGATTCAAATCGGTCCAGCCGTTTAGGAGGAGTTCAGTGACGTACACACGTACAGTAGAATCCTACTAATATTATAAATCCGAAAGTTTGTGTGTAAGTGTGTAAGTATGTTTGTTCCCTCTTCACGCCTTAACGGCTGAACGGATTTGGATGAAATTTGGAACGTACATAGCTTATACCTAGGATTAACACATAGGCTACTTTTTAGCTTGATAATAGCGGGCGAAGCCGCGGGGCACGGCTAGTTATATATATAAAGAAGATAATATGCACGTGACAATCAGCCAAGAAGATTGCTCAATGTAAAGTGATAATTGCTATTATTGGAAACTTCTTTCTAAGTGTCAGTGAAAGGTCTCCTACCTTTAGTGCCGCGATGGTGGTCAAAATTCCAGTGAATTGGTACTTCCAATCGGCCTTTCCAAAACTCCGGTATCCAGTATACCTACGTAATACGATAAACGGTTTATAACCTAACTACCAAACAACTTATACGCGTGCTTGTATTTGTTCAATCAAAGACACGCACGTATGCGTAACGAATCAATGAACCGTTGTTGTTAAACTTGCGTTATGTCTTCTTTCTGGTCATCAATATTTTCTTTTTAATTAGACGACCGAGTTGGCGAGGTGGGCAAGTTTTGCTTTATACGCCGTGGATTTTGGGTTCGATTCCCGGCAGGAGCATAATTTTCCAAGGAGGAAAGGAAAATTGACTGACGATCCAGTTGGCGCGGTGACAGTGTCTGCTCTCTTCGCCGTAGGTCCTGGGTTCGATTCCCGATAGGAACACGATTTCCTTTCCCAAGGGAGATTTGTGATTCTGGTTCCGGGTGTGATTGTGTGTGTGATATGTAAAAGAGTGAGTGTGTGTGATAGAGTTTTTGAAAGTTAAAGCTTTAATTGAACATAGCTGGTAATAAAAACTGCCCGTTGGCTTAATTAGGAGTGCGTTCGCCTTCTAAGCAGCGGGTACTGGGTTTGATTCCCGGTGGAAACACAAGTTTTCTCCCCAAGGGAAACTTGTGTTACTGGTTCTATATGTAATTGTGTGTGTGATATGAATAGTTCCAGCAGCCTCGACACAAGTGTGTGATGTAAATAAGTTCTCTGCGATGTGTAATTTAAGCTATGTAATTTTACTATGTGCAATTAGAAGCGCTAATTAACAAACAAAGGACAAACGCTTTCACACTCACAGCCACACTAAGTACGAAGACTTGTATCGCGAGGTGAAATTGATGTGAAAGTTACCGTTTCACATCACACACACACACACCTAATTAATTACAACCATCACACACACACACCTAATAACAACCATTTATCCTCCACTAGCTGTGCCCCGCGGATGCGCTCGCGTGTTTCATTAGTTAAAAAGTAGCCTGTGTTAGTCCTAGGTATAGGCTTCAAAGCTTCTTCATTCAAAATTACATTCTAATCCGTTAGCCGTTACAGCGTGAAGAAAAACAAACATTCTTCCACACTTACACACAAACAATCAAAGGAGATGTTTCAAAATTGAAGGAGCCTGGGCCAGCACCATGTACCATATACATACATATAGCTATACAATATAGTAACCGTTTTTTAATGTTTATTTTCTTTACTTTTATTTCGTTTTAATGTACATTTTAAATATCTTGGTACATTGATAGCAACACAACACAGTTACAATATTGAACTGTCATTTTGACGTGTCATTGATCATTTATTGTAAACAACATATAAATTCTAAAATATTTGGGTTTCGTTATAATTATTATAAAACTATAGAATATGTTACTCGATTGAAACTCAAAACAGAGTGACAATCAGTATATTCTTGTCATAACTGATCCAAAAATAAGTTTACATATTTAAAAATAATAATTTAAGGGTACAGCTGTTATCTTCTGCAGATTAATTTATTTGTATTTTTAAGAAAATGCATTTTTGTCCCCTATTTTTCTATGTATGGTACATAGTGCTGGCCCAAAATGAAACATCTCCTTTATAATATTAGTGTGACTAGTGTGATCAACATGACCTTGCATGTAAAGTGAGTCTACTTCGTTAAATGGTACACTGCTTTCATCGTCGCGTCGTAGGGTAGCAAGTCTATCGGTCTTTTAAAGGATACATTTCGGAGAGTGAGCCACGGAATTGCATGATCTGATTCCCCCATCCCCCTTTTACCATCGGATAACCAGACAATCAGCCACGCGACATCGCTTTATGGTTGATATTCCAAGGGTACGAAGCGTTTTGCTTCCACATTTATTATACGTACTGCTAAGGAATGGAATTCTTTGACCGCGTCTGTGTTTTCCGGTTAGTACAATCTAGGTGTCTTTAAATCTCGAGTAAACAGGTATCTTCTAGGCAAGCATGCTTCATCTTCGACCACATCGTCACTATCCATCAGGTGAGATAATGGTCAAAAGCTTGCTTATCGAGAATATAAAAAAAAAGACGTGTGGCACTCGGGGACTGCCGCGGTAAAGCTATTGCATAGCATTTTTTATCAACTTATGCAATTATAATGATTTATTTATTTTATTTATTTAGTATTTTTTTTCCTGCCATCTAGAGGCGAGTTGCTGAACTAAAGAGACAAGCGTGATATTTCAAATAAGTCATTAAAAGTTCTGTTATTCATCGATAGATGGCAAAACTAAAAAGTATCACCGCTGTGCCGGTCGGAGTGTTAGGTTATTTTCGTTACGGAATTTCTGGATTCGGTCTCCACGCTCAAGGCCCGCGATAGAAGCTGCATGCAATAGCTTAAAAACTTCAGTAGTTACATACGTCGTAATTAGAGTCCAACCAAAAGCGGATACGCGCCGCCGCTCCAAAACCTTATTAGAAAGAGGTCATAAACAAGTCGGAACAAAACACCTTCTCTTTCGACACCTTCAATTAGACACCATGTACAGTGTTACAGCCACTTAGCGGCTTTGTCTCGTTCAAAAGAACTCGCTTTTAGTAATCATTACTTAACTCCTCTAGGGCGCTGGTACAATGAAGTATTTATTTCGGTTTTAAATGATATTCTGAGTGCGTGAGTGATGACATAATGCTGTTTTCTACTTTAGAAGTAGGCCTTATGGTAATGAGACGCTACGCGTTTAGATTTGCGAAATGTTTGCAATTAAATTAGATAATTTATATAGATCTATGGACTACTTAGGGCTGATTTTTTAGCCGCTTATCCGGCGTGTATTAACGATTGCTGTCTTACAATTAAAAACCGGGACTGCGGCTTTTAAGGTGTCTGAAGTATGAGACTTCTCTGGCTTGTGTATTGGGCTTAGGCCCACAAATTTTTCAAGCCACGTGAAGGCGTTGCTTGGCGTGCCTTTTAACCAAACGCATTTACACTCACAGTCCCACACTAAGTGCAAAGACTTGTATCTTAGGTGCCGTAAACATTTACATATCACACACACATCACACTCAGAACCAGAAGCACAAATCTCCCTTGGGAACGTCGAACGAAGTCTGCAGAGACTTTGGAGTGACTTTGGGACCACCGCTCCTTTTGGTCGTCAAAACCGAAGTTAATGTTAGATTGACTTGAAGTTGAAGCATGCTTACCTAGAAGATACCTCTCCACTCTATGAAGACGCCCAGATTATACCGTGTATCTATAAAATAACGAATAGCCGCTCAGCAACAACACATCTAAAATCTAACCTTTACATGCAAAAAAGGCACGTATCATTCAGAAATTGAATTGAAAAGAGCGAACTCTGCATTGAACCCGTTCATTGTAGTTGCTTCTCACGGGTATCTTCTTAGAAACCCACACACAATGTAGCGTCGTGATTCGTTTATTGAGATCACTTGCGTAATCTGTCTCAAGTTCTTAACTAAAGAAGAGGTTTGGAAAATGTATGAAGAAAGCAATTACATACAAACAGGTTGCTTTTTAAAGCTCTTGTTACAGTTTGTTTACTGATCGCGGCGCGGAGTTGATTGTTTTTACCGACTTCCCAAAAAAGGAGGAGGTACTCAAGTCGACTGTATTTTTTTTAATATTTGTTTTACCTCATTACTTTTCTCCACGTGAGCCGATTTCAAATTTTTTTTTTAATTTGAAAGATGTTGCTTTCTAATTGGTCCCATTTAATTTGATCAAGATCTGATCAGTAGTTCTTGAAATATCATCAATAATGCCTATTTTGTGGACTACTTTGACGATTTTCTCGTTTAACCGACTTCAAAAGTTACCCCATAACTTCTTCCATTGTGAGTCGATTTTGTTTTGTTTTTTTTTTATTTGAAAGCTGGTGCTTTTCATGTAGTCCCATTTAAATTTGATCATGATTTGATCTCTAGTTTTTGAGTTATAGTCAATAATGCGTGTTTAATACATTAAATCTGATTAAGGTTCCGGAGATAAAGCGGTGAAATCGTTTTTTTTAAGCTTTGCTTGCGTTTAATTATGTAATTTATCCACAAAGTACTGCGGGTAACGATGGAGGAGGAGTTTAGTTATGCTCAAATGGCTCACTTAGCATAACTATCACTATCACTATAATATTATAAATCCGAAAGTTTGTGTTTAGTGTCTAAGCTTTACGCACTGCCAAATCGGTGTCCTAAGTTTATTGATGTTTATGAAACGTTTTTTAGCGCTAGGTAACTCCTAAATGCTTAGGCATCTCATTTAGGCGACTCTTAAAAAATGATTGTTTGTTGCTTTTTCTTCACGCTGTAACGGCCTAATAAATTTGGAATGAATATAGCTTATATTTAGGATTATACGCTACTTTTTAATTTTATAAATACGGGCGAAGCCGCGAGGCACGGCTAGTATTTGTACATATCCCAGTTTAACCATAAATTGGATAGCGCAATGGTAAGTTAGTCTATATATCTCAAAATTATCTCCAGCATACGGTAACCGTTTTGTATGATAATAGTTTTATTTGAGAGAATATAGAGATTATTAATATCGAAATTTAAAATGAAGGGTTAGAGATGTTAACAGATAAGCCAGTTATTAGTTTATTTTACCCAACTAAGATGAAGCAAATAGAAGGATTTTGGTTTTAGCACCGCATCTATGTATTCTGTTCGTTGGTTCCCTCACATCCAAACTAATAAATAGATTAAAACGTATAGTGTATCGTTCCTGGATCTCCGTAGTGACAGTAAAAATAAAAAAAGACAAATTCCCTCTTAATGTATATCAAATGAAACAGACGCAAAATAATATTCCAAAAATATATAGCAAATGTGGAAATAATATCGAACATAAAAAAAAAAATATAGATGTAGAACATTGAAATAAACATAAATATTAAAAGATCTGACTTAAATATAAATAAACATAAATACATGTTATATAAAACAGGTTTTTTGTTACCGAGCGGAATTAAGAAAAACCTGATGATTTTTGAGCACAAAAATATTGTCATATTATTGATACAGGAAATGATAAATCATGCATTGAAAATCGACTATACGACGATACCGGTATACAAAATTATTGCCTATGATGAACTCATATTTATACTTCTTTAGTGAAACAAAGTATTTTTTGCCTGTTCTTGCAACAAAATCTAAATATGTATAAAATTTAAAATTTCTCACCAAACATATTCCTTAATTACATTATCTTAGGCCTATAATATGCTTCTTAAGAGCTAATCAATCAGACAAAAACTAACGAGAGCCAGAAAATTAGAAAAATTCACAACGTTTTATGCCCATATATTTAAATTTTAATGCATTTAATTAATGAACATACTTAGTGCTTTTTGAATAAATGCCTAATTTATGTATACTTTAGTGTGTATTAGTGTTTGTTATATAACAATGTCAGTACACTATCACCCATTAGGAAAAGTCACTTTAGTTGTAACCCTGCCCAGCCTCCAACAGTAGGCGTTGTTGACATAGGTTAAACTATTCTCATGGGAACGTTGTATCCTTGGATCGACACCCACAGGCTTAAGCGCTTATTACACTATTCAATTTGTAGAAATTCTAATAGGAAGAATCTACCCAGGAAGTTGGAAGCTAGTGATCACTCTAGACTAAATTAGACTAAATATCGAACTAATAACTAGCAGTCAAGAAGTAGACTAAATATTTTTTAAACGCAAGCAAAGCTTGAAAAACCGACTTTACCGCTTTATCTTCGGAACTTTGATCAGATTAGATGTACTAAACACGCATTATATTATACAAGTCTTTGAACTTAGTGTGGGGCTGTGAGTGTGAATGTGTTATTATTGACGATAATTCAAGAACTACTGATCAAATCTTGATCAAATTTAAATGGGACCAATTGGAAAGCAACATTTTTCAAACAAAAAAAAATAAAAATCGGTCCACGTGGAAAGAAGATATGAGGAAACACACATAAAAAAAAATACAGTCGCCTTGAGTACCTTCTCCTTTTTTGTGAAGTCGGTAGAAAAGCGCGGGGCGCAAACTATTTAAGGCTCTAAATCGTAACGATACGATTACACTGACCTTAATCGTAGAAAATTTAGGAAGTAGTGGGTCGGGACCTTCCAATCGCACTAAATCGGAATAGCTGTCCTAACTTCGATTACATCCTTCAATTTCCTAAATATTATTAATTTCAATTTACTACGTTCATCATCCATACAGCAAAGGAGTGGAACTCATTGCCTGCGTCTTTGTTCCCTGAACAGTATAATCTGGGTGTCTTCAAGTCTAGAGTGAATAGGTGCCTTCTAGGCAAGCATGTTCTATCTTTGGACGCATCGTCACTTTCCATCAGGTGAGATAGCGGTCAAATGCTAGCCTATGTAGTATAAAAAAAAATAGATTTCCTACAAACGGCATAATTACACCTATTTAGGCTTAGGTCGGATAGAGGTGTGATTAGGTTTGCAAGTGAAATGTTGTAAATATAACTTCTGCTGAACGTATACTATATTTTATTTAGGAACATACATAAGAATAACTACTTTATACAAATATAGTTAAATTAATAAAGGAATTAAGTAGAATAAAGACAGGAATAATAAAGTTCGATCAGCTCTACATATAGGTATATATTTTATTGATAAATTTAGAAAGCAAAATATTGCTTGAGGCTAGGTTTGTACCCGCGGCCATAGGGTGTCATACCTGCTCTAACCGCTGAGCTACTCAAACCCTGCCTGAAGCGACGAAATTATACTTTCCTTATTATTAAAGTCTTACGGGGACGTGTGACGTCATCTACCGAAACATTTATCAGAATCTACCAAACAAAAAATAATTTTGAGAATTGGTCCACAAATGGGGGAGAAATCGGTGAACATACTTTTAAAAAAATACATACAGTCGAACATAGAACCTCCTCCTTTTATGAAGTCGGTAAAAATTACGCTCATATTGCAATCTGACAGCTACAAAATTTAAACCGCATTAACACTTTAAAATTACTCGAAACCACAAAATCACTATACAAACACGGCAATAAATAAACATTTCCTACAAGGAAGCGATAATGTAGTCATCCATCTTCTTCATTAACGAAGCCGCAACACAAATAAGGCTGCATCTTGTAAATTGAATCGTAACCGCAAGATTTTGAACATTAAATAGTACAGTCAGCTGCAATAACATGTAACAATGTGATACCCACGGATTAATAACGTAAATCCGTTTTTTTTTTCGCCAATCATTTGACCACTATCTCACCTGATGGTAAGTGATGATGCGATCGACGATGGACCATGTTTGCCTAGAAGATACCAAAACTTAAAAAAAACCGACTTCACAAACTTTTCAAACTAGAAGATACCAGTTTACTTGTAACTAAAAGACTCCCGCATTATACTTATCGGGAAACACAAATTAAGGCAAGGAATTCCATTCCTTGGCGGTGGTAATTAATTTAAAATAGGGAAGGGCCTTAAGGGCGAAAAATTAGGAAAGGCGAAATTAATTCCGAAAAATTTGGAAAGAGGGAAGAGGCCTTTGCCCAGCAGTGGGACAATACAGGCTGACAAAACAAAGTGAAATTAGAAATCCCTCGTAGCTTCGCTGGCGTTGATCATGTTACAAAGTAGCCTATGTGTTAATCTTAGAACCTATTTAGAACCTATTATTTTATATCAAATTTCTATGGATCCTTCATCCTTATGATCCTTACAAAAAAACAATTTTCCAAATCGGTAATAAAAGATGGAGTACAAGTAACAAAAATTTAAAAATACACACCGAATTAAGAACTTCTTTTTTTGAAGTAGTACAACTTAAAAACACGAGCCATTCACATAATTTCATCCTAAGGTCATTTCACTTAAAGTGCTTACAAAGGAAATCCAAGGAGGTAAAACTATATAATCATAAATCCTTCACCTTCATAATCAACCTTTCGAATCCTTCCTCAAAATATACATAATAACTTTTAATGATTATTATGAACATAAACGTTAAAGTAAGTTACGACGTTAAAAGTAAGTTCTTCTGATGTTGTATAATTACAAAATCATAACTATAAATAATTCATGCAAAATGTTATTTGCACAATGGATTTGTCATGAAACCCTGTTGTCGTAACTCAATAATGAAATGCGATATAATATATGAAACACTAGTCGTGCTCCGCGGCTTCGCCCGCTCTTATCAAGTTAAAAAGTAGCCTATGTGTTAATCCTAGGTATAATCTATGTACATTCCAAATCCGTTCAGCCGTTAAAGCGTGAAAAGGGCCACAACAAACATACTTACACACTTACACACAAACTTTCGGATTTATAATATTAGTAGGACTAGTAGATCCCCGCCGCTTCGCCTGCTTTAGGCTGTAGCTATATCAATAATATATATAATTAATAATATATTAATATTTATAATGTAATATATCTCGAATAGGTCGAAAATTAAGGAAAGGGCAGGACAAAAGCATTCACCGTGCGTGATGAAAGTAGTAGAACGATATGTGTGTCGGGAGGAGAGATGTGATATCTGCCTACTTTAATGGGGAAAAGGCATGACTATATGAATGTATAATTGTTTATATGTTATTCCGGATCACTTTTTACCGTACAAGAGTAACAAACATTTAAACTTTTATAACCATTAATCAGATTAAATGAATTAGATACGCATTATTGATGATTACTCAAAAACTACTGGTCAGGTCTTGATCAAATTTAAAAGAAACCACATGGGGCAACATGGGCAGCATTCACTTTCAAATAAAAAAGAATTCACCTAGTAAAATGTTATGAGGTAACACTCATTAAAAAGCAGGCGAATTGAGAACCTTCTCCTTTTTGAAGTCAGTGAAACTTATGATCCAATTCCAAACTGACATAATAAAACATTAGTGAAAGTGAACATATGACGCAATAATTACTTAATACTTGTCGCAAATGTAATAATCTTTACTAACCCTTTCGCTCTCGATTCATTTAATTCAATTTTTCAAATGGCAACTTTTACTCTCAATTCGTTCGAATTTATCGTAATTGTAATGGAGGTGTTTCGACCATTTCGATTGATTTGTGCTATGTCGAATTCAGTGAAAGTGTTGGGAAATGGGTGAGAGTGCCAAAAATAAACATTTCTATTGTCTTTTAATGAGATAGACCAAAATAATTGGATTTTTTAAGGAAACGGAGAATATGTTACTCGAAGAAGAGAAAGAGTTTGAAGTTAGCGAGTTATCACGCAGCATGTTTTGCATTAGTACGTCGGTGCACAGATACCATTTTACAAATATTCGCATTAATAATATTATTCGTAACGTAATTGTCTTGGCGATGTTAGGTGTCTGAGTTAACTTTGGTGCTGCACCATTTTGACCGTTCTTCTGTTCATAGACTGAATCCCACGACACAGGACTCTTCCTAGTGTGGGATCCAGGGCTCACCAGACATTATAAGTAATTGTAATGTTTTTGTGTTATAATTTTTAAGTGTCAATAAATAAATTATTTATTATTATATTATTATAGCTTTTTATCAAATCCAGCTAACGTCTATAATTACAATTAATATAATATTAAGAGGGCGCGCTAATGGAAGGCAATTATTTTTCAAAGCATGGTCGATATTTGAAACAAACATTGCCAGCAAAATAAGAAACGAAAACGAAATTTAAAAAAAAAATGCAGTTTTTGGTTAATGTTAACAAACGATTTGCCGCCTGTGACCGTATGCGGCGTTGAAGGTGTTAAGTAAGTTTATGCACAATACGCCCGTTTAAACTAACTGCCCGTTAGCTTATTTGGTTGTGCGTTCGCCTTCTAATCCGGGGTATCGGGTTCGATTCCCGGCGGTAACACAAATTTTCTCCATTAGGGATATTTGCGTTTCTGGTTCTGGGTGTGATTTTGTGTGTGACGTGAATGTTTACGGCACCCACGGCACAAGTCATCGAAATTAATGTGAGGCTGTGAGTGTGAAAGCATTTGTTTGTTGTTGACGACCCAGTTGGTGCAGTGGACAGGTGTCCGCCCTCTGCGCCGTGGGTCCAGGGTTAGATTCCCGGCAGGAGCACAAATTCCTTCCCAAGGGATATTTGTGCTTCTGGTAATGTGTGTGTGATGTGAATGTTTCTGGCACCCACGATACAAGTCGTTGAACTTTGTGTGGGGCTGTGAGTGAGAATGCGTTTGTTTGTCTGTTTGTTTGTTTATTTATTTCATTAATTAAATTTTGCTATGATTGTTTACAGTTTCGAGGATATATCTATTACATACATGTAAATCTAATATCTTTAAACGAGCAATTTTTATACAGATAAGGGGGTTTTCGACCCAAGGAATCGATTTATCAACGTTCCAGGACCGAGAAATGCTCGGTTCCCAAACTGCATTTGAAAAACCGGGTTTAAGAAACTATCAGCGCCATCTATTACGCCATGACCGATGTAAAAAGCTGTTTCTACTCGACACTAGATGGAGCTTTCTGAGGCTACAAATTCAAACACATTCTACCAAAAACAAAAAGCCGAGCAAAGCTCGGTCATCCGGATATTCATTATTATAATTTAATATTAATTAAAATTTCACGACATGGAATAACAAAGAGCACATTTTAATGCAATTATATTAATAGCTAGTTGATAGTCGGTAAAATAATAATTAACCACGTTTAAAGGCTATAAAGTGACGCTATGTAAACAGCGATAGATTCCACGTATACAGAGCTAAGCGTGCCAGTTGAAGATTTATAGGCAGATCTTTCTTTTGACGAATGATATTGTCAGCCTTTTTTGAAGTTAATGGCTATTAACGTCTTAATAGGGTATCATGTGATCATGATTACGGTTCTATTTTATTATTAATTAGTTACGTAATATCTTTTTTAACGTATCGTTTGATACCAATGGAATGTCCGAGGTGCTTTTATGATTTTTAGGGTTCCTTACCCTAAATGAAAAAATAGCCCCGTTATAGCTGCTCGATAGAAACCGGAAGACGATTATCCCGGTGCCGGGAATTAAACCAGTCTTGATTTGTGACAAATATTATTCGTAGTCGATAGGCAGACGTGTGGTTTTTTTATAAGCGCTTTCACTGGCCTGAAAAATTCTGACATAAGTACTGCCACTAGTCTGGACGACAAGCAAACATATAAGTTTGAACGAAACCCTCATTAACAAAATCTAACTCGCCCGTAACCGATTTTGTTTTTATATATACTGATATTATTAAGTGAATGAGATAAAACTTTTATTGGCTATTGTAACGCTATTGTAACCGGGGGATTAAGATATAAAACAATATACAGAGATAATTAAATCTTCATATACTGAGAAAAATATATCGTTGCTGTTACTTAAATTCTTTTTTGTTTTTGTATATATTGAAGGTGCCTATCTACGGGCCAATTGCCTATATTTCCTAAAACTATATACAGCAAAGACAGAGTAACCTACAAGACATCGAACTTATAGGTAATTCTAGTGCTCAAGCCAACTACCAGTGGGTAGCGTTCCCATCATGCTGGCGGCATTGCCTCTCTGAATTGCCAGCATTTTGATCACGCGTCGCCTCAACCAGGCGCTCTTGTAGATTTTTAAAAATAGAATGACCTTAGATTGTTGTTCTATTTGTGAATTATAATTATTTAGTAGCAATCACAACTAATATTATTACTTACTAGTACATTTTATTATGGACCCCCATTTTAAACTTTTTAATCTAACCAGAAAAAAAGGTACGTGTTACCAGATTTTTCTAGTAATTACTAGTTCTAGGAATTTTATAAAATTGAAATATTCATTGTTACATAATTAAACGCAAGAAAAGCTCAAAAACCGACTTCACCGCTTATAATTTGGTTTTGTTTTGATCACTAATTGCCGGAGATATCGCGTAACATACATACAAAAAATAAACATACATTCAAATTGAGAACCTCCTTTTCTGAAGTCGGTTGAAAACGAAACTGTATTTTATTGACTATATAAGATTGTCAGATCGGCTTATGTATAATTCTTCTTACTGAAAGTTTGTGTGTGTGTGAATGTTTGTTACCACGTATCTCCGTAACGAGTAAACCGATTTTGATGATTTTTTTAATGTAGATAGTAAAGGTTCCAGAATAACACATAGGTTTTTAACTTAATTAACGCGGGCGAAGCCGTGGGGCACGGCTAGTTTATCTAACACCTAGCAAAAGTTATAATAATAATTCCGCTATGTGTATATTTTTTAACAATTAATTCTTAAAGTGGATAGAAAACAAAGCATTAACGTTCTATGTGAATAAACTTTGCTTAGCTAACAAAGTCAAGTTATTATTTTAATTTGCTGTTAACACATCGTGTGCTAAGTCTGTTAACCTTTTATGCAAATAAAGTTTTTTTACATCTAAACCTTTTGAAGCAGTGTATTCTCCTTGAAACCCGCCTTATTACTAAAGTACACAAACGCTTAAATATTATTTTTGCGATGCCCTGAGCGACTTTGTTTGAGTAAGTTAAAGTACTTACTCAAGCAATTAATTATTTTTGTTTCCAACTTATCTTTTTTAAATGTAGTTTAATTGAATTACATACTTTCATTTTGTTTGCCCAATCTTTATCATTTTTTTCTATTTCATGTGATGTACCCTAATTTCATTCGTTTTCCCCGAGTCCCACATGTTTTTCTAAATTTTTTTGCAACGCCTTGAATTTATTTTAATTTGCACCTTGTTATATCCTTTGTTTTTTACCGCAAACTTTGTCAAAGCAGTGTGCAAGTCGTTTCTTCCAACTCTACGGGTCCTGGATTCGATTTCCGGCAGGAGCACATTTTTGGCAGGGGACAGCTTTGTTTCTGGAGTAATTCCACTTTTCTATTTAAATATGGCGATCTAACTTCTGGTATTTTACTATAAATGTTTGTATCAATAACGGGATATTTACCATGTATTTCGTTTGTTTTACACATACAAACATTTATAGTGAAAGTGACCATGGTAGCTTGAAAACTTACATTCTGGTATTTTTTTTGTGTTCTTTGTTATTTAAGGAGTGAAATAAAGAGTATATCTATCTATCCATCTGTCTTGTTTCCATCCACGATACAATTTTTTTAACGTAGTATGATTTGGCTGTGAGTGTAAATATGACTGTATTATCTCTTGAACCCTGTACCTACCTTTATATCTTATCAAATACAGAACGTAGATCTCAAAGCAGCATTTTGTGATGTCTGTAAGATCTAGCTCATAGCCGCTTTCCCGACAAATAGGCCGTGATGGATCAAAATCGTCGTTTTCTAGACGTTTTCAAGTGTGTTCCGGTTGGTAAGCAACGAAATACCTTTGCGGTGACTTTCGATTTGATTCCCTCAACTAGGTTATGGAGAAACGTATAGGAATACAAGCTATACCCGGCATGCGCTGTAATACCAAGTAAAGAAAAAAGCATTTAAATCTTTAACGTTTGTGGTTGCCTAGTACTTCAACGTCATACTAAAAACTTATTGACTTAATTATTATTTCCTTCATGTTTATGTTTGCCTAGTACTTTATCAAATCCGAGTAACGTACTTTTTTCGATGTGTTGATATTTATTTAACTTGAATCTAAACCAGTCTTGAATCCACCTGAACTTGTGTGGAGCTGTGAGTGTGAAAGCGTTTATGTTAAGTTGCTATAATTATTTGAAAACCGTGTACTTATACTTTTTTATGTTGGCTCCGCAAACTATGTGCATTTAGCCAGTGTCAAATATTTTCATTTTTCAAGTTAAGTGTTTAAACGTTAAACGCTTTATACGCTTTCATACTCACAGCCCCACATTAAGTTCGATGACTTGTGTCGTGGGTGCCGGCAACATTCACATCACACACACAATCACAACCAGAACCAGAAACACAAATTTTCCTTGGGGAGAAAACTTGTGTTCCAGCCGGGAATTGAACCCAATACCCCTGCTTAGAAGGCGAACGCCGCCCAACTAAGCAAAGCAGTTCAAAACCTCCCAGACAGTTTCCTAAAACAATATAAAATCGACAACAAAATTCGTTCACTTTTGCGCCAAAACTCCCGCGTAGTTATAACTTTTTTATGGTTTTCGCATTACCACAGATAGTCAAACAAAATTACTCACACTCGAGAGGACAAAGAAGGTTTTGTTTTACCGGTTTAAACAGTTCATGATAATTATTAGTGGCCAAATAAGAAATAACTTGCGCTGGTATAGCTAATGTAAATTAGATCAGTAGCCTTGTCTAGCCTCTAATTTAGTGTTCTGACCTCCCAGACAGTTTTGGATGAAATAGGAGAACAGTTAATTTTTGCCTTGGCATATTAAAACAGACAGTTTCAGTATTGGAATACACATAAGATGCGTCACTCTAAAATTTACATTTAAAATGAAGAATTAGACATGTTTATACTTGTTTACTTTTATTTGTTAATTAATTGTTTTAGTTTCCGTGATCATAAAATATTATGTTTTTGCAATTTGATTTTAAAATGTTAATCAATTAGAATATTTTTAGACGTGATAAATTTTATTAATTATTAAATTCTAATGGTGACCTAAGCCTGCTTTAGTCAAGTTAAAAAGTGGCCTAAGTGTTAATACAATATAATACAATACAATACAAAACTCTTTATTGACACCAAAAGATAAATAAAACTTACAGAGAAACTTATAAAGATAGGTACAATGGGCGGTCTTATCGCTAAGAGCGATCTCTTCCATAGATGTGATGTACATACGTTCCAAATATCAGTCAAATACACTCTGTAGTTGTAGAATGAAGTTGTTGTTGAACAAACGTACACAAACTATCGCATTTATTATACTTGACTTTGCTCTCATAGATCAAGTTGAAAAGAAGCCCATGTGCTAATTCTAGGTAATAACCTATGTACATTCCAAATTTGATCCAAATCCGTTCAGCTGTTACAGCGTGAAGAGGGAACAAACATACCTACACAAAAACTTTCGGATTTATAATATTAAGTATGATTAGTAGGATAGTGTGAGATAGATAGATTTGAACTGCTTATTAGCTTAGTTGGGTGTGTGTTCGCCTTCTATGGGGTTCGATTCCCGGCGGGAGCACAAGTTTTCTCCCCAAGGAAAATTTGCGTTTCCGGTTCTGGTTGTGATTGTGTGTGTAAAGTGAATATTACCGGCACCCACGACGCAAGTCATCGAACTTAGTGTGGGGCTGTGAGTGTGAAAGCGTTAAGCGTTTAGCGTTTATAGATCACACTGTTAAAGACACCAGTCTATTTGCTACTTAAGGTGGCATCTCATCAAAAAAATATTCATGTAAAAATACTAAAGTTTCGAAACGCTTTCCCCGTAATAAGTTACTTTTAAGTTAATTTTATAATTATTAAGTAAATTTACCACAATAAAATGAAAAGATCTGCCCATCTATCCGATTAACAAAAAATCTAGTTCCAGAAAAAAACACAAAATACAACATCAGTCGTAACACGAAACAATTTAAAAAACGTTACAGTTACGTACGATTAGCAACTACCCACAACGAATTAGGTTCAATGCCGCCACAGATACAGTCGCACACCGTGAGAAAACCACAGATATCATTCAACTGGCGAAGTGCCCTGAAGGTCGCGGTAAAAGTGTAAAAAACCAACGCCCAGTTATGACTCGAACAACTGGGTCAAGTTTGGATCACAATTCTTGGTGCGTAAACGCGGAAACGTCGATTTTAATCGGTTCTTTTTGATGAATGTTTACGCTTTCTTTGGACACGGATGCGGCCCGGTTTTGGTTGCTTTTGCTGTCACCGTGACATTGGAACTTTTTGCAATTGCATTTTGGCTAATTAACGCGCTTGTTCGGGCTTTTTTGGTGGTCTCGTCTATATTATTTTTATGCTATAGAAAAGGTGATAAGTAAGTCCATTGCCTGAAGGAAAGCGTTAAGTCTGCATAATCTAGAGGTTACGATAAAAAACAATTTTTGCAGTTTTTGGCGGTTACGATATTTTTCCTGAAAACGTTCGATATTCCTTAATGGTACCCTGAATAGCAAAGTCTTATGCGGTACTGTATACTTTCGACCTTCTGAAATTTTAATACATGCACTTTTGCTATTGGAATTATTGGAATCAGTCTTGTTTGTACCGTACTGCCTATGAAAAGATGAATTCTTAACAACACTTACAATTCAACATACACTGAATACAAAACTGAATATTATTTGAGACTAGCGATCCGCCCCGGCTTCGCCCAGGTGCAATTTCCGATGGATTAAAAAAATATTTTACATACAAACCTTGCCCTGACAATCACGAACACAACAAAAAATTTATCAGCCAAATCGGTCGAGCTATTCTCTATTCTTTGTGAGACTAACCAACGTCAATTTCAAAAACCTTCATCAAAATGCTATAAATTGTTTGATTGAGGCTACAATATATGTACGTTAAATTCACTAGCATTACATAAAATCCTTGGTTATATTAATATATATATATATATATATATTATTATAGGTAACCACTTAGTACTTAACCTCGTCAAAAGTGCTACAATTCAATGCATTGCGAATGCGTTTTATACGCTATCATATCAACTGCACATCATTAAGGTTACGTACATAAGTGGGTAATAAGTTACTTCGATTTATATATTGTAAAAAGCTTTTTGATTTACCAATAAGCAGTGTAAAACCAAAGTGAGATAATCACTATAATATCATAAATGCGAAAGTTTTTTTTTTTAATTAGTGACAGGCTAGTGTTTGACCACTATCTCACCTGATGGTAAGTGAAAATGTGATCGAAGCTGGAAAACACACTAGAAAGTTTGTAGTGTAAGTGTTAGGTACAAAAAATAATAAGATTTCACTGCATATCGTCACAGCTGTACGAATTCGGATGACATTTTGATTGTGCATAGTTTATACCAAGGCTTATAGGCTTCTTTTTCACAACCAAAACCAGAAATACATTTTTTTATTGGAGAGAATAATTGTGTTTTAGTTGGGAATCGATCCCGATATGATTAGAAGATATGTTTAAAAGGCGAACGCCACCCAACTAAGCCAACAACTAGTTCAACATTATCCTATCCTACTATCCTATCCTATCTTATCCTACTAATATATAAATCCGAAAGTTTGTGTGTAAGTGTGTGCGTAAGTGTGTAAGTATGTTTTTTCCCTCTTCACGCTTTAACGGCTGAACGGATTTGGATGAAATTTGGAATGTACATAGATTATACCTAGGATTAACACATAGGCTACTTTTTAACTTGGTAATAGCGGGCGAAGCCTCCGGACGGCTAGTTAGTAATAAATCAATGCCGAGCTTGCAATTAAATTGCTCATGGCCTTAAATAACCCATTTCGTAATTAATTCAAGTCAAGCGGTGTCGTTGACCTTTACTATCTAAGTCTATGGGTTCTTAATTGACACACGTAGTAAAGGTCGCAACCTTCTTGTCAAATAGATTTAATCAAATAGAAAAAAAAAGTTTATGTTCGATTCCCGGAAATTTGTGTTTTTAGTGGTAATTGTGTGTTATCTCGATGTTTTCGGCACTCGCGATATAAGCCCTCGAATTCAGTGCGGATGTAATTGTGATTTTTTTAAATATATGAGCTTTGACCCTGCTTAGAAAACTTCTCAGTTCGTGCATTAGTCGGTTTGTACAGAACAATTTCGTGAATTCACGTAAACGGGTAATAATACATATTTATATTAAATTTCCCATGACATTAAGACGAATTAAGAAATGTAATTCGACGGGTTCTTATTCTTCTCTAACATTAGAGTGGGATAAACTCGAAGTCAAAAAAATATATTTTAACAACGAAATTTTTATGAACATGTCTGAGCTTAAAAGTCTTGTTCTCAGAACCACTCAAATACTACATTTCTCTACATTAAATTCTCTACATTTGAAAAACATTGTTTTTCTATAAAATAATTTTAGCGTTCATGAAAAAAAAAAGAAGCAAAGCAGACCGTGTAAGCCATATTCCATTAAAACCGTTTAACTTTAAATAGGTATTACGTTTATAAGCTTTCATTTACCTAACAAACATTATTTCACACAATCGCATAGATAAGTATGTACCATTTTTTCGTCACATAAACACACAAAGCATTCTCGTTAAATACAATTGTTATTTTGCAATGCAATAGCCCTTACAGTTATGTGAACTTAACAACAATAGTGCGTACAAAATAACAATATGTGATACAGCGTTTGATAGTATAGGCGTGGAGAAAAGTGCAAGAAAAAATCTAATTGTAGAGCAATGAAAGAAGGTATAGTAAACAAAGAAATCTAATTAAATAACCTGAAAACAAAAAAGTGCGCGGTCGCTTTGTCTGTAGTATCTGTTTCTTGTTCTGTGTGTGTTTAAAATTCAAATTCAAAATCGTTTATTTACATGGACCTTGCCATGGCATTTTAATAGGCCTCAAGTTAATGACTCTATTGCGAGATTCGCAAAACTACAGCCTTCTTGAGAAGAAAGAGACACCTGGCCAGAAACTCGGCGTCGTAATCTTTCCATATGTTTTTATTTCGAACAATGTATTGTAAACATTTATTATAATGTGTAATGTCAATATTTTCGGCTCTCACGACTCAAATCATTGAACATAGTATGGGGTTGTGAGTATTTAATCGTTTATGTTATTAGAGTATCACTCTATCTACAAACTCAACAAACATCAAAGTTTTTTTACTTCACATTATTTTTAAAATAAATTATATTATGTTATAATTTTAAACTATTATCTATTCTATATTGAATGCAGTTTATAAAAAATATTATTTATTACATATACAAAATACTTTCTAAAAAAAACCTTTTAAACGAACAGTTTTCCTAACGACTGTACAAAGGTTTATCTCGCGAGATATCCGCGGACCTTCGCCGGCACAAGTGTCTGATACATCAGACCGTTCCCACGCCTTCGCCGTGTCGTTAGGAACAAAGAGGTTGCAAGATGTGGCCTGACCTTTTTTAAATTGGTTCAGAAGCCTGTGGCGCTATACATATAACATTGGGTATTAAAATATTCATTATTTAGGTAAGAGAATATGAATGATTTATAATAGAATAAATTATTTACTTTAACTACTTGGTGTAGAATTAGAGTAAGGTTATATAATCAGAGTTAAATTATCTGGGTACACCTTAAAAAAGGAGTAATAGACTGTGACTGTGACTAAAAAATCAGTGTAACAACAGGCGGCCTTATCGCTAAGAGCGATTTCTTCCAGACAACCTTTGGATGGAGAGGGCTAAAGCAATTAAATTGGACTACAGTGTTTTATTACAGTGAAATATAAGAATTTTATTATATTTCACTGTAATATATATAGTATATAGTATATAGTATATATTACTACAGTGAAATATAAGAATTTTATTAAGTTTGAAAGTTTATAAATGTGAATAAATATTGTTATTAATGTATAATATACATAATATAATAAATTAATGACAGTTGTAATTAATTCACTCCCACTATTGCCGTTAATCGTATGTGGGAGTGAGATATCATATGACTATGTCAGCTGTGTGTGTATATTATATTGAGTTATATGTAGGCCAAGGTGTTCTAGTTCATAGCGCTTTTCAAATTCCAACCCTGTATTTTAAATGAAACTTGGTAAGTATGTAAATCATCCATACTGCGAAGGAGTTGCGGAACTTATTTCCCGCGTCTTTGTTCCCCTAACGGTATAATCTGGGAGTCTTCCAAGTCCTGAGTGAATAGGTATCTTCAAGGCATGCTACATCTTCGGTCGCATCATCGCGTTTATTTTTTATTATTTTATTGAAAAAATATCACGACCCCCTGAATGGTACTTTTATCCTGCCTTATGCGGGAGAAGTCGCGAGATACAGTTTTAATCAATTGAGCTCATTAGGTGTGATGTGGTATATTGAACATTGGCTCTACTGCCCAATGTGTGAGTGCAGTAGCAAGATTTGTTTGACTTATTTATATAATACAAGTATTTTCACTTTAAATTTAATTATTATATATATTATAATTAAAAACAACTTCTAATTACGTCTATACATCAAGACGTTCACCTAAGACCTCGACGAACTATGTAAGGGCGGTATTTTACATTGATGGTGTTTCCTGATGAGTACAATATGGGAGTCTTCAAGTCGCGAGTGGATTGGTTTCTTCTAGGCAAGCTAGCTCCATCGTCGACCACATCGTCGCTTACCATCAGGTGACATGGTGGTCATAAGTTTGCCTATCATGAATAAAAAAAATTACTAGACAGTTCAACAACATTATCAATTTAATGTAAAAAACAGGCATCTAACGCATATACAGATATGTTATTTTATATCAAATTTTAGGACTTACGACTTGAAAAATTAAAATGTCGATTATAAGAATTCCTTGGACAGTAATATTATTACTTACTAGTTGGGCTCCGCGGCTTTTCATGCGTTAATTGAGATGCAAATAGTTGTCTATATTATGTACTAGCCGTGCCACGCGGCTTCAGCCGCTTTTATCAAGTTAAAAAGTAGCCGTTGTGTTAATCCTAGGTATAAGTTATGTACATACCAAATTTCATCCAAATCCGTTAAAGCGTGAAGAGGGAACAAACATACTTACACACAAACTTTCGGATTTATAATATTAGTAGGGTAGGATGTCTAATTTCAGGGCGATTATCTACATACCAAATCACCGAAAAGCATCCAGCCTCTACAACGTACCTCTATACCTCGTTTCAAACATACGTACTCATAAACTTAATATTAAATTATTGCGAAATTATCATATCAGTGTGATTATTATCTGCATTGTTATTATATGCAGATAATTACTCGATTGGAACAGTCACTTATTAACGGTCAATCTAGATCCTTTGAAATGAGAGTTTATGCTTAGAACTGGTATTATTACGAAGAAATAAGCTATGTATTACTTATCTTAAATTGCTATTCGACCTAACTAGCCTCGTAGACTTGCATCGACAGCTGCTAGTTAGATAGAGCTGTCTTGACTGACCTAAGAGAACTACTGTTGGATTAGATCTAATTTCTTAGGGTATTAAATACAAATACTTTGCTATGCATACTTTTTTTGAATATGGGTAGGTAAAATTAGCTATTGGTAGTGATGAAAATAGTGCTCCATATTCCGCCATTGCGGCATGCAAAAGTTATACAATAAGTGACTAGAGATCAAATAATATATTAGTACCTCGATGACCGAGTTTTGCTCGGTTAAAACGACATTTTCTAAAAATCAAACCTAGCAAGATCGATTTATCGCCCCCGAAACCCTCTACAAAATATAAATATACAAAATTTCATGAAGATCGTTGGAGCCGTTTCCGAGATTCAAATTATATTTAAACGAGCAATTCTTGTTTGTTATATGTATATATACAAAAATTGCACGTCTAAAGGCATTAGATAGAAACCATTAAAACTCACTTTGAAACAAAACTGCTGTTTTACTTTTTATAATAATGTTAAATTACTTGCTTGGCTAATTTATCTTTTAAAATCATAAATATAAATTGACAGTGGCCTCGATTGTGACGTCACACACTAAATTAAATTTAAACTATTCCTGTCTTTTACAAAATAGGAACACAAGACAGAGATAGCATACTGCTGTGCTGTCAAGTTAGTCAGAATTTAGATGTCTATGCAAGCTTAGTCGAGTATGTTATTGGTGTTGACTAAAAACACGCGCCTTTCTGCTGTTCATATTTTAAATGATAAACTTGCTTGACAGCTCTAAAATGTATGCTATCTCTGTCTTGTGCTTCTATTTTGTAAGAGACAGGGATAGTTTAAATTTAATTTAGTGAGTGTACATCAGAATTGAGGCCATTGGCGATGAAAAGGGTTACTTGATCATAAAAATATTGCATTGACCATTGTATTATTGATTTCTAGATCAAAAATATCGTTTGTTTGTAATATCGTGAGTAGGTTACTCGCGTTAAGAAAAACTGAACGTTTAAATGATAAAGGAAAACACACAAATGGTGTGACTTTTTTATAGAAAGACTGCACTTTGTTTTTGTTGAAACAATTAAAAAATTTCGCTATTTAATATCTGCCACGAAGTCTCCAACAGTCAAACGTAGCCAGTCTGAGTTATTGTCCTTAGACATCTGAGTTCATAGTAGCCCCTATTGCAAAGGGAGCAATCCAAGATAAAGGAAGCCATTAGAGGTTCCATTACAGTGGCCCACCTAGAGTTTCGCAACTCACTTGCAATTCTACGCTAGAAGAAGTTCCCACGGGTGGCGCAACTGACAACTTGGACCTGCTTTGCACCATCGTGTCATTATAAAGGAGCTGGATATTTATGACACCTAGTTGTACAGGGTGTCGCAAAAGTAATTACTCTCTGTAAAAATGAGGATTTTCGCGTTTCAAAGAAATAGTTGCGTTTTTCAACGCTAAAGCTGTTATGTTTAAGTGTTTAGTTGTTCCCAGTGAATATTCACCACTAGTTATAGTAAAAACTACTTATTCTAAATTCATTAATAAAAAAGGGGAAAATTACTATATACTATACTATAATTCTTTCTTGCACACCAAATAAAAGCAAAATTGTAAAAGTTAAAATAATATGAGGTAGTAAAATGGGAGGTCTTATCGCTTTAAGCGATTTCTGCCAGACAACCTTTGGATGGACAGAAAGTGTGCAGGATGATTTGTAAGTACCTATGTAATTGTTAATTGCCTACATGTTTTGTAAGTTATTCCATAACTATAAGTGGAGTAATTAACTCTTAGTTGTATATTTAAATTGATATAACTATTATGTTACGATAGTTCCTAATTTATAATTGTATAGTCTTCTTAAAAATGAGATTAAAATAAGTTTTCTACGAGTCCACGTTCAATGAAATTTGACTGAAACGTCGAGATAAATGTCACGGTTTTCAACGCAATAAAGTCCTGATATATTCCTTAAACTATGAAACGGTTTTTTAGTTTTTCAAGTTTCTAAAATAGAGGTGTTACGATAATTTCTGCAGAAGATGTTGTAACACCGTATAACTGTTTCACAATATGAACGAAACACTACGAAAACCCTTGTCCTATGCTAAATGGTAGGCAAAGGGCTTCTGATCGAGCGACAATTCACTAGACTTTAGAAAGCTCTCATAAAAAATATCTTAGGTTATCATGGTATAGTGCTCAAGAAAGTAGTAGGTTTTTTTTTAACTAGTACTTATGACAAATGGTGATGCATTCACCGTTCTGATTGTCATATCTGCACGGTGAATGAAAATGTAGATCCACAAAGTACACCCACCTACATAATCACAACCACTATGGCAAGCATCCATAAACAGTTAGATTTTTACATTTATTTACTAAAAGATACATAAAAACATCAAGCTCAAAAAACTATTTATACAAACCATAAATGATAAAGTCATATATTATGTAAACTACTTCGGAAAAGGTAGCCCTAGGTTCCACACTAGGCTAATTAAAGTTACCTTTGTCGTGGAATTTAGTCTCTTTCTTTGAAAACAAAACAAAAATACCTATAATAAAAAGTAAAAAAGATCAACGAGATTTTGTATGTGTTTGAAGAGTGATTGTGGTGGTTAGTGTTGGTGATGATTTTTTCCTATAAAGGTGTTCTTGAAGTTACGGGAGCCTGGCTAACAACACGGTATTTTTTACACGGCCGAAAGACAGAGCGTTATTATTTGAAATTTTACACCAGCCTGTACGTAAGAAGTGGCATATTGGACATTTTGTAGGTAGTTAATAGCATCACTGTTATGGGAATTAGTTGTATATATAGTTGTATGATGATGTAAATGCAGATAATTATGTATTGTGAACTGACAAATAATTTTATTTAAGGTCAATACATTCATGATTATTCAAAATACAGATTTAACTAAACTACTTACCTAATACAAAAAGTCATTGGTCGGCAGTGTGCCCAAAATACTGGCTGCGTTACCTCGTTGATTTAAGATTTTTTTATTTATTTTTAATTATGTATCAGATTAACTTGCTCTTTTGACTGCTATTGGACTATAAAATATATGAAGTGGATCATTTCTTATATATAAAGATTTTTTTATAAAATTTTTGAAATATAATAAGCAGAAAATGTAACTATAATAATATGACATATCATTATAATATGAATCATAGTCATCAACAAAATTTCATTTAAGTTCAGCGCTATTTATAAAGTATTTTATTGATCAAAACGGTTTTCTGATAATCGCACAGTATGGTGTGAGACCTTTTTACCGACTTCCCAAAAAAGGAGGAGGTACTCAAGTCGACTGTAATTTTTTTTTATGTGTGTTACTTTATAACTTCTTTTCACGTGAACCGAATTCAAATTATTATTTTTTAGTTTGAATGATGTTGCTTTCTAATTGGTCACATTTAAATTTGATCAAGATCGAAGCAGTAGTTCTAAAAATATCGTCAATTATGCGTATTCTATGGACTACTTTGACGATGTTCTCGTTTAACCGACTTCAAAAGTTACCTCATAACTTCTTTCGTTGTGAGCCGATTTTGATGATTGTTTTTTTATTTGAAAGCTGGTGCTTTTCATATAGTCCCATTGAAATTTGATCAAGATCTGATCAGTAGTTCTTGAAATAGTCAATAATGCGTGTTTAGTACTTCTAATCTGATCAAAGTTCCGAAGATAACGCGGGTAAGTCGGTTTTTTAAGCTTTGCTTCCGTTTAATTATTTTCAGTACGGTAGGAGATTTGCTTTTTAGGCTAGTCATACTAATAAGTATATTCTTCAAACCTTCAATGATTAATTAATCCCATAAACTAGAAGTATAAATTATTTATAACTTTTTAGCCAAAATAATTACGTTTTCCTATAAATAACAATTATAAATAACTCCTCTAAACATAGGAGAGTTCTACTCTAAGATTACAAATACGCACCAATTTAATAATAGAAAAATCATGTCCGAAAAAAAGGTCTCATACTGTACTGTGGAACGTCACCAAATTGTGGATCATGCGGAGTAGTCGAAGGCATACTCAACACTTGCTCGTGGAATGTGTCCGTAACAAAAGTCAATGAGATCAATTGATACGTCGTTGAGTATTAATTATGTGCTTTCACTTAACACACTTTCACTTAATTCGAAATTCTAAAGAAATGTTTACTCACTTTTATATGAACCTGTATTTGAAGCTGTAAACCTTCCCTTTGACATATTCATGCATTTTTATTATAAATATTCTAGTAATTGAACTGCCCGTTGGAGTAGTGGGATGCATGGCTGCCTTCTACGATGCGAACGCAGAGTTCGATTCTTGGTGGGAACACAAATTTTCTTCGCCAAGATTAATTTATTTTTCTGGTTCTTATTTTGATGCATGTGTATCCGGGACCCACGATGACAAATCTTAGAACTTAGTCCAGCCGTTTGAGCGTGAAGAAGTAACAAACATACAAACAGTCACAAACTTTCGCCTTTATAATATTAGTGTGATAATGTGATGTTTTTGTATCGTATGTGATGTAACATTCGCAGCAATCGTAAACATAAGGCGGATTATTAAACTTGAACATAGTGTTAATTAGAGATCATTATTCATGCTGTAGCTAAGTGGCACATCTAAGGAGGATACATCCGTGTCAAGAAACTAATCTAAAATAGATTTACATCGGTTTTAAATATGCCAGTTATGCTAAACATTCAAAAGGTTAAATAAAACAAAGGTTAAACGGTTAGAATTAATCCTTGAGACAATTTAACAGTAATAAACGTGATTCAAACTCATTCTCATGTAAATATCTTAGATTGATGCCATAATATTGAACGTTAATTTATTAATGTATATATTGTAACCTACTGAACCGATTGGTAATGATTTTTGACATTAAAATGTTCGAATTCCTTATCTGAGCGATAAAATTCTTAATTGATGCTCAGTTATTTAAATCTAATGCCGGGTCCACACGTTTGCGACTTGCCGCAAACTTCGAACCTCTACAAACGCTTGGGTAAAAACCGACTTGGCTCGGATCGGCGGCGAACGCTTGCAAACCTTTGCGAGCCAAGCCCAACATCCTATCTATACGTTTGAATGGGTACTTCCCAACGGATCATAGTATCGGATTTTCACATTAACCGATCATAAAAGTTGTTCCCATCTGATCATAAGATCAGTTGCAACTAAAATAAATTATATATTATTCTGAAGAGGTTTAGCAAACGTGTGCACGCGGCATACACAAATCCTCTTTACTAACTATAATGATTACAAAAACTAGTCTGACTTGCGATAAAAAAAAACTGTTGTCAACAGGTTGGATTAAGATTTAAGTATGATAAAGTAGTCGTGTAACAAGATATGAGATATTTAAATTGCCACAATTTAATTGTCTATTTAAAAAAAACCACTTGTCTCGGATTAATCGCGCTTGGTATTCATCAGGTGAAACTTTATTGCGACTAAAAAAACATTAAGGGGCCTGCGGAGGTTGATTTGCCCATACAATCGTAATACCTAAATTATTTATAATTCGAGCATATTACCACCACACTGTGCTGTTATTCAGATTAAAAACATATTAATCTAGGTTCCTGGATAGTTTTTATTCCATAATAATTACCTAAAACGAAATATAAACCAATTGATTTTCACACATTATTACGACGTAAATGTCGCATCTTTAACTTATTCGTTTTGTATTAAAAACTAACACATTTCTTTTATCATTACAACAAGAACATAGATTATCATTTCAAGGTATTATTAATGCAAAAAAAATGGTCAAACATTACATTTTCATTCATAATTTTTGGTATTACGGCACCTATCATAATTTGTTCGGTCGGTAGTACTATCGCATCAAGCATGGGCACAGTTTGCCAGTTAAACAGAGACAGCCTATAGATCGTTTCACAGACTCCCCGGCCTCTTAAGCTAGTCACTCAAGTGTTGTGTCAAAAATATGACTGTAATCATTATTATTATTATTGTTTAATGGACATTGTAACTTCTCTTAACGTTTCTTATTTTATTTAATCTATGTAATCTTCTTGGCGTGTCGATGGCAACACTCACACCTTTTTTGCCCCGTACTCGGCAACAGTTTTCGGCCTAGCTTCGTACAGGTCTTCTAGTGTGCAAGAACTATGGCTTGCTGAGCATTATAATAAATGAGCCATAGTTTGCGGTGACGTTCCACGTTCTCATTGGTTTGTGCTTGGGTCAATGTAGCCCCGCCTGGACAGATTGTCTTTTGATCTGATCTGAAGAAGTTTGAAATATCTTTGTATAATATTAATATGTAATAATATAATGATGTCCATATGGTTAGTTAAAAACATTTTCAAAAACACACGTACTTAATAGTATTTGTTAAAAATATATTATTATTTGTTAATAATATAAGAGGCTAATTAACAATGACGCTTTAGTTGAAGCCAGATTGCAAAGTCTTGAACATCGGCGTAAAGTTGCAAGCCTATCGGTATTCTATAAAATACATTACGGTGAATGTGCTCAGGAACTACACAACCTTGTTTCCGCTTCACCTTTTTTCCACCTTTCATCTAGAAGAACGGTGTCGCGTCACCCATTTATGGTTGAGATACCGTTCATTCGGACGAAACGTTTCGCGTCTTCGTTCATTTATAGAACAGCAAAAGAATGGAACGCTTTGCCGTCGTCTGTGTTTCCCGAAAGGTACAATTTGGGTGTGTTCAAAAGTAAAGTGAATAGGTATTTACTAAGCAAGCGTGCTCCACCTTAGACTACATCGTCACTTTCCATCAGGTGTGATTGTGGTCAAACGTTTGCTTGGTCTGTAATAAAAAAAAATATATATATATATATATATCGAATTGTGCGAGCGAGAGAGAAGACAAAAAGAAAAAACCCTCTTAATGTTATTATAAAAGTAACCTTGGAGTGAACGAGTAACAATGATAATGATTATGATCATGGTTTTTGCACGACGTGTTTCGTAACAATGAAATATATATCTCGACCATATATATTTATATAATAAAGATTGAGCTTCGATATGATATTATCACGGTGTCCAGTTTTTTGGGCAAGGCAAAAAGATAATTGTGAAATCACATTAACGATCCAAGGACTGAGAAAGAAATACGGACGTAACCTCGTCCAATAATGGGTGAAGCATGCAAACGTCCGTGTGTGCATGCATCTCGCTGTTAACTATCACAGACAATTAAATAGCTACTAAGTCAAAGCGTTTCGCTTGTACATTTGTTATCCGTACGGCGAAGGAGTGGAACTCACTGCCCTTATCTTTGTTTCCCGAACAGTATAATCTGGGAGTCTTTAAATCTAGAGGGAATAGATATCTTCTAGGTAAGCAAGCTTTAGCTTCGGCCGCATCATCACTTTCCATCAGGTGAGATGGCGACCAAATGCTTACCTATCTATCATAAATCTATCATAAGAAATCTATCATTGGCGCTGATTATCGGACCTTCGGTGTATTTGTGTGCGTGTAGCTTGCGTAACAAAAAGCGAAATTTGTAGGTCCTAGGGTACTTCACCCGTTTTGTTTGCGGTATTACGTCCATATTTTTTTTAAGTCCATGCTAACGATCGTTATGTGTTCATTAGTTTTTGCTGCGGCTATAACTTCATCGGTTTATGAACATAATTGGCCAAGTATTTAACATGTCAATGTTAATGATAGGAACTAATTTATGAAGCCGTGATAGTGCCTTCATATATAGGATCTTCTTCTTTCTTCTAATTTTTTTTTTTTTCATTCACTCTCACAGCCCCTCACTAAGCTCAAATACTTGTATCGTAGGTGCCGGAAACATTCACATCACACACACATTACACCCAGAACCTGAAACACAAATATCCCTTGGGAAGGAATTTGTGCTCCTGCCGGGAATCGAACCCAGGACCCACGGCGCAGAGGGCGCACAACTGTCCACTGCGCCAACTGGGTCGTCATTAATGGTCAAGGTTTCGAATCCTACGACGGGCTAGCGTTTCCGGTGAAGGTATCATTTTCTCGTGCTCGCTTGTGTTGAAGAGTTAATATTTTTAATCATACTAGCCGTGCCCCGCGGCTTCGCCCACTATTATAAAATTGAAAGCCTATATGTTAATCCTAGGTATAAGCTATGTATATTCCAAATTTGATCCAAATCCGTTTAGCCGTTAAAGAATGAAGAGGGAACAAACATACTTACACACTTACACACAAACTTTCGGATTTATACTATTAGTATATTAGTATGAATTAGTATGATGAATTACGTTAGGTTATCCTTCTAATATTATAAATCCGAAAGTTTGTGTGTAAGTGTGTAAGTATGTTCGTTCCCTCTTCACGCTTTAACGGCTGAACGGATTTGGATGAAATTTAGAATGTACATAGATTATACGTAGAATTAACACATAAGCTACTTTTTAACTTGAAAATAGCAGGCGAAGCCGCGGGGCACGGCTAGTTACTTATATATTTTTCTCGATGACCCGATTGGCGCCGTGGTCTTTGTCCTTGCTTTCTACACGGTGGATCCTCGCCAAGAGAAAATTGTGCTTCTGGTTCTGGGTGTGATCGTGTGTAAGATGCGAACATTTTCAGCTCCCGCGACATAAGTCTTTAAATTTCATACCAGGCTGTGAATGTGAATGCGTTTATGTTTAGTTGTGTTTATGATTGACATATCATGGGTTTGGTCAACATCGAAATATTAATAAAGTATAATATATGTAGGTATATTAATATATCGATGTTAAAAACATGCTTTAAAATCTATCACATTGCTTCTTCATATAATTTGACTAATTTTATTTATTTCTTATTTCCAGGTACATAGCAAGGGTCTGAAGTTTGGAATCTACGAGGACTACGGCAACTTTACATGCGCCGGATATCCGGGTGTCGTTGGCCATCTTGCCGGAGGTATGTATTAAAATAATAATCTAGGGTCAGAAAAAAAAAATGGGTGATAAAATAATCGCGTATTTTTCGAAATGGCTGAAATATGTTCTTTTACGTTTTCAAACCCCATATCTCCGCCATTTTGAAAAATTTCCAAATACTGAATCGACAAAACAATCTATGTAATTTTCGAACCTGCTCACAAAATTTCAAGAGAATCAGTTAATAAAAACCGGAAATCCGGACATACGAAAACAACAAAAACAGCTGGAACGGAGACGCTTCGCGCTCACTTGATCAAAAAACCTTAATTCGTTATAATAGATAATACATAATTTCAAACAAATTAAATTCCCATTACATTTACAGTATGATTGGGTATGTTAAGGACAAGAATACAAGATGACAAACTGCAAAATATAGATAATACCTAATATATATATATGTGATGTAATTTTTTTTTTTTTTTAAGTACGCCATCGATTCAGGTTCATCTCGACATGGCGATAGCCTCGATTCTGATGTATACACTCACTAAATTAAATTTAAAATATCCCTGTCTCTTACAAAATAGAAACACAAGACAGAGATAGCATACATTTTAGTGCTGTCAAGCTAGTTTATCAATTAAAATATCAACAGCGGAATCAGAAAGGCGCGTGTTTTTAGTCAACACCAATTACTACTAAGCTTTCATAGACATCTAAGTTCTGACTAACTTGACAGCACTAAAATGTATGCTATCTCTGTCTTGTGTTCCTATTTTGTAAAAGACAGGAATAGTTTTAATTTAGTGTGTGACATCAGAATCGAGGCCAATGGCATTGTCAATTTTCGACCTAGATTTCGAGCATGTATTATGCTCTTCTTCGGGATGAGTTTACGCCGCGAGATCTTGACGAAGACTGTCTGTGTCTGTGACAGCCGTTTTTAATAACATTTTGATATTTATTGATTTAGGCTTACACACGCAAAATATAAATCCTTGCTTTCGAATTTATAATTTAAGTATGTCAAAGATATAAAGTAACCGGCAAATCATTAAGAAGTGAAAAGGGAACTTAAAGTAGGTTGCGGTATAGAAAGTTATATATTTACGATCAAATGCTTAATGTCAAAGCTGAAATTTAATATTTATATTAATAAAATAACTCAATTTATACATAAAGATCATATCAATACATTAATAGCGTTGTATATATGCCGTTGATATACACCCCTATGCATTAAAAGGTAAAATGTTCGATAAACCTTCTAAAGATAAAATGTGTTTTATTTCACTGATGTTAATTCTGTTAGGTCTTGGCAAACATGCTATATCTTCGGCCGCATCGCCAGTTTTCATCAGTTGAGTTAGTGGTCAACTCTATCTATATCGAGAGGGTTTATGTTTTTATGAATTAGGGGTGGCTCATATCGTCGTCACTTTACTTCAGGGGAGATATTGAACAGATGTTTGCCTTTTAACCAAAAAACACCGTCCGTATTCGTGTCGGACTCGCACACGAAGGTTTCCGTACCATCTATAAAAACGGCAAAGAAATCACGTTTGTTGTATGGAAAACATATTTTTAAGGGGGGCCCTTAAGAATATGTTTTATTGTAATTTAATTAATGGTTTTTAAAGTGAATATACATATTACTAAATATTCTGTGAATAGTTTAAGCGACTACCTGTTGCCGTTATCAATATCAATCACAAACGACCAAAAAAAAACACGTTTGTTGATTGGGAGCCCCCTTAAATATTCATTTTATTCTGTTTTTTAGTATTTGTTGTTAAAGCGGCAACAGAAATACATCATCTGTAAAATTTTCAACTGTCCAACTATCACGGTTCATGAGATACAGCCTGGTGACAAAAATATGGAACTCACTAAACATAAACATAAACGCTTTCACACTCACAGCCCCACACTAAGTTCAATGACTTGTGTCGTGGGTGCCGGAAACATTCACATCACACACACAATCACAACCAAAATAATAATTTGAGGGTATAGCTGTAATCTTCTGCAGATTATTTTATTTATATTTTTTAGGAAATGCTATATTTTTTTCCTATTTTTCTATGTATGGTACATAGTGCTGGCCCAAAATGAAACATCTCCTTTTTACATCACATGTCTTAGTATCAACTGGACACGCCGATCTAGACACGTGTGCCCCGTTGAAACTAGTAATAGCCAAATTTCAATAATTTCGTTCCTACACAATAAAATTGCAAAACAATAGCAATGAGCAACTTGCAACTGCCCCACATATTGGAATTAGCAATTCGTCATTACACCAACGTCTGCAATGACCTAATGCAACATTAGGCCGTTATTGGCCATTTTAAATTCACCCAGCACTCTAATGGAAAACTCGATATGTCGGTCAATAGCAATCGTAATAGTCATACAACTCATACATTTGGATTGTTTCTTCATCATTGTTCAATCTGTATAATGTACTATACTTTATTGCACAATAAAAGTGTACATGCAAAAGGAGTAATTAATGCTAAAAGCATTATTTACCAGTCATTCAGCGGTGGAAGATGAAATGAGGCGTGCATCCTATAATATTATAAATCCAAAAGTTTGTGTGTAAGTGTGTAAGTATGTTTATTCTTCACGCTTTAACGGCTGAACGGATTTGGATGAAATTTGGAATATGCATATACCTAGGATTAACACATGGGCTACTTTTTAACTTGATAATAGCGAGTCATCACGACCCTTTTGGCACTTTTTGTTATGTTTAATTACCCTTGTAAGATGTTTTTATTGTCTATTGTATGTTTTCTTATCTAGTCCATAGTGCCAAATAAATATATTTAATGTCATCAATATATGATTGATTTAGTTTAGTTAGTTAAAAATGTGTTATACTCTATCTGTGATCTGCTGCTTTGCACGCGTTAATCATGTTATTCAAATGTGTAAAATGTTGGCACGAGATTTCCTTTAAGAATAAGAATCATTTTTATTGTATATAACTGTGTACATGGTGGATGTTACAGTAATTATTTTGTACCAACAGTTTTTAAGGGCGAACAACTACTATTCAATGATTAACAAACACATACATATAATTAAACACGTCAATGTATTAGCAGATATAAAGTTGCATCTATCGCATTGCATTGCGTAAGCGGTCGCGTGAGTCCGACGCTGTTATAAACTCGTTCACGTGATTTCCTGTAGCTGGCTGTACTTCTAGCATTCTCCACTTCCCTTTGACTTGAGCGGATATTGGCCAAGGCCCATGACTAATGTGGAACACTACACTAGTTATAATTAACAAATGATACGGCTTGACTCACGATTTAGTTTTGACTCTTGCAACCTAGGTTTCGGGGATGTTCGATCCCCATCAGCAGGCGAGTTCACGACGGAAGATACAACCTAGCATTTTGGTCACGTGTCGACTCTTTCAGTCTCCCAGCCAAATCTTTACAAATTTCGGGTGCATCTGGTCCCCATGGACCTTACTTAGTAGCTTCGCGTGCGTTTATCTAATTAAAAAGCAGCCTATGTGTTACTCTTAGGTATAAGCTATGTGCATAGGCAAGCATGTCATATCTTCGGCCGCATCTTCAAATTCCATCAGGTGAGATAGTGGTCAAATGCTTGCGTATCTACTATAAAAAAAAACATTCAAATTTCATCCAAATCCGTTAGCCGCATTTACTTTACATACTACATTTTAGTTACGCATGAAGAGAAAACAAACATTATCAAACATATTTACACATACATTTTCGCACTTACAATATAAGTGTGATAGAATGATATTTCATTGTGTGTAAAGTGTAATAGTATGATTAGACTACATTGTAATAGTCTTATTAATTTAATCACGACCTAATACGAATATGAGTACTAAGTCTAACATATTGAGTTTTTATGGTACAATAAATATTTTAATAATGTATTCAAAACTCAAAATCGTTTATTCACATGGGCCCCAAAGAGGCATTCACGAAAGTTAGTGATTCTACTGGCAGATTAGCAAAATAACAGCATTATTTACTAATTACATGACAAAAGAATCCCTAAATCATGACATTCATTGCCATGACTCGATCACTATCTTAAGTTTTCTTTAAATTGTATATGTTGAGCTCTTTCGAACTGCTTGCCAGCATAGTTGGTTAATAAGTCTTCGTTTTACGCCATTTATCTCCAACTGTAAGTGTAGAACATTTTTGGTTTTGAGTGTAAATGTGTGCAATGACAATATGTCGTATGCCAATATTTTGATATGAATGCTGCCAGTGCAGCACCCGCGGCATTGTATTTACCATTATAATTTTATTCTGTGATACTGTTCTGTTTTGCCGCGAAAGTGAAAAAAATGGCGTTGTTGATTTTGTATAATTTTTCAAAACCTGTGATTCTTCGAGTGTTAATGTGTAGTTATGGCGGATTATTAACCTTTAATATTTAATAAACGTGCATAATCCAAATCATACAAAGTTGAAAAAATTTGTGATTTTTGCCTTCGCTCCAAAACTCCAATAGAAGTTTTAGTAAAATTTCTACCACTTTACTAGGACATGACTTGATTATGACTGGACCGTGACTCTTTTATTAAATATATTATTACTTGACACTGGCTAAACGCACAAGACAGCGAAGCCAAAATTAAAAAAAAATCGTGTAAAAATGACGATTACAAAAAAAATACAAACATAACTAGCATCATCATCTGCAATTGACATGAAACATCGGTTAGTATATAAGTAGGCATTGTAACGACGGCAATATCAATCATTGGAATTAGCATACAAGCAACATAATTGTAGCAAATGAGTGATTTGATGAATGAGTGACGGACAAAGGACGTAGCGTGACGCGTGCGTGACGCAAGTCGTGAGTGATTTTATTCATTCCGATATGGTAATAATCTTCCTATGGCCGACATGCTAACCTACCGTAAACTATCACAAAGACAATGATGCTATTATTATGATTTTTCTCATTGGTTCTATGTCACTTGCCAAAATCGTTAAAGATCAATCCTGTATATCTATTACGTTTAAATGTTATTTTCGGCTTAAAACACGAAAATTTCGACTTACTTTGTATTCGTCTAGTTTCGGACAAATTAGTTGTCCTTCATCAGGATGAGTCAGACGCGCGGACAACTAATTTGTCCGAAACGAGTCGACTACAAAGTAAGTCGAAATTTTCGTGTTTTAAGCCGAATATAACATTAAGTCTAGGCATCTAGTTAAATGCCTCCTTTAACCATTTGACTGCGACATACACGTTTCCCGAAAGAATACTACTCATAGAAATAAGTAGGTTTGTACCTAATCCGGCCCCACCTTTTCAAAAGTGATAGACATGACTAAACACATTTGAAAAATCTTTTATTTTATTATAATACTAATGTTACCCATTACAAATATAATTTAAATGAGACGTTTAATGGGCATTCAAGAACTCCCACGTCATCAAGGTCTTGTGCTAATTGTTGGCAATTATCGTTGACTACTTACATAACATCTCTCTTTTAACCGACTTCACTAAAAGGAGGCAATTCTCAATTCTAGAGGTGAATCTGGCAGTAGAGAGATTGTTCATTAGTGTCTCTTTGGGGCCTATGTGAAAAAACAATCTTGAATTTATGAATTTTAAACTGTTTCACTTCGTCAACTGTTTTTTTGATTTTTATTGTTTTTTTTTCTAGACTTTTTCTGTTTTATCGTATTAATAATGTGTCAAAGATCAATAAAAAATATCTCAATCCAGAGCAAATTCACATACATTCACGTACTCCCTTTTTTCTTAAATTCATCAAAATCGGTTTACCTACAAAAAAGTTCCAAGGTAACGCACGTAAAAAAATACAGTCGAATTAAGAACCTTCTCCTTTTTGGAGTCGGTTAAAAATTTACAAAAGCATAGGAAATTAAAAAAATAGCAAAACGCACGCTATTGGCCAGACTTGTTCGTGACAATAATTCACATATTTTTTACGTCTATTAATATATATTATAACATATATACATTATATCATATATGCCTATGCTATAATATATATATATTATAACATAGGTAAACACATACACACTTTCATACTCACAGCTCCACAATAAGTACGATGACTTGTGTCATGGGTGCCGGATACATTCACATCACACACACAACCAGAACCAGAAACACCCATTTTCCTTGGGGAGAGAACTTGTGTTCCCGCCGGGAATCGAACCCGATACCCCTGCTTAGAAGGCGACCGCCTACCCAGCAAGCCAACGGGCAGTTCAAATACTAATGGATATTGCTATTAGGTATTGGAAGAGGCCCGTGTTGTATTACGGAAACCGTTGACGCGTTTCGATCGCGGAAGCATGGTTGTCATAAAATTTAGCAGCGGTTCCACTTCCTCACAGAGCGTGTTGTTTGTTTTCTGACGGATGACTGAATAATACATAACTAACAAAGCTGTTGTCATTAACTTACCGCGATTGAAGCCATTAATAAAGAATTAATGAAGGGAACTGGCAGCTTAGTTCGCCGGACGTGTCGGAAGTCTTGATTTATTACAGGTAATTAAACTAACCGTTGCATTGGTGAGCGTTCGACTCCTAATCAGGGATATAGGGTTCGATTGCCTGTAATTTGGCGAATCTGGCAGTAGAATCATTAACTTTCATGAGTGCCTCTTTGGAGCCCATGTGAATAAACGATTTTGATTTGATTTGATTTGATTCCCGGCGGGAACACAAATTTCATTCGCAAGGAAAATTAATGTTTCTGGTTCTGGTTGTGATTGTGTATGTGATAGGAATGTTTATGGCACCCACGACACAAGTCATCGAGCTAAGTGTGGGGCTGTGAGTGTGAAAGCGTTTATGTTTGGTACGCGACGTACGTATAGCTAGATGGGTAATATCAAATAGCTTGATCAATAAAATTATTTTTCTTGGTAAGCAAAGCTTGCCAAACTTTTGGGGACACTTTTGAACGCAAAAATGCTTATTTAATAAGTTGTGGCGGTATAGTTAACTAGTAAGATATATATATATTATTTGTGGATATATACCAAAATTTAATGTATACTATCAGCCACGTCAGATGATGTCACATGCGTCAAACACAATATGTCAAACAATTAATCGAAAGCCCAATCCAGTGGTGAGAATCAAAACTGCGACCCTGATCTGGTGCCGCTTCCTTTACCGCTAAATATCATCGCCTTATAAAGGATTTAAATTCAAACAAAATTCAATACTTCATCCTCTCACAGATGCTGCGACGTTCGCGCAATGGGGCGTGGACTACGTAAAGCTGGACGGTTGCTACGCCCTCCCGACTGACATGGACCATGGTTACCCCGAATTCGGCCGTCAGCTGAATCGCACAGGCAAGGCGATGGTCTACTCGTGCAGCTGGCCCGTCTACCAGATATATGCTGGTCTTCATGTAAGGATATATATCATTTTATTTCAACGTATCCAGAATAATCTTTACAGCTTTATTCATCGAAAGATCTTATTGTCAGTTGCGGAACGACAAATCATAATTACATATATTTTATGGTGATTCTTCAAAAAGCATATAGTTTTCGTAAGTTCTCAGCTATGTTTGGTGTAGACCTGTTTTCCATCACCATCGGGATTATTTTCAAAATTTAGATTTCATTACTACGTTAAAAACATCTAACTACGTGGACTATATCCGAAATAAACGAATTATTATTCCATATTCATTTCAAATCTCGGGTCTTCTTCCGGACCATTGTTAGGCGTAAGCGGAGCCGTAGCCAACGCTAATTTCATATAAGTGGCATCCTTTTATTTAGGTATATGTATATGAGGTATATATTTTATTTAGGTAAGATATATAGTGTGTAACCTGACTTATGGTATATAGGCTGATTAAACCACCAACATAGCATAAGTGCCTATAGACACCTAAGCCACTTATCTTATAGCCTCCTCGTAATAAACACCTATCCATCAATATATCTCACTCCCAGCAACACCACCGAACCTTGGATACCAACCTCCAAAATAAGATGACGTCCCTTGGGCTCATCATCACAGACTAGTGGTGGTAATCACTAGATAAGTACTATATTGTTTTTCATTTTCGTGGCCGGCATTATACAGAATCCTTTGAAGTTGAAGGTCGAATGCTTTGTGCTTAAAAAGGCCAATGTACTCCAAATTCGGCGTGAATATGGCACTGTCTCTTTACAATAGTACTAATACTAAAAGTATTACCAATTTGTTACGATATTAGTTTCGGGGCTTCTTTAAACATGACCATTGTCCCCGAATGTTTCTATTACACGTTGATATTATCACTGATATTACGTCACTTCTTATAATACTGTACGTTATGATACAATGAATACATAGGCAATATTATGTATGAATATGATGACTATTGTTTTACAATGTTTATTATAGGAATAAACAAAAACAGGGAATAGGTTACTATGTCACAACGTAATGGAAAGTGAAGTTCAAACTTCACTTTCCATTACGTGAGAAATAGTTTACCTAAAAAACATGCAAAATAGGTACACCCGAGTAGTAACTTTTGGACGTATCGCCCCCATTTATAAATATGAATATTAAGTGATATAGCTTATTACTATTATTATTGATCGAGCTAAGCGAGACCTCTAAGTAGACTTGGCTCGTTCAGCACTTTGTCAAAGAAACAATATAAGCGAATGACTTCAAATTCTCAAAGAATATGTAAAACTACGGCCCAAAGCCAGATATGACATTTAAAATTATATAAATTAAAATATTAAGGGGGCTCCCATACATGTAAGTGGGGAGCTAAATATTTTTTATTTTTTTGCCTACCCTTGTGGGGTATCGTTGAAAAGGGCTTGACAAGTAGAGTACGAAACCGGTCTTAAAAATGTATATGTTTGAAAATAACGATTTGGTAGGCCACCAAAGTCACTGTTTTTGAACCTATTTTGTCCCAGGGTCTATCTCAAAAACGGCTTCACACTGAAACTTCATATCCTGTACTTGAACAACAAATACAGAAATCAAACAATTATTATATAGAAAAAAAGTTATAAGCAAGTAACCTCAATTTTTTTCTCTATGTGGCTGAAATGTAGGCGCGAGATCTCAGTTCGGTGCGAACGACTAGTTAATTTAAAATGTATATATTTTCAGCCAAACTTCTCCTCGATAATAGAACACTGCAACTTGTGGCGCAATTTCGACGACATTCAAGACTCGTGGGCGTCCGTCGAGTCTATCATAGACTACTACGGAAACCACCAGGACTCGATCGTGCCTAACGCAGGACCTGGCCACTGGAACGACCCTGATATGGTATGCATTTTTTAATAAGTTAATGTGCTGAACATTAAAAAAAACCCGACTGCGATAAATGTGAATCTACTTTTCATGTAATTTTATATAATCTTCTTAATCATTTCCTTCATTCTGTTACCCTACTCGATAGGTCCGAAATTTAATTGTTTTTAAACACCTATTTAAAGACACTGGGGATTTTTAAGATGAATATTATGATACCTTATCTGTTGAAATCCATCCAGCCGTTTGGAAGATACGAGGTAAAATCTCACTCCAATACTTCCCATTTCAGTTAATCATCGGCAATTTCGGTCTATCATATGAGCAGAGCAAGACCCAGTTCGCCATATGGGCGATCCTAGCAGCTCCACTCCTCATGAGCGTGGACCTGCGAACCATCCGACCAGAGTACAAAGCTATACTACAGAACAGGAAGATAATTGAAGTCGATCAGGACCCGCTTGGTATTCAGGGCAGGAGGATATACAAGGTATATATATATGCTTATTTGCTCATGCTTTCAGCCCCACCTATGAGGTGACTTTGATAGTAGACCCAGTCAGCCACATGAGTGATCTTCGTGAAGCGTAGACCTCCACAAAATTCAGCCAAAGACAAGGCAATGCTGCAGCATTAGAAAGATAATCTGCTCGGTGATTTATCTTCTTTTTTATTCAAGATAGGCAAAGTTTTGACCACTATCTCACCTGATGGCAAGTGACGATGTGGTCGACGATGGAGCAAGCTTACATGCGCGACTTGATAACTCCCATATTGTACTTATCAGGTAATACCGACTCAGGCAAGGCGTCCATTCCTTTGCGGTTTGCACATTGAATGCGGAAGTAAAATGCTTCTTTTTCTTCATCTTGCTCTGCGGATTATCATACCCTGTGGGGTATGCTAGAAGGACAATGAAATATTGATTGGACTTTCTAGCCTCCAGGGCGATAGTAGACACAGATTGCCATACGGGTGACCCTTGTGGTGACCTGCGTGCTGAAGATTATCGAACTAGGATAGGGAAGATTATAACCCATTGAGAAAATATATAAGTGACAAGAAATCTTTATGTGGCGCAGATTATTTAATAAATAATATCAAATTTATTGACACTTAAGTATTTACAACATATCTAACACTTCACATAATGTTATTTCTGGTGAGCCCTGAATCCCACACTAGGATGTCCTGTGTCATGGGATGGAGTTTAGAAGTTCAGCAATAGTTACTAAAGAAATTGTGAGCGGTCCTGATGTCAGACTTTTCAGGCCCGAAGATAGGACATACTTGCCTAGAAGATACCTGTTCACTCTTTACTCGAAGAGGCCAGTTCATATTTCGGGAAACAATAACGAAGGTAGGGTGGTCCATTCTTTTGCAGTTCGCATAATAAAAGTTGTGTTGAATCGCTTGGTTCGAATCAGAGTAATATCCATCATGAAAGGATGTCTTGTTTTAGTACGCCTTGTTTACCGATGATGGAAGGGAGCTGGAGGAATTAAATCACGCAGTTCTGTCGCACACTCTTCTAAATTGATAACGCCAACATTAACTGAACGAATTTAACTTCCAGCACCGAGGCATCGAGATCTGGTCCCGTCCCATCGTGCCGATCCAAGGACAGTACTACTCATACGCCGTAGCGTTTGTCAACAGACGGACCGACGGAACTCCCTCCGACGTGGCTGTGACCCTCAGGGAACTCGGACTTAACAACCCTGCTGGATACAGGGTTGAGGTACGTCATCATCTACATTTTGAAGCCAGGAAAATGCAATAGGAACTTTAGGCAATTAGCACGTAGATAATTATGAAGATAATGGAAAAAAAATTAAAGCAGTTTAGAGCACCTTTACTTTATATCAATAATAATTATTGTAATATATTGACTTTGTGAAAGGAGTAGTTTACACCCTACACACCCTATAGATATGATGAAATGATTCCCAATGGGGAAGATTATCTAAAGGTTTCCGCTAGAGGGCTCTGTATGCAAATTTTTTCACAAGTTATAGAATAACAAAAGCTTACCTCCAGAAGGTTCTACTTGCTGTTTTTTTTTCTCGGGGATTAATTGTGTTGTTAATTTTTCATTTGTCGAAATCTATTGACAGGCATCCTAAGGGAAATAATCCAAAAAAAGCCAGAGGGCTTTGTGTGTTGTTACCAATTAAAAAATGTAGGAAAAATTTGCTTAACTTTTCCGCTAGAGGTCTCTGTGAGTTATCAAAAGTAACTGATAATTGCATCACAAAATTGACATTTTTGTTTCCTTCCAGGATTTATACGAAGACGTGGATTACGGAGTGCTGTCGCCCCAAACGAAGATCAAAGTCAAAGTTAACCCCTCAGGTAGAAAATCTCACGTATGCTTAATGTGCTGGGACCAGTCCCTTTTCGTACGCATGTCATTTATCTCCTCAACCATGAGTTTTCCCAAAATATATAACTTTTCATTGGTAGTTCATATGTGGGGGGTGTGGTTATATAACCCCCGACGCAAAAAGAGGTTGCATGTGTATTTATTTGTGTGTCTGTCTGTTGCATCATAGCTCCCAAACGGCTGGACCGATTATGTTTTTTTTTTGTTAAATGTGACTGTGTGTGTTTTTCATCGAGTCTGTTTTAACATTTGTTTTTAAATTTTTGGTTTTCAATCGTTCACAATCTCATCTGATGGAAAGCGATGATGCGGCCGAAGATGTAGCATGCTTGCCTAGATGGTACCTATTCACCCTTGACTTGAAGACTCCTAGATTATATTGTTCGGGCAACAAAAATGAGGGCAATGAGCTCCACTCCTTCGCAGTACGGATGATAAATGTAGAAGCGAAACACTTCGAGCGAACTAGAGGTGTGTCAACCATATGTGGTGAAAATCTTTGCTATCGTTAATCGTTTTCTAGATAGAGCGTCAGGGGTCAAATTGCCACATGTTAAAACTTTACTGTACTTTATCTAGTACTAGCCGTGCCCCGCGGCTTCACCCGCTATTATCATTTTAAAAAGTAGCCTATGTGGTAATCCTAGGTATAATCTATGTACATTCCAAATTTCATCCAAATCCGTTCAGCCGTTAAAGCGTGAAGAGGGAACAAACATACTTACACACTTACACACAAACTTTCGGATTTATAATATTAGTAGTATTGAACATTTCGGTAAATAAGTGAGTTTATGGAAAATTATCAATGCTCGTTAAAGTGAGAAAATTAAATTACCGTCTGACGACAATTGACGTCAATAAATTTCTCACGTATTGCCATGGAACTAATAAGTATTAGTAGATATTAGTTCCATGTGAAGTGGTAATAGTGGTATAGTTTTGCGAAACTATAATTAATTTTAGTTACGTCCGGTGCCGCCAGAGGCGCTGCGCTGGATTTGAAACATATATTTTTCGCCATTAAGGTGTACCTTGTGTGTAATGTATAAATATACATCTGATGAAATTCGTAATAACATGGGTTCTGTGCACGTTAAAATTAAAACTATAAAAAAATAACAAACAACGTCTTTAATCATAATAAAACCTGCGCAAAAGATCCTTTTAAAAGCCTTACAGCAATTTTCGCTCAGGCGTAATGGTCAGCGTCACACCTGCCTATGACAATTAATTGCAGTACCGCACCATCCACAAATATGAAAATGACCCTATGTTGGACGCGAAGGATGTTTAGCGGTTTTTTCATAAAACCCGACCACCGTGTACAGACCCTGGATTACGTAAGCCTTTGTATTCTGACATACTCGATACTTCATTGAATGTTTTTGCTGTCCAGGTGTGGTGATTCTCCGAGCAGATGCCCAGCCCTCCCAGACCTTCAATGCGATACCGACGAGAACGCCCTACACACCCTTCAACGACGTATTTAGATTAGCGAAGAAGTAATTACATTTGAAAGTTGCCAGTGAAAATTACTAACGCCATCTATTGACCGCCCCTAAACAACTTTCTCGAACAGATCAAGATCCATGAGTACAATATTGATCATCATTTTACTGTATTCTTATGAATTTTTCATGAGTTCGTTAAAGTGGCAGGTTTATTTAGTTTTCTTATTTGTACATCTATTAGAAACGTTTCGATCTTAAATAGAGAATGTGCACGTTAAAAACATTTTATAGTCTAGTTTTTGTAGAGTTATCATTATATTTAAATATCGTGATATTACATTTTGAAATTTAATTGTTTCTTAGTATCAATAATTTGTAGAACAAATCGTAATTTTCTAAGAACATGAAGGTGCTCTGCTATTGGTTATTACAAATATGTCACTATTGTTGCGGAACATTAAATTTGTTCCCAATAAACGTGCCGATTTACCTCACGCGCTGTAAACAACAATTATTTTCTAACTATAGTCGAAGTCATAATTGATTCATGGTACTTATAATAAATCAACATATGTTCATATTCTCTGTTTCGGACCAAGTTCCTCAAATATTCTATACAAATGATTTAGGTAAAAATTTTTGTCAAAAATATGAAGTTGAGGCACTATGGCGTCGTAAACATAATATAGGCATCCTTGTTTCCCTCTAATTGTTAGTAATCAAAATTTAAAAAGATGTTGCGACAGTAATGAGGTGTAGTAGTGAGTGACTTATGATAAATATAAATGTCTACATTGTAAAAACTAAGTATAGAACTGCGTCAAAATACTGCGTTAAAAACGTAGTACAGTAATTATGGACTATGTGTTCCTCACGTTTAAAAGACGTGTCGAACGCAATGAAATGCGTGTTTTAATATGCGTAGTTATGTTAACACGTCCGTGAAAAGGTCACGCACACAGTGTGTCTCTATTTTGATACGTTTCTTCCAAACTTACACTTAGTTGAGTTTGTATTCCTGTGTTAGTGTACTATATATGAAAATTGTGATCGCAAATGAGTATCAACGCCATCTGTTAATCGTAACTAACTCTTTAGCAAATCAAGATCTACAAGTACAATAACGTTATATTTTAGCTGTATTCTTGTAAATCTTTTGTGTATTCCGTAAGTGCGGCGTATTTTGATCGTTTTTATTTACGATTTTGCCGAATTTTATTAAGAGAGGTTTAATGAAATGCCAAATTTACACCAATTTCTTCTATTTAACATTGCCTTAGCGTAGCAAATTTTCTGACTATCAGCATAAAAATTAAAGCAACGACATATTAATTCATCAACATATAGGTCAGGAAAGAAAATTGCACAATCTATCATACATTAATGAAACATTTACAATATTTTATAATTCGCCGTATTTCTGTTAAAAATGATTTATATTGTAAACAGTGGTTGACACGAACCAATTACCTCGTATTTTTTCCACCAGCCAAAGAATACGATGTCGTTTTCTTGATGGACTACACAAGCTATTTGAAAATAACATAGAAATGTATGTACTACGTGTAGTAGGTACCTACTTTTGTTTCTGTAGAACAACTGACACCCGCCCCATTAACGATCAAAATAAAACTGGCAATGTATGAAAGAAAGTTAGTTACCAATCGGTATAATTCCAGTCTTGCCTTGTAGGTTACAATGTTATTTATATTTCTTGCTATTGTGATCGAAAGAGATGTAAAAAATGGAATTTGTTGAGAATTTAATTATTGCCATTATGTTGTACCTAGGATAAGTGTGTACATTTTAGGTGCCTGTAAATGTAAGTTTTTCGTAGTGAACACAATAAATAATTTACTTTTAATTACCTGGTTTATTATTTTACATTTTATTAATTATAATTTCACAACAATGCGCTCTAATTTTTGTGGTATTCTGCATTTAAACTATAAGTCCAAATTAGTCTAATCAGACTGTGATCCCAACCAAGTCTACTCAATTCTTAGCCTAGGTTAAAATTAAATGGTCTAAGACTAAATGAATGGATATATTTTCTTAAACTTCAATCTTAGTTGAATGTCGATGGTTTGCCTATGCTTTTGTCAAGTGAGACTAATTGGCCCTATGCATTATTTAAACGCAAGCATAGCTTCAAAAACCACCTTATCTTCGACTCTTGATGAGACCTTGATAATTTTTGTATAGACCAAATTGACACAAATATAAAAAAAAAACTTAATCGGTCTGAACGTCTTCGAGTAATCGCTTAACATACTAAAAAAATATAGGTAGTCGAATTGAGAACTCGTTTTTGAAGTCTGTTAACAAAAACCAAAGATAACATGATCATAAGGATATTACAGTTTATGAATGGATATTTTTGAAATACATATCGTTATTAACTAGTCTAGTATCTCGTCCAGTGTATTTCATTCCGGAAATCGTGGTACCCATATTTTCTTCCTCGATGATATTGTGGCTTCTGAAACAATAAGCGGTTAAGTTTGGGGGCTGAGTCACCCACGTCCGTAGGAGGATACCCCTTAAGTCTGACTCCCTACACGTGGTCCCCGGGTGGTGCTATTCAGGTGACATTTGAGAGGTGGTAGAGAATTTTGTGAGTTGCTCGCCTGGCTTGCTACCAAAGTAGCTTACCACCATCAAGTTGAAAGTCTGCCGCCAAGCCAAATACGGTGTTCCGGTAGTTATCCTTGAGAGCCTGCGTATTCCAGGTCTAGTGTGTTTACCAGCTTCGATCACATCGTCACTTACCATCAGGTGAGATAGTGGTCAAACACTAGCCTGTCATAAATAAAAAAAAAAAAAGTTCCGTTTTTAATCTCTCCTCTGCACCTAAGATTATCAGCTATCATTATTAAAGTATTGTTTATAATTGTTATTCAATTACCTTCTTACTCTGAAATCCTTATTAACATTAACTTCTGTAGTAGTTTCCACACCTCGCACATCTTGGTAATCGTCATCAAGCAAATCCTTAAAAAAAAGTTTGGCCTCTTTTTCTAAAAATATAAATTCATTACGATCTTGTTCTTCCTCAGACGTCATTTCATCTGCTTTAGTTTTTATTATAACGGATTGTTTGTGATCATCTTGTTTAATTATTGGACTAGCTGGTAGCAATTTGTTCACTTTAGTTTTACTTTCTTCGGGTTTGTAGACTTCTGTGATATGTTCTGCTAGATATTTAGTCACGGGGTCTTTTATACTCCTTGAATTATTAGTTTCCTTTGATACATGGTCTGGTTTCGTCAGCTTTTCGATGTCCTTATATTTTCCATTCTCACGTGACTGAACCGTAAACGTTCTTAATTTCATCAACGGTTTTCTACTTGTTTGAGTCATTGAAACGGTTGACTTAACTTTTGGAGTGACGAAAGATATCAATGGCATCTTCGTCATGATATGTTCCTTACGTTGATGGGTATACACTTGGTTGCTGTACGGTTTTGGGGTCACTAAGAACTTCATGCTATTTTTTGGAAACAATGGAAGCTTGCGTCGGTTCTCCAAATATATATCTTTTTTCTCATTCGGTGCATTACTAACATTTTCTTCAACAACATTCTCACAGAAAGCTACTATTAGCATTTGATTGAAAAGAAATACACACTGAAACAAGTAATACTTTTAAAACTTTTTTTAAAATCAAGCTATTACCAGTTGTAAATAAAAAAGGACTAAAATGTTACATAACCAGGGAACTTGTCAAGACGAATCGAAGGAGCCCAAACTTGATGAATTTATCTTGTTTAGTTCAGAAGTTTCTATAGCCATCTTCCATCTCCATCATCAGACTAACTCCACATTAGTTACCACATCATTGTATTGTCAACGAAAATACAAATTGAGTCCAATCGGATATTGGGAAGTGGGTCTTATTCAGAGCTTGCAAGATTAGGTGACAGACCGACAAATAGAAAGACAACGGGACGCGTGAAACTAAATAAAAGCTTGTAAAACTAAATGTAGGATCAACGTTCTTTGGTTTGTGTTCACAGTCATAAATTAAACTGAATTCAGGCCACGGTTTTAAATCTACTTACCAATACAAATCCCTGCATTTTCTCTAGCTAAGCTTAGGTAATCTTCGGCGAAGATGGGCACTCTACCACACGGAGTCCACAAGATACCACGAATAACTAAATAGGAACTGCAACTATTGTACTTATAACATCGATAACAATGTCATTATTTATTACTAATTTGTGGAGAAAGTTATTAATTAATAGCCTTTGATAACAATTTATATGATTAATAAATGAATCCATTACGATAAACTCTAATGGTTTTCCTTAGTTATACATTTTAATGAAGGCTTAAATATTAGGTAACATCATTCTACAAAGTGTCTAAGGACTAATTGTATTAATTAGGTCCTTATCGAAAATTACTTAACGAATGTGTCCATAATTTATATTAGTTGCAACTGATCTTGAGATCAGATGGGACCAACAGTTATGATCGGTTAATGTGAAAATCTGATACTATGATCCGTTGGGAAGTACCCCCTTTAATTTATAACTTAAGCTGTAAAAATATCACGCCATTTACATTGTCGCAGCTTTCACACAACTTTAACAGTACAAGATCTCCCAGTCGAAGAAATTTTTATTTTTTTAATTGATCGAGCGAAGCGAGATCTCTAAGTTCGGACGATCGGACGGACGGACGGACGGACAAAGTGCTGAACGACCCAAGTCAACCTAGAGATCTTGCTTCGCTCGATCAATTAAGTTGACGTTTTTTAGATAGACCCTGGGACTAAATATGTCTAAAAACAGTGACACTGGTGGCTTACCAAATTGTTATTATGCAACATAGAATTTTTCAAACGATTTCGTTCTCTACTTGCAAAGCCCTTTTCAACGATACTCCGACACACGGGCAGATATAAAAATAAAAAATATAATGCTTTCCACTTTCGTGAATACCCTTAATGATTTAATGTAAATAATTGCAAATACAGATACGATTAAGTAAATTAATAGACAGTTCAGAACAACATTTCATTTATTATAGCACCTGTTTTGATAGCCATATATTATGTAAACTACTTTAAAAAGCTTCTATACACTGTTTTGTCTACAAACAGTTGGCATAATTAATCATAATTAGAATAAATATGAACATTGCCATTTTAAACTGGGGTCACGCTACTAGGACCGCTATCTTTCGAACGATAGTCGGTTAGTCATACATACACACAAATAAATTATCACAGGACGTTCACCCAACGCAGAATCAGAATAAGGTAATAATAGACTCGACAAACATTTGCAAATCATAACTAGTGCGTAAAAACTTATACGAGAACTAGCTTAATATACTGGTAACTGGAAAATCAGGGAGATGATTAACAGTGTTTCGGAAGTCAGGCACGGAGCAGCAGAAAGAGTACCCTTCTCTGGAATTATCAGGATTCCACGAGAGCCATCGCAGGCTCAAGTTCTTTCTACACATATCTTCGCAGAAAAATAAATTTCTAGCTTCATCATCAGAATAGTATGGACCATTGATTCCGATAAAAGCTATTCCACGTTTCCTTTTTGGTTCATATACAACTTTGTAATAATAAAGAGGGACGGGGATAATAGGGTTGTTGTTTTCATCATTCTCTAAGTAAATATCTACTTTTTCCCCGTTCCTATTGAGAAGCTGCGTCACTCCGTAGGTGCCTGTGTAAATAATTGTGTCCAAGCCAGCATTCTGAATATAGTTCCTGAGATCCACTTCCAAAGTATTCCAGTTGCCGCTGTTAAAGCCATACCATTGAGGAGCACAGTTAACATAATGGAACGAAGCTCTTTCTCCAAAAGCGAAGACGAAATCTGTTTTAGCAGCTAAATGTCCACGAGAAATGAAATTTGTATCAGTTATATACTCGTCTGCCATAGAACCTACCCGCTGAGTAACTGATGCCTTCAATACCTTTGGAGATAATAGGAAATCCACCGGCACGAGTCCATAAACATCTTCGGCCACGAAATATGGTCTTTCCACTCTAGTTTGGTACATAGCATTGTAAGGCCGCTGAGTATACTTGGAGTAAAGTGGATTAAGAGTTCTTCCATTAAAACAGGATTCGTAAATAGGGTAGAACTCATTTTGAACTTGGTAACCGACTTCGTATATTGAATTATCTTCAAAACAATAACGATTGGTCTGCCTGTTAGTATATCTAGGAGGGCTCGGACACCTGAATAAGGAGAAAGCAGATGGAGCGCTCAGCCATTGGTCATTTACGAAATTTTCTCCTCCTACGCAGGAGATAGTCGCGGCAGCTTCATCTCTTATCCTATTTGGATGATAAATATTACCTTCTCCTTCACAACTCAGAGTTAACGTGTCTCCATATTCTAAATAAACATTTCCTGAGGCATCGTCGGGTTCTAAAGGTCTTCCGTTGCGTATAATCACTGGCAAAGGTTGACCAAAGTGAGAACGAGAATTAAGAGTGCATCTCTCGCGTATATGTATATTGATTGTACTCAGGAATACCATCAAATATTTTAGGATCATAATCAAGTCACTGAAAATTTTATGACCAAATGTTGTTTGTTGTGTGTATGTTTTATTTCATTTCGATATATTTACAATTTTGATTTCACTAAAAATGAAAAAAACCAAAGAGAATACAATCAAAGATAATGTAATCACTCCGTTTTGTAGGTATAAAATACGTCAGCATGCACAGAGGTACGGTCAAAAATTTGTAGCTTAAACGTAGGTTTGTTTCCTATCTCGATAGGTACGGTAAAGAGTTATCATAAATAAAAAGTTCCTCTATTTAGGGCTACCATCCGTCCGGGTTTCCCCGGATTTGCCCTAGTTTAGAGGGAGTCCGTGGTCAGTCCGGAGAGAGTTTTAAAAAGTGTCCTGGTGAAAACCGGACACGTCGTTATATTGTAGAATATAAGAAAAAATGTTTCTGGTGTCTGGCAATAAATAAATACTTTTTTTTTTTCTTTTTTTTTATGTGTCAGGGGAATCCCGCATAATCTATATAAAAGGAGTAAATTATAACAAGTCTCAGTTCAAAATCTTTCTAAAGCCACATCAAAAATAATTTATATTCATTTATTGATCAAAACAACTTATAATTTAAAGCTGGGTTGCTCCTTTATATTAGTAGCTAAAATTCAATTATTTTTGTTTACCAGATCACTTAGAAACTGTATAATTTTATTTTAGTATTTTATTTTCTACGCTATACGTTATATGAATACTTTCACATTTATGGTCGCCTAGTACTTTAATACCATAGTAACGACTGGTAAGATATTGTTCACACAATAATTAAAACGACCCAGTTGGCGCAGTGGACGGGTCTCCGCCCTCTGCGCCGTGGGTCCTGGGTTCGATTCCTGGCATGAGCACAAATTCTTTCCCAAGGGATATTTGTGCTTCTGGTTCTGGGTGTAATGTTTGTGTGATGTAAATGTTTCCGGCGCCCACGATTACAAGTCTTTGAACTTAGTGTGAAGCCGTGAGTGTGAATGTTTGTTTATAAAAAAAAAAAAAAAAACGCAAGCAAAGCTTAAAAAACCGACTTCATCGCTTATATTTCGGTTTTGGCTTGACTGATTTCGACTACCTCTGAAGTATACTCTACCAAACAAAAAACTAATCAAACGATTTATAATTGGCGGAGATATCGCGTAACATACACACCAAAATACAAAAAATATAAATGAACATCGGTCGAGCCGTTTCGGAGGAGTTGAACAAAAACACACGAGAATTTTATATATTAGAAAGAATTATGCTATCTATCATTGCTCCGACAGATGCCTACAAAAAACTATGCGCTCTTAAATACTAATATGCTCTTTGCTCTTAAACAAAAACCTGTCCTTGGGCATTGAACTTATATGTGCCTGACAAGTCGTTGAAAATATTAAAAGAAAGAAAGAAAACTATTTATTGCGCAAAATAGCATTAACGCATTATATTAACAACTAGCCATGCCCCGCGGCTTCGCCCGCTATTATCAAGTAGCCTATGTGTTAATCCTAGGTAAAATCTATGTACATTCCAAATTTCATACAAATCCGATCAGCCGTTAAAGCGTGAAAGGGAACAAACATACTTACACACTTACACACAAACTTTCGGATTTATGATATTAGTAGGATTAGTAGGCCCCACACTTGTGTTCTCACCGGGAATCGCCCCCGATATCCCATGTGTAGAAGGCAGACGCTTTATTAGCTGGATAGGTGTTCGCCTTCTAAGCAGGGGTATCGGGTTCGATTCCCGGCGGGAACACAAGTTTTCTCCATAAAGAAAATGTTTGTTTCTAGTTGTGATTGTGTGTGTGATGTGAATGTTTCCGGCACCCACGACACAATCGAACTTAGTGTGGCGCAGTGAGTGTGAAAGGGTTTATGTTAACTATAAAATGTATAGCGAGTCACGTGCACTTGCCAGCCACAGAGTACTTTCTAAGTACACGCCGAGAGCACGTACGGTCTACGCGTGTGCTCTGCTGATGAAGGAGCACCGAATGCTTCGAAACTAGTCTCGTAACAATGCGAGCAAACAAACGTGAGTGAAGTCATAAAAATACTGAATATATAATCTTACATACAATTTTTACGGAACCTTCGGTATCAGACTAGCAGCTCTCCGGTTTATTTGCTTTTAATAGAGCCCTTATCGTCGTCGTTCCAAAGTCCGTTTCTGGAACGAGTCAGGTTTATATCACAAATACCTACTCCTGGCGCATCCATTCTTTGTCATTATGATTCCTTGCATTTTTTAGGAAAGTCTATTTATTCGACCACATCTTCGCTTCCCATCAGGTGCGATGGTGGTCAAAAGTTTGTCTATCTTGAATAAAAAAATAAAAAAAATAGTAAATGTTTGACCACTATTTCCGATAGGCTTTTATGCCCGATAGTCAAGCATTTGACCACAATCTCACCTGATGAAAGTGATGCGGCCGTAGATGTAACATGCTTGCCTAGAAGGTATCTATTCACTCTTGACTCGAAGGCTCCCAGATTATACCGTTGTACAAGGACGTGGGGAAGGAGTGCCTTTGGATGAGTCCTAGAATCCAATTATTCCTGAGATCTTGCTGCATTAAGTATATTTCAAGGCTATTTAGCTGTGACACTTTATTTCAAGTTTATATGGGTCCAAAGCATGTTCTGAATAATAATTTCTCATGCATTTAATGTTATTTACGGGCCAATTGCCTATATTTCCTAAAACTAAACTAAAACTATGTACAGCAAAGTACTAAGTTACCTACAAGACAAAATTCAAAATTCTATCAGAGCGCCTGGTTGAAGCGACGCGTGATCAAAATGCTGACACTTATTTGGCTCAACGTATTAGCATTGCAATTCAGAGAGGCAATGCCGCCAGCATGATGGGAACGCTACCCACTGGTAGTGGGCTTGAGCACTTGAGTTACCTATAAGCTCGATGTCTTGTAGGTAACTATGTTATTTACACGTGGTTTAATATATTTATTCCATATATTTTTAAATGTTATCAATATTTTAAGAAGAAGGCGTCATTTATATTCACACACACAGATATTCACACAGATTCTGACTTTTTTTTATTTTCATTTGTTTTATGTTATAAAGTGACGGGACTAGCAAGTCGCTCGCCTGGTGGTAAGCGTCACGCTCGGCCATTACAATTCAGAGCTATGAACTTTTATAGATCAAAATCCTACGCCGCATATCACTGCGCTCGTCACCATGAGATATTAGATGTTAAATATCTTAAAACCCTGTAAAATTTACTGGAAACATGGATTACACAAAGTCACGCGTTTTAGGTTTAGGAGACCACTCGCATTTGGTTCGAACAGATCGGCACGGGCATCGGTGTACGGGAAGCGACCGCGCCGTTCGAGCTAAGTGCTTCCTTTGTGGCGAATCCATTATACATGGCTATAGTTATACATACGAGTTATATAATCAACAAATCTGGCAACACTAAAATTACGTCTCGACTCAAATTATAAATAAAAATAATTATAACAATGGATTCTGTCCCAGAATCGAATCACGCGCATTTAGGACATACATTCATGACTTATTCCTACATCTGCGGTCGTGAGATGCGGACGTGTTTTGTTTACTTGTAATGTGCTAATGTTTTGCAAAACAATTTGTTTAAACAAACACGTTTAGATCTAGTGACGTGAATACGACATGACTCGGACTATATGGATATGTGTGAGTATTTTATATGTATCTTATACAATAAAACAGCTATTTTATTTATTTATTATATTTTATTAAGTATTTTAAATGTTGTAAACTGTAAAAAGTTCTCACTAGATTAAGTTTTCTGTTAGTACTTTTTAATGCTCAATAGGCAAGCATTAGTTCATTATCTAGTCTGATGGAAAGCGATGATGCGGCCGAAGATGTAGCATGCTTGCCTAGAAGATACCTATTAACTCTTGACTTGAAGACTCTCAGATACTCCTCCCAGTTTAATTAAGTACCAATACAAATTTTCGGCTTAGGTTATAAATTCGAAATTTGAATTTGAACAAATGAAAATGAATGCCGAATGTATGAAAGATTATCAATAGAGAACGAATCGATCGATTTGATGTGTTGATCTTTGTTGTGTTCGTAATTGTCAGGACAATGCACGACAGGTTTTTTTTACTCATCGGATAATTACATCCGTGCGAAGCCGAGGCAAGTCGCTAGTTCACAATTATAATGATATTTAATATATACATTTCCGGTTGAAGATTGATATTACGAGCTCTTACTTATTAAATGTAAATATGTTATAATTATTACCCAACTGCGTAATTAGAAGTTTTGGTTTGAAGCGATAATAGAGCAGTGGTAACAGACGTGGGCCCCGACTAGATGGTCACGTTTTTTTTTTTCATCTTAGGCAATCTTTTGACCACTCTCTCACCTGACGGTAAGCGACGATGGGTCAAGCTTGCTTAGAAGATACTTATTCACTTGCGACTTGAAGACTCTCATATTTTACTTTTCAGGAAACACCGACTCAGGCAAGGAGCTCCATTCCTTTGCAGTTCGCACAATGAATGTGGAAGCAAAACGCTTCGTGCGCATTTGTGGGATGTCTACCATATAGCGGTGTCGCTTCGAACCCTAACATGGGCTTGAGCTTCCGGTATAGTAATATCATAATGAAAATAATATAAAAGAAAAATGTTGTACCTTATAATGTAACTCCGGCAGCTATCCTTGAAAGCCAGACTTTCTAGACCTAGCTTGTTTACCGTTCTCGACCACGATCTTATAAACTAGTGGGCAGGCCTAGTATCAGAATTTTTCAGGCCGCCTGAAGGCATCCGACACGACTGTTGTCTTACGATTGCACAGTTGAAAATTCCACTTGACGAATGTCCATCCAAGCACCGGCCTTTTTTTTGTGATGAAGGCAAAATGCTATTTCCCCTCCTTCCAAGTATCCAAGGACCGGCCTTACTAAAGATTGCTCAACCTTATCAATCAGTTACAAGTATAACTTACCAATATGTGAAATAGTGGTCAAACGCTAGCCTATCAGAGATTAACGTGAATCAGAGGCAAACGTGCTTCAACTTCGACCACATAATCCTTATCAACCAACTTCAAAAAAGGAGGTTCTCTATTCGACTGATCTTTTTTTGTTTTTTGTATTTATGTTACGCGATATCTCCGCCAATTATAAATCGATTTTGATGATTTTTTTTTGTTTGGTAGATTATACTTCAGAGGTGGTCCCATATAAATTTAATCGAAATCGATCAAGCTAAAACTAAAATATAAGCGGTGAAGACGGTTTTTTTAGCTTTGCTTACGTTTAAATTATTCATCTCTCATGAGATTGTGTTCAAACGCTTAAGTCATCTAAAAAACGGCTTCAATTGATTCTTATTAAAAATGTTACAAAAAAATTACGCGTGTATGAAGTCATTGACCCATATTTACTAAATTTAGTAATTACTACGTCTTGGTGCCATGTATATTGTCAGAGTCAAAGTCTAAACATTTATTAGACTAACTAGTCGTCCCCGCGGCTTCGCCCGCTTTTATCAAGTTAATAAATTAAAGGTAAGCAAAGCTTACAAAACCCGACTTCACCGCTTATATTTTAGCTTTGGCTTGATCGATTTCGATAAAATTTATATGGGACTACCTCAGCATCTACTAAACAAAAAAATATTTTTTTAGAATCGGTTCACAATATCGGTGAACATACATAAAAAAAATCTTACAGTCGAACATAGAACCTCCTCCTTTTTTGAAGTCGTTAAAAAGTAGCTTATGTGCTAATCTTATATATTAGGTATAAGCTATGTCCTTTTTAAATTTCATACAAATCCGTTCAGCCGTTAAAGCGTAAAGAGCGAACAAACATATTTACACACTTACACACAAACTTTCTGATAGTTTTGTTCGTTACAATACGATTTAAATTTAAGCATTATTTTATTGAAATTAAAAAAAATAAAAATTTAAACCCGCTTTTTCTGTAATTTTATGTAATCTCCTTTTAATTTCCTTCATTTTGATACCCTACTGGTATATAACGATAGGTTTGGTTATATTTTATCACCGTATCACTATTTCGCGCCAAATTCCGCCATATTGTTCTTTTTAGGGTTCCGTACCCAAAGGGTAAAACGGGACCCTTTTACTAAGACTCCGCTGTTTGTCCGTTTGTCTGTCAGTCTGTCACCAGGCTGTATCTCATGAAACGTGATAGCTAGACAGTTGAAATTTTCATATATGATGTATTTATTTTGCCGCAATAACAACAAATTCGAAAAATCATAATATAATAAATAATTAAGGGGGCTCCCATACAACAAACGTGATTTCTTTTTGCTCGTTTTTGATAACGGCAACAGGTAGACGCTTGAAATATTCACAGAATATGTAGTTATATATTCACTTTAAAAACAAATAACTAAATTAAAATTAAACAAATATTTAAGGGGACTCCCATACAACAGACATGAATTTTTTGCTGTTTTTATAGATTATGGTACGGAACCCTTAGTGCGCGAGTCCGACTCGCACTTTCTGGTTTACGTACTGGTTTTTTAAAAACATCTATTATGAACAGTTGTGTGTTTAGGACGAATATATACGCGCGTACAAAATACACACATAAAACATAACCCTTTATTGTCAGTCGGGTAATAAAATTACACCTATAAAATTATATTCTTATTGAAATGCTTTTTAATTAGGAATTTAAATTAATAAAACGCATATAAAACGTGATAGAGTTCATAGAAAATTAAAAATAGCAAAACCCGCGTGGGTTCAATCTCATCAAACATTTCTAAAGTCTATGTTTGATCAACTTTTCTAGACAGTAGCTGGTTTGTGGATGTCATATAAAGGACGTCAAGATGGTCGGCAGACAGGAGAATCATAGACACATTCATATTTTATTATCTAGGCAAGCATGCTCCATCGTCGACCACATCGTCGCTTACCATCATGTGAGATAGTGGGCAAACGTTTGCCTAAACCGAATAAAATAAAATCTAATACGAAAATCGCATTCGTAATTAAAAACTACATAAAACGGAGTTCCCGCGATGAACAATCTGCATACAAATTTTGTACGGAACCGAGTACACGCGAGTCATACTTGAAATTGGCCGGTTTTTTACAATTAATTATATAGCAACCACTATCATTATTTATTATGACCTCGCCCTCAATCAATTCGAGAAGACAAGATAAAATATATAATAAATGAGTTTATTTATCTGAGTACGATGTACCAAAAATGTAGTAACATTTTTGTCCAATTTAAATAAATTTTTATTCCTGTAATTTAGTTCGTCCTTCTGTCATCATAACATATATTAATCAAACAAGCTTATGTAAAACTATAAGATTTTAAACGAACAAGTTCAGTCACTTATAAAAAACAGTATATTTAAAATGTATTTTTCATTTTCGAAAAAAATTAAGAAAATATTTTTTTTATCTATTATACATCACGGTAGCGTGTTTCCTATTTTTATTACAATCTAGTCAAGATTAGGCTAATAAGTAACTTAAATTTAACTTATTCTGCTGAATTCAAAATATCCAAGAATGTGTCCATTACCACTAAACATCTCTTTTTGTCTCTATTAAGGCGAAGACGCTTTATTCATGTGTTATTTTTGAGCAGCACTTATAAAAAACTCTACTAACACTATAAAAAAAATGGTTCTATTAGTCTTTGAGCTGAGAATATCGATAAGTTAAAAATAGTCTATAAAAATAGAGTCACGGTTGAATGCAGTGGCGGATTTACAGATTTGCCGCCCGCAGGCTATTATATGTTGCCACCCCTACTGACCTCTGCAATTAGATACCCTACTTCACAATCTAATCTTTGGGTTACTACTTGATTCCGAATGTCATCGCTAATTTCGCCTAAGTCGAGCATCCGAATTGCCGATAATGGAATATCATCGATGTACCACATTTTCGACTAGCAATTAATTAGTTCGAGTGTCCGTTTCCCCGGCTGACAGTGCAGTAAACATATTTGAAAATAAAAGGATAATAAATGTTTAAATATGGAATACATGTAAATAATTTATATTTATAAACATATAATTATATGTTCATCACATAACAAAACCTATCTTTATTATATATATAAACAGCCGTGCCTCGCGGCTTCGCCCGCTATTATCAAGTAAAAAGTAGCCTATGTGTTAATCCAAGGTATAATCTATGTACATTCTAAATATCATCCAAATCCGTTCAGCCGTTGAAGCGGGAAGAGGGAACAATCATACTTACACACAAACTTTCGGATTTATAACATTAGTAGGATGTCATGCAAATAACGTCAATTTGTATTTTTGTAACATTTCGTTCCGCCATTTTGTATCAAAACACCGTGAAAGTTATTTCATATTACGTATAAATACTAGATAATTATTTCTTCATCTTGTTTTTTTTTTGATGCGCGTTTGCACGAAATTTGAATAAAACCATAAAAATGTACGTAATATACACCTTTATAAAGCAAAACAGTAAAGGAGAAAATTATCTGTGGTGAAAAAAGGTGCTCGCATTGACGTATACCTATCAGTCCCTTATTATAGCATTGTAGGAACTAGGGTGCTTCACCAGTTTTGTATGCGGCGTGCCGTCCGTATTTTTTATGTCCTTGAAAAGGTTTACTCGCTGAACGACGACCAGACGACTCAGTTGGCGCAGTGGACAGCTGTCCGCCCTCTGTGCCGTGGGTCCTGGGTTCGATTCCCGGCAAGAGCACAAATTCCTTCACAAGGAATATTTGTGCTTCTGGTTCTGGGTGTATTGTGTGTGTGATGTGAATGTTTCCGGCACCCACGATACAAGTCTTTGAACTTCGTGTGGGGCTGTGAGTGTGAATGGGTTTGTTTTTGTTTGTTTGTTTGAGAACGTCCCGTACGCATTTAGTCACGCAGTCGCAAATCATCCCATTCGCAGAATGTCCAATTATCAAATCGTCCCATTTGCAGAGCGTCCCATTCTCAAGCGGTCCCTTTCGCAGTACGTCCCATTCTCAAATCGTCCCATTCGCAAAATGTCATACATCATATTAATAACAATAATAAAAATAATACTGTCTGTTTGTTCGTTGCGTTTCTCAACCTATATCTACCTATATCAGTATGACAAATTGTAATTATCTCACTTGTAACGAGATTAATCGATAGTTTCAATTTTCTATGCTAGAACAGTGATTAAATTCAAATGGGTGCTTAAATAGGCAACTTAATTAGAAATACTTTTAATTAGAAAATACCGAGCCGTTTAGGTAAGTACAGGTTCTTAATCATCTGTGATATAATCTATACTAATATTATAAAGAGGTAAGGTTTGTGAGTTTGTGAGGTTGTAGGGGGTTATCTACTGAAACGATATTGAAAATTATTTTAACAATAGAAAGTTACGGTATTTGTGAGTTATATCATAGGCTATGTTTTTTAACTCGGGCGACACCGCTCAGTTAGTATTATATAAAAGGTTACTTTGAATTTGCGCTTTATTTTTGTGTTGGATAATTGGTTGTAATCGTAGCTCGGCACTTTACAAACTTATAAAAAAAAATTTTTTTTAAGGTTTTTTTTATATTTTTTTTGTGTTGCATTATCGATACCCGACCCCCCCCGTGAAGTCTTCTTCTGCTTAGCGTTTGTACCGGCTTGTGCCAGGGTCCGCTTTCCGACTAAGTCTTCTCCACTTTGCATGGTTGTTAGCATCCTCGGTATTTAGAACGTTGGCTCTCATGTCATCTTTCACAACGTCAAGCCATCGTCGCTTGGGCCGGCCCTTGGGTCTAGCGCCTGTAACCACGAGGTCTAAGCATTGCCTACCAACATACTCCACCGGTTTTCTTGAAACGTGTCCCATCCACCGCAGACAATTTCTGTCAGCTTGTGCGCTAAGTCACGAACTCCAATGCTACCGCGGATGTGCTCGTTACGTATACGATCCATACGCGTAACGTTGCTCATCCACCGCAACATCTTCATTTCAGTAACGTGAAGCTGTAATATGGGCCACGTCTCACTACCATAAAAGAGCACGGGTCTGATAATGCTTTTGTAGATTAGACCTTTAAGTTTTGGTGGTATCTTCTTGTCACAGAGAACGCCAGTGACTTCCCGCCAAGCGGCGCTAATACGGGCTTTGACGTCATGATCGATATCACCAGACGATTGTAACACACTTCCAAGGTATCGGAATGTTTGGCATCTGTCAACCAGCTCATTCCCTATCCGTGAAGTATGGAGCGCTAATTCAAAGTAACCTTGTATAAGTAAGTGATGCCGCGGGACGCAGCTAGTGAAGTAATAATTTAGTTACTTTTAGCGTATGTTGTGTTTACATCAAGAACGTTGTCCACTACATTGTTATACAAATTATGGTTTTGGCTCTGTCCTCAGCAATATGCTGAGCTTGCAGACCTTTTCCGGCAAATGCTGTAACAGTTTTAACAGTTAGTAACAGTTACTGTTAATTTATTTTTTTATTAAAAAACTAGCCTCGCCCCGCGGCTTCGCCCGCTTTTATCAAGTTGAAAAGTAGCCTATGTGTTAATTCAAATTTCATCCAAATCCGTTCAGCGGTTAAAGCGTGAAGAGAGAACAAACATACTTACACATTTACGCACAATTTTCGGATATTAGTAGGATGTGAAAAATTAACTTTAAGCGTGATAATTATGTTAGTTAACACATTCCCTATTTAAACACCAATTGGAATCGCAAATTGCCTATTTTTTATTTTTTTATTCATGTAAGGCAAACTTTTGACCACCATCTCACCTGATGGTAAGCGACGATGTGGTCGACGATGGAGCATGCTTTTACGGTAGTTACGTCCATGCATACATATGGAGTCATACGACCTATACTAGATTATCAGATAAGTAATATATTTTGTGAACTTGTGAAGTTGTTTTATTTTGGACGTGTAGACATGAAAGTTATCGAAAATATTAATTTTTTTAGACGAAAAGCAAAGGTCCAAGCATGTTTTACGAATCGTTGCAGGGAACTCACTGGCTTGTTATAGCCCTAGTATGGTGGACAGGGAACGTGTTAAAGTTCGTCGGATTAATTATTTATTCTAAATGTACTCGTAAATAAATACAATAAACGTAGTAATTATCTATAGATAAAAATGTAGCAGACACGTGGTCTTGGGGTCAGAGCAGGCAGACTAACTTAACTAAAGTCACGTGTAAGATATTAAGTATGCAAGCAAACAATAAATATAACGTTCTCAGGAGATTTTATCGTAACTATTACAATAGATTCAAGGTTTTACTTAACTACAATTCTATAAGATCGTAGTATGCTAAAGTAATAACTAAGAACATAATAATTGTGTATTTGTAACTTTTGTCACATATATGTATAATATAACATACCTACTAGCCGTGCCCCGCGGCGTAGCCAGTGTCAAGTATAATAATATATTTTACCTAGTATTAACACTAAGGCTTTTTTAAACAAACAAACAAAACAAACGCATTCACACTCACAGCCCCAACACTAAGTTCAAAGACTTGTATCGTGGGTGCCGGAAACATTCATATCACACACACATTACACCCAGAACCAGAAGCACAAATATCCCTTCGGAAGGAATTTGTGCTACTGACGGGAATCGAACCCAGGACCCACGTTGGTTCTTTTATAGGTAGACTAGCTTTTGCCCGCGGCTTCGCTCGCGTTAAGAAGTATTATTTTAAAATTGACAAAGTTTCATACAAACTTTCATCCCCTATTTTATCCCCTTGGGGGTAGAATTAATCAAAATCCTTTCTTAGCGGATGCCTACGTCATAACATCTACCTGCATACCAAATTTCAGCCCGATCCGTCCAGTGGTTTGGGCTGTGCGTTGATAGATCACTATGTCAGTCAGTCAGTCAGTCACCTTTGAGTTATATATATTTAATAATAAAGAAGAAGATTGTCGATACTATAAAAACTGGGCGCTACATCATCATAATTAAACTAATTAGGTACCAGGGGTGTGTAGTTCTTGTTTAGATGACCTCTACTTATCTTTAACTTTGTAGGTACTTAGTTTGCTTTTAGACAAAAAATAACATCACAGTAAAATTATAAACCTAAAATTTAAAATTAGTTTATAAGTGTGTTTGTTTTCTCTTCAAGTTATAACGGCTGAACAGATTTGATAAAACTTGGAAGCTTATTGAAGCTTGTACCTATATAGGATTAACATATAAGCTACTTTTTAACTTAATAAATACGGGCGAAACATCGGGGCACGGCTAACTATTCATAAAAGGATAAAATACTCTATAAAACTTCTATAGTTAAACTATGTTTTGTCTTATTTTGATTGAAGTTAAATGTCATGCGCTTGAATAAGTTGAATAAGTTGATAAGTAATTAATTATATACCATCATTGGTAAGTAGTGCTCAATCCTGCATCGGTTTAGAAGCGATAACCAGACAAAATCAAATAAAAATCATTTTTTTTCAAAAGAAAAATATTTTTTTTGTTAGTTAATTGTGGTGCAGACAGTATAGTAACTGTCAAGTAAACTATGACTACTCTTAGAGAGCTGTTAACATAATAGCTTATGACTGCTACGAGTGCTAAGTGCTACGGCATCATTGAACTAACATGTGACGAGGGGTCACGAGAGGTCACAGCTGTTTATGAATTACGACAATGTTAGATACTTACCTACCTAGGTAGGCGTTTTTATTTTCAATTCTTCTTTTATTTTTATTCTTATCGGTTATTAATTCTAAACCACCCCGTGCATGACTGTGCATTACTTACCAATAACGGTATATTTATTTACTTATCAAAAAATTAGTTATAAAACTACTCGCTTATTTTGTTTCCTACCTGTTCTTTACCTCAAATATATTTAGCTAAGTAAATAATTACATGTCCAAGGTCAGTAAGCGGTTACTATTTTTTGCTGAACTGCTTTGTAACATTGTATTTATAACTTGGTTGCAAAGTGGTACAAACCCAAAGATCTATGGGAATGAAATTCCGACTTGTAATCTTTAGTAAACATGACCCAATAGCATCAAAGAATACGCGATACGCAAATGAAAATCAGGGAAATCCCAAAAAAAAAATTTATTGAGTAATTTTTTTTTATACACAAAAATGGAGGAGGTCCAGTCGACTGTATTTTTTTTATGTGTTTTACCTCATAGCTTCTTTCCACGTCAACCGATTAAGTTTTTTTTCTTTTGTTTGATAGATTTTCCTTTCCTATAGGTCCCATTTAAATTAAATCTAGATCTGATCAGTAGTTCTTGAAATATCGTCAATAATGCGTGTTTAGTACATCTAATCTGATTAAAGTTCCGAAGATAACCGAGTGAAGTCGGTTTTTTACCGACTTCACAAAAAAGGAGGAGGTACTCAAGTCGACAGTATTTTTTATTTAGAGCTCTTCATAACTTCTCTCCACGTGAGCCGATATATAAATATTTTTTTTGGTTGGTTTTTTTGTTGGTCGCATTTACATTCTTTCGTTGTGAGCCGATTTTGATGATTATTATTATATTTTTATTTGAAAGCTGGTGCTTTTCATGTGTTCCCATTGAAAGTTGATCAAGATCTGATCTCTAGTTTTTGAGATAAAGACAATAATGCGTGTTTAATACATTAAATCTGATCAAGGTTCCAAAGATAAAGCGGTGAAGTAGGTTTTTTTAAGCTTTGCTTGCTTTTAATTATGTCACTTCGAATTACATTTAAGAGATGGTGTGGTACGTTCACAGGGTCATCTAGTACACAATAGTAACAACATCTAATAACAAGACAAACTGTCAAACGTCATTCATTTACCGTTGACATACCTCCAGTTCGCCGAAGCGTTTCGCTTCTAAGCTTATTATCCGTACAGCGAAGGAGTGGAACTCATTGCCTGCGTCTTTGTTCCCTGAACGGTACAATCTGGTTGTCTGTCTAGAGTAAATAGGTCTTCTAGGCAAGCATGTTCCATCTTCAGCCGCATCATCATTTTCCATCAGGTGAGATAGTGGTCTTTTTTTTTTTATTTGTGACAGGCTAGTGTTTGACCACTATCTCACCTGATGGTAAGTGACGATGTGATCGAAGCTGGTAAACACACTAGACCTGGAATACGCAGGCTCTCAAGAATAACTGCCGGAACACCGTATTTGGCTTGGCCGCAGATTTTCAACTTGATGGTGGTAAGATACTTTGGTAGCAAGCCAGCCGAGCAACTCACAAAATGCTCTACCACCTCTCAAATGTCACCTGATTAGCACCACCCGGGGACCACGTGTAGGGAGTCAGACTTAAGGGGTATCCTCCTACGGACGTGGGTGACTCAGCCCCAAAGTCAAATGCTTGCCTAACCATCTTAAAAAAAACTAGTAGTGCCCCAGGGCATCATCATCGTTTATCAAGTTAAAAAGTAGCCTATGTGTTGATCCTAGGTATAATCTAAGTACATTCCATATGTGATCCAAATAAGTTCAGCCGTCACTGCGTAAAGAGGAAACAAACATACACATTTATACACAAACTTTCGGATTTATAATATTAGTATGATTATAAACATACATAAACATAATCGCTTTCACACTCACAGCCCCACACTAAGTTCGATGACCTGTGTCGTGGGTGCTGGAAACATTCACATCACACACACAATCACAACCAGAACAAGAAACACAAATTATCCATGGGGAGAAAACTTGTGTTTCCGCCGGGAATCGAACCCGATACCCCTGCTTAGAAGGCGAACGCTCAATCAACTTAGCCAACAGGCAGTTCGAATTATACCTAAATAAGCTTGAAAGATATTTATTAGACATAGACATATATATTTATTGGTAATGTACATTACAGGTCATTCAGTAAAACATAAGAAAATAAAAAACAGTAGCTGGTACGTAATATAGAACATATTAACCAATATAAAATATAAATATTAGATATTAATAATATTGTCATTGTTATATTAGTTAAGTATAATACAAAAAATATTACTTAACATTAAATAAATAAACAATATTATCAACTTTTTTTTCAGATGGCGATGCTGCTTTGCACTGCTATGATAGACAATGACGTCAGCGCGTATTTGATAATACGCCCAAGAAAAAAAAGTCCTAGTCAACCACCGACACGAATTACTGAAAATAATGTAACGGACACAAGAAAAGTTTCCGCAGATTACTCTAAATATAGCTATATAATTACTACGTATTTATAGTATTTAAATATAATATAATAATTTACTAAAAATATATTGTTAATTAAGAAAGATACTCGAGCTTATCAGTACGTTCTATTGTACCTATATTCTACTCTAAATATCTTCACACAATTGGCCTTGATTCTGATGTCACACACTAAATTAAATTTAAACTATTCCTGTCTTTTACAAAATAGGAACACAAGACAGAGATAGCATATTGTTGTGCTGTCAAGTTAGTCAGAACTTAGATGTCTATGCAAGCTTAGTCGAGTATGTGTTGTGTTGGTGTTGACTAAAAACAAGCGCCTTTCTGCTTCTGCTGTTCATATTTTAATTTATAAACTAGCGTGACAGCACTAAAATGCATGCTATCTCTGTCTTGTGTTTTATTTTGTAAGAGACAGGGATTTAAATTTAATTTAGAGAGTGTACATCAGAATCGAGGCCAATATCTGTCTCATTCGGTTAGAAATATTACGATAATATTATAGTAAATCATAGTAAACAATGATTAGAATCAATATCAGATGTTACGAGACAAAAAGCTACATACCTACAAGTTAATATATAAATATACATAGATATTCAAAATATCGCAACATTGTATTCATATCTAGAATATCTACTAATATAAACCGCGCGCGATGAGAAAGGGATTCGATCTTCTGGAGCTGAGACGCGAGCTGTCCGCCGGCCAGCAGCCGTTGGCAAACTCGCGTCGAAGTTCGAACTTTCTTGGTAAAGCTACTTGAGAATTGTCATTTTCTAATTACTTTAACAAGTTTCCATCCCATTCTCGTCGCGCGCGGATGCATATAATAAACTAAGCCAGGCATGAGGTTCGGCTCGACCCCCACTCCCCCTTAACACCTCATCACGTAATTAACGGACGCCCCCTTATGTAACAGCCCAACGCATGTCATGCAGTTAGTATTAAGTCGCATGCATTCCAGGCAAAATTACGCTCTTTAAGGCATATTGTCAGGGCCTGTACACGGGCGGTCTGTGGTTCAGGTATGCCAAAAAATCGCTAAACACTCTACGTATACAGTATAATAACATTTTCAGGATGATGTTGAGACTTCCCCGTTATTGCAGTGCCTCCGAAATGTTTGCTCAAAACCGAACTGACGGTTTTCATGCCGTCATTCGGAAAAAAGCAGCTTCTCTTTTAAGGAGGGTCAGGGGAAGTGACAACATCATACTGAAAACTGTGGCAGAAGATCTGCGCGCGCCTGTGCTGAGGCATTTCGTGCGGGTAATGACAGAAGTTGGAGATACTCACTCCTCTAATTACCAGTCGCACGGAATGCTTCTCAAGTACAGAATTAATTAATGTAAGCAAAATTTCTAAAAATTTCTAATTATATTTTATTGTATAGGTACTAACATATTTTTAAGTTTTGTGTTACTAACAAATGGATCATGTTGTCCGAAATAAATATATTTTGATTTGATTTTGATTCCACTAAGGCTCATTTTTGTATGTTATTAGGTGGTATTCGTGAGTAATCAAAAATAATAATCAATAAATAATAATAAAAAATATTGTATGTGAGTATTTTTTGTCGTTTTAATTATGTGTAAGTTATAGCAGTAAATTCAGAAAGGGAATGTTATCGCTTGAGACGGGGATTGAACCCGCGCCGCGGCTATAAAGTGTCATAAGTATCCTATTTTATTTTACAATTTCGTCGCTTCAGCCGGGGCTTGAGTAGCTCAGCGGGTACTGACACCCTATGGCCGCGGCCCTCGGGTAAAATACCGCCTCAAGCGATAATTATCTTTTTTTGAATTACTTTAATTCAGCCTAGCATGGCATTGGCCATAAACAGTGGCGGATTTACCAGCAGGCTGAGTAGGCTGAAGCCTATAGCGGCAGATTTTAAGGGCGGCAATTCATGCTAATTACGGGCAAAAGGGGGTGTAATATAGTGCCCATACTATCGTCCTAGTTGCACCAACTTTTTTAATGAAATTGTAACTTTATGATATAGGAGTCATAATATTTCATTGACAATTTTTTTTTTATTAATGTGATTTTGCACCAAAGATTCGAATTGTAGAGGTCGATAAGGGCGGCAAAACTTGAATAGCCTACTGGCGGCAAATGTGTAAATCCGCCACTGGCCATAAAAACAAAAAATATGTGTATGTTCTTTAAGATCATCACCTATAATTTAAATAAAATAATAATGTTGGAGAATGTATACTTTCTAGTATCGAATACTGGTTTCTTCTACAAGGCTTTCTTGGCCGTGGTGGGTGTTGGACTTATGCTTAGTTTGCATTCTGCCTAGGCTGGGCGCTGGGACTAACTGCTCCCAGGGTGTGTATCGAGTGCGGCAATACAGAGTGCCGCACTCTGGTTAGGTCCAGTATTTTAAGGGGGGAAACAAGTTCGGGCTGGGCTTGCTCCGGACTACCCCCCTTTTGTGGTCGTAGTTAGTTCTCTCTGTCCGTACTGGGCCGGAATCAACCTCAGGGCTTGTTCGTGCCAGTCTGGCGCGAGTGCGAAGCCCGAGGGTCTCACGGCGTTTCCTGGGTCGAGTTGGTGGTGGTGTGTCTATACCGGTAGTTAGGTCTCAACTCTCATACTTTCCAGTATAAAAAGTACCTCTATGACGTATCCACACGCTCCCTACTCGAGAGATAACCCGCGGCGATTGAACAATTTGACTATTGCATAGAATGAGATGTATACAGTCAAAACTCTTAACCAGTCAAAAGTACTTAAAAAAACAGGCAAAAGTAATTTTTGAACAGGTTAGTTACCTATCTATATATAATATAATAATATACTAGTCGTTTACGCAGAACCGAGATCTCGCGCCTACATTTTGCCTCTTATAGAAAAACTTTTGAGGTTACTTGCTTATAACTTTTTTTAATATAATATTTGTTGGATTTCTATATTTATTTAGCAAGTACGGGATATAACGGATATTATAAATATTTCTACTATGATTATACGTAAGTTTCAGCGTTCCGACTAGATAGACCCCGGGACAAAATAGGTCTAAAAATAGTGACTTTGGTGGCCAAACGAATCGTTATTTTTCAACATATTTTTTTTAAACCGGTTTCGTACTCTACTCGTCAAGTCGTAGTTTTACATATTCTATGAGAATTTGAAGTCATTCGCTTATATGCTTTAGACGCTAGATGCCTCTGACAGACGGACGGACGGACGAACGGACAGACAAAGTGTTGAACGACCCAAGTCAACTTAGAGATCTCGCTTCGCTCGAATAAAATCGTTTGTTGTGCGTTAGTCTCACAAAAATGCGAGAACAGCTCAGCTGATTTAGCTGATTAATTTTTTTGTTGTGTTCGTAATTGTCAGGGCAAAGTTTGTATGTACATTTTTTTAATCCACCGGAAATTGCTAACGCGCGAAGCCGGCCTGTAATTTAAAAAAACATAACTGTGCGTTGCGACGCCTGCCGCCCGCTGTGTAGATTATGTTGAATCAGGATAAATTATCATCACCTTACCATCAGTTGATATAGGGGACAAACGCTGGGGGCTCCCCATAAGCGCAGAGAACCTCCACGTGGTGCCCCTGGAAACTGTCTGAGCCCGGTAACGCAGGTGTTCAGACAGGCTAATACTCTGCCTCACAGTTATCAAGTGCGGGAACTGTGAACGGGATGTCGAAAACATTGAGGGATTCGTCGGGGAGGTTTATAAAAGGCCCTTCTCAGGGCCCCTCCTCCGACATCATCTCTACGGACCTCCCTGAGGCTGTAGAAGGAAAAGGCCCTTCTCAGGGCTACTCCTACCCTCCGGCGGACCTCTTGGAGACTTCAATGGAGGGTGCGGGAGTGTCGACGGACTTGTCTGAAGAGACAGATGGGGGTGAGGGCAGCTGCCGAAAGCGGCCGTCTACTTCGTACTTCGTGCCAGGACATTTAGACTCTGACACGGAGACCGAAGGAACGGCTGCCGCTAAGGTGCACACTGCCAGAAGAGGGGGAAAGAGAACCGCCAAAGCGAGCCTCTCTCGCAAGGACTTCGTCAAAAGTTCTCCGGCGTTGTCGGACGGGGAGCTGGAGGAGCTCCTGCGAGCTAGACGCTTCAAGAAGGCACCGGCTGCTGTCGTTACTGGCACGACCTGCACAGAAAGTGAGTCTGATGCCTGTGCGTTGGTGGGTGATATCAGTACGCTGAACGCCCAGGAGCTGAGGGCGCATGCGGGTGAAAGCCTCGCCTGCATTTTGGAGGTTGCCAGGAAATCTGGCAACCTCAAAGGCGAGTTCGTAGGAAGACTGAAGAGGTCAACATCGACACTGAGGGAGGTGGTCGATGCCCTAGCGAATAGGAGCGAGGCTGAAGAGACGCGGCGGCTTAGAGCTGAGAACTCTCGCCTGCGCCTCGAGGTTGAGTCTCGCAAGGCGGAGGTGAAGGCGTTGCGTCGCGGCTTTACCGAAGCCAAGTCGGAGGCTGCCGCGGCTGCCACTGCTGCCGCCGTGACTGAGAAACAGGCACCACCAGTCCCTATACTGGGTGCCGAAGTTATAGAGGAACTGAGGCGCTCCTTGACCACTACGTTCGGGCAAATGCTCAATGCCCGACTCGCGGTGGTCGAGGACCGGCTTTTGCCAGCCCCGAAGGTCCGTCCTCCTCTTAAAGCGGACACTAAAAACGCCAAAAAGACTGCGGCAGCTGTCGGGCCACCAAAGACAGCTATTGAGCCGGTTCGCAATTCCGCTCAAAAAGTGGGCAAGCGCACTCAGGCACTTAAGATTGTCGCCACCACTACTGAAGTACCGGATGTGGGTCCCTCTTCCTCTGGGACTATCCCCTCCGCTGTCCCTCAGGCGGAAACTTGGGTAACGGTGGTGAAGAGAGGCAAAGGGAAGGGGAAGGGGAAGTCTTCTCTTCCTCAACCTGTACCTGCGGTTGCCCCCACATCTCGTGTCCCAACCACAAGGGCTAAGCCGGTAGCCTCTGCTGCTTCGAAGGCCAAAGCTGTGCTGAAACCCCCAAAATCTGCGGCTGTAGTTCTGTCGCTTCTACCCGAGGCTGCGGAGAAGGGGGTCACGTACGGCACAGTAATGAACGTGGCGCAGGAGAAAATCGATCTCCAGGAGCTTGGGATCGATCGGCTCCGCTTCCGCCAGACGGCCACGGGAGCCAGAATGTTAGAGATTCCTGGCTCCCAAAATAACGAGAAGGCGGACAAGCTTGCGGAGAAACTGCGCGGCGTCCTGTCCGAAGTGGCTAACATCGCCAGACCCGTTAAATCCACTGATTTGAGGATTACGGGCCTGGATGATGCGGCCACGAAAGAGAAACTGGCGGCAGCGGTTGCCAAGGCGGGAGCCTGTAACGTCCAGCTGGTCAAGGCTGGGGAGATACGCCCCGGCATAAGCGGCGTCAGCTCCGCCCTTGTGTCTTGCCCGACTTCAGCAGCCAAAATACTGCTGGAAAAGGGCAGGCTTTTAGTGGGGTGGAGCTCAGTGCGCGTGGTGGCACTGGCGGCGCGTCCCATGCGCTGCTTCAAGTGCATGGGTCTGGGACACACGCGCGCCCAGTGTCCAGCGGCTACTGACAGGGGAGACCTGTGTTTTCGTTGTGGTGGCACAGGCCATCGGGCAGCCAGCTGTAGGAAGGCCGAGCCTCGCTGCGCGATATGCGCGGAGTCGGGGCGGCCTTCCGGACATGTAATGGGGGCACGTAATTGCGCCCCTCCAAAGACGAAGGGGAAGGCCACTGGGACCCAGGCCCTCCCCGCGGCAACTAGCCGGGCTACCCCCGAGGTTGCATGCCAGTCTGCGTGCGAGGAGGTTGTGATGTCTGATTGAACTAATGGATCAGGTCCGGCATCACAACTTCCTCCAGACTAATCTAAACCACTGCGCTAGAGCACAAGACCTGCTAATGCAGAGCATGGCGCAGTGGCAAATAGATGTTGCTGTCGCGGCGGAGCCGTACTTTGTTCCCTCCCATTCCTGCTGGGTTGGGGACCTGGACGGTTCCGTTGCCTTAATAAAACGGGCGGGTGGTGGTCCCCCTCTCTCAGTCGAAGAGAGGGGTTCAGGGTACGTCGTGGGCAAATGGGGAGAATACGCCGTTGTTGGCACGTATTTCTCTCCCAATAAAACCGTCGCGGAGCTGGAGGCCTTTCTGGACCTCCTGGCCGCGGCGGTAAGAAGGCAAGTGCCACGGCAGGTCCTTCTTCTGGGAGACCTTAACGCCAAGGCCCGGGAATGGGGCAATCCGTCTACTGACTCTCGCGGTGCGACGGTCAGCGAATGGATGGTTGCCTCAGGACTGACCCTGCTGAATAGAGGGTCGGTCCACACGTGCGTGCGATGGAACGGGGGGTCCGTGGTGGATGTGTCGTTCGCCACCCCGTCTGTCGCAGCGCGTGTCCGGGCCTGGAGGGTCATGTCGGAGGTGGAGACTCTCTCAGACCACAAATATATAAGGTTTGAGATCTCTACCTCCGACAGCCAGGGTGGGTGTCAGTGCGTGGTGCGGGCGGCTTTTCCGCGCTGGACGGTAAGTCGACTCGATGCCGAACTGGCGAAAGAGGCGGCGATCGTCCAGTCGTGGTTTGCTGCCCCCTTGCATCCGGATGTGGATGTTGCGGCGGGCCGTTTCCGCGAAGCGGTGACGGCCGTTTGCGACACGGCCATGCCGAGATCCCGGAACCGTCCCGACCATTCAGAGGTATTTTGGTGGAGTTCGGAGATTGCTGATCTCCGAGCTGTCTGCTCTAGAGCGCGGCGGCCCTATACGCGCTGCAGGAGGCGGCGTCGGGGCCGTACCGATGATCAGATGTCGGCTGATGAGCTGGCTGCTGAGCTCCGGCTTTACGGTACATACCGTGAAGCCAAGCGAGAGCTGCAGCTAGCTATTGGCCAGGCCAAATCTCAGGCTTGGGACGAAGCCCTGGAGGGGCTAGACAGGGACCCTTGGGGGCGTCCGTACAGAGCTGCCCGGAAAAAGTTCCGGGGCCAGACGCCCCCCATTGCGGAGTCCCTGGAGCCAGAGCTTCTGGGCAGGGTGCTGGGGGGGCTCTTCCCCGAAAGCAGCCCTCACCACGTGCCACCGATAATGGCGCCTTCCCCCCCGGAGGAGTTTGACCATGCTTCTATTCCACCTTTGTCAGAGGTGGAAATGGAGACTGCGGTCGGGCGTCTGCGGGGGAAAAGGACGGCGCCGGGCCCAGACGGCATTCCAGGACGGGTCCTAGGAATCGCCCTAGGAGAGATGGGTGACCAGCTTCGGGAACTGTTTGACGCATGCCTCTCGTCAGGACGGTTCCCGAAGGTGTGGAAAGACGGTCGACTGTGCCTGCTGCGGAAGGAGGGTCGACCCTTCGACTCGCCTTCCGGATACAGGCCAATAGTATTGCTGGATGATACGGGTAAGCTATTAGAGAGAGTCGTGGCTTCCCGTGTCATCCGGCACCTAGAGGGTACTGGGCCTGGGCTTTCAGCGGCCCAGTATGGGTTCAGAGCGGGGCGGTCTACAATAGACGCCCTGCTTTGGCTTAAGGAGTGGACGCAGGACGCGGTTAGAGAGGGGGAAAAGGCGTTGGCTGTCTCACTTGATATAGCTAACGCCTTCAACAGCCTCCCGCACGGAGCAATACAGGAGGCGCTCCGCTATCACGGAGTGCCCTTGTATCTGCGGAGGCTGTTGGCGGACTACCTCCAGGATCGCGAGATCCTGGTGGTAGGACGCGACGGTTTGAGGCGCCGTCGCGTCTCCTGCGGGGTTCCACAGGGGTCGGTACTGGGCCCACTACTGTGGAATATAGGCTACGACTGGGTGCTTCGCGGCACGCTTCCCGCAAATATGCGGGTCGCATGCTATGCGGATGACACCCTTGTCGTAGCCAGGGGGAGGGACCTCAAGGAAGTGGTGCGGTTGGCCACAGTGGGTACAACTCTCGTGGTCGATCGCATACGCACTCTAGGGCTGGAGGTCGCCCTCTCCAAGACCGAGGCCCTATTGTTCCATGGGCCTCGGGGGGGACCCCCTCCAGGTACGCGCATAGAGCTGGACGGGGTCCCGGTCCCGGTTGGGACCCAGATGAAATATCTGGGTCTCATCCTGGACGGAAGGTGGGCTTTTGGGGCCCACTTTTCCCAGTTGGCCCCGAGAGTCGTGGGTGCCGCAGCCGCCCTGGGAAGGCTGCTGCCAAATGTGGGCGGCCCGAACGCGGCCTGCCGCCGGCTTTACTCCGGAGTGATCCGGAGTATGGCCCTGTACGGAGCACCAGTCTGGGTGGACGCCCTCAACCGCGGGAACAAGACCCTGCTGCGACGTCCGCAGCGGGTCATCGCGACGAGGGCGATACGCGGATACCGGACGGTGTCCTGGACGGCGGGATGCGTGCTTGCGGGTGACCCCCCCTGGGAGCTCCAAGCGGAGATCCTCGCCGAACTATACCACTTTGTGGCGGCGAGGAAATCCCGTGGTGACCCCCCAGCGTGGGAAGAGGTCACCCGCATGCGGTGGCGGGCGCGGGCTGCCCTGTTGCGGCGGTGGACGGAGGACCTAGCTCCACCGGTCCCCGGGCAGTGGACGGTGGAGGCCATCCGCCCGGTCCTTCGGAGGTGGGTGCGGCGGCGTTTTGGGTCGCTTACCTTTCGATTGGTGCAGGTGCTTTCCGGACACGGATGCTTCGGAAAGTACCTGCACCAAATCGCGAGACGGGAGCCGACCTCAGTCTGCCACGAATGTGGGGCGCTGGAGGATACGGCGCTCCACACGCTGGAGGTGTGTGCCGCATGGGGCCCACAGCGGCACACACTTTTAGCGACTATAGGCGGAAATCTTTCCCTGCCGAGCGTGGTAGACGCCATGCTCGGCAGCGAAAGATCGTGGCAGGCAGTGGTTTCCTTCTGCGAAGCGGTAATGGCGCAGAAGGAGGCCGCGGAGCGGGCCAGAGAGGCTGATCCCCTTTCTGACCCGATCCGGCGCAGACGGACGGGGGGGAGGAGGAGGCGGTTCGCCCGCCTCCTCTCTCCTCCTCTGTAGTGGGGTCACTGGTGGAGAGTCAGGGAACCTCTCCATCGGCTTGCACGGCTCCACACGTCTGGGGGGTGGCCTTGGTGAGCAAGGTCACCCCTCCATGGGCGCAGTGGCCCGGTTTGCATCCGGGCCTACCGCCGGGGCAAGATAGTGACTGCTAGCGCGACCCTATCTTGCCCCACCTCGGCGAGGGACTGCTCACGGGGGGGTTTTTAGTGGGTTCGAGCCCCACACACCCCCTTCCTTCACCCTGGGAGGGAAGGGAAGTGGCAGGCATTTTCCCCCCCACAAAAAAAAAAAAAAAAAAAAAAAAAGGGGACAAACGCTATATCCAGAGATAAAAAATTTGGTCGTGTAATTGCTAATTTCAATGCTCCAGGCCTTGATTCCAGCAAATACTCTTTTGTTATATGTAGGTATATAGGTTGAGCAAAGGGTACCTACTTTCAACTATTAAAACATTAGCGTTTCTAACCCCCCGTCGTAAAATAACAACCCTTTTTATAAGTTTAACGGATGATATACGTACTTGAAGCTCCCAAACGGCTGAACAGATTATATTTTAGTTTTTTGTTTAAAAGTTCTCTTAAACAAGTGTTCTTTAGCTATGTTTAGTGTAAATCTTTGCAGCCGTTTTCAAGGTAGTGCGCCGCGGATATTTTCAAAATTTTGATTTCGCTTGTTATTTATTATTATTTTATACATAGAAACGTCTAGCTACTATATATATCGTGTATACATTCAGAAAAAATGTTTTAACTGACGGTAATGCTCATTACGTACCATTAATAGCATAGCAACAAATTCGATATCCTCGAATGGAAATATTAAATAGCTTACTTATGACTTGCAGTCTTGACCCGTTCATTACAAGATCAATCCACTTTGTCACATTACGCACAAAGAGTTATTAATAAACGAGAACAGGCTTCTTTGTTCCCTGTGTACTGTTTGGATATAGTACGTATATGCAAGGATGTTGTAGCTAACGTAGGTTTGTTTCCTATCTCGATGCGTATATGTTTGTCTATATAAATACTCTGTGGTGTAATTATAAATGAAAAATGTGTCAACGATAACGTTCCTCCGAGTTTTTGCCGCGAAAGTGAAGAAATGGCGTTGTTGATTTTGTATAATTTTCCAAAACCTGTGATTCTTTGAGTGTTAATGTGTAATTAATAATAGTGGACTATTAACCGTAAATACTTAGTAAACGTGCAAAAATGTAGACAAATCATGCAAAGTTGAAAAACATGATTTTCGCTTTCGCTCCAAAACTCCAATAGAAGCTCTAGTAAAGTTTCTTCCACTTTACTAGGGCATGACTTGACTATGACTGGACCTCGACTGTTTTACTTGACTTTGACTGTGACTTGTGACTAGGACTTTTAATATGAAATACTCTTGAAATATATTATTACTTGACACTGGCGAAAACATCTTTATTCATAATCACAAGAAGCATGATGTCTCGCTTATGTGATAAGACTTAAATAACATAAATTCAGTTTTCTACTGTGAAAAATGGGAAAAATATCTAAATAATATGCACAAATTGTAATAAGACTCTAAAGTCGTCACAATATGTAAGTAGGTAATTCTGAAAACATGCTTTTGTGTCGTGTTGTGTCTCGATATCGAATGAGTCAACATACGGATCCAGGAATCTGATTAGGATTAATCTTTATTAACACAACGAAAGCCTAAATTGAACTAAGTAAATCTCGCTGACTATTTCCTCTTCGACCTAAAATCTCTTTTACGACCTAAAAAACACGATTGCACAGATTTTCACCAAACAAATCTAAGAAAACTCAATCAAGTTATCTTTCGAATAAAAAACCAGTCAAACCGTTGAGATACATGGGAATTGTTTGGCATACAACCTCTCATCTAACACGCATTTACAGTCTCCTTTCTGTCGTGCATAAAAATGCCACCATCATTATATTTGCCATTTTGGATATAGATTCCCAAAAAGAACGGTTGTTAGCGGCCAGCGTAACCCTTAAGAACCTTTTAGCCCCGGCCATCAGTTCTGCGTACAATATACCCTGCTCATTACCCCTTGCTACTCCGCATAAAAAATTAGAACGAAATAACACACGAATAATTATCTTCCTACTTAGTTTTAATTGGGACAACAGTGGAGACACTAAGTGCATGAATCATCAGCCCTCCTTCTCGTAGATGGCAATGGTTCCTTATATCTCTGCATGGAGCGCCAGCAGTTCTTCGCTGCAGCGCTGTATGTATCCATATATTCAGTACGACCGGGGAAGTCCGTGAACCAAGACTGGATAGATTTGGGAGCAACACCCGTATGAACAAGACCTGGAATATAAGTAATTATTTTACTGTTGTCCATGGCCGTAAGCTATTGGGTAAGTCTGCAAAGCCAGCAGGAATGAAAAGCCAGTGTGCCAGTGGTATCCAGTGTGTCAGTGGTGTACCCGAATGATCGACTAATTGGCGCAGTGGGCAGGTCTCAGCCCTCTGATATATCTTGGTCACGCGTTTTATGGCAAATTTTATATAACCGTTGACTGCTAGTATCGTTTCCCCCTCAAGAAAACAACATGTCATTTGAAGCATCAATTCCAGTGGTCTATCGTCAATGCATCGTCGCTTGCCATCTGGTGAGATAGTGGTCAAACGTTTGCCTATCTAGAATAATAAAAAGAAGGTTCTATACTTTTTGGTCTTTTATAATATACTTAATTGATATGATGGTTACTCACCTGGAGGGTTGATGGTGGGTCTGACTGTAGGTGGATTTTCAGTAAAGTGCGTTGGGTCCTTGTAACACCGCAGCACACCTAGCCGGTTGCTCTCCATCGGTATTGGTGCAGGCGACTGTGACGCAGCTATGATGGTGCGATAGTCTACGATTGGGGCAGCTGGCAAAACAAACGACATAATTTAAAAAGATTTTACTGATATCATTGGAAAATGATATCTGTAGAAATAGAAATAAATATCATTTTATTGCATACACTGGGTGTGTAAACTAAGAACTATGAAAATGAGGGTAAACTAAGAACTATGAAAATGAGGGTAAACTGCGTCTGGTTTTATAGGGACGAGTTCATCCATAACTCTAAATTATTGAACTGCCTGGGTGGGCTGTTCTTTAAGCAGCGGGAATCATGTCATTTCCCGATGGGAACACAAGTTGATAGTTTGTGTGCATAAGTGCTTGCAAATCATACATTCGCTTTAAAACACAAGTAAAAGTTCTCTAGTACCTAAAGTAAAACCTTGACTTGAACCATGACCCTTTACTTGACTTTGACTGTGACTGGTGACAAGGACAACTTCTAAGAAATTTAAAATATTTATTACTAGATAATGCCTGAACTTGGTACGTGGGCCAAGCCAAAAGGTAAGAAAAAGTATTAGACTTACATCTCTTTTTATAAGTAGCTTGATACATTGTGACCATTTTACTGTCGAGGTCGTCGCATGGATGGTCCAAGATATCGTTTGTTACGTCCACCATCTGGAAGAAAATTTTCCAACAGGTAAGATAGCCGCCTATTTGGCAATAAAATAAAAAGATGGCCACTTATAATCCCCTCACGAAATAACTTAATTTCGCTCACCCATAAATCAAGTATTATTTCCGGCTCGTTAAATGTGCAAATGCCTTCTTTCTACCTTATAGTACTGAATGCAATGCACCATGCACCATGCCATGAAGACTCCTCTTTGTAAAGACATAGAGTAGCGGGATAGTAGAAATATATGTAGAGGGGATAGAGACTGCAATTTCCGTCTCGTTGAATGAGTGAATGCTTACCGAGTGACTACTTTGTCAAGAGGTAGAGTATAGAGGAAGAGTGAGGAACTGCGATTCTGCTTCGCTGAATGTGCAAATGTCATAAGCCACTTACCACTAAAAAGTAATTTGACAGTTCTACTTTGTAAAGACAGATGAGTATTACCTAGTGTTGTAAAAGTGATGAAAAGGTCCTATAGGGAAAAGCCCAGCTGAAATGCTAAATAACTTGGAGCCTCGAAAATAGCAAATATCTTACAATCTTGCAACAATTAGGTTTGTATATTAAGCCAGGTATATTTTGAAAGGTCTGACCTGATTCTTCAACTGCTCATAGTCTTGGCAGAGTTTCCGTTCCCTCTCCAACAGTTGTTTGTACTGCTCAACCTTTGGGGAATAAGCATGATCGTCGCAGTGGCAATATGGCGCTACTGGAGCTGGGCGAGAGGGGGGCGCCGAGTCTGGACTTGGAGGTTCGCATGGTCTGTGGAAGACCAACATAAGCGAGTTAAAGATCCGCAAAAAATATCGAAAACGTACACTATACGTGCTGGGCTGGTTTTTAAAGACAAAGTTAGCAGCGAAATTCGTAGACATACGAGTTTTATAAAATACAAACAAATTCACACACACAGCCCCACAACTTTTATTACTACACTTTTTTGTTACACATTGTATATTGTATTTATTTGTATATAAGTAGTATTTAATAACATATTAGTAATTATTTTGTTTTTCATATATAGTATATGCTACGCATGCAGTAGCTATGTGATATTCGTTCGAGGACACCACCTACAGCTAAATGTTTTTAATCCTGTCCATCCAAAGGTTGCCTGTAAGAAATTGCTTAATGTGATAAGGCCGCCCATTGCACTACAATTATATTTTTTTTGTTTTTATTGTCATTATTTTACTTACTAATTAGTGTTCAATAAAGAAATATTATGTTGTATTGTATTGTACAGTGATTAAAATAATATTATTACCGCACGGTACAAATAAATAATTTATTGGGGTGTTTTTTCACTGGAGTTGGTACACATGCACAATACAATGTTTCTTAACCATATTAGTGATCCACAATAAGAAAAACAATTCAATTTATAGCGAGACCGCGAGCGCAAAGAGCCAAGTATGTTGGTAGTGGTACGCAAGCGTCGACTCGCAGAGTGACGTCACACATTAGTGTGGTCGCTTAGTCGGATTTTCCGCGGAGGTCGTACTTTAACGTTTAATATCTCAGTTATTTTTGAAGGTAAAAAAATAAAACTGATTATTATTTCTAGAGTAACCTCTTTTTTAGATATGCTGATAACAAAAAACATTGGTGTGTCTCATTGTAATATTTTCGGCCGCATCTTCACTTTCCATCAGGTGTTCGCCTATCCAGCATTAAAAAAAAAGCTGTATCGCGGATGCCGGATAACTTTAAATCACACACCCAGAACCAGAACAATACAGTAATTACTATTTCTATTACCAAAAGCACAAATATGTCTTTACAGGGATTTCAGCCCAGTACCTGTGGCGTAGAACCTTGCCCACTGCGCCTAAAGCAATGTCAACTATATGACGTTTTATTATTCTCAACTAAAAGACCGACATCAATCTCGACAGAATTGTTGTGTGGCTAGATGTTTGATAGTTCTAGATGGTCTACTGAATATGAAGGTTTTTTTAAAAGCTGTGATGGCATGGTGCGTTCGCCGTTATCGTCGTAAATCCGCCTTCTGTTCGGGGATCGCGGTGACTAATCCTATGACGGGCATGAGCTTCCGGTGTAGGTTACATCATGATGAAATCCATGATAGCAGGGCAATATCTCGTGCTCGCCTAGCTTGCTACTAGTTGCTACCCTGTACCAAGGTATATCTGTAGTTGACCACATTCAAGAAGAAGAACCATCTAGAAAAATCGCTACTATCACTAAACACAAAATAATGTTCCGGCAGCTATAGTTGAGAGCCAGTTATTCTAGGCGTAGCGTGTTTAACAGCCCCGACGTCATCACTTTCACTCAGGTGAGATAGTGGTCAATCGCTAGCCTATCGGCGATAAAAATAATATTTTGATCGATGTAATACACCACCTCCGTTTTGAAAGTCAGTTAAAAAGGCACATTTTTAGATGTCAGCGGCAGCACAGAAGGAATTATAGGTTATTACAGTTCTTCTTCGCAGACGCTCAATACTCAACTTACCGCAAAGTATGTCTCATGTTTTTGATGTCAAGCCCCTTATATGCTATCTTAGCCCTGCTATATTAGCCCTGCTATCTTACCCCAAATTCTTCAGTCCCTACAGGCTATAGCTACGTAGCGCCTATTATATTTGTATCAACTCTTTATGTAACTTGCTATGACTTTTCTAGTTAGATAATAAATATGTTTACCTGCCCACGATGGGTTTTGGAAAAGGCCATGTATAATCACTTGTCGTTGTAGTTTTAAAATCCATATTGCTAGATCTGAAACAATTTGAAACCCTATATCAACCTGTATCAAATTCACAACAAAAACTTAATAAATTCAATTTCTAATTGTATTCGTACTTTCGTTAGATTACGTTGATATTTTTGAGATTTGTTATTACTATTCTCGCAAGTTGACACCCTACATAATTTAAAAATGCTTTTGAGGCCAAAAATTTTAGTTGTAGGATAATTTCTTCAATGAGGGAAGATAAAAACATTTTTGAAGTTTAGATTTTTTTTGTTGTGTTATTAAAATTAACAGATAACTCGTAATTCACGAGGCTTTAACAAATAAGTCAACAAAATACAATACAATAAGGTTTTACTAAGTATTCAGGATTTGGTTTTTCGAAGATACTAAAGTCATACAAGGATGTATATGCATGTGACTTTCGAGAAGACTCTTTACATTCTCGTGGCATTTTACGTGCATAAACATCCTTGTGTGATTTTGTTTTTAGTCTTTTTCTGTCTTGTAAATCATCGGGAAAATCGAGATAGTATACGCCCGCTGTGGTATCGGAATTGTAGAATTGAAAATTTCAAACAAATGATGTGGTAAGAAAGAAATATAAATCAAACGAGTTAGTTACATTGGCAAAATCATATTACAACGTATTCTTATGGCAGCATTCATTATCTGACAAAATGATTTATTAGACTGAGAACACAGTTATTTTTCTGTCAATTCTGTCATCCGCCCGTCAGGTCCGTCACAAATCCTATCAAATCAGCTGTGTTTCACACACAGGGAACATGTAATAAAATAAATTAATGTGCGTTTTAAAATTATTCGTGTGAAAATGTCCACAGAGACAAATGATAAAAAGTTAACTAAATGTTTATGATAAATTTGTTGGTGAAAAATGGCGCGGCGGAGGAGCAGCGGGATCACGAGCCTGGGCTTTAACCAGGACCAAGGTTTGTAGCACTTCCTAGTTCGTCAACCTGGCTTCTTTGTTCTCAGAAGGTGTATTATTCATAATAATGACGAGTTCTGTACACAAGGGCGTGATTTGGGACCTTAATTATGTCGTTCGGCTATGTTCTGAGAAGTTGTGTAGTTGTTTAGGCGATACGGACTTCATGGTTTAGCGATAAGCGTTTGCACACAAACACGCGTGCTCTACTCCACGTGTTGGTAAATATTTTTAGTATCGCGCCCACGTTTACCGTTGTACGTGATTTACCCACTATTGTTTGGGCGTCAGACCTGCGTACCTATAATGTAAAACGCAATTTTAGACAACACTTGCTTGGTATTTGCAATTCAGCCGTTGTTTTGATTTCCGTCGTTGGCAATGTCTGTCTGTTTACCTTTTGAATATAACATTAAATCTTTGTATTAATCACTAACACAGAACAAAGGTTTAAACATAGTCTATACTAATACTATCTGTGCTAATTTACAATCCTAAATAAAATGAGATGTTAAAGATACTTCTCATAGTTTTTTACTATATAACATAAAATATTAGAGGTTTGGTCCAATTTTCTTCATGTCTTTAAATTATAAGTAAATTTATAATTATATAAATATATTGCATTGTCACTTACCATCAGGTGAGACGGCGGTCTAATGTTTGCCTACCTTAAAAAAAAATAGTAGGTTTTTGCATATATGTATTTTGATTTATTGAAATTATTATAATTTCTTTTTTGCAATTCAATGTGGCAATGCTGCCAGCATTTTGCCGACTGGTTGTGGTCTATTAGATTAAGTTGTATACATATTTACAATACAATACAATACAATAATTCTTTATTGCACACCAAATAAAAGTAAAATTGTAGAACTTAAAATAATACAGTTATATGAGGTAGTACAATGTAGTACAATATTTATATGTAGTTATAGTATTTTATGGTTAGTGTTTAGTTTAATCACAATAATATTATAAATCTGAAAGTTTGTGTGTAAGTATGTTCCTCCCCTCTTCACGCTTAACAGCTGAAGTATTTGGATATATATACAGATTTGGATGAAATTTGGAATGTACATAGATCATACCTAGGATTAACACATAGACTACATTTTAACTTGATAATAGCGGGTGAAGCCGCGGGGCACAGCTAGTGTAATATAATTATCTTATGGTATGTGAAATTCTTAATCTTACTGTTATTTTAGATATATATTATTGAGAAGAAAGAGTTTCTTCACTTCATATGTTAAGGTCGCTATATTCAGGGGCTGTACAAGTTCCTAATATATCATAATGGACTCATCACCTTAAGGTCCTGTAAATCTATCGAAATTGTAGAAAATTTCGTCATTAAATTATTAAATTTGGGTGTTGAAGCTGTGCAAAGTAGAACATATTTATGCTATAATCATCAATCTCCGATTTTATGAAATACTATAAAAAAATACCATTTTAGCACACTTATCTACGCTTTCTAACTCTAGAGTCCTTAAAAATCCATTTCAGCACCTTTATCTATGCTTTCTAACAGCTCATACACATAAGACCAAAGACTTGTGTCTAGCATGTGGGTGCTGGAAAATCCATGACACACAAACGCAATCACACCCAGGACTAGAAAAACAAATTTGCTTCGGGAAGAAAATCTGTATTCCCATCTGGAATCATATCAGATAATTGCCTCGAATACACTAATGAGGCGGTTGAATTTTGTAACTTTATGTAACAGAGTATTGTCCTGGGCCACTGACATAACTGCTCCAGTGTATGTTTCCCTAATGATAATTAATCGCACAACAAGCATCATGTTTTAGTTTGTACTGTCTTGGAGTTTAATGATAGTATTGCCGATGGGTGTGCCGATGTTTCATGAACCCAAGCTAGGATTAATTAGTGGCTCGGACCCTCCAACAACCATGGTGGAAACATTTGCATTTATACACAGTGAAATAAGAAATGTATCTGGGGAGTGGGGGCCTTCGCCCGTTTAAAAGTAGCCTATTGTGTACACACAAACTTTTGTATTTATAACATATGTAGGATATACCTTTGTAATAGTATAGTTATACCTGTTGTGAGAGAGGAATATACAATTTTATATTTTACTAGCCGCGCCCAGCAGCTTTACCTGCTACTACTATCAAGTCAAAAACTAGCCTATGTGGTTAATCCTAGGTATAAACTATGTACATTCCAAATTTCATCCAAATCCGTTCAGCCGCTAAAGCGTGAACAAACACACTTACACACAAACTTTTGGATATATAATATTAGTAGGATTAGTATTACAATCACACCTAGAATCAGAAGTGCAAACGTCCCTTGCGAAGAATAATTGGGCTTCTGCAGAAAATCAAAGGCGAGGATATGCAACCTAGAGAGAAAGAATATTAATAATGATAAATTTTGAAAGGAAAAATTATCATTTGAGGCGGGATTTAAACCCGCGGCCATAGGATGTCATGCCCTATAGCTCTAACCGCTGAGCTACTCAAGTCCCGCCTGAAGCGACGAAATTAACCTTTCCTTATTATTAACGTCTTACATTTATTTATATAGCATTAGCATGGCTAATGCTATAGGTATAAATAAAATCAAAAGAATATTAATGTCTTCATTCCATGATTATTTACCATATTGTTACTTGTTTTCAGGCTGCTTCACTTGTTGCCTGAAGACCGGCCTCCGCGTCTACAATGTGGAGCCACTCGTCGAAAAGGCTCATTACAGTAAGTAAATTGTTATTTAATCACAATCAAAATTATACAATATACAACTTCTTTAAATATTACAAACTTCTGGAGACTTCTGTCCAGAAAAATTGGTGGGAAGAGGGTGATAGAGATCAGCGGAAGTAAAAGGGGGAAACCTTTGCCTAGAATTGTGTCAGTAGAATGCTCTCAGTTAGAAAAGGTTTAAAGGTGTAGATGTATCTGCATTTTTGTCAAATCAAATCAAAATCATTCATTCACATGGGCCCCAAAGAGGCACTCATGAAAGTTAATGAATTTATTGTCAGATTCGCAAAATTACAGCCATCTCGAGAAGAACCTGGCAAGAAACTCGGCAGTGCATTTTTTTTTCATTCAAAATTGAGTTATATACATGATAGGCATCAGGAAAAATAGATGCATCTACTATTTTTATTTTTTATTTTAATTTTAATAAATTCAAACTCTACCTACTAAATCTCACTTCGTAAGCAATAATGTATACTAAATAGTAAAGAAATATCTAATGTTTATAACACAATTTTGATAAAAATATCAGTTACGTCCTTTTTCTTTCCGATGGCAGTACTACTAATGTAATACTGCCGAAAATGCTACTGGTAGAAAATGCTCTTAGCATTAAGTCCTCCAATTGTACATTTTTGTTGTGCAATAAAGTATAAATAAATAAATAAAAAATACAATTATGTATTTTTTATTAATTCGGTATTACGGTTCTCGTGGAACAAAGTTATGAGGTAAAACAAATTTAAAAAACACTAAAACAGTCGACTTGAGTATCTCCTCCTTTTTTGGGAAGTCGGTAAAATATATATACATATATATACACATGGTAATTTGTAAAATACCAGAACGCTCTCAGGCCCTGATTCTGGTTCTAACCCTCTAAGCCATAGCTCATATAGTTTTACAACTTTCTTTTGAATGCAATATTTTCCGTAATAATAAATATGATATATGATATATAACCTAATATACCTATAATTAATAGTTTTTTAAACTACACTGTCCTTGTGTAATATGCATGCCAACGCCAATTGAAATTTGACACAATACATTTGATAAAATTGAAGTTGCAATAGCCGTACCACGAAAAGACGTTGGTCTCAATGGTTGGAATGATGTCCCAAGAGATAACTGGTATTAAAAAAAAAAATGCATCTACGGGCCAATTACCTATATTTCTTAAAACTAAATTAAACTATATACATCTATACAGCAAATTCCTAATTTACATACAAGGCATCAAGCTTATAGGTAACTCAAGTGCTCAAGCCCATTACCAGTGGGTAGCGTTCACACCATGCTAGCGGCATTGCCGCCTATACTCTATATATGTAATACTAGCCGTGCCCCGCGGCTTCGCCCGCTATTATCAAGTTAAAAAGTAGCCTATGTGTTAATCCTAGGTATTATCTATGTACATTCCAGATTTCATCCAAATCCGTTTAGCCGTTAAAGCGTGAAGAGGGAACAAACATACTTACACACACACTTGCACACAAACTTTCGCATTTATAATATTAGTAGTATATATTTCGACATTTATGGGTGATACCTTATAACTTTTTCAACAATGAGAATTAATTCACTTACAATCAAATAATAATAAGTTGCTGCTACACTGTAAAGTCAGCTGTACTACGCACATCACTGTGAAAACCTGTTGTTTACTTGGTGCTTACATTAATTTACTCGCATTTAAACTAGAATAACTATTTACTTTAATAATGTTATTGTGAGTTATTGAATAAGTTAAAAATTTAATTTGATTGCCGTGACATTCTTTATTTAAATACAAGTGAAGTATATAATAGACTTTATTGGTGTGGACTTATGGATGTGTTTTTATGTCACACTCTAGCCGGAAACAGATTCTCCATTGGAATAATCCTACTAATATTATAAATCTAAAAGTTTGTGTTTAAATGTGTAAGTATGTTTGTTCCCCTCTTCACGCTTTAACGGCTGAACGGATTTGGATAAAATTTGGAATGTGAATAAATTATATCTAAAATTAACACATAGGCTACTTTTTAACTTGATAATAGCGGTAAATATATTTTTTTTTTTTTATCCTATTTACTTGAGAGAAATGTGGCTTATGTACAGTCACTCTATCATGCTATTATTATATATGTGAAAGTTTGTGAGAGTTTGCATGTGTGTGTAAGTTGTCATGTTTGTTACTGCTTCTCGCTGAAACGGCTTTGTGGATATTAATTAATTTCAGAGTCAAGATAGCCCAGGATATTGTATTAAAGACTTGCTGGTAGGGACTGGGTAGCCCTACCATTATCAGCCCCTTACATTCCACTGCTGGGACGAAATGCCTTCTCTCACAGGGAGTTGGGGGCTGAGTCACCCACATCCGTAGGAGGATACCCCTTAAGTCTGACTCCCTACACGTGGTCCCCGGGTGGTGCTAATCAGGTGACATTTGAGAGGTGGTAGAGCATTTTGTGAGTTGCTCGCCTGGCTTGCTACCAAAGTAGCTTACCACCATCAAGTTGAAAGTCTGCCGCCAAACCAAATACGGTGTTCCGGCAGTTATCCTTGAGAGCCTGCGTATTCCAGGTTTAGTGTGTTTACCAGCTTCGATCACATCGTCACTTACCATCAGGTGAGATAGTGGTCAAACACTAGCCTGTCACAAATAAAAAAAAAAAAAAAAAAAAAGGAGTGAGATAAGTATGGGATTGAAAGATAAACGGAAGGAACCTCATCGAATCATTGGTGAAGTAAGCAACTGTGCGTGTAGCTCGCGTTATGACAAGCGCAATTTGTAGGACCTAGGGTGCTTCACCCGCTTTTAGGGTTCCGTTCCTAAAAAGAAAAAACGGAACCCTTATAGGATCACTTTGTTATCCGTCTGTCTGTCTGTCTGTCAAGACCCTCTTTTCTCATGAATGCGTTGTGGTATCAAGCTGAAATTCATATAAAATACTCAGGTCTACTGTCCCTTGGAGCTGTGAAAAAAACAAACTTCTAAGCCAACGCAATCAAAAGATACTAAATCCGTGATAATTAACTACAATATACCAACTGGCGACCACACGTGCCTAACACAGTAGGTGATAATGCACTTGGCTTCAACACGAGCTGGTGTGAATGAACTTCTAAAATTAGCGAGGATCGAACGCGGTCGAAATCTAATCTGAGAGACGAACTTTTAACACCTAATCTACCTACTGTGCTGGTTGCAAATTAAGACGCTATATATTTTTTTTGAGCTTCTAACAACTGTTTAAACTGCATGGTGGCTTAGGTGCGCATCCGCCTTCTAAGCATATCGGGTTCGATTCTCGGTGAAAACACAAGTTTTCTCCCCAAGGGAAATGTGTGTTTTGGGTTCTGGGTGTGATGTGAATGTTTCCGCCATCCACGACACAATCATCGAACTTAGTGTGTTTGTTTTATGGTAATGTTAGACAATTAGATATATTCGCTTGTACTCTTAATTAATTTAATCCAGTAACTTGATTGCTAAAAGTTATCTGGATACAAATTTTTTTCATAATTAAAAAAAATACTGGATACAATTTTTTTTTCTTTTTTTTATTTTTTTATTTGTGACAGGCCAGTGTTTGACCACTATCTCACCTGATGGTAAGTGATGATGTGATCGAAGATGGTAAACACACTAGACCTGGAATACACAGGCTCTCAAGGATAACTGCCGGAACACCGTATTTGGCTTGGCGGCAGACTTTCAACTTGATGGTGGTAAGCTACTTTGGTAGCAAGCCAGGCGAGCAACTCACAAAATGCTTTACCACCTCTCAAATGTCACCTGATTAGCACCACCCGGGGACCACGTGTAGGGAGTCAGACTTAAGGGGTATCCTCCTACGGACGTGGGTGACTCAGCCCCCAAAAATTTTATGTGAAACTTTATTGTTCTCACACAAAACGAGCTTGTTATGATTTATCGCTTCCGAGATAATGAGACGTGGCTCGGATCTATATGTATGTCCCTTTTTAATGTAAGGCGAGTAGATACCTCATTTGTATTTTACACCTCTATCTAAAATAAATCTGTGTATTGTCTAAGTAGCTATGCAAATGACGCATAATATCGATCCCTCAACGTATAAAACATCATTAACTGCGACTGATTGTATGACAGATAATATTATCTGTATTAATACTCTGCTATTGACGTCACGGCTTTGTTTTATTTCCCTATGGACGCTGAATGTATATACATAAATAAATAATCAAAGTCCTACTAATATTATAAATCCGAAAGTGTGTAAGTTTGTTTGTTCCCTCTTTACGCTTTAACGGCTGAACGTATTTGGATAAAATTTTTAATGTACATAGATTATACCTAGGATTAACACATAGGCTACTTTTTAGCTTGATAATAGCGGGCGAAGCCGCGGGGCACGGCTAGCTGTTATATACATAAGAAAATACCGATGCGTTTGACTCGCACGCACACGTACATATGCAGAAATTATAAGACAATTAAAAACTAGAAGCTAAATTCTATTTAATTATCGAACCTGCTTACAAAATTTCACGAGAATTGGTTTATAAATGCGACCTGTAGAGGAGACCAACCGGAAATCCGCCGGACATGCGAAATCAATTCTGCCCAAGCTGAAACAAAGATAAATTACGCTACGCGGTCGCTCGTTAAAAAAATAGGACTTATCGCGAAAGTGAAACAATTACGGTGTTGACTATTCACAAAACTCGTAATTATTCGAGTGTTAATGTGTTTAAATAGTAAATCCTACTAATATTATAAATCCGAAAGTTTGTGTGTTAGTGTTTGTTCCCTCTTCACGCTTTAACGGCTGAACGGAATTGAATGAAATTTGGAATGTACATAGATTATACCTAGGATTAACACATAGGCTACTTTTTAACTTAATAATAGCGGGCGAAGCCGCGGGGCACGGTTAGTTGTTATATACATTAGAAAATACAATAAATTTGACTCGCACGCACACGTACATATGCAGAAATTATACAACAATTAAAAACTAGTATCTGAATTATATTTAATTATCGAACCTGCTTACAAAATTTCACGAGAATTGGTTTATAAATGCGACCTGTAGAGGAGAACAACCGGAAATCCGCCGGACATGCGAAATCAATTCTGCCCAAGCTGAAACAAAGACAAATTGCTCTACGCGGTCGTTCGTTAAAAAAATAGGACTTTAACGCGAAAGCGAAAAAAAACCGGTGTTGATTATTTACAAAACTCGTAATTATTCGAGTGTTAATGTGTTTAAATAGTAAATCCTACTTATATTATAAATCCGAAAGTTTGAGTGTAAGTATGTTTGTTCCCTCTTCACGCTTTAGCGGCTGAACGGAATTGAATGAAATTTGGAATGTACATAGATTATACCTAGGATTAACACATAGGCTACTTTGTAAACTTAATAATAGCGGGCGAAGCCGCGAGGCACAGTTAGTAATTACATATGGAACGTTTGTAAATGTTTGCTCCAAAATTCCTAATAGAAGGTCTAGTAACATTTGATGACTTGACTATGGTTGGACCATGACTCTTTTATTTGACTCTGAATGTGACTGGTGACTAGGACTGGTATTATGAAATATTTATTACTTTAAAAAAACTACTATACTAATATAATATACTAGCTGCGCCCCGCGGCTTTGCCCGCGTAAGTCCCGAACCAGCCAGAATTCGGAGTTAAAAAGTATATAGCCTATGTCCTTTCTCAGGCTCTAGACTATCTGTGTACCAAATTTCGTTTAAATCGGTTCAGTAGTTTTAGCGTGAAAGCGTAACAGACAGACAGACAGAGTTACTTTCGCATTTATAATATTAGTAAGGAAAGGATTGTACGAATACATTTAAAAGGTAATAGAACAAGAATCAGGTTCCGAGAAGTTTTGATATTATACAAATAATCCTGTATATATTTTATGCCGGAAACATAATGATATCTAGGGTAACTAGTGACAATTCCCCACAGTCATTTTCCAATTAGCTCCTGAAGCTAACCTCTGTCGAGAATATTGTTCTAGATAAAAGTCACCTCTATGACATATTCGCCCTTCCAAAAAAATCATCATTAGGGCTTGAAGTAAACAAAGACTGTTTTAAAATTGCTAGTCATTCGCGTCGAACTAAGATCTCGTGCCTACATTTTGCCTAAAAGACAAAAGCTTTTGAGGTTAATTGATGCATGATATCTGTTGTTATTGTTCAAGTACAGTATATAACGGATATTATACGTAAGTGTCATCTTTAAATCTGTAGCCGTTTTTAAGATAGACCCCAGGACAAAATAGGTCTAAACAGTGACTTTGGCTAACCAAATTGTTTTTATCCAACATAGATAAAAATATAATTTCATACCCCATTTGACAAGCTCTTTTTAAGGGTATCAGTATAAAGAGCTTGACTAGAGGAGTATGAAACCGTATTTTTTACATGGGCAGATATATTTTTTTTATCACCACTGACATGTATGGGTGCCCCCTTAATATTTTCATTTATTAATTGCCTTCTGGCTTTGGGCCATAGCTTTACATATTGTCTGAGAATTTAAATGTATTTGCTTGTATGGCTTACACGCTAGATGCCTCTGACAGACGGACGAACGGACAAACTGCTGAACCACTCAAGTCAAAAAAATCAAAAATCAAAATCGTTTATTCACATGGGCCCCAATGAGGCACTCATGAAAGTTAATGATTCCACTGCCAGATTCGCAAAATTACAGCCATCTCCAGAAGAACCTGGCAAGAAACTCGGCGGCGCCTTTTTTTTTCATTCATTTTTTTAAATCGGTCCTTAACACTAATACATAATTATAATAACCTAGGTGTATCTATATTATGTAGTTGCTAGAGAGCGCTTGTGCAGTTTGCCTCCATGCATCCTTGTCATTAATATAGTCGATCGTTTTAAAGTAAGCTTTCTCAATTAATGCCCGTTTTATTACAGATTTGAACTTTCCCAGTGGTAATTTAGTTACGATTTTAGGAATTGTAAAATCGAACTCCGTTTGCCATAAAAGATTTATTCGTTTTGCTTAATCTAAATGCGCAAATTGGTTTATCTAGTATTAAGATTGTGTGGGTCGCTTCTTAATTTATATTTACCAATATTTTTGCGAACATGCATAATATTTTCAAAGATGTAAAGCGAGGGCATGGTAAGTATGCCTGTTTCTTTAAAGAATTCCCTTCGCGCTGAAGTCAACTTAGATATCTCGTTTCGCTCGATCAACAAAGACCTACTTGAAATTATTATGTGTAACGCTGTAGATGTTTCGTTTTAGCGTGTATGACTAAGCATTTGGCCTATACAAACACAAGTGGGTTATATTACGTAGGTTTGTATGCAAGATACATTCGACTTATGTATTCCAAATACGTTCGTTAAGTAAGGTCAGACTACGTTAGCAATATAGTAAAATGTTAGTTTTTAGTTAGTTTTATTACGCTGCGGTCGCACCTATTTTTAACCGACTGCAAAATAAGAGAAGGTTTCGAAGATAAACTCGGATCTTGATTTTTAAATGGAAAGCACCAGCTTTGAAATAAAAAAAGAATCATCAAAATCGGTTCACCTAGAAAAACTTCTAAGATCACATAAAACAAAATACAGTCAAATCGAGAACCTTCTCTTATTTTGCAGTCGGTTAAAAATAGGTGCGACCGTAGCGTAATAAAACGTCCGCAAAAACTAATCTTGCGATTGAAGTCGGTTATTCGATTTTTAAACTCGTATATGAATAACTCGTATACGTATATGAAGTTCCCGTTGGCTAAGTTGGGTGAGCGGATTGTATCGGGTTCGATTCCCGGCGGGAACACCAGCTTTCTCAAGGAAAACTTGTGTTTCTGGTTCTGGATGTTATTGTGTGTGTGATGTGAATGTTTCCGGCACCCACAACACAAGTGTGGAACTGTGAGTGTGAAAGCGTTTATGTTTATATATTATGATAAGCTACTTCTCACGCTCGTGTCGTTTTGGTTTGCTATATGAAACATTTTAACTGCAATATAGTCAATTATGGATGTATACATGTATTTATTAGCTGTGCACGCAGGCGATAATCAATATAACAAGTAGCTTGAATTATTTTTTACCGACTTCACAAAGAAGGAGGAGGTACTCAAGTCGACGCGTATATATTTTTTTATGTATGAGCACGCATAACTTTTTACAGAGTAGATTTAGATAATTCTTTTTTTTGTTTGGTAGATTATACTGCAGAGGTGGTCCCATATAAATTTTATCGAAATCGATAAAGCCAAAACCAAAATATAAGCGGCGGAGTCGGTTTTTTTAAGCTCTGCTTGCGTTTAATTATAATTAGCCAATTTTCACAAATTTGCGTTAAGAGAATACAAAGTTACACACAAACTTTCGGATTACAGATATATTCGGCTATCAGTGTGATGATTTGTCATACACAGTACTTAGTATCGAAAACAATAATTCTACTGTGGCACAACTCATTTCGCACTATGCACATATATAATGTATTAAAATAGTAGGTATTATACGACGCGTAGGTACAATTAAGTATTATAACAATAGTTGTGGTAGCTTTTGTTGCCTAGTGTATGTAAAGTAAAAATAATAAATAATACAGGCTAAAATATTTGTGACATATATAACTAGCCGTGCCCCGCGGTTTCGCCCGCTATTATCAAGTTAAAAAGTAGCCTATGTGTTAATCCAAGGTATAAGCTATGCACAGTCCAAATTTCATCAAAATCCGTTTTGTTGTTAAAGCGTGAAGAGGGAACAAACTTACTTACACACAAACTTTCGGAATTATAGTATTAGTAAGATAGTAGGATTTAAACGCAAGCAAAGAGTCAAAGAACCGACTTCACCGCCTATCAGATCTTGACAATTTTTATATGGGACCAACTAGACACCATATCCTTTCAAATCAAAAAATATTTTCTCGAATCGGTCCAGGCTTCTTCGAGTAAACGGGGGGATATACCGAATATACATTAAAAAAAAAGATTCGAGAGGGATATGCCACTGCGTCGATTGGGTCGTGAATTTACTGAGGACACTGACTCGAACTGTGGACACAGTTCGAGTCCAAGGCGCTGGGCGCTGCTTCAATACCTATTAGGCGTGAATATTAATTGAACACAAGTAACAATGCCAAATAACAGTATATATAATGAGCATATCACAAGTACTAACTAATCAGGTTGTTCAGGAAGGGTTCTTGCTCGCGCTAATTCTATTGTCTTAGTTAAATTGTACCATTGACCTTGAATGTATAAGACGCTTTATTTCCTACGATGTGAACTGACTTACTTAGTAAATACTCGAGTTTGATAGTTCGCACCAATTTCTCGCCTCGCTCGCCTGTTTAAAAAAGTTGTTAATTTAAATGGGACCAAATGGAAAGCATTTATCATCAAAATCGGCACAAAACGAAAGAAGTTGTGAGGTAACACAAATAAAAAATACAGTCGAATTGAGACCTTCTTCCTTTTTTGTTAATTCGGTTAAAAACAACCGAGTTTGACGACCCAGTTGGCGCAGTGACCAAGTCTTTGCTCTTTGTGCCGCAAGTCCTGGGTTTGCATCTCGGCAGGAACGCCATTTTCCTCCCCAAGAGACATATTTTGTGTTTCTGGTTGTAAGTGTGATGTAAATGTTTCGTAATGTGTGGATGTGAGTGTAAATGCGTTTGTGTTTATGTTAGAAAAATAAAAGATAACTGTTTATTGTTAGTCTTACCTATTATCATATTCGGACTGTGCAGGGGTCTATCTGCATATATTTTTTTATTGAAATCTGGCCAGCCGATGTAGAGATGTCTCGTTCCAAACACATTATCTCACAAACACACACATACATACTTATTTATAAAAATGGTGTGATATTACAATCACATAAGGTCTTTCTTTTTTTTGGCATCGCAAACCATGTGCATTTAGCCAGTGTCAAGTAATAACTATTTTTCAAGTTAGATAGGTACTTTAAAACCAGTCAAAGTAATTAAGACAGGTAAAGTTATGCCCGAGTAAAGTGGAAATTTACTAGACCTTCTATTGGAGTTTTGGAACGAAAACGAAACTTAGGATTTTTAATTTTGCAAATGTTGGCTACATGCATGCAAGTTCAAGAACTATTAACGGTTAATAATCCACCATTATTACACATCAACACTCGAAGAATCACATGTTTTGGAAAATGATACAAAATCGAGTACATTTTTTTTTCTTTACTTTCAGACAAAGAAGAGCTCGGCGAGGTCTCGCTCTGCGAGATGGTATTCCGCACCAACTGGCTGCTCGTGGTGAAGGCACGAAAGCCCTGCAGCCTGATGCTGTTGGATGACCAGCAGAGAGCCTTCCGAGCTGAAGTGGTCTTCAAGTCGCCCATACGCGCCCTCCGAGCCAGGAAAGACAAGTGAGTTTACTGAGGAACTGACGGACCACAGAGAAAATAACCTAGGTCTAGTACGAGCACAGACGGTATAACCAGTTGACCGCTAGTATATTTCCTCCCTCACGAAAACAATATGCCTTTTGAAGCGTTCATTCTGTAGTTATGATTGGTCGTTCCGCAACTGGCGCTGCAGTTGGCATTGACCAATCACAAGCACGGATCGACTAATAACAAACACGTATCGGCCAATCACTATAGACCCGCTGGTGTATTTTGTTATGTAGGAAAAGTAGCCTCATGTGCTTTGAACTGATTTTATAATCTTGTTTAATTTTTTAATTATTTTGGCTTTGCAATCTTATGCATTTAGCCAATGTCAAGTAATAATATATTACAAGTGTATTTCATATCACAAGTCCTAGTCAAAAGTCATAGTCAAAGTCAAGTAAAAGAGTCAAGGTCCAGTCATAGTCAAGTCATGCCCTAGTAAAGTGGTAGAAACTTTACTAGAACTTCTATTGGAATTTTGGAGCGAGGCAAAAATCACGTTTTTAAACTTTGTATGATTTGCCTACACTTATTGACAATAACTAAAAAACTAGTAATCAGATCTTGACCAAATTTAAATGCGACCACATAGAAAGCACCAGCTTTCAAATAAAAAAATAATCATTAAAATCGGCGCACAAAAAATGAGAACATCGTCAATCTAGTCCACAGAATACGCATTATTGACGATATTTCAAGAACTACTGATCAAATCTTGATGAAATTTAAATGGGACCAAATGGAAAGCAACATCTTTCAAACTTAGACAAAAATTTCGTAATTGGATAACGTGGAACGAAGTTATGAGGTAACATACATAAAATAAAATAAAAAAAATACAGTCGACTTGAGTACCTTCTCCTTATTTGTGAAGTCGGTAAAAACTCTTAAAGATTACCCAAAATCGGGATGTCATGTTAATTCTATAAATCAACAACGTGTGCACTTTGTCGAGAGTCGAGACACGATTGTTATGTTGGCAAGATAAGATATAAAACAACCTTAACCTAATTGATCTAATAAATAAGAAGTAATTAATGTTATATTGTTATTATTATGAATATACTTAAACCAATTTTATACCTATGTTCTTATCTGTGTTTAATTTGTTAAGTATCATGAGGTTATTCAAACGTAAGCATCCCCAGGCATCACGCATAATTTTCTTCTTTGTAGACATTACATAAACATAACATAAACGATTTCACTCTTACAGCCCCACACTAATTTCGATGATTTGTGTAGAGGGTGCCGCGTGCCGGTAACATCTATATAACATCTATCGCATCACACCTAGAACCCTTCCGTGTGTGATTGTGTGTGTGATGCGATTGTTTCCGGCAACCACGACAAAAGTCATCGAACTCAGTGTGAAAACGTTTAATAATAAATTGGAATAACAAAATCCTGGTCTACAAAAAATAAATAATGGAGAATGATATATGGCCTACTTGTAATCCTGATGTAATATCATCATTTCTTCACCTACTTTGGAACAACTGAGTTGCATTACATAGCCATCCTCCATTATACAAAAGCAGAATGACTCAAATAGTTGCCGTCATAGGTTGCCCCGGACGTTACCGCCGCGCTGGGGCAAGGTAGTGACTGCTAGCGCGACCCTATCCTGCCCCACCTTGGCGAGGGACTGCTCACGGGGAGGTTTTTAGTATGTTCAAGTCCCACACACTCTTTTCCTTCACTCCTGGGAAAGAAGGGAAGTGGACTAGGCATTTTCCCACCCACAAAAAAAGGACGTCAGTATAGGCCTAATCGCCCGCATGATCTATTTTATTTCATCTCTAAATCTGAGTTTAGATAGTAGGCTTTTGACAACTGTTTTACCTGATGGTAAATGCTATGAAGGGCACTTATTCAATGTGGGGGCGGTAAGGCCTGCACTGACGTCACGCTTGGGGTCTATTGTGCATTTCCTGCCAGGACCTATCCCTTTCACCCCAGCTCCTTAAAATAACGGAGTGTGGTTTTGGGGTGCTGGCATATCTGATCCAGTGGTGAAGATGTTTCATTTGAACGCTGTGAGTTTCTCGGTTTTGTGGAATGCTCTGTCAGCGGCCACGGGGCACATCTAGATAATTCTAACTGTTCAGGGTAGCAGTGGTGCTCTCATCGTCAGTGCAAGTGGTATCTCTGCCGTCGCTCCAACGCGTCGCGTTACTGCGGACGCCGGCGGCTTCGCGGCCTCTTTGCGCCATCGCCACCGAACCAAGTGCAGCGCAGATCTTAGCGGCGCCAGCGCATAGACGAGGCTCGCTGCAGTTACTGGTACATCAAATTTCTTCTTTCTTTTATGTTGGAAAATAACGATTTGGTAGGCCAACAAAGTCACTGTTTGTAGACATATTTTGTACCGGGTCTATCTTGAAAACGGTTTCACCCTGAAAGCTGAAACTTACGTATAATATCCGTTATATCCTGTACTTGAACTACAAATACAGAAATCAAACAATTATTGTATATAAAAAAAGTTATAAGCAAGTAACCTCAAAAGTTTTTCTCTATGAGGCAAAATGTAGGATCGAGATTACAGTTCGGCGCGAACGACTAGTTAATTTTTTTTTTTTTTACCGTTACTAGTCCAGTCATTTAGTATTTTTACTTGGAAAGTTTTCCGGGAGTTTTGAAAATTGGTAATTTTATAGATTTTGATATGCTCTTTCCAAATTTTAACTTTGCCACCTCGTATGTATGCCGCTCGCGCCGCCATATTGAAAAAATGGCGCCCAAAAGCAGTTTTTTGATAATAACTCCTTTCCGACGCATTTTACAGGAAAAATATATCTATACAAAATAAAAGAAGAGAAAATTTTCTACAATTTATGTTATAATCTTTTTTTCTTTAAAATTTATAGTTTCGGCGTAGGAGCGCCGTAAAGTGTAATTAAATACACATTTCGGCAGAAATACTCATTTCCACACCACCATGAGGTAGAGAAATCGGCGCTACAATTAATTATTGCTGCTGCCTTTACAATACGCTTACGTTCTTCTAATTTTTTGCTCAATGAACTTACGAGAAGGCTAAAAACATATATCCAGCAATTCGACGATGATTCTACCAATAAGTACCTTCAAAAGCTAACCTGTGATCGCAGTAGCAACTACTCACTGTGGAAAGCTACTAAAAACCTAAAAAAGCCAATTTCCCATATTCCACCCCTCAAATGCGATAATGGAATATGGGCAATTAATAATGATCAAAAAGCTAAAAGGTTTGCTGAACATTTAGAATACATTTTTCAGCCAAATCAATGTGAAATCAATGAATCTTTAGGATTGGATGATACTGACCCCGCCATACCTCAAGAAAATGGTATAAAACTCGTTACACCAAGAGAAGTCGCACGTGAAATTAAGTACAGTATAAGCCAAAGAAAAGCTCCAGGATATGATTTAATATCAGGAGAAATACTACATAATTTCACAAGAAAAGCCTTAGTTAAGTTAACTACAATTATGAATGCTGCTTTAAGGTTAAAATATGTCCCAGACTTATGGAAAGTTGCTGAGGTAATCATGATAGCTAAACCTGGGAAACCTCCTCATGAAACATCATCTTATAGGCCTATCTCTTTGCTTCCTATAATGTCAAAATTGTTTGAAAAGCTACTACTAAAGAGGCTGAAGCCTATAATAGAAAGCAAAAATCTGATCCCAGAGCATCAGTTTGGATTCCGTGAAAAGCATTCAACTATAGACCAAGTACACAGAATAACGAATACAATAGAAAATGCTATCGAAAAAAAATGCGTATGTTCCACTGTTTTTCTAGATGTGGCACAAGCTTTTGATAAAGTTTGGCATGAGGGCCTTATACAGAAACTCAAAAATAAATTGCCTAAGCAGTTCGCAGATATCCTTAAATCCTATATCTCAAATAGAGTATTCAGAATTAGACATGAAGATGCATACTCTGAGATAAAGGAAATCAAAGCTGGAGTACCACAAGGAAGTGTATTAGGCCCGGTCCTGTACCTAATATACACATGTGATATCCCTAAACTCGAACATAACACCATTGCTACCTTTGCTGATGATACCGCTATAATGGGAGTAGGCAAAACCCACAAAGAAGCTACTGAAAAGGTTCAAATGGCTGTAAATGAAGTCTATACCTGGACTAAGAAATGGAAGATAAAACTTAACGAGTCTAAATCAATTCACATTGACTTTACCAACAAAATACCACAATACTGTCCCGTGTACATCAATGGTAAAATCATTCCTTATGAGAATACAGCCAAATACCTCGGTATGACGCTTGACGCAAAGCTTCGCTGGAAGGCACACGTCAAGAAGAAAAAAGAAGAATTAGAAATTCGATATCGGAATATGCATTGGCTGCTTGGGCGAGAGTCAAAGCTGTCAACTCAGAACAAAATATTGATATACAAACAAGTCCTGATGCCCGTGTGGACTTATGGTATACAGCTTTGGGGCTGTACTAAACCGAGCAATATTTCAATCATTCAACGCTTCCAGAATAAGGTATTACGAGGCATTGTGAATGCACCTTGGTACATCCGAAATGACGATCTCCACCAGGACCTCAACATCGAGCTCGTTAACAAAATCATTAAAAAATACGCAGAAGCTCATGAATATAGACTTCACCATCATGTGAACGTCGAGGCCATCCAGCTCCTCGATCACACGTATATAGTGAGACGACTTAAAAGAACAAAACCGTTTGAACTTGTTTAGTGTTAGTGTATTAGTGTAATGTAGTGTTTTATAAGTGCTGCTCAAAAAGAACACATGAACCAAGTGTCTTCGCCTTAATAGAGACAATAAGAAAAGTGTTAATGGACACATTCTTGGATATTTTAAATCTAGCAGAATAAGTTAAATTTAAGTTACTTATTAGCCTAATCTTGGCTAGATTGTAACAAAAATAGGGAACACTCAATCGTGACCTATAATAGTGAAAAAAAAAAAAAAACTTTTTTCATTGTACCAGGCATCCGTTAATAACTTAAACCCTGTACTTCGAACCACAGGCACCTTATTGGCAGTGACAGCAATTAAAATATCATCATCATATTTTTTAAGCAGTTGTGCTTTCTCTGTTTTTATGTGTGGACGGTAATCAACTTCAATTTTTGTCATTAGTTCGTCCGAGAAAACTGACATTCTTCGGAATTTTCTTCGAGATATGAATAAATGTATTGCATCGCGGTATCAATCTCGCTTGCATACGGACCTCTTTTTTTTCTTTCTTCGGTCGAGGGCGTTTGATACAATTTCTTCATACACGAATTGTGATATTGTGCATCGGCTGCGACTAAGTCAGTAACCTGCTCCAGGCGTTCAACTATTGCTTGTCCCCAATCATCGTTACGAGCCCGAGCAAGTTCTGAAATACTATTTTTCATTGACAATTTACACACACTATACACAATATTACGTTCACATAAACGCGTCTGTTTTTGTTTAGATATGAACTCTGCTGTTATCTCAGCAGCAAATAAAAAGCAATGATTTTTGAATGAGAACGTTGGACGTTAGATCGCAGTTGTACTTGAGAAGTTGTACCATCACTTCCCCTACGCAAAGCTGCAGCGATTAACTTCTCATTATTATATTTCGACACGCATCGTTAACTACTATGGATTTCAATTCCACCAAAAGTTTGTATTTATTGTCTTTTCTTTTTATACTTGACTGACGAAAAGTTTCCAATCCTTTTTCCTTCACTTCAATAACTTCACTTTCTTGCAGTATAGCCACACACCACAAATAAAGTAGTTTACTTCATTAGAAGCCATGGCTCTGAGAATGCAATCGACACTGTGAAATGATAAACGTATACTGATGACTCAGACTAAATATTTCTATTGAGCTCAGCTGGGACCAGATGTTTCTTAGAAGGGGAAGAAGGGGCTTGACACTGAAGAGACGCATTCCTTTATACCTGCGGAGACATGACAGATAGTTACCTGGGTTTTAATTCTATGGAACAAACAAACAAACAAACGCAAACGCATTCACACTCACAGCCCCACACTAAGTTCAAAGACTTGTATCGTGGGTGCCGGAAACATTCACATCACACACACATTACACCCAGAACCAGAAGCACAAATATCCCTTGGGAAGGAATTTGTGCTCCTGCCAGGAATCGAACCCAGGATCCACGGCGCAGAGGGCGGACACCTGTCCACTGCGCCAACTGGGTCGTCAATATTTAACCTTCGTATAATTTTTATAATTTACAAATCAGAATATGAGCAGTTTAAAGTAAATAATACACGTTGGTGTGGATGTATAATGGTTTACGGCGCTCGTACGCAGAAACTATTGATTTTAGGGAAAAAAAGATTATGACATAAATTGTAGGACATTTTCTCTACTTTTATTTTGTATAGATATGTTTTTCCTGTAAAATGCGCCGGAAACGAGTTATTATCAAAAAACTGCTTTTGGGCGCCATTTTTTCAATATGGCGGCGCGAGCGGCAAACATACGAGGTGGCAAAGTTGAAATTTGGAAAGAGCATATCAAAATCTATTAAATTGCCAATTTTCAAAACTCCCGGAAAACTTTCCAGGTAACCTCTATTTTTTCGACCAAATGACTGTACTATACCTGGAGTAGTTTTTGTTTTTTCATGGAATTTACGCTTTCACACTCCCATCCCCACACTAAGTTCAAAGACTTGTATCGTGGGTGCGCCAACTGGTAAATTTATGTGTTTTGTGCTGAATAAATAGATTTTCTTTCTTCTTACTTTCTATATATTCCAGGACGTGTCTCGAGCAGTAAAAGGAGCTCACTCCAGCTCGCCCGCCGTTGTCGGCTGTCATCAAACGGAGCTGGTCTGCATCAGCCTCTCCCCAAACGGCGCCAAACTAGCCACAGCCTCCGAACGCGGCACCATCATACGAATATGGGACACCGGCACCAAACAGATGCTGCACGAACTGCGACGGGGCTCCGACTATGCTGACGTTTACTGGTAAGTTGAACTGATTTGAAAGGTTTCTAAGACCCTAGCGCACTAACCTTAGTCTCGAGTAACGTTACCACTAATCATTCGATTATTTGACGACGGATAAAACATTAATATTTATTTAATCGACTTTATTTACGATATAAAACGTTGTTTTATTTTTATTGTAATCGAATAATTAAACAACCTAGGTGCAGGCAGCCTTATGTTTATTGTAATCGAATAATTAAACAACCTAGGTGTCACCGAGATGCTTATAGAAACTATATGCTTTCCCAGATAACTCTTTTGCAACCCCTACAAAAATTATTCGTCATGCGAAGTTCTTACAAGGCCAGTAGCTGCACATTGCGCGACAAACGCGATATATACCAATCTAGTTGTCACTAAGGATGCTATTTAGGAAGGTACTCAGTATTCAGGAGTCGGCAATAAATCGGCAAAGTACCGAAACACTCAGTCTTTTATAGGAATTGCTAGCGATCCAGGGTTAATGCTCCAATAACTTCTGTTTCCATCAGTTTATTTAGTGAGTGCCTATCTGGACGTGTATTGGTTCTGATGTATCGTGCACTAATGACAAGGATGCATGGAACTGCACAAGCGCTTTTTGGAGACTACATATAATATGAAACTGGAGACTACAATAAAATAAAAAAAAGATTTCAGCCATTTTAAAGATTTGCGAGGTCTTCAGCTCACAGAGCAAGTTCTAGAGGCCGGTGACAGTTGTTTAATCGTTTTCCAGTATAAGCTTCAACGGCAGCGGCTCGCTGGTGTGCTGCGTGTCGGACAAGGGCACGCTCCACGTGTGGGGCGCGCGCGGCACCTACCCGCACCTCGCCGCGCACGCCGCGCCCGCCGCGCGCGCTCTCTGCGCCTTCTCCTCCGACACCAGCGCCGTGGGTGAGTACAGTACTACCCGCACCTCGCCGCGCACGCCGCGCCCGCCGCGCGCGCTCTCTGCGCCTTCTCCTCCGACACCAGCGCCGTGGGTGAGTACAGTACTACCCGCACCTCGCCGCGCACGCCGCGCCCGCCGCGCGCGCTCTCTGCGCCTTCTCCTCCGACACCAGCGCCGTGGGTGAGTACAGTACTACCCGCACCTCGCCGCGCACGCCGCGCCCGCCGCGCGCGCTCTCTGCGCCTTCTCCTCCGACACCAGCGCCGTGGGTGAGTACAGTACTACCCGCACCTCGCCGCGCACGCCGCGCCCGCCGCGCGCGCTCTCTGCGCCTTCTCCTCCGACACCAGCGCCGTGGGTGAGTACAGTACTACCCGCACCTCGCCGCGCACGCCGCGCCCGCCGCGCGCGCTCTCTGCGCCTTCTCCTCCGACACCAGCGCCGTGGGTGAGTACAGTACTACCCGCACCTCGCCGCGCACGCCGCGCCCGCCGCGCGCGCTCTCTGCGCCTTCTCCTCCGACACCAGCGCCGTGGGTGAGTACAGTACTACCCGCACCTCGCCGCGCACGCCGCGCCCGCCGCGCGCGCTCTCTGCGCCTTCTCCTCCGACACCAGCGCCGTGGGTGAGTACAGTACTACCCGCACCTCGCCGCGCACGCCGCGCCCGCCGCGCGCGCTCTCTGCGCCTTCTCCTCCGACACCAGCGCCGTGGGTGAGTACAGTACTACCCGCACCTCGCCGCGCACGCCGCGCCCGCCGCGCGCGCTCTCTGCGCCTTCTCCTCCGACACCAGCGCCGTGGGTGAGTACAGTACTACCCGCACCTCGCCGCGCACGCCGCGCCCGCCGCGCGCGCTCTCTGCGCCTTCTCCTCCGACACCAGCGCCGTGGGTGAGTACAGTACTACCCGCACCTCGCCGCGCACGCCGCGCCCGCCGCGCGCGCTCTCTGCGCCTTCTCCTCCGACACCAGCGCCGTGGGTGAGTACAGTACTACCCGCACCTCGCCGCGCCCGCCGCGCGCGCTCTCTGCGCCTTCTCCTCCGACACCAGCGCCGTGGGTGAGTACAGTACTACCCGCACTTCGCCGCGCACGCCGCGCCCGCCGCGCGCGCTCTCTGCGCCTTCTCCTCCGACACCAGCGCCGTGGGTGAGTACAGTACTACCCGCACCTCGCCGCGCACGCCGCGCCCGCCGCGCGCGCTCTCTGCGCCTTCTCCTCCGACACCAGCGCCGTGGGTGAGTACAGTACTACCCGCACCTCGCCGCGCACGCCGCGCCCGCCGCGCGCGCTCTCTGCGCCTTCTCCTCCGACACCAGCGCCGTGGGTGAGTACAGTACTACCCGCACCTCGCCGCGCACGCCGCGCCCGCCGCGCGCGCTCTCTGCGCCTTCTCCTCCGACACCAGCGCCGTGGGTGAGTACAGTACTACCCGCACCTCGCCGCGCACGCCGCGCCCGCCGCGCGTGCTCTCTGCGCCTTCTCCTCCGACACCAGCGCCGTGGGTGAGTACAGTACTACCCGCACCTCGCCGCGCACGCCGCGCCCGCCGCGCGCGCTCTCTGCGCCTTCTCCTCCGACACCAGCGCCGTGGGTGAGTACAGTACTACCCGCACCTCGCCGCGCACGCCGCGCCCGCCGCGCGCGCTCTCTGCGCCTTCTCCTCCGACACCAGCGCCGTGGGTGAGTACAGTACTACCCGCACCTCGCCGCGCACGCCGCGCCCGCCGCGCGCGCTCTCTGCGCCTTCTCCTCCGACACCAGCGCCGTGGGTGAGTACAGTACTACCCGCACCTCGCCGCGCACGCCGCGCCCGCCGCGCGCGCTCTCTGCGCCTTCTCCTCCGACACCAGCGCCGTGGGTGAGTACAGTACTACCCGCACCTCGCCGCGCACGCCGCGCCCGCCGCGCGCGCTCTCTGCGCCTTCTCCTCCGACACCAGCGCCGTGGGTGAGTACAGTACTACCCGCACCTCGCCGCGCACGCCGCGCCCGCCGCGCGCGCTCTCTGCGCCTTCTCCTCCGACACCAGCGCCGTGGGTGAGTACAGTACTACCCGCACCTCGCCGCGCACGCCGCGCCCGCCGCGCGCGCTCTCTGCGCCTTCTCCTCCGACACCAGCGCCGTGGGTGAGTACAGTACTACCCGCACCTCGCCGCGCACGCCGCGCCCGCCGCGCGCGCTCTCTGCGCCTTCTCCTCCGACACCAGCGCCATGGGTGAGTACAGTACTACCCGCACCTCGCCGCGCACGCCGCGCCCGCCGCGCGCTCTGATTGCGCGTGAGTACAGTACTACTCGTTACTGCACTCGCTTTATACATACCATTTCATAAAAAATAAATAGCTCGTATTTTATTAATTTAAGTTAAAGAAACTCGCACACATTATCATTAGTTTAATTAAAATATGTTGTTTATTTTTCAGTTATTTCCGAGGACGGCACCTTCCACAAATTCACATTTGCTGCGGAAGGGAACTGTCATCGCAGCGACTTTGAATACTTCCTGCAGGTGATTATAGTGTTATGTTGTTGACCAAATAAGCTATTTCATTCTGCTAATTTGGGGGTACGGGTCTCTATTGGCTATATTAATAATGTAAGGAAGCTATAATGTAATAAATATCCTTATTTTCAGGTGGGTGACGACGACGAATTTCTGCAATGATGTTTATTCCTAGTTCTAATTAAAATGACGTTTACCGATTTTACACATTGCCTAAAATAAGTGATATAGCAGTGAAATAATGGTGATATAATAAATAGTAATAACACAAACCGCTATAATATTATCGTAATGTTATTTCTATAATTTAATGATATAAATATTGTAATATATGAAGTCAGTGTGAGAGGAAGTTAAAAATTTTGGATGGTAATTTCCATGATATTATATTAATATATTTTTACCCGACTGCGGAACGCATGATGACGGTCATGTTTTTATCATATAGGCCCTATAATAAGTTATTTTTAATATGTTTAAATATTTGTTTGGGTGAGATGAAAAGCAATTTTTACACTTAATTTTTAGTAATACTGTACTCATACTTACTACAAAAAATGCACGTTGAAATAGTGAAAATATACTGAATAGGTCCATTACTGGACCAAATATAATGTAAAAGACAGAAGGCACTAAATTGCATTTTTTTTATTTATAAAATTAATAAATATGTACATTATTATACCTATGTTTAGGAGGCAAATACACACGTACGAATATAAAGTCAATTATCTTTGTTTAACTATTTTATATTGCTATTTAATAACTATTTCAATAATTATTTAGTCTGATTTGAGAAATATAATTTTAAAATAATCTCTATGTAAAATCATCTATTTTCATTCAATCATTTGCTTAGAACCATCGCTTTAAAATTAATTTTATATTGAATTTAAAGACGGCGTTGATAACGGTTCACTTCTATGAAAAATAGGATAGTAATCTTATAATAATTATTTCGCTTATTGACCAATCAAATCAATGCGAATTGTCCAAATATTAATTCCCTGGTTCTAACACAGAATATCTAGTTCTAACATATAATGAACTACCTGGTTCTAACGTATAATAACCTATCTGGTTTTAACATATAATTAACTATCTGGTTCTGACGTATAATGATCTATTTGGTTCTAACGCTTGATGACCTGTCTGGTTCTAACGCATAATTACCTATCTGGTTCTAACGCTTGATGACCAATCTGGTTCTAACTCATAATGAACTATCTGGTTCTAACATATAATAACCTATCTGGTTCTAACATATCATTAACTATCTGGTTCTGACGTATAATGACCTATTTGGTTCTAACGCTTAATGACCTGTCTGATTCTAACGCATAATTACCTATCTGGTTCTAACGCGTGATGACCAATCTGGTTCTAACACATAATGAATCATCTGGTTTGACGTATAATGACCTATCTTGCTCTAAAGTATAATGACCTATCTTGTTCTAAAGTTCAACAACCAGTTCTTTAATAAAACCACATATACGATACATTTAACAACAAAGGTTTTGAACGTAAATCTTTGAAATAATTAGTTTTTAAAATAATTCATACTGTGTTTAAATGTTTCAGTCGTAGTTATAATGTTATACTACATTGAAATAGTTGCTATTATGTATTTTATTTTACCAACAAGTGATATATCTTATTTAGAACAATATTTGGTGTGATTTACTTATTTATGTTTAGCTACTTAACAAAATCACATAATTATTTAGTTAAAGAGCATAAATCGCATGGGTAAATTCTTAACTAAAATCAAATCTTCATTGGCTGACTAGTGTATTTGTAAGTCACTTACAAAATCAATTTGCTAACTAGAGTGTATTTGTAAGTCACTTACATATTCAATTAGCTAACTAGAGTGTATTTGTAAGTCACTTACAAAATCAATTCGCTACTAGAGTGTACCTATTTGTAAGTCACTTACAAAATAAATTCGATACTAGAGTGTGTTTGTAAGTCACTTACAAAATCAATTAGCTAACTAGAGTGTATTTGTAAGTCACTTACATGTAATCCTTATACAATATCTTAATCTACTGTTAAGAATCATGCGTTTTAATTAAACGCATTAAATTAGCTTCTAACATATCTTGTCGATGACAATTTTGTTACGATATGGGACTTGTCATAACGCATGTTTTGAGAGAGATTTTCAAGTGTGTATTTTTTATTTATTTTATTTACTGAGCCTATATAAAATGTATTTTTTATCGCTCAATGTCCATAGTGTACCTATTTTGCATTTGCTCATTCTTTAAAATATCGGGATTTATAGCAATTTATTAAAATTTCCTTTAAATGTTTAGTCATTTCTTACATTATTATGTTTTAAAATATTAGAGAATATAACTGTATGGTTTTATTTGAATAGATTTTATTACTCGAGTCACAAACTTGTATCATAGTGTTGACTCTTTTAATTACCTTTTAAAGATGTAAAGTTTATGTATAATTATGTAAATATTTAATAGTGAACTTAGTTTTTGTACTTGATTTTAGAAAAATAGTAAAAATACTTAGCTTCTATATCGCTTTCAAATAGAAACGCTGAAGAACACATTTCAATGTAAATAAAGGAGAGTGAAACAAAATTATTTTTTTATGGAATCGTAAAGCAACTGAGTCCACATATTTGTAAAAATTAAGCTTGTCACCCTGGGGTGATTGGAAAAAATATTAAAAGTTTTTTTGTATATTTTTTTGTATTATTATCGCCCTCTGTGTAAGATAAGGATTGGGGTTAAGGGCGGTACAACACATACACGTCCAAGCGAACTCACCTGCACGTGGTACTCCCGCTGATTACAGATGACTGACAACGGCTTGCAAGTGGCCGGTCATAAAAATCATGCCAAATCTTATTCATTAGGTACATGGGTCTACAAGTAAGTGAATGATAATTATATATTCACTCAGACTGTTCCTTTAGCAGAGTTGATAAAAAACTCCCACCGTTTTATTGGTTGAACTAATCTGTTGTACTAGTAGGAATGAGTGAAGATAACGGAGTTGGGACTCCGACTCCCAACTCGAAATTTTTGTTCCTAGGAAGAGTGCAGTGACGAGGTGAAAACAAGCAATATAGAAGTAGTTAGTATATAGAATATTAATTTACAAACGATATACAGCAGTGTCATATGCACCATTGATGGTGCAAGGCAATGGTGTATAATTTTGTCTGTGAAGAGAAAAGTAGTCAAGTAGTTGTTGTTGTTTGAATGGTGCAAACAATACTCAGCAGTGTCATCTGGACCATTGATGGTGCAAGTCAATGGACGGAGTGATTACAATATCTTTGGTCAATGGTGCATACTGTACGACGGGACTGTGTCGCTGATTCGCTGTGTTTGTCAAGATAATTTATTGACTTCATTTGGATGTATACTTACTCAATTTTGAAATTTTGTTACGTCTTTTCTATTTTTTGTTTGTGTAACGATGCGTTAATGTCATGTTTGCGTTAATTAGTAAAATATATTGTTTCTATCCGTGAGGACCATTAATTGGCTTCGGCTGTTGATCTTCCTTGTAAATAAATAAAATCAACCTTATGATCGTCAATCCAATTTTAATAATATAATATGTCGGCTGTTTTGTTGAAATTCAACCTTATGATCAATATTTTTTTGAATATAAAATCCATTCAGCTGTTTTATTGAATATCAACCTTATGACTTTCAATCCAATTTAATAAATTCTATTCAGCAGTTTTTTTAAAAATCAACCATATCTTCAATCCAGTTTAAAAAAAATTTATTCATTTGAGTCTATTAGGTATTATACAAACATTTTTATTTTTACTTAAATTACTAGTCGTTCGCGCCGAAATGAGATCTCGCGCCTACTTGTTTAATTATATAGAAAATAAGTTATAAGCAAGTAGCCTTCTATATAATAATTGAGGCTACTTGTTTAATTATATAGAAAATAAGTTATAAGCAAGTAGCCTTCTATATAATAATTGTTTGATTTTTGTATTTGTTATTCAAGTACCACCAGTAACCCCAGTAACAAAATTGGTCTAGCACAAAACAGGTAAAAACAGTGAATTTGATGGCCTACCAAATCGTTATTTTCCAACATATTTTTTTTAACTGGTTTCATACTCTACGTGTCACGCCCTTTTTAACGATACACCACAAGAGTAGATAAAAACATAAAAATGTTTTGCTCCTCATGCATGCATGGGAAGCTTGTACCTTATTATTTAAATTTTAAATGTCATTTCTGGCATTGGACCGTAGTTTTACATACTCTATGATAATTTGAAGTCATGCGCTTACATGGTTTAGACGCTAGATGCCTCTGTCAGAAGGATGGACAAAGTACTGAATGACTCAAGTCAACATAGAGATCTCGCTTCGCTCGATCAATAATAAACGCTTTCACGCTCACAGCTCCATACTAAGTTCGATGACTTGTATCATGGGTGCCGGAAACATTTACATCACACACACAATCACGAGCAGAACCAGGAACACACATTTTCCTTTAGGAAAATTCAATAAAATGAAACAATGAAAAAAAACAGTAAATAACAACAATATTTAATTAGTTGACTACAACAAAATTGAATTCTAAGCACCTATTATTTACATAGTATCAATCTCCATTATCTGGCTTCTTACGGTCAAATGGATCTGACCACACTTTCATATCTGGAAATAAGAAAATAAAAATATTAGCAAGTTAGCCACCCCTAGGTCAATTCTCCTATATTATTTACTAGCCGTGCCCCGTGGCATCGCCCACTATTATCGAGTTAAAAAGTAGCCTATGTGTTAACCCTGGGTATAATCTATGTACATTGCAAATTTCATCCATATCCGTTTAGCCATTAAAGCGTGAAGAGGGAAGAAACATACTTACACACACATACAAACTTTCGGATTTATAATATTAGTAGGATAGTACAGAGGTCGGCAAGCTGGGGCTCTTTGGATGTGAAGCTGCGGCTCTTAAGTTACATACGCAAATATTATTTATTTAAAAAAACATTTAAAAAACATTCAATCAACTGAATCGTTTTTTTTTAATGTTTGATAGGCAAGCATTTGACCACTATCTCACCTGATGGAAAGCGATGATGCGGCCGAAGATGTAGCATGCCTGCCTAGAAGATACCTATTCACTCTTGACTTGAAGACTGCCAGATTATACAATACAATACAATACAAAACACTTTATTGTATACCAAAAAAAAAATAATATAAACAATGACAAATAAAATATTACAATCATCGTGGTAGTACAATGGGCGGTCTTATCGCTTAAAGCGATCTCTTCCAGACAACCTTTGGATGGACAGTAACAGAAGAATGAATAGACGGTGGTGTACAATATTTTTAAATAAAATAGTACATCATTATTCACACCTACTCTAGATACTAATACATAAATAAAACAATAAAATACACTAATATATATTATAATAATATATACATACATAAATATTGAATGCAAATAATTATAGAAAATAATAACTTATAATAGAATATAAACTGTAATATGTAGCGTTTTCAAAAATATTGTTCTAATATATATAAATTTAATTAATACCGTTAATTTGATAAATAGTGTACTTTTACCAATTATACCGCTCAGGAAACAAAGACGCAGGCAACGAGTTCCACTCTGATTAACGAGGATCAGGCCATTTCTATCGAGCCATTAAAAGGTAGCATTAAAGTACATTTATACAGTTGAAACAAGTAAATTATGTGATGATTAGGTAGGTATAATGTGTGTATAGCCTTTTCTACACGATACTCATAGTATAGTAGGTATTATTGTTGGCATTAAGGATTATTGTTTGCTAGAAAAAGATTTGTGGCTCTATAAAACGTTGAAATTTGGTAAATTGTCATTGTTGACTCTTTCAACTAAAAAGGTTGCCGACCCCTGGGATAGCAGGATTGTGAATGTTTCAAGCAGAAGTAAATATTCAAGTGGTTTTTATTAGTTATTACATAATAATTAAACCATAAAATTAAGCATAGATACAGTAAAAATTTTTGAATAAAAATTCTATGCTTATGCTTGCACCCGAGCAAAGGTGCCCATGATGCTGGCAGCATATAATAGTTAATATTAGTAATAGATAATAAGTAAAACTATGAAATATTAAAAACTAGCCGTGCCTCGCGGCTTCGCCCGCTATTATCAAGTTAAAAAGTAGCCTATGTACATTCCAAATTTCATCCAAATCCGTTTAGCCGTTAAAGCGTGAAGAGGGAACAAACATACTTACACACTTACACACAAACTTTCGGATTTATAATATTATAGTAGGATAACAATATGAAGAATATGAACAGCCCATCGTTGGCTTAGTTAGGCGCATTTGCCTTCTAAGCAGAGGTAGATTCCTGTTCCCCAACGGTTCTCCCCAAGGGAAATTTGTGTTTAAGGTTCATGATGTGATTGTGTGCTTGATGCACTTCTGGCACCCACTAAACAAGTAATTAAACTTCGTGTGGGGCTATGAGAGTGAATGCATTTGTTTATTAATTCGACTGCCCGCTAGCTTAATTGGTCGAGTATCATTATGTGTTTACTGTAATTAGATGATTGATACATACTGCCTGGTTGAATATCTTCTTGTCTGATGTTTTTCCTAGCTTCCTTCTGGATTTTTTCTGTAAACAAGTAATAGATCCATTAGTAAATGTTTTGAGAATTTAATCTCAAAATGAGACGAACATAATTCAATTGTGTACCAAATATTTATTATTATTTTACATCAAATTAACATTATTATCACAAAATATTACTTTTAATTAATGAACTGCCTGCCAACTGCTTTGTCTTAGCTGCGTGAGCCACGCTTCTACCTTCTAAGCAGCAGGTTTCAGGTTCGATTCCCAGAAGAACCACAAGTTAACTCTCTAAGGAAAATTTGTGTTTCTGGTGCCGAGTCTGATTGTGTGTGTGATGTTTGTTAGTCTGGGGCTGTAGTAAGTGTTTGTTTATATTTCAAGTCTACTATTAGAGTATGAAAGTGTTTGTTTATATAGTATCAGTGACTGATGATGTAGTTAAGAGTGGTAAACACGCTAGGACTATAAACATAAGTAAAGTTCGAGCAATAGGTTAAGTTTACCACTTATAAAACACTAGGTTAAGCATACAGATATATAATAAAAGAAAGCGTATTTACTGTATTCTGAAGCATCTATCATTGGGCTGATAGCGATTGGGTACATAGTCAAACCGACAAATCCAAAAAGTCCTGATATGAGAGCAGCGTACCGCCAACCTTTGTACAAGCCCCTGGCCATTTTATTGTTAGAACTGTAACTTCATTAGTTCCGTTAATAACCACTCGGATATTTGCTAGGCTTTAAACACAATCTATATAACCAATAACCAGAACATGTTTACTTAAATTAAATAATCAAACTGATCAAGAGTAGTACGAAATAGAATTGAAACTTGAAACGAACGTCAAACAGGGTCAAACTTCAAAGTCAAAAATCAGTCAGCTGATTCAGGCTGATTGGATTCAAAAAAAATTTTCAAAGAAAAGAGTCTAATTATGTACTAATCAAGTATCAAATTTATATGAAATTGATGATAGGTGTCGGTAGGAACTTGATAATTTTATTATGTAGATTAGAGTTCTATGTAAACAGTGGATTACGTTAGTTTTTACTCAAAGATTATAATGAATAATTCTTCAAGTCCAGAGTGAAGAGGTATCTTCTAGGCACACATGTAAGATTTTCAGCCGCATTATCACTTTCCATCAGGTGAGATAGTGGTCGAATGGTAGGTCGCTTGCTTATCAAGCATAAAAAATGTCACTTTTCTAGCTTCTAGTTCCAATTATGTATTTTTAATGACCATTGTTAAAATATCACATGGTTAACGACCTACCTATTTGTTTAAATGATAACTAAAATGAAGGTAAATGATATTTCAACAGTGCGTTCAAGGTAAAAATATGAATATATATTAATACTAAAGTACCACCATTACCAAATAAAACACAATATGTAGGTATCTAAGGAAGTATATACTTATTATCAAAAGTTTACATTACTTATGTACTTTACGCGAGCTTATTTGTAAGTTACTACTATAATTTATTTCGTTGTTTTTAAGCAAATGCAAGTAGACACTTAATAAATGAAACTGAATAGTTTACACTATAATAATATTATTTTCTAGACTATCTACATCTTCACTGGGAATTAAATTACTAGAGCCTTCATCTAATAATTGCAAGAGCTTAGCGTAAACTAACTTAGGGGCGTCTATGCCCCACAAAAAGTCAATATGATTGAATTCTTTCAATGACACAATATAATGTTCAATAGGATTCACGAGCTGGACATATAAGTTAGTTACATCGACATCGCTGGAGAGCCAGTCATTCTGTGCACTTAATAAAGCAATAGGTAATGTTATTTTATCAATCGAGTACTCAGGGGGAGAGATGGTTCCATATTCCAAATAGTTCCCTTCTGGTCCGTAATCAAACTGCTGGAATCGACCTCTATTCTTGATTTCTTGCGCATAGTGAACCAATGTTTTAGTTGAAGCCCCTGCAGGCAAGTGCCCAAGTATTAGCGGCAGCAGAGTCCTGTTGAACTGCTTCGCATCGTGTCCGCAAAGAACGAACAAAGAATTTTCACAAATCGCCTCTTCGTAGTGATTGATTTCGCAGGCATTTTTTGACAGCCACCTTAGCACTGAATTCTGTGGTAGAAACTCGTTCACTCCGAGCAGTTTCATCAAATACTCAATGTTATTGCTAAACCTAGCTAATAGCCGTATTGGACTCTTTATCTCTGACATAAAAGCTACAGGGGCTAACGCATATCCGGCACGCAGTATTTTGTTGTATTGAGTTTTTGTAGATAACATTGCAAACAAAACTGTCGTCCCCATTGAATGGCCGATATAATCGATCTTAGTGTCCCAACCTTTTATCTCCATTATGTAGTCAATGACCGCAGGTAAGTCGTACTGGCTCACGTCGTGGAATGTGAAATTCCAGAAAGCAAACGTATCGATGTTTCTGGATACGTGGGCTCGGGAATAAGTGTTTCCTCTTACGTTAGCTAGCCACACATCATATCCAGCTTCGGAAAGAATGTAACCCAATCCTTTTTCTGGTCCAGCGAGAATCCAATCGGCTGAACTACCCAAAAGGCCATGATAAAGTAGAACAGTTTTTTTAGAAATCGCTTTTGATGTTGCGTTTTTGGCGTATGGAATCCTGTGTATTGTGAGAATGTATCCATCGTCTGTGAGGACCGTGTGTGACTGGGAATGATATCCATGTAGAGCGATGAGTTGAGGAGTGGTCATTCGAATCGACGGGTCATCATCCAAACAATTATATTTCATTGGCTCTGGAGCAATTGCGTCGAATATTTGGTTATCATTCGTTTGTGCTTCAATTACATAATCATTAAATTTCCTCTTTGTTCGAGACGGTTTATCGTCATCTATGTTCACTTCTGGCGTGTTGTTTACGCCAAGATAAGACGTTATTTTATTTCGCACACTTTGCACATAATAATTTCTCAAACTGCGTCCCTTTTCGCGTACATAATTTGTCAATTCCGATGTTCTGTTGGTGAATGTATCGAATATATTTGGGAACCAAGATACATGTCGACAGTCAATTTGTATTATTAGAAGTGTTATCACTAAGAAAATTGGGAGTTTCATTGTTTAACACACAGTTGTTCGCTCCCGAACGATACTCAACCGACTGAACTCGCTCAATATCGGGGCACTAATGTAATTTATCCCATCGTGGGTTCAAGGGGAAGTGTCCAGTGAGTCAACCGCCACTATTGTAGTTATATTTACAAACATTATTGTTCTTGGACATTAAAACAAAATAATCAGACTTTGATTTCAGTGTGAATCACGCATGAAACGTAGTGACATATACGTCTCACAATGACCTTGTTTACATAAAAGATTAACGCAAGTATAATATTATTATAACAACTTTGTATTTTACAAACAAGTAGCAATATAAACGTGTAATTTTTCAGCCTAAGAAATTATTAATAACTAGCCGTGCCCCGCGGCTTCGCTCGCGTAAATTATTTTAAAAAGTAGCCTATGTGCTATTCTGGAACCTAAACTATCTACGTTCTAAATTTCATCAAAATCGGTTTATTCACACATTTAACGAACATTCACACACACACAAACTTTCGCATTTATAACATTAGTAAGATTATTATATAAGGTACAGTCAGCTGCAAAAATATGCACCAAAAACTTTTATTTTAATAAATGTTGTTCAAGTAGGTACAGAATACAACATATTTTATACGTAAGTGTTAGTTTTAAATGTGTTTTCAAGGATTTTGCAGCCACAGTAATTGTAGTTTTGTTTCCTATCTCGATCAATGTGTAGTCGTTTTTAAGATAGACCCCGGGACAAAATAGACCTAAAAACAGTAATTTTGGTGGCCTACCAAATCGTTATTTTCCAACATAGATTAAAAAAACCCCAGTTTCGTACATTGACAAATTAAACATTTTGCTCGCCGTTGCCGTGTATGGGTGACCCATTGTTATTTTCATTTACCTAGTTATTTAATTTTAATTCCCATTTGTGATTTTGGGACAGCATTACAGCATATAATGTTCTCTGAGAATTTGATATTATTTGCTTGTATGGTTTAGACCTATTATGCCCCGAGGTCTCTTGGAATCGGCTACATATTATATTTATAATTGAAACTTGCTAATAGAATCCATTATTAAACACCAGACACAAGTATCTCTAGTTATTTATATAAATATTAAATAATACAAAGACAAACATTATTTATTAGTTCAAACAATGAATTAAATACATACACAATCATGCATGCAAAACGATATTAAAAAAGTCATTAACATTATATAAGCATTTTTTCAATTAGAAGTTTCTTAAGTCTTACTGTAAACTGACTTTTAATGCAGACAATTTTATTGAAAATTTTAGGTCACATACAGACAATATTATCACAACATCTGATAACTTTAGAAAAAAATCGGGATTACTTTTCACAAATGCAGCCACTTCCATATATATTCCTACAGAAAACATACTTTACATTATAAAGACTGCAACAAGTTTGTAACAATAAAAGTATCAAATTAATGAGTCCACCAAAAGTAGTCTCCCGAGATTTTTAATTTTCACGCTCTAACGTTTCAAGATGAAATTTAAATTCAAGTATGCAAAATAATTGTTGGATTATATTTCGAAATAACGTGCCAATACGGCACCATTAAGCCATAAATGGAATTATAATAATAATAATGTTAAGCACTGTACTTCATAATAATAAGCTTTTGATTTCTGATGCTAGAAAAAATATTAAAGAATAATTTAAACGTAAGCAATGCTAAAAAGAACCGACTTCACCGCTTATATTTTGGTTTTAGCTTGATCGATTTCGATAAAATTTATATAATACCACCTCTGAAGTATAATCAACCAAAAAAAAAGGGGTCCACAAATGGGGGAGAAATCGGTGAACATACTTAAAAAAACATAGTACCTCTTCCTTTTTTGAAGTCGGTAAAAATAGGATTGAGTGTTACATTGTGTTCCACACAATAAAGAAAAAATAATCTACATAGTAGACACTTTTTCAAGATAAACATGATATACCTACACAGCAAATTCATTAATATATTTACCTAGCTACTTTTTAACTTGAATAGGGGGCGAAGCCGCAGGGCACGGCTAGTATGCCATAAAACGCTCTAGACAACTTTTTTATTTTAATGACTGTACATTTAACACAAAACCGGCAAATGATTAAAAATCTTAATAATCAATAATTAATAATCTTGTGTGTGTGTTATGTGATATGTGTATACCACAGTTAAATAATGCAAGTGGTATAAACATATTCATTTTATTATATTTTCTTCGCGAATATCAAATCGACTAGACTGTTGATTGAAATAGACTTGCTTGTTAGTTTTATTAAATATGCATAATGCATAATACTCTAATATATAATTGTAGCATAATATATATGAATGCAAGAATTAGTTAAGAGCTTTTTTTAAAAACTTCTCAGAGACATTCATTTGTCATCCATTTTGAAGATAATGCGTAGACGTCGTTTTGGAGTACAAAAGTAGATTGGACATTCACCGGATTTTCCCAAAAGACTATCCCATAATTTGAAGTCCCAAAATCTACATTTAGACAAGATTAATCACCATTCATGTTTTTAATCAACCAAAACATATAATTTATCAAACCAGAAAAAAACAATGGTTTTTAAATTTCCCGCCAAGATCTGTGTTCCCTCCACAGTCTAGTAATTCTTTATACTGTCGACCTCTATGACTATTACACTGTTGCAATGAGTTTCAATCTGTAATCGCAGGAGTATGTATGTGGGCTATGTGGGCAACATGTGTAAGGAGTAGTTCTTTCGTCTTTTAATTTAAATTTATTAGGAACCTTATCAGTCTTTGCTAAAAATATTACAACCTCATTGCTCAGCCGCGGGCCGATAAAAATATAAAAAATAAAGTAGTTCAAAGTTCAAATTACTTTCTGTCAAAATGTCATGTTCGTTACATAATTCGTTATGTATTGTATACTCTTTGTCACTCTTCTTCGATTCGTTCTATATTGAAGTTATTGAAGTAAAAAAAGGGCGGACGTGTTATATGTACACAATTTTTAGTTTAAAGTATTTGAAAAATCCAAGTTGATTAATCAGATCCTAGATACATTTATAATTGGAAAATGTGTAAGTTAAATTGATCTTTGTGTTATGGCAGTCTGACATTGTATTTCCATGGAATCATTATTTTTGTGTGAAATTATAGGCTACCTCATCAATCGTCATCCAGCGACGCCATTGCAGTTTCCGAAAATTCAAGAATGGTTGATGGACGAAACATGCTACGTGACCTGATCAAGATGTTTGAAGTTGAAGATATCAGCAAACAAGATAGCATGAAAATTGAATTTCCATTTGGAAATGGGTAGAAGGTATACTATAGGTTCCGAGACCTAGAATAAGGCATAACTGATGGAGATCAGTTTTGTTTTGTTCCATTTACTTTCAGTGCATTCCAGGTGCCCTACAGGTGCTGCCTGTGCAGTTCATTCGAACTGTAAGAGTTTGCGAAGTAACAAAATGGCCACCTGTTTTGTAGTCAAACAACAAAATACTGGGCTCTTGCAATGCACTGTCAACCTAAATGCTAGGATTTTACTTTCAGCGCCATTCATAGAGGCAAACACATATTAATAGTTTCTTCAGTTGTATGTATGTGTGTTCTTCAAATGGTCAATTATCAATATAGCCGGAGACATTCCGAGCAGGCACTTATTCATTAGACTCGAAATATTCAATTGCTGAAACTGCAGAACTGCATTTCAAACATCCGTCATTACTGGAATTGAGTGGATTAGGCCTATTGGGGACACCACTATAAAAAAAACGCACCTTGTGCTCTACCTCTGGGGTGGTGTGGAAATGAGCATGCCATTAAGCCATTTAGGACTTTACTACCAGATAAGGCTAGGGGCCTAAGAGCTAGGAAAGTTACGGGTATGAAAAACATACTGTGCTTGCTGTCACACTGCATGTAACACTAGTGTGCAATGCAAGACAGTTACTCTTGGTGACACAGGACATCTACTTTCAATTATAATGCACATTATATTTAATTTTTATTTATTTGGAAAACCAAACAGCCTTCTTACAAAATAAGTCAAAAACATGAGAATGAGGAGTATAATAATATGTACAATAGGTCTTATGGTAGGACAAAGACTAAACATATGCACTCAGTAATGTAGGCCCTACATTACTGAGTGCATACGTTTTTTCACATATTACTATATAATGTTATTTAATATTGTAACATTAGTTTCACCGTATTTTACGCAGTTGATTTTTATGACTAGGGACTTTATCCTTTCTGACTTCACAAAAAAGGAGGAACTTAATTAGACTGTATTTTTTTTTTTCACATTTATATGATTTTTATATTTGAAAGCTGGTGCCTTCTCATTGGTACCATTTAAATTTGATCAAGATCTGATCAGTAGTTTTTGAGTTATCGATAATGCGTGTTTAATACATTTAATCTGGATCAAGGTTCTGAAGATTATAAGTGGTGAATTTTTAAGCTTTGATTGTTTTGAATGATATTAAAAATATAGCTATACAATCATAAAAATAAGTTATCTATTGACCTAAATTGTTGAACTATCATGCTATCATGCCTATCATGCTTACCACCCTCGACTTCTTCACTGACCAGTTTACCATCCTGCCCTGTGATTCAGAACTTTTTGGTAACTTAACGAATAGATATGATTGGATAACTTTCTTTTTAAAAATACATTTTATAGTATGGTAACTAACCAAATCATATGGTAAATGAGTTGTATTGTTCTGCATCAAGGGGCAGGTAAGATAATGGTGAAATACAACCATAACAGAGACTTACACTTCCCAAAATGGTATGCAAAGAAACAAAATGGTGAAGTATCACAGAATTTAATACAGAAATTCAATTTCTTTACACAATTTCTCAAAATTATCTAGTTTCCACTTCCGTACTTCATTCTCAAGGTCTTCAGTCTTAAGTCTATGGAATGCCTCTTCAGCTGAAACCAAAATAAAAACTATTAGATAGATACAAAGATATATTTTTATGTACGTATAATAATAATAGTATATATTATCGTTTTATTACATATGTGAGTGTGAATGTAGGTACTATAATATTTTAACTTTTTTATTGTACCTACACCACCATGTATTCCTTCTTCTGTTACTGTACCTCCAAAGGTTTTCTGGAAGAGATTACTTTAAGCCCCATTGCACTACCACGATGATTGTAATATTTTATTCGGCTTTTTTTTCATACACACAATTACACCCAGAACCAGAAACACATGGGGTCAAACGTATAGTAAGTGATTAGTTTTTAATAGACTCACTTTAAGTTAAATATACTTACAATACACCGGGAACCAGCCACTGAGTTCACAAACGGCTACATTAAAATCAGTTAGTTGTTTGACTCCTACAGTACTTTTCCTAGGCCATACGTAAACTGCTACATTCTCCGATTTCATTGAAATAAGAATGTTGTGTGCAATGGAGTTATCTAAGAAATACTGGATAAGTTTGTAGATATCTGTCGTAGAATCCGAGGAATCGCTAACTTCAAAACAGAATGCGGGTACTGGGTAGTCTTGTGTATAGTGGAGAGGTCCTTTGATTTGTTTCCATTCCTGAAAATTAAACAGTATTTTGACATGAAATCTAAGCTATTTGCTCAACTAGCCGTTTGTCCACGTTTATCAAGTTAAAAAGTAGGGTTCAAGCAATGTATATTCCAAATGTCATCTAAATCCGTTAAGCCGTTAGAATGTAAAGAGAAAACAAACATACTTACACACAAACTTTCGGAATTATAATATTACTGTGATAAGGGTGATATTTAGACACACTGCTAGCTAGTCATCAATAGTGGTAAAGTTGGGCTATTAACAAGCGGGAAAGAATATTTCAATACAAAACATTCCCAGTTGTTAAATGTTAACAGCGGAGTATTAACAAACGGGAAAAACCTTTCAATACAAAACATTCCCAACCGTTAATAGTGTTAAGGATGGGGTATTAACGAGTGGAAAGTACCCCTTATATCTGTTGACATAGCAACTCAATTTAAACGCAAGCAAAGGATCAAAAAAATTACTGCACTGCTTTTACATTATGATTGATCAGATCAGGGACCAACTAGACACCATAGCGTTCCAACAAAAAAATATTTTTCAAATCAGTCTCGACGTCCAGTAATCAAATAACAAACAATAATATTGAGAACCTCCTCCTCTTTTTTGAAGTCGGATAAAAACTTCTTTTGATTATCACATAGCAACTATCCTTGAGAAATAGGCAATCTAGGCCAAGCATGGTGAAATATTGCTAAAATGGTAACCAATCAATACAGGTTCCGTACCACACGGTTTAATAGAAACTTCAGATTAAGAGTCCAACTCGCACTTAGCCAACTTATTTGAGCTAACTGTGCTGAAAATCATAATTTATGCAATTTTAATGAGAGGTGGTAATTAATAAAATATAATTACCACCAATTCCACAGGTAATGGATGCTTCTCTACAAATAAATGATAATGCAGATGGTTCACTGAAGCCAGGGCACATAAGCTATTAAAACCAATCTTGAGATCACTGAAAAAAAAAAAAAATTTAGACATTTGTTATTTATCATAGTTAAATACCTCATTTTTGGCTATGGGCCACAGCTTAACACCTACCCTGAGAAATTAAGTTATTTGCTTGTGTATGTTATAGACACTAAATGTCTGACAGACAGACTGATGGACAAACAGAAGACGAAAGTATGGATGGAAAAAATTAGGGACCTTACATCTAGGATCAATTAAAGAGTTCATTTTTCAAATATGGATTGGAGAAAGATTTCCTATGTCACACTATCCTACTAATATTATAAATGCAAAAGTTTGTGTGTGAGTGAGTGTGAATGTTGGTCACCACATTCTCCATACCTACTTAACCGATTTTAATGAAATTTGGAATGTACATAGCTTATACTTTGGATTAGGAAATGGGCTACTTTAATCATCACCATCATCAGCGGGTGAAGCAGTGGGGCCCAACTAGTAAGTTTATAAAGGCGAAAGTTTGTGAGTGTGTTTGTTACTTCTTCACACTCAAATGGCTGGGCCAGTTTTGTTTAAATTTGGCGTGTATGTAGTTGACACCCTAGATTAACACATAGGCTACTTTTTATCGCGGAATTCACTTGGATCCAGTAGTTACGCTGATAAAACCGCGGGCGCAGTATTCCATAAAAGGTATGTGATGTTTAAAAATACATACCGATACTCACCGATCCCGTGCAACAAACATTATATCAAAAAGAAGAGACAAACTGTCCGCTGTAACCACTTGGGGAAGCTTCTTGTGGACTGAAGGACACAGCAGGCTGTGGTAACGGGATATTGGACTCACATTTACAATAAGTCTTTGCTCTGGAAAAAGATTATGCAATAGATTAACTTTAAAAAAAATACAGTACAAGTATACAATTCTAATTTTGAGTGGGGGCGATGCACTGACATCTCTGATCTGACCCACTCTGGGGTATGTTGTACATTTCCCCCTGCCAGCTATCACCTGAGTCATCCTAAATCCCTTACATAGCAGAGTATTGCCTTGGAATGTTGACATAATTGTTCCAGTGTGATGGATGGAGTAAATGGATGAAGGGAGAAGCATGATGGTGGTGGTATGGACAAGTATACAACAAATAATCATAGTGTACAACTATGGGAATATTGTATTCAAGAGGAAAAAAGGACAGAAGGAAGGTACAGAGGAGCGAGAATGGGTATTGAGTTTTAAAGTTATATGAGTAAAATATTCAGATTCAAAATAATCTATTTGCATGGGCCCCAAAGAGGCACTTGTAAGAGTTGATTCTATTGCCAGATTCGCAATAAAAATTTACTATGTTATTACTGTTAATAGTAAACTATAAAAGACTAGCGATCCGCCCCAGCTTCGCCCGGGTGATAAATGAAGAACCGCTCAACCAATTTTGTGAAAACTTCACATAAAACATCTACTAAATAGTCCAAACAAAGCCTAAACATTTGGTTTGGATAGGTAAGCCCGTTCTTGAGTTATAAAATAACAACAAAAAGTGGCATTGATTTTTAAATATATAGATTACATACCATCCCCTTCAACATCTATAGAAAAAATGATTTCTTGCTCAGACACTTTGGTAAAATTAAATTTTTGACCATCAAACGGCTGGCAGAGGCTGTCTATATGTTCTGGTGCCCTCCGGTTTGTGCCCCTATCTGTGTTCAGCTGGTAAAATAAATAATATATATACCTTATTAGCAATTAAATATAAAATATTGTACAATGGACATGCTTATACATATGAATTTACTACTTATTTGAACTGCCCATTGGTTTAGTTGGGTCTGCCTTCTAAGATTGATTCTCACACACACAGAACACAAGTTTTCTCCCCAGGTGTAATTTATGTTTCTGGTTCATGGTGTGATATGTGACTGTTTCTGGCACCCATGACACTAGTCATTAAACTTAGTGTAGGGGCTGTGAGTGTGAAAGCGTTAATATTATTAAATAATACCTATGCTTTTCATGTAGAATTATATATTTAAAATATAAATATTAGAAGTATATATATTAAATGGTATTAGTCAACAGTTCGTTCATAATTTGAGGGATAGTTTTGATGCATAAAAATGCCCACAGGAATTACAAAATGCTTACAAACATCAACATAAAATTGCAAAACAGAATTTGAATAACTACTGCAGATTTTTTTTGATAATTTATTGTTCTATTTTGTTTGATAAGGAAACGTAGTGAATCAATATCATAAATGTTGTCAGTGATGCACAGATATGGAGCCTGGTCAAGGTTCCAAAGCAAAAAAAGCTAAGTCCAGGTCCCCGGTAAGGTGAAATAGTATTCTGTGTGAGTGTGAGTTTTCTTTACTAACGTAACCTTTAATGTTACTAGGCGTCGGCTCTCTTTAGTAAATGAAATTAAATAAGAACTAATATCATTCATTTTTATTCTAAGGGAGTAGTTGAGAGAGCAGAGATAGTTTGGTGCTACCGAAATAGAATTTTAATTTAATGCATTATCTCACCTGTAGTAAATATTTCCCTTTGATTTGCTTTTCTTGTAAATTATTTATTTTATAGCGAAATACATTGCGCTCATGGAGTTCATCCCACTTTGCCTTTATGATACGCATGAATGGAGATACTGATTTATCGCTGAGACCACTAGAGTTATGTTGGAAATAACTTAATTTGTACATAATTATTTGATTTGCTGCTATAAATATATTTGTTTTAATCACAAACGATTACTAATATAATATATAAAATAATTAAAATTACGCGGCACCGGCACCACGTACAAAAACCAAAGTAAAACGTCAGTTACGTCAGTCGTCAACGTCAACTGGCTACATTCCAAAGCTCATCTGTGTCGACCTTGTTTAAGCAATTGCAACCGATCAAAAGTACGCTTCCTATATGGTCCATATTTCTTTCATCTTTTGCAAATAAATATATTCACCAGCAAAACGACTTATAAGAATCCCGTACAGGTGCATGCAAAAAGAAATATTTTTAGTGTCTGTGCTGGGCCGTAGTCTGGAATTAATTTGGGGGAATGGATGGGGGTTGAGTTCTGCGATTGAGGGAGTTGAGACCGCCTCCGGATCTGCGATTTGTCTTATCTGGGACAATAACTTGATATGTGCACCTCTTTACTCAGAGTCCAGTAATAATAGTAATAATTCACCAAATATAGCTTACCCCAATCAAATTACCTTTGAAACAAAAAAACTTAATCAACATTGGCCCTGCCGTTTTGGAGCTACAATGCCACAGAGAGACACAGGAGTTTAAAAATAAAAAAATTTCGAGAATTATGCCGATGCCGCCCTAGTCAGGCGCGGATCGAGCATTAAATATGAGGCGTTGTAATTTTTGTAGAACTTTTTAACTGACTACAAGGAGAAATAAATTAGCCAAAAATGTAACATGAATGAAAACGCAAGGTGAAAGCGCTTGTGAAAGACTTTGGTGGCCTACCAAATCGTTATTTTCCAACATAGTTTTTTTTTAAACTACTTGTCAAGCTCTTCTCAACGATACCCCACAAGGATAACTAAAAAATATTTTGCTTCCCACTGTATCAATTATGTAAATGAAAATACATGTATATGATACAGCCTTAATATTTTCATTTACATAATTTTAAATATCGAAATGGGCCGTAGTTTTACATATTCTATGAGAATTTGAAGTCATTCGCTTATATGGTTTAGACGCTAAATGCCTCTGACAGACGGATGGACGGACAAAGTGCTGAACGAAGTCAACATGGAGATCTCGCTTCGCTCGATCAATAATTTTAATGGAAAATTCAAAATAGCAAAACACAAAATTTTCAAATATTTATATTATTATGAAATTATTTTGTTTTCATTACCTACCCTTTTTTTTACGACCAATTTATTAACATAAACAATGGAACAAGACCATAAAAATATATATGCATTTTCCCCCTACCGAAAACATTGTTATAAAAAATTTAATTTATTTACCGACTTCACTTCTTTTTAATGTGTGTTACCTCATAACTTCTTTCCATGTGAACCGATTTTAATGTTTTTTTTTTGTTTGAATGCTGGTGCTTTCCCATTGGTTCCATTAAATTTGTTAAAGATTTGATCAGCACCTTTTGAGTTATAGTAACAGGAATTAATAACTATAACTCAAAACACATTTAATCTTATCAAGGTTGCGAAGATAAAGCGATGAAGTCAATTTTTTTAGTTTTGCTTGCGTTTAATTATTATAGTATAAACTGACAACATCTGAGTGTATTAGAGCGATAAAGATTTTTAGTAATAGAAACTTTTATATTCTCTATATTAACACAACACAAAAATATGTACATCATATGATTCTAATTACGTCACTGTATTATAAAACAATACTTTTATTTTACTATCATATTATTATATCTTAATAACCTTATTATTATTTACCCTAAAAATAATTAACTAATTTACGAGTCTAAATAACTCTAATAAGCATGCCAGTAATTTGACATTAAATTCTCTCAAACTTAAAAAATAATAATTTTCTCTGTAAGTTATCTAAAGAATTCATACATTTTATAAATAACTGCCCAATGATCTGGTTGGCTACACGTCTGTCAAACAGCGGATATCGGGTTCAATTTGCGGTGGAAACAGTTTTCTCTACAAGGGAGATTTGTGTAACTGGTTCTGGGTTTGATTGTTTGTGATGTGATTGTTTCCAGCACATACAACTTCAAATCCTTGAACTTAGTGTGGGGCTGTGAGTGTGTAATTTATGTTACATATTATTAGGATTCATCGGATTGTTCACGTCATAATCCGCTAATATTTCAAGTATTTTCCGAGACAATTGCGCAGCATCATAAGAGTTTAATTGAGAAAGTTTGTCCGTCACTGCTTGACCGACGGCTGCATATTGAGTTTTGTCAATGCCAAATGCATCGTTCTGGACACCCTTGAAGACTGTAACTATATTGTCAACAATTTCTTCGCATGACACGTTATTGTCATCTCCAACATTGTCAAACGGACCTTCATCGCTGCTTGAGTTCTGTGTATTGGATACCTGAAATGTTTATATGGCATGTTAATTTATAAGTCACAATTTCAATTTATTATATGATTTAATTATAATGTCTTAGGAAATTTATACTGTTTATAATTTCTTGAGCAACATGAACTACTTGTTCTCAATTGGAACTGTTTACTGAAAGATGTTGTTTCTGCTACTAAACTTGACGGCTGGATGTGAATTAGAAAACTGAACTTTTATGACTTTCAATACTGTGTGATATATACATAATTATCAGCTTTTTGCTGCTCGTCTACAAATAAATAAATAAAATTAACTTAGAGTGACAACCTGTACGAAGATCGTAGTAGATCGTAGATCGTATTTTCATTTGTAATGATCCAGTGGTCTGGTCTACTTAACCTGTTTTAATAATTAATATTCTCCATTCTTATTGTTTATTTTAAATAATCGAATATAACTTTTGTAGTCATCAAGGAACAAAATCCAATATTTAGATGTAAGCTTGGATTTATATTTTATTTTCATAATTATGATAAAAGAAAGGTAGTAGACATAAATAACATAATAGTTTAGAATTAGTAGAAGTAAAACCAAGAAATATACTTAGCATTCTATAGATTCCCTATTTGGGTGCCGGCACCCTCTTAGTGGATCTGAGTACATCATGTGTTGTATAGGTGTACATTGAAACTTACGTCACTATTATTGTTTTTCTTTTTTGTCTTCGATCCTGTCCCTTTTTTATCTGCGAATTTGTGAACTTTGTATAGATATTTGCATGGCTGCCACATGAACCAGTTAACATTAAAATTCTGTAATTAATATTAAACTATTAAACGATCATCTCATTAAAATCTCACGAGTGTGTTTGAACAAAGGAATGTCTTTTTTTATTTTTGATAGGCAAGCATTTGACCACTATCTCACCTGATGGAAAGTGAATATGTAGCATGCTTGTCTAGATCACACTTATATTATAAATCTGAAAGTTTGTGTGTTTGTTTTCTCTTCACACTGTATAGTATTTTGATGAAATTTAGAATATATAAAGCTTATACCTAGGATTAACACTTAGGTTACTTTTTAACTTGATAAACACAGGTAAATCCGCGTGGCACATCCAGTAATATATAAATATGTAAATTCTGCACTTTAAAACAGTTGAAATAATTAGCCAGTCCAGTCTAAACTGTCTTGAAAGACGTTAGGTAGCGAGCCTATCAGAATTTCTATTGTTTACATTTAATTGAGTGTGCATAGGAATTACACTAGTTAATTGTCCCACCATGTTAATTGTTTTACCATCCAACAACAAGACCAACTGTCAAATGACATCCATTTATGATGGACATACCTCCAGTTCACTCAAGCATTTTGTTTCTATGTTTATCATCGGTATTACTAAGGAGTAGAAACCATTCCCTGCGTCTTTGTTCTGGGAACGGTATAATTTGGGAGTCCTCAAGTCAAGAGTAAATAGGTATCTTCTAGGCAAGAATGCTACATCTTTTCGTCTTTGAAGTCGGGTGTTACGAAATATAATATCTACACTAAAGTCAGTACTTGGTGCCGACTACTAACTTCACTCACCTCTCCTTTAGCTTTTTTTGCCTGCAGTTTTCTCATGTAGAACCCGTAAGTTGACCTAATATTTGTCCACCGATCTTTAACAGCTAGCCAACTGAACTCGTTGTCGTATTTAGCGGCGAAGTTAGCGAATGTTTCGTCTCGTAAGCCTATGTTTGAATATTGAGGATGCTTTGGATCCCATATGTGAGGGTGGTCTGCCATGTAATGGGCCAAGGATATATTCATGTTCTTCGTCCAAAAAACTTTGTCTTTCGCTAAGTCTGAAACCATTTTCGGTACTATTTAACGTTATCTATTTAGTGAGATTGATAACATTAAAATTGTTTGGGTTTTGGTTTGTTTGGAATTGATTCGAGTGACAGCCTGACAGGTGACAGTAACAATTAATAACAACATTACAATGACACGAAGAGAAAACATCAATGGATTAAATCCCATTAATACCCGCCAATCGATCGCAATGCTCGTGGAGCCGTTCCACTCATAGGGGCATCAGATTGTTTAATGTAAAAACCGTCTTAGCGTCCACGCTATTTATATAGTACCTAAGCAAGTCATGGGGTAGCTAGATTATCTAAGCCTCGGGGTAGCCCTAAAGGCGGCGTTTGCAGGTGGTAGTTAGGGAACGCCCATTGGAAGGTAGAGTAGAAAGGAAAAAAAAACCTCCCGCAGACCACAGGCCCGGATAGATGAAACTCCGTTAAAACAAGGTTTTAGCGAGTTCGTGTATTGCGGAAGAGATCCCAACTGATAGAGCGAATTGCCAGTGTAATTATCTAGTTGGCATCTCGGACGTTACATCTTAAGTCACAGGGAGAGGAGCGTATTGCAGTCCCAAGAGGAATTTTTTTAGTCAATATTCGAGAGGCGCGCGGCGTGCTGGAGCCGTAGGCCTCTACTTAATGTTTAGCGGAACGTAGTTATCAATAACGGAAAGGGTAAACCGGATATGACATCAACTCTCAAACGCGGTAAAGTTTATAACCAAGGTTTGTTGCTCCTAAATCTGTTTGTTAACCATCTAAACAATAAGTTTGTCTCCTGCCTCAATGTTTAAAATACAAGGACGCAGGAATTCGACACAATAGTTATAATATTAATACACCAATTACCATTACGAAACAAATATTTAGTCAAGGTTAAGTTCTGATAAAACTAATGTCTTCTAAAAATCACGCGCTACGAATTATTTCCAATTAGAAAGATTAGAAAAAAAACATGCAACGTTAAGTAATAAATTAAGAACTGTCCCATATTTTATCTGCTACGGATTGAGGAATTTCACTTTTTACCTGACTATACGGCAAAACCAAAAGGAAGGGTTATTATTTTCGCAGTTTATTTTATAGTATAATTAGGGAACTGTTTTTATGAATATGATTATTCTTTGTATTCGTTTTAGCCTTATGTCGTAAATAAATACTAACAGTTATTAGAAAATATACAGCTACATTTATTACTTTTCGAGAATACAACGAAAAACAACAAACGCATTCACACTCACAGCCCCAGACTTAGCTCAAAGACTTGTGTCGTGGGTGCCAGAAACATCAACATCACACACACGATCACACCTAGAACCAGCTGCACAAATGTCCTTTTGATAAGGAAAATTATGCTCCTCCCGGGAATCGAATCCAGGATCTACGGTGCATAGAGCAGAGACCTGCCCACTGTGCCTGTCGTCAACCTAAAGATCGAATAACCTGAAATATCTAAGTATGGCATGCGTGACTTTACACAACCGCCATAATTTTTATCCGCTAAACGCGAAGCGCATTTAGGGCTTTCTATATGAAAACCTGTCGTTGTTTTGGCGCATATTCTCAGTAATTTAGCATACCGCATCACTATTTGTATAGATAGTTTAAATCAATCACAAGCATGATTAGTATTATTTGATCTTCTGCCCCCGTGCAACTGTTGAATCCTAACATTACTTTTATAACATCTCTGTACACAGTTTTTGCCAATAAAATGTTTGTGATTGGTGATTTATGAACCCCAGAGATGTAAAATGAGGTGTCGCAGTGGTAGAGTTCCGGGTGAACGAGAAGCAAAAAGCTGTCAAATGAAAAAGCAATTTCCACAGCTGTTCTGAGAATTTAAATTTAAACGGCTCAGCATCACCTAAACCAGGCAAAGTACTTTCGCGTCAGTTTAAAGTTCAAGCCATCCATAAAACTAGACAAAAGAGAACGGCGTCAACCGTCCATGACTGCAATGTCAGCAACCAGTATCACAGAGATACCGCGAATGCCGATCGACTCCCGCGCACGCAACCAACGGTAAATCCGCGAGGCGCCCAGCACGCCAGTCGTCTTAGCGGCCTTAACCGCCATGGGTCGCTCCCTCCGCAACTTTGCCGCGTATTCGCGCCCTTTTGCGATAAAAAACGCGCGCTCTTCCACAACTGGTTGCCCCTTTTCAAAACGGCAGCAATCGCAAGTAGCTCCAACCGCGGAGTTAAACGAAGAGATTTTCGCCAATGCCAAGCCGTATTCGGAAGTCCCGGGGCCTAAGCCCATCCCTATCCTTGGGAATACATGGCGTATGGTCCCCATTATCGGACAGTTTGATATCTCAGAGTTCGCAAAAGTCACCCAACTGTTCCTTGATAGATACGGTCGCATCGTTCGGTTAGGAGGACTGATCGGAAGACCAGATTTGCTCTTTGTTTATGATGCTGATGAAATTGAGAGGATGTATAGGAGGGAAGGGCAGACCCCCTTCCGGCCGGCTATGCCGTGTTTGGTGAAATACAAGTCAGAGGTCAGGAAGGACTTCTTCGGAGAATTGCCTGGTGTCGTTGGAGTGTAAGTAAACTAATAATTTATATATTATTTATTTATTCTTTTTTTTTCTAAAAAAATCTTATTTAATGCGTCGATCACGTAATTAATATGGCTACTGAAGGCAAGAATTTGAAATAAAATGAAAATTGACTTTCCGTAAAACTTTTTAAACTAATCAAAATTGTTTTTTTGGGAAAAAATCGAAAAGTGCCAAAGGTAAAGAAAAGCAAAAAATGTACACATTTTTTTTCTTACCTATCTTGACAAACACAAGGAAAAAAAAATCATTAATAAAAAATTACATTACGAATTGTTGAAAAATAAAAATGTTTCTAATAAAGTATTTCACATGTTTTTTTTTGCATAATTTGAAAATATAAATTGAAAAATATTACGCTCAAATTATGCAAGAAAAAAATATATTTCCTGTTGTATTTTAAATATTTTTTGCATTTTTTAATCACGCAATAGTAGAATAACAATAGCACAACGGATGCAATTAGCCGAACGAAGCCAAAATAACATTTTATCTCATTTAAAGCAATCTGGTTTTTAGTTCAAGGATCATTGTGCAAGATTTTTAATGTGAGCTTCGTGCACGATAAATAAAATTCATATTTTATTAATGCGCGTAAATTAATTTGAAACTATCATTACAAATAAAGATTCCAATGTAGAATTCTTCCTTGCGTAAGGAAAGAATAGAGGGAACTTTCATTAGATAAAGCAAATCGTCTCCGTTTCAGCTTGGCCAAAATTGCCTTTAATGTCCGGCAGATTTTCCGGTTGTTTTCCTCTACGGGTGGCATTTCTTAACCGACTCTCGTGAAATTCTGTGAGCAGGTTCGATAATTATAAATATTTATTTTGTCCATTAAGTTTTTGGAACTAGGGCATGATTTGACTATGACTGGACCTAGACTCTTTTACTTGATTTTGACTGTGACTTGTGACCATAATAGCATGAGTACTTGTAATATGAAATACATACACTTGAATTATATTGACACTGGCTAAATGCACAAAATTGCGAAGCCAAAATTAATTTTGGCTTCGCAATCATGTGGAAAGGAAAAATAAATTACGCGGACCTATAATTTATAAACTTTCATAGTTATTTAACTCATCATTACCCATGAACGCCGAAGTAGGACCAGATGATGAATGGAAAGTCGCTTTCACTTTGTAGGCTTAGCCACAAATTATAAATTCTTGTTGACAAACATCATAAATACGAACGAAAACGAATGTATTACAAAAAAAATATACTTTTTTAAAATTTAATGTGACATGAAATGTAATGTTTTTTTGAACAAAATAAAATAAAAAAATCATATAATAAAATTATGCATATTCACTATTAATAGTAGGAAAATTCTCTTCAATACCCTAGCAAACAAACACAAGAAAATCTTTAACTCATTTTGCCAAATGCTTTGTGCTATTTTACCGGTTGTAAGAGATGTACCTATAGTCAGAACAAGTTTATAAAAATTGCAAAAGTTTCTGCGGTGACGGAATTTTAACGATCGTAATTATTATAATCGCGACGGGTGTCGCAAGGACAGTTTGAGATTGCGTAAATGAGTTAAAACCTCTACTGTTGTGGGCCTCCTTGGGTGTATCTTTAACGTGAATGTTTTTTTTCTTTTTAATTTTGGCTCCGTGATCTTGTGCACTGAGACAATGTCACGTGATAAAATATTTAAAGTTTTATATATTTCGTAATAGAAGTCCTAGTCATAAGTCAAAGTCAAGTAAAATAGTCAAGGTCCAGTCATAGTCAAGTCATGTCCTAATAAAGTGGTAGACTTACTAGAACTTCTATTGGAGATTTGGAGCTAAAGCGAATTTATCGTATTTCAACTTAATATGATTTGCCTACACTAATGCACGTTGACTAAGAATTAACGGTTTATAATTCACCATTATTACATTATTATTACATTAACACTCGAAGAACCACAAGTTTTGGAAAATAATCCAAATTCAATAGCGTCATTTTTTTCATTTTCGTGGCAAAACTTTTGAATGCTTTTTACTACATTCACATAATATTAGGAAGTGCGTATCAATTGTTTCGAACTACAGCGAAACAACCTGAGGACTTTAAGCAGCGTATTTTGTGTATGTTCGTTTGTTCCTTCGCAGCTCTCACATAAATATTCTGAGTATCCCAGGCTATGTAGGTATTTTATATATCATTTATGCATATGAGAAAGAAAGAAAAAATTTATCGACGTTTTATTCCAACAGTCGAGTCTACAGTTGTTATCACGGACTTTAGGACAAAAACTGAAAACGAATTTTGCCCTAAACGTTGTCGTGTCGTATACTAAAAAAGTTGTGGAGATTTCTATCAAAATTTGGGTAGAATAAAGTCTTTTTAAATATTATTATAATAATTAGGTACTAAAAGTGGCAATAAACAACGATGTTATTCTTTATTGTTTAACATATCTACGAAGCTGTTTAGTAGAGTTACCTATATTGTAAACATAACCTGTTTTAGTCTTATATAGTGTGGAAATGAATTTAATTATTTAATCTTCATAAGCCGCCAGAATCTAATTTAAATAACATTTTGATATTTTATACGAGACAAGTTTTAGTCCTTGGCCTGCTAGTAAGCGTCAAGCTTGCGTCTACTAAAGAGAATGTAACATTTTGTAGAAGATTTAATAGGTACTTTTTTACCGACTTGATCAGGGATCGGCAACCTGCGGCTCGCGAGCCACATGCGGCTCTTTGGATGTGAAGCTGCGGTTCTTTAATTCAATGCGCAAATCATATTTATAAAAAAAGTATATATATATTTAAAACAAGTAAATTATGGGATGATTAGGTAGGTATAACGCGTGCATAGCGTTTTCTATACGATACTCATAGTACAGTAGGTATTACTGTTGGCTTTAAGGATTATTATTAGCAAGAAAAAAAACGTGGCTCTATAAAACTTTGATATTTTATAAATTGTAGTTTTTGACTCTTTCGACTCAAAAGGTTGCAGACCCCTGGACTTGATAGATGTTGCTTTCCAATTGGTACCATTTAAATTTAATCAAGATCTGACTAGTAGTTTTTGAGTTATCCTCATTAATGCGTATTCTGTGGACTACATTGACGATTTTCTCGTTTTTAACCGACTTCAAAAGTTACCTCATAACTTCTTTCTATGTGCGCCAATTTTGATGATTATTTTTTTGTTTGAAAACTGGTGCTTTTCATGTGGTCCCATTTAAATCTGGTCAAGATGTGATCATTAAGTGTAACATGCTTACCTAATAATACCTATTGATTCTAGACTCGAAGACTTCCAGATTTTATAACTATATAATATACTAGCTGACCCAGCAAACGTTGTTTTGCCATATTAGGGTTGTATGTATTTTTCAATGCTGAATAATAAAAAAATTAAAACAAAATAAAAATGACAAAAAAAAAATTGGGTTGGAACGCCTTTAACATTAAGGGGTATGAAAAATAGATGTTGGCCGATTCTCAGACCTCTCCGATATTCACACAAAATTTTATAAAAATCGGTCGAGCCGTTTCGGAGGAGTTTGGTAAAAAACACCGCGGCACGAGAATTTTATATATAAGACTAGCTGCGCCCCGCGGTTTCACCCGCGTTGATAATGATGAAAAGTGATGATGATGATGATGATGAAAAATAGATGTTGGCCGATTCTCATAGATACCGGATAAGCACAAAAAATTTCATCTTAATCGGTCAAGCCGTTTCGGAGGAGTATAGCAACGAAAACTGTGACACGAGAATTTTATATATTAGATATATATTTTAAAACAACATTTATATTTTATTAGTATATAACTACATAGTGTAGCAGATGCATAAAATAACAAGTCATTTTTGGAGGTAGGTAATTAAAAAATGCACTTGAATTGAGAACCCCCTCCTTTTTCGAAGTCGGTTAAAAAACAGTCATGTCACCCACCCAGTTCATGACTAACTAATTACTATGCCAGTAGTCAGTCAAGTGTTTGCTGATCGTTACGCGTCCACGAGCACAGTTCATAATACGTAATTCAAACACTAGCATCCTAGACCTAGAAAAAGGTACTTAGGTCTTGGTAGGTAATGTATATTGGAAAAGATAGTTATTTCGATAAGAAAAAAATGCTTGTTTTTGGCAAGATTGTTTTTAAAGGAAGCTATAGTGTAAAGAGATTTAATTTTTCACTTTTGTGAATAATTTTCAAAAGTACCAAAAAACGGGCGGTCTTATCGCCCAGAGCGATTTCTTTCAAACAACCCAAGTAGTTTAGTTTAGGTTTGAAAGATTACTCTGTTTTTTTTGTACCTAGATAAAATATAACTCAATATATAGGAACTCATTGATTCACTAACAAATTACGAAACCTCGAAAACCACTAGACCCACGAAGCTGAAATCTGGCAGGTTCGGGAAGACAACGTCATCGCGTCATCTAAGAAAGTATTTATGTTTCATCATCATCAGCATCATCAGCTTATTTTTGTCTACTGCTGAACATAGGCATCTCCTAATGAACGGAAATGAGCCCGGTTTTCGGCTCTTATCATCCAGTTTCAATATGTTTATCCGCCCCAAGCGAAGCCAGGACAGGTAATTGCTAGGAGGTAGTGAAATAATGCCGAAATATTATAATGACACCGGCATGTTCACGAACCACAAAATTCGAGGACATGAGACCACAGAGTATACCGGTGGATCTACATTTGTATGCCGGCGGATGTCAATAATTGTCATATACAATTGACGAGGTTTTGCCGCGGAAGTGAAAAAATGGCGTTGTTGATTTTGTATAATTTTCCAAAACCAGTGATATTTCGAATGTTAATGTGTAATAATGGTGGATTATTAACTGTTAATACTTAGTGAACGTGCTTAAGTGTAGGCAAATCATACAAAGTTGAAAAACGTGATTTTCACCTTCGCTGCAAAACTCCAATAGAAGTTCTAGTAAAGTTTCTACCACTTTACTAGGTCATGACGTGACTATGACTATTTTACTTGACTTTGACTGTGTCATAGAACTTTTAATATAAAATACACTTGAAATATATTAATACTTGACACTGGTTAAATCCACAAGATTGCGAAGCCAAAATTAAAAGGAAATTCACTTTCGCGGCATAACTCCATACAAACATTGCAAGTGAAATAAATGCTTGTGACAAGCTAGCGCTTGACACCTGTCTCACCTGTGGTAAGTTATGCGCATAAGTACAACAAGGATCTCTCTTATTACATTGAAGAATATCTCGAGGGAACCGGTATAACCAATTCATTCAGAATGTCAAAGATCATTAAAGTTCTAAAAATGTTTTATTAATCTAATATACTAGTATAAATATCTTGTGTCACGGTGTTTGTGGTCGCACTCCTCCGTTTAGGAGGATAGGAGTTTCAGAGGCTTGACCGATTTTAATGATTTTTTAAAATATATATTTGGTAGGTATGAGAATCGATCGTAAAGTATTTTTCACCTTCCTACCCCCTACTTTTAAATCTCAATTTTAGTATTTTTTATGAACAAAAAACTATCCAAATAATTCAAACGTCGCGTCGTTAGCAGAATAACAGAACTTTTAAAACAACGTAAAGAATTTACAAAATTTTTTTTTGCTGGCGAAGCCGCGGAGTACATCTAGTAAAGCATAATTCCTGCTCCACACCAAGGCTGTATTTATCAGTTTTCATAGTCGGAATTAAAATTATCCGAAGTCTACATAATACCCATGGACAACGGCTACGTAACCGATAGGCTATCAAAACCACGCACAAGTCAATGTAAACATCGTAAGCGTACCTTACTGTACATTGACTTTTCTTATTCACACTTTTTATTGGTTTTACACCTACATTGTTGCGAAATAAGTATTCTCACTTGCTTGACATTGGCCTTTCAATGAAAATGGTATAAAAAGGAGGTCAGTAATACCAGTAATACTGGTAATACTTATCATTCTTTAGGGACAGTGGGAGTTTTGCCGCGAAAGTGAAAAAATGGCGTTGTTGATTTTGTGTAATTTTCCAAAATGTGTAATAATGGTGGATTATTAACCGTTAATACTTAGTAAACGTGTATAAGTGTAGGCAAATCATACAAAGTTGAAAAACGAGATTTTCGCCTCCGCTCCAAAACTCCAATAGAAGTTCTAGTAAAGTTTCTACCACTTTACTAGGGCATGACTTGACTATGACTGACTACTTGACTTTGACTGTGACTTGTGACTAAGAAGAATAGAAATTGTTAATATTTGTTTAATATTTCGACTGAAGGACTATGCACCCATGGTCATGAAATAATTAAAAAAAAAAATTAGGGACAGTACCTCAAACAAGTCAATGTACTAAAAAATCAAAAGGCGGGTAATGTGAACCTACTTTTAATATTATATTTTACACTTTTTTGTTTGCAAGACCTATTATGAACCTATTATGACCTATTATGACCTATTTGAACTGCCCGTTGGCGAAATTGGGTGAGCGTTCGCCTTCTAAGCAGGGGTATCGGGTTCGATTCCCGGCGGGAACACAAGTTTTCTTCCCAAGGAAAATATGTGTTTCTGGTTCTGGTTGTGATTGTGTGATGTGAATGTTTCCGGCACCCACGACACAAGTCATTGAACTTGTGGGGCTGTGAGTGTGAAAGCGTTTTATTATTTATTATATAATGTGATTATATATTTTTTTATGCTCGAAGCATTTGAATACAATGATGGAAAGCGATGATGTATGCGTATTCCAGGTCTAGTGTGTTTACCAGCTTCGATCACATCGTCACTTACCATCAGGTGAGATAGTGGTCAAACAATAGCCTGTCACAAATAAAAAAAAAAAAAAAAAAAATGTAGCCGAAGATGTAGCATGCTTGCCTAGAAGATACCTATTCACTCCCAGATTATACCGTTCGGGGAACAAAGACGAGGGCAATGAGTTCTACTCCTTCGCTGTAAGTACTACGGATGATAAAAGTAGAAACGAAACGCTTTGAGCGAACTGGAGGTATATCAACCATATATGGATAATGTTTGATAGTTCGTCTTGTTATATATAACAAGATTATCTCAGCTTTATTTTAAGTATTGAATAATTGAGTGAATTGTTGCTGAACCAACTTTAGTTCGTTATAGATCGTAAACGGCCATTTGAAATGAAAAATGTTCAAAGAAACGTACCTCAAATTTAATTTTTAATTTTTCACAATATGGCGTCTGTGGACGCTATTTTGGATTATTATGTACTGTTCATTGTTATATCTTTAGTGACACACGCACAATTAAGACAAATCGATTGTTGATAAATCATCAAAATCAGCCCACGTTCAGTTTGGTAGGTACCTAGGTAGGTGGGGCTGAGTCACCCACGTCCGTAGGAGGATACCCCTTAAGTCTGACTCCCTACACGTGGTCCCCGGGTGGTGCTAATCAGGTGACATTTGAGAGGTGGTAGAGCATTTTGTGAGTTGCTCGCCTGGCTTGCTACCAAAGTAGCTTACCACCATCAAGTTGAAAGTCTGCCGCCAAGCCAAATACGGTGTTCCGGCAGTTATCCTTGAGAGCCTGCGTATTCCAGGTCTAGTGTGTTTACCAGCTTCGATCACATCGTCACTTACCATCAGGTGAGATAGTGGTCAAACACTAGCCTGTCACAAATAAAAAAAAAAAAAAAAACCTAGAGTGCTACAAAGGAACAAACATACATACACAAATACATAGATACCTACATATATAGCTGATCAACACATTACCCACCTTACTTTGCGTCGCGCAGTCGTTTAAAAAAACAATTTTAACGAGAGTCATTATTACATGTATGATATTTAGTGCAATGCCCATATACGTTGGTTGCGCGTCTGTATTCTAAGCTGCGGCCGCGATTCCCGGCGGGAGCATAGGTTTCCTCTTTAGTGTAATTTTGTTGTTTCTGGTTTTGGGTGTGGTTGTGAGTGTGATGAGATTGTTTTCGGCATCCACGACATCTTTGAACTTAGTGTGGGCTGTAAGTGTGAAAGCGTTGTTTTTTTTTTGGAAATATAATATTAAAATAATATAATGTACTTGTCCTACAAAAAATGTTGACGATGATGTTGAAAAATATCATGTATTTTTATAAGTTTTGGGCTGCATGTGCACGTACGTGTGTACATATATATACACACTGAACACACACAAAAAAATTCAAGGAGTTAAGTCATATGACTCCTAAACGGCTGGACCTGGAAATTTTTTGTGTGTGTTCAGGTGGATTCAAGAATGGGTTATATTCACAATTCGATCAGATAAATAATGATTTTTTTAAATAATTTATTTATTTAAACGGTCCGCTAGTTTATTTATCCGAGTATGCAAAATTTCTAGGTGAATCGATAAATCACAAAAAGTTTTTTTTTCTCATACATGTTTCAATCACACTAATGTTATAAATCCGAAAGTTTGTGTGTAAGTGTGCAAATGTATAAGTGTGTAAGTATGTTTGTGTTCTCTTCACGCGCGCTGTAACGTTTGAACGGATTTGGATGTAATTTGGAATATACATAGCTTATTCCTGATTAACACATATGCTACTTTTTAACTTGATAAACGCGGGAAGCCTCGAGGCACGGAGACTTCCTCGCATTTTCCATCCTCTCAATCCTCGACAAAAACAATTCGAGTTTTCTAATTGATATGACGGGCAGTGGTCATTACCGTACAAATCACGTCACGTAGGCCACGTAGCCGTCGCTTTCGCTCCGCCCCGGTTCCCATCTGGGCCAAGTATCGCCTTCCACCAGCATAACCTGAACTCCCGCTTTAATTAACTACGCACATTCATCATTATGCTTAGAGAAGAAACTGTTATTATTAACTAGTCGTTTTCATCGAACTGAGATTTCGAGCCTACATTTTTACCTAATCGAAAAAAACTTTTGAGGGTACATTTTTTTTCTTTGTAATTAGTATTTGTTGTTCAGGATATAATGGATATTAAAAGTGAGTTTTAGCTTTAATCATTTTTTTTAAAGCAATTTCGTTCTCTACATTTCAAGCTTTTTTCAACGATAAACAACGACATAGATAACAAGGGTAGATAAAAAAATAAAAAATATTTTGCTCCTCACTTACCTACGTGTAGAATAGAATAGTATAGAAATAATTGTATTGCGTTTGGGTGATATATTACCTATTTCAAATTGGCTTTGCCAGAAATTACATTTGGCCATAGTTTTACATATTCTTTAACAATTTGAAGTCATTCGCGTGTATGGTTTAGACGCTATATGCCTCTGATAGAAAGACGGACGGAAGGGTGGATTAAGTGCTGAATCGGCCAAGTCAACTAGAAATTTCGCTTCGCTCGATCAATAATTATGACTTTTGAGATTAATAATTTCGTAAACTTTTTTCTTTTTAAGCTATTGCATAGCTTCTATCGCAGGCCTTGAGCGTGGAGACCGAATCCAGAAATTCCGTAACGAAAATAACTTAACACCCCCCACTCCAACCAGCACAGCGGTGATACTTTTTAGTTTGCCATCATCGATGAATAGCAGAACTTTTAATGACTTTTTCAACTCGCCTCTAGGTGGCAGGAAAAAAAATACTGCATAAATAAAATAAATAAATAATTATAATTGCATAAGTTGATAAAAAATGCTATGCACTAGCTTTACCGCGGCAGTCCCCGAGTGCCACACGTCTTTTTTTTTTTCACCTTCTCGGTTTACCTATGTCAGTAGTAAAATTTTGCAAGTTAAATTAGACCCACTTTTTGGTTCCGATTGAACTGAAAGCATATGTAATATTAAATATCGGATGATAATGCAATATTATTATGACATTTAGCTGATCTGATGATGGAATGGAGGAGCCTTGGGAGCTCTGTAATAAAACGACGCAATCCCATCGCAACATGGATTTACGCAAGTGAAGAATACATTTTTGTATCTTTAATTTAACCACTACTTGATGGTAAGTGATGATGTGGTCGAGAATGGTAAACACGCTTGAATAATCGCCTCTCAAGGATAGCTGCCGGAATAACATTGTTAGGGATTCTGGCGATGTTCACCATGGATTTCATTATGATATTTTCGTAAATTTTATGGCACTTTAAATGATGACCATAATATATATGACTAGTTGTTCCCCGCGGCTTCGCCCGTGTATACTAAAAAAACATTATTTATCGGATTGAATTGTAAATCTAATCCATTCTTGAATCTACCTGAACACACACAAAAAAAACATCAAAATCGGTCCAGATGTTTAGGAGGAGTTCATTCACATACACTCGTACAGAATATACATATCTATAAAGAAAAGTTAGGTAGGTACTAAAACGTATTCTGAACTTCTGTAAATGGTAAAATTCTGTAAATATAGGTACTTGACACATATTCTGTATTGGTCCGTAATGGATGTGCATAGATGGAGCAATTGCAATGGCTACCTACCTGCGTGTGAGCGCGTTTTAGCTTGGACAATAATGCTTTTGTATGTCCGGCGGATGTCCGATTGTTCTCCTCTATATATCGCAATTCTCAACCGATTCTCGTGAAATTTTCTAAGCCGGTCCGATTTTTTTATAGATTCTGCTTTGTGATTTTTTTTATGTAGGATATACGGGGCTTAATTATGAAAGACAAACTCGTGAGGTCTTTAACTCACAGAGAAACTAGTTATAATTAGATTATTTTACCCTAACCCGGACAGCGAATGATTCAGGAGTCGGCAATAAATCGGCAAAGTACCGAAACACTCAGTCTTTTATAGGAATTGCTAGCGATCCAGGGTTAATGCTCCAATAACTTCTGTTTCCATCAGTTTATTTAGTGAGTGCCTATCTGGACGTGTATTGGTTCTGATGTATCGTGCACTAATGACAAGGATGCATGGAACTGCACAAGCGCTTTTTGGAGACTACATATAATATGAAACTGGAGACTACAATAAAATAAAAAAAAGATTTCAGCCATTTTAAAGATTTGCGAGGTCTTCAGCTCACAGAGCAAGTTCTAGAGGCCGGTGACAGTTGTTTAATCGTTTTCCAGTATAAGCTTCAACGGCAGCGGCTCGCTGGTGTGCTGCGTGTCGGACAAGGGCACGCTCCACGTGTGGGGCGCGCGCGGCACCTACCCGCACCTCGCCGCGCACGCCGCGCCCGCCGCGCGCGCTCTCTGCGCCTTCTCCTCCGACACCAGCGCCGTGGGTGAGTACAGTACTACCCGCACCTCGCCGCGCACGCCGCGCCCGCCGCGCGCGCTCTCTGCGCCTTCTCCTCCGACACCAGCGCCGTGGGTGAGTACAGTACTACCCGCACCTCGCCGCGCACGCCGCGCCCGCCGCGCGCGCTCTCTGCGCCTTCTCCTCCGACACCAGCGCCGTGGGTGAGTACAGTACTACCCGCACCTCGCCGCGCACGCCGCGCCCGCCGCGCGCGCTCTCTGCGCCTTCTCCTCCGACACCAGCGCCGTGGGTGAGTACAGTACTACCCGCACCTCGCCGCGCACGCCGCGCCCGCCGCGCGCGCTCTCTGCGCCTTCTCCTCCGACACCAGCGCCGTGGGTGAGTACAGTACTACCCGCACCTCGCCGCGCACGCCGCGCCCGCCGCGCGCGCTCTCTGCGCCTTCTCCTCCGACACCAGCGCCGTGGGTGAGTACAGTACTACCCGCACCTCGCCGCGCACGCCGCGCCCGCCGCGCGCGCTCTCTGCGCCTTCTCCTCCGACACCAGCGCCGTGGGTGAGTACAGTACTACCCGCACCTCGCCGCGCACGCCGCGCCCGCCGCGCGCGCTCTCTGCGCCTTCTCCTCCGACACCAGCGCCGTGGGTGAGTACAGTACCACCCGCACCTCGCCGCGCACGCCGCGCCCGCCGCGCGCGCTCTCTGCGCCTTCTCCTCCGACACCAGCGCCGTGGGTGAGTACAGTACTACCCGCACCTCGCCGCGCACGCCGCGCCCGCCGCGCGCGCTCTCTGCGCCTTCTCCTCCGACACCAGCGCCATGGGTGAGTACAGTACTACCCGCACCTCGCCGCGCACGCCGCGCCCGCCGCGCGCTCTGATTGCGCGTGAGTACAGTACTACTCGTTACTGCACTCGCTTTATACATACCATTTCATAAAAAATAAATAGCTCGTATTTTATTAATTTAAGTTAAAGAAACTCGCACACATTATCATTAGTTTAATTAAAATATGTTGTTTATTTTTCAGTTATTTCCGAGGACGGCACCTTCCACAAATTCACATTTGCTGCGGAAGGGAACTGTCATCGCAGCGACTTTGAATACTTCCTGCAGGTGATTATAGTGTTATGTTGTTGACCAAATAAGCTATTTCATTCTGCTAATTTGGGGGTACGGGTCTCTATTGGCTATATTAATAATGTAAGGAAGCTATAATGTAATAAATATCCTTATTTTCAGGTGGGTGACGACGACGAATTTCTGCAATGATGTTTATTCCTAGTTCTAATTAAAATGACGTTTACCGATTTTACACATTGCCTAAAATAAGTGATATAGCAGTGAAATAATGGTGATATAATAAATAGTAATAACACAAACCGCTATAATATTATCGTAATGTTATTTCTATAATTTAATGATATAAATATTGTAATATATGAAGTCAGTGTGAGAGGAAGTTAAAAATTTTGGATGGTAATTTCCATGATATTATATTAATATATTTTTACCCGACTGCGGAACGCATGATGACGGTCATGTTTTTATCATATAGGCCCTATAATAAGTTATTTTTAATATGTTTAAATATTTGTTTGGGTGAGATGAAAAGCAATTTTTACACTTAATTTTTAGTAATACTGTACTCATACTTACTACAAAAAATGCACGTTGAAATAGTGAAAATATACTGAATAGGTCCATTACTGGACCAAATATAATGTAAAAGACAGAAGGCACTAAATTGCATTTTTTTTATTTATAAAATTAATAAATATGTACATTATTATACCTATGTTTAGGAGGCAAATACACACGTACGAATATAAAGTCAATTATCTTTGTTTAACTATTTTATATTGCTATTTAATAACTATTTCAATAATTATTTAGTCTGATTTGAGAAATATAATTTTAAAATAATCTCTATGTAAAATCATCTATTTTCATTCAATCATTTGCTTAGAACCATCGCTTTAAAATTAATTTTATATTGAATTTAAAGACGGCGTTGATAACGGTTCACTTCTATGAAAAATAGGATAGTAATCTTATAATAATTATTTCGCTTATTGACCAATCAAATCAATGCGAATTGTCCAAATATTAATTCCCTGGTTCTAACACAGAATATCTAGTTCTAACATATAATGAACTACCTGGTTCTAACGTATAATAACCTATCTGGTTTTAACATATAATTAACTATCTGGTTCTGACGTATAATGATCTATTTGGTTCTAACGCTTGATGACCTGTCTGGTTCTAACGCATAATTACCTATCTGGTTCTAACGCTTGATGACCAATCTGGTTCTAACTCATAATGAACTATCTGGTTCTAACATATAATAACCTATCTGGTTCTAACATATCATTAACTATCTGGTTCTGACGTATAATGACCTATTTGGTTCTAACGCTTAATGACCTGTCTGATTCTAACGCATAATTACCTATCTGGTTCTAACGCGTGATGACCAATCTGGTTCTAACACATAATGAATCATCTGGTTTGACGTATAATGACCTATCTTGCTCTAAAGTATAATGACCTATCTTGTTCTAAAGTTCAACAACCAGTTCTTTAATAAAACCACATATACGATACATTTAACAACAAAGGTTTTGAACGTAAATCTTTGAAATAATTAGTTTTTAAAATAATTCATACTGTGTTTAAATGTTTCAGTCGTAGTTATAATGTTATACTACATTGAAATAGTTGCTATTATGTATTTTATTTTACCAACAAGTGATATATCTTATTTAGAACAATATTTGGTGTGATTTACTTATTTATGTTTAGCTACTTAACAAAATCACATAATTATTTAGTTAAAGAGCATAAATCGCATGGGTAAATTCTTAACTAAAATCAAATCTTCATTGGCTGACTAGTGTATTTGTAAGTCACTTACAAAATCAATTTGCTAACTAGAGTGTATTTGTAAGTCACTTACATATTCAATTAGCTAACTAGAGTGTATTTGTAAGTCACTTACAAAATCAATTCGCTACTAGAGTGTACCTATTTGTAAGTCACTTACAAAATAAATTCGATACTAGAGTGTGTTTGTAAGTCACTTACAAAATCAATTAGCTAACTAGAGTGTATTTGTAAGTCACTTACATGTAATCCTTATACAATATCTTAATCTACTGTTAAGAATCATGCGTTTTAATTAAACGCATTAAATTAGCTTCTAACATATCTTGTCGATGACAATTTTGTTACGATATGGGACTTGTCATAACGCATGTTTTGAGAGAGATTTTCAAGTGTGTATTTTTTATTTATTTTATTTACTGAGCCTATATAAAATGTATTTTTTATCGCTCAATGTCCATAGTGTACCTATTTTGCATTTGCTCATTCTTTAAAATATCGGGATTTATAGCAATTTATTAAAATTTCCTTTAAATGTTTAGTCATTTCTTACATTATTATGTTTTAAAATATTAGAGAATATAACTGTATGGTTTTATTTGAATAGATTTTATTACTCGAGTCACAAACTTGTATCATAGTGTTGACTCTTTTAATTACCTTTTAAAGATGTAAAGTTTATGTATAATTATGTAAATATTTAATAGTGAACTTAGTTTTTGTACTTGATTTTAGAAAAATAGTAAAAATACTTAGCTTCTATATCGCTTTCAAATAGAAACGCTGAAGAACACATTTCAATGTAAATAAAGGAGAGTGAAACAAAATTATTTTTTTATGGAATCGTAAAGCAACTGAGTCCACATATTTGTAAAAATTAAGCTTGTCACCCTGGGGTGATTGGAAAAAATATTAAAAGTTTTTTTGTATATTTTTTTGTATTATTATCGCCCTCTGTGTAAGATAAGGATTGGGGTTAAGGGCGGTACAACACATACACGTCCAAGCGAACTCACCTGCACGTGGTACTCCCGCTGATTACAGATGACTGACAACGGCTTGCAAGTGGCCGGTCATAAAAATCATGCCAAATCTTATTCATTAGGTACATGGGTCTACAAGTAAGTGAATGATAATTATATATTCACTCAGACTGTTCCTTTAGCAGAGTTGATAAAAAACTCCCACCGTTTTATTGGTTGAACTAATCTGTTGTACTAGTAGGAATGAGTGAAGATAACGGAGTTGGGACTCCGACTCCCAACTCGAAATTTTTGTTCCTAGGAAGAGTGCAGTGACGAGGTGAAAACAAGCAATATAGAAGTAGTTAGTATATAGAATATTAATTTACAAACGATATACAGCAGTGTCATATGCACCATTGATGGTGCAAGGCAATGGTGTATAATTTTGTCTGTGAAGAGAAAAGTAGTCAAGTAGTTGTTGTTGTTTGAATGGTGCAAACAATACTCAGCAGTGTCATCTGGACCATTGATGGTGCAAGTCAATGGACGGAGTGATTACAATATCTTTGGTCAATGGTGCATACTGTACGACGGGACTGTGTCGCTGATTCGCTGTGTTTGTCAAGATAATTTATTGACTTCATTTGGATGTATACTTACTCAATTTTGAAATTTTGTTACGTCTTTTCTATTTTTTGTTTGTGTAACGATGCGTTAATGTCATGTTTGCGTTAATTAGTAAAATATATTGTTTCTATCCGTGAGGACCATTAATTGGCTTCGGCTGTTGATCTTCCTTGTAAATAAATAAAATCAACCTTATGATCGTCAATCCAATTTTAATAATATAATATGTCGGCTGTTTTGTTGAAATTCAACCTTATGATCAATATTTTTTTGAATATAAAATCCATTCAGCTGTTTTATTGAATATCAACCTTATGACTTTCAATCCAATTTAATAAATTCTATTCAGCAGTTTTTTTAAAAATCAACCATATCTTCAATCCAGTTTAAAAAAAATGTATTCATTTGAGTCTATTAGGTATTATACAAACATTTTTATTTTTACTTAAATTACTAGTCGTTCGCGCCGAAATGAGATCTCGCGCCTACTTGTTTAATTATATAGAAAATAAGTTATAAGCAAGTAGCCTTCTATATAATAATTGAGGCTACTTGTTTAATTATATAGAAAATAAGTTATAAGCAAGTAGCCTTCTATATAATAATTGTTTGATTTTTGTATTTGTTATTCAAGTACCACCAGTAACCCCAGTAACAAAATTGGTCTAGCACAAAACAGGTAAAAACAGTGAATTTGATGGCCTACCAAATCGTTATTTTCCAACATATTTTTTTTAACTGGTTTCATACTCTACGTGTCACGCCCTTTTTAACGATACACCACAAGAGTAGATAAAAACATAAAAATGTTTTGCTCCTCATGCATGCATGGGAAGCTTGTACCTTATTATTTAAATTTTAAATGTCATTTCTGGCATTGGACCGTAGTTTTACATACTCTATGATAATTTGAAGTCATGCGCTTACATGGTTTAGACGCTAGATGCCTCTGTCAGAAGGATGGACAAAGTACTGAATGACTCAAGTCAACATAGAGATCTCGCTTCGCTCGATCAATAATAAACGCTTTCACGCTCACAGCTCCATACTAAGTTCGATGACTTGTATCATGGGTGCCGGAAACATTTACATCACACACACAATCACGAGCAGAACCAGGAACACACATTTTCCTTTAGGAAAATTCAATAAAATGAAACAATGAAAAAAAACAGTAAATAACAACAATATTTAATTAGTTGACTACAACAAAATTGAATTCTAAGCACCTATTATTTACATAGTATCAATCTCCATTATCTGGCTTCTTACGGTCAAATGGATCTGACCACACTTTCATATCTGGAAATAAGAAAATAAAAATATTAGCAAGTTAGCCACCCCTAGGTCAATTCTCCTATATTATTTACTAGCCGTGCCCCGTGGCATCGCCCACTATTATCGAGTTAAAAAGTAGCCTATGTGTTAACCCTGGGTATAATCTATGTACATTGCAAATTTCATCCATATCCGTTTAGCCATTAAAGCGTGAAGAGGGAAGAAACATACTTACACACACATACAAACTTTCGGATTTATAATATTAGTAGGATAGTACAGAGGTCGGCAAGCTGGGGCTCTTTGGATGTGAAGCTGCGGCTCTTAAGTTACATACGCAAATATTATTTATTTAAAAAAACATTTAAAAAACATTCAATCAACTGAATCGTTTTTTTTTAATGTTTGATAGGCAAGCATTTGACCACTATCTCACCTGATGGAAAGCGATGATGCGGCCGAAGATGTAGCATGCCTGCCTAGAAGATACCTATTCACTCTTGACTTGAAGACTGCCAGATTATACAATACAATACAATACAAAACACTTTATTGTATACCAAAAAAAAAATAATATAAACAATGACAAATAAAATATTACAATCATCGTGGTAGTACAATGGGCGGTCTTATCGCTTAAAGCGATCTCTTCCAGACAACCTTTGGATGGACAGTAACAGAAGAATGAATAGACGGTGGTGTACAATATTTTTAAATAAAATAGTACATCATTATTCACACCTACTCTAGATACTAATACATAAATAAAACAATAAAATACACTAATATATATTATAATAATATATACATACATAAATATTGAATGCAAATAATTATAGAAAATAATAACTTATAATAGAATATAAACTGTAATATGTAGCGTTTTCAAAAATATTGTTCTAATATATATAAATTTAATTAATACCGTTAATTTGATAAATAGTGTACTTTTACCAATTATACCGCTCAGGAAACAAAGACGCAGGCAACGAGTTCCACTCTGATTAACGAGGATCAGGCCATTTCTATCGAGCCATTAAAAGGTAGCATTAAAGTACATTTATACAGTTGAAACAAGTAAATTATGTGATGATTAGGTAGGTATAATGTGTGTATAGCCTTTTCTACACGATACTCATAGTATAGTAGGTATTATTGTTGGCATTAAGGATTATTGTTGGCTAGAAAAAGATTTGTGGCTCTATAAAACGTTGAAATTTGGTAAATTGTCATTGTTGACTCTTTCAACTAAAAAGGTTGCCGACCCCTGGGATAGCAGGATTGTGAATGTTTCAAGCAGAAGTAAATATTCAAGTGGTTTTTATTAGTTATTACATAATAATTAAACCATAAAATTAAGCATAGATACAGTAAAAATTTTTGAATAAAAATTCTATGCTTATGCTTGCACCCGAGCAAAGGTGCCCATGATGCTGGCAGCATATAATAGTTAATATTAGTAATAGATAATAAGTAAAACTATGAAATATTAAAAACTAGCCGTGCCTCGCGGCTTCGCCCGCTATTATCAAGTTAAAAAGTAGCCTATGTACATTCCAAATTTCATCCAAATCCGTTTAGCCGTTAAAGCGTGAAGAGGGAACAAACATACTTACACACTTACACACAAACTTTCGGATTTATAATATTATAGTAGGATAACAATATGAAGAATATGAACAGCCCATCGTTGGCTTAGTTAGGCGCATTTGCCTTCTAAGCAGAGGTAGATTCCTGTTCCCCAACGGTTCTCCCCAAGGGAAATTTGTGTTTAAGGTTCATGATGTGATTGTGTGCTTGATGCACTTCTGGCACCCACTAAACAAGTAATTAAACTTCGTGTGGGGCTATGAGAGTGAATGCATTTGTTTATTAATTCGACTGCCCGCTAGCTTAATTGGTCGAGTATCATTATGTGTTTACTGTAATTAGATGATTGATACATACTGCCTGGTTGAATATCTTCTTGTCTGATGTTTTTCCTAGCTTCCTTCTGGATTTTTTCTGTAAACAAGTAATAGATCCATTAGTAAATGTTTTGAGAATTTAATCTCAAAATGAGACGAACATAATTCAATTGTGTACCAAATATTTATTATTATTTTACATCAAATTAACATTATTATCACAAAATATTACTTTTAATTAATGAACTGCCTGCCAACTGCTTTGTCTTAGCTGCGTGAGCCACGCTTCTACCTTCTAAGCAGCAGGTTTCAGGTTCGATTCCCAGAAGAACCACAAGTTAACTCTCTAAGGAAAATTTGTGTTTCTGGTGCCGAGTCTGATTGTGTGTGTGATGTTTGTTAGTCTGGGGCTGTAGTAAGTGTTTGTTTATATTTCAAGTCTACTATTAGAGTATGAAAGTGTTTGTTTATATAGTATCAGTGACTGATGATGTAGTTAAGAGTGGTAAACACGCTAGGACTATAAACATAAGTAAAGTTCGAGCAATAGGTTAAGTTTACCACTTATAAAACACTAGGTTAAGCATACAGATATATAATAAAAGAAAGCGTATTTACTGTATTCTGAAGCATCTATCATTGGGCTGATAGCGATTGGGTACATAGTCAAACCGACAAATCCAAAAAGTCCTGATATGAGAGCAGCGTACCGCCAACCTTTGTACAAGCCCCTGGCCATTTTATTGTTAGAACTGTAACTTCATTAGTTCCGTTAATAACCACCCGGATATTTGCTAGGCTTTAAACACAATCTATATAACCAATAACCAGAACATGTTTACTTAAATTAAATGATCAAACTGATCAAGAGTAGTACGAAATAGAATTGAAACTTGAAACGAACGTCAAACAGGGTCAAACTTCAAAGTCAAAAATCAGTCAGCTAATTCAGGCTGATTGGATTCAAAAAAAATTTCAAAGAAAAGAGTCTAATTATGTACTAATCAAGTATCAAATTTATATGAAATTGATGATAGGTGTCGGTAGGAACTTGATAATTTTATTAGGTAGATTAGAGTACTATGTGAACAGTGGATTACGTTACTTTTTACTCAAAGATTATGAATAATTCTTCAAGTCCAGAGTGAAGAGGTATCTAGGCACACATGTAAGATTTTCAGCCGCATTATCACTTTCCATCCGGTGAGATAGTGGTCGAATGGTAGGTCGCTTGCTTATCGAGCATAAAAATGTCACTTTTCTAGCTTCTAGTTCCAATTATGTATTTTTAATGACCATTGTTAAAAATATCACATGGTTAACGACCTTGTGATATTTTAGTTATCATTTAACGACCTACTTGTTTAAATGATAACTAAAATGTAGGTAAATGATATTTCAACAGTGCGTTCAAGGTAAAAATACGAATATATATTAATACTAAAGTACCACCATTACCAAATAAAACACAATATGTAGGTATCTAAGTAAATATATACTTAATATCAAAAGTTTACATTACTTATGTACTTTACGCGAGCTTATTTGTAAGTTACTACTATAATTTATTTCGTCGTTTTTAAGCAAATGCAAGTAGACTCACTTAATAAATGAAACTAAATAGTTTACACTATGATAATATTATTTTCTAGACTATCTACATCTTCACTGGGAATTATATTACTAGAGCCTTCATCTAATAATTGCAAGAGCTTAGCGTAAACTAACTTAGGGGCGTCTATGCCCCACAAAAAGTCAATATGATTGAATTCTTTCAATGACACAATGTAATGTTCAATAGGATTCACAAGCTGGACATATAAATTAGTTACATCGACATCGCTGGAGAGCCAGTCATTCTGTGCACTTAATAAAGCAATAGGTAATGTTATTTTATCAATCGAGTACTCAGGGGGAGAGATGGTTCCATATTCCAAATAGTTCCCTTCTGGTCCGTAATCAAACTGCTGGAATCGACCTCTATTCTTGATTTCTTGCGCATAGTGAACCAATGTTTTAGTTGAAGCCCCTGCAGGCAAGTGCCCAAGTATTAGCGGCAGCAGAGTCCTGTTGAACTGCTTCGCATCGTGTCCGCAAAGAACGAACAAAGAATTTTCACAAATCGCCTCTTCGTAGTGATTGATTTCGCAGGCATTTTTTGACAGCCACCTTAGCACTGAATTCTGCGGTAGAAACTCGTTCACTCCGAGCAGTTTCATCAAATACTCAATGTTATTGCTAAACCTAGCTAATAGCCGTATTGGACTCTTTATCTCTGACATAAAAGCTACAGGGGCTAACGCATATCCGGCACGCAGTATTTTGTTGTATTGAGTTTTTGTAGATAACATCGCAAACAAAACTGTCGTCCCCATTGAATGGCCGATATAATCTATCTTAGTGTCCCAACCTTTTATCTCCATTATGTAGTCAATGACCGCAGGTAAGTCGTACTGGCTCACGTCGTGGAATGTGAAATTCCAGAAAGCAAACGTATCGATGTTTCTGGATACGTGGGCTCGGGAATAAGTGTTTCCTCTAACGTTAGCTAGCCACACATCATATCCAGCTTCGGAAAGAATGTAACCCAATCCTTTTTCTGGTCCAGCGAGAATCCAATCGGCTGAACTACCCAAAAGGCCATGATGAAGTAGAACAGTTTTTTTAGAAATCGCTTTTGATGTTGCGTTTTTGGCGTATGGAATCCTGTGTATTGTGAGAATGTATCCATCGTCTGTGAGGACCGTGTGTGACTGGGAATGATATCCATGTAGAGCGATGAGTTGAGGAGTAGTCATTCGAATCGACGGGTCATCATCCAAACAATTATATTTCATTGGCTCTGGAGCTATTGCGTCGAATATTTGGTTATCATTCGTTTGTGCTTCAATTACATAATCATTAAATTTCCTCTTTGTTCGAGACGGTTTATCGTCATCTATGGTCACTTCTGGCGTGTTGTTTACGCCGAGATAAGACGTTATTTTATTTCGCACACTTTGCACATAATAATTTCTCAAACTGCGTCCCTTTTCGCGTACATAATTTGTCAATTCCGATGTTCTGTTGGTGAATGTATCGAATATATTTGGGAACCAAGATACATGTCGACAGTCAATTTGTATTATTAGAAGTGTTATCACTAAGAAAATTGGGAGTTTCATTGTTTAACACGCAGTTGTTCGCTCCCGAACGATACTCAACCGACTGAACTCGCTCAATATCGGGGCACTAATGTAATTTATCCCATCGTGGGTTCAAGGGGAAGTGTTCAGTGAGTCAACCGCCACTATTGTAGTTATATTTACAAACATTATTGTTCTTGGACATTAAAACAAAATCAGACTTTGATTTCAGTGTGAATCATGCATGAAACGTAGTGACATATACGTCTCACAATGACCTTGTTTACATTAAATATAACGCGAGTATAATATTATTATAACAACTTTGTATTTTACAAACACGTAGCAATATAAACGTGTAATTTTTCAGCCTAAGAAATTATTAATAACTAGCCGTGCCCCGCGGCTTCGCTCGCGTAAATTATTTTAAAAAGTAGCCTATGTGTTATTCTGGAACCTAAACTATCTACGTTCTAAATTTCATCAAAATCGGTTTATTCACACATTTAATGAACATTCACACACACACAAACTTTCGCATTTATAATATTAGTAAGATTATTATATAAGGTACAGTCAGCTGCAAAAATATGCACCAAAAACTTTTATTTTTGTTCAAGTAGGTACAGAATATAACATATTTTATACGTAAGTGTTAGTTTTAAATGTGTTTTCAAGGATTTTGCAGCCACAGTAATTGTAGTTTTGTTTCCTATCTCGATCAATGTGTAGTCGTTTTTAAGATAGACCCCGGGACAAAATAGACCTAAAAACAGTAACTTTGGTGGCCTACCAAATTGTTATTTTCCAACATAGATTAAAAAAACCCCAGTTTCGTACATTGACAAATTAAACATTTTGCTCGCCATTGCCGTGTATGGGTGACTTTAGAAAAAAATCGGGATTACTTTTCACAAATGCAGCCACTTCCATATATATTCCTGCAGAAAACATACTTTACATTATAAAGACTGCAACAAGTTTTTAACAATAAAAGCATCAAATTAATGAGTCCACCAAAAGTAGCCTCCCGAGATTTTTAATTTTCACGCTCTAATGTTTCAAGATGAAATTTAAATTCAAGTATGCAAAATAATTATTGGATTAAATTTCGTAAAAACGTGCCAATACGGCACCATTTAGCCATAAATGGAATTATAATAATAATAATGTTAAGCACTGTACTTAATAATAATAAGCTTTTGATTTCTGATGCTAGAAAAAATATTGAAGAATAATTTAAACGTAAGAAATGCTAAAAAGAACCGACTGCACTGCTTATATTTTGGTTTTAGCTTGATCTATTTCGATAAAATTTATATAAGACCACCTCTGAAGTATAATCAACCAAAAAAAAGGGGTCCACAAATGGGGGAGAAATCGGTGAACATACTTAAAAAAAACATAGTACCTCCTCCTTTTTTGAAGTTGGTAAAAATGGGATTGAGTGTTACATTGTGTTCCACACAATAAAGAAAAAATGTCTACATAGTAGACACTTTTTCAAGATAAACATGATATACCTACACGGCAAATTCATTAAAATATTAACCTAGGATTAACACATAGGCTACTTTTTAACTTGAATAGCGGGCGAAGCCGCAGGGCACGGCTAGTATGCCATAAAACGCTCTAGACAACAATCAGATTTCTTAAATTTATTATTATTACTATTTTTAATGACTGTACATTTAACACAAAACAGGCAAATGATTAAAAATTATAATAGAATTTATAAATGAGCTTTTATAATATGTTGTGTGTGTGTTATGTGATATGTGTATACCACAGTTAAATAATGCGAGTGGTATAAACATATTCATTTTATTATATTTTCTTCGCGAATATCAAATCGACTAGACTGTTGATTGAAATAGACTTGCTTGTTAGTTTTATTAAATATGCATAATAGTAGTATATATCATTGTAGCATAATATATATGAATGCAAGTTAGTTACGAGCTTTTTTTAAAAACTTCTCAGAGACATTCAGTGTCATCCATTTTGAAGATAATGCGTAGACATCGTTTTGGAGTGCATAAGTAGATTGGACATTCACCGGATTTTCCCAAAAGACTATCCCATAATTTGAAGTCCCAAATCTAGATTTAGACAATATTAATCACCATTCATATTTTTAATTAACCAAAACATATAATTTTATAATTTATCAAACCTGAAAAAAAAAATGGTTTTTAAATTTCCCGCCAAGACTTGTGTTCCCTCCACAGACTAGTAATTCTTTATTACTTCCGACCTCTATGACTATTACACTGTTGCAATGAGTTTCAATTTAAAATCGCAGGAGTATGTATGTGGGCTATGTGTGCAACATGTGTGAGGTGTAGTTCTTTCGTCTTTTAATTAAAATTTATTAGGATTTAGGAACCTTATTAGTCTTTGCTAAAAATATTACAACCTCATTGCTCAGCCGCGGGCCGATAAAAATATAAAAAATAAATTAGTTCAAAGTTCAAATTACTTTCTGTCAAAATGTCATGTTCGTCATTGTTCGTTACATAATTCGTTATGTATTGTATACTCTTTGTCACTCTTCTTCGATTGGTTCTATATTGAAGTAAAAAAAGGGCGGACGTGTTATGTGTACACAATTTTTAGTATTAAGTATTTGAAAAATCCAAGTTGATTAATCAGATCCTAGATACATTTTTAATTGGAATATGTGTAAGTTAAATTGATCTTTGTGTTATGGCAGTCTGACATTGTATTTCCATGGAATCATTATTTTTGTGTGAAATTATAGGCTACCTCATCAATCGTCATCCAGCGACGCCATTGCAGTTTCCGAAAATTCAAGAATGGTTGATGGACGAAACATGCTACGTGACCTGATCAAGATGTTTGAAGTTGAAGATATCAGCAAACCAGATAGCATGAAAATTGAATTTCCATTTGGAAATGGGTAGAAGGTATACTATAGGTTCTGAGACCTAGAATAAGGCATAACTGATGGAAATCAGTTTTGTTTTATTCCATTTACTTTCAGTGCATTCCAGGTGCCCTCCAGGTGCTGCCTGTGCAGTTCATTCGAACTGTAAGAGTTTGCGAAGTAACAAAATGGCCACCAGTTTTGTAGTCAAACAACAAAATACTGGGCTCTTGCAATGCACTGTCAACCTAAATGCTAGGATTTTACTTTCAGCGCCATTCATAGAGGCAAACTCATATTAATAGTTTCTTCAGTTGTTTGTATGTGTGTTCTTCAAATGGTCTTTAAGTATCAATATAGCCGGAGACATTCCGAGCAAGCACTTATTCATTAGACTCGTAATATTCAATTGCTGAAACTGCAGAACTGCATTTCAAACATCCGTCATTACTGGAAGTGAGTGGATTAGGCCTATTGGGGACACCACTATAAAAAAAACGCACCTTGTGCTCTACCTCTGGGGTGGTGCGGAAATGAGCATGCCATTTAGGACTTTACTACCAGATAAGGCTAGGGGAAAAGAGCTAGGAAAGTTACTGGTATGAAAAACATACTGTGCTTGCTGTCACACTGCATGTAACACTGTGCAATGCAAGACAGTTACTCTTGGTGACACAGGACATCTACTTTCGATTATAATGCACATTATATTTTATTTTCATTTATTTGGAAAAAAACAGCCTTCTTACAAAATAAGTCAAAAACGTGAAAATGAGAGTATATGTATTGTACAATAGGTCTTAGGTAGGACAAAGACTAAACTTATGCACTCAGTAATGTAGGGTATCAACGAAAATGCTACATAATAATTTTACAAAAGTGATATTTTAGTTTTGGTATGCCTAATATCACATTAGTTTAACAGTATTTTACAGTTTAGATGTTTGACTAGGGTTACTTTATTTTTATAGACTTTACAAAAAAGGAGGAACTAATTCGACTATATTTTTTTTTTAGATTTTGATGTTTTTTGTTTTAAAGCTGGTGCCTTCTCATTGGTACCATTTAAATTTGATCAAGATCTGATCAGTAGTTGAGTTATCGATAATGTGTGTTTAATACATTTAATCTGGATCAAGGTTCCGAAGATTAAGTGTTGAAGTCGGTTTTTTTAAGCTTTGCTTGTTTTAAATGATTTAAAAAATATAGCTATACAGTCATAACAATAAGTTATCTATTGACCTAAATTGTTGAACTAGTCACTGCCTATCATACTTACCACCCTCGACTTCTTCACTGACCAGTTTACCATCCTGCCCTGTGATTCAGAACTTTTTGGTAACTTAACGAATTGATACGATTAGCTAACTTTCTTTTTAGAAATACATTTTATAGTACGGTAACTAACCAAATCATATGGTAAATGAGTTGTATTGTTCTAAATCAAGGGGCAGGTAAGATAATGGTGAAATACAACCATAACAGAGACTTACACTGCCCAAAATGGTATGCAAAGAAACAAAATGGTGAAGTATCACAGAATTTAATACAGAAATTCAATTTCTTTACACAATTTCTCAAAATTATCTAGTTTCCACTTCTGTACTTCAGTCTCAAGGTCTTCAGTCTTAAGTCTATGGAATGCCTCTTCAGCTGAAACCAAAATAAAAACTTTATTAGATAGATACAAAGATATATTTTTATGTATGTATAATATTAATATAGTATATATTATCGTATGTGAGTGTGATTGTAGGTACTATTTTATTTTAACTTTTTTTATTGTACACCACCATGTATTCCTTCTTCTGTTACTGTCCCTCCAAAGGTTTTCTGGAAGAGATTGCTTTAAGCCCCATTGCACTACCACGATGATTGTAATATTTTATTCGACTTTTTTTTTTCATACACACAATTACACCCAGAACCAGAAACACATGGGGTCAAACGTGATAGTAAGTGATTAGTTTTTAATAGGCTCACTTTAAGTTAAAAATACTTACAATACACCGGGAACCAGCCACTAAGTTCACAAACGGCTACATTAAAATCAGTTAGTTGTTTGACTCCTACAGTACTTTTCCTAGGCCATACGTAAACTGCTACATTCTCCGATTTCATTGAAATAAGAATGTTGTGTGCAATGGAGTTATCTAAGAAATACTGGATGAGTTTGTAGATGTCTGTCGTAGAATTCGAGGAATCCTTAACTTCAAAACAGAATGCGGGTACTGGGTAGTCTTGTGTATAGTGGAGAGGTCCTTTGATTTGTTTCCATTCCTGAAATTTAAACAGTATTTTGACATGAAATCTAAGCTATTTGCTCCACTAGCCCTTTGTCCACGTTTATCAAGTTAAAAAGTAGCGTGTAAGCAATGTATATTCCAAATGTCATCTAAATACGTTAAGCCATTAGAATGTAAAGAGAAAACAAACATACTTACACACAAACTTTCGGAATTATAATATTACTGTGATAAGGGTGATATTTAGACACACTGCTAGCTAGTCACCAATAGTGTTAAAAACGGGCTATTAACAAGCGGGAAAGAATGTTAAATACAAAACATTTCCAGTTGTTAATAGTGTTAACAGCGGTATAAACAAACGAGAAAAAACGTTTCAATACAATACTTTCCCAATCGTTAATAGTGTTAAGGATGGGGTATTAACGAGTGGAAAGTACCCCTTATATCTGTTGACATAGCAACTCAAATTAAACGCAAGCATAGGATCAAAAAAATTACTGCACTGCTTTTACATTATGATTGATCAGATCAGGACACTAGACACCATAACCTTCCAACAAAAAAATGTTTTCCAAATCAGTCTCGACGTCGAGTAATCAAATAACAAACATACAAAAAACATGTCTTTTTTGAAGTAAGATAAAAACTTTTTTGATTATCACATAGCAACTATCCTTGAGAAATAGTCAATCTAGGCCAAGCATGGTAAAATATTGTTAAAATGCCAACCGATCAATACAGGTTCCGTACCACACAGTTTAATAGAAACTTCAGATTAGAGTCCAACTCGCACATAGCTAAACTGTGCTAAATGCCATTATTAATGAAATTTTATTGAGATCCAATTAATAAAATATAATTACCACCAATTCCACAGGTAATGGATGCTTCTCTACAAATAAATGATAATGCAGATGGTTCACTGAAGCCAGGGCACATAAGCTATTAAAACCAATCTTGAGATCACTGAAAAAAAAAAAATTGTTTAGTCATTTGATATTTATCGTAGTTAATTTCCAGTTTTGGCTTTTGGCCACAGCGTACCCTGAGAAATGATATTATTTGCTTGTGTATGTTTTAGACACGAAATGCCTGACAAACAGACATACTGACGGACAAACAGATGACGAAAGTATGGATGGACAAAATTAGGGACCTTACATCTAGGATCAATTAAGAGTTCACTTTACAAATATGGATTGGAGAAAGATTTCCTTTGTCACACTATCCTACAAATATTATAAATGTGGATGTTTGTGTGTGTGTGTGATTGTTTGATACCACATATCTCTATACCTACTTAACCGATTTTAATGAAATTTGGAATGTACGTAGCTTATACTATGGATTAGGACACAGGCTACTTTAATCATCACCATCATCAGCAGAAGCAGCAGGGCTCAACTAGTAATATTATAAAGGCGAAAGTATGTGAGTATGTTTGTTACTTCTTCACACTTAAACGGCTGGACCAATTTTGATGAAATTTGGCGTGTAGGTAGTTGACACCCTAGATTAACAAATAGGCTACTTTTTATCGCGAAATTTGCTTGGATCCGGTATTTACGCTGGTAAAACCGCGGGGCGCAGCTAATATTCCATAATAGGTATGTGATGTTTCAAAATACATACCGATACTCACCGATCCCGTGCAACAAACATTATATCAAAAAGAAGAGACAAACTGTCTGCTGTAACCACTTGGGGCAGCTTCTTGTGGACTGAAGGACACAGCAGGCTGTGGTAACGGGATATTGGACTCACATTTACAATAAGTCTTTGTTCTGGAAAAAGATTATGCAATAGATTAACTTTAAAAATATGTTACAAGTACACAATTCTAATTCTGAGTGGGGGCGATGCACTGACAGCTCTGACCCACTCTGGGGTATGTTGTACATTTCCCCCTGCCAGCTATCACCTGAGTCATCCTAAATCCCTTACATAGCAGAGTATTGCCTTGGAATGTTGACATAATTGTTCCAGTGTGATGGATGGAGTAAATGGATGAAGGGAGAAGCATGATGGTGGTGGTATGGACAAGTATACAACAAATAATCATAGTGTACAACTATGGGAATATTGTATTCAAGAGGAAAAAAGGAGTAGGTACGGATAAGCGAGAATGGGTATTGAGTTTTCAAGCTTTGTGAGTAAAGTATTCAGATTCAAAATAATCTATTTGCATGGGCCCCAAAGAGGCATTCATGGTAGTTGACTCTTATGCCAGATTCGCAATTAAAATTTACTATTTTCTTACTATTAGTGGTGAATAGTAAACTATATAAAAGAAGATTACATACCATCCCCTTCAACATCTATAGAAAAAATTATTTCTTGCTCAGACACTTTGGTAAAATTAAATTTTTGACCATCAAACGGCTGGCAGAGGCTGTCTATATGTTCTGGTGCTCTCCGGTTTGTGCCTCTATCTGGGTTCAGCTGGTAAAATAAATTATATGTATTCCTTATTATCAATTAAATATAACATATTGTACAATGCACATGCTTATACATATGAATTTACTACTTATTTGAAACTGCCCATTGGTTTAGTTGGGTCTGCCTTCTAAGCCCCTGCATCGGGTTTGATTCTCAGTGGGAACACAAGCTTTCTCCCGAGGTGTAATTTGTGTTTCTGGTTCTTGGTGTGATATGCGACTGTTTCTGGCACCCATGACACAGGTCATTAACTTAGTGTAGGGGCTGTGAGTGTTCATCGACATTACATAAAGAATATTTATCCTGAACAAGTTCAAGAATAGCAATTTCTATTTATTTGTATCTTATATAGGTATTCTGATTATGTGTTGGTTATACATACATATGTAAGTAGTATATTGTATTTGTTTAAATATATATATTTTTCAAATTATTTGATCTAGTTTAATTATTCTAAAATCTCATTTTTTATTTATTTTATGTACGCGTATCTTTTAGCTGCACACCCAAACACTTTTCTTACACGCCCAGGAAAGCTGGTAGATAATGCTTCATAGCATTAAGCTATTCCTTGTACACTGTTTTGTGCTAAACTATTAAATAAATAAAATAATACCTATGCTTTTCGTGTAGAATTATATATTTAAAATATGAATATTAGAAGTATATATTATATCTATACTAATATTATAAAGCTGAAGAGTTTATTTGTTTGTTTGAACGCGCTAATCTCGGGAACTGCTGGTCCCCGGTAAGGTATAATAGTATTCTGTGCTCAAGGTCCACAAAGTTTTCTCAAAAGAGTTTTCTTTACTAACGTAACCTTAACGTGACTTTTAAATGTAACTAGGCGTCGGCTCTCTTTAGTAATTAAATGAGAACTATAATCATTCATTTTTATTCTAAGGGAGTAGTTGAGAGAGCAGAGATAGTTTGGTGCTACCGAAATAGAATTTTAATTTAATGCATTATCTCACCTGTAGTAAATATTTCCCTTCGATTTGCTTTTCTTGTAAATTATTTATTTTATAGCGAAATACATTGCGCTCATGGAGTTCATCCCACTTTGCCTTCATGATACGCATGAATGGAGATACTGATTTATCGCTGAGACCACTAGAGTTATGTTGGAAATAACTTAATTTATACATAATTATTTGATTTGCTGCTATAAATATATTAGTTTTAATCACAAACGATTACTAATGTAATAGGTATATAAAATAATTAAAATTACGCGGCACCGGCACCACGTACAAAGACCAACGTAAAACGTCAGTTACGTCAGTCGTCAACGTCAACTGGCTACATACTACATCTAAGGCTCATCTGTGTCGACCTTGTTTAAGCAATTGCAACCGATCAAAAGTACGCTTCCTATATGGTCCATATTTCTTTCTGCAAATAAATATATTCACCAGCAAAACGACTTATAAGAATCCCGTACAGATATGTGCGTGCAAAAAGAAATATTTTTAGTGTCTGTGCTGGGCCGTAGTCAGGAATTAATTTGGGGAATGGATGGGGGTTGAGTTCTGGACCGCAAAAAACTATACCAGAAAGAATCACGCACCCAGGCGAGGCACAGTGGTTTGTCTCCATACAAGAGGCTGGACATAGGGTACTAAAAAATTCAAAGTCGCAATTTCACAAAACTAAATATGCCATTCGATTACTATGATAAAAACTAACAAATATGAGCAGAATGTATTTTGAGACTGGACTTATAGTTTACAAGTAAATCGAATAAAACTGTTTTTCATGTATGGGAAGCAACATATAAATATGAATATCTCGTGATTTTGGCCGATTTTCGTTCTAGATTTTTATGCCAGTATCTTATCATTATATGCCACGTTTTCTCTAAAGACACATGGTGCTACTTTTTTGCACTTTTTGAGATATGATGAAAAGTATATAATGTATGAAAAATCGGGTCGAAGTGAATAATTATAGATTGTATATTGCCATTATTAGCTAAGAATTATGGTTTGTAATTAAAAAAATAAACATAGCGTATCAATATAATAAGTGTTGCATGCTTGGATTCGATCTATGGAGTGCCTGTTACACATTTCATATAAAATGGAAATAAAATCATGGCAAGCAAAAGGAGATATGATGAAGCAAAAAGTGAAAGACAGAAAAGTAGCCATACAGGAAGCTTTTCGTAGAGAAACTGGCTTACTGTAGGACGTAGTTAAGCAAGGCAGTGGTAACACTAACACTGGAAATGCTGCTAGGAGTTTTTTTGCGGATACAGAAACAACAGCCCGCATCTCAGGTTTAGACGTTAGGCTAATCAGAAGGATTGCCGTTGTACTGCAGTGCATTTCTTCAGGGGAGAAGATTAACTTAAACAAGTTCAGAGAGTACTGCGATGAGACAGCGAACTTATACGTGGAGCTGTATCCATGGTATTATATGCCCTCAAGCGTACACAAGTTGCTGATTCATGGACCTCAAACAGTGGAACATCTTTCCGTAGTACCCATAGGGTTCTTATCTGAAGAAGCTTCAATAGTCAGGAATAAGGACTTCAGAAAATACAGGTCTGATCACTCGCGGAAGTGTAGTAGCATCGCGACAAATCAAGATATCCTTCACAATCTTCTTTTATTTTCGGATCCTCTACTGAGTAGCATGCGACGACAGATGAATAAGAAAGAGAAGAAGTATACGTCAAAAGAAGTTGAACAATTGCTCGTTCCTGACCATAATGAAATTGAGTTCATTGATGTCTCTGCCATTCCAGAAACAGACTCCGACTCTAGTGATAATGTTGCGGATAACGATAGTGATGATGATGACGAAGACGAGACTGCACCATACACTTCTTGTACAAATTTACTAAAGTCAAAATGATATTTTATATAAGTTAAGGCTCATCGTAGTTGTATCTATGTTTTCCAATTAAAGCTTTGTATTCAACTTTATTAATTGTAATAATGTTTAAATGTAAATTTTGTAAATATTATTTTTGTTTGACGGTATTGATATATATTTTTTATTACATTGATACGCTATGTTTATTTTTTTAATTACAAACCATAATTCTTAGCTAATAATGGCAATATACAATCTATAATTATTCACTTCGACCCGATTTTTCATACATTATATACTTTTCATCATATCTCAAAAAGTGCAAAAAAGTAGCACCATGTGTCTATAAAGAAAACGTGGCATATAATGATAAGATACTGGCATAAAAATTCTAGAACGAAAATCGGCCAAAATCACGAGATATTCATATTTATATGTTGCTTCCCATACATGAAAAACAGTTTTATTCGATTTACTTGTAAACTATAAGTCCAGTCTCAAAATACATTCTGGTCATATTTGTTAGTTTTTATCATAGTAATCGAATGGCATATTTAGTTTTGTGAAATTGCGACTTTGAATTGTTTAGTACCCTATGTCCAGCCTCTTGTATGGAGACTAACCACTGTGCGAGGGTCGTACCTCACTGCGCAGCGGTTATAACTTATAACACCTAGCCGCCTCCGGATTTGCGATTTGTCTTATCTGGGGCAATAACTTGATATGTGCACCTTTTTACTCAGAGTCCAGTAATAATAGTAATAATAATATTACTATTATTACTAGTATTATTATAAGCTTACCCCAATCAAATTACCTTTCAAACAAAAAAACTTAATCAACATTGGCCCTACCGTTTTGGAGCTACAATGCCACAGAGAGACACAGGAGTTTAAAAATAAAAAAATTACGAGAATTATACCGCCCTAGTCAGGCGCGGATCGAGGCATATGAGGCGTTGTAATTTTTGTAGAACTTTTAAACTGACTACAAGTAGGAGAAATCAATTAGCCAAAAATGTAACATGAATGAAAACGCAAGGTGAAAGCGCAGTTAGCGCGAATTATTTTTGCAATTTTCATAAGAAAAGCCCTTTAACAAATTTGCATGAGATATAAAGTATACTAGTCGTTCGCGCCGAACTGAGATCTCACGCCTTCATTTTGCCTCATAGAGAAAAACTTTTAAGGTTACTTGCTTACTTGCTTATACCTTTTATTCTATATAATAATTGTTTGATTTCTGTATTTGTTGTTCAAGTACATACATGATACAACGGATATTATACGTAAGTTTCAGCGTTCAGTGTGAAGCCGTTTTTGAGATAAACCCCGGAATAAAATAGATCTAAAAACTGACTTTGGTGGCCTACCAAATCGTTATTTTCCAACATAGATTTTTTTTAAACCGGTTACGTACTCTACTAGTTAAGCCCTTTTCAACGATACCCCACAAGGATAACTAAAAAATATTTTGCTCCCCACTTACATGTATTTTCATTTACATAATTGATACAGCCTTAATATTTTCATTTACATAATTTTAAATATCGTAGTTTTACATATTCTATGAGAATTTGAAGTCATTCGCTTATTTAGTTTAGACGCTAAATGCCTCTGACAGACGGATGGACGGACAAAGTGCTGAACGAAGTCAACATGGAGATCTCGCTTCGCTCGATCAATAATTTTAATGGAAAATTCAAAATAGCAAAACAAAATTTTCAAATATTTATATTAATATGAAATTATTTTGATTTCATTACCCCTTTTTTTACGACCAATTTATTAACATAAACAAAGGAACAAGACCATAAAAATATATATGCATTTTCCCCCTATCGAAAACATTGTTATAAAATGAAATAACGCTAGCAGTATGTTGTAAACGAAAAATTTAGTTTCTCTCTAAAAAGGAACTTCACGTAATTTAATTTATTTACCGACTTCACTTTTTTTAATGTGTGTTACCTCATAACTTCTTTCCACGTGAACCAATTTTAATGTTTTTTTTTTATTTGAATGCTGGTTCTTTCCCATTGGTTCCATTAAATTTGATAAAGATTTGATCAGCACTTTTTGAGTTGTGGTAACACGAATTAATGACTATAACTCAAAACACATTTAATCTTATCAAGGTTGCGAAGATAAAGCGATGAAGTCAGTTTTTTTTAAGTTTTGCTTGCGTTTAATTATTACAGTATAAACTGACCACATCTGAGTATATTAGAGCGATAAAGATTTTTAGTAATAAAAACTTTTATATTCTCTATATTAACACAACACAAAAATATGTACATCGTATGATTTTAATTACGTCACTGTATTATAAAACAATACTTTTATTTTACTATCATATTATTATATCTTTATAACCTTATTATTATTTACCCTAATAATAATTAGCTAATTTACGTGTCTAAATAATTTTAATAAGCATGCCAGTAATTTGACATTAAATTCTCTCAAACTTAAAAAATAATACATTTTCTCTGTAAGTTATCTAAAGAATTCATACTTTTTATATATAACTGCCCACTGATCTGGTTGGCTACACGTCTGTCAAGCAGTGGATATCGGGTTCAATTCCCGGTGGAAACAAAGTTTCCTCTATAAGGGAGATTTGTGTAACTGGTTCTGGGTTTGATTGTTTGCGATGTGATTGTTTCAAGCACATACAACTTCAATTCCTTGAACTTAGTGTGGGGATGTGAGTGTGTAATTTATATTATACATTATTAGGATTCATCGGATTGTTCACGTCATAATCCGCTAATATTTCAAGTATTTTCCGAGACAACTGCGCAGCATCATAAGAGTTTAATTGAGAAAGTTTGTCCGTCACTGCTTGACCGACGGATGCATATTGAGTTTTGTCAATGCCAAATGCATCGTTCTGGACACCCTTGAAGACTGTAACAATATTGTCTACAATTTCTTCGCATGACACGTTATTGTCATCTCCAACATTGTCAAACGGACCTTCATCGCTGCTTGAGTTCTGTGTATTGGATACCTGAAATGTTTATATGGCATGTTAATTTATAAGTCACAATTTCAGTCTATTATATGACTTAATTATTATGTCTTAGGAATTTTATACTGTTTTAAATTTCTTGGGCAACAGAGTAGTTCTCAATTGGAACAGATTACTGAAGATGTTGTTTCTGCTATCAACATAATTTGAAAAAAAAACTTGATGACTAGTTGTGAATTAAACAAACAAACAAACGCATTCACACTCACAGCCCCACACTAAGTTCAAAGACTTGTATCGTGGGTGCCGGAAACATTCACATCACACACACATTACACCCAGAACCAGAAGCACAAATATCCCTTGGGAAGGAATTTGTGCTCCTGCCGGGGATCGAACCCAGGACCCACGGCGCAGAGGGCAGACACCTGTCCACTGCACCAACTGGGTAGTTAGAAATGCGAACTGTTATGACTTTCAACACTATGTGTTATAGACATAATTATCAGCTTTCTGCTGCTTGTCTATAAATAAATAAATAAAATTAACTTAGAGCTACAACATATACGAAGATCATAGTAGATTGTATTTTTAAATTCTTTATTGTACACACATCGTATTTTCATTTATAATCCTCCAGCGATCTGGTACTTTACCTGTGTTAATAATTAATATTCTCCATTCTTATTGTTTATTTTAAATAATCCAATATAACTTTTGTTGTCATCAAGGAACAACATCCAATATTTAGATGTAAACTTAGATTTATATTTTAATTTCGAGGGCATCAAACCATAGGGGCGTAAAATGCTCTGGGAATTTTTAAACCATATAGGCGTATAGACGGAAATAACTAAAAGGAGATACGTTAAACAATTTTAGGTGCTATGATCATTTGGGGCATGCAATTTAATAATTTTCCTGAAAATTTCATTTTGATTAGACCATTCAGTAAAAAGTTATACAGTTTTTATTCCTCCTGAAAAGATGCCGAAAACCGATATGCCCCTATTGGTTGATGACCTTGATTTCATAATTATGAAAAAAGAAAGGTAATTGACATAAATAATATAATTAGTTTAGAATTAGTAGAAGTAAAACCAAGAAATATACTTAGCATTCTATAGATTCCCTATTTGGGTGCCACTCAGATACATCATGTGTTGTATAGGTTTACATTGAAACTTACGTCACTATTATTGTTTTTCTTTTTTGTCTTCGATCCTGTCCCTTTTTTATCTGCGAATTTGTGAACTTTGTATAGATATTTGCATGGCTGCCACATGAACCAGTTCACATTAAAATTCTGTAATTAATATTAAACTATTAAACGAACATCTCATTAAAATCTCATGAGTGTGTTTGAACATAGGAATCTTGTTTTTTATTTTTGATAGGCCAGCATTTGACCACTATCTCACCTGATGGAAAGTGAATATATGGCATGTTTGTCTAGATCACACTTATATTATAAATCTGAAAGTTTGTGTTTGTTTTCTCTATGAAATTTAGAATATACAAAGCTTATACCTAGGATTAACACTTAGGTTACTTTTTAACTTGATAAACACAGGTAAAGCCGCATGGCACGTCTAGTAATATAAAAATATGTAAATTCTGCACTATACAACAGTCAAAATTAATTTGCTAGTCCAGTCTAAACTATTGAGTCTTGAAAGACGTTAGGTAGCGAGCATATCAGAATTTCTATCGTTTACATTTCATAGATAGTGCACAGGAATTACACTAGTTAATTGTCCTTCCGTGTTTATTGTTTTACCATCTAACAACAAGACCAACGGTCAAATGTCATCCATTTATGATTGACATACCTCCAGTTCACTCAAAGCATTTTGTTTCTTTGTTTATCATCGGCACTGCTAAGGAGTAGAAACCATTTTCTGCGTCTTTGTTCTGTGAACGGTATAATTTGTGAGTCCTCAAGTTAAGAGTAAATAGGTATCTTCTAGGCAAGAATGCTACATCTTTTCGTCTTTGAAGTCGGGTGTTACGAAATCTAATATCTACACGTCAGTGCTTGGTGCGGGCTACTAACTGCACTCACCTCTCCTTTGGCTTTTTTTGCCTGCAGTTTTCTCATGTAGAACCCGTAAGTTGACCTAATATTTGTCCACCGATCTTTAACAGCTAGCCAACTAAATTCGTTGTCGTATTTAGCGGCGAAGTTAGCGAATGTTTCGTCTCGTACGCCAATGTTTGAATATTGAGGATGTTTTGGATCCCATATGTGAGGGTGGTCTGCCATGTAATGGGCCAAGGATATATTCATGTTCTTCGTCCAAAAAACTTTGTCTTTCGCTAAGTCTGAAACCATTTTCGGTACTATTTAACGTTATCTATTTAGTGAGATTGATAACATTAAAATTGTTTGGGTTTTGGTTTTCGTTTGTTTGGAATTGATTCGAGTGACAGCCTGACAGGTGACAGTAACAATTAATAACAATATTACAATGATACGAAGAGAAGAATGGATTAAATCCCATTAACAGCCGCCACGATCGATCGCAATGCTCGTGGAGCCCTTCCACTCATGGGCTATGGGCATCAGATTTATTTCTGTAAATACCGTCTTAGCGTCCACGCAATTTATAGATTATCTAGGCCTCGGGGTAGTCCTAAAGGCCGCGTTTGCAGGTGGTGGTTAGGGAACGCCCATTGGAAGGTAGAGTAGAGGAAAAAAAAAACTCCCGCTGACCGCAGACCCGGATAGATGAAACTCTGTTAAAACAAGGTTTTAGCGAGTTCGTGTATTGTGGAAGTGGTGGAATCACTCCTTTGTCAAGCAGCCGAATAAAAGGACTGATCCCAACTGACAGAGCGAATTGCCAGTGTAATTACCTAGTTAGCATCTCGGACGTTACATCTTAAGTCACAGGGAGAGGAGCGTATTGCAGTCCCACGAGGAATTGTTTTATTCAATGTTCGAGAGGCGCGCGGCGTGCTGGAGCCGTAGGCCTCTACTTAGTGTTTAGCGGAACGTAGTTATCAATAACGGAAAGGATAAACCGGATATGACATTAACTCGCAAACGCGGTAAAGTTTATAAAGGTTTGTTGCACCTAAATCTGTTTGTTAACCACCCAAAACATAGGTTTGTCTCCTACCTCAATGGTTAAAATACAAGTGCGCAGGAATTTGAGACAATAGTTATAATATTAATACACCAATTACCATTACGTAACAAATATTTAGTCAAAGCTAAGTTCTGATAAAACTAATGTCTTCTAAAAATCATGCGCTACCAATTATTTCCTACTGTTCGAATTTTTGATGCAACGTTAAGTAATAAATTAAGAACTGTCCCATATTTCATCAGCTACGGATTGAGGAATTTCGCTTTTTACTTGACTATACAGGCAAAGCCAAAAGGAAGGGTTACGGTTTTTTTAAAAGTATAATTACTTATTATTTTTATGAATATGATTTTTCATTGTATTCGTTTTAGCCTTATGTCGTAAATAAATACTAACAGTTATTAGAAAATATACAGCTATTATTACTTTTCGAGAATACAACAAAAACAACAAACGCATTCACACTCACAGCCCCAGACTTAGTTCGAAGACTTTTGTCGTGGGTGCCGGAAACATCAACATCACACACGCAATCACACCTAGAACCAGCTGCACAAATGTTCCTTGAAAAGGAAAATTATGCTTCTGCTGGGAATCGAATCCAGGACCTATGGTGCATAGAGCAGAGATCTGCCCACTGTGCCTGTCGTCAACCTGAAGGTCGAAAAACCTGAAATATCTAAGTATGGCATGCTTGACTTTACACAACCGCCATATTTTTTATCGCGAACGCGAAAAACGCGAAGCGCATTAAGAGCTTATGCCGTTAAAATGCGTTAGTTATGCTAAAACATACGCCTTTTAATAGCCTGTGATGACAATCGTGCTCGGACCGAACCGCAGCCTGCTTTAACCAGGTCAATATTATGAAAACCTGTCGTTGTTTTGGCGCATGTTCTCAGTAATTTAGTAGACCGCATCACTTTTTGTATAGATAGGTTAAATCAATCACAAGCATGATTAGTATTATTTGATCTTCTGCCCCCGTGCAACTGCTGAATCCTAACATTACTTTTATAACATCTCTGTACACAGTTTTTGGCAGTAAAATGTTTGTAATTGGTGATTTATGAACCCCAGAGATGTAAAATGAGCTGTCGCAGGGGTAGAGTTCCGGAGTGAACGAGAAGCGAAGAGCTGCCAAATGAAATAGCAATTTCCACAGCTGTTCTGAGAATTTAAATTTAAACGGCTCAGCATCACCTAAACCAGGCAAAGTACTTTCGCGTCAGTTTAAAGTTCAAGCCATCCATAAAACTAGACAAAAGAGAACGGCGTCAACCGTCCATGACTGCAATGTCAGCAACCAGTATCACAGAGATACCGCGAATGCCGATCGACTCCCGCGCACGCAACCAACGGTAAATCCGCGAGGCGCCCAGCACGCCAGTCGTCTTAGCGGCCTTAACCGCCATGGGTCGCTCCCTCCGCAACTTTGCCGCGTATTCGCGCCCTTTTGCGATAAAAAACGCGCGCACTTCCACAACTGGTTGCCCCTTTTCAAAACGGCAGCAATCGCAAGTAGCTCCAACTGCGGAGTTAAACGAAGAGATTTTCGCCAATGCCAAGCCATATTCGGAAGTCCCGGGGCCTAAGCCCATCCCTATCCTTGGGAATACATGGCGTATGGTCCCCATTATCGGACAGTTTGATATCTCAGAGTTCGCAAAAGTCACCCAACTGTTTCTTGATAGATACGGTCGCATCGTTCGGTTGGGAGGACTGATCGGAAGACCGGATTTGCTCTTTGTTTATGATGCTGATGAAATTGAGAGGATGTATAGGAGGGAAGGGCAGACCCCCTTCCGGCCGGCTATGCCGTGTTTGGTGAAATACAAGTCGGAGGTCAGGAAGGACTTCTTTGGAGAATTGCCTGGTGTCGTTGGAGTGTAAGTAAACTAATAATTTATTTATTAATTATTTATTCTTTTTTTTTCTGAAAAATTTTTTATTTAATGCGTCGGTCACGTAATTTACATGGCTGCAGCTAGTTGAAGGCAAGAATTTGAAATAAAATGAAAATTGACTTTCCGAAAAACTTTTTAAACTAATCAAAATAGATTTTTTGAAGTGCCAAAGGTAAAGAAAATCAAATAATGTATACAATTTTTTTTCTTACCTATCTTGACAAACACAAAGAAAAAAAAATCATTAATTAAAATTAGCATTAAGAATTGTTGAAAAATAAACATGTTTCTTATAAAGTATTTCACATGTTTTTCTTGCATAATTTGAAAATATTAATTGAAAAATATTACGCTCAAATTATGCAAGAAAAAATTACATTTGTATTTTAAATATTTTTTGCATTTTTTAATCACGCAATAGTAGAATAACAATAGCACAACGGATGCAATTAGCCGAACGAAGCCAAAATAACATTTTATCTCATTTAAGGCAATCTGGTTTTTAGTTCAAGGATCATTGTGCAAGATTTTTAATGTGAGCTTCGTGCACGATAAATAAAATTTATATTTTATTAATGCGCGTAAATTAATTTGAAAGTATCATTACAAATAAAGATTCCAATGCAGAATTCTTCCTTGCGTAAGCAAAGAATAGATATAATAAGGAACTTTCATTAGCGAATTAATAAATTAATAAAGCGAAGCGTCTCCGTTTCAGCTTGGCCAAAATTGCTTTCAATGTCCGGCGGATTTCCGGTTGTTTTCCTCTACGGGTGGCATTTCTTAACCGACTCTCATGAAATTTTGTGAGCAGATTCGATAATTATAAATATTTTTTTTGTCCATTAAGTTTTTGGAAAATTTTAAAAGTAAAGTTTCTACCACTTTACTAGGGCTTGACTTGACTATGACTGGACCATGACTCATTTACTTAACTTTGACTGTATATAATACAAGGATTTGTTTTATAAAATACCTAGCTAATTAGAAAAATTATATTATTACCTTACACCGCTGCCGCTGGTTTAATCCGATTAGTTTGCGAAGTAAAATAAAAAAAAAAAATACCCGACACATTTTCCTTCTGTCACTTACATACAAGTGAAGCTAATTTAAGGCGTGTAAAAAGAGGTTCTAAATTTACGCGTATCGCCTTCGATTCCAAACTCCAATAGAAGTTACCTACCACTACCACTTTACTAGGGCATGATTTGACTATGACTGGACCTAGACTCTTTTACTTGACTTTGACTGTGTCTAGTGACCATAATAGTATGATTACTTTTTTAATATGAAATACATACACTTAAAATATATATTGACACTGGCTAAATGCACAAAATTGCGAAGCCAAAATTAATTTTGGCTATCTTGTGGAAAGGAAAAAAAAATTACGCATACCTATAATTTATAAACTTTCATAGTTATTTAACTCATCATTACCCATGAACGCCGAAGTAGGACCAGATGATGAATGGAAAGTCGCTTTCACTTTGTAGGCTTAGCCACAAATTATAAATTCTTGTTGACAAACATATATACGAACGAAAACGAATGTATTACAAAAAAAATATACTTTTTTAAAATTGAATGTGACATGAAATGTAATGTTTTTTTGAACAAAATAAAATAAAAAAATCATATAATAAAATTATGCATATTCACTATTAATAGTAGGAAAATTCTCTTCAATACCCTAGCAAACAAACACAAGAAAATCTTTAACTCATTTTGCCAAATGCTTTGTGCTATTTTACCGGTTGTAAGAGATGTACCTATAGTCAGAACAAGTTTATAAAAATTGCAAAAGTTTCTGCGGTGACGGAATTTTAACGATCGTAATTATTATAATCGCGACGGGTGTCGCAAGGACAGTTTGAGATTGCGTAAATGAGTTAAAACCTCTACTGTTGTGGGCCTCCTTGGGTGTATCTTTAACGTGAATGTTTTTTTTCTTTTTAATTTTGGCTCCGTGATATTGTGCATTGAGCCAGTGTCAAGTGATAAAATATTTTAAGTTTTACATATTTCGTAATATAAGTCCTAGTCACAAGTCAAAGTCAAGTAAAATAGTCAAGGTCCAGTCATAGTCAAGTCATGTCCTAATAAAGTGGTAGACTTACTAGAACTTCTATTGGAGATTTGGAGCTAAAGCGAATTTATCGTATTTCAACTTAATATGATTTGCCTACACTCATGCACGTTGACTAAGAATTAACGGTTAATAATTCACCATTATTACACATTAACACTCGAAGAAACACAAGTTATGGAAAATAAACCAAATTCAATAGCGACATTTTTTTCATTTTCGCGGCAAAACTTTTGAATGCTTTTTACTACATTCACATAATATTAGGAAGAGCGTACGTTTCGAACTACAGCGAAACAACCTGGGGACATTAAGCAGCGTATTTTGTGTATGTTCGTTTGTTCCTTCGCAGCTCTCACATAAATATTCTGTGTATCCCAGGCTATGTAGGTATTTTATATATCATTTATGCATATGAGAAAGAAAGAATTACATTCATCGACGTTTTATTTCAACAGTCGAGTCTACAGTTGTTATCACGGACTATAGGACAAAAACTGAAACCGAATTTTGCCCTAAACATTGTCGTGTCGTATACTAAAAAAGGTATGGAGATTACTATCAAAATTTGAGTAGAATTGAGTCTTTTTATGTATTATTATAATACTTAGGTACTAAAAGTGGCAATAAATAACGATGTTATTCTTTATTGTTTAAAATGTCTACGTAGCTGTTTAGTAGAGTTACCTATATTGTAAACATAACTTGTTTTAGTCTTATATAGTGTGGGAAGGAATTTAATTATTTAATCTTCATAAGCCGCCAGAATCTAATTTAAATAACATTTTGATATTTTATACGAGACAAGTTTTAGTCCTTGGCCTGCTAGTAAACGTCAAGCTTGCGTTTACTAAAGAGAATGTAACATTTTGTAGAAGATTTAATAGGTACTTTTTTACCGACTTGATCAGGGGTCGGCAACCTGCGGCTCGCGAGCCACATGCGGCTCTTTGGATGTGAAGATGCGGTTCTTTAATTCAATGCGCAAATCATATTTATAAAAAAAAAGTATATATATATTTAAAACAAGTAAATTATGGGATGATTAGGTAGGTATAACGCGTGCATAGCGTTTTCTATACGATACTCATAGTACAGTAGGTATTACTGTTGGCTTTAAGGATTATTATTAGCAAGAAAAAAAAATGTGGCTCTATAAAACTTTGATATTTTATAAATTGTAGTTTTTGACTCTTTCTACTCAAAAGGTTGCAGACCCCTGGACTTGATAGATGTTGCTTTCCAATTGGTACCATTTAAATTTGATCAAGGTCTGACAAGTAGTTTTTGAGTTATCCTCAATAATTCGTATTCTGTGGACTACATTGACGATGTTCTCGTTTTTAACCGACTTCAAAAGTTACCTCGTAACTTCTTTCTTTGTGCGCCAATTTTGATGATTATTGTTTGAAAACTGGTGCTTTCCATGTGGTCCCATTTAAATCTGGTCAAGATGTGATCATTAAGTGTAACATGCTTACCTAAAAATACCTATTGATTCTAGACTCGAAGACTTCCAGATTTTATAACTATATAATATACTAGCTGACCCAGCAAACGTTGTTTTTCCATGTTAGAGTTGTATGTATTTTACAATGGTGAATAATAAAAAAATAAAAACAAAAAAAAAATGGGGTGGAACGCCTTTAACATTAAGGGGTATGAAAAATAGATGTTGGCCGATTCTTAGACCTATCCGATATGCACACAAAATTTTGTAAAAATCGGTCGAGCCCTTTCGGAGGAGTTTGGTAACAAATAACGAACACCGCGACACGAGAATTTTATATATAAGATATATTTTAAAACGATATACAAGGTTACTTTGAATTAGTTCAGGGGGGTCGGTATCGACAATGCAACACAAAAAAAAATATTTAAAAAAAAACTTTTTTTTTTTTGATAAGTTTGTAATGTGCCGAGCTACGATTACAACCAATTATCCAACAAGTAAACTCAAAAATAAAAAACAATCACAACTAAAGTGGAGTATGGAGCGCTAATTCAAAGTAACCTTGTATATATTATTATATTTTATTACAATATAACTATATCGTGTAGCAGATGCATAAAATAACTAGTCCTGAAGAAAGTGATTAAAAAATACACTCGAATTGAGAGCCCCCTTCTTTTTTGAAGTCAGTTAAAAAACAGCCATGTCACCCACCCAGTTCATGACTAACTAATTACTATGCCAGTAGTCAGTCAAGTGTTTGCTGATCGTTACGCGTCCACGAGCACAGTTCATAATACGTAATTCAAACACTAGCATCCTAGACCTAGAAAAAGGTACTTAGGTCTTGGTAGGTAATGTTTATAGTAAGTGATAGGTATTTTGATAAGAAAAAAAATGCTTATTTATGGCATGATTGTTTTTAAAGGAAGTTATAGTGTAAAGAGATTTTATTTTTCACTTTTGTGAATAATTTTTAAAAGTACCCAAAACGGGCGGTCTTATCGCCCAGAGCGATTTCTTTCAAACAACCCAACTAGTTTAGTTTAGGTTTGAAAGATTACTCTGTTTTTTTTGTACCTAGATAAAATATAACTCAATATATAGGAACTCATCGATTCACTAACAAATTACGAAACCTCGAAAACCACTAAACGCACGAAGCTGAAATCTGGCAGGTTCAGGAAGACAACGTCATCGCGTCATCTAATAAAGTATTTATGTTCCATCATCATCATCATCATCAGCATATTTTTGTCTACTGCTGAACATAGGCATCTCCTAATGAACGGCAATGAGCCCGGTTTTCGGCTCTTATCATCCAGTTTCAATATGTTTATCCGCCCAAGCGAAGCCAGGACAGGTAATTGCTAAGAGGTAGTGTAATAATGCCGAAATATTATGATGACACCGGCATGTTCACGAACCAAAAAAATCGAGGCCATGAGACCACAGAGTATACCGGTGGATCTACATTTGTATGCCGGCGGATGTCAATAATTGTCATATACAATTGACGAGGTTTTGCCGCGGAAGTGAAAAAATGGCGTTGTTGATTTTGTATAATTTTCCAAAACCAGTGATACTTCGAATGTTAATGTGTAATAATGGTGGATTATTAACTGTTAATACTTAGTGAACGTGCATAAGTGTAGGCAAATCATACACAGTTGAAAAACGTGATTTTCACCTTCGCTGCAAAACTCCAATAGAAGTTATAGTAAAGTTTCTACCACTTTACTAGGTGGTCATGTCTTGACTTTGACTGTGTCTTGTGACTAGAACTTTTAATATAAAATACACTTGAAATATATTCATACTTGACACTGGCTAAATGCACAAGATTGCGAAGCCAAAATTAAAAGGAAATTCACTTTCGCGGCAAAACTCCATTGCAAGTAAAATAAATGCTTGTGACAAGCTAGCGCTTGACACCTGTCTCACCTGTGGTAAGTTATGCGCATAAGTACAACAAGGATCTCTCTTATTACATTGAAGAATATCTCGAGGGAACCGGTATAACCAATTCATTCAGAATGTCAAAGATCATTAAAGTTCTAAAAATGTTTATTAATCTAATATACTAGTATAAATTTTAATATCTCGTGTCACGGTGTTTGTGGTCGTACTCCTCCGTTTCGGAGGACAGGAGTTTCAGAGGCTTGACCGATTTTAATGTTTTTTTTTAATATAAATTTGGTAGGTATGAGAATCGATCGTAAAGTATTTTTACCTTCCTACCCCCAATTTTTTAATCGCGATTTTAGTTTTTTTTTTTAACATTATCGTCGTTAGCAGAATAACAGAACTTTTAAAACTTTTAGTTTAAGTATGTATATAATTATATACCTAACTTATAATATATATTTCTAAACTTATATTTACACCCCCGTTTCACTGAATTATTTAAAATATTCTCTATCTAAGGTTGTCTGGAAGAGATCGCTTTTAGCGATAACACAGCCGAGTGTACACTATGATTTAAGTTATTTTTTTTAAATATTTTAATTGATTTATGTAAGGTGTGTCTATAAAGCGTTATCTATTTATCTATCTATAACATCGGATAAAAATCACAGAAATATTTTTTTGCGGGTGACGCCGCGGAGAACAACTAGTAAAGCATAGTTCCTGCTCCACACCAAGGCTGTATTTATCAGTTTTCATAGTCGGAATTAAAATTATCCGAAGTCTGTGGCCTGAGAAAAGACAATACCTGAGGAGTTTTGCCGCGAAAGTGAAAAAATGGCGTTGTTGATTTTGTATAATTTTCCAAAACCTTTGATTTTTCGAGTGTTAATGTGTAATAATGGTGGATTATTAACCGTTAATTAATACTTAGTTAACGTGCATTAGTGTAGGCAAATCATACAAAGTTGAAAAACCCGATTTTCGCCTTCGCTCCAAATCTCCAATAGAAGTTCTAGTAAAGTTTCTACCACTTTACTAGGGCACTTGACTATGACTGGGCCTTGACTCTTTTACTTGACTTCGACTGAGACTTGTGACTAGGACTTTTAATATGAAATACATTTGAAATATATTATTACTTGACACTGGCTAAATGCACAAGATTGCGAAGCCAAAATTAAAAGAAAAAAATAAGACAATACCTAAAGGCAACGGCTACGTAACCGATGGGCTATCAAAACGACGCACAAGTCAATGCAAACATCGTAAGCGTACCTTACTGTACATTGACTTTTCTTATTCACACTTTTTATTGGTTTTACACCTACATTGTTGCGAAATAAGTATTCTCACTTGCTTGACATTGGCCTTTCAATGAAAATGGTATAAAAAGGAGGTCAGTAATACCAGTAATACTGGTAATACTTATCATTCTTTAGGGACAGTGGGAGTTTTGCCGCGAAAGTGAAAAAATGGCGTTGTTGATTTTGTGTAATTTTCCAAAATGTGTAATAATGGTGGATTATTAACCGTTAATACTTAGTAAACGTGTATAAGTGTAGGCAAATCATACAAAGTTGAAAAACGAGATTTTCGCCTCCGCTCCAAAACTCCAATAGAAGTTCTAGTAAAGTTTCTACCACTTTACTAGGGCATGACTTGACTATGACTGACTACTTGACTTTGACTGTGACTTGTGACTAAGAAGAATAGAAATTGTTAATATTTGTTTAATATTTCGACTGAAGGACTATGCATCCATGGTCATGAAATAATAAAAAAAAAAATTAGGGACAGTACCTCAAACAAGTCAATGTACTAAAAAATCAAAAGGCGGGTAATGTGAACCTACTTTTAATATTATATTTTACACTTTTTTGTTTGCAAGACCTATTATGAACCTATTATGACCTATTATGACCTATTTGAACTGCCCGTTGGCGAAATTGGGTGAGCGTTCGCCTTCTAAGCAGGGGTATCGGGTTCGATTCCCGGCGGGAACACAAGTTTTCTTCCCAAGGAAAATATGTGTTTCTGGTTCTGGTTGTGATTGTGTGATGTGAATGTTTCCGGCACCCACGACACAAGTCATTGAACTTGTGGGGCTGTGAGTGTGAAAGCGTTTTATTATTTATTATATAATGTGATTATATTTTTTTTTATGCTCGAAGCATTTGAATACAATGATGGAAAGCGATGATGTATGCGTATTCCAGGTCTAGTGTGTTTACCAGCTTCGATCACATCGTCACTTACCATCAGGTGAGATAGTGGTCAAACAATAACCTGTCACAAATAAAAAAAAAAAAAAAAAAAATGTAGCCGAAGATGTAGCATGCTTGCCTAGAAGATACCTATTCACTCACAGATTATATCGTTCGGGGAATAAAGACGAGGGCAATGAGTTCTACTCCTTCGCTGTAGGTACTACGGATGACAAAAGTAGAAACGAAACGCTTTGAGCGAACTGGAGGTATATCAACCATATATGGATGATGTTTGATAGTTTGTCTTGTTATATATAACACATTATCACAGCTTTATTTTAAGTATTGAATAATTGAGTGAATGTATTGTAAAAGTAAAGTGAATAGGTATTTACTAAGCAAGCGAGCTTCACCTTAGACTACATCGTCACTTTCCATCATGTGTGATTGTGGTCAAACGTTTGCTTGGTCTGTAATGAAAAAAAAATTTGCTGAACCAACTTTAGTTCGTTATAGATCGTAATCGGCCATTTGAAATAGTAAGTGTGAAAGCGTTATTTTTTTTTAATTTTTTTTGGAAATATATTATATTCTACTTATGTCCTGCAAAAAATGTTGACGATGATGTTGAAAAATATCATATTTTGGGCTGCATGTGCACGAACGTGTGTATATACACACTGAACACACAAAAAAAATCCAGGTCCAGCCGCTTAGGAGGAGTTAAGTCATATGCCTTACCTCCTCACCTGGAATTGTTTTGTGTGTGTCCAGGTGGATTCAAGAATGGGTTAGATTCACAATTCGATCAGATAAATAATGTTTTTTTTAAATAATTTATTTAATTAACCGGTCCGCTAGTTTATTTATCCGAGTATGCAAAATTTCTAGGTGAATTGATAAATCACAAAAAGTTTTTTTTTCTCATACACGTTTCAATCACACTAATGTTATAAATCCGAAAGTTTGTGTGTAAGTGTGCAAATGTATAAGTGTGTAAGTATGTTTGTGTTCTCTTCACGCGCGCTGTAACGTTTGAACGGTTTTGGATGTAATTTGGAATATACATAGCTTATTCCTGATTAACACATATGCTACTATTTAACTTGATAAACGCGGGAAGCCTCGAGGCCCGAAGACTTCCTCGCATTTTCCATCCTCACACATCCTCGTCTCTCAATCCTCGACAAAAACAATTCGAGTTTTCTAATTGATATGACGGGCAGTGGTCATTACCGTACAAATCACGTCACGTAGGCCACGTAGCCGTCGCTTTCGCTCCGCCCCGGTTCCCATCTGGGCCAAGTATCGCCTTCCACCAGCATAACTTGAACTCCCGCTTTAATTAACTACGCACATTCATCATTATGCCTAGAGAAGAAACTGTTATGATTATTAACTAATTTCTTAGCCGTTTTCATCAGATCTCGCGCCTACATTTTGCCTAATCGAAAAAAACTTTTGAGGGTAATTGCTTACAATTTTTTGTCTTTGTTATAAGTATTTGATTTCTGTGTATGTTGTTCAAGTACAGGATATAACGGATATTATACGGGAGTTTCTGCTTAAAACATTTTTTTTAAAAGCAATTTCGTTCTCTACTTTTCAAGCTCTTTTCAACGATAAACAACGACAACGATAACAAGGGTAGATAAAAAAAAAAAAAAAAAATCTTGCTCCTCACTTACCTACGTGTAGAATATAATAGTATAGAAATAATTTTATTGCGTTTGGGTGATATATTATTTCAAATGTAATTTCTGGATTTGGGCCATAGCTTTACATATTCTATGACAATTTGAAGTCATTCGCGTGTATGGTTTAGAAAACGCTATATGCCTCTGATAGAAAGACGGACGGACGGGTAGATAAAGTGCTGAATCGGCCAAGTCAACTAGAAATTTCGCTTCGCTCGATCAATAATTGTAACTTTTGAGATTAATAATTTCGTAAACTTTTTTATTTTTTTTTCTCGGTTTACCTACCTATGTCAGTAGTAAAATATTGCAAGTTAAATTTGACCCACTTTTCGGTTCCGATTCAACTGAAAGCATATGTTATATTAAATATCGGATGATAATGCAATATTATTATGACATTTAGCTGATCTGATGATGGAATGGAGGGTGGCCTTGGGAGCTCTGAAATAAAACGACGCAATCCCATCGCAACATGGATTTACGCAAGTGAAGAATTCATTTTTGTTTCTTTAATTTAACCACTACTTGATGGTAAGTGATGATGTGGTCGAGAATGGTAAAGACACTTAAATAATCGCCTCTCAAGGATAGCTGCCGGAATAACATTGTAAGGGATTATGGCGATGTCCACCATTTATTTAATTATGATATTTTAGTAAATATTATGGCACTTTAAATGATGACCATAATATATTAGACTAGTTGTTCCTCGCGGCATCGCCCTTGTAAACTTAAAAAAGCATTATATATCGAATCGAATTATAAATCTACACAATTCTTGAATCTACCTGATTACACACAAAAAAATAGCAAAATCGGTCCAGCTGTTTAGGAGGAGTTTAGTACATAATCCTTATTCTTACTAATATTATAAATGCGAAAGTAACTCTGTCTGTCTGTCGCGCTTTCACGCCAAAACTACTGAACCGATTTCAATGAAATTTGGTACACAGATAGTCTAGAGCTTGGGAAAGAACATAGGCTTTTATCCCGGAATTCCCGAGGGCCCGGAACTTACGCTTGTAAAACCGCGGGGCGCCGCTAATAATTATATTATATCTATAAAGAAGAGTTAGGTAGGTACTATAACGCATTCTAAACTTCTGTAAATGCATACTTGACACATTTTCTGTATTGGTCCGTAATCGATGTGCATAGATGGAATAATTGCACGTGACCATTAAATGGCTACCTACCTGCGTGTGAGCGCGGACAATAATGCTTTTGTATGTCCGGCGGATGTCCGATTGTTCTTCTCTTTTTATCGCGATTCTCGTGAAATTTTCTTAGCAGGTCCGATTTTTTTATCGATTCTGCTTTGTGATTTTTTTTAATGTAGGATATACGGGGCTTTATTATGAAAGACAAACTCGTGAGGTCTTTAACTCACAGTGAAACTATTTATAATTAGATTATTTTACCCTAACACGGACAGCGAATGGCTCAAGCCCTGAAATGCGAGAGTGTGAAAATTATGGACCCGTAATTGACATAAATTATGCTCGGGCTAACCGATATAACCTTGAGGGCAAAACCTGGTTCAGACTGGCTAAGATCGTCAAAAGTGGGTAAAGACTCTTGTTTCTGTCTCCGTCCACAGGGCTCCTACTATATCCAATTGTCAACGGCGGATATAATTAAACGCGAGCAAACCTTAAAAAACCGACTTCACCGCTTTATCTTCGGTACTTTGATCAGATTAGATGTACTAAACACGCATTATTGACGATATTTCAAGAACTACTGGTCAGATCTTGATCAAATTTAAATGGGACCAATTGGAAAGCAACATCTCTCAAACTAAAAAAAAATTTCGAAATGTTTCTCGTGGAAAGAAGTTATGAGGTAACACACAAAAAAATACAGTCGACTTGAGTACCTCCTTCTTTTTTGGGAAGTCGGTAAAAAATAGGCAGATGCGCTACTAATAGCAGCAGCAGGCACTCAATCATTGAACTTTTCTGTGGGAAAGCTTCTATATATAGTCCTCCTCATCGATTTCGATGACGGCGACCCCAGAAATTACTTATTATTCCCCTTTTTTAAATGAGCCCTAATATGGCTCGCCAGACCGAATTTGGTCTTAAATGTCCTGCGACACGTGCTACAGTAGAGTTCGCCTGCGGAGTTGTATGAGTAAGTGTAGGTTGTATGATGTCTTACAGTATCTATATCTATATTGCTCACCGGTAATACCAGTGATTAATTAGCATATATGATCCAACTTTACATGACGGATGGATACCATTGAATATTAAAAACTAGTTGATATACACTGGAATTTCCGAAAACATTCGATCAGAATGAGTGACTTTGTAGTTGGATAATACAGACGTCACGGTCCCACACGTCTAGGGGGGTGGCCTTGATGAGCAAGATCACCCCATGCAAATCGGGCCACTGCGGCTATGGGCAAGATAGTGACTGCTAGCGAGTTCCCTTGCCCCACCCGGCGAGGGACTGCTAACGGTGGGATTTTGAGTGGGTACAAGCCCCCACAAAATTCCCTTCACTCCTGAGAAGGAATGGAAGTGCTAGCCATCCCCCCCATAAGACATTGACAATGGGCAGTATCAGCATGACAGTGCATATCTGCCCAAGCCTCTACAACGGCCTTGCCATGCGACCGCTAACAAGCGTACAAACAAATAGTGGAATACTAACAGTACCAATTTTCACCTATTGTTCAGTACCACATAAGTGTTAATTGCTGTAAATGTATTGGTTAAAAGTAGAGGCAAGGTCAGGTTTTAAGGGCTAGAGTGATGGCTAATGGTTTGTACTGAATCTAAAAGATTTTTATAGAATATTTCCTATGCAAGATAATATACGCATACGGCATACGCTTACACACTCATAACCCTACACCAAGTTCAATGACTGTTTCGAGGGTGCCGGAAACATTCACATCACACACATATTCACACCCAGAACAGTATTTCATGAGTTCGATTCCCTCTAGGATCACAAGTTTTCTCAACAAGGTAAATTTGCGTTTCTGAACGCTTTCACACTCACAACTTGTGTCCTAGTTGGCGGAAACATTCACATTACACATACAAGCTCACCCAGAACTAGAAATATAAATTTACCTTGGGGAAAAAAACTTGTGTTTCCACTTGGAATCGAACCCGATACCCCTGCTAAGAAGGCGGATGCACTCCTCACTAAACCAATGAGCAGTTCAAATTTCACTGATATAATATAGATCATTACATTTTCAAAGGGTCTACAATTTTTTAGCCTCAAATGGAATTGAATGGGCTAGTAGCTATATTTTTTAAAATAAACATTCGACTTTATTCGAACTCAACAACTATATGTGATGTTTTTAAATAAGTAGCCATGACACCTTCAATGGTGTTGCGTAAAAGGTCATCGTTCACAGGGACAAAATTGTAAACATTGTGTCAAGTTTAAAACTGAATTTGTTTAAGAATATGTACGACGTAATTTTCCCGTGAGCATGATAGTAGCGGCTCAGCTGGATAACTACTAAGTTAGTAAAGGTAACGCCAAGTGTTATGGACTGCCCCTTGCAGGGGTCCCGGCGGGAACACAAGTTTTCTCCCCAAGGAAAATTTATGTTTCTAGTTCTGACTGTCCATGTGATGTGAATGTTTTCGGCACCCTAGAAACAAGTTTTTGAACTTAGTGTAGGGCTGTGAGTGTGAAAGAGTTTATATTAATTTTAGAAGACATTTTAAAGACTATAGACCCGAATACTAAGGTTAGGGTCACTAATTAATGGCTATATTTATTTAAATGTAAAATAGTGTAACGTTAAACTTTATTTTCACCACATGATCAATTCACCACATTTGTTTTATATTTTTGTACTAATTTGTTTTTTTTTTGTCATTAGGAAATACCATGAAAGCATTACGAGCGATTATATTATCTTTGAGCATTATGACGAAGAGTTTTTTCTTTTAATTTTGGCTTCGCAATCTTGTGCATTTAGCCATTGTGAAGTGATAATATATTTCAAGTGTATTTCTTATTAAAAGTCCTAAGCAAAAGTCACAATCAAAGTCAAAGTTAAGACATCGAGTATTTAAAATAAATCTTACAAAATCCCCATCAAACAGAAAACAGGGAGGTAGGAACTACATATTATATACTAGCCGTGCCCCGCGGCTTCGCCCGCTATTTTCAAGGTAAAAAGTAGCCAATTTGTTAATCCTAAGTATAATCTATGTACATTCCATATTTCATCCAAATCCGTTCAGCCTTTAAAACGTGAAGAGGGAACAAACATACACACACACACACACTTACACATAAACTTTCGGATTTATAATATTAGTAGGATTTAGTAGAAAATCAATCGCCAAGATCAATATAAACGGTATTTCAGCAGGCCATATCTTTGAGGGCCTGCTTCCATTCCAGGCCTAGCAGGCATACCTACCACCCTCGACCATCATCACTTATCAACTGGTGAGATAGTAGTCAAACCATGTATAAATCAATGTTGATAACCACTCCAAGAATTTAGTTCTTCGGCCATTGACACCATCCACTATAGATTTAACTCAATCAACACAAATCGAATTGGGTAAATACAGAAATTTTTCACCACTAATTAGCTTACGTAACAGCAAACAGAATTACCAGCCAACATAACTTTTCATTTCCTTCACATGTTCTTTGTAAATGGCTAGGGAAACACCGCGTCTTTCCAAACAATGGACGATGGGTTTTAGCCAATACTGCGAGTTTACTGAGCACGTGTGAATGGGTAGGTATATGGCATGTAACTACCACAGGTAAGTACTAAATAGCGGATACGTCTATTTCAAACATACAAGTGAGAAGGTATTAACTAACTAGAGGCTCTGTATATGTGTAAGCTGAAGACATCGTGTATTTTCGAAATGGTTTTTTTCCATTTTCGACACCCATTCGCCCTTATGAAAATTTTCAAAAATTTGCCTGTATAATTATCAAACTTGCTCGCGAAATTTCACGAGAATCGATTGAGAAATGCGATCTGCAGAGGAGAACAACCGGAAATCCGGACATCCAGTGAAACGGAGACGCTTCGCTCTCGCTCGGTCGATAATATCGAACCGTTGGATGCTTAGTTGGATGAGCGTTACATTTAGGTTTTATTTGTAAAAAAAAAACAATAATGGGTTCCAAACTTTCGGTATACGACAATTGTCGCGGATATAGGAGCTCTTATATAATCACATGATATTTATATTTTTTTAAATTAATACTTTTTCGTTAACAATTACCAAATAAATAAGAAATTTCACAGTTTACTTAGTCCGGTTTTTTTATTTTTAGACAAGTCGAATCAAATCAAATCAAAATCGTAATTCACATGGGCCCCAAAGAGGCACTAATGAAAATTAATGACTCTACTGCCAGATTTGCAAACATACAGCCATCTCGAGAAGAACCTGGCAAGAAACTCGGCGATGCATTTTTTCATTTATTTTCTTTAATCATTTTTAAACACTATTTCGTAATTATATTAATCTAGGTATATCTATTATATTATGTAGTCGCTAGAAAGCGCTTGCGCAGTTTGCCTCCATGTCATTAAGTTAGTCGATATAGATATCTTCATGTTTTTAAATTCTTAATCGAATGGGGCGAAAGAGGCATTTCGTAAAAGTTCTTAATACCTAGGTTATCGAGTAAAACCGGTTAAGTAAGTACAAGTTTGGGACCTACCCTATGTGCTCGTCAAGGTAAATTCCGTTAATCAAAGATTATCGGTTACACAGCTAGCTGAACTTATTTAGCCGCTATAAACATATACATTTTACTTGTCTTCTAAACAGCGGGTACTGGTTTGATTCCCGGTGTAAACGCAATTCTCGAAAGAGGTAATTCATTTATTCCAGTCGTTCATTTTTATAGATATCAATTTCTACCTGAGTTATAAACAGCCATTTTTTAACTTCAAAAAGGAGTAGGTTCTAAATTCGATTGTTTTTTACATGTGTACTGATAACTTCTTTCTATATGAACCAATTTTTATTTTAATTTGAAAGCCGGTGCTTTCTATTTGGTCCCATTTAAATTTGATCAAGATCTGACCAGTAGTTTTTGAGTTATCCTCAAGAATGCGTATTTAATAAATTTTATCTGATCCAAGGTTCCGAAGATAAAGCGGTGAAGTCGGTTTTGTAAGCTTTGCTTGCGTTTGAATTATTATTGTAAAAATGACAGTTTAGTTTTTTTTTAATGACAGATCGGTTACCATTTGGCCGCTATCTCACAGTCGGACAGTGACGATGCGGCCGAAGATGAAGCATGCTTACTTAGAAGATACCTATTCACTCTAGACTTGAAGACTCCCAGATTATGCTGTTCAAATGTTGAAGCAAAACGCTTCTAGCGGATTTGAGGTTTTTAAGAAAGGTATACTTATGTATATCTTTCTAAAACCTTAAATTAATATCTGCGTATCTATATGTAGATTAGTTAATTCTTTGGTTATGTGTCTTTCTGAATTATATGTTCCTAGTGAATAGACAACCACTCATCCGAGTAAAGCAAATGAACAAACATCCTTAAAATACAATAAGCAAACACTTTATATACATACGGTGTTGGTTAATAGCAATTCTGAGATGAGACATTTGTCACATATAAATGGTAGATTATATACTACTAAAATACAGTACTTGTATTGTATTGGGATACAAGGATACGGAACTAAGTTAGAAGTTATTTTAGGCAGGTAATCTTTATATATATAAAATCAATTCACGTTTGTTAGTCTCACATAAACTCGGGAACGGCTGAACGGATTTCCCTGATTTTGTGTATTTTTATTATTTGTCCAAGGAAGGTGAAAATATATCAAAAAATTCAGACAACTTTTATTGCCGGTACGAAGTTCGCATGGTTAGCTAGTATTCAGTACCTGGATTGCCGAGCTTCTACCTAGATCGATTTATCGCCCCCAAAAACCCCCTTCATATAACATTTTATGAAAATCGTTGGAGCCATTCCGAGATTCAGATTATATATATATATACAAGAATTGCTCGTTTAAAGGTATTAGATAGATAGATACTGTCTGCTTTACATTATATTACATATTAAAACATTTACACACAGACAAACTTATGGATTTATAATATTAGTGTGATTTAATTATTGTTATTTACTTAAGATTTTCCTTTTGTAGATGTATGTTTGTCGGAGTTTTTCCGCGAAAGTGAAAAAATAGCGTTGTCTATTTTGTATTACTATCATAAACTTGAGATTCCTCGGCTGTTATTGTGTAATAATCGAGGATTATTAACCGTTAATTGTTTTTGAACGTCCATGAGTATAGGAAAAGCATACGAACTTGAAAAACGTTCGTTACGTTACACAACTCCAATATATATTCTGGTACATTTCTTCCCCTTTACTAGGACATGACTTGAGTACGTCTAGAGAGGACGGACTTTTTTACTTAACTGAGTCTGTATGACAATTTCTATAAATAAATACTTGAAATAAATACTACTAGTTGACCTACCCGGCGTCGCCCGGTTAAAAAAATTGTCTATGACACTCACAAATAACAAGGCTTTCTATTGGTAAAAGAATTTTCAAAATCGGTACAGTAGATCCAGAAATTACCCTCCTCATAAACTCACAAACTATCTCTTTATAATATTAGTATAGAGTATAGATTACTTGACGCTGGCTAAATGCATATGATTTGCGGAGCCAGCAAGGCGTACTAAAACAAGACATCCTTTCATGGTGGATATTCTTCAGATTAGAATCAAGCGTTTTGCCACGATTTTTATAATGCGAACTGCAAAGGAATGGAACACCCTGTCTTCGTTCTTGTTTCCCGATAAGTATAATTAAGACCTCTTAAAGTCAAGAGTGAACAGGTATCTTTTAGGCAAGCATGTCCCACCGTCGGCTTTCCATCAGATGAGATAGCGATCAAATGCTGGCCTATTGGTTATAAAAAGCCATACGTGTGTAAAAAATCTATCTTACCGCGATAATATGCATAATTGCATGGAGGCAAACTGCACAAGCGCTTTATAGCGACTACATAATATAGATATACCTATGTATTAGTGTTAAGAAACGATTTAATAAATGAATGAAAAAAAAATGCGCCGCCGAGTTTTTTGCCAGGTTCTTCTCGAGATGGGTTTCATCTTCATTTCATTTTCATGAGTGCCTCTTTGGGGCCCATGTGATTTTGAAATATTGACTCCGTTAAAATGCTTTCTTATATGCTACAATGTACAAATTATGATCGCTTGTGGTTACAAACGACCTCACATCGTCTTGGTTTTAATTTCAAACTTTTTATATTGCGGTTGTGGAGTGACAAGAATGTACTCATTTTTTTGCTCAGTCATCTTATAAACCAGTTTTGAGTAAAGCAGTGAAAGTCTGTTACAACCTGGTTTACGGCCGTTCGGCCCGTTTCTGTTCCGAGAGTACTTTTTTTACCACAGACAGATTATTACTCTATTAAACATCTTGGAACAATTCATACTATTCTGAACTGCCGGCTGGCATAGATGGCTGCGCGTCTGCATTCTAAGCAGCGAAGAATGTTTCCGCCGCCCTCGGCACTAGTCTTCGAACTTTGCTAAGTGCTTGTAAGTTCGGGGCTGTAAGTGTGAAAGCGAGTCCTGGATTCAATTCCCAGCAAGAGCACCATTTCCCTGCCCAAGGGACATTTGTGCTTCTGGATCTGGGTGTGATTGTCTCTGACGTAAATATTTATAGCATACACGATACAAGTCTTCGAACTAAGTGGGAGGCTGTGTGTGTGAAACTCTTTTTTTAAATTTTCATGAAAACTTCCTGTATCTATCTATCTAATACCTTTAAACGTGCAATTCTTGTATAATCATAATCATAATCATTTATTTGCTTAAAATGTAGGTTAGTAAGGTGGAAATGGTTAGTATAGTACCAGATTCATTTTGCCGTGTCACGGCGTGCAAATTTTAAACATTTCAATTCTATTAAATGATACAATATCAAATTAATTACAAAATTCAATTCCATAAATAATGTCACAACATATAATAACATGTATATATGTATATAATCTGCATCTCGGAAACGGCTCCAACGATTTTCATGAAATTTAGTATGCAGGGGGTTTCGGGGGCGTGAATCGATCTAGCTAGCATTTTTAGAAAACATTAAAAATGTAAAAACTCCGAGTAAAGCTCGGTCATCCAGGTACTTTTATTAAGGTACTTAGTGCTTATACTTACTGCTACTAAAACATACACAAACGCGGCATAATGCTGTTGCTTATGCGTTTTATGTCAAGTGAAAGCTTACCTATCTCGCAAGTTACGGAAGAGAATGTTACGTTGAATGAATTTATAGTTGGGTGGGACAACGTACCTCAGATAACATATGATGATGATGAAAGAAAATTTGTGTTCTGGGTGTAATTGTGTGTGTTATGTGAATGTTTTACATCAAGTCCAGGCGACAATTCTTTGTATCTGTGTCAGTGCATAGTATAGCTTTGTCCGCAATACACCCGCCGGTTCATTTTTATATCATTAATAAGTAACTAGAGGGTAGACTAAAGACTAACGTGCTGAATGTGTATTTTATTTTGGTGATTCTAAGTGCATAACATGACCTATTTAAAGTTTAATTAACATAATATTTCTAATCTACTTTAAATATAATGTTTTACCACAAAATAATGTTTCCAATTTCGATATGTTATAAATCTATCGGATTATCTTTGGTGCATAGTGTGGTGAACAATGTGAATGTTGGGACATTATTATGAAACCAAGTAAGTGTGTAAGTACTATTCACATTAAGATTCACAATAGAACCTAACATTAGTTTTAATAGTACTAATTTAAAAAAAGTCTTTTATATGTAAAACTACCTGTCACTAACTACCTACCTGTTTAGTTGAGCTAAAACTACATTCAGCAGAATTTAATTACCGATTAAATTGTTTGTACAATCTACAATAAACTATACAGTAAAGTACCTATTTGTGAGATGGCGGGAGAGCACTGATATCCTACACACAGGGCAACCTAGTTAGGAGTTAGGGTTTATCCATGTACACAACAAATATCTGATCAGCATAGTTTATTTATGAACCACCTGTATGAGCCAAGTTATAATATAAGATGCTGTGTTGACACACAATAGTGTTCCTAATATTACTATAGATAGTTATAAGTACATGGAGTGTTACAAATTAGTTAAGTTTTTGTCCAAATAAAAAGATTTTACATTTACATTTTACAAGTTCATCTAACTTAGTGTGCTGTTAGGGCTAAAAAATAGCTCTAGTCCTCTTCCAAATTACGGTTAAAATGTTTTATCTACACTGGTGTCAGGCATTAATTATTAACTGGGTATGGTTTATTATATTTAAGTAAGTTTATGTAAGAAAATATACTAGAAAAGTTTATATATGTATCTATGTTCTAATGTATAGTACCGGATGGCCTAGATTGTTTTTTTTGGTAAAAAAAAGCATAATTAAAAGTTGTCAAGATTCAGATTATATATAATAATATTATGTATACATATATACAAGAATAGCTCGTTAAAAGGCATTAGATAAGTTAGTAGTAAGTATTGGTAAGTTGTAGTTATGTGTATAATTGTGTTTTTACATCACCAACCTCATTATTTAAAATGCTCTCTCTCTCTCTCTCCATCCAAAGGTTGATTGGATGAAATCGCTCATAGCGATAAGTCCGTCCATTGAACTGTCGTTTTTTTAGAATACCTCTGTAACTAACTTGATTGGAATTACTTAATATTTTTCTATACATAGGGTTTCAATAGGTACACTCGTCTAATGAACAACCTCCTCAAGTCAGACATGATCCGCATACCATCATAAGGTTCTTATTTTAAAAACTGATTCGCTTCCCATAAAGCAAATTCCTATGACATGAACACTCAACACGTTCGAGTAACGCGCATATTACCAGATCAGTGTGTTTGTATTCCGCGCATACTCTCACGATAAAACTGCGATAGTCGTAGACGTTTCTATGTCCATTTTAATTCTGCGTGCGATTTCTACATAGCAATGCCGGTCTCGGTACGTGGAAATGAGGTTACTTAAAAAAGCACTCAAGTAAAAAACATGCTTGACAAAAGTTACTACGAGTTCGAGTTTGGTGGTGTAGAGACTGGTTTAAAGTAAGAGACTTTTTACGATTATCGTAGTTAACTACATGTAATTAGTAATAATTACAAAAAAGTTTATGTAAAGTTTCTACCAGTTTATACGGGTGTGACTTGACTTTGACCGTGATTAGGACTAGTTTTATGAATTTTGTACTTAACTTGAAAATTATTTATTACTTGACTGCATACTTATTTAGCTGGCAATATGCACAAAGTTCGCGGAGCCAAAATAAAAAATAAACCAGTGGCTCTGTAGTCTGTGAGCTGAAGACCTCGCTTATAAAAGTTTTGCCGCGAAAGTGAAAAAATGTCGATGACGATTTTGTATTATATTATTATAGCAAAACTTGTGAGTTTTAGAGTTTTAATGTGTACTATTGGTGGATTATTAACCGTTAATATTTTGTGAACGTGCAGGAGGTAAGCAAATCAATTATAATGATAAAACTTTCCAATCAAAACTGCGTAAATTACCGATACACAAATGTTACTACCATATTAATGAATATTTTAAAAATAGAACGTTACAATCTCATAGCTTAATAAAACCTTAAAGAAATAACTCGTATATATTATCTGAAATTAGAAGATACTAACACCACAAGATCTCACCTCTGATATAATATTAGAAAGATAACATACTTCCTTATAGTATTTAGTTTCTAAGCTTAGAACTATTACCTACTACATGTAATGCATATATAAATAAATACTAATATCCGGATGACCGAGCTTTGCTCGGTTTTTTGTTTTTGGTAGAATGTGTTTGAATTTGTAGCCTCAGGAAGCTCCATCTAGGGTCGAGTAGAAACAGTTTTTTACATCGGTCATTCATGGCGTAATAGGTGATAGTTTCTTAAACTCGGTTTTTCAAATGCAGTTTGGGAACCGAGCATTTCTCGGACCTGGAACGTTGATAAATCGATTCCTTGGGCCGAAAATCCCCTAATCTGTAACTTTCATAAAATCGTTGGAGCCGTTTCCGAGATCCTGATTACACACACATATATATACAAGAATTGCTCGTTTAAAGATATTAGATAAGGTAAAGGCTCCTATTACAGAGGTACTCAAAATCGACTCCCATTACGGAGGCATTTTTATTTTCGTGTATTATTCTCGTTTAAGTACATTTATATACACCAAAATGGAGTCTATCCATTCATAGTCTTTTACTTCATCACATACCGGACGTCCGGAAATGTAACACAGAGGCAAGTCACAAAAATCAAACAGTTACTGTCACGGCGGCGATACAAACGCGTGTTTAATACAAACGCGGAGCGACGTACGTAAGTGCATTGATATTTAATATCTAAGTTTTTTATATCAACATGCCGTTCAAGTGTGTGAATATGTCATTTGTAGCTTCTGTCTATCATTTTACTAACTATATGTTTAGGTTTTATCCTGTTTGCAACTGTTTTTATAGGTATATAAAAAATAAAAAACAAAACCACGCCGTAATAGGATAAGAATTTTAAAGGTTAGTCCCAATACGGATGTATCATCCGTATTAGGAGAAATACTGTATTACATTTATTTGCTTATAACTTTCAATATAATAATGTATTTACTTAGTTCTAAGTTGACTTGAAATAATGTTCAATACCACAAACTAAAAACCAATTCCTGCGGTATGATTTATCCTCTAGAAACCCTATTTAAATATGAAAACTGTTGAGTGTAAAATGAAGGTTTATTAGAAAGGTAAAAAAAAAAAAGGTGTATTTTAGACCATCAAAAAGCAGTCATCTGTATAGTCGTTGACTTGAGTCTTACATACCTTAACCAAAATACTATTGTCGATCGACTGAGTTATCTTCATTGTTTATGTATCGAAATTTTGATGGGTCAGAATAAGGATTATTAAAACACAAACAGTTCTCCTATTACGGAGGTAGGAATTTGAGGTACCTCCGTGATAGGCTCTATGAGCTCCTAAGGCGGTGGGCATGCCTCCGTAACAGGAATTTCATAGTACCTATTATGGAGTAACAAAATGCATTTTTTAGGGTTCCATAAAAACAACTTATAACGATTCGTTCTCTGTTTAATGGGAATTTGGCACCAAATACCCTTTGGCACCAAATTCGGGAAATCATAGCAAATTATTTTCCGAATTTGTATGAAAAAAGTAATACCTCAGAATTTAGAAATGTTATTTTTATGCTGTTCATTTTGATAATCAGAAATATCTCACGAGAGGTTTATGGTATTAAACACATAACCCTGTATATATAAAAGTGTTGTTTTTATAAAAAACATTAAGTTCCTATTAGTTATAGGGAGTTAATTCAGTTAATTTTGATATCGTTGTATTTTTTATTGGTTTTTGATGCTATAAGCATAAATTTATGCATAAAAATAATGGCTAAAAGTGTTGTTTTTGTACCCGACATTATTTATTAAGTAATAAAGTTGATTCTTCATAAAACTTAACACATGCTTTTTTATACCATAAAACTAGCAAGCACCCAGCGGTTTCACTCTCGTTATTCCCGAACCCGTGGGAATATTACGAAAAACAATTTTACTATGTTCACACACAAGTCATATATAAGCTAGTCATCTATTTACCAAAGTTTCATTCATTTCAGTTTGACACTTATAGCCTGAAAATATTAAAACATATCAACATAGTCCAATTCGCATTTATAATTGGTTAGAAAAGATATTAATTATTTTACGGAACCACAATACATTTAACTACCTTACCATCCGAATTAGGAGCCGATTACCGCCGTAATTGGCTTGAACCTTAATCAAACCTCCGTAATAGGGAAATTCGACTTGAGAACTAAAATATTTTTTATAAATTATAAACAACTTAATAACAGACAAGGTGTTACAAGAAATATACAATTTAATCTCCATTATTGCCGAAATTAATTTTTTATACCTATCTTGATGCTTACAAATGCTTATTTTTCTTTGTTACTTTCAAATGTTGCCATTTACCTCCGTAATAGGAGCCTTTACCTTAAATATGCAATTTAGCGGGTTACCGATATATTAGGCGACTTACATTTTTATTTGCTATTTTTAACAGGATTAAAACTTTCTTGCAGTCACGGCGAGCAATGGCGTCGTTTCCGCTCCAAAGTCCAGCGGCCAATCCTGCAGCCGCAGACTGTGAAGAAATACGTGGGTCCAATAGAACTGGTGACGGAAGACTTCATCAAGTACATGGAGGACGCGAGGGATGAAAACGGAGACCTACCAAATGAGTTCGATAATGATATTCATCGGTGGTCACTGGAATGTAAGTAACGAATCTGCAAATATCTTCTATACATATAAAATAGCTGTATCCGGCATGCGTTGCAATGCCACGTGAAGGAAAAGTATTTTACCTCTTTTAACGTTTATGTTTGCCTAGTACTTTACAATACAATATAATACAATAATTCTTTAAAAGTCAAATAAAAGTTGATTTTCTGCTAGACAACCTTTGACTTAAATTTTGATGATCTTTGATTTTTTATTTTACTTTAATACAAAAACTTTTTGGATATTATTGATTATAAAAAATACTAATATCGCGATAAAACATGAGAGATGGAGGTATGAGGGTGAAAATTGCAACCTATGCTCATGCCTACCAAATTACAAAAAAAAAACTTAATCAAAATCGGTCGAGACGTTTCGGAGGAGTGTGACCACAAACACCGTGAGAAGAGATATTTATATATTAGAATTATTATTGTAACAGGTCGTTGTCTGTATATTGGAGACTAATATGGGGGTCTTTATTAGAGTAACAGAAGCCAAAACAAACATTTTTAGAATTCTTGTCTGTCTGTCTGGATGTTTGTAAGCGCATCACGTAAAAAGTATTGCATGGAATTGATGCTGTTTTCACCGATGTATTGTTACGTAAGTCTAACTTAAAATATAGGCTCCATTATACAGATAAAAAAATAGCCAATTTGCCAATCGTAGTATTTGGATCAATATATAATATTAGGAAAATAAGGTAACTTATCGAATTTAAATTAAGATTCAGTTCAACATTCACATCTACATTTCTTAGTGTACGAGGCATGCCTACAAATACAAAAATGTACCTACCGACAAGAACAAACGTAGGTAATATAAATTCAGGGCATTGCCCAAACTTTCATTATCCTTGTACTGCTTATAGAAGCTATGTCCCACTAGTAGAAGTAATATATGTTTAAATCCGCTTTATAGGCACTATAAAAGAATCTCTTTTTAAGCTATTGCATAGCTTCTATCGCGGGCCTTGAGCGTGGAGACCGAATCCAGAAATTCCGTAACGAAAATAACCTAACACCCCCCACTCCGACCGGCACAGCGGTGATACTTTTTAGTTTTGCCATCTATCGATGAATAGCAGAACTTTTAATGACTTTTTTTGAAATATCACGCTTGTATCTTTAGTTCAGCAACTCGCCTCTAGGTGGCAGGAAAAAAATACTGCATAAATAAAATAAATAAATAATTATAATTGCATAAGTTGATAAAAAAATGCTATGCAATAGCTTTACCGCGGCAGTCCCCGAGTGCCACACGTCTTTTTTTTCATCTCATCTGATGGTAATTTTTTTTTTAATTCGCGATTCGCAAACGTCTGCCCACTATCTCACCTGGTAGTTAGGTAGGTATTTCATAAAACCAGTCCAAAACACTAGTCACAGTCACAGTCAAAGTTAATTTATAGTCCAGTCATAGTCTCAAGTTATGTACCTACTAGTAGATAAAGAGATTTAATATCTTATATCTCAGGGTAACGAGAGCTCGCTCCTAAAACACTGGACCTCACCAGAGGGCGACGGCCACCACCGACGCACTCCCTGGGAGTAACTGCTCCCAGCGCCCAGCCCAGGCAGACTGGTAGAACCAGAAGCCCTAATTCCCACCACGGCAATAGAGGCCAAGTGGAAGGACTATACAACAAGTTGCTCAGTGCTTTGCCGCGCAGGAATTATAAATATATATAAGTTCAAAGCTCTGAGAGGCATTGAACTGTAATCGGCAAGGTGACGCTTACCACCAGGCGAGCGATTTGCTTGTCTTGTCTTTCAATGACGTAAAAAAAGGCATCAAGTTGAAATTAATATCAATCAGGTTTTATACAATATTGTATGTAAATACTTATATACAGCTAGGGCTCTGTACGTCAAGATCAAAAACATTTTGTAGTTATGCAGTATTGGAGTGTACCAATAGGGCTGACATAGACGCAAAGTGACTCAAAGCCCTAACAAAATATGCAAAATAGTGCAAAGGGCGAGCTTAACCCTTCACAGAGTTTTCTTCCAGAAAACCCTTTAAGTAGGATATAATTTATAAGAGCGAGTAGATTTTTGTGTGCATATAAATATGATAAAAATACAAGATACTAATAATATGCTAAAAATATACATTCAAATTTTAATAATAATAGACAACATTAAAAATATATATAGATAAATATAAACAATATAATAAAGTAAGAATAAATACCAATATCAATAAATATCACTTATATATCTTCTTCTAATATATAAAATTCTCGTGTCACAGTTTTCGTTGCTATACTCCTCCGAAGCGGCTTGACCGATTTTGATGAAATTTTTTGTGCTTATCCGGTATCTATGAGAATCGGCCAACATCTATTTTTCATCATCATCACTTTTCATCATTATCAACGCGGGTGAAACCGCGGGGCGCAGCTAGTATATATATATATATACATATAGATTTAAACTTTACTTAAATAGTGATTCTTCATTCTTCTTTTAAATATTTCGAGAGAAGAACAGTCTCGTATGTCATGTGGTAGGGAATTCCAAAGCTACTACTTTGTTACACTATTTTTTTTATTATTCCAGGTATCGGCCGCGTGGCTCTAGACGTGAGACTGGGGTGTCTCTCGCCCCAGCTCACCAGCGACTCAGAACCTCAGCGAATCATAGACGCAGCGAAATACGCGCTGAGAAACGTTGCTGTGCTAGAACTAAAGGCACCGTATTGGAGATACTTCCCTACGCCTCTGTGGACCAAATACGTGAACAACATGAACTTCTTTGTTGAGTAAGTACGAGTAAAGAAACATGTATGGCTTTTATAATAGGATGGTACACCTGTGCCTTTGTTTTAGGTCGGTCGACTCACGTGTCTTAAGATAACTTGAACTGACATCTGGTGTAGGTATTTGGATGGTTTGTCTCCTAAGCGGGTATTCAAGATTCAAGAAGTATTTATTGAGAAACTGAGTACATACTATTTTATTCTAGTTGTTAGTGCAATACTAAGAGGTGGTAGAGCATTTTGTGAGTTGCTCGCCTGGCTTGCTACCTAAGTAGCTTACCACCATCAAGTTGAAAGTCTGCCGCCAAGCCAAATACGGTGTTCCGGCAGTTATCCTTGAGAGCCTGTGTATTCCAGGTCTAGTGTGTTTACCAGCTTCGATCACATCGTCACTTACCATCAGGTGAGATAGTGGTCAAACACTAGCCTGTCACAAATAAAAAAAAAAAAAAAATACATAGTAATGTCACTCTAACCACATCGGGCATTCAATCGGAGTCGAATCCCGGTAAAATCCGGGATTTTACCGGGAATCGAAAAAAACCCGGTCAAGTGTTTCTGGTTCTGTGTGATGTATAATGAAAAAATTTCCGGTATCTACGACTTAAGTCTTCGTGTGGAGCTATGAGTGTGACCATTACATACTCACTCTAGACTTGAAGACCAGATTGTACAGTTCAGGGAACAAAGAGGCTGGCAATGAACCACTTCTTAGCACTAGACGGTTGATGAGTGAGCTGAAGTTATATCAGCTGTAAACGACAAGACTGTTTGTTTTGTCTATAGATGATAAAAACGCAATGCAACCTTGTAAGTCAAAAACGATGATCTCTTTAGAGACCTTAACATAGAGATCATTAATAAAGTAATAAATAAAGACCCAGAAGCTCATCAACATAAACTTCATTATCATGTGAATGTCGAAGCAATACAGCTTCTTAAAGAAACTGACTTAGTTAGAAGACTTTAAAAAACTTAACTTAAACTAGAGCAGTATTATATTTAGTTGGTGTATATCAGTGTAATATATAGTGAGAGTAATGCAAAAGAAGACATGAATAGTGTCTCACCCTAAATAACCTCTAAATAGAGACAATAAGAAAAGTGTTATTGGATACATTCTTATTCACAGCAAAGTAGCAGTTTAAATTTAGTTAAATTACTGATTAGCCTTATTTTGGCTAGATTTGGGGCATAGGGCAATTATCTCGGTAATTATTTTCGAGATTCATTAGCTATTATAGTACCATCGATATAAATCAATGGTACCTACAATAATAGCAATATTTTTTCTTTGTTAATAATTAATTGCTCTCAGAAAATACTAAGGCACCTTCTATAACGCAGTAGTTACTTCTTATTTTATCTTTTTTTCTTTCACTTTTTCTTTGCTTTCTATGCACAGGTCTTGGGTTTCAAACCCCAGCAAGAGCACAATAATTTTCCTCTTGGTGATTCTTTTTAACCGACTTCAAAAAAGGATGAGACGTTTTTGTATGTATGTTCACCGATTTCTCCCTAATTTATGGACCGATTTTCAAAATTCCTGTTTTGTTTAGTAGATTATACTTTAGAGGTGGTAATATACATTTAATAAATTTTATCGTAATTGATCGAGCCAAAACCAATATAAGCGGTGAAGCCGGTTTTTTTAAGCTTTGCTTAAGTTTATTTTATTTGTAAGCTGGTGCTTCCAAATAAAATAAACTTAAGCAAATCTGTTCAATAGTTTTTGAGTTATCCGCAATGATGCGTATTTAATCCATTTAATTTGATCAAGGGTTCCGTAGATAAAGGGTTGAAGTCGGTTTTTTAAGCTTTGTTTGCATCTAAATTATCTGTTTAAACAGGCTCTGCAGTCGCTACATAACAGAGGCCCTCGAGCGACTGAAGACGAAGAAGGTGACCTCTGAAGATGACCTCTCTCTATTGGAGCGGGTCCTGAAGAGTGAAGGCGATCCGAAAATAGCCACCATCATGGCACTTGACCTTATACTCGTTGGCATTGACACGGTGAGATGACATTTCTTTATTTTTTAATTAAAGATACACGTCATATAGGTTTCTCTTCCTGACGATGAGTAATGAATGTATGACCTTAAGAAAGGTTATGTGTAAGTACCTATGTTAAAGGAGTTATGTCGCGAAAGTGAAAAAATCGCGTTGTTGATTTTGTATTTTTATGCAAAACTTGTAATTCTTTGAGTGTTAACGTGTAATAATGGTGGATAATTTATTAGCGTTTATACTCCTATAGAAGTTCTAATATTTTTCTACCATTTACTAGGGCATGACTTGACTATGACTGGACTATAGTATTTGACTGGACTGTGACTTGTGACTAGGACTTTATTTTTGAAATACTCAATTACTCTTGAAAATATGTATTACTTGAGATTGGCTAAATTCACTAAAATTGCGGAGCCAAAAGAAGATAAATAAATAAACCCGATCATATAGGTTTTATTTCCTGACGATGAGTAATGTATTGACCTTAAGTAAGGTCACAGTAAACAGTGACTATTATATATCTGTATATACATTGAATTATGATAATAAAATTTATTATGAGAAAATTACTTCCCCAGTCTTTTAATGTTGTTTTTTTCTCTTTGAGTTCTCTTTTTAGTGACACGTATACTAGCTAACCCGCTCCGGCATCGCCCGGGTGAACCAATAAGTATAAGCAGAAATGAGACATAGTGTTGCCGATAAAGCGAGTATTCGGGCAAAAGGGACCACAAGAAAAGGGACCGCGGTTCTTTACACCCAATAGCGAATTTTGAATCGGTCACAGCCATTGTCTGTGGTGCATGGCGAAAAAAATTTCAATAAGTTTTTCCAGTTTTCCGGGGTAAAATAGCCTATTTTCTGAATATAAAATATTGCCTATGTGGAATTCGTGAGCTTTAGCAATCTAAGTACAAAATTTCATCAAAATCTATTCAGCCTTCGACATAAAGGTGCAAATAAATAGACAACGTTTCCCTTTTATTTATTGGTATAGATTAACTATAAACTATTTGGTTCCTAATGTTTATTTTTTATGTTATTGAGTGACTAGACGAGCAAGTCGCTCGCCGGATGGTAAGCGTCATGCTTGCCCATTACAGTTAGTACTATAGAGGTCAAAATCCTGCGCGGCAATGAACTGCGCTCATCACCCTGAGATATTAGATGTGAAATCTCTTTAAACCCTGTAATTTCACTAATATCAATCCTACTTCCTACCTAATATTATAAATGCGAAAGTTTGTGTAAGTTTTTTTTTTTTTTTCTATTATAGGTCACGATCGTGTGTTCCCTATTTTTGTTACAATCTAGCCAAGATTAGGCTAATAAGTAACTTAGATTTAACTTATTCTGCTAGATTAGATTTCAAATATCCAAGAATGTGTCCATTAACACTTTTCTTATTGTCTCTATTAAGGCGTATGTGTGTAAGTGTGTGTGTAAAAGTGTAAGTGTGTAAGTATGTTTGTTCCCTCTTCACGTTTTAACGGCTGAATGAATTAAGATGACATTTGGAATGTACTTAACTTATATCTAGGATAAACACATAGGCTACTTTTTAACTTGATAATAGCGGGCGAAGCCGCGTGGCACGGCTAGTAAATAATATAATATGAATAGCATCCCGTACTCAAAGCAAATTATCTGTTTCAGATATCAATGGCAGTATGTTCAATCCTGTACCAAGCGGCGACCCGTTTGAAGCAACAGGACAAAATGGCGGAAGAAATCAGGCGTGTCCTTCCCGATCCAAACAAGCCTCTTAGTTACGCTGACTTGGACAAGCTACATTATACCAAAGCTTTTGTTAGGGAAGTTTTCAGGTAAGACTATGTCGGTACAGACATTGAATTTAATTATTTATGCGTGACGATAAAAGACCCGACGGCATGACTTTAATTCCATCGAAGATGGAAGATGGGACGGCCTTTAGTGTGGGATGCAACTTGTGTCGATACTTTAGCTCCGTCACATCTTCCTGAAACATTTGAAAGGTGGTAGAGCATTTTTGTGAGTTGCTCGCCTGGCTTGCTACCAAAGTAACTTACCACCATCAAGTAGAAAGTCTGCCGCCAAGCCAAATACGGTGTTCCGGCAGTTATCCTTGAGAGCCTGCGTATTCCAGGTCTAGTGTGTTTACCAGCTTCGATCACATCGTCACTTACCATCAGTGGATTAAAAATAAAAAACGGCGTCACGGCAACTTCGGCAGAGCAATGCAAATGGCGAAAATATGGAAACCTCGGCAGTGGTTACATATTTGAGCCGTTTGGTGTTGAGACACTGGGTCCGTGGGGACCGGGAGCTCATTCTATTTACAAAAATCTATCAGAGCGCCTGGTTGAGGCGACGCGTGATCAAAATGACAAATATATTTAGCTCAACTTATTAGCATTGAAATTTAGAGAGGCAATGCCGCCAGCATGATGGGAACGCTACCCACTGGTAGTGGGCTTGAGCACTTAAGTTACCTATAAGCTCGATGTCTTTTAGGTAACTTGGATCATTGCTGTTTCTCGACGTTTCGACCAAGTTGCATTGACCATGGTCTCGATAAGACTGAGTAAATAAAAATAGTTTTTAGCGCGATTAAGTCCCGAGATATTGCATAAACTGTGTATCCTAATAAAGTTTATACAATTAACTTTACTTCAAATTAACTTTTATACACTCTTTAAGTATGATATCTTGTTGGATAGTTTTAGACATCTTTAATGGAAGAACTGTACGTATGCCAAACTTATTGCTTTATTATATACCTTAAAATAAACAATATAATATAATAATACATTAATTGTACATAGGTTGTCTGGAAGAGATCGCTCTTAGCGATAAGACCGCCCATTGTACCTATCTTTATAAGTATCTCTGTAAGTTGTGTTTATCTTTTGGTGTCAATAAAGAGTTATTGTATTGTATTGTATATATAATAATATATTTTAATTGTTATTTATCAATATTTGTAATGAATTAGGTATATTATTATTATTTTTTCAAATCTTGCACCTTTCTGAATTTTGTTATGTTAAAACACCGACGTCCAACTTTGTTGCGTAATTCCTCTCCATCCAAAGGTTGTCTGGAAGAGATCGCGTTTAGCGATGAAACCGCCTATTGTTACACTTATATTGTAAGTGATTATTTTCTATTCTGTTTTGTTCACATTTGGTATTCAATAAAGAGTTTATCTATCTATCTATCTACTTAAGTACTCATATATTATTAAACCATCTTATATTAAAAAATCGATATTAAAAAATCACCCTCAAAAGCTTGTTTCAAAAAGCACGTAAAATATCATTACCAAAGCCTTATAATGTTAACAAACTTCTCTGAGCACAGTTATTAGTATATATTTATATATATACATATATATTTATGTTATATATTTTTTTGATTTTTTCTTATATATTAAATTTTTAGATATTTATGTTATATATTTTTATTAGTATGTATAATCCTAAGTATTTTATATTTATGTACATTACAATTCTATATAAATTTCATTTACATATATTTTCTTTATCCGTGATTGATGCACGCCTCATGTCATTTCTTTTTCCACCGCTGGATGACTGGTAGATAATGCTTTTAGCATTAAGTCCTCCTTTTGTACACTTTTTACTGTGCAATAAAGTATTAAATAAATAAATAAATAAAATATTATTCCAGAATGTATTCAACAGTGATCGGTAATGGAAGAACTCTGCAAGAAGATGACGTCATTTGCGGATACCATATTCCTAAAGGTGTAAGTAAATCCTGAATAAAAAAAAATGACACTACTACATTATCAGCCCATTATCATTATAGGGTCGAACCAAAATCCAGTTTAAAACATAAGGGTGGTAACATAAGGGGGCGTCCATAAATTACGTGAGGCGTTTTTTTTAATTTTCTGTCCCTCCCTCCCCCCCTGGTGAGATGTCGTGAGATTTTATTATACCCCCTCCCCCATCCCCCAATCTCACGTGAGATTTTTCAAAATGTGGGTTTCTTACGTAAACGCGTTGGATTGTTATTGTAAAAAGAAGAAAAAAAAATTGCTTCGTGCTTTTATTTACAACTAGTTAAGTAATCAATATTGCTGAGAGTTTAATTATAAGTGTAATAAAAATTTAACAATAGAATACTTAAATCGTTAAACTACTGTGATTAAAAAAAGAATATCTACTCTAATACAGTCCATGGAGAATCATGCGCGGCTACACTGTACCGATAATTCAGATTATTTTGTTTCAATCAGAAAAAAAATTGCGTGATATTTGCCGAGACCCCCCCCTCTCTCCAACGTGAGATGAGATGAGATTTGACTCGACCCCCTCCCCCTCTTAAACACCTCACGTAATTTATGGACGCCCCCTAATTTGTCATTTACCCTTGGAGGGTTAAATGACAAATCATGAATAATGCTCGTTGTAACTTGTTCAAGAAGTAACCGGTAATAGTTAAACCATCCATCATTATATGCAAAGATCGTTTAGTCGCAGAATGCCCAATTCGCAAAATGTCCAGTGGTCGCGGAACGTCCAATTCGCGAAATGTCAAATTCATGGAATGTCCAAAACGCGGAATGTCCAATCCGCGGATTGTCCAATATCCGGATCGTCCGATTCGCAGAATGTCCAATATTCACGAGATGAAATAGACAACTACGACAACTATCAAACAAAAATGGGAATGGACGTGACTTATTCGTAGAACCCGAAACAATTGTCGATCTAGGCGTCGACAACTATTACCTATGTTGTCTGTTTATGTTTTATTGGTTTGATTAAAACCACGCACATTTTGAACCATTACTTGAAATAGGAATTGGCGTGACTCACGCGCTGAGCCCGAAATAATTATTATCGATCTAGACATTGAAAAGTAATTTATTGTCATATTTTGAAAAAAACTCACGCACATTTTGAATTATTCAATTGAAATGGGATTGGCGTGACTTACACGTAGAAGACGAAACAATTGAAGATCGAGACATCGACAACGCGAAATTGAAAACTAGACATCGAAAGTGTGCGTCAGTTTTTATTAAATTTAGTCAAAATAAATAAACATTAATAAATAGATAACTACGGTGTACACCACCGACGATATGGTAGGAGATAGACAATGCTCAATTAGTTTACTAAATAATAATTTATTAATAAATTTATAAAATAATGGCTACATTGTCACACATGAAGATTATTATTTTTAATTTTTACATTTATTAATAAATTATTATTTTATCAAATAATAATCTATTAATAAATGTACAAAAAATTGCTACGCTGTCACACGAGCGATGATATGGTAGAAGATAGACAATTCTCGATTAGTTCACCAAATAATAGTTTATTAATCAATTTTAATACATTTATTAAATAATGGTTACACCTGAAGAGAAGAAATGGTAGAAGATAAATCATGCTCCATTAGTTTATCAAATATTAATTTTTAATAAATTTATAATAAGGTCACACAGTCACACTTGAAGCAACGAAATGGTAGAAAATGCATTTTTTTGTTGTGGTGATATCAAAACTTAATGTGATTTGTTAGGTATCGGGCTAATACGTGCAAAAAAGATAGGAGGTATTGCCATAACAGTGTCGCATCGGTCAAAGATTGTTCGATAAAGCAATAGGGTTGATATAACATTTTCATTTCGATTCTCAGGTTCAAGTAGTATTCCCAACAATAGTGACGGGCAACATGGACCAATTCGTGTCCAACCCTACAGAGTTCCGCCCAGAACGCTGGCTGGAACCAGACGGCAAGCTTCATCCCTTCGCGTCACTGCCCTACGGGTTCGGAGCTAGGATTTGTCTTGGGAGGCGGTTCGCTGATCTGGAGATACAAGTTCTTTTGGCTAAGGTATGTCTTATATCTATACTGCGCTCCACGGTATTAACCGATGTTTTAAATTTTTTATACTGGATAGGCAAGCATTTGACCGCTGTTTCACCTGATGGAAAGTGACGATGCGGCCGAAGATGGAACATGTTTGCCTAGAAGGTACCTATTCACTCTAGATTTGAAGACACCCAGATCGTACAGTTCAAGTAACAAAGACGCAGGCAATGAGTTCCACTCCTTCGCTGCATGGATGATAAACGATGATAAAGCGAAACGCTTTGAGCGAACTGGAGGTATTTCAACCGTAAATGGATAACGTCAGTCGAATTGAGAACCTCCTTTTTTCAAGTCGGTTAAAAATGAAAATTTTTATTTGTCAAAAGAATTATATCATTATTAAAATTAAAACTAAGAGCAATTTTAATTATATTCTCAGTTACTACGCCGCTACCGACTGGAATACCACCACGAGCCTCTGGAGTACGCCGTCACCTTCATGTACGCACCGGACGGACCTCTGCGCTTGCGCATGGTCGAACGATAGATATCGCAATACTTGTTGTTCTAAAAAATTTAGCTATTAAACAAATATTAGGACGCTAAGGGACTAGATATACAAAGCGCCCGAGGCGCGCAGCACGGGCGCTGTGAAGATAAAATGTATGGCGCCTAAGGGACTTGATATACAAAACGGTCAAGGCGCACGGCTGAGCGGCGCGACGCTTCACCCGCGTTGCAGAGGTTTTGTATAGGCGCTAGTGTAACAAAATATATCAAGTCCTTGAATTGGTTTAAAATGTCTTCAACAGTAATTATAATGACCAGTGTATCTCACACTAGGCAACCCAGTGTTCTAAGATTCACTTGTGTATTTTATGTTGTAAACTGTATATTACTGTTTTTGTAAATTGATAGAAATAAGATTTCCAACAGAGTACGAAATGAAACGCTAACAGATTTATAGCCCGGCTAAGTCTAATACTAAGTGTATCGGAAATAATGTCATCACACTTACACACACTAAATAAATATACGTAAGCGGATTTTAACTTAAGAACCCGTATACATTTTTATGTCTTTCTCGCTCGCACGATTCACTGATTTTGAAATATAAAACTGACGGTGTGAGTTATTGTAAATGTTGTCAATATAATCCCTAAATAATAATATCACGGATCTTATAAACTGATATTCGTTTAGCTTTTGGATTGGCGGAGAAAATCGATGTCAATTTTTTTAAATATTTTTTTCACTCTTTCTTCGTCTAATTAATAGGTATTTAAGCGAAAATTAATTTAAAGTATCCGTTACATAATTATTTAGTAAAGTTATTGACGACATTTTCCATAACTCGCTCCATAATTTTTATTTCTCAAAATGAATTAATTGTGCGAGCGAGACAGACATAAAAATGTATACGGGTTCTTAATATAATTATGTTAAGGTTAGTTGGACACATGATGACAAATTATAGTAGTTTCATAAACAAAAATTGTACGGTTACAAATTGAGGACCTTAATCCGTTGTCATTTGGATCGGTAATCCAAAACTTATAAGAGATTATGATCCTTAATTTTCAACCTTAATTTTTTTTTTATGAGGCTAGATCATCTATTCCATGGTTGAAGCTAATTCATTACGAAATAATTATGTTAAATACAGAAATATCAAGAAGGTTATGAATGCAGAAGCAAAACGCTTCAAACATGGAGGTGTTTAACCATAAATTGATGATGTAAGTATTGTCTGTAACCATAAATGGATGATGTAAGAAGAAGTTTAGTTGTGAAAAGGTAGCAATCGGACAGACTGACTTAAAAATCGGATTTACAATGCGAGAGTGTGATGTGATGTGATTTTAATAAAACAGTTGTTTCTAACAATAGATTGTAACCGAGTCCTAAGATTTTAGTAGCTTAAGTGGTTTGTTTGTAGCAAGTTTATCACATGTTATAATATTTTACAAGTCAATGTGTTTTAGAGTGATGAGATAAATACGTTTTAAGTATTGTACGCAATGTATAGTCGCATATTGAATAAAGAAAAAAATGCTGTTATAGTTTTGGGTCTAATAATTATGCCAAAAGAAAAACGAACAAAATTAATGTTAAAATAGGTTTTAGATAGAGGTTTTTATTTAAAATGTATTTTTTACTTTTAAGCATAACGTCAATGTATAAGAGCTGGCCGCTTTGAATTAGCGAATATAATTAAAGATGAATATATTTGTAAATAAAACCATTTTTTTAAACAAATATGTTGTTTTCTAACCGGTGCTTCAATATTAGTTTAAATAATACATAGCTATGATCTAATTGCTAACCCCAATATTAGAAAGAAGGAACAGTGATCCAAAATGAGTTTAGGCGTTTACCATCAATCACACGAGAAAAAAAAAAATACTCTATCAAATTTAACATCCTTTGAAATTCACGATAGCCATTTTCCGAATCTATGGGATTACATAACATAAACGCTTTTACACTCACATCCCCACACTAAGTTCGATGACTTGTGTCGTGGGTGCCGGAAACATTCACATCACACACACAAACACAACTAAAACCAGAAAAACAATTATTCCTTGGGAAGAAAACTTCTGTTCCCGCCGAGAATTGAACCCCATACCCCTTCTTAGAAGGCGAACGCTCATCCAAACGAAGATGTTGTATATTTTCCTAGAAGAAACTTATTCCTTCTAGACTTACAGAATCCCAGATTGTACTGTTAAAGGCAAATACGCAGGAGTTCCAATTCTTTGCATTACGGATGAGGAACTCGGAAGTGAAACGCTTTGACCGAACTTGAGTATGTAATATTTAAGTAGTAATAAGGATATTTTCGAAGATAGCGCAGGATCTGCGTTTTGCTTTGCTATTGTAAAGCAATTCAGGCCTCGTCATTTGAGGGTGAATTTATAGTGAGCTACTAATAATAATGTTATATAATTATTAATCTGTCATACAAAATACGAAAATACATATCGTATAACTATGTAAAACATTTTAAAATAAAATATAATTAGTGTCACAACATTCTGCACCTTTCACAACCAATTCCAAAGGAATATACTGGAATATACATCGATTCAATAAATTTCTATATACATCACCACACCAAGGAGAATTCTTTAACAAGTTACGTCAGTACAAACAGTTTGAAATTATACAATAGCATATTTTACAATAGATTAACTCCATTATAATATATTTTTGTTATGATTTTTTAGGCTTTCGACATTTTATATACCTACACAATAAAATCCGTTAATGTTGTTTAATTAAACATAAACGCTTTCACACTCATAGCCCCACACTAAGTTCAATGATTTGAGTCGTGGGTGCCGGAAACATTCACATCACGTACATAATCACAACCAGAACCAGGAACTAGTGTTCCCGCCGGGGATCGAATACCCCTGCTTTGAAGGCAAAAGCCACCCGACGACATCAACCAGCAGTTCAATAAGCCAACGAACAGTTCGATGTTACCTTTTAAATTTTACTACCTTTAGAATTAACTAAAGCTTTAGAATCGGAACAGCATCGAATGTGTTAACACATACACGCCTTTCTATTCCCACATTCATATATACGTATTTTCTCAGCCATAAAAAGCGAAAATATCCCACAAATCTAGGCTAACGGCGCACAACGTCGATTAGAAATTTTTAATTTTATGTGACTTTATGGCAGTTGCAAAAAAGTAGTTCTACCTTGTGTTACCAGTTCTATACAACTCGTTCCGTTGAGAAACTGTGAGATATTCTGATGGAAAGCTAAATGTGGTTAGACCTTTTAAGGCCGAAAGCAGTCTCAACTTTCTAAGGTCTTGCGGTAAAATGTTATTCCTAATACATGTTACTTAGGTATTATGAACTATGCCCCGCAGTGTTACTTACCGCGGTTAAACAGTTATTTTCCTTTTTTGAGCCAGGAACTTTTGCAGTATTACGCAAAGAAAACACCATAGTCTTTTTTTATCTGTGACAGGCAAACATTTGACTACTATCTCACCTGATGCTAAGTGACGATGCGGTCGATGATGGAGCAGGCTTGCCTAGAAAATACCTATTCACTCTCGACTTGAAGACTCCAAGATTTTACTTATCTGGGAACACAGACTCTGTTATAGTTTCATCACAATCAGATGAATGGTTGAGGAACGCATATAAATTATATTAGATCTAGAGATAATTTCAATTGAAATTCTGTAAGCGTTGCTGCTATACTGAGAAAGTTTAAATCAGTAATAAAAATCTTTTAAGGCATTTATTAGGAAACCTTATTATAAATCATTCTACGTCTATTTATTCCATTTACCTAACTAATTCAGGTTGATCAGGTCTAATGCTTGTCGCTTGCCCCGTGCCCTTTTCTAATTTTGTCTATGTTGGATTGGCGAAATAAATAATTTCTAATCATTCTTACCTCACTAGATGTTAGGTAACAATATCTGAAACATAAGTTCTGCTTCTTAGAGGATACTCACATACGGACTCTACGTTCATCAGATACAATGCTATTAGCTTTTCCGGCTCATAGGACAAATTTCCTTGACCACTCCTTTGGCATAGTAGCGGTGCGGCTATGGAATGATCTCCCAACCGATATTAAAAAATCACCCTCAAAAGCTTGTTTTAAAAAGCACGTAAAAAATCATTATCTTAAAATGATTACCAAAGCCTTATAATGTTAACAAACTTCTCTGAGCACAGTTATTAGTATATATTTATTTGTATATATATATATATGTTATATATTTTTTAGAAGTTTTCTTATATATAAAATTTTTAGATATTTATGTTATTTAATTTTTATTAGTATGTATAATCTTAAGTATTTTATATTTATGTACATTACAATTCGATATAAATTTCATTTACATATATTTTCTTTACCCCTTATTGATGCACGCCTCATGTCATTTCATTTTCCACCGCTGGATGACTGGTAGAGAATGCTTTTAGCATTAAGTCCTCCTTTTGTACACTTTTTACTGTGCAATAAAGTATTAAATAATAATAATAACATCCTACTAATATTATATATCCGAAAGTTTGTGTGTAAGTGTGTAAGTGTGTAAGTATGTTTGTTCCCTCTACACGCTTTAACGGCGGAACGGATTTGGATGAAATTAGGAATAGATTATACATAGGATTAACACATAGGCTACTTTTTAACTTGATTATAGCGGGCGAAGCCGCGGGGCACGGCTAGAACTAAATAAATGTCTAGGCAATCGTGCGCACCATTGCCTAGAAATTTATTTAGGTACTATTAACCTTCCATTGTTTGTTTTGTACATAGATTATACATAGGATTAACACATAGGCTACTTTTTAACTTGATTATAGCGGGCGAAGCCGCGGGGCACGGCTAGAACTAAATAAATGTCTAGGCAATCGTGCGCACCATTGCCTAGAAATTTATTTAGGTACTATTAACCTTCCATTGTTTTAATCAGGAATCACACAATCTCTTTAGTCCATCCATATTTGCCACCACGGATTTATAAAACAAGATGTATGAAATTGTTTAATAAATCCGCATTTGTCACTCAATGCTTCTCAAATTCTCAACATTCAAAGTCAATATAAGTAAAAAATAGTCGAGTCCAAATTGCAGAGTCTCAGTCACCGACGTAAGGTCGCGAGCCTATCGGTATTCTATCGTTTACATTTTGGAGAGTGAGCGCTCGAATTACACGAGTTAATTCAACTTGTCTGTTTTACCATCTAACAACAAGACAAACTGTCAAACGTCATCCATATATGGTTGACATACCTCTAGTTCGAAGTGTTTTTGCTTCTACGTTTATCATCCGTACTGCGAAGTAGTGGAACTCATTGCCCTCGTCTTTGTTCCCTGGACTGTATAATCTGAGAGTCTTCAAGTCAAGAGTGATTCGGCCGCATCATCACTTTCCATCAGGTGAGATTGTGGTGAAATGCTTGCCTATAGGGCATATGAAAAAATCAAATTTTCCCTGTACCTCAAGTACTTTTCTCTCATCCAGCCCTTTGTTAGTCCAATACTCAAATCATTTCAAAAAACAAAACAGTGGAATTCCGAATAGCTAACTTACTATCTATCTACAACAAGTCACCTATAGGAACTAAAAAACTAACAAGGAATATTATCTTGTCGCAATGTTTGTTATACAAACAATAAAATCTAATATTTGTCTATTGTCTCTGGAACCGGATCTAAGCCATTTCAAGCGAACAAGTCTTTTAGCAAATATGATAATATTTGATCGCAAATTATGTAAGATCGCGATATTTACCTACTTGACATAATTATGCAAAAAAAGCTTGAGAATATCAGTTAAGTCTTTTTATTATAATTTAAACAAAACGCTTCAAAAACTCGACTTCGCCGCTTTATCTCTGGAACCCTTGAAGAAGATCTTAAAATGTTTATATGGGACAAACTTAACACCTTACCCTTTCAAATAACGATGTAGTCAAAGTCAATTAAATATGCGTTAAGTATAACTCAAATACTCATAACTGTTCTTAATCAAATTTAAATGTGACCACATAAGAAGCACCAGCTTTAAAAAAAAATCATCTTAATCGGTTCACCTATAATAGAAAAATATTCTGAGGGCTAGGCATACAAAAAAAAAACAGGCGAATTGAGAACCTCTTTTTTTGAAGTCGGTTAAAAATTCGTAGAAGTTGTTACTAAATATATTGTAGAAAGCGCCACTAAACCTAATTATTCCCCAATGCCCAATTCTTCTTTTTCAGTTGTTACCAGCAGCCCTACGTAGCCACAGGGCGTCCTCTGCTACGCTTACCAATTCGTATGGAACACCGGATCCGGAAGTGGTTTAAAACTCGCCTGACTAGTCCAGCGTTCTCGCATCCTGATTTAAAAGAGCGAACCTGTGACCTTAAAATTTGCTTCGATAGCTCACTGTGACATTACTTTCACATTTATCAGGAGGAAGTTTTCTGTTTTCATAAATTAAGAAGCTGTCAGTGGTATTGTCTTTGAGAAAGCCATAACCTTGAAGCTCGACGAGTGGTGACTCCTGCGAAGAAACGTTGCTAGTATTTGAGGGCACGTGTTATTCACCATCATCTTCACGTCATCACCATTCTCTACTGAAACAGACTCCAGGCTTGATGTCTGTTTCAGTAGAGAATGCGCCTAGTCCTAGCAGTGGGGATGAATGGGGTGATAATGATGATGTATTAAAATAATATGCGCATTAATGAAATTTGGTAAGAGCTCTTTGAATTATTTTCTTAATAAGATATTTGATATACCTATTTAAGCAAATTAAAAGTGTGTTAATGATAAGTATAAACATTATCTTTTACGAGAAGCTCTGGTCTATTGTTGAGTTTATTATACCAAACAAGTACAATACTTACCTACTTACATAAAGTCATGCTTTACAAAAAAAAACTTCTTTCAAGGACTATTTCTTCATTATATGTTTTTAGGTTGTCATGTATGTTTTCATTTAGTGTAATCACTACGATCAAATACTAGATAAACCTTAAATTATATGTAACCAATGCGTAACAATCTTCATACAAAGGTAGGAAGATCAGTTATAATATAGTTATATCAGTTAGAATATATTTTTTGCACCTTAGGGCTCGATTTTAGCAGCTAGTTGTTATTTCCTTACGTATCAAAATACTCTGTGGTTGTTACAAAGTAATCATCATCGAAACATCCGTGGTCCGTATCTACAGGAAAGAAGTGGAGCTCATTACCGGCGTCGTTTTTCCCTGAACGGTATAATCTGGAAGTTTCGATTAAGACTAGAGTGAATAGGTATCTTCTAGGCAAGCATGTTACAACTTTCCATCAGGTGACATGGTGGTCAAATGCTTGGCTATCAGGCAAACCAATAAGTGGGTTGAAACCGTTAGAGAATAACGCAGTAGGTAAAATGTCGATATAATAATATCCTATAAATTCTTTTAAATCGCATGTTCTAGCAATAAATTATAATGGCTTAAAACTGGTCCAACGGCTTATGCTTTTTTACCTTCAATTTAACGACTTAAGGTATATTATGGTTTGTTAATTTTATGGATACAATGACGTCATATTTCGTGGCTAACATCTATCTCATACCTTTAAACGAGCAATTCTTATATATAAATGTGTAATCAGGATCTCGGAAACGGCTCCAACGATTTTCATGAAATTAAGTAAGCAGGGAGTTTCGGGAGTGATAAATCGATCTAGCTAGGTTTAATTATTAGAAAACGTCATTTATCATTAAAAAAAACCGAGCAAAGCTCAGTCATCCGGGTACTGAATATATTATATACAGACAAGCATTTGACCAATATCTCACCCGAAGGAAAGTAGATAAAATTGAAAAAAAAAAAACATTTTAACTTAATATATGCAATTTAGTTGCAACTATTTTATATTTGCCCATAAAACGGTAGCTAACGATTAGATTGTTTTACCTCTGAAAGGCTAGCGTTTGATCTCACCTAGAGGTTGGTAATTAAATATGTAGTCGTAGGTGGTAAAAATAATGAAGTATTAGAAGTTAATATCTTATTTATTTACTAAATATATGCAAACGATTGACCTCTATCACAGCTGATGGTTGGTGCTGATACGGTCGACGATGGAGCACGTTTGCCTTGAAGATGCCTATTCACTCGTGAGTATGAAGATTTCGATATTGAAACATAGACAAGTTCAATCCTTTTGGGGTTGTGTTTGTTAACTGCCCATTGGCTGAGTTGGTTCAAGTTTCAATCATGTAATTTAGATCACTAGCCGTGACCTGCGGCTTCGCCCGCTATTATCAAGTTAAAAAGTAGCCTATGTGTTAATCCTAGGTATTAGCTATGTACATTCCAAATTTCATCCAAATCCGTTTAGCCGTTAAAGCGTGAAGAGGGCACAAACATGCTTACACACAAACTTTCAAATTTATACTTTCCCAGCTTTACATTCCGATTCCCAGCTTTACATATTTTTTAAACCTTTTGAGGTTAAAAAAAATGTAGAGCTGGAAATAAATGGGAATTGCTACTAGTTACATTTAAATAAACATTCGATTTTATTCGAATTCAACAACTCTATGCGACATTTTTAAATGAGTAACCACACCTTTAACGGTGTTGCTTAAAAGGTCTTCGTTCACAGTGACAAAATTGTAAACATTGTGTCAAGTTTAAAACTGAATTTGTTTAAGAATAGGTACTCGTATGTACGACGTAATTTTCCCATGAGCATGATATAAGCGGCTCAGCTGAATAACTACTAAGTTTTTATAGGTAAGGCCATATGATGATATGAACTGCCGATGCCGGGGTCCCGGCGGGAATACAAGTATTCTCCCCAAGGGAAATTTGTGTTTCTGAGTGTTATTGTGTATGTGATGTGAATATTTTTGGCACCCACGACACAAGTCGGCGAACTTAGTATAGGCTGTGAGTATGAAAGCATTTATTTATGTTTTTTTTTTGCTTATAAATATCGCAAGCCTATCGGTATTCTACCGTTTACATTTTGAAAAGTGTGCACAGGAACACGACTTCATACCCCCATGCTCGTTACCACCTAAAAACAATACAAACTGTCAAACGTCATCCATATGTATAGCTGCGTATTCCAGGTCTAGTGTGTTTACCAGCTTCGATCACATCGTCACTTACCATCAGGTGAGATAGTGGTCAAACAATAGCCTGTCACAAATAAAAAAAAAAAATATGTGGTTGACATACCTCCAGTCCGATCAAAGCGTTTCGTTTCTAAGTTTATCATACGTACTGCGAAGGAGTGGAACTCATTGCCCTCGTCTTTGTTTCCCAAACGGTATAATCTGGGAGTCATTCAAGTCAAGAGTGAATAGGTATCTTCTAGGCAAGCATGCTAAATCTTCGCCCGCATCATCACTTTCCATCAAATGAGATGGTCAAATGCGTGCATCCGGCATAATAATTTAAAAAATGACGTTTGACGTGATAGGTCATTGCGATGTGGTTGTAAACATTTTGTAAGTTCTTCAAACACTAAGTTTGAGCTCAAATATTACCAGAGCAGTAAACCTACTGGGTGCGGCTTAGCCTTTCAAGTCAACATTTAGTCTAACAGGTTTGATTTCGACATTTTACACACATTTTCAATTAGGATTAATTGGAATTCAATGCTTTGCATAATCGGTTTACATTTCATGAGGCTGGGCCATCTTTGTAGATATGTTTGGAAGTTTGTAAGAGAAATAGTCTCCCCGAGACAGGGAATCCTAGTGGGGATTATTGCTTAATCTCATACCTTGTTAATAAGTTTCTGCATAAATAAATAAATAATAATTATTATATATTATTATGTATAATCCATGTATACCAGCTTATTTAAAAAACTTTCAATGACTTACTTCTTTATTTATTATTTTGAATAGCTTTGAAAAGAGGGGGATAGCACAGCATTATACAAAAATCAAGCTCGTTTGGTTTTTATTTTTTAGAATATAGTAGTAAAAGTAAGGTAAATATTATTTTATCACAGCTTTGAAAAAACCTGATATACCAAATGATACTCACTCAATACAGTTTAGTCTAAACACAAAGTAACCTTGTGTGAACATACATGGAGTATTTCAAAATAGGTAGTTCATTATGTCTTCTAATTAACATAAATATTTTCTTCAAATAGTCGTACCATAAAATCTGACAACCGACACCTCACTGTTTTGACATTTAGTACGTGTAGGTTTACTGATATTGTATCCGTGGTGGTATTGACGTAGGTTGTATATTATAATGACATATTTTTTGGCGCAAAGTGAAAAAATGGCGTTGTTTATTTTGTATAATTTTCCAAAACTATTGATTTTTCGAATTTGGGGGCTGAGTCACCCACGTCCGTAGGATGATACCCCTTAAGTCTGACTCCCTACACGTGGTCCCCGGGTGGTGCTAATCAGGTGACATTTGAGAGGTGGTAGAGCATTTTGTGAGTTGCTCGCCTGGCTTGCTACCAAAGTAGCTTACCACCATCAAGTTGAAAGTCTGCCGCCAAGCCAAATACGGTGTTCCGGCAGTTATCCTTGAGAGCCTGCGTATTCCAGGTCTAGTGTGTTTACCAGCTTCGATCACATCGTCACTTACCATCAGGTGAGATAGTGGTCAAACACTAGCCTGTCACAAATAAAAAAAATAAAAAAAATATTTATGTGTAATAATGGTGGATTAGTAACCATTTACTTAGTAAACGTGCATAATTGTATGCAAATCATACAAAGTTGAATAACGTGATTTTTGTCGAGCTACTTACGCTCCAAAACTCTAATAGAAGTTCTAGTAAAGTTTTTACTACTTTACTAGGGCATGACTTGACTAGACCTTGACTGTTTTACTTAACTTTGACTGTGACTTGTAACTAAGACTTTTGTAATAAAATGAACATGAAATATTTTATAACTTGACACAGACTAAATGCATAATATTGCGAAGCCAAAATTAAAAAGAAACTGAGGTGTTATCGACGTTGGATGTTTATTACAATGTTACAAGTAGAGAATCATCTTTGTTTAGACATGAATAATGCCGGCACGGTGTTGTAGGTACATATTGACATAGATACCTTTGTATTGACCAATGGGTTATAAAAAGCACCTATAGTAGTTCCGTAGTGGATTTTGTGGTAGAGGCCATTTGTGGGTCAATGTCAGCATATCCAAAGATGTGTGTATGTACTTCTTTAACGGCCCGCTGGCTAAGTTCTGCACGCGTTCGCCTTTTATTTATTTATTTATTCATATGCATTGCATGTACAGTAGGTCATAAGACTTAACTTAGAAACTAAAGACATTCACCCCGTAATGTAGGGTATAAGCAAGTATGTTATATATCTAATATTATACCGGAGGTGAGATCTTTTAGTGTTAGTATCTTTTAATTTCACATAGTATATACAAGTTATTTATTTAAGGTTTTATTTAGCTATGAGAATAAAACGTTTTATTTTCAAAATATTCATTGATATTTTAGTTTTAAGCAGCGGGTATCGGGTTCGATTCCCGGTGGAAACACAAACTTTCTCCGCAAGGGAAGTTTGTGGTCCTTTTTTTGGAGTGATTGTTTGAGTGATGTGAATGTTTCCGGCACCACGACGCAAGTCATAGAAAGTGTGGCTGTGAGTGTGATAGCGTTTATATACTTGCCCTGTCAAAAAATTTACATTTTTTTTTGTATTAGCTATACCGTATCGTATTTCTGTTGTTAATGTGCACAATAAACATATTTCCTTTCTTTTTTATTTCTTTTGATAAGGAATTTCGATCCAAAATTGTTGTTTTTTTCTTTTAATTTTGGCTTCGCAATCTTGTGCATTTAGCCAGTGACGAGTAATATTATATTTCATATTACATAAGTCTTAGTCACAAGTCAAAGTCATGTAAAAGAGACAACTCCAGTCATAGTCAAGTCATGCCCTAGTTAAGTCGCAGAAACTTTACTAGAACTTCTATTTGAGTTTTGGAACGAAGGCGAAAATCATGTTTTTCAATTTTGTATGATTTGCCTACACTTATGCACATTTTCTAAGTATTAAAGGTTAATAATCCACCATTATTGCACATTAACACTCGAAGAATCACAGGTTTTAGAAAATTATACAAAAACAACAACGCTATTTTTTCACTTTCGCGGCAAAACATCCAAAAATTTTAAAAGTTACAAGCTTTTGTTGGACAGGTTAAAAGATGATAAATTACTAAATCATCAAAGTTAAGTCAGATTTTTCGTATCGCTCGGTCAAATGAGTACATTTCAACTGTTTTTTTTTATTTATTCATGACCATGAATTTGGACTATAGGTATATTCAGTCGAAATATAAACCAAAAACTACAATTCCTATATTTCATAATAGGAGTCCTGGTCACAATTCTCAGTCAAAATCAAGTAGTCAGTCATAGTCAAGTCATGCCCTAGTAAAGTGATTGAAAACATTTTGTGACCTTTTACTCTACCTAACCTACGGTGTCAAAATTAATAAGAGTATTGCAGTTGAATCACAGTAACCATTTCTTTAATTCATATTTTAATTTAAAAATGTTGTTTATAAATAAATTAATATATAAATAATCAAACGCGGTAATTCCTGATACTTTCTTGTTTTAAATTCATCACCCGTGCGAAGCCGGTGCAGGTCGCTAGTGATGTTATAAAATCAACAATAACCTTTCGAGACATAATCACGTTATCAACTCGCATACCTATTTATTTAAATTTACAATGTCTCTTTGCATTAGGCTCTTATGCAATGTTTACGTACATGTTTAGACTGCTAATACTATTATTTGCCTAGCTCATTGAAGCAGACTGAAGTGAGGTTGTTCACATCGCTCATTCATGGCGACGGTTCTGTGTTGCAGTTGTCAAGATAGAGACAAATAAGTTTTTACACATGCGTTGCAATGCGAAGTAAAGAAAAAAAAAATTACCTCCTTCATGTTCATGTTTGCCTAGTACATTACCAAATCCGAGTGACGGTGGTATTTTGAACACGAGATTTTTTTTTTTTTATTTCCACCTTAACACACACAATAAAAATCATCGTAATCGGTTCAGCCGTTTAGGAGAGTACAGTCACATACATACAGAAGAATTATATATATGTATATATAACAAAAGCACTTATTTCCAGATCCATGCCACTAATTACTCAGTCGCACCCAATATCGTTTTCAGCATGTTATTACATCATAAAAGATATAATCTTTAACATATTAGGTACCTATGACACATATGTCATATATGTTTTCTCCCCATGGAAAATATGCATTTTTGTGATACTGTGATGTGAATGTTTCCGGCACTCACGACACAAGTCATCAAACATAGTATGGGGCTGTGAGTGTGAAAGCGAAAGAGTTTGTATCTTTCACGCCCAATATTCTAGTGCTCAAGATAACCTGAGTAGAGCGGGGCGAGTAAACAGAGCAGAGCGAGGGTAATGCGGAACGGAGCTGCGAACTGTGTGGTCTATTGACGCGGAGCGTGGGAGTATCGGGAGTAGGGTTGGATACTGTGCGGAGCCAGCGAGGCTGTGCGCACTAGCGAGTAGTAACTAGCCCCGCAGGAGGAGTCCATCGTGGATTTATCATGAGCAGCAACACGGGCAACGCATGTTTGGAATTGTCTTTTCTATGAAAAATAAAACGTCATATTAAATAGAAATTATAGTACCTACCTGCCAGATACATTTCGATTTATGAGGCTTGGTTATTTATGATCTTATGTACTGTTTACAACAACAAATACATTGTAATGGCGTGTGTAGAAATAGAAAGTGCAAGTGGAAGTACTCTACTCACTCGTGTATGAGTGTTTACGGGAATCATTCGACCGTTAATGTTACTCTTACTATTTACTCCAGTAGTTAGATATCTATTGTACATATGCAGTAGTTACATAATTCTGTTGGTAGTTCCGATTGAATTACGCTTTCTATTGTGTCTATTTTGGCGGTTGGTTTACTAGTGCCTCTTCGATTCGGATTTGTGTTGTTTGTGTTTATCTATATAACTTATATATCATATCTTTAAACAGCCCATTGGCTTAATTAGGTTCGCATTGCCTTATATAAACAGGGCTCGATTCCAGTTAAAAAAAAAAAATTCAAGCCAAACATTTTCAGATAAGTACATTAAATCTTTATGACTGCACGGTTAACATCGGCAAGATGATAAGCAAATGAAAATGTGAACATTATGACATTATTTGTGATTAAGTTATAAGCTGTAAACCAAATTAAATATTTCAGTAATTGCGAGAAACTATTATGTTACGTCGGCCGAGATAAATAAAATCCGCGAATTTTATGCCGTCTAAAAATAAAACATAACCTCCTTAGCGATATAAAACTGTATATATACAATACGTAGACATAACAGCAGTTACCAAAAGTGAACGTACTCAATGTCAGACCGACCGGCTCAAAAATTGAGGATGTGGATAATTACAGTAAGCGAATACACAAGGCTTTCCGCTCAGTCTTCAGCAGACAAGTATTACGTTACTTTAAAATAATTGTAAGATGGGAGGGCCTTTTCCATAGAGCGCCGTGACTCCAATACAGTTTACAGATAAGCATTATCACCGATGAAAAGAAATTGATCACTAACAAGAATGTATCGGTCAATCACAAGCATACATTTTACCTCGTCGTCTGCTTTCGCTGGTGAATTGTATCTTGAAGTAAAATTTTCCTATTCCTTGCCTATGAAAACCTATTAAGTTGACATGATGAAAGACAAATTTTACTTCCGTATACTCTACTGTACTTAGAGTATATAATACGTGATACGATTCTACCACAAAAAAAATAAAACTGCAAGCAAAAAACGATGTTTCGGTTGCTATCTTCTTAAAAGTGATTTCCACCCTCAAAAGCATAATCTACTACCATATATTACCATTATAAAAATTGGAAAATAAATATAAAAAATATTATAAACGCGCTAAAATCTAATTATTCAAGGAATGGTTTCAATTTTTAATTAGGTTAGTATATTTTTATTCAAACTCTTGAACTATATCAAGACATATTTAGCTTTAAAAAAAATTGTTCGTCACATAGTTGTTTAAAAAAAATGCAACCTGTTATATTTTAAAGGGTATAATTTTCATAAATACATTTTTTATGGTTTATCGCTAAATCGAGATTTTCAAGTAAGTATCGATATATTTCGCTCGAAGAACTAATAAAATTCGAATGTCAAGGCTGTAAGAAGTCAAGGTATGATTGCCAAGTTCATACGCTATTACATAAGGTGATCTGTAATGGAGTCTCAACGATTTCCAACCTACTAACGACCTAGCGTACAGTTCCTTTTTCTTTGCAGGCCTTCGTAATGAACCGGACACGTTAAAAATTTGGTTTTATTACAAATTCACACATCAGAATTATTTTTGGAATGTAATGGAAACAAGACAAGGTTACAAAACGAGTATTTAAAAAACAAACATTTATTAATGTTGTTGACAACCCTTTTGGCGTAGTGAGCACGTGCTTTCTCCGTTGCGGGTCCCGTTGTCAATTCTCGGCTGGAACACAATTTTTTCATCAAGAAATATTTGTGATTTTATTTTTGACTGATATTTGTGCTTTTGGTTCGGGTACGCTGTAAATGTTTCCGTCACCCATTATACTAGTCTGAACTTAGTGTGGGGCTGAGACTGTGAATGTGTTTAAATATATTATGTTTACAGATAGATCTTATCCATAAACATTAATGCTTTCACACTCATAGCCGCACACTAAGTTCAATGACTTATGTCGTGGGTGCCGGAAACATTCACATCACACACAATCACAACCAGAACCGAAAACACAAATTTTCTTTAGGTAGAAACTTTTGTTCCCACGGAAATTGAACCCGATACGCCCCCCTGCTTAGAAAACGGACGCGAACTAGCGAAACCAACTGGCAGTTCGATACATATGCGGTTAAAACGACTTATAATTTGTTCGTGGATTAAAACATTACTTTAAAAGTTATTATTCAAATTTGGTTGGTATATATTATATTGGTAATTTGTATTTTAAATCATAAATAAATTAACTTAAAGACAAAGCCTTTATTATACAGAAAAGCTTAAGACATCCATCACCACCATACTAGCTAGAACCTTAAAACTCTTTCCTCACTGACATGTACCTGGTACATTAAATACATGCCCAGCTTTTTTTTATTTGGCTTCTCAATCTTTGTGCATTTAGCCAGCGTCATATCAAGTGATAAATATATCAAGAGTATTATTTTTTCCTGTAGTCCTAGTTACAAACCACTGTCAAAGTCAAGCAAGAGAATCAAAGTCCATTCATAGTCAAGTCATTCCTAATTTGAAACGTGGTAGAAACTTTTCTAGAACTTCGTAGTCGCGATCACGTTTTTCAACTTTGTATGATTTGGCTACACTCATGCATGTTCACTAACTATAAACGGTTTATCCACAATTATTAAACTTTAACACTCGAAAATTTTTGGAAAAGAATACAAAATTGACAAAGCCATTTTTTCACGTTCGCGCCAAAACCGCTGTCAGTGTCTTCACTACTTCCTGTCTACCATAGAAAGTGTATAAAAATAGGTAACCAATTAGCACTTTCTAAACACTAAAACACCGTGTATATTACCATTTATACACATGTCCTGCTTATGTACTTCTGGTTTTGTTTGAGTTAGAACCCATTGTTGGTGAATTTCTCTGCTATTGGTGATTAGCACGATGTACTTCTGTTTATTCTGTGGTAGCATGGTGGCTAACTTTCAATCTCGTTTACCCAGTGAGTTCTGAAGTAGCCAATTCTTAGAGATGTGAGTGTTTCCATTGTATTACGAGAAGTAGAAAAACGCTATGTATATATGAATATGATAAATGTTTCTATGAATATGATAGCTGTTTTTAACCGACTTCAAAAACGTCGACTTTATTTGTCTGTTACATCAAAACTTTTTTTAGATGAACCGACTTTGACTATTCCTGTTTTATTTGTTGGTCCCATTTAAATTTAATCAAGATCTGACCAGTAGTTTTTAAGTTATCTTCAATAATGCGTGTTATGTTAATTTAATCAGATCAAGGTTTCCGAAGATAAAACGTTGAAGTCGGTTTTTTAAGCTTTTCTTGCGTTCAAGTTATTTGGTAACAAAACAACAATGCAACGTTTTAACAGAAATCTGAAACTTTCAAAATATTTAGGATATAAATATTTAGTTCATTTTGGTGTTTGTATATTTAAATTTTTCTAGAACTGAACTGTGACAGATAATTAATAACTTTTTGCTCAGCAGAACCAGTTCATATGACTAGTTCAGTTGTAGTACCTAGTTATATAACTATTTGCAATACATAGTTATATTTAAGACGGAAACATAATTATGTAGTTGAAAAATAAAAAACTTGTGCCATTGAAAAATAGCAATAGAACGACTAGAAATAAACCTTTATTACAACCGTGACGTAACAGAAATATCGCTTACCTTGTAAGGTAAGACGATCTTTATTTTCTATAAATTCGCTCCTCCAGGCATAAGGTCGTAATAAATAAATAAAAAAATATATACCACTGCGCTGTCCACAATACAAAGTTATCATACATAGAGAGTTAGATAATACTTTATTGTAACACTTTACAAGAGTAATAAAATAGGGTGACAAATAAAAGTAAGTCTATAGTGTCATTAAAAGATATCTAACAACCAAACTTACACTGCCAATCGGTGTCCTAAGTTTAGGTAGGTCTTAAGGTCGTTAGGCATCTCCTAAAGGTTGGTGAAACGTATTTATATAAAGTTCTGTCAACTTACCTACGAAGCCCATACAAAAATGACAGCTATTTAGGAATTACCTAAAACCATAAACTCGGTGTTCTAAACTTAGGTAGCTCCTTAGGTTGTTAGGTAACACCTAAGGTTGATGAAACGTATTTTTGTGCTAGGTAGCTCTTAAATGCTTAGGCATCTCATTTAGGCGACACCTAAGGTTAGTGAAAACGGGGGTAAATAATGTATGTTTGGGGTTGTCCATTAATCACGTGATGTTTTTTAGCAACTTTTTATCCCTCCCCCGCTCCTCATGGTGATACGAGGTAAGCTTGTAGATTTACCCCTCCCCCCTACCCAAAATCACGTTTATTTCTTTGGTACAAAGTCACTTAAAAAATCCAGAACACTATCTTTAAATCCAGGTTCACAAGTATAATCTAATTTAATTCTGAAAAATGAAACGCCGTGATAAAAATGTCCAGAATGGCATTAAGGTTGCTGTGGTAGATTTTCGGTTTAGAAATCGCGCGTTGAAAGAAAAAATAAATACACGTGATATCTATACATATCACTACACCCCTCCTTCCCCTAGTGATATTTCGTGATATTTTTAACCCCCCCCCCCTTTCAAGCCTCACGTGATTAATGGCCTATCGTGTATGTTTAAAATAAGACATTTGACGTACTTTGCCGTATTCTTTATGATATAAATTGTACACATCGAGATAGGAAACAAACCTACGGTTTGTAAAAGGAGGGACGACTCCGCCGAAAATCTGTGTCCTAGTGAGAGGTCACAAAGAACCTCTGTGTCCCTTTTCTTTAGGGTAACCCTGATTTTAAGATTTGTGGGATAACATTTTGAGCCATTTGAATTATGTTCTACTAGAATGATATTTAACTGTGTAATCATGCTACAATATGATATGTAATAAAAATATTATTATGTCATTCATAAAGATAAACTAAAATATACTATATGAAGGCCAGGCGAACGCCGCCGGCCGGTTGGGTCAGCTATTAACTATTATGAAAGACTAAGTTACTTTCGGTTTAATTGACCGAACAAGAGCAAAGCGGAAACGGAGCGATTTCATTTCAGCTTGGGCAAAATTGCTTTCGTAGTTCCGGATTTTCAGTTGTTCTCCTCTACAGGTCGCATTTCTCAACCGATTCTCGTGATATTTTGTGAGCAGGTTCGATATTTTTCAAAATGGCGGAGATATGTGCTGTAAATTGTTGTAAAAAGCTTCTAGATACATTTACCACCCATGTTTAAATTTATAACCTAGAATAAAGATAATCCATAAATCGATGACAGATATTATTACTACATTGATATGTCAGAATCTTGGTAAATATTATTATTACATACTTATATCAAACTAATTTATTCTTCCGAAAGTTTGTGTGTAATTGTGGCATTATTGAAGTATGTCTATTTTCTCTTCACGCGGCAACGGCTGAATAAATTTGGATAAATTTGGAATGTACGCAGCTTACAAATATGCTGCTATTTAACTTGATAAACGCAGACAAAGCTGCGGGGCGGCACGGCTTGATCATCAATATATCCATAAAAAATCCAATGAAGGTAAACCCTAACTTTTATGACACCTAACTGACACAAATTGCTGTCGAAGAGTGTGACCCAATGCAAAATTAAAAATTACTAAATTATTCAAGCCAAACGCTAACACAACATTTTAAGAATGAAACATATGCCATACATTTTGGCCTATAATATTTATATAAGAAAAATATAACAACGTTATAAAATAATCAATAGGAAATAAGCATACAATTTACATAAAGGTCAAGTATTTTTTTAAATCTTTATTTTTATAAAATTACACCCGTAATATGATTTTCTTCTTAAGATGCTTTTTATTAAGAATTTTAATAAATAAAATGGATGGGAATTTCAAAATAGCAATACGCTCGCTATTGGCTAAGCTGATCGTGACTAAGTTACACATTTTTGAGGTCACTGATTGGTCAACTTTCCTTAAATTCTATTTATTTTTTCAAAATCGCTGTGTTTAAATATACTTAACTTTTTTCTCCGCTATACGGAGTCAATTTGAACTGACTCCAACTTTCCGAAATGTATCCCTACCAGTAACTGACCATCTCGAGTTACTCGGTTTGACTCTAACTTCAAAGCTCAATTTTGGTACTAGTCCTTGCAAAGGTTAGACGATACTTCACACCGGGACAGTTGCTCAATTTGTATCAAACACAAGTCCGATCATGTATGGAGTATCTTAGGGACGGTTCAGCTAAGTACCAGCTTGAGACTCTTGACACCATTGAGTGGAGACCCAAGAGACACATTGGTAGCGAGCAGCTGACTAATTTAAAGCTTCAGAGCTTGGGTCATCGCCGCGCCGCATGGTAGCTAGTCTCTCGGTTTTTTATCGGATACATTTTGGAGAGTGTGCTAAGGAACTGCACGATCTAGTTCCCCCATCCCCATTCTATCGTCGGACAAGCAGACAAAATGCTAAGCGACACCGCTATATGGTGGACATTCCGCAAATGCGCACTAAGCGTTTTGCCTCCACATTCATTGTGCGAACCGCAAAGGAATAGAACTCCTTACCTGAGTGTTTCCTGATGAGTACAATATGGGAGTCTTCAAGTCGCGGCGAGTGAATAGGTATCTTCTAGGCAAGCTTGCTTCATCGTCGACCACATCGTCGCTTACCATCAGGTGATATAGTGGTGAAAAGTTTGCCTACTTGAATAAAAAAAAACCTGATTGCATTTCCCAATGCCTATTTATTTCGATATGAGATGTATTGTTATGAAGAAAAATTTTCTTTCCGGCAATGTATTAACGGCAACAATCGAATAAAAATGTATGCATATTCCATATTCACAAACGTATTCATTAATATAATCATAATTGAGCTTCAAGAAGGAACAAACTACAAACACACTCACAAACTTTTGCCTTGAAAATATTAGTAGGAAGTATGATAGCAGGATAACTTTATTTTGTTTTTACAAAATATTTTTATAAATGGCGGATGTAGTTGTGTAGCTTGGCTTGTATACCCATATATCAAAAATAATATCATAAAATCTAATACTCTTAGGAAAAAAAACGGTTTATTGAGAATAGTTTGATAGTAGGTAGGGCATTTAAAAACATATTCTGTAAGGTTTCGATTAAATAAATAATTACGACAGATAAGATCTTATTACTACTACAGACTACAATTTCTACCAATGGGAAACTTTTTTAAAACTAGTCGCTCTGTGCGAGAGGGACACAGGGGTCTTTTCGTACCTTTCACCCGATTTCGTCGGGACCGCAACCACGGTTGGTTCTTTATGCAATTGATAAAACGATTTGACATTGTAAATACGCTCTAAGCTAGTTGTGATAAGATTCCATGCATGTTTGATATTCGGCACTGTAAGTTTGTCAGTTATCCATCCTATTACTTTAGCTACAACATCCTTGATTGTACATAATTAGCTTGTCATATTCTTCTCATGCTTAGATTATTTGTTTAATCATTCCAACGTACAATCATTAACCTCACAAAATGTAACTAAAATAAATATTATAATTAGATTGATTATTATTTACACAAATTGTAAATATCAAAATCGCAAGAAATAAAAAGGATATAAGAGATGTAAAACCAACTACAACACTAAAAATATTTTAAAATATGCTGTTCCCAAATTAAAGATTTGAATAATTGTTTGGGCTTGCCTACTTTTACGTACCATAACAAAAAATAACCGGTCGATCGAGTCATGGGCACGCACGCACAGAAAGCGCGCGGGTTGCTTCAAAGGAGGCAGTTCAGTCAGTGTGTGACCGGCCTTAGGGTGGTACAAAATAAACAGTGATACGGCAGTGTGTTCAAAGCCTTATGTGTTCAGAGAACTTGTGAATTTTGGATTAGTTTTTCCTGATTTAAGGTAGAGTATATATTTATTATTTTTTACAAAAGTACAGAAACAATGTTGCCAAATATAAGACAGCTGAATGAACTTATTCAACCGTAGCTTTGTTTCCTATCTCGATGTCTAATGAAGCAAAAATAAAAGAGATTTTTATAATTTCTTTTATTCAATGTAACATTACATTGCTTTTTTTTATAATAATTAACGAAAAAATCAGTTAACTTATATAGTAGGTGCTAGTTTATTTAAAAAATATGATATTTAGTTCAGGTAAATATGTATATCGAGGTACAGTTAATAAAGAAATAAAAAACAAATATAAATTATAGCGATAGCCTCATAGAACAAGTTTATTAGAAATGGAAGAACATCTTAGTCTAAAATTATTTATAATGCAAACATATTTTTAGATACTAAATACCGATTAATAAAGATAGCATTAATTGCTAAAGATAAATTTTATAAAATAGCTGTCTATATTCTAGTGTATTATCATGATATCTGCTTTTTTTTTTCTTAATAAAGAAGCTATTTATGATACGAAGCTATTTTAGTTCAAAAGATAGTTAAAATAGAGTATATATAAATATAGTATATATATATATATATACGAGTAATATCGCGCGTTGAAGTCTTTTACTGTAAAATTATTTCGATGTATGTTACGATTGCTTTATTTGTAGTGACAAAGACCTTAACCTAAATATAAAAAAAGCCTTGCTTTGTCTTTTTAACCGACTTCATAAAAAGAGGTTCTCAATTCGACTAGTTTTTGTATGTGTGTTACCTCAGAACTTTTTTGTAGGTGAACCGATTTTGATGATTCTTTTTATTATTTAAAAGCTGGTGCTTTTCTTGTGATGCGATTTATATTTGATCAATATCTAACCAGTAGTGTTTGAGTTATCTTCAATAATGCGAATTTTATTCATTTAATCTGATCATGGGCTCCGAAGATAAGTCAGTGAAGTAGGTTTTTTAAGCTTTGTTTGCGTTTAAATGATTAAATAAAAACATTACTCCATTTTACAAGTGGTTCATCGCAAAATTGCCTATTTTGTGTAATCCTTTTTTAAGTTGCAGCAAATACATACTACCACACCTTTTTCACAATAAAAGCCTTTATTGTGATTTTGACTTATCCTCGATAAAGGCTACAAAATTTCATCAATATCACTTTAGCCGTTATAGATTAATTAATTAACTGTGTCAATAAAGATATATTAAAGATTAAAGACCGTGAGCCCACTGAAAGGTATCCTATCTCATAAGATTAAAGGATAAAGCCAGTTTGTAGAGATAACAGGCACTTAGTAGCTTCAAAAATGTTTTGTCGGCCTGAGCGCAGCTTGGCACGTTTTGCAGAATATAGGTTAAAAAAGTGTGACAATTTTACCCCCTAAAATAGATAGATAGATAGATAACGCTTTAATGTTACACCTTACATAAATCACTTACAAAACTTAAATTAAAGTGTACAAACGGCGGTCTTATCGCTAAAAGCGATCTTTTTCAAACAACCTTTGGATGGAGAAGATATTTAATAATTCGGTGAAACGGGGGTGTAAATACAAGTTTATGAGAAAATAAAATATATATTGTATAATAATTAATAAGGTATTGTAAATAATAAATATACATACTTTAACAAAATACGGATATCAGAATTTTTTTAATATCTCATCGTATTAAAGGATGAAACTGGTCTGTAGGGCTAGAAGCTGTTACATAAAATGAAAAAAAACTTGGTCGGCTGTTACTAAGTGCCTGTTATATCTAAAATGGTTTTATCCTTTAATCTTATGAGATAGGGTACCTGGCAGTGTGTTCTCGGTCTATTACAGAGGCTTTCTGTCCAAATAAATGAGAGCAAACTCGTGTCATCATCATCATCATTAACAGCCCTTTTGATCCCACTGCTGGGTATAGGCCTTTCTCATATTCTGCCTCGGACCTGTGCTAGACTTGTCCTGGTTCGACACGCAATGTTAACAATATCGTCAACCCATCTTGCCGCTGGACGTCCGACGCTGCGTTTGCCTTGTCTTGGCCACCACTCTGTTAGAACCTTGCTCCACCTGTCGACAGCGGTGGAGCAAGCACTTCGCCTAGCTATGTGTCCCGCCTAACTCTATTTGAGTCTCATAACAAATTTTCTTTTGTCTCGAACTTTTGTTCGTTGTCTAATATGCTCATTACTCTTGTAGTTTAATGCCGAGCAAGTCTCACTCCATGGCTCTCTGTACAACTCCTATTTTGTACCAAGCCTCATGTGTAAACGTCCATGTCTCGGCACCATTGGTAGGTAGAACACATTGGTTAAATAGGCAGGTTTTCAGACATTGTGGGATCTGGCGAGATTTAAAAATGTCCTCTAGCTTTCTAAACGCTGCCCAGCCGAGTTATACACACCTAGATAACTTTTCCAAATCCTAGAATATGGCCAAGATTGATGTTCTTTTCCAAATCCTAGAATATGGCCAAGATACACATATTCCCTAACCATCTCCAGGTTCTCGCCTCCAACCTTAGTGTTTGTACATATATAGATAGTAAATAAATCATATTACGTTCTAGTTCTCTGAGATACTTATGTACATATGCGAAGCTATTAACATAATCTACGCTAATTATTAAGTCGGGATGCTATTAATTGCTATAATCCGTTGTGAGTTTAATTTATATACCTACATATCACTAACAAATCAAAATGTTTACAAGATATTTTACTAGAAAATATCATAGGTAGTATGGGTATTCTTTAGTTGTAGTACCTGTTTGGCTTGCTACCTGTACTTAGTTGAAAATTCTGTCAATAAATCACAAAAAATATGTGCACCAAAAAATAATCAATTTTTGTGATCGCTATATCTATAGTATGACTTTCAAGGTCAGTCCTGATCTATCATCAGGTGAGATAGTGGATAAACGCTTTTTTATCGTATTTAATGTTTATATATAATATTCAATCAGGTTATGTTATTTATTATGGCCATCTGCCTGACGAACTCATCTTTCTTAGGAAATGTTTATTAGTTTTGTCAGTCACTGTTGCGTTGTTTATCAATTGGCAAGGGCACTACGACTTAGCCGGTTATATAAAGTCATTTTAATTATAATTATTTTAATTTATTTTATTTTATCTCACGGTTCTGTGCCCGGACCTTGGTAAGGCATTAGCGGAGCCGCAGCCAACGCTAAGACGCCCTTTGGTATAATTACATTTTAATAATAACATATCAGGCGTGTCCAAACATACGACGGACATCTCTTACGTTAAAAGTTGATGCCGTTTTATGCTTGCACACGCCTTTACAATAATTATATTTATTATTATAGTTATTCTTCAGGTTCCCCAAAATGAGGTGCCGAACATCCGTCGTGAAATGGTCTCTCAATCTGTCTGGTCGGCACCTGTCGACGACATCGCGATGTTTCCAGTCAGACGGAGGTCTCGAAATCGGTATGTAATCTTCTATCGTTTTAATTAATCTCGGTTTAATCTTTATAAGTGAAAGTAAGATATAAAGAAAGATTAAAGATAGAAAGCATTAGCTGGTTCTGTAATTTGTGTTTATAGGCATTATATTAGAACCAGTAACAGCTTTGAATATAACATTCATTTCTTTAGTCTCTAAGAACATAATGATTAATACAGATTATTATTGCTTTTGGTTTCATACCATTTCAATATAAACGCTTTCACACTCACAGCCCCACACTAAGTTCGAGACTTGTGTCGTGGGTGCCGGAAACATTCAAAACAAACACACAATCACTATTAGAAACCGAAACACACATTTTCGTTGGGAAGAAAACTTGTGTTCCCGCCGAGAATCGAACCAAATATCCCCCACTAAGCCAACGGGCAATTCGAATGATACATTATTATTGTTATTGCTTTTGGTTTCATACCGTTAATTTTTTAATAACCTTACCAACCAGTTGTCATATTTTTTAGGCCATGATAATAGGTTTCTGATTCGATGAAATGTTTGTGTAGGTAGCATGTACCGTTCATCATGTAATTATATATTTAGGTGGGTCTTTGGTAGGTGGTATCTGGTTAAGGGGCCTGCGGAGGTTGATTTGCCCATACAATCGTTATACCGAAATTATTTATAATTCAAGCATATTACCACCATACTGTGCTGTTATTCAGATTAAAAACGGATTAATCTTGGTTCCTGAATAGTTTTTATACCAAAATAATTACCCAATACGAAATATAAACCAATTGATTTTCACACATTATTACGACGTAAATGTCGCATCTTATTCGTTTTGTATTAAAAACTAACACATTTCTTTTGTCATTACAACAGGTACATAGATTATCATTTCAAAGTACTATTAATGCAAAAAACAATGGCTAAGCATTACATTTTCATTCATAATTTTTGGTATTACGGCACCTATCATAATTTGTTCGGTCAGTAGTGCTATCGCATCAAGCATGGGCACAGTTGGCCAGTTAAACAGAGACAGCCATAGACTCGTTACACAGACTCCCCGGCCTCTTAAGTTACAAGAAAAAGGTGTGGTCGTCGATAGTATAGTTTTTTAAAGTGTTTATGATTGTAACGCTTATAACGAGTTTGATGTGAGATATCTGGGACGAAGATGTTTATTTATAGCTGAGCAAAGTTTCTCATAATATTTCAACTGGTGACGTACAAAAAAAAGCTACAGTTTGTATATGAAATGAGAATGTTAACAAAAAATTACCAATAAATAAAACAAAACGCATTTACACTGACAGCCCTACACTAAGTGAAAATATTTGTATCGTAGTTGCCGGTGAAATTTACATATCACAAACAATCACATCCAGGAACAGATGCACAAATGTACCTTGGGAAGGAAAATTGTGCTCCTTCCGGCAATTGAACCCATGGCCCACGGCGCAAAGCGCAGAGACTTGCCTACTGCGCCAACTGGGTCGTCAAATATTTTAAATATTCATAAAAAAGTTCTTACTATGTTTTTATTTGAGTCAATAATTTAGTAGATGACCAATTAAGCCTCTAAAACCAATCGGTATCTATCACTTCCTAGGGAAACCAGCTCCCAGAACTCCAGTACACCAGCGTGCAAGGTCTACTCATGCTGCCCTGGAGAGTCCAGTCTTTGAAAATGTCTCATCTGTCAGATCCTGGGAAGACGTACCAGGTCCTAAGCCTCTACCATTCCTGGGAAATACTTGGAGGTTCACACCTTATATTGGTAAGCATATCTAATATATAAAATTCTCGTGTTGCAGTGTTTTTTACCAAACTCCTCCGAAACGGCTCGATCGATTTTTATGAAATTTTGTGTGCATATCAGGTAGGTCTGAGAATCGGTCAACATCTATTCTTCATACCCCTAAATGTTAAGGGTGGCCCAAGCCAATTTTAATTTTTTTGAATTTTTTTTTGTTTTCATTTTTTTATGATTCAGCTTGAAAAATACATACAACCCTAAATTTTCACCCTTCTTCGATCAACGCCTATTTATGGCTGAGTTTAATTAGACTTGTCTTAAAGATAATTAACGCGAACTTATGTTAATTTGAAAGGCGCCTTTTTAATTTTACTGTCTGTTAACATCGAAATATGTTATTCAATATATTTCATGTTAGTGCCGAAAAAAGACAGCTCAAGGCTACGGTCGTAAGATTAAATTATAAATTCTTACTTGTAACATAAGCACTAGATACAGCAAGGTTGTATATATGTTAAAACTACTATCTAGTAGGATTAAGCAAGGCTGCTTGAATTATACAATTATGAAATTAGTTGCAGGTATCACTTATTTACAGACTATCATGACTACCCACGTAATCTAAATTAAATTAGTCTTTATTTATAGTTTGAAGTTTATATTTTAAACATTTTCACACTCACAACCCCACACTAAGCAATATTCACATCACATCCAAAACCAGAAACTTAAATTTTTCTTTAAGAGGAAAACTTGTGTTATCACCGGGGAATGAACCCGATACCCTCTGCTGCCAGGGGGCAGTTTGTTATGTATATCCACCATTTATACTATAATATATATGTATATTATTATTTTGTTATTAATTTTTTTGTTTTGTAGAGTATACTTCAGAGGTGGTCCCATATAAATTTTATCAAAATCGGTCAAGCCAAAACCGAAATATAAGTGATGAAGTCGGTTTTTTTAAGCTTTGCTTGCGTTTCAATTATTTTCATTAAGCACATGCAGGGCAATTTGTATAATTAAACGCAAGCAAAGCTTAATAAAACCGACTTCATCGCTTATATCTCGGTTTTGGCTTAACCGATTTCGATAAAATTTATATAGGACCACCTCTGTAGTATATACCAAACAAAAAAAAAACATCAAAATCGATTCATAATTGGCGGAGATATCGCGTAACATACATACAAAAAAAAAACATTAAGTCGAATTGAGAACCTCCTTTTTTGAAGTCGGTTGAAAATACCAGATACCTCTTGGGACATCTCTCTAACCAACTGGGACTAACGTGTTTCGTGGTACACCTATTGCAAATTATTTTTTATGATTTTTCTAATAAATTTAAAAAACCTATTTTATGTAAAGCGTTTATTAATACGATGAATATGATGAACTCGAACAAACACAATTACAGAAGAGTGTGCCTTTCTTTTGCTTCACCGTTCTTGAGTAATGATTGTGTCTCTATTTTAGTAATAGTTTTGAGATTTGAAAGGCATGTTATGCATGAGGTCGTTAAACTACGACTTGATTGTTATGATGGAGCTATGCGCACACACATTTTGTTTTGCGCTTTTAACAGAGATATATGAAACGATATTAAAAATTACTTCTTGTACTGGACTAGAAATGGTGATTGCAATTTCCAGTCATGTGGGATCGATCTGAGATAAAGAAAGATGTGTTGTATCTTATACCTTTAAACGAGCAATTCTTGTATATATATATATATAATAAAAATCTCGGAAACGGCTCCAACGATTTGAGTCAACAGTCAGAGTCAATTCATGCCCTAGTAAAGTGGTAAAAACTTTACTAGAAGAGTTTTGAAGCGAAGGCGAAAATCACGTTTTCCAACTTTGTATGATTTGCCTACACTTATATGTGCACATTTATTAAGTAATTATGCACAATTATTACACATGAACACTCGAAAAATCACAGGTTTTGGAAAATATACAAAATCAACAACGCCATTTTTCACTTTCGCGGCAAAATTGATGTTACGTCACATCCCTCAAGTTGTAACATAAGGCCTCTTGTCGTGTTCATGGAGACAGCTTAGGCAATCGATGTTATAAACATAAACGGTATTTCTTATGTTGCTTTTATATTTATTGAAGTGCTTTGTATGTTATTCCAGTGTCTGTTATTGCGAAATTATTGTTATTCTTATCTTTATAAGCGTTAAATTCGAAACATTTGGCATTTAGATAATTGCATATGTGCAATGTTTATTATTTGTCTTTTTTTTTACTAGAACTTCTATTGGAGTTTTTAACACTCGAAAAATCACAGGTTTTCGAAAATTATACAAAATCAACATCGCCTTTTTTTTCTCGCCAAAAACTTTTATTTATATTTATGTTCACTAAATATTTTTAAATAGATGTTGTATTACAAACCCCATGCTGTCCATAGATCGTCTATGGCCTTAAATAACACACAATTATAATGCAATAAAACATAATGTAATTCAATATGTAATTATTTTCGTAACTGTCCACGAGGCTCGCATACAAATCTGTTGTTTCGTTACGAAAAATATAAAAATGTAGCACAAGGACGCCATTTTTATTCTCATGTTGTATCGTCTTGAATTAATGATTGGGTCATTAACCTTCGGGCGACATCTGATGGGTGCTTCGGTAGATGGTCACTTATCGAAAATAATGTGCATAGTGAGTAATTTTTGTATGGTAATTGAGTGAAGAAACGAGCAAGTCGTTCGCCTGATAGTAAGCACACACGTGAGGCCCATACACACACCTTCTCTTAACTCACCCACACATACTTACATACACACCCCCTACATACACATACACTCACACACTCAAAGATACATAACACTTTATTTTACACTTATTATATATTATGTTACCTACCTTTTTTATATAAACTTACAAAATAATAATATAAATTCTACTTCTGTATAGTTATTAACTATAATATTGTAAAAGGACTGCCATGACTTTATTTTCGAGTAACACCTGAGATCGATGGGATATGCTGAAAACCAGCCCTGCACAAACCCTTAGTTTGTGCAGTCTTAGCGCTGAACATATTCCAATTGCCAAATATTTCTTGCATGTATTTTTTTTTTCTTTTGTGTACCATAATGTGATTGTTTAAATATTTAGCAATAAATAATTTTCTATTCTATTCTATTCTATTCTAAGCGTCACCTCTTTCACCGAGGCACGCGCCTCGGGCGCTGTGAAGGTAAAATGTATGGCGCGTAAGGTACCTTTATATACAATGCGCCTAAGGCGCGCGAGCGAGCTCGTACGTATCAATGCTTCATTGTGGTATTCATATATAAAAGTAATCTCCGGACTTATAGAGGAATGTTAATGTGATGACTGACAGCACTGACTATTCAAGCTTCCTGGGAAGTGATAGGTAATTTACCAAAATAATTAAATACTAAACAGCTTGGAACTTGGATACGTGGAATAGGTATTGTTGGTGTGTGAGAACCAAGTTAATTAGTGAAAGCTAGCGGTAGGTCGCGGATTTACCCGATTCAATCGGTATAAAAACCCCATGGACCTATCCTAGAGTCTGTCTATAGTCTGTCTGGATTGTTTACATTCCAAATACAAAATAGTATCTGCATTTCTGTCAACATTGAGTTATGTACATCAACAGAATCAGGAAAAATAGACGCATCAACAATTTTCTTCGCAGCCTACTAAATCTACAAAATACTTTACAAAAGTGCTCAAGCCCACTACCAGTGGGTAGCGTTCGCGTCATGCTGGCGGCATTGCCTCTCTGAATTGCAATGCTAATACGTTGAGCCAAATAAGTGCCAGCATGTCGATCACGCGTCGCTTCAACCAGGTGCTCTGATATTTTTTTGAAAATAGAATGAGCTCCCGGTCCCCACTGGCCCAGTTTCTAAGCACCAAAAGTTTTACAAGTTTTAGTTGAAGAAAAATAACATCCAGCAGTTTTTCCGAAGTCTTACTATGTACGTAATGTATGTTACATTACGTACATCGATACGGTAGATAGAACATGCAACTCGTTTCCTTTCTTGTGCAACAACACTTAGTTAATTGAGCTCGTTCATTGGATTAAATTACAATTTTTCTTTACAATTTAGACCTTATTGTTATGAAAATTTAAGAAAAAATCTAAACATATACATAATTAATTAGCCTTGTGTTAATCTCGCAAAAACTCGTAAATGGCTCATCCGAATTAATTGTGTAATTTTTTTCTTATGTGTGTTACCTCACCCTGTATCCACGTGAATCGATTCTGAAGTTTTTTTTTGTTTCAAAGCTGGTGCTTTCCTATTGGTCTCATTTAAATTTGGTCAAGACCAGGTCAGTAGTTTTTGAGTTATCAAAAATAATGCGTGTTTAACACATTGAATTTGATCAAGGTTCCCAAGATAAAGCGGTGAAGTCGGTTTTTTTAAAGCTTTGATTGCGTTTTTGTATATAATACCTAATACAGTTTTATTTGCCTATATTTTCTAAAACGAAACTTAAACTATATACAGCAAAGACCTAAGTTACCTACGAGAGCTTATGGGTAATTCAAGTGCTCAAGCCCACTACCAGTGGGTAGCGTTCCCATCATGCTGGCGGCATTGCCTCTCTGAATTGCAATGCTAATACGTTGAGCCAAATAAGTGCCATCATTTCGATCACGCGTCGCCTCAACCAGGCGCTCTGATAGATCATGTTTATGTGAGAAAACCGGGTCTTTTCGCGCTTTTATTTTCAAAATAATGCTATTTTGAAAATAAATAGCGCGAAAAGACCCGGTTTTCTCACATAAACATGATTGAAGTTCGCGAAAGTTTAAAAAAGCTCTGATACTGATGGTCTTTTCGCGCTTTTATTTTCAAAATAGCGCGAAAAGACCCGGTTTTCTCACATAAACATGATTGAAGTTCGCGAAAGTTTAAAAAAGCTCTGATACTGATGGTCTTTTCGCGCTTTTATTTTCAAAATAGCGCGAAAAGACCCGGTTTTCTCACATAAACATGATTGAAGTTCGCGAAAGTTTAAAAAAGCTCTGATACTGATGGTCTTTTCGCGCTTTTATTTTCAAAATAGCGCGAAAAGACCCGGTTTTCTCACATAAACATGATTGAAGTTCGCGAAAGTTTAAAAAAGCTCTGATACTGATGGTCTTTTCGCGCTTTTATTTTCAAAATAGCGCGAAAAGACCCGGTTTTCTCACATAAACATGATTGAAGTTCGCGAAAGTTTAAAAAAGCTCTGATACTGATGGTCTTTTCACGCTTTTATTTTCAAAATAGCGCGAAAAGACCCGGTTTTCACACATAAACATGATTGAAGTTCGCGAAAGTTTAAAAAAGCTCTGATACTGATGGTCTTTTCACGCTTTTATTTTCAAAATAGCGCGAAAAGACCCGGTTTTCACACATAAACATGATTGAAGTTCGCGAAAGTTTAAAAAAGCTCTGATACTGATGGTCTTTTCGCGCTTTTATTTTCAAAATAGCGCGAAAAGACCCGGTTTTCACACATAAACATGATTGAAGTTCGCGAAAGTTTAAAAAAGCTCTGATACTGATGGTCTTTTCGCGCTTTTATTTTCAAAATAGCGCGAAAAGACCCGGTTTTCTCACATAAACATGATTGAAGTTCGCGAAAGTTTAAAAAAGCTCTGATACTGATGGTCTTTTCGCGCTTTTATTTTCAAAATAGCGCGAAAAGACCCGGTTTTCTCACATAAACATGATTGAAGTTCGCGAAAGTTTAAAAAAGCTCTGATACTGATGGTCTTTTCGCGCTTTTATTTTCAAAATAGCGCGAAAAGACCCGGTTTTCTCACATAAACATGATTGAAGTTCGCGAAAGTTTAAAAAAGCTCTGATAGATTTTTGAAAATAGAATGAGCTCGCGGTCTCCACGGGCACAGTTTCTCGACAAACAGCTCAAAAGTGTAACAACAACCGAGGTTCCCATATTTACGCCGATTGCGCTGTAATGATATGATATTATGGGTTAGATTAATTGCATTGTTATGTTTGTATCAACTTTTTATTATAGAATAGACGATATTCTTTGCGTTTACTGTCAATGCGACTTATTGCATGATTCTCGTGTATTTTTCTATTGCGAGCTAATTATAAATGACTATGAAATGAGGTATGTCGATTTTCACTTTCAGTAACTGTTAGTTACCTTTAATGGACTGCTAACAAGTGTACATTAACATATGTGAGTTCATTATAGATGGTACACTAGCTAACCTAATAAGCAAATAAAAAACAACTCTATCGTGATAAATTTAGAAAGCAAAAATTTACGCTTGAGGCGGGGATTGAACCCGCGACCATAGTGTCCTGCCCTATTGCTCTAACCGATGAGCTACTCAATAATAATAATGCTAATGCTATATAAATAGAACTCTGTCACTAGCTGGCAATTCCAAATTGGTACATAAACGACGGACTTCGGAGATAACAAACATAGAAAAAATACAACGGAATTTAGAACCTCCTCTTTTTTGTATTCCATAGAACAATAATATATTGCTTAGTATTCAAAACAATCATATGTAACACAAAACAAAATACTTGCTTAAGAAATATTGGCAATTGGAATATATTCAGCACTAAGACTGCACAAACTACCTAAGGGTTTGTGCACGGCTGGTTTTCGGCATATCCCATTTATCGAACTAGGTTGTTGAGAATAAGACTGCTTTCTAAGCAAGCGTATGACCACTATCTCACCTAATGGAAAACGATGACGCGGCCGAAGATGTAGCATGCTAGATATTAGTTCTACTACTTCACGTACAGATGACTAACGTAGAATCAAAACGCTTTGAGCAAACTGGAGGTATATTAAAGTAAAAATAATTGTTATCACAGATATTCAATAGTGTCCTACTCGTATACTATCTTTACTTTTTCCACAAATGCTTACTATATGGCCCCCCAGTTTGAACCGTACCAAACAACACGCCACTCCGCGTCTACCTGCTTCTATTTTCACGTTTTGATGCATACACTATACCTGTTACCCACACTGTTTGCTTTTCAAACACACCCGATAATACTTTGAGCTCAAACACAATGTGGACAAAGCGCATAATATTCTAAAGTAAGGATTGCCCATTTTTATTGTAATATTATTGGTTTTTATCGTTTTTATGCTTCACATTTGTTAAATTTTTGTCCATCTGTTTTTATTCTAATTATTATTACTGTTATTATTATTTTATTTTATCTTTCACTTAAACTTTTTGAAGAAAAGTTTTGTAATTATCTTATTGTAATAATGTTAATCTATTTAAAATTAATTCTAATTTAAGATAAATTTAGACATGATTTGAAGTGTATTGTTATTATCTAATTAATGTTGCGTTTGTAAGTGAAATAAATATAATTAATGTTGTAATTAATAAGTGAATCCAATCTATCTTATCCTAATTATGTAACTTTTTTATTTTATTATTTTTATTTTTTATATTTAACAGTGGACGGAAGAGACTGTAACCCACGACACAGGACTTTTCCTAGTGTGGGATCCTGGGCTCCCCTACACAATAATAACATTGTTGTTATTGATAGTGTTAGTACCAATAAGTTCAAGAAATAAATGATATTAACCGTAAATAGAAAGAGAAGATATAAACACAACACAACTGTATACAACAACAAATAATAAAGTTCTGTCCCAGTACCTAACTGAATAAAAGAATATATTTGGAAATTCAAAATCAGTTTATTTATCTTCATAAAGGTACAAATAGTTTAACTATGCATTTTTAAGTTGGGTACGAAATTGGTACTACTTTGTGAGAGCTGGTGCCTGATGTAGGTTTCGTTAGAAACCTATATTACAGGTCACCAGGACCCTCCCGTAGCAGGAACGATTTACATTGTCGTAAACGATTTATATTGTTTTAATTTACCTACGATTAACTAAGTAAATGTTGTTAATGATTAGAAATGTATTTATATATTATACTAGCTGCGCCCCGCGGTTTCACCCGCGTTGATAATGATGAAAAGTGATGATGATGATGATGATGAAAAATAGATGTTGGCCGATTCTCATAGATACCGGATAAGCACAAAAAATTTCATCAAAATCGGTCAAGCCGTTTCGGAGGAGTATGGCAACGAAAACTGTGACACGAGAATGTTATATATATAGATTTATATTGCTGTAGCGTCCAGTATTGTCGGAATAGTTGACATGTTATAACACGTATGACAAACTCATCGTTTTTTCGAGCTTGCGATGGCTCAACACGGATTTGCTACTTTCATCTATATTTATCGACTTGGTCGATTTCATTATGAAGATCGTGTCGAATTGCGGTTTAGTTTACCTAAATCGTGACTCTCTCTCGTAACCTTACACAGTCGTGACTGTGAAAGTGGAACTGGTATCTGAAAACAATGTATAAGGCAGGAAAATAAAGCATCGCCACACAGGCTGTATTTGACTCGAACGGATGGGACTGGGACGCAGGCACGGCCGATTGTTTGAACCAAATGAGTATATAGGAATATAGATAAGATAAGATAATGTTTATTGCCAGAAAAGCTATATATATATATATATATATACCAGAGAACCCGTCGAGGTGAATCAAACGAGCCCAAACTTTATGAGTTGGTATAGTTTAGTACAAAAATTCCTACGGCCATTTCCCGACTCAGACAAAATAACACACCGACAAATAGACAATAGGACAGGTGAAGCCAAAAAACCTTGTTATATTGAACTACTAAGAATGCAAGATAGTGATAACTTACTATCAAAGCTTATTGGTAAGGTCAATTACTATGGATTGCAATGCTAATAATTATATTTTTAACTATCTACGGGCCAATTGCCTATGTTTCCTAAAACTATATACATCTAAACATCAAAGACCTAAGTTACCTACAAGGCATCGAGCTTATAGGTAACTCAAGTGCTCAAGTCCACGGCTCATATATTCTATAATTACTCTCTTCTTACACCATATCTCTTTTACTTGCAGGTGGATACTCAGTAGAACACATAGACAAACTGTGCCTCTCCCTGCTCAGGCAATATGGTAAATGCGTCAAGATGGAGGGGTTGCTCGGCCGTCCAGATATGTTATTCGTCTTCGATGCCAGTGAGGTGGAGAGGGTGTTTCGTGGAGAAGACGGGGCGCCACATAGGTGGGAGGAAGTTTACTTATTATTGTAAAGTCGCGTGTTGCCAGAAAAAAAAGGATTCCAAAACTAAAATATGTATTGGTTACCAAGTCTTTAGAGACTACAATAATTTAAACGCAAGCAAAGCTTAAAAAAACCGACTTCACCGCTTTATTTTCGAAACACTTGATCAGATTAAATACGCATTATTGAGATTTTGATGATTCTTTTTTTATTTAAAAGCTGGTGCTTTTCATGTGGTCCCATTTAGATTTTATCAAGATCTTATTAAAAGATTTTATTGAGTAGTTTTTGAGTTATCCTAAATAATGCGTAATTAAACCATTGAATCATATCAAGGGTTCTAAAGACAAAGAGGAGTCGGCTTATTTTAACTTTGCTTACGTTTAAATTATTTTATAATTGACGCTACTAGTATAAACGTCATTAACTCATTTTTAAACAGAGTATACTTAGAATTAGTAACAACTAAGCAATCAACTTATTCCAGGCCATCAATGCCGTCTTTAAATTATTACAAGCATACTCTGAGGAAAGACTTTTTTGGTGCTGAAGAAAATTGTGCTGGCGTTATTGCTGTGTGAGTACATAATTCATTTGTTTATTTATTCATATATTATATACTTGTCAACCAACTTCAAAAAAGGAGGTACTCAATTCGACTGTTTGTATTTTTTGTATGTATTTTACGCGATAATTCCACCAATTATGAATCGATTTTGATGTTTTTTTTTATTTGGTAGATTATACTTCAGAATTCCCATATAAATTTTATCGAAATCGATCAAGCCAAAACAAAAATATAAGAGGTGAAGTCGGCTTTTTTTAAGCTATGCTTATGTTTAATTATTATACTTTTTAAATCAAGTGGACAATTCTTGAATAAATGTGCATCAAGTTAAAACGGGTGATATTTGCAACTCTCGTTAACTGTGGCAAATATTATCTTGTACAATCCTATCTATATTATAAATTTTGTGAGTAAGTGTGTAAATTTCTTCCCTCTTCACGCTACAGCTGAACGGATTTGGATAAAATTTGGAATGTATATAGCTTATACCTTGGATTAATACATAGCCTACTTTTTAACATGATAATAGCAGGCGAAGACGCGGGGTACGGATAATAAGTAATATTTTTTAACAGGCATGGTGAATCTTGGGCAGCGTTTAGAACTAAAGTATCAAGAGTTGCACTAAGCGCAGGCGCGGCGGCTCAATACACGGTTCCTGTTGCTGAAGTAGCTGATGCTTTCGTTGAAAGGTAGGTAAAGTACGCACAAAGGGATAAAAAGAGTAACCATACTGCTCCTCCATTCTGTATCCGTAAAAAAACGTATTCTCGGATAGTGTTCAGTGGGACTAATACGAGTTTAAAACGCTTGCAAAAACTTTATTTCGAAGCGTTTTGTTCCATACGTTTACTTCCAAGGTGTATGGAAGTAAATGGAAGGAAACAGGATCAAGTTTTTACTGCCAAGATAAAGTTTTTTAGGGTATCTACAGGCCAATTGCCTACATTTCCTAAAACTAAACTAAAACTATATATAGCAAAGAACAAGACATCGAGCATATAGGTAACTCAAGTGCTCAAGCCAAAGTTAGATTATTTTACTTTATAATTAAACTGACGCCTAGCATTGATAACGCTGTTTAGCTTTTCTATAGAGTTTTGTTTAAATTTCAGTTCACAAGGTAATAGATTCGGTATTATTGTTGGCTAGCCATTAGTAATACGTACGCAAGCTACGTACGTAAAACCGTACAAACGTACGTAGTAGTTTATAGACTCCATTACGGTATAATTTTTTGGGGAAACTGTACATAGGGAGAAACTATTTTCGAATGGAAAGCCAATAGAGATACTTAAGTTTACTGTGTAAGTGAAAACTACGACACAACCGCACTTTATTTATATAAAATTGACAATTTTGCCTTTATTTATATAAAATTGACAATACAAAATAGCAATATTTGTAACATGTAGCCAGCATCTTTACCCAAGGCTTGAAGAGTAGATAGGACTTATGGATAGGATATATAGGATTTCTGTTGACATGAAATACTGAAATCTGAACTTATTTCAATTAAAATCTATACGGGAAGTTAAACCTTTGTCAAAGTATCAACCCATTATCAATATATATCTTGTGTCGTTACCTATTATTATGCTACTACGTCGATCTACGCAACATTGCGTAGTATGTATCTATATACAGGGTGATTTATAAAATACATTAAATCTTTTGGAACATCATTCCAATAGAGACAAACGCCTTCCGTAGTACGGCTAATGCAAATTCTGTTTTATGATTTTTCAAATAAATTTTAAAGTATAATATTTATCTTCTCTGTTCAGTCAATGGTGTCAAATGTCACCTGTCGTTTCCGTGCATATTAAAAGACGCCGCGCGGCGATGCCGTTTTTTGTGAGACAGTGTAGCTTTAACAACTATTAATTAAGGATTGTATATAATACATCATATTAATACGGAAAATTTTACATTAGGAAGAAAGCCCTACAAATAAATAAGCTAAGGGTTAGAAAAGGAATAAGGCCCTGAGATCTTTTTGGTGTTTTAAAAATAACCCAGTATAAGTAGGTAGCGGGTATACCTATACAGGTATATATCTGGTGTAAGCATTTAGTAGTACGACATAGTTACTGACGTTGGTCTACAAAGGTCTGATCCGATGATCCAACAATCGAATATCACATTCTTGGTGGTCTCAGTGTCTCGACAATAACAACTATTATGAATAATAATACGAAAACAGACGGAAGGAATTATAATAATTCTCCCATTTAGTTGAAATCTAACTCGTTTGGGAATAACGTTGGCATATTACTTATATATAACGTAGGTATTCTGTCACTCTATATAGGTAGGTACCACGGAGTATCTTACATTAGGACCAAATAAAACGAATATAAAATATCGACGCGTGATCAAAATGTTGGTTCTTATTTGGCCCAACGTAATTGTAATTCAGCGGCAAAGCTGCTAGTGTGGTGGAAAGACTACCCAACGGTAGTGGGCTTAAGCACTTGAGTTACTTATAAATTCGGTGCCTACTAGGTTGCTTAGTTCTTAGCTGTATATTAGTTAAGTTACAGGAAATGTAGGCTATAAGCCCGAAGATATATAATTAATTAATAAATTATAGTGGGCTATTACCAAAAAAATATAAGTTTAAAGGTAACTTGTGAAAAACTGTTTCTATTTCTGGACATTGACTACTATGGGCCAATAACTCCTAAAACTAAGCTATATACAGCAAAGACCTTAGTTACCTACAAGACATCGAACTTATAGGGAACTCAAGTGCTCAAACCCACTAAGAATGTATTAGGAAATAGCCATATTCAAACCACGGGCCAACTATCACTTATTATTACCATCATCACTTTCCATCAGGTGAGATAGTGGTCAACTGCTTGCCTATTCAACTTAAAAAAAAAATGCCAAAATTGTTTTTTGTGTGTAAATCTAAAATCAATATTTATACTAACGCTAGAAAATGCTGATTGGAGCATACCTACATTAAGTAAGTTATGTTTTAAAAACAATGCTGTCATGTCATGCATGCCTCAAGTCGTATACAAAGTATTTTCAACCGACTTCAAAAAAGGAGGTTCCTAATTCGACTGTCTGTTTTTTTTGTTGTACTCCCGAAATGGGCAGACTTCATGTTTTTTTACACCTTGTTTACAACACAGTTATACAATTAAGACTACTTAGTGCTTACTTACTTAATAATGTATTTTTTCAGATTACGAGAAATGAGAGATAAAAATCAAGAAACGCCTGATGATTTTTTGAACGAAGTTCATAAGTGGTCTTTAGAATGTAAGTATTAAACCTAGTCGGTTTGGTTATGGACTAGTTCTAGAATAATTCTGCTATATATTTGTGTATTTTAATAAATTTTATTCATTAATTTTATCGCACCACCATCCCACATTGTCTTTTCGATTATCTTTCCATTCAAAGGTTGTCTGGAAGAGCTCGCTCTTAGCGATAAGATCGCCCAATGCACCTATCTTTATAAGTTTCTCTGTAAGTTGTAGGTATTAATATTTTGGTGTCAATAAAGAGTTTTTTTATTGTATTGTATTGTATGTTATCATTCTGAATAATTGAAACGCAAGCAAAGCTTTAAAATACCAACTTCAACTCTTATATTTTGGTTTTGGGATGATCAATTTCGACAAAATTTATATGGGACCACCTCTGAAGTATCCTCTCCATAATATACAATCAAGAAAAAAAACAAAAAAAAAACATCAAAATCGATGAATAGTTGGCGGAATTATCGCGTAACATACATAAAAAAAGAAATAAAGTCGAATTGAGAACTTCCTTTTTTGAAGTCGGTTGAAAAGAATAAAGAATATGAATAAATGATTAAATGTATTATGTACTTATACAGCAATAACGTCAGCACAATTTTCTTCAGCACCAAAAAAGTATTTACTCAGAGTGTGCTTATAATAATTTAAACATCTCTTAAATTGCGTTCTTGGTACAGTAAACATACCTACAGTCTAAAAATGTTATTAATAACCCACTCCTGACTGTAACTGGTGCAAAGGTGCCCATGACGCTGGCACAATTTCCACGCTGGATAGCAATGCCCAGCCTTTGCACCAGAAACGAGCCGGAGCGGGAGTCACCATTGCTTTCCCTTATTCGGCGCCATATCTCGATGACTTTTTAACCGACTTCAAAAAGGAGGTTCTTAATTCGACGGTATGTTTTTTTTTCGTTTATTGTATGTTACGCGATGTCTCCGCCAATTATGAATAGATTTAGATATTTTTTTTTTGTATACTTCAGAGTTGGTCCCATATACAATTTATCGAAATCGGTCTAGCCAAAACCGAAATATAAGCAATGAAGTCGGTTATTTTAAGCTTTGCTTGCGTTTCAATTATGTTTTTTATGCTGAATTGGCATGCATTTGACCACTATCTCACCTGATGGAAAGTAATATATGAATATGTTAATATAATTAAATAAAATGTTCCAGCTCTAGGTCTAATAGCTCTAGACACCCGCTTGGGTTGTTTCGATGCCCCCGAGGGGTCTGAAAGCCAGCGCCTCATCGACGCCGTCCATACGTTCTTCATTAGTGTGGGTGAATTGGAATTGAGAGCACCCTGGTGGAGGATCTACCCCACTGCTATGTTCAGGAGATATGTTGCTGCGCTTGACACAATCCTCAGGTAAAAAACAAGTAATAATTGAAATTCAAGCTAAGCTTTTTTTTATGATTGAGGCAACCCTTGAAAACTATCTCACCTGATGGGATTCATTCATCAATTTTAAATGAGACCACATGGGAAGCACAAGCTTTCAAATAAAAAAATCGAAATCGGTTCACCTAGAAAAAAGTACTCACACACATAAAAAAATGATTCGAATTGAGAACCTCCTCCTTTTTTGAAGTCGGTAAAAAGGAGCTTCTTCAGCATCTCCTTGTTTTTCTCTCAATGAGTGCGATCGGCACATCATTAATGTTATAGTAAAACCCGTGGACATTGACGACGTCTTGTTTGTCGATTTAATTTAAAAAAAAAACTCATTCAACCCTCCTTTCAATGCTTTTGTTTTGACGACCCAGTTGGCGCAGTTGACAGGTGTCCGCCCTCTGCGCCCGTGGATTCTGGGTTCGATTCCCAGCAGGAGCACAAATTCCTTCCCAAGGGATATTTGTGCTTCTGCTTCTGCGTGTAATGTGTGTGTGATGTGAATGTTTCCGGCACCCACGATACAAGTCTTTGAACTTAGAGCCACCGGAGCCTTGACTTTGATCGGTACGGACACCACGCTCATGTAGAGTTGGCTCGGGCAACTACATGTCAATATGCTTATGCTTATCAGCGATAGCTGCTTCTTATCAAGTTAAAAATCAAATCCAATTTAACTAAACTGCTTTGTTAGAGTTAAGTTTCTGAACTCCACTAACGCGGGTACGGGTTCGTTCTTTCCTGTCAAAAACACAATTTCACTCACTAGTAGTCAAATGCTTGCCTATCGAGAGTAAAAAAAAAGTAGTGAATTTATGTGTTTTCGGTTCTGGTAGATTCGGTGTATAGTTAATGTCACTGGCACAATACTAGCCCTCGAAAATTGTGCGGGCTTGTGAGTGTGAAAGCGTGACATTTATGGTATGTTCATACTTCACATAACTATAATGTATATAATATACAATAAGTTTTTCTTGTAATTTATTTTTTAAGTTATGTTAATTTATGCTAATCTTAGAAACTTGAATTTGTGAAACTTGCCAGATGACTATAATAATAAATGATGTAGTCGCTTTTTAATTAAATGTTTGTTAATACGACCTTTGCCCACGGTTTCACCCGCGATTATCCAATGGCTTGAAACACTAAATATGTCGACTTACTTTGTAGTCGACTAGTTTCGGACAAATTAGTTGTCAGTTTTTAAGCTACCATGGTCAGTTTCACTATAAATGTTTGTATCAATAACGTGATATTTACCATGTATTTCGTTTGTTTTGAGTTTCCGATATTTTGGCACTGTTGCAAGCACCATGATCACGGAGTAACTGGAGTAGTGCGGGTGGATGAATATTTAGATTTATGAGCATATGAAACGGTGTACCCGCTTTCGTAATACATGGTAAATATCCCGTTATTGATACAAACATTTTAATTAGTTGTCCTCCATCAGAATGAGTCAGACGCGCGAAACGCGGAGACGAGCGGCTTTGCCTAATTGGTCCGAAACTAGTCGACAAAGTATGTTGACATTTTGACGTGTTTCAAGCCGAATATAGTCTACCTATTTCAAGAGGGCTATGTACAATTTACCTTAACATTTTCAGAAGTCATCTGTCACCAACATACACACGTAACATTTCTCAACTTTCGGACTGGCTCTTTTTTGCCATAAATTACTTCATGATAGTATAACATGAAAATGAAAATGAAAATTTATTTATTTTGCAAAGAAAGACATACTATGCTGTGGGCCCCAAACTAGGCAAACCCTGTATCTTGGGAGCCCGATATGGTTAACAATTATAAAGAAATGCCTGTCTGTACGGGAATATCGAATTATCTAATATATATATATTATAATATAAATAAATATACAAAGTTATTTACAAAAAAGAGGTGAAATGAATACATTATTAGAATATTAGAATTAAGATCATAAAATACACATATTCAGTATCTACTCGAAGTTTAGAAGAACCAACTATTTTACACATCTTTATTAAAATTGCCTCGTTCGTATGTCTGTCTGTAATTCCAATCAAAATTTTTCATAAATGATTAAATAACTAAGCACACCTATTCGTATATAGTTTTGGCGATTTTCCACTAATATGGTTCAATCATCAGACCAGCTCTAGAGAGCTCTAGAGAGCTGGTCTGATGATTGAACCAGGTGGCCATAAGAACTTGGCCGTTTGATTGGTTAGATCCGCTTTTGCATTTTAAGCTGCGAAGTTTTCTTCCCGAGGGAAATTTGTATTCCTGGTTCTGGGTGTGATTGTGTGTGTTGAACTGTGATGAATCAAGAATCAAGAATAATTTATTGAGAACTGACAAATTGATGTGACTGTTTCCAGCACCCATGCTACAAACTTAGTGCGTGAAAAGCTTTTTTTTATGTTAAACAATTAAATATCTTTATATTATTATATTATTCTTATATACGTGTGTATGTGACTGAACTTTTCCTAAGCGCCTGGACTGATTTAGATGTTTTTTGTGTGTTTTTAAGTGGATTTTAGATTGGTTCGATTCGATTAATAATGTTATTTTAATTTACGCGGGATAAGCCGCGGGTAGACGCTAGTATTATATACAAAGCGTGTCCGGTGAATATACTCACTTTCAAGTGAAATCTGTTAGGTTGGTAACGCCTGATATAATTCCAACTTCAACATGCTATTTTACGATATTTAAAATAGGATCTATAAGGTTACAATTTTATTGCGTCAACTGTGTACATAGATCGAGATACATCCTACTAATATTATAAATCCGAAAGTTTGTGTGTGTGTGTATTAAAGCTTATTGTAAATGAATGACTATATTAAAGGATGCATGGAGGCAAACTGCACAAGCGTTTTCTGGCAACTACATTATATAGATATACCTAGGTTAATATCATTCCTGTATTAGTCTTTAAGAGTGTTTTAAAAAAGTGAAAAAAAAATTGCGCCGCCGCGATTCTTGCCAGGTTCTTCTCGAGATGGCTGTGATTTTGCGAATCTGACAGTAGAGTCATTAACTTTCATGAGTGCCTCTTTGGAGCTCATGTAAAAAAACGATTTGAATTTGAATTTGAACCATATTTTACAGTGTCACTCTAAGCCACGTAGAGAAAGCACTAGAGGAGTGTCGGGCGAACGGCAGCAGCAAGTCGCTACTTCAGGACCTGGTGGCAGCAGCTGGACCGAGGGTTGCTGCTGTGGCAGCGCTAGACATGTTCCTAGTGGGAATTGATACGGTGAGAAATGTATTTTATTTATTTATAAGGAAATCAATGTACAGTAGATTAGACTCAGTTAGAGAGATTACTCAGTTGATTAGAGATATATAATATAATACTGAGAATTAAGCCCCGTTGATATTTTTCCTTTCAAATTCATGACTTTAATTTTTCTTAGTATAGCTATATAAACAAAAATGTATCTTTTAATTGCTACAAATTTATTACATTATTCCTTGTTGCAGACATCAAATGCGGTAGCGTCAACCCTGTACCAGTTGTCATTGAGGCCAAATGTGCAAGAGAAGATGTATCAAGAAATTACCAAAGCCTTAAATGGAAAACCTATGAAACCAGGCGATGTAAACCAAATGCCATATTTGAAAGCATGTATCAAAGAAGTAATGAGGTAAAAATTTAAAGTTAATCAATTTATTTACATAGGCCCCATAGAGGCACTCATGAAATGTAATGATTGTACTGCCAGATTGGCAAAATTACAGCCATCTCGAGAAGAAGCTGGTGAAAAACTCGGCGGCGCATTTTTCAAATTTTTTTTGAACACCCTTAAATGACTAATACAGGAATTATATATTATTAACCTAAATTTCTATATTATGTAGTCGCCAGAAAGCGTTTGTGCAACTTGCCTTTATATCCTACTAGCCATGCCCCGCGGCTTCGCCCGCTATTATCAAGTTAAAAAGTAGCATATGTGTTAATCTTATGTATAATCTATGAACATTGCAAATTTCATCCAAATCCGTTCAGCCGTTAAAGCGTGAAGAGGGAACAAACATACTTACACACAAACTCTCAGATTTATAATATTAGTAGGATAGTAGGATATATGCATCCTTGTCATTAGTCCCTTATGATATAAGTCCTTTAAATTATCGTTATGCATTATTTTTTGTTGGTAAATTAAATGTTTTTAAAATATATTATGTATAATCATACTAGCCATACCCTGCAGCTTGCCCACGTTTATCAAGTATAAAAATATTTTATTTGATTTAAGAATTAAATAAGGTTTTATTTTAAAGTTCTATATTATTATGTTTCAGAATGTACCCAGTTGTTATCGGAAATGGCAGACAACTCAGTAAAGATACTGTTATTTGTGGCTACAATATACCGAAAGGCGTAAGTTTATATATAATGTATATTTTAAGTTTATGTAGTTTTCATTGGTCTTTTATACATTAAATTGTTGTAATTTTCGTATTTGAAATAACATTATATTCATGTGAAATAAAAATGTCTGCCATTCCAAGTGGGAATGAGGTACCTATGTCATATAATTTTGTCGATAAAAAAGGCAGAAAAAATGTGTGTAGACCGACTTAAAAAATGTGGCTCTATATTCCATGCATTTTTATTCATTCATATTGTGTTGATATAAGAGAATACATAATACATAGTACGGTACATAGTAAATCGATTTATCCGAGACTTTATCGCCTAACACACGAGTATGTATGTTCGGTGACAATACACCAATATGGTACCATGGAGCTGGTCTGATGATGGAGACGGAAGATGGCCTTAGGAACTCTGAACTAAACAAAATAAACCTATTTGGGCTCGTTTGATCCTCTTGCCGAGTTCTCTGGTTATATAACTTTTTATTCCTTTAATATTTACAACTAGCTGCGCCTCGCGGTTTTACTCGCGTAGGCATTCCGGGATAAAAAGTAACCTATATGTTAATCCAGGTTGTCAGCTACCTCCATACCAAATTTTATCAAAATTGGTCCAGCTGTTTGAGCGTGGAGAAGTTATAAACAAACAAACACACTCGCATACTTTTGTTTTTATAATATTAGTGCTTGATTTTTTTAAAAAAATTAAAAGTATTACTGTCTTGTTATATTTCAGACGCAGGTTATCTTCCAGCATTACGTAATGGGCAATAGCGATGACTACTTCACAAGCGCTTCAGAGTTCCGCCCCGAGCGCTGGATGCAGCGGAACCCTGGCCAGAAACATCACGCCTTCGCGTCTTTACCTTTTGGCTATGGCAAGCGAATGTGCTTGGGAAGGCGGTTTGCAGAGCTAGAAATACATACTGTGATTGCTAAGGTACATACAAACAAACCAACGCATTCACATTCTTGTCCCCACATTTAGTTCAAATACTTGTATGATGAGTGCTGGATACATTCACATGTCACACGCCCAGAACCAGAAGCACAAATCATGCCGGGATTCGAACCCATGACCCACGGCGCAATGCAACATCCGTTTATGGTTGATATACCAAGGGTGTGGACGAAGCGTTTTTCTTCCACATTTATTGTACGTGGTGGTCAAAACTGTGGTCACGATGGTGGTCAAAAGTTTGCCTATCATGAAAAAAAAACGTTTATTTTTATTCAAACTGTTTTTTTTCTTTCTGTAATCATAATAATTTAATACAATTATTCATCAATCCGTGTATTTAACTGCATAATGGGGTTATTGGTAAAATGCGAACGTCTGTGTTATAAAAGAGCAACCACGCTTAAAAACGCGTAAAAAAGTATATTTACTTCTTCGGGTTTAAGATTTTTTTGTATATTAACTTGTTATTAGGATCTAATTACTACCACTAGAACTTAATTAATAACCTTTATCTCTGTGGCTATCTACAGAACTATTCATGCACTCTACATTCCAACTACATTTTCATTACAAAAAGTCGATTATCTTTTTCAGATTATTCAAGCATTCAAAATGGAGTACCACCACGAGCCCATGGACTACCACATTCATCCAATGTATACTCCCAACGGTCCTATAAAAATTAAACTTATTGAACGATAGTAAAAAAAAATGTTACCGTTTTATACAATAACACTTAGAAGAACCACAGAATACCATAAAGTACAAAAAAATCGCTACTATTTGATGGGTTTTCACTTTCACATTCACAGCCTACACTAAGTTCGATGACTTGTGTCGTGGGTGCCGTAAAACATTCACATCACACACGACCACGACCAAGTGACCTTCGGAAGAAAACTTGTGTTAGAATTTTTTAAACTTTCGCGAACTTCAATCATGCTACTAACCCAGAAAACCGACTTTTCGCCCTTTTAATTACAAAATAGCATTATTTTAACTAACCTCCACGTTTCGGCAGGGTTGCACCGGCCGTGGTCACGAGAGACTCGAGACTCAGTCTCGCGCGAAAAGACCCGGTTTTCTCATATAAAAACTTGTGTTCCCGCCGGGAATCGAACCCGATACCCCCCAGCTTAGAAGGCAAACGCTCACCTAACCACCAAAAAAGTTAGTGAGTTCAAACGGGAATTAGCACGTTTTGAGCTTTGTTGATGTCTAGATGTTGTTATGCGAGGTGGGACGCGACGGCGAGTGCACTCATCCTGAAGAAGGCTTCCGTATGAAGCCGAAACAATTTTAGTTATAGCTTGATTTAAAAAAACTTTTGAAAGTATTATTTGTTTTCAAATGCATGTTTGGCTAAGTTTACATAACTGTATAGTACAGTGGAAGTTTACCACTTTTTAACCTGTGGCCAAAGTACCTGGAAAGAGTCAACGTTATATAGTATATATATATATATACTTAGATCCCTTATAAGTTGAAAGCGATTTGACACAAACCAATCGATAATTTTCCTGCTCTCTTTACAGAATAATAAATAAAATCTATTATAATAAATAAATGTACCTAAATATGTTGCTCAATTATATCATAGAATTTAAAACTTGTAGATAGGTACCTATTACGCGTAATGTGCGATGATATGCAAGTAATTGATTATTTATGGCTTCTACACCCTGGATGCATTTGGTTCGAACGGATAGGCGTGGGGGCAGCGCTGCAAGACGCGACCGCGCCCGCGTTCCTTCACGCCACCCGTTCGAGCCAGGTGTGTCCAGTGTGTGCAGCTAATACGTTATTGTACATATGTTTTATTGTACGTAAGAATACAATATGTTACAGTTTTGCAATAAATATTATTTTACGATACGATTATTGTTTTTTTGATCCCAAATGTAATGATGTTTAGACATTTTGTAATATATCATTGTATTTCTAATAAGCATTACAATTCAAATTTGTTTATTCACATGGGCCCCATAGAGGCACACATGAAAGTTAATGTATTTCAAAAAGAAGAACCTGGCAAGAAACTCAGAGGCTCAGAGAAAGTTCAAAGACATGCATTGTGATAACATCACACCCAGAACCAGAAGCACAAATCTCCCTTGGGAAGGAAAATTGTGCTCTTGTCGGGAATCGAACCCAGGACCCACGGCGCAGAGACTTGCCCACCGCGCTAACTGGGTCGTTAGTTTTCAATACTTATAATAAATCTGTGAAAAAGCTCTTATACAATCTTATATTGAAGTGCTTTGACGTGGCCACTATGTCATCCTATACAAAGCGATAGTGCTGCTCCTATTTTTACCGACTTCACAAAAAAGGAGGAGGAACGTTTTTTTTATGTTTGTTGACTCATAACTTCTTTCCAAGCGAACCGATTTCGATTTTTTTATTTTTTAGTTTGAAAGATGTTGCTTTCTAATTGGTCCCATTTAAATTTGATCAAGATCTGATCAGTAGTTCTCGAAATATCGTCAATAATACATATTCTGTGGACTACATTGACGATGTTCATGAATGGGAGAAGACGCTGGTTCTCGAAACACAGTGTAAACTACTTCGGGAACCAGAGGCTTCAGAATCTTTATTGTATCATCTAAATTTATGTCAATAAATATTTGATTGATTTGATTTGATTTGATGTTCTCGTTTTTAACCGACTTCAAAAGTTACTTCATAACTTCTTTCGTTGTGAGCTGATTTTGATAATTATTTTTTTTATTTGTAAGCTGGTGCTTTCCATGTGGTCCTATTAAAATTTGGTCAAGATCTGATCACTAGTTTTTGAGTTTGTTTAATACGTTGAATCTGATCTAGGTTTCGAAGATAAAGCGTTGAAGTCGGTTTTTTTAAGCTTTGCTTGCGTTTAATTATTTAAGCTTTGCTTTCGTTTAATTATCTAAAATAACGAGCCTTTAATAAAACTAATAGAAAATGTCTTTAGTGGAAAAAAGACGATCAAGTCGCTCGCCTGGATTAGCCTATAGCAGTTCAGTGCTATCCAGCTCGTTATATTGAGGTATAAGATGGAAAATGAAAGAAAAACATACACACTTACAGCCCCATACTTAGTTCAAAGACTTGTATCGCAGGGTTCCGATAACATTTGCAGACACACAATCCCACCTAGAACCGGAAGCACTAATCCCTTGCGAAGGAAAATTGTGCTTCTACCGGGAATCGAAACCTAGACCCACAGCAAAAAGGCAGAGAGTTGCCCACCGCGCCAACTGGGTATCTTTTTACAAGCTTGTATTTAGCTTGTACTGTATGTATGTACGTTTGTTCGGGTGGAATCTTGCAACTCAATTTTAAAGCAGATATCTTCAACCGATTGAGCTGAAATTTTGTATTCAAGTTTAGTTTGGATGATAATAGGTACATGGTTAGCTGTGTGACGTCATTCTAAGTCCAACATGGGGGACCACCTAAAATGGCGGACAAGTTATTTTAAATGCACTCCTTTAATATGGGTATCAAATGGAAGAGCTTGCTGAAAATAACTTGAAAATTAATGTGACGTCACTCTAAATCCAATACGGCCTACTAAAAGCTTGCTATTAAAAAAAAGTTTTCAACAAGTATCTTATTTGGATCTGTAATTTGACTGGAAACATTACCCTTCAATTCGAAATACAGTAGTGCTAACAAACACAGCTTAGCGGTTAAATGCGAGCCTATCGGTTTTCTATCGTTTGCATTTCGGAGAGTGTGCGCAGGAATTATACGAGCTAATTCCCTCAAGCCCGTTTTACCATCTAACAACAAGACAAACAGTCAAACGTCATCCATTCATGGTTGACATACCTCCAACACGCTCGAAGCGTTTCGCTTCTACGTTTATCATCCGTACTGCGAGGGAGTGGAACTCATTGCCCGCGTCTTTATTTCCTGAGCGGTATAAACTGGCAGTCTTCAAGTCAAGAGTGAATAGGTATCTTCTAGGCACCCACGCTACATCTTCTGTCGCATCATTGCTTTCCTTCAGGTGAGATAGTGGTCAATTGCTTGTATATCAAACATAAAAAAAATGACTTAATAGTCCAGCTAATTAGGATCTACAACTATAACATATAGGATTGTAAAATAAAACAAAATATGACATTCATAGAATGATTTACTTAGATTGACTCGAAAAAGCAATCTTACTACCATACAAAATGGAAAATCAAGTCAACATTGCGTGCATTTTGAATTTATTTTAAGTACTTCGCGTCTCATACAAAATGCACACAACATCATACAATATAAACATATTCTACACTGATGGCCACAATAGTATAATTGGCAAAAACGTGTATTTACAATAAAAAAATATCACAAATGAGTATATCGATGATGTTAGTAACATAAATACCCCGAAAGAATTACAATTTTCAGAATAGAATACATACATTGACTAGGTATTATAAAGAATACACAATATCTATATGCAACAAAATGAACAAAATATTGCAATATGGCACTATTTTATAGAATAAAATAGGCATGCTCACTAAACGCATGATACAAATAAAAATAAAGCTAGAGGCAGTGTGATTATTACTATCCCTTCGAACGCAGCCATTTCGTAAGAAAACTTGTTATATAATGGTAATGTATTATTTATAATATCACAAATTATTACCATATAACTAATTTACGTTTAACACATGTTCTGGGGTTTTGTGATTTGTTCGTTTTTTTGCTTAACGTATCTAGTGTACATGAAGATGCCGAGAGCAATAGATAGTGTTGATAGGAAGATGGCGCCTAGAGCTATGTAACTAGATGAGTCTTGTTGGCTTGTAAGTTCGATGAAGTGACTGATGTCCCTCGTCTTTCTGGATCTTGGTTTGGTCCTTGAAAAATCGAAGTTATCTGCAACATAAGAACGAACGCGTATTTATTTAGTGCTTCATTTTAATAGCTAAATTGTATGCTAATTCTAAATTCTATTTTTTTGCGTGTTACCGATTTTGAAATTTGTTTTTGTTTGATATGTGTTGCTTTCTAATTGTTCCCATTTCAATTTGATAAAGATCTGACTCGTAGTTTTTTATTTATCCTCAATAATGCGTATTCTGTGGACTACATTGACGATGTTCTCCTTTTTAACCGACTTCAAAAGTTAGCTCATAACTTTTTTCTTTGTGCACCGATTTTGATGATTATTTAGTCTTTATTTATGCTTTTCATGTAGTCCCATTTAAATTTGGTCAAGATCTGATCAGTAGTTTTTGAGTTATTGTCAATAATGCGTGTTATATACGTTGAATCCGATCAAGGTTCCGAAGATAAAGCGGTGAAGTCGGTTTGTTTGCTTGCGTTTAATTATTCATTATTAGATGCGCCGTTAAATTTCGTACATCGCCATCTATTAAAAGTAATCCGAAGTAGCATTCCCTATACAAAACCATTATATGTTTGTCAGCTGTTTATTTGAACACAAAACAAAAATAAATATTCAAATCAGTCGAGTCGTTTTGACAAGACCAATTTTTTTTTGTATATCATATAGATTTATATGATGTTTGAATTGTGAATCTAAACCATTCATGATATACACTCATACACTTGAACACATAGAAAAAAATCATCAAAGTCGGTCCAGCCATTTACGAGGTTAGTTACGTACAGAAGAATAATATATATAAAGATTAAAATAAAATTTACTAAGAAAACCTTTTCTAAAAGTTTTTTTTTTAATTTTGCCAGTAAGCATACAGCGCGGCGGCGTTCTCAAAATGCTGACAGCTTTTCAATTATTTTTAATTTGTAATATAAAGAGCATTTTATAGAATTAACAACTGAAATAAAGTTTTTATATGAAGATACATTTTTTTTCATATATGGATAGAAATATAGACCTAACTATTGACTATCTATAACATTTACCTACAATATTGACTACAATACTAGTTAGATTTCATATTTATTTGTTCGACAAAGGCTGGTGTTATGTCAATATCCTCTTTTATCCAAAATAGGCAAACTATTTGACCACTATCCCACCTGTTGCTAAGTGATGAAGTGATCAAGTACTTTTTTAATTACCGCCCGGTTAGCTAGAACGCTGAGACTAGAATGGCAATAGTAGCTGGAGCACTGTTTGGCTCTTGATTACAGATTTTCTTCTTGAAGGTGGTGAACTAGTTCTGCTGGTGTTGTACAGTTATAATATACAACACCAGTAGACCTAGTTCACCTACTACAACTAGTTAGCCGACTAGATTGTTGAAGTGGCTTTGGCGAGCACTAGAAAATAGGGACCACCAAAAAATTGGAGTTACATTACGAAGCTTACCGATATCATCTTCCAAGTCTTCTATGTCATCCGGTGATGCCAATCTGCTCACTCTTGCGGAGTTCACTTCGTTTTCAGCAGGGAATGGTGGCAGGTATGTAGATGGAGGGTTAGTACTGCTCGGTCTAAATGGCTGAGGGCATTTAGGATCGGGAGATCCAGGGTAGCAGGAGCTGGGAATTGGTGGAAATTGGGGACAACGAGAGTCTGTACTTCCTGGGAAGCATTTTGGAGGTTCGGGTGTAGTAGGTTTCGGGCACCTTGGATCTGTGCTACCGGGGTAACAACGTGGGGCCTCAGGAGTAGTTGGCCTGGGGCAACGTGAGTCAGTATTACCAGGGTAGCAATTTGGCGGAGCTAGTGTCGTAGGCTTAGGGCAGCGAATGTCTGTGCTTCCAGGGAAACATTTAGGAGGTTCTGGCGTCGTAGGTTTAGGGCATCTAAGATCTGTACTACCGGGGAAGCATCGCGGTGCTTCAGGTGTAGTGGGCCTGGGGCAACGTGGATCGACACTTCCAGGGTAGCAGTTTGGCGGAGCTGGGGTTGTAGGTTTCGGACACCGAGAATCTGTGCTTCCAGGGAAACACCTTGGAGGTTCTGGTGTTGTTGGTTTAGGGCAGCGAGGATCTGTGCTACCTGGGAAGCATCGTGGTGGTTCGGGTGTGGTTGGTCTGGGGCACCGTAAATCTGTAGATCCTGGGTAGCATTTTGGTCCTGGTGTAGATGGAGGCAAGTAGGTAGGAGGATTCAGAGTTGTAGGGCGCGAAGGTTGGGGACATCTTGGGTCAGGGCTGCCAGGATAGCATCGCGGTGGTTCAGGAGTGGTCGGCCTTGGGCAACGCGGATCTTGGCTGCCTGGGAAGCAGTTTGGTGGAGCAGGAGTTGTGGGTTTAGGGCACCGAGGATCTGTGCTACCTGGATAACATCTAGGCGGTGCAGGTGTCGTAGGTTTAGGGCACCTTACGTCTGTGCTTCCAGGGAAACAACGTGGTGGTTCAGGAGTGGTAGGCCTTGGGCAGCGCGGATCTTGACTGCCTGGGTAGCAATTCGGTGGAGCAGGAGTTGTGGGCTTAGGGCATCGAGGATCTGTGCTACCTGGGAAGCATCGTGGTGGTTCGGGTGTTATAGGTCTGGGGCACCGTAAATCTGTAGATCCTGGGTAGCATTTTGGTCCTGGTGTAGATGGAGGCAAGTAGGTAGGAGGATTCACAGTTGTAGGGCGCGTAGGTTGGGGACATCTTGGGTCAGGGCTGCCAGGATAGCATCGCGGTGGTTCAGGAGTAGTCGGCCTTGGGCAACGCGGATCTTGGCTGCCTGGGAAGCAGTTTGGTGGAGCAGGAGTTGTGGGTTTAGGGCACCGAGGATCTGTGCTACCTGGATAACATCTAGGCGGTGCAGGTGTCGTAGGCTTAGGGCACCTTACGTCTGTGCTTCCAGGGAAACAACGTGGTGGTTCAGGAGTGGTAGGCCTTGGGCAGCGCGGATCTTGACTGCCTGGGTAGCAATTCGGTGGAGCAGGAGTTGTGGGCTTAGGGCATCGAGGATCTGTGCTACCTGGGAAGCATCGTGGTGGTTCGGGTGTGGTAGGTCTGGGGCACCGTAAATCTGTAGATCCTGGGTAGCATTTTGGTCCTGGTGTAGATGGAGGCAAGTAGGTAGGAGGATTTACAGTTGTAGGGCGCGTAGGTTGGGGACATCTTGGGTCAGGGCTGCCAGGATAGCATCGCGGTGGTTCAGGAGTGGTCGGCCTTGGGCAACGCGGATCTTGGCTACCTGGGAAGCAGTTTGGTGGAGCAGGAGTTGTGGGTTTAGGGCACCGAGGATCTGTGCTACCTGGATAACATCTAGGCGGTGCAGGTGTCGTAGGTTTAGGGCACCTTACGTCTGTGCTCCCAGGGAAACAACGTGGTGGTTCAGGAGTGGTAGGCCTTGGGCAGCGCGGATCTTGGCTGCCTGGGAAGCAATTCGGTGGAGCAGGAGTTGTGGGCTTAGGGCATCGAGGATCTGTGCTACCTGGATAACACCTTGGTGGTGCGGGAGTCGTAGGCTTAGGACATCTTATATCTGTGCTTCCGGGATAACAACGCAGTGGTTCAGGCGTAGTAGGCCTTGGGCATCGTGGATCTTGGCTGCCTGGGAAGCAGTTTGGTGGAGCTGGTGTTGTAGGCTTTGGGCACCGAGAGTCAGTTGACCCAGGGAAGCATTTAGGACCAGCGGTGGTAGGTGGCAAATAAGTAGGTGGGTTCAACGTAGTGGGGCGTGATGGTTGTGGGCATCTTAGATCAGGTGACCCCGGATAGCATACAAGGGTTGGAGGTGTTGTAGGTTTCGGACAACGGGGATCAGTACTTCCAGGGAAGCAGTTAGGTGGAGCCGGTGTTGTAGGCTTTGGACAACGTGGGTCTGTGCTTCCTGGATAGCACCGAGGCGGTGCAGGTGTTGTTGGTTTAGGACAGCGCGAATCAGTGCTGCCAGGGTAGCAATTAGGAGGTGCAGGTGTAGTTGGCTTAGGGCAACGAGCATCTTGGCTTCCTGGGTAACAGTTTGGTGGAGCAGGTGTAGTAGGTTTCGGGCAACGTGGGTCAGTGCTTCCAGGGTAACACCTTGGTGGAGCAGGCGTTGTTGGCCTTGGGCATCGAGGATCCGTGCTTCCGGGGAAGCAGTTTGGAGGCGCAGGCGTGGTAGGCTTAGGGCACCTGGAATCAGTGCTTCCAGGGAAGCATCGTGGAGGCTCAGGTGTGGTAGGTTTAGGGCATCTTGGATCTGTGCTTCCCGGGTAGCACCTTGGTGGAGCAGGCGTTGTTGGCCTTGGGCATCGAGGATCCGTGCTTCCAGGGAAGCAGTTTGGTGGAGCAGGCGTGGTAGGCTTAGGGCACCTGGAATCAGTGCTTCCAGGGAAGCATCGCGGAGGCTCAGGAGTGGTAGGTTTAGGGCATCTAGGATCTGTACTTCCAGGGAAACATCTTGGTGGAGCAGGCGTTGTTGGCCTTGGGCATCGAGGATCCGTGCTTCCGGGGAAACAGTTGGGTGGAGCAGGTGTGGTAGGTCTAGGGCAGCGAGAATCCGTACTACCAGGATAGCACCTGGGCGTAGATGGTGTTGTCACTTGAGCATCAGCAGTAGGAGGCAAATAGGTTGGAGGATTTAATGTAGTAGGACGCGAAGGTTGTGGACAGTTGGGATCAGGTGATCCAGGGTAGCACACTGGTTTTGGTGGGATTGTGGGCCTGGGACATCGAGGGTCCGTGCTACCTTGATAACATCTGGGAGCAGCGGGTGTGGTAGGTCTTGGGCATCGGGTATCCAAGCTTCCAGGGTAGCACCTGGGTGGTGCAGGAGTTGTTGGTTTGGGACAACGTGGATCAGTGCTTCCGGGGAAGCACCGAGGAGGCTCAGGAGTGGTAGGCTTAGGGCATCTAGGATCTGTGCTACCAGGATAGCATTTAGGAGGAGCAGGCGTTGTAGGCCTTGGGCATCGAGGATCCGTGCTGCCGGGGTAGCAGTTTGGTGGCGCAGGCGTGGTAGGCTTAGGGCACCTAGAATCAGTACTTCCAGGAAAGCATCGTGGAGGCTCAGGTGTGGTAGGTTTAGGGCATCTAGGATCTGTGCTTCCCGGGTAACACCTTGGTGGAGCAGGCGTTGTTGGCCTTGGGCATCGAGGATCCGTGCTTCCGGGGAAGCAGTTTGGTGGCGCAGGCGTGGTAGGCTTAGGGCACCTGGAATCAGTGCTTCCAGGGAAGCATCGTGGTGGCTCAGGAGTGGTAGGTTTAGGACATCTAGGATCTGTGCTTCCCGGGTAACATCTTGGAGGAGCAGGCGTTGTTGGCCTTGGGCAACGAGGATCAGTACTTCCAGGGAAGCATCGTGGGGGCTCAGGTGTGGTAGGCTTGGGGCATCTAGGATCTGTACTTCCAGGATAACACCTTGGTGGAGCTGGAGTAGTTGGCTGTGGGGTTGTAGGAGGCAAATATGTCGGAGGGCTCAAAGTAGTAGGGCGTGAAGGCTGTGGGCAGTTGGGATCGGGAGATCCGGGATAGCATACCGGCTTTGGTGGTTGAGTTGGCTTAGGGCAGCGTGAGTCACTACTTCCTGGATAACATCTAGGAGGGGCAGGAGTAGTTGGTTGGGGACAACGAAAATCTGTGCTGCCGGGGTAGCATTTGGGGGGAGCAGGCGTCGTAGGTTTAGGACAACGGGGGTCTGTACTGCCCTGAAAGCATCTAGGTGGTGATGGTGTTGTAGGAGTCTTTGGGCATATTGGGTCTGGCAAACCTGGATAGCATATTGGCGTTGTCGGTGCTGGTGTTGTTGGCTTAGGACAACGTGAGTCAGTGCTGCCAGGGTAGCAATTAGGAGGTGCAGGTGTCGTTGGTTTAGGGCAACGAGGATCTTGGCTTCCAGGGAAACAGTTAGGAGGTGCGGGCGTAGGTTTGGGGCAGCGGGGATCTGTGCTACCTAGATAACACCTGGGAGGCTCCGGGGTTGTGGGCTGCGGGCATCGCAAGTCAGTAGATCCCGGGAAACATTTAGGCTCATTAGTCGAGGGTGGCAAGTATGTTGGCGGAGTTAAAGTGGAAGGTCGGGATGGCTGAGGACAGTTCAGATTAGGTGAGCCAGGGTAGCAAATTGTTGTCGGTACAGGACTGGTTGGTGATGGTGTTGTCGGCTTTGGACACCGCGGATCTGTGCTGCCAGGATAGCAACGAGGAGGTGCAGGTGTTGAAGGCTTAGGACAACGAGGATCAGTGCTGCCGGGATAGCAATTAGGTGGAGCAGTAGTAGTCGGTTTAGGGCAGCGAGGGTCTGTGCTGCCTGGGTAACAGCGAGGTGGCGCGGGTGTTGTAGGCTTTGGACAACGGAGATCGGTGCTACCAGGGTAACAGTTAGGCGCGGCAGGAGTAGTTGGTTTAGGACAGCGAGGATCGGTGCTACCTAGATAACAGCTAGGAGGGGCGGGTGTTGTAGGCTTTGGACACCGAGGATCTGTGCTTCCAGGGTAGCAATTAGGAGGAGCAGGTGTCGTTGGCTTAGGACAACGGGGATCAGTACTTCCTGGGAAGCAATTAGGAGGAGCTGGAGTTGTAGGACGAGGGCATCGAGCATCTGTAGATCCAGGGAAACATTTAGGTTCAATAGGTTTAGGCGGCAAATATGTAGGTGGATTTAAAGTTGTCGGCCTTGGTGTCTGTGGGCAGCTAGGATCAGGAGAGCCAGGGTAGCAATACGGCCTTGTAGGAGCGGGTGTTGTTGGTTTAGGACAGCGGGGATCTGTACTACCTGGGAAACACCTGGGTGGTGCAGGTGTGGTTGGTTTAGGGCATCGAGGATCACTGTTTCCAGGGAAACAGTTAGGAGGAGCAGGCGTCGTAGGTTTTGGACATCTAGGGTCTGTGCTTCCAGGGAAACAGTTTGGTGGGGCTGGTGTTGTTGGTTTTGGGCATCGTGAATCTGTACTGCCGGGATAGCATCTTGGAGGAGCAGGAGTCGTTGGCTTAGGGCAACGAGGATCATTGCTTCCGGGGAAACAACGAGGTGGTGCAGGGGTTGTGGGTTTGGGACATCTAGGATCGGTACTGCCAGGGAAACAGTTGGGTGGCGCCGGTGTTGTCGGTTTGGGGCATCTAGGGTCGGTACTGCCAGGGTAACATCGCGGTGGTTCAGGAGTAGTCGGTCTAGGACAGCGTGGATCGTTTGAGCCAGGATAACACCTAGGCCCTGCTGTTGACGGAGGCAAATAGGTCGGTGGGGATAGTGTGGTTGGGCGTGATATTTGAGGGCATCTAGGATCAGGTGAACCAGGGTAACACGCGGGAGTTGTAGGGGCAATAGTTGTTGGTACTGGAGTAGTAGGAGATGTAACTGGTCTCGGACATCGAGGGTCTGTGCTTCCCGGGAAACATCTAGGTGGAGCAGGTGTCGTTGGTTGTGGACAACGTGGGTCTGTGCTTCCTGGATAACAACGTGGAGGCACAGGTGTTGTGGGCTTAGGGCAACGGGGATCAGTGTTGCCAAGGTAGCAGTTAGGCGGAGCTGGTGTGGTTGGTTTGGGACAACGAGAGTCGGTGCTACCTGGATAGCAGCTAGGAGGTGCGGGTGTCGTAGGCTTCGGACAGCGAGGATCCGAGTTGCCGGGGTAGCAATTAGGTGGAGCAGGGGTTGTCGGTTGAGGACAACGCAAATCAGTGCTTCCAGGGAAACATTTTGGTGGGGAAGGTGTCGTTGGCTTAGGGCAACGGGGATCGGTACTTCCTGGGAAGCAATCAGGTGGAGCTGCAGTTGTAGGACGAGGGCATCGAGCATCTGTAGATCCAGGGAAACATTTCGGTTCAATGGGTTCAGGCGGCAAATATGTAGGTGGATTTAAAGTTGTCGGCCTTGGTGTCTGTGGGCATCTAGGATCAGGAGAGCCAGGGTAGCAATACGGCCTTGTAGGAGCGGGTGTTGTTGGTTTAGGGCATCGAGGATCACTGCTTCCAGGGAAACAGTTAGGAGGAGCAGGTGTCGAAGGTTTAGGACATCTTGGGTCCGTGCTACCTGGGTAACACCGCGGTGGTTCTGGCGCAGTAGGCCTTGGACATCTGGGATCTGAATTGCCGGGATAGCAATTAAGAGTGGTTGGTGTCGTAGGTTTTGGGCATCTTGGGTCTGTGCTCCCAGGGAAACAGTTTGGTGGAGCTGGTGTAGTTGGCTTGGGGCAGCGTGAATCTGTACTACCGGGGTAGCATCTTGGTGGAGCAGGAGTGGTTGGTTTAGGGCAACGAGGATCAGTGCTTCCAGGGAAACAACGAGGTGGTGCGGGTGTCGTGGGCTGAGGACATCTAAGGTCCGTACTGCCGGGGAAGCATCGAGGTGGTTCAGGAGTAGTCGGCCTTGGACAGCGTGGATCTGTTGATCCAGGATAACATTTAGGTCCTGCTGTGGATGGAGGCAGATAAGTTGGGGGAGTCAATGTTGTTGGGCGTGATGGTTGAGGGCATCTAGGATTAGATGAACCGGGATAGCAAGCGGGAGATGTTGGGGCAATGGTTGTTGGTACTGGAGTTGTGGGAGAAGGTGTAACTGGTCTCGGGCATCGAGCATCAGTGTTTCCTGGGTAGCAATTAGGTGGAGATGGAGTTGGTGGTCTTGGACAACGAGAATCTGTGCTACCAGGGTAGCACCTGGGTGGAGAAGGAGTTGTTGGACCAGGAGGTAAATAAGTTGTGGGACTTAATGTTGTCGGTTGTGTTAGTTGTGGGCAATTTGGATCCCGCGAACCAGGGTAACATCTAGGCACAGCGGGTGTAGGAGAAGGTCTAGGGCAACGAGGGTCAGTGTTTCCAGGGTAGCAATTAGGCGTTGCTGTTGATATCTGAGGGCACCTAGGATCTGTGGATCCAGGATAGCAACCGGTCTGGGATGAAGTTGTAAAGCATTGTGGGTCTCTAGATCCTGGATAACATTTTTGTGGTCTGATCGTTGTCGATACTTCTGTCTTAATTCCAGTACAGCTTGCATCGCAGTTGCTTGTACAAAGCTGAAAAAGATATTAAACCAATTAACATTTCATAAATTTAAACTCCTATATATCTTACCTATTATAGTCCTATGATAAATATATTCAGGATTAAACAAAATACAGAATTAAAATGAATTTTTTTTTTTTTTTATTCTTAATATTATATTTTTGTCTTAATATGATGGCGATTGTCTTTGGCGGAAAATCCAACGTGACTATGGTACTTGATGAAGTGATTAACGACATTCGAGGATTATATTCGATAAATATATATATAGAAAAGGGACATTCATAGATTATATTCGATAAATATATATTTAATCAAGGTTTTTAATGTTAGTACATCTGATTTCAAATTTAAAGTATAGCATTTTTGACTGTTTACAATGTTACGCGCACGTTTTGTATAAAATGTATTTACTGCCATAGATCAACAATCAATGCTATATTTACCTCAACATTGCAAGTAAGATAGACTTGGTCTGTCTCAGGGAAGCGGAAGGCGCTGACTTTGCTGTATGCGATCAACGTTGCTCCACTTCTGCCAGTGTTGGTTGACTTGCTAAAGCCTTCGATCAGCTTTTTTCTAAAATAAAAACATTTTTTTAAATAAATAGCAATAAACCAATTCTTATTCATTGCATTTTCAACCGACTTCAAAAAAGGAGGTTCTCAATTCGACTATATGTATTTTTTTATATGTATGTTACGCGATATATCCGCCAATTATGAATCGATTTTGATGGGTTTTTTTGTTTGGTAGTCCCATATAAATTTAATCGAAATCGGTCAAGCCAAAACCGAAATATAAGCGAAAGCTTAAAAAAACCGACTACATGGTTTTTTTAAGCTTTGCATGCGTTTCAATTATCGTCATATTATATAGCAGTACTACGTAGAATTAAACACACGTTCCCATAAGACGTTCTTAATTTCGTCACTTGAAGCAGAGCTTCAAGTGTCAGCAGAGTCCTATTGCTCACACCTCTAAGCTACCAAAGCTTAGAGGTGTGAGCAATAGGACATGACACCATATGGCCACGGGGTTAAAGTATATACACTCCAACCGATAATTCCTTTCTAAATTTGCAAATTGTATTAATTTAACTAAAACTGTGAGAAGCGCTCTAATGAAGAGATCACGATTTGTACAATATTATGAAATTTATTAATTTAGTTTATTAATTCATATTGGTCGATATTATATTGATGTATAATACTATGGTATTATACATCAATATAATGTCTACTTCGAATTCAATTTACTTTCTATAAGTGACATATATAATAATATTATATATTAACATATTTTTTATTGTTTTTAAAATTTCTGCATCGAAGTAATTAAAAACAAATAACTTGATTATTTATGTTCATACTCTTTTATTAATTTATTCTACTGTAACATTTGCATGTACAATACTGAAAAAGTCTGAATCGGATCTGAACGGCACAGGACTTATTCTAGTGTGGGATTCAGGGCCCACCAGAAGGAACATTATATTATTATATAATTGTAATGTTGGTTGTCTAAAAAACAACGTGTTGCACTCCGGGAGTGCCGGCAGAAGTGAAACTTGAAAATTTTTCGCCGCGCGGTATAAAGAGAGGGGGATATTTCTTCCTCTCCTTCGTCTTACGAATTTTCGATCAGGTCACGTGTCCTGACGCGAGTTTAACATTTTTTACCCATCCAAAAAAAGTGCACAACGAGGCTAAAGAAGTTTTCACTAAAAAAAAAATGGTTTTTGAAGTACGTCAAGGTAAAATTACACGAAATGTGAAAGTGTTTGCGTTTATTTTTGCTTTACTTACTTCGGACATCCTTCTTGATCGGTCAGTTGGATCTTATTTGTCTTAACGCTATCGTACTCTTCATTATCGTATGCCCAACAGTCGTGAATCTTCAAGTTGAACTGGTTCCTCACGTCCTTTAGGTATACTAAAATCGTGAGGTATTCACCGATCTTGATCGAGTCTTTCAGAGGAGTTGTCTGTGAAAGTAATATAAGAGACGAATTAATTAATATGAATCAGAATCAGAACAGTCTTTAGTGTATAACTGTGCTGTAAACAAGGTGTAAAGAACATCTTTAGTATTAGTGCCTGATTTTACTATTAGTCTGCCCATTTCGGGCGTACAATAATAACTACTTACAAATAAATATTTTGGATACGTCGATGCATGACAGTACATTAGCATCTAGCAACATATTCTTATTCTTCTGTTCTTAAGTAATATCCATTTATAAATTAAAACATTCCTTAAGACTGTAATGGACTCCTTATGACTGGTTATATTAATATAAATGCTTACTCAATAACAAATTACAAATCAAAATATTCCTTAAAGAAATTCATATACAAAACGCCAGAGGCGCGCGGCCCGGGCGCTGTGAAGATAAATGTATGAGACTTTGATATCCAAAGCGCCGGTGCACGCAGCCGAGCGACGGGCGCGCGCCCGCGACTCGACTATATATATAGATCTAGTGTAGAGATCTTTCAATCTAAATGTGCACGCCCATTTGTCAAACTATCGAGTGTCAAATGTATGAAAATGTTTATGGAGGGGCGTGCATATTTAGAATGGAAGATCTGTAACAAAATATACAAAGCGCCCCGTACGAAACGCGTGTACAGTGCGCGCTCCGGGCACTTTGTATATAAAGTCCTTAAGACTATAATTGGTTTTAGAAATGAGCCATGACTTTCACTTAGTTTTAAATGTATACCTACTAGGCTTGTGTTATTAATGCAACGTAAGCGCTTAAGTACACCGTGTGTGTGAATGACAGTGAGAAGGTTGAGAGTCTCAAACACAGAGGTGACCAAGTTAGTTTGTAGGACAAAATACTTACGTTTGGGAACACTCCTTTTTGGATATCCATCCAGCACTCGACGCCTCCAGCGGGGCCTTCCACAGCGACGACGTCCAGCATGTCTACCATGAAGGGTTTCAGCTTCAATACATGCTGTTCCCGAGATGCGATTGCGTTGCCACCAGCTGATACTTCGAAGGAAGTACGCGCGCATGACACCTGATGGAAATGTAAGAGCAAGTTATTTGAGTGGATCTAAAATGATTACAGCAGGTTCTTTTGTTTAACGGTTTAATTTTCTTAGTGTTAATGCGTACTAATGGTAGATTATCCAGCGATAGTAGTTAGTGAACGTGCATGAGTGTACAATGTGACGTGCAAATGTACAAAGTTATATACGTATTTTTTTTTTTAGAAGGAAGAGAGAACTTCTGTGTTAGTAAAGTTTTTACCACTTTAATAGGGCTTGACTTGACTATGAATCTTTTTCTTGATTTTGGCTGTGAATGGTCAGTAAGACTAGTTTTATGTAGGTACTAATAAACTTAAATTATTTATTACTTTTCTGGAAAAATACGAATATATTGCGGAGCAAAAAGTAAATAAGAAAAAGTTCCGACAGCACTTTAATCAGGCGTAAAGGTTACCTTTCTAGCAAAATCCAAAGGTCCCTGCACCAGGTCATCGGCCTGGAAGACAAGCACGTTGTCGACGGTTCCACAGGCGTTGCAAAGAGGTCTGGAGCCGCAGCCGTTCAGGGGTACTCGGAACGAGTAACGGGACTGGCTGCCTCCGAGGGAAACGTACCTGTAATGGAAGAGAAAAAGAATGAAGCTCTGACATACTTTGACCGAGCGAGCAGAGCGAACGAGCGAGATATCTATTTTCAAACATATATTACTGACCGATTTTTTAATATTATTATTTAGTTAGAACAAATATGGTTTTGTAAATTTTCACTGCAGAATCAGTATTTTTATAAAGTATGAATTTATAAATTGATGATCATATTCATATAATTTTCGATCTACGAACCTTTGCCACAAATATCCTAAATATTGTTAGGTATTTTAATACCGGATAGAAAACTCTGCATTGAAATCTCTCTGCGTGTTATTTTTACCCCCACATCAAATGGCTACACAATAGAATAGGCTGTTTATGCTAAACTTCAAAACAATAACAAATAAATATAACTTACTTGCACTTAGGATCACTCAAGTATCCCTTGCTGTATATTATACCGTCGAAAACATCGTTAAATTCCACAGTAACGTCGATAAACTCGGCGCCACACTGCACGTCTATGTCAGGAGCCAGTGGCGAGTCCACGGATCTGGCTCCGCGCATGAAGTGGACCCCAGCATCTTCGGAGCTCTCGTAGAAGGGCGAGAGTCCATTTTCTCCAGCCAGTTGGAGGTTCAGCTCGGCTGCGGTGAGTGTGTCATCTGGAACAGCTGTAGCTAGTGACAGCTACAGCGAGGAGTTTGGGTCAGAAAATATAGGATGAGCTAGATTTAAGATTAATCGAGCAGGGAAGAAGTGGAAGTTGTTGGCCGTGTCTGTGTTACCAGCGTAATTTGAGTATCTTTAAGTCTAGTGTTAAAAGGTATCATCTATATGTTGCCTAGGCCAGCATCCTTCATCGTCAACTGCATCGTCGCAATTTCCTATAAGAAAAAGCTCAATGAGGATCGCGTATCTTGCTTTATAAGGGGACTTTGTATATATGGTCAGCAAGATCAACATTTATTTTGGTTAATTGTAGCCTTAGAGTATAAAACAAACTATATTCTAATATTGTCGCTTTCACGCATTATTAAATAAATACCAAAATAACTTAGAAAATAATGATAGAATTGTTTAATGACAAACTAAATTGAGCGCCGGCATTTATTCGACACTTTTTCGTTTGACGTTGGCAAGCACTGTTTTAGTTTTATGTTAAACGACGATATCTACCTTATAAAAAACTGTTTAAATTGTTCCACTCAATTACAACATGTCTTACTTTGTATTTTTCCATAATCCGTAATAACGCAATCAATTAGGTACTCCAATTTGTTAAGTTTCTTAATTAGAAATGAATATTACTAGGGATAAAGGCCTACATCAGAAAACTTTTCAACAATTTAGATAGCGAATATGCGTGAGATTTATAAATAGGTATTATTTTTAAATCTTTATAGCGATATATTACTATCATATATAAATGAATTTTATTTTTATTGAATAGAAGTTCATAAAAACTAATGTGAAATGCATAATAACTCCTGTGGGTATCACAGATATATCGTCAAAATGGCCGCGTTTCAAATTGCTCGATCGTAACTGCATTTAAATTTTTTTATTTTGATGTGAAACAATGTTTTTATGGAAATTTATTTTCGGAAATAAATTAACGTAATCAAATGATAAAAATCATAGAAAATACCAGGCATATTTCATATCTTGTAAAAGGCGTTAAGCCCAATATTTTGTCGACAAAGTATGTTTAAAAAATTATATCTAAAAATAATTAAACACCCATAACGCAAATCGTGATGTTCAATTAAAATGGAAATTATTAACAGATTTTCGCTTATTAATGCCACATACTCAAGGTTTTTAACTAACTTGAACGGTGCAGTAAGCTGTGCTTAATACAATAATTACTTGACCGTTTACAATGAAGCTTACAAGGATCTAGACAAGTTATATTATCGTAGAATCTATAATTTATTGTTCGGAGTGCACAATGTATTCTTTCCGCTCTCACGTACCTATTTTTTTCATAAAGTGTTATAACAAAGTACAGTAGTCATAATGCATTAGTTTGTCCAAGATATATGTTGGTTACGCGTTTTGACCGTAAGTTTTTTTTATACAGAATAGGCAATTTGACCACCATCTCACCCGATGGAAAGCGACGATGCGGCCGAAGACGCGACATGCTTGCCTAGAAGATACCTATTTACTCGAGACTTGAAGATTCCTAGATTATACCATTTATGGAACAAGGTTTTCTATACAAAAAAGTAGTTTTTTTATTCAAATTAGGCAAACTTTTGAAACCTATTTCACCTGATGTTAAAAGATAACAATAGAGCGCATTTGGATAAGAAATATTTACTCGCGAAGCCTATTACCCGGGAATTAAAAAAAAAAGACGTGTGGCACTCGGGGACTGCCTCGGTAAAGCTATTGCATAGCATTTTTTATCAACTTATACAATTATAATTATTTATTTATTTTATTTATGCAGTATTTTTTTTCCTGCCACCTAGAGGCGAGTTGCTGAACTAAAGAGACAAGCGTGATATTTCAAAAATGTCATTAAAAGTTCTGCTATTCATCGATAGATGGCAAAACTAAAAAGTATCTCCGCTGTGCCGGTCGGAGTGGGGGGTGTTAGGTTATTTTCGTTACGGAATTTCTGGATTCGGTCTCCACGCTCAAGGCCCGCGATAGAAGCTATGCAATAGCTAAAAAAAATGTTTCAAAACAATATCGAAAAGTAGCTACAACACGGTCAAATTAGCTCTGTATCTTGTGCCAGAAAATATATTTATTGGCTTTGAAAATTAGGAGCTCTAGCCAAAAGTAGAGCCACCTAAAATAAAAAAAATCTACTGCCAGTAAACATAAACATAAACGCTTTCACACTTACAGCCCCACGCTAAGTTAGATGACTTATGTCGTGGGTGCCGAAAACATTCACATCACACACACAATCACAACAATAACCAGAAACACCAATTTTCCTTGGGGAGAAAACTTGTGTTCCAGCCGGGAACCTAACCCGATGCTTAGAAGGCATACACACGCCCAACTAAGCCAACGGTCAGATCTTCGCATTTATAAGTGATTACGCAATTCCCTTTTACTTATGGATAATACCGTAACATGATAACTTACTAAATTGCCAAGAACTTATACCTGTGGTTACTCTCTGACCTCATAATATGTTTGGGTGTTTTTTGTTACGCAATAAGGTGTTGAATCAACTCTTCAATTATGGCTTAAAACGAGTACCATCATCTTCAGTTATGTAAAATCGCTGTTTAATGACTTGTAACGGATTCCTATTTTTTGCTCACATTCCTATTTAAACGTGAATTGTAGACTAATAGCTTCATCTTTAGGTCAATATTCAAAAGGGTCAGACGGATAAATTATATTATGCAAACAAATATTGATGCTTCATACTCATATTTTTATTGCTTTCATCATTGAACTGCCCGTTGGCTTAGTTGGGTGAGCGTTCGCCTTGTAAGCTGTATCGGGTTCGATTCCCGGCGGGAGCACAAGTTTTCTCGCCAAGGAAAATTTTAGTGAAAAATGTTTTTTTGAAATGTGAATATTGCCAACACCCACGAGAAAAGTCATTGAACTTAGTGTGGGGCTGTGAGTGTGAAAGCGTTAACGTTAATGATATGTTTATGTTATATTAGCTAGATTTAAATTTATTTCAGTACAATACATCTATTTTGCGTTCAATAATACCAGTACAAGTTTTAATTTTACATCGCGGACGCGGACATTTGCAAGTCAATCAGCGTGCAGCGGCTGCGACGACGGCGATTGGGTCAGTAATGAATATAATGCCGGGTCCACACGTTTGCCACTTGCCGCAAACTTCAAACCTCTACAAACGCTTGGACAAAAACCGTATTAACTTAGATCGGCGGCAAACGCTAGCAAACCTTTGCGAGCCAAGCCAAACATCCTATCTAGACGTTTGAATTTGTAGATGCTTGACGAGATTTGGCAAACGTGTGGACCCGGCATAACAGTAATGAGCAATTTTTTATGCTCGGCGTCTTGCAGCACTGTGTACAGAGGAATTTATAGGAAGCTGATTTGATCTTGCCGCGAATGGCAATGTATTAAAGTTGATGAAGATAATAGAGTTTTTCACGTTATGAATTAGTGAAACTGTTTTAAATTTATAAGTGTCTGAGACAAAGTTATATTACATACTAATTTTATATAGCCACAGCATTTAATATACATAGTTTAATAATATCTAACTTCTACTTTTAAATAGTAAATTTAATTGGCTATGAGTGATGGGGTGATTTGTGTTTTATTTATAATGTATTTAATATAATCAATATTTGGTAGTAAACATATTTAAATCACTGTAATCAGCTTCGAATCAGAAACTAAACTTGGGGATGTACAAAAACATTCTTCCTCTTCTCTACCTACCAAGACGACATCCGTGACAACTATTCCATCATAACTCATCATAGCACCAGTGAATCACGTTGCTCCAAATCTAATTATAGCCTTGGCTAAGGTTGATAGTGCGGTTATCTATTATGAAGACGTTGTGGTTAGGAAATTTCCTTTCAGTTATTAATAGTAAAAAAGACATACCTGCACAAGGGCGATCAGTGCCGCAATACGCATGACGGCCGCTTCATGGGGCCCTGGAACAAGAAAACAAAGTAATGAGTTACTATAGACCGAAGTACTAAATATCTATATATATAAAAGAAAGTCGTGTTAGTTACTCCACTTATAACTCAAGAACGGCTGAACCGATTTAGCTGAAAATTGGCAGGGAGATAGTTTAGAGCCAGGGGAAGGACATAGAATACTTTTTAAGAACGTACATTTCTTAAATATTTTTTTTTACATTTCGACATGCTTTCCATTTTCTCATACGTCACTCGGATTTGGTAAAGTACTAGGCAAACATAAACATGAAGGTTGTAATAATATAGTCACGTGACATTGTAACGCATGCCTGGTATGGATTCCTAAAAATGCACATTAATTGACTGTTAGGCGGAACGAAGGTCGCCGGGACAGCTAGTAATAGATACAATTTAAATGCAAGCAAAGCTTCACCGCTTTGTCTTCGGAACCTTTGATTAGATTCAATGAATTAGATACGCATTATTTAGGGTATCTCAAAAACTACTGGTCAGATCTTGATCAATTTAAATGGGACCACATGGAGTACCAGCTTTCAAATGAATTAAGAATAATTTAAATCGGTTCACCTAGAAAGAATGTATCAGGAAAAACACAAAAAATACATTCGAATTGAGAACCTGCTTTTTTTGGAGTCGGTTGAAAAATTAGGGCTAACGAGATTATGCAGATAAATAAGGATCACTTAAAATGTCCTCAAAAAAGATGACAGCCTTCTCAGTGGCGGATTTACACAATTGCCGCCAGTAGGGTAGGTATATAATTTTGCCGCTCTTACCAACCTCTACAATTCAATTACTTAGTTCACAATCATATTAATTGCAATGTTTTCGTCAATGAAATATTATGATTCCCAAATTTGCCGCCCCTAAAATCTGCCGCCCTAGGCTCCAACCTACTCAGCCTGCTGGTAAATCCATCACTGAGCCTTCTAAAGAAGTACCTACATACCCAAAAGATAGAATCATATCAATCACTATACCCAGTAAGCGAAATCAAGATCATTAAGGGTGTCACTGAACATGACAAATGACGACGCAAGGTGTGAGAGCAGTAAGAACTGGAATGTGGGATTCAATCTATGCAAAACAATGGACAGTTACGATATGTTTGTAATAAGATAGATTGAGTTTAAGAACTGATATGCAACCGAGTTTAATTTCACAGGGTGATAATGCTAATTGATTGACTTAAGAAATTAGTTTTTTGCAATAAGGTGCTTATTATTACAACTGTACGATGGTTTAGTTCGGTGTGCATCCGCCTTCTAAACAACGGGTATTGGATTCGATTCCCTGTGGGTACATAAGTTTTTAGTGGGTTGAGCCTCACTCACCCCTTTCCTTCACCCATGGGAGGAAGCATTTCCCCTCCCACAAAAAAAAATGGTACACAAGTTTTCTCCCCAAGGCATATTTGTGTTTCTAGTTGATATAGATGTAGTGTGTGTGATTTAAATGTTTCCGGCACCCACGATATAGTCCCGAGACTTGGGTAATATCTATATATATCCATTTAACTGAAGTAGGTATTTTATTGAAATAAGCTGTGATGTTTTAATTACGCTGTCAAAGTTGTATCTTGTAATCCCACTATCAGATTCTTTACTCGTGATATCACGACACTAAATTTAGAGCTGCATTACAAAAATCAAGATTGCAAAGCTCGAACAAGTCTGTAAAGAAGATGCAATTTTTGACAAAAATCGTGATATGTTAACTATTTCAGTTGTGGTTTCTATTCGGGTGCTTACATAATCGGTTATTGACATCGATGGGTGATAAAATTTTTGTTCGCAATGCAATCATGCAATAGAGTGTCAAGTGCCTCTGACTTGGATGTCAGGAAATGTTACAAAATGTATGTATGAGTGTTCTTCTGTGGTGTCTTTGTGACCGCAAAGTAGGTAAGGCATGTTGTGGCTATATTAAAGTTAAACTATATTAAAATTTTATATACAGTTCTATCAGTTATGTAACACATATTGTCGGGTTCGTAAGAATTTACTACAATTAAAAACATAAAGGCTTTTACACTCACACTTTCATTCCGCACTAAGTTCGATGACTTGTGTCGTGGGTACCGGAAACATTTTTACATAAAATCACAACCAGAAAAACACATTTTCCGCGGCGAGATAGTCCAGCCAAGAATCGAACCAGACATGGTGTCAAGCTGGTCCCATATAAAAATTGACAAGATCTGATCAAAGGCTCTAGAGACAATGCAGTTAAGTCTTTATTAAGCTTTGCTTGCGTTTAAATTAAGTATTTTTAATGTTGGTTTCGGAATCTTTTTGCATTTTGCCAGTGTCGAGTAATAAATGTTTTTCAAGATACGTAATTATAGCACATAAAATTATTTCTAGTCACCAGTCGCAGTCAAAGTCAAGTAAGAGAATCGTGGTCTTATTATAGTGACGTCATATCCTAGGAAAGAGTAGAAACTTTACTTGTAGTAAGTTTCTATTGAAGTTTTGGAGCGAAAACGGAAATTCACGTTTTTAAACTTTGTATGATTTGCCTATACTCATGTACCTCATTAATCCACCATAATCACAAATTTTGGAAAAAAAAATACAAAATCGATTTTTTCGACACTTTTGCGCCAAAACGTAACACTTTGACAGACTTTGACAAGGAACAAATTCCATAAATGACATCTCACTTCAACCGCGCAGGTCATTGCTCGCTTAGAATTTGTAAATTACATGTAATCTATGGTGTATTTCAAAATACTCAAGCCTAATTGCTTGGGTAACTATGAAATTAAATATCGATTAGCATTGTGAGCCTATAACCACAACGCCTAAATAGCTTCTGAGGAATTCAAGGACATCTTTCAAAAGGATGGAATTAGCCAAGTCGGTTCATAAAGAACGTTAAGTGGATAAGTAGGTGTTTGAATGTATGTTAAATGCTTAATTTGCTGAGCTTTTAAGTGTTAATTTAGAAGACTATTTCTGGGCAGGCATTTCAAACGTAAGTGTCCAATTTTTTAAAAATGCTTTCACACTTACAGCCCCACTCTAGGTTCAATGACTTGTGTCGTTGGTGGCGGAAACTTTTACAACAGAAAAGAAATTAGAAATTATAGAAAAGCAATGCATTTTGCTCCCCATATCATTTTAATCGCCTCTTCTGGCTTTGGGCCATAGCTATATATTAGGTATATTCTATGAGATATCAAAGTAATTCGCTTGAATGGTTTAGACCATAGATACCACTGACCGACGCACGAACGGACAGACAGACAGACAGATGGACAAACAAAGTCCTGAACCACCCAAGTCAACTTAGAGAACTCGCTTCGCTCGAACAATACTGGCTTCACATAATTCATGTAATTTATTTAGAGTTTATAATAAAAAAATATAAACGAAAACACAAAATTCCTTTTGTGTTATACATACTTACATTGTATAATACTGGCTACTGGGTTTCATATAATTTTTTTAGAACTTATATAAAAAATATAACAGAAAACACAAGAGGAAACATTTTGTTCATACATTGAATCTTGAACACTATTATGTTACTACAAAATCCTTTATTGACTAGCTCTATTCAGAAACCAACAAACAAAATTAAATACTCATCTCACTCTTAATTTCATTGAAATACACTTCCTGTTCATGTTAATGCAATAAATTACACGTTTATACATTATTAATTTATAAAATAGCCATTATCTGTTTTTTAAAGACCGGAATCTAATCGAATGTACAATGAAACAAGCTATTGGCCGTGACTCTACCTTTACACGATGCTCTGAATGAACGTGGGAAACGTAATTTAGATATTTAGATACTACTTACGACTGTACAGCATATGATATACTAACCGTACCCCGCGGCTTTGCCCGCGTTTATCAAGTTAAAAAGTAGCCTATGTGTTTATTATTTAAGCTATGATAAATTAGTGTCTGATTCAGTGGGTGCTTAAACTTAGGTAACATGGTTGGTAACTGTGATGATAAATAATGATTTAATTAATAAAGATCCTATTAATTAATGATTCAAGATATGGATTTAAGAATAGCTGAAGACAATTTCTTGCTTTGCGACACATTGTCAAAAACATGTTAACCCCTCAAATTTCAAAATAGCTTCGCTCGCGTTTATCAACTTAAAAGTTAGCCTATGTAATCCTAGATATAAAGCTATGAAATTTCAAAAATTTCATCCAAATCCGTTTAGCCGTTATAGCGTTAAGAGAAAACAAACTCACTTACACATTTACACAAACTTTCTGATTTGTAATATTATTGTGATATATTACGAGCAACATGGCTTCGCGTGGATGCAAATTTCTATGAAGTTAAAAAAAAATATATAACCTTTGTCATGACTGTCACGAACACAAAAAAGAATCAGTCAAATTGTGATTCTGGTTTTGTGTATGATTGTCTGTGTGATTTAAATGTTTTCGATATCCACGATACAAGTTTGTGATCTTAGTGTGGTGCTTTGAGTGTGATTACGTTTGTTTGCTGTTTTGTTTAAATTCTGCACCCACGAATCGCACGATACCCAATGTGTGTGTTTGAATTCACACCCAGAACTATAAGCACGTTAATGTCCTTTGGGAAGGTAGCTTGTACTCCAGCAACATCTCTAATAGGTTAACATTTGATTTCTATCTCACCTGATGGTATGTGATGATGTGGTCAATGAGGTGGTAAACAAGATAACTCTAGAATTTGATCTTTGCCAAAACTAGAAAAAAATAAACCTTTGCAAGAGCTAAGCGCTCACTAATCTTTTAAAATTCGACTAAAATAAATTAAAATGATTGCAGTGCAATGTTACATTATAGTTGTATAAAAACACATTTAATATATTAGTGTAAATGTTGGGTCACGGAGACGTTAATTGTACGGTTGCATCCGTCATGGATTCGTGAGGTCGCCGGTTGAACCCGCCCGATGGTTCCGCGGTTTCGTCATGGAACCAATTATACTGAGGAACAGATGGAGAGTTAGATTTCGTCATGCTCTATGGTCATATAGTAAGAAGATTAAAAATGATTTCACTTGTTTTAACTATGCACGTCTTCGCTTAGCACCCGATTTTAGATTTATTCCATTCAAAGTGCAAGCATTTCATAAAATTACTTGCATTAGGGTTTATACGACTTCACTCACAGTTGTTTTCTCGCATAGTCACGAGACTAGTTTCGGAACAGTCGGTGCTCCTTCATTAGCGTTAGACCGTTATTTCAGTAACAATAATCATCACAAACACAACTGTTCTGATTCTATGTTATACCCATAAATACGAGAGTAATACGCGAAATGCCGTCGTTACTATGAATCTGGTGTCTTTTTTAAACAACGTATTACCAATAAGGGATCGGGCAAACTACGCCAAGTTTCCGCCCAAACCACACTTTTACGTACTCAGCCAGCGAGCCAAGTCTCCAGCTCTAAAGCGATTTACACCAAGCTTTTGAATTTAGAATGCAATTAATTATCCAACATTTGATCAGAACTCTATTTACCAATTGAAAATCAATCTTCATTTCAATCTAACATTTGACGTAAAAGTGAACACAGTTGCGATGAATTCCATAAAATAAGCAAATTTGCCTAATAGCAAAGCTCGATTATAGTCTGTCCTTCACGTGCATCTTCAGTCACGCTTGCGCAGATAAATTGAAGCAATATACTGCGAACCTTTAGGTCAATTCCCTTCTAACGACAAACAGGTAGGTTCAAAGTGTATTAAATTGTAAATCTTTGAGCCTTTGTCAGCCCGCTTGGGATTGTTCACTTTGTAAAGCCGGTTAACAATTACGGTTAACTTAATTGAGATTTTAATTAGAGTTAGAAAGTTACAGCGCTTACACTGCATACTTAGATGCATAAGACACAATACCAAACAGTGTCGAACTATGTTAGATAAATAAAACATGTACGCTCTCACACTCACAGCCCCACATTAAGTTCGATGTCTTGTGTCGTGGGTGCCGGAAATATTTCACATCTCACACACAATCATAACCAGAAAGTTTCGTTGGGGAGAAAAATTGTGTTCCCGTCGGGAATGGAACTGCAGCATCACCTCTCAAAACCTTCTAGAGGTGGAGGTGCAGCTTATGCGCCTCCACCTCTGATGGCCATTATAGGTAGTACCTAAGCTGCAAGGGTGGAAGTCATAAAGGTCTTAGCGCCAGAAGTAGCGTTTAGTGAAACTGTAGCATCACCTCTCAAAACCTTCTAGCTATCCATGCCAACATCGCTCACTTTGTACCCAATAGAGGCGACCGTTCAGTGGGTGGCAAGTCAACACTTTCACTGACGCAGAGCGTTACTCAAATGCAGCTAGGTTTAGTAAGAACATTTAAATATAATAAAATGGTCTTCAAAAAACCTTATATAACAAAATTAGATCATCCTGTCACCAAGATTATCCACTAGTCCATACGACAAGCAAGCAAGCAAATCTTATAAAATATGTTTGTACGTGAAAAGATACATATAAAATTATAATCTCGTAAATGTAATTAATCAAAACGTGTTCTGGTAAACGATATTCGCACCATAGTGTAGAAATACAAAATCCAACATTCAAGACACATTGTAGCTGATTTATACCGACAAAACATAGTATCAATAGTACAATTATTGTTATTACCTCAACCAACGAAAAATAATTAGTACGGACAATAGTCCCGCCGAAGGTTCTCAGGGTTTTTCGTCCATTTGTATGGAATACGTAATTTGTATTGTCAGAGTTCGACGAAGACTGATAGGCGATGGATTGTTTTGGACCCATTTGGCATTTGATTGTAGATAACATTTATTGGATGTAGACAAGACGTAGGCTCCAAACATACACTGAATTAGTGTCGTAAATACTGTAGTAATACGACCGCATTAATATAGATAAAAAAAGAAGTCCAAGTCTTTTTTTATATGCTGGATAGACAAACATATGACCACTAACTCATCCGATAAAAAGTGACGATGCGGCCGAAGATGGGACATGTCTGCCTAGAAGGTATTTATGCTGTAGGACACACCAGCTCATTAGCAATTATAACATGACACATGGATAGTGTAACATAAAGAAAAAGTGTAAAAACGGGAGCTGTTGATAATATGTTTAACCAAAATACAATAACAAAATCGAATTTGTATCTCTATCAAAGAATAACATAAGCATTTTATTTTCTAAAACTAAATTAAAACTATAATTATATTATCTACAATATTTTTGTCACATACAACTTTAAATACGTAAACAATTACGACTTACTTTTTGTCGACTAGTTAAAAAGTAAGCTGTATATAACATTGAAACATTATGTGTTATACTCAAGATTGTTTTAAATTTAAAACTATATCATCCATTCATCTTCGGCTGCATCGTCACTTTACATCAGGTGAGATAGCGGTCAAATGCTTGCCTATCCAGAATATAAAAACTATATACATCTAAGTATACAGTAAAGACCTAAGTTGTCTATAAGGCAGCGAGCTTGTAGGTAACTCAAATGCTCAAGCCCACTACTGTTTAGTTTTACTATCTTATAAAAACAGCTAGTTATTTCCTCGTGTTATCAAAGTATCAATTATTCAAATGTTTCACACGCGGCACTAGGCTAAATATTCTCCACACATTTTCTTATTTGTGTTTTATTAATTTCATAATCCTCTTTTAATTACTCAATTTATCCATCTTTGATTAATCACATAATTATTTATAACAATCCAAAGTAAAGGTCAGTAACCATAGTAATTGCCACTCAAGAAGTTGGTTATTTTTAGTATAGTTCAAGGCTAGAGCCATATTCACTGTGAATATATTAAAATAAATTACAACTGTTTCAAATTTTAACGTATTTTTAATGGTTATTATTTTAATGGTCTTAGACATTTTTCAGAGATAGAGATAGATACGCTCGAGTTCAGATTTATAATCATACTAATATTTCACGAATGTGTATGATGGTGTGGTTGTTTGTGAGTTTATTTGAAATATTTGAGTGGGACATATTCTACTTTAATTCAATTTAAATAAATATGTCATAGGTGAAGACAAATATTTCTATTTTCATGAACTTATTTAAATCTCAATAAGTGCTGAATAAGAGCTTGATGAATCTTGAACAAGCTAGCCCTACATAATAAAATAAAAATAAATGAAAAATTCAAATAAATCAAATTTTATAAACTCTCTTAAATAAACATTGTATGCCGAGTTTATGTCTAACATATACAGGGACTGATGCCTAAAGTAGGTTGATAATAAAATAAAATAAAAAAATAAAAAAGCCTTTATTTCCCGTATCCCTTACAAAACATTTAAATAATATGTTGCTATCTATATTGTTAGTGGTTTGATTTTGCTTATAATCTAATGGTTAGTATGATTAAATGGGATATGGGCCCCTCCGCGGGTGAAGGCCTCCTCCAGTTTCTTCCATTTGTCCCTGTCGTTTGCAATATCCTGCCAGTTATTACCTGCTGTATCCGTTAGGTCATCAGCCCATCTCCTCTTCGGTCTGCCAACTCTTCTTTTCCCTGTTGGCCCTTTCCACTCTGTGGTTTTGGCTGTCCATCTACCGTCTCTGTACCGTGATACATGGCCAGCCCATTGCCATTTCAGTTTTAGAGCTTGCGTGAGGGCGTCCGTTATCTTGGTTTTTTGTCTAATGGCTTCACTTCTCACTTTGTATGTTTTCTTTATGTTTAGTATACTTCTTTCCATAGCTCTTTGTGTTGTTTCGATTTTTTGCTTAGCTCTTGTCGTGAATACCCAAGTTTGGCAACCGTACAGCAGGCAGGGTAGTATGCAGGTTTCTATTACTATTTTTTTCATATTTATCGAGTAGTCTCCTTTTAAAATTTCCTTCAGTGACCAAAATTTCTTCCAGGTTATATTTGCTCTTCTTTCTATTTCGTCTTCGTTGTTTGTCTTATTAAATGATACTTGCTTACCTAGGTAGGTGTAGTTGTTGACATATTCTATTGTGTTTTCATTTACAAAAATTGGCTTTTCAGTGCTGTTTGTCATTATTTTTGTTTTAGTAGCATTCATTTCTAGTCCTACTTTAGAGCTTTCTTGGTCAAGTGTACATAGCATTTCTTGTAGATCTTTGGATGTTTCTGATAGTAAGACTATATCGTCAGCGAATGTAAAGTAGGTTGATAACAAACTGTATTACAGGTCACCAGGACTCCTGCTAGTACATTTACAGTTTGGCAACTATTATTATGAAACATAACTTAATACAATAATTGTTGGAGAATATAGAAAGTACCTATAGTATAATATACTTAATGCTTCTGTAACTAAGTGAGAATTTTTGTGTGTGTATGTGTGTGTTTAAAGTGAGAAATTACATTTGGAAAATAACCCACTCAATTAACTACATTCAAATATAGAGCTTATAATTTTGTGAGATAGTGCAAAAGTGTCTACAGTTAATATGATTTTGAGACGCCAGAATTAAATAAATTTACTAAAAGCCTCTAGTTCATTTTATCTGCCTGACTATAAAAAATAATGAATGTAACTACATTAATAATTATATGTATGTTTAAAATATTGCATGTATGTATAATGATCATTGCCGCACCACCGATCACTTTTTGTTAAACTTGTTTATCCTCTACATCCTAAGGTTGCCTGGAAGAGATCGCTGCTTAGCGATAAGGCCGTTGATTGTACTGCTATATTGATATTTTTTCTATTGTTAATTAATATTTTTCTTGGTGTGCAATAAAGAGTATTTGTATTGTATTGTATTGTATTGTAAATGAATAGAAGTTACATTAAAAACATTTGAAAATTATTCACAATTACCGTTTATGTTATGATATTATTATGCTTTAAGTTAAATTGTATTTTATTGTTACAATCTGTTTCCATTCACCAACATTATGTATGAACAACTTATTAGAGTTATTATGAAGTACAATTTTAGTAAATTGTTCATTGATAAAACTCTATATTAATCAAATTTAACATATGTTCAGATAATTGTATGTATGCCACGGTCACAATGACTTCATTCGGTGCTATAAACTTCGCCGACTTTGTAGGTGCCCTAGACCGGTTGGGCTGGTTGCAATCTTCTTCACAATTTATTGGATACCGACAGTTATGTAACTCGCAAATTGTGGATATTCAAGGGCTCGAGGGCTATCGATTGATGGTGAAATGGCATTGTGTTTTACTTATCGGTTGATGAGTAAGCTGTAAAGGAAAACAGCGGGAACTGCTTGCAGATGCAATTATATTGGAAGTTATTAACAAAACCCATCGAAAATCGATCAAAACCCTTATTTGTATTGCCTCTAGGCTTAGTTGAGTTCGCAGTCGCCTTCTTTGTATCGATAAAGTATTCTTATAAATCTATATGAAGCGTATTCAGAACAATTAATAAGCGTTAATTTTATTTTAATGGGACAGAAGCACGTTATCCATACTTTGTGAACTGTATGAAATGTTTATAATATTAGTTTTTGTTAATGATAATTTAATTTGTACCATAAACGTTAACCCTCTACGTTCACCTAAGTATGTAATGTACAAACATAAACGATTTCACACTTACAGACCCACAATGAGTTCGATGAATTGTGTCGTGGGTGCCGGAAACATTAGCATCACACACTACTAGAATCAGAAGCACAAATTTTCCTTGTGGAGAAAACTTGTGTTTCCGCCGGGAATTGAACTCTATACCCTTGCTTAGAAGGCGAACGCTCACCCAACTAAGCCGAAGGCCTGTCTGATATCAACCATCCACGGGAATGTTTTTCATTTACCATATTCACGTTCGTTAATCAGCAGGGGTGTACGCGTAGGTGATATTGGCTTGGGGGGCTTCTTTGGCTTCCTCCGAAATTGAGCCCCATTGTGAAGTAACACAAACCTTAATTCCATCGCAAAGGCCATGAATCTTAAGATCGATTGCAAATCAAACTCCAACGACTGCTGCCTAAATCTCGGTGCTATTTACGAGCAAATGCGCAAAGTGCACAAGATGGTATCTTACCTGGCATTTAATTGCATGATACATCCCTTATTGGGACGCTGGATCATGATACATGCCATTAGCCTAAAAGAATTAACTTTTCTATTACCATCACGTAATTTTAGGGTTCTTAATTAAGTCGTTGCTGACTTTTAGAGCTGACATTATTTTATTTTATAGAGATACCTACTGTGTTTCCAATATACTGTTTGGTAAGTCGGAGTTTAAACTATGAATAATAATTACATCATATATAATCAATCTAAAAGTGTCTGTGTATATTATTATTTTACCTATGTTTTTTGTTATACTATAATTAGGCAATATTTTTTCACTATCTTACCTGATGGAGAATAACGATGCGGTGAAAGATGTTGATGTTGGAGAAGAGATACCACAGCATAGCCTAAAGTTACGACGTTAAAATTCCGAAGGAATAAATTAATTCTAGACCTAAACTACTAAAGTTCTCAGTACCATATTTCATAGTCAAAATTACAGTTACTACGTTCTTTTTACAAAACAAGCTACTTATTACCAAATATTTTTGTGACTGATACTAAATAATTATATTTTGTCACATATAGCACTAGAATGTTAGTTGCAGCAACGAGACATTTTTCTTAGTGTAGATGGGACATTCTGGAAAAATATGCTGTTGTTTACATCTTCCTGAAACGTTGAATGAAGCTAAAGTAGAAGAGTAGCGCAAATATGCAAAAAAAAATAATTGGCAGTGGTAACATATTTGAGCCTTAAGTTGTTGTGTTGGACCTATTGGGACTATTACGTCATGATAAAAATGTACCTATTTAGAGCGTAGCACATGTATAGTTCGGTTTTATTTTAAATCAGTACCTAATAAAATTACAGCATATAAATTAACATAGCCTACGTACTTATCTACTCAGTTGGAATCTGAACCATCGCAATCCGGAGAACGTGTGACATTTTAGAACTCCTTCTTTTGGTTCGTGATCAATTACTTCATACTACTTTACATGTTTGAGAAGGTATTGCCATTGAAATATTCTCATACACATATAAACTGTAATAATAATTTGACAGTCAAATGTTGAAGTGTATAGAAATGAAAGAAAGCTGTTATTTGACAGGTAAAAAATTTAAGGGGAAAATTGTTGTTTTACGAAATTAAATACCTAGATGATGCTTAGAAGCCACAATAATAGCTTTCCCAAAGTTAATTTTAAAGCTCTGATTTAATATACTAATTCTAAGCATGCTACATCTTCGGCCACATCAACGCTTTCGATCAAGTGAGATTGTGGTCATCGGTATGTGGCTTGGTCATCAAGCATTAAAAAAATAATTAAAATTGGAAACAATCCTTTCCAAGCAACTATTATAATTTGTTATATAGTAATAACTAAAATAATATTTATTTTTGTTTGAGCAATCCAAAACATAACAAAAAATATGTTAAATAGTAAAATACTCAGCAGTCACATATTTTCATCACACTAATATTAGACATCTGTTTGTGTGTAATTGTGTAAGTATGTTTGTTTTCTCTTTACGTTGTAACGGCTGAACGGATTTGGATGATTTTTTTGAAATTCCATTGATTTATGCTTAGGATTACATAGGCTAACTTTTAACTTGATAAACGCGAGCGAAGCTATTTTGAAATTTGAGGGGTAAACACGTTTTTGATAATGAGTCGCGAAGCAAGTAATGATGTCTTTAACTATTCTTAAATCCAGATGTCGAAGCATTAATTAATGGATGGCTCTTTACGAATTAAATCATTATTGTTCATCAAAGTTACCAACCATGTTACCTAAGTTTAAGCACCCACAGAATCAGACACTAATTTATTAAAGTCTTACAACATTGTTCGTGTACCCGAATTACAATCAGCTTATTAATTACTTACTTTATTGCGCGTTAGTTTAATTTAACTGAAATGCTAACCCGTGGGAACAATGCTGCAAGTAATTTGAGATTGGGTTAAGTATTAAGTTTTGTTGCTAAACGTATGTTTGTTTTAAAGATAAGAAACATGACACGAATTACGAAGTGCTTAAATATAACTGAGCTTACATTTACAGCATCGTTTGTAAATGCAATAAATAAATATCTCGTTGCACTAAGGATTTGTTTTTAATTTTATGTTTGGCTTCGCAAGTAATAAAGTGATAATATGTCAAGTTTTGTTAATTAATTATTTATAAAACAAGACAGACTCACAGTGTAGTAAAAATTCATGGTCCAGTCATAGTCAAGTTAATTTTACAGTGGTAACTTCTGGAAAATTTACTAGAACTTGTATTGGAGTTTTGGAGCAAAACGGAAATCACGTTTTTCGAATTTGCCTACACTTATGCACGTTTGCGAACTATTAACAGTTAATTAACCATTATAACTATAAATAATACACGAAGAAATACAAGTATTTGATAATAATATGAAATCAACAACGCATTTTTTTAAACTTTCGCGTCATTCACAAATGTTTTTATAATAATCAATTCCATTTTTTTTTATACTTTCAGTAAAGTGGTTTACCTTCAATTATAAGCCCACAGTGCAGGAATTTAACGCGAACGAATTCCTTACCCTGTGAATATGCCTAAGTTCACTACAATTGTTAGCCCATTTCGTTCCCACCGCTGGGACTCGAACTCTCACTAGAAGAGAGTCTATACCTTAAACCACTTTCATTCTCTTTCTCAACATTTAGTTCACATTTAATAATTATATCAACACGTCCACTTAAAACGCCCACTTATGTTGACCTGACATATCAAACATCTTCGAAAATCAGACACTATTGTACAAGATTCCTCGCATTCAGCAACATCTTTCACAATTTATCGTCGAGCATCTTTACCCTTAATTATTGTAATCCGTTCTGGAGCTCAATCACCTTGGTGTTGCACAAGGCGTCGTACTTGGACCCATGTTGTTCATCATGTATACGTTTAAACTGTTATTACTGTCAAAGATGTAATTGTTTGATGTATTGTTATTATTGTTCTGTAATTGGATGTTATTCAACTATACTGATTGATAAAGTTATGAAAAAAGATATTTTTTATTGAATTACATTTGGTACCTATAATAACATGTAATTCAATTATACTACCTAATACTGACCGACTATTGACCTATCGATGATTACTTGTTCTGTCAGAGATTTAGTTGCTAGATTTCTTTATTGCAGGAGGTTTTTGGCTTCTGACAGAATCATAAGTTTCTGACACCCTCGATAAAAATAAAAAAAATTGGTGCAGGGTTGGTGATCTGAAAGAGTGATTTGTTATGTTATGTACTTATTTTTCTTAAAACATTTCTCAGTTACACGACATGATAGTATTAAAAAAAACACTCTTATTACAAATGTAAAAGATTGGAACTTTTTATTTACCTTTTGATTGTATATTTTATAATACTTGCGACCCGCCAGACATTTTTAATTCTAATAATTTCCGGTGAATTTACCAAAAATGGTCATTGATGCAGACCTTGTTTTGGCAATTACGAACAATTGTGATATTAGTGGTCATCAACTTTTATTTATCTGGATAGATTATTAGGGTTTTTCAAAACATCACTTGTTAAAACACATAAAATTGCACCTCAATAATATTACTTCACACACGATACAACAGTCGAAAAGGTTATGACCTAATCTTAAACAATATTAGGCAAGAGTAATAACAACTTTTTTGCAACAACGTTTATATTTTGTAAATAACAGGCGAATTTAATATCATACATATAATTACTAATCAGTTAAGTATTCAATCAGGATTTTAGTGGTCATTATATTGGAGTAATTAATATTTATCGAAGATTTATTACTTGATTAGATATTCATTATTACGAATTTATTTGATCAGAATATTTCAGTTATTTTATTCTTCTAGCTGTTCTATTTTACAAGATTTTATTTAACTTAAAATGTTAACGTAGGTATATGTAACTATGTTTGTTTGGGTAGGATCTTGCTATTAAATTTTGAAGCAGATATATTCAACCGATTAAGCTGAAATTTTGTATACACATTATGTTTGGATGATAAAATGCATGGTTAGCTATGTGACGTCATTCTAAATTCAACATGATAGAACACTCAAAATTGCGGACAACTTATTTTTAATGCACTCCTATAATATGGGTAAGAAATGAAAGGGCATGCTGAGAATAACTCAAAAAATAAAGTGACGTCACTCTTAATTCAATATGGTGGCCTTCTAAAAGCTTATTTAAATAAAAGTGTTTCAAAAATATTTTTCTAAACTTATTATAACTTTAACTCGTGTCAATTTATAATAGTCAATCTATCGTAGTGTTTACAGTGCGGTATTTATTATTTTCTACATGTACATTTATTTTTCCATTGTATTTGATTATCTAAGCCGATTAACGTGTTTTTTAAGCCGATTTATATAGCAAAATCATGGAGATATACATTTTGAACTATTTGACATCGATATGTCGTCGGCCTGGTCGATCTTAAAAACAGACGTTGAGACATATTCTATGTGCTTTCAAACGGATTAAAACATATCATTAAATACTGTGCACACTCTAAACTACAGAAAACCGAATAAAAATCAATTGACAATCACACCATTCAATGATTGTATGTTCATAAAAATAGCCACAATATTTGCGAAGTCCAATACTAACTCTACAATCATTATGTAAGAAATCAATTAAAGACCAGTAGCAGTTTCTCAAAGCAACAAAAGATAGATATCTGCCTATTTATCCACTGCTATTTATGGTGCGGTAGTAACCAGTAATGAATGTGTTTTACACGGTCATTACGTATCTTACATCATAGAGCATTAATATATGTAAAAGAATCGTTACTTTAACAAAGCAAAAGAAGTCATTCAATTAGAATAAGTTGTTGTTTTTAATATAGTAGAATCAAGAGTTCGTTCGTTTCTCGTGCTACGATACAAGTCTTGTCTACTATATAGTAGTAGAATGGTTAAATCATAGTAGACATATATTTTCTACTATGATTAAATTCTCTGGACGGATTTTTTATTTGTTCTTCTGCTCAGTGGTGGGTTTAGGGGGTAAGAGGCTCAAGCCCCCCAAATCATCTGAGTTCTTACTTTACAAAATTTGTCTCCTAATAGTTATTCCTAAAGTGACAATTTTCTTTTTTAAATAAGGTTTCAAACATAATCATAAACTCTTTCATACTTACACTAAATTCAAAGGTTTTTGTCGTTAGTGCGGGTAACATTCACATCACGTAAACATTACACTAAGAAGCAGGAACACAAATTTCTCTTGGGGAGAATAATTGTTTTCCTACCAGGAAAAACTGATACCCGTTGCTTAGGAAGCAGAGGCGCTTTCAACGAATCCAACGATTTGTATAAAATATCTCTACCATGGATACCTGCCATGCCATGGATACTGGATCCCAAATCTGAAAGCCCGTAAATTATAAGTACTTGTACCATAAATAATCTTAGACCTTGTTGGCTTTGATAATTTCCTTTGGGAGGTGGATGATGCGGAAGTTATTTACCTGAAAGCAAAGAAACACACCATTAGTTTTTGTAAAGGAATTTTATAACATTATTTTTCTTTTATCCTTTCATATCAACCTATGTTCAAATATAAATTTCTTGGCATTCCTTTTTAATTTATGGAGAGTTTTTTTAAGTTAATGATCGTTATTAACGGAGAATAACAAATAAAGACAATTGAAAGATACCTGTTTTAAACCATGCGTTGTAACCAGTTGACTAAAAACCGTGTTTTTTAATCTAGCTAAACTATTCTTACGTTTTAATTTTAGTACGTTAGGAAACAATATTTTCTTTTCTACCAAAACCAATGGGTATACTAAGGATAGTAATAGCACAGTGCCCTGGGCTGTTTGACTTTGGACCACCAAAGCGGACTCAAAATGTCTTATTTAACCTTGTTGATGGGTCGTATTTTTAATGTCTCTAGAATTTTTGGCTGTTTATATGAGAGCATACTTACAGTTGAAACACGGCATCAGTGTGTTCGACAGAATATTACGACTTATTTTTTTGGATAAAACTAGCAGACCCGCAAACGGCGTCCTACCCGGAAAAGCAGCTTCGCACCGTGTTCAATTTTGTATTAAAACCAATCAGCAACCTATTAAAATATACACTCAAAATTTCACCCAAATCGGTCCAGCTGTTTAGGAGGAGTTTGGTGACAAACACACGTACAGAAGAATAATATATATTTAGATCGACAATTACCAATTTGAATTAGGGAAATGCGGTGGGCGTAACTTCAAAAAAGGAGAATCTCAATTCGAATGTATGTTTTTTTTTTGTATGTATGTTACGCGATATCTCGGCCAATTGTGAATCGATTTTGATGATTCTTTTTTTATTTGGTAGAGTATATTTCAGAGGTGGGCCTAAATAAATTTTATTGAAATCGGTTTAGCCAAAACCGAAATGATGAAGTCGGCTTGTTTTAAGCTTTGCTTGCGTTTTAATTATTATCTTTAGTAATTTCAAATAGTCTCTACATAGAGTCGAAGAAAGTGTTAATTGACTTACCATAAAAAGTATTTTTTTTTGTTTGACCTAATTATTTAATATACATTTCCGTCTGATCTCATCGCTAGCTAATTAAGTATTCGCAGTAGATCTAGACATTCAATAGTCCTATACTCTATGGTTACAACCAATTAAAGAACTTCTTAAACACAGTTGTCTAGTCACGCACGGTATGTCGTTGTACAAGGATGCCATCTGATTGATGCAACACTTTGAGGAATATTTATGAACCGTGTAAGGTATTTTATACAAGTCATTAAGATATGAATCATACATATTCATTGAAGCTTGCCATTTGTTACTAGTGGAGGCAAAATGATGGGGCTTACTTGCGAGTTAAGAGCAGGCTGCGCTTCGGTTTGAGCACGATTGTCATCATAGGTGAGTATGGAGCGTATGTTGCAGACAAAGGGGCGCGCTTAGAGTAAACATATGACAGATAATCAAGGCCGCGCGTGTCATACTTTGACTTTTAAGATTTTTTCGTAAAATTCTCGATAAGTAAGACATGTTAATATGTTGGCTAAACAACGGATAATAAGCTGTGTTTTTTACCGACTTCACAAAAAAGGAGGAGGTACTCAATTTGAATGTATTTTTGTGTATTTTTACCTCATAACTTCTTTCCAGGTGAACAATAACAATTGTCGATTTAGACATCGACAACGCGTAGTCACGCTAATTCCCGTTTTAATTTTAATTTAATAGTTCACGTGAACCGATTTCGAATTTTTTTGTTTGTTTGAAAGATGTTCCTTTCCAATTGGTTCCATTGCAATTTGATCAATCCTGATCAGTAGTTCTTGAAATATCGTCAATAATGCGTATTCTGTGGACTACATTGACTATGTTCTCGTTTTTAACCGACTTCAAAAGTTACCTCATAACTTCTTTCGTTGTGAGCCGATTTTGATGATTCTTTTTTTATTTGAAAGCTGATGCTTTCTTGACACTCATAGACGACAGCTCAGATCGGATTCCAACCTTACCCTAGCGACTCCCCAGCACCACACCTCTTTTATTGACAAATTCTTCTCAGTTGTTGCTGTAAGGTTGTGGAACAGTCTACCCATGGAAGTGAAGTATTTTAACTCCAAAGTAGCTTTTAAACGGAAAACTCGAGATTATTTTGTCAAAAAGGTTCACAGTCGCATCAGTTGACCTTGCAAAAGTAAGTACACATCATCGAAGTACTTTTTATGGTTACATATTATTTATATTTATATATTAGTATTTGTGTAAGTTTATTGTTATATAGTATTTGAAAATATGTTTATAAAATTATATTATGATTTTGTATATTATTTAAATGTATTCCTATATTTACACATTTATTATTCTTTTATTTTTCAAATATATTTACTGGACCGCCATCCTTTTCTCTGCACCCCCTGGATGTCTGACAGAAAATGCTATTCTAGCATTAAGTACTCTTTGAACAGTATTTTGTGCAAAAATATTACAAAAAAAAATTTGAGATCGCAACTCTAGGTGGCACTGGACTGTAATGGGCAAGCGTGACACTTACCATCAGACGAGAGACTTGCTCGTCTCGTCTCTCAAATAATTTAAATAAAATCAAAATTCATACACTAACATGTTTTCTATGTAATTATAACAGTTACAAGGAAGAAATTCACCTGATGATGAGCGAAAAGACGCTTATGTACCTACATCTCCAGTGCAACCAGGAGATAATTTACACCTAACAATATTAGCTTACGACACGTATGTGAAACATATTCTCAAGATAGTCTAGTAGTAGCTAGATATCACATACTAAGAATAGCTACTAGCTATCCATTCCCTTAAGCAGTGTGTGAGTCAATTTATTGGATGATCTTTAGGTCCCATCGCGACTCGCACTCCTTTATAAGGTTACGTCGTCATTCCGCAGATTCAAGTATTTCATTTCGAAAAATCCAACGATGCAGACGTTTAGAAACGTTTTCCTTCGCTTGCGTAAGGTTTTATTAGTTTCACTTGCCAACTTTATGGTATTGCTGGTAACGTGCCAATTCTTTACAATAACTTCGAGCTGTTGACATATTTTCTAATTTGTTATGCAATATGTATAAACGGCTAGCTTTTTTAAAACAAATCATCGATGATTTTAAAACTTTATTGGTCAGTTGCCGAAAAAATGATTATTTTGCAACGGTTATATAATGTTCATAAATAATTTTTATTTTTGGCTTCTTGTGCATTTAGCCAGCGTCAAGTAATAATATATTTCAAGTATATTTCGTGTTAAAAGTCCTTGTCACAACTCACAGTCAAAGTCAAGTAAAAGAGTCAGGTCCAGTCATAGTCAAGTCATGCCATAGTAAAGTGGTAAAAAATTTACTAGAACTTCTATTGGAGTTTTGGAGTGAAGGCAAAAATCATGTTTTTCAATTTTGTATGATTTCTTACACTTATGCACGTTTACTAAGTAGGTATTAACGGTGAATAATTTACTATTATTACTCATTAACACTCGATGAATCACAGGTTTTGGACAATTACACAAAATCAACAACGCCATTTTTCACTTTTGCGGCAAAACTCCGTAGTAATAGTTCTTTTTCTTTAAGTAAGTTTCTACACAATAGATATAAATTTTGCTAATCGCTGATGATGGTTTACAATTATGTGGATATATCTATACCCTTCACACTACGCAAGCCTATATCGTAAAGACTTAATACGATTATTAAATGTAACATTAGACAAATTAGGCATAAACTTGTTTCTTACAGCTTACGCATAAAGCGTTAATTATTAACAGTAACAACAAATATAACTATAACAATTAGAAAAGGATGAACAGATGATTGTGTTGTTTGTCAAGGGCATAGACTTACTACCCAAAGTCAGGGGTATTGCCGTCAAACTTGAGTTACCTACTATTACGACTAACTGACAGTTTATCAGGACTGCCGATACATGGTTGCGTTTAGTTCAAAATCCCACCCATTCAAGTAATGACCATACGATAATTTTTCTTCGTATTTGCGTAATATTAGTTGATCGATTACGACCAGCTGGACCAAGCGAGCGCTGCGTTCATACATAGAGTAAATCTGTGGCGCGATGACGGTTACACAAGGTCACGCGTGCCGTAAATACTTGCATTTTTAAGGTTTCTCGTAAATTAAAAAAGTAAGAAATATATCAAAATGTTTTCTAAACAACGGATAACTGATTTTTCTAACTGTTATTCTGCTGATTAGACGTGTCTAGTGTAAGTCTGTAGGTGACGTGAGGATGTGTATGTTTACAAGTCCTGCGTTTGCCAATGGTGAATTGGTGTTTGGGCAAAATTGGTTATGACTACTAGTAGTGAACAAGTCTTGTATTATTTTATTCGGAGAGTATTCTTGATACCATCTTTAAGATAAAAGTAAGTGATGATTTTGTTAATACATGAATTATCTGGTATCCTACTAATATTATAAATATTAGTATAGTTGTAATATTAGTGATAAGCCGTGCCCCGTAGATTCACCCGCGTTTATGTAGTTCAAAAGTAGCCTATGTGTTAATTTAGGTATAAGCTATATACAGTCAAAATGTTATCCAAATCTGTTCAGCTGTTTCAGCGCGAAAAGAAAACGGACATACTTAATACTTATACACAAACTTTCGGATTTATAATATTAGTGTAATGATAAGGCCGCCTGTTTTAAAACTCTACGTATAAGCTTACCTTTTTTTATCTTATTAATGGCTTGTGTTTAAACACCACCGCCCAAAAAAGTACCTATTTTACTACCAAAAAAATTTTAAACGGTTACCAAAATGAATAAATGGTCACCAAATTACGTTTTCTAAAATATTATGAAATAAATCCATTTTCTTGTATTATAAATATTTTTGTATTAATTATAAAAAAAAATAACCTTAACCGATCCGATTCGGTTCTGTCACAGAAAATTTTATTTTAGGAAACGTAATTTGGTGACCATTTATCCATTTTGGTAACCGTTTAGAATTTTGGTGGCCATCTAAATTATTGCCCTTATTAAATGGATCAATAAAGTATTATGTATGTTTATATCGTCTATATAAGAAATGTCCAATAATTGCTTTCGTGTCTCAATTCATGATATAAAAGGTGTTGTACGCTGACCTTTAACATTTGTCGGTAACATTATAATAACGAATAGTTGAAGACCTTTGCTCCCATAATACTGTTGCTTCAGCAAAGTAGGCAGATTCATTAGCAGGAACATTCAAATGCAACACTATATAGTACCGTGCCTGCGGTTTCGCCCATGTTTATGCTATACACTATATATATAAATACGAGTTTCTATATATATAGTCTATGTGTAAGTTCTAGGTATAAGCTATGTACATTCCAAATTTGGACGGACGACATAGAGAAGGTCGCAGGAAGACGCTGGATGCAGGCCGCTAACAACCGTTCATTTTGGAGATCTTTGGGGGAGGCCTATATCCAGCAGTGGACTTCTTGCGGCTGAGATGATGATGATGATGATGATTCCAAATTTCGCCCAAGTCGGTTCAGACTTTTAAGAGTGAAGAGACACATTTACACGGTTACATAAAAACTTTCGGATATATAATACTAGCCATGCCCCGCTGCTTTGCACACGTTTATCAAGTAAAAAAGTAGCCTGTCTTTTATTCCTAGGTATAAGCTTTGTACATTCCAAATTTCGTCAAAATCCGTTCAGCCATTACAGCGTGAAGAGAATACAAACATACCCACACACTTACACACAAACTTTCGGATTTATAATATAAGTGTGATTTTCAAGTATCTATTAATGAAATCAGAAATATTTTATTGTCATCAAGTGCGTACATCATAAAAAATTTTTTGAAGTAAATAGAATAGAAACAGTTTAACAATTCAGGATGTACTCGTACATTACATTATCTAATCTGTACTTCCTACTTTAAATAATTAATAATATTATAAATGCGAAAGTTTGTGTGTGTGTGTAAATGTTTGTTACCATGTATCTCCGTAACGAATAAATCGATTTTGATAAAATTTTGAATGTAGATAGTTTAGCTTCCGGAATAACACATAGACCATTTTTAACTTAATTAACGCAGGCGAAGCCACGGGGCACAACTAGTAGCTAATAAATACTTACGTGTTATTTATATAAACGATTTATATTAGTCTTATAATTACTTGATTAAAAAGGTACCTTATTATATTAATTAAATTATTATGTCGACCGCATCGTCACTTACCATCAGGTGAGATGGCGGTCAAACGTTCGACTATCTTTAAAAAATATATATTATGTACTTCTTGTTGTACTACGCTATACGAAATTAATTTACGAAAATTTCACTTATCATTTTGTATTAAAATGAAAAGTGGAGCTCATTTTAAACCGAGAATGTTTACCACCCTCGACCACATCATCATTGAAGATCCGGTGAAATAGTTTTCAGTTGTAGGTATATTATGATTTACAATTCTTTTTTTTTTTAATGGGCTATTTGTTGCTGGCTGTGTGTAGCCTCTGCAGCGTCACAGGGCGGGAGGGCGAGCGCGAAAGGCGCTCAGCCGCAAAAGAGAGGGTGTAGGCAACTAGCCCAAGGGCCACCTAGGAGTGCGAGCCTCGGCTTGGACCGTTGCCAGGACAGAAACGGGAGAGAAACGCCCCGGTACATGAGAGTACCGTTGATAATGGGCCCTATGAATGCGGAAGGTTCGATTAGACCGATTTTGACTACAATTTATAAAGACATGACGAGAAAATTTACGTCCTCGCCGACGGCGAGGACTAATTAGTCTGATTGTGGTCTGTGTACCGGACGACCGTTGCGCTGCCAACGTGATTGAGACCGCAATGGGATCGTCCGGGTCCTGGAGGATGTGTCGCGGACGGCGACTACGGAAGTAGCGTGGGCTTTGGTGTAGATAGAGTAATCGGAGGTTATTTATAATTAATTTGCTGCAAGGTTTATTTATGCTCGGGTCATATTTTTATCATCTTTTTGCTGTCAATAGTTATAAGCCAATTAGAGATCAGTATAATTTAAACGCAAGCAAAGCTTAAAAATCCGACTTCAGCGCTTTAATTAGTAATAATGAACCCTTGATTAAATGAATTAAATATGCAATATTGAGGATAACTCAAAAACTAAGTCAGATCTTGAACAATTTAAATGGGACTACATAGAAATCACTAGCTTTCAAATAAAAAATGAATTATCAAAATCGGTTCACCTAGAAAGAAGATATGAGCTAAAATATATATTAAAAAAATTCAGTCAAATTGACAACCTACTTTTCTACCGACTTCACAAAAAAGGAGGAGGTACTCATAACTTCTTTCCACATGAACCGATTTTGAAAATTTTGTTTGAAAGATGTTCCTTTCTAATTAGTCCCATTTAAATTTGATCAAGATCTGATCAGTAGTTCTTGAAATATCGTCAATAATGCGTGTTTAGTACATCTAATCTGATCAAAGTTCCGAAGATAAAGCGGTGAAGTCAGTTTTTTAAGCTTTGCTTGCGTTTAATTATTTGAAGTCGGTTAAACATTATGATCTGAGCATAATGATACATTAATTTTAAATATTACCATTTTATTATTCTATTTGAACGTGCTTATAATGCTAACATAAGGTTTTATTACTATTTAACCTTTCTATTCATAATCATTTACTGCTCGTAACTACGACCAGTTTAACAACACACCCATATATTGAATGAATTGAATAGCTTCTAATTATACAAGATATTTGACATATTCAAGCAGTACAGATGTATATAATTTTAGTTAGTAGTTTTAGAAGACATAGGCAATCGCCAGACTAATCAGGCGCAGACTAATCAGTCTGCGCCTTGTTGTAGATTGTAAGGAGCACACAGGCTTGAGTCAGGAATGTTTCATTATCGTTTTGTATGTAAAATATTTGTACTATGTTTATAGATTTGTAGAGATTGCCTAAGCTGAAATGACGCGCCCCACCTTCGCATTTACGCACACGAGCGTGGTCGGATTTATCACCCGACTAGTCGACCGTCTTGTACACGTGCAGATCGGTTGTTCACTCAACAATCGACGCTCCCATACAGATGAAGTGTCGTCATTAATATTTGCACTCACACATCTAAATAAACTAATTAAGTAGTGGGGCGCGTCATTTCAATTTGGACGAGCTCTGCTATGTTTATAAGAGTCATCGTATATACAAAAACATTCGTGCTTGCTTCGCTCGCGCTCCGACACAGAATTTTCAGCTGGGCGTTCACGTATGTTGTAGTACTTGTAGCATAGTTTTGTATGTACAAAGTTGTATATTATGGATAAGTCATCATACTTATATATAAAAATATGATAGTATGATTAACTGGAATTTGATTCTAAGGACCTTAGGCCACGGGTTCACCAGGTATAATACAAATTATTTTTGTATGTACAAAGTAGTACTTTATGTGAATGTATGAGTCGTCATTTTCACAATACCACCAGATGTTCACTAATATGTTCACTGGATGTTACAGGTTTAGTTTGGTTACTGAAAATTATACAACCTTTAAATATCATGCTATATAAGTCTGAACCTAATTTTAAGTTGTATTGAGTTCTCATTACTTCTGCATATTTTTACAGTAGGTACATACAAAAGAGCGTGTACAGTTTTCTCATACATTCACTGTTCTTAATATTTAGCGTTGATTTGAACTGCTCGTTGGCTTAGTTGGGTGGCGTTTGCCTTCTAAGCAGGGATAACGGGTTCGATTCCCGGCTGAAACACAAGGTTTCATCCGAAGGAAAATTTCTGTTTTTAGTTCTGGTTGTGATTGTGTGTGTGATGTGATGCGGCACCAACGACCCAAGTCATCAAACTCGGTGTGGGCTGTGAGTGTGAAGCGTCTATGTTAATGTTTATTTTCAATATTTGTATAGAGTGTGATAGAACTACCTTTAATGTAGCGGCATTATATCATAGTAGAAACAAAATACTATGATTATATTGAGGAGACTCATGACATTAGGTATGCAAAACTACGATACCCTATGATTTGTGATTACCCGCCGATCATAGAGTTTTCAGTCTACTACGAGTACACACCAGTGGGCGTAGTGACATTTGATACAATCATTTGTTAGACACTTGTAACTTAATACGGTTAAGATGATCTCATTGACTTGTTATTGAGTTCAAGAGACAAGTCAAATGACCGGGGTTCATAACATTTTGAACAAATAGCTCTTTAGTCTACATAAAGAGATTTTCTATCAAATATCTTGCAATTTTAAACTGCAATGCTAACGTTGAATCTACTTGGGTACGCCGCACTGTCCTGCGTATATAGTGGGCTTGCACTTGAGTTACCTATAAGCTTAATGTATATCCTAATTTATGGAAAGGCTTTTTTGATGATATCTCGAGAACGGATTGACGAATATGATTTTTTTTGCTCATTAAATTACTCATTAAAGAATACGATATTCTTAAATGAGTAATTGTCCTGAGAATCCAATGAGTTTCTGTTTCAAAACTTATTGGAAAAAATAATTTTTGACAGGATTACATCTGTCAGGCTTGGTAAAGATATTAGGAAAATATAGACATGAAAGAGGTAATATTTTAGTCATTAAAATTTATATTATGGTAACAAGTACTTACTAGGCAATCACAAACTGAAAGAGGTAAAACACTCTTTTTGTTACGGGGCCTTGCAACGTATACTAAAATGCACTTATTTTTTATTCAGCATAGACAAACGTTTGACAACTGTCTCACCTGAATGGTAAACGATTATGTGGTCGACGATGGAGCACTCAGCATTTTCTAGTCAAAATTACAGTTACTATGTTCTTTTTACAAAATGATCCAGTTATTACCAAATAATTATGTGATTGTTACAAAATAATTATAGTAACAGTTGTCACTTATAGCACTAGAATGTTAGTTTCAGCAACGAGACATTATTCTCAGTGATGGGTACATACAGTGTTAGTACTATATGAGACTATGTGACGACAAGAGCACAAATTCCTTCCCAAGGGATGTTTGTGCTTCTGGTTCTGGATGTAATGTGTGTATGATGTGAATGTTTCCGGCACCCACGATACAAGTCTTTGAACTTAGTGTGGGGCTGTGAGTATGAATGCGTTTGTTGTTGCGTTTGTATATAGAGCATTTGCATGATGATCAAACTTGATGGATGTACAAGATAAAAGTACACTCTTGTTAATATATCAACATCGTGAGAACAGAACCAAATTGTATCACGAGAAAAAAACACGCGCCTACTATTCAAATTTGTTCCAGCATAATCCAATTTAAAGTACATTCCCACATGATATCCATATCGGTATATAACTCAATAGGTTTTAATTATAATTCTGTTATATTTCAAGGTTAGTCCTACTGTTAAGAGTTAAGACAATAGTGTGTGGCAACTGTCACGTCGCCTTGGACAATGGTTCTCAAGACGCTAAAAGGTAATGCAATAAGTTGATTTGTATTATTTTGGTTATTAATAAGGGCAACGTCCTCAATATTCAGGGTGAACGTGAATCTTGAGAAGAAGCGTGATTGATCATAAACATTATTGATGATCTAAGTTGCCTTGGGTCGTTCAGCACTTTGTCCGTCCGTCTGTCCGTCCGTCTGTCTGAAGCATCTAGCGTCTAAACCATATAAGCAAATGGCTTCAATTTCTCATAGAATATGTAAAACTACGTTCCAAAGCCAGAAATTACATTTAAAATGATGTAAATGAAAATATTAAGGGGGCTCCCGTAGATGTAAGTGGGAAGTAAAATATTTTTATTTTCTTGTACGTCAAAGGGCCTTGTGGTTGTAAAGGGCTTGACGGGTAAAGTATGAAACTGGTTTTAAAAAAAATCTATGTTGGAAAATAACGATTTGGTAGGCCACCAAAGTCACTGTTTTTAGACCTATTTTGTCCCGGAGTCTATCTCAAAAACGGCTACACACTGGACGATGAAACTTACGTATAATATCCGTTATATCCTGTACTTGAAATACAAAAATCTTATTAATATAATAATTTTATTAAGAACCCGCTCCTTTTGTTGAAGTCGGTTGAAAAGATAACTTTTATTTTAAACTAGCTGCGCCCCGCGGTTTTACCCTCGTAAGTCCCGGACTTGCGTCAATTCCGAGATAACATTTTCTTTCATAAGAACCTTCTCCTGACAATAAATAACACAACAAAAAAAGAATTAGCAAAATTGCTCCATTCGTTCACGCGTGATGCGATGACCAAGGGAAATGGAGATTCATTTTTATATATAGAAGACTAGCCGTGCCCCGCGGCTTCGCCCGCTATTATCAAGTTAAAAAGTAGCCTATGTGTTAATCCTAGGTATAATCTATGTACATTCTAAATTTCATCTAAATCCGTTCAGCCGTTAAAGCGTGAAGAGGGAACAAACATACTTACGCACTTACACACAAACTTTCGGATTTATAATATTAGTAGGATACATAAGTTATGCCTACACTTTTGACTAAGTAGACTCAAAGCTGATTTACCTTGTCCCAATTACAAACATTCGTTACAAAACCAAAACATAAGACAAAGAATTTTTGCCTCCACAATCTTGTTTCTATTAAAATTTTAATGAGCCATTGGTTTATAAGTTACATATTACATATCTACATAACTTTGACAAAACTAATTTGTATTCTAGGGTTCGATACTCTTTATATTATGGTGACCTTTTGCAATATCTTCAATATATTTAAATAAACACTTATTCGAAGCAGTTATTAATACAAAAAGAATCTGTCTTATAATATTTTATTACAAAAAACTACGATCTTGTTCGTTTATCATGGTAGACGTTTCGAGGACTATCAATATATTTTTGTCTCTTTATAACATAATAATCTATTAATTATGTTACACATATATGAATATAGATAAATAAAATGTAAATTATAACGCAATGTAGTGCAATACAGCGTCTGACTAAAAAACGTGTGTAAAACCTATATCATTTAGGAGTACATTTTGTGTATAAAAAATTACAATCATTTAGAGTACACTAGGACTATAGAGTTTTGGCGCAATAGTGAAAAAATAAACGCCTTAAACGCTTTCACACTCACAGCCCCACACTAAGTTCTATAACTTGTGTCGTGGGTGCTGGAAACGTCGCAACCAGTACCAGAAACATAAATTTTCCTTGGAGAGAAAGCTTGCGTTCCCGCCGGGAATCGAACCCGATACCCCTGTTTAGAAGGCAAACGCTCAACTAAACCAACACGCAGTTCATAATGACGTTGTCGATTTTAATTATTTTTTAAAACTTGTCGAGTGTGTAATAGGGAAAAGTACCTAGATGTGATCAACATATTGTAAAAAGGTTTGACTATAAAATACCAATAAGAATAAGATGCCTACAATTTTACAGAAACAAAATATATCTAAACGAAACAAACACGTAGAAACAAATATATATCCTACTTAGGGTCGGCAAACATGATCATATTATGAAAAAAAAATGCCATGACAACAACAGAACAAAATATTAATTCGATGTAAATTACAACCAGTTCACTGAATGAAACAAGAAAACATATCTAATGGGATGGTTGCCAAATGGGATGTAACTAAATATTTTTAATGAATCTGAATGTCTATGTTTATGTAATGTCTATTAATGATTACCGAAACCAGTGCTCATCAGGATCTAATCAGGTTTGACTATTTTAGGTAATATAATAAATTAAGGCACGCTCTCATAATATTCCAAATGTTTTGTTAATTTAAAAACGAACAAATGTAAATGAAGTAACAAATGTAGAACATATTGGTTAATTATTTAAATACCTATTCCAAACAATTTATAAGACTGGAAAAATATAGAGCTGGAAAAATTAAAATATGCATTAATTAAAAAACCAGTTACAAAACAAGATAATTGTGGGTAAAGAAATGGCCACTTATTTTAACTATATTTATTTATACATATTGTTCTGTACGTGTGAATGCGACTGAACTTCTTCTGAAAGAGCTGGACCGATTTTGATAATATTTTTTGTGTCTGTGCTCAAGTGGATTCAAGAATGGTTTAGATTCAAATTTGATCCGATTAATAGTGTAAAAAATTACACCCGTGCAAAGCCGGGCCGCTTGTTTTTCTACATCATTCTGCGCTGAGGTAAAAAAAAAATAATTAAAATGAGGTATACTGAAACATAGTTCAAATTGTGTAGTACCAATTTTTTCCTTTTAAATTGTCTTTGGAAGTTTTTCTACTTCTTTAATAGACAAAAGCAACATGCAAAAAATGAGGCTAATTTTAATTTATATATATTATATATACCTACCTATAATTATTTCGCCATTATTACCTTACATATTATGTGTTATATAATCATTATTCATTAAATTTTCTGCTTTCAAAAGCTAAATATCTCAACTGCAACGCAATTCAGCAATGTGAAATATTAATTAACATTGTAATTTCATCATTTTGACATTTAGTTAATTGATTAGATATTATAATTGCGTATTATGTATAGATAATCAAAGTCTATTATACACTGTGGTGCTGTCAGATTTGACACGGTGAGTCATTTAGTTATCTTAAGCTAAAAGCTTTAAGCTGAATTTAATTTATCAAAAGGTCATGTTATTTATGGTTTATATGGGTTTATTACACAAATAACATTTCGCATACTTTCTCATACACATTTTTTTGAGTGAAACTTCTTATGGAAGGTCTTTGAAATTCTAATTCGCAACGATTTTGTGTGACGAAAAGAGAATAATTTAATTAAATGCTGCCCTGGTATAAAAAAGTTTCACATCTGTTGTGTGTTAATACGGAACACCCTATGACCGAAAAAGTGCCAAAAAGTTTTGAGAATGATCTATAACTTTCTACCGACTTCACAAAAAAGGAGGTACTCAAGTCGACTTTATTTATTTTTATGTGTGTTACCTCATAACTTATTCCACGTGAACCGATTTCAATTTTTTTTGTTTCAAAGATGTTGCTTTCCATTTGGTCCCATTTAAATTTGATCAAGATCTGATCAGTAGTTGAAATATCGTCAATAATGCGTGTTTAGTGCATCTAATCTGATCAAAGTTCCGAAGATAAAGCGGTGAAGTCGGTTTTTTTAAGCTTTGCTTGCGTTTAATTATAGTGTGACGAAAAGTGAATAAAAATTAAATGTAAAACTAAACTAAAGTTTCACATCTTTAGTGCGTTTATACGGCACACCCTTAGAGCGAAAAAGTGCCAAAAATTTAGATTTTGAATTTTACGAGCTAATTTTTGCTTTTGTTTTCAAGTCAAAGTTCAAATATTGAGAAATTACATTTGTCTATATTAAAATTAAGGTGAGTAGATACTCAAAAAAAATCTTGATCTTAAGTTCCAGTAGAACTTCAGAAAGTTTGGTGCTTACTTTTAGCCAAACGACTTGAATATCTCCTCCCGAATTTCCAACAAATAAAAAATAGATTGTGTCATAAAGTGTGTCTTTACACGATAGAAGTTAAACTTTTGTATTACAGGGAAACATTTTTATCATCCATCACAGTGTTTACCCCCAACACATTTCGTCACACAAAAAGGTAGCGGATCAGAATTTCAAAGAGCTCCCATAAGAAGTGTCACTTCAATAACAAATACAACAAGGAGACAGACAAAGCTATTTTACTATCATCATTATCTTTTGCTTTGTCCGTTTAGCACATATGGTCTTGCATGTTAAAAAAACAGGCGGATGATATCGTAGATGTGAACCGTGACGTAACTATGGGAAACTGCTATGTAATGGCACCCTTCAAATGTGCTTGTTCTTTCACAACCACGCGACGGTGTGAGGTTTTGTAACGTCTGTTTACTCGTAGGTATGTAGCTTAGTATAGCAGAAGTTTAGTAGCGAAATAGATTAATTGGCAACACAGCGAAAAAATCATCTAAAAAACAACTGAAAGCATCCAGATAAAAATAAATAAATCAACGCATTTACACAGCTCTTTATTCAAGTTCCAAGACTTGTGTCTTTGGTGCTGGAAACATTCACATCAAACTTACAAACTGCAGTTAACATACAGTTGAATTGAGAACCTCTTTTTTTGAAGTCGGTTGAAAAGGGCATGTAGGAATTAATTCATGTAATTTTTTGTGCTTCCAACGGGAATTGAACCAAACATTCGCTGCTTAAAAGTCCAATATGATGAAATCAATTAATATTATGATGCAGATGTTTTTCTAACAGTGTTCTAACACTGTAAAACGCTATTGATACACACGTTTCTTTATAGCCATCCATGTCACACATTAATTAAATTTATTACGATCAGATCAATAAATGCTAATTTTGTTCATCAAACCAATCGCTAGCGAATAAAAAAGTGTATATAAAATTAAGCCTTGACATTTGTATATAACAAGTCAACTTCTGATGAATAAATATATTAATTCTAAAATAATACGTGTGGGTCAGAGGTCTACACATAACAACTTTACGATTTTGTGCGAAGATTTAAGATTTGTGATAGATAGATATCCGGCCTTATAGTAAGTTGTTTAATTCTTAATTTTTGTCGCTATGGTAATGTTAATACCTCTCGATCAAGGCTACGTTTTACGACCATAAAAGGTAATTTGAATTAATTAATACTCAAAATTTGATGTACGAATATAAGATTTACTTGGAAATAACGTCAGGGATAGGCATCTTCAAGTTTTATTTTGTTCACAATAGATATAATATAAAGCTTAAATTTTAGTTTAATTATATAGTATCTTTTTACTGACAATTTATGGATGAGTGCGAAATCTGTTGACTAAATTTGACGGACTTCTGCCATCACAACTTTTCACATTATCACATTCCGTTACTTGAGATAGAGGTCAAATGCTTGCCTTTCGAGCATTAAAAAACTGTAAAACCTTCATTGAAGGTTAACAATTGATACAATTTTTAATTTCATAATTTTTTGTGGAGAACTCAGTCCAAAATGTGTGCTATGTCCATTTATTTTCACAACAATTATTGGTATCTGAGAATATCTCTGTAATCCCTATATGTTTTTAGAATGTCCCATACTGTTCCAGTTAACACACGCAAAATATACACCCTATATAATTATTATAATATGTATTTGAAAATAACGCATATGCATTACAAATATTTTATCACGTTATAGTGAATTTAATAAACGCTTTCATACCCACGTCCCCACATTAAGTGGGAAGGTTTGTATCGCGGATGCCGGAAACATACACATCACATACATAATCATAACAATCACGATTTCCCGTGGGGAAAAAACTTGTGTTCCCTCCGGAAATCGAACCCGATACCCCTGCTTTGAAGGCGAACGCACTAAGCCAACGAGCGGTTCGTAGTAGGTAGTGCAACACTATCTCCGATGACAGTGCTCCCCGGACACTACCACTACGTCTCTTGACGGGAGCCGACCGAGAATAAGCGCGTTTTCTAATTTCGTTCAGATAATTAAAACAGTTAATGTACGCAGCAATTTCACATTTATTAACCATAAAATTTAATTGAGCTTATTTGAAATTAGATGCAGCAAAATTTCGACCTTAAAGAAACATTGTATGTATAATATATGCTGCGTGATCCTATGGCATACTCGACAATGTCGATATTGCATTATTTTCCAAAAACTTGAGATTCTTCGAGTGTTAATATTAATAATAGCGGATTATTAATAGATACTTAACGTGCATATGTGTAGGCAAATCATATAAAAAAACGTGATTTTTGCTTTCGCTCGAAAACTCCAATAGAATTTCAAGTAATTTTTTTACCACCACACTAGAACATGACTTAACTTTGACTATGACTGGTGACTAGGATTGGTTTTATGAATTAGTTAATTTGAAAATAATTTATTACTTGACACTGGCTAAATGCCCATAGTCAGCGGAGCCAAAACAAAAAAAAAGGCGTATTCATTATATTTATTACCAACACCTGATTCACGCTCCATGGCCTTTGCCAACTACGGCATTTAAACTTTTTAGTGGCCAATGAAGAGGCAATCAGTTTAAATCACTAGTGGCTAACATTTGGTATGTGGTAATCATTTTATGACAACATTGATTGTTTTATGGGGACTGTGGGAATCGTGAAATGTTCGGGCAATTTTTGAAAATTTTTTGTCATAGGCGAGGTCCTTCTTTGTTTATAATGTTATCGATTAAGGATCCCTGAATAGTTATTGAGACTATTAGTATCTCACTCGGTCGAGTGAAGTGTCTTTGATGTTTTTATATTTTAATGACGATTTTTGTTGTTCTTTACGAGTCTTTGTTGTCTACGCAACAGGTGGAAGATTACTACGTTATACTTTTTAGAGTAAAAGAAGTTATTTATTCAGTAAGACCAAATTTAGCACGTTTTGATATAGGTATGTACGAGTACCTTAGTGATTCTCTATCCCTAGGAACACTAGTTCTCCTTAGAGCCTGTATGTATAGCTAGGTTACAGCGATCCTTTTTAGTAACACATAATATAACTTATTGTTATTTATTTAGTTACAGCTTCTTACTAAGAGATTTTTTTGTTTCTGATTATAATTCTGACTATGTGTATGTGGGTGTAGTGTGTATGTTCCAGAGTGTTAATACGTCTGTATTTAACTGTAAGTTTAAGTATGAGCTTCTAGAAATTTCTAGACAAGTTTTGTACTTATGACATCGATTTGTTCGATTTATATTTTTATTTTACAGTGTCCGTCGTTGGGGTTGTGTATTTTCTATAATGATATATTTACCTGAAACAAAAATAAACATTTTGTTAATTATTGTACATATCTATGATTTATTATTAAATTGATAGAGGAACAGTTTTTTACTATTATTCAGCTTTGACTGAGTATGAATTGAATTGTTCTAAGGTTCATGCCCTAACGGTGTAACAACTGAGCCATACAAGTTCTGCACCAAGCGACGAATTAATCCCTTTTTGTTATTAAAATACGGCTATCACTCATGTCATTTGTCGAAATTGTAGACCTACGTTTCGAGCATGTACATTGTTCTTCGAGATGAGTTTACGCCGCGAGATCGCGACGAAGACTTATAAAATCATCCCGAAGAAGAAGAGCATCGTACATGTTAGAAACCTAGATCGACAATAACGACACATGACGTGGGTGATAGCAGTATTTTAATAATAAAAATTATGATGTCTGATTTTTACGAAAACCTCAATAGTAAATTAATCCCTCTTCGCTAAGGATATGGCATTAAAAGATAGTTCGTGACGCTTTGTGTAAAAATAGCGCATTTGTCCAGTCAATCCCTTCTTTATTTTAGTTTTAGAATATGCAATTAGATCGTAGAGTACCTACATTACTTGCATTAGATACCTATATAAGTAACACAAAAGTTTACAAATACCATAAATACATTAAACAGTTAATTAAGACCCAGTCAAGCGATGTATTTAAATAACTTAATCTCACAATTAAAAGGGAATGTCTGCACTAAGAATGCGTATCTTCAAATGGGCTTACAAATCTCAGACATTTGCAAATGGCACTCTAGTTTGCTAAATGGTATAATTGATCTCACCTTTTGACATGTCGAGTAAATTAAAGCAATTACTTTGTGATTTATTATAGAATACACTATATTTTATATTTACGTACAAAGAAAATTCGCCGCTAACCGGAGACCTTTCCAATCTCTGGCTTTCCGAGATGTGCCAGTACCTATAGTAAATAGACTTGAGCTTTTTGGCGATTTGTTGTGGCATTATTTCTACCTAGCCAACAGGCAGTTTGTCTACATTTAAATTTTAATTGAATATACAGGAATAAAAAAAAATTCTTTGATTTTTTTTTATTATCTCTTGCTTGTGGCTTAACTCTTGTTAATAAATAGAAGCCTTTTGTAATTATCATATTCTAGGTTCTAACTAGATTATTTACGTATGAAATTCGGTACAAAATAAAATAGAGAGCCACAAACACATACATATTTTCTGATTTATAGCATTATTGTCCTAATGGTCTATTACATTACAAACAATTTTTGAGTATTTAATTTGTGTTCGATACAAAATATTAGCTTGCAGTATTGATGATGTCGTAGATTTTAAGTTTATTTCCCGGTTATATTTTTGTTAAGCTCTGCGATGTATTTAGCAATAAACTGATTGCATAACTAATGAACTTTCAACTGTCACCCACAAAGTGGGTAAAGTTGCACATTCGCTGGAAATGCAAATCGATTGTACAGAATGCACGCAAAATCGAATACAATAGCAAGTTGCTGGCAATGCGCATGCCTAAGGATGTATGCTGAGGTAACAAATAATCGATTAATATGTATAATATATTTTAGGTAAAGAGGGCAAAACTATTGTTTTAACAGTTTTTAATAATTAATCGACGTTTGCTTTTTTTTAACTTATAAAATATGTGACGTATTGTTTGATAATTTGATTGGTAGGTATATAAAATTTATGCAAGACCCTGAAGATAATCATATATTTGATTCAAATAGAGGGTTTCTTACCTAATTACCTATATTGATACCTCGATGCTTACTATCGCCCTTGGTCACTTTTCAAATATTTTCGTTCAGTTGGTAGCACAAAGTCAATTAGTAAACTTCACTAAATATCTATCAATCGTTCACAAACGCATGTTTAATCTTTTTTTTTAAATTTTGGATAGATTTGTAATATGGTGAAGGATTCAATTTTCAAATCCATAATCATTTAAAAATATTGGTCACTAGAAAATATATATAATAATTTGAAAATATTGGTCCGAGGCTTCGTTTTGCGTTAATCAAGTAAAATATCATCAAAATAAACGCTTTCACACTCACAGTTACACACAGTTGTGACTACTGTTATAATCCTACGTATAAGCTATGTACATTCTAAATTCCATCCACGTCCTTTCAGCCGTTAAAATCTTTTGCATTTATAAATTAGTATGATAAAAAGCATATTATTTATCAGCGATAAGATATCAAAATATCGAAGGTTTAATTCACTTTTCCGCGCAGCTGGACGATACAAATAGCAACTTTGTATTAACATTGTCGATATTTGGATTATTATGATTGTTTATGTTCAATTTTGATCTAGACACCGATACCGCATACATGTTTGCGCTACCCGTTCGCGTATCTTGTATGTACGAGTATGTATATTTAAAAAAAAATATTACCTCGTATCATTCTAAGGGCTGGATGTATTTTGACAGTTAAAAATACGATTTGAAAAAACAAAACAAAATGGATTTTTTTCGCGTACTAGGAACATGTTACTTAAAATGAAATAACCAAACCTATCGAGTAGGGTATAAAATGAAGGAAATTAAAAGGTTTACATAAAATTACATAATACACAGAAAGTAGGTAATTTTTTTCCTAGTCAGGAATTTTGAAGTTTTAGTACATTGATCCAATTGTAAACACAATTGGTCTTACGAGTACTAATACCTACGCGTAGTCGATGTTTATATCGAGTATAAGCCTAAACAATCGTCGATCTATAAATCGACAACGAATTGTTCCAGCTCTAAGCAATGATCGCGGCTCATCGCTATGTGGGCTTGCGTGTATGCCAAAATGTCAGACTCGAAAGCTTCCAATAGTTCCAATATGGCTGTAGGTTGAATTGTATAAGTATATTGTATATACATCAATGTATGTTCCTTGCATACGTAACATGTCAATTCATATTTCCTAACAAGCTTATGGTGTCTACTTTTACTGTTGTGTTTATGATGGAGCTTGAAGGTTCTTTATTTGAATTTGACGGAATCTCAATTGATTCCGATTGATTTGATCTCATGTTAGAAACTTTGAAATATCTTATTTATGTAATAAGTATGTCAAAAGTTTTATTTTGGACTAAGTACAGTAAGGAAGATCAAATCGTGTCGATTGCGAGTAGTCAATCCGATAGTCTTGAACCAGAAAGGTGGAAAGTGAACCTTATTAGTAGCCGATGTAAGAGTATAGTTTGTCTGCCAGATTATTTTTTGTACCTTGATAGGCAGAATTTTTTGTAGAATATACCTATTTAAGAAATTAAAAAAGACGTGTGGCACTCGGGGACTGCCGCGGTAAAGCTATTGCATAGCATTTTTTATCAACTTATGCAATTATAATTATTTAATTTATTCATTTCATTTATGCAGTATTTTTTTCCTGCCACCTAGAGGCGAGTTGCTGAACTAAAGAGACAAGGGTGATATTTCAAAAAATTCATTTAAAGTTCTGCTATTCATCGATAGATGGCAAAACTAAAAAGTATCACCGCTGTGCCGGTCGGAGTGGGGGTGTTAGGTTATTTTCGTTACGGAATTTCTGGATTCGGTCTCCACGCTCAAGGCCCGCGATAGAAGCTATGCAATAGCTTAAAACCCAACAATAAAGTAAATTAAATAAGTGGTTTATAAGAACTCATATAAGTAACATATTTTTTTTTTGCATTTTTCTCATAAAGGTAAAAAAATATTTAAATAAATTAAAGACACCAATAAAGTAAGTTAAATAAATCAAGTGCGTGTTGCGAACCTTACTGCAATGTATAAAAAGTATCGGTGTGCGTTTTAAAGAAGTAAACATTTCGAACAGAATCGAACAGACAAAAAATATTATAGGCCCGATTTTTAAATTCTACTAATCTGTAACGAAAGTCTTTGTCAAACTGACGTCTATTGTCATTACAAAATTGCTCATATAATATGACACAGCCTGGCATTTCATTGTCCCAAATGCAATATTTTTTGAGTCCATAATTATATGCGTTTCTAATCTCACTTCATCTGTCAAAGTCATCTTTTACAACGCATGACAGAAATTAGTCAATATTTCTCGAACAAAAGTTAACACGTTATTATAGCTGCTATTATTATTGGTGTCAGGTATATCTCTGAGATGTTTACTATAGTTATGTAATGAGGAAAGTGACTTGCGTAATGTTTATCCGAACTTTATGACCTATCCTAACTTAAAAAACCTTTTTTACAATTTCAACGTCACTTAGCTGTTCGATTTTACGATTTAACATTCGTCGTTTAATATTTAATTGAACGTATGTTCTCGATTAAACGTGTTGTTAAAACTTGAATATGCGGAAAGATCGATTTTATGTGTATATGCGTAAGATTTAATTATAATCAAGTAATAAACATGTTTTATAAAACAATTACATTTAAAACTAAATAAAATAAGCTCGGTGCCTTGTAAGTAACTTGGGTCTTTGCTGTATAGATGTAGGTAGGTAGGTATATACACTTCTGGACACATCTATTGGCCCACCTTGCATTTTCAGTTTCGTTTGGTCCTAGCTAAAATTTTATATTAGGTCGAGCAAAAACTATTGATGCAGTTTTAAACCTGATACATTTTACCATCTTTTTCGATCGTATTGTTTTAAATTTGAATTCAGAATACCACACGACATGGAGCTACCCCTAACAAGTCGAGTATGCGCCTTGATAAAGGCAATTGATTTTTAAATAAAAAACATGTTTTATCAAATAAAGGTTTAATTTAATAACGCATGTTGCCTCCATGGGCATCTACCACAGCTCTCATACGATTAGGCATAGAGTTTATCAACCGCTCGATGATATTTTGAGGGATCATCTCCCATTCCTCTTCTATGGCAGTTTTCAACTCCTGCATCGTCTGGGCAACTGGCTGACGAGCCCTAACACGTCTTTTTAGCTCGTCCCACATGTGCTCAATGGGGTTCATGTCTGGGCTTCTGGCTGGCCAGTCCATAACTGTAATGTTCACATCCCGAAGATATTCCCTGACGATGCCGACCGTATGGGCTCTTGCATTATCATACATAAAAAGGAAATTTGGGTCCACATAGTCCGCGTATGGCATCACGTGAGGTTCTAAGCACTCACGAATGTACCTTTCAGCATTTAATGTTGGCAGCCGTGGTCCCGTAACAACCTCAAGTTGAGTTTTGCCGCTCGCGGATATACCGCCCCAGACAGTCCATGAGCCACCGCCATAAGCAACCCTCTCTTCAAAGCAGCATTGTGCGAAACGCTCTCCCTTACGTCGGTAGACCTTCTTCCTTCCATCATTGCCATGTAACACAATTTTAGACTCATCAGAAAAGAGTACACGGCTCCAATGCTGCTGAGTCCAATTTAAATGAGTGCGCGCGAAATGAAGGCGCGCTGTTCGGTGGGCTCGCGTTAGTTTGGGGCCATTAGCTGGCTTGTGTGGTATATATATCGCGTTCTTTTAACCTTCTCCGAACAGTTCGAGCGCTCACAGATACTCCGTGGAAGTCGCGAAGTTGGTTTTGTATCTCAATGGAGGTAAGGTGACGTTTTCTCAAGCTCGTCGTCACGATGAATCGATCCTGCCTTTCAGTTGTGACCCGAAATCGTGGCCTTCCTTGGCGACGAACAAAGCCGCCAGTCTCTAGGTACCTCCGATAAACATTTCGGACCGCAGATCGACTTAAATTAAGTTGAGCACTCACATTTCTTTGGCTGTGTCCGGCCTGGATAAGTGCCACAGCTTGGGCGGCGACTTCAGGCGAAGTATCCATAGATTATTGATAGAACCTCACCTTAATGTTAAGAATAAGTAATGTTTGTTGCAAAACCAAAGAGGTCAATCACACTTTCAAGAATTAAATCCAAGTAAACCAATTAAATCAAGTTTTCTTAGTATTCGATTGTGTGATATCTACAAACAGGCTCCAAATCGTCTTTTGTTTCTTTAAATTCTGTGTTCGAAATTAAAAAAAAGACTTGAATGAAATTATGAATGTGCCAGGTTCAAAACTGCATAAAAACTTTTTGCTCCACCTAATATAAAATTTTAGCTAGGATCAAACGAAACTGAAAATGCAAGGTGGGCCAATAGATGTGTCCAGAAGTGTAGTTTTATGAAATATAGGTAATTGGCTCTTATATAAGTTCTAGATAGATTTGTTATGCAAATCAAGTTACTAGCACACATTCTTGGTTTGCTTAGCATTTTTAATGTCTGGTAGGGTATTTTATTAGGTAGTCTCAATTCTTATATATTATGTGATATGAAGCTTTTGATCTTTTGATATATTTGAGTGTCCGTATTTTTGATCAGATGTCGATTTTGAGCCGGATCAGTGAACCTCGATTTTGACTTTGTTTGCCGTAGTCTTTTTTTCAATAGTTTTCTTATACATAATCAAGGCCTTGGATATAAGTATACAAAGGCATTTAAAATTTATAAGTAAATATGCAATTAGAGTATATTTTTTATAATTGTTCAAAATACGTACATATCATAGAAGGGATCTTTGCAAGCAGAAAATAAAACCATAACTAGGTATATATTTAATACCTTCGTATCAAGTTGAAAAATTGGTGGGACAGCGACGTAAGCGTTTTGAGTCCTATTTCTTCTTATTTAGATAGGTATCTATAAACAGTTCATGTCTAAACTCGTAACTTACTTAGATATAATTAATTATTCCATTATAAACAACAAATAGTAACTATTTATAGATCATTTATTGACTAAAGCTAACAAGTTGTAGCGAGAGCACTCGGTGCTAACATATACTTAATATATGCTTTGATGTCATAATAAACTTGTATAACTTGAATCCCAACTATTGCCAGTCTTCAATACCTCTATTATGGTCATCAATTTAATACTCCATTCAATAGTAACCCTACAATATGCAAAGTTAATCTGCTAACCTATTCCCATCACGTCAACTTTCTCTCTCGTGATCGACTGTTGAGATGAGATCTATCAGCGACCGATCATTTCGTGCCCTATCCAGAGATATAACTGTCTATAGCTGTGATGTTTTCATTTTTGTATCGGTAACATCTTTATAAGGAGTATAAAAAGAAAAAGTAAGGAATTTTGCCGCGTATAGAAAATATGGCGTTGTAGATTTTGCATCATTTTCAAAACTGATCCTTCGAGTGTCAATGTGTAATGATATTGAATAATTAACCGTTTATAGTTTGCACACATGTATTATGTAGGCCAATCTAGTAAAGAAAAAAAATTTTTTTTTTTTCTAAAATTACAATAGAAGTTCAAGTAATTCTTCTACCTTTTCTTTATGCTAGATAGGCAAGTAATTTATCACTATCCTACCTGATGAAAAGTAATGATGCGGCCGAAGATGAAACATACTTGCTTAGAAGATACCTATATTTTTACCTTTTATTCTTTATTTTATTTTTTTGAGTTCCCTATTCCATATATATGCTATAAGCATGATATCTTGTAGGTAACTTAGGTCTTTGCTGTATATAATTTTATTTAAAAAAAAAACCTTTAGATACTTTTGTTTTAAACTTATAAACGTCAGTAAACTGTAGTAAAACATATTTCTATATAAAGGTAATTAAATAATACATATTATATTTATATGTATTAATTGTATGCTTACACATTTTAGCGCTATAATATAAATACAAAATAAATAAACGCTTTCACACTCATAGTCCCACACTAAATTCAATGACTTGTGCCGTGGATGCCGGATACATTCACATCACACACACAATCACAACCAGAACCAGAAACACATATTTTCCTTGGGGAGAAAACTTGTTTTCCCGCCGGGAATCGAACTCGATACCCCTGCTTAGAAGGCGAACGCCACCCAACTAAGCCAACGAGCAGTATAAATAGTAATGAATAATAAAAAAGCGATAGTAAAGTACCTAACAGCATATTTTTTTTTATGTTTTAAAATTATCAGTTTTAAATGTTAACTTGTATAATCAGACTTGATGGATGCCGACGCATGAGAAGATCAGCAAAATAATAAATTATTTATGTGTTCACCTTTTGAATCGATATACTACAGTTGAAGGACAATTGTGTCGTTAAATTTGTGATTCAATATATGACATATGAATGAAATAACAAATCGATAAAGTATGTAATAACTTTAAGTGTTATGTCATTATAAAATAAAACCGAACAATAACGATTGATTGACCATAAATAATTTATGTAAGGGCATGTGTGAATTTTTGTTTGTTAGTATGTTAACTACCCGTTGGATTAGTTGAGTGCGCGTTCGCCTTCTAAGCAGAGGTATTGGGTTCGATTCCCGGCAGTAACACAAGTTTTCTCCACAAGAAAATGTTGTTTCTAGTTCTGGTTGTGATTGTGAGTGTGATGTGGATGTTTCTGGCACCCACGACACAAGTCATCGAACTTAGTGTGGGGCTGTGTGTGTAAACATGTTTTTATAAGTTTCAATATCTTTATAGAATTTACATATTTTATATTTATTGTTATACTTTAATACAGGGGACGGCAACATGCGGCTCGCGAGCCACATGCGGCTCTTTGGATGTGAAGCTGCGGCTCTTTAGATCCATACACAAATATGTTTATTTAAAAAAACGTTCTGAATCGATTTACGAGGATAAGGCACCATTTCTATCGAGCCATTAACAAGCCTGCAAAGGTAGCAAAAAAGTACATTTATACAGTTGAAACAAGTAAATTATGGGATGATTAGGTAGGTATAACGCGTGCATAGCGTTTCCTATACGATACTCATAGTACAGTAGTTATTGTTGGCTTTAAGGATTATTGTTGACAAGAAAAAAAGTGGTGGCATTTTAAAACTTTGAAATTTTGTAAATATACATTTTTTACTCTTAAGACTCAAAAGGTTACCGACCCCTGCTTTAGTATATAAATATAATGACAAAGCTTATTAAGAACATAAAAATACTTCATAAAAACAACAAACATTAAAACGACAAACATTAAATACTTTTAATGATAAAGTATATTTATTATAAGAACTGCTTGTTGGCTCAGTTGATTGAGCGTTCACCTTCTAAGTAGGGGTTTTTAATGAAATAAATTATATTTAAGATCCTTATTGTCTTCTTTATTAGTAATTCTGTGGCAAAATATTGGCACTATCGCCCACACATTTTAGCAAATAAAATAAAAAAAGTATTTATTGGACAATTGAAATTCGATTGACATTTGCTGTTCCTATATTTGTTTTATAAACACCCATTTTTTTTTACTGACAATTATTTTTATGAGTTTGATGATTCATGAATGACATTGAGAGTGATACTTATCGTAAATTTGTAAAAAAATAAGAGTCGGTATTTATCTCGACTGCGAAATATTCAAACGACCGGTCGAGATGCCACCTTTAATTTTCATAGTTGTTAACTCGACTACTCATACAAAGTACAGTCAGAGGAAAAAATTGTGTAATCCAAAACATTATTTTTTTAATAAAATTTTGAAGCAATTCTCATAAACTTAACTTGTTAGGCGATGTGGTCGCTAAGCGACAAAGACCTTCAAATAAATTAAAAAAAAAACTTAACTTACTAAAAAATAAAACAAAGTTATAATAATCACCTAAAATGGGCGAAGCATTAATAGTAACTCTGATTCATTGCATTTAAAGTCATTTAACATCTAATATCTCAGGGTGACGAGCGCAGTGCTTTGCCGCGCAGGAGATCGAATTATATAAACTTACATAAACATAAACGCTTTCACACTCACAGCCCCACACTAAGTTCGATGACTTGTGTCGTGGGTGCCGACAACAAAACATTCACATCACACACATAATCACAACCAGAACCTGAAACACAAATTTTCCATGGGGAGAAAACTTGTGTTCCCGCCGGGAATCGAACCCGATACTTAGTAGGCGAACGCCACCCAACTAAGCCAATGGGCAGTTCAAATAAGTTCAAACTCTGGGTGCTACTGATGGAGCGTGACGCTTACCACCAGGCGAGCGACTTGCTTTCTCGTCTTTCAATGATATATATAAACATATCTTCTTAAATAAAAGTATTCTCGATAAAATGCTATATTTTATATGTGCATAGTCTATATAAATCACATGTCTCTCTTAATACTGTCATATAGGTTTATTTTTATAGGTGCGGTGGTTTTTCTATAATTTAAATAAAAATAAAACATAATTTGCAAACAAAATATGCTTAAGGTGATGTTATTTTTTACAAAATATATTTTATGAAGGAGTCAATCTGTATGTTCACTATAAGGTCAGTGTACAGGTTTACATGATACTTACCTGAATTAATGTATTATATATTTTTTGTTGTTGATACTCAAAGTTTTGATAGAGTTCTTTTTACATCACTTTGTTTTTATTTCACAATGTTTTTTCCGAACGATCACAAAAAGCTTTAATTTATTGCACTTAGCGCCTCCGATTATTTTGGACACGATAATCGTTTTTTTCTAAGTCAGGGTTAAGAGGTGTTTATTGGTTGACCGAAGAAGTTAACGGATCTCCATTTTGTTTAGAGAACGGCATAAGGTCAAATGCCACACTCATTGACGATATTATGTCAACCGTGAAGATACAATCCTAATTTATGAGTCGGCTTTAAAACCTGTCTTGTCGTTGAGGTAGGTATTTAATTTGATCCAATAAATGTGATAATTTTATTTACCAATGTGTGATTTTTCTAGTTATATGTAAAGTATATTATTATAATCTTAAATAGTTCTAATTCTAAAACTGGGGGCGATAAGGCCTGCACTGACGTCCCGTTGGGGGTGTATTGTGCATTTCCCCCTGCCAGCAGTTAGCCCAGCCAGTGCGGCTTTCGGTTCCTGGCCCAATTGTTCCAGTGGTGAAGATGTACCTAGGTGTGCATGATGTCGACTCTTTTGTTTTAATGAGTATTTTTATATTGTTTCATTACAACGAGATGAAAACAAATGCGAGTAGTTGCAAATACTGTTCGCTAATTAAGACGATGACACCCGCCACCTCAGTCTTTCATCTAGTGACCACGAATGCACCTTCGCTGAAAAGTCGAGGATAGCCGGAATATTTTGACAATGAGCTATGCCGCAAGAGTGAGAAAATGGCGTTGTTGAATTTGTATAATTTTCCAAAACCTGTGATTCTTCAAGTGCCTTCGCTCCAATAGAAGTTCTAAAGAAGGTTCTACCACTTAACTGGGCATTACTTGACTAAGACTGTACTTTACTTGATTAAGATCTTGACTCTTTTACTTGACTTTGACTGTGACTTGTGACTAGTACTTTTCATATAAAATACACTGGAAATATTCTATTATTACTTGACACTGGCTAAATGCATAAGATTGCGAAGCCAAAATTAAAAGAAAAAAAAACAAAAATTACATGAATTTAGTTCGCGAAAGTAAATATTATGATAGTTGACATTTGATTTTGTTAATTACTGTTTAAAATACCAAATAAAACTAAGTTTCTACGTTATAATAATTGAACCATTATATATTTTGGATTATATTGCTTATTTATATAACCGTTTTAGGTCATATTTAATATTAAATCTATGGTTTTTCAATGTATTGCATTATGTTATTGCACTTCTATAAAGTGCAACTGTTGTAACCTCAATATATAACCGTTGTTATACAGTTTTGGCAAATTAAGAAAATCTGATTTATGTTTAGTTTCAAGTTGTTTCTATTAACTAATTGTTATATACTTTAGGATGTTTCTTATCGTCTGAATGATTTTACAGTTATTAAATAATACAATAATATAAAAGCACTTAGTAATATTATTATACACAATATAATTCATATGTGAATTCGATACAAAACTGCTACAAGAATCCGGGTCGTTATGTCCTTATTATTTTTAGAAATTATAATTAAAAGGATGCGAACTTTTATGAATAACAAGTTAGCCATGTTAAGAATACTTAGGTCTTCCATAAAATCAGCGATCAGTCATTTTCAACCGACTTCAAAAAAGGAGGTTCTCAATTCGACTGTATGTTTTTTTAAATGTATGTTACGCTATATCTCCGCCAATTATGGATCGATTTTGATGGATTTTTTTTGTTTAGTAGAGTATGATTCAGAGGTAGTCCCATATAAATGTTATCAAAATCGGTCAAGTCAAAACCGAAATATAAGCGATGAAGTCGGTTTTTTAAGCTTTGCTTGCGTTTCAATTATTATAATAAAGTTTCAATACGACGTCCGCTTAAATGTAATTTGTATCCTAATTTCATTTATATACAAAATCTATTATTAAACCGAAGTGAAATGATTATACACCAATGTCAATTGTATTATATATTTTTGTCCGATATTGTAAGATAGTCTCTAAAAGTTGTCCTCGGTAGCTGTTTGCCGAAGCATTTACTTTGCCCGCGCTATTTGCTCTAGGTTAACATTACGTACAAAATGTTGTAAGTGTCCTATGAGTCCTAAGTTGGGACACAGCTGATAAGTTAAATAAGTTAATATATGCAAATATTGGCAAAAATTTCAACACAACTTCACAATGCTAAAGTATTTGAATTTGGCGTAATTTGATATGTTTAAACTAGATTTAATTTAATAAAAATGCTAATTATAACCTCTAAATGTGATTATTTAGTGGCAGCATTATTAGAAGCCATTTTGCGACTTTTCATATTATTATTTATCCTAATTGGTTGACATAGATGCATTTTTAATGCAACATAATTAATAATATATTTATTAATCATTTAAATCAATTTATAAAATTATAATAAACACAACAAAACCAATCGCAGAATTATCATTTTTTAATAATTTTGCATATAGTTTGTTAACTTAATTCCCGTATGTTTTAGCTAAAATCTAAATACTGCAAGTCCATTAGACCTTCTCATTATATTACGTATCTTCCGGCTCATTATGTAAAATTTCCGTACATGGATGTTAATTAAGTCTTTATCAAAATATCATGATCGTTCAAGTCATAAGGGGTATCAGATTCCAACAACAATATTGCAACATATGTAATAAGCCTTCATACGTTTCCAATCAGTGTAAAAGCATGTAGTTAAATGTTTTAACTATGTGAGATTTGAGGCAGTCCAGCTTCTCGACAACACAGACCAGTATAATCTGGGAGTCTTCAGGTCTAGGGTGAATAGGTATCTTCTAGGTAAGCATGCCACAATAAGTGAGATAGCGGCCAAATGCTTAAAAAAGAAAAAAAACAGACTTAGACAATTCAAGTGAACTAAACCGTTTGAGTTAGTGTAGTGATGTGACAGTGTATTATAGTGAATGCTATTAAAAAAGAACACAAGAACTAAGTGTCTTCCTTTTAATAGAGACAGTGAGAAGGGTGCTATTGGACACATTCTTAGTTTCCTACTCTCCTTTGCAGTTTATGTCATAGTTGAATTACTTATTAGTCTTAAGGCTAGATCGTAATTCCAATGTTGTACCAATCGTAATTTTAGTGTAATAAGCCTTCCTACGGTTCTGATCAATTTTGTAAAAGCATGTAGTTAAATAAAATCTCGTTTGCAATTATCTGAGTTCATTTCAATTCTAATTAACAACTGCAAATATCTTTGTTTGGAATTTCCATCCTAAGGACAAGACTAGCTTAACCTTTCGCAGCACACACACATAACACACACATAGACGTAGACTTTCCATAAATGCGGACTTTTTTGTGAGCCTGTCAGGTTGTTATAAAAAAAACAACCGTCTTAAACATAACCCGCACGCACAGTTATTTTTAATTAATGTTTGATTTTTAAACTTTTTATGAGTAGTTTCCACACTGTACTAATAAATTTAGGAATTACTGTGCTTTCCAAGCTGACCGGCAGGCCGAAACCAGGTCCGTAATCAGGTGTACCAAAGAGCGATTTAGCAGAAGCAACCGAAATAAACAAAATCGCGGTTTATATAGCATTATACATAGCTAAAATCAACTAATTGGACATTAGAGGGGTCGCGCCTAAGTCAGCAATGTAGGTTTGTGTAACAGGACGAAGTGCTTTGCTTCCACATTCATTGAGCGAACCGCAAAGGAATGGAACTCCTTGCCTGAGACGTTGTTTCCTGGTAAATACAATATGGGGGAGTCTCTAAGTCGCGAGTGAATAGATATCTTCTAGGCAAGCTTGCTTCATCGTCGCTTATCATCAGGTATCAAAATCAAAATCAAAATCGTTTATTCACATGGGCCCCAAAGAGGCACTCATGAAAGTTAATGAATCTATTGCCAGATTCGGAAAATTACAGCCATCTCGAGAAGAAGTATCTTAGCAGTAGTCAAAAATTGCCTGTATTGAATAAAAAATATTTTTTATGTTATTGGGATATAGATGGATAGATAAATAACACTTTATTGAACACCAAATTACATTATAAACATAAGAAACATAATTTAAACTATGTGTACAAAGGGCGCTTTTATCGCTCAGAGCAATCTCTTCAAAGGAATAAAAAACTACTTGAATATAGACGGTGGTGCATAAATTTTTTTGAAAAATAATCCGTTTACAAAACAATAAACAAATTATCTACATAAATTAAATAAAAATGTTAATATCTGTAAAACATACCTATAATATATATAATTTTTAATAATCAAAAATTTTTTTTTATTTTTAATGCTTTTTTAGTTATAAACAATCATATCTATAGCTGTGGTTTGAAAAGATTAACAACAGTAACCCATTATTAAACCACCACATGATATTATGTTTCATTGTAATGTTTTGTACGAACATAATGTTTTATGCCCGTGAAACAGTAAATAATTTGTGACTTACGAAATTTGTCTGTAAATCTTAAACAATGAACACTGCAGACAAAGTTATAAGCTTTCAAGTCTTGCACATCTATAAATGACTGTATTTAGTGACCACGCTTCAACAGGCTGTTATTTCATAAAATTACGACTATGTTGAACACTGTACTTCATTCATGGTTATTTTACAAAAATGCTTTAGTTATTGCACGTCCTGTAATTTATAGGTATTATTTTAAACACATACATTGGCAATCTTTTGTTATTTATTGAATATCGGTGTTTTGTTGTTTTGAATTTAGTGTTTACTTTGTTTTGTTTATAATTTGTTGTATCAGTTGTATAATTGCGGATTTTGTTTATGCTCAATAGTCAAGCATTTGACTTCTATATCAGGTGATGGAAAATGATGATGCGGCCATAGATGACACCTATTCACTCTTGAACTGAAGGTTTATTCCCGGTCGTCCCAACCCTGTCGTCCCCACTGGGTACGAATGTGAAAAAAAGTTTCGTTCGTCCCCAGTGGTGACGATAAGGCTCCCAGATTCGTTCGGGTAGGTAGCTGACTTAAACGGGATGATTCTTATTAGAAAAACTGTGTTTTAAAGTTATTTGTTCATAGATTACGAACTTTTTATCTTTAAACGTAATTCAATATTTTTCCTACAAATTTTGGTGCCATTGTACCTATATAAACATAAACATAAACGCTTTCACACTCACAGCTCCACACTAAGCTAGATGACTTGTGTCGTGGGTGCTGGAATTTTTATAAGTTTATCTGTTTGCTGTATTCTGCTTCATGTGTCAATAAAGAGTTATTGTATTGTATTTTTGCAAGTAAATCCTACATTTTTTTCTAAATGACTTACTGATTTCGTTGCGTACACCAGTGGAATCTAATAATACGATCTGGCCTTAAGACAAGAAATTTCTTTCTGATCTAGAGTTAAGTAGAGTAGTATACTAAGAATATGTCCTATAACAAATACTGCAATAATTACAAATTTTGACTAAGAATCTTCATACCAAAATGTTAGTAGGTCAATTAACAATTGTGTTAGGTTTAATCAATCATTTAACATAAACGTTAAATCATTACCATGTGAATGCGACGCGTGAAACATAATAACGTAACAAAGAAATAACGTAATTTTTTTGACGGTTTTAATTACAATTACAATAATTATCGCACTGTAGATTTATTGTGCGAACAAGCTTTATGATCCGGTTTACAAATTGTGAAGAGATAACAGTTTTTTTCTAGACAATCGTTAATTTAATTAACAATGACTTCAATGCTCTAATTAAGTCAATCGTTGTCCTAGGACAACATAGAATAAATACGGGCACAAACCATTCATTGTTTGAATTACAAAATGACTTATTTTTCTAGTCCATAAAATATCATTATTTATAATATTCGTATATATTTACATCTAGTAAAAAGTAAGTTAATTTAGCCATTATTTTTAAGTATAAGTAAATAAACATTTATTTTCATGTTGTATAATGAATATTATTATTTTTATTGACGAGCAGGTATACGATGAAAAATTATTCATATACGTAGCCCGCCTTTTCCCTACCAATATTAAATATTTTTAATTGGATTTATAAGTACACCAATGTTATACTTTATATAAATGAAACGGTTTGACTCACGATTTAAGGTCGACTCTTGCGACCTAGGTTTCGGGGATGTCCGATCCCCATCATCGGCGAGTTCACGACGGAAGGTCACGGCGCTCACTGCTACACCAATGTTTTTAAAAACAAACCAAGGTAGCTTAGAATTTAAAAAAAGAAAAAAAAGGAAAATTATTAAAAAGACTGTTCACGAATATTACGTTGTTTCTAAGCATTGATAGGAATTAATTCATTAGGTCGAAGCAATAGAAAAAAAAAGACAAATTACAAACTCAGATAAATATTATTCCTGTCTTAGTGGGTATGTTTAAAAAATATTATTGAGAAAATGCGCCGCCGAGTTTCTAGCCAGGTTCTTCTCGTCGAAATGACTGTCATTTTGCAAATCCAACAGTAGAGTCATTCATAAGTTGAATTTTTGAAATGCAAGCAAAGATAAGAAATAACTAAAAACATATCCGCAATCAGACAGTACAGTAAATGTACTGAACAATTTAGTTTCGTTAGAACTCACAAGCAGAAATACAGTTTAAGCAGTACAATACAATCATTAAATCACACTAAACAATAGTTAAAAACAAAGAATTGCAATAGGTCGCTTTCGCTTTTAAAGTCAAACAACTTTTGACGACTGAGACGAATCTCTTCAAATATGTATGTTTGCCGTACCGGAATCGGTTACGAATACCGATATCGGGTTCTGGTGTTGTAACTCGATACAATGTATGCCATTGTTTTGTCAATAAATTAGTCATAGTCAAGTTACAATACAACAAAATGTTTTGGGAAAGTACAAAGTAATTATTTCCATACAAAAATCTAGAAAGCTATTTTATTAGGTAGTTTCGTGCAATACTAAATTAATTAATTCATTCGTTTTTAAATACAAGATAGGCAAATATTTAACCAATATCTCACTGGATGGAGAGTGACGCGGCCGAACATGTAACATACTCAACTAGAATATACTTAATCACTCTTGACTTGAAGACTCCCAGTTTTGTCGTTCGGGTAACAAGACAAAAGCAATCCGATCCACTCCTTCGCAGAATGTTAAACGTAGAAGCGAAACATATTTATATAGAAAAAGAAAAATGAGTACTTCTGTATAAATCCAATAATCAACCTAAAGTACGTCCATAATGTAATTATACTTATTGTTTAATTACATTTTTAATTGTACTTTCATAGACCTATCAGTAGTAAAATTTGATGTGTTGCAAAGCGGAATCGTTATATATAACGATTTTAACGGCTTGTTCCGCGATTCCGTTACGAATGTGAATTTAATTAACATTTAAAAAATATTTATGGGAGCTAAATGTTGATTTTAAATTAATGTTACTAATATACAGGTTGTTATTAATTATTTCCTACTAATAGAATATATATAAACTAGTAATTGTACCCAGCATGCGTTGCAATACCATGCACGTAAAGAAAAAGTGTTTTAATTTTTTCACGTTTATGGTTGCCTAGGTATTGTTCATACAAAAATATAAAAAAGCGATAAAAAATGGCGGTGAACAATACATACGACCTATTCTCATACCTACTAAATATACAAAAAAAAACATTAAAATCTGTCGAGCCGTTTTGGATGAGTGTGACCACAAACATTGTGACACGTGATATTTATATATAAGAGATAAGTGCGATAGATTCAATATTTATTTAATTGTTTTTTTTATTTCTCAAACGCCCAAATGGTAGATAGGATTTGTGTAAATGTAGACAAAAGAAACTCAATACTTCTTTTTTCTGACTAACGTGGGCGGAGCCACATAGCGATACATAAATTCAAAGTATGCTATCAAAAGTACATTTAATAATATCAATTAAAAATTAATAAATATATCCTACTTACATTTTAAATCCGAAAGATTGTGTGCAAGTATGTTTGTTCCTCTTCACGCTTTAATTAATTTTGAATGTACTTTAATAATAATTTTGAATGGACATAGCTCATACCTAGGATTAACACATAGGGTACTATTTAACTTGATAATAGCGGGTCATGGCTAATATGACATGTAGTTGTAAAAAGAAAATTATGTTTGTAAATAATGTTACGAAACCATCCCAGATAGCACAGATACTTCTTAAGTTTTATGATTTAGTTACATGTGATCATCCGTAGATCTAAACCAAGGGTTATGCGCCCACGCACGCGATAATGTCACACGTGTCGTAACGGCACGCGAAGGCACGCCGATGGGCGTGTTTCCATTACTTTCCACTGGAATGGCAATGGTAGATAATATTTTTTACAAAACCCACTTCACTACTTGTATTTTTAAACAATTAATATTTTGATCAGGTATATACAATTTAGTGCTAGCAATTAGACCTTATTATCTTAAAAAAACAACTAAATCGACTTATACAAGGTTACTTTGAATTAACGCTCCATACTAGGCAGCTACCCCAAAATGAATTATTAAAACAATACTTGGATTTTTTTTATGACTTTTGTGTTGTTATTTAGGTAAAGTGCTGAGGTATTATTAAAATCAATTAACAACACGTTGAATCGAAAAATGAAAACAATACAACTAAAGCAGCTGATAACGCATGCGACAATGTTAACGCAGGTGACGGTTGGTGTAGGCGGAAATTCACATATCTTTATTTGAACTGCCCGTTGGCTAAGTTGGGTGAGCGTTCGCCTTCTAAGCAGGGTATCGGGTTCGATTCCTGGCGGGAACACAAGTTTTCTCCCCAAGGAACATTTGTGTTTCTGGTTCTGGTTGTGATTGTGTGTGTGATGTGCATGTTTCCGGCACCCACGACACAAGTCATGAACTTAGTGTGGGGCTGTGAGTGTGAAAGCGTTTATGTTTATTGCATATCACATAACAACTAGGGTCTTAAACATAAAATGTTTCCTGTGATAGCTCGCAGGGACTCTTACAAGAGGGTACATTACTTAATTAGATGAGATACATTCGCAGGAAAATATTTATATAAATAGGTATATTTGGTAAAATTTGAAACCTATTTGCAAGTCAGTTAAAAATTTCGACAAACGTAACCCAATCTCACGTTTCTAGTTGTTTTGTGATAAGAAAGTTTTCTTTACACAATAAGCCATCTGTCTGTCAGTATTTGACACTGTAATCAACCATCATTCATGAGCTCAATTTCTGCCGTTACCGTGTCGTGTTGTCCCGTGGAAAAACACCCATTACCGATCGTTTCTGTTTGTTTTAGGTAATCATCGTGTTGTCATTAATCATACGAGAGTCATTTGCAGCTTTGGTTTTGTGAATTGACCTACTGTACATAGCTGTAGGCTATCTAAATAAAGCCGGCATTCCGGCCGTCTCGAGGTAAAGTTTGCTGTCTGACCACAGAATTTGCGTCTGACATAACTTTCGTTCTCAGTAACTATTGCAACATTAATTTGATTGAGGAACGGGTCATTGCAATTAAGTAAAGAAAGATAAGCTTTTTTAGCATAACTTAAAACTAGCCGTGCCCCGCGGCTTCGCCCGCTATTATCAAGTTAAAAAGTAGCCTATGTGTTAATCCTAGGTATAAGATATGTACATTCCTAATTTCATCCAAATCCGTTCAGTCGTTAAAGCGTGAAGAGGGAACAAACATGCTTACACACTTACACACAAACTTTCGGATGTATAATATTAGTAGGATTAGTAGGAATACCAGTTTACTAAATACATTATTATTCTAAATACGCGACTATGCCCACATTTATCAGGATTAAAGCCTATATTCCAGGTATTATAATCCAGGTTCTATTGTAGATTGCGCAGTTGCACATACTATATTTGATCCTTATCCTAAATCAGTGCTCTGTTACATAGTCTAGCACAGCCTTCCAAATCAGTTGCCTTGTTCCAAACAAACCTAGGCTATCATATAATGCTCAGATTTATATTTTTCGAATTTTGAATGATTGATGTAAGAATTTAATTCTTGGAAGAAGGAGTAAAACAGTGCCACACAGGACTTTAGTGGCAATGCAAATGCTATTCAGGCATACCGGTAATCCCACTTGATAATACAATTATTTTTTTAGTGGAATTTATGATATTATTATTTTTGGAGAACAATATCATAACATTATAACCACAAATGTCTCTCAATAAGACACATTGCATAAACATTGCATCCCAGTAAATATGACAAATTGTCTATGATAAATGGTTGCATTAATTACGATTACAGCTAACATAAAGTAATAAGGGATTTTGTTGGGTAAAATGTTGAAACATCAAAGCACAACTTCATCAAAGGAAGGTAAAGGTGAAGTAAGATTGTGAGGTAATATGCCGGATAACACTTATTTGTTTAACTCAGGTCCGAGGTCACCAAACTCCGGTTAAGAACGTAAAGGTGGTTTAATCGGTAGATGGAGATTGAAGAGATGTCATAATCAAACGTCATCATATGCAACGGTTAATGATAAATTAGTCTTGACAAAAATACAAAATGTCAAAAAAGCTTAACAAACTTGAAAAGCATGACTGCCCTCTAGACCTTACAAGCAAACAAGAAAAACTCAAACGGAAAATTACATGAGATAAGTTTACTCTCCGAACTCGACCCTTATCCTTTGAAGAGTGAATCGGTGTGCAACCTTATTCAACGTCATTAAAAGGGTGTAATAGGAACTCGTTTATAAGTAAAAGACTAAGTACCAATGCCCTTTGCGCTGCCTTTTTAACGCCTCTCCTACATCTCCGTAAAATCTAGCCGAGTGGTGACAGTACAACACACAGTACAATAGATGTAATAACTGTACTAGTTATTACAACTGTTGTTGTACTGCCACTATAATAGGTACTGTAAGTCCTTGTAGCGGTGAAACGGATAGTCTAGATTTCAGAACTAGATATTTCTACCTTTTATCCTATTTGATGCAGACAAAGCCACGAGGCACAACTAATAGATTATAATAATTAATCAAATTGTATACAAAACCGCTACCTCTTTATAATACCTGATGTTTATGTCTTGTAATCACTATTTTTTTTTTATTATTATTATTATTTTTTATTTGTGACAGGCTAGTGTTTGACCACTATCTCACCTGACGGTAAGTGACGATGTGATCGAAGCTGGTAAACACCTCTTGGTAGACCTGGAATACGCAGGCTCTCAAACTTGCACTTTTTGTCAAAGTAACCGGTTGTTCGTGACCACAATTTGCGGTTTTTCTATTTAAAGATGCTTCAAAAGTGAAATGATGAAACATTAAATGGTCATACACATAATTAGTTGCCGTAACCAATTACAATAAAGAACGGTGTTTCTATAACCTTGACATAATTGTTATAGCGTTTCTATCGAACTGCCCATTGGCTTAGTTGGGTGAACGTTCTTCTAAGCATATCTATCGGGTTCGATTCCAGACGGGAACACAAGTTTTTTCCTCAAGAAAATATTGTGTTTCTGGTTTTGCTTGTGACTGTGTGAGTGATGTAAATGTTTCGGCATCCTCGACTTAAGCCATCGAGCTTAGTGTCGGGCTGTGAGTGTAAAAGCGTTTATGTTTTACTAGCAGTACCCCTCGGATTCGCCCGCGTTAATACAGGTAAAAAGTAGCATATGTGTTATTTCGGAACCTAAACTATCTACACTCAAAATTTAATCAAAATCGGTTTATTCATTATATATCGGAGATACGTGGTAACAAACATCCCACACACACAAACTTTCGCATTTATAATATTAGTAGAATATCTACCCAGCTGTCACATCAAACACACAATCATAACCAGAACCTGTAACACAAGTTTTCCTTTGGGAGAAAACATGTGCTCCCGCCGGGTATCAACCCTAATACCCGCTTAGAATGCGAACGCGCACCTCACTACGCCAATAGGCAGATCGAGTGCAAAAACTATAATTTTACTGTTATTGGAGTTACATTGTTAAAGTTTTTATGTAATTGCTTAATTATGACTCTTCTAAATACGTGTAGCGTGAAATTATTCCGCGACGTTTTTTGAGTGGTGTGTGTGACAAACACTTAAATTAGTATTAACAAATATTTGGTAGGTATTGTAGTGTAAATGTTTGTAAAAAGGTATACATTATATTTTTTTATTTCGCTGAAACGTAAGCGCTTGACTCGATAGTCACATGCTGGTAAGTGATGATGTGTTCAAGTGTGGTATCTTTATTGCTTTAACAGATATAAACGCACTCTACGCCCCTCACTAAGTACAATGACTTGTGTCGTGGGTGCCGGAAACATTCACATCACACCATAAATGAATATCTCTTGATAAGGAATTTTTAGAGATATTCGTAGAGATTTTCCCACTGCGCCAACTGGTCGTAAAATTATAGTTATCAGAAAAAATATAAAATATAAAACATTGATGTCAAGTAAGAATATGATTTAATATACCTGCCAATAATTACACAGTTTAAAATTTTACAGTCGATGTCTTTGTAATGTTGTAGTCAAATAAAAAACATTCAACATACCAGAAGAATTATTACCAAAAGTCAAGGATAAGTTAAACTTGCAAATACTCGTAATCTTTCCCACGCATCTTTATCGAACGAATTTATTGCTTTTGTAATCGACTCGCCAAGTATCGATAAAATTGCAGCCTTCAAGACACTATTTATCGATAAACTGTTGTAGCGGTAAAGCTTACAACACTAATTGTGTCATCTTTGACATTGATATTATGTAATCCCGACTTTACTTTCAGGATGCACACGGAGAAAAACATGAGCTTCATTCGGAACAGAGATAAATAAGATCATGACTTTACTATGACTGGACTTTGACTCTTTTACTTGACTTTGACTGTGACTTGTGACTAGGACTTATAATATGAAATACACTTGAAATATTATATTATCACTTGACACTGGCTAAATGCACAAGATTGCGAAGCCATAACTAAGAAGAAGAAGAAGGAGAAAAACATTTGGGACAACTAGACTACTAAAGTTTACAGAAACATTTTTTCTAGTTACAATTACTTCGTTCGTTTTATAAAATAAGCTATTAATTACTAAATAATTTTGTGATTGTTACAAAATAATTATAGACATTTTTCTCAGTGTAGGTATAAACATTTTGACAATTAGCCCCCGCCCATAGCTAAGGCTTATATCCTAATCCGTAGTCTACACTTTTTTTTAATGCTGGATAAGCAAGCATCTGTCCACTATCTCACCTGATGGAAAATGTTGATGCGGTTGAAATGTGGCATGCTCGTACTAAAAGATAGCTATTCACTCTAGAATTGAAAACTCCCAGATTATACCGTCCAGGGAACAAAGACTGATGGTGAGTTTCACCCCTTCGCTGTATGGATAATTAACTAAGAAGCAAAACGATTAATCATAGACTATATCCATATGAAATTTCCTTTAAATTCGTCCAGCCAGAGATATCTCATTTCAATAATTTTTTCAACTTTGTATGATTTGCCTACACTCATGCACGTTCACGTATGAAAGGTTAATAATAACCCACCATGATTACTCATGAACACTCAACGAATCATACATTTTGGAAAATAATAATATATATAAGCATAAAATTACAGTGCGCGCATAAATGTGGTTAGATTTTACAATAAAACTCTTAAAATTGTACCTGAATTAGGACTGGGAAAGTTCAAATCAGTAATAATCGGGCATTAATTAAGAAAGGTTATAATAAAACGATTACTACATTAACGACAAGGATGCTTGGAGGCAAACTGCACAAGCACTTTCTAGCGACTACATAATATAGATGTACCTAGGTTAATATAATTATGTATTAGTATTTAAGAATGATTTAAATATTAATAAAAAAAAATGTCCCGCCAGGTTTCTTGCCAGATTCTTCTCGATATGACCGTAATTTTGCGAATCTAGCAGCAGATTTAATTTTCATGAGTACCTCTTTGCGGCCCAAGTGAATAAAAGATTTTGATTTTGAATACAAAATCAACAACGCCAGTTTTTCTCTTTCGCGGCTAAACTACCTTGTTTAACATTAATGGAACTGGCTCCACAAATACATAGTAATATAATCTAAGTACTATCTGGCGACTAGAAACTTTTTACTTGGAGCTATCTCATCTAGATAAGTATTAAAGTCCGCATTCGGAGCGACCGGTTACATAGCTATAGTTCCGTGTCATCTTGACAGGTTACGTAAAAGCCGTTTTAGTAAAAAAAAAGCATATTGTTTCTGGTAAATCTTCATGTACAAGATTTTTTTTTTGTAATGTCCAAATAAACTACGGAAGAATACTACAAATACTTTTTTTACTTCTACAGTTTATACTTTGATTGATATATTGAACTGACCGTTAGCGAAGTTGGGTGCGCGATCGTATTCGAAGCAGCGGGTATCGGGTTTGATTCCCGGCAGGAACACAAGTTTTCTCCCCAAGGAAAATTTGTGATTGTGTGTGTGATGTGAATGTTTCCGGCACCCACGACACAAGTCATCAAACTTAGTGTGGGGCTGTGAGTGTGAAAGCGTTAAGCGGTTAGGTTTCAGTTGTATTTTACTGTAATATTTTTATACGGAAATAAATCTACCTAAATGAGTTTCATTACTCTACATATGCCATAATACACTTGGTCAATTCCCCAAACAAAAAAGGGCATTTTTTTATGTTGAATAGGCAAGCATTTGACCACTATCTCACCTGATGAAAAGTGATGATGCGGCCGAAGATATGACATGCTTGCCTAGAAGATACCTATTCACTCGAGACTTGAAGACTCCCAGATTATACCGTTCGGGGAACAAAGACGCAGGCAATAAGTTCCACTCCTTTGCTGTACGGAGCATTCCTCTTTGGCAATACATTTTGGCGAGAATCTAAAATGTATAATTTCAGGGTAAAACTAAAAGCAATATTCAATAATTAATGAATAATTAAATTCTAAATAATTAAAATTGTGTAAATTTATATGGTCAAATAAACGATTGATTGATTGATTAATTTTGTATTGGCTACCGTAGTATAGTCATAGTTTATACAAAGCAACAAACGGAGTTACGGAAGCTATCCTTGAGACCCAGTTATTATACTAGGTCAACAATATTTACCACTCGACCACATCAAGTGACATCAATACACATTATATTGAGGTAGTGGTCAAACAATTTTAATTTAAAGTTGTTATTACTATGTTAAATATTGACTATTGCTTCATAATTGTTTATTATATATATGCTATGATATATGACTGACTAGCCGTGCCCCGCGGATTCGATCGCGTTGATCAAGTTAAAATTTAAAAAGCCTATGTGTATCCTATGGGTATAAGCTATGCACATTCCAAATACATTCAGCCGTTGCATCCTTACTTATATTTTAAACGCGAATGTTTGAATGTATGGATGTTTCTTACTCTTTTACGCAAAAACTACTAAATGCGTATTCCAGGTCTAGTGTGTTTACCAGCTTCGATCACATCGTCACTTACCATCAGGTGAGATAGTGGTCAAACACAAGCCTGTCACAAATAAAAAAAAAATGGATTTTACATTAAACTTTTTTTTATGATAGATAGGCAAGCATTTGACCACAATCTCATCTGAAATATGTAGAACCTGGATGACCACTTTGCTCGTTTGTGTTTTTTTAATTTTAAGCAATATTTTCTGAAAATGAAACCTACTTAGATCTATTTATCGCCTCCGAAACTCCCTGCATACAAAATTTTATGAAAACCGTTGGAGTTGTTACCGAGATTCAGTTGATGCTAAAATTATTGAGCTTAGTAGGATATACAAAAAAATCTCATTTAAACGTATTAGATTAGATAGATTTAACTAGCTACGCTCCGTGGTTTTGCCCGCGTAAGTCCCGGACCCGCGGGAATCCAGGGATAAAAAGAGCCTTAGTGTCAATCCAGGGTGTCAGCAACCTCCATACCAAATTTCATCAAAATTGGTACAGTCGTTTGAGCATGAAGGAGTAACAAACATACTAACGCAAACAAACTTTCGCCTTTATGATATAAGTGTGACCATAATTATATAATGCAGGATCTTTACTTTGTATTTTGTAATTACTAGGCGAACAAAGCCAATTAACTAAATTTTTTTTATCGCCGATCTTACATCCGCATTACCATCCGCAATGATGGATTCGGTGAAGGTTACCATAAATATTGATTTAAATATAAATATAAACATAAATGAGCATTAATTAACCTCAGAGGTCATGGGTTTCCTTGCTGACCTTTTAAGTTAAGGCTTCAAATGTTCTCGAGTAATTTGAGAAGTGTTTTGATTTCTTCATAATTTGTTATCGTTATTTTTATTAGCGTGAAGCAATCTACATCTTTATGTATATAATTCTTCTGTACGTGTGTGTGTTACTAAAGTCCTCCTAAACGGCTGGACTGATTTTGATGTTTTTTTAGTGTTTTCAGGTAAAGTCAAGAATGAGATTCAAGATTCGATCCGATATATATTTTTTTTAATTTACGCGGACGAAGCCGCGGTTAGAAACTCATATTATCACACTAATCTTATAAATCCGAAAGTTTGTGTATAATCTGATAGTTGTTACTGTGTCAATGAGTAAGTGTGGACATATGGTTGTTCTCTCTTCACGCTTTAACGGCTGAACGGATTTGGATAAAATTTGGAATGAACATACCTAGGATTAACACATATGCTACTTTTTAACTTGATAATAGCAGGCGAAGCCGCGGGACATGGCTAATCCTACTTATATCATAAATCCGAAAGTTTTAGTGTGTAAGTGTGTGTGTGTTTAAGTGTGTAAATTAGTAAGTATGTTTGTTCCCTCTTCACGCTTTAACAGCTGAACGGATTTGGATGACATTTACAATGTACATAGCTTATACCTAGTATTAACACATAGGCTACTTTTTAACTTGATAATAGCAAAGCCGCAGGGCACGGCTAGTACAATATAAATCAGTTGCAGTGCGTTAGTCTCGCAAACTTTTTAAAATGTCTAGATCGATTTGTATAATATGTGTTCTTTGTTCACCTCAACGCTGGGTTTGTTTAGGAATGAAAGAAACCCAAAGGCAAGCAAACAGCTGATATAGATATATGTAATTTTGTATGGGAATAACTTAAGGCCTTTGCCTTGCTTTACAAATTAACTAATTATTTTTATTACGCAAATCGTAAAGTTCTCGCCAATTTCGGAAACACACAATAGCCTATTTGTAAACTATCTTGTAACTTGAAATAATAGTACGGGCTACTCATTTAGAAGGCAAGCGTGGGAGACTAATACTAATTCGTTAAAAAGAGCACTTATAACTTCGCCTCATAAAAGGTTGTTGAAGTGAAGAATAACGTAATAAAGATTTGATTGCTTTATTACACTTCACATTAATACTATAAAGGTTTGTGTGTGTGTTTGTATGTTTGTTACTTCTTCACGCTCAGACGTCTGTACCTATTTTCAACCGACTTCAAAAAAGGCGGTTATGACTGTATGTTTTTTTTGTTTGTTTGTTACGCGATGTCTCAGCCAATTATGCATCGATTTTGATGTTTTTTTTTGTTTGATAGATTATACTTCAGAGGTGATCCCATATCATTTTATCGAAATCGGTCAAGCCAAAGTCGAAATATAAGCGATAAAGTCAGTTTTTTAAGCTTTGCTTGCGTTTCAATTAATAGATAAAATTTGTTGTGGAGGTAGCTGACACCCTGGATTAATACATAGGCTACTTTTTATCCCAGAATTCCGAGGGTAAAACCGCAGAGCGCAGCTAGTTATTATTTAAAGAAGTTGCTACTGATTATTACATACACAACAATAAAAAAACAGCCAGATCGGTCAAGCAGTTGAACAATTTTTTCGTGAATTTCCCGACGTTTTATGATGTTATTCTGCTATTCTGGGCAGAGGCGGGGGAACGATTTTAATGATCTTTAATTTGTTGGATTTTACAAATTAAAGATCATTAAAATCGGTTCGCCGCTCAGTCGTTGTTGTGTTATAAATGGTATAACTAACTTCAATTTGTTTTATATATAGGTATATATATTTATATAGATGTCAATGGTATAATTAGATAAACGTTTATTTTATTAGCATATATTGCTGGATAATAATATGGTAAATCGGAACGTATTGCTTGATGGTGGTAAGTCTTAGGTATTCTTTTGAATTAAATTATTTTAAGTCAAAAAAATAAATCAGTAGATATAAATTATAAATTCATAAATTTGATGATACGTAATCATACTTAATTAAAATGATCATCTTGTTATTTTGTCCTAATGAAAGGCACAAATTATTGAGCCTAAATCATTTGAATATTAAATAAGATTTTTTTGATCTTAATTATTTAATTCGTAATTGCCAATCAAGGTATATTAATGACACACCCACGCATATAAATTCAACCATCTTTTATTACGAAATTCTAACATATAAATAGCTAGAATTAATCTTTGTTTTATTACTGGTTTTTTAATTTATTTTAATACTGGTTTTAAGATATTCTACAAAGGTCCGACATTGATGTCAAGTGTGTCGGTCATCATATAAAGTTAAGAATATTACCATAAATTCCAGTTTTCGTTACATAAAGATGGTAATTTGACCTTGACAGATGGCAAATCTTTAAACGTTGCGTTATTTTAAGATAGGCTGCGTGAAGACGTCTGTAGAATAATAAATAGTATTTTAGATTTCGCTGACAATAATAATAGCGTTAAGTGAGTTCAATAAAGCTGTACATGTATTTATTATAATCATTTACGAGTTGTGTATTGACGACCCAGTTGGCGCAGTGGATAGTTTTCCGCCCTCTGCAACGTGGAACCCGGGTTCCATTTCCCGTCAGGCGCACAAATTCCTTCCCAAAGGATATTTGTGCTTCTGGTTCTGGGTGTAATGTGTGTGCGATGTGAATGTATCCGGCCCATACGATACAAATCTTTGATCTTAGTGTGAGGCTGTGAATGTGAATGCGTTCGTTTGTTTGTTTTGTTTGTGACTTTTTGTCTTTTGACTTGACAATTTTGTATTAGTTTTATCGAACGAACTATTTGCTGCTGGCTCTGTGTAGCCTCTGCAGCGTCACCGGGCGGGAGAGCCACAAATGTCCTATTATGCTACCACCAAGTGGATAGTAGAACTCTTGAAGGGCTTTCAATAAACATCGCTCATTTGAAGTAATTTTTAGCGTATAACTTAAAAGTGACAACGGTGGTTTCTTTAAATTATTTTATTAAGTTTACGTAGTGTAATTTATTTATTAATATATATCGGTGGTTTTTAGTTTTTTGAAATATTATTATTCACACTACGTACAAAATAAAGCTTGTCTTGTAACTATGTACTCCCACCTCTTTGCCTAAGTAAGATATCTTTCAGACTAAAACAAAACAGCAGAAAATTATGGGATTAATCTGCTGAATAAACAAAAATAAACTGTTCTATATCACCTGTAATTTAGCCGTAGATCTATTTAAATCTGGCAGTAGAGTCATTAGCTTTCATGATTGATGATGCCACTTTGGGGTCCATGTGAATAAACGATTTTAATTTTGATTACCACAAATGACAAGTAACTGTCTTAGTCTATATTGCAAGTGTTCACCTTATATTCTGAGTAAAGTCGTTTAATTAATAACGGTTTGGTTCTTTGAATAAATGAGTTTCGTAGTTACTTACCTGCGTCCGGCGGCGGGCGGCGGCGGCTTGAATGAGTGCTTACGACGATGGCCAGTAAAATTTCTATCAAAACTATCTCATTACTTGTATGATTATTGTGTATGTTAATTTTAAGTTAAAAATTAGATTAAAATCTAATAACTGCTAAACAGTGTGAATCTGTGCGAATGACTGTACCAACACAAACCTCTTTTGGTTTAATGGTACTGTACCAGTAGGTACAGTACCTACAAAATGTACATACAGTTTATAGTAATAAACTGTATGTAAATTGTTTATGAAATAAATAAAAAAAAAAAAAGTTAACTAAGTTATGTATAGGTATATCTTACAATATTGATATACTCTATTCTATTCTATCTTTTCAATATTTTACACATAACAAAACTCCGGCTTCGACGCGTTTACTTTTGTTTTAAGTCAGGTCAAACAGGTATTTCTCTTATTTTTGTTGGAAATTAGATCAGACATTTCTGAGTCTGTATAGTACATAAATAAGTTAGGTGACGTCGTTTATATGTATGTATGCATATTTATAATAGTTATGTATTAGGTTTATGTATTCTATATCATAGTTTAATTTAGGTATATTATTGTTTATGTATGTTTATTGTATTTTCTATATTATTATATTTATACAAAACACCGACGTCTAATTTCATTGCTTACTCCTCTCCATCCAAAGTTTGTCTGGAAGAGATCGCTCTTAGCGATAAGACCGCCTGTTGTTACACTTTTTTTCTAGATTATTATACCTTGTCATGTATTTGTTAAGGTGTTCAATAAAGTGTTTATCTATCTATCTACGGAACTTGTGTAATAATGATTGTAATAACTTATACTTGTAGATTTAATTTTGAGAATTTCTAAGGTCAAGTAAACAAAAGTGGTTTATAAATGAGCTGGTATTTAATTAATTATAATATTTAACCGTTCTGCAAACATTTCAAGACCATTAGTATAAAAATCGCTATAAAGTGCATAAGTAAACGTTATAATGACATAAACAGGACATGCAACGGAAAGGTCATTGTTTAATTTATTGGTTCATCATCTCAACTATATTGTTCTTTAAACATTGGTCTTAATTATTTATTTGTATTTAATTTAAATATTCATTAATTGAACTAGACTGATTTGTAAAATATGGTCCGTAATGATTACGGACCATATTTCTAGAAGTCTAAACTGTAGTAACAATATCTGTAAAGAAATTTTTTAATTTTGCTTGTTTATTAAAAAGATTAGTAGGTATAACTATAATTTTATACTAATCAAATTCTCATTTAATCATAAACATTTGTTTACACATCATATTGTAAGATTTAAAATGAGATATTTCTTAATTAAAAATACAAATAAAATGAAAAATTACGAAATAAAAATTAAAAGTACATAATATAATAATTTGCTCTAATCTTCTTAAAAATATTCGTCAATCGGGTGATTTTTTTTATGATCGATGGGCAATCATTTGACCACTATCTCACCTGATGGAAAGTGAAAAAATCCGCGTAACAATGCGTCAAAATTGTTAAAAACCTCAATAACCTATACTTATATAATAATACTGCTTCAATTTAACCACAATTTATTTTGTGCTATAAACTAAGCAATTCGGACGAATTTTATCTGTCATTGTAGTATACCAGCTGTCATTGTTGTAGGGCGATTCACACGGAAGATGCGCCGGCGCAGCGGCACAGTTACCTACTTCGTATGTTACGTAGTATAACATTTAAATCTCATTTGCTTACTATTTTACAAAAAAATATGAAAATACATGGTTATTTATAAATATTCCGCCTACTAAGGGATTTTTTTTAAAAAATATTGTAATACCTTAGCTTCTCGTTCGCTGTAGATACAATTTAACCAAAACGTCGAAGTAAATATAAACTTTTTTGGCACAATACAAATATTTTAACAATTCGAAATACAAGATAAGCATGTTTATATATAGATCTCGCTAAATAGAAAAATATCCTGAATGGCTTTAAGTAAAAGACAGTTTTTTTTATGCCCGATAGCCAAGCATTTGATCACTATCTCAGATGGAAAGTGAAGATTTACATACATATACGGTACGGCAGGCAGTGCCTTAGTATGTTGGGTTTTGCTTGAATTGACAAATATTTAATATAGAAAACGTAGATGCCCGATTATAAATCGATAACCGAGACATCTAACTATTCTCGATTATTACATAATGTCTGTAATATTTGGCAACTCTTTTTCTGAGTTATAGAGATGGGATATGAGACTTATTATCTAATGAGTCGCGACTCATGACTCATAATCGACTCGTCACTATGAATCTAGTGAGATAGTACTGACCTTTTGTATTGTACCAAAAGTGCTTCTAATTGTGTCAAGTTTAATAGTGTCACATTTATTAAAGATTTCTATATAGACATTTTCACACTTGAAACTTGTTTGAAAATTTTGTTGAAATAAACAAAAGGGTAACCTGGCTAAATTTAAATTGAACTGTAATAGAATATCAACAAGACCTTAAATGCATTTAGGTTTAATTTATCAATGGGATATAATAAGTTGCATGGCATTGATAAGCAATTAGGCGAAGTTATTGAAAGATACTTTGTAATAATTGTTTCTAGACAAGCTATTACAATAAAAAATATACATTTAAACGTTGATATGTTATACTCCTAGAATAACTGGCTCTCAGGTATAGCTGTTTACTACTTGAGCTTGACGAAATCTTTATATTTTCTACTTGAGGGATGTATACTATCATTGTACTTTGGCAGAGGTTAACTAATCAAGCGAGCATGAGAAAAATGCCTTTCAACCACACATTTCACGACGATGGTTTAAGGTATTGTCAAGGAATTGACCGTTGGTTTTGTTGGCTGCTCGCCTTCTAAGCAGAGGGAGAGAGAGAGGAAGAGAGAGGGGAGAGAAAACATAATTTTTCACCCCAAGGATTTACCTGTGTGTGTTTCTGTTTCTGGGTTTAATTGTGTGTTGAATGTGTGACGAATGTTTTCGGTACCTACGACACAAGTCAACGAACTCAGTGTGGGGCTCTGAGTGTGAAAGCGTTAATGTTTATGTTTTAAAACTAACGTTATTTGATGTATTTACAAGTAGTCAATCAAGACGCTAATGTCAATTTAAAATATAAACAAACCCCAAAAGTGAAACTCATTTCGTATGAACACATCACTAGCAAGATTAGGAACTTAGGAACTAGGTGGCGTCGTGATGTGTTAAAACGTTTGATGTATCAAAATTTTCACCTACATAACAAGTCTCGTAGTGCAAAAATAAATAAATAATAGTAAATGATAAAACCTTCATCGAAAGCGCAAGCCCGTTGAGGATTTCGAATTCACCGATGGGCAGGCAAGCTTACTCGACGCACCTATCGCATCGTAATAAAACCTTTATTATTATTAGTATTTTCTCGCTTCTGATACCCACTGACCCGGCACACAATCAATGTACACAGTGTCATCTCGTTGCATAAGACCCAGCACACGCAGACGTAACACTTTCGTCGACCTCTGCCATTAGAACGATCGCATCTCTGTAAATTATATGATTTATGACTTATGCAAGTTTTATTTTTGTCGAGGTGCTAATCCTTGCGTGTGAGACACAATAGACGCAATGTTTACAACTTTTAAGACCGGTGATGAATTATTCATATCCAATTTATTAACAACAGCAAGATCTTCGAATATACTGCTTTTTTTCAGTACTTTCTACTTAAGTTCGAAATTCGATGGAATTAAGTTTGTATGAAAAAAAAAACAGAGTTTCCGTCGAAAAAGCTTGCGATTAAAAAACAAGTAATACTATAAAATGTTTTTAAAATTAAGCTTTTACCATTTGTAAATAAAAAAAGACTAAAAAGTTATATAACTAGAGAGTTTGTCAAGACGAATCAAATGAGCCCAAACTCGATTAGTTTATATTGTTTAGTTCAGATCTAAGGCAATCTTCCATCTCCATCGTCAAAGTTCAGTTGTTATTTTTTCCACTCATTACTGTAGAAACATATAACACATTTTTTCAAAACACATTCAAGATGTTATAATTTGAACTTATTAAATGTATTTGTCTCGTTTGCTTGATTGCAAGCTTAATCCTACCTATCTATCTATCTTTATCTTCCGATCTATTTTGAAGTTATGAACTACGCAGCAATATGTTCTTTCGCTAGCACACATTCCCGGAGACTGAATAAACTTTCACTTGCTTACTGTTTTTTCTATGTAAAAATCCACAAACGCGTCGTCGAGCAGTGAAAGAGTGTTCAAAAATGCTAAGTTATTACTCCAGCAGCTTTAATTAAACCCGTCCAAGCAAAACCAGCTCGATGCACTTTACTTTACTTATCTGTAATAGGGCACGCAAAAAGTCTCACCACTTTGAATACTATATTTGGTATACCGCCTATATTCATATGAATACTATTAAGAAATATAATAACACTTTGAGGTTGTGTCATCTGCTCACCTCGAGTGCTTCTATAAGAGTGGTTTTATTGCTTTAATTATACAAAACAACATTTCAATGTAAATAAATACATAATGTGTTTATTTAGGCTTCAATGACTTGTCAGTTCGTGAATGAATTTATATTATTCAAAGCGTAATAGTATTTTTAAACAAGTCATTTTTATGGATTGATCACTATGCCACTCATAGGTGGTAAGTAAGGATTTGGACAGCTGTGGTAATCACGGTAGATCTAGAGTGGGGAGTGGATCTCAAATGTAGCAGGTGGAACTTTTAATGATTATTAATTGATTTTCCTACTAGATGTAGACCTAGTACAGTGGTCGCTTTCTGAAGCGAAAAAATACTATGATGCAGTGTGGACTGTTGAGAAAAAGTTCTCGTGGTTTATTTACCATACAATTTTTCGTGTTGGAAAAAGGGAAGAACTGCCTAGCATGGCTAATGTAAAAGTTATTGAAGAACTAGGGTATTTTTAGAACGAGAAAATTGCGCTCCACGTTGTATTTTTCTTTACGAACATTACAAAGGGTTAATGTAGATACAACTATGGAATGTTATATTATTTTTTAATCGCGTGATAATAAAACAACATGTAAAATAAATTTGATCGTATCCCTGGGGAACAAATCGCATTCTTTAGTACAGCTTGTCTGTCTAGGAGACCGATGAGAGGGACGGAAAGTATTAATCTATTTAATAAGTTCGAATAGTTCATACCTACGAACACAACCAGCTTTTTAATATTTTAATCCTTTGCATAATAGAATACCTTATAAGGTATGTGACAAAACAGTCTTTTTGTGTCTGCTTCTAAATCTCAGTGTGCCTAATTACAAAAGCTACTTTGAGGTCGTTTAGAACATTAAGCCGCCACCTGCAGAGTATACGAGAGTCTTAAATATACTAAATATATTGTCGAAATCGAAGCTATCCTGCTTGACTGCTTCGGAAATGTGGAGAACTTAGCGTAAAGTTCGGAATTATTATAATTATTTTATTGACAGGATTTGTTTAACACTGAACTGAACATTTGTAAGACCCAGAACCCGGATCGTATTCGATTATGTTCGAGGTATAAACGCAATAATATACTTCTTTATTATTTCTTCTTATGGTTATGTTTGTGTTTGATGCCTCGTTTGTAGAATTCAAGCCGTCCATTTATGTATTATTTATTCTTATTGTGTTTGATGTTTCGTTGGTAGAGTTCAAGCGGCCTTTTTCCGTATTATATCTTCTAATTGCTATTTCAATTTAAGAACTTTTGTCATACTACATAACTACAAACTACTTAGTACATTCCTAACTTGTACCTGCTATGAAAATATTGTATTTAAATATTAATTTATATGACCATATAGTTTAAAAAGAATAGTCAAGTCCAAGATCATATCCGGCTAAAGACAAAGATCGTTTAACCGGGAGAAGACAATCAAATGTTGAAAAACTGTCAAAATCAAACGACATTACATGCAACGGTGAATGACAATTAAGACTTACAGGTCATTCAGTAATTTCAAAGAATTTAGCCCTCAATATGCCCACCAGTGGGCAAGCTTCTGCCCTCTTCTTCGTGGCTCCTGGGTTTCATTCCCGGCAGGAGCAAAACTCGCCATCTCAAGGGGCATTGTGTTTTAGTTCTGAGTGTGATTTTGTTCGTGTGATATGTAAATATTTCCGGCATCCACGAAATAAGTACAGAACTAGTTCACGATATTTTAACTTAGTTTGGGGCTGTAGTGTGAATGTGTTTGTTATAGTTATCCGTAACATAATACACTGTTACATACGTGCTATAATTATTCATACAAATGTGCCAACACCAGTAAAGTCAATAGAACTACAATAATATTGTACTTTGTTTCAATAGCGAAAGTATGAGCACATCTACAACCCAGTAACGTACTGGAAACATAAAAATATCATTACAATTGCTAATTACAAGTCTTCACGTGGTCCGCCATTTACATTTTTGTGACGTAACCTGTAGAGCTGTGATTCCACTTATGTTTTTGAGCGAGTAATAGTTAGTGTCATTACTATGCATAGAAGATATAACACGCTATTCTAAACAGAAGATAAAGAAAAAAAACTACATGCTTCTGGCTGTGTGTGGCCTTTGCAGCGTCACCGGGAGGTAGGGCGAGCGCGGAAGGCACTCAGCCGCAGAAAAGAGGAGTAGGCAACTAGCGTAAAGGCCACCTAGGAGGTGCGAGCCTTGGCTTGAACCATTGCCAGGACAGGAGGAACGGGAGAGCAACGCATCGGTACATGAGAGTACCGTTGATATTGGGCCCTATGAATACGAAGCGGGAGGGCGAGCGGGGCGCTCAGCGTAAGAGAGGAGTAGGCAACTACCGCAAAGATCATATTGATTTAAATAGTTCAATGAGTCGTGTAGCTCTGCAGATGTTATGTGCAGGCGTAACTCTTACCGATAGGTGAATGACATGCTTGTCTATTCTCATATACCTACATGTAGAGCATCGCCTCACTTTTTACTTATTTCTATTCAAATGTGTATTTTGACTTTTATTCAATTGCGTATAATGCTTTTCGGAAAAATCTATCATTAATATTTATCACATTATCATACAATACATAGGTTATTCCAAACAAAGATGCCTTTTATCATTTTAGTTCTTTTTGAAAAGAAAATGAAAATGGTCTGAATTTTTTTTTAAACTGATTTTATATATATATAATAAAATAGCCAACTTTTTCCAATTTCTAATCATTTTATCTTCATATTAAAAAAATGCAATATATTTTATTTATAAATACACAACTGCATCAGCGCTTTCTGTCGGGTGATATTGTGGTCAAATTTTTACCTATTTAACATAAAATAATAATAAAAAACTTCGATAAGCATACAAAGTGTTCAATAGAAATGTTACAAAACTATCAAAACTTATAAAAACGACACTGAACATTCATTTAGGCAATAAAAATAACTAAAATCTATTGTTATGTCTGAAATAACGTCCATGTCAAACTAAAGGTGTTAAATATTATCATAAAACAAATGTGTATGAACCGTTTCATCACCAGGTCAAGAACAAAGCTATCCTTAAAATTAACGGATCAGATGACATTTGCGACCTTAATTTAAAAGTTAGTATTTGTTAATATTGTTAAGAGTATACGGGAATTATTTAAAATGCTTAAACTAATGACGTCTGCTCATTGGCTTGCAGGGTTGTCGGGATCGATTCCCGGTGGAAACACAAGTTTACTTCCCAAGGGAAATTTGTGTTTCTGGTCCTGGGTGTGATTGTCTGTGGGATGTGATTTCCGGCATCCACGATACAAGTCAATTCAGTATAGAGCTGTGCCTGTAAACATGTTTATTATTACTAAGAATGCCTGGAGGAAAACTGCAGAAGTGCTTTATGGTGACTGCAATATGTAGGTAATATAGTTAGTGTAATATAAATATAGGTACTGATAGAAAAAAAGCGCGCCACCATGTTTCTTGCTAGGTTCTTCTCGAGATTAGTATTATTTTGCGAATGCATTTAAGTCTTTAACTGAATTTTATAAATAAACAATTAAACGAAAGCAAAGCTTAAAAAAACCGACTTCACCGCTTTATCATCGGAACCTTGATCCACCAGCTTTCAAATAAAAAATGAATCATCAAAATCGGCTCACAACGAAAGAAGTTATGAGGTAACTTTTGAAGTCGGGTAAACGAGACCATCGTCATAGTACGCATTATTCGTCACAAAATAGGCATTATTGACGATATTTCAAGAACTACTGATCAGATCTTGATCAAATTTAAATGGGACCAATTAGAAAGCAACATCGTTCAAACTAAAAAAAAAATTTGATATCGGCTCACGTGGAGAGAAGTTATGAGGTAAAACATATAAAAAAACCTCCTTTTTTGGGAAGTTGGTAAAAAATGAATATGAGTTGAATTCGGTATAGTAGGCTGGTTATTTGAATAATTTTTATTGGCGACATCGATGATTTGTATTGACATAACGTACCAATGACTTAGATAGGTACTAGATTCTATGATAATCAGCTTAGCTCGAGTTAATAAACACTTCTCCAATAATAAGATTTAACGTAAGTTTATTTTTGGGGTGATAATAGGAGCACGAAGTAACGGCCAATGTTAATGTAGTAAATTATGTTATTAGAAAGACTTATAATTTATATTCAATTCAATAGAATTATGGAAATAAGTAAGCATGTTACATCTTCGTCCGCATCATCAATTTCTATCGGGTGAGATATTGGTCAAATGGCAAACATTTGTATCGAGCATAAAAAAAAAATACCGTACAGCGGCATTATAACACAAACGCATTCACACACACAGCCCCACACTAAGTTCAAAGACTTATATCGTGGGTGCCGGAAACATTTACATATCACACTCACAATTACACTCAGAACCATAAGCACAAATGCCCCTTGGGAAGGAAAAGTGTGCTTCTGCCGGGAATTGAACCCAGGACCCACGACGCAGAGGGCAGACACTTGCCCACCGCGCCAACTGTGTCGTCAGTCAGTCAGCCGTGCGGTCAGTTTTGGCTTACTAGAATATCAACATGGTTAACAAATTTTGAGTTGCCAATACGTAATGCGTGACAGAAAACCTACAAATGAGAAACAATACGTGAACTACCGTGTAAACAACAATTTCACAGATTTTCTCCGTTGTTATACAACAAGTTCACGACAATAGATTTAACATACATATTTCATGTTTTACGCCGCGGGCAGTCTTGTTACCTCAGGAAGTCACGACTGTGAGCGAAGGTACATTGTCGTATGTCAGAAGTGTCATTACTGTCTATTATAAGTATCAGTGCTACCGAGAGCGATATATCACGAAATCTTGCGCGGCACTGCACTGAGATCCTCCTCTTGAGATTTTGATATTATTACTTAATACCTGGTTTACATAGTATATTATGTATATAAACGTTCAAAATTCCTTTCCTCGGTGAACTCTATTTTTATCGGTTTTGATAAAACTAATACTGATAGATTATGACTATCAGTTACTTACGGCAACAAGTTTCCTGCCAGGTTCTTCTCGAGATGGCTGTTATTTTGCGAATCTTGCAGTAGAGTCAATAACTTTCATGCTTGCCTCTTTGGGGCGAATGTGAAGAAAAGATTTTAAATTTGAATTTAAGTTTAATAATAATTAAGTGTGATAGGTAGTTGATACGTATTTAATGCGTCTGTGATTTTGTAAGCAAAACAATGGATATAAATAAAAAAAGCTTGATCAGCTGCTGAGTTCGAATATTTGCTATGAAAAGATTCCATCTGAGAAGAATAAATTAACAAATAATGCTTGTGCAGTCTGCAATATTTCTTAAAATAATATTAAAACCAATAAGAAAGCAAATAGTCACCGTAAGTTACATGAAAACTCGTCGAACCTACCAAAGTAAAGTGATTTATTGTCATTGTTCGCTACGCTCACTGAGTTCAACAATCATGAGCAACATGTCACCGTTTATTGATAGAGATTGTGATTTATGTTTATTCACTTGCGGTTACAAAGATTATATGTAATGTAAAATAAAATATCAAATCAAAAGTACAGGGTGGCAAAATTACAGTGAAATTATCTTACTTCAGTATTCAGCCTTCCTTTTCCCCTTCCTGAAAATTATTTTGAAGATCTTAGGTTACACAAATTACTAAAACATGTATTTCAATGTACCACTATCTCATCTGTTGGTAAGTAACGATCTAGTCGTTGGTGGTAAACGCGGATCTATTTACTAAGTTATCAAAACTATCAAAATTAGTTGCGCCCTGCGGTTTTACCCGCGTAAGTCCCGGATCCGCGGGAGTTCCGAGATAAAAATATGCCTATTTATATCCTAGTAACCAGAGTGTCAGCTACCTCTGTACCAAATTTCATCAAAATTGGTCCAGTTGTTTGAGCGTGAAGAAGTAACAAACATAAAAACAATCACAAACTTTCACCTTTATAATATTAGTGTGATTATAATTTACTTCAAGAACACAGATAATAATAATTCCTGTCATGAATATATATATGACAAATACATGTCAATCGATATTACCAACAAATTAATCATAAATAAATGACTCATTCAATTTGTTTCTGTCATACAAAACACATTGTATGTCATGTCATGTCCACAAGTGTAACGTGTGTATGTAAGAATGTATGACTTTGTATGTTGTGACTTAGTTATTTTACAATGGTATGTTCTCAGGCAATTATTGTTACGCGCTGGTTTAGAAATATGGGTCTATAGTGCAGATGTTTTAAATATGTGGTTAATTAATAAAATTATAAGGATATTAAGAACTGCCCTATAGTTTTGTTTGTTGTGGTGTTCGATTTCCGGTGGGAACGCCAGGTTTATCTCCAAGGAAAATTTGTTTCTGGTTCTGGTTGTGATTGTGTGTGTGATGTGAATGTTTCACCCACGACACATGTTCGAACTTAGTGTCGGGTTTAGAGTGTGAAAGCGTTTTTTTAGGTATGTATTATATTTATTTTATACTCGAGTCTATATCCGGATCTTTGTAAGGCATTAGCGGAGCCATAGCCAACGCTAAGCGGCCTTTTGGTATATTTTATAATATAATCAGTTTTGTTCTAACATGCGTCAGAAATCTCTTAAAGTACGTCGCCGTTTTATGCTTGGGCACGCCTTTGCAAAAAGTGCTTTGAGGAGTGTCAAAAGTTTAGTAGTCTATTAAATATACCTCACTGTTGATCTGAACGGTGTTTCATTGACGACCCTGCACGAGACACGAGACCTTGGATTGGAATACTGAAATTCTTTAATTCTAACTATTTTCTAGGAAACGGATAAATATAGACGAATTTTTACTGTAACATGAGTACTTATAATTGTTATTATTATGATCTGAAATATGGATGGAAAATTTTGTTTGGAGGATTTGAACCACGCGTCTTAGGCCCAACGCCTTAACTATAAACAATCCACAGGGTTGAGAAAGATTTAAAATCCTCTCATTTAACCTAGTGGTAAGTGAAGATGTGGTTGAGGATAGTAGAAGAATTTCTAACGTGAACTGCAACTGTTCAGTTTGCCTACAATGTTATACAGGATTTCTAAGAAAGCTTTCGAACTTCACCTTGACCCTACCGGAAAGCTGTTTTCAAGACAGGTTGTTAGTAACATACTTTCTTAGGGCTCGGGTTTCTGGTTAATATAAGCTAAGCTAAGAAGACAATTGACGTCATAAGGTTTGCTGGAATTGACTGGATGAGACTTGCGCAGGAACAAAAAGCTATCGTGAGAGAAAAGAGAGAAAAGAGGCTTAACAATACGTAGATATGTGCTGAATAGATAGTTAAGGTAAAATAAAAATATTCTTATTGAATTTCTGATACATTTACCTAAAAGACTTTATAAATATTATTATTAAGTTTAACTTATAACTAGCGATCCGCCCCGGCTTCACCGGGGTGCAATTTCCGGTGAATCAAAAAAAAAATAAACAAACCTAGCCCTGACAATTACGAACACAACAAAAAATAAAATCAGTCGAGCTGTTTTCGATTATTTTATGAGACTAATGCAGAATTTTTATAGATATAGATGATATAGATTAAATATTGTATGTAAATATCGTTTTTAATGCTTAATATGCTAGTGTTTGATTACTATCTCTCCTGATGTTAATAGATTGTAATGTTGTTTAGTAAGTAATCATTTGACCGATGAAATTGTACAAATCTGTAAGTTATTTATATGTTGGATATAATTATTTAGCGTTGACGAAGAGTTTTTGTACCGTATTGTATCACTATATATACATAGATATGTGATCGTATCGTAATATATATACAGACGCGGATTCAACATCTCATAATCGATGAATTTAATTACTAAATGTAATTGTATCCTTACCAATACCACCTTTTATAGAGCCGCATTCATTTATCGGCATACTTAACACGTTTTTAAGGAAATGTGTAATATTTACTGCAGTTTTACGCAAATAATGATCTTAAACAACATAAAATATATGCTAAAATTGTATAAAACATTTGCAAATCTATATCCATTAGTCTCAGTATCTACAAAGTATCTGCAAATGAATCTCAAATTTGTCCGAAATAACAAATAGTAATATTAAATTACTCAAGCAAATTGCTAAATGACTATATGCGTTTTGCAACATGCTTTTAAGTCAAGTGTATGTGACGCTTAGTATTCATCCGCATGTATCGGCATTATTCTATCAACGTATATGACGTTAAGCCGTATGGGTGTTTGCGCAAAACGATAATGTTATTTAGGAGTAGCGTTTTACGAATTGATACTTAGATACCTAGCCTAAAAGAAAAAGGTAAGAAGAGTTAGTAGGTCTCTTTTAGGCAAGCATGCTACGTCTTCGGCTCGCCTACCATCAGGTGAGACTGTAGTCAAATACTTGCCTATCGAGCAAATAAAAAAGTAGATTAATATTCACAGATTCAGAACACGATAAAAAATGATTTTGAAAAAGTTATAGCAGCGACGAATTTCAGTATTAGCCACTAAAAGCTGTATTTTCATTTTCTATATTTTTTGGTATTTGCTCACAAGAGGCACATTTAATTTAGAAAATTCAATGGCTAAATTACATACACTACATAATGACATTATTAAAATTATGCATTTTAGATATATTTATTATTTTTACTATTTTAATCGTTTGTACGAAACTATGTCTAGTCATGTACGTTTCGTTTAGAAAATGAATTTAATTACCTGCTTACAAAAACTTCTATCAATGTTAAATTGTATCTCAATGAATTTATGCCTACACTTATATTATAAATACAAAAGAATATATGAATTTGTGTTAATGTTTGAAACGAGATATTTCAATAACAGCTGGACAGATTTTGATATCTGGGATGTAATCTGTAAAAGCTTGAGAAATTGGGCCAAAACTAGTACAACCAACTAGCTGCAATAAAGCTGGGAATCCTTGCAAAGGTTAGACGCGACTTCACACTGGGATAAGTACAATATGGGAGTCTTTTAAATGAAAAACTTCTTAGCAAGTTTGCTCCATCTTCGACCACATCGTCGCTTACCATCAGGTAAGATGGTGATCAAAAGTTTGCACATCTTGAATAAAATAATAATTCATACTATTCATACTATAATTCTAATTTTATAATCCAAAAGTTTGTGTGTGAGTATTTAAGTATATTTTTGTATACTTTTTAATTTGATCAACGCGAGCCAAGCCTCGGTGAACCGCTAGTACAATATATATATGGACACAATATAACACGGCAGGCACACTCATAATAAGAATCCACGTAGCGTCCATACTGGTTACACATCATCTAATGGATTAAATACTACATTCATTCATGAAAGTTCCCGGAGTGCATCATGAATATTTGCGCCGAATTATAGAGGTCAAATGTAACTCAGTAAATAAGAAATTGTTTTTATGCCTACTTGACTGTGCGCTGCAACTATACTATATTATTCGGTATAAATAGTAGATTGTTCATCTAGTCTTGGACCATCAAATTTTATCGAAATCCATTTAGCCGTTTCGAAGCTATCTCGTTATAAACACTCATACAAACTTTCTGATGTATGTTTTTTATTTTTAAACAAACGCACATTACACCCAGAACCAGAAGCACAAATATCTCTTGGGAAGGAATTTGTGCTCCTGCCAGGAATCGAACCCAGGACCCACGGCGCAGAGGGCGGACCTGTCCACTGCGCCAACTGGGTCAATATTAGTAATTATGTAAAAAAATTAAAGTAAAGAATTTATATTAAATGAAAAACAAAAAGTATTTTTTCTTATTATGTTTCATAAGAAAGCGTTTGACTACTATTTTACCTGATGTAAAGTGATGATGCGGCTTAAGATGTCTCACGCTTGCCGAGAAGATACCTATTCACTCTTGACATGAATTGGGGAACAAAGAAGTTCCCCCCTCGCAGTACGTAAATACCGATACTACTCAAACCAACGAAACAATCATCAGCAGATGATATACAAAACGTATTCCACTCATTAAAAATGCTATTATCGTCTTAATAACTTCAACTATATCATATCCTGTTAAATCATTTAAACCGATATCTACGGCTTCACATTAATTCCGGTGTTAATTTGATAACATAAAAAACCATTTTCCGGTTACAATACTCAACTTCGTCATTATCAATGTAGCTACGTTCACACCATTGAAATATTTCGAATACATGGCTTGTGATATAAAATACGGAAATTAATTTACATTAAGATGTACAGAAGAGAAGGGATAATTATAATAGGCAGTTAATACGTACGCAGCAGGTGTATTATGCAAAGGATTAAATTGTACAATCTTAGTGAAGATGTAAATATTGCATTGGTATCCGCTTTGGGATGGAGCTTCCATACTAAGTGTAACGTAAGGTGTCCACCATCAATCGTGCTATCAAATAGTTGACCGTTGATCATTGCAAACATTTTAGGGGGCTGAGTCACCCACGTTCGTAGGAGGATACCCCTTAAGTCTGACACCCTACACGTGGACCCCGGGTGGTGCTAATCAGGTGACATTTGAGAGGTGGTAGAGCATTTTGTGAGTTGCTTGCCTGGCTTGCTACCACAGTAGCTTACCACCATCAAGTTGAAAGTCTGCCGCCAAGCCAAATACGGTGTTCCGGCAGTTATCCTTGAGAGCCTGCGTATTCCAGGTCTAGTGTGTTTACCAGCTTTGATCACATCGTCACTTACCATCAGGTGAGATAGTGGTCAAACAATAGCCTGTCACAAATAAAAAAAAAAAATCTATATCTATAATCTTCTCTAATATATAAAAATCTCGTAATTTTTTTATTGTATATTTGGTAGGTAAGAATAGGTGGTAAAGTGTTTTTCATCCTCCTACACCCCATTTTTTATCTTGATATTGGTATTTATGTATGAACAATAATATCAAAAGAGTTTTTACTATGGTATTCAAGTACTAGGCGACCATAAACGTGAAAGAGGTAAAACACTTTTTCTAAACGTGGCATTGCAACGCATGCCGGATACAGCTAGTATATATAATAATATATATAATTAATGCCTATTTACTTTGGTCACCCCTTAACTGGAGAACGACTTTACCGATTTCAATCATCATTATTTTTTAATTCATATACTTTTTAGAAGGTTCTTACGGAAAGAAAATATAAGAAAATTTTTCAATAATTTGGAAAATTTCAAAAAATTATTGACGATTTTTACTTCTTGCGTTTGACAGTTCGCCCGTTTGATTAATGTCCTAAGACAGGTCAACCTCTGTCAGGTCAGCAAGTTAGTTTTAGATTTGAATTCAATATACTTATATACTATTACATACTATATTATATACTAATGAAAACATCTCGAGGTTCTTAGATTTCTTCGTACAAATAGTGGTTGAAATATCAATATATACGTTTTCTTTTATACATTATTTTTTAATTTAATTTCTTACTGGCCAATTATATTATTATTATAACCATAATCATATTTAAAATATATGTAACAGTGGATTTTTTTTTTTAAACACGGTGACATAAAACGATGTAAATCTCTCTTTTAAATGCATTTTACTAGCACGTTCTATTTCTCCAATTATAGTCATTATTTAAATTTTTACAAAACAAATTATAAAAAAATCTATGAACAGAATGCGCGATTGAGCGCGTTGAAGTCTTTTGCACGGAGAAAAACAATTGACGATCGTACTCGTCATGTTTAATTTGTTGTCATATTTTTACGTGCGTCTTTCATAATTGCCATGAAATACACAATAATAAATGTAGGGCTAAGAATCTAGCATTTTATAAAGATGCCTTTGTAATCGGTTTGTCTCGGTACAGTAGCATCATCATAAAGTGCGGAAACTGCTTCCGAATGACGGTAGCTCTTATCGCGATCTATACGTGCATTAAAACGTAATGAGTTACGTTACGAATGAAGATACGCGCGTTTATTATCTTAGATGGGTAATTTTACGATAGACCCTTTGACTCTGAACTAAAACTTTTATATTTATTTGATTTATTTTCTTAGCCATTTTAAGTGATTAAATTTCCTATTTTTTTTTTATACTTGCGTATATTTTAGGCATCCTTAATGCAATTTTATTGTGATTTTTGGTTTTGAAGATATTTTTTTTATCCATAAAAACTGCATCAGTACATTATACGTTCAAAAATAATGTAGAGCTGTAATTCATATATAAAGATCAACAATTTAACTTCTTGACCTATTTTCAATAACATCTGAAAAATTAACAAGTTAGATCACTCACCTGGCACAAATGAAAAAAGTCACGACACCACGTCACTCACACAAAAAAGTATAAACGTCAAATTTTAAATATGGAATGTCCGTTTCGCGCGGTTGCTGGGGTCAGAGTGCGTGGCGCATCTCATCCCAAGACTCGCGCGCTCGCGTAGTGAAAGTGCTTATATAGCCTTTGGCTGCAAGCTCATCATGACATCACTTGCACGGCGATAACAATGAATGGGTGCAGCACTAGTTATGGGGTGGGTGACCTTGAGACTTTACGGTTCAATTGTTTTATTTGGGTTTGTTGTTATTATATTTGGGTGATACGCACCCGACAACTATATAAATTCATGCAATAATTTTTTGCATTAATGTTATTCCATTATAAATAAGGTCGATCTTTTTAGATGATTTCTAATTAGGTTAATTATGGGTAAAATTTAGCCTTTGGCTGCAAGCTTATCATGACATCACTTGCAAGGAGTTAACAATAAATGGGTGCAGCACTAGCTGTGGGTTGAGTGACCTTGAGACTTTACGGTTCAGTTGTTTTATTTGGGTTTGTTGTCATTGTATTGGGTGAAACACACCCGACATCTATACCAATTCAAACAATTATATTTTGCATTATGTTCCATTTTAAACAAGGTCGATTTTTAAAAGGATTTCTAATTAGGTTAATTACGGGTTAAACTTAGCCTTTGGCTGCAAGGGACATTTATATGTGATTCTGCTTCTGGGGGTGATTGTGTGTGTGATAAGAGTACGTAAATATTTCCGGAACCCACGTTTCAAGTTTTTAAAATCCCTTGGGAATGTTAGTTGTGCTCCTGCCGAGAATCGTATCCAGGAATCACGCCACAAAGGGCAGACTTACTGGTCTTATAATAATATAGTACAATAGTTTAGATTATTTTTAGTTTTCATAAAAATACTCCCAGACCTTACAATATACATTATCTACCACATATTTAAAAAATAAATATAAATCGTCTGAACTTAAGTATCAGAAAAAAACATTGGTGATATCAGGAGGATATGAAACAGGCACTTATAATGTAATAATAATTTAAACGCAAGCAAAACTTAAAAAGAGCTGACTTCACCACTATATCTTCAGAACCCTTGATCAGATTAAATGAATGAAATACGCATTATGAGGATAACTCAAAAACTACAAGTTAGATCTGAATTAAATTTAACTTGGACCACACGGAAAATCAGCTTTCAAATATAAAAAGATTCATCAAAATCGGTTTGCATACGAGTATAAAAAACCTCTGAGGTAACACAAAAAAAACACAGTCGAAATTGAGAACCTCCTTCTTTTTGAAGTCTTTTATAAATAATTTAAACAAACAAACGCATTAACACTCACAGCCCCGCACTTAGTTCAAAGACATGTATCGTAGGTGCCGAAAACATTCACATCACACACACATTATACACCCAGAACCGGAAGCACAAATATCCCTTGGGAAGGAATTTGTGCTCCTGACCCACAGCGCAGAGGGCAGGCACCTGTCCACTGCGCCAACTGGGTCGTCAAATAATATTTTATTATACTCGTTTATTTTGCAATACGAATAGGTAAATATTCTGACACTATATATAATAATAATTATGTAGTCAAGACATGTTCTGGCCACACTCGATTTTGCATGGATGCAGCGTGAAGTTTGATAACCTTGGAACTTATTACTTCAGATTATGTGCCACTATATAAGCGCTAATAGTGTCTAAGGTCAAATAAATTTTTTGAGTGTCTGTTAAAGTTTAGTTTCAGATATAATTGGTAAATATTATGTGCCATTTATATCTACTTTTGTGATAATTCTTAAATTAACACAATAAGATGCATATTATGCACTAGATTTCAATATAATATATATATTATATTAGGCATTTTTTTTTTCGTTTTTTTTTTTTTTATTTGTGACAGGCTAGTGTTTGACCACTATCTCACCTGATGGTAAGTGACGATGTGATCGAAGCTAGTAAACACACTAGACCTGGAATACGCAGGCTCTCAAGGATTTATAGATTCATAGATAAAGTGATACCTTTTATATTTTTGCTTACAAATGCTATTTCAATAGGGATTTTAATGAATAAAAATTTCAACAAATGTGTGGGCAGTTAGAAATAGAGAAACACACTTTATTTTGGCTAGACTGATTAGTGACGTCAGTGCCCAGATTATTGAAGTCCACTTTTCTTAACGGCACCCGTGTTTGCATCGTGTATGTCACAGAAAGGACGTCAAAATTGACGTTTTTAAAATAGCCCGAGTCTGAGTGCATTTTTTAATATTAACTAGCAAACCCGGCTAACTCCGTTTCGCCACTATAAACCTCACGGAGCCCGAGACCTTTCCAACGAATGCAAAACCGTGGAAATCGGTTCGTGCGTTCTGGAGTTATAGCGTCAGAAAGGAAAACCCGACTTAAATTTATATAGTAGATTTAGATGTGAAAATTTTGAAGAATGTTTTTTTTACCGACAATTTACAAAAGTAAACAATTGAATAAGAACATGAAAAATATGCATATCTCTATTATTCTTCAGGTTTCATTCGGAAGCCTTCTATAGTACGTGTGCGGAGCGACGGCAAGCGCTCCGCACTCATCTTGATTAAATTTTACTGTAACACAATTTAAGGTTAACTGTTTCATTTTAAATGTTAATTATAGTATTCTAAGCAAGAAACATTACTTACTCAAAGCGGTATTCAAATATAAATATCTGCTCATTAAGCAAGTTTATATGTATTGTATGTATGTATGTTATATGTATTTTTTTTATTTTTATTTTTTTTTTATGCTGAATAGCCAAGCATTTGACCACTATCACACCTGATGGAAAGTGATGATGCGGTCGAAGATGTGACATGCTTGCCTAGAAGATACCTATTCACTCTCGATTTGAAGACTCCCAGATTATACCCCTCAGGGAACAATGACGCAGGCAATGAGTTCCACTCCTTCGCTGTACGGATGATGAACGTAGAAGCAAACCGCTTCGAGCGAACTGGAGGTATGTCAACCATAAATGGATGACGATTGTCAGTTTGTCTGGTTGTTAGATGGTAAAATGGGCATGGTGGAATTAACTCATGTAATTCCTGCGCACACTCTCCAAAATGCAAACGATAGAATACCGATAGACTTGCGACCATACGCCTGTGACCAAGGCTGTGCAATCAATTGTATGTATATTTTTGTTTATGTATTTATTCTATTGTTGTTATAATATGTATAGAATGTATATGATATCTTATGTATGTACTTATTTATTTTAATATATCAATAGTAATTGTTTTGTTTAGTATCTTAATCCATTATTATAAAGTTTGCGTAACTATGTGGTACACCTGAGTCCCAATACATTTTGCTATCTCCTCTCCATCCAAAGGTTGGCTGGAAGAGATCGCTTTAAGCGATAAGACCGCCCATTGTACTAGCCTAAGTTCGTTTTAATGTCTTTAATGTATTTTTCTCTATTTCTGGTGTACAATAAAGAGTTATCTATCTATCTATCTATCAATTTAAAATTTTGGCTTGACTAACCTGATTGATTCCACTGCAGAGTTAAGTTGCCAGTCATCTTCTTAGTATCTCTACCCAACAAACTCAGTTGCTTTACCCAACAATTGAAAACTAAAAGGCTAGAAGAACATTTTCAAAACAGTAACCGCAATCAGAGTCTAATAACACTTCACTGAGTACGTCTATCTTTTTGTCATATTTTATGTCTTCCGTATTGTAAAAATTTTTTATCTTTAGAGCGCTTTATTTAAACAATATTCACTTGTTTGTCAAATAGGAAATTAACGAGATTTTTTAGACATCTTCTAGAAAGAATTAAAAATATGATATATTGCCGGATTTCCCAATAGTGCATGTAGCGTCGAAGCCACTTCCCTCACGACTGTTAATATCATTATTACAGTTTCCTAGTGTGAACACGCACAATAATACAAATGAGCTCAAACAAAGTCAAGTACATAATGAGCGTTTTATGATATGTAATTTCGACAATTACAATTTGTATTAAAACAAGCTATGAAAATCAAAGTCAAAACGTTTACAACTTTTTTTTTTATTTAGTTTAAGCAAACGTTTCATCACTATCTCACCTGATGGTAAGCGATGATGCGGTCGATGATGGACCACGTTTGCTTAGAGGATATCTATTCACTGGCGACTTAAAGACTTCCATATTGTATTTATCAGGAAACACAGACTCAGGTAAGGAGTTCCATTCCTGAGCGGTTCACATAATGCATGTGGAAGCAAAAGTTTGTCCGCATAATAATATGTGGAATGTCTACCATATAGCGGTGTCGATTAGGAGTCCGCCTTAATGTCCGATAATAGAATGGGGATGGGGGAATCCGATTGTGTAATTCCATTGCACACTCTCCGAAATGTATCCGATAAAATACCGCTATAAAAAATAAGCATTTTCACTTGTTTTTCAACATTTTGAAAATACTCTCAACCGATTAGCTCAATCTTCTTTTTTCTACCGACTTTAAAAAAGGAGGAGGTACTCAAGTCGTCTGTATTTCTTTTCTTTTTTTTATTTGTTTTGCCTCATAACTTCTTTCCACGAGAACATTGGTCCCATTTAAATTTGATCAAGATCTGATCAGTAGTTCTTGAAATATCGTCAATAATGCGTGTTTAGTACATCTAATCTGATCAAAATTCCGAAGATAAAGGGGTGAAGTCGGTTTTCTTTAAGCTTTGCTTGCGTTTAATTATCTTTTTAAAAGGTGAATTGATCGAAAAGTTCTCTCTCTATTGTGACAATCGATTCAAACATTCATTCAATCTTAAAATGTTAACAAAAAACTAACATGAGTGTCTGTTGACTTACCTAAGTTTACAGGAGATAAGTTGAATACTAAAGTTACGTAACATTAAAATAGAACAAAGCATCAGTTTATAAATCATTGTACTAAATATATAACTATAAGATATATCACGTTGTGTCACACTTGCTATATAGTCTTATTACAGTATCCATTGTGTTATAATAATTTTGAGTGAGCGACAATCAGGCCATGTGTTTGACACATTTGCATCCTTATATACTATCATATTATGAAACTACTAAAAAGTATTATGAAAGTTTTTTTGTGTGAGTTAGTTTTTTGTTTAAATAAAAACAATCATTTTTTTTATGTACCATACGAAAGCGATGATGCGGCCGAAGATGTAGCACGCTTGCCTAGAAGGTGCCTATTCACTCTTGATTTGAAGACTCCCAAATTATACTGTTCGGGTTAAAAACACGAGGGCAATGAGTTCCACTCCTTCGCTGTACGGATGATAAACGTTGAAGCGAAATGCTTCAAGCGAACTGGAGGTATGTCAACCATATATGAATGACGTTTGAAAGTTTGTCTTGTTGTTAGATGGTAAAACAGGCATGGGGGAATTACTGACGATATACAAGATTTCACTCGTTCAATTGAAATTATCTTACCCTTAAATAGAGACAATAAACAGTGTTAAAAAATTATATGTATGTTACGCGATATCTCCGCCAATTATGAATCGATTTTGATGTTATTTTTTGTTTGTTAGATTATACTTCAGAGGTGGTCCCATATAAATTTTATCGAAATCGATCCAGCCAAATCAAAATATGAGCGTTAAAGTCGTTTTTTTAAGCTTTGCCTGCGTTTAATTATCATATATGATTGATAAGTATCTATTAAAATTTAAAGCAAGTTGTATTGTAATCACAGACTGGTTCCAGAACGCGTCGCTATATAATAGTGACCTAGTTGTAACGGTCAACGTCCATAGCCGTCTACGCGTCTCATGCGCCTGGCATTTCCTCTGCTTGCCATTCTTACAAATGACGAACTGGCAGCTGGCTTGCATGGATCTGTGTCATTCATATACTACATGTAGGAGTACATCAATCAGAATAATGTAATAAAAATAATGTATTAAAAAATGTAACAAAGGGATAATGTTTTTCTTTTTTCTGACAGTATTCTAAAATTCCTCAAAGATTTTTGAAGTTAAAACTTCTTTAGCGGAGTTGTGATTTTTTTTGGGATGGGTTTTTATATTTATATACATTTTTTATGTTAAACTCGCGTCAGGACACGTGACCTGATCGAAAATTCGTAAGACGAAGGAGAGGAAGTAATATCCCTCCTCTCTTTCTACCGCGCGGCGAGATTTCACTTCTGCCGGCAATCCCGGAGTGCAACCCGTTGTTTCATTTTTGCTAGATAGACAATGCTAGTTAAAAAGTGAATATGCGGCAGTATTTATTTTTACTTTCATTTATTGTTTATATTTATTTATTCATATTATTATTATCTTGTATTATTATAATATTTCTCTGCAAACAACAACCTACTCGTACTTATAAAAATATATCCTACTTAAAGGGATTGCTGGAAGAAAACTCTGTGAAGGGTTAAATTCGCCTTTGAAAATCTTTTTTTAATGCCTTATGATATTTTTTTTCTTAATGTGTGTACAATAAAGAATATATAAGATAAGCCTGCAAGTAAAAAATATCTTTCGCTTAAATCACCAAATATACTCTTACATCATTATCACTTACCACCAGTGGTCAAACGCTAGCTTATCTGAGATTATAGACAAGTGGTAAAGTCAGAATTTGTAAAACACCCTCGATCTCCTGTCTGGAAAACGGCTGCACCGATTTTCACTAAACATAGTGCATACTTAACGGTGTTCCGGCAGTTATCCTTGAGAGCCTGCGTATTCCAGGTCTAGTGTGTTTACCAGCTTCGATCACATCGTCACTTACCATCAGGTGAGATAGTGGTCAAACACTAGCCTGTCACAAATAAAAAAAAAAAAAAAAAACTTTCGATCAGGTCAACTATCAAAAAAAAAAAATCAGTTAAGCAAGTTTGGTAGCTGGTGCGACAGACATAGATACAAAAAATAATACAAAATAATAAAAAAAGACATTATTTTTTCATTTCTAGAGTACCTAGTACAAAGTTCACTATTTTAATAAAAACTGTTTTCTTTATTTTTGGCTTCGCAATATTGTCCATTTATCCAGTTTCAAGTAATAATATATTTCAAGTGTATTTCATATTAAAAGTCCTAGTCACAGAAAAAGTCAAGCAAAAGAGTCAAGGTCCAGTCATAGTCAAGTCATGCCCTAGTAAAGTGGTAGAAATTTTACTAGAACTTCTATTGGAGTTTTGGAGTGAAGGCAAAAATCACGTTTTTCAACTTTGTATGATTTGCCTACACTTATGCACGTTAACTAAGTATTATCGGTTAATAATCGATTATTATTACACATTAACACTCGAAGAATCACAGGTTTTGGAAAATTATACAAAATCAACAACGCAATTTTATCACTTTCGCGGCGAAACTCCAATTTTAATTATTACATAAAAACATAAACCAGACAGAAAAATATATAAAGCCGGTTGGAGACAACAGGGTCTAAAATGCTGGTTTGTTTTTCAGGCATTGCTATCTAACAATGTGGCCATCATTTTGTGAAAGAAAGAAAGAAAGAAAACACATTTATTTGGCACTATAAAAAAATAAAAATAACAATTAACTTAAAAAACTAACATTAAAAATACAGTTTTTTAATCATTATTGTGAGTTTTTTTGTATGCCAAAAAGGTTTAACTCAGCTTTTTGCCGAGCAGATAACTCGACACTGATTTTCAGTTAAACCTGAACTAAGCGGGAAGCATAAAGCATAATAAAATAAAATAAATAAAGTAAAAATAAATAGAATCTTAACTTAAAATTAATAAATACAATATATGATACACACATGATTGTGGACTTATTGATGCGTCTGCTTGAAACTACACAGGACATTTTTTTAGAACTACACGGTCTGCTTACAAAGTTTCTTATTTTAATTACAATCTACCCAAAATATGACTAATCAGTAATTTAACTTTAACATAAACTGCTACATTGTTATGACTAAGAATATGTTCATTAACACTTTTTATTGTGTCTATATAAGGGTAAGATAATCTCAATTGAAACATGTGAAATCTTTCAAATCAGTAATAATCATAAACAATTATGATATGATGGCATGATGATAGATGTCCATGTTGAAATTACATGAAATACCGTATTATTTAAATCTGTATAATAAAGAAAGAAATAATTAATTTCTTAACGTAAAATTATCCAAATTGTTACCAAAAGGTTAAAAGCTCATCCAACAAACCTGCATTTCACCATATTTTGATGATTAATCACTTTATTGTATGGTTCATTACATAATGTAGCCATGTGTTGAAAACAATGGCAGCCTCCATCATCGATTGCCATAGCTACAAAGTAGGGTATAATAACTTTTTGCTGTTTGATTAAAAACTTGATTTTTATCAAGATTGGGCGTGGCAGCTTAATGTTTGATACGCCTTATGAGAGAACGTTTGTTTTTTAAATATGTAATACATAGTCATAAAGAATTTACCAAAGGTCAACATTAAACTCGTATAGCTGCTTTTAAATCATAGTTTTACATAATAAGTCCAAGTCCTGACTACCTCTTGATGATAGTCGAAATAGAAAGAATTTTCTTATAAACTTATAAGTTAAATTAACGTAAGGGTCGAATACACCAAACTCCGGTTAATCAACGATTGTTTGATCAGAAGATGGCCATTATATTGATTAGCTATCCAATACAAACGTCATCACATTATATATACATTTACTAGCTGTGCCCCGCGGCTTCGCCCGCTATTATCAAGTTAAAAAGTAGCCTATTTGTTAATCCTAAGTATAATCTATTTCATTCCTAATTTCATCTAAAACAGTTCAGCCGTTAAAGCGTGAAGAGGGAACAAACATACTTACACACTTACACACAAACTTTCGGATTTATAATATTAGTAGGATAGTAGGATAGACAATGTATAAATTATCTAGATATAGCCTATGGGAAAATGCATGAGATTTCAATGTAAGTTTTTTTAAAATCTTTATTAGTATAGAATTACACTTATAACATGTGTATCTCGTTATCTTATTTTAAAGCATTTTAATTAAAGCCCTCTGTGCCGTGGGTCCTGGGCTCGATTCCCGGCAGTAGCACAAATTCCTTCCCAAGGGATATTTATGCTTCTGGTTCTGGGTGTAATATGTGTGTGTGATGTGAATGTTTCCGGCACCCACGATACTAGTCTTTGAACTTAGTGTGGGATAGTGAGAGTGAATGCGTTTGTTAAATAAAAATTGGAATTTAAATAAATAAAAAGTATTTAATTTAATTGCATGGGAAATTAATAAAAATCAAAACGCGCGCTATTGGCAAAACTGATCTGTCACGTGAATTCACATTTTTTTTATTTCAATGACTGGTCAACTGTCGGCTAAACAAGTTAGGTTTAAATTGACCATGTATATAGCTTATACATAGAATTAACACATAGGCTACTTTTGAACTTGATAAACGTGGGAGAAGCCGCGGGACACGGCTAGTTATTGATATTAAAAGTTTTATAATAGTACCTACTTTCGATTTATATGATTTAATAATTTTCTTTTTTATGTGATAGTCTAGTGTTTAACTACTAAAAAACCTGTTGATATAAGTAATGATGTGGTTTATGTGGTCGTGTAACCTTGGATGGGAACTGGATCTCAGGGGTAGCTACCGATATTTGTTTTGGTGCTTGACGATAGGGTTTTCCATAGCGCTGTTACTAGCGGAGTATGTAAAACGGACAATATTGTTTAAAGGCGATTTATATCAAGAAATACGTAATCTATTTTAAAGGAGTCTTCAAGTCAACAGTGAATAGGTATCTTCTTGTGAAGCATGCTACATGCCATTTCATCACTTGCCATCAGGTGAGATAGCGGTCAAATATTTGCCTGTAGAGCATAAAAAATTAAATTTAATTAATTTCAGTGGACGATGTCAACATAAACGTAGTTAACTGCAATAATAGATTCGTTAGCCTTTTTTTCCTCTATATCGGTTGGTGGCATAACACGTCCTCATACGAGGTTAACAATAAGGAATAAATAATTCCGTCGCTTGATACAGGGTTTGGGTAGCTCGGGGGTTAGAGCAACAGGGCCTGACACGCGGGAGTATAAACCCCGATTAAAGCGACATTGTTGTTTATCATCTTATAAAAAAATAATAAAAAAATAAAATCCATTTATTTCAGGTAAATTAACCCATAAAAAACTACAAAATTACAATAGAATATACAAATAACAAATAAAAAATTCAAATAACAATAGAATAACAAATAAATTAAATTACAATACTAAATAATTATTAACAAATAAATTAAATTACAATACCAAATAATTATTAAAAGCAATACAAATGTCAAACTTATTAAAATTATTACATTAAAATTTTAAATAAATCAAATTACAAATTTAGAAATAGAATTAAATTAATTAAATATCCATTGTACATAAAATAACATAAATTAGTATAAAGTCAACACCCGACAATGCAGGTGACATGTCTGCCACAGCAATGTCGGGTGTATGGACAGTCAAGTCGGTCAGCTATCATCACCAGGACTGTATTGGAGCTGGCCCGCACTCTGCGTACCAAAGACGCGCACCGTTTGCGCATGGTGGTATGAAAGCAGTCAGTGCGCGCCGCCGCAAACATGCCAGAAGCGCTGCAGAAGCGAGGCAGTTACAACACTGCCCTAAACGCATTATTAAATTGGACACAGAGGGAGCTGTAGCATCTTTGTGTATAATTGGCCCACAGGCTGCAGGTATACAATGAAGTGCAATACGCCTGAAAGAGCATGATCCTCACTCCTTCAGAACACCGTGCAAACCTACGAGCCAACATATTCGCTCTTTTTGACAGCGCCCTCCGTTCCCGCTCTATATCGCAATTATCCCTAAGGTCCGACGTCACTACATGCCCCAGGTACTTGAATGAATCCACCCTTTCCAGTGGAACACTGTTCAGAAAAACCGGTGGTACACTCGGGGGGCATCTAGCAACAGCGGTCTCAAAGAACACCGGCTGCACACACGAAAAAGTGTCACGTTCCGCCAGAGCCTGAGCGAGCAAGCGAGAGCGAGGAACAAGCATAGAGAGGCACGATCAGCCTAAGTGTTCGTCTTATGACGTTATCACGTAAAATTATCGTCCGTAAACCGACGTTACAAACAATTTTTTTTTAAATACCTTTAATTCTGACTAGCATGGCTAATGCTATGTAATCAAAATCAATATTTAAATATGATTTAATAGTACTCGACTGAAACTAGATTTTGTGGCCGAAACAGAAACGGAATTTTGGCTTCGGTCCCAGTTTCGGCCGAAACCGAAACCGAAACTTCCATTTAAAGTCATGTTTTTGTGAGAAAAATTAAAGAATTATTTAACATCGTCATTATATTATTTAGTTATCGTGTTTAGTGTATCTATTATTTGAATAATTCATGTTATATTCACTCGCAGTCTTACACCAAACAAACTAACGCAATCAAATCATCACATCAAAAATTACACTTAATCTGATCAAGTCGCCAAGTCTCTGGAATGTAGTTTTGGTATCGGTCGTAGTTTCGGCTATATGGCAGCCGAAACTGAAACACATAATTAATTTTTGCCGAAACTAGGCCGAAACTGAAAGTTCGGTCGGACACTGTTATTCAATATTGTTGAATGATTTTCGCTTTTTAAACATATGGTGTGAAAACTATTAGATAATAAAATACACATTTATGCTTGAATATCTTGCCTGCCGGATTTCGCGGTAAACCGCAATCTGACATAACCTTGAACTATGTATCCTCGAAATAAATTCTAACGATAATTAGATTTTAATCTCTTAAAGTAATTGCTAAAAAAGAGAAAATGTTTGTGAAGAAAAAACGACTTTGTGCTTAACGGTTATTATTTAGTAGCTGTAATCCGTGTCTTTACCCGCGTTTATCTAAATGATGAACAATCTAAAGTAAATTACATTCGGTTGATTATTACTTGTACCCAAGTAAGTATAATCTATCATCATCTATCTATCTATCTATATATACTTATGAACTGCTTATTGGCTAGTTAGGTGGCCTTCTAAGCACGGATATCGGGTACGATTCCCGGCTGAAACACAAAGTTTCTCCCCAAGAAAAATTTGTGTTTCTGTTTCTGGTTGTGATTGTGTGTGTGATGTGACTGTTTCCGGAACCTACGACACAAGTCATTGAATTTAGTGTGGGGCTGTGAGTGTGAAAGAGTTTATGTATATCACCTTGTCCGAGTGACACAACATAAATGATGATGATGTGATGATCTCAGGTCATCATAAATGAGGTGATGACGTGAGATCACGTGAATTCATGTCGGACACAGATTAGGCAAGAATTTTTATGACCGGTCGTAATCCTGATGTCAAACCTCCTTGGAAATGTGTATATGATTCTATCGGAGTTTCGTTTTGTGAGCGGCACCTCGTAGGCTTAGACGACTTAGTGATATATCCCCTTGCTTTTCTGCTGGTATTTAACAAACCTGGCAGTAGAGTGCCTTTTTGGCGCCCATATGAATAAACCAATAATAACTACATGGCAAAATAGAAGGACGATTCAACCATGAAGACCAATATATATACTCTATTTTGTGTGAAATATACTCATTTAATTTCATCTCATTTTATCTCATTTCATCTCATTTAATCTCATTTAATCTCATTTAATCTCATTTAATCTCATTTAATCTCATTTCATTTCCCCCGCCTATGTATATGCCCGGATATAAGCTATGCTTATTCCAATTACTTAAATCCGTACAACCGTTGCAGAGTAAGGAGGCGAACCAACACGCGCAAACTTTGTTACAGCTTAAAGAGTGATATCATTTAGTTAATTACATTATTTGATGAATATCGTTTCGCAAAATTTAAATGGACAGTTACATTTGTTAAAATTATCATCGTAAAAATATACTTAAGCTTTGTGTCGACACAAAGTGCCGAAAAATGCTTAACTATCCTTGAGCAAGTTTTTGATTGTAATCGATCTACATTATTATATTATTATTATTGTAATAATGGTGTGATAAACGGTTATTATTATGTCCGAATAATAAAATACGACCAAATGCTAATCAGGTCTCGTTCTACAGTGCAGTATCTATGATTGGTTGATTTTTTGACTTATATACTTAGTGTTTTTTGTAGTGTGTGTGTTATTTTGAGGGATTATACTTTAAATGTTTTATCACATTATGTGTGTCTCTGTGTAGTTTTTTTTTTGTCTATTATAAACCCCGAATAAAAAAACATGGTCTTGTATTCTACAGTTCCGTATCTTTGGTCGGATGTTTTATTTATTTCCAAATTATAAAAAATTATCTAGCAATAATGATTTTTACATATAATATAATTTAGTTTTTATCTTTGAGAAATTTAAAATATTAGTTTGTTTTTATAGTGTGTGTGTTATTTTGAGGGATTATGTAAATGTTTTGTCACATTATGTGTGTTATTTTTAAGAGATTTTTTAAATATTTAGTGACGCTATGTGTCTGTCTACATGAGTGTATATATGAAATTATTTTTGTCTTATGAGTTAACTCAAAATAATGTCAGTTTGTTTTATCTGCCCGCTAGCGTAGTTGGGTGAGTGTCCACCTTGTAAGCAGCGAGTATCGGATCCGATTCCCAGTAAGAACTCAAGTTTCTCCCTAAAAAAAATGTGTTTCTGGTCCTGGCTGTGATTATGTGTGATTTAAACGTGTCCGGCTTATATGACACAAGTCATCGAACTTAGTCTGGGACGATGTGATACGTTTATGCTTGAAGTATGTGTGCATGTTTCTTTACGTAGGAGAGTGTATCGAGATAACTAGATATTCTCTCACTCAATACATATACACTCTGTCACTAAAGGCAGAATTAAATTTGTTATATAAACAAACAAATTATAATTTTATGTACGTAAATTTGACCCTACGTGTTCCGGTAGTGCCGTCACGTTAGGTGTGAAAATGGTCAATCTCGAGTATAACAACTAAAAAATAAAAGGTAAAAATACTCTTAGTTCTGAAGAAACGCCCTTAGGCTAGGTTCACATACACAATCTTTTTATGCAACTTCATATCAGTTTACAAAATAGTTAAACTTATTATATTTACCGTGAGATCATGAGTTACTTCATAGGTCGAAATGATTTCCGACGGTCTAACGTGGGGTTTATAGCCACAGATACCTATCTATTATATAAATGTCATCGCTTATATCTACAGACGTATTATTATCGTGTCAAATAATAATTGTGATTGTTACTATTGCTCGTAATGATTGGTGAACGAAACTCTATCATTATTTTGTTGTGTATGGATTTATATGACAGGGTTAGACAAATATTACTTTTATTGCGAGAAGGCAGCAATAATTTAAAGTCACAGAAGTAAGACAGTTAAAGTTTTGTTTGTGGGATGACCCTGATATGAGCACAGTTGGTGGGGTCACCAACTGCGCCGAAATCGACAGTGTTGTTTGCACAGTGTGGGTAGAAAACGAGTAAAACATCTTCTTGTTAAAATTTACACTGCCCGCTGGTGGTTTTTTTTAGGTACATATAACAAAAACGCTTTCATATTTACAGCTCCACACTAAATTCAACGACTTGTGTCAAGGGTGCCGGCAACATTCACATCACACACACAATGACAACCAGAGCCAGATACACAAATTTCTCTTGGGGAGAAAATTTGTGTTCCAGCCGAGAATCGAGCCCGATACCTTACTTATAAGGTGAACGCGCACTCAACTAAGCCACCAGGCAGTTGATTTGGCTTTTATGACTGCCTTTTACGCTATGGATTCAATTCAAATTAGAATGTAAAGATTTGATGTGGCTGCACGGAGAAAAAAATTTGGGACAACTAGACTACTAAAATTATCATAAACATATTTTATAGTCCAAATTAGAACGTTGTTTATATATTATCGCGTAACATACATACAAAAAAAAAACATACACTTGAATTGAAAACCCCCTTTTTTTAAGTCGGTTGAAAATAAACTAGTTATTACGAAATAATTTTGTAATTGTTACTAAATAATTATAATTGTCACATATAGCACTAAAATGTTAGTAACAGCAATGAGGCATTTTTCTCAGTGTGTTCACAACTATAAATAAATAAAACCCTTCACTGTTGAAATATACTAGGGCTTTCATCTAGCCTTCAGAAACAAGGACAGTTGCTAACATAATTTACCTGCAAACACGAATTTTGATTGATTGATTAATAGATAATAGCCATAGTTGGTGGTAGGCACGACATCTCGCATGCAAACTGGCTGTCACAGTATTGACGAGATCGTGTGCGTACGCGCATAACATGTTGATGAACCGAAGATGTGAGATAGAATAATGAGTTTAGATAAAGGTGCTATATTGTGTAATATAAAAATAACCAAGGGACTTGATTAAGCGCGGATTGCACTCGGGCACTGAGTACTCCATCTTCTTAGTCGTTCCCTCACTTATAAGGTCCGTGACCATAATTATGTTAATAAAACTCAATTTTTTCGAGCCATGACAATACTTCGCTGTAGAGTTTACCCTGTTGACGACCCAGTTGGTGTGGTGGGCAAGTCCCTGCCATCTGCGCCGTGGGTCCTGGGTTCGATTTCCAGCAAGAGCACAATTTTCCTCCGCGAGAGAGATTTGTGCTTCTGGTTCAGGGTGTGATTGTATGTGTGATATGTAAATGTTTCCGGTACCCACGATACAAGTCTTTAAACTTAGTGTGGGGCTGTGAACGTGAATGCGTTTGTTTGTTTGTTGTTGAACTTTAACCGCAAATGCTGTGGTCAACCTTTTTTTGCTGTTTATTAACATAATTATTGCTTTGCTAACCGTACTTCACGCTACAAGCTTACTCACGCTCCTGTAACAATACTTACAATACCATAATTTCTTTATAACCATACAAAACAGCCATACTTGATACTTATTACACTCAAAATCGAGTAGTTCCGACAGCCGATTGTTCCACAAACAATACAATTATAGGGCCGACGATCGAGAACGCGAATTGGGTAATATTTTTCTACACGAAGATACAATCTCGAATCCAATGCATTTTCAATTATCACCTAAACACTAAATGTGTGTTTTTTTAAAACAATGCAAACGAAAACTTACTTGAGTATTTCGAAAGAGGATGTTGGTAACGTAAACTATTTCGATATGTAAAAGATGTAAATTTGGCACAAAGGTTAACTTGTTTTTCTCGTTCTTGAAGTTGCTAATGATCCTTCGTATAACGATTTTTGTATATAAAACAGCACTTTGTAGCTCCGCCTGTTATTTATATGAAAAGATCTATTTAACGGTCACATCTCATTCTTATTCAATGTGGACGCGGTAAGGCCTGCACTAACGTTCCGTTAGGGGTGTATTGTGCATTTTCCCATTGCCTAGAACTACCATATCCACCCCAGTAGAAGAAATGAAGTGTGGTTTTGGGGTGCTGGCATAACAGATCCAGCGGTTAAGTTAGGGTAGGTATATATATATTTAAAAAATCTAATATACAAGCACTTCATCAAATCTGAAAAATTTGCACTATTTTTATTTTAACGAGCTAAGTCTCAGAGAGCACGGACATTTAATATACAACATTCCGAGTGCCATTGCAGGTAACATTTTACCATCAGTGTCTTATCTTCAAATATATAATAGATCTGATTTTAATAACAGTCTCATACTTCAGTACGTAGGTATCATCTCAAAACTTATAGATGTTTTTTTAGATATATTAAGGAATAAAAGGCAAATTGCCCGAGATATTTTTTAAATACCATACTTAAAAAAAACAAATAATTTCGCAGTGTGAGGTACATCTTAACTGACTTTTAATAAATTATTGTCAGCTTCTTCATCCGCATAGGTTCACTGATTATAATATTTTGTATCGGAATCGCCTTTTCATTCTAATCATAAACTATTCAACTTACAACGTCTCATAAAAAAGTCTAGTAGTTATTGGTTGATGAGATTTACACCTATAAGTTGTATCAATATGAACACATATTTAAGTTAACTTATACAAGGAATATATATGCATGCACTTATCATTTTATCATAGACTAAGCAAGTTTAATTGAACAAATCAATTATTCATTCAATTGAAATGCCCGTTGGCTCAGTTGGATGAGCGTTCGCTTTCTGATCCGGCGGGAACACAAGTTTTCTCCCCAAGGAAAAATTGTGTTTCTGGTTCTGGTTGTGATTGAGTGTGTAATGTGATTGTTTCCGGCGCCCACGACACAAATCGTCGAACTTAGTGTCGTGCTGCGAGTGTGAAAGCGATTATGTTTTTATGTTATTCAATCATTTATTCATTTTAAAGCAAATTTAGACTTTAAATTTTATCTTAAATTTTAAACATCAACACCTTATCTTTTTACACACTTCGCACAAACATTCGAATTTATAATATTAGTGTGACAATATTAAGCTATTTGTATATGTTCATCAGTTGAAGGCAATCGCTAGCCTATGAGTGAAAATAAAGTAAAACATAAAGTTTTGATGTTTTCATAATAAAAGTTAATAGTTGCGTCTTTTTTTACTGACAAAGCAAACGTTTGACCACAATCACACCTGATGGAAAGAGACTATGTAGTCTAAGGTGGAGCACGTAAATACTCAGTAAATAAAAATATCCGTCTACATTATTATTAGTGTATGTGTAAGTTTGTTGTTTTCTCTTCACGCTGTAATGACTAAACGATATTGGATAAAATTTGGAATTTACATAGCTTTTACCTAGGATTAACACATAAGCTACTTTTTTACTTGATAAACGCTGGCGACTCCGCGGGGCACGGCTAGTTGTATATATTGATGAAACGTTACAAATTAACCTGTTCAGCAACTTGTTCTCAGATATATTTCATATCAGTATATATGCATGTTATTGTTTTCTTTGTTTATTTATCCTCACAAACACGTTTAGATAAGAAAAATGAGAAAAATAAGCAATGTGGTCACGCTCCGGTTGTGCTATATCGCGGATCTGCTTCACAATATTAACAAGTCTACAAATCATAATTAAACGCAAGCAAAGCTTAAAAACCAACTTCACCGCTTACATTTTGGTGATGGCTTGATCGATTTCGATAAAATTTATATGGGTCCACCTCTGAAGTATAATATTCTAAACAAAAAGAATTGAAATCGATTCATAATAGGCGGAGATATCGCGTAACATACATACAAAAAAAAAATACAGTCGAATTGAGAATCTCCTTTTTTAAAGTCAATGTATGTACTAAAATATAAAAAAAAACCAACTGCGAAGAATGTGAACCTACTTTTATGTAATTTTATGTAATTCCCTTTTAATTTCCTTCATTTTGATACACTACTCGATAGGGATGTTTTTTTTGTAAACGTCATATTTATTTTTACACTTTTTTGTTAATAAGACTTATTATGTTATAAGTAATTAGCCGTGCCCCGCGGCTTTGCCCGCGTTTATCAAGTTAAAAAGTAGCTCATGTGTTAATTCTAGGTATAAACCAAGTACATTCCAAATTTCTTCCAAATCCGTTCAGCTGTAACAGCATGAAGAGAAAACAAACATACCCACATTTACACACAAAGTTTCGGACTTATAATATTAGTATGATAAAAAATTAAGTTGTTAACTATCTTTAAATCGATATATTTCCAAAACGGTAATTCGAAAAGAAAATTGTAAATGAAAACTAAGTAAATATATTTTTAAAATTCCTATTTAACCCATCTTACCACATCCACCAGTCCAAGTACGGACTCTGTAATTTAATCAGTCTAAGTAGGGACGGTTAGATCAATCTAACTGTTCGGTTCGGTAGCGAGGTTATAGTGCTAAATGTAAATGTTAATTATTTATAACTAGCACTATTTATTGCTTGTTTTAAATGTTCTTAAACTATGTTCTTATGTTATTGAAATGTTTATGTTAGATTGAATGCACCCGAGCGCCGCGGTAGCCAAAAGTGCACTGTCTTAAAACTTAACTAATGAAGCAACACGGCACGCGAATTATCGCCGACGCAAGATGTTTGATAATATACCGAACAATAACAAATTAATCTGGCAACGTATAGCTAACAATTGACAGATACCCCTAAACGGAGTGATTACATTATCTTTGGATACCCCCACTTGAAACAATTGTCGAATTTTTAATTTTTCACAATATAATAATAATAAATAATAAACATATTTACACTCACAGCCCCACACTAAGTTCAAATACTTGTATCGTGGGTGCCGGAAACATTCACATCACACACACACATTACACCCAGAACCAGAAGCACAAATATCCCTTGGGAAGTAATCGAACCCAGGACCCACGGCGCAGAGGGCGGACACCTGTCCACTGCGCCAACTGGGTCGTCCAATATGGCGCCTGACATCGCATTGTCTTTATTAACACTTGCATGATTAAGACAAATCGATTGACGTAAGAATCAGCCAAATCCAGTGTAATCAATATCTCGGGGTGACAAGCGCAGTGGTTTGCCCCGCAGGATTTTGACCTATATAAGTTCAAACTTTGGGTTGCACTAAACTATAATGGGAAAACGTGGGGCTTACCATCAGTTGAGCGACTTACTCTCATATCTCAATAAAATTAAAAAAAAATTGGCCGTCGCAGATAAACTCTAGAAAGCCACAAAGGAACAAACATACATAGGCTGTTTTATCTACAAACTCACTAACGATAAACTGGTGTCCGACATTTTATTGATTGGGTATTGTTTATTATAAAATATTTAAGTAAGTTTATGTAAGTTTATATGTATGTATAGATAGTTATCTAAGTAAGTTGTATTTATATCTATTATTATGTTTTACACACAGACCTCATTTAATAAAATTATCCCTTTTTCCACCAATTGAACTTTAGTTTTAGTTTTTTAAGACTACCTCTGTGACTAACATTATTGGTGTACAATAAAGAATTTTCAATTCTATTCTATAGGCTGATAAGCAGCCTCCTTTGCGCCGCACAGTCGGTTATAAAAAATGCATTTACCCTATTGGTTAGACAGGCCCGACTAGGTTTCATAAAAATAGAATTCCACATATAGATACAATCTAATGTCCTTTTGTGAGAAAACAAAGGAGCATTCCGAATATGCCAATGAAGACACGAATAATGAGTCTGACATACCTACCATTGAGTCTATTGAGACCGTACTCTGAATGGCAGATCATTTTAGCTTTGAATAGACTTGTATAGATATAATAATAATAATAAACATAAAGTTTTATGATGTAATAAGGGTAATAAATGTTTTGTGCTCATTGTTGCTTTTAACTTTCTGCTCATGTCTTAAATTGGTAGTCAACATTTTGTCTAAATGTATGCTGTGTGGCGTAATGAATGGACAACCCTATACCTACAGATAGGGGACTGCATGATTGTCCAGAAAATAAGAATTGTGCCTAGTAAAAGTGTCACAGTTTTCGAGATAATCGTCATTAAACAACTACAATTAGTACTAAAATTAACTTCTTTAGTTGAAATTTGCCTTTAGTTAAATGTTATTATTACAAATATATATAATGTTATATTGTAGGTAATTTCAACAATAGAATTAGGTTTTAGCATTATTTGTAGATTTTCACAAGATGTTATTTTCTACCGACTTCACAAAAAAGGAGGAAGTTTTTTTATGTGTGTTACCTCATATTATTATCTTCTTTCCACGTGAAACATTTGAATTATTATTTATTGTTTGAAAGATATTGTTTTAAATCAAATTCAATCAAAATCAAAATCGTTTATTCACATGGGCCCCAAAGAAGCACTCATGATAGTTAATGATTCTATTGCCAGATTCGCAAAATTACAGACATCTCGAGAAGAACCTGGCAAGAAACTCGGCGGCGCATTTTTTTCATTAATTCCTTCCAATTGGTTCCATTAAAATTTGATCAAGATCTGAAATATCGTCAATAATGCATGTTAAGTACATGTATCCTGATCAAATTTTCAAAGATAAAGCGGTTAAGTCGGTTTTTTTTCAATATTCAGTATTTTATTGTTTGCACTAAATTCGTATTAAATTAAGATACAATTGCTCTAGAACATTCAATACTAAAATAGACCCTGTTAGAGTATGGCAAAGAAAACAAATGTTTTTTTAAGCTTTGCTTGCGTATAATTTATTTATTATTATTATTTACTGGACCATCATGATGTCCCCTATCTGTAGGTATAGGGTTATTCATTCTTTACGCCACACCTGTATACTACAATTTATGTAACTAAAGATTAGTGGTCGTAGGGATCTTGACAAAGGAGTCAGTTTTTTAAAGCATTTCAGACTCATCCAAAGTTCATATAATACTGGTAGAAATCAATAGAAGTGCAAGCTTCTTTACCTTTTTATTACATAAAATATAGTTCTGCTATAGACCATGCCCCTGCGATATCTTTTATAACTGACTCCAAAAAAGGGGGAGGTTCTCAATTCGTGGGGTTACTTCAGAACTTTCTTCTAGGTGAACTGATTTTGATGATTTTCTTTTTATTTGCTGGTGCTTCCCAAGTAAATTAGAACAATATTTGACAGTTATTTTTGAGTTATCCTTAATAATACTTATTTAATCTGATCAAGTGTTCCGAAGACATAGCGGCGATGCCGGTTTTTTAAAGCTTTGCTTGCGTTTAAATTATTTTCTACTACTTATTTCTAAAGAATATATTATTTTCCAAAAATCACTAAAATGCTCCGTGTTTTCTGTCGTGGTCAGAGAACAACCAGACGAATTTAATAACATAAAAGAAAATGATGGGAGCCTACACATACTTTTCTTAGCCAAAAATAATTTTAATTATTTTTCTGGGGAAGAAAACAGGGGTAAACAAAAAGTCGATCTCTGTAAATACAGCGCGACGGCAATAGCTCCTCAAATATATATTTTTTATGCTTAATAGGCAAGCATTTGACCACTATGTCACCTGATGGAATGTGATGATGTGACCGAAGCTTGCCTAGAAGATACTTATTTTTCAACAGGTATTTTATTTGAATTCCTCGCAGGCCTTCCTACTAATTATTGGTATTAAAAAACATTACCTATCTGCTGAAAAAACTGCATAAACGGATATCTGGTAATGCCAATCAAACTATGTTAGACAAAAATATTGTTATAAAACCCATATGAATAAAAACTAAGTTAAAAACGTGATGAATACATTTAATGAATAACACATTTAACAGTATAAACCTACAAGTGAATTATCAATACCTACCTGTCAAAAATAATTAACGTTAGGTAAATAATGTGACGTGGTAAACAAATAGTATAAATCAGCAATTATATTGATATACGTATAGGTACAGGTTAATATGTAATTTACCAGACAAATTTTAGACAATGATTTTTGTTCTAATCCTTAGCTGATTTAGTTCTACGACTTTCTTCTAAATTCTTTATCTTTCTCAATACAGTACTTTCTCGCTAATCCGCCGCTCGATTATCCGACAAGTACTATAATCTGCCGTTTTTTGGACTCGAGATAATGCCCTGAATAGCGTAGATATTTGTATTAAATGGGCCCAAGAAAATGGAAAGTCATGCGATATGGTTGCAAATTTACGTAAAATGCGCGATGAAGTTATCACGAAGATATTTTGGTAAAAAACAAGCAAAATTAGACACATTTTTTTCATGGTTAGGATTTTAATGTGGCGGATTAGCGAGAGAGTACTGTAATTAAGATGATGTATTCTATGCAATCTATAATTAATAGCTGTTTAATCTACCCTATCCCGCAAAGGACGGCATCGCTGCGCCAGTTAACACTTGATAGCTTGGACTTAACAAAGAAGATAAATAATATATTTCAAAATTTATTTGTGAAATCATATAACAGAATTTGCAATAGCTGTACCGAGAAGGACGTTGGTTTCAATGTTCAAATGATATCTCTATAACTATCTGGTATCCCGTACACAGGGTAGGTAATTTGTAAATATCGAATATTAAACCACCTACTTTAGCATGAAACAATATCATTAAAAAAGCTGCATTTCCTGGTTTAGTCCTGAACTGAACAGGGATGTAAGTAAATTAAACGACACATGCAACGGCATAGTGGGCAAGTCTTTGGCCTTCATTCGTGGGTTTCAATTTTCGGCAAGACACAATTTTCCACACTACGTTAAAATTGTGCTACTCGTTTTGGATATGATTCTGAATGTTTCTGGATACCACGCAAGTCTTTGAATTTGGTGTGGGGCTGTGAGTGTAAAAGCATTAATGTTTTTTTATTTACCAAATCAATTTAAGGTGTTTTTTTTAATTCAAGAAAGGCAAACTTGTTTAACCGCTATCTCATCTGATGGTAAGTGACGATGCGGTCGACGATGAAGCACGTTTGCCCAGAAGATTCCTCAGAAGTGCAATCGGAAAGTGAGAAAAATCTGCGATAAATATTTAGAATAGGAACATTTTTCCGTTTGCCGATCTAATGAAAATGCTGTCAATTTCTGAAAAATTCAAAACCAAATATTACAATAAAACCAGACTATTTAAAACTGCATATATGCCAACAAATCACCTTTGACAGACACATTAGTTTCTTATTTCCTGAATTTAAATTATTTATTCGTTTGATATTTAATTTGAACTTTAACAGACAGCTAATTTTCGTATTGTTGTTAATGACGTCGCGTCATTACAATAGATTTCAATTGTAAACACGTTATTTATGTGCTCATTAATCATCTCGTGGTATTAATTTTTGATCACGGATATTCGTAAATCAAAAGTATTGCCAATTGTTGTTCATCAGTGAGTGTGCACACGAATTATAACACAACAACTTAAATTGTTGATTATATGTGCATGGCATGGTTGCCCTGCACATCTCGCGTCAAGACAAACTGTCAAACTTTATTTATTATTAACATACCTCCAAATTCCAAATATTTCAAAACCAAAATTAGGTTCATTCTGTTCAGCCGTTCCTGAGTTTTTGTGAGACTAACAAACGTCAATTGATTTATATATATATATAACGCATAATATATAATAACGCACTTTCATTGATGACTGATATGTTACGTTTCAATAGTATTTTTGTTCACAGTGTCCATAATTTTAGGCAGGATTTCTGAAAAATAATAAATTTAATAGATTTGGCATAATGGCGTAAAAATAAAAATGTACTGTACCTTTACGTTGTCTTACGTATTCTTCATAGCCCATTTTCTTTTTTTCGGTAATTACAAACTATTATTGTATATATATATGTGTATATATATGTATATATATATATATAGATAATAATATTATGTACGATTTCGCCCACTTTATTGGCCCGGGATAGTGCATTTATAAGTTCATTTATTTTATCTTTAAAAACCAAACAGTATTCAATCATTCAATAAAATTGATTATTTATAAAAAAAACAACAATATATATATATATATATATATATATATATATATAATGTATTTAAGAGGAGTTCAGTTGACTGAACTCCTCTTAAATGGCTGGAGCGATTTTGATGAAAAATTATGGGAGCAATTCGTTTATAAATAAAATATGGAGTAGGCGGCCGGTAGAACGATATTTTTTTATATTCACCTTTGTTAGGGATTTTAGTTCTTGTCGTTTTTATGTATATATATATATATATATATATATTTATATATATATATTTTAATAATTTGATAATACAATATTCACTTACAGGCTTTGCCTAGTTTGGGGCCCACAGCACAATTGTACTTTATTATGTCTTTCTTTGCCAAATAAACAAATTTTCATTTCATTTTTCATATTAAAATTATGATTATAAGCGTTACTAGATAGGAAAAAATACTCATAGAACTATAAGTAAGTTATTTCTATCAATTAAAAATGAACTTATTTTGTTCAATATTTCACGATTTTCCCACAGTTTCAATGAAATATCAGATGCCTTGGTCATGTCAGCTAGGCTTGTTGCGCATCTTCTGAAAGGGCACGAGTGAAGGCCGACTGCTGACCGCATCCGCCTGGCTAGTGTTGCGCCGGTATCGATGTTTACGATATCGATAATAATTATTTATTTTGCGATATAAATTGTTTTGCAACTGAGCTAATATCTCACTTTCATTTAATATATGGCAATGTTTGCAAATGAGTAAGTTTATAAATGTGAATATTTGTTTGTTATCTCTACAAAATTTCTTCTGTTTTAGCATTAATACATATGCTTTTCAATTTAATTTAGGTGGGTTAAGCCGCCCGCCGGAACAACTAATATTCACATATTTAAATTGTGTTTAAATTAATTAATAGTATATGAATTTTATGCAGATGCTAATATGATACTATTTAAAAACAGTTTATATATACAGGTTTTACCACTGCTTTTATAAAAGAATAAACGCATATCACGTATTCTTTGGCTTGTTTTTAACCATAATTGATTATTTAAAAGCGCCATAAACATTTAACTTTGTAAAACTTTGGCTGCTTAGTCAAATGTCAACTTTCGTAGTAACTGTTACTTGCCGCAGTGTTTAACAAACAGATCAAAATAATCAGAATCAGAACATCATTTATTGTCAGACTGTGGTTAAAAAATGATCTTAAGTATAATGTATACAGTTGGTACAGAGGTAGACTAGAGGTTACGAAAGGACATAGGCTACTTTTTATCCCAGAATTCCCGTGAGTCCGGGACTAAAACGGGTAAAACTACGGGGCACAGCTAGAAGCGATATAAAAATGAGTTTAAAAGCAACTGAGTGCTTATAAGCTTTGAAAACTGTAAGAAGAAGTTTAAGATTCAGTATTAATGTATCCCTAAGGCCTTAAGGCTATATAATAGTGGACTTTATAAATAAACTAATACTCATACAAACATGAGAAACAGTGAATAAAAAAATATGTACTTACATACCTTCAAGTATTTGATTATGATGGGATAGAAGAATGGTTATCAATAGTTTGTAACTAATTCTAACACACACATATGTGCTTACACACACAAACACACTCTTACATACATTTTTACCTCCCACGCATACATACACTTAAACACATACACACAAAACACACACTTATTTTAGAAATAATAAAATATAAGTAGTTCTAACTTACTGTTAAGACATAATTTAATTGGTCAACTTTGATGTGAGAAGCCTCCTGAAATTCAGTTTAAGACTAGCTCAGGAGCCTATGGATTCATTATAATAATGTCGAATCCTAGTATGTCAATATATCTATTTTTATTTTATACATAACTAGTGATTCGCTTCGCCCGTGTGTGACCTCTGCAGCGCCATCTGCCAGGCTGATTTGTGAATCTAAACCATGCAGACCCAAATGCATACAAAAAAACTCATTCAAATCGGTCCAGCCGTTTAGGAGTTCAGTAACATACACACGTACAGTAGTATTATATATATAAAGAAGATAGGAGGAACTGAATTGCTGATGATACACACACATACACACACACACATACACACACACACACACACACCATCACACACACACTCTCTCTTACAAACAGCTATACATAGTATGCCATAATATGCCACGCAGATAGAGGTTATATTCTGAAAACCATTTACCAGTTCCCCTTGGAAGAAAACAGCTACCTACAGCACAAGCAGCGATGCTTAGTGTAGGTTCTGTGCTTACATAAATAAAATGTATCATTATGATGTGAGTAAAAATTTTTTTTTTTTTTTGTAATATTAGCATTTAAATATAATATTTTTTGTATGCATTACCTCTCATTCAACGAGATGTTTTAATTTATGTGGATTGTACATGTTTTCTGAATAAATGATTATTATAATGATTATTTATTATTATAGTAGGGATTCGGTTTTGATACTTAGAATTTTCTACAAAAGGGCGTTAAAAGCATTTTAATGCCCGTTTTGGATCAAAAACATATCTTATTTGCACCCATTACTTAGGAAATCCAAATGTTATAGACAGGTTGAGCTTCTTTATACACATAAGAACATTAATTTATGCTAAAATCGAGATTTATCAAATTACTTGAGCGTGGAATGTGATACCAGTTAATGTTATTCCATTGTCGGAGAAAAGGAGGTCAAAGGTTATCTTGTGAAACAATTGTAATGGATATGTTGTGACGATATATTTCGCAAATTAATTAAACTTAATGTTAATCTAAGATGTTTGATCTTGAATGATGAGGTGTAAATTGATTCAAAAGCGACTTTAAATCACGTCATTTGCCAAAAGTATCGATATTATTACTAAAAACATATAGTAAATTTTTGTATTATTTTTATATAGAGAAGGAACATCCCTTGGCCCCAAGAAAGCTAATCGTAAGATGCGAGTAGCTTGTTGTAGGTACATCAGGTGTTTTGTAAAGCGGACTGGACCGGATTTTATTTTTATATCTGATACCGTATTTAACTATTCTATCACTTGTTGGCAAAATATGACAATAAGAAGGTTAAAACTGTTCAGACTGTAATAGAAAATGAATCTCAAAGATAGCTGACGGATTAGAAGGATAGGGGTTTGATGTTAAGGAAAAGACCTGCCTGGTTGGTACTGATTTGCCAAGGATGCAAAGAGACACACTGCACAGGCGCTTTCCTTCAACTACATAATATTGATAGACATAGGTTAATATAATTTATGTATGTCATTAAAGAATGATAAAAAAACAAATATTGAAAAAATGCCATATTGGTGACGTCACTTTATTTTTCGAGTTATTTAGCAAGCCCTTTCATTTAACACCCATATTGTAGGAGTGCATTAAAAATTACTTGTCCGCCATTTTGTGTGTTCCATGTTGGACTTAGGATGACGTCACATAGCCAACCATGCATTGTCATCCAAACTAATCGTGAATGCAAAATTTAAGCTCAATCAACTGAAGATATCTGCTTCAAAATTGAGTTGCAAGATTCCACCCGAACAAACATACTTACACACAGTGCAAGCTAAATAAAAGCTTGTAAAATTAGAAGTGACTTCATGTTATTGCATTCACCTGATATTTTAAAATGCATTGTCGATAAAACAATCCGTTGCCAAATTAGGGGTCGAAAGTTCAATACGTTGAGGACTCTTCATAATCGTACGTCGTGATTTTTTCGCGCCTTCTATTGTTAGCTATGGATGTCGAAAGACGGTCAATTTTGTTAGTATAGTCAGTAAGCGATCATAATGCAAACTCGTAAACGACCAAACATATACTTACTTTTTTACTGTAATGTGAATTAGACATGGAAATTAATTACTACATTAAGCGACGAGCCAAAAGACTCATTGGTGATAGCAAGCTAGCAGAGTTGAAACTGTCAAGTCTCGGTCATCGTCGTAAGGTCGCAAGGCTAACGTTTTTTATGGTTTGCATTCGGAGAATGTGCGCAGGAATTACACGATTTAATTCCCCAATACCCGTTTGCCATATAACAACAAGACAATCTTTCTGTCCATACATGCGATCCATTTATGGTTGACATACCTCCAGTTCGCTCGAAGCTTTTTGCTTCTACATTTAATTTTATCATCCGTACTGCGAAGGAGTAGAACTCGATGCCCGCGTCTTTGTTCACTGAACGTTATAATCTGGGAGTCTTTAAGTCGACGATGTTACAGTATCTACACTTTTCTACTTAGATGAAGCATGAAATATGATAAATGGCGCTACTATATGCAATGGAACACAGGCACGGGACGCTGCCGATCGTTTAATGCCGTATTAAAAAAGAAAATGTTTTGCACTTTCTGACATGCCTACACGGGATCTTCTACGATTCATGACGACTCGCTCGCTCGTTAGCCACCAGATATGAAATTACGATGAAATCCGAATAATTCCGAACTCAGTCGATGATTTCATCGAGTGCTTTTATGATTTGTAACTATCGATGTGATGAAAAGTAGCATGTGCGACGCATGATAATGCTTAGCATATGATTCTTACATGCTCTTACTACTACTACTACTATACTCATGAAATATCTCCATGTTTCTAACGAGAATAAGAATACGTACTGTTTCCAATAGATACATCTGCGTGATTTGACAGACATACGAAACAATTTGAGTTACTGCACCTAATTTTATATGATACCTACATCCTCGAGTAGAGTATATTCTTTTCTATGTCTACATCCGTTTGTGTATATATATACATGTATATAATATCATAAAGGTACCTACTCTAGAAGGTTACTGGACTGGTTCCATGAAGTCTTATCTGGGGGCCTACTACGGTTTTTAAACTTCGGGATTCTTCGGAAAAGCTTCGGGACCGAAGCACCAACAAAAAAGTATTTCTTTCATATGGGCCGTTTTCTTATGGAGATCCAAAGACACCGTGAAGGTTCCCAGTAAATCAAGTCATCTATAATTACTAACATGAATTATTTATTATACCGAAAAGGAATCGAACATACAATATAGGATTCTTTTAGTCGCGAGTGAATCTTCTAGGTCTTCTAAGTCTTCTAAGTCTTCTAGGCAAACGTGCTCCATCGTCGACCGCATCGTCGCTTACTGTATCAAGTGAGATGGTGATAAAAAATGTGCCTTTCTTAAATCATTCTAACATTATAAAGGCGAAAGATTGTGAGTGTGTTTGTAACTTCTTCACGCTCAAACAGTTGAACCAATTTTGATGAAATTTGGTATGCAGGTAGCTGACACCCTAAATAAACACATAGGCTATTTTTTATCTCCGAAATCCCGCGGGTCCGAGACTTACGCGTACGCGAGTAAAACCGCGGGGCGCAGGTAATTAAAATTTAACAATGATATTTTTAACAAGTAGTTAATTGATTATGATATTGCTTTATCTTTTACGCAATTATACGTCTTCAGCTGATGACCAAGAAAGTGCTTTTGGCAATAATAGCTAGAAGGTTGTTTCTCATTGTTGCATATATGGCTAATGCAAAATTAAATACAAATTATGGCATTATGCCTTTAGCGGCGGCGTTTATGTCTCATAAACTTAAATATCAAATATATTTTGAACTCATCGCCCTCGTCTTTGTTCCCCGAACGGTATAATCTGGGAGTCTTCAAGTCAAAAGTGAATAGGTACCTTCAAGGCAAGTATGTTACATCTTCGGCTGCATCATCAATTTCCATCAGGTGAGTTTGTGGTCAAATGCTTGTCAATGGGGAATAAAAAAATCAAACTTACCGTTGACATTTCTCAACATCATGAATAGATACAACAGTAATCTCTAACTTCATTTAAATTACTAGCTATACCAGGCATGCGATGCAATGATATAAAGATAAGAAAATATTTTACCTCTTTCACGTTTATGGTCGCCTAGTACTTTATATTATACCATACTAAAAAAAAATTTAATATTATGTAAGTTCACTTTCACTGTAAATGTTTGTATTAATAACGTGATATTTACCATGTATTTCGTTTGTTTTGAGTTTCCGATATTTCGGCACTGTTGCAAGCACCATTATCACGGAGTAACAAACGAAATACATGGTAAATATTCCGTTATTGATACAAATTTTTTTTTTGAATATTGGTTATACTAAAATCGCGATCAAAAAATGAGGGGTTAAGGGTGAAAGATACTTATGTAAAAAAGTAGTTATAGTGACATAACAACAATAGATGGACATATGGTCTCGCGAATTTTTTTGTAGATATTGATATGTTCTACAATATTGTAGAACATTTTTTTGTTCTATCACCAATACTTTCCGCAGCGCATGCGATGAAAGACATATTATGATTAATATTTTTACACCTTGAGTTGGTTTTAGTAGGGATTTCTTAGGATCTCTAATTTTTTCTTGTAATAAATATAACCTATACTCAGTGATAATGTAGCTTTCTAACGGCAAAAGAATTTTTGAAATTGGTCCAGTAGTTTTTAAGTTTATTCGTGACATACATAAATACAAATCTTTCTTCTTTATAATATTAGTGTAGACGTAGATTAGCTGCGCCACGCGGTTTTACCCGCTTCAGTCCCATACCCGCAGGAATCCCGGGATAAAACGTGTTAATCCAGGGTGTCAGTTACCTCAATACAAAATTTCATGAAAATTGATCAAATTCTTTTAACAAAATAAGCTAGTTATTACCAAATAATTTTGTGATTGTTACTAAATAATTATAGTTGTCACAGAACTAGAATATGAAAAACGAGACATTTTTCTCAGTGTGGATAAGCAAGCATTTGTCTCCTATCTACCTAATGGAAAGACGAAGCACGCTAATTTAGAAACACGTAATTTAAACTATCTGATACAACAAGAGAGGCGTGTCCAAAAAAATGTTAAGATGATTTACAACCCATAGCATTACCATGTATTCTCACGTTGTTACAAAATAGCGGTTACTTGCGGTTAAGTTATGAAACTTTAAGAATAGACAAAATCTTGGCAGAATATGAGATATCGCTATCGCACTAGATATACTCTTTATTGAACACCTTAATATAACAAAAAACACAAATAGGAATGACAGTAAATAATTATATAACTGTAACAATAGGCTGTCTTATCGCTGAGAGCAATCTCTTTCAGACAACCTTTGGATGAATAGGAATAACGCAATGTAATATGACGTCGTTCTACGTTTATAAAAGTTCAGAACAGTGATTTTTTTTTTTTATTTGTGACAGGTTAGTGTTTGACCACTATCTCACCTGATGGTAAGTGACGATGTGATCGAAGCTGGTAAACACACTAGACCTGGAATACGCAGGCTCTCAAGGATAACTGCCGGAACACCGTATTTGGCTTGGCGGCAGACTTTCAACTTGATGGTGGTAAGCTACTTTGGTAGCAAGCCAGGCGAGCAACTCACAAAATGCTTACCACCTCAAAAATTAAAAAACAGAAGATAATATATACATTATTATTTTTTATACACGTAAACAGATACTATACTATTTAACTAAAGTTTGTGTATGTTTAAAATTAGCTTAAAATCGTCATGAATTCGCTTCTGATTGATTGTCGTGGTGACCCGTTCATTTTACCGTTCTTTTCAGCCGGTGTTCTGCAAACATACTTTTTGACACACTGATTTAAATCGGCGCAACTCTGGTCGCAGGAAATGTTTTCTTTTCTTTTAATTTTGGCTTCGTAATCTTGTGCATTAAGCCAGTATCAAGTTATAATATATTTCAAGAGCAGTTAATATTAAAGTCCTAGTCACAATCAGTCAAGTAAAAGAGTCAAGGTCCATTCATAGTCTAGTGGTAGAAACTTTACTAGAACTTCTATTGGAGTTTTGGAGCGAAGGCGAAAATCACGTTTTTCAACTTTTATGACTTGCCTACACTTATGCACGTTTACTAAGTATTAACGGTTAATAATCCACAATTATTTTACATTAACACTCGAAGACTGACAGCTTTTGGAAACTAAAAAAAATCAAAGAGGCTATTTTTCACTTTCGCTGCAAAACTTGGAAAGGAAATGTTTTCTATTGAGCGAGATCTGAAAATATACAAGGTAATTTGTAAATTATTAGAAACCTCTTGGAACATCTAACCAACCTTAGAGACCAAGGTCTTTCTTGTTACGCCTATTACGAATTCATTTTCAAATTTTTAAAATACATTGAACTTAACTTATTTAAAATATATCGAAGACACCTAGATTGTACCGTTCAGGGAACAAAGACTCAGGCAATGAGTTCCATTCCTTCGCTGTACGGATGATAAACGTAGATGCGAAACTTCGAGCGAACTGGAGGTATATCAACCTTAATAGATGACGTTTGACAGTTTGTCTTGTTGTTTATTGGTAAAAAAGGCATGGAGGAATTATATGATGTAATTCCTGAGTACACTCTCCAAAATGTAAGCGATAGAATACCGATAGGCCTCCTTACCTAACGTCGGTGACCGAGACTTTGCAGTTTGGATTCAACTAGCATAATGCAAATTAGTCTTTTGGCTCGCCTGTCAATAGACTCAAGAGCTTCTGGCTGGTACTTAGCGGATCCATCCCAAAGGTAGCCGCAGTACCATATACGATCGGACTTCATCTTGATATAAAATGAGATGCTGCCCGATATGACGTACTGCCTGACCTTACCAAGGATACCCAGCTTCTTAGCAGAAGGTTGAGCTCTGGCTTCGATATAAGTTCCAGAGTTGAGATTCGACGATAAGGTAACGCCAAGTAGTTCAAGCTTGTTATATTCGACATGTTTTCATACACGATAGTAATGTTTGTTCGGCATTTGGCCGAACATATTATATTAATATTTTTGCCTTTTATACATCCACAACAATCTCACGTTAGCAATTTGATTATTTTTAAATTTCGTTCAAAGAGAAGCATCCTAACAAAGGGTTATCTGAAGGAAAGTTTACTTGATGGAACCACAACATTTGGCGTCATAATCTCTAAATTTATATAAACTCTTTGATTCGAAATTACTCACATAATTTTCTTTTGAAATAAAGACCACCTACGATACATTATTCCATAAAAACTAAATGGTAATATAAAACATCGTTCGAGCTTTATTTCACTTGTATTACGAAATGCTTATTAATATTAATGTTTGACCGTGACCCCAGGAAGTCGATATCGCATCCAATTTATTGATTCTTAAACTAGGAAAATACACAAAATGGTCTACTACACACGTAATACTTTTAGAATACATATATACAGTCAGACGAAAGAAAAGTTAATGCGATTATTTGTGTGCGTCAGAATGGCTGGTTGTCTGTGGCGTTGGTCTATGTTGGTCTATGAGAGTTGATTCAAAAATTTCTATACAATTGCTTATATTTGCTACATATAATAAATAATTGCTACATAGGATATATATTTACAAACAATTTTTTTTTTTGACCAGCCATCCTGACTTTTCGTTGGCTGGTCACCTCCTAGTTTAAAGTCAAGCATGCAGAGTTTCCCGAAATATATTGCGTCAATAATTGCTACATATTTACTTCATTTATCTAATTTAGTTGTAACTTCAAACATATGTTAAATAAAGGATGTAGCAATTATTTAAATTATCCCAAGGAAAAGCGCCTGATAAAATAATAAAAACAAAATGTAGGTCGTTCATAAGATTCAGTTTAATAATATTACAATTTACTTAAAAAATATTCAATTATTAATTTATCTTATTTTACATAATTTTTTCGCATATATTATACAATGTGGAATTAGCTTCTTTTTACTCTTCGTAATTTTTTTCGATTCTTCATCATAACATTTCCATTGTGAATTTCGTCTGCAATGAGCTTTATAGTGACCAATTAGTGTTTCACATACTGGGGGCACAAATTCTATTATTGACAGTAAATGAAACTCAGATCTTTCTAACAAAAGAGATGTTGGTGGATCATCTATTGAAACAAATTGATTGGAATGAAATTCAAATGCAATAAGATCTCGCAAAGATACACTAAATGATTTGACACCTTTACATTTACTTCGCCGGCATTCTGTAAGTTCTTGAGCATTAATAAAAGTATTTGCGGATTCTTGTAAATCATTAATTACTTTAAGTACACGGTTACCAGAGCCTAAGCGATTACACCGAAACCTAAATAACTAAATATTTGCCTTTATTATTTTATCAGGCACTTTTCCTAGGGATAATTTAAATAATTGCTACATCCTTTATTTAACATATGTTTGAAGTTACAACTAAATTAGATAAATGAAGTAAATATGTAGCAATTATTGACGCAATATATTTCGGAAAACTCTGCATGCTTGACTTTAAACTAGGAGGTGACCAGCCAACCAAACGTCAGGATGGCTGGTCAAAAAAAATATTTTATTTGTAAATATATATCCTATGTAGCAATTATTTATTATATGTAGCAAATATAAGCAATTGTATAGCAATTTTTGAATCAACTCTCATAGACCAACGCCACAGACAACCAGCCATTCTGACGCACACCGATTATTTTATACGAAATAATTTATAATAGAAACTAGCCGTACCCGGCATGCGTTTAAATGCCACGTTTGGAAAAAGTGGTATATGGTCGCCTAGTAATTTATACCATATTAAAAACTTTTTGGTTATTGTTCATACAAAAATTATAAAATAGCGATTAAAAAAGCAGGGAAAATTATTCACATCTCTCACAATCAAATAGAACCAGAAACACATTTTTTCTTGAGGATAAAACCTGTGTACCCGCCGGGAATCGAACCCGATCCTCCTGCTTAGAAGACGAACATTCACCCAACTAAGCCAATGGGTATTTCAAGTGTAGTTAAAGTTGAGCTGACTCCACTAATGAGAAAAGGCTATGATTTGGCTTATGTTTTATTTGAGTTAATATAAAGACATTATTATAATTTAGTTATATTATAGTATATTCTAAATCACCGAGTTACGAATTGATTATCCTCCAAATCGGCGAAGTTAAAAACATCAAGTGTGCGTAGTGCCTTAGATCTGTACGAATCTGACACAGAATAATTACAATTGACATTTTGTTTTGAAGATTGTAGGTTTTTTTACCGACTTCCCAAAAAAGAAGGAGGTACTCAAGTTGACTGTATTTTTTATGTGTGTTACCTCATAACTTATATCCACGTGAATCGATTTCGTTTTTTTTTTATTTGAAAGATGTTTTTTTATTTGAAAGATCAAATTTATCCATGTGTCCCATTTAAATTTGATCAAGATCTGATCAGTAGTTCTTGAAATATCGTCAATAATGCGTATTCTGTGGACTACATTGACGATGTTCTCGTTTTTAACCGACTTCAAAAGTTACCTCATAACTTCTTTCGTTGTGAGCCGATTTTGATGATTCTTTTTTTGTTGAAAGTTGGTGCTTTTCATATAGTCCCATTGAAATTTGATCAAGATTTGATCTCAAATTTTTGAGTCAATAATGCGTGTGCAATACATTAAATCTGATCAAGGTTCCGAAGATAAAGCGGTGAAGTCAGTTTTTTTAAGCTTTGCTTGCGTTTAATTATTGTAATTTGATACCGAACAATGTAGGAAATACCTATAAGTGCGTTCAGTACATGAAAAGAAATGTATTGTTATTTAAAGAGGCGTGGGTAGAATTAAAAAAGAACAGGCCAAGTGCAAGTCAGTTTCACACACAACAAACAACCAAATGACTTTTCCCCTTTTTACGTTTAATTGAGGAGTTTAACGTCCCTAAATAAAAAAAGCTAAATTGACTAAACGTTTTTGGGGACCATCACAAACTTGGTGGTTGGCCTTCTTGCGTGCTCTTATGGGGCCCATATCCCAAACAGCCGAATAGAAGGACTCTCAGTTAGAATCACGTTTATCCGACTTTATTTGCAAGAAGTAGTCGCTATTCTTATTTGCCTACTTTCAAGTTTTATGACCTGACCATTTGCATACTCAAAATTGGAATTTCATGCACTATGCTGCTGTAATGATATTGTTTAAAGATTTTGTTTAAAAATACAATCATTTAACTAACACTTCACTTTGGGCCCGAAAAATTTCTTTATTGCCATTATCAAGTAGTAACTTATTTTAAGTGTGCAATATTTTATTACTTGACAATAGCTAAACGCATGCACACACATACTTATTTCATAAATTAGTTACTTTTTAAAAACTATTTTTTAAAACAAGCTTTTAGAAGTGCGCCATATTGGTTTTAGAGTGACGTCACTTTATTTTTCCAGTTATTCTCAGCATGCCCTTTCATTTGATACCCATATTGTTGGAGTGCATTTAAAATAACTTGTCCGCCATCTTGGAGGTCCCGCCATATTGGAATTAGAATAACGTCACATAGCTAAGCATACATTGTCATCCAAAATAAGCGTGTATACCAAATTTCAGATCAATCGGTTGAAGACAACAGATTAAAATTGAGTTTACACACAAATACTCGTAACATCAATAATTCCAATTTGACAACGCCATTTTTTCAAATCGCTATTTAACTTTCTTTATTGACAAAAGCTAAAACAAATTAATGTTTGTTTTAATATAGTCTTGATCCATGTGGAGTAAACATTAGATTGATACTCACTATAATGTCAATGCCGTAACCTTCGCTCATTTGAAAGTCGATTGTAATTCTTCATTATGATGCTAATTTATATAATTTAATATATTCTTCGCACCTATTACGATTTTATGGTCAATTTTGTTTAGATTTGATGGACCATGAATTTGGTCTATTAAATTTAAAATGTGGCAGGGTAACGTTTTACGCACAGAGGCTAGTTTTTATAATCAAAGATTATAAACCAGTTGATAGATGAGGCTAATAATCCTACATGACAACATTCACCAGCAGAAGAAGATAGCGAGGAAATGTATATCAAATCAAATAAAAATGTATTTATATGTCCGAGTATGATAATAAATAATAATAAACATGGTAATGGTAGAGTTTGTGTCCCATACTCTATCGTTTCCAGTGTACAAATATTGAAAAGTAGAAATAAAAATTCAGATCACAAATAATATATTTATTTTGGATTTTTGGATACTTGTGGTCGGTGGAGGCGTGCTTGTGGTGAACCAATCTGTACTTATGATTGGCTGATTCAACTGTTGTCAGTTGTGGAACGACCAATCGTAACTACTGAATTGTTGCTACGAAAGGCATGTTGTATTCGTCCGGAGAGAAAATATATTAGCAGTTAATGGTTATTTCGTGTGTGATCGACATGACTGTTTCATTGTAGACATATTTTATGTAAGATTAAAGATAATACCCGTATTTGTGTTTTGCGGAAACATCACAACTCATCCAGAACCAAAAACACAAATTTCCTCTAAAGAAAGAAGAAACTTGTCTTGACACTCACTGCATAGAAAACGGACGTGCGGATCATCAAAACCAGCGCGGAGTTCAAATTATAAATAAAGTAATAATTATTTAAGGTACATAACAATAAGGATTATTATGCGGGTAGCTATCATCGTACAGGTTCCTAATAGACCTAGATCTTCTGCTGAAATAATCGATTACAAAGGTACATGTCGTACACAAAATTATATGATACCTCTAGTTTTGCTATTAAGTGTCAATTCTCTAGTGTCTTAACTGTCTTTTTAATTCTCAGTAGTGGGAAAGATAAGCCAAAATGTTTCACATCGTCAGAGGGCTCTTTGAATTGTAACTTTTTTTAGGAGTGATACTTTTTATGAAAGCTTTTATGAAAGCAAATGTTTCAGCATTTTTATGTTATTATTGGGAGAAGAAACGAGCTAGTCACTCGCCTGATTTTGCCCCACTGAGAAAAACTTTTGAGGTTAATTGCTTATATAACTTTTTTTATATAATAAATGTTTGATTTCTGTATTTGTTGTTCAAGCACAGAATGTAACGGATATTGTAATAAGTTTCAGCGTTCAGTGTGAAGCCGTTTTAGAGATAGACCCTGGGACAAAATAGATCTAAAAACAGTGACTTTGGTGGCCTACCAAATCGTTGTTTTCCAACATAGATTTTTTTAAATACCAGTATCGTACTTTACATACATAGGTCTTTTCAACGATATCTCACAGGGGTAAATATAAAAATAAAAAATAATTTGCTCTCTACTTATATGTATGGGAGCCCCCTTAACATGTTCATTTATATAATTTTAAATATTATTTTTGGCTTTGGGCCGTGGTCTTACATATTCTATAACTATTTGAAGTCATTCGCTTATATGGTTTAGGCGCTAGATGCCTTTGACAGACGGACGGACGGACAAAGTGCTGAACGACCCAAATCAACTAAGAGATCTCGCTTCGCTCGATCAAAAATAAAATAATGATCCATTACTTTACACATATTATTTAATAATTTACGACATAATTATAAGTTTACACAATTAGATTTCACACCAAATATATTTATTGGATACATTTTTATAAAAATAGGTACAAAATGAGGTAGTCAAACAAGTAGGTTAGTAAACATTCATGCAATTATGAAATACTAATTTATATAGAAATTTCTATTATTAAATAGAAATGTAATATTATTATTCTTATAACTAAGACAATTATGGTGATAACATAAGATAAATTAATGTTAATTCAGTAACAAAACATTTTTTTTTTAATTTAACTAGGTCCATTGACATTTCAAAAGTGTTAGACGCAAGAAGTGAAGTGAATATAAATTACGTACATAGTAATTTATTTCTACTATGGTACGTATTAATATCCGGTGAGATAGAACCAACGCAAGCTTGTCAGTTTGAGTTGATAGTAGGTACAGTATATACTTTGATAGCCTTGCTAGATTTAACCTGTTACAGTCACCAATCCTTAATCAGATATTAAATCTTTGTATTTTGTTTGTATCGAGTCAACTTCATTTAATCTTACACAATACTTGAAAACGACAAAAATACCACTTTTGCCACGCCAGCCTTAACGATATCATCTGGGCTTTTACCAGTGCCAACGTTCCAGCCATTCTCGAACCGAATGGTCTGATGCGTGACGATGGTAAAATACCTGACGGCATGACTTTAATTCCATGGAAGATGGGACGGCCTTTAGTGTGGGATGCAACTTGTGTCGATACTTTAGCTCCGTCACATCTTCCTGAAACATTGAATGGTGTTGGCGTCGCGGCAACTTCGGCAGAGCAGCGCCACCAGCGAAAATATGGAAACCTCGGCAGTGGTTACATATTTGAGCCGTTTGGTGTTGAGACACTTGGTCCGTGGGGACCGGGAGCTTATTCTATTTTCAAAAATCTATCAGAGCGCCTGGTTAAGGCGACGCCTGATCAAAATGCTGGCACTTATTTGGCTCAACGTATTAGCATTGCAATTCAGAGAGGCAATGCCGCCAGCATGATGGGAACGCTATTACTGGTAGCTTGAGCACTTGAGTTACCTATAGGCTCGATGTCTTGTAGGTAACTTGGTACTTTGCTGTATATAGTTTCATACTTGAAAATATATTATAAATGTTAAGCATTAAAAAATTACAAGTCTAGTTATCATGTTTGTGAACTATAATTCTATTCATATTCGAACAAAAATAGTAATTTCGTGTTTAAAAAAAATAAACACTTATATTCTTCTGCAGAAGAAGAATATATCCTTGTTATATTGTGCTAGTCGAGGCTTCACGTCCAGGGTACCTTCTCGCAGATGTGGTTGCAAAGTACACTGTTCACTTAGATGACAGCCAGCCACGAATTTAGTGGATACCTACTGAATTAGATATCTGCAACATAATATGAGTTCATTATAATAAAATTATACTTTAGCTCTTTTCTGATACAAAAGAAAATTCTCATATATATATTCTCATAATAATAACAGTAATGACATTTACAATTCCAATAATAGTGAACTAATAAGGGGTATAATTTGGGAGTCTTCAAGTCAAGAGTAAATAGGTATCTTCTAGACAAACATGTCACATCTTCGGTCACATCATCACTTTCCATCAAGTGAGATGGTGGTCAAATGTTTGTCTATAATGCACAAAAAGAAAAACTTCTCTTTTTTCAAACTCAAAATCAAAATCGTTCATTCACATGGGCCCCAAATAGGCACTCATGAAAGTTAACTAGACTCTACTACCATATTCGCAAAATTACAGCCATCGCGACAAGAATATCTATTCTATTGTAAGAGATGTCTGACAATATGTTGGATACGCCTGAAGATATTATAAATACACTAAAGGACCTCTTAGTGTTGGCTACGACTCCGCTAACGCCGAGCAAAGACCTTAGAATTGAAATAAATGACGATAATACAAATTTTATTTCAAGCAGTTTGAACCCATTTTAACAAAAGGGTTTATAAAACAAGTCAATGTACTAAAAATTAAAAAATAAACCGACTGCGAAAAATGTTAACTTACTTTTTATGTCATTTTATGCAATCCTCTTTTAATTTCCTTCATTTTGATACCCTACTCGATAGGTTTAGATATATTTTTTTATTAAAGTATTACTATTTCACGCCAAAAATCAGGAATTGCGTTTTTTTAACCAAAAAAAAACAACTTAGAAAAATTTCAAGACAAATACAACGATACCTCAGCTGTCGAAAGCCTTCCGACCTTTTGGAAAATACGAGGTCATAAAGAAATTTACAACTTAGTTAACCCTTCCTCCCGGCAGTCGGGTAAAAATAAAAGCAAACATTGATACCTTACACATGTATTGGGTGAATAATCTCCCGCACAAGCTAAACATCTCACACTGTAACACATAATTTTATCAATAAATTAAATACAAGCAAAGGTTAAAAAAACCGACTTCACGGCTTTTTCTTTGGAACCCCTGATCAGATTAAATGAATTAAATACGCGATATTGAGAATAACTCACAAACTACGAGTCAGATCCTAATTCAATTTAAGTGGCACAACATGGAAAGCACCAGCTTTCAAATATAAAAATAAAACATCAAAATCGGTTCACCTAGAAATAGGTTATGAGGTACAAATAAAAAAAAACAACGGGTTGCAATCCGGGAGTGCTGGCAGAAGTGAGAACTTGAACGTTAACGTTGCAAACAGAAGGAGCAGGTATACATTTTCGCCGCGCGGTAGAAAGAGAGGGGGATATTACTTCCTCTCCTACGCCCCGCCGCCGGGCGGTCTACTCTCCCTCTGTCTTACGGAATTTCGATCAGGTCACGTGTCCTGACGCGAGTTTAACATTTTTACCCATCCCAAAAAGTGCACAACGTCGCTAAAGAAGTTTTCAATTCAAAAATGCAGTGGAATTTAACCTCCTCCTTTTTTAAAGTCAGTTAAAAAGTAAAAAAAAATGTTGACTTACTTTCTAATTCCACATTTATTGCAAGTAATGTTGGTTTATACTCGCGATGTCTTATTGTGTTTTTAGCTTGACAATAGTATACATTTGGATCTTCATACCAATTATAGTTCCTTATTAATAGTAAGCCTTCTTCCATATAGTATTTTTTGCGATCTGTGAAATTACATAAATTGCGTAAACACTTACAACTTCTTTACATACAACCTGTAACAAAAGGCGTAGTAACACTTGGTGAGTATGTGTGTCGCGCCAGGAATCGTCTGCCAGAGAACGAAAGTCGAAATCGGAAATATTTTTTTTCCATACAAAAATTTGAAATTAATTCTGCGGCGCGTGACCTTGACCTTTAGCCACAACTGTTAGACATCTAGGTCCAAAGACTGAGTGATGTAGAACTAACAAAAATACAAACACACTCACAAACTTTCACCTTTATAATATAATAAGATCAAACATAAACGCTTTCACACTTACAGCCCCACACTCAATCCGATGATTTGTGTCGTGGGTGCCGCACAATCACAACCAGAACCAGAAATACATATTTTCCTTGGGGAGAAAACTTCTGTTCCCGCCGGGAATCGAACCCGATACCCGTTGCTTAGTAGGCGATCGCACCCAACTAAGCCAACGTGCAGTTTAATAATGATAAATAATATTGAAAAAAATATTGGCAGGTTACCATCTACAAGATTCGTTCTAACTTCGGTGCCGTGGTCATTTGTCCATGAGATGGTAGGTTTTGGATTCCCAGTTACATTACAATATATTCTCAGCAAGTCCTCATTTTCTTTCACATAGTAAACATCCTTGTTACCAAGTTGAAGTGTAGGTTGACCTGCAGAAAAAACACAGTTCAAATTTACGTAAATTAAGAGTTTAGTAATATACAATGTGTAACAGAAAGGTGTAATACTCAAGTCACACATCTAGCTAAATGTATGGAGTCTAACAGGAACTTCTGCATTCGCGGCAGCACCATTTACATTGAGTTATGATGAATTAAAGTGTCTAAAAATTGTGTCATTTGCAACCCCTTTTCATCAGCTACCGTTCTACACCACATAGCCTTTGGACCTAGACGTCTGACAGTAGTGGCCATAACAAAGGTCAAGGTCGCGTGCCACATAATAATATGTAATCGTAGGGTTGGCAATTTTTTTTTTTAATTTTTGTACAGTACAAATATCTCCGATTGCTGCACATGTAACTATAGGGTTGTTAAAAGTATTTTAAAATTATAATTTTTGTACGGAAAAAAAATTGTCCGATTTCGACTTTCGTTTTCTGGCAGACAATTCCTGGCACGATCTCTATCGATTGTATGTTTTTTTTGTATGTTTGTTACGCGATAATTCCGCCAATTAAGAATCGATTTTTTTGATATATTTTTTGTTAGGTAGATTATACTTCAGATGTGGTCCCATATACATTTTATTGCCATCTTGTGTTACTTGGCATCACATTAATGTCTACGCTCAATTTTGAATCGTATATCGAGTCAAAAGCTAAAATGGCCGACAAAAAGCTTGGAATTCTTGCCAAGGTGCGACAGTACTTCACCCCGGAGCTGATGCGTAACCTGTATCAAGCACAAGTACGTTCGTGTATAGAGTAGTGTTCTCATCTTTGGGATGGCTCAGCCAAGTTTTTTTTTTTATTCAAGATAGGCAAACGTTTGACCGCCATCTCACCTGATGGTAAGTGACGATGCGGTCGACGATAGAGCACGTTTGCCTAGAAGATGCCTATTCACTCGCGACTGCCTGCGTATTCCAGGTCTAGTGCGTTTACCAGCTTCGATCACATCGTCACTTACCATCAGGTGAGATAGTGGTCAAACACTAGTCTGTCACAAATAAAAAAAAAAAAAAAACTTAAAAACTCCCATATTGTATTTATCAGGGAACACAGACTCAGGTAAGGAATTCCATTCTTTTGCGGTTCGCATGATGAATGTGGAGGCAAAACGCTTCGTCCGCATTTGTGGAATATCTACCATATAGCGGGGTCGCTTAAGAGTCTGTCTCGATGTTCTGTCGAATGGGGATGGGGAAATTAGATTGTGTTATTCCGTTACAAACTCTCCGAAATGTATCCGATAAAATACCGAGAGACTCGCCATCATGCGACGATGCCCTAAGCTCTGAAGTTTTGCATCAGTACCAGCTTGAGGCAATTGATACGATTGAGCGTAGGGCCAAGAGACTTATCGACGACTACCGGCTGTTTGAAGCAAGGCTTCAATGCCTAGAGCATCGTCGCGAGTCACGGTGGCGAGTTTGTCGGTCTTTTATCGGTTACATTACGGAGAGTGTGCCGTGGAATTGCACGATCTAATTCCGTCATCTTCATTCTATCATCGGACAACCAGACGAACTGCATTGGGACATCGTTATGTAGTTGATTTTTCCACATATACGCACGAAGTGATTTGCTTCCACATTTATGATGCGCTCCGCTATGCAATGGAATTCCTTGCCTGAGTCTGTGTTTCCCGATAAGTATAATGCGGGAGTCTTTAAGTCACGAGTGAACAGGTATCTTTTAGGCAAACATGATCTATCGTCGATCGCATTATCATTTACCATCAGGTGAGATAGTGTTCAAATGTTTACCTATACTTAATTAAAAATAGACCAAATGGCCGTGGGTCAACTATCGCCTGAAGCGATATTTTTTCTTTTCTAAATTGACTACTTTAGTTCTGCTTACCATTTCCAATGCTATAATAATTGAAACGCAAGCAAAGCTTAAAAAAATAGACTTCACCGCTTATATTTTAGTTTTTGGCTTGCCCGATTTCGATAAAATGTATATGGGGTCCCATATAAATTTTATCGAAAAAACTTATGAAGTATTTAACAAACAAAAAAAAAACCATCAGAATCGATCTATTAATGGCATACATACAAAAAAAACATACAGTTGAATTGAAACCCTCCTTTTTTGAAGTCGGTTGAAAAGAGCGATATAGAGATTTGATATACAAAGCACCCAAGGCGCGCGCCTCGGCTGCTTCTGTATAAATACGCGCGCCCTGTCCGCTTAGTATATTTTTACTGACTTCACAATAATGCGTGTTTAGTACATCCAATCTGATCAAAGTTCCGTAATTAAAGCGGTGAAGTCGGTTTTTTTAAGCTTTGCTTGGATTTAATTTTGTTACACTAGAGCCTATACATAACGTCAGCAGGGCGGGGGAATTTGCAGGCTCGCACCCGCCGTTCAACCGCGCGCCTGGGGCACTTATCAAGTCGCATAACAGATCTTACAATTAACGTCGACTTCGTGGGTAATATTCTTAGAACCGCCTGTATTACTCGCCAGACATGTATAGTTCCCTCTTTCATTCAGCTGTATATTGTTTAGATAGAGATCAGCTGTAGTGACCCTGAAAACAATAATATTTTTTTTTAAATTTAATGCTGGGTCCACACGTTTGGCACTTGCCGTAAACTTAAAACCTCTATAAACACTTGGACAAAAACTTTCTTAACTCAGAACGGTGGCAAGCGCTCGCAAACCTTTGCAAGCCAAGCATAACCTATCTACACGTTTGAATTGTAGATGCTTGTCGAGGTTTGGCAAATGTGTGGACCTGGCATTAGAGCTTAAGCCTTTCCAGGCAGAACTTAATTCACACGTTCCTATTAGATGACTTTAATGATAAGGAAAGAATAATTTTAGCACTACAGGCAGGGTTTGAGTAGGTCAGCAGTTAGAGCAATAGGACATGAGACCCAACGGCAACAGGTTCAATCCCCGCCTCAGGCGATATTTTTTTCATTTCTAATTTTACTATAATAATATGTTAAAACAATTCTGCTGACTTCAAGAAACCGAAAGTTAATACACTAAAAAGCGAATATAACAAAATAAATTTAATCCTTAAAATAGTTTATTCTGTATTCTAAGATTTAATCCTAAAGACAACAACTTAGCAAAGTTGGCGATGAGAGTTTTGCCGCGAAAGTGGAAAAATGGTGTTGATGATTTTGTATTATTTTCCAAAACTTGCGATTTTTCGAATGTTAATATATGGATTATTAACCAATTATTCGTAATGAACGTGAATGAGTATAGACAAATCATACAAACCTCAAACGTGAATTTTCCTTTCGCTCCAAAACTCCTAAATAAGCTTTAGTAAAGATTATACCACTTTATTAGGGCGTGACTTGACTAGACGTCGAGGTAAATAAAAATAGTTTTTAGCGCGATTAAGTGCCGATATATAAACTAGATTTAAATATGGTTACAAACCATTCTCAGCTAAATTTTAAATAACCTATTAATATTATAAATGCGAATGTTTTTTACCACGTATCCCCGTAACGAATAAACCGATTTTGATGAAATTAAGAATGTAAATAGTTTAGGTTCCGGAATAACATAGAGGCTACTTTAAAACTTAAAAAACGCGGGTAAAGCTGCGGGGCAGTTTATAATAAAGTTTTTATACAGTCGTATAATAGTTCTTACTAACGAAAAGTACAACATAAAAAGTTAGTTCACTTTGTATGCTATGGGGATTTTGAATGTTTCGTTTACTCGTATTAATATATTTTATCTGTCTAATCTGATACCTTTATACGAGCAATTCTTGTATATATGTACATATATAATCTGGATCTCGGAAACAGCTCGAACTATTTTAATGAAATTTGGTATGCAGGGGGTTTCGGGGGCGATAAATCGATCTAGCTAGGTTTCATTTTTAGAAAACGTCGTTTAAATAGGTCTTAAAACATTAAATTAGTGGCCTACCAAATTGTTATTTTCCAACATAGGTTTTTTTAACCGGTTTCGTACTTCACTTGCAGAGCTCTCTTCAACGATACCCCAACAAGGATAATTAAAAAAAAAAATATTTTCCTACCCGCTTACGTGTGTGGGTGCCCCCTTAATGTTGTAATTTTTTTTTTTAAACATTTATCATCCGTACTGCGAAGGAGTGAAATTCATCACCCCCGTCTTTGTTCCCCGAACGGTATAATCTGGGAGTCTTCAAGTCAAGAGTGAATAGGTATCTTCACGTTCGAGACAGTGGTCAAATGCTTGCCTATCGAGCATAGAAAAGTGAACTTTATGAATAACTAGCGACCCGCCCCGGCTTCGCGCGGGTGCAATTCGCAGTGGATTATATTTTACATACAAACCTTGACCTGACATTTACGAACACTAGAAAAAAAAAATTGCCAAACCGGTCGAGCCATTTCCGAGTTTTTGAGAGACAAACGCATAACCAAAATTTTTATATATCTAATATATAAAATTCTCGTGTCACAGTTTTCGTTGCCATACTCCTCCGAAACGGCTTGACCGATTTTGATGAAATTTGTTGTGCTTATCCGGTATCTATGAGAATCGGCCAACATCTATTTTTCATCATCATCATCATCATCACTTTTCATCATTATCAACGCGGGTGAAACCGCGGGGCGCAGCTAGTATATATATATAGAAGTCATAGATTTTTTACTTACTGAAGAGTTTTCTCTTTATTATTATAGAAGCTGAAGAATAGCCATTTTAAGTTGGGTTTAGGATTACCTTCAACCACACATTGTATGTGCAAATCATCGCCGCATATCGGTTCATACATCTGCGGTTCAGATACGATGCGAAGACCTAAAATATTATTTATTAAATTAAATACAGGAATAAACATTACAATTGACCATAATTTAGTGGATCGATTGTATTTACTAATTAATTCTATTTTCGATTTAAAAATAAAAGAAAGATTAATGAAATTAACATTAATTATACGTGTATAGACTACATACGTTTAGATTATATTCGCGCAGTGGGTAGGCTTCTGCCCTCGGCGCCGTGGGTTCTGGGTTCGATTCATGGCAAAAGCATAAATTTCCTTCCCTAAAGATACTTGTGCTTCTAGTTTTGGGTGTGATTGTTTGTATATGATGTTTCCGGCATCCATGATACAAGTCTTTGAACTAAGCTCGGGGCTGTCAGTTTAAACGCGTTTATTTGTTTGTTGTACTTATATCCAATTATATAGATAGATAGATAGATGAACTCTTTATTGTACACCAATTAAAAAAGAAAATAACAGCAAAAAATTACATTAAAAATAACTTAGGCTAGTACAATGGGCGGTCTTATCGCTTAAAGCGAAAACATTTCAATTATTGAGTTAAGTCGAGTCAAAGAAGTTGAAATCTTTTGTTTATTTGAAATCGGATCGATAGTATTATGGTCTGTACATATAAGGGTTAAAAAAATAAGTAACTTCGAGCTCAAAATGCCACAACACACTAGCTCGTTTTATAACAACAAATTCACTGTTGTAGCCGTTCGACTGTGGAATGCGCTTACCATAGATATTAAGGTGGCGATACCAGAATTTCAACCAAAATGCGTGTTTTTGTAACCGTTTTACTCGGCATTCATAATAAAACCAGATAAATAAAAATATTTGTCGTAATCTGTGTGATACGATAAATGATGCCTTCTTCTTAGAATATTCATAACGTTCGTAAATATAAAGGAAATAAATATCAAATCTCATGCAAATAACATCAATTTGTTTTTTTGTAACCATTTTGTTCCGCCATTTTATATCAAAACACTGTGAAAGTTATTTCATATACGTATATTTACTAGACAAATGATGTCTTCAGCTTATTTTTTTATTTGAGGCGCATTTTCACGAAATTTTAATAAAACCATTAAAAATCTAAGATCGCCACGCGCGTCCTAGCGTAACCGCCACGATGAATTAACGCAATATACACCTTTGCGTACAAAAGTGTAAGGGGGATAATTGCCTGTGGTTAAAAAAGGTGCTCGCATTGACGTATACCAGCCCCTTAAACGAGACCAGTCGCTTCCCATATTTAAAGAACGCGTCAAAACTTACCTACTATCTTGAAAAAAAAAAATGTTGCAATTTGTCTTATTAAATCTTCTTTTTTTCGTGACATTGGTATCAATATTTTCTTTTATTCTCGGTAGGCGAGCACTTGATCTCCCGACGATGTGGTCGAGGATGGAGCATGCTTGCCTAGAAGATACCTGTTCACTCGAGATTTAAAGACTCCTAGTTTGTACTTATAGGGAAACAAAGACTTGGGCAAAGAATTCCATTCCTTAGCAAAACGTATAATTAATGTAGAAGCAAAACGCTTCGTACGCACCCTTGGAATATCAACAATAACCTAGAATTGTACAAAGGTACATATACTGTCTGGAAGAGATCGCTTTTAGCGATAAGACCGCTTAATGTTACACTTAGTTTCTAAGTGATTATTTTCTGATCTTTTTTTTTTTTTTTTTTATTTGTGACAGGCTAGTGTTTGACCACTATCTCACCTGATGGTAAGTGACGATGTGATCGAAGCTGGTAAACACACTAGACCTGGAATACGCAGGCTCTCAAGGATAACTGCCGGAACACCGTATATGGCTTGGCGGCAGACTTTCAACTTGATGGTGGTAAGCTACTTTGGTAGCAAGCCAGGCGAGCAACTCACAAAATGCTCTACCACCTCTCAAATGTCACCTGATTAGCACCACCCGGGGACCACGTGTAGGGAGTCAGACTTAAGGGGTATCCTCCTACGGACGTGGGTGACTCAGTTTTGTCACAATTCTGGTATTCAATATACAGGATATCTATCTATAATAGTTAAATAATAATGTTCATAATTTCAAAACTAAAAAAAAAACTCCGGTTTGCAATTATTTTTTTATGTACGATAGGCAAGCGTTTGACCACAATCTCACCTGATGGAAAGCGATGATGCGGCCGAAGATGCAGCACGCTTGCCTAGAAGGCACCTATTAAAATTAATAAGCAATTATGAATTTGGCAATTAATTGTAACTGGCAAGCCTGACGCTTACCATCAGACGAGCGGGTTGTTCGTCTCGTCTTTCAATTTCGTTTTATTTTTGTTTTATGGTTGTCATAGGTGGATTAAAAACGCCTGACAAAAAACGCGTGCTAGACCACCTGCGGCCATATCCTACTTTTAACTATGTAAACGGTGTTCTGACGTGCCCTAGATGCAGCAGAACTTTTTCTGCCAAAATCGGGTACGCCAGTCACGAAAGAGCACACCGTCGACGGGCTGAGCAAGCAAGCTCTGTAATATAAAAATTGTAAAAAAAAAACACAAAACAGTCGCTGAGGCCAAAATCGTCCAGTAAGCATCATCATCATCATCTGCAAACGCACTAACAATTCCTAATCTAAAATTTTCACTTATAACACCATTATCTTATCACTATCAATAATATTATTTCAATTGAATAGCTATTATATAACAGTTCTGTATTAATTATTTCAATCAACATACTTGTAACCATAACTCGAACTGTTTTTATTGCAGAGCCATGTTTATTTGTAGCGTTGCACGTGTATATTCCTTCATCGAGAATCCTAGCTTCAGTTCTGTAAACAGAGAAACATAAAAAATAATTTGTATGTTAACTAAATAATACCGTTCAGCCGCAGAATGTCCAATTCGCAAAATGTCAACAACAACGTTATTTTTAACCGACTTCAAAAAAAAGGAGGAGGTTCTTAATTCGACTGTATTTTTTTATGTATAGGTACTTCATAACTTCTTTCGTTGGGAGCCAATTTTGATGATTATTTTTTTATTTGAAAGCTGGTGCTTTTTATGTGGTCCCATTTCAATTTGATCAAGATATTAATTTAAGTTAATATATTTATTTTAATAATTTATATGGATATCTCCTGTTAAAAACACGAAGAAAGCACCAGCTTTTAAATAAAAAATTAATCATCAAAATCGGCTCACAAAGAAAAAGTTATGAGGTAACTTTTGAAGGCGGTTAAAAACGAGAACATCGTCAATGTGGTCCACAGAATACGCATTATTGAGGATAACTCAAAACTACTAGTCAGATCTTGATCAAATTTAAATGGGACCAATTGGAGTTGAGTACCTCCTCCTTTTTTGTGAAGTCGGTAAAATAAACCGACTTCACCGCTTTATCTTCAGAACGTAGATTAGATTAGAACACGCATTATTGAAGATATTTCAAGAACTACTGATCAGATCTTGATCAAATTTAAATGGGACCAATTGAAAAGCAACATATTTCAAACAAAAAAAAAATTCAAAATCGGATCACGTGGAACGAAATTATGAGGTAACACACATAAAAAAAAAAACAGTCGACTTGAGTCCTCTTTTGTGAAGTCGGTAGAAAAATAAAAACTTAATTCAGGGTTTTTAATGTCTAAAAATGTACTTATCTACCGAATAGGCAAAATTGAGAGTTTGTAACGAAAACTTACTTGAAGCTATATTGCCTGTCGATTTCGATGTCACTTCTTAAAGGAACGTTGTTTTTAAGCCACACCACCTCAGGCTTAGGTACACCTTGCACCTTGCAAGTCATATAGAGGTGTTGATTTTCTTTGACTTCAATAGCCTCCACATCGTTTTCGATAAATGGTGGAGCTGTTAAATAAAAAGTACTATTAAACATGTATTTAAAAACCAACTTAGTTAAATAGTGGTGGCTTACTGATTTATTTGGAATACAAGGCTCGAAATATATTGTGTATTCAACGTTCCAATTCTCTCATGCTATTTGTTAGGAATATCAGTCACAGCATAATAATACATACCTACAACATGCATTTTTCTCATCTATAACCAATCTCTCGTACCTACCTCGAAAATTGCATGAAAATCCGTTCTGCTAGACCTACAATCCCTTCTAATAATATAATAAATGCGGAAGTAACTCCGTCTGCCTATTACCTACGCTTTCACGTCTAAACCACAGAACCGATTTTGATCAAATTTGGTACAGAGATAGACTAGAGCTTGGGAAAGGACATAGGTTACTTTAAATCTAGGAATTTCCGCGGGTCCGGACTTACGCGGGTAAAACCAGCGCAGCTAGTCTTATATATTATAAAAATAAATATTTGATTGTTCGTATGTTATGCGCTACCCTACCGTTCATCCGCAGTCATATTTTATTTAATATTTTGGACGGGATTAGTTCTAGTACTTGGTAAAATACTATAGTCAAAGATAAACATGAACGAGGTAATCATTAAGTATGTTATGGTAATAAAGCAGTAGGCAACCATAAAGAGGAAAGAAGTCAAACTAGAAAAAATTATAAATAAATAAATAAATGAAGAAACTCCGTAAATAAAGACATATATAGATAATAAAGACATATAAAGACATAATAATTATAAATGGGAAAATTGTGCGTGTGTTTGTAAGTTAGTATGTTTGTTAATACTTCACGAATATGAAATATGAAACATGGGGATAACACTTATACTAAATTAACACATATAGGCTTACTGACTATACTAAAAGACGATCTCTTACTTTGAACTTTTTCAAAGATCGGGTCAGAAATTTATACCTCTCCAAAACATAGGTAATGTATTTTTATTTTTTTTATATCTCGTCTTTGGCTCTAGAGATTTGCGTTTTTCACTTAAGTCTGTCTTGAAAAACATGTCATATTTAATATGTCTTTATATATAAATACATATGTTTTTTATTTATTTTATATAATTATGTTTTGTATTATATAATAATATATTACTTCTTTATGTATATTCATACTGTATTTATGCCATAGTATAAGTAATGTTATTTATTAAGTTAATTAGGTATTCCATACACCCATTTATTACACCCCGTCTATTACGTTCTCTCCATCCGAAGGTTGCCTGGTAGAGATCGCTATTAGTGATAAGGCCGCATGTTGTGATACTTTACGTATAAGCTTGTTTGTTACCTTTGTTTTATCTCATCTTATAAAGTGGATCAATAAAGTAAATTCTATCTATCTATCTATAAATTGATTAACTAGCTAAGCTATTTTAGAAAAAGCTTGGGGACCAGTCCTTTACTTATTTGCAAAATAAAAGCTCAATGCACTAAATAAGAAACTTACTTTCAACAATTAACTGAATGTAGTGTTTGTCCCTTTCTCGGAAGATACCATTATTCGCAATGCATATATAAGTTGCCGAATCGAGTGTATACCGACGTCTTAGGGTAATTGTAGACTTGTTCCTCTCAGTCTTTAGTTCAATAACACGAGAGTTGGGGATCTTGCGATACCAGCGAATACTGGGTTTAGGTATTCCTTTGAGTATGCTGAAACAAGACCATAATTTTACGTTTTAGTCTCTCTACGGGAATAGATTACCGTTTTATCATCTCACAACAAAACAAACAGTCAAACGTCATCCATTTATGCAAAATCTCCAGCTCGCATAAAGCGTTTCACTTCTACGTTCATTATCCGTACTGTGAAGGAGTGGAACTCATTGGCCACGTCTTTGGTCTTTGAATGCACTTACCTGCACGTCAAAACAGCATCAGCCTTCTCTGTCACGTTTACCACTTTTATTGTCTTGTTTATTTGTGGTGCCACTGCAATATATTTATTAAAAAAGTTATCAACAGGTTAAAAAAAAATCCCGTACGCGGAATCTCAATATTATGACCTCATTCCCCTTATCCTTCTTCAGAAAACCAGTCAAACTGCTAAGGGACATAGTCGATACCATTAGTATATATGCAACGGGTTAGACTGCTATCTTACTGATGGCATACCAGCCATAGTTCTGAGGACTTGTGCGCCTGAATTAACTCCGACGCTGACACGCCTCTTCCGCCTATCTTTGGAGACTGGTCAAGTGCCGAAAGCATAGAAGTCTGCCAACGTCCAACTTGTGCCCAAAAAAGAAAGTCGTGCTGATCCTGCCAACTATAGACTCATTTCAGTCACGTCCGTTGTCTGTAAGACAATGGAACGTGTACTGACGAGAAACTCCTGGGCTACCTCGAAACAAATGAACTTCTGAGTGACCGGCAATATGGCTTTCGCCAGAACCGGTCAACAGGAGACCCTTCTTGCGTATGCCATACACATATGGAGTGAGGCCTTGGAAAAACACGGCGAAGCGCTTGCGGTATCGCTAGACATTTCCAAGGCCTTTGACAGGTTATGGCACGACGGCCTTATTGGCAAGCCTCCAGCTTATGGTATACCTTCCAGTTTATGTGCTTGGATTTCTGATTTTTTGAGGCAACGGTCGATTCGAGTTGTCGTTGATAGCTGCTGGTCCGATCTAATGGCAATTACGGGTACAATGCGCCGGGGTACCTCAAGGGTCGGTTTTTGCGGCAACGCTCTTTTTGCTACACATAAACAATCTGCTTAAGCCCGGTATCTTTGGGTACACAGACGATAGCACTGTCGTCGAAAGATATATATCCAATGCACGAGCTGGAGAGATATAAGTCCAGTCACAAGGAGAAGCTATGATTGAACGATTGAACTCGAGCTTGATGGCCGTATCCCAATGGGGTGATGCCAATTTGGTTGGCGTGTCTCTTCTCCGTCAAACGGAGATCTTTTTATTTGTCTCCAACCTTTCAAGATGTGCCAATTCCGGTAGCTAACAAGCTTGAGCTACTTAGCGTTACCTTATCGTCGAAACTCAACTTTGGCACTTATATCGAAGCCAGAGCTCAACTGGCTGCTAAGAAGCTAGGTATCCTTGCTAAGGTCAGGCAGTACTTCAAACCGGCGCTGCTTCTTATATCAAGCTCAAGTTCGATCGTGTATGGAGTACTGCCACTTTGGGATGGATCCGCTAAGTACCAGCTAGAAGCTATTGAGTATATTGACCGGCGAACCAAAAGACTCATTGGCGATAGTAAGCTAGTTGAGTCAAAACTGCAAAGTCTTGGTCACCGACTTAAGGTAGCAAGCCTATCGGTATTCTATCGCTTACATTTGGGAGAGTGTGCTCAGGAATTACATGATATAATGCCTCCATGCCCTTTTTACCATCAAACAACAAGACAAACTTTCAATCGTAATCCGTTTATGGTTGACATATCTCCAGTTCGCTCGAAGCGTTTTGCTTCTACTTTCATCATCCGTACAGCGAAGGAGTGGAACTCATTGCCTGCGTCTTTGTTCCCTGAACAGTATAATCTGAGTGTCTTCAAGTCTAGAGTGAAGAGGTACCTTCTAGGCAAGCATGTTCCATCTTTGGCCGCATCGTCACTTTCCATCAGGTAAGATAGCTGTCAAATGCTTGCCTATCTAGTATATAAAAAATAAAATTCGGTGATCATGCGTACTGCAATGGAGTGGCACTCCTTGGCTGTGTTTCCTAAGAAGTATAACTGTCGCGATGAACCTTCTAAGCAAGCGTGCTCCATCGTTGGCTATCTTGTAACTTAACATCCGATAATATAGTGGTCGAATGATTGCTTTATCAGACTGATACAGTTAACATAACACAAATCTTACTAGTCGTTCTCTTGGAACTGAGATCTCACGCCTACATTTTTCCCAATAGAAAAAAACTTTTGAGGTTAATTTCTTAAAATTATTTTAAAGAAGAAGTTTTCCTTTTTTATAATAATTATTTGATTTCTGGTATTTTGTTATAACATATATTATACGTAAGTTTCAGTGTTAAATGTGGAGCCGTTTTTGAGATAGATTCCGGGACAAAATGGGTCTAAAAACAGTGATTTTGGTGACCTACCAAATTATTTTCCTACATAGATGCCTCTGACGGACAAACGGAGAAAAGGCTGAACGATCCCAGTGAACTTAGAGATCTCGCTAGGCTTAAGCATATTTTCTTGAAACTAATGATCAATTCATATCACATTTACTTAATCTCATGCCCTGCGTGCCCTGTTACCTGGTAGCAACAAAAGCTCGTGGACGCTGCACCAAATGCAGTTCTGGTTGCAGAGTTCTGGGCCTCTCAGCTACTTATCGGTTTGCTATCGACATGCTAAGAAAAAGAAAAAAAAGAAGTAAGTTAAAATAAAGTCTTACCGTAGATCGGCTTTACAGTAGCAGGTAAGTTGGTATTTTCATCGGTTTTTAGATTTTTCACTACACAAACGAATTTCCTAGATCGACGTACATTTTTGACCGTCAAGGTGTTACCATTTGCAGATATCTCTACGTTCTTTTTTGATGTCATAAGCCATATGATCTTTGTTGGTGCAGAAGCATTTACCTTGCATTGCAGTTGAGCATTTTCTTTGAAATTGACTTCAATACCTGAAAAATAAGGCTTTTTTTTTCAATTTGAACCCGATTTTGATGTTACTAGACCAGGCAACGGCAACCTTTTGAGTCCGAAAAGTCAAAAATTACAATTTACAAAATTTCTAAGTTTTATAGAGCCACAATTTTTTTTCTTGCCAACAATTAATTCTACTGTACTATGAATATCTTATAGAAAACGCTATGCACGCGTTATACCTACCTAATTATCCCATAATTTCTTTGTTTCAACCGTATAAATGTACTTTTTTGCAATTTTTTTAAGGCTTTTTAATGTCTCGATAGAAATGGTGCCTGATCCTCGTTAATCGATCAAAACGTTTTTTTAAGTTTTTTTTTAATAAATAATATTTGAGTATGGAACTGAAGAGCCGCAGCTTAACATCCAAAGAGCCGCAAGTGGCTCGCAAGCCGCAGGTTGCCGACCTCTGTACTCGACTAATAAGTCACTCGCCTGTTTGTAAGCGTCACGCTTGCCTATTACAGTTTAGTGTAACCCAGAGTTATAAAGGTCAAAATCCTGCGCGGCAAGAACGGCGCTCGTCATCCTGAGTTATTAGATGTCAAATATCTTTAAGCCCTGTAATTTAAGCTACTATCTTTAATGTAGGTCGCAAGTCGCTACAAATATCGAATGAATAACTATTAACAAATATAAATGCTGCTGTAGCCTCCGGTAAATACCTAAGACTAAGTAATAAAATAGTCTAAGTAATATGATTTAGACTAAATAATAATTTAGTCTTAGATACTTCAGAGAATTCAGAGTGTAGTTAAATGCAGCACAGCTTAGTGAAGTATTGTGCATTAGAGTGGAGTGAATTCCACGACCAGCTATGTGACTTACTAGCGGACATATACCCCCATGAAGCAGTCAATGAAACAAGGAAACGATGTCACACGTACAGTTTCAAAGTATATTCAAATATTTACTATATTGCTTCTCACGCACAAAATCACACCGAGACGGACAAATATCCCTCGGTGAGGTGATTTTGTTCCTGCCAAGAATCGAACCCAGGACAAATATAACATTACATATTGGACTGAGTACAAGATGTGTTTTATGCTTTAAGACTACAAACACTAAAGTGGATACATAAATTGCCGTTTATCGCTACTGTGCTAATAGATCGATTTGTATTCATCTCAAAGTGCAAAGAAATAAAATAGCGTGCAAAATAAGACATAAAATCACGGTATAAATCGTCTATTACTATACTTAAATATTCTATTACATTTACACATACGTGATTCCTCATTCGGGTGTTGCGTCAAACATGACCGACAAGACGCGACCAATGACGCTTAGTCGCGACACGAACGTGACGGTTAGCGTGCTGCGAAAAAACGTGTCAGAAATACTAATCTTTTTACTGACTTCACAAAAAAGGATAAGGTACTCAATTCGACTGTATTTTTCTTTTTTTTATGTATGTTTCCTCATAACTTCTTTCCTCGTGAACCGGTTTAGATGATTTTATTTGTTTAAAAGCTGGTGCTTTCCCATTGGACAAATTTGATCAAGATCTGATCAGAAGTTTTTGAGTTATCGTCAATAACGCGTCTTTTATACATTTTATCTGATCAAGGTTTCGAAGATAAAGCGGTGAAGTCGGGTTTTTTTAAGCTTTGCTTGCTTTTAATTATTGTTCAAAATATTTGGCTGGATGCGCTATAACTGATATAATATGTAGAGATAGCATTAAAAATACCCCCTAAAATAGATTGATAGATAATTCTTCATTGTCATACCTTACAGAAAAACTCTTTCTCTAAGGTTAAAGACAGTTTCCATAGAACGTTTTCTTGTAGCCACAACAGTTAGGGTACTTGCCCTGAAAGATGAAAGCCCCGTAGGTAGATATACTGAAATCCGATAACGGATAAATAATACAGATAATACAGAATGACGACACAGTTAGTGCAGTGGACAGGTATCCGCCCTCTGCGCGATGGGTCCTGGGTTCGATTCCCGGCAGGAGCACACATTCCTTCCCAAGGGATATTTGTGCTTCTGGTTCTGGTTGTAATGGATGTGTGATACAAAGTATTTGAACTTAGCGTGGGGCTGTAAGTGTGAATGCGTTTGTTTGTTTCAAAAAAAGAAAAAAAATATAGTAAACCTTGACAGCACAGCACACTAACAGCAAGTATCTCAGTTTACTCAAATAAACATTTTTACTTATTTAGACCCTGCAAATATCCTGTTTCTTCAAATATTAACGCAGCGAGATTTATTATCTTTATCGTTTCGCGTTATTTTCATACTTTAAAACGATAAAATATTTTTTTGGCACCATATACTTGGTCGAACCCACAAAAGTGCCAAGAAAGAACTCGGCCGGCTTTCGTTACTCAAAATTATGACAAAAATGATTAAAAGCTAACAATACTTGTCATGATGATTATTAAATCCATCTTCAATATATTATTATACTAGGTGTCCCGGCGACCTTCGTTCCGCCTAACAATCAATGAATGTGCATATTTAGGAAGCCATACCCGGCATGCGTTACAATGTCACGTGACTATATTATTACAACCTTCATGTTTATGTTTGCCTAGTACTTTACCAAATCCGAGTGACGTATGAGAAAATGAAAAGCATGTCGAAATGTAAAAAAAATATTTAAAGAAATGTACGTTCTTTAAAAGTATCCTATGTCCTTCTCCTGGCTCTAAACTACCTCCCTGCCAATTTTCAGCTAAATCGGTTCAGCCGTTCTTTAGTTATAAGTGGAGTAACTAACACGACTTTCTTTTATATATATAAGATTATCAAGAAGATATACGATGATTTGCAATACCTTTATATTTACTACAGACAAATATTTGTAGCCGATGTGATCGATACATCATATTGTTTGCTATCGGTCGTATTGTGAGTAGTATGTACCACAAAACTATTATATATATCTACGTATAGCCAGAACTCGCGCTTCGGCCCGGATCGGGTCGCTTCGGCTCGCGTCGGTCGCCGCTTACCATCAGATGAGGCAGTGGTCAAACGTTTGCCTATCTTAAATAAAAAAATCACGTGGACTCACTCATACGTCATAAGTTCTACTACACTAGTCACTTTATAAAACATCGCCTAGTCCGGGCATTTGCTTGCGACAATATTACATGTGCCAGTGCCGGTTAACATTATTATAAAATATAACTTTCACGATCATTTTTATACCAAGAGGTATACAAATAATATAAAAAGTACTTACTTTTTGGTCGTTCTAAAATTACAAAGTATGGGTTAACTGTAACATTTACATCTCCAACAACAGTTTCCACTTTATTGTAAGCCTTACATTGAAGTTTAACATCTTTGGTCATATTTGCCAATTTAAGTATACCGATATAGCCATAAGGTGGGTCTACAGGTAATATCTGAAAATAACCGGATATTGTTCAATACAATCGAGCTCTCTTAATATACACTAATTTGACAGTTCGGTGTGAGGTAGGAAGTACACTAACAAAGGGCTACACGATCTAGTTCCTCCATACCAGTTCTATCATCAGACAAGTAGACAAACTGCTAAACGAAACCGCTATACGGTAGCGGAACATAAAACTATATGGAATATTTAGTTTTATGTTCTCTTTAAATATAATTAATTAAAATAAAATAATGATGATAATGGTACGGAACCCTTCGTGCGCGAGTCCCACTCGCACTTGGCCGGTTTTTTATTATTATCTTTAATTTAGAGGTCAATCACACCATGCCACCCCCATATAACAATCAATATCTTAAGCTAATACTTTACACTTAGTACTAGTAGTATTTTAACTAGTACCTACAGTTTTGTAACTATCTTGGCTTCCTCCGATAATGGGTTAGCAAAGTCTTCATCTTTAAATGTCACTAGACTAATGTCAAAAATCTAAATTATATATTATTTTGGTTTCTTATATTTTTTTTTTATTTCGAATTACCGTTCGAGTTCGCTCGAAACGTTTTGCTTTTACGTTCTTCATCCGTACAGCGAAGGAGTGGAACTTATAGCCTGCGTCATTGTTCCCCGAGGGGTATAATCTGGGAGTCTTCAAATCAAGATTGAATAGTTATCTTCTAGGCAAGCATGTCACATCTTCGGCCACATCATCACTTTCTATCAAGTGAGATAGTGGTCAAATGCTTGCACATGGAACATATAAAAAAACATGCCTTAAACGCAGGTTACGTATACAGAAGAACGAGTGGAACGAACTCTTATCTATATATATAAAAATCAATGCCACTTTTCGTTGTAATTTTATAACTCTAGAACGGGCTCACCTATCCAAACCAAATGTTGAGGCTTGTTCGGACTATTTAGTAGATGGTTTATGTGAAGTTTGCACAAAATCGGTCGAGCGTTTCTTCATTTATCACACCCGGGCGAAGCCGGGGCGGATCGCTAGTATGTTATAATAATTATTACAGACTAGCGATCCGCCCGGCTTCGCGCGGTTGTGATTTTCGGTGGATTAAGAAATAAAACATACAAATCTTGCCCTGACAATTACAAATATAACAAAAAAGAATCAGCCAAATCGGTCGAGCCATTCTCGCTTTTTTTGTGAGACAAACAAACGTTAATTCATTTTTATATATATAGAATATATATAGATAGATGTTGATATCTTACCGTTGCTTCCAATTGTTTTCCATTTTCTTTGTCTATCCATTCTATCATAGGCCTTGGATACGCCCTTACGTTACACCTTAGTGCCAATGGGTCGTCATACTCTAGCTCATTTTCTCCAACAATCGTGACGTGAGGATTTAATAGTTCCTCTGCAAAAAAGAGAACTAAATGTTTTTAACTAACTCCAAAAAAGGAGGAGGTTCTTAATTTAACTGCATTTTTTGTGTGTGTAACCTCATAACTTCCTTCTATGAGAACCGAAGTTGATTTTTTTTTAAATTGAAAGCTTGTGCTTCACATATGGTTCCATATAAATTTGATCAAGATCTGACCATAAGTTTTTGAGGTATACTCAATGATAACTAAATACGCTTTATTCAGTTCATTTAATCTGATCCCTATATTCCGAAGATAAGGCGGTGAAGTCGGTATTTTCAAGTTTTTTTTTATTTGATTTTGATAGCTATTCGACATTTAGACGCCAGCACTCAGTTAGAAGACCGTACTATTCCTAATTGGAGTTTGGTTCACCAAACTCGGACATAAATGATATCATAACATTACTTAGTTTACGTATATTTTATCAGTTTTAGCTGAATTATACCTTTACTTCCTTACCGTGGTTTTAGCATCTTACTAGACACCTAACTAATTTGCTACTCCTCTTATTTTAGCGTCATTAAATAGTTAAGCACAAGTTTTAAAGTCTGTTATATTTGGAAAGCGTTTCTTTTGATAGAATAGATACGAAGCGTTTTGGTTTTCGGCTAGGAGGGCCGGTGAGTTCGCGCCTAGATCCGGTGACATCACACCCCTAGACTTTTCTTTTGAGGCTACGTAAAGTACAAACTCTACATGAATAAGCCAGGTACGATTGATCAACTGTGAGACAACATTTCTCGCGTTATTCACTAAATACCACTCGAAATACTCGGAAGCGTTATCGAAAATTGGAACTGAATAATCATAAGAAAACGTTTTCAAACTCACAGCCCCACACTAAGTTCGATGGGTACTGGCAACATTTACATCACACACAAATCACAACCAGAACCAGAAACACAAATTTTCCATGGGGAGAAAACTTGTGTTCCCGCTGGGAATCGAATCCAATACCCGTGTTTAGACGGCGAACACTCACCCAACATAAGCCAACGGGCAATTCAAATGGATGTTCAGAATGGAATATTATCCGCACGGACAACATTTGAAAGAAATAATCTTTAAAAGTAAATGTAATGTTTACAAATTAATCTCTTGTATGTTAATAAATATAATCAAAAATAAGTTTTTTTTATTAAAGTACCACATATTAATCACTCATTATTAAAGTAATGTACCTGATTCTATGATCATAGATCCAAGTCGTATGATAGAAGAGTTATTATCAGTTCCCAGAACCTGAAAATAATTAAAAGGCACATATATACAATGTGTAACATAAAGGTGTAGTATTAATACTCAAGTCACACATCTAGCTAAATGTATGGAGTCTAACAGGAACTTCTGCATTCGCGGCAGCACCATGAATATTGAGTTATGATGAATGAAAGTTAAGAGAAATGATGTCATTTGCAACCCTATTTCATCAGCTACCGTTCTACACCACATAGCCTTTGGACCTAGACATCTGACAGTGGTGGCTATAACAAAGGTCAAGGTCACGCGCCACAGATGTAATCTTAGGGTTGGCAAAAAAATATTTTTTATTTTTTGTACGGAACAAATATCTCCGATTGCCGCACATGTAACTGTAGGGTTGTCAAAAGTATTTTAAAAATATAATGTTTAATTTTGTACGGAAAAAATTATGTTCAATTTCGACTTTCGTTCTCTGGCAGACGATTCCTGGCAGAATACACATACACATCACCAAGTATTAATACATCTTTTTGTACAGGTTGTATATATATATTAATATAATTTAAGTCGAGAAAGGAGACAGACCTATGAGTATTTTAGCTGCAAAATTATATAATTAATTTTAATATAAATAATTTAAAATTTTGTAACAAAACTTGTCAAACAATCATAACATTATGTAATAATATATTTAAAATATTTTTATTTGATCTATTAAGAATAATTAAAATTTTATTCAATTCAATTTATTTATTTCAGATTATTAATCCATTTTTTAAAAGAATTCTATTACAAATATATAATAATAATAATTGATTGAATATTAAAAAACATGCAAAATTAAATATAAATGTCAAATAAAATAAAATAAAAATTTAATGTCAAATAAAATAAAATTAAATGTATGAAGGACCGCCTGGCGTGCAGCTGCGTCCACCTCTAATATCGGCGAGTCCCACCGCTCAGATAATAATACGCTAAGGATACCGTTCGGACTGCCACGTACACGCCCTAATATTGAGGCGCACCTTTTTCTCATGATGGCTGGGAAATCAACCACTCGCGCCTCAGCAAACAAAAAAAAAAAAAAGAAGCGGACGCTCTACAAAAACGTGGCAACCCCAACAATATCCTAAATGCATTATTATTCTGAATGTTCAATACTTTGTACGCCCGCTTTGTAAAGCTAGCCCACAGGCTACACGTGTAGAAGGTCTGGCAGTATGTCTTGAATAATGTTACCTTAACTTGTTTAGAACAGCGCGCAAACCTGCGTGCCAGCATGTTACAGCGGACGGACAGGGCCCTGCGTTCCCTCTCAATGTCCTCATTGTCACAGAGGACATCGGTCACCCAGTGACTCAGATACTTAAATGAACTGACCCTATTCAAACGCGTGCCGCACAGAGTTACATGTGGGACATGAGAGTAGCTTTTGTTGCCCGCCTTAAACATCATGAACTCACTCTTCTTCGCGTTGTATCTGAGCCCATGAGCTTCCGCGTATGATTGACAAATGCACAGGAGTTTCCGAAGCGCCCCAATCAATGGGCTCAGCAGTACCATATTATCAGCGAAGCTAATGTTGTTAACGCTAACCCCGTCTATGGAACAGCCGATCCCGGTACCGCTGAGCTCACCGATGAGCTGATTCATGTACAAGTTGAAGAAACGGGGCGAGCTCAACCCCCCCCTGCCTCACCTCGCACTCCAACCCGTACACATCCGAGTGTGCACCTGCCCAACGCACTTTGTTTAGTTGATTCATCATCATCATCATCAACATTTGTCATAGCACACCAAATCGAAAGCATTTGATAGGTCGAGATAACAAGCATAAACCGGTGTACCCCGACTGGTGTAGTATTGAACAGTCTGCTTGAGGCAGAGGATAGCCGTCTCTGTTACAGTTAACATTTAATTATATTATGTCAAAGATAGACAATGTGGTAAATCAAAATTATGAAAATACACCCGTAGCTCTATCCGGAAAACAGCTACACAGATTTTCACCAAACATAACTGAGAACACTCTCGATCAAGTCACTTTTTTAATAAAAACTAAATCAAAATGGGTATAATAAATTATACCCATTTTGATTTAACCGTCTAGAATTTTTTTGGTAATAAAAAAGGTACTTTTTTGGGCGGTGTCTAAGCACAAGCCAATCAAAATCAGTATTTTTGCTTTCAGCCGTTTGGGAGCTACGATAATACAGACAGACACAAATACACAGTATACACCACAAACTTATAACAACCTTCTTATCGGCCTAGCCTATCGGTATACTACCGTTTATATTTTGGAGAGTGTGCGCAGGAATTACACGAGTTAATTCCACCATGCTCGTTTTACCAACTAGACAGACTCTCAAACGTCATCCATATAGGGTTGATATACCTTCAGTTTCACATCTACGTTTATCATCCGTACTGCGAAGGAGTGGAACTCATTGCCCCCTTTTTTTCCCGAGCGGTATGATCTGGGATCTATGGGGATCTATGATCTTCAAGTCAAGAGTGAATAGGTATCTTCTAGGTGAGCATGCTATATCTTTGGCCGCATCATCACTTTCCATCAGGTGATATTGTTGTCAAATGCTTGCCTATCAAGCATACAAAGGAAAAAAAGGTATCAACTTTTTAACAAAGCCGTAAGTTTTCTTATGATAAAATAAATTAATAATCTACATAACTAATTAAAAACTCACAGATATTCTAAAAGGCTCTTTTGGTAGATAAATGTGATCAGTGACATACAGCTGTAGTTTCTTATCAAGCAATTTCAGTGGAAAATCTTTCAAAGTATAATAACTAGGCGACAAAAGCCTAACCGATGTTAGTTGCACATTTTCCCCAAACAATTTGATAATCAAATAGTTCTTTTTATCTGAAAAAAAAAAACGTAATAATAATCACAAAATTTAAAAGTTCTTACAAGACAAAAAAAGTAATACATAGCATAAACGCATTCACACTCACAACCCCTCACTAAGCTCGATGACTTGTGTCGTGGGTGCCGGAAACATTCACATCATACACTCAATCACAACCAGAACCAGAAACACACATTTTCCTTGGGGAGAATACATGTTTTCCTCGAGAGTGAATAGGTATCTTCTAGGCAAGCATTCTACATCTTCGGCCGCATCATCGCTTTCCATTAGGTGAGTTGGTGGTCAAATGCTTGCCTATCAAGCATAAAAAAGGCAAATTTTGTGTATAATTATTAAGATGCCGATTTAAGTTTTACCATGACATCTCTTATTTCAGGATTCAGGGTTGGGTCCTAACTAAGTTCTCTATTGTTAGCAAACATGAAATGTTGTACACACGTTTGATTGTGAAAACTAAAAGCTTGTATTTAAAAATATATTTTTTACTATTAATTTGTTTCCTTTCAAGACACGAAGCCCAAAACTCTTCTAGAATATTTTGGATAAAAGTTAATTTTGCTGCTTTTGCTTTTCTATTTATTTGTATGATATATATATAAAGAAAGAAAAAAGAAAATACATTTATTTATGACACTAAAAAACAAAAGCAAAATAAATAAAAACACAAATATAAGTACATATACATAAATGAAGGAATATATAACAAGTAAATGTGATGTTGTGAGTGTCATGAATATAGGTCACGATTCAGCATAGTTAGAGAGGTCTAACCATAGTCACTGATTTTCAGTCTTAACCCATAGTCACAACTTCACGAACCTCAGTACAAATCAACCTAATATATAAAATAGAAATTAAACTATACAACACAATAAACTTATTTTAACACTATGTACTATAAATATGTATTTTATTACCTGAAATTGGTTTTATATGAGTATCGTTGAAAGATAAAGGGTAATCCATTAAAAATCCATGTTGAAACCTAACATCTGAGCTAGCTGACACAACCACCGTACAGTTATTACTACTAGTGAATGTTATGATGTAATCACCGAAGTTTTTAGCCTCCACTTTGAAAATCTGAAAAATATACATTTAAGAGGGTAGCGCCCAACTGGATAGGTAGTGGAGCGATGCGGGAGGTTGCTGGAGAATGTGCCTCGCAAACAGTTCATGTGACGTCAGCAAGAACCTTCCGCACCACTATCGCAAGTACCTATTAAGTTATGGGTATAAATTAGTCGGCCACCAAGAATTCTAAACGGTTACCAAAATTGATAAATGGTCACCAAATTACGTTTCTTAAAATAACATTTCCTGTGACAGAATCGAATCGGATAACAGTAGGTAATTTTTTTTATAAATAATACAAAAATATTAAAATTAAAAAAAATGATTTATTTATAATGTTTTAGGAAACGTAATTTGGTGACCATTTATCCATTTTGGTAACCGTTTAGAATTTTATTGTTAGTAAGATAGGTAATTTTTTGGGCGGTGTTTAAACACAAGCCTTAAGTTATGTGGTTATGCACTTGTAATTTCATAAATTGTTTTATTTATATTATTATGTAAGAAACAACAGTAGATGATAGAATATTGCAGTGATAGATGATTCATGTGAAAGTAGGGTAGGTTACTCACTTACGAGTCATCATTAGACCACAGTGTTTAACTAAACAACAGATAGAAATCATTGTAAGACACTGCCTAAATGATTATGAAAGTCAACTATTTAGCACCCCACGGAGTAACCGTGCAGATGCTGGGTCCATCTTGTTGCAGATAGAAACTCGGAACAGTGTCTGGAACTAGCAAACTCCAAATGTCGGTTTAATATCTTAACAACATGTCAACACTCAACTGTCTCTACCGTTCCTCTCCTTTTCATCCGTATTACTCCGTTTATATTTACGTGTATCGTATCGCATTACACAAGCAAATTTAAATCAAAATTGAGATCTCGATTCAAAAAACTTAAATGTTCCTTGTACTAACTGGGTTGCATTAAACACACTGAGTTTGCATTTTATTACGTAGTCAAAACGGATAAAATCAATTATATTATGTAAGAAAAAATTTAAAAGTCCAGTAGAATCAATTAAGTTGTTACTTAATTGAACGATCGGCGTATTCTGTGAGCGATTGACGTATCCGATATCCCGCTCTTTTAATTTGATATTATTCGATTTCAAGTCTCTACCCAGAGTGCTTTAATACAAGGAGAATGAAATAATATCATCGCTAAATTGTAAACGGTATTAATGGCATATTAATGAAATTATTTTATTTATATCTGAAACATAACGAAATGATGCGACATTGTAAAAAATAATTAAACGCAAGCAAAGCTTAAAAAAACCGACTCCACCGCTTTATCTTTGGAACCTTGATCAGATTTAATGTATTAAACACGCTTTATTGACTATAACTCAAAAATTATAAATTAGATCTTGATCAAATTGTCATGGAACCACATGAAAAGCATCAGCTTTTAAATAAAAAAATAATCATCAAAATCGGCTCACAACGAAAGAAGTTATGAGGTAACTTTTGAAGTCGGGTTAACGAGAACATCGTCAAAGTAGTCCACAACATAGGCATTATTGACGATAATTCTAGAACTACTGATCAGATCTTGATCAAATTTAAATGGGACCAATAAGAAAGCAACATATTTCAAACTAAAAAAAAATAGATTCGAAATCAGCTTACGTGGAGAGAAGTTATGAGGAAAAAAAAATACAGTCGACTTTTTCGCCTTTTTAGGGAAGTTGGTAAATAAAAATATAAAATCTGCCATTAATACCGTTATATATATATATGTATATATTAATGTAATGTATATACAATGTGTAACAGAAAGGTATAGTAATACTCAAGACACACATCTAGCTAAATGTATGTAGTCTAACAGGATCTTCTGCATTCGCGGCAGCACCATTAATATTGAGTTATGATGAATTAAAGTTTCTAAAAATATGTCATTTGCAACCCTATTTAATCAGCTACCGTTCTACACCACATTGACTTTAGAACTAGACGTCTGACAGTAGTACAAAGGTCAAGGTCACGCGCCGCAGATGTAATCGTACGTAATCGTAGGGTTGGCAATAAAATATGTTTTAATTTTGTACAGAACAAATATCTCCGATTACTGCACATGTTACTGTAGGGTTGTCAAAAGTATTTGAAAAATATAATTTTAAATTTATATACGCAAAAATTTTTGTCCGATTTCGACTTTCGTTTTCTGGCAGACGATTCCTGGCACGATACACATACACACCACTAAGTACCTTTTTGTTACAGGTTGTATATACATAAACATGTTCTAGTCTATCAACATGCTTAAGTACCTGCATGATTTCGCAAAAACTGATCAATACGGTATTTTACCTACTTTAAACAATTAATCTGATTCCTTTACATTCTTACCAATAAATTTGTCAAATTGGCAATAAAGATTGGCACCAATGGTTCACCTTGTGGTCCAAAAATTTTAAGATTTGTACCATTTACCATAGACAAAGCTACTGCGACATTTTCAGTTCTGTTATCAGCCACATACTGCAAAAGAAACAAATGAACGTTACTTATGGTGGTCCATTACAAATACACGCAAACACCTATGGATCAATACACTTGCGTAGCTGATTGCGCTGTTCGATTCCCGACGGGAACACAAGTTTTTTTTATAAAGGAAAATTGTGTTTATGGTTCTGGGTACGATTGTGTATGCGATGTGAATGTTCCCATATACTCATGATACAAGTTTGGATTGAAGTTGTTGGGTGATCGGGAAACACAGACTCAAGCAAGGAGCTCCATGTGAAAGCATTTATTTTTATAATCGACCTTGAGCTCACTGCAAGGTACCTTATCTCATAGGATTCAAGAATAAAATCAGTTTGTAATGATAGCAGGCACATAACTCAAGCAAGCATATCTAACTCATTTAGAAACCCTTCAAAATCCTATTAGCGTACTTATTTAATACTCAGCATATGTGGCAGCAATTAAAGAATGAATTACATTTTTTTTTATATGTTTGCTCAAAATATTTTCCTGTTTATTTTTCAATATTTTTTTTTATTCTGCTTGTTTGTTGATCATTTTATACATATGTAAATTTATATACTGTATAAATTTATGTATGTGTATATTTTATATAATATAGACATTTTAATTATTTATTTGTTATTTATTATATATTTATAATAATGTAATATGATATTGTATATATATATATATATATATATGTTTATATTTTTACTGTTTTAGATCCGCCACCTCTGGGTTGTGACTGAAAATCAGCGCCTATAGTGTTACACTTGGCAATAATGCGAGTCACGACCATTTTGGCACTTTTTTAACTTATGCCTAATTACCTTTGTAAGCTGTTTTTGTTGTCTATTTCATGTTTTTGTTGTTTGTTTATCTTGTCCTTAGTGCCAAATAAACGTATTTCATTATTTTCATTTCTATTACTTCAAATATTGATTCAGCGAGATAAATGTGGTCGGACCCGAAAACGTGCCAAGCTAAGTTACAGGCTGACTAAAACATACCTGATTAGCTTCAGTTACTCTACCTAATCGTGTTATTTTCATCCTTTAATACGATGACATATGTTTCATTTTGGCACCATTAATTTGGTCGGACCCACGAACGTGCCAAGAATACAGCCGACAAAGTTTGTTTCACTTTATGTAACGGCTTCTAGCCCTACATACTAGTTTCATCCCTTAATACGATGAGATATTTTAGGGGGTAAAATTGACGCACCGTTTGACCTAAACGTGACAAGCTAAGCTCAGACCGACCAAACATTTTTGAAGCTACTAAGTGCCTGTTATCTCTACAAATTGGTAAGAGATAGCTCAAGTTCTATAAGTGTTGTTGTTACTGTCAGAAATTAAGAGAAAGACTTACTGTCAAATTATGTTGTCCTTCTGGATATTCTCTCGCTGTGATAATGATTCGTCGAGATGTTACAGACAGACTAATGTAGTCTATAATCTGAAATAAACAAAAGTAAGTTAATTAAGATGATAGTGCAGTAGGAGCAGACCTGGCCCCTGAGCATGCGGTCGCGGCTACTATGGACTTGAGTTTTTACGTGGCTGTGCGGCGCAAAGGTTACGCCTATTTCATGGGTCTTATTTTAGATACCTAGTTATATAATTATTTTACATCAGCAATGATGTTTGACCACTATGTTACTTATATTATATAGGTGTTAGTAGTGTACAATCCTGCAGAGTGATTTTAATTTGGTAAAAGATCAAAAGAAAAAGTATAACTAGTAAGTAAACTGTGGCGCAGACAGGTTAGCCGTAATTGTCAAATAAACTGTGGCACCTTGTAGGCAGCTACAATAATAGCTTAAGAGAGTTTATTCCTTTTGTCTTCTCTCTCGCTCGCACATTTCAATATTTTTAATAAATACAATTAGCTACGTGTGTTTTTGAAAATTTTTTCAACAAACAATATGGATATTAATACAATAAATGTTTTAATCTACCTTTCGTCTTTCATATCTTTAAGTTAAACGAAGAAAGCGTGAAAATCACATAGAAATTTGGGAACTGTGTTTTTTCTCATCGTATGGAAGGATATGATAGCGAAAAGAAGTTTGAAACATCCTTGTATTAATATCGATATAGTGGAAAACATTTTCAAAAACACACGCATGTAATTGAGTTTATTAAAAATATCGAATTGTGCGAGCGAGAGAGAAGACAAAAGAAATAAACCGTCTTAAGTAGGTGACTGTCATGAGCGCTACGAGCTACGGAGTCATTTAACTATCCATGTAACTAATTATATGACCAGAGTTCAAACTAAACAGCTGTTCAGGTATTACGAGCACTAATGTTTGACGTGAACCAGCCCCCCGCTTATCTCTTTTTTTTTGTTATTGCGTGACCAGATATAAATATATTATTACATATATCGCAACTATATAATGTGACATTAACGATCACCTAGTAAACGTCATCTATATATACAACACAAACCGCGAGATAGGAAACAAACCTACATAGGTTGATATACAGCTCCAATTCACTCAAATTGTTTTGATTTCCTTTTATGTTTATCACCCGTACATTGAAGGAGTGGAACTCATTGCATCAAAAATAATGATTATTACGCTAAAGTTAATTTATTATATTTAGTGTTAATCCCGATAATGTTGTTAGGCTTCAAGCAGGATGCACCACCCGCCCGCCCGCACGCCGCGAAAATTAGTGTTATTGGGGTGCGAACGTTAGTTACACTCAATAATATAAATTAACTTTGTCGTTATGGATTTCCGAAAAGTAACGCCAAATTCAATAATTTTTTTTTTTTTTTTTATTTGTTTTTTTTTTTTTTTTATTAGTATGCTATTTGATTAGTCGCTATATGAAATAGTTACCTTATCCAATTTGTATTTATTTAGAATAAAAATTTGTCCAGATGTTGCATCACTCAATTCTTTATAAACCAATAAGCCTGGAGAATCCATAGGAACAAAACAAACATGGTCTTCACGCGGCAGCGTTAAAAAAAATACCACCTGTAACAAATTAGGGGATTAGATATACAGAACGCCCCAGGCGCGTAGCTGTGAAGATAAAATGTCTGGCGCCTAAGGGACATGTTAAACATATAATAAACGCAAGCAAAGCTTAAAAAAACCGACTTCACCGCTTTATCATCGGAACATTGATCCACCAGCTTTCTAATAAAAAAAGAATCATCAAAATCGGCTCTCAACGAAAGAAGTTGTGATGTAACTTTTGAAGTCGGGTAAACGAGAACATCGTCAAAGTACGCATTATTCGTCACAAAATAGACATTATTGACGATATTTCAAGAACTACAGATCAGATCTTGATCAAATTTAAATGGGACCAATTGGAAAGCAACATCTTTCAAACTAAAAGAAAAATTTTCAATTCGGTTCACGTGGAAAAAAGGTATCAGGTAATAAACATTAAAAAAATGGCAGACTTGAGTAGGTACCTCCTCCTTTTTGTGGAGTCGGTGAAAAAGAGAAAAAAAAAACAGAAAGCGTTTTAATTGTAAGCCTTCCATTCTTTCAATCAAGTTTACTATACCCGGTGAAATGTTGAGGGAAAGCTTTTGTTTCAAGTAAATGTTCTTGTAGGCCAGTCAATAACAACATCAAACATCGATGTGACTAAATTTTTAGAGGTCCGTACCCAAAGGGTACAGGACAGACAGACGGACGGACAGCGGAATCTTAGTAAAAGGGTCCCGTTTTACGCTATTACTAAGATTCCACTGTCCGTCTGTCTGTCTGTCCATCTGTCAACAGACTGTATCTCATGAACCGTGGTAGGTAGACATTGGAAATTTTTAAAGATGATGTATTTCTGTTGCCGCTATAACAACAAATACTAAAAAACAGAATAAAATAAATATAATATAATAAATATAAATAAATATATATATAACATACAACAAACGTTTTGCTCGTTTTTGCTCGATATTGATAACGGAAACAGATATTGAGAACAGACAGAAACGCTTGAAAAATTCACGGAATATTTAGTTAATATATACACTTCACAAATAAATTTAAATAAAACAAATATTTAAGTTGGGCTCCCATACAACAGACATGATTTTTTGCCGTTTTTATAACTAGATAATGGTTCGGAGCCCTTCGTGCGCGAGTCCGACTCGCAATTGTCCGGTTTTTTATATATTACGTTGTTAGGTGAGTGTAAACCATGTGCTACAACACAAGATAGATAGATAGATAGATAAACTCTTTATTGAACACCTTAATTAAGACAAGAAACAAAGCAAAATAATTATTTACAAAAATAAAGTGTAACAATAAGCGGTCTTATCGCTAAAAGCGATCTCTTCCAGACAACCTTTGGATGGAGCGGAATTACGCAATAGAGTTGGACGTCGGTGTTTAAGAAAACAACATTTTAAAGAGTCCATGAATCTAAGAATAATAAATTATATTAGAGGTACTTAATAATAAGTAATGATTATTGACAAATAATAAAATAATATATACCTCAATAATGATCTTATATAAATATAATACATACATAAACACATACTACATAATATAAATACATAAATATTAATACCAATGAAATGAATAAAGAATGGATTTTAAACATATTATTATGACAAATTACAACATAATTAAATTATTTAACTGCGAGATAGTGAGCTTTGACGCGTTCTTTAAAGATGAGCAGCGACTGAGCTCGCTTTATTTCTATAAAGGTGCTCGAAAAACCGCGAAATACTGACACTTGTTTCAGCTTTTTTAAATAAGCTACCTTTATTAATCGTTTTCAGGTGTCGTTGATATTCTTTTGTTAAGCAATTTAAATTTGGTACAATTTGAGCCCAACCCAAGCACTTTAGGTCCATTGGTAGCGCAGATACAGCCAGCTAGTCAAAGATGGGACATATTTTCCAAAACGTCTATCACACTGTCGTCAACACTTTTGACGATACTTTCACACTTACTTACAAACTTTCGCATTTATAATATTTGTTTTTTATGTGCGTGTGTGAAATGTTTGTTTGCGATATCCACAATCGTCAAAAAAAAATTATTCTTTAAATTTAGTGCCGGGTATGTTTTCTTGTTTGGAAATATGACATTTTAATAGTTATATATATCATACCTGACAACTTTTCTCCGTAGCAATTTTTCTCACCATTTTTAGTGTATCATTATCTTGAGCTAAGGCGTCTGTAAACACGTACAGGTAAGACCCGGGCTTGCTTTTTTTTAAGCCTTCTTTGATTCCACCTAGAGACATTTCTGGGCAGTCACCACCACCTCCTACTTTTATTGACCGTATGAAACTGCGAAATTCTTCAGGCTCAGTTGTAATTTTGGCGTCGTCGATATCTGGAATAGAAAATAATTTTAAACTATTTCAGCCCTTCTAGCCAAAAACCAAAACGCTTCGTCTCGATTCTATCAAAAGAAGCGTTCTTTAATTGTAACAGACCCTAAAACTTGTATACATAAGGCTTAAAATATCTTATCTTGTTACTTAGCGCTCACCGAGATTGCAAAGTTACCGACAAGCAATTTGAAACCTTCGTACACGAGTTTTAAGGTCTGTTACATTTGGATTTAAAAAAATGTTACATACAAACCTTGCCCTGACAATTACGAACACAACAAAAAATTAACAAAAAGAATCAGCCAAATCGGTCGAGCTGTTCTCGAGTTTTTGTGAGACTAACAAACGTCAATTGATTTAAATATATATATATATATATAGATATAGGCTCATCCCTTTAGATTCTGTGATCTGTAAGCTCATCCTATATCACAAGTAATCAGAACACAGAAAACAAATAATCATTATTATATTAGTACTGTTAAAATTCTGCCCATTTCACGAAAAACCGCGCCCCAAAATTTCACTAATTACTAAAACATGTTATTTCTATCAATGTACATTTTAAAACAGTACAGTATTTCTAAATTTACTGTACTGTTTTTAAATGTACTAAATATTATAGATATTATAAAATACTAGCCGTGCCTCGCGGCTTCGTCCGCTATTATCAAGTTAAAAAGTAGTCTATGTGTTAATCCTAGGTATAAGCTATGTACATTCCAAATTTCATCCAAATCCGTTCAGCGTTTAAAGCGTGAAGAGGGAACAAACATACTTACACACTTGCACACACACAAACTTTCGGATTTATAATATTAGTAGAATTAGTAGGATGCAGACGACAGAAAAGTAAGGCGTGTTTTTGTGAAATTCTCGAATTGTGGCGTTATAATTTAACTCATTCACACAAACATTACAAACATTAAGGTGTATTTTACTTTACCTGGATCAGCAAATGATACCATTACATAATTATCGACTGGAGTTTCTTTAGACTGTGTAATAGCATCAAATATATCGGATGATCCTTTTTTCACTTTAGTTATAACAGTACTCATCGATGCAGTTCTATCTATAACAAATGTTAAACTGCTTTTCGGTTCAAATTGACCGTCAACATTTAATAAAATCAACGTAATGTATACTACTGCTACGGTTTTAAATTTGATACTCATTGTATTGTTAACTGCACTGCACATAGTCTAAAAAAATATAACAATTTAAAATATAATCATGATTTACTGGAATCTGATAACACTCGTTTGTAAGCCCTACTGTTTTAAAGTTGTTAAACACGTCAATATATCACTATCAGAATGATCCAAGGACACAATACATTAGACACACAAGAAGTTCTATTCAAGACTGCCATATGTTTCAGACACTGATGTATTATATAAATGTAATTTAGCAATGGTGGCCTGCTCCACGTGTTGTCTAAATACAAAATTAAAGTCACTTAGCACGCTTTGGCGGACGTGTAGAATCATAAAATAATAAGGGTATATACGAACATAAGCAAGCATGACTTTTTTGGAATTGTGAGTGTGGACCTTTTGTGAATCATATTGTGATAGTTTAATTTTTTATCGAAAATCTTGGAATTTTTTGGAAATTCAAATGGATATTATAGATAATCCCAAATAAGGACCCAATTAAAAAACCCGTTTCGGCAAGAATGAGAATTTGTTATAATGTTTGGTTTTAATTATTTTTTTATGCTAAATAGGCGAGCATTTGATTACCTCTCACCTCATGGAAAGTGATCATCACTTTCCAAGACGCGGCCGAAGATGGAGCATGCTTGCTTAGAAGGTACCAATATTATTATCTAGGTACTCAATTAATTAAGAGTAATTTAGATATATCATAAACCATTGTAAATGTGAATAATTTTTTTATTTTTTGGCTCAGGAAACTACGTATACAACTAAAATCAAGTAAATTTAATTAAACTTATTTAACTACATAATTTAATATATTTTTTTATTTTAAGAGTCAACCGTTTTTATAAAATTTGAAATTTTACTTAAACAATCCATACTAATATATTAAAGAGGTAAAGTTTGTATGTTCGTTTGTATGTTAAAGGTAATCTCTGAAACTACAGATTTGATTCTGAAAATCCTTTCACATATAGGTAGCTACATTTTCTCTGAGTGTCATAGGCTATGTTTTTTTTGCTTTATCGGCGTACGCTGACTAAATAGTAAGACAAAAAAAAAATTCGCGACAGCATTTATATCTAACATGTATGTTTAGCTCAGAAGAAATACTTTTCTTTGTTTAAAGTCTGAAATAATTAAACGCAAGCAAACCTTAAAAAAACCGACTTCACCGCTTTATCATCGGAACCATGATCCTTGAAGCTTTCAAATAAAAAAAGAATCATCAAAATCGGCTCACAACTAAAGAAGTTGTGAGGTAACTTTTGAAGTCGGGTAAACCAGAACATCGTCAAAGTACGTCAAAGTAGTAAGTCACAAAATAGACATTATTGACGATATTTCAAGAACTACTGATCAGATCTTGATCAAATTTAAATGGGACCAATTAGAAAGCAACATCTTTCAAACTAAAAAGAAATTTTCGAAATCGGCTCACGTGGAGAGATGTTATGAGGTAACACACATAAAAAAAATACAGTCAACTTGAGTACCTCCTCCTTTTTTGGGAAGTCGGTAAAAACCGACTTCACCGCTTTATCATCGGAACCTTGATCAGATTTAATGTATAAACATGCATTGACTATAACTCAAAAACTAGAGATCAGACATTGATCAAATTTCAATGGGACAACATAAAAAGCACCAGCTTTCAAATAATAATTAGACGCAAGCAAAGCTTAAAAAACCGACTTCTTCGCTTTATCATCGGAACCTTGATCAGATTTAATGTATAAACACGCAATATTGACTTTAAGTCAAAAACTAGGGATCAGATCTTGATCAAATTTTAATGGGACCACATAAAAAGCACCAGCTTTCAAATAAAAAATGAATCATCAAAATCGGCTCACAACGAAATAAGTTATGAGGTGACTTTTGAAGTCGAAATCGGCTCACATGGAGAGAAGATATGAGGTAACACACATTAAAAAAAAACAGTCAACTTGAGTACCTCCTCCTTTTTTGGGAAGTCGGTAAAAAAAGAATCATCGAAATCGGCTCACAACGAAAGAAGTTATGAGGTAACTTTTGAAGTCGGGTAAACGAAAACATCGTCAAAGTACGCATTATTCGTCACAAAAATAGACATTATTGACGATATTTTAAGAACTACTGATCAGATCTTGATCAACTTTAATGGGACCAATTCGAAAGCAACATCTTTCAAACTAAAAAAAAAATCGGCTCTCGTGGAGAGAAGTTATGAGGTAACAATCATAAAAAAAAATACAGTCGACTTGAGTACCTCCTCCTTTTTTGGGAAGTCGGTAAAAATAGCGGCTTCTGTTTTGTTAGCTTTTTTCAGGATTTCAATATTTATTCATATCAAAATAAAGTATTTCATCGTCTTACGTAGTTCAAGTAGATACAATTTTGGCCTTTACTGCTTATATTTTGGACATATAGTCTAGGACTAGGAGAAATCGTGTTATTTATTTGAAAGTGAAAACGATGGGTCACCGAATGTGTAACAGTTACTGCGTACTTCTACGTTTTGAACCGACTTACTTAAGACGGAGGATAATATAAATTCGACTGTCTTTTTTAATCGGTTATGACATATTAAAATCATTGAACTTTGAACTGCCCGCTGGCGTGGTTAGGTGGGCTTTTGCCTTTAGAGCACGGGATTTGATTTTTTCTCTACGGGAAATTCTGGGTTTCTGGTTATGGGTTTGATGTAAATGTGTTATGTGTGTGATATAAATGTTTACAGACGCACGACACAAGTCATTTAACTTTGTGTGGGGCTGTGAATGCGAAAGCGTTTAAGTGTAGATATGTTTTTTATTATTTACTACCGACCGGCCGACACTCGGCGTGTCGTTTTTGAACTTAGAAGTGCTCGCTGGCTCCGATGGGTGCGTGTTCGACTTCAAATCAGCGGGTTCGATTTCCAGTGGTAACAGTTGTTTTCTCCCCACGGAAATTTTTTTATACTGGTTTTGAGTATGTTGTGAATCTTGTGTGAATCTTGGATGTTTACGACCCCGCGATACAAGTAATTCAACTTAGTGTAGGGCTGTGAATGTGGGAGTGTTCATGTGTATGATTTTTAACCGGGCGACGCCAGGCGGGTCATCTTTGAACTTTGAACTGCCCGCTGGTGTACCCATCTACACCGTTCACCTTCAAAGCCAGCGGGTTCGATTCCCGGTGGTAACAGAAGTTTTCTCCCCACACTATGTTCAAGCTTCAGACGATGTTGTAAATCATATTTTATTAAAAACAAAATTCTTGCACTTCCGTCCCTATATATTATGGAAGTGGCTGTATTTGTAAAAAGTAATACCGCCTTTTTGCAAAGTTATCAGATGTTGTGAAACGGAATAGACGTACAACTCCAAGCTATGTCTACATAAGGCAAAAACAGCTCTTTTACAAAAGAGCATTCATTGTCTGTATGAGACCTAAAATGTTCAATAAAATTCCTGTTTGCTTAAAAAAAATGTACATCAGTTTGAAGCAAAATTTAAGAACCTTCTAGTTGAAAAATGACATTGACATTTCTTTTTATATTTAGTTTTGTTATTATTTCACGTTATTAATTAATTAATTTATTTTTGACATATTTAATTGATATTGACATTGTTTTTATACTGATTTTTGATACATTTTTGTTACTTTAATGACTGTATAGAGCCATTCTCTTAAATTTGTACGCTAATCTAGGCAAAGCCTGACGGCCAGAAATTATTTTAATATTGTTTTGCATGCATGTTTGTGTATGTATTTAACTCATGTTTTAAAAAATAAATAATCTTTGTTTTTGTCTTTGTCACGGGAAATTTGTGTTCCGGTTTGAGTATGTTGTGAATGTTGCGTGAATCTTGGATGTATACGACCCCACGATACGAGTCATTGAACTTAGTGTGGAGATGTGAGTGTGAAAGCGTTTATGTGTATGCTTTTGTTTACCCGGGCCCCGCCGGGCGGGTCAGCTAGTTATATATAAATTTAAGACTACAAAAGGGAAATAAAACAAATAGCATTTAAAAATTATGTTAATCGCTTGCCGCAGGGAATGTGCCTAAATACTGGCTGCGTTTCTACGTTGAATAGCTATACTAATATTTTGTGCTAAATTAGAGCCTGCATTCTGGTCACTTGTCGTTTTAAACAAACGTTTGGAGAAATCTTTAAAAATGTTGTGTGCTGCACACGAAATTTTTACACCCGGTCCCCACGGACCCAAAGTTTACAAACTGTACAAACATAAATTCTGTCAGGGTTGGAATACTTACGGCGCATGAGTTTTTATGCCTTAAAAAAGTACATTAAAAAACCAAATAGCCAACGACGTTAAAAGTAAACTTCAGGTAAATAAAAACTGAAAAGAAAAATCCCTTTACGCAGACGGTTTTTTGTTTTTTTTTTTCTAATTTGCATTAATATTTTCATTTGCATAATTTTCCATTAAGGCGGATTTTGAAAGGTTTTTGTTTTGTCAAGTTGGCCCTAGGCTAAAAAGACTGTTCCACCGCTCAACTACGGCCTACCTGAGATACGAGATGTATTTTTCAAGAGTTCGGGCATTATATATTCACTTAGTAATACTCTACAAACTTAAGCTGTTTTTAAATAAGTTGTTTTAGAATCATGAAACAAACTATACTCGCTTACGTGATAATAGCATCATTTAAGTAGCATTGTGAAGGAAGTCAATAAAATGATATTGAGATTCTTTACTATTTGATTGAGGTACTAATTTATGGGCATTGTGGCTTGCATATTAAGTATACCGCCAAGGAATACTGATGCGCAATTTGGGATTAAATATTTATTAGACTTACGTATTATTGAAACTCGGCAGGCACTGCACGCCTCGACTTTGTACCCGGGACTTTTCCTTATCCATGCCCAGGCTCCAAAAATCTTTGATATGTTTTATACGCCTTTATTCCCTGAACGGTACAATCTGGGTGTCTTCAAGTCTAGAGTGAATAAGTTTTTTAAGCAAACAAAACAAACGCATTCACAGTCACAGCCCCACACTAAGTTCAAATACTTATATCGTGGGTGTCGGAAACATTCACGTAAGACGACATTTTTTTTTTAGTTTGAAAGATGTTGCTTTCTAATTAGTCCCATTTAAATGTGATCATGATTTTATCAGTAGTTCTTGAAATATTGTCAATAATGTCTATTTTGTGACGAATAATGCGTACTTTAACGATGTTCTCGTTTACCCGACTTCGAAAGTTTCCTCATAACTTCTTTCGTTGTGAGCCGATTTTGATGATTCTTTCTATTTGAAAGCTGGTGCTTTTTATGTAGTCACATTGAAATTTGATCAAGATCTGATCTCTAGTATTTGAGTTATAGTCAGTAATGCGTGTGCAATACATTAAATCTGATCAAGGTTCCGATGATAAAGCGGTGAAGTCGGTTTTTCAAGCTTTTCTTGCGTTTAATTATTCAATGTTTTTATTTTATTCTGCTATTCGGGACGGAGACAAATCCAACGAATTAAAAATCATGAAAGCAACTATATTGTGTAATGTTCCTTTGTAAATTGGAACTAAGTATTTTTATGATAATCTCACTAATAGGTATTATAAACGCTATATTTTGTAAGGATATTATAGGTAAGATTTTTCATTCTAAATATGCACGCCCCTCCATAAACATTTTTATTCTTTTGACACTCGATAGTTTGACAAATTTGGTAGAGGGGCGTGCACATTTAGAATGAAAGATCTTCTACGGATGTATATGGTGATTGATGGTAGGTAATGCAAAAGTTTGGGAGTCTTCAAGTCAAGAGTGAATAGGTATCTTCTAGAGAAACGTGTCACATCTTCGGCTGCATCATCACTTTCCATCAGATGAGATAGTGGTTAATGTTATTATTATAATCACCATAAAAATCAAATGTGACTGAAAATCAGCGCCTATTGGCAATAATGCTGAGTCACGACCCTTTTGGCACTTTTTTTTTTAACTTATGCCTAATTACCTTTATAAGCTGTTTTTTATTGTCTATTTCATGTTTTTGTTGTTTGTTTATCTTATCCTTAGTGCCAAATAAATGTATTTCATTTCATTTCATTTCATTTCAAATACCAGCCTAAGTAATTAAAATAAAAACCCTGACTCGTTAAAAGTAGCAACCACAAACATTTAAGCTATCGTGTTAAATTATTGTAAGTAACTGTTAAGTTAAAGTATTAAGTTACCTACCGATTTAACAATAAAAACAAAAGTGAAGTATTTTCTTATACGTGTCTCCTAACCACAAAAAAAAACCTGCCAATACCTATCTATTACATTACATAGGTACAGTGTGTTTTCAACAAATCGCTAGTGCCGCTTTTTGAAAGAGTAACAAACATACATCCAGACATCCATACATTCTTACAAACTTCCGCGTTTATAATATTAGTAGGACTAGTAGGAATTAGGATAGTAGGAAGTAGGATGCAGAGTAAAACGGGTACAAAAACACGCATTTTAGATGAAATTCTGGTATCGCCACCTTAACCAATTTACGTGATGGAAAGTGAAGACGCTGTCGAAGATTTAGCATTCTTGCCTAGACTAGAACAGGGGTCGGGAACCTTTTGAGTCGGAAGAGTCAAAAATTACAATTTACAAAATTCCATAGTTTTATAGAGCCACAAAATTTTTTCTTGTCTACAATAATCCTTAATGCCAACAATAATACCTGCTGTACTACGAGTATCGTATAGAAAACGCTATGCACGCGTTATACCTAGTTATATCATCCCATAATTTACTTGTTTCAACTGTATAAATGTACTTTTTTGCTACCTTTGAAGGGTTGTTCATGGCTCGATAGAAATAGTGTCTAATCCTCGTTAATCGATTCAGAACGTTTTTTTAAATGTTTTTTTTAATAAATAATTTGTGTGTGGAACTAAAGAGCCGCAGCTTCACATCCAAAGAGCCGCATGTGGCTCGCGAGCTGCAGGTTCCCGACCCCTGGCCTAGAAGATTCACTCCTGAAGACTTATAGTTTATACCGTTTAGGGAATAGGGAACAAAGGCGCAGGCAATGAGTTCAACTCCTCCGCAGTACGAGTGCTAAACGTACAAGCGAAACACTTCTTGCTTGCGTACTGCAGGTAAAACAACCATAAGTGGATGATGTTTGATATTTTGTCTTGCTGTTAGATGGTAAAACAGGAGGATAAATATTGAGGATCATGGCGGATTAATTTACGATGTAATTTTCAATGTTTATGATAAAATACCGATAGTCTTGCGACTTTAAGTCGGTGACCTGGTGCAAATAGGAATCGACTAGCTAGGTAAATCATTATGCCGCCAATTCTGAATCCCACACTAGGATGAGTCCTGTGTCGTGGGATTCTGAATCAATTATTAAAGTCAGTATAACATTGCAATAAATGAATATTCATTATTGACAAGCGTTTGACCACTATCTTACCTGATGGTAAGGGATGATGTGGTCGACGATGGAGCACTCTATGGATATGATAGAACACTATTCACTCGTGATTTAAAGACTCCTATATTGTACCTATCAGGAAAAAACGACTCAGGCAAGGGGTTCCATTCCTTTGCGGTTCCCACAATAAATGTAGAAGCAAAACGCTTTGTTCGCATTTGTGGAATATTTACCATATACCGGTGCCAATTAGCAGTTCGTGCTTGTTCGATGATAGAATGGGGATGGGGGAACTAGATTGTGTAATTCCTTAGCACATTCTCCGAAATATTTCAGATAATATACCGAGAGACTAGCTACCTTGCGACGCTGTACCAAGCTCTGAAGCCTTACATCATTTCGCTCAACGGTAACTAGAACCTCAAGCTGGTACTTAGCTGAACCGTGCCAAAGATGAGAACAGTACTCCATACATGAGCGGACTTGTGCCCTTGTGCTTGATACAAATTGAGCAACAATATTAATGTACATGAAACATAACAAATTCAGTAAAAGACAAAACATTAGTAAACATGTACTAGGTATTATAATATACTCGCAAAACATTTGCATTGCCTATGTGCAGAAAGTGATATAATAGCAGCAATCGCTGTGTTGAAAATAAACTATATATTTATAAAAAGCGTCCTTCTCTTTGTTCTCTAAATTATTGATTGAGCGAAGCTTGAGATCTCCGTTGTCTTGAGTGGTTCAGCACTTTGTCTGTCTGTCCGTCCGTCCGTCTGTCAGAGGCATCTTGCGTCTAAACCATACAAGCAAATAACTTCGAATTCTCAGAGAATATGTAAAACTATAGCTCGAAACCAGAAAAGGCAATTAAAATGATATAAAAGCCTACAAAATATATGATCACTACGCTCGACTATGCTGCGTGACTTCCATTTCTAACAGTATCGCGCCTATCTTTGAAACCTTGCATCCGGTCTAGACGGCATTTTTATGATACTAACACCTGCCAAAAAATATTAAATCAAATCACGTATATATCTTTAGCTTCTGCGAATGCCGAAGATATGCACGAGCATAGCTAAAAAACACGGCCTGACTGTATTGAAATAGAATAGTTCATTACAACTATTCGATTTCAAACTGTAGCCCGCATGCGTTGAAAAGAAAAAATGTCTGACCTCTTTCACAATATAAAAAGTAAATCATCACTAAACAATCACAAAATAAAAGAAGATTTTTTTTTTTTTTTATTTGTGACAGGCTAGTGTTTGACCACTATCTCACCTGATGGTAAGTGACGATGTGATCGAAGCTGGTAAACACACTAGACCTGGAATACGCAGGCTCTCAAGGATAACTGCCGGAACACCGTATTTGGCTTGGCGACAGACTTTCAACTTGATGGTGGTAAGCTACTTTGGTAGCAAGCCAGGCGAGCAACTCACAAAATGCTCTACCACCTCTCAAATGTCACCTGATTAGCACCACCCGGGGACCACGTGTAGAGAGTCAGACTTAAGGGGTATCCTCCTACGGACGTGGGTGACTCAGCCCCCATGAGATGTTTTTGTTTCATTGGAACAGGAAATAAAAACTGAAATAAAAATCACTTCTACTTATACTATTTTAGAGAGCAGCGAACGCCGCGCGATGTACGTAATAATATACGAGCTTCTTGTAATTATGTTCAGGAGGTGCGGGGTCGGTGCGGGAGCATTTTCATCGGTGACGCCCATTCGAGGAAGGTCAACGGCATATATCGCCCCCTAAAAATGTATGTTTGACTAATACCCGTTTTCGACATATCTACAAAAAAGTCGTTCTATACAAAATATATGAGATTTTTTTTCCGTTAACAAAATATTGCAACATCGTAAAAACGATGTTGCAATATTTTGTTCTGCTATTCGAAGCGCAAACAAATCCAAGACATCAAAAACAATGGAAATATGTCCAGTTTTCGAGTAATAAGTTTTGTAACAAATCCGACTTTGTCCTATATATATTTATTATATAGACTATTAGATATACTATATATAGACTAGGTTTTTGGGTGGGTGGCGCGGTCCGCGCTATTACAATTAATGGTACTATCCAATGGTACTTAACTAGTGATAAAAAGGCATTTAACCATACTACAACTATGACATTACAACTTGATTTTGTGCAGAAAATTAGTAGTGGTAAGACTCTTTTGCAGTCCTTCTTGGGCAGTACCACACCATTGCCAGATATATTCAACCGCCAAGCAGTAGAGTGCAAACATTACTGTGTTTCGGATTGAAGGGTAATATTTCACACAAGAAAAAATCAAACAAAATTTGCATATTAAATTTTTATAAAATCAATTCTACTATAAGAATCTTGCACAAAAATTCCATTTAAGTTGAATTTATTTTCAAAATCACTTAGATCGCAGCAGAATATATATCCTCTTCTCATATTGTGCCAATGGAAGCTGCTCATCCAGGGTACCTTTTCACAGATGTCATTGCAAAGGACACCTTCAGTGAGTTCCATATCGGGACTGTTCACTTGGATGATAGCCAGCGATGCATTTAGTGGAAACTGAACAACCTGTAATTCAAATAATAAAATTTAGTGCATTTAGTCATTTCGGTATAATCGCCATCTAATGGTTCCTCAAAACGCCTGAATGCCTGGGATTTTTCTAAATGATTTGGAGCTCTTGAGTGCATCAACCGTTGGAGATGATAGCTAGTTGAGTCCAAATTGCTGAGTCCTGGTCACCGACGTAAGGTCGTGAGCCTATCTGTATTTTATCGTTTACATTTTGATGAATGTGCGCAGGAATTACACAAGCTAATTCCCTATACCCGTTTAACAAGACAAACTAACAAACGTCATCTATTTATGGTTCGAAGCGTTTCGCTTCTACGTTTATCATCCGTAGTGCGTCCTTGTTCCCCTAACGGTATAATCTGGAAATCTTCATGTAAACAGTGAATAGATATCTTCTAGGAAAGCATGCTACATCTTTGGCCGCATTATCACTTTCCACCAGGTGATTGCAAAAAGTTTAGACAAAATGCTTTCTTAGCATAAAAGAAATATAAAATTGGCGGCATTCATTCAAACGTCGTTAAGAACGGCTAATTGTTGAAAACAACCGTGTAACGAAGGGGCAAGCCCGAGCGTGCGACTATTCGCCTCGCGCTGCCGAGGTTTTGTATAGGCTCTAGTGTAATAAAATATACCACGCGGACAGGGCACGAGTTTATACAGTGGCAGCAGCAGTGGCCGTGGCGCGCCTTGGGTGCTTTGTATATCAAGTCCCTAAGGCGACGAAGCGCTTGTCGCTACGCTTAGCGAGGAGGAGCAATTTGGGGTAAGGCGGTGTGCCAGTCCGGAATGTCTCCTTGTAGACCGCTTGATATTCATGCTTTCTAGACACTTCCAGGAGGAAAGAGTGGCAATTGGAACTCTTAAAGTCCTGCTGTCACGTTCAGCAGTCCAGCAGTCCATGTTCCGTATTTCCAAGTTTATTTAAAATACGTAATTATATAAAAAATCTAAATTATTTTGCTTCCCGCTTACGTGTATTTGTGGAAGCGTGTCATCGTGAGCGGATGTTGTGCCCACGATGACGTTCACACGTCGGAGAGGAGGCGAGGGTAAGGAGTGGATAAGGTGGATGTTCCACTGCGGAAGCGCCTCCATCAATCCGGGAAGTACTTCCGACCGAGCCGGGTGATCTTGGCTCGGGGACAACTGTCCAATGTTCCCAACTTGGAAGTTGCATAGTTGCAATGACTCCGAGTAAATATCGCTTGCGCGATGTAGGCCTCGGGCTGTGATTGGTCGAGCTGGTCGGTGGTCTGTTTCTCCGATCACTAGGTGGTTCTGCCACAGTGATGCAGATGGCGCTGTACATGTGGCGGAGGTTGCCACATATTTGTACCCCTTAATCACCACATATAATTGTAATTGCCATTTCTACCTTTGGGTCATAGTTTTACATACTCTCTAAGAATTGGATATTATTCTCTTGAATATATTAGACGCTAGATGCCTCTGACAGATTGACGGACGGACGGGCGGACAAAGTGCTGAATCACCCGAGTTAACCTAGAGATCTCGTTTCGCTCGATTAATAAGTTATCTATTAGTAGTAATCTATATTTATTTAGTCCCTTTGTTACCTTCCACAAGTACATGGGCACGGGATGTTTGTGATTTGTGGTGAGAAACACTTGCTTCAGCCTGCCTCTGCTGTCGCGTAAGGATAACCACCCAGCTGTCCCTGTATATACAATTGGCTCCACTTTCGATACCTTGGCTAATCTTCTCACTCTGTCCTCTACATCGTCCCAGTTCTGAAAAAAAAAGATTGCTCGTATTTCAACCGACTTCAAAAAAGGAGGCTCAATTCGACTGTATGATTTTTGTATTTTTTTGTATATATGTTACGCGATATCTCCGCCAATTATGAATCGATTTCGATGATTTTTTGGTTTGGCAGATTATACTTCAGAGGTGGTCCCAGATACATCATTTTATTGAAATCAATACCAGCCAAAACCAAAACATAAGCAGTGAAGTTGGTTTTTAGAAGCTTTGCTTGCGTTTAAATAATGTCTTATAACAATTCTGATGTTGCATGGATAAAAATGACCGAGTCAAACGCCTTACAAAGAACCGAATTCTAAATATTCTCTTTAAGGGAATATGCAATATGTATGCATACATAAAATTTATTTCTTAAAAAAATTATGTAGTTAAAATGAATGAATATGGACCGATTCTTTTTTATTTGTGTTTGTGATTGTCAGGGCAAGATTTAATTTTTTTTAAGCCACCGGAAATTGCTACCGCGTGAAACCGGAATAAAATAACGAGGTAAATTTTGTGTAAGTACACATTAATGATTAGGGTAGCTATAGATCTTTTATTTTTATTATAATAATATTTACTTCATACTAGTTATTAATGTGACTTATACAAATAAATTTATTTTCTATTCTAAACAAGTTGTTACTGCTTGCGTTAATTTTCGAAATATTATTAAAACCCACATTCTGGTACAAAATGTAAGTGAAAATGTTATTTTCGTAAATTTGCCCGATATTTTAATAGTGATTCTACTATTTGGGGCGTCGAGAACTCCAACAAATCAAAAACCATTAAAATCGGTCCACCCGTTCTCGAGTTATAAGTGTTGTAACAAACCCGACTTCGATTTACGACATATAGATAGATAATCCGTTTTAAACTATAAGTTTAGAAGTTATACTCTTGCTATTTTGTGGCGAGCTGGAAACGTCGTGTCCGTTCTTGAGTTCAATCGACATTTATCCGGTTTTTTTTATAGTCTTACCTCAGAAGAACAGGAACTCCAATGTGAAACAAAATTCATCATCTTAAAAGTGGCACTTTGGAAAGGACCTGGAATAACATCTTTTGGATTCACCAACTGCCTTTTGGTAAAGCAACATCTACCTTTCGTTATTACATTTTGCTGTCGGCAATTGTTACTGTACATTTCTTTAAACATTTCATTATCTCTCTCTGATGCGTCTACGAGGCTAGTATTATATGGAACAGTCTCAGCTGGGGATATCATTGTAAGTTTGGCGTACAATGGAATGTAAGGTACTGGATTATTATTCTTTCTAAGCTTCTTCACACAAACCTCATACGCAACAATAGGTTTAAAACCAGGTACATTAAATAATTGTTGAACCATTTCCGTATCATCCCCTAAACATGGTCCCATGGGATTTTCAAAACTTTTAACCTCCTCATGACATTCAATATCGGTGTAATTTGTTATTTTTTTATTGATTTTAAACTGTGTCCCTTCTATGCATTTAGCCTTTATTTTCTTCTTAGAGAAGTTTTTAATCTTATCTGGACAAGACAGTAATAATCGTTCGTTTTCAGGTATTATTGTGAATTCGTCGATGATTCTGTACGATGGCCATGAACCATATACTGTTGTCATCAAAGGTTGCTTAGAATTCGTTTTTATTTTAATAAAACAACCTGGAATAATAAGGTTTAAAATATAATTATAAAATATTATATACTTACTAGCCGTGTCGGCAGTTTCCTTTGAGTTGAATTAATAAAAAAAGCCTATTTGTTATTCTGGGTAATAATATGGGAGTCTTAAAGTCAAGAGTGAATAGGTACGTTCTAGGCAAGCATGCTACTTAAATCTTCGGCTGCAAAATCGCTTTATATCAGGTGATATTGTGGACAAATGCTTGCTTATCGAGCATAAGAAAAAATTACATTCCAAATTTCATCCAGATTCATATAGCCGTTACAGCGGCTAGAGAAAACAAACATATATTTCACGCAATCTTTCGCATTTATAATATTAGTATGATACAGTATATAAAGAAATAAAATGGGAATATTAAAATACTAACAAACTAAATCAAACAAACGCATTCACACTCACATCCCCACACTAAGCTCAAAGTCTTGTATCGTGGGTGCCGGCAACAATTACATATCATACCTACAATTACACCCAAAATCAGAAGCAAAAGGAAAGAAAATTGTTTATCTTCACAGCGCCCGGGCCGCGCGACTTGGGCGCTTTGTTTATCAAGACCCATACACATAGAAACCTTCGCATTTTCTATATATATGATAACTAATGAACTTACCTTTTATGTTTAATTTAAATGTTCGAGATATTTCATCAAATTTATTAAATACTGTGCAACTATACTCTTCGATAGTTTGTGAGTTTTTTACACCGGTTTTGACCATTTCTGAAAATGTAACTCTTTTTCCGTTGTAGAACCAAATCACCTAAAACAAAAAATCTAATTAAAAATGTTTAGGGGTAAATTAACGACTTATTACCAGAAAGACAAGAAAAAAGTTATTTATTGTAAAATATTTAAAACAGTTTTTTTTTATTCCTTAAGTTAGAGAGTTTAATGAATAATTCTTAAGACTTTTATTAACTTGCTAGCCGGGCCCTGCGACTTCGCCCGCGTTTATTAAGCTATGTGTTAATTATTAATCCTAAGTATAAGCTTTGTATATTTACATTCTTTGTACATTTCATCAAAATCCGTTCAGTTGTTATAGCGCGAAGAGAAAACAAACATTTTACGAACTTACTCATATACACACAAACTTTTAGATTTATAATAATGTTATTATAATGCTGTAACTGTATATAAGAAACAGAAAAGTGATCTTTTACGATTTGCATAAGTATTATCCATCATAAGTAATTTTGACATAATCTTAACATATATTTAAATACTTGATCTTGTTGTAATATATAACTTATTATTGTATACCACTAAATAGCAAGGCTTATCCTTTGTCCCAAATACAGCCCAGAATTTTGCTGACTCAATTAGCCTTTTGGACAAATCTTTGAAAATTCCAAACGCACCTAGCTCCATGTGCCCGTCATTTCTACCCTATAAAACTAACGGCACAAATATAAAACTTTTGTCCAGTTTTAAATACTTGCCTTTGAGAGTTTAGCATAACTACGCCAGCAAGCTATAAAAAAACATGCGGGGCAGTCTTTGGGGACTGCCGATAGAAGCGAAAACTAAGCAACTTGTGAATTGTATCGTCGAGGTATTAGAAAGCGTTCGGTGACGATGACGCGAGTTCCATGATTTTTGTTCACCCAAAAAGTGCTCAACGTGCCTAAAGAAGTTTTCACTTAAAGAAAACATGCTGGACAGTCTTTGGGGACTGCCGATAGAAGCGAAAAGTAAATTATATGGAATGGAGAGACATCGAGTAAACTGAAATTAACCATTATAAGTTGATCCCCGATCGTGAGCAATATATATATATACCGTTCGGTGCAACAAGTTGCGTAGTTATTTTTTTTTATATTCATGAATATAAAAATGTGGTCAACGACTATCTTACCTGATGAAATCTACCATCTGATCTTACCTTATTTAATATTAACTTACATTAACAAATTAATGAATACTTGACATTGATTATATAGCACTAACAATTATAACAACACTATACACAATTACAATAACAATGTTAATAATACATAACTATGACATCTTCAATATATATCAAATTGATATATGTGCCCAACAGGGTATCTAATTTACTGTCATTTATTTATACCACCTATCTACATTTAGAGAATGCAATAAAGATTTGAATTTGAATTTTGAAAAGTGAAGATGCGATCGACGGTGGAGCACGTTTGCTTAGAAGATACCTGTTCTTCGTGACTTGAAGGCTCCCAGATTATACATATCGGGAAAACAGACTTGGGTACCGAATTCCACTCCTTTGCGGTACGTATGATCGACATTCAGTGGAAGCAAAACGCTTTGTGTGCACTGTTGGAATATCTAGGCTTTACGTCTGGTTGTCCGATGGTAGAAAGGGAGATTTTTTATTCAGGATGGCATGACGATTGGCGCCAAAGTCAACACAAATTGACCCGCTATAGATTAATAACAAGTTCTTACCTGTGGTTTTGGTAAGCCCAAAGCTCTGCAATCCAGACTATAAATGTCACCGTACTTCAATCCCAATTTAGTATTTTCAATTTTATTTAGAAATTGAAGACTTGGCCGAACGTCAACTTTAGTACTGGTATACTCAGATGGGAGACCCGAGCGACTTATTTTGCAGGTATAAATACCTTCACTGGATTTGCTAGCTTCATTTATATTTAAAGTATCACCATTTTCTTGGTATAATCTTTTACTGTCCTGAAAGTAAAAAAATAAAATTAACATAAATTATGTTATGTTATATTCGGCTTAAAACACGAAAATGTTGACTTACTTTGTAGTCAACTAGTTTCGGACAAATTAGTTGTCCTTCTTCAGGATGAGTCAGACGCGCGATACGCAGAGGCGTGCGGCTCGGGCTTCGTATCGCGTATCGCGCGTCTGACTCATCCTAATGAAGGACAACTAATTTGTCCGAAACTAGTTGACTACAAAGTAAGTCAACATTTTCGTGTTTTAAGCCGAATATAACATAATATAATGTGTAATACTCACGATAGTTTTAACATTAAAATTAACATAAATGTTTGCATGCAAAGCTTTTGCTCGAAACGAATGCTTATTATCATCTACTTTCCCTTATCACACTACTAGCCGTGCCCCGTGACTTCGCCCGCTAATATCAAGTTAAAAAGTAGCCTATGTGTTAATCCTAGATATAATCTATGTACATTTCAAATTTTATCCAAATCCGTTCAGCCGTTAAAGTGAAGTGGGAACAAACATACTTACACACTTACACACAAACTTTCGGATTTATAATATTAGTAGGATCACACTTCGCACTAGTATTATGAATGCGAAAGTTTATGAATGTGTTTGTTTGTTACTTCTTCACGCTCAAACGACTGCACCAATTTTGATGAAATTCGGTATGGATGTAGCTGACACCCTTGATTAACACAAAGGCTACTTTTTCTTTTATGGGTCCGGAACTAACGCGGGTAACACCGCGGGGCGCAACTAGTTCATCTAAAGAGTACTCGAAGTGAAATGGTTGGACAAACAGAGGTAACGAGTGCTATGTTGTTGAATCTAAAATGTATATATTGGCGTTGTTTTCTTAAATCACATGTTAGGGATATAGTTAAGGCCTTATTTTTTCAATATGAGACTTTCTAGTAAGACCACTGTCGAGATGTAACCCCAGATACTTTTCATGAGTTGTTCTATTGATAGTTTTGTTATTTATTGTTAAGTTTTCATGATTTTTTTATTTTAATCAGCTAATACGATATAACTTGTTTTTGAGGTATGCATTGTAAGGGGATTTTCTCGAAACCACTATGCTAGAGTATTAAATCATTTTAGGGCGTCGCTAATTAAATAGTTCATTGTGCTTCCAAAATAAAAAGGCATGTGTCATCTGCGTATAGCGTAACATTTCCATGCAGCCCAAGATGTGTTATGATGTTGGTATATATTATGAACATCAGAGGCCCTAAGATAGACCCTTGAGGAACACCAAAGGCTAAATTTTAGATAATATTTTTGTACTATTTTAAATGAACAACTCAAATACCGTTTTCCATCAGTGTGACTTCATAAATAAAGAACTTTCGACATGAACTTTAATCCCCCATTGCACCACCTTAATGTACTCCTGGCAAAAAAAAAATTGATAACTTAATTTTATTATTAAATTTACTACTCAATACCAATTTTCATCGTTATGAGTTTAAAAACAAAGAATTTTCATACAAACGTTTTCACCCCATTTAACCCTCTTGAGGTAGAATTTCTACTAAGAAAAATGTACCCTCTAAATTTCAAGCTTCTACGACTAGCGGTTTAGGCTGTGCGTTGTTTTTAAGTCAGTCCGTCAGTCAGTGAGTCAGTATGTCAGGATAAAGATTCTTAAAGTATTAGATATACATCGTGTAACAGAAAGGAGTAGTAATTCTCAAGCCACGCTGGATGCGTACTTCATGTATGGAGTCTAACAGGAACTTCTAAATTCGCGGCAGGACCATGAATATTGAGCTATGATGAATTTAAGTTTCAAAAAAATAATGTCATTTGTCCCTATTTCATCAGTTACCGTGTACATAGCCTTTGGACCTAGACGTTTGACGGTGGTGGCCATAAAAAAGGTCACGCGCCACAGATGTAACTGTAGGGTTGTCAAAAATATATGCAAAATATATTTTTTGTAAAGAATAAAATATCTTCGATTTCGACTTTCGTTCTTTGGCAGACGATTCCTGGCACGACACACATACACGCCACCAAATATTACTACATCTTTTGGTTACAGGTTGTAAAGTCCCTATTTTTATGACGATAATACCAGTGTCTTGATACTCACCTTAAACCAAACTGGAGAAACTGTAATTTTGTGTGGAATAGAGCACTGTATATTCGCTGATGCACCTTCTTTAGTTGTTATTGCTTTTATATTTGTGGCTTTAGGACAACAACCTAAAATAAAAAACGTTCTATTCTGTCACATTGTTATATCATGGTATTATTCAAACAATTATATTAATTGCAATTAGGTATTATTTATAAGCACTCCCACGTCCATTCTTTGCTATATTAGTGAATAAAATCTTACTCTGTATTTTTTTCTAATTATAGTTGTTCTTACTAAATATAATTAAACGCAAGCAAAGCTTAAAAATAACCGACTTCACCGCTTTATCCTCGGAACCTTGATCAGATTTAATGTATTAAACACGCACTATTGACTATAACTCAAAAACAAGAGATCAGATCTTAGTTTCAATGGGACCACAAGAAAAGCACCAGCTTTCAAATAAAAAAGAATCATCAAAATCGACTCATAACGAAAGAAATTATGAGGTAACCTTTGAAGTCGGTTAAACGAGAACATCGTCAAAGTAGGCGTACAAAATAGGCTTTATTGACGATATTTCAAAAAAATACTGATCAGATCTTGATCAAATTTAAATGGGACCAATTAGAAAGCTTGATCTATCAAACTAAAAAAAAATTTGAAATCGGCTCACGTGGAGAGAAGATATGAGGTAACACAAATAAAAAAGTCGACTTGAGTACCTCCTCCTTTTTTGGGAAGTCGGTAAAAAAACAACTTCACCGCTTTATCTTCGGAACTTTGATCAGATTAGATAAACCAAACACACATCATTGACAATATTTCAAGAACTACTAATCAGATCTTGATCAAATTTAAACGGGACCAATTGGAAAGCAACATTTTTCAAACAAAAACAAAATTTTCAAAGTCGGTTCACGTAGAAAGTATTTATAAGGTAACACACATAAAAGATATTCCATTGTTATTTTACACGTATACGCTTTTGCACTTTTTAAACATAAACGCATAAACATAAACGTTTTCACAATCACAGCCCCACACTAAGTTCGATGACTTGTGTCGTGGGTGCCGGAAACATTCACATCACACACATAATCACAACCAGAACCAGAAACACATATTTTCCATGGGGAGCCCCCGGCGGGAATCGAACCCGATACCCCTGCTTAGAAGGCGAACGCCACCCAACTAAGCCAACGGGCAGTTATCGCAGTTTTATCGCATATGTTTTTAGAGACACTTTTGTTCAGATAAATAACAACAGTTAGCAATCGAATTTGGTGCGAGACTGAGTTTGTGATGGCGTAAAATTGCAATTTCTGTGGTCCCATCATTGTTTCTTAACCGCCACCTGTATATGATCTGTGATAATATGCAATATATATATGTATAGTGATTTATAAAAAAAATTCTACTCTAGTCCATTATACGTTTAAATAAAAAAAGGACCCTTATGGATCACTTCGTTGTCGGTCCGTCTGTCAAAAAATCAAATCTCGTTTTCTTAGGTCTTCGAAGGTGTATAATGGTAATCAAGGTACGTAGCCTTGTATTTTTCGCTTTGACTTAAAGTAATGTATCCGTACGTAATTTAAGCACTATGAGGAAAGGTATTGACAGCTGGTATGAACACTATGCATAAAAAGATTAGAGATTGTTGCGATAAGTAGTGAAAATAAAAACGGCGTTGACGTTTTATTTATACATTCGATTTTCGTGTTCGTTCCAAAAGTTCCAATAGAAATTCTAGTAACGTTTCTACCACTTTACTAGAACTATTATACTACTGTTTAACCACTTTAATAGACTAGACCATGACACTTTTACGTGACTTTGACAAGGGAGAGGACCAATTTTATTACCCGCCTATATATGTATATACTAGCTTTTGCCCGCGGCTTCGCTCGCGTTAAGAAGTACAACAAACTTTAATCCCCTATTTAATCCCCTTGGGGGTAGAATTAATCAAAATCCTTTCTTAGCGGATGCCTACGTCATAACATCTACCTGCATGCCAAATTTCAGCCTGATCCGTCCAGTGGTTTGGGCTGTGCGTTGATAGATCACTATGTCAGTCAGTCAGTCAGTCACCTTTGAGTTATATATATTTATATATATATAGATTACCTACCTATATATCTATATGTATAAACTTATCAATATTTGTTACTTGACTCTGGCTAAATGCGCAGTGTGCATAGACAAAATTGAAAAAAAAAATCTGAAAGATCCAGCCAATGCTTTTAACTGTAAATAAGACACATATTATAGGTACATACTACAATACAATGTATAATATTATACACATCGGTTGTCCTGTCATTACCAGTCAAAATAAATGTCATGCAAAGCAACATCCGCGAATAAAATATATAAGTAAAAAGTAGAATGGCATGGAATTAGTGCACTGAGAAAAATGGCTCGTTGATTTTACTAACATTCTAGTGCTATATGTAACAACTATTTATTATTTAGTAACAATCACAAACTTATTTTTGTAATAACTAGCTTATTTTGTAAAAAGAACGTAGAAAAAATGTAATTTTTTTAAACAAAGAAATATCTTAATTTTTTGTAAAAAAAATGGGCATTGTAACATAGAAAAGGACAATAGATAACAGTCGTTTGCCACAAGCCGACCCCAACTCAGCGTATTGCCGGAACGGCAGGTGACGTCACGAACGAAAAACAATATAACACGGCACAATTTAGACTAGACAAGATGTTCCTGACAACTTTAGTAGTTTAGTTGTCCCAGACTTTTTTCTCCGTTTGGTAAAATTTCATTCCGTAGAATGAAATTAGTGGGCAGTGGCTTAAAGTAACTATTTTTTTGTCATGTTAAGTAGAATACAGGGTGTTTTGTAGAGGGTTAGCCAAACGTGGTGGACGTGTAGTTGGACCTATTTGGAAAATACGAGTTCGCGTAAAAGCCGCTAGGTGTGGTTTTCTTTTTTTTTCGTTGATTTTGTTATTTTTTAAAATTTCTTGGTGGCATTAAAAAATTTTTATTGAGTGGGATTTAAAATTTTCATTTTCCTAGAATTAAGAGCTCAGAGCAAATAGCAAAAGGGTAAACATTTCGGGAAATTCTAAAAATATCAAATTCAATGATAAAAATATCAGTAACACCTAGCGGCTTTTACGCGAACTTGTATATTCCAAATAGGTCCAACTACACGTCCACCACGTTAGGCTAACCCTCTACCTCATAACACCCTGTATATTAAATGTTTACTTACTTTTTACTTCCACAGAGTATGAAGATGTATCATAAATGTGGCCGCCGTTTATAATGTTATCTGCTTTGCAATAATAATCACCAGAATCCTCCGAACTGAGGTTTTTTATTATTAGCAAGTTGTTTTCCAAATAGAACTTGGAACCTGGAAAATTTAATAAAATGCTTATAATATAATTATCTAAAAAATTAGGATGATTAACATATATATAATATAGATATACATAATAAGATACAAGTTATAAAAAGAAAATCAAAATTAATTACAACTAGGTACAATATTATATATTATAATATTCTGCTAGAAAGCAATATTTTTTGTTAAGCAAAGCCTTTTTTGGGTTCAATTCCCCGTGAAAACACAACTTTTTACCCCAAAGGAAATTTGTGTTTCTGTTTTCTGTGTGTAATTGTGTAAATGGTGTGAATGTTAACCTACTGTTATCCGATTCGGTTCTGTCGCAGGAAATTTTATTTTAGACTCATTAATAACAATGCATTTTTTTTTTATTTTGCGTCTTGACTACAGTCTCAATCATCGGCGAAAAGGAGCAAGTTTATCAATTTTCTACATACTGTATTACGGAGAAATCAATACCTCAACTCTATATCATTAACCATTCGTTTTTAGTTTTTTGGTACGTTTCCCGCCCTCGCTGACCCATTGATACAAAGTACTTTCTTAAATAGCATCCTAAGTGACCCGTGTGAACTCACTACGAACGAACGCTAATAGATTGTAATATATCGCGCATTGGTTGCGCAATTTGCAACTATTGGCCTTGAAAAAATTGTCGCATATCAAACTTTTTTTGTAGGGGTTGCAAAAGAGTTATGTGGGAAAACATATAGTTTCTATAACAATATCGGTGACATCTAAGTTGTTAAATTATTCGACTACCATAAACATAATCCGCTCTCATCAAGTTCTCATCATGTATTGTTAGAGTTTATCACTTATTAATCCAATTTTATAGATCTCATGAATTATTTTACAATAATTGAAACCGATCTTTGTCTATAAGTTTCTCTGTAAGTATTATGTTAAGTTTTCGTAAGATGACGAAAACGGCGAAATGTGAAGTGTTATTTATAGACATTATATATCATACATATATAGATTAAGGTAGAGTTGAAATGATGACCTCTCCATCGGCTTGCACAGTCCCACACATCTGGGGGGTGGCCTGGGTGAGAAACGATGCCCCTCCATGGGCACAGAAGCCCGGTTTGCATCCTAGCCTACCGCCGGGGTAAGATAATGTGCTTTTTTATTAGTGGGTTTGAGCCCCACAAACCCATTCCCTTCACCCCTGAGAAGCAAGGGAAGTGAAAGGCATTTGCGCCTCACAAAAAAAATAATCATTGGTAGATAAAAAATTACCATTTCCAAGAGGTAGATCCCTCATTCTCCATGATATGGTAGGTATCGGATTCCCAGTTGCATTACAATATATTTTCAGCTCAATGTCACCTTCTTCTGCGCTATAGTGACCAGGATAAGCTTGAGGCGGACCTAGAAAAAAAAGACAATCAAGTCAGGCTTAAATGTCATAATTACTACTGAATCAAACTTATTATGTTATTTAAATCGTTGGGTGGATAATTAAATTAACTATAAACTACGCACCATGATTGTAAGTATTTTTTTTTGTTTGATAAGTAAGCATTTGACCACTAGCTCAGCTGATAGAAAGTAACGATACCGCCGAAGATGAGACATGCTTGTCTAGAAGTAATTATATATATACATATTCACTCTAGACTTGAAGACACCCAGATTGCCTATCAGTTCTACAGTATGTTACTGGTTTATTTATCGAATGTTTATGATAGAACTAGCAGTGGATCAAAAACATTATTTTATTTATTTATTCTTTTGCACAATATAAATGCACACGGAGGACTTAATGCTTATACAGCATTTTCTGCCAGTCAACTGAGAAGGTGCAGAAAAAATTCGTGGTAGTGCAGTATAAGGGCTATAAACTATTATTTATGATTTAAAATATACCTACATATATACATAGCATAACATACAACAAATAGGTATACCAAAATATAAATATATAATATTATCATAAATAAATAATAAAAAAAACTAGACTTAGTAAGTATCTTATGACGACAACATAGTAAACGAACTAAAAAAAAAAAAGATGTTATTATTATGATGATGATACCATTACGAGTGGAATTTTTTAAAGAAATGGGTTGAGTTTGCCACTTAAAGGTAACTTTGGTGGTAACCTTTTCATGTCAGCTGGCAATTTATTCCAGAGTCTGACAGCAACAACAGAAAAGGAATTGTCCAGAAAAGTTTAACAAATTATATGTATAGTGCCTGTGCTAGCCTTCTGGTTTTGGGTATTATTGTTTGTGAGCTATTATGACATAAATAGCGTTTATAGTTATAAACAAATACAAACAGATTTATTGACATAATAGGATACAACATTATTAACATGAACCCATAGGCTCCCGAACAAGTCTTAAACTATATTTCAGAAGCCAGTGGTTGTTCCATCAGAGTTGATTAATTCAATTATGCCTAAACAGCTTGTTTTACACAATTAAAAGGTATAGTTACAATTTAAAAGAAACACATATCGAGATAAGAAATGAAAACAATTGTCGGTTTATTCCACATATTTCAAGACCAATTTTTTCATATATTTTTATATGTTATTCTGTACGTGTGTATTTAACTAAACTTCTCTAAACGGCTGGATCGATTTTGATATTTTTTTGTGTGTGTTTAGGTGGATTTAGGAATGTTTTAGGTTCAAAATTCAATGTAATAAATAAAGTTTTGAAATTAATTTATAAAATGAAGGGTCCGCTAGTTAGGCAGACTTTTTATATTGATTCTCTGTTTTTTTTAATTGTGCTGCCGATGTGCATTATGTCATCAAATATTTGATCATAATCATAATCATTTATTTGCTTAAAATGTAGGTTAGTAAGGTGGAAATGGTTAGTATAGTACCAGATACATTTTGCCGTGTCACGGCGTGCAAATTTTAAACATTTCAATTCTATTAAATTATACAATATTAAATTAATTACAAAATTGAATTCCATTAAACAATATCACAATTAATTCTATGTCAATTTATAAATATTATAAATTATAGATTCAATGCCATATAATAGTCTTTACAATGTCAAGTAGTTAAATTAATATTATTTAGATTTCAAGAATTCCGTTATTGAATAGTAACACTGTTCTAAAAATAATGTTTTTAGTTTCCTTATTATTGTGTAGGTAGGCATTGCTTTAACAACATTGAAAGACTAATAATCCGTGTCTTTGTTCCCAGAATAGTATGAACTGGGAGTTTTCAGTGAATAGGTATCTTCTAGGCAGGCATGTTATACCTACGGCCACATAGTCACTTTTTATCAAAAGTTTGCCTATCAAGCATAAAAAAAACGATAAATCAGTGTATTTTTTTTAGTATATGTCATTGTATATTAGTATAGTAGAGCTTACACAAAACGTTAACTTCATGACTTAAGATCTTCTTATCGCCTATATTGCTCGCCACGCACATATAGTATCCACTTTCATCCATTCGAAGCCTGGATAATTTAATAGAAGCTGCGTTCCTAAAAACAAAAATAACGGCAATTCACTTTTTGGAAAAAAAATATATATATAACCAGAGAACTTGTCACGACAAATCAAACGAGCTCACACTTAGTAGGCTTATCTTGTTTAGTTCAAAAGTTCCTATGGCCATCTTCCGTCTCCATCAGACTAGCTCCATGGTACCATATCATTGTATTGTCACCGAAGATACTCGTACATACACCGAAGGTACACCGAATTTAAGTTCAATCTCAAAGACTATGTACTTAATACATTAAAATTAGTCATTTTGATGACGTTTAGAAGTTATTGGAACAGATGAAAATACATACATACATAACAGTCAAATACATAACCCTCCTCCGTATTCAGGGTAAAAACTAATATCTACAAATAAAAATAAAAATAAACTATACTGTAGTCAAAAACACAAAACAATCCTAGTCATACAATAATACTATTAGTATTCACATTTTTGAAATTATATTTTGGAGCTCTTGCATTTGATACCCATGATGATATTTGACTATTTCTATAAATTGTCACTACTATCCTTACTAATATTATCCTTACTCCTTACTAATATTATAATTGCGAAAGTAACTCTGTCTGTCTGTCTGTTACGCTTTCACGCTAAAACTACTGAACCGATTTAAACGAAATTTGGTACACAGATAGTCTAGAGCCTGAGAAAGGACATAGGCTACTTTTTAACCCCGAATTCTGGCTGGTCCGGGACTTACGCGGGCCAAGCCGCGGGGCGCAGCTAGTACACTATATACTATTTCTACGCACTACTTTCTATTTATGTTTATAAAAAGAGGAGTGTTATAAGTAGTACCTATGTACTACTTATAACACTCCTATTTTTGCGTCAGAGTTTTAAGGACTTGATATACAAAGCAGCCAAGGTGCGCGGCCTGGGCGCTGTGATGATAAAATGTATGGCGCCTAAGGGACTTGGTATAAAAATATCAGGGAGCGCGGCTGAGAGGCGGGCGTCTGCGACGCTCCCCCCCGCGCTTTCGACGTTTTGTATAGGCTCCAGTGTAACAAAATGTACTAAGCGGACATCGCACGCGGACATGGCGTGCGTACAGGATGCGAGTACAGGGCGCGTCGCTGACGCGCGCCTGGGGAGCGTTGTATATCAAGTCCCTTAAAGGTTTATACTATCCCCGTTACAATCGGTTTGTTAGTTTGGTAATTGTGAGGAACAAACGAACATATTATTGCATATAAAAACATACAGATGCTAAAATCATAATCCATGTTTTTGTTTTGCTGTAGTTTAATAAAAAAACATCGACTGTACATCGACCAACTATGGATGCGGTACCAAAAGAACAAGTCCTATTCCAATTGTGTTTTGTTAGGGTCATTATCTAAGCGTCTAAAGGCTAGCATCTAAAGTCGAAGTCCACCATGTTCTACCTGAAATTTAAACATTTTAATAAACATACTTACCTAATTCGAAACCAAATCATACATGAGAGTAGCGTACTTGACTCCCATTCTGAGGTTGCCGTGCTGCCATTGGTCAGCCCGATCCGTTGGTCCAATCACCGTCGACTCCACTCTTTCCGTTTCCCGTCAACTTCACCCGTCACCCCAGGTAGTGCACTAAACGCGATATCGCTTCATTGGATTAAAGTTATATCATGACAATGACCAATAACTAGATACAATTTATATATTAAAATACTGTAGTATTGTGTATGAGCTTAAGCTTACCCGTTATTAAAATATTAATCCCTAAAGTCGTAAAAAAGAAGTATTTCACAAGCACGACGCAGTTCTAAAAGTGTTGGTACAACCATACGACCGCCTAGGATGAAAATCCAAACGCCAATGAAGCGATATTGCGCTCAGCGCTTTACCTCGGGGGTGACGTTGACGTTAACGGGAAACGGAAAGGGCGGAGTCGACGGTGATTTGACGAACGAATCGGGCTGACCAATGGCAGCACGGCAACTTCGAAACGGAAGTCAAGTACGCTACTCTCGTGTATAATTTATCAGGTTTCGAATTACGGTACAGTTGTTTAATCGCTATCGGGTGAAAAGAACCGCGGTCCCTTTTCTAGCGGTCCCTTTAGCCCGAATACTCATTAAATGCACATACGAAAATTAAACAGTATTAATACTCACGAAATGAATTTTGACTTTGAACTATTGTATCCATAGAAGATCCATTCAATACTAGGTGCCGGAAAACCCTCAGTCTTGCAATCTAAGTTCAAAGGTCGGCGTCTGTAGCATATCGGTGAATATTGATCCGGTTTCGTCACAATATCAAGATCTAAAATGGAAAACAAATGCATTAACACTCACAGCTAAGTTCAAAGACTTGTAACTTGTATCGAGAGTCAGCATGTACGATAACGATATAGATTTTTTTTATCGATCGGCCTTTAATTTTTTTAATCGATTTAGTTTTTGGAAGTTTTTCAAAATAGCGATAGGGTTTGAATACAATAGAAAAAATCATGTTTCATCCATTTCGAAAAATACGCGAGGTTTTCATCTCACAGAGCCACTAATAATATTAAAAAAAAATGTTTCTCTGAAAGGTCAATATACAGACGATAATTTTACGTGATAAAGTCATAAGACGAACGCTTAAACTTGGCTTTAACCGATCGTGTCTCTCTATCGCTTGTTCCGCGCTCTCGCTTGCAGGCTCGGCTCAGGCGGAGCGTGATAACGAGTCATGCTTTTTCATGCGTGCAGCCGACGTTTATCGATTTATAAGACGTTATCACGTCAAAAACTACAATAAAACTATAACCTTCGGCAGCAAGGCAGGACCCAATAAGCTACCGGTGCGTCGCGTCGCCTCAGTGCTGCAGAATTGGGAACCTTCTGACATTGCGTATTGTATCCAGGAGTAGTACGTATTATATATTTCATTATTACTATGTTTGGGTCTAATCGTACAAATAGTTAAAGAAAATATAAATATGGTCTGGTTTATCAAATTGACTGAAAGTTAATACCGAATGGAATATAAAGAAACCGATCTAATGATGAAGCCTAAAGCGCTCAACAAGATTTCCGTGTCCAAGTCCGTAGCAATCAACGTAGATCTATAACTGAATTCGGACTTGTGATAAAAGACCTTGTTAGAACACCGACAGTGATCAGAAACTTTGTGACGCAGCTCATAAACAAGCCCATGTACTAAAAATTAATAAAAACCCGACTGCGAAAAATTTTAATCTACTTTTTAATGTATTATGTATTTTTTTGTAATCCCCTTTTGATTTCCTACATTTTGTTAAACTACTTAATGGCCTCGATTCTGATGTACACTCACTAAATTAAATTTAAACTATCCCTGTCTCTTACAAAATAAAATACAAGACAGAGATAGCATGCATTTTAGAGCTGTCACGCTAGTTTATCAATTAAAATATGAACAGCAGAAGCAGAAAGGCGCTTGTTTTTAGTTAACACCCATACAACACATACTCGACTAAGCTTGCATAGACATCTAAGTTCTGACTAACTTGACGGCACAGCAGTATGCTATCTCTATCTTGTGTTCCTATTTTGTAAAAGACAGGAATAGTTTAAATTTAATTTAGTGTGTGACATCAGAATCGAGGCCAATGTATAACGTGTTAATTATCAATTAATAGCGTATTAACTATTTCGCGCCAAAAATACATCTATTTTTTTTCAAACATCTATCTACGGACTTTTGGGATTTTAAGACGTCCAATTGTACAGCAGAGCATGCTCGTATCTTTGCTTCTTCGCAATGGGAATCAGGTCTTTGGTTGCAAGCTTTCAAAAATATTGGCAGCCGTATCTTTACGTTTGGGTGCATATTGCCAAGTCCCTAACCGTTGTCATTGCGATTTGGTAGATCGATTGGGTCACCACGGACTATCCTGCAGCAAAAGTGTAGGTCGCTTTTCTCGTCACACCAGCTTGAATGATATTATCCGTAGGGCTTTTGTTAGTGCTGGCTTACCGTCAGTTCTAGAACCAAACGGTATGATGCGTGACGACGGCAAGAGGCCTGATGGAATGACGCTAATTCCTTGGAAGATGGGACGACCATTAGTGTGGGATGCAACTTGTGTCGATACACTGGCGCCGTCTCATCTTCCAGAGACTAGTGTTCAAGCTGGCTGGGCTATTTAGCACAAAAAATTAGCTTCGCTATTAACGTGGAAACGTAGCCAATATTCTGGGCACTTTTCCTTTGGCTTTACTTTCGGTTTAGGTACAACATTTTTGAGTACTATTTGTTTTAATCTCCTTTTGTAATCTTATCTGACATTGTTATTATAATAAACTACATACATAAGTAAAAATACTAAGGACTTGGTTGACTAGTTCCAGCTGTTGAGTTTCAAATGTTTAGCAATGTTCAGTTTTAGTTCATAAGATATGAAATGGTTTTAACTAACGTACATGTAACATTAACTTCTATGGTTTTTGTCATTTCACCCCATTTGTTTGTGGCGGTGCAATTGTATATTCCTGTATCCTCTAGCGTGGCTTCATTAACCCTGTAAAAAACATAATTTAAAAAAGTTGTCAATAAAAAAATAAAATGAGGCTTATATTTTTTTTGCCTTTATAGTATGGTAACCGTAAACGGCAAAAGAAGACTGTAACAAACAAACGCATTCACACTCACAGCCCCACACTAAGTTCAAAGACTTGTATCGCGGGTGCCGGAAACATTCACATCACACACACATTACACCCAGAAGCAGAAGCACAAATTTCCCTTGGGAAGGAATTTGTGCTCCTACCGGGAATCGAACCCAAGACCCACGGCGCAGAGGGCGGACACCTGTCCACTGCGCCAACTCGTCGTCAACAGCCTAAACGTTTAGATTGATTTTAACACATGTGTTGTTGTAACATATTCGTCGCCTTATTTCATTGTAACCATGGACCATATAAATACACGTACTAACAGGTGAGAGAGATGTGATCTTATGCTAGCATGACAGAAGCAACAAGTATAACTTACTTAAAGCTATAGTCCCTGAAGACTTCGATATCACTTCTTAAAGGAGCGTTGTCTTTAAGCCACACGACCTCAGGCTCAGGTAAACCTTGTCATGTGTCCAGTCATGTGTTGTTGTAGCACATTCATCGCCATATTTCATTGTAACCATGGACCATATAAATGCACGTACTAACAGGTGAGAGAGATGTGATCTTACGCTAGCATGACAGAAGCAACAAATATAACTTACTTGAAGCTATAGTCCCTGTAGACTTCGATATCACTTCTTAAAGGAGCGTTGTCTATAAGCCACACGACCTCAGGCTCAGGGCTCAGGTAAACCTTGTCGAGTGTCCAGTCATGTGTAACACATTCATCGCCTTATTTCATTGTAACCATGGACCATATAAATACACGTACTAACAGGTGAGAGAGATGTGATCTTATGCTAGCATGACAAAACAACAAATATAACTTACTTGAAGCTATAGTCCCTGTAGACTTCGATATCACTTCTTAAAGGAGCGTTATCTATAAGCCACACGACCTCAGGCTCAGGTAAACCTTGTCGAGTGTCCAGTCATGTGTAACACATTCATCGCCTTATTTCATTGTAACCATGGACCATACACGTACTAACAGGTGAGAGAGATATGATCTTATGCTAGCATGACAACAACAAATATAACTTACTTGAAGCTATAGTCCCTGTAGACTTCGATATCACTTCTTAAAGGAGCGTTGTCTTTAAGCCACACGACCTCAGGCTCAGGTAAACCTTGTCGAGTGTCCAGTCATGTGTAACACATTCATCGCCTTATTTCATTGTAACCATGGACCATATAAATACACGTACTAACAGGTGAGAGAGATGTGATCTTATGCTAGCATGACAAAACAACAAATATAACTTACTTGAAGCTATAGTCCCTGTAAACATCGATATCACTTCTTAAAGGAGTGTTGTCTTTAAGCCACACGACATTAGGCTCAGGTAAACCTTATCGAGTGTCCAGTCATGTGTTGTTGTAACACATTCATCGCCTTATTTCATTGTAACCATGGACCATATAAATACACGTACTAACAGGTGAGAGAGATGTGATCTTATGCTAGCATGACAGAACAACAAATATAACTTACTTGAAGCTATAGTCCCTGTAAACTTCGATGTCACTTCTTAAAGGAGCGTTGTCTTTAAGCCACACCGCCTCAGGCTCAGGTAAACCTTGTCGAGTGTCCAGTCATGTGTTGTTGTAACACATTCATCGCCTTATTTCATTGTAACCATGGACCACATTATAAATACACGTACTAACAGGTGAGAGAGATGTGATCTTATGCTAGCATGACAGAAGCAACAAATATAACTTACTTGAAGCTATAGTCCCTGTAAACTTCGATGTCACTTCTTAAAGGAGCGTTGTCTTTAAGCCACACGACCTCAGGCTCAGGTAAACCTTGTCGAGTGTCCAGTCATGTGTTGTTGTAACACATTCATCGCCATATTTCATTGTAACCATGGACTATATAAATACACGTACTAACAGGTGAGAGAGATGTAATCTTATGCTAGCATGACAGAACAACAAATATAACTTACTTGAAGCTATAGTCCCTGTAGACTTCGATATCACTTCTTAAAGGACCGTTGTCTTTAAGCCACACGACCTCAGGCTCAGGTAAACCTTGTCATGTGTCCAGTCATGTGTTGTTGTAACACTTTCATCGCCATATTTCATTGTAACCATGGACCATATAAATACACGTTCTAACAGGTGAGAGAGATGTGCTCTTATGCTAGCATGACAGAACAACAAATATAACTTACTTGAAGCTATAGTCCCTGTAGACTTCGATATCACTTCTTAAAGGAGCGTTGTCTTTAAGCCACACGACCTCAGGCTCAGGTAATCCTTGTACCTCGCAAGTCATAAAAAGATGTTGGTGTTTTTTTACTACGATGGACTTGCTATCATCATTTTTTATTCTTGGCGAACCTAGTGAATAAAATTGTAGATATTATTGACTCATCTATGTAAGTCAGCAATTTAATCGGTAGTGTATTAGTTAAATTAAACGCAAGCAAAGCTTAAAAAAGCCGACTTTACCGAATTATCTTCGGAACACTTGATCAGATTAAATTAATTAAATACGCATTATTGAGGATAACTCAAAAACTAATGGTCAGATCTTGAACAAATTAAAACGGGGCCACATTGGAAGCACCAGCTTTAAAAAAAAGAATCATGAAAATCGTTTCAACAAGAAAAAAGTTATATACACACAATAAAAAATCAGTCGAATTGAAAACCTCCTCCTTTGTTCGTAGTCGGTTAAAAATATTTCGGTGGAGCTGCGACCGTACTTACTAATTTACGTAACTCTTGGACAGCTGCATAGTGACATCTTGTAATAATTATGTTAGCTAAATTACTCCGTAGCACGCAACACTCGTAGCAGTTTACTATTGTAGCTATTATTGTAGCAACTGGCTACGAGGAACCATAGTTTACTTGATAGTTACTGCTTAACTGTCTGCGTCAGTTTACTTAGCAGTTAGCAGGAAAATATTTCTTTTAATTTTACCGATTTAAAACCACCGCTTACAAAATTGTACACAATTCCTCACCCTATATATGTTGCATATAGGACGATTTCGAAACCGATAATACTATAACTAATATCGTACTACGTAACCAGTTTCTTACGAAGACATTGTAATTTACAGACTTCCCAAAAAAGGAGGAGGTACTCAAGTTGACTGTATTTTTTTTTTATGTGTGTTGCCTCATAACTTCTTTCCACGTGAACCGATTTCAAAATTTTAGTTTGAAAGATGTTGCTTTCCAATTGGTCCCATATAAATTTGATCAAGATCTGATCAGTAGTTCTTGAGATATCGTCAATAATGCGTATTCTGTGGACTACTTTGACGATGTTCTCGTTTTTGACCAACTTCAAAAGTTATCTTATAACTTCTTTCTTTGTGAACCGATTTTGATGATAATTTTTTATTTAAAAGCAGGTGATTTTCATGTGGTCCCGTTGAAATTTGATCAACATCTGATCTCTTGTTTTTGAGTTATCGTCAATAATGCGTGTGCAATACATTAAATCTGATCAAGGTTCCGAAGATAAAGCGTTGAAGTCGGTTTTTTTAAGCTTTGCTTGTGTTTAATTATTTTCATTATTTTGACAATCCAGTTGGCGCGATGGAGAAATATCTGCCATCTGCGCGGTGGTCCTGGGTTCGAGTCCCAGAAGGAGCACATTTTTTTGTGCTTCTGGTTCTGGGTGTAATTGTTTGTATAGATATAGATATGATATGTAAATATTTCCGGCACTCACGATACAAGTCTTTGCACGTCGTGTGGGGTCTTTGAAACTAAAACTGTGCTGGGTGTATAACCGGTTTTGAATGGTCTTAATCTTATATGAAAGTGGCCACGTCCTTTGCACGGTGTAACATTTTTCTTCACTTTGCTTTCAATTAAGAAGAAGAAACTTACTTTCAACAAATAACTTAATATTAAGTGTGTCATTTTTTCCTCCATTATCTGCAACGCATATATAAACCGCTGTATCATATTGATTGCAATATCTTATGGTGATTGTAGACTTGTTCCTTTTCGACTTTAGTTCATTAGACGAGTTGACAAAATTGAGGTACCAGTAAATTTTAGGTTTTGGAATTCCTTTGAGTATACTGAAATAAAACCATAATTTTTCTGAAAGCGCTTTTAGATTATATGGCTACAGCTACGGCTTTTAGCTACAGATATAATGGTGCTAATTCTGTTGAGCACCGAACTAACTTAAACTAAACTAAAAATAAACTAATTTTAGTCAAAGAATACCCAAACGCTATTCTGATTTTACGTTGAACTTAATATAAAAGTTGAAATGACAGGACTAAATTTGATTTTGACAGCAACCAAATTGAATTGTATTCACAAGAGCCGCAATCACATATTCCTCCACTATAGACTTTGTAGGTCAGTATTTGCTTTATTAATTGCACGTGTTATTCTTTCAAGTATGAGATCACATTAAAAATAATCCAGACCTTTTTCATACAGACTAATTTGAGTTTAAAATTTCTTTTTTAGTCTTAATTTGACGTAAAACATGTACATCAGAATAATAATTTGGTCATTTTCACTAAATAGAGTAACTAAACTAACTTAGTCCTGTCAAACTTAATTTTAGTCTAATCTTGCATTTTCTGAATAGGTTTTGGACTAAAGCAGGACTAAAACTAATTTTAGGCTAGTTTAGTCTAATTCTGGACAACAGAATCGGCACCAATGTTTAGCTATAGTAAGAATGAATTAAGGAACTTGATATACAAAGTGACAAAGGCGCGCGCCCGCCGCGCGCCCTGTCCGCTTAGTATATTTTGTTCCACAGAGCCTATAAAAAACGTCGGCAGCGCGGGGGTAAGTGACGCGGGCATGTCAGCCGCGTGCCTGCCGCTCGGCCGTGCGCCCTGGCCGCTTTGTATATCAAGTCCCTCAGGCGCCACGCCATACAAATAATCTTCACGCGCCCGAGCCGCGCGTTCTATACCGACATCATATTTTCACATTATTAATTATGACATCAATAATTAATTTGAGTAACCCGCCCAGCTTCGCACGGGTGTAATTTGAAAAAAAAGATGAAAAATGTGAATTTACTGCATTTGATTATAGAATTTCTTTACAACAATATATAGCGTCGCAATTGTAACAGACTTGTTAATCAACATTGAAATTAAAAATAATAAAAACTGTTTGAAGATGTACTTAGGCGAATTAGTGTCTAAAGTGATCTATTTACTTTTAATTTAGGACTCTTGAGTAGCGAGTCTCGAGGGCCTATTATATAATAATATAAATAACATATTATTATATGATAGGCCACTAACTTTTACTGTGCTACCCACCTGCACGTTAAAACAGCATCAGTTTTCTCTTTTACAGTTACTCTATCATCTGCCTTGTTTATTTCTGGTGCAACTGTAAAAATTAAAAAAAATATAGAAGCATATTATATAAACAACTGGCCCTAGGCAAAGGCGCGTGCATCTTCTATCAAGTTCGATCACCGGCGGGAACACAAGTTTTCTCTCCAAGGGAAATGTTTGGTTCTGGTTCTGGTTGTGATTGTGTGTGTGTGATGTGAATGTTTCCGCCACGCACGACACAAGTTATTAAACATAGAATGGATTGTGAGGGTGAAAGCATTTATGTTGTGTATTAAAAAATTTTATAATCCTTCAGATGAAATATAATTGATATATTACTGAAGGTAAATGTACCTCATAAAAGCACCGACTGTTACTCATGTTTCTAAATGTTATCAAAAATACACAAAGGGTTTCACGTGCATTGATTATGCTATTTATGATGATAGATAATATATGTGTTATTCCAGGCCACTATCTACTCATGTTCAAAAATTGAACAAAATAAGTTCAGTTTCAGGTTTTGGCGTCATTGAGTAACAAACATTCTAAGTGAAAGTTCTGAAAAGGTACTTCGTACTCTAATTAAATCAAACTTGTAATGAAAAATACCGTTTTTGTATTGATAGATGCATAAGGAGCTGCTGCAACTACGATGCTTCATTCGGGGCCCAAGTCTCTCAGCTATTGACAAAATGCTTCACTGATGTTTCTGCGATTATACTGACTACATTGTCGAATTTGGTGTTTAAGTAAACCATCGCATTTGTTTGGCAAAAATAATGGTGTATTAAGACCCATAGATAAAGTATGTATGGCCTAAGATCCTTGAATAAGGCTATGCTACAGCTTTCGAAAATCGTATCTATTTTGCCATTGAAATTAAATCGATAAAGTACGTATTTGAATCAAGCATTAGTCAGTTACTTTGTTTTCTAGCAAAATATATATAAATAAAATACATTAGTGTGTCATTCAATGATATAACTATATATGTATAAAAGCCTTTCGGATATACCCAAATATGAGTTTTTAAAATTTTTATAAAAATAAAACAGAATGTGAAGCTGTTCATCCGTGCTTCAATTGAACAGCTGGCAAAAACGTCAAATTATGGATTGAAACATAGAAGAAGTAAATACTGAAACCTTGTTATGAATCGCAAACCAATAGTTAACAAAAGAATAACAATTATGTCAAAAACTATAGATAGCAAGCAAAGCAATTGGCCCGCGACCGAACCGAAATAGCGAGCAGATTATACTTATGTTTAATCGATTTTTCTATAATTTTCGTGTGATATGGCGGCTCAATTAAACAGCTTAGAGACTTAGGGCCCAGTGTTTTGATTCGGTGGGCTTAAGAATTCTTAGTTTCTGGAAATTGATGAATTGATTTAGGTAAAGAACAGTCTTACCGTAGATAACAGTAACAGTAGCATTTAAATAGATCTTTTCATTATTTGTAATATTTGTTACTTCACAAACATATATTTCAGATCGACGTGCATGTTTTATCGTCAACGTATTGTTATTTGCAGATATTTCGAAATCGTTATGTTTTACCGCTTGCCATATGATCTCAGTTGGTAGCGAAGCATTAACCTTGCAATGTAGCACAGCATTTTCATCAAACATGATTTCAACACCTGAAAAAATATGCAATGGTAGCAGTAGGCTGGTCTAACCAAAACGTTAAATTTGAGGAGTGGGGATCTGACGACTTGTAATAGGTACTGGTTTTTTTAAACCTACCACAAGTAACACAATTCTTTCACGATACCAGTTAAAACTTTAGTCAAACTTACGTTATTTGTTAATAAGCAGATATATATAAAAATAGCATGGTGAGAGAAAATAAAGACATTATTGTTATTATTAGTAAGTGAAGACGTCACATTAATTTCTTTCAATGATTTATATGCAAATCAGAATGATTTTAGGCGCTTGAAGTTCTTAAAGCGTAACAGTACGGATGAAAAAATATACATTGAAATATTCTCCTTATTTTCTTTCTTTGTTATTCTGCTTATCTAGTATGTTTAGACCTGTTGTATTTCTTTTCCTTGTTGCTCTATTGTTTCAGTTGGTAAACTACAAAAGTGCTAACCTACAAGTAGATAATCTATCGTTACCGCTAGTTACTGCAGCTGTCCTTGAGAGCCAGTTTCAAATCTAAGTGTTGTGTACTTATAACCCTCAACCACATCATCACAAAAGATGAGCCTGAAGTCAAACGCTAACCTATCAGGTACTACAATGTCTCTAAGTACTTCATACTTACTTTGTGGTTGCTCTAAGATTTCAAAATAAGCAGGCTGTTTAACTTTCACTTCAACATCTGTTGTAACATAATCCAGTTTATTGTTAGCAGTACATTGATAGTTAGCGTTATTTTTCATATTTTCCAATCTTAAAATGCTGATATAATAACCATAAGGAGGATCTACATGCACCGTCTGAAAATAACCAGAGTATGTCATTTTAGACTCGAAGGGGGTAACGGCCTATCGAACATATTGTGTCTATCGATTCATTCGTGTTACCTAAAAAATCGTTTTAGCTGGAGCAGGGGGAGCAAGCATTGCAGAGAGCTAAGTCAAAAAATCCTTGATGAACTAACATGATCAAAAGTATTGTAATGTTTTACATTAAAAAATGGTTTTCCTAACAGTAATGCAAGTTACAAAATTTCTGATTAAAAGGATAGAACATGCCTCTAATTAAACTAAATATTGCCCTTTAAATAAATTAAATTTAACTATTAAATTTCCTAATGTTTACAAACAAAAATAATTAAATAAATTCAAAATTAAATTGTTAGTTTCAACAATCACCACTCACAGTCGCACGCCGGACGGTGTGAGGATTGCACGTAAACGCATTGTTTATTGCCAACGAATTGATAAGCGCACCTACGAGTACCATGGGTGACGAGTCGGCGGGAAGCGAGCGCAGAGGATCGATAAGATCACTAGCTAGTAAGCAAGAACGGTCTAGATCTAGATCACCGATTTCTGATCGGGATTTTTTGTCTGATGACGGTCAGATGTATCGACAATTGAGGAATTTAAGTGGAAATGAAGATGATGGTTTTACCGAAGTGAGAAAGAGAAAGACAAGGCGATTTCATGAACCCCAATTGAAGAATGTAGACAGCGAGAGTAAACCTTTATCAGTAAGCATGGAAATTGCTCCGCAGCGTAAAACATCAGAGTCATCACAACAATACTTTGAGGTACGTGTAACGTCACAACAACCACTTCCTAAGCAAATTGCCTTAGCAAAGCTCTTGAGAAGCGCTAATATCATGGACATAATAAAAATCAGGTTTAAGAGCAGTTATACAGTATTTATAACTTTTGATAATAAAGAAAAAGCGGAGATGTTACTTAATTGTGAGCTATTGATGGAGAAGGGCTTTAAGTGCCAAAAAACCGATGAACTGAGTGTATGCTATGGCATTGTCCGACGTATGGATTTAGAGTCAAGTGTTGAGGAGCTCCAAAAGTTATTTGAGTGTGAACACGAGATATTATCCGTTAAGCGCCTGAAGAGACAATCGGGCGAAGGTATTTGGATTGACAGCGAAACAATTCGCTTGTGTTTCAAGGGCACCGCTATTCCGTCGTATGTATTGGCATACGGGTGTAGGTTTTTAGTGGAGCCTTACACATTTCCAGTTTCACAATGTGCTGGTTGTTGGAAATATGGACATATTAAGAAATTCTGCCCTATAAAGAAAATTATTTGTCCTAAATGTGGAGCAAACCATGAGAATTGCGAGACAAAAGACTTTAGCTGCGTAAATTGCAAGGGCTCTCATATGTCTATTGAAAGATCTAAATGTCCTACATTTATGAAAGAAAAAGAGATACGCAACATAATGTGCCAAGAAACATGTACCTATAAAAAAGCATTATCGTTATTTCTGGCGAAGCGCGACAGGGACAACAACGAATCGTTTGGAAGTCAAAATACCATCACTCCGATACTAAACAAAGGTGATATGACCCAGCGAGGGACTAAAATACCTACTGCTACTATGAGCTATAGCCAGGTTTTACTAACAAACGAACGAGAGCATTCACGTGACTTAGAAATGGAGATAAATAATAATTTGTCCAGTGATGAGTCATCTTCTGAAAACGTTAGCAAAAATGGTCAAGAAAAGAAGAAAAAGCCGAGAAGAAAAATAAAGAAAATTATAGAGGATAGAGAAGTATTGAACAAAGAGGAACAAAAGAAAAATGAGTGTCCAGAGAAAAATACAAGTGAGAAAAAGTTTAGTTTTGTTAGATTATATAGTAAGATAAAAGACATTCTGTCGTCTCAAAAAATGCTCAGCGAAAAAATCATTGACTTCTTAAATGTAGTTGTAGAGGAGTGCTACTTATGGGTGGCGAACGAATTTAGGAAGGGGGATTATCTCTCAAAACTGTTATCTGTGCTTGGGCATGGATAGCGCTCATAGAAAGCAACGTTTTGTAAACATAGTCCAATGGAATTCGCAGAGTATTAAACCTAAATTAACAGATTTCGAATGCATACTATTTCAATATAAAGTTCATATAGCCCTAGTAAGTGAAACATGGTGGAGCGAAGAGGATAATGTAAACGTTAGTAATTACAACATATGGAGAAAAGATCGTTTTGATTCATATGGGGGTGTAGCAATTTTCACACATAAGTCAATCAAGACAGAGGTAAGTCACATAAATTTAAGTAATTCTGGCATTGAGGTGGTGGCGATAAAAGTCCTAAATTGTAAATTTATTTCTAACATTGTATCTATTTACTGCCCCTCATCAGTGCGAACGACCCAGTCTGATTGGGATGAATTGTTTTCATTATACAATAACAAAACTTTAATTGGTGGTGATTTTAACGGACATCATACCAATTGGTCAGTAAAAAACGATACGAGGGGTGTACAAATATTAGATTCGTCATTAAATCAGGGATTTATTTCATTAAATACAGGAAGTGCAACTAGAGTTAAGCTCGTAAATAATATTTTACAGGAAACATCACCAGATATAACTTTTGTTTCTACCGATATATGTGTTGATATGACGTGGCAAGTTCTGAATGAAAATTTAGGTAGTGACCATATGATAGTCAAAGTTTCTGTTAACTATGAAGGCAATACACATTTTGTTAAAAAACGCAATTATAAAAAAGCTAATTGGTCTGGCTTTAAAGAATCAATAGAACTGCCGATATTAGCTCTTAATAGTAATTCTGGTACTATCCAAAATAAATATGATGCGTTTATCAAAGTAATTAATAATGCTGCGGATGAAAATATACCATGGATTAGATTAAGTAGTGACCCTCAGAGCAAGTTCATACCCAAACCATACTGGAGTTCTACATTATCCAATTTAGTGGCGCAACGAAGGTTAGCACTTGGGCATTTTCGTCGCAATCCTACTCCTGGAAATCTTACAATTTTAGAAAATAAAATTTTATTGGTTAGATCTGAATTATTAAAGGCAAAATCAGTAAACTGGAATAAATTTTGCGATTCCACTGACGCAGTTACATCTCTATCAGATATGTGGAGAAAAATGAGGTGGATCAAAGGTTATCGTCAGACAAAATTCAATGCGCCAGAACACAAAAAACAAGAATTACTTTGTTCATTGGCCCCAGATTATGTTAGAATATCTAAACCTCAGTTTATGTCAAATAATATGGTACTAGAACAACAGTTTAATATACAAGAATTAGAATCGTGTATAAAAAGAAAAGATACATCTCCTGGAGACGATAATATTACCTACTCGATGATACATAACCTCCCGATTGTAGGCAAAATCGTTTTACTTAACTTATTTAACGAAATTTATTGCTCAAGTTATATTCCACAACAATGGAGAGATATAAAAATTGTACCCATTCCTAAAGCCAATTTAAATACAAATTTAGAACCTAAACTGAGACCTATCTCACTAATATCCTGTATTTGCAAAATTTTCCATAATATGGTGGCCAAAAGGCTAGAATGGTACATAGAAAAGAATAATATATTATCTATTGATACTACAGGTTTTAGAAAATCACACTCTTGCTTGGATTCAGTTACACGATTAGTGACAACGATTCAGATTGGATTAACTAAAAATATACCTACACTTGCTTGCTTTCTTGATATAGAGAATGCGTATAATAATGTACAGGCAGAGGCTTTAACAGTTATGTTAGATAAACTTGATGTTGGTAGTAAAATGTGCAGTTATATTTGGGAATTTTTGAGTGAGAGACATTTAATAATAAATCACGATAATTCAGATAGGTGTAATATAATCAGGTGGACCTCTAATGGTTTGGCACAAGGAGACCCACTATCACCCTTGTTATTTAATATAGTAAGTCATCAAATTTGCAAAATTATCTCTACACGTATAGGACAATACGCCGATGACTTTGTGATTTATACAAGTAATAAAAATATTGATACTTGTACGTCGGATATCCAATCTTCCATAAATACTATAGTTCATCTACTTGAAAACATTGGTTTAGAAATATCAGCACAAAAGTCTTTTTTTTGTTTATTTAGCAGAGGGCATAGACGACATAATATTAAATTAGAAATAAATCAAACATCTTTAATTTGCAGTGATAGTATTAGATACCTAGGCATTTGGTTAGATCGGTCTCTTCGCTGGAGTAAACACATTAATGAGATTTGTGAAAAAACGCAAAAAATTCTTAATGTTTTGAAGATTTTAGCGGGAGGAAGCTGGGGTGTTCACCCCAAACACTTAAGAAGGCTGTACATTAGTTTGATAAGAAGTAGGATGGATTTCGGCTGTTTTCTTTATGACAGTAGTGCTAATTGTCACACTTCTAAATTAGACAAAATCCAAAATCAAGCCCTTAGAATTGTCGGCGGTTTTATAAAATCCACTCCCGTGCACGTTATGGAAAGTGAAGTGTGTATACCTCCGCTATGTATAAGGAGGAAATATTTGGGCTACAAATATTGTTTAAAAATTAAATCTTGGCCTTCTATGTATAATCCGACAACAAACCTTTTGGATGCAGTCGGAGCTCTATCTAATGATAGGTATTGGGTAAATAAAAAGAAACCATTATTAATGTTACTGTATAATGAAGTTAAAATAGAAAAGTGTTCCTCCTCTTATCCTTTAGAAATGTTTTTACATGATGTGTGGTTATCTAATATTAACTTAAAGTCATACATAAACGAAAGTCTCGTTTGTATGGAAAAGGCCAAAAGAAACTATAACTTTAATATTTTAAAGAATGAAGTTACTTGCGAATTAAATGAAAAATATAATAATTGGCATAAAATCTTTACGGACGGCTCAAAGAACACTGACGGATCTTCGGGAGTAGCATATTACGATGCAACATGTAAACATGCCGAGTGCTATAGGAACACGTCGCCGGTATGTATAATGACCTTGGAGCTGTTTGCTATATCGGCGGCGTTATCCTACGCTGAGTCGAAAGATTTACTTAATAATAAAATTGTAATAATTACTGATTGTAAGAGTGCGTTGCAACACATCTCACGTTGTATCCTAGGATATAGATGCTTTTCTATAGCATATACTATAATCCGAAAACTAGAAAAGTTTCGTGAAAATCGAGTCAACATCAAGATACAATGGGTACCATCGCATATTGGTCTAGCGGGGAACGAAGAAGTTGACCGCTTGGCTAAATTAGCTGCTATAGATGGAACAGACATTTTCATTCAAAATTCTTATTTGGAAATATTACCTAAATTTAAAATGTTGTGTTTTGAGAGTTGGAGGGAATATTTTGATGAGCGTTCAAAAACCAAAGGTATTTGGTACAGGATAATGCAAAGTCAGCCCCATCGTTCCCCGTGGTTTGTGGGCGATATTAGCCGTAAGCTTGTTGTTTTAGCACATAGACTGCGTTCCGGACATATTCCACTTCGGGTATTTGCGCATATGATGGGAAAAGTCACTTCTCCTAATTGTGAAGTTTGTGATAAACCTGAAGACGTGTATCACATACTAATGGAATGTGTCCGGAACCGAGCTGTGAGACAAACCATTTTTAAAGATCTTGGTATGTGTGATTTTAACTTAGGTGTGTTGCAGGGCATTCTATCTCAGCCAATGTCAAATGAGGCTAGAATGATTTATGAGCTAGTAACTCCTTGTTTTGGTTCGTGAATTGTTCTAGCCTTTAAGTTTTATTGTTTAATTATGTGTACAAATGCTGTATATGTATATACTGTTAAGGCTACGATGAGGCTGACATAAACTGAAAGTTTAAAAGCCTCTAAATAAAATAAAGATTAAAAAAAAAAAAAAAACAATCACCACGAGCAGTTTTTTTAAGATGTTTTAGTTGATTTGAAGCATTTATATCTCAAGTAGTCTTACTGTTGCTTTTAATTGTTTTCCATTTTCTTTAATTATCCACTCAATCTGCGGCTTTGGATATGCTGTAACGTTACATGTTAATTCCAATAATTCGCCATAGTCTAATTCGTTTCTCCCAGTAATGATGACAACAGGCTTCTCTGTAAAAACAGAAAAAAGAGTTATTAGACTAATGTTTGTACCGCAAGACGCAATTCTGAGAGATTCGGGGTAAATCAAATATTTTTCAGTGGAAATTACATTTAACTTTTCTGACAAATTATAATTTGTCAGAAAAGTTTATATTTGTCAACAACTTGTGTCATTTAATTAATAGATCTATCGCCACGAAATATTTTCATTCTCAGATAAATAAAATGGAACGCCAAGTATGAATTACAAAATTAATGTCATTATGTATCTAAAAAAAGAAATGAATAGTCTAAGGCAAAGTCATATATAGGTGCGACGACGATCGATGTGTGAGATTTCTGGTGACTACAACGCGCGAGCCGAGCGAGCGTAGCGAGCGTGCTGCGGTAGCGGCCGACGAAGCGCCAGGAAAAAATGAGTTCTAGAAGGATTTAATTTTATTATACTAGATGGTTAGTCCGTTTAGTCTAAATCCTGACTTTGCCTTAGACAATCCATTTCTTTTTTTAGATACATAATGACATTCATTTTGTAATTCATACCTGGCGTTCCATTTTATTTATATGAGAATGAAAATATTTCGTGGCGATAGATCTATTAATTAAATGACACAAGTTGTTGACAATTACAAACTTTGCTGACAAATGATATAATTTCCATTGAAAAATTTTTGCTACACCTCGAGTCTAACTACTAGTAGGTAGGTGTGAGAATAGGTCGTAAAGTATTGTTCACCCCCACTACCTATTTTTGATATCGTGACTTTAATATTTTTGTATGCACAATATCCAAAAAGTATTTAGTGTGGTATTAAAACATTAGGCGTGGTCGCCTAATGTATTTATAACTATTGTAGTTATGCCACTATATAAGTATTTTTATATAAGTATTTTTCACCCTCTAAATTTATTCTACTAAATCCGCGATCAAAAAATTGGGGCATTTTTTGATCACAGATTTAGTAGAATAAATATTCAAAAAGTTTTTAGTAGGGTATTATATAAAGTACTAGGCGATCATAAACGTAAAAGAGGTAAAACACTTTTTTCTAAGCGTGGCATTGTAACGCATGTCAAGTACAGCAAGTAACGATACAAAAAAGAAACTTACTTTCAACAAATAACCTTATATTGTGTGTATCATTTATTCTACCATTATCCGCAACGCATACATAAGTTGCTGTATCAACTTGATTGCGGTGCTCAATGGTGATTGTAGACTTGTTCCTCTCTGATTTTAATTCATTGGACGAGCTGATAAAATTGAGATACCAGTAAATTTTGGGTTTCGGTATGCCTTTAAGTATGCTGAAACATTAAACACACACACAAATATAAATTTTGCAGTTTTAGCAACTAACTCTCTCTTTGCAAAAATTATTGGAACGGAAGTTCCTTATCGCGCGTTGCGAAACTACGACTAGTGCTAGACGGAAAAAATTAAGACCAAAAGTTGTAACGACACTTTTTGCTATAGTTGTAAGCCATACCACGTTCTCTTCCGATCACCGAAGTAAAGCAACGTCGGGCGCGGTCAGTACTTGGATGGGTTACCGCCTGGGAGCACCGCGTGATGTTGGTTTTGGTATGTTTCTTTTTTTTTGGATTTAAGTTCCTTATCGCGCGTTGCGAAAGGGGGCTCGAAGGAAATTGAACTTCGTTCCATCCGGGTGTCCCTTGACACCTCTCAAGTTTTTCTAATTATGATAAGTCGTTTAAAAGCTATGAGGGAACAGATGAACATATATCGTCTATAAAGTAGTCTTTTTTCGAGAAAGATTCAATTATTAAATGCAAGCAAAGCTTAAAAAACCGACTTCACGTTTTATCTCCGGAACCTTGATCAGATTTAATGTATAAACACGCATTATTGACTATAACTCAAAAACTAGAGATCAGATCTTGATAAAAATTTTATGGAACCACATGAAAAGCACCAGCTTTCATATAAAAAAAAAAACATCAAAATCGGTTCAGAACGAAAGAAGTTATGAGGTAACTTTTGAAGTCGGGTAAACGAGAACATCGTTAACATCGTACGCATTATTCGTCACAAATAGGCATTCTTGACGATATTTCAAGAATTACTGATCAGATCTTGATCAAATTTAAATGGGACCAATTAGAAAGCAACATCTTTCAAACAAAAAAATCCAAATCGGCTCACGTGGAGAGAAGTTATGAGTACCTCCTGCTTTTTTGGGAAGTCGGTAAAAATTATCTTTATCGATCAACTAACCTGCATGTCAAAACAGCATCAGTCTTCTCCTTGACGCTCACTTCAATGTTTTCCTTGTTTATTTCTGGCGCCACTGTAATTAAATGTATCATTTTGATTTAATTTTCAGATACTACCATGACTTGTTTTTTTTTTTATTTAATCTTGACTTCGTAATCTTGTGCATTTAGCCCATGTCAAGTTATAATAATATATTTCAAGTGTATTATTATTATATTTCATATTAAAAGTTCTAGTTAAAGTTAAAGGTCCAGTCATAGTCAAGTCATGCCCTAGTAAAGCGCTAAAAATTTTACTAGAACTATTGGAGTTTTGGAGCGAAGGCGAAATTACGTTTTTCAACTTCGGGTGATTTGCCTACACTTATGCACGTTTACTAAGTATAAACGGTTGATAAGCCACCATTATTACACATGGACACTCAATCACAGGTTTTGTAAAATTATACAAAATCATCAACGCCATTTTTTCACTTTTGTGCCAAAACTCTCGATGAATTAGTTTTAACTTTAAAAAGTCTTACCATAGACAACCGTAACAGTTGCATTTAAAAAGATCTTTTCATTCATATTCGTTATATTTTTAACTTCACAAGCGTATAATCCAGATTGACGTGCATGTTTTATCGTCAAAGTGTTGCCATTTGCAGATATTTCAAAATCATTATGTCTTGCCGGATGCCACTCGATCTTAGTTGGTTGAGAAGCATTAACTTTGCAATGTAGCACAGCATTTTCTCCGAATACAATTTCAACATCTGAAATTGTAATTAATTTCAATTCAATACCTAATTTAATCGAATTTGTCTACAATGTTGTTTTTTGGTACTTCATTTAAAAATTATTAACTATCCCACCATATAGTAAAATACAGTCGAAGTTTAGCATCAAAGTAAAATTAAATATTGCTTGGCACTAAACTTCAGTCCAGAATTTTGTAGCAGCTATTCATTAGAGTCAATGACTAATTAATTATTTACCAACGCGAAACAGTCGGCCAACTTTTTTTTTAATTCGTTAAATATGGTTACCCAATCATACAATCATTGGCCAAATAGTAAACTTTGATCAAACCTGACCAAGAAGTTTTTAAATGTATTTAACTGTACCATCATGGGTAGAAGGATAGTTTTGATTTATATTATTAGTAACAGGGGCGTAGCCATGTCATGGTTTAGATTACCTTTGTCTTATTCCATGACTGGATTAAGACCTTATTAAATTACTGGTTGTGAGCGCAGCAAAGTCCGACAAGCTAGGGTTTTAGCGGACATGTGAATATACTGTATTTGTGATTCCGAGAATTAGCACTATATCCTATTATTATTATTGTCATAAATAAGATCAACATACTTCAGCCCATCGTCAGATATTGAAGACGAACGCTTGCGTATCAGGTTCTAAAATATCTGTAAAATTACTTAGTCCAATACTCACTCTTTGGTTGTTCTAAGATTTCAAAATAAGTAGTCTGTTTAACTTTCACTTCAACATCTATTGTAACATAATCCAGTTTATTGTAAGCTTTACATTGATAGTTAGCATTATTTTTCATATTTTCTAATTTTAAAATGCTGATGTAACCATAAGGAGGATCTACATGCAACGTCTGAAAATAACCAGAGTTTGTCATATATTAATTCACACACTTTTTGACCCATATGATACGAGGTGAAAGTTTATGTAACCGTATGGATGGACTTGGTTGAATTTTAGTTATGTTTTATTAATTGCGTTAATGTAGATCTAATTTAAACTTTGATTAAGTCTGACATAACTAAAAATAAAATGAAATGTAAATATATATATATATATATACTATGGACAAAATCAACAAAATGGTATATCTAATTTATTGAAACGCAAATATGCAACGTTTGTCTATCGAAGCTTTTATTTAACTTCACCTATCCCGTTGTCTGTCTGTCGGTTTGTAATCAAATCGTGCAAGATTAGATTCAAATTGGATTCAAATTTGGTGTATTTATGTATCTTCGGTGACAGTATAATGATAAGAACCATGGAGCTAGTTTGATTGTGGAGACGGGAGATGGACATAGGGACTTCTGAACTAACAAGATAAACCTATTAAATTTGGGCTCGTTTAATTCGCCTTGACAAGATATCATCATATTTTACTTTTCAGTTCTTTTTTATTTACAACTGTAAAAACTTAATATGAAAAAAAAAATGTTTAAGGTAGGGACAGACAAACAGGTAGAGTAGCAATGAGTTTCTAATAATTATTTAGTTATTTATAGGCTCTTTCTTCTCTCTTTGGGTACAATACCTTAAACAATCACGTAGATAAATGTAGCTTGTTGCTTTTTATATGCTTTTTATTAGCTTCACTTTTGAGTATGTTTGTAACCGACTCCTTTGGACTTGATTTTGACCCACTTCAAACAGTCAGATTTCATTTAAACTTCGTAGACTTATCGAGGACCGACGACTTTACAAATATATGTATTTTTTTTTATTTGTAAGGTGTGTTTTTTAGTTTTATTTACTATTATATTTATTTATTATTCAATGGAAATGTAAGTACGTTAACCAGTCAAACCTTTTCTACTAAGAACATTGATACCTTACCGTTGCTTCCAATAGTTTTCCATTTTCTTTATCTATCCACTCGATCTCTGGCTTTGGATATGCTGTAACGTTACATGTCAATTCCAATGATTCTTCATAGTCCAACTCATTTTTCCCAGTAATATTAACAACTGGAGAAATACGCTTCTCTGTAAGAACGGAACATTATTTTAAATGTTTTATTATAAAAATTAATAGCAAGTCTAGCTACAATCTAGTGTTATATACCCCCCACGTCATTATACAAAAAAAAAACCACTGCGAAAAGAAAACTTACTTTTTATATTTAACATTTTTTTATTTGTGATACTTTTACGTGATAAAACAAAAACTTTTTTTTTCTTTAAACTTTCGCGAATTTCTATTATGTTTACCTATATAAGAAAACCGGGTCTTTTGCGCTTTTATTTCTAATGACTTCAAAAAGGAGGAGGTACTATGTTCGACTCTATGTATTTATTTTTTTATGTATGTTCACCGATTTCTCACCCAATTGAGGACCGCTTCTCAAAATTATTTTTTTGTTTGGTAGATTATACTCTAGAGATGATCATATAAATTTCATCGAAATCAATCAAGCCAAAACCAAAATATAAGCGGTGAAGTAGGTTTTGGTGAAGCGTCTTTGCCATTTATAATATAAAAAATAAATGTAAATTATACATCTGTGAATAAATACTTCACTTTATATACCTAATATTCATATTGGCAAGAATCTTTGGATATTTGAATTCATTTTGCAGTGTGTTAGGCTCTCTGCTGACCACTGTTAGAGATCGTTCAAGGACGATCCCAGAGATGGCGCTAGTTGTATCGAGTGACATTTTTTGCACTCGCGACTAACTTCACTGACTTAAAAAAGAAGAACTTCAGTCGTGTGTGTCACCTGATCGTGTGTGGTCGACAAACCCTCCGCTATTGAATTTTGTGACGTAGAAAACTAATTAAATAATTATCATCTAATTAACCAGGACTCAAAATAAAAACTTCATCGTGTTTATTGTGATCGACCGCGTGAACTGTGATGTGACTTATTGTTCAGTGCCTCGCAGATTTTCGGATGTGTTCGCATTCAAACTCGCCGGCCGGCGCGACGTGGAGTTGTGTGTGTGCGCTTAGGCATACATACAGTTTGCTGTAGTTCCTTTCTTGGGGAGCTCCGGAGGCGGTTTCGACGCAGTCTAGGTACGTGGGCTTAAATAAACACTGTAAATTGATTCGTGTATCCCTACTGATTTTTGCCAATGTTCAAAATAATTTACCGCTATCATTAAAAATATTAATACGTAAATGGTGGGCTATTTACACGCCAGCGATTTTACTCGCGCCACCACTTTGCTTACGTTTAAATTGCATCAATCTCTCGTGACCATAGCCGGAGCAACCCCGCCGAAACGTCGAGGTTAGCCAAAATACCCGGTTTTCTCATATAAACATGACTATAAAAGTGTATGTCAGCTTTATTATGGGCAGAAAGCATTCACATACATACACAATCACACGCATAACCAGAAACCCAAATATTCCTTTGATTATACCTGATTCTATGATCACAGAGCCTAAACGCACGATTGAGGTGTTCGTAGCTGTGTCAGTTCCATTTACCTGAAATAAAAATGCTAAAATTAAAAAAATTCTTGATAAAATCCGAAAATTAAAATTAAAATATTTATTGCTTGAAACAGGGTAGAATAGAATAGAATATATGTTTATTGTGTAAAACTGTGTACAATGTTCTTATATTATACTAGCCGTGCCCCGCGGCTTAGCCCGCTATTATCAAGTTAAAAAGTAGCCTATGTGTTAATCCTATGTATAATCTATGTACATACCAAATTTCATCCAAATCCGTTCAGCGGTTAAAGCGTGAAGAGGGAACAAACATACTAACACACTTACATACTTACAAACAAACTTTCGGATTTATAATATTAGTAGGATTATTAATAGTGAATCAACAGTCTTCCCATTTCGGGCGTACAATAATATATTAATTTACACATTAAGCCTAAAATTAGATAAAATAAATATATTTAGGTATGTAAATTTTCATCATAATAGTTAGAGGATAAATTGAAGACATATATAATTTTATTCCAATCCAATTATAATTATTATATAAATTAAAAAAAAAAATTACACATCATATACAATATATTCACTTAGGTTGTAATACACTAACATTGGATGGTAACATTGAGTGTTCGAATGTTGTTGGAACAGCATGCTTTATCACAGACAGACATGCAAAAACATAAAAATTAATCATTATACAATTTAAATTAACAATTAATTACGATTACGTAAACAAATTATAATGAAATCCTCAGGGTCAAGATAGGTCATAATTATTGATAATGTCAATTAAGAGATAACAATGTTCTTGAAATAATTTCAACTGTCCGTTGACTTAGTTGGGTGAGCGTCCGCCTTCCAGCAGGGGTATCGGGTTCGATTCCCGACGGGAATACTAGTATACTCCACAAGGGAAATTTGTGTTTCTGGTTCTGGTTGTGATTGTGTGTGTGATGTGAACGTTTCCGGCACCCACGACACAAGTTTGTGAACTTAGTGTTGGGCTGTGAGTGTGTGTGTAAAGGATTTAATTTTTCCTGATAAGTACAATATGGGAGTATTAAAGTCGCGAGTGAATAGGTATCTTCTAGGCAATCTTGCTTCATCGTCGACCACATCGTCGTTTACCATCAGGTGAGATTGTGGTCAAGAGTTTGCCTATCTAGAATAAAAAAAATACAATAAATTTAATTATTTAATTTACTATATTTTAGATAGACCTGTAGAAACACATATTGGTGAAAACAACATTCAATTCCATGCAGTAGTTTTTGCGTATTGCGCGTACAAACATCCAGACTGACAGACAGTGCGGTAAAATAGAACCTATATTTTAAGTTAGACCTGTAGCAATACATCGGTGAAAACAGCATTGATGAACAAACATCCAGACAGACAATAATTCTAAATGTTTTTTTTGGCTTCTGTTGCTGTAATAAATACCCCCCATATTTATTTTTCTCCAATATCTTCAATGTACAGACATCGGCCTGTTACAATTTTATTATAGGTATAGGTACCTATCCTACTAATATTATAAATCCGAAAGTTTGTGTGTAAGTGTGTAAGTATGTTTGTTCCCTCTTCACGCTTTAACGGCTAAACGGATTTGGATAAAATTTGGAATGTACATAGATTATACCTAGGATTAACACATAGGCTACTTTTTAACTTGATAATAGCGGGCGAAGCCGCGGGGCAAGGCTAGTAGATAAGAAATGCTTTCACACGTCGTAGAACTAAATGAGCTAAGTATTATAACAAAAATCGAGGTCTGAGAACTTTTTGGTATTTTACTAATTACATGATTAATTTAATTTATAACTCACAAGTATTTTGAATGGTTCTTTTGGCAGATATATCTGGTCAGTCGCATACAACTGCTGTTTCTGATCTAGTCGTTTCAACGGAGTTTCAGTCAAGTTTTGATGATTTGGGGATACAAACATCACCGATGTCAGTTGCACATTGTCTCCAATCAACTTTATGATCAAATAATTCTGCATATCTGAAAACCACATGGGAAAATAAAAATAAATGAACATAAACGTTTTCACACTCACGGCCCAATAACAAATTCAAAGACTTGCTTCGTGGTTTCCGGAAACAGTCACAACACACACACATAATCACAGATGGAACTAGAAACACATTTCCCTTGAGGAGAAAGCTTCTGTTTCCACCGGGAATCGAACCCGAGACCCGTTGCTTAGAAGGCAGATGCGCAACCAATTCAAATATGTACTCAATAATACCCAACAAGACGCAGTTTGTCGATTTTTTTTACAATATTGTTTCTGACTATAGTCTCATCAAATATCATGTTTTTTTTTGCAAGAAAAAGTGTAAAATTGCGGGTAAACTGGGTTAAATTAAGTAAAAAAAACTACTGAATTATAGCTAAATCATAAAGTTAGTTGGGCTTAGTCTTAAATAAAAAGAATTGAACAAAATGTATGTTAAATAAATTCAACGCAATCAAGCACATATTAACTTATATACATTAAATATACGCACTTTGAAAAATCTCACGTGAGTTTAGGGGAGGGGGAGGGGGTCGAGCAAAATCTTACGACACCTAGAAGGAAGAGGGGGTCGAAAAATCGCCAAAATCACCTCAAGTAATTAATGGATGCCCCCTAAGGTCATAAGACGAACGCTTAGGCCGATCGTGCCTCTCTATCGCTTGTTCCACGCTTTCGCTTGCACGCTCGGCTCAGGCGGAACGTGACAATGAGTCATGCTTTTCCGTGCGTGCAGCCAGCGTTCATCGATTTATAAGACGTTATTACGTCAAAAAATAAAAAAATCGGCCAAAGCGTTTAGTTTTCTGAGTTCCACACCAAAAACGCATATAATTCCTCCGTTCCGTCATGGGTAAAAATAGACTTACTTACTTGTATTTTTAACTAAACTAAGTTTATACGTAATATAAAATATTAAATAATAAACGCTCTCACACTCAACTCCACACTAAGTTCGATGACTTGTGTCGTGGGTGCAGGAAACATTCACTTCACACACAATCGCAACCGGAACCAGAAACACAAATTTTCCTTGCGGAGAAAACTTGTGTTCCCGCTGGGATCTGAGCCCGATTAGGAGGCGGACAGTTTAGGGACGGACGCCTAAGGGACTTGATATACAAAGACGACCCAGTTGGCGCAGTGGACAGGTGTCCGCCCTCTGCGCCGTGGGTCCTGGGTTCGATTCTCGGCAGGAGCACAAATTCCTTCCCAAGGGATATTTGTGCTTCTGGCTCTGGGTGTAATATGGGTGTGATGTAAATGTTTCCGGCACCCACGATACAAGTCTTTGAACTTAGTGTGGGGCTGTGAAAGTGAATGCGTTTTTAAAGCGGCCAGGGCGTGCGGCTGAGCAGCGGAAGCGCGCTCGCGACGTTTTGTATAGGCCTAGAGCCTACGTACTAAATGTTCAAAGCAGACAAGGCGCGCTTACAGGGCGCGCAGGGGGCGCGCGCTTGTGTCGCTGTGTTTATAAAATACCTTATAAGTAAGGGGTGACTTATTACCTGCTATTGGTTTCCTGTGAGTATCATTGAACGATACCAGTACATCAGTAGTAAATCCATGTTGAAATCTGACATCAGAACTACCTGACACAACCACGGTACTGTTCACGTCACTGTTGAATGTTATAGAGTACTGTCCAGGTGTAGTAGCTTTCAATTCAATAATCTGAAGAACATAATGGTTTATTATAGGTTTACAAAATTGCATAAATCTCCATTTTTAAAAGAATAATGTTCGTTTTTAAGGTAAGTTTCACAATAAATGTTTGTATCAATAACGGGACATTTACGAGCAAAATGTATATTATGTCCAAATAAATCAATATTTATTAAAAGCTTTTATTGAACTTGCAATGTATGTACCAACTATGTTGGTCCGGGTGGAATCTAGCAACTCAATTTTGAAGCAGATATCTTCAACCGATTGAGCTGAAACGTTGTATTCACGTTTAGTTCAGATGACAAGGCATGGCTAGTTGTGTAACGTCATTCTAAATCCAACATGGCGGAATATTAACCAAATCAAATCAAAATCATTTATTCACATGGCCACAAAAGAGGCACTCATTAAAGTTAGTGACTCCACTGCCAGATTCGCAAAATAACAGCCATCTCGAGAAGAACCTGGCAAGAAACTCGGCGCATTTTTTTAGCCTCAGAAAGCTCCATCTAGTGTCGAGTAGAAACAGTTTTTTACATCGGTCATGGCGTAATAGATGGCGCTGATAGTTTCTTAAACCCAGTTTTTCAAATGCAGTTTGGGAACTGAGCATGAGATACAAGTCCAGTTACAAAGAGAGGCAATGATCAGACGATTGAACTCGAGCCTGATGGCCGTGTCCGATTGGGGCGATGCCAACTTAGTTCGATTCAATGCGTCAAAAACACAGGCGTGTCTCTTCTCTGCAAAACGGAGACCATTCCATCTATCTCCGACCTTCCAAGATGTAGCAATACCGATGGCGAACAAGCTTGAGATTCTTGGCGTTACCTTATCGTCGAACCTTAATTTTGGCACATACATAGAAGCAAGAGCACAACTGGCGGCTAAGAAACTGGGTATCCTCGCTAAGGTCAGGCAGTACTTCACTCCGGGACAGCTTCTTAACCTTTATCAAGCTCAAGTCCGATCGTGTATGGAGTACTGCGGTCACCTCTGGGATGGATCCGCCAAGTACCAGTTAGAGACTCTTGAATCTATTGACCGGCGAGCCAAAAGACTCATTGGCGACAGTAAGCTAATCGAGTCTAGGTTGCAAAGTCTCGGTCACCGACGTAAGGTGGCAAGCTTATCGGTATTCTATCGCTTACATTTTGGAGAGTGTGCACAGGAATTACATGACTTAATTCCCCCATGCCCTTTTTACCATCTAACAACAAGACAAACTATTAAACGTCATCCATTTATGGTCGACATACCTCCAGTTCGCTCAAAGCGTTTTGCTTCTACATTCATCATCCGTACAGCGAAGGAGTGGAACTCATTGCCTGCGTCTTTGTTCCCCGAACGGTATAATCTGGGAGTCTTCAAGTCTCGAGTGAATAGGTATCTTCTAGGCAAGCATGTCACACCTTCGGCCGCATCATCACTTTCCATCAGGTGAGATAGTGGTCAAATGCTTGCCTATTCAACATAAAAAAAAAAAAAAAAAAAAGCATTTCTCGGACCTGGAACGTTGAAAAATCGATTCCTGCCGTTGGAGTCGTTTCTGAGATCCTGATTACACACATATAAATATATATATATACAAGAATTGCTCGTTTAAAGATATTAGATAGATATGTAGTCGCTAGAAAGCACTTGCGCAGTTTGCCTCCATGTATCCTTGTCATTAATGTAGTCAATCGTTTTATAAAACGCTTTCTTTACCAATGCCGGTTTTATTACTGATTTTAACTTTCCCAGTGGTAAGTCAGTTACAATTTTAGGATTTTATTTTTGTAAAATCTAACTCTATTTGCTATAAAAGAAATTTCATGCGTATATCTAGTATTAAGATTGTGTGCGTCGCTTCTTAATTTATATATAGATATTAATATTTTTGCGATAAGTCATTTTTAATGCACTCCTAAAATATGGGTAACAAATGAAAGGGCTTGCTAAGAAAAGCTCGCAAAATAAAGTGACATCACTCTTACTTAATCCAATATGGCGCATATCTAAAAGCTTGCTTAAGAAGACGCTTCCAAGATCAAAGATGATAAGTCGTTTAGAAGTTATAAGAGAACAGATGAACATTCTTATATATATATTTATATATACCGGTCAAACACATTTCAGTTACTTATTTAGTTTTATTTAGTTGTAAATAAGTCTTTTACTTTTTAATCAGTATATTATATTTTTATTTATGCTGGATAGGCAACCGGTCAAATACCGCTATCCCTGATGGAAACTGACGATGCGGCCGAAGACGGGATATGCTTGCCTAGAAGGTACTTATTCACTCTAGACTTGAAGACACCCAGAAAACATATACCGTATAGGTATCGGAGAACCTCAAGCTCAAAATGCCACCACACACCAGCTCGTTCTATGGCAACTCATTTACTGTCGAAGCCTTTCGACTGGGGAATGCGCTTCCCATAGAAATTGAGCTCAGTCGCTGCCTATATTTAAAGAACACGTCAAAGCTTACTATCTCGCTGAAAAATAATTTTAATTATGTTGTAATCTGTCACATTAAATCCATTCTTTATTCCCGACATTGGTATTTATATTTATGTACTTTTATTATGTAGTAATAATATGTATTTATATTAGGTCATAATTGTACATAAGTATATATAATAATGTATTTTAATTGTTATTTATCATTATTTTTAATTAAGTAGGTAATATTATAATTATTATTTTTTCAAATTTTGCACCTTTCTAAATTTTGATTTGTTAAAACACCGACGTCCAACTTTGTTGCGTGATTTTTCTCCATCCAAAGGTTGTCTGGAAGAGATCGTTTTTAGCGATAAGACCGCCTATTGTTACACTTATTTTGTAAGTTATTACTTTCTATTCTGTTTTATCACAAATATGGTGTTCAGTAAAGAGTTTATCTTTCTACCGTAACGTTCTTACCCATAAATTAGGAAACTTAACAATCGTTTCAATGGCAACTGTACTATTACGTGGTTTTCCAATTCTTCCGAAAGAAACATTCACTCCGGATATCGCTACTGTCAAATTCTTAGTTCTGATGTCAAGTTCATACTGAAAGAGAAATAAATTAACAGCATTATAACACATCATTTTAACATCAATAAATAACAAATAACACTAAAATTATAAAGGTCAAAGTTTGTGACAGTGTTTGTACTCGTATGTTTGTTACTTCTTCACGATCAAACGGCTGGACAAATTTCCATGAAATTTGGGTTAACACATAGTCGGCTTTTTATTCAGGAATTCCCGCTGGTCCTGTGTGACTTACGCGAATAAAGCTGCGGGGCGCAGCTAGTCCATACTTATATTATAAAGAGGTAACGTTTGTTTGTTTGTTTGTATGTATGTAAAAGGTAATTAATCTCTGAAACTACTTATTCGATTCTGAAAATTATTTCACTTATAGATAGATACGTTTTGTTGCGATAAAATTTAGTTATCAGTTTAAAATAATGATATTTGTAAGACAAGTCGGAGAAAAATTTGCTAACTGGCTACTTTATCGGCGTACGCTGTCTAAACATCTAGACAGGTGACATTCAACGGTTGTCGAAGTAAACAATTTTGCGCCTTACGTAAAAAGTTTTGACACATTTATTATTTAAAGATATAAGACCCGCCATCTTGCCTCTTAGTAAGTTTTAAACAAGGCAATGGCGGTGTTTAATTTTGACAACTATTTAAGCAGTACTTAACGCTAAATCGCGTTTATGAGTTAAATTTTTGTTAAACTGTAGCTAAGCAATTGATTAAAAATTAAGAGGCGTTTATAAGTAAGACTGCTAGACATAGGTTCAATGTATGGCAAAATGTTGACCTTTGTGAGTTTTACAAAAAAATCTGCGACGGTATATATCTAACACGTAAATTTAGCTCAAAAAAATACTTTTCTTTGTTAAAGATCGGTAAAAATAGCAGATTCTGTTTTGTTGGCTTTTTTAAGAATTCAATATTAATCCTTATCAAAATAAACTATTTCATCGTCTTTAACGTAGATTCAATTTGCTTTTTACTGCATATTATTTGTAGTATATACTTATATAGTCTAGGAGAAATCGTGATATTTATTTGAGGGTGAAAACGATGGGTCACAGAATGACTAACAGTTACAGCATAATCCGGCATACTTCTACGGTTTGAAGCAACTTCCATAAGAAAGAGGATATAAAATCGTTTTATTTTTGTTTTGGACATTTAGAACGGATGGGAGAGGATCGTGCAGCAAAGCGAGCGTAGGGGAGAGTTGGGATATTGCAGACACTTAAGGGATTCGTTCAATAAAACCTAAAGTATTACATCTAATCAGTCTGTCTTTATTAATTATTAAACTTTGGTCCACACCTTACAAAATCAACATATAAAATTATTAGGAATAAAACAAATAATATTTTTTTTAATCAAAAAACAAATCCCTTGAAGTCCGCATTTACCCGATACATACCGGGTAAATACGGACCGCCTGTGGGGTAATTGCGAACACTCTGGGGTAATTGCAAACATTGTTTTTTACTGAAAGGATTACTTGAGTAAAACCTTAAATATCATCTTATCAAGTATAATCAGTCTCTTTATTAATTATTTAACGAATACCCTGCTCAAATTTACTATTACTAATTTACTTGTGTAACTTACTTACTTGTGTAAGGAGAAATAATTATTGCGATAAATTATTTCTCTTTACACAAGTCACAAATGTAGCCTACGCTTGTGCTTCCGCCAGTGCAATTGTCATGTGCCCAATTCTGGCATACCATGCACATGACCCAATCTTCTGTAGGTGGCGAACAATATTTTTCATTACAAAAAATACAGAAATAATCTGTGTCATCTTCATTGTTTTCAAAATTGCCTAGATTTCTTACACCTTTCTGCGACTTTCCTTTTTTTATGTTCTTTTTTTCCGTAATTTTATGTTTAGTTAACTTCTTCTTTCCTTTTTTAATGCCTTCCTCTTGTTTAATTCTTTTTTCTACTTTCTTCAGTTCTTTCTTCTCTAATTCAATTTTTTCTGGAGTGTTGGTGAAAATTATGGAATGTTTTTTTTTCAGATTTCTTCTTTTGCCCGGAGTCTTTATAGTGGGTATAGCAATCAAGGTGCTTAGTGGTATCGATGCTGGTGGGAGCTGATGTTGGTCTATTAAAACATCACGGCTGCGGCTTGTGTTATTGATAGATTTGTCCAAATGTAAATATGCAGTATCTTCAATTTCACTCTGGTTTGTATTTTGTGAATCCGGATTTACATTTGGTGTAATGGTAATAACAGAATTTGTCGGAGTTTCATCATTGAAATTGGCATTTACCTGCTCATTCAAACTGGGTACTTCTGTTTGATTTTGCATACGGCAAACATTTGAATTTATCGTTCTGGTCCTGTGGGTGGGGCCTGGTTGCAGTTCTATATCTTTTGTCATGTTGGCAAAAGTGTTTCTAAAAATTTCCTTATCCAATGGACATATCCCGGCAGCTCTGAAGCCATTTACAGCTTTTTCTATATTTGTTGTCCGATTGAAAGCCTTCGTATATAGACCAACAACATCATAACTGGTAATTTTGGCACCAGGGTTATTAACCATATGCGTTTCACATTCTCTGTTATAGGCCGTTTTTAAAGGGCCATGAAATGTGAGGTCCAATGGCTGCATTTTGTGGGAAGTATGCGGTGGTAGTGTTAAAACATGAATAAAGTTTTTCTTGCAGAAGTTGTAAGCAGCCAAGCTAATATGGCTTTCATGATTGTCAAGAACAAGCAAAATTGGATTATCAGCAGACGGTCGAGTAAAGCTTTTAAAATGTTGAAGCCAGTGCACGAATAACTCTTCATTAATCTACCCAGAGTCAGAAACCGATGCTACCATGTTGGAGTTACTTTGTTTCATCAGCAAAGGGTTCATTCTTTTTCTTTTAAAAATGAAAAATGGTGGAACATAATTTCCGGTCGCACTGCATGAATTTATAACCGTAGTCAAGGTACCTCGTTCGGCACTGGTGCATTTTCCAACTTGTTTTAAACCTTTAGGCGCAAGAATTCTGGAATTCCGTTGAACAGTGCTTATGCCAGTTTCGTCAATATTAAAGATAGCATCTGCCCTGAAGTGATGCTTGAGCATCAATTGTGTTAAATTAGTAAAAAAAATATTTACTTCCTCCTCATTGAAAGCAGTGATTCGGCTTAAAGATGTCGCTTCCGGCCTACGAAGTGATATTTCAGGATGCCTTGACATAAATGAATAATACCAATCCATTCCAGCCATTTTAGTTGTTCTGTTGAAATTGTGTGCCAAGCCATTAGCAGTAGCAAAATCAAATGCAACTTTTCGAAGCGTGAGTGCAGTTATTCCGAAATAATTTCTACAGGACTTCAAAACGAACTCGACGAGTTCTTCTTCTTGAGATTCAGTAAATATTGGTTTCTTACCGCGTTTGGGATCTCTAACATCTTCATCAGCTTTTCGTATCTGATCAAATAATGTAGCTCTTGGTATGCCATACTTTTCCTGGGCTTTTCTAAAACTTATTTTCTCTGTTTTAATTTCCCTTATAGCAATTTTTAAAGTTTCTAGTGTATACTTCTTTTCCGTCTTTCGTTTATACACACGAGGCATCTGAAACATGATACAATTATAATGAGTTATACGTCCGTATTCTTCCAATACTGTTGGGGTAAATACGGACGTCCGTTTTTACCCCAAGTCAACTGTCCGCAATTACCCAATCTAGCATTTTAGATTTTACAGCACAATAATTTTAGGTTATGCTATGACACGTCTAGGTTATTATTCCACATTTACATAGGTGATTAACACTATAACATGTAACTATTACAGTTTTTACTTAAAACAAATATCATAGCCTACACATGCTACTGCAAATGATCAAAAATTATAAGAAATCACTTAAAAATGATCGATCAGTCTTACCTTGACATGCGCGCGCGGCCTCCCGTATTGACTGCTATCCGGGCACTAAGGATGGCGGATGCGTCCCCGCAAATACAGTTGCGGGGTGCGGGGAGGGCTAATATAGCCGGAAATGTATTGTCCGCAATTACCCACTGTCTGTAATCACCCCACTGTCCCCTACCTGGGACGGCCAACCGGACGGCGACATGTAGGGCGTCCCAGATACCGCTGGAAGGACGAAACAGAGAAGGACTTGCGTGAACTCCAAACCACCTCGTGGCAGGAAGTTGCACAAGACAGAGAGAAATGGCGTCTTCTGGTGTCGGAGGCCAAGACTCATTTTGGGTCACTGCGCCCCGATAAGTAAAGTAAGTAAGTATAAGAATAAGAATAAGAATCATTTTAATTGTATATAACTGTGTACATGGTGGATGTTACAGTAATTATTTTGTACCAACAGTTTGTCCATTTCGGACGTACAATATTATTTGTAATACAATTACAAGCCAACTAAACTAACTACACACATAAAATAATAACAATACATTAACTACAATAAAAAACAACACATGGATTTAATGTTAAAAAACAGTGAAAGTGTGAAAAACAGTTTTAAAAGAAACAATTATGAAGTAAGTAAGTATTTTTGTTTTGTCGGTTATAACTTATCATTGAACTTTGAACTGCCCGCTGGCGTAGTAAAGTGGGAGTTTGCCTTTAAAGCACCAGGTTTGATTTCCGGTGGGAACATAAGTATTTTCCCCACGGGAAATTCGTGTTCCTGGTTTTGAAGTTTGTTGTGAATGTTGTGTGAATCTTGGAGGATTACGGCCCCACAACACAAGTCATTGAACTTAGTGTGGGGATGTGAATGTGGAAGTGTTTATGTGTATATTTTCTAAACAGGCGACCGACGCCGGGCGGGTCATCTTTGAACTTTGAACTACCCGCTGACGTTGAAACTTTCAGATTATAATGTTACTAGTAGTTAAATAAAAAATAAATATTAGGTATATTTATCGGATCAAATTGTAAATCTTGGTTTTGGCTAAATCGATGTCGATAAAATTTATATGGGAACACCTCTGAAGTATACTTTACCAAACAAAGAAGATATCGCGTAACATATTTACAAAAAAATCAACATGCATTTGAAACGAGAACCTCCTTTTTGAAGTCGGTTAAAAATTCCTGCGGGTTCGGGACTTACGCGGGTAAAACCGCAGGGCGCAGATAGCTGCGAGCTATATATAGCAATTAATAATATAAAGATTGTTATGGATAACTAGAACTTACTGTCACTTTATGTTGACCTCTTGGATAATTCCTAGCGCTGAGCAGGATTTTTCGAGATGTTACAGTAACACTTACGTACTTCAATATCTGGAAATATATTTAAACATGCTTAAAGAGTTTTACCAACAGTTTCGCAACAATCGCAAATAATACCTATAATATGCTTAGATAGCTTTTTTATGCTGGATAGGCAAGCATTTGACCACTATCTCACCCGATGGAAAGTGACGAAAGCTTAAAACGATAATGGCTAAGCTGATTTTTTTTTATATTTTGGCTTCCCTATCTTGTGCATTAAGGCAGTGTCAAGTAATATTATATTTCAAGTTTATTTCATATTAAAAGTCCTCGTCACAGTCAAATTCAAGTAAAAGAGTCAAGTTGGATTATGCAAATTATACAAAATAAACAACGCCATTTTTTCACTTTCGCGTCAAATTTCCAACTGACAGTTTGTCTTGTTGTTTGATGGTAATAAGGGCATGTCACCTGCACACAACATTTCACGAGAATCAGTTGCAAAATGCGACTTTTAGAGGTGAACAACCGGAAATCCGGACACCGGACATACGAAAGCAATTTTGCCCAAGCTGAAACGGAAACGCTTCGCTCGCGCTTCTCGCTCGCTCGATTAACAAAGTGTAAATATACAGTATAATAATATTATAAACAGTAAACAGTAAGTTCAATGACGTGAAAAGGTAGCAGTCGTAGCCGGAAACATACAGAAAAGATGTTTCTTTTTGGGCCACCACACTGATAATATATGAACACCACAATACACTACATGAAAAATAGGAAAAAATATTGCATTTTCAATAAAATACATACAAAAGTAATCTGAAGAAGATTACAGCTGTAAACGAAAATTATTATTTAGTGAGTTTTTTAATAATAAGATCCTGGGTTCGATTCCCAGCAGTAGCACAAATTCCTTCCCAAGGGATATTTGTGCTTCTGGTTCTGGATGTAATGTGTGTGTGATGTGAATTTTTCCGGCACCCACGATACAAGTCTTTGAACTTAATGTGGGGCTGTGAGTGTGAAAGCGTTTTTATGACGGGAGACGATAATAAATAATTTCTTCTAAGGTAACGTTTAAAATGCGCGTGAAAGAACACTATCTAAATGCTTCGTCAGTTACTTAATATATATTATTTTTTTCTATTCTCATATACCTACCGGAATTACCCCGTTTAATTGCAATGAGTTTAATGTTTATATTAATTATATTTTATGTATTATATAATGTTGTATTCATATGTATTACGTCTAGTATAGTATATGTATTGTTTGTTTTATTTAGATATATATTATATTGAAGTTTTATTTAAATATATATATTTTTAATTTAATTTAGTGTTACAAAAATTCTTTTAAATATGAAACTATCATATTTTTACCACTTTATTATTTTTGATGCATGCCTACAGCCTTCGCTTTTCAACCATGAGTGGTTGACTGGTAGAGAATGCTTTTAGCGTTAAGTCCACCCTTTGTACCTTTTTGGGCAATAAAGAGTTAAATAATAATAATAATAATAATGTACAACCCGATTTTGTATAGCCAATAAATGCATTCCCTAATATTTCATGTACACGACTTGAAATATCAGTCCGTGCATTTCCGGGTCGCCAATTATTGACTGTACTAATACGGTCTGTATCGATAATGTACGGCCAATAATGTACAGCCAACAAATCATGTACTAAAATGACTAAATGCACATAGTATGCGGTGCCAAAAAAGAAAGTGACTCTGCATGCATCCATGATTACCTGTGTAAAAAAAATGTTTACCTTGTCGATTTTATCATTTGCTAGATAAAAAACTTGCCCAGAAGTTGCTTCACTTAGTTCAATATAAGCCGACATGTTTGCAGAATCCCTGGGAATAAAGCACTTTGATCTTACGCTCGGCGTAAAGAAAAATACCACCTGTAAATAAGTTACTTGTTAAAAACTTTTTTAAAGACAAGCTTTTAGAAGGCCGCCATATTGGATTTAAAGTGACGTCACTTTATTTTTCGAGTCATTCTTAGCAAGCCCTTTCATTTGATACCCATATTGTAGGAGTGCATTGAAAATTACTTGTCCGCCATTTTGGGTGTTCCGCCATGTTGGATTTAGAATGACGTCACATGGCCAACCATCCATTGTCATCCAAACTAAACGTGTACACAAAATTTCAGCTCAATCGGGCGAAGATATCTGCTTCAAAATAAGCATTTCTCTTCTCGATACGCTTAAATTTATAAAATACTAGCCGTGCCCCGCGGCTTCGCCCGCTATTATCAAGTTAAAAAATAGCCTATGTGTTAATCCTAGGTATAATCTATGTACATTCCAAATTTCATCTAAATCCGTTTATCCGTTAAGACACTCACACTTACACACAAACTTTCGGATTTATAATATTAGTAGGAAGTAGGATGTTTAGGTTCAAGTGGAAATCCATTTTAATTGTAATTTTCAAGTGAAGCGAGATCTCGAAGTTGTCTTGGGTGGTTCAGCACTTTGTCCGTCCGTCCGTCTGTTAGAGACATCTAGCGTAAACCATACTACAAAATTTACATAACTTAAAATTTTTCGTTTACATTTTTCGTAGTCGGAATTTAAAATTTTTATTCCATAGACTTGTGTAAGAAAAATTTGTATTTCGGTTTCTGGTTGTGATTGTGTGTGTAGTGAATGTTTCCGGCACCCATGATATAAGTCATCGCACTTAGGTGTGTGTAAGCGTTTAATGTATGTTTTATACATATTTTCATACCTGACATTCTTTCTCTGTGGCAATTTTCTTCACCGTTTCAAGATTTTCCGTGTCCTTAGCTCCGGCGTCCGTAAACACGTGCAAGTATGATCCGGGCTTGCTTTTTTCTAACCCTTTTTTAATTCCACCTAAAGACATTTCTGGACAGTCACCTCCTGATTTCAACAGTTTAATCGTGTTGTTTATAAAACTGTGAAATTTTTCAGACTCAGTTGTAATGTTGGCTTCGTCGATGTCTGAATAGGAAAATAATGAAAACTTATTCGTGATATTCTTGCAGTTTTATCATATTGAATTATTACCTAGCTGCAAAAGCAAGGCAATGCTGAACGTAAATACAAATGCGATTCTAGTAAATAAGAGTTTTGGCGCGAAAATGGAAAAATGTCGTTGTCGATTTTGTATTAATTTCCAAAACATGTGATTTTTCGATTGTGAGGACGGAAGATTTTACGCAACCCAATAGTGTCACGTTAAATCAGTAATTAAACAGGCATACATTAAAAAAAAGCCATTTTCCTTGGGGAGAAAGATCAGCAATGGCATATCTTTATCTGTTACGGTTGACTCAAAGTAACAATTTCTGTCATAAAAAATGTAATTAAAACTGTTATAAAGACATTCTATAGACAAAATCATCTTCACATTTTTATCTCTCTTTTTTCTAAACCCCGGGTGGAACTAGTTTATAAGATACTAATAATTAAACGCAAGCAAGGCTTAAAAAAACCGACTTCACCGCTTTATTAATTTTCAATGGGAATACATAAAAAGCACCAGCTTTCAAATAAAAAAATAACCATCAAAATCAACTCGCAACGAAAGTTATGAGGTAACTTTTGAAGTCGGGTAAACGAGACCATCGTCAAAGTACGCATTATTCGTCACAAAATAGGCAATATTGACGATATTTCAAGAACTACTGATCAGATCTTTATCAAATTTAAATGGGACCAATTAGAAAGCAATATCTCAAAAAAATCTTAAAAAATTTTTGAAATCGGCTCACGTGGAGAGAAGTTATTAGGTAACACAAATAATGATTGAGTATCTCCTCCTTTTTTGGGAAGTCGGTAAAAATCGCTGTATTTACGCCCGCTTGAAAAATGTAACCTGTATATTTTAATAGGTATTTTGTTTATGCTGGTATAATATCAATCACATTTTTTTCACGTTATTATTTGAGCTCTCAAGTAAACAAACGAAACGACGTATACTTTATGTTAGTGTGTACATAAATATACACTTTGTTAAAATTCACCAGAGTATATTTTCACTATTGTAAATATATTTAAACTATTGTACGTCCGAAACGGGCAGACTGTTGAAACATTTTAAGTTTTAAGATCTATGTACACAGCATTAAACAATAAACATATTCTGATTCTGATTCTGACGGAATTTAGCGTAGATTAAACAGAATATTCCAAATGCGAAAGTTAGTGAATTTGTGTTTGTAGGAGTGTGATTAACTTCATATTTACCTGGATCACCAAATGTAACCAATACATAATTATCTATTGGAGATTCCTTTGACTGGTTTATGGCCTTATATATATCAATCGCACCTACTAGTACATCATTTATAGCTTTTTTCATCGAATTTGTTTTGTCTATAACAAAAGTTAAACTGCTTTTAGGTTCTTGTTCAACACAAATACCATTAAAAATCACTGTAAGGAAGATCACTGCTACGATTTTGAATACTTTGATATTCATTGTTCTGTAATTACACTGCATACTGTATTAAAAAAATAATAGCATTGGGCTTAACAAACGCTCAGACTGAATACAGTTTAAATATTTTTGTGTTGTCTCGGAATGTTATCACCGTTTTTAAGTCATTGTGTTGTTTACATTTAACGTGACACTATCTCGCTTTGTTATCAAGCGTTATTAAATAATTAAAAATACATTTGATACACATGAAATACCATTTAAGACTGCGGTAGGTGTATAACACTGATGTTTTTTCATATTTAAATTAATCTGGCTATTAATGCCCCACCCACGCTTTCCTGTTTCAATACAAAGTGATAAAAGAAACATATCACGTAGTAGTACTATAAAATATTGGGAAGCATTCATGCTTTTGTAGGTACATAATATGTGTGAATTCGTGTACGATTTTTGTATTCGCAAGTACTAAGTCTGTGATGTCTGGTTTTTACCGACTTCCCAAAAAAGGAGGAGGTTTTTTTTTATGTTCGTTACCTCATAATGTCTTGCGCATTTCGAAAATTTTTTTTAGTTTGAAAGATGTTGCTTTCTAATTGGTCCCATTTCAATTTTCCATTTAAGTTTATTTGTTGCTTTAAATTGTGAAACTGTGTTTTGTTTTTATCGCGTATTATTTTTTTAACACGTTTTTATTATCTTCACTTTTACTTAACAAACAATGTTATAAAATTCTAAAAAACAATTCAATAAAATTCTGATAAATCAATAGACGGCGTAGTACGAAGTTCACCGTAATCAATATAATATACTACGTTGTATTCGAGACCCCTGATTAGACGGCGAGTTTAATAAAAGTGAAAAATATTAAGACATGCAAACCTCATCAATTTTTCAATTTAAAAACCATTTTGTTTCCTCATGTTTTACCGACTTCACAAAAAAGGAGGAAGTATTCAAGTCGACTGTTTTTATGTGTGTTACCTCATTGTTATCTATATATATAAAAGAAAGTCGTGTTAGTTACACTATTTATAACTCAAGAACGGCTGAACCGATTTGGCTGAAAATTGGTGGGGAGGTAGCTTGGAACCAAGAGACGGACATAGGATACTTTATAGGAACGTCACATTTTTTTCATAGGTGTATAAAAATCATTTTCTCATACGTCACTCGGATTTGGTAAAGTACTAGGCAAATATAAACATGAAGGAGGTAATAATATAGTCACGTGGCATTGTAACGCATGCCGGGTATGGCTTCCTAAACATGCACATTCATTGACTGTTGGCGGAACGAAGGTCGCCGGGACAGCTAGGTGCTACCTTCTACCTTCTACCTTCGTTCCGCCTAACAGTCATATTTAGGAAGCCATACCCGGCATGCGTTACAATGTCACGTGACTATATTATTACAACCTTGACGAAATGTAAAAAAAATATTTAAAGAAATATACGTTCTTAAAAAGTATCTTATGTCCTTCTCCTGGCTCTAAACTACCTCCCTGCCAATTTTCAGCTAAATCGGTTCAGCCGTTCTTGAGTTATAAGTGGAGTAACTAACACGACTTTCTTTTATATATATAGGACTAGCTGACCCGCCCGGCGTTGCCCGGGTAAACAAAAGCTTACACATAAACGCTTTCTCACTCACAGCCCCACTGTAAAAGTACTATAAGTTGTGTCGTGGGGCCGTAAACAATTAACACCACACACACAACATTCACGTCATACCCAGAACCAGAAACATAAACTGCCCGAGGGGAAAAAACTTTTGTTATTGTGTTCCCACCGAGATTCGAACCCGCTGCTTTAAAGACGAACGCGCACTCATCTACGTCAGTGGGTAGTTCAAAGTTCAAAAATTCCCCACCCTGCGTCGCCCGGTTAAAAAATCTACACATAAACACTTCCACATTCACAGCCCCACACTAAGTTCAGTGACTTTTAGCTGGGGCCGTAAACATCCAAGATTCACAACATATTAAAAACCAGGAACACAAATTTCCCGTAGGGAGAAAACTTCTGTTATCACCGCGAATCGATCCCGCTGCTTTGAAGGCAAACGCGCACCCATTTACGTGAGTAGATAGTTCAAAAGATGATCCGCCCGGCGTCGCCCGGTTAAAAAATATAAAAAAAGTTCAATGACTTGTATCGGGGGGCCGTAAACATCCAAGATTCACAAAGCATTCACAACATACTCAAAACCAGGAATACAAATTTCTCGTGGAGAGAAATTTTCTAGGTAAATTACCACCGGTAATCGAACCCGCTGCTTTGAAGGCGAACGCGCACCCATTTACGCCAGCGAGCAATTCAAAGTTCAGGAACGACCCGCCCGGCGTCGGCCGGGTAGTAAATATTAAAAAACATACCCATAAACGCTTTCACATTCACAACCCCACACTAAGTTCAATGACTTGTATCATGGGGCTGTAAACATCCAAGATTCACACAACATTCACAACATACTCAAAACCAGAAACACAAATTCCCGTGGGAAAACACCTGTGTTCCCACCGGGCATCAAACCCGGTGCTTTAAAGGCAAACGCCCACCTAACTACTCCAGCGGGCAGTTCAAAGTTCGATGATAAGTTATAACCGACTAAACAAAAAAAAACAGTCGAATTTATATCCTCCATCTTATGTTAGTCGGTTCAAAACATAGACGTATGCCGGATTACGCAGTAACTGTTCCATTCTGTGATCCACCGTTTTCACCCTCAAATAAACTTAACGATTTCTCCTAGACTATAGGTCCAAATTATGTGCAGTAAAGAGCAAATTGCATCTACGTGAACTACATAAGCCGATGAAATAGGTTTTTTTGATAAGGATTAATATTAAATACTTAAAAAAAAAACCAACGAAATAGAAGCCACTATTTTTTAATGTGCAGGAATTCGTAGTACGTGTCGGTACATTTCTGACCCGTCCCGTTCACGGGCGGACTCCCGTGAAACAAATTTCACGATTTCTCATAGACTATTTATCCAAATCATATGCAGTAAAAAGCAAAATGTATCTACATGAACTACGTAAGACGATGAAATAGTTTATTTTGATAAGGATTAATATTGAATGTCTCAAAAAGCCAACTAAACATAGGCCGCTTTTTTTTCAGATTTTTAACAAAGAAAAGTATTTTTTCTGAGCTATACATACATGTTAGATATATGCTGTCGCGGACTTTTTTGTAAAACTCATGAAGGCCAACATTTTTGCTATACATTGTATTCAACTATGTCTTACCGTTTAGTCAGCGTACGCCGATAAAGCGGAAAGTTAGCAAATTTTTCTCCGACTTGTCTTACGAATATTATTATTTCGAACTGATAACTAACTTCTATCCCGACAAAACATAGCCTATGACACTCAGTGATAGTGTAGCTATCTATTGGTGAAAGAATTTTCAAAAACGGATCAGTAGTTTCAGAGATTACCTTTTACATACAAACAAACAAACAAACAAACAAACAAACTTTACCTCTTTATAATATTATAGTATATAGTATAATAGTATATATAGTATAGATAATAATAGATATAAAGATATAATAATAGATATAATAATAGATCGGACTAGTCGTTTTTGAGTTATCCTTAATAATGCGTATTCTGTGGACTACATTGACGATGTTCTCGTTTTTAACCGACTTCAAAAGTTACCTCATAACTTCTTTCGTTGAGAGCCGATTTTGATGATTACTTTTTAAAGCTGGAGTTTTCTAAATGTGGCTTCATTTAAATTTGGTCAAGATCTGATCACTAGTTGTTGAGTTATTGTCAATAATGCGTGTTGAATCTGATCAAGATAAAGCGGTGAAGTCGGTTTTTTAAGCTTTGTTTGCGTTTAAATATTTATCGAAACACTTTGAAAGTTATTTAACAAACTCGTACGTATATTTACTAGACGAATTATATCTTGTTTTCATATTTTAGAAGCGGTTTTTACGACGACGCGTGACCAATTCTATCAACACAGAACTACGACGAGAGATCCAGAATGACTAGACTAGACATGCCATACCTACTCATAAATACCTAACAATATTGGCGACTCCCCCCGGGTTCGCACATATTTTTGATCGAGCGAAGTGAGATCTCTAAGTTGACTTGGGTGATTCGGCACTTTGTCAGTCTGTCCGTCTGTTCGTCTGTCAGAGGCATCTAGCGTCTAAAACATACACGTGAATAACTTCATATTCTCAGAGAATATGTAAAGCTATGGATCAAAGCCAGACATGGTAATCAAAATTATATAAATTAAATCATTAAAGGGGTACTCATACTTCAAAGTTCTGCATGTAGAGTACGGGGTGATTCAGCACTTTGTCAGCCTGTCCGTCTGTTCGTCTGTCAGAGGCATCTAGCGTCTAAAACATACATGTGAATAACTTCAAATTCTCAGACAATATGTAAAGCTATGGACCAAAGCCAGACATGGTAATCAAAATGATATAAATTAAATCATTAAAGGGGTACTCATACTTGAAAGTTCTGCATGCAGAGTACGAAACCGGCATTAGAAAAAATCTATGTTGAAAAATACAATTTGGTAGGTCACCAAAGTCACTGTTTTTAGACCTAATTTATCCCGGAATCTATCTCAAAAACGGCTTCACATTTAGAGCTGAAACTTACGTATAATATCTGTTATATTCTGTATACTGGAACAACAAATACAGAAACAAACAATTATTTTAAAGAAAAAAGTTACAAGCAATTAACCTCAAAAGTTTTTCTTTATTAGGCAATATTTAGGCATGAGATCTCAGTTCGGCGCGAACGACTAATGTAATTAGGAAAGAAATAGGTGAGGATGTGTCAAAATGTTATTTGTGGCCACTTTGTAGCGGTTGAAAGCGGTAATGCGTGGCGGCCGAGCGTCTCCGGTCAGTGAAATATTCGGTAGGTCAATCTTTTGATATTTTCTAAAGTAACACCTTTCTGTTACACTTTTATGTCTGCTTTAGTATAGAATACTACAGATAAGGAACATCTGTTTATAGAGACTGAAGTACAAAGTCATTCTTTCAAATTATTTTTTACCAACTTCCCAAAAAAGGAGGTACTCAAGTCGACTGTTTTTTTTTTTTATTTTTTACCTCAGCTTCTCTACACGTGAGCCGATTTCGAAATTTTTTTTTGTTTGAGAGATATTGCTTTTTTATTAGTCCCATTAAAATTTGATCAAGATCTGATCAGTAGTTCTTGAAATATCGTCAATAATGTCTATCTTGTGACAAATAATTCGTACTTTGACGATGTTCTCGTTTACCCGACTTCAAGAGTTACCTCATAACTTCTTTCGCTGTGAGCCGATTTTGATGATTCTTTTTTATTTGAAAGCTGGTGCTTTTTATGTAGTCTCATTAAAATTTAATCAAGGTCTGATTTCTAGTTTTTGAGTTATCGTCAATAATGCGTGTTTAATTAAATCTGATCAAGGTTCCGATGATAAAGCGGTGAAGTCGGTTTGTTTAAGCTTTGCTTGCGTATAATACAACGTATTAGTATTCGTAAGCAGTAATGCGATTCACAATGCAATACATAAAACATAAACAAACAGATTTTGTAAATATTTTCAAAAGCCTTACGACTTTATAACTTCCTCGCATGTAAATACAGAGTACACTGCCGTCTTTAGGAAAAATGACGTAACTGACATTTTTGTCAAAATTGAGTTATATACATCAGTAAGTATATCTATGGTAGTATGGGTTATGCCACTGCGCTCCACGGACTTGTAGACGATGCGTCTAAATGAAAAGTCATATTTGTAAGTTGCGTTTAAATATAAAAAAAAAATTATAGTTGATGCGTCTATTTTCAACCGACTTAAAAAAGGAGGTTCTCAAGTTGACTGTATATATATATTTGTATATTTGTCACGCGATATCTCCGCCAATAAATTATGAATCTATTCTTATGATTTTTAGCTTGTTTTGGAGATTATACTTCAGAGGTGGCCGCATAAAAATTATGTCGAAATCGATCAAGCCATATGCAAAATATAAGCGGTGAAGTCGTTTTTACAAGCTTTGCTTGCCTTTAATTATTCCTGATTCCGATGATGTATATAACTCAATTTTGTCAAAAATGCAGTTACGTCTTTTTTTCTTATGACGGCAGTATATTGTCATACATAAATGCAAATAACTCCTTGTACGACTGTATTAGCACGTAAGCCTGTTCATTTGTTATATTTTTAAGCTATTGCATAGCTTCTATCGCGGGCCTTGAGCGTGGAGACCGAATCCAGAAATTCCGTAACGAAAATAACCTAACACCCACTCCGACCGGCATAGCGGTGATACTTTTTAGTTTTGCCATCTATCGATGAATAGCAGAACTTTTAATGACTTTTTTGAAATATCACGCTTGTCTCTTTGTTCAGCAACTCGCCTCTAGGTGGCAGGAAAAAAAATACTGCATAAATAAAATAAATAAATAATTATAATTGCATAAGTTGATAAAAATGATATGCAATAGCTTTACCGCGGCAGTCCCCGAGTGCCACACGTCTTTTTTTAAATATTATCACACTTCACACTAATATTATAGAGGCGAAAGTTTGTGAGTGTGTTTGTATGGTTATTTGGTTTCGGCATTGCAATCTATGCCGACTGCAGCTAGTAATAAAGTGCGAGTCTGTCTCGGCGAGGTTTCCTTAGAAACTTGAAAAAAAAAAATCCGTTTTTTCGTTTTTTGTTTTTATTCTTACCAAGCTACGCCCCGCGATTTTACTCGCGTAAGTCCCGGACCCGCGGGATTCCGGGATTAAAAGTAGCTTGTAAAATAATCTAGGGTATCAGCTATATATACACCAAATTTCATCAAAATTAGTTCAGCCGTTTGAGTGTAGTAACAAAGTAGTAACAAGCTTAAATATTCACAAACTTTCGCCTTTATAATATTAGTGAGATTACAAATTAACGATTTTGACATTTTCTTTTCTTGTAAGACCATGCTTTATGCCAAAATTTATATAGTTCATTCATTTTCTGCATTTCCTTCAGATATGAAAAAATAAATAATAATAATATGACAATATTTAAACAGTTGAACTGCCCCTTGGCTTAGTTGGTAGGCGTTTTTAAGCAGGGGTGCTTAGAAGGCAAAAAAAATCGGAAATCGAACCCGATACCCGATATCGGGTTCGATTTCCGGCAAGAACACAAATGTTTTCTCCCCAAGGACCATTGTTTCTGGTTCTGGTTGTGATTGATGTGTGTGTGTGTGTGTGTGATGTGAATGTTTCCGGCACCCACAACACAAGTCATCGAACTTAGTGTGGGATTGTGAGTGTAAAAGCGTTTATGTTTAATTACTTAAAATCCGAATTGTTTTCCGATAAGAATAATCAAGACATAACTGCATTTTGTTATAATCAGGAGCATTATCGGAATGAGAAAAAATAGACGCATCTAAGTACTATTATTTTTCATTTTAAAATAATCAAACGCAGCATACTAAATCTCACTTTTAATTTAGACGCATCTGCTACAAATCATAACATATACTAAATAGTAAAGACATTTCTGATGTATAAAACTCAATTTGGTCAAAAAATATACTTACGACTTTTTTCTTATAGTATCATTCCACAAATGCGGACGAAGCGTTTTGTTATCACATTGGTGCAAAGAAATTGAACTCCTTACCTGAGACGGTGTTTCCTGATGAGTACAATATGGGAGTTCAAGTCTCGAGTGAATAGAAATCTTCTAGGCAAGCTAGCTTCATCGTCGACCACAACGTCGCTTACCATCAGGTGAGATGGTGGTCAAAAGTTTGCCTATCTACCAAATTTCTTGCCAGTTTCTTCTCGAGTTTGCTGTTATTTTGCGAATCTGGTAGTAGAGTCATTAACATTCTTGAGCGCCTCTTCGGGGCCCATGTGAATAAACCATGTGGACCGATGTGAACCCATGTGAACCTACGTGACAATTTTGAATATGAATTTTGTTATGTTCTTGAGGTATTTAAATCTTTTAGCACATGATAGAATTATTGGTTGCTTATTTACAGAAAAAAATTGCAAGCACTTTACGCGGCGATTGTAAAATATAAATAAACATTAGTTAATGATAACTTGTGTATAAGAGATAAGTTTTTATGTTAGTGTCTATAGGTTTTTTTCATATTTTTTCTTTTTCAAATAAAAATGTACTAGGTTATTCTTGAGTTAACATAGTTAATTTGTAAATGTGACAAAGTTATAAAGTGCCGCTACGGGGTCCAAGGGAATAAACATTTTTTTTTATGGTATGTTGTGATGTGATTGTGAAACAAATTATTGGCTATTATCTCAATTAAAAGAATTTCAATTTACAAATTTAGATTCCCTTGGCTTAGCTCGGTGGGTGTTCGCCTTCAATTCCCGGAAACACAAGATTTCTCCCCAATCAAAGTTGTGTTTCTGGTTGTGATTGTGTGTGTGATGTCAATGTTTCCGGCACCCACGACACAAGTCATCGAACTTAGTGTGGGACTGTGAAGGTGAAAGCGTTTATGTTTTATGTTATGTTTATGGATCATAAAATAGTTTAGTTTATATTAGTAGACTATTAAGAATAAAAATACGTATTTATAAATAAACAAAACCATATTTATTTTCATTTAAGTACTTCACATAAGTAACATCATAAACATTCTTAGGATACAAAACTAATTCTATAGTAATACTATACTTATCTAAGATAATAATAAATGCGTTTTTATAACAAACTATATAGAAAACATATTCAAGTGTAATATAGGCAATTGGCCCATAGAAAGTACAATAATTCCTTTTAGTGTCATTATATAATTTTTCAACGGATCAGAATAATTATCTTTTACCTGCAGAAAACCCCCTGTATATACCCCCTTACGTTTTTGTTCTGAATCAAGATCACCAGAATAGAAGGAAGGCACGGGTAGCGAGGACAGATTTGTTCATTCGGTGTTTAAAGGATCTGCCTTGTACCTAGTAAAAAGTGTAGACATTACGAACGAAAAACAGAGTGAAGCCAAAAAAGCGAACCACCCCACTAATAATCTATTCTGTTTTTTTTAAACGAATAATTTTGATAACTACTTTTTACTTTTTGTCATTTTTAAGTCGAAACGGATGGCAAGAAAAAATACAATTTTACTTCTTTTTCGTCGAGTAGATGGTCCAAAATGTCGTTTAACTGTATTTTATTTTTTATTTATTTACTTAGCTACATTTTTTACTAGATCGATGTGTGAAACTGAATATATATCTATGCATCTTTGCGTAGTGCGCTTAAACGCTGTCTTACATGAGGAATCTAGAGTCAATCAGCTTTTGCCTCAAACATTATCGAATCAAATCAGATCGTGGTAAGGAGTCGAGCCATATTATCTTCAAACATTTCTAATCCAAAAGCATCTTCAAACTCTTCAATAGAACAACAATAGACGTAGCCTCTCTCTACATTGTGCCAGTCAGGGCTATTTACATTCATCCAGTCAATTTGATGACATACATCTTTACAAAGAACGTAATCATCGACGTCATCGAGAGCCAAGTCTGGTACATTGACTTGAACGATGGCTAGCGACGAACTTGATTCCGGGTCTTGAATCACCTGAAACGTCAGTGAATTATTAAAGAACTTGTTATGCCTCGCGGTTTCATCTGCGTTAATTATAAAGACAATCCGATCTAGAAATATTATCAAAGAACCCGTTGCGTTAAATATATGAGATTTCTTTTGTGATTTTTTCCAAAGGTTTAATAGTTATTCGGCTATTCGGGGCAGAGACAAATCCAACGAATCAAAGAACATAAAAATCGGTTTAGCCGTTGTTGATAGGTTGTTGTGTTAATTTTTTACGCAGTCACACTCACAGCCCCACACTAAGTTCAAAGACTTGAATCGTGGGTGCCGGAAACATTCACAACACACACACACATTACACCCAGACCAGAAGCACAAATGTCCCTTGGGAAGGAATTTGTGCTCCTGCCAGGAATCGAACCCAGGACCCACGGCGCAGAGGGCGGACACCTGTCCGCTGCGCCAACTGGGTCGTCAAATCTCGACTTTGTTTTATTTATATAGATTTGTATTTGATTTTCATACCACTGGGAAAGTTTAAATCAGTAATGAAATAGACCTTAATTAAAAAAGCTTATTATAAAATTAATTACAGAGATATATGGAGGGAAACAGTAAAACAGCATTATATAGATACACCTCAGAATACAGAAAGATACACTTAGGTTAAGATAATTAAATATGTAAGTCATGTAAGAAGGTTTGAAAAAAAAAACGAGGTGTATTACAGGTAAACATTTTAATTATTTATCACAACGTTTACTCCCACCACTTTTCGTCACACAAAAAGGTTGCGTATCAGAATTTCAAAGCCCTCCGATAAAAGTTTCTCTTCAAAAATTTATGAAAAATTGCGCCACTAATTTTCTTGCCAAAATCTTCGTAATTTTGCGAATTCGGCAGTTAGAGTAATTGAGTTTAATGAGTGCCTCTTTGAGGCCCATGTCAGTTTAGTTTCATATCTGTCATTTAAAAACGGAGTAATTTAAAAAGCTTTGTATTTGATATATCGCTAAGCCCATTGTATTTAAAACATAGCATAGCCGCTTTCAAACTCACAGCCCCACACTCAGTTCGATGACTTGTTTCGTGGCTGCCATAAAACATTCACATCAGACACACAACACAACTAGAACCAGAAACACAAATAACTAAAATATATTTTAAAATGACTTAATCAATTATCAAAAGTTAAACAATCTATAGTTGAAATAAATTTTGTCTTATTTTGACTCATGACATTTAACATCAGTCAAAATAAGACATGTTTTGTATTATTACCCGACTACGGCAAAGCAAAAGGGAGGGTTATGTTTTTGACCGGTATGTATGTATGCTCATCTGTTTACCCTTATAAATTCTAAGCTGTAGTTTCCAACTAAAGCTTAGAATTACAGCTCAGTGTTTTGTTTGACCACTGGTAGGTTATATGGCGCCCTCTAGGGGGCACCATTTTTTTTCGGTCTACCCCTACATGTGTGGTATCTTTGAACATGGATTTTAAATTGTCAAGCCTACCGTTTGTTATATCCCGTCAAAGGAGATGTTTCATTTTGGGCCAGCACTATGTACCATACATAGAAAAATAGGGAAAAAATATTGCATTTTCTTAAAAATACAAATAAATTAATCTGCAGAAGATTACAGCTGTACCATCAAATTATTATTTTTAAATATCTAACCCTATTTTTGGAGCAGTCATGTCAAAAAGATACTAAATGTCACTCTGTTCTGAGTTTCAATCGAGTAACATATTATATAGGCCGTCTGAAATGGTTTAATGACTGATGCCTTAAATAGTACATGAAAATCTGTTTACCTTCCAAAGGAATCGTGGAATTGGCTGACTGTTTTGATTTCTGTCTGTGAAGAAATTGCTTGTTCCTTCTTGATCGTAGACGCTAGGAAGTCTCAACTCCTTTGCTGTCCCCGTCCAAATTAACAGTGATTTGGTTTCACTCTTTGCATAGTCTCTCACACTCTGTTCCATGTCATGCCAGTTCTAAAATAGTTTTAAGTAAAACTCATTAAACTGAACAAAAAAATGCGCAGGAGTTCTAATTATATAAGTACAATACCCTGTGTAGCACTTAACTATAATGGGTAAGCGTGACGCTTATCATCAGGCGAGCAACTTGCTCGTCCCGTTTCATAATAACATAAAAAAGAGCATAAAAAATGCGAAGCCGCGAGACCCAACTAGCACTAGATAAATATCACTTACGTCTGCATTACAAGAGCTCCATTGTGGTACAACATTCAGATAGCTGTACGTTGATTTTTGGGCAAGTCCAGGAAATACGTCCCTTGGATTCACAAGCTGTCGTTTTGCAAAGCAGCATTTGTCTTCACTGTGGAACCATCTACCCAACCATGACGATATGGTGTTAATTTGAGTGCCGCAATCGTACAACTGTTCGAAATTCACATAAAATTCGTTGCCATCTAACCAGGTTACGTCTTTATTCTCCTCATAGTTCAGAGAATTTTCCATTATATGAAAAGAGTATAATGGATAATTGTTGATTTTGTCCATACAAATTTCGTACACATCGATGCGATTATCGTCAAGCAGGATACTGTCCTTTTTTAGTTCATATCCCAATTTAACTATCTCTGTTTCCCCATGACCTAATGCCATACATGGGTCTCCAGTTCTTTTTAATGTATGCGATATTTCCTCTTTACATTCAATATCTGCGTAGTTGTACTTTTGACCATTTATTAACATTGTTGTTCCGCCAGCGCAAAATGCTGCGACATACCGGTTCGGGAACAATTTGAATGTACTGGGACAGTGTAAAATCAATTCATACCCTTTTGGAAACATGATAGTATGCTCATTAGTATTTTCAAAGGAAGGCCATTCTAAATTAGATGTGACCATTAATGGCTGGAATTGTGTCAGTTTATCTCGTCTTATATAGCAATCTGAAATCATAAAAGTCACATGAAGTTTTTAATCATTCTTAGAATGTAAAGAATTTATTGATGTTTGCAAAGGTCTCTCGTCTGACTCAAATGGGTGACGATATTACTACACCATTACGGCTTCAAATCTAAATCAAATTAAATCAAAATTGTTTATTCACATGGGCCCCAAAGAGGCACTCATGGATGTTAATGATTCTACTGCCAGATTAAAAAAAAATGTTTAGGTGTTTGAATAAAATTAAAGATAAATTCTCTTATTCATGAATAGAGAAAACTACAGTTACAATATGTTTTGACTGATGCGAAATGTTATGCGTCAAAATAAAACTAAACAATTTTAACTATAGAAAGCACATAATTACGACCCAGTTGGCGCAGTGAACAGGTATCCACCCTCTGCGCCGTGGGTCCTGGGTTCGATTCCCGGCAGGAGCACAAATTCTTTCCCAAGGGATATTTGTGTTTCTGGTTCTGGGTGTAATGTGTGTGTGATGTGAATGTTTCCGGAACCCACGATACAAGTCTTTTAACTTAGTGTGTACTGTGAGTGTGAATGCGTTAGTTTTTGTTTTTTAAAAAAATTACATTTTCGGAAACATTCACATCACATACACAATCACGAGCAGAACTAGAACACTTTTGGAAAGAAAACTTGTGTTGCCTTCGGGAATTGAAATCCGATACCTACTTATACAGCCAGATAAGCTAACGGGCAGTTCTGATAGAACATTTTATCTTGTTGGAATAGTATTTACCTCTTGTACTTGCTTCAAATGATCTAGTAATGTTGCCATATACATTTTCGACTTCACATTTGTACTGTCCTGGGCTGGCCATTGCTGTCAATTCAAATACAAACTTTGTCGTTCTGAGCTGTTCATCGTTGTAATACCAAGTCACCTGAAATATAAACATATTTGTTCAAGAATCACAGCTACAATTTTTACTGAAAATAATATTGTAAATTAATATTTTAGTGATTAATAAATTGTACTCTTTACTGATTGCTGACGAGTTGACAGCAAGGAAATCCTTCAAAATATAGATTTTGATCATTTTATCATAAAATGATTGTATGTAAATCATATTTGGAAAATCCACCGAAAATCGCACTAGCGTGAATCCGAGGCTGGCTGCTAGTCAAAAATATTTATTCTCGAAGTACAAAAAGGCATTACTAAAATTAAATTTTAAAGACTCATATACAGTGGTACCATTTTGGTATTGGTCAAACATTAGTCTATTGTGTGTACAGGTAATAAATACTTCAAAAAGTTTTTTTTTTTAAATCAAGCTCTTACCAGTTGTTAATAAATAAGGACTAAAAAGTTATATACGCAGAGAATTTGTCAAAACGAATCAAACGAGCCCAAACTCGATGAGTTTATCTTGTTTAGTTCAGAAGTTTATATGGCCATCTTCCGTCTTCGTCATCAGATCTACTTCATGGTACCATATCATTGTATTGCCACCAAAAAAATGTGTTCTTGTTTAGTACACCAAATTTGAGTCCAATCGGACATCGGGAAGTGGGTCAAAATCAAAATCAGATTTTGCAATAAAATTAATTTTAATTGCAAGATCTGATTACAGACCAACAGATAGACAACAGGACAGGTGACAAACTAAATAAAAGCTTGCAAAAATAAGTAAAAACTAACCCTTGGTTGTGGTACACCTCTAGCGTGGCAACTAAGATACACTGGAGGCCCCTCTACCAACTCTATAGTTTCTTCTTCTTTTGTAGTAAACTCTGGTTTTTTTCCAACAATCAAATCTATGCTTTGTGTCGTTGACTTGAAGAAATTGCTGACTCGGCAGGCGTAGAGGCCAGAATCACTACTTGTGGGGTTCAGCAGTAGTAATTCTCCAGTGTGAATTAATTTCCTATTCTGGAATAAAATCACTCTTTCAAAGATAATCGGGCAGCCGGGGGCAATCTTTTGATTATACATTATTTTATATTTATTTTGATATGAATCTTTATTGGGCAAAAGTACAAAGGGTAGACTTAACGCTAAAAGCAGTATGCCAATCAATCACGCATGTGTAAAAAAGCGGTCGCTATAGGCAAGCAACCAAAACAAAATAAAAACCCAATGATACGAGATACGAGTATATAAAATAGTACACATATAGAGCAATATCCCGCGACGATCAGATTATTTTATAAAAGCTGAAAGATTTTTCATGTATGTCCCCAATACTCTTAAAAATAATAACTCTTATTGTAACATTTCATGAAAATATACCGTGGTCAATTGTATTAACGGATTAACACAATGTTACATAAACATACATAATGTAAACTGCAGCGATGTTAAACAATAACTTAGTAAGTCAAGAAGGAGCACCGATTGCCCCGAAACTAGTCTGGCAACAAGCGAGGAATCCTTACAGTGACTTTTACTTATTCCAATTATCATAATTTACTTACTAACAACGACTTACTTTATACCAGCGAAGTTGATCCGTTATTCTGTGTGGAATAGTGCAATTTATCTGTCTTGGAATGCCTTCTTCAATATTCACAGTTTTAGGACGACCCAGTGGTGATGGAGATGCTAAAAACATAGTATACATATAGTTAAGTAGCCATAGCAGACTTAGTAAAATTATATTTTATCTGGTAATAGAATCATTAACTTTCATGAGTGCCTCTTTGGGGCCCATGTGAATAAACAATTTTGATTTTGATATTGATATATTAACACTTTCGAACTGCCCGTAGACTTACTAGTTAGGAATCTCGAATACATCAACTAAATTATCAGGGAAAATATAGCATTAGGAAAAAAAAAGTAGAACAAAATTTGCTAAGAGTTAGAATAGAAATCAGGGTCTGAGAGATTTCTTATATTTTACAAATTAACCTGTATATCTACCGATCCGCATCAAGGTCCGTATACTCGTTGAATTTGTTTAGTAGAATTACGTCCTTCAGTCATTTTGTTAAAGTTTCAAATTGCTTATCTTTGTGAGACGATAGCAAGATACAGAGTGCTTTCCTGACTACAGAGGTAGCCCATATCCTTACCTAACGCTGCTTAACATGTTGACTGTATCTCTTCGGTAAATGAAAATAAGGTTGAATTTCAACTTACTCTCCACTGTTACTTCGTATGTATCGCGAGCACTTCCATAATCGTTGGAAGCTTCACACGCGTAGTCACCTTGTGCGTCTTTAGGAACGTTTGTGATGAATAGCGTATCGTCTAGCAAAAAATACGTTGAATCTGTAAAAAAATCAAAATAAACTAAACATATTAGGGTAAGTTAACATAACATAAGAAAATAGAAAATGCGCACAGCTCTCTATCGCAAAAAAGGTTGAGTGCATGAAAAATTTTTTTAAAATAAAATTTGTCGCAAATATAATGCTCTACTATTTTTATAATAGATGTTTATATCATTGGAGCAACAGAAACCGAGATAATCGCGAAAAACTTTTATGATGTTCGGCCTTGAATAACTTACAATGCAGATACGAGACTTTATGAAACTTTTTAGACGACTTTTAGAACGCTAAAATGAAGGCATATACGTAGCTTGATTGCCTATTTGACTGGACTACTCGACAAAGCACTACGTTCGTCACCTTGACTTGTTATAAATCTATTTGCCTTGTGCCACTTAACTGGAAAAAATATGCGGGGTAGTCTTTGGGGACTGCCGATAGAAGTGAAAAGTTTATTATATGGAATTGCGAGGTATCGAGTAAACTTAACGTAACCATTATAAGTTGATCCTCGATCGTGATCAATATGTATCGCGCGTAGAGCTCAACAAATATTTGCCGTTCGGTGACGATGACGCGAGTTCCATGATTTTTGTGGGTGTTATACTAATTCGCCCAAAAAGTGCTCAACGCGGCTAAAGAAGTTTTCACTTGAACATTGCCCTTCTATCCGAAATATAGTTATGTTAGCACTCTTCTACATGGTAGTTCAATGTCTAGCAGTGCTGTGGTACTTTTCTGGTGCTCACGACACAAGTCATCGAACTTAGTGTGGGGCTGTGAGTGTGAAATAGTGTGAAAGCATTTGTTTGTTTGTTTGTCTACTCACCCAATGCCAGGTTTTCGTAATCTTTGTACCAAGTTATAATGGGTTTTGGACGTCCAGTTGCTCGACATCTTATGCTCAACACTAGGTCTCCTTCCACAGCAGTGAACCTTTTAGTTTTATACGTGTTTTCTATTGTTGGTGGTGCTGAAAGTAAAATTAAGTTATCATGCTTTTTGTTTGTCCCAAGCCTTCTCTCAAAGTTTAAACTTATTTGGATGAAATTGAATAAGCAGATAAGTTAAGGGTGATCCTCAGAGTAATTTTCCTACGAGATAGACATGCCCTAGTGCAGGGGCCTCCAGTAACTGTTTTATAGCAATAATCCAGTTTATATCTACGTAAGCAGTTATTAACTGGTGTCTTTTGGTTTAAAAAATAAGTCAATAGTTGATAGAAAAAGTAATTAAATATAGTAAAAAGATCGCTAAACTTTAATATTAGTATATTTAACAATTAAACGCAAGCAAAACTTAAAAAAACCGACTTCACCGCTTTATCTTCAGAACCTTTTTTTTTTTTTCGACTGCCTAACTACGGGCCAATTGCCTATATTTCCTAAAACTAAACTAAAACTATGTTCAGCTAAGAACTAAGTTACCTACAAGACATCGATCTTATAGGTAACTCAAGTGCTCAAGCCCACTACCAGTGGGTACCTTGATCAGATTTAATGTATTAAACACGCACTATTGACGATATTTCAAGAACTATTGATCAGAACTTGATCAAATTTGAATGGGACCAATTCGAAAGCAATAACTATCAAACTAAAAAAAATTTTCGAAATCGGCTCACGTGGAGAGAAGTTATGAGGTAACACACATAAAAAAAATTTAAAAAAAAATTACAGCCGACTTGAGTACCTCCTCCTTTTTTGGGAAGTCGGTAAAAAATGCCTATGATCACCAATATTAAAAAGAATTCGAAAATTTTATGAATGAAGGAATTATTTTTTAACCTTTCAAGGGTAAAGACTCACCGATAATATGAATTTCGTAAGTTAAATATTGGTAGCTTTCAGAATTGCGCGCCGTACAAGTGTAATAACCTTCATCATTCACTTGAATGTGTTCCAATAGCAATATTCCATCTCCATTTGACCTAAAAACATATATAAAAAAACGTATATAAAAATGTTACATGTTATATAAATGTAACATTTTTATATAACACCATTATATCAGGTAATAAATTTGAAAAAAACTCAACTCAATTTTTTTTTCCTTATTGGTAAGTAAACGATGGCGCAGACAGTTAAGTAGTAACTGTCAATTAAACTATGGCAAATCTTAGACAGCTGCTAAAATAATTGCTTATGACCGCTACGAGTAAGCGCTACGGAATCATTGAACTAACATGTGACGAGGGGTCACGAGAGGTCACAGCTGTTCATGAATTTCGAGAATGTTAGTCTCGTATTAAAATGCATTCCTCAGGCCCTCTTGTCATGTCTATAAAAAATTATAATAAGTTACCGGAAATCATTAAAAACATATTACTCAATTGACGAATATCTAAATGATAAATTTTGACAAAAAATTGACATAATTATATTTAATATTTTATCTTTATTTTCTTATTATTATTATTACTTCTTGACATTAATCTAATAGTAATAATAATACATATTTTCTATTACAATATTAAATTGAATAATTACTATAACGAAATGATAAACACAAATATTATATAATATTTCTTATGTAGTATTTGTGTTTATTTCTTATCTGTCAACAAAACCTAGCAGTCCTCCTCTCTTCTAAGATTATTGCGGTGCCCCACAGGGTCTATATAGAACTGTTCTCCTAAAAAGCACCTGTATATTACTATTATAACATAGATTGCAATAAATAAATGAATATGAATACTTACCTACCTAGGTAGATGTAGGTGTAAGATACTGCTAATACCTAAGTAGGTCAATGAAATTTAAACATTTGTTTAGCAGTAAAATCAACATTTACTGGGAGTAGGTAAATGTATTTTAAATCCTATGTATCCAAGTTTTAAGGTCTGTTAAATTTAGAAAGCGTTTCTTTTGATAGAATAGAGACGAAGCGTATTGGCTAGGGCAGTACAGTCTTTGGCGGATGTACAGCAAAAACGATCGTGAATAATTCTTTTTTTATTCTCGATAGGCAAGCATTTGACCACTATCTTAACTAATGGAAAGTAACGATGTGGTCGAAGATGGAGCATGCTTGCCTAGAAGATACCTGTTCACTTGAGATTTAAAGACTCCTAGATTGTACTTAACGGGGAACACAGACTCGGGCGAAGAATTCAATTTCTTAGCAGTTCCTTCTTTAGTGTTAATTTCCTTCTTACTTCGAAATAAAAAATGTTCAGTTAAAAGTGTCATCAAAATTTAAGTTGCCTACACCAATAAAAGAGGAAACTTTACGTTTTTAAATCTAAGTAATGCATCAAGTTTATACCTGATACAACATGGTTTTACTTACTTTTTTTTTACAGAAAATAGCCAAGTGTAAGCTAGGTCGCAAGCCTATTTGTATTCTACCGTTTACATTTTGGAAAGTGTTCGCAGGAATTACACGAGTTAGTTCCTCCATGTCTATTTTACCATCTAAGTAACAACATAATAAGCTGTCAAACGCCTTCCATATATGGTTGACATACCTACAGTTTGCTCGAAGCGTTTCGCTTCTACGTTTATCAGCCGTACTGCAATGGAGTGGAACTCATTGCCCGCGTCTTTGTTCTCAGAATCTGAGAGTCTTTAAAATAGAAAATCATTAATAAAAATACCCCTTACTTGATTGTCTTCTGAAATTTCTTATTACGGTCCAAGCTATTGTACAACCATTCTATTTTTGGCTTAGGATAGCCTTTGGCTTCACACAACAAGGGTTTGTCACTTCCCACTTGTACATCCATCGTAGTTTCATCAGGCTCCGTTATATTTACTGGAACTATAATAACAATCAAAGTTTATTATTAATAGTAATAATAATACATTTATTTACAAATTATTTTGAGCTTTACTTGCTGTCTGTACTTAATAATTTTGTCGTCGAGCGCAGTGAAATAAATGTACTGGCTTATATTATTTTAAATAAAAGTCAGAAAAAGTGTTCGTGGAGCGCAGTGGCATAACCCATTCCAGATAATCTCAAACATATCTTATATTTATTTATTTATTTAAAAACTTCATGCACAAATACTATGTACATAGGAGGACTTAATGCTACAGCATTTTCTGCCAGTCATCCTGCTATTTCAGGAGATATATCGGCGTGCAATAAATGAAGCTATACAATGAAAAAAAGGTTCAGAAATCTAAACTTAATTTTAAGAATATATATATATGTGTATATGAAAATGTAATACATAAACTTATATTATGTGTGTTAGTGCGTGTAGGAGTGATTTGTGAAGGTTATTGTGTGTACATATGTGTTGTGAGTAAATAGTAAAAATGTTGAAGTCAACTGAGTGCAGTCATGTTAGTAAATAAATAAGTTGGTGCTTAATCCCTAACCCCCATGAATATGTTTTTTTTCTGCTGCATAATATTAAGAATCAAAAAGGATTGCCCTCTTCGGGGCCCATGTAAATTAACGGTTTTGATTTTCATTGAAAATTTAGGCAAAATTATGAATATTATAGATAAATAACATAATAAATAGGTGTTCAATATGCCTACTAGATTTTTATACCACCAACGCAAAAAGAGAGGTAGTATTTAGGTTTAACGGGTGTATCTGTAATAGAACTGTTTATATTAATAAAACAGTGAGTTACAATTTACTATACAGCCCGGATGAAACTATTTTATGCAAAATTCAAATCAAATCAAATTAAAATCGTTTATTTACATGGACACCCCCAAAGAGGCACTCATGAAATTAATGACTCTACTGCCAGATTCGCAAAATTACAGCCATCTCGAGAAGAACCTGGCAAGACACTCGGCGCCGCATTTTTTTTGAATAATTCCTTAACACTTATACATAATTATATTAACCTAGGTATATTTTTATTATGTTGTCGCAATAAAATGCTTGCGCAGTTTGCCTCCATGCATCCTTGTCATTAATGTAGTCGATCGTTTTATAATAAGCTTTCTACTTTAGTATTTAGTCGATTTGAACTTTCCCAGTGGTAGTTTTTTTCAATTTTTGGAAATTATATTAATTAATTATTTTTATTATTTTAATTTTTGTTCCCCGAACTGTACAATCTGGGAGTCTTCAAGTTAAGAGTAAATAAGTACCTTCTAGGCAAGCATGCTACATCTTCGGCCACATCATCACTTTCCATCAGGTGAGATTGTGGTCAAATGCTTGCCGACCAAACATAAAAAAAAAAAAAATACAATCTAATTACAATGATTTCTCTAATTATGTTTAACAATAGCATATGAATATAAATGCAATCAGTGAGTCGATTTATTTGAAAAGGCTCCGAAAAAAAAAAGGTATACTTGTTTAAATGTTTTGATTTTTTTTGTTTGAAAGGCGACTTAATAAAGAAGAAATAAAAAATATATTTATTGCTACTGTAAAAAAGGAAAAATACATCAAATTAAACCATAACCTTTACTATATACTTTATAGATATACCTTTACTATATAAGAGTTCTTAACTTTAACAACAACAACAAACAAACGCATTCACACTCACAGCCCCGCACTAAGTTTAAAGACTTCTATCGTGGGTGCCGGCAACATTCACATCACATACACATTACACCCAGAACCGGAAGCACAAATATCCCTTGGGAAGGAATTTGTGCTCCTGCCAGGAATCGAACCCAGGACCCACGGCGCAGAGGGCGGACACCTGTCCACTTCTATTATGAATATATATGTTCCGCTTGACATATAATATTTTATCAGTTGACACTGGCTAAATGCACAAGATAGCGGAGCCAAAATTAAAAAAAAAGATGTATGTTTACTTACTATACACAAACACATTAACAGTCTTAGTATCGGTGCCGAGTCCATTTGTAGCATTGCAGGTATATAAGCCACTATCCGATAGCTCCACAGTAAGGCTGTAAAAGAGAACAAAACTAATATAAACATAAAATCTTCCACACTCACAGACCCACATTAAATTTATCGTCTTTTTTCGTGAATGGTGGACTCATTCACATCACTAGAACTAGAAACCAAATACGGTGTTCCGGCAGTTATCCTTGAGAGCCTGCGTATTCCAGGTCTAGTGTGTTTACCAGCTTCGATCACATCGTCACTTACCATCAGGTGAGATAGTGGTCAAACACTAGCCTGTCACAAATAAAAAAAAAAAAAAGAATAATAATTATTTACCTAACGGAGCAAAAATATCGATGGAAATTATTTTAATATTATAATAATTATTTGTAACGATTATTTTTTTTGTTTCAGATATATATATATATATATATATATATATATATATATATATATATATATATTGTTTTGTGTTGTCATTAAAAAAATAACATTCACTTGACACCACCAAAAATATTCAGATTCAGATTGTTAATTGCCTCGATATATACAGTACAAGGTGTTACATTCCAAAAGGTACAAAGTCTCATATGGACCCTGTTGGGCGCAGCTACTTAAGAGAGAAGAGGACGCAATCATTATTATAAAATTTTAATATTATCTTTTAAATAGTCATGTATTGAGTAGTATGCTTTCATTATTAATGATTGTTTTAGGTTTTTCAGGAATTTAGTGCCATTTATTTCATTTGTAAGGTCTGCTGGTAGCTTATTATATATCCTTACATACATGTGCAATGTACCTACTAGCAGAGTGCATCTGCAGTCGAGATGTAGGTATCAATAACCGGTTACAGTGACGAAATGCTAATTTACTTTTTAACTGTTGTCGAGTTTTATATAAGTCGGGATTATTACGTACGAATTTACAAATTTAAAAAATGTATATGCTTGTCAAGGTACAGATTTTATATTTTATAAAATGAGGTTTACAACTGTCCGTCTGTTCAATATTAACCAAGATATGTATGAGTTTTTTCTGCATAATAAATACTTGAGTTGCAGCACTGCTATTTCCCCATAAAAGGACCCCATAGCTCAACCTTGAGTGAGCAAGCGCATAGTATGTCGCGTCAGCTGTATTTTAATTTCGCGAAGGACGTATATGATAGATGATAGCTTAGCTTTAATTTTCATAACGGTTGACAGTTTATAATTAATTCTCGCACGGTCCGGGCATGATTGTCATCACAGGCGATTATAGAACGTATCTTGTAGCGAATAGGAGCTCGTTTATCGGAGTAAAACTATGGCGGTTACGCAAGGTCGCGAAATGATATTTTTAGAAAAAATATTGATTTTTAACGAAATAATAAGTCACAACCGCTGCAGCAGTTTTGGTATAAACAACAATTACTTGTTAATAGTTAAACAAGTCAATATACAAAAAAAAGTCTACAAAAGATGTGAACCTACTTTTTATGTAATCCCCTTTTAATTTTCTTAATTTTGATACCGTACTATGATTACTTACGATAAGTTTGCTTAATTTTCTACCGACTTCACAAAAAAGGAGGTGGTACTCAATTCGACTGTTTTTTTTTCATATATGTTACCTTATATTGTCTTCTTTCCACGTGAACCGATATTGAAGATTTTTAAGTTTGAAAGCTGGTGCTTTACCATTGGTTCCATTTAAATTTGGTCAAGATCTGATCAGTAGTTTTTGAGTTTTCGTCAATAATGCGTGTTTAATACATTGAATTTGATCAAGGTTCCGAAGATAAAGCGGTTTTATTTAAGGTTTTGCTTGCGTTTAATTATTTTTCTAACGTATTACTATCTTGCGCCAACCATTTTGTTTTTTTTTCCAGACACCTATCTAAGAATACTTGAGTTTTTAAGACGAATATAACGATACCATAACTGTCGAAATTATTCCAGCCGTTTGGAAGATTGGAGAAGAAGAGCCGGTGGTAATAAAGAAATTTTCAAATATACATACATACAAGATAGGACTACGAATACCTAACCTTTCCTAGGTAGTCGGCTAAATAGGAATTATCTAAAACAAGACGTGCCTCGCGGCTTCGCCTGCGTAAATTAAGTTTAAAAGTAGCCTATGTGTTAGTCGGGAACCTAAACTATCCACATTCTAAATTTCATCAAAATCGATTATCCCTACTGTTAGGAGTCTTTTTAAAGAATAAAATAATACTAGAATAAGATTTTTAAACAACCGTCGGGTTTGGAAGTAGGATGAAGACTGGTTCGGACAGGAAGAGTGGTTCTGGACGGGTAGCTGAATACAATGGCTAGAAATTGGTGATTAGGGGGAAATAGGGATAAGTCTGCAATAGGGCGCAATTAACATGTATAACAGTACGGAGATACGTGGTAACAAACATTCACACACACACAAACTTTCGCATTTATAATATTATAGTAGGATGTACAAACCTTAAGGTATAGTCCTTAGAAATTGTAAACCTTCCACTGCTATGTATTTCTTCTTCGTCTTTGTACCAGGTAACGTTGGGGGAAGGACCACCGTCAACGTTACAACTAATGGAGATTGCAGAACCAGCTCTGGCTTTCTTTAATTTTGTACCCACTTCGATTGTTGGAGGATCTGTAAAAATAAAAATATAATGTCCTGGCCTTGCCCCGAGGCTTCGCCCGCGTTTCTCAAGTAAAAAATATTTAAAAAATAAAACGCTTTCACACTAACAGCCCGACACTAAGCTCAAAGACTTGTGTCGTGGAAGCCGGAAACATTCAAATCACACACACAATCAAAACCAGAACCAGAAACACAAGTTTTCCATGGGGAAACATGTTGTGTTCCTGCCGGAAATCCAAGCCAATACTACTGCTTAGTACGCACACCCAACTGAGCCAACGGGCAGTTTGTATAAAAGTAGTCTATGCGTTAATCATAGCCATCTGCATTCCAAATTTCCTCTAAATCCGTTCAGCCGTTTCAGGAACAGGAACTTCTAAATTCGCGGCAGCAGCATGAATATTGAGTTGTGATGAATTAAAGTACCTAAAAAATTATGTCATTTGCAACCCTATTTCATTAGGACCTAGACAGTGGTAGCCACAACAAAGGTCAACGTCACGCACCGTAGATTTAACCGTAGGGTTGTCAAAAATTTTGAAAAACACATTTTTTATTTTTTATGGAAAATAAAATCTCCGATTTTGGCTTCCGTTTTCTGGCAGACGATTTCTGGCACATACAGGTTATATACAAATATAAAAAAATCACTTACATTCAACAATTAACCTGATTGTGTGCTCATCTCTGCCAATTTCATTATGAGCCTCACAGCGGTAAGTGCCCGTGTTATATTTCGCAGCGTATCTTACTACAATGCTTTCCTTGTCATTCCATTCTTCAAGTTCATCTTCTTCATCCGACTCTGTAGTCTCCATATTGTGGTACCATCTGATTGAAGGTTTTGGCTTGCCTTTTATAATTCTAAAATGTTCAAAATTAATTAAGTTAAATAGCAATTGATAAATTATTTGTTTTATTAACAATCTTATCCATCTATATATCTATATACATATATAAAAATCCCAGTTACACCTTCGGCCGCATCATCACTTTCCATCAGGTGAGATAGAGGTCAAATGCTTGCCTATTGCACATGATAAAAAATAAAAATAAATACAATTGACTTTTGTCAGTCTCACAAAAACTCGAAAACTGCTTGACTGATTATTTTTTTTGTTGTGTTTTTAATTAGCAGGGCAAGGTTTTGTATGTTTTTTTTAATCTTCCGGAAATTGCTACCGCGCGAAACCGGGGCGGATCGCTAGTACATATTAAAAGGTAATATCTGAAATGACAGATTACATTTTGTTTGTTTTTTTTTCTTAAGATAGCTTTTTTCGTGGGAGGGAAAATGCCTAGCATTTCCTGTCTCTTCAGGGGGAACCTCGAACCCACTTAAAACCTACCAATGAGCAGTTCCTCTAAGATAGGGCAAGATAGGGTCGCGCTAGCAGTCACTATCCGAATGCAAACCGGACCACTGCGCCCATGGAGGGGAGACCTTGCTCACCAAGGCCATCCATATGGTGTGGCCTTGGTGAGGCCCGCAAACCGGCTGAGAGTCTCCTGACTCTGCCTACTAGATAGTTACACTAGGTAACCCTGAGTAACATAGACTATGTTCTATTACGATAAAACTTAGTGTCAGTCTGAAATAACAATATTTGTAATACAAAAAGTTGCCGCTTTATCGATGTACGCTGACTTGGCTGACTTTTGAAGATCTTTGGACTTTTAACGTTATGTTTTAAATAATATATTTAAATTTTCAAATGATTACATACAATACACAACTCAAAAATTTACTTACGTGCAGTTTATGAAAGTTGAAGAACCCCTTTTAACGGAAACAGCATTAACATCTTTGGCAATAATTGGAGGTTCTGTGAAAATAAAATTGATATTTTAAGTACTTTAGTAGTTCCCCTTGAACTGAGTCCACACGATTACATTTAGCCGTACATAATAGAATTTTGTATTTTTAATTCAAAGATGGCTATAACTAAAATATATTATAAAGTATCTTTCTTTTTAAAATATGTAGCCGTTTTTGAGATAGTTTCCTCCAAAAAAGGTCTAAAAACCGTCATTTCGGTGTCCTACCAAATTGTTATCTACAAAAATCTTTTCAATGGAATTGTACTTACTTTTTTTTTACTGTTTTTTAATGATATCCCACACGCGCAGAAAAGCAATTTTGCCAATTAAAATAATTTAAATGCCCCTGCTATATATTGGCAATGTTAGCTTTGAGATAAGTACTTACATTCTTTTTATTCTCTGAGAATTAGAAGTGATTCACTTGTATAGTTTACACGCTAAATGTCTCACAGGCAGAAGGACGGACAAAGTGCTGAACTACCCAAGTCAAGTGACCAAGAGACCTCGCTTTGCTCGGTCAATAACTAAGTCATATAACTTTATAAATAACTTGGTCGTCTTCATTTGTGTTTGATACGGGATATTTCTTTCGTGATCAATAAACTTCTAAAAGTGGCGAAATGTTGAGCTCTCCATCGAAAATAGCATGTCCATTACACATGTAAATATTTATTTACGCAAATTAATTTATTTACATAATTGGAATCAAAAATGAATATAATAAATTAGTTAATTTAATGTTTGTTTTTATGGATTTCCGAAAAGCCTATATAATTTTTTTTTTCCCAATTACTAAGTTCGATTAATAATATTTGCTTAGTGAAGGCACTTACCTACACCTGTGACGATAATATATTTATGTACAAATTTCCTTGTGTCATCATTTCTAGCTTCACACATATATTCTCCTTTATCAGATAGTGTCGTGTTTTTTATTGTAATGACAGATTTATTATGAGACATTTCGATATTTCCACCGGGCAGCAACGGGTTACCATTTTTATACCAAGATATTTCAGCTGGTGGGTAAGCTTCGACCATGCAGGTTACCTTGCCCTCCTTTTCATACTCTATTGTTATGTCTGTAAACAAAAATTGTTAATAATATAAAAAATATAATTGAAAACATCTGGTAGGACATAAAAATTTAAAATAGACGAAATAAGAACCCAAAGGAAGTTTCCCAACCAACAGACGTAAGTCATAATCTTAGCTAATTTACCTAGTAATAGTTTTAAAAGTTTTTAAAACCTAGCTTTTTCCAGTTGTAAATAAAAATGGAGTAAAAGTTAAATAGCAAAGAACTTCAAGACGAATCCTAACTCGTTGGGTTTATCTTATTTAGTTTAGAAGTTCCTATGGCCATCTTCCGTCTCCATCATCAGACTAGCTCCATGGTACCATATCATTGTATTGTCACTGAAGATACGTACAAAAAATGTGAGTCCGATTGGACATCGGGAAGTAAATCTAGTTTACCTCGCAAGAATATAATAATGTAATCAAATACAGGCCGACAAATAGATAGAAAATGGGACAGTTGAATCTTAATACAAGCTTGTTAAAAGAATGATTATCCAAAACGTTTGATTTGTTACTAGAAATAATTTAAATGTTTCAATCTCATGATATTGTGAAAGACTGATATACGAGCTATTGTAGAAATAACCCGCAACATCATCTATCTTCTATCTTCTAAATATATATAACTCAAAGGTAGTAGTTATCACTATGTTAGTAAGTTGACTGACTGACTGACATAGTGATCTATCAACGCACAGCCCAAACCACTGGACGGATCGGGCTGAAATTTGGCATGCAGGTAGATGTTATGACTTAGGCATCCGCTAAGAAAGGATTTTGATTAATTCTACCCCCAAGGGGATAAAATAGGGTATGAAAGTTTGTATGAAACTTTGTCAATTTTAAAATGATACTTCTTAACGCGAGCTAAGCCGCGGGCAAAAGCTAGTCTTATATATAAATATATATAACTCAAAGGTGACTGACTGACTGACATAGTGATCTATCAACGCACAGCCCAAACCACTTTACGGATCGGGCTGAAATCTGGCATGCAGGTAGATGTTATGACGTAGGCATCCGCTAAGAAAGGATTTTGATTAATTCTACCCCCAAGGGGATAAAATAGGGGATGAAAGTTTGTATGAAACTTTGTCAATTTTAAAATAATACTTCTTAACGCGAGCGAAGCCGCGGGCAAAAGCTAGTCATGTATATAATTCTAGGAGACACACAGACACATAAAAGTGACAAAAGCTTCTAACTCAATAGCACCCTTTCTTTATTATTAAAATACCTTTGTATCACATAATTAAAATATATATACTTACTTTTATTTTTTGACGTTTCCAAAATGTTGAAGAATCTTTTTGGTATTGTTTCAACTGTTACTTCTGCAGCATTCCAACCATGTTGATTGCTAGCTGAGCATTCATACGTAGCATTTATGCTAACTATATCAATGTTTAGAATGCTTATGTAGTCGTATGGGAGGTTAAATACAGAAACCTGGAAAATTTAATAAATTTAAGAATATTTAGTTCTAAAATACAACTGGATCATACATAACAATGTAATTATGCTCAAAATATAGATGTTTTAAAACTCTTCCAGCCACACAGAAAAGAGAAAAGAATTATAGATCATTCTCCATCTTTTTATTTTTTATGCCCGATAGGCAAGCATTTGATCTCAATCTTATCTGATGGAAAGTGATGATGCGGCCGAAGATGTAACATGCTTGTCTAGAAGGTATTTATTCACTCTTGACTTGAAGACTCCCAGATTATACCGTTCGGGGAACAAAGACGAAGGCAATGAGTTCCACTCCTTCGCAGTACGGATGATAAACGTAGAAGCGAAACGCTTTGAGCAAACTGGAGGTATGTCAACGATATATGGCGTTTGACTGTTTGTTTTGTTGTTAGATGGTAAAATGTTGAATGGGTTTACCTAGATTTACGCGTCTACGACGCTTTACCGTGAGTGTTATAAACAAGAATTAAAAATATATAAACGTTACGATATTATTTACGAACCAATTTCAAATACTAATTTTTTACTACTGTCTTATGATTTGTTTTTGAATAATAACTAATAAAAGAGATGATAATAAAAACATTACATTGCCAGGAAGAGTCACTCCGGTGTCTTTGTTTTTCCATACAATATTCGGTTTAGGGTACCCGTTGATTGTGCAGATAACATGTAACGGTTTTTCGAACTCCGCAGTTATTTTAGCATCGCCTTCAATAACTACCGTCGGTGCTTTATTTTGTATTATTTCACCTGGATAATTTAAAAATATATTAATGATGACAACAGCGTTTTTTAACTGTAATTTTCTGACAAAAATAATACTATTATGTTATTTTCACCTGGTAATAGTTTCTGGATTTCTACTGGAGTCAATGACATTCTCATCAAGTTTGTTTTTGTTTTTGGATCGTAGCCAACAATCTGAAAAATAAGGACATTGTTGGTTGAGCGTTCGCCTTCTTAGCACCCCTATCGGGTTCGATTCCCGGCGTGAACACAAATTTTCTCCACAAGGAGAATTTGTGTTTCTGGTTCTGGGTAAGATTATATGCATGTTTCCAGCACCCACGACACAAGTCATCGAACTTAATCTGTAGATGTGAAAGCATTTATGTTCATGTGTTATAAACATGGTGGACATTTGATGTTTCGTATTTGTTTATACAACATTTTTAACATGAATTTGCTTAACATATCTCACAATAATGATTATTGACTACTGACCTCTATCCAAAACATAGTCTCGGGTGGATAAAATGGTTCAGTCGTGTAGAAATTAGTTTCATTGTTAATTAATGTCAATGGATACTCCTGATCATTCATGGTTTTCTTGTCCATACCGAGTAATCTCACAGATTTCAATTCAATGTCGCCTTCAACAAGCTGAATTGATAAGTAAGATTTAGTATCTGAAAGAAATAATTAAAATTCATGTTAATTTTTTTCGTCATTTTTATGATGACACCCACAGTCAATAAAATTTTGACACTCAGAATTTTCACTTATTTTTATATCTTTAATTTTTTCTGTTTTGATATTTTTTTAGGTTTCTCCATCGTCGACCACATCGTCGCTTGCCATCAAGTGAGATAGTGGTCAAAAGAATGCCTACATTGAATAAAAAAAACAAAAAAAGGTATCACAAAATGAAAATGTCTTTATGGACACATACTTGTGACATATATATTTTTTTAATTCATCATATAGTATATGATTTTAATGAAGTCTCGCTATAATAATTACGATGAATAAACATTCCAATGTTTTGTCATTAATATCTATTATTAATTTACTTTTCTCCTTATTTATAAAAATAAAAAACGATCTTATCGATTGTTTCGACCTCTCGAGTTGACCAAATTGATTTTTTTTTAAATATTATACTATTCATATGAGCTCTGTTTTGACCTACTTGGTAAGGGTCTTGTAGTGGTGCTGTTGATAGACGATGGCTTATAAATGGAGAATCCATGTCGAAAGGTGACTCCAGACAGCGCTGTGACTAGTGCTTGTACTTTAGTGGAAACATACAAGTCTAACTTCTGGATGCCCGGTGAAGTTAAATCAACTTTGTACAACTGAAATAAACGTTTATCTGTTATAAATGATTTCATTGAAAGAAAAATCGACGATAACAAATTCTATAAGTTTTTAAAATACAAAATAATATATCAATGGTTGAATAATGAGTTTACAAATTCAAATTCAAATAAATTTATTGCCAAAAGCTTGACATATTTAAAAAATCAAATTTCAATCAAAATGTTTATTCACACGAGCCTCAAAGAGCACCCATGAAAATAAAAGACTCTAATTGCAAGATTTATTTACAGCTACCTTGAGAAGTCTGGTGAGAGTGATGACTGTATCATTGAAGACTATAATAATATAGTAATAGCAAGTAAAAACTACAACAAAAAGTTCTAAAATTCATTCAATTTTATTTCGATTAGAAGGCATATTATGTATACAAATAATATTACGGCTTATCATGGTTATGTTGCATCACCCTGAGATATGGCATTATGTTCTGGGGTAACAGTATAAGTAAAGACGCTGTTTTTTATGCACAAAAAAGTGCATTAGTGCGATATGTAAACTTGATCAAACAGAAAGTAGCAGATCACATTATACAAGTTTAAAAAAAAAATATTCCATGTTTATATATAATTGCATCATTTGTTAATTTAAATAGCATACGGCATCATTCAAAACTTAAATGTCCTATAAACAGAACATCCTTACTGCATAATATGCATGGCCCCTAAATTTTTATAACCATTTACCTAATGAAATACTTATTTCTCAATCTTTTATTATTTTTAAGTCTAAAGTTAATTATTGCCTTTTACGTGATAAGGTTTGTTACAGTATAGGCTGTCATTTTTAAAACTGTGTACGTAATCTGTACATTAGAAAAAAAAAAATTGTATTGGATGCCGAAAAGCCGGATACTGCGATATATTGTTTCATCACCTTTGTCATCTTCAAGTTCACCATTTATTATACTTCCTTCTGAAATAATTCTATAGAATTATATTCTATCTTCTATAGAAATGGTTACTTACTTTAACTTTATCTTCATTTATTATTGCTTCTGGTTTAGGTTTGCTTCCATCAACTGATGTTATTTCCAAAGTAGATGTAAATTTATCCTTTGATGTCAATGATATAGTCACGGTTTTACCCTTATCGTCAGTGCGAATCTGTAAAAAGACATTGTTTTATCAGAATTTAGCGTGTTCAAATCACGTTGGTGTCACCTCTGTGCCATGTTTTTTTTTTTTTTTTTTTTATTGTAGATAGGCAAGCATTTGACCACTATCTCACCTGATGGAAAGTGAAGATGCGGCCGAAGATGTGACATGCTTGCCTAGAAGATACCTATTCACTCTAGACTTGAAGACACCCAGATTGTACTGTTCGGGAAACAAAGACGCAGGCAATGAGTTCCACTCCCTCGCTGTACGGATGATAAACGTAGAAGCAAAACGCTTCGAGCGAACCGGAGGTACGTCAACCATATAAGGATGACGTTTGATAGTTTGTCTTGTTGTTAGGTGGTAAAAAGGGCAAGGGGGAATTAAATCATGTAATTCCAATGTAAGTTTTTGGTGTTATTTGTAAACAAACACAATTCAATGAAAAGAGGTGAATCGTAAAACATACGTAACTGCATATGACTGGTAATTACTATTCACGTGGGCAACAGATGCGCTCATGAAAGTTAATGACTGTAGATTATCATACGACCATCTTTTGTATAGGCTATCTTCTGTACCTACATCACAATTGATATGTAATGAATATATTTAAAATGAATAAATAATATGTATTCGTTGTTTATATAATAGACGATAAATATTAAAAAGTTTGTAAGATAACAGTTTCAGATGAGAATAATAATTTCTTGTTTCATACTTTTATAGCGCAATTTTTCAGTAGTTGGGTTGTGGTTTTGAACTTACTTTTTATCTATAAAAGATTTATTCGTTTTGCTATACATGCTGCTATAGTATGCTTAGGTCTAGGATTAAAATTGTGTGTGTCACTTTTAAGTTATATTATGTTTTTTAAATATTATTGATTTTAAAGATGTAAAGCGATAATTAAAACGCAAGCAAAGCTTAAAAAAACCGACTTCACCGTGTACATTTAGGTTTTGGCTTGACCGATTTCAATAAAATTTATATGGATCGTCGTAGACGCTCAAATCTAGGTAAACCCATTCAACATTTTACCATCTAACAACAAAACAAACAGTCAAACGCCATATATCGTTGACAAACCTCCAGTTTGCTCAAAGCGTTTCGCTTCTACGTTTATCATCCGTACTGCGAAGGAGTGGAACTCATTGCCTTCGTCATTGTTCCCCGAACGGTATAATCTGGGAGTCTTCAAGTCAAGAGTGAATAGATACCTTCTAGGCAAGCATGTTACATCTTCAGCCGCATCATCACTTTCCATATAAATTGTACTCTAACAAAAAAAAACTTCAAAATCGTTTTATAATTGACGGAGATATCGCATAACTATATACAAAAAAAAAACATACATACATATAGTCGAATTGAGACCCTCTTTTTTAAGCATACCTAACAGGTTTTCAAAAACAAAGAAGTCTAAGATTTGAGTGGACCCATATCATGTACTTCTTGTAGGTGTATAAGCCCGTAACGTATAAGATAGAGAGAGTACTTTAATGTTTCACTTTGCGTTCAAGTTTAATTTATTGAACCCACTTGCGTAGTCACACATTTACCTTCTACGCTTCCCTCACGTAGCCAGGTTCGATTCCCGTCGGGAATACAAATTTTCTTCTAAAGGAAATATTGTATTTCTGATTCTAATTGTTAATGTACATCTGATGTGCATATTTTAGGTACCCATGAAACATGTCATCGAACTTAGTTTGGGGCTGTGAGTGTGAGAGGGTTTGTGTTTTTCTATACAACTAGTTTTTACTAACTTATTTTTTAACAGAAAATAAACGCTAGAAAATCACGTTGCAAATAAAAACATCCCTTACTTTATTGTCTTTTATGATTTCTTGGCACGGTCCAAGCTATTCTACAACCGTTCTATTTTTGGCTGAGGAAAGCATAAGCTTTATACAGCAAAGATTTTTCGCTTTCTATTTTTTACAGTCAATGAAGTTTCATCGGGCTTCGTTATGCCATAGTTGAAATATTCTACTATAGTTATGCTTTCATTCTTTGAGTTTAGTGTGAGTGTGAGAGCGTTAAAAAACTTTGCTAATATATTTAAAGATATTAAATACTAGCCATGCTCTCCGGCTTCGCCCGCGTGTATCAAGTTAAACGTTGCCTATGTGTTAATCCTAGGTGAAAGCTTCGCCTTTTTTCTGGATTGACAAGCATTTGACCGCTATCTCACCTGATCGAAAGTGACGATGCGGCTGAAGATGAAACATGTACATTTAAAATTTCATCCTAAACTTTCGGGTTTATAATACTAGTGTGATATTATTGTAGATATAGCTCAGACTTACTTCAATTTCGTTGTTGCCAGGCTGCAACGTTTCTTGCGCTATTATTCTTCTCCGACCTTGTATTGAAATTTTCACGTATTCTAAAATCTGTAAATGAAATATATTTACTAACATCTAATGAAAAAATGATGAGTTTTAATTAAATTCTTATAAACAAGGTGTCTGGTGGATAAAAAGGTTTTGTATCTTTTAAACAGCAAGGTGGTTGGTACATTACACAAAACGAGTTTTAATGGTCATCAATAGAGTAATTTATTAGTACACTACCCGTTGGCTGAGTTGATTTCGTGTTCACCTTATAAACAGAGGTATCAAGTTTGATTCCCGGCGGGAACACAGGTTTTCTCCCCAAGGAAAATGTATGTTTCTGGTTCTTGTTGTGATTGTATGTATGATGTGAATTTTTCTGGCACCCACGATACAAGTTATCAATTTTAGTGTGGGGGCTGTGAGTGTGAAAGCGTTTATGTTTATGTTTTATTTCAAATATGGGATATAGTTTGTAGTGATCGAGGATAGCAGGACTTTAAACCCTTAATTTATAAATTGATATTAGGGACGGTTTTCTCGCAGAACATCCCATTCGCATTCGGTCACGCAGTCACAAAACGTCCCATTTTCAGAATGTCCCATTCTCAAATCGTCCCATTCTCACACGGTCCCATTTGCAGTCTGCCCCATTCTCAAAACGTCCCATTCGCAAAATGTCCCATGCATTTATCACATTAATAACAATAAGGACAGCTGCCTCGACAGAATTCTAAGTAAATTGACAAAAAACTTACCTTATTGACGTTGTCGCGTTCTATATTGAATACTTCACCAGACGCAATTTTCGCTACGTCATAGTACACTTGATATGCTTCTTCAGGCCAATGGTCGTAAAAATTATTAGGGTTACATTTTCCAGTTAGAACAAATACAATCTAAAAACAAATTTAATAATATTTACTAATTTTGTGTGAATTGATTAATTATCGTGACCTGCAACCTTCGACAAAATAAAATAAATGTACCCCGTACTGTTAGCTCAATGACAACGAGTCTAACCGATTAGACACATAGGTACTCCAACACTTACTAATAATATGTTTGAAAAGGTTGTGAATTTCAGCAAACCACTCTTATATTTACCCGTGACTTGAACACTACCGGGTTATTCTTATCCCTAGGCTCAATCCACTCGTATTTTGGACCTGTGACTTGATCACTACCGGGTTATTCTTATGCCTAGGATCAAGCCACTCGTATTTTGCACCTGTGACTTGAACAATACCGGGTAATCCTTATTCCTAGGCTCAATACACTCGTATTTTGCAGCTGTGACTTGAAAATACTACCGGGTTAACTATATCCCTAGGCTCAAGCCATTCGTATTTTGGACCCGTGACTTGAACACAGCCGGGTTATCCTTATCTCTAGGCTCAATCTACTCGTATTTTGGACCCGTGACTTGATCACTACCGGGTTATTCTTATTCCTGAGATCAAGCCATTCGTATTTTGGACCCCTGACTTGAACACTACCGGATTATCCTTATCCCTAGGATCAAGCCACTCTTATTTTGCACCCGTGACTTGAACAGTACCGGGCTATCCTTATCCCTAGGCTCAATCCACTCGTATTTTGCAGCCGTGACTTGAACACTACTGGGTTATCCTTATCTCTAAGCTCAAGCCACTCGTATTTTGCACCCTTGACTTGAACACTGCCGGGTTATCCTAATCCCTAGGCTCAATCCACTCATATTTTGCACCCGTGACTTGAACACTGCTGAGTTATCCTTATCCCTAGGCTAAAAATCATATGTAACTTATTTATCTATGGCTCAAACCACTTGCATATTGCACCCGTTAACACTGTCGGGTTATCCTTCGCCCTAAACCCAAACTATTTTGTATTTTGGAACCGTGACTTGAACGATGTCGAGTTTTTCGTTTCCCTAGGCCTAAACCATGCACCCGTGACTTAGAACTACCACAGTTATATTTTCATGTAACTAAGTTTTTTACGCATGACATTAAAAGCAAATTCTTTTCATAGTATATGAAAAATCTATGTTAATATATAATATATCGATAGCCGTGCGCTAGACTCGAAATACTTAAAAATGGCTTGACCTATTTATTTTTCTTTATTTTGTTTGCCTAAGCACTGTTTGGTTTAGGAAAACCTCAAAGTAGAAGTCAAAAGATTTAAATTGGTAATTTTGTTTGGGAATTGCCACTTTGGAATTCAGATTACTTTCAATTTGATACTACTTTCGATTTGTCATCTCGTTGTTTATTCAAAATCAAAATCATTTATTTACATGGGCCCAAAGAGGCACTCATGAAAGTTAATTACACTAATGCCAGATTCACAAAATTATAGCCAACAACAACAATTATTAAATGTGTTACAACATAAAGATAAATTTGCGTTTAGTTTTGTTATTAGCTTCATGCTATCATTGAAGTTCTCACCTGGGACTGCTTCTGGTGTGCAATTTTTTTTATTTCTTCATACATTTTGTAGTCTTTTGCTGAAGCGTCGGTGAACACGTAAATGTATGATCCGGGCAAACTTTCCTCCAAGCCCCTTTTTATCCCTGACATAGAATATTCAGCACAATCCCTATTTCCATGAAGAGTCAACGCGTTCTGCAATGCATTCTTGAATACTTTGGCGTCTTTTGTTTTCGCTCTTACTTTAATTCCAGGAGCTGGTTTAACATATCCTAGAATATCATAAGACACTTAAATACTGCTCTTATTACCTGATCCAACTGTGTTGCCTGATAGAACCGTGGGCAAAATTTATTGCCCGTGCTGCGTCAAATGCAGATTTAGTTGGACTAAGGAATATATATGTTAGATAGATTAACGAAACAAAATATATAGACAAAACTCAATAATTTAGTAAACAGTTTCTAAAATATTTTAAAACCATGATCGTCGTCGATACGTTAAAGCTACTTGACTTGAAAAAGCTTTAAATTATTAAAAATAAATGCATATCATTTATAACTTTTAATGTTTTTTCAAGCTTTTCAAGTCAAGTAGCTTTAAAGTATCGAAGATGACCATGATTTTTCAATATTTAAGAAACAGTATACTAAATGACCGAGTTTTGTCTATCAATGTTTTAATTTCTTTTTTCAGCTGTATAGGCAAGCATTTGACCACTACTTCACTTGATAGAAAGTAACGATGCGGCTGAAGATGGAACATCCTTGCCTAGAATGTAATTACAATTAAAACGTAGACTATGTCAACTGGACCCTGCATAAATGAATATAAGAAAAATTACATAGTTATTACGATTGGATTATTAGGTTGGCTCTGTGATCCCCAACAAACATACACACACACATTAGTACTTTAATTATATAAATACCTACATAAGTAAGAAGTGAGCGTATATACAGCACTGCAAAGAACGACTACAGCCTTTGGATTCTGTCACTTTTTGTACATGGATAAATAAAACAATATATATCCCATTTCTCTGTAGGCACTTACCATAGTCGAAGTCATAATCGTTGAATGTAAGAAAAATAAAGTTCTCGATTTGCGATGCCTCATGTTTCGCGACTTCATCAAAAATCGCGTTAGCACCTTCCATTACTTGTTTGATATCATCGAGCATAGACATTGTATCGTCAATCACGAAAGTCAAACTACTTTTATAATTATTATGTCCTGCCACATATTGAACAAATAAAATCACAAAAACGTGTTTTATATAGCACATCTTGAGACACAAAATAGTTCGCTCTCATCGGAGAGCTCTGCGCGATAACTAACTCGGCATCGGTAGTTACGCTATTTTATATCAAGTACCTAAGTACTCGTATAAGTTATCACTTGACCCAGGGTTAGCAAGTCGTATTGAAATTTTGTTTACCCACTACATTGGTAATTCCAGATATTGGGGAATCTACTGCAGATAAGCGATGGAATACCTCAAAAATCACAAGGAGCGTTTTTGTTATAACCGTGTAATTTTCGTGTTTAGGTAAATAGATAAAATACCCTAAAAATCAACAAGGACATACATCTATTTAAGGTGTGTAATATGTACGTGCAATTATGAAGTAGGTACTTATTATTGGTCCATTGACCGACGAGCGAAAAGACTCATTGGCAAGCTAGTCGAGTCCAAATTGCAGTATCGTAGCGTCTCTGTTTCAGCTTAGTTAAAATTGCTTTCGTATGTCCGGCGGATTTCCGGTTGTTCTCCTCTACAGGTCGAATTTCTCAACCGATACTCGTGAAGTTTTGAGAGCAGGTTCAATAATTATATAGTTTTTTTTGTCGATTCAGTATTTGATTTTTTTTTTAATTGCGAAGATATTCGGATTGAAAACGTAAAAAAACATATTTCAGAAATTTTGAAAAATAATCAACTTCTGCCACTAATACTATAAAGGCGAAAGTTCGCAAGAGTGTTGCATGTGTGTTACTTCTTCACGCTGTAACGGCAGAACGGATTTAGATGAAATTTGGAATTAACCTAGCTTACACCTAGGATTAACACATAGGTTATTTTTTGACTTAATAAACGTGTGCAAAGCCGCGGTGCACAGCTAGTGTCAAATAAAACAGCAAATGTTAAAAATGTTTTTATTTAGATTTGATTACTGTACTATTAAGTGAAATGTGAAACTATCTGAGTCGAGGTCATTCTCCGCTATGCACAAATACGATCCCTCGTCGCTCCGGGTTACATTCTTCAAGTGTAGTGATGAGTTTTCCCTGTAATTTATTCATTAAACATTAAAAAAATATATAAACGCTTTTACACTCACAGCCCCATACTAAGTTCAATTACTTGTCTCGTGGGTGCCGGAAACAATCACATCACACACATAATCACGGCCAGAACAAGAAACACATATTTTCTTGGGAGAGAAAACTTGTGTTCCCGCCCAAACTTCAAACCCGATACCTACCTTTACATATTTAAATCTTGTGTGTACGTGTGTATATGACTTTTTTATGTGTGTGTATTAAGATGAATTCGATTCGATAAATCATTATTATTACCGAGGTACTCAAGTCGACTGTATTTTTTTTATGTGTGTTACCTCATATCTTCTCTCCACGTGAGCCGATTTCGAAAATTTTTTTTTTAGTTTAAAAGTTGTTGCTTTCTAATTGGTCCCATTTAAATTTGATCAAGATCTGATCAGTAGTTCTTGAAATATCGTCAATAATGCCTATTTTATCGACTACTTTGACGATGTTCTCGTTTACCCGACTTCAAAAGTTACCTCATAACTTCTTTCGCTGTGAGCCGATTTTGATGATTATTGTTTTATTGGAAAGCTGGTGCGGTGAAGTCGGTTTTTTAAGCTTTGCTTGCGTTTAATTATTTATCTTACGCTGGCTAAACCGCGGGTTTATACGTACATTTATATAGCTTAAATCAAAACCTTCACGCTTCTAACGCTAAAGTCGGGTAAAAACAAGACGGAGACACATTGGACTGTTTATTCAATCTGTTTACTTAACGAACGGAACTAAAAAGATAGCAAACTTATATAAATCGTTTACTTATTTGATACGTGAAGTGTTTATCATTCGCCCTTCATAGAACGGTAGAGTTTACTCAACCACTGGGAAATCCCACTATAACTTTTATTTACATCGACCTACCAATACACGACTGAAATAAAAATAAAACTCGTCGTTCGACCTGAACTGAGATCTCGCGCCTTCATTTTTCCCAATAGAGAAAAACTATTGAGGTTAATTGCTTATAACTTTTTTTCTTTAAAATAATTGTCAACGAGGAAAACAGCCAGCATTTTGGGCACACTGCTGACCAACGACTTTTTGCATTGGGTTTGGTTAATTAATTAAGTTTGTATATACCTAGATGGTTAAAGCTCTATATAAAATAATTGTTTGATTTCTGTATATGTTGTTCAAAAACAGGACATAACGGATATTATACACTTTTAGCTATGTGTAGCCGTTTTTTAGATAGACTCCGAGACAAAATAGGTCTAAAACCAGTGACTTTGGTAGTCTACCAAATTGTTGTTAAACAAAATAGGGTTTTTTTGAACCGGTTTCGTACTTTACTTGCAAAGCTCTTTAAAGATACCCCACAAGGATAGTAAAAAAAAATTTTAGGCTCAAAAAAAAATTCCTTACTTACGTATATGTATATATACTATTTATATAGTCATTTCTGGCTTTGGGTTATTTACACATTCTCTGAGAATTTAAATAGCTTGTATGGTTCCGACGCTAGATGCCTCTTACAGATGGACTTAGAGATGGACCAAATCTACTTAGAGATCTCGCCTCACTCGATCGATAAATACATAATCGTTATAAACATAAACGCTTTCACACTCACACATACAGCTCCACACTAAGTTCGATGACTTGTGTCGTGGGTGCCAGAAACATTCACATCACACACACAATCACAACCAGAACCTGAAACACAATTTTCATCGAGCAAAAATGTGATTGCGGATAATATTTCATTTTTACCTGTTGGTTTAGTTGTGTGCGCGTTTGCCTTCTAAGCATGGGTATCGGGTTCGATTCCCGGTGGGAACACAAGTTTACTTCCCATGGGAAATTTGTGTTTCTGGTTCTGGGTGTGATTGTATTCGTGATCATGTGATTTAACGAGTTTATACGTGTGTTCACATCATATGTATCTATATATACACACATACCATTCATTAAAACATAACTCTCATCTTTGCTTAGCCGTAGTTGGATAAAAATGAACAATTACAGTGATACTTTATAAATGACTAGCCATGCCCCGCGGCTCAAGTTAAAAAGTAGCCTTTGTGTTATGCCGAAACTTAAATTCTAAGTATATCTACATTCAAATTTCATCAAAATCGGTTTATTCGTTACGGAGATACGTGGTAACAAACATTCACACACACACACAAACATACACAAACTTTCGTATCAATTATATTAGTAGGAATTAGGATTCGGCTTGGCGCACGATTGAGGGTTGACTCTTGCGACCTAGAAGTGAGCGTATATTACTAGCCTTGCCCAGCGGCCTTGCCCAGCGGCCTTGCCCAGCGGCCTTGCCCGCGTTTATTAAGTTAAAAAGTAGCCTATGTGTTAATCCTAGGTATAAGCTACTTACATTACAAATTTCATACAAATCCGTTCAAACGTTACAAGGTGAAGAGAAAACAAACATACTTACACACTTATACACAAACTTTCGGATTAATAATATATTTTTTTATCCTGTACTACCTACGGGCCAATTGCCTATATTTCCTTAACTAAACTAAAATTATATACAGCAAAGAACCAAGTTACCTACAAGACATCGAGCCTATAGTTAACTCAAGTGCTCAAGCCCACTACCAGAGGGTAGCGTTCCCATCACGCTAGCGGCATTGCCTCTCTGAATTGCAATGCTAGTACGTTGAGCCAAATAAGTGCCAGCATTTTGATGAAGCGTCGCTTCAACCAGGCGCTCTGATATATTTAATTAATAATAATATTAGATATTAGTACGATAATGTGTCAACTCACGAAAACTTATTAAGTTATATATAACTAGCTGCGCCCCGCGGTTTGACCCGCGTTGATAATGATGAAAAGTGATGATGATGATGAAAAATAGATGTTGGCCGATTCTCATAGATACCGGATAAGCACAAAAAATTTCATCAAAATCGGTCAAGCCGTTTCGTAGGAGTATGGCAACGAAAACTGTGACACGAGAATTTTATATATTAGATAAAATTATGGTGATACCTCGTCAAAGTTCTGGACACGGAGTCTTTTGCTATGAACTGCCATCGAATGCTTGGTGCTGGGTTTCCATAGAGGACGTTACATGTCAGAACCACATCGCTTCCAGCAGTCGAGTATGTCGTATTCGATTTTGGAGTCTCTATATATGGTGGTACTGTAAAATAACATAAAAATTACATTACATAAACGCCTAACACTAAGTTCGATGACTTGTGTCGTGAGTGCCGGAAACATTCACACCATATTGGAGTCTTCCAGTCGCGAGTGAATAGGTATCTTCTAGGCAAGCTTGCTCCATCGTCGACAACATCGTCGCTTACCATCAGGTGAGACAGTGAACAAATGTTGGCTTATCTTGAATAAAAATTATTAACGCAAGCGAAGCTTAAAAAAAACCGACTTCACCGTTTTATCTTTGGAACTTTGATCAGATTAGATGCACTAAACACGCATTATTGACGATATTTCAAAAACTACAGATCAAATCTTGATCAAATTTTTGGGACCAATAGGAAAATACATATTTCAAACAAAAAAAAATTTCTAAATCGGTTCACGTCGAAAGAAGTTATGAGGTAACGCAAATTAAAAAATACTGTTGACTTGAGCACCTTCTCCTATTTTGTGAAGTAGGTAGAAAAACGATGCAGTCACACCAAGAAATCAATCACAAATTTCCCTGGGGAAGAAAACTTGTGTTCCCAACTGCCCACCGTTAATCAACAAGTACTTAACTGACTAGTACTTGTTTTGAGTTATCCTCAATAATGCGTATTTAATTCATTTAATCTGATCAAGGGTTCCGAAGATGAAGTGGTAAAGTCGGTTTTTTAAGCTTTGCTTGCGTTTAAATGATTATGCAGGGTTATAAATACTTAATATCTTGACAAAAGCAAGCGAGCAATAGATAGTTCCCACACTGTATAAATGCGTGGGGAGTCCCCTTATTGCACTTAATCATTGAAATGTGACACTTTGTATATATAGAAACTTCATGCAGACTATTACGCATACTTTAAAATTATCATTGACTAATCATAATACTTATTAATTAAAAACATATCGTTAACTTATCGTAATTATAATTGTATATCTACTATCTTCTTCCACTTAACCACTTTTCGTCACAGAAAAAGGTTCCAGATTAGAATTTCAAAGCCCTGCCATAAAAGTATCACTCCAAAATATAATTTAAAAAGCTATACAATGTGTAACAAAAAGTAATACATAATCCATGCATCTATAGCTACATGTATGGATGAACTCCATACATGTCGCTAGATGCGGACAGGAACTTTGAAATTCGCGGCAGCAGCGTGAATATTAAGTTATGATGAAAAAAAAGTAAAAAAAAAAATATGTTACTTGCAACCCTATTTCATCAGCTACCGTTCTACACCTCAGTCTGTAACCGTAGAGTTGTCAAAAATATTTATAAAATAAAATATAAAATTTTGTATGGATAACATTTTCTCCGATTTCGACTTTACACGGCAGACGACACACATACATACCACCGAGTTTTACTACACATTTTTGTTACAGGTTGTATAAAAGTAAGTTTTTTATAATAGACATGCAATTATAACGTAGACCCACCAAGCACGTTCACAAACACCGTCCTTTCTGCTCTCCCGATACCGTTTTCGGCAACGCAGTGATAGTTGCCCGAATCTTTCCACAGGGCTTGGAAACTGAAAAAGAAAAATGTTATAAGTGCTATCGAGTTGGTTCGAATCATAAATAGAAATATCTCGATTACACGACTGCAGTCGATTACAGGGACAGGGAAACAACAACCCCTGATCATAATTGTAGTATTTAGTAGAAGTAGAAGTAGTACGGCGGCGCCACAAAGTTTCCATTTAGTTGTAATAGTTAGGCGTGTGGAGACGCGGGCACGGTGACCGCACCCGCGACCCCGCACGCCATTCGCTCGAGCCATGTGCGTCACTAGCGAAGCGAATTTACAACTACTATTTTATACCGCTATAGATGTTTATACTTAGATTTCATACACACTAACCCAAAAACAGCACAGATGCTTTGTGCTTTGTGCTTCTATGGGTCAATCAACTAATTTACCCACACTCAAGAAAGATAAGCAACGATTATTTTTTTTAAATATTTTATTGATTATCTTTATTTTGATTCGCTAGAACCATTAGAAATATCAACTACTTTAATGATTCGAGAGGGCTACGATGTTCATAGATTATTGTGGTCACAATTTGTGAAAATCTACGAGCATACCCAAAAAATTGTCTTTCGCGTTACCTGCGTTTAGTATTAAATATATCCTTAATAAAACAAGTTAGAAACGTTTTGTCTTTTTTATTTACTTTTTCGTGCACAATCAACTGTTTTCGCATAATCAATCTTTTTAATTGTTAAACTTTTATAATAAAATCAATGAACATTTTGTCTTTTGCGTTACCAGTGTCACATAAAGAATGAATAACTTCTGAATAAAACGATTTGGATACTAAAAATAAATACAAATATCCTATACTCTTACGCTTCATTAGCAATAGCATTCAAACCGCTACAAAAGGGATTTAATATAGAAGCATGGAACGCGTTACAACCGAAAATATAATTCAAAGTTAGGGGACAAAAAGTAACTCCAGAGACAATTTTGGAAACGCCTAAGACATAAAATAATTAACTCTTAATCTCTCTCTTAACACAACATACAAATATAAGAAGCCTAACGGAATGTTATTATACACTTCTGGACACATCTATTGGCCCACCTTGCATTTTCAGTTTCGTTTGGTCCTAGCTAAAATTTTATATTAGGTCGAGCAAAAACCATTGATGCAGTTTTAAACCTGATACATTTTACCATCTTTTTCGATCGTATTGTTTTAAATTTGAATTCAGAATACCACACGACATGGAGCTACCCCTAACAAGTCGGGTATGCGCCTTGATAAAGGCAATTGATTTTTTAATAAAAAACATGTTTTATCAAATAAAGGTTTAATTTAATAACGCGTGTTGCCTCCATGGGCATCTACCACAACAGCTCTCATACGATTAGGCATAGAGTTTATCAACCGCTCTATGAAATTTTGAGGGATTCCTCTTCTATGGCAGTTTTCAACTCCTGCATCGTCTGGGCAACTGGCTGACGAGCCCTAACACGTCTTTTTAGCTCCTCCCAAATGTGCTCAATGGGGTTCATGTCTGGGCTTCTGGCTGGCCAGTCCTTAACTGTAATGTTCACATCCCGAAGATATTCCCTGACGATGCCGGCCGTATGGGCTCTTGCATTATCATGCATAAAAAGGAAATTTGGGCCCACATAGTCCGCGTATGGCATCACGTGAGGTTCTAAGCACTCACGAATGTACCTTTCAGCATTTAATGTTGGCAGCCGTGGTCCCGTAACAACCTCAAGTTGAGTTTTGCCGCTCGCGGATATACCGCCCCAGACAGTCCATGAACCACCGCCATAAGCAACCCTCTCTTCAAAGCAGCATTGTGCAAAACGCTCTCCCTTACGTCGGTATACCTTCTTCCTTCCATCATTGCCATATAACACAATTTTAGACTCATCAGAAAAGAGTACACGGCTCCAATGCTGCTGAGGCCAATTTAAATGAGTGCGCACGAAATGAAGGCGCGCTGTTCGGTGGGCTCTCGTTAGTTTGGGGCCATTAGCTGGCTTGTGTGGTATATATATCGCGTTCTTTTAACCTTCTCCGAACAGTTCGAGCGCTCACAGATACTCCGTGGAAGTCGCGAAGTTGGTTTTGTATCTCAATGGAGGTAAGGTGACGATTTCTCAAGCTCGTCAGAACATAAACACAGAAATCATACAAACAAAATTCAATCAAACATTTTATCTCTGATAGGTTTGCGTTTGTGTTTCATCTGATATTTAGTGATGATGTGGTTGAGGGCGGTAAACACGCTAGACCTAGAATGACTGGCTCTCAAGGATGCTGGAACATCATTGCTAGTGATTTGGCGACACATTTTTTTAAACTGGAGTTTGGTGAACTGCCACTGTGTTTGAACCAAAGTAGCCAGCCAGGTGAGCATGATAAAATGGCTACCACCATGTATAAAAGTAATTATTGGTTTTAGTTTACTTACACTCAAAAACCTATCAGATAGTGTGTCAATGTCTATGGAGTTACCATCAGTGTATTTAGAGTTACCCTCAGAGTAACACAGTATACCGATAACTCAGCAGACAATAGACATACTTTGATAAAAATACACGTTGTTTTTAAAATAAAATACTAAACATTTAGTTCGGTCAGAAATCTAAACTATGTACTATAAAACAATCCTATTATTATTAATTAATAAGTTACTTACTTCGAGAAAATCCGGTCACTCAGTATATGACACAAAACGGTACGCACTCCCTCCGAACGCTTGTCGCAGACTGAGCGGCTTTTCGGTACTATCAAAGGAGAGCCCGCCCGTGCCAATTAAGACACTGCTCTATTGAAGCTTGTGACAACAAGAAGCGACATCTGCATGTTTTCTGGCGCAACTTTTGAGTATAACTCAGCATACGCGAGCTAAAGGATATTTTGGAGGGACAGTAAAGAAACATTTTTTATTTTAAAAAGTATTTGAATTATTTGTTATTTTTATGAACACAGTAAAAGTAATTGTTTATGTCTTTTAGTGGAATTAATATTTACTTATAGATTCATAGAAAAAAAAACTGTACAATGAAATAATCACAACTCATTGTGGACTCGGGACATGGACTTTTTGTATGGAGCAACTTTTTCGTATGTTGAGTTACCATAAAAATCGGAACAAATCAATGATTTTCAGGCCCGTTTAGAAGTTTCTTGTAATGCCTAATTATCTAAGAAACGTTTGGAATACCATTTTTGTGTGGCATTACGGTAAATTATTGTATTTGTATCAAGAACTGGCGGGGACATCAAAGTGTGGGTAAATTAGTTGATTGACCCCTATATCTCACAGTATGACTGTATAATTTTTTCTATATCTAATAAGTCGTAGAGATAGTTATCTAATCTACACATTCGCCTACAAACATTTAGTAAGGAATAGACTTTACTGTTCGGTTTTGCTGGTCAAGGTGACGCTTATGTCATCCTAGGGCGTCTTTAAGCGTACATTGTAGGCAACGCTTCTTCCATTTTGCTCTTTTCTGGCTTCTATCTTTTCACTAACTTCAAATATTACATTTCATAGAAATCCACCAACAAACATACATTTAATAAAACAGACTGATACGGATAACGTTCGATATTTTGTCTTCTTGTTATATGGTAAAATGGGGATGGGGTTTACTTAAAAGCATCACTGATGTTTCATCCGTCCAGTATAGTTCAGCCACCATTGATAGTAAACTGCTTATTATACACATACCTACAAACAGTTACCTACATTTAATGATATAGACTTACTGGTGTGTATTTTTCTCGTCCGTCCGATGTCGTTGGTCGAATGTGATGCTGACGTCATCCTGTGACATCTCCCAGCGGACAGTAGCAACAGGTGACGATTCCACGTCACACAGTAAATCCACGTCGTGTCCTTCCCTGACTACAACTGTCTCACGCTCATCGTTCTTTATTACTGGAGGGGCTGAAATATCATTCTATATGATACACAGTGTATGCGTAAATGTGTGAATGTGTTTTTATTATTTCATTTCACGTGTTCAGAAAATAGATCTATAACAACTGGAAAAAGTCTTAGTGAGGAAGCATTATTGCTCTCTAACTCTACACTATTCTCTTACATACTGTAAGAGAATTAAAAATTAAACGTGGCTTGCAACCCAATTACCCTTCTTCATCTAAAGAAGTAAATTCCTTAGTAACCTGTTTGAAAAATCGATTTGACCACAATCTATACTGTATATAGGGCGGCAGAACATATCGTTTCTACATATTTTGTTTAGTTTATTAATTTATTTCGTTGCATTCAGACTGACTTCGAGCATAAACCATCTATTACGCCGTCGAATTAGAAGCAATGATAGATGGTGAACAATCAACTATAACCTCTATAAATCATGTAGATGTAATCATGGGAGATAAAAATACTTACACTGAATTCTCAAAGTAAACTCTCTGGTGTCCTCGCCCAAAATATTAGAGGCATAACATTTGTAACTGCCTCCATGACTTTTTTCCACAGACAATATTTTTAGTTTGCTATCTTCAGTAGAAATTCCGTCTGGCAAAGTCGTAAATTCCAAATCATCAAGACCCTTGTACTTCCACGTTATTACTGGTTCTGGCTTACCTTTGGAGATTCTAAAATAAACCGACATTTTAGAATGTTCATGTTTCAACGCATTATTAGCTAATGTATAGCTTTCAATGGTCATAGTAAGTGCACCTTCAGGACAGCTGGTCGTGACAGTTAGAATTTTGATAGATTAGCAAATGAAAATCCGATTCTATGATCATTAGGAAGTATCTAACTGTAAGTAAAGAATAGTAGGATGGGTTCACATGTACGCTATCAAACTATACAACTCCTAAACGCTAAACGCTAAAACTCTTTCACACTCACAGCCCCACACTAAGTTAAATGACTTGTGTCGTGGGTGCCGGAAACATTCACATCACAGACACAATCACAACCAGAACCAGAAACACAAATTTTCCTTGGGGAGAAAACTTGTGTTACCGCCGGGAATCGAACACGATACCCCTGCTTAGAAGGCGAACGCTCACCCAACTTAGCCAACGGGCAGTTCCTAGTGTGATGGTATATACAAAAAATAATTTACAGCAAACTAGTTTATAAGTGACCTACTACAGTAGGTAACTAAGCTTTACGCTTTCACATACGCAGCCCTAAACTAAGTTTAATGATTTGTTTCGTGGCTCACACTAAGTTCGATGACATGGATGCTGGAAACATTCACATCACACACTTATTTTTTTAAAAAAGTTGTGTATCTATTTTTATATTTCATTTTAATTTCATCAATTATTAATGTATTTAACTGTGGTATTTGCGTGTACAATATTGAAAGAGTCTGAATCCCACGGCACAGGACTCATCCTAGTGTTGGATTCAGGGCTCACCAGACATTATAAGTAATTTTAATGTTGTTGTGTTTTAATATTTAAGTGTCAATGAATAAATTATTATTAAGTAAATAGTTTGACTACACACACAATCACATCCAGAACCAGAAACACAAAGTTTCCTTGGGGAGAATATTTGTGTTCCCGTCGGGAATCGAACCCTATACCTTTGTTTAGAAGGCGACCGCGCACTCAACTAAACCAATGTAGCAGATAAGAATGACATTTTCTAGTTGCGCCCCGTGGTTTTACTCACCTAAGTCCCGGGCCCACGGGAATGATCTATTAGTAGCATATGTCCTTTCTCAAACTCTAGTCTATCTCTGTACCAAATTTCATGAATATCGGTTCAGTGGTTTAGTGAAAGAGTAACAGACAAACAGAGTTACTTTGTATTTATAATATTAAGTAGGGATGATTATAAATTATCGATTATAAGATCTAACCGATTTATGTTACCTGCATTCGATCTCCATCCAATCTCCTACTTTTAGGTTGTTTTCTGTTTGGCTACTTTCAACTTCTGGAGACTCTAAAATAAAAGATATAACAAGGAATCCTTTAACAAGTATTTAAAGTCAAGCTTTTTCCAGTTGCAAATAAAAATTTAAACGCAAGCAAAGCTTAAAAAAAACGACTTCATAGCTTATATTTCGGTTTTGGCTTGACCGATTTCGATAAAATGTATATGGGGCCACTTCTGAAGTATACTCTACCAAACTAAAAAAATCATCAAAATTCATAATTGTTAGTAATAGTTAACATAGGTACATTAAAAAAAAAAACACATACAGTCGAATTGAGAACCTCCTTATTTTGAAGTCGGTTTAAAATGACTAAAAAGTTATATAACCAGAGAACTTGTCAAGGTGAATCAAAAGAACTCAAACTCGATGGATTTATATTGTTTAGTTCAGCAATCCCTATCACCATCTTTCGTCTCCATCATCAGACCAGCTCCTTGTTACTATTTCATTGTACTGTCGCCGAAGATACATAAATACACCAAATTTGACATACCAGCTTATAGCAAGAACCATTATTATCGTGGGAAAATAAAGACAGATAACGTCGTGTTTACTTACCAACACCAGTAATTTCTATCGAAGCAGACATAGACTCCGATGTTACGTCATTCGACGCTCTACATTCATAGCTACCAATATCTTCAAAACCCATACTCTTTATCACCAAATAGTTATCTATGAGAGAAACTCTGGAATCCTCACTGTTTTCAGTATCTATTATAGAATCATTTAGATACCATTTTATTGTAGCTTCTGGGTAGGCTTCTACTTGGCAGTTAATGGAATGTTCAGTGCCGTATTCTACTGAGGCATCTGAAAATCAAACAGTTATTTTTGTACTGCCCGTTGGTTAGTTGGTGATCGAATTCACCTGAATACACACACAAAAGATGTCATCAAAATCGGTCCAACCATTTAGGAGGAGTTTAGTCACAAACACCAACAGAAGCATTCTATGTAAAGGTAGGTATCGGGTTCGATTCCCGGCGCGGGCACAAGTTTTCTCCCCAAGGATTTTTTTGTTTCTGGTTCTGGTTGTGATTGTCTATGTATAATGTGAATGTTTCCGGCAACCACGGCACAAGTAATTGAACTAAGTGTGTAAGTCGGGCTGAAATAGGTATTAATGATATGTAAAATAATATTACATTTTAAAAAATAACTTTGTTTAAAAAAAATCCTTTTACCTTTATTATTTAATCCACTTAAATTTTAGGCATGTGTTTTTAACCCGACTGCCAAGAAAGGGTTAAAGATGCGGCCGAAGATGTAACATGTTTGCCTAGAAGATACCTATTCACTTTAGACTTTAAGACACCCAGATTGTACTGTTCGGGAAACCAAGAGGCAGGTAATGAGTTCCACTCCCTCGCTGTACGGACGATAAACGTAGAAGCAAAATGCTTCGAGCAAACTTAAAAATTGATTGATAAATATACCTTCTGGCCGCTGAATAACATCAAAAGTGAAGGTTCTATTTACAAACACATCGATAGCTTGAGATCCAATGCCCACCGAGTTTCTTGCGTTGCAATTGATTGTAGTATTCTTTGTTATATTCACTGTCACATAGGATATGTAGACAGACGGTATTTCAAGAAGGATTTTCTGCAACAAAAAAAAACATTAACATCGGCTCACAACGAAAGAAGACATGAGTCAACACACTTAAAAAAATAGAGTTAAATAGAGAACCTCCTCCTTCTTTTGAAGTCGGTTAATAATAATATAAGGCATTTGAAACATAGAGATAAATACACTATTGCATTAAACTGTGAACAAAATGGTAATACAGTTAATTTGGTAATCACACTTTACACTAATATTATAAAATCGAAAGTTTTTGAGTGTGTTTTACTTTTTCATACTCAAACAGCTGGACATTTGATGAAATTTGCTATAAAGGTAGCTGACATCCTGGATTAACACATAGGTTACTTTTTATCCCGAAATTCTCGCGGGTCCGGGACTTACGCGGGTAAAACCGCGGGGCGTAGATAGTTTATATATAGTAGATAGGTATAGGAGTTTGAAAAACTAATAACCGACTCCAATCGCAAATATCTCCGAAACTCTTCATCAGATCTTGATCAAAATGTAATGGGACCAACTAGAACGTATCGAACCCTTTTTCGAATGTTCCAAATCGGTTAATAAATGATGGAGTTCTGAGGTAACATACATAAAAAAAGATTTCGAAGGATTGAGAACGTCCTCCGTTTTTGAAGTCGGTTAAAAAGTACACAGTAAATGTCCATTTCGGATGTACAATAATATCCATAGAAACAACTTTGTTTTTAAAGTAACTTTTTTTTTAAATTGTTTATATTATCTATTTATGACCAGACCCGCGGGAATTCCGGGATAAAAATTAGCCTATGTTAATGTTAATCCAAGGTGTCAGCTACCTCCACACCAAATTTCAACAAAATTGGTCCAGCAGTTTGAGTGCGAAGAAATAAAAAACATAGGAACACACTTAAAAACTATCGTTTTTATAATGTTAGTGTGAATTTCGATTACCAAATTAACTGTATTAGCATTATGTTAACACAGTCAGCTACCTCCATACCACATTACACCAGAATTGGTCCAGCCGTTTGGGTGTGAAGAAATAAAAAACATACCAACACACTCACAACTTCCGTCTTTATAATATTAGATACGAATAAAGCTGGACTGAAACGCATACCTACCAACCCACACGAAATACAGTGGTAGTTCACCATTCTCAATTCGGAATAACTAACGACTAAACCACAAAAAATATGACAAAATATGCTGAGTCACCCACGTCCGTAGGAGGATACCCCTTAAATCTGACTTCCTACACGTGGTCCCCGGGTGGTGCTAATCAGGTGACATTTGAGAGGTGGTAGAGCATTTTGTGAGTTGCTCGCCTGGCTTGCTACCAAAGTAGCTTACCACCATCAAGTTGAAAGTCTGCCGCCAAGCCAAATACGGTGTTCCGGCAGTTATCCTTGCGAGCCTGCGTATTCCAGGCCTAGTGTGTTTACCAGCTTCGATCACATCGTCACTTACCATCAGGCGAGATAGTGGTCAAACACTAGCCTGTCACAAATAAAAAAAAAAAAAATGTTCTGACATTCCTTCAAAGTCAGTCATTCTTAGACCAGTTTATTTACCATCTGCGAGCACATCATCATTTACCATCAGGTTTGATAGTTGAATTTGTCGTGTCACGTCGCGGCCTCACACTGACGTGCAAGGCGGTACGCGAGGCAAGCGCTCCGCAATTGTCTTGAAATTGACTTCCGAATGAAGCCGAAACAATTGTCGATCTAGACATCGACAACGCGTAGTTACTTATTTCCGTTTAAATTTTTAACTTAATAAAATAATTGAAACGCAAGCAAAGCTTAAAAAACCGACTTCATCGCTTATATTTCGGTTTTGGCTTGACCGATTTCAATAAAATTTATATTATAGGAACCACCTCTAAAGTATACCTACTCTACCCAACAAAAAAAACATCAAAGGCGATTCATAATTGGCGGAGATATCGCATAACATACATACAAAAAAAACGTACAGTCGAACAGAGAACCTCCTTTTTGAAAGTCGGTTGAAAAAGGTGTCATAGAGATCAAAAACAACTAAAAAATTTGGTCCACTTGTTCATGGATAGATTGAACACCTTACCTAATACATAACAATAACTAATGACCAAGAAAAAAGTGTAAAGGTTGGCGGTCTTATCGCTAAGAGCAATACAATATATCTGTTCCTGATAACCTTTGGATGGAGTAATGACGTAATTACGTATTACGCGGACGTGTATCATTATAAAAATGTTATGTAAGTTAAAAGTTATATCGTTTAAATATGTTTTGACTACACACTATATCAGTTTTTTTTTCATGTTAGCTATCTACGGGCCAATTGCCTATATTTCCTAAAACTATATATAGCAAAGACCTAAGTGACCTACACGACATCGAGCTTATAAGTAACTCAGGTGCTCCAGCCCACTCCCAGTGGGTAGCGTGCCTATCATGCTGACGGCATTGCCTTTCTGAATTGCAATGCTAATACGTTGAGCCAAATAAGTGCCAGCATTTTGATCACACGTCGCCTCAACCAGGCGCTAAAATCGGCATTTGGAAGTGCTGATCACTACTTCTGACCCTTAAACCAGGTTTACTAAACACTAGCGACCCGCCCCGGCTTTGCACTGGTGTAATGACTCTATAAGTCTCTTAGATATATCTTGCAAAATGTCTAATGCACCTTTTCACCTCTAAACGTTACAAACATATTTTGAATATGTTTGATTGAGAGATTTACCCGCCATAGCCGCGCCACTACCTTGTTGCGTGATCTTAGAAAGATGGGATGCCGCCAAAGTGTCAACACACGCGGATAATTACACTTATCATCCACTTATCACTTATAATCGTACAGCGAGGGAGTGGAACTCAATGCCTGCGTCTTTGTTCCCCGAACGGTATAGTCTGGAAGTCTTCACGTCTCGAGTGAATAGGTGGGTGAGATAGTGGTAGTGAAAAAAAAATATCTTTCTTATCTATAAAAATCTCGCGTCACGGTGTTTGTGGTAGAACCTCCTCCGAAACAGCTCGACCGGATTTAACTTTTTTTTTTATAAATTTGTTAGGTGTGAGATGTTTATTTTTCACCCTTTTATCCCCCACACCCCATTTTTTAGTCGTGATTTTAGTATTTTTGTATGAACAATATACATAAAGTTTTTAGCATGGTATTAAAGTACTAGGCGACCATAAACGTGAAAGAGGTAAAACACTTTTTCTACACGTGGCATTGCAACGCATGCCGGATACAGCTAGTATATATCTGCAGTGGAACATAGTTACCTCAGCAGGGAGGTAATTCTGATCGTCGTTTTCCGTCCAAAATACTTCAGGAGGAGGATGAGAGTTGACTTTGCAAGCCAGGGTCAGTTCTGCACCATAATCCACTAAACCCAACTCCGAATCCAATATCTCCAGTTGTGGCGCTGATTGCTCTAATTCATTTTCATCGACTGCGAAAACAAAGAAACAGTAACATCTTTATATATATAAGGATACATGGAGGCGAACTGCACAAGCGCTTTCTAGCGACTACATAGTATATATACACCTAAGTTAATCCTACTAATATTATAAATGCGAAAGTTTGTGTGTTAGTGTGTAAGTATGTTTGTTCCCTCTTCAGGCTTTAACGGCTGGACGGATTTGGATGAAATTTGGAATGTACATAAATTATACCTAGGATTAACATATAGGCTACTTTTTAACTTGATGATACCGGGCGAAGCCGCGGGGCGCGGCTCGTATAATTATGTATTAGTGATTAAGAATGACTTGAAAAAAATCATGCGTGGCAGTCTTTGGGGACTGCCGATAGAAGTGAAAACTACATATAATATATATAGTTTCATTTCTATCGTGTGTCTTCACGACACACCTTGTTTTTTTTGTTTCCAAACCATTTTGTTTTATAATTTTATATCAGAACAGATTGCAGTTATTTTATATACATATATTTACTAGACGAAGAGCATTCTCAGCCGCTGTCTCACCTAATGGTCAGAACACTAGCCTATCATAATACAGGGATTTTTACTTAATAGTTTTTATTATTAAACATTTTCTATAATCGTTTATTGATTACATTTCAATCAAAGGTACATACGACTTTCCGCGTAGGTACTCTCCTATTATAATAAGATTTGCATAAAAACAGCTGCTCAACATACCTACTCGTAATGATTTGAAATGACAGAAGTTTGTATTTGGAGCCCCTGGGATTTCCACATACTACTATGCAACCTTTATATAGATAAGAATGCTCATTATCAGTTTGTAAAAAACACTAATAATAAATAATCTTTATATTTGTTTACGTACCTACCAGCCGTAAAACTTAGTCGAGACTGTTTTGAAGCTGTTAATATCATTATGGTAATACCTAAAAACACCGAACAGTCAACATTTTTCAGTACAGAACAGTAATTTACTGTGAAATAAAATGTTAAAAACTACTTGAAACTACAACATGAATTAAAGTATGTCATTATTAATTAAAGCTGTCAAAAACATACACGCATTTGATCTAACACCCCACACACCTCACACAGGGGCACACCCCGCACACCCCACACACCTCGAACAGAGGCACACCCCGCACAGTGACACACCCCGCACAGTGGCACACCCCGCACAGTGGCACACCCCGCACAGTGGCACACCCCGCACACCCCACACAGGGGCACAACCCGCACAGTGGCACACCCGGCATACCCCACACAGGGGCACATCCCGCATACCCGGCACACCCCGCACACCCGGCACACTGCGGAAACCGAGCACATTATAAACACCCCGTACACCCGACGCAACACGCTCACCGCACACAGCGGACACCTGGTACACCATTAGTTAACTGCAATAAGTTCAAGCAAACGCTTAACTTATATATAAAGACACTAGCTGCGCCCCGCGGTTTTACCCGCGTAAATTCCGGGATAAAAAGAAGCCTATTTTCTTTCCCAAGCTCTAGACTACACCAAATTTTATTTAAATCGGTTCAGTAGTTTTGGCGTGAAAGCGCGACAGACAGAGTTTTTTTTTCTTTTAATTTTGGCTTCGCAATCTTGTGCATTTAGCCAGTGTTAAGTTATAATATATTTCAAATGTATTTCATATTAAAAGTCCTAGTCACAAGTCACAGTCAAAGTCAAGTAAAAGAGTCAAGGTCCAGTCAAGTCATGTCCTAGTAAAGTGGTAGAAACTTTACTAGAGCTTCTATTGGAGTTATGGAGCGAAGGCGAAAATCACGTTTTTCAACTTTATATGATTTTTCTACACTAATGCACGTTTACTAAGTATTGACGGTTAATAATCCACCATTATTTCACATTAACACTCGAAGAATTTTGGAAAATTGTACAAAAGCAACAACGCCATTTTTTCACTTTCGCGGCTGCGCCAAAACTCGACAGACAGAGTTACTTTTTCGCATTTATAATATTAGTAAGGATAAATTGACACTATCTTGTTCTCAAAGTAGTTTGTGCTACGAAATTTATGTGTACTTGTATTTTTAACTAACCTGGCAATTGTGAAGACAAAAGACGCGAAGAACCTCTGATTTCGCGCTGGGAAAAAGTTTCTTGACCTATAATCTGAAAAACAAATCAATTGGCTTTGATTAATTAAAAACATGATAGACCTGTGATCCCGCAGTTTTTTCGTGTTTATCCTCATAACATTATCCTGATTACGTTTATCCTGATAACATGATAGGTAATGAAAATCATTAAAGGGGCTTTTCTGCCTGTACGTACTTGCGTACTTGGAACAAGGTACGTACAAGGAAGTCTCTACCAACACATAATTTGAACGCAGGCAAATGAGATGGGATCACATGGGACGCACCAGCTTCCAAATAAAAAAGAATGTTCCAAAAACGGTTCAGGCATCTGCGATAAATCGGTGGTACATAAAAAAGATTCCGCCGAATTAAAAACTTTCTTTTTTTAAGGTCGGTTAAAAATTTCTTATTTGAAACACATTTTAAATGACATGAAAACAGGGTACTTGACAGCCAAAGACATTTAACACTTCTTACCCAAAACTGGAACTGTTTCCGTGCCTCAACGAACACACTCGTTACGTACGACCCTGAAGGGTTTTGCTTCAAATATAAAATGTGCTTGACACTATCTCCAAGATTCAGCCATTCTACTGCACGCAATGTGACCGACTCATCCACGTTTATTAGTATGTAATTTGTATATCCTGAAAAATGATTGAAACAATTATTATTATTATTATTATTTATTCATTATCCATTCATCATCTCCTTCGTTCTCCCTGCAGGGACACCGATTCCATAGAGCTCATGGTTTTCAATGCGCGTGTGGCTAATTTGTACGCATATAAGACAATTTTTATTTTTATTCTGTCGTCATAGATTACCCTCAAGTTTCCAATGAAATTACAGGGCTTTAAGAAATTTAACATCTAATATCTCAGGGTGACAAGCGCAGCTTTCGATTAATATAAGTAAAATACTGTAATGGGCAAGCGTGACGCTTCCCATCAGATGAGCGACTTGCTCGTCTCGTCACTCAACGACATAAAAAAAAGATCTGTCCCTCGACAACCTGGAGAAACGAATGACAGAAAAGAGGTCAAGAGGCCGCGCGGCCGTAGTACGATGGTCAGACCAAGTTTCTATAAAAACTTGGACACAACAGTTGAGATAGAGCCTACTCAAATCTAATTGTTATTCGCCACTTGAAAAACAATGAAATTGCTCTTTTTTCAAATGCGATTATTTCTTTAACTACATGCTGCTTTCGAATAAAATACATCTGCTGCGACGACAGATTCTCGGAAGGAGAGCAGGGAGGCGCTCAGCAGCAAAAGAGAGTGTAGGCAACTAGCTTAGAGAGAGAGAAACGCTCCTGTAAACTGGTGTATAGATTTTTCATTCTAAATTCTTCTTTCTAAATTCTTTGACGACCCAGTTGGCGCAGTGGACAGGTGTCTGCCCTCTGCGCCGTGGGTCCTGGGTTCGATTCCCGGCAGGAGCACAAATTCCTTCCCAAGGGATATTTGTGCTTCTGGTTCTGGGTGTAATGTGTGTGTGATGTGAATGTTTCCGGCACCCACGATACAAGTCTTTGAACTTAGTGTGGGGCTGTGAGTGTAAATGTGTTTTAAAAAAAAATAAAAAAAAATATGCACGCCTCTCCATAAACATATTCATACATTTGACTCTCGATAGATTGACAAATTTGGTGGAAGGGCGTGCACATTTAGAATGAAAGATCTCTACCATTGATGATGAGTTCTAAGACTAAAAGTAATAATTGTAAATTCTGCTCTGCCGTAGAAAACATATACTACGTAAAAGTAATAAGTATCTAACTAGATAAAAATTAGAAAATGCCCAATCACCAAGACTCTATTTCTGAGAATCTGATCACTAAAGATCGCAACGAAATTGATTTTTTGTAAAAGCATTCCAAGTAGAAATATTATACTACGTACCTGATATAGGTCTCGTGCTGGTTTCAGCTAGGCTTCTTGGTGATTTAGTGGAGAACCCAAATTGAAAGGGCACATTGTTTCTCTCGTACAGAGTAACGGACATAGGCCCTTGTCCTCTAATAAGGACTGTGTAGTCTCCGGCCTCAGGTTGTCTTAGACGAATCACCTGTAGAGTTTTCCTGAGATTAGAATTTTTTTTTATATAACCTGTTTGAATTGGAGCCACATTTCCTAGAGTGTTCCCAGATGAAGCCCGTTGGAAGACAAACTCCCCAGTAGTAGAGTAGGGAAATCAATGCAAAAGGACCATGTAGATAAAAAAAATTGTCATCAAAGATGATCGTAGGAATCCGTTAGTGTTCGCTTATAGCTTCGCTATACACAAAGCTAAAATAAAATCCCTTACCTTAGAGTTACGGGTTTCGACGATACTCTCCAACCTTAAACTTTGTGAGTTCAATCCCACAACTTCCAGGTTAGGATAGCTTCCGGAAACTACTATCATGAAGTCTGTTGTGAAGGAGTTTACTGAATACTAAAAAAAAGATAATTTATTGACACAGATGAATATCTCATCGGTTTGCACAAAAGACATACCTATGAGGCTTGATTGAGACCCAGTTGATGCGGTAGGCAAGTTTTTGCCCTCTGCGCCGTGGGTCCTGGGTTCGATTCCCTGCAGGAGCATACTTTTACTTCCCAAGGGACATTTGTTTCTGGTTCTGTATGTGATGTGTAAATGTTTCCGGCATCCACGATACAAGTCTTTGAACATAGTATAGGGCTGTGAGAGTAAATGTGTTTTGTTTATTGGTTTATGTTCGTTTACATCTCAAAACGCTGCGATCCACCATGCAGTAGCATGTGAAAAACCAGCAAATTTGATAGTTTTGATGTTCATGTTTGTTTTTGAGGGTAAATATTCATGATAAATTACTTTTTTTTACCCGACTCGTTATAGTCGGTAAGCAAATATTTTGGTTATAATTTTAGCACGTGTGTGTCTGTATGCGCCCAAGCTCTAGACACAGCTTACTCTGTTCACGTTATTATAAAACAAATATTACATCCTATTCTATGAAATTTACTCACTAAAATAGGGTATATGTAAGATGTATATATAATAAATGCAGAAATTGGAAAGTATACAATATACAATTTGCCAAAACTGTGGTGTCATTACTACAAAAAATCACAAATTAAGGGTTGAATATAGAACTAGGCGTTTTTCCAGAACTGAGATCTCGCGCCTATATTATGCCCATTAGAGAAAAACTTTTGAGGGTAATTGCTTCCTACCTTTTTTTTGGTTAATGATGTATTCTAAAGATTAAACCTAACTAGATAGATTTATCGCCCCCGAAACCCCCTACATGCTAAATTTCATGAAAATCGTTTGAGCCGTTTCCGAGATTAAGATTATATATAATAAAACATTTACATAGTATATAAATTTACATATACAAGTATTGCTGGTTTAAAGGTATTAGATAACTTCATCCTCTATGTTTTTGACAATCGATTAAAAGCATAAAAAATATGAATATTTCCCAATTAGTCCGTAGAGTTCCAGGTCATACAAGATATAACTTGGTTTTCAAGATAACTTACTGATAATTGTTGAAAATCCATAAACTTTTCGTAGGGCGTCACTCGTGTCCACTCAGTGTTCATGATCTCTCTCATGTATCTGAAAGCCTGAAAATAAGAAAGTTAATTAATTAAAATACGCATTATTGAGGATAAAAAAAAACTAGTTACATCAAATGGGACCACACGGATAGCACATGGAAATAATTTAAAAAACATCGAAATCGGTTGACCAAGAAACAACACATTAAAAAACAAATACAGTTGAAATGAGAACCTCCTCCTTTTTGTGAAGTCAGTTAAAAAGAACAGTATTGAAATACAAAAATAATTATTTCGTATTAAATTACTTCCTACAAGGAAAGGCGCGAGGAGCCCTATTCACTCGTAAATATATCGTGAGCTTGCGATATATTTAACGGCAATCATGCGACATTTTCGGCCGCATCATCGCTTTCCATCAGGTGAGATTGTGGTTAAAGGCTTGCCTATTTTTCTTTCTTTTTGGGTCGCCTTAACTTGCCTTGCCTAAGCTATAGAGTTGGATGAGAAATATGTGAATTACTAGCCGTGCCCCGCGGCTACACCCGTATTGATTAAGTTAAATAGCAGCTTATGTGATATTGCGGAACCTACACTATCTAACATTCTAAGTTTCATCAAAACCGGTTTATTCGTTACGGAGATACATGGTAACAAATATTTACACACACACACACTTTCACATTTATAATATTAAGTAGGATGGTATTGCAAAGATTCGTACCTGTCTAAAATCGACTGTGTCAAATCTGAAAACAGCGCCAGAACAAGCTTTGGCTATGTCGTAGTATACATCTAAACTTCCGAATGGACCCGTTCTGGATGGGTAGCAAAATCCACTGAGGAAGATTATCACCTGTAAGATAAATTGAGATTTTTCATATGTATGGAAAACACCATATAGTACAACTTTTTCCCCTTGTACGGACATAACCTCATCCAACCGACAATCCAACGAATGCTATGTATTAACGTATAAAAATAATACTGTTTAATTTCGCACACATTGAGTCACCCACGTCTGTAGGAGGATACCCCTTAAGTCTGACTCCCTACACGTGGTCCCCGGGTGGTGCTAATCAGGTGACATTTGAGAGGTGGTAGAGCATTTTGTAAGTTGCTCGCCTGGCTTGCTACCAAAGTAGCTTACCACCATCAAGTTGAAAGTCTGCCGCCAAGCCAAATAAGGTGTTCCGGCAGTTATCCTTGAGAGCCTGCGTATTCCAGGTCTAGTGTGTTTACCAGCTTCGATCACATCGTCACTTACCATCAGGTGAGATAGTGGTCAAACACTAGCCTGTCACAAATAAAAAAAGAAAAAAAAAAAGAGAGCGGTTGACCGATATAAGATTTCAGAGCTTGGGACAAGGAGCAAGGTAGCTAGTATTTTATCGAATACATTTCGGAGAATGTGCCAAGGAAATAAACGATCTAGTTCCCCCATCCCCATTCTATCATCGAACAAGCAGGCAAACTGCTAATCGACACCGGTATATGGTAGATATTCCACAAATGCGAACAAAGCGTTTTGCTTCTACTTTTATTATGCGAACCACAAAGGAATGAAACACCATACCTGAGTCGGTGTTTCCTAATATGTACAATTTAAAAGACTTAAAGTCGCGAGTGAATAGGTATCTTCTAGGCAAGCATGCTCCATCGCCGACCACATCATCGCTTACCATCAGGTGAGATAGTGGTCAAACGATAGTCTATAATGAATTAAAAAACTTGAGAGGTGTCAAGGGTCACCCGGATGGAATGACGTTCAATTTCCGTCTAACCCCCTTTCGCAACGCGCGATAAGGAACTTTCGTTCCAAAATTAAAAGAAAAATGCAAAAACCAACATCACTGGGTGTTCCCAGGCGGTCACCCATCCAAACTTCGGTGATCGGACGAGAACGTGGTATGGCTTACAACTATAGCAAAAAGTGTCGTTACAACTTTTGGTCTTTTTTTTTCCGTCTAGCCCCCTTTCCCAACGCGCGGTAAGGAACTTTCGTTCCAAAAAAAGCCAATAATAGTTACTAAGTGTATTGGCGCCGATTGTCCGACCTTTGTTGTATGTGTATGCGTGTAGCCCGCATTATTACAAGCGAAATTTGTGGGACCTAGGGTGCTACGCCCGTTACAGATGCTGCATTACGTCTGTGCCTTGAAAGAAGTTATTTTATACGTCCCTAGAACGTAGATTCATAGATTGTGCGCAGGAATTTCACAATAGAAAAATGACGTCCTATGCATGCGTTTTGCTTCCACATTCATTGTGCGAACTGCAAAGGAATGGAACCCCTTGCCCGAGTCTATATTTCCTGATAAGTACAATATGGGAGTCTTCAAATCGTGGGTGAATAGGTATAATAGGCGGACATACACACGGACAGCGATGATGCGACTGAAGATGTAGCATACTCATCATTCGCATCATCGCAGTCCATCATCACATAAAAGGAACTAATATGCTGCTATTGCAAAAAAAAAAAATATTTAGGATATGCAAGCATTTGACCCCTAACTCACCGATGGAAAGTGACGATGCGGCCGAAAATGACACATGCTTGCCTAGAACGTACCTAATTAATCTCGATTCGTGGCCCGGGTCTTTTATCAATGCTAATGTTATACATTAAAACCTTTGTTATGAATAATCTACCGACAATGTTGCTCCTTTGAGTGAGTAACACTGAAACGAGGTTATGAAATAAAAGGTCTCATTGTACTTAATGTTGACAACCGGATCCGCCCTTATATGCTTCCGTTTCAAAGAATTACAATTAATAAATAACTGTTGATCATCGAGATAGGAAACAAACCTGCGGTTCTGTTGATATATTATTATGATATCGCTTTTTATGACGTAACTAGACGTGTACGGAGGTTCGGCACCGTTTATCATGTTAAACAATAGCCTATATGTTAATCCTAGGTATAATCTTTATACATATCAAATCCGATCAGCCGTTACAGCGTGAAGAGAAAACAAACTACTTATATTACACACTTATACACAAACTTTCGGATTTATATCATTAGTGTGATTCCTATCTAACATTTTAAAACTACAAACAGAAATCTTTTGTACTTTTAAAATATTTTTTTTGGAGCTATAAGCATGTCATTTGCAACGAGCACTTGCAAACGACCCTACCAATTGAAATAACTAACTTTCATGTCTCTTTCCCAAGTGAAAAAACAAACGTTTGCGACGACGCCCTCTGGCTAGGTGGAGCGACGACATACGTCAAGTGGCTGGCAGCGGTTGGAAAAGAGGAGCTGAAGATCGAGCTCAGTGGAGAGGCATATATATATATATATATATGTCCAGCAGTAGACGAATACAGGCTGATGATGATGATATTAACACCACCGTCAATAGGGAATACGCAAGAAATTTATATATAAATCAATTATTATTATTTAATAATATTTATAGCTAGGTACAGAACTTAAGCTATAATATTATACATACATAATCGCTTTCTAATTAGTAATTTTAGTAAAGATAATTAAACGCAAGCAAAGCTTAAAAAAACCGACTTCACCGCTTTATCTTCGGAACCTCGATCAGATTTAACGTAATAAACATGAATTATTGACAATAACTACAAAACAATTGATCAGATCTTGACCAAATTTAAATGGGACCACATTGAAAGCACCGGCTTTCAAATCAAATAATAATCACTAAAATCAGCGCACAAAAAAAGAAGTTATAAGGTAACTTTTGAAGTCGGTAAAAAACGAGAACATCGTCAATGTAGTCCACAGACTGCGCATTATAATTGAGGATAACTCAAAAACTACTAGTCAGATCTTGATCAAATTTAAATGGGACCAATTGGAAAGCAACATCTATCAAACAAAAAACATTTTTTACACATAAAAAAAATACCGTCGACTTGAGTACCTCCTCCTTTTTTGTGAAGTCGGTAAAATATGCACGGGAAATGCAAAATTGCGATACGCAGAGTGTGTTTTTTAGCAGACTGATACGACAAAGAAATATATATATTTTTTACTTTCGGAAGCTATGGTTTCATTATAGACCAATAAGTCTATGGGTTTCACAGTGAAGACGCGTGACGTCAAAAAAATTTAAAAACTTGACTGAATATTTTTTTTGATTATTTTTATGAATGTTTTTTTTTTTACCGCCAATGAATTCACGTAAACAATCAACAATAATCTACAAAAACTATGCATGTTGTTGGAATATAAATCTCTACATACCTGGCTATGACTGTCCCGGCACAAAGATGCAACTGTATTAAACAAAGCAAAATCTTTCGCATAAGCGTCAGTAAACACGAATATACTAGATTGCTTCCCGCTTGCTCTTAGTGCGGCTTCGATTCCTGCAAGGGAGTTTTCAGGACAGTCCAAGCCTCCTCTGGTTGTGAGGTAGTTCAGGTGTGAAGTGAACTCGTGTGTTGACTGGGTGATCAAGGTAGGTTCTATAACTGAAAAGGAATAATATTTTGTGAGGTGTAACTTGCTTCCTTGTCGTTTAGACTAGTAGGCAGTATAACAGTATAATTAGTAAATGGAGCTGAGTAACCCACGTCCGTAGGAGGATACCCCTTAAGTCTGACTCCCTACACGTGGTCCCCGGGTGGTGCTAATCAGGTGACATTTGAGAGGTGGTAGAGCATTTTGTGAGTTAATCGCCTAGCTTGCTACCAAAGTAGCTTACCACCATCAAATTGAAAGTCTGCCGCCAAGCCAATTACGGTGTTCCGGCAGTTATCCTTGAGAGCCTGCGTATTCCAGGTCTAGTGTGTTTACCAGCTTCGATCACATCGTCACTTACCATCAGGTGAGATAGTGGTCAAACACTAGCCTGTCACAAATAATTTAAAAAAAATATATGGGTCTAATCTTCTAGCCAAGTATGTCACATCTTCGGCCGCATCATCACTTTCCATCAGGTGAGATAATGGTCAAATTCTGAGAGGTAATATCTCTCTCAGTTTATCGTAGGTACAAAACGAATGACACGATTTTAATTTATAGTCCAGTTATATTAGTCAAATTAGGGCAAGAATGTCGGAATGAGAGATAGTCAGCTATAAAGTTGTATAAATCTTTATTTTGGCACCCTGAAACTTGTCTCAAAACCTACTTATCGTAGGGTGTACGCGACTACAGATATTCCAAGATCAAAGGTCAAGTAATTAAACGCAAGCAAAGCTTAATAAAACCGACTTCACCGCTTTATGGATCAAATTTCAATGGGACTACATAAAAAGCACCAGCTTTCAAATAAAAAAAGAATCATCAAAATCGGCTCACAACGAAAGAAGTTATGAGGTAACTTCTTTCGTTATGAGTACGCATTATTCGTCACAAAATAGGCATTATTGGCGATATTTCAAGAACTACTGATCAGATTTTGATCAAATTTGAATGGGACCAATTAGATAGATGCTGAGTCACCCACGTCCGTAGGAGGATACCCCTTAAGTCTGACTCCCTACACGTGGTCCCCGGGTGGTGCTAATCAGGTGACATTTGAGAGGTGGTAGAGCATTTTGTGAGTTGCTCGCCTGCCTTGCTACCAAAGTAGCTTACCACCATCAAGTTGAAAGTCTGCCGCCAAGCCAAATACGGTGTTCCGGCAGTTATCCTTGAGAGCCTGCGTATTCCAGGTCTAGTGTGTTTACCAGCTTCGATCACATCGTCACTTACCATCAGGTGAGATAGTGGTAACACAAACACTAGCCTGTCACAAATAAAAAAAAAAAAAAAAGAAAGAAAGCAACATCTTTCAAAATAAAATTTTTTTGATTGCAAATATCTCGTTTCCTATGGGTTTTATGCTATTTGTAATAAATATTGTAGAGAATTACATTTTCTACAAATTTTCTTTAATTTTTTTACATCTTGAACCATTTTCGAGATGGAGGGCAGAACGCGCAGTGTTTAACAATTTAGAGTATTATTCGAGTATTATTTTTGTAGTTCTTATTATTATGCAATTATTATAAGACTATCTCTCATTCCGAGGTAAAACCCCTAATTTTCCTGGACTATTCGGTTTTTTTTTTGCTTGGAAGGTGACTTTATCGAGTGTTCTTACCTATGTTAATAGAAAATCAGTGCAGTCGTTTTCAACATAAGAAAAGTCTAACATAGAACCTCCTCCTTTTTTGAAGTCGGTTAAAAATTGGGGGCATTTTCTAAATTTTGAATTCGCTTGAATGTAATAAAGAAGATAAATGCATAAACCTGAAAATGTGTTTTTTTCCACAAGAAACGAATTCTGTGTCGTATTTTTAATCGACTTCAAAAAAGGAGGAGGTTCTATGTTCGGCTGTATGAATTTCTTTGTGTGGGTATGTTTACCGATTTCTCCCCCATTTGTGGACCGATTCTCAAAATATTTTTTTTTGTTTGGTAGATTATAAATTTTATCGAAAACGATCAAGCCAAAACCAAAATATAAGCGGTGAAGTCGGTTTTTTTTTACCGACTTCCCAAAAAAGGAGGAGGAACTCAAGTCGACTGTATTTTTTTTTATGTGTGTTACCTCGTAACTTCTTTCCACGTGAACCGATTTCGATTTTTTTTTTAGTTTTAAAGATGTTGCTTTCCAATTGGTCCTATTTAAATTTGATCAAGATCGAATCAGTAGTTTTTGAAATATCGTCAATAATGTGTATTCTGTGGACTACATTGACGATGTTCTCGTTTTTAACCGACTTCAAAAGTTACCTCATATCTTCTTTCGTTGTGAGCCGACTTTGCTGATTATTTTTCTATTTGAAAGCTGGTGTTTTTATCTGATCCCATTGAAATTTGATCAAGATCTGATTGATCTCTAGTTTTTGAGTTATCGTCAATAACGCGTGTTAAATACATTAAATCAAATCAAGGTTCCGAAGATAAAGCGGTGAAGTCGGTTTCTTTAAGCTTTGCTTGCGTTTAATTATCAGTATTTGCTTACGTTTAAATTATTAACCCTTACTTTTGGGACGTTGGTAAAATTGTAACCTTCTTTACGTGTTTATTCAATTTATGTACTTAAGTTATATTTATTTCATTAAGCATATATTACATTAAACTAAAAACTAAATTAAAATTAAACAAAAAAACTATAATTAGATATAAATATGTACAAAACTTAATCTAATAGACCGCTACCAGTAGGCAAAGTACCCAAAATGCTGGCAGCATTGCCACGTTGAATGGCAATACTCAATCTCTGTCCAAAATATTTGCCAGTATTTTGGTCACGAGTTGCTTCGACCAAACGAATATATATTTGTGCCTTTTGGGGTTGAGACGTTGGGACCGTGGGGACCGGGAGCACATACATTCTACAATGAATTAACAAAGCGTTTGGTAAAATTAAGTTAAACAAACTTACGGGTCTCCTGAAACGGCACAAGGACGAAGTTTTCGAAATTTCTAGTCTCGGTACTCTGGAGCAATTGTCCAATATTGGCCTTTATCACCGAGATTTCCTCAGACATAGACACCGTCGTGTCCAGGACCACCGTAAAACTTCTTTCTGCTAGTGAATAATTAATAGATAATAGTAATATTAATATGAAAGAGGACATTTTGATGCCAGCTCTAAACGCACACTGGGATGCAGTTGGGAGCTTGATTCATCAGTGAATTTAAGGGGCAGTACCTACTTACCTACATAATGTCTGGCCTTGCTAATAAAACTTTGATATTAGTTATCTATTAACTAATTTAATATCAACGTTTTAATAGTATGGCCTTTATTCACAGATATAATAGCCAGTTAACTGCTATCATGTTCCTCTACTTTACGAAAACAACATGCCTTTTGAAGCATCAATTCACAAACACGCATCGGCCAATCACAAGCATACATTTCTTCGACCTTTCCTCCTTCCTTCTAGTGAATTTTGTTATGAATGAATATTATTATCTGGTTTTATAATCTTTGCCTGTAAATTATAAATAAGCATAAAACTTTGATATCATCACACTTCACACTTATATTATGTTTGTATGTTTGTTACTTATTTACGCTCAAACTGCTACACCAATTTTAATTAAATTTGGTATGTAGATAGCTGACACCCTGGATTAACACACATACTAGTGGCTAAGTTGGCTAAGTTGAGTGGGCGTCCGCCTTCTAAGCAGGGGTATGGGGTTCGATTCCCGGCGGAACACGAGTTTTCTCCCCAAGGAATATTTGTGTTTCTGGTTCTGGTTGTGATTGTATATGTGATGTGAATGTTTCCGGCACCCACGACACAAATCATCGAACTTATTGTGGGGCTGTGAGTGTGAAAGCGTTTATGTTTATGTTTTTATACTAATTTTAGCCCAGAATTCCCGTGGTCCCTGAATTACGCAGTTAAAACCTCGGGGTGCAGCTAGTACTCCATATATCACAGAACAAAGTGATTAAATTTATCATCTCCTTCCATTGTCCTACCGAGTGGGGTTAGCACAACATGAACTCATTAGGGAAATTGTGTAAATAGATTTGGCATGAGTTTTTAGGGCCGGCCGCTTAACTGACATCATCACTCCTTGAGATTGCTATTGAGATTCGCTGGAGCTTCATATGTTGATCGGCAGGAGGACCACGAGCAGGTGAGATCGACTAAGGCGTCTAGGTGCTAAAGTACCTTTATATATTATATGAATAAATATGTGTCTTTTGAAGTGAAACTTTTTATAAGAGGGCTTTGGAATTTGGATCCGCTTTTTGAGTGACGAAAAGTAGTATGGGTAAACACCGTGACGAATAATTAAAATGTTTCCGTATAATAAAAAAGTTTCATTTCTATCATGTCCTTACAACACCTCCTGTTTTTTATTATTTCCACCGAATGTAGCTGTATCTGGAAGCCAGTTGCTCCAATTTTATTCAAATAGTAATCCGGCAAATAGCTTCACACGTTTCAATAACAAGTTTATAATAATTCGTAGCTTGAAGCAGTGCTTGGGTAGCTCAGCGGTCAGAACCATTGAGCATGACACTATGGCCGCAGGTACAAATCCAAATGACATTTTTCCTTTCTAAATTGACTACTTCAACGAATATTTAGATAATTAATTTTATTAAATAGTACAACTTCCCCTTAACTGAGTAATATTGTAGCGTGTGATAACATTTGATCCCTTTAATATTAGCTAGGAATAGCAAGGGCGTTCTCCTTTACATTGATGTCATGTTTATCTTTGCACTACGCATGCACTAATTTCATACAACATTAAGTATTGTTATTTAACCTTTTAACCGAATTTCAATTAATGTTGTACCTATATGAGTGAAACCTTAATAAAATTTTGCGAATCTGGCAGTAGAATAATTAACTTTCATGAGTGCCTCTTTGGGGCCGATGTGAATAAACGATTTCGGTTTTTGATCTTGAAATGCACGTTGGCACAGCTGGTAATGCGCCTACCTATTATGTAGCTGGTATCGAGGTCGATTCCCGGTGGTGACAAGTTTTGTCCCCAAGGGAAATTTGCATTTCTGGTTGTCTTTCCGGCACCCACGACACTAGTCATCGAACCTAGTGTGGGGCTGTGAGTGTTAAAGCGTAATAATATGTTCTTTGATTAACTAGTTTAGTCAAGTCACACACACATTCACAACCAGAAACTAAACTAGAAATCGAAGCACTCATCCAACAAACATCAACTTCGCCAACTGGTAGTGAAAAGAAGGTTATTACGTTTACTATTTGCATTATCAGATTGAAATGTTAGCAGTGCTTTAAAATAATATCTTAAAATAATTAGCTGTACCTGGCATGCGTTGCAATGCCATGTTAAGAAAAAGTTTCTATACCTTTTTTACGTTTATGGTCGCCTAGTACTTTAATACTAAATAAACGATTTCCCCACACTAAGTTCGATGACTTGTATCTTGGGTGCCGGAAACATTCATATCACAGTCACATTTGATACCATACTTAAGATTTTTTAGATATTGTTCATACAAAAATACTAAAATCACGATTTAAAATGGGTAAGAGGGTGAAAACTACTTTGCGACCTATTCGTATACCTTACTAACAATCCAAAAAAAATATCAAAATCGGTCGAGCCGTTTCGGAGGAGTTCGACTACAAACATCGTGATTTTAATAATTATGCTCGTATTAGATTATATAAGTTTTTTGTACCAATACCTTCTCGAGCTTAGACCTATCATTAATTATCATAATAATAATATATAATATAATATACACATACTCGCAGTTAGCAATCAAGTATTTTGACATGATAACGTCTTATAAATTGATGAACACCGGCTGCACGCACGAAAAAGTGTCACGTTCCGCCTGAGCCTGACCGTGCAAGCGAGAGCGCGAAAGAAGCGTTAGAGAGGCACGATCGGCCCAAGCGTCGTCGGTCGGCTTGTACACATTTATCTTAGTAGAAATATTTCTACTATGCATTTATCTCTCTTCTAGCGTGACGTCAGAGCTAGCAATTCGAATAGTTCTGCTACTTGAACGTTTTGTAATTACTACCAAAATAATGATAATTCAGTGATAATAATTCAATTCATAAAAATTAGTATGCAATTTTTCATCAATGTTTCTTTATGACGTTATCACGTAAAACTATCGTCCGTAAACCGACTTTACAGACAACCAATTTTTTTATACCTAATTCTCTTTGCGCACTAGGTATGTTCAAATAAACTTTTGCAGAATTTCAATGAAAAATCGATCGAAGTCATGATTAGGCAATAAAGATTTGCTGGTATTTTGTCGCGAAACCAAATAAATATTTTTATGGCGTTGTAGATTTTATATATTTTTTCTAAAACTAGTAATGAATGTGCATGAGTGCAGGCAGGCAAATTACACAAAGTTGAAAAATGTGATTTACATTTTCACTCCAAAAGCTTCAACAAAAGTTCAAGTGCTTAAAGTTTTATCAATTTTCTAGGGCATGACTTTGACTAGAGACTAGAAAGTTACGTTAAAATAATACAATTGAAAGATTTTATACATCCACGCTGGCTAAATGCACACGGATTGCGGAGCCAAAACAAAAAAAAGAATTTCTGTCACTGTCAATTTTACAGTGAAATTGGCAAGTTTACATTTCTGTTACAGTCACAATTGACAATAATTATGATGTCAATGTCATTGCACAAAAATAACTTGGCTTCCGGGTAAGCGATTTTCATCGCATATTAAAGAGTTTTAAATTAAAACATGATCCTTTAAACCATGTCTAACTCAAAACCGCCTCCTTACATTTTGCAAGAACTTCCAGATATAACAGAGGCAATCAATTATCCGATAAAAAATGTTCAACGAATAAAGGTTAGTTCTAATCTTGGTTTATTTTGGCTCACGCTCAAAACTATTGAGCTATTTGTACTCGAATAAGTATCTACATCTAAGTAGTTCAGACTATACTTACGACCCAATTAATTCCCAAACAAGAAGTAGTGACTAAACCTTCTTATAGAGAATCTAAGTCTCAACCTAAGTACCTAAGTTGACTTATAAATTAGCTTGCTCCTAGCTGGGCTTATAGTTTATACCGCCCTAATCGCGCACCTCATTTGAATATCTGACTCATTTTTTTCGATTTTTTTTAATTTTTTTTTTAACGCATTCACACTCACAGCCCCACACTAAGTTCAAAGACTTGTATCGTGGGTGCCGGAAACATTCACATCACACACACATTACGCCCAGAACCAGAAGCACAAATGTCCCTTGAAGATTATGTACTTATCTTCTTTTGGTACTTGTATTTAGTAAAAATTTTGCAACAATATTTGCTACACCAAATATCTGCTAGTGGAATTTAAAAATCGGCCAATTGCCCTTATGACCCTGTTTGCGCAGTCGGCTATTATTTACTTACTACACAATAGACCTTATTTTCGAGTAACACCTGAGATCGCTGAATGGGATATGCTGAAAACCAGCCCTGCACAAACCCTCAGTTTGTGCAGTCTTAGCACTGAACATATTCCAATTGCCAAATATTTCTTGCATGTATTTAATTTTGTGTACCATAATTGTGATTGTTTTAAATATTTAGCAATTAAATGATTTCTATTTCTAATAGGAACTGGGTTCAAGTCCCGGAAAAAGCATAGTTTACTTAATGGAAATTTGGTGTGATTGTGTTTGATGTGTTTCTGGCACCCACAATACATGTCTATTATTTGCGAGTGTAAAAGCTTTTATTGCCTCTTAGGGAGAGAGAAATAATATTGGTAATCTAATTCAAAACCATACTTTTGCTTTGAGACTTTTAGATATTAACTGTCCTGCTCTATATTAGTCAGGATTGTATGTTGTTTCTTACCCTACTTCTTAACCTTGACTTCAGTAACCCTAGTCTTCAAAATTCATGTGGGGCTGTGAGTGTTAAAGTGTAAAAAAATTTTCATAGAAGGGGTTCGATGAAAATCCATTTTATCTATGTTCAATCGTTGTTCATGTTGCAAAAAAACCTGTGTTATAAACCTGTTATTTAAACTCAAAAATGTATATTCTCATGGGCTCCAAAGAGGCACTCATGTAAGTTAATGTCTCTAATCTTCTTTATCTTTTCTTATCTTGGTGGATAGACAACAAAATCATACTCGTTTTATGGGTCCTGGGTTTGATTCCCAGCAGGAGCACAATTTTTCTACCCAAGAGACTTGTGTTGCTGATACTGGGTGTGATTGTGTGTGAGATATGTAAATGATTACAGCACTCACAATACAAGTCTATGGACTTAGTGTGGGGCTGTGAGTGTGAATGTGTTTATTTAGTTAGACTCTTTCATATCTTTATAAACTAGTCGTGAGAAAGCAACTGTGATTGAAACCTTTTTAAAGAATTTTAGAAAGCTAATACTTACGAATTTCCCAATCAAACAAATGATTCATTTGTTTTAAGATTGTAATATAAAATATTCCACATTTACAGTATACTTGCTTCGATGTCTCCAAGACTTTGATAGCATTCGGCGCTACCAGCGGAGGAATCTACGTCTTCAATCGAACTCCATGTGAATTTGTACAACTTATTCCTAACAAGGTAAATATTTTTTGAAGAAGAAAAAAGGGATATAGGCATCTCACAGTAATAGCCATAACAGTGAAGAGTTATTTAAAGTTTTAATTAGCACTGGAGACATTTAAAACAATCGTGACATTAAAACATAAATACAACATAATCATAAACGCTTTCACACTCACAGCCCCACACTAAGTTTGATGACTTGTGTTGTGGGTGCCAGAAACATTCACATCACACAACCAGAACAAGAAACACAAATTATCCATTGGGAGAAAAGTTGTGTTTCCGCCGGGAATCAAACCCAATACCCCTGCTTAGAAGGCGAACGCTCACCCAACTTAACCAACAGGCAGTTCTAACCAGAAGGCATATGTATTGCTTGTCTCTTCTATCATAAACAATATCTCAGAAAGAAGTCAGCAATGTTGTATAGCCAGTGGCTTGAACACGTTTTTAGGAAATACGCGGCAAATTGAACATGAACTCGACAATCTAAGGCGGACCTCTCAGAGCGCGCGCCCGTCGGCAGAAATTCGAGTGTTAGGACCACTTAGAATGGTTTGTTTGCTAAACAAATGACCATTATGGGCTCGTAAAAGATTACCGCTTCATCTCAAGTGTTTATTTTAAGTGTGTTACAAAGTAATTGATTGAATTAAACACGTTAGAAGTTTGTCACAGGGAAAAATGAGGAGTTCTTCAGATATCTTTATTTTTTGTCGTAAATAGCGATCGATAACATATATTTTTTTTGTTGTTAAAATGATGTATTTTAACTATGCTTTTGATTGCATATTAATTTATGTCATTGTGCAAATGATTAATTACCTTAAAAAATTAAGGAACGATTGAGTAAATTTCCCGCGCGGCGCATTAATTTATCAAAACGCGCGCTGTAAATATGCGTTCATTGTAATTCATTTATAACATGCAGGTAATAAACAAAAGTATTGCTATAATAAGCCGTTCCTTACCTTCACAATTTCATAAAAAAATAAACACCTTTCTCAGAAAAACTTGTTGTAATATCGGAAACTCTGATCGGAAAGAAAAAAAAAACGCCTCGTTACCATAGTCACTTTTGAGTGACAATTGTTATTTGCCTTTTGACTTTTTCAGTAAAAAAACAAAATGAACATAGAGAAAAGATCCTCTTGTTGTCAGAAAAGTGCGCCAAATAATAACACTGTCATAATATTTACACAAAACAAATGGCTGAATTAGCGCGCGAAAGCATCGTCGCCCCGCGTCGGGCGAGTCCATTATTTATATAAAAGGCAAAACCATCATTCTACATAAACCACAAATAACGAAATTGTTTAAATTACATAAATGCTAAAACAATGTTTTTCCAATGTATAAAATACATATCATAACATAGAAATTGGCGATTACCCCTTGAACTCGAGCCAGCAGTGCACCGAGAGCCTGGGCGAGTCCATTTTGGCGGCAGCAAAGGATTCTGCCGCGCCGGCATAATACGGTGATTACGCGTAAACGCAAATAATTAAGTATAGCAATATGCACATAAATCTAATGATTAATACCTACCACGTCGTATTTCAGTAGCAGTTAGAGCAAATATAAAAAAATACGATAGTTATTACTTGACAAAAAATCATAACTCACGCAATTTTCGTCAATGTTGTTACTCGAAGAAGATATTTATTACTTTACATGCGTTTTTCATAAAAACCCATTACGTAAATAGATACAGCTTAAAACAAGGAATAAATATTAGTATAACACTCAATAAAATAACTTCTTACGGCAATTTTGTATTTTTTTTTAAAACACTTAACTTTCCTTGCACTCAAACGACTTTCTCATTTTCATTGTTTGAAAATGTCTAATAGTTTCATTTTACTTTGACATTTTAGCGATGGAAAATATTGCTACATTATTAATCTTAATTTCCCCATAACTTAAAGGAGTGCACACACGGCCAAACTTAAATTATGACGAAAAATCAGAGATACCGACCGACCACACCGTTTTGGTTCCAATTGGAACCGTGTTCAGTTGGGCTTGGCAGAAATCGGTGCCTCTCGGCACCGCGTTCAGTTGAGTCGATAGGCAAGCGAATGATATAAGAAGCTTCACAGAGTACACTGACAAAAGTAATGCATTGAATGATAATTTTTACCATCATTATTTGAACTGCTTCTGGCGCAGTTAGGAGTGCATCTGCCTACTAAGCAGTGGGTGTTGGGTTCGCTTGGGGAGACAACACAAGTTGTCTCCCCAAGGAAAATTTGTGTTTCTAGTTCTTCATGCGATTGTGTGATGTGAATGTTTCCATCACCTTATCACCTGTCCTCACACATCATACAAAAATACATTTATGTATACGTTATTTATATTTCCATTTTCAGGATGGTGCCATCACCCGTCTTGCTATATCACCTAACGAGAAGCACATTGGCTTTGCTAATGGCAAAGGAACTGTCACGGTTACAGAATGCGACCAATCGTTGAGTGGTGGACATTCTACTGTTACCTCAAGAGACCACCAGGGTAATGAGGTGACAGCTATGGCGTGGAGTGATAGCGATATGCTGTTCTCTGGTGATGATATTGGAAAGCTATCTGTATTGCAGATGCAGAACTTTATTGTGAGTATATAACATCCGCTGAGGGTGTTTTGCAAGCAGCAATTTGTTCTTCTTAAAATATTGGATGATGGCTTTGGGTCGCTGACTTAGCAAAAACTCTATTGTTGTGGATGCTTTGTATGGAACATTAGATTAGAGTACCTGGATGAACGAGCTTTACATGGTTTTAAACATCCAGCTATATAGGAGGAGTTCAGTCACATGTACACATACGGAAGAATTATGTACATAATGACATAAAATAATAATAAAAGCTAAAATTTGGAAGTTTAATCCAGTTAAATTTATAACAAGCTTTTATTAACTTTTCAACTGTCCTGTTATCTATCTGTCAGTCTAATCAAGTATTGCAAGCTAAATTAGACACACTTCCTTTTTTTATGTGTGTTACCTCATACTTTCTTTCGATGTGAGCCAATTAGATAGCTAGTGCTTTCCATGAGGTCTCAATCAATCAATCAAAATCGTTTATTCACATGGGCCCCAAAGAGGCACTCATGAAAGTTAACCCTTTGACCGCCAGGCTATGCAACGACTAGGCGCCATCCACACGCCACGCTATAAATTACCTTGAACAAAGCAAGGATTTCAATGCACTATCGATATTGTCCGGAATGTTTTTATATTTAGTCTGAAATACTACGTTAATTTACAAATTATTTATAAATACTGCTCAAACACCACTAAGGCACACGTGATCTGTTATAAAACTTACAAATAATACGAAATATAACAAAATAATCATATTTGATTATCACGAATTGGAACACGTAGTAATGAATAGTCACAACCCTACACAGAGGTGTGCGTCGGCTACAGCCGTCATGGGCGTGCGTAGCACTGCTTTTACACGATATTTATGAACGTTCATAGTGATGCGATCTTGCGCCTGGCATGGTCGATAAATTTTTGGTTCTATATAAATAGCCAAAGATATATAGTAACTTTAAATATGTTTAAGTTTAATTAAAATAAAACAATACGATCGTTTTAGTAAAATAAAACAAATCGATCGAATAAAGGGTTTTAATGCAGGTTACAAGTTAAGCAGGCACCTAATGCGAATAAAAATCAAATAAATCAACAATACAAAAGACATCCTAATCAAAAAAAAAAAACTTACAGACTAATTAACTAAATAAACGAGAACAGTTTCGTTTAACATATTATTTAGTACAATAACAACTAAAAAACCGGCAAAATCACAGCACACAGATTAATTCTTAATAACCAACTAACATTAATGATACCTATGTATAAAATCGACAAAAGTATAGGTATAATTTTCAAATCAAACAGAAACATTGTTTGAACCGTCATAATATAATGATTAATTCTGATAGTACTGTATTTAAAACAAAAGTGGTTGCTTCTATTCTGTTTTCTATGATTGAGTTCAATCTTATCTATTCAAATATTTTGAAATAAATGTCTTTAAACACTATTGTAGGCAGTGAAAAACTTATGCCTATCAGTGTTTGTCACATCACTAGTGGTCGGCCCACGCCGTCTTGGGCGTGTGGGGCCCGTAATATTTGCAGAGTTAAAATAGCCACATTAATAATGTATCTTTTCACTTAAGTAAAATCAAGATATATTATTGTTATTGTTTTTAAGTTAAAGTTAAAGGTGTATACTTGTAAAATAAAAATAAAAACAACGGTTTTGTGAACAATATTATATATTTTTTTAATGTACAATCCTTTGTCGGCTGTGGCAGTCTTTGGCGTTGAGGGCACGATTTGCTGTTGTCGGCTGTGGCCGTCTTTGGCGCTCAAAAGGTTAATGAATCTATTGCCAATCATTGTCTCATTAAAATTTGATCAAGATCTGACTAGTAGTTTTTGAGTTATCCTCAATAATGCGTATTCCGTGGACAACATTGATGATGTCTTGTTTTTAACCGAATTCAAAAGTTTCCTCATTACTTCGTTCATAGTGACCTGATTTTGATGATTATTTTTTAATTGAAAGCTGGTGCTTTTCATATGGTCCCATTTCGATTTGATCAAGATCTGATCACTAGTATTGTAATACATTAAATCTGATCAAGGTTCCGAAGATAAAGAGGTGAAGTTGTTTTTTTTTAGCTTTGCTTGCGTTTTATTATTTAATTACAACTGGTAAAAGCTTGATTTAAAAAAATCGTATATTAGTATCACTTGCTTAAAAATGTAATTTGATTCCTGAAGTACAAACGGCAAATTTGACATTTATACATGGTTGCATGCATATCACATGTAAGGCCTACATTTTTGTAACATTTTATGAACTGTTCTACTTATATATTTTCAGGCCAAGACCTTCCAGAGCTCATCTCAAGTTATAATGACCTTAGACTCAAGAATATGTCAAATCGACCTACGGTCATGTATGCTGCTAGTATCAACACTCACAAGATGCTACATTTGTGATACAACACAAGAACAATACAGACAAATTGGTCAGAAACTGAGAGACGGCGAATTCGGAGCTTGCTTCGTAAATAAAGAGCAAAATCAAGATATCACCGTAAAGAAAGTGGAACAAGATTTTACTGAAGTCAAAACATTTAGTATGGTTAATGAGGAGTTGAAATTTGCTGTTGGAAAAGAACTGGAAAATATTTTAATATTTTGTGCGAGACCCTCTTCTAGGTTATGGGAATCAACTGTCGATGGAACTGTTAAAAGGACGCACCAGTTTAAACAAGTCCTGGGACGACTTCCTTCAAGAATAATGACAGAAGAAGGATTTACAAATGAGGAGATTAAATTAGAAATTTCAGACAGTGATGATGAAGGAAAGTCTATTAACTTTTCCAAAATTTACTCAATCAATGGTGCCATATTTTGTTTTACAAAAGATGCTTTATTCTTTTTAAACTTTGACAATGTCGATAACACTGTCTGGTACCATTTTAAGGATATAATTGACTGCAAAGTGTATCACAACATGCTTTATATTTGGTTGAGTAATGGCTCCTTTATACAGCTTACATTTATGAAGATAGAGAAGTTCTTACTCAAATGTTATTTAGAAGAAAAGTATTCAATGTGCATTGACATATGTAGATTATACAGGGATTACTTGATGTCCAATAGATTGTCACCTAAACTGAACATTGTATCTGGATTGAGAGACAAAATTAACAAAGATGTTTTAGATGATATCTCTAATGTATTGGACAATTTGGAAAGTCTGAAATCAAACGAAGCTCACACTAAGTCTGGTATTTATATAGTAGATAATACATATCTGGCGAAATCATCTTTAGACGAAGAAGAGAACATATCAAGACAAAACGATGATCATAAATTCTCAACAAAGCATCCGGAGGCGATGCAAACATTGAAGGATCTAAGTATGTCTGTATCGGGTAAAATAAATTCAAGCAAAAAGATGTTGAAAGAGAAATGGGAAGGCCTTGAAGATAAAATGAAACTTTTGGGCGATAAGCCAGCACAAGAACATTTTGTTCAAAAAGAAATCATCAGGACTGAAGCACCTAAAAAAACATATTCAGAACAACAGCTTAGTATCGAACATGAGCCTATAATAGTAGACAACGATATTATTTTCAAGGAATCTAGTCAAAAGGCCATAGAATTAGAGAATAATTTCGGCGAGGAGGATAAAATCAGCAAATCTTTGTACCAATATTTTAGGCTTAGTCTAGTCAGTAAGAGTGTGGAGCGATCGAATTTAATTTCTATCATTGAAACCAATGCCTGTGATATTAGACAGATCTATAATCTTATGTTAAAGCTGGAGGAGTATTGCATAAGAATTGGAGCTATAGAAGAATCAAAATTTATACCAAATCATATATATCTCAGCTATCTAACCGATACTTCGAAAAAAGAGGAATATTTAGGCACTATAATAAAAGATGAAGACCTTTACAAGTATTTCGTAGATTCATGTATATCTGTCAACATGAAGACGCAGAAGCTTTCCAACATCGGCTGTGAATGCGGTTACCCATTGCCATATGCTAGAACAAACAAAACTCCTGTATTTTCAGAATTGATAGACGAATTTATTGAACGACAATGGTCCAATAAAACGAGAAATCAGTGCTACGATATTTGTAAAAGAATGCCGTATTTGTGGAGGAAAATATTGTATCTGAGAAGGAATGAAGACTTGATGAATATATTGAGGATATTGTTGCAAATGCTCGATGAAACTTTGCTGCATTCATTTCTACCGCAGTTTACTTTAGATATATGGAATCGAGCGGTGCAGTTATATGCTACGTTGTATGCGAATATATGCCTTAATTGTTCCAAGAAATTTGAGAATATTTCCGTAAAGGACATGCTTAGTTGGGACGATTTAGGCGCACTGATGATTAAATCTATTGGTGGTAAGAATGCGCTGAAGGTTTTAGAGAAACAAGCGAATTTGATTGATGCTGGAGCTATCACATTGAAGTTTTACCACACTTGCCTGATGGTCACGATGTTCGAGAAATATGATTCGACTTTGACCAATCAGTTGACTGATGCCCTCTATAGTTCCTATGACTTTGAAGAAGCGAGGGATGAGGTAACTATGTTATAATTATATGTGAATTTTATATTAGTAGATCTTATGTCAATAGAAAGATCGGCTGGCTCGCTTCAAGTGTTCAAGTTAAGAGTGAAATGGTATTACATGCTATATTTTCGGCCGCATTATCGCCTAGCAGATGATGTCATTGTAGTGGTGCAAATTAAGCATTGCAAATGCTGAAATGCAATCTTTTTATTTACAAGCTTTAAACATAGCCAAAACATAGCCTATGGTACCTACTCACAAATAACGTGGCTTTCTATTGGTGAAAGAACCTACCGACCTACAACCTAACAAACTTGATTATTATCTCTTTATAATAATTAGTATAGATATATAATCTTCTATCGATCTAGATCTTTAATAATTTATATAAATGTTTATAGTACCATTTTAACTGTTTAGTCAGTTATAAAAGCAGTTTTTTATTTACAGATATGCAAAATACTACGCAACAGCACAAATGGACAAGTCAAGAATACAACCCTACCAATAAGTATAGCAGCAAACTCTTCACATTGGGGGTTATCACCTTTAAAGAAGTTAACAGTGGACGAGAATACTGAAGAAATTCAGAATACCGAAGAAAATGAACCTCAACAAAGTTTGACATATTCAACTGTCAAAGATATCATAGATAATATATTTATTATCAACAGAGGAGTGACAGATTGTGCTCTCTGCGGGTTGCCATTGCAAAATGAAGTGTTGATCCAAGATGGCGGACTGTGGGTATTTAAGTGTGGCCATATTTTTCACGGCGCGTGTTTAGACTTGAATAGAGTGAAATTGTGTCCGTCTTGTACGCCTGTTAAGTGATTTCTTGCCATTTTAGTGATATTAATTATTTTTGTGCTTTGTAATAGGGCTTCAATATATTCTGTGATTTAGGAACGCTATGAAGATACATTTTCAAGATATATATAATTTAATGAATTTCTCAAAGTAAGTAAAGTATTTAGTAAGCTATCCTTGAGCCAGTCATAATAGGCCTAACGTGTTTACCATTCTTGACCATCACTTACCATCATGCGAGTAATTGGTCAAACACTAGCCAATCAGATACATTCTTCGTAACTTCTATGTGCATGCACTAACAGAGCGATAAAGTTTTTAGTTGTGTGCATTCACAAATGCTTTGCGATATTTTGATTACAACTACATTCACAATAAGTAATAAAGCTTGAATACTTTTGTGAGTGAATTTGTTTATTCTTAACAGCAGAATATTGATATTTTAAAATTACTCTAGTTGATACACCACCTTCTCACTTTACATTTATATCGTGAAAAGAAGAACTTGCTGTCAAGAAGTCACCCACGTCCATAGGAGGATACCCCTTAAGTCTGACTCCCTACACGTGATCCCCGGGTGGTGCTAATCAGGTGACATTTGAGAGGTGGTAGAGCATTTTGTGAGTTGCTCGCCTGGCTTGCTACCAAACTAGCTTACCACCATCAAGTTGAAAGTCTGCCGCCAAGCCAAATACGGTGTTCCGGCAGTTATCCTTGAGAGCCTGCGTATTCCAGGTCTAGTGTGTTTACCAGCTTCGATCACATCGTCATTTACCATCAGGTGAGATAGTGGGCAAACACTAGCCTGCCACAATTAGTTGAATAACAATGTTAAATAGCAATATATAAGCTGAATGAGATTTAACATCTAATATCTTAGGGTGACGAACCACTAAGTTCGATGACATGACTTATCGTGGGTGCCGAAAACATTTACATCACGCACATAATCATGATGATGAATAAAAAAAATAAAAAAATTAAAAAGTAAGCATTTGGCCCCTATCTCACCTGATGGAAAGTGACGATGCAGCCGAAGATGAAACATGCCTACCTAGAATATACCTATTCACTCTAGACTTAAAGACTCCCAGATTGTACTGTTCGGGGAACAAGGATGTGGGCAGTGAATTCCACTCCTTAGCTGTACGGATAACAAATATTGAAGCAAAAAGCTTCGAGCGGATATAAGATATGTCCATATATGTCCATATAACCATATATGGATGACGTCGTTTGTTCGTCTTGTGGTTCGATTATAGAAAGGGCAATGGAGAATCAACTGGTGTAATTCGAAAGCATACTCCGAAATGCAAGCGATAGAACACCGACAAGCTAGCTACCTTACGTTGATGACTGAGGCTCTGCAACTTAGACTTAACTAGCTTGTCACCAATGAGTCGCTTTGCTCGCCTATCAATAGAGTCAAGAGCATCAAGCTGATACTTGGCTGATTCGTCCCAATCGTGGCTGCAGTACTCCATACAAGATCGGACTTGGGCTTAATATAAATTAAGAAGCTGTTCAGGTGTGAAGTACTGCCGGACCTTTGCTAGGATACCAAGTTTCTTAGGAGCTAGTTTTGCTCTAGACTTCAACGTATGGGCCGAAGTTATTTTCATATGTTATTTAACAAATTATATTCTTGAAGAGTATTATTATACCATTTGCTTCGGCATACTACTAATATGTAAATTGAGGAACAATTTTAGGGCGTCGTAATAAAATAATTTGAAAACGTTAGCTTAAGTGCTTTTATGTACTAAATCGAATGTGACCTAATTTAATGCCCGTGTAATTGTTGTTTATCTTTATATATATATAATTCTACTGTAAGTGTGTATGTCACTGAACTCCAAAACGGCTGACCGATTTGAATTTTTTTTTTGTATGCGTTTGGGTGGCGACCCGGATGGTTTAGATTTACAAATCAGCCCGGCAGATGGCGCTGCAGGGGTCCGCTAGTAGAATATATAATATATAAAAAAAATATAGTACAACATATAAACTCGGTACACGCGCACTTACTAACACTTTCAAAAATAATCCGCGAGTATCTTTAAAATTGAGTGTAATTGAGTATCCAGAGTGATTAAACATAAGAGACGTCAAAATAGATTAACTGAGCATATATATATGTGTGTAAGATTAATTGGATGTACTGAGTAAATGAGCATGAAATAATTATAGCGCTCCTGCGGAGAGTGATTTAGTATCTATAGAGAAAGTAATTGAGCATCTAGAGGGAAAGTAATATAGCATCCAGAGATATAAAGAGACTCAACGGCAGTTAAATAGCATTAGTCATACTAGAATCGCGCATTGTTCAAAGAAGGACGAAATATAAAAGAAAAAACATTCGGGGCAGTCTTTCCATGGGGACTGTCAAGAGAAGTGAAAACTATATGTAATATAATATACACAGTATACATATAGCTCATGGGAAGCGTGCGGTGATGATGACGCGAGTTTCACGCATTTTACCGACATCACAAAAAAGGTACCGATTTTGAATGTTTTTTCTTTGTTTGACAGATGTGCTTTCCAATTGGTCCCATTTAAATTTGGTTAAGGTCTGATCACTAGTTTTTGAGTTATCGTCAATATTGCGTGTTTAAGACGTTGAAACTGATCAAGGTTGCGAAGATAAAGCGGTGAAGTCGGTTTTTTAAGCTTTGCTTGCGTTTAATTATTGTTCACTAAAAAGTGCTCGACGCGCCTAAAGATCTTGTTTATTATATGGAATTGTTAGGTATCGAGTAAAAACTTAGATAACCATTATGAGTTGATCGCCGATCGTGAGCAATATGTATCGCGCGTAGATCTCAACAAATATTGGCCTTGCGGTGACGATGACGCGAATTGAATTTTGTTCACCCAAAAAGTGCTCAACACGCCTTAAGAAGTTTTTACTTAAAAAATAAGCGATTTTATCAAAAAGATGTATACATTTAAATACTATAATTATATGTATTACTAAGGCAGTAACTGCTTAGCAGGTACTTCAAGTAAGTACTTTGCAATTACTCTTCATTATCAATAAATTTATATATTGTTATTATTTTATTATATTTTTTATTTTACGGAAAATATAACAAACAGAAGCAATTAGAACTAAATAAGCTAAGGTTCAGTCTAAGAACTTACCTTTTTTTACAAATAACCCAGTATATCTCTTACCATCATGTCAACAACCTTCTTATGCACACACCCTACGTAATAATATTTAAATAAACTATACAACTTGTAACAAAGGTGTAGTAACACTTGGTGGTGTGTATGTGTATCGCGCCAGGAATCGACTGCCAGAGAACAAAAGTCGAAATCGGAGATAATTTTTTCCATACAAATATACTTGTTTCAAATATTTTTGACAACCCTACGGTCACATCTGTGGCGCATGACCGTAGTTATGGCCACCACTGTCAGACGTCTAGGTCCAAGGACTATGCGGTGTTGAACGGTAGCTGATGAAATAGGGTTGCAAATGACATAATTTTTCGAAATTTCATTTATCATAACTCAATATTGCTGTCGTGGTAAATAAGGAAATTCATATTAGACTCCATACATGTAGCTAGATGCGTGGCTTGAGTATAACTACACCTTTCTGTTACACATTTTATATAATTGATAGGTTCATAGACACAAAACATAAGTAAAGAATATAGCTAATTAAAAAACTACAAAACGTTAGGTACAATTTAGGATACTGTTTTTGAATATTTTTTGTGTATAATGTATAACGTATAAATATTATGCTTATGATATTTCATGGCTGCAATCTCATATAATTATACCCTTTTAACTAATACCAAAAACTTAATTTGCGTACTTACACATTATCTTCGTAAAGCTTTATGTAAGTGTAAATAATTAGAATAATATATTTTTATATATAAATATATTTAAGTCATTATAACAATGATTTTTATTCTGATATTTTATGTGTATATCGAATTCTAAATTATGCATGAACATAATTATAATAAATGTATTAATTATTGAAATGTATTGTTTTAATCATCAAATATTGATAAATATGGTTTTATTGATTATTATGGAATCGGATTTAAGGGACAGACAGCTTCTAGGTAAACATACTACATCTTCGGCCACATCATCGCTTTCCATCAGGTTATATCGTGGTCAAATACTTGCCTATCGAGCATTAAAAAATCTCATAATAATATATTTTAGCTTAGGCTATCACACTTAAAATGCATTATAATTGCCAGTACTAGTCTATGGCTTAGTTAGGTGAGGGTTCGCCGTCTAAGCACGGATTTCGGGTTCGATTCCCGGTGGGAACACAAGTTTTCTGTCCAAGGGAAATTTGTGTTTCTGGTTTTGGTTGTGATTGCGTGTGTGATGTGAATGTTTCCGGCACCCACGACAAGTCATCGAACTTAGTGAGGGGCTGTGATTGTGAAGGCTTTATTATATGCTTTGTAAAATAAAGTAGGTATATAGGGCTTAAATCGCTAGCGAAACCAGGATTTCGATTTGTTTTGTTTCATACATTTACTACCGCTAATGTATCGAAGGAAACCAAACGAACTTGTTTTTTTTTTATATTGAAAGACGAAACGAGTATGTCGTTCGCCTGATGGTAAGTTTAGGCTTGCCCTAATGGGCACACAACTGTAATTCATTTGTCACCCAGAGACTTTTGAACTTATATGAGGTTTAAGATATATTTATTTCTCAAAAGAATTAATTCACTTATATGACAAACATTCAAACTTAACTTTAAATATTACCTGGACATAGCGTACATTATTTTTAGTTCATAACATATTTGAAATTTTTAGTAAGTAGAAATATAATAAAAACTGACAAGATGAAGGTACTTTGAGATTCTTTGCACACAAATGTAAACAAAGTCCATTTGGTTGTCGCATGGAACGCGTAGCTAATTGCACAGAGCTAACGCAACTGGAAGTGGCATAGAAGTACTTAATGTGTGTAAGCAATTATTATTTTTATTTATGATATATTATTATTTTTATTTATACATACTCATAATGACAGTACTTATGTTATTATATTGTACAATTATGGATTTTTTTATTTTTATGTACCTATGGGTCAAAATCCATCGCGGCGTAGCACTGCGCTCGTCACCCTGAGATATTAGATGTCAAATCTCTTTAAGTCCTGTAATTCTACTGGAAACATAGTCCTTCTATCTGAAAGACAGTAATATTTGCTCATTAATGTCTGGAGGCTGAAGGCCTGGATATTATTATATCAAGCACAAGTCCGATCATGTATGGAGTACTGTTCTCATCTTTGGGACGGTTCAGCTAAGTACCAGCTTGAGGCTCTTGACACCATTGAGCGTCTAGCCAAGAGACTTATTGGTAGCGAGCAGCTGACTTATTCAAAGCTTCAGAGCTTGGGTCATCGCCGCATGGTAGCCAGTCTCTCGGTTTTCTATCGGATAAATTTCGGAGAGTGTGCTAAGGAACTGTACGATCTAGTTCCCCCATCCCCGTTCTATCATCGGACAAGCAGACAAACTGCTAAGCGACACCGCTATATGGTGGACATTCCACAAATGCGCACTAAGCGTTTTGCCTCCACATTCATTGTGCGAACCGCAAAGGAATGGAACTCCTTACCCGAGTCGGTGTTTCCTGATGAGTACAATATGGGAGTCTTCAAGTCACGAGTGAATAGGTATCTTCTAGGCAAGCTTGCTCCATCGTCGACCACATCGTCGCTTACCATCAGGTGAGATAGTGGTCAAAAGTTTGCCTATCACAAATAAAAAATAAAAAAAATATGGTGTGGTAGGTACAGTTACTTGCCCCGGGCGGACACTGCAAGAGTCCAACCATTGCAAACCATTATAATTTATTTTAATGCGTCCTATGTTTTATAATCATCATCCATTATGGTCATCCATTTATGGTCGACATACCTCCAGTTCGCTCAAAGCGTTTTCCTTCTGCGTTCATCATCCGTTCAGCAAAGGAGTGGAACTCATTGCCTGCGTCTTTGTTCCCCGAACGGTATAACTGGGAGTCTTCAATTGAGAGAATAGGTATCTTTTAGGTAAGTATGTCACTCATCTTCGGCCGTATCATCACTTTCCATCAGGTGAGATAGTGGTCAAATGCTTACATATTCAACATAAAAAAATATAAAGTAGAATGTATTAATCCTTAACGGGAATATAAATTAAAAAGAATAAAACAAGGTATTTTTTTCAAGATTTATTTTAATATATTTTGGGTTTTGGCACAATTTTTAAATAATGTGTCCTGGTTTATACTAGGTATTTAAACCTTAATTCTATCTACTTATACATTTGAATAGTCGAATGCTAAGTAAAAGAGCAGCAAAGAAAATTTGTAAACAGAAAAACTTAAAAGTTGCTTGAAAAATAACAATTTCCAATTTAAGTACATACTCAAAAAAATCACAATGTTTGTTATCCAAACGCAAGGAAAACTTGAAATACAAAATATACTTACATAAAGTAAACTGTATAAAACGACTGTACAAATCTAGATTAGGTAGAAAAACAATTATGGCATTTACATCTATTTATGGCAAGAGGTACAAATAAAAAATAATAAATAAATAAAAAATATCAAAGAGATCTAAGATAAATTACAGATAGAGTTTAAGTATCAATCATCGAATAACCACAATCTAACGCTTACCGAAATATTCGCCTATTTACACTGATCAACATAAAAATAAATAATTTAATAACTAAACCCTTAAACATACTAATAATACACTAAGTTTCAGCTTAAAACATGTAACTACGTATAAAATTATACTTAGTCTAATACCTACCTTCGAAATTACTGGCATATAATGACAACTTATAGAAGGGGAAAACATATTTTATAATTAGAAAAATAAATAACAAAAAAATTACAACGATGTAATAAGACTTTTAGCGGGAATATCTATACATTTTATTATTCGATTATTATGCAATGCCTAGATTCTACCATCTACTTATTAAAATTGCACGATTTGATAAAGCGATAGCTAATTATTATTATTTTGATAATTATTTTTATTACATACTCAGGGATGCTACGTTGTTTAAACTTTTACATTACCTATATTTTTACATAATCACTGGAATATACTTATTAATGTCAACTGTATTATATGAGTGTAATGAATTCTTCTAAGTTTAAAAAGTTATGTCGTAGAATATATTAAACAAGAATGTGTTTGTTTTTAACTCAAAATCACACAAGCAATTAAGTACTCTCTAAAAAGAAATCTCACGAAATAGGACTCATATAGTCACAATTTGTAAGATTAGTTCTAAAAATTATTATTTCAAATTAAGTGCAAGCCCTAATAAAATACTCCTCGACAAAATTTCGTATGAGTTCTTCTATGAAAATACCGACTTACACATCAGTACCTAATATTATTTTATTAATGTGAGCTTGTATTGCCTGTCTGTGATTTAGGTAGTATTTGAATCAATTAATCACAGTACATAATATTATAATTAAGATTATGTTTAACACGCTTGAAATGCTATATACCGATGCAATAAACATGTTAAACATTTTTAAAACCATGTTTTAACAGTGTGACAACCGGCTCCCACGATCCAAATCTTTGTTATTTTTGGGGCTGTGAGTGTGAATGCGTTTAAGACTTCTTTGATTGATTGGTTAAAAATATATATATTTTATAGGTCTTTTGTATGTTACATTAAATTGACAATATTACAATTGACTATACATATTCGGTCAGATAGTAAAACTTTCTAAGTATGAACATGATCTATGTTATCCAAAAAGTGCATTTATATAGGTACATTCTTAAATTAGTGAGATTTCTACTCGATATATGATAGTACCTATTTACAAAATTATAATCTCATGATTGTCTTCTATTACATAACTTTGATGATAGTAATTATGCGTATTATGTATCTTCACTAAGCCTATGAGTATTCGTAAAACTGTTTTACTCACCTCCAGCGTCCGTCAAAACAGTCCTGTGTTCAAAACACCTTCATTTTCAAGCATTTCGCTTCAAATTTTTGGTTTGATACATTATATTTGCTTATTTCTAAATATAATATTTAAGATAATGTACATGGCCACAGAAAAGTCTACGCAATACCCAAAACTAATACGATTAATACTAACAAATCTAAATCTAGATTGTATAATGTTCTACAAAGCCAAATGATATTTAAAATTATCTACATTGGGAATTGTACTTATTTACAAAGATATTAAACTATTTATGTACATTTTTGTCTAATTACCTACTCGTCATTACTCGACTGGATTTATTATGCAATACAAAAATTGAAATAAAACACTGACAAATGTTCTATGACGAGTAGCCCACTATTTCTCCCCACATGATGCAGAGATATACGATAACATGACGCGCTACCCCAAAATGCAAAACGTTTGAATGTATTTGAGAAAATATTAGCAAAGCGCCACCAAGACCCGCAACGCATGTGTACGTGCTGAGACGGCTGTCAAACAAAGACAAATCCAAGGATTTGTCGCTCGACTAGTCATTAAAATTGGAGTGGCGCGCCACGTAGTTTATCTACTGCTCTTATCAAGTTGCTATATATAAATAGGTATATAGGAGATCTTCTCAACTGTAACTGCTTCTACCAAAGTACGAAAATGTACCAATTCTTATAATTAAAATCTACGGATTTTATTTGCTTTAAACTTGGTTATATACACTGTACAGTTTCACTATTTATGTACCTGTCTAACTATTTATTATAAATCGTAGGTAGTTAAAAAAACGGCCATACTCATTTTCACATTCAAAATTCGTTTAAAATATTGTTGATTACATACATATGCAAAGTGGTCGAAGTAAATTTACGTGTTTTTATCTTGGTTCTAAATCTTATGTACAGTCTGTCAAGGTAGTTAAATAGTGTTATGCCCGTATTTACTTTTAATACACGATCGGAATTCGCATATTGTTTGATGCATCCCTACGGAACAAGTTTCCTATCTTTCTATATATATAATAATTATTCTGAACATGTGTATTTATAGATTATAATAAAAAAAATTGTTCAGGCAAATTCAAGAATGGTTTAGATTCAATCAGAATAAAAAACAAATATGCAAAAAAAAAAAAAAAATTATCGACAGAAATACATCATTTGGATGGTAAAGTACTAGGCAACCATAAACACGAAGGAGGTAATAATTTAGTCTCGTGGCATTTCAACTCATGTCGGGTAAATCTAGTATTATACGAAATGTTAAATGTTTCAATGTCTACCAACCATCACTTAAAGAAATCTACTTATGGAAACTTTAAAAAAATATGTTCACTTTGGATGCTCACAAATATACCTTCATATTTTATTAATATGTATTCTAATTGCATACAATTATATGTTTTGTTCTTTACATCTATTTTGCGCTGACTGTACAAGGGTTATGTCATATTCTGGCCTCTGCTGACAATTTATTGTATGTTTCTAATATTTTAATTACTAAATTGTATCTTAGTTTATTTACACAATAAGGTAGGCTATAATAGAAATCTCGAAACTGTGGGCGTCACAACAATTAACTTAATCCACTAATGGAATAATCTCATAAACTATGCCTACAGATATAGACATTTAGCTTTAATTAATAACGAGAGATCCAACACGAAACACTGGCATACATACCTACGTATAAAGTCCAATTTTGAGATTCTCTCAATGTCTATATTCATGAGAAATGATTCCTTTTAAAGCCTTCGCTAAAAGGCTCTCAAAGTTTTCGATAGCAATCTTTACATCGTTAATATGCTGAAGATTTATATATCTGTTATACACCATCATATCAACAAGAAACTCAAAAGTGCCTATCCAGTCACTTTCACATTCCTTACTCAAAATAAACTTCAATTCTAACCGCATAGAGCAATCATCGTTTTCGGCAAGATCCGAAACAATAACAGGCATTATGCCTATTAGATTAATTTAACAACATCACCCAATAATTTGAGTATAATTACACGTTTCAACATTAAAATAGCCCTCGGTTAAACGAGGCATATTCTAATTTGAAATCCTAGTTTAATAGCTGAATGTCTTGACTGTACCAGTCAACAGAAGCCATTGTTACAAAACAAACTTCTCATTTGCATCACAAAATGCAAGTTGCCAATTAAGAATACGAAATTGCCTTAGCACAGGACAGAGTCTTTCACCGATCCATCGATTCCACTCAGCACAGGGTTTCACAATAGTTCGAGGACACGAGGATTACCAGGGGTGGTGCGCGGGGGGCAGGGAGAGTTGCGCGGCGTGCGGATAAGGCCAGCCGCGCGCCGTATTTCAATCATCCTCCCTCGGAGACAGCGGGGGAGAAAACGCTCCCATTTGCGAGTAGCTGCCCCCATTAGGAGGAGGCGACGAGTTGCTAGGCCCTGGCGATGACAGACCTGGCAGGAAGCCCAGCTCGCTGCCTCCGTCCCTGCACCAAAGCTGCCGCATCTCCTGGCGCCGAGAACGCATCAAGTTCTTGTATTCGGATATCCTCATCTTCTTCCCGTCGACTATGCAAGTCCTTTTTGGTCTTGGTCTGTATCTGGAAGTTTAAGAAATGGATGGTTATTTTTTTATGTGAACATGGAGGAGATTTCTTTAATTTATACATAGATTTTTTTCAATGGAAGCTGTAATGTAATCGTAAACACATTTTTTTTATGCTAGATAAGCAATCATTTAACCACTATCTCACCTGATGGAAAGTGAAGATGCTGCAGAAGATGTAACATGCTTGCCTAGAAGATGCCTATTCACTCTAGACTTGAAGACACCCGGATTGTGTCGTTCGGGAAACAAAGACGCAGGCAATGAATTCCACTCCCTCGCTGAACGCTTAGAGCGAACCGGAGGTATGTCAACCATATAATGATGACGTTTGACAGTTTGTCCCGTTACAAATAAAAAAATACAAATAAACAACATACATAAGTAATACTTCGCCTGTTTGATTTTAAACTGATTGACAAGGTTATGCAATGTTCAGTAAAGACAGGACTTGAATGGGTTACCGTTAAGTAGGACTTTCAACTGATTCTTTCCGGGCATGTTAAGCCTTCGGTTCCGGTCAAAAGTAGTAAGACAACGTCGTTAACCTATGCCCTCGGTCGGTCAGAAAATTCCTTACATCAGGTCGGCCCACTAGACCATACGACATAAAAGCAATTTCCCTGACATTTTATTTTTAGTTAGAGGTTGTGGCTATCAATGAGATTCCTGTGGTCACATTTGAAGATAAATTCACCATATAAATTTGACATTGATATACTTCCAAAATAACTTTCAACTCACCTATAATCCGGGTGCTTTTCCATATGAAGCTTAGAGAGCCTGGACTGCTCCTCATAATACGGCTGTTTCTCCGAATTGGACATCGACTTCCACCTGGCGCCGAGTATCTTGGATATGTTAGAGTTGTGCATGTCAGGACAAGCCTTGAGGATCTTCCTACGCTCGTCTTTAGCCCAGACCATGAAGGCGTTCATTGGCCGCTTAATATGAGGTTTCCCTGCCTCGTCCCGTTTTGGTTGACGCACCAGCTTGGCTTTCTCCGACTCTTCAGGTGGTGACTGCGCCCATGATGATGCTGGAATAGAGAATGGTTGGCTGTAAGTAGTTGACTCTAAACAGGTATTTTAGTGAGCCGAACATGGGATGAGTCATATAAAAGTCACGAGCAACAAGACACAATTGATGATAGACAAGAGTTGCCACTTTTTTATTGGTGTCATTACACAAAAATGTTTACTTTTTATTAAACAATTTTTTTTGGAAGTATCCAAGTCCTTTTACACACCAAACTTCAGAAAAAAAACACTAGTTTTCTAAATTCTGCGTTGCATTCTTTGAAACAAGTACCTGAGTACACATTTTACATGCAGTAATATTTTTTTCGCAGCGGGAAATCGTTCCAGCTTCCTTCAAGTCAGCACACCAAAGAGGCTGTAAGACTGTCACTCGGCAACATTCTTTACAAAATATAGCGTCATTAACACTGTATTTTACTTCCATAACACCCATTGTTAGCATTTCCGAACGAGAATGTCCATTACGTACAGCTATGAAAGTCGAACAGGAATGACTTATTACCTAAACATGGGATGTGGAGAGGCGACAAATAAAAAATACGACGACGCTCGGATACATTCCGAAATATTTTATAGCAACGCTTAATATGTTTAAAATAGTGATGTCTCTATAATTGATGTGTATTTGAATTTAATGTGAGAATGGGAACTAAAGTCATAGAATTTCCATGTGCCCTATGAGTTGAATCATTTTGAGAATTTAAGGTAATGCATTCAAAAGCCTAACAAGAAATAATAAGTGATTATAAATGTTGAATACTGTAAGCGTATTACAAAATTCATGTCTGAATACTGATTGTCATATACAACCATGTTATTATATCTACAAAATATGAGACTTGGAAAGATCGATGACATTGTACAGTGTAGAGTACCTACTACCATCTAAGATAATCTCAGCATACATGTAAAAAGGCTTACAAAACTAGGGTAGCTGACAAAAACCAGAATGCTAATAAAAATCCCCAACCAACTGCATCGAATTAATTCGGACATTTCAAAGAGAGCATTTTGCAAATAATACTGGACACATAAACTAGGTCAGAATCCAAGACGTTTAACATTTCCACTGACGAATCTACGGACAAGTGTCCGTACAATTAATAAGCGGCTGGAAATCGCTGGTATTTCTCGAATTAATTTGACACGCTGGCTGATAATTTATAACATCCTACGTTTTGAGATTTCTGCGGGTTTAGATGGATATTGTTAGATGAGAGTGTAGTTAGGTTTAGACTATTGGAAATCTTCTTAAAATTGTTAGCTGAACAGTCTAAACTCAGTAACAAGTCTCGTGTAACTTTAACTGCTATTGTTATAGAAATAACTGAATCTTCTTGACTGATCTTGTGTATAAACCGTATTGTTCTTAAAACTTATAAGTTCAAATATTTAATTATACCACGTAGGTACTCATCAAGTAAGTACTCGTGCAAATCCATTTATCGCCTGTGAGTAGATATCTATCCTATGATTGAGCTTCCTTAGTTATAACAGATGCTTCATTCTTTCAGTCAAAAGTCCATTGTACAAAAAAGTGTAGCTATCGACCTCTTTTTAATCATCTACACAATATCATATACATAGTACCTTACTTACTTTCCATCATTATGCTTGCAGCGTAAACCACAAATATCATCTTTATCTGTAATGGCCATCCTTACTACAAACACTATTATTATTTATAGTGCCATTCATATTCTCTAATAGCCAAAACCAGTTATTTTCCTGATCTAGATTTACGCCGATGCGTCCAGCACCTGTCATTTCTCTTGGCGCTCCCTAACAGCGGAAGCATGCGTTGCGCTGTCGTGAGCGCCATCTATTTTGCATTTCACGCGATTCTCTTGTTTTAGAGAGGAAAGGATTCTGTAACTATCTTGCGTTGGTAAGCCGCCAAGTATTAGGACGGTGTTAAGTTTTGTTTGAGTGTGGATTTGTGATGAACTAATTAGGAGTTCCGGTCTCTATCGTTGGTTTCTTCTTTGTAAGCTTATGCAAAGTTGTTTTTGTATTATTTTAGTTCAGATATAGCCCGATCGGTGCCTAAGTTTCTAAGGTGGTCAAGTCACATGGACATACCCACATATTATCATTTTTGGTAACGTAAAAGTACGTCTTGGCGGAGGTAAGTACGTTAATTTATTTGGATGGTACTTCTTTTGTTTGACAGGGTATGATATCGAATTGGTTCCATCAAATTAAAAAAAAAACATTTCAGAAATCTGGGGGAGTGGATTGTTTATATGGGTAGGTAAGTAGTTGTCAAAAGGTTAAGTCAAACATGTTTGAAAATACGTTAGGCTTTACGCCTATAAATAAATGGACTTCGAGTCTAACACAAACTTCATGAAATATATATACAAATTATAGATTAAACATTTATAGGTTTTAATTGGTATACTTATCTCGTGAAGTTTGTGTTAGACTCGAAGTCCATGTAAACATGTATCCAAGTGGATACATGTCTATCATTATAAAAAAAACCTAAAACTAATTAATGTATGTCTAAGCACCAATTCTACCCAGCTAACTAATGCTTCACATCAAGTTATCAGCGTATTATCTTCTACGTTCGCTCTATATTCACCTAAAGAAGTTTACTGAGGCGCGATTGTCGCTTATATATCGTATTTTCGCCGATGTTCCGTGGACACTTGAGCGTGGACCCGAAATCAAATTATTAGATTAATGCATACACTACAATATTGTAATTAAACAGGTAGCAGTAACTTGAGCATAGCAAAAGTCGTTAGTGTCTCACTGTATTTAAAGGTGCTTGTTAGCACTTTCAATCAGGCGCTATCCTGTATAATAAAAACATCGTAAATTTCGAATGAACAGATAATTTCCCCACAATCTAATGTTCAAGACTGGTAGATTTAAGATCTCCGCAATGATTATGATCAACATCGGGTAATTAATATTTCCTGTTTAACGTAACTCTGTCAATTTTGCATAGAGAATTGCGCAAATCTTGGCGTCCATTTTGCTGTTTTATTTGCAGATAGATGTTACATTGTAATATCAATATTATGTTGGTCATTAATCGTAAGTTGTTATATAGGTAATATCCATGTATTTTTAATTGATTTTTATTTACATTTCTTATCAATAACATGTTAATAATTTATTTCTAGATATTGCCGCATAGTTGGGTTGGAGCGTTCGCCTTCTAAACAGGGTATCGTGTTCGATTCTTTGCGGGAACACAAGTTTTCCCTTAAGGGAAAATTTGTGTTTCTGGTTCTGGTTGTGATTGCGTGTGACGTAAATGTTTTCGGCACCCACGACACAAGTATTCAAACTTTGTGTGGGGCTGTGAGTTTGAAAGCGTTTATATTATGTTTTTAGATATTTGTTATTGTTTGATATTCTTAGTGGGTTTATTTTTTTAAGCATTCGACTACTATCTCACCAGATGGAAAGTGACGATCCTCATCTTCGGCCGCATCGGCACTTTCCATTCGGTGAGATAGTGGTCAAATGCTTGTCTATTTAGCATAAAAATATATAAATACAAAAAAATATTGTAAACATAAACGCTTTCACACTCTCAGCCCCACACTAAGATCAATGACTTGTTTCGTGGGTGCCGGAAACATACACAACACACACACAATCACAACCAGAACCAGAAACACAAATTTTCCTTAGGGAGAAATCTTGTGTTCCCGCCGGGAATCGAACCCAATACCCCTGCTTAGAAAACGAACACTCACCCAACTTAGCCAACGGGCAGTTCAAAATTGTAGACACATTCTATAGTTACTGGTAATATAAATAATTTAAGCACATTATTTTAATAGGTAGGTTACTTACCGGATATGTAGCTATCTACTGACTCAAACAACACTGTCTAGACAGTTCTAAATTACCAGATCTCCTTTGATTTTAACGTAATATCACACTCAATACATTAATATACAATAATTAAGTATCAAAATGTTTGGCGACATGCGTTTCTCGACACCTAACATTTGAAGACAGATTTAATTTTGTAAGAGAATAATTTAGATTTTAGTAATGAGTTTAAACAAGCGATTACGATACAAGATTATTTAAGGTGAGTTTATACAATACACCAATACATTTTAGTAAGTTGAGAGTCTAAATGCTCCTTGACAAGGTTATATGTTTATTATTGTTATTATGATCAAACTTAGTTGGTAGGTTTACAAAGATATTTGAGATATTACACATATAAAAAAAATGGTAGATTATTAACTGTTAATGCGTAGTAAACGTTCATGAGTCTACACTCATGAACGTTTACTACGCATTCAAATCATACAAAGTTAAAAAGCGCAATTTTCGCAATCGCTCCAAAACTCCAATAGAAGTTCTAGTAAAGTTTCTACCACTTTATTAGAGCATAACTTGACTTTGACTGTTACTTGTGACTAGGAATTCTATATGAAATATGTACAACTTGAAATATTTTGTAACTTGACGCTGGCTAAATGCACAATATTGCAGAGCCAAAATAAAAAAAATAAAACACCTACATAATTCGGCACACATGATCGTCATAATAAAGACCTTTCTATTTTAAGTTTTTATATAGTTATAACTTGTTTCTCATTTAACATTAAATGTATAGAGATAGTTATATGGTATCTAATGTCTACTCTACTTTTCAACTACTCTGACTAGTCTACTTTTTTTAAGAATTTGCCAACAATTATGAAAGAAATAACCGAAATATCGGATGCTGAATTCTTAATTAATTTAAATAATAGACAATTCTACTATAGAACCATCCATCTCCCTTATCATTACTTACCATTACGTGAGATGTAGTTCAAACGCCTGCGTATCAGAGATAAAATATCCACAAAAAGATACGAGTTAAGTACGCTAAATCTAGCACCTAGATAAAAAAAAAAAAACAAAATACTTACCCATGTTTTTTTATTCCAACGACATAATTAAATGATCAATGTCATTGCATTTTATATTCGGTTTTATCGACAACATAAATCTCTAATATAAAAGTTTACGAGTGTGTTTTTTAGAAATAACAACATTATGATTGTTAATTATGATAATCATTATTAATATTATGTGAGAATATTGGACAGTTGTTTCACTGCATTTATAAACAACGCGGTATAAATAATATTAAGAATAGGTAGGTATACCTACACTCATAGAACTAGGTATTTTTAACTGAGGTATACATTTATTTGATATATTTAAAGATAATGGTAGTCTTTGGGTAGATTCTTTCTAAAAATGCACATTCACACAAACAACTGATATAAAATCATCGAATTGCTCGCTAGCGCTGTTTGTGATGCATCAGCCTTCGAAGCAGCAGGTATCAGGTTCGATTCCCGGTAGAGACAGAAGTTTTCAAATTAAGTGAATTTTTTGTGTATTGGTTTATACTCGTTTTTTAATTATTGATAGGCAAACTTTTGACCACCATCTCACCTGATGGTAAGCGACGATGTGGTCGACGATCGAGCAAGCTTGACTAAAAGATACCTATTCACTCGCGACTTGAAGACTCCCATATTGTACTCATGGAAACATGTACTCGTAACGATGAACTATAACTCTATGTAACATTTGACCACTATCTCACCTGATGGAAAGTGACGATGTTGTCGAAGATGATTCTGGTTCAGGGTTCTCTATTGAGATGTGAACGTTTCTGGCACCCACTATATAAGTTATCGAACTTAGTGTAGAGCTGAGAGTGTGACACCGTTTCGTACTCACACTCACAACGTTAGTACAAAAGAGGAGGAACTAATATATTATATCGTATATACTACATCGTAGTGATAGGAACCACTTCGAAATATATAAGTTTCTTTTTAACATTATTTTTTTTGCGTCCTATAGTTTCTTCCACAGCCATTCTAACCTCGTGTATAACTAATAAATGATTTGATTAGACAGCCGCACTAATACGTATTTTTGGACGCTCTTACGCGCGTTTGACGTGCTTTAGCGTCATATGATGACGCTTAAGCATAGAGTATGTGATTTAAGAGTAATTTTCTGAGTGGTTTTGATTGTTCCGGATCGCTAACGAGGTATAACGTTTGAAATAACCTATCGTCTATTAATACATTTTTATTTTAGAGCTCAACCAATGATGTTACTAAAAGAAGGATGCTACGTTCTCAACAATCAAGTAATAATTTAACGTAAGCAAAGCTTAAAAAACCGACTTCACCGCTTATATTTTGATTTTGGCTTCATCGATTTCGATACAATTTATATGGGATCACCTCTGAAGTATAATCTACTAAACAAAATAAGAATTTTGAGAATCGGTCCACAAATGGGGGAGAAATCGGTAAATAAAAAAAATACCTAGAGTCGAACATAGAATCTCCTCCTTTTTTGAAGTCGGTAATGAGTCAACAAGGCTCTTTAATACATAATTATATTCTTACATAATTTGTTTATCTTAAATAATGTTGCATAATTTGTTCTTAATTTCATTCATAAAAAAAAATTGTTGAGATATTTCGTTTATGTTAGCATGATTTAAGGGACAATTTTGATATTTTATATAGAAAAAAATATTCTAAATCGTGTTCCTGAATCTTAGTTCCGATCAAATATGATCAAAAATATAATAAATGACATGCTGTGTATATTTTGCCAAGGATGCTTAAGAGAAGCGTAAAACCCTAAGTATTTGGTTTTTTGTCACCCCTTTAGAGCCAGTTATATTAGGCCATGCGTGTTTACCACCCTTAACCACATCTTTGCCATCAAGTAAGATAACGGTCGAACGCTAGCCTATAATAAATAATTTAAACGCAAGCAAAGCTTAAAAAAACCGACTTCAACACTTTATCTTCGAAACTTTGATCAGATTAGATGTACTTAACACGCATTTTATTGACGATATCTCAAGAACTACTGATCAGATCTTGATCAAATTTAAATGTGACCAATTGGAAAGCAATTTCTTTCGACAAAAAAATATTCGAAATCGGTTCACGTGGAACGAAGATATGAGGTAACACACATATAAAAAAAAAACAGTCGACTTGAGTACCTCCTCCTTTTTTGTGAAGTTGGAAGAAAATTGTAATTTGCGATAAGTTAACGCTATGTGTATGATAAGTAGATAACTCAAGAACTACTGATCAGATCTAGATCAAATTTAAATGGGACCAATTGGAAAACAATAACTTTACACAAAAAAAATTCGAAATCGGTTCACGTGGAACGATGATATGAGGTAACACACATAAAAATAAAATACAGTCGACTCGAGTACCTCCTTTTTTGTGAAGTCGGTAGAAAAGGTTATTACTCACCGTTGCAAGCAGCGTTATATTCATCTTCCTTCTGCATTGAATACTGGTTATCCTCCATAGGCTCCATAGGTGGGTATGGCACAAATCTTGGCAGCATCATCTGTGGTGGTGGTGATGACCTCTGCTTGCTTAGATTCAGTGGCGCGTCAGGGTCTTGTGGTGGTGGTGATCTGCTTGTGAGCTGTGCTAGCTGCGCTGATGCCGACCAGGAGGCGTTGGGTACCACCTGAGAAAAAAAAACATTAGAATTATGCTTTGACTTACATAAACATAACATAAACGCTTTCACACTCACAGCCCCAAGCTAAGTTGATGACTCGTGTCGTGGGTGTTGGCAAGATATTTTTTTTCACAACACAACAAGCACCAGAAACAGAAACACAAATTATCCTTGGGGGGAAAACTTGTGGTTCCGAGAATCGAACCTTATACCCCTGCTTAGAAAGCGAACACTTACCCAACCAAGCCTACGGGCAGTCCTCGAGTTCTTAAATTTAAAAGTATGGATAAAAATAATTGGACATAATAATACCACATGGCATTATCATACCGTAACTGATCATATTCAAAACATTTGCTCCAACAACTATAAACAACAGAAGTATTTATGTCACAACAGAGCTATTTCCCAAACAATAACAAAAAAAAATATAAAAAAGAACTTGGTTGTCAAATTGCCAATACCTGCATACGTACCTACCATACATAATAATATATTAATTACTAGCTGCGACCTGCGGTTTCACCCGCGTTGATAATGATGAAAAGTGATGATGATGATGATGATGAAAAATAGATGTTGGCCGATTCTCATAGATACCGGATAAGCACAAAAAATTTCATCAAAATCGGTCAAGCCGTTTCGGAGGAGTATGGCAACGAAAACTGTGACACGAGAATTTTATATATTAGATAGATACGTAACAATGTTGTAGACCACTGACTTTATAAGAGTTCTAATAGACTATACATCTCTATTCTTCTCCTTAAAAACATAGTTAAACACTGTTTTGTCTCATTTTAACGGATGGGAAATGTCACTCATTAAAAAAAGACAAACCTGTATTTATTTAGCAATAGTTAGTAGTCATCTCGACCGCAAAAAATTCAACCATGTGGTCGAGTCGCCACCTGTAGTTTTAATATTATTTTGCCTTTATATCACCATTGGATAGTACCATTAATGGTACTAGTGACACTACTTCATATCTATTGTACCATCAATGTATAATAGTAATAATAATAATAATAATCAATAATAATCATATTTAGTAGCTAACTCGACCAGAGGAATTTAGTACAGTCAGGAAAAAAATGATTTCAAAAATGTTTTGATAAGCAACGTTTAAAGGTCGGATAAAAATCTATCTTGTTTGTAAATAAAAATCATTTAATTTTGCCGCATGTGAGAAATATAATCACTTGGGAACGGCTCCAGCGATTTGTCACAACTAGTTTTGTATGAAAGAAAAATCGCTTCTCATTGGCTTAATTAAAGCGGGAGAGGCCGCTTGACTTGACAAGTTATATATGAAAAATATGATGTCTAATAAAAACTATAAGCAATTTGTTAATTCTTTAATTCACATGAACAATAAAGGGATTCGTCGACCTAACTTATTCGTTTTCTTAACAAAATCATATAAAATAAAATAATGACAATAACCTTCGTTAAAATTCTTGTGAAGTCACCGCATTATCTACAATCATGACATAACAAAGTTTCTAAGAAAACCAAAGGAAATTGCATCAATTAATTCTGACCAAGAACATCAAATAAAATCTTTAGAAATAATCTGGGTGACGAATGACGAGCATATAAATTACATCTCATTATGATTTTACATAACAAAATGTTGGATGAATGATTAGGACAACTTTCGTTTTTGGTGGTCCGAATACAATAAATAAGTTTCATAAGACTTCGTAGCTTTTATTTTAACTTATAACAGGTGTTATGTTATGGCCATGACACAATATGTGTATATAATCACAGCTCTTTAACTGGTCAAAAACAATAATCGCAGTTTTGACTGTTAAAGTAATTGATTTTATTTATATAGCATTAGCCATGCTAATAAGAACTATAGTGGTCAATTTAGAAAGGAAAAGTTATCGCTTGAGGCGGGGATTGAACCCGCCGCAGCCATATGGTGTCATGCTCTAACCGCTGAGCTGAGTAAGCATTCTAGCTATTCCTTGGTTTTAGACTTATATTAGGCTATATTAGGCTATCCACGACTACTTAAACGTAACACTCTATCAACGCATCAAAGAAGATGAGACATCAAGACACGTTTCGAACATCACAGTGCAGAACTCAACACACTAAACACGAGTAAGGGAAATCAAAGTCTAATGTTTTATAGTCAATACAGACTCCATCTGTGACTCCGTGGATTGGCATAAACACATTTTCAATTACGGCATCACACAGGATATTGGCTAACGTCTATATTTGGCAGCTAATGCTCGTTATTTCAGATGTCTTTGTTTTTGTTTTAACTCATGATAACTGTTATTATTAATCGTAAGCTTGAAAACACAAAAAGATGAACGCAAGCAAAGCTTAAAAAGCCGACTTCACCACTCTATTTTTTGGAACCCTTGATCAGATTAAATTAATTAAATACGCATTATTGAGGATAACTAAAAAACTACTGGTCCGATTTTCATCAACATTATTTGGGTCCACATGGAAAGTGCCAGCTTTCAAAGAAAAAAAAACATCAAATCGGTTCAGCCAGAAAGAAGTATGAGATAATACATACAAAAAAAACATACAGTCTAATTTAGAACCTCCTCCTTTTTCGAAGTCGGTTAAAATGAAATTTCTTTGATTGAATTGATTCAAAATCAAGACAACTTTTTAATTGTAAATTAGTTATAGTTTTTAATAAGGGTAGGTTACTATACTAGGGTAGGGTACTATGCTGATGACAGACGAAACCAAACTGATTAATTGCAAATTTGATAAGATTTTACATTATGCTGATAAAAACTCAATGAACGATATACGAAATGAACTTGTTAAACAATAGTTAAAATAAGGATTTTTTTAAGGTATAATTTCAATCAAGTTACAGGAACACTGTATCTCAACTATTCTCAACACGATCTCAACACTGAATAAATAAATACATAAATGAGAATTATATTTGTAACTGCGTTACATATTACATACAATGCTTCTGATGCAGCTTTAAAACTCTATTTTAGCTTCTTTTCAAATCTACACATAAGGCGCTTGATGGCATTTGTGGCTTGTGATCCTATTTTATAGTTACCCACAACACAGGATATCCTAGTGTGGGAACTAGAAATCCCCAGTAGTGCATAATTGAAGGCTTAACCACTGCCCTCAAACTATGCCATAATTTATAATTTTACTTAATTTTAAGTTTGTTTTCTTTATGAACTATGTAAAATGCTATTTTATTTTTGTGAATAAAGATTTATTATTATTATTATTTAATTCAATAACGGTAACAGCACCACTAAGGTGACAGGTTTGTATTTCAGTTAGAGATAATCTGACGGGGTCAGTATCGGTTGTCTTGTGCTGACGCCATTGGACCTAAGGTGATCCACTAGCGTCTTAACTTCTTTCCTGCAGTCTTTTGAGTTTTAACTTTGACATGATTTATCTTTCGAATTGACAAATATGCCTAAAGCGAAGACTAAGGCAATGACAGACTATTGTGTATTATTTTAAATGTACTAACATTTTGCGGTGCCTGAGGCTGTGGTCTCATTTGTTCCAGTAAAGGTAACAGTGCCAGCGGAGGCCCAGGGTACAACCCGTGTTGCCCCCGTCGGACCAGTTCCTGCCGCCTTAGCTGCTCCTGCTGCAGTCTCTGAAGCTCCAGTTCTGCCTGGACGTTTCCTATACTCTGAAACAAGGAAAATTTTGGTTAGTATTTTTAATAATCAAAACATTCAGCTACAACTATTGCTCACTCAGGATCCATACATACATATAGTCACGCCTCTTTCCCATTGGGGTAGGCAGAGACCTGCACATCTCCCCACCTGCTACGATCCTGACACACATCTTTCGCTTCTCCTACATTCATGAGTCTTTTCATACATGCTCGTTGGTTGCGGGTACTTTTGACCTGGCCATTTTTAAAACGTTTTCGACCTGGATCAGGGCTCAGGATCCATAAAGATACATTTAGGTATATTATATTTTTACTAATGCCATAGCTCTTATCACATTGATTAATTTAGGTAACTTACGTGTTTGCTGTATAGATGTATATAGTTTTAGGAAATATAGGCAATCGGCCCGTAGATATCTATAATTAAATTGATTTCTTCTAAGATGTGGATAATTTTAGAAAGTTTATAATTAGTTTTTTTAGAGTAGTTGGTATGATGGGTAATGTAATAAAATTTCCTCTGTTACTTGCTTTCGCTTTGCATGTGCAATACAAAATGGTGGTCATATGTCAACAATTTACTCCATACTCGCTTAAAAGTGGAATCAAAAGAAATTCCCAAAGATCAAATTTGCGATTAAATTCTTCCGAAATCCGCTCCAATAATAAACCAGTTTTGAAGCTGTTGAAACTTTGGCACTCTTAATGAGGACTCACTCGACGCAGAATTTGTTCCTCCCAATATATTGCACACTTAAGGACCATCTACGACAAAGAATACACTTAAATGTGTGCACAAATCAAGCGGCACGACGCGACGGTCACTAAATCTCCGGGACCATAAAGCAAATACACAAAAAAAGGAACTGAATTAATTGCTAGGGAGTCGTGACGAATAACACAATATACATTTTATCGACTCTTCATTAAGACCGTATTGAATTGTTAATGGGCGCACGAAGTAAGACATTATAAGGTGACGAAATCGAAACAACTCGTTGATGACAATTTCCGGACACTCGATGCAAATGAAAGAAATTGCGGTCTCAAAAAGTTCGCCGCCCATTGCGTCCCCGACAGCGACGATACATTTAAGTGAATCACTGCCTCCGATAAAAAAGGAAAAGCGTTAATGGAAGACAAAAGCGAACGCATAAATAAACGTGACATAATCGAGCGTGTAAAAAAGCCGCAAACGCAAACGGCGGCAATAGGCGTCCCTTTTGCCGATACGTCCCGACCGGTAATCGACCAAGTTTTTCCATCGGGCTGACAAATTGCCGTCATAACCGAACGGATTAAACTTTTTATTAAAAACAACAAACTGAGCATAATGTATGGGCGTAATCGGCAAGGGACAGATGCTCCCGAATAACGTACGCGATTTATCTAATGTAAAAAGACTTTTATTTAATAGCTTTGCGGAGATGTCCTAGCAATTGGCGCTTATATTTTACAGCGGACCGTCGTTTTGGCATTTCGACCGCATTTTGATAGGGTTATTAATGTTAAAGATGATATAAAAATGTGATTTTTGATAAAGAGCACCAGCTGCGCTCTAACAATTTATTGTTGTAGTAACGCAGGTGGGTCATCTTGTCGTAAACATCAAGGTATATGGTCTCAAAAGTACAAGGAAGATGGAGCGGTATCATTATGGTGATTGAAACAATGGAATCTGTGCCAATAGAAACAGATGGGCGTGATTTGGCTGTGCACATGTTTGTCGCATTGGTAATAATGGCCGAATATTATAAATAAGAACGGAAACCATCTGTAATTCGTCCTTGGCCGTTGCAAAAATAATTCTCTATTTATAGATATCAAGATTCAGATATATTTATTTTTAAACTTACACACCAGCGTTAATCTAACATAAATCTTTTCGGATAAATTAGTTCCAGGAATTAATGTTGCAGTTCACACAAAGCTATTGTCAATGATGACGTGGAACAAATGCCTGATGATTGAAATGATCCCACAGATTATGAGACAACGTGTATCAATTTCATTAGAGATGTTAATCTGGACAAAGAGATCAGAGATGTCCACCGGACATACCAAGGTATAATTTATAAAACTGGCGCCGAAGTTAAAATAGTGCGTAAACTTTTTTAAAAGTTAGAATGAAGGAATTTGATTCTTCTGTTGGAGACCTTAAGATCGATATAGAGAAGAGATATAATGGAGATGTGTAATGAAACAGACGTCACATTGACGTAAGAGATGCAAGATCTGGGGTGAAATCATAATATTTACTGTCACTGACGTGTGTTCGCTTCTAGACGAATTATTCTGGTCTAGTCACGGTCTCGATCGGATTCCAGTTCAAGATAGGCTATTATCACATTTTTTCATTAAAATAAACGCGAATTAATGCTAGATATTTCATCAGCTGAAGGCAAGTGATGACGCAATGGCATGTTTTTTCAGTATCTATTCATTAACATTCTAATTTTCATAAATGTGGTTGGAAAACTCCGTACGTTCATACGTTAGTCTTTCATATCAATCATAATAGTAATAATTTCATGTTTTATTAAACGTCATGTGTATTTATCTTAAACTAGGTGTCCCGGCGACCTTCGTTCCGCCTAACAGTCAATGAATGTGCATGTTTAGGAAGCCATACCCGGCATGCGTTACAATGCCACGTGACTATATTATTACCTCCTTCATTGTTATGTTTGCCTAGTACTTTACCAAATCTGAGTGACGTATGAGAGAATGATTTTTATACACCTATTTAATAAAAAAAATAAAAAAACATGTGGCGTTCCTAAAAAGTATCCTATGTCTTTCTCCTGGCTCTAAACTACCTCCTTGCCAATTTTCAGCTAAATTGGTTCAGCCGTTCTTGAGTTATAAGTGGAGTAACTAACACGACTTTCTTTTATATATATAGATTTAAAAAATAAATGCTGTCAAAAATCTTATTAATCTGCATACATATTTTCCACAGTGTATTTCTAAAAACATACATTAATAAAAATTACAAAGAACATCCAGAATAATTCTATTCACGCTCTACATCCCCTAAATCTGGTGACCTACATAAAAGCTTTCTTATCAAATAGATTTATCTAATCTAATCATAATGTATTAATGCCACCAACGTTGGCAAGTGATACAAATGTGCGAGTAGTCGACACACACACATTGAAATTTGGCCATTTCACAATAAAATTATACGCGTCCTTGAGAACAGTTCTATTAAGCTGTAGGTCTAGTGTCTTTTGTAGTAATCGTGAAGTTGAAAATAACGGGATAATTTGGAAAAATAACTTAAGTAACTATTTTTAGACTAGTATAAGGTCTCCAAGCACTTCTTTTTACAAACTGTGTGTGTTACGTCTAAAAAATAATATATCTACTCATAGATTGGCAATGAGTATAAGAGAAACATTTCACCATAGTTTTTTTTTAACAAAATTACTACATTTCTTTTGTAAAATGACTCGTTACTAATTTTCTCAGATTATTTAAACTGCACGTTGGGTATTGCTATTAAGTTCGATTTCCGAAGGGAACACAACTTTCCTCCTTAAGGAAAATTTTGTTTCTGGTTTTAGTCGTGATTGTGTGTGTGATGTAAATGTCCGGCACTCACGACACAAATCGTCGAGCTTAGTATGGGGCTGTGCGTGTTGCTATTTAATGGTAGTACTTTGTCGCTCGGCCATGAAGCAAACGATATGTAGACCATTAGTCATATAGAAATATCATGAATGTAAATAATACCAGCATTTAGATTTGTTATAAGTTGCATAATAATATGCCCTTTCGTTCGGCAAATATATCTATAATGTGAAGTGTCATCAAAGTATTTCTAAGTGAATTCCCGCTCAGGTATATTGATAAACAAGAAAAATACTCCTATAATATTATGCAAGAACGTTTGATTAGTGTTTTGTCTCTGTGTTCCACAAAACCAGCAATACCTGTTCACAGACACACACATACACAAGTGTTGATAAAGGATAATGCAATATAAAAAGGGCTGGAACAAGGGCGTCGCGTTTTCAAAGGGTTCCGTATAAGCGATGACATATCAAAATGGATCGTTAATGCACTGTGCGGAATATTAAAGCTATAGAGTGTCGTGATTTTTTATTTCTGTTATTGGATAAAATGAACTACTGACTCATTTTTTTAATTTAAAAATGTGTTTCTTATCGATTTGTACATGTCTAGTGTGAGTATATATCCTAGAAAGATGCAAGAAAAATATATATCATTTTACAAGTCAAAAGCACCTGGGCTGAATTACTACTGAAATCAACTTCTACTATCATATTTTACATTTTACTATGACAACAGCAAAATGTGGCAAATTAAAATTACGTACATAAAAACTTGCGTAATTATATTTGTGACATTCGCAAATCGACTCAATCAAAGGGCGAGAAGAAATACGAAATACGAAAATTTGGAGCATTATATTTTTTTTTCTTGATACGGTTGATGCCGATTTCATGATTGCATTTTTGGTGGCACAACTGCGTCTTTTTTCATCAAACATTTAAAATAAAACAGGTTAATTAAAATAAGAGAGTTGAAGAGCAAAATTGCTTCACAGAAAGCACATTTAAAATATTTTGTATTTTTATCTTAAGTAACTAACCTGATATTTTACAATGCAGTCGTCACCAAAAAAAATGCTCATCAATTTTTACAAGACCGACTCCATTCCACTCCCTGTCTAAATGCATTTTAATACGGACAACAGATTGCACAATAACGTTGCAAATTAATTATTCCCTTACAATCATGACTGTACAAGATGTCCGAGATCAGGCCAACTGATTAGATGACCTATCTCTTTGTTGTGTCACATCAGTATACGTTCAGCTAAAAGGGTTTGTAGGAATATTTATAGGTTAAATTAAAAATTATATAAAAATAATGGAAGCAAAGGAAGAAAAAAGATTTAGTATAGCCGTCTTTATTAACATAACTTATTATTCAAACCATCGGATTGACCTGCTGTGAGGTGAAGGGGGCAGCCCTAGGTAGAGCCGAATGGCGAAATATTGTAACTGCCCTCTGCCCCTAACGTAAGGCCTTTAGATCTAAGTAAGTAGTACTTAGTAATTATTCTGTGAGTTCAACTGTCTTTACTCTTTTGACTTACACCAAATACAATATAGAGGTTGATCACTTAATAAACAATCCTTGCAGATTGGTCAAAGCTGGGCAGCCTTGTCTTTAGTTTGGCTGACCTATGGGACCAATCATTCCTTTTTTTACCGACTTCACAAAAAGGAGGTGGTACTCAATTCGACTGTATTTTTTTTTATTTTGACTCCGTATATATAATATTAATGTCAGCAGAATATTAATAACTATCATAGGTTGATAAAATTCAGCGAAAACAGGACAGGTGAGATTAAAAATAGCGAATAAAAATTCATTTCACCGTTTTGGCGTTCTTGAGTAACAACATCTATTAAATATTTACATTATTTGTAGCAAATGGTGTACCCACCACAGAACAAGCATCTATGCTCTCTATAGATTTAGTGAGATTAATAAAAAGATGAATAAAAATTAAATGTAATTAGCTTTACAACTACACCGGAGCACAAATAAGAAACAATAGTTTCAAAGAATTAATTCCACAATATGCTAAAAAACATAGCCAAATCAAACATCATGACAACCCCCAATTAAAGGACCTAACACTCACATTAACACACACAAGGGACTGCGGGGCTTCTTATTGAGCGTGTTTTACTGACCTGCGTCATCTGTGAGCTGTTATTTTTTTAGCTGTACTACACGAACACTCTTTAACGCGTTATTGTGTGCTTACAATTACGGTTACAATTGAACAACATTGATAATTTGAGAGCGTCATAAACGTATGGACTCATAAAATATTAGCGATGTAAATTGTATCGATTTGCACGTTAGTACATTTTTTACCTGATTGCTGAAATCAATCTTCCTAACTTAAATGGACGGCTCTCCACCATATAATCATGTCAAGCTATTGAGTGTCAATCAAATGAAAAGTGGAGGGGAGTAAAGTTTTAGTTTCGAAGATCTCTATCATTAATTTAAAAAAAAAACAGGAATACATACAATATTATCTAAGCTCTCTAATATAATACGCGTTCCTGATTTCACGTAATAGAAATAGAACTTTTTATTTATTCATTTAGACTGTGACTGACGGGCACACGCATAATTATAAATGTTAGAGTAATTTTTATACTAAGTAAGCAAACGTTTGATCACCTTACCTGATTGTAAGTGACGATGTCATCGAAGATAGAGCTCCCATGCTCAGATAACATGTTTATTCAAGATTTAAAAACTCCTAGATTATTATATGTAAACACAGAATTAGTCAAGAAATTCCGCTCCTTAGTAGTACGTTAATAATGTGTTAATAGAGTTGAATGGAGACCAAAAATTATTTGTGACAAAAAAATAGTTTTCACGAGCGAAAGCGCATGCGTGTATGCCAGACCAAACTCATCCTAACACGCCATGAGTTGCAGGTTTCGAGCTGATCGTATCTAATCGTGATAATATATTGCAAATGCATTTTCATTTGTGTACTTTGTTTTGTACTAAAAAGAAAGACAGTATTGCTTTGTAAAACATTGTTAATGATTAAATAAAAACAAATTGAAACAAATAGTTTGTATAAAGATCGTCTAGGTATGTCTTAACTTTTAATGCTTTAGCGTGAAGAGAACACAAACTTACACAATTATAGATTTAAGTACATACTTACACGCTAAATTTCGGATTTATAATATTAATGTGATGTGGTGAGTAAAACTTTACGTTTTCTACACATTTAGTAGCAATGATATAAAACAACATATCAATAGAAACCAAACGAAAATAGGAGGCGAAGTGGTCCTTCGCAGTAAAAGTCGGGCTAAACAAAACTTCATCAAAAACTTTGATCTATTCTACGACGCAGAATACTATTCCACACCCTATTTTTCCGCCTCTAAGTAGGATCGTGCTTGACACGTGCCACGTCACATTTTGATCTTTATCAGTTCGACATCGCTAATTTGGAAACCACAGCACCTCACTTCTAAATCAGGGGTGGGACTCTTGGGGATAAATATCTTTACTTAGTTGACATAGGAGATCAGCTTCTAAACTTTGACTCCACGTTGCTAGGCGAATCCAGTACCGTGAAGTGCCGTTTGTAACTCTTATTCTATGATCGATTACAGACTCTTGTCTCTATCATTTCATTATATAATAAAGAAATAAGAATTATAATTTAAATAAATAGTAGGGAAAGGAAGCAGACACCTTATCGTCATATTTTATCCTACTAATCCTACTAATATTATAAATCCGAAAGTTTGTGTGTAAGTATGTTTGTTCCCTCTTCACGCCTTAACGGCTGAACGGATTTGGATAAAATTTGGAACGTACATAGATTATACCTAGGATTAACACATAGGCTACTTTTTAGCTTGATAATAGCTGGCGAAGCCGCGGGGCACGGCTAGTTTGTTATAAGTGATTCAGTGCCACTGTAGTTCAGTGTTAAAAGCCAAGACTTAAGCCACCGTTTGTATACGCATATCCAGTATGTCAAGATGTTTATCCAAGTGTTGGTAAATATGTGGCCCTTTATAAGAGTATGCACGTTGTGCGAATTGGGTTCTAGTTCAAGGCGTAGCCCAGGTATTACAAATACATCTTTGTGCTCTCTCTATTTTAAAAAATAATGTCGTGTATGCCGATCCCCAGCATACTATACAATAGCTGAGAATGGATTGGCAGAGCGCTTGATATATTATCTTTAATGTTTTTTCATCGGCCACCGAACCTAAGCGTCTGAATATGTGAGTCATTTTACGAAGACAACTACATAATGCGCCTATTTGTTTGTCCCACGACAGTCGATGATCTATCGTAACTCCTAATTTTTCTTATTACTAACGACTTTTCATCAGGTAAGACAGTGGTTAAATGCTTACTTTACACTATCGCAAAAATAATGTTAACGCAAGCAAAGCTTAAAAAAACTCACTTCACTGCTTTATCTTCGGAAACCTCGATCAGATTAAATGAATTAAATACGCACTATTGAGTATACACATAACCCAAAAACTACTGGTCAGATCTTGATCCAATTTTAATGGACCACATGGGAAGCACCAGCTTGCAAATAAAAAAGAATCATAAAAATCGGTTAACCTATAAAGAAGTTATGAGGTATACACATAATAAAAAGAAATAAAAATGTATTGAGAGCCACCTTCGTTTTTCGAAGTCGGTTTAAAAGGACTAGCGTATATCTATCAAGAATTTTAAATAATAACTGCGGAACATTTAACTGGGATGTAGTGTCATTTAAGTCTTTAACTTTACTTAGTAAAACTAATTTGATACCTGCACTATATATACATATACAGAAATATTTAAACACTCTCCAGCTTCAAAACAGAAACAGTAATAAATCATAATAATAAGATTTCACCGCCACATCTGAAAGGCGGCCTCTTTATCTACTTTTATTATAATTAAACTATATAATAACAAAGCATTTTATACTTCCGGTGGATGACAACGAACCTGGTTCCTTTGATTTCGATTCACGAAAGCTTTGTAGTTCTGATGAAAATGTGCTGTGATTTCTCTATATTAAAAATATGTTATCGAAAGATACAACAGTATTAAAAGACGAGCTAGCTATTAAGCTAGCTCGTACTTTGATATCTTTGTAGCCCTAGTCGATCATAGTACTCATGCTGAGGGTAAAGCGTTGTAGAGCTCTGCTCATTCTACTCCATTGTGAGACAATAGGCGAATCGTACGAGTGATGAGGAACTGAAGCAACTTACTCATTTAAGGTCGCTTTCAGGACCCCCAGCGTCATTCAGGCTATCATCATCAGTTGTTAAACTTGGACCTAATTTAATAAATATTAATTTAGGTTTATAAAAAAAAAACTATCGTTCTTTTTTGGAGATCTTTGGTGGGGGCCTGTCAATACAGGCCCCCTCCAAAGATCACATACTGCTTAATCACTGCTTAATAGTCTTCTTGCGACTAAGATAATGATGATGATGATACAAATTATTAATTTCATGATGAAAGACTACTAATTTGTCCGAAACTAGTCGACTACAAAGTAAGTTGACATTATCTACGTGTTTCAAGCCGTATGCAACATACATTATCTTCTCTAATACATAAATTTTCTTAACCTAGGTTAACTAGTCGCTAGTAAACGATTGTGCTTTTTAAATTGTCTATTTCACTTCTTATTCAATCTATATATTTACACATAAAAAATATATAACATATTCTTGTATGTATTATTTATATCTTTATAAAATACAACTCGGGTGCAAAAGTCTATGAATTCGATTTCTACATAACCGTATCGAACGATACTCAACCTAAACAGCCTCCGACCCGCTTAACCGAATTAAAGATGCGTCCGCTCACAAATAAAAACAAAATACCCTCAAAACTCGAAAAATAACCTCTTGAAGTAACAGTGTATATGAGCGTAAAATAAAACGGAGATAAACAAAGCAGACCCTAACCTGGAGGGACCGACCGCGTAGTCCCGCGAGGCTCAAACAAACCCACCCCCTTAAGTTCCCATTTCCTCCCTAAAGTTCCCATTTCCCCCATGTTGGGAGGTGGCGACTCCCCCCTCTTGTCTTGCCAGTTTTGCTACTCCCCGCTGCTCGTCCCACTTCAACGTTTTCTTTTATTCCTTGCCTACTCTTATGTTTATTTTTGTTTTCCGTTAGCCAGCGGAAATAATAGCGTTGGGATGCTGTGGATGTTCCTTTGATGGGCGATTTTTATTGCTTTTTGTTTAATGTTGTATGCCGAGTGGAAAATTGTAGGTTTAATTTTATGTAGGCGGATGTGGAAAGTCCAGACATTCCGCAATGTTGTCGGGTATTTTTGCATTTTGAACCTACGTAATATTCCAAATTCCGAACTCAGAACTGAAAAAAATTAGTTCCGAATATGGACTTGAAAAAATACAGACGTAATGTTGCATATTAATATGTTTAATATTTGATGATTGAGCATGTCCTTCAATTTTGCCAAGTGAGCTACACGTCCACAAATAAAAAGGCCTACAACAAGATCCGACCATCAGCGACAGTAGCACGAATATAGAGCCATTTTTTTTAATTCTAGATAGGCAATAATTGCATGCATCACTCTCATAATTAGACGAGGTCACGTCCGTATTTTTTCCGTTCTTTTAAATTGGTAAGTTTTGTAAGTTAGACGCCTTCTAGCATACATAGTAAAATTACGTACGTGTACAATATACGTCAAAAGAATTTACACGAACCGCAGATTGTTACGCAAAACCTGAAATCAGGTTAAGTCGCGCGGTGATTCAATTTTGTTGTATGGCATTTATGTGTGCATTACACATGTACCAGTTTATGTTATACTAGCCGTGCCCCGCGGCTTCGCTATCATCAATTTAAAATGTAGCCTATGTGTTAATCCTAGGTATAATCTATGTACATTCCAAATTTCATCCAAAGCCGTTAAAGCGTAAAGAAAGAGACGTTCAGACTTCAGTTCCACCCTATTTTTCGATCTTTGACATAGTGTTTAAAACTCTTTATTATTTCATAAGAATTTAAATCTCTATATGTCTGGTAATTTCACTGCGTTTTTAATCCGAAATACACTAATGTTTGCCCACTGATGCTGGTGCAAAGGAGTCCTACCAACAAATTATAAATATGTTTGTCCTACGTCACTCAATCGAAAGGCGAATTCACAATTTTTCGCCCATTCGTCGATTGGCACACTTACAGCACCCAACGCCAGCACTGTGTCATAGACACGGTGCTGGTGGTTAGAATATTCCTTAAAATATATACTCGGCTAAGGTAAGGCATTGACATCAGTAAATAAATGAATCGGATTTACAACTCGTTGTTTAAAACAACATTATAATTTTCTCTACGAAGCAGTCATATCCATACTTTTCTCACGGTTTCCCAAGATGACCTTTTGTAGGTTATAGAGATTGTGGAGTGCCGTCATTATTCTGTTTCTGCATTCAATTCTATATTTACGTTGGTTTTAAAACAAGCAGCGGACCTTAATGAATGCGAGGCTTATTCTAGATGATAAATAAATTACCTTTTCAGAACTTGGGGTTGGTTTTTATTTCTTAGCTTGGTTGTTTATCTTGTTTACGTGGTGGAAAGTCACGGCAACGAAGCGTTATTCGAAAAAATAAAGATACGGGTTGAAAGAGCGCTTATTTAGTTTTCCCTGAATTAAATATATCTGATACGTTTATATGAAAACGCTGCTCTGTGTAAATGTAGATAATTTATGATGATTATGATAGTTTCTTAAACCCGGTTTTTCAAATGCAGTTTGGGAACCGAGCATTTATCGGACCTGGAACGTTGATGTATCGATTCCTTGGGCCGAAAAACCCCTAATCTGTAACTTTCATGAAAATCTTTGGAGCCGTTTCCGAGAACCTGATTACACACACATATATATATATATTTATATACAAGAATTGCTCGTTTAAAGATATTGGATTAGATATATTATATGGCATAACATAATAGCAGAGGTCTTGTCTAAATACAAATCTTGTCTGGTTCACCAAGTAGGTACAAATGGTTCATCAAGTGGTAGAATAATAAAATGATAATTTGAATGCTGACAATGACGAAAAGCATTTATCAATTTCTATTACTCAGGTATGATCGATAAAGACTAATCAGTACCTAATAAAAAACCTAAAATAATCAACATATTTTTTATAGTAGAGTTATTTTTTTGTGCTTGCAGATCTTGCAGTTTTATCATTCAATAACCAGACGCATTGTATAGTCAAGAAAAAAAGGTTTTAATAAAAAAACTAAACTGAATTTGAACTGCCTATTGGCTTAGTCGGATGAGCGTTCGCCATCTAAAAAAAAAACAAACGCATTCACACTCACAGCCCCACACTAAGTTCAAAGACTTGTATCGTAGGTGCCGGAAACATTCACATCACACACACATTACACCCAGACCAGAAGCACAAAGGTCCCTTGGGAAGGAATTTGTGCCCCTGCCGGGAATCGAACCCAGGACCCGCGGCGCAGAGGGCGGACACCTGTCCGCTGCGCCAACTGGGTCGTCAAAAGCTATCGTGTTCGATTCCCGTTGGAAACACACGTATTCTCCCCAAGGAAAATTTGTGTTTCTGGTTCTGGATGTGATTGTATGTGAGATGCGAATGTTTCCGGCACCCACGACACAAGTCATCGAACTTACTGTGGTGCTGTGAGTGTGAAAGCGTTTATGATTATGTTATGATTATAAACTAAATTAGAAATAAAAACATAATGTAGTAAATTCTTAATGCAGTAGATGAAAAATGAGAGTACGCCAATACAAGAAAAAGGAGTGTTCATCTTTTACAATTACACTTAAGTTCTTAACACGTCTCTTCTACTTGGTAAATACAAAAATAACCACCCCGCTTTCACATCAAAAATTAATACTACAAGCTTTGTCCACATCAATGGCGCTGATTCCACAAAAGTGCGAAACCGAAAAAGAAAAGATTAATAAAGCTTACCGCACACTCAACACCTGTCCTTTGTAGCTAATGGACGCCGGCCTTAATCCGAAGAAATAGTGGTAAAAATAGAAAATGTAGTGTTTCTTTTAATGGTGGCTTTAGGTGGGAATCGAATGACGGGATTTTCATTCTGTGATATTCAGTGAAAATAATAAATTGGAAGTGTTGACATATTTAACTTTATAATGTTAGTGCAAGGGAATAAAGGCAGTCTAATACCTAGCCCATACTAGCCCTAATTGCACGTAGTGGTGCTGCCGATCAACAAATGTGGGTCGGTGAATCACAAGCATTCCCAGAGAATTTTTGTACAGCATGGTGCCGCTAACAACCGTTCTTTTTGGAAATCTTTGGGGGAGGCCTATATCCAGCAGTGGACTTCTTGTGGCTGAGATGATGATGATGATGATAACGTCAATTTTATAGACAACTAAATAAAATAGTTATTATATGTTCTGCTGAAATATAAGCCAGGAAAGAAATTCTTTCGGATATTAAATAATATTAATATCAAATATAAAGAAACTATCCAAATCCTACTAATATTATAAATCCGAAAGTTTGTGTGGAAGTGTGTAAGTATGTTTGTTCCCTCTTTACATTTTAACGGCTGAACGGATTTGGATGAAATTAGGAATGTCCATAGATTATACCTAGGATTAACACATAGGCTACTTTTTAACTTGATAATAGCGGGCGAAGCCGCGGGGCACGGCTAGTAATCAATAAACAAAATAAACCTTTCAATATCAATCACTTAGGTGTTTGAACACTTCTACGTGTTTAAGAGACACTACAGAAATATTATACGCTATTCGATCCTAACAATTTTGAACCCACAAAGGCTTAGACGTCTTGAGTTCTTCGCTTTTGCAACCTCGTTATGCTTGTTATCCGGACTTTTCACCCGGATACCGGTGCATCCGGGCATTCTACGCGGATAAGGATACCCGGATAAGCAAGCTTTGCTTGTTACACTCATCCGGGTGGTTAGCTTGAGGCCGCTCGAGTCTCCTCCAATTATATGCGGTACAAACCGCTTGGAACCGGAATGCAACTTTTTAATTTTTTGAATCCTTGAACAAATTCTTGATAGTACTCAGTGATATGTCTGGAAGTTTAAACTGGAAATGCTGGATTTTTATTTTATCAGAAAATGTTGGTAATGGCTTCAAACGGTATTTTTTCAACCATATATATTAGAATTGTATAATTATGATAGTAGAGATCACCTAATATGAAACACTCCCTATTGTGGGATATCATTCAATAATGCGTGTTTAATACGTATTTTTTTGTCAATAATTTCATAACTCAAGAATAACTTCACGTTATATTTTCATCATCGTGTTATAACTGAGTTAAGTAGCAGATCTAAGAAAAACAATGTTTGCGAAAAAAATCATCTAGGGCAGATTTAAAGTCATTTTTAAAACGGACAAATACTGATTGATGCCCGTTTTAAAGGACATAAGGCAAAGAAAATAGACTCTGTATAAGGTCATATATGTCACTTTAATGTGTGTGCAAAAGGCGGTCTTATCACTCAGAATGATAAATTCCAGACAACCCAGGATGATATGAGAAAGAAAGAAGTGCGCATGGAAATATTGGCTTAAAAAGAGAGACGTAGAAGAAAACATGTCTTGCTGACTCCATAGTAAGTGGTATAAAGGCAAAGAGATGAAAAAATATTATTTTAATAGTGGAAATATAATTATTTTCACACATATATTATAAAGGCGAAAGTTTGTGTGTGTGTGTTTGTGTGTTTGTTACTTCTTCACGCACAGACCAATTTTAATGAAATTTGTATGTAGGTAGCTGACATCCTGGATTAACACATCGGCTATGATCCCGGAATGCCCGCGGGTCTGAGACTTACGTGTCAAACCGTAGGGCACATCTAGTTGTATCATAAAGAGCAATTTTAAGCCAACTCAAAATTAAAACAACAATGTCCCAGTTAAATCAGAGTTCCAAGAAATACTAAACAAAATATCACGTAATCTTACGCAATAACACTTTTCATCTTAGTAATTAATCATAATAATTACAACTCTTGTTTAACGGCTCGCAGCAAAAATAATAAACATTTCAAAGAATTAAAAATGAGTTTCTTCAGTTATAACAACGTTGACAAGAACGTTTGAGTAACATTTGAAGTGTAATTGATGTAATCAGAGCAGTGAAATAAATGAAAATCATTATAATTAGAATTTCTAGTAGACACATTCCATATTCCTTTCTAGTCCAAAATTTTACTGATCGATATTTACTTTATTAGTACTAGTAGGACTCCTTCGCAGAGTCCGCCTGGGGTAGTACCACTCTATTGCCAGACATTGAACTGCCAAGCAGTAGTGTGCAAACATAACTATATTTCGGATTGAAAGGCAATGTTTCCAGTTAAATTACAGGGGATAAAAAAAATTAACATCTCAGGTGACGAGCGTTGTGCTTTGCCGCGCGGGAGTCCGAATTATATGAGTTCAAAAGTTCAAAACTCCGGGTGTCTAACTAATTTGTCAGTTCAGAGATGGTCCCATATTTTTCGAAATTGGTTAAGCCAAAACCAAAAGATGAGCGGTGAAGTCAGTTTTTTTAAGCTTTGCTTGCGTTTAATTATGTTTGCCTAGCATGGCTGTTTACTATACAAAACTGTAATTGAAACAGAATTTCAATTAAAATTTTAAATAACAAAAGAACATTAGTCAAGCCATTTCGTAGTAAAAACAAAAAATATAGACGACCAAAAGCCATACAAAACTACTTTCGAGTTTATAATATTATTATAAGTGTGGGTGTTAGTATACTATTTGGTAAACGTAACCATACGTTCAATAAATATTCACATAGACAAACCATTACCACAGAATATATTATGATAATGGTATACCTACATACGTTAGCCCAAGAAAATGTTACGTTATACAGTAGAATAGTGTGTACTCTACACTACTACATCGAAGAAACCTTTTTTTTATAACAGTAAACAAATATCGAAGTAAATCGTTGGCAAAAACGCACACTCACGATTTAAATAACACAGAAACACATTTTAAAACGATTTTAATGTAGCCCGCTGAATCTCCAACCTTCGTATTCAAAAACAATGATTAATCAATGTGGAGTGATTGACAGCAATCAGTCTTCGGAATGGCGAGTGTGCGTCAGGCCTTAGGTGCTAGGAGCCAAACGGCAAAAATCTAATATCGTTTTTTTTGCAATTTTTATTTTTCAATATTCAAGTAAACTGGGCACTATTCGGGGCTTGGTAACATTTTTACAAGCTTTATTTAACTTGCAATGTATGTAACTATGTTTGTTCGGGTGGAATCTTGCAACTAAATTTTGAAGCAGATATCTTTAACGTATTAAGTTGAAATTTTGTATTCACGTTTAGTTTGGATGACAATGAATGGTTAGCTGTGTAACGTCTTTCTAAATCCAACATGGCCGATCACCCAAAATGGCAAACAGGTTATTTTTAATGCACTTAAATACCTTTAATATGGGTATCAAATGCTTTCATTTTTTAACAAGTTGCTGAGAATAAATCGAAAAATAAAGTGACGTTACTCTAAGACCAATATGGTGGACATCAAAAACCTTGTTTTAAAATAAGTTTTTAAGAAGTAGCTTATTTTACTAGAGGGTGGTAAACTACGACTGTACTAAAGTATAAGACAAGAGGAAGCCTGGCGTTGTCTCGATGTTACCTTCACTGACAGCTCAAGCCTGTGGTATGATTAGAAACCGTGATTGCATAATCAAAAACCGCCTCTGCTACTATTTTTTGTCTCGCGTTTTGCGTCCCGCAGTGTTACCCGCTGTGTCGGAAAAAAGTAGCCTATGTGTCAACCCAAGGTACAAGCTATGTACATTCCAAATTTTATCCAATCCGTTCAGCCGTTAAAGCATGAAGTGGGAACATTGTAGTTTTCATTCACAACAGGATTTATGTTAAACTAATTCCACTTATAGAGATCCCGGCTCCTAGCCTCTAAAACAATATAATGGACATGTAATGGACTCGCTGATAGCTATAAGAGTCCGATTCTTTTCCACTTTCTACTACGAAATAACAAACTAAAATAGAAAATCAAAATAGTAAGTACGAAGAGAATTAAAACAGATGCAGAGTAAAGTTACTCTCCCGGTTGTTACAGCGATGCACTTAACTACTTTAGAATTTATTTTGATAGAATCAAGTATTTTTGTTTTTTATTTAAGACTAGTTGTGACCGGCGTTTTCACGTCCGTTTATTAAGTTATTGAATACAACCTTGTCATGACAATTACAAACATGGCACTCTTAGCGCAGTCCTCCTGGTTGAGGATCAGTCAGACCAGTGCTTGGATGGGTTATGGATGGACGGTGAATATTCCACATATTCACCGCCTTCGCAGGGCACGCTAAGCTGTCGGTGCCAGTAGTTAGTCGTAAAACAACAGTTGTTAGGCCATGTCGCCTTCAGGCAGAAAAATCCTGACACTAGAACTATCCACTTCTATACAAGGACAAGCAAGTAAGCAATTACAAACACAACATAAAAAATTACAAAATGGTAGAGCCCAATGAAGAAGGATTATTACGTACATTTACGTCCATAAGTGACGATCTCTCATATTATATGCGGCAAGTGATTTTTATACCTATCACACTAATATTATTAATCTAAAGGTTAGTGTGTGAGTGTATATATATGTTTGTTTCACGCTGTACCGGCTGAATGAATTTGTATGAAATAACTACGAGTCAGAGATGAAAACATTCTATCAAATCAGTCGTTACAAGTGAGATAGAAGTTTTTAACCTTCGCTTTGAAGGCAAGTAGCAAAGTAGCTTGTCTTATGGAAATGGGTAGAGTATTCCACAAAAGCACTGCTTCCACCGTAAACATTGCCCTTCAATCCGAAATACAGTAATGTTTCCACACTACTGCTTGGCTGTTGAATGTCTGGCAGTGGTGTGGTACTGCCCCAGGCGAACTCTACAAAAGAGTCTCTACAATTTAGCTCATAAAGAACATTTGTTAAGAAAATCAATCGACATAAGTACCTGCATTAGAGATCTATTCTCCCATAGAAGATGTTCTCCTCCTTGATTACTCCTATTAACTTGCATTTAAAAATCTCAAAGAAGCTCTTCTCATTCAAGAGTTTGTTTAGGGAAATAATTTTAAGATTAAAAAGGGTCCCTATTCAGTATTCGCTGACCACTTGCATAAAATTATTGTGAAAGCTATCAAAGAGATACTTACAAAAGGAATCGGGATCGGCGGAAAAATTAATTTGTATTTTTTTTTCTTTTTTACGAAGACCCATTATGAATTATAAAGGAGATAGCCGTATTCTGTATCGACGTTTTCTTTTGAAGTACGTTCCTTAGATAATGACGTTATTTGTCTTTGATATTTTATATTTAAGATGTTTTTTATGGTTTTTGAAACGGAAGCTCTATTATATACCTAGGTGATTAATTAGTTGCTACTGAACAGAGGAAATAATTATAAAAAGGCACGTATATAACAAAATTCGTTTTGTTTGATATTTTTACTTTCTTTTGTGATGTATTTTTTCAGTTCTGGCGGTTTTATCATTTTTTTATCCGGTTCAACTTGAGTTACCTATAAGTTCGATGTCTTGTAGGTAACTTAGTTCTTTGCTGTATATAGTTTTAGTTTAGTTATAGGAAATAAAGGCAATTGGCCCGTAGGTAATCTAGTCTTTGTTAAACAAGATCATTTTGTTTTAAAATATAAATGTTACATTTAAGTATATTTTATATTTATGTCACAAAAGCGATAAAAAGGTAGTTTGGACGATCGTTAAATGTTCGGTAAAGTGCCTATAATGCGGGGTTGTGTAAAGTGCGGGGTTGTATTTGGAGCAGAGGATTAACCTAACTAATTAGGGGGGCTAATGCAGCCAGCATTTGGTTACTTTGCCGAACATTTAAGATAGTCTAAGTCATCTTTAACTTTTTTCCCTTTTATAACTACACTTACAATATTTATGCAAAACTGTAACGATCCGGTTTTGTGGAAGTAGGTATGTTGGTTTTCTTTTCACGTCGTATCTGATTTGGATAAAATTTGGATTAATAAACATAAAAACGCTTTCAAACTCACAGCCCCACACTAAGTTCAACGACTTGTGTCGTGGGTGCGGAAACCATTCACACCACACACAATCACAACCAAAACCAGAAACACACATTTCCCTTGGGGAGAAAACTTGTGTTCCAGCCGGGAATCGAACCCGATACCCCTGTTTAGAAGGCAAACACACACCCGACTAAGCGAACGAGCAGTTCGAATTCGAATGAAATTAGGTGACCATTGACATCATAAGCAGTGATAAATTTGTGGTTTACTCGGGTTTTGTTTGCTTATTCACAATAGGTACGTGTCATCATTCCGATTTAGCCTTTCTCGACATTGTTTCCATAATTTGAGTTCTGTTGGGAAAAGTTACCAATAATTGACTTTAATTATTTGTTCAAGGTATATTATAGGTACTATTACTCTACCAGGGGGTTTGAACTAATCAAAGATTATAATAAGAATAAGTCATTTTTTAAAGACAAGCTTTTAGAAGTCCGCCATAATTATTGGATTTTAAAGTGACGTCTCTTTATTTTTTATGCTATTGCATAGCTTCTATCGCGGGCCTTGAGCGTGGAGACCGAATCCAGAAATTCCGTAACGAAAATAACCTAACACCCCCCACTCCGACCGACACAACGGTGATATTTTTTAGTTTTGCCATCTATCGATGAATAGCAGAACTTTTAATGACTTTTTTGAAATATCACGCTTGTCTCTTTAGTTCAGCAACTCGCCTCTACGTGGCAGGAAAAAAAATACTGCATAAATAAAATAAATAAATAATTATAATTGCATAAGTTGATAAAGAATGCTATGCAATAGCTTTACCGCGGCAGTCCCCGAGTGTCACACGTCTTTTTTTTATTTGATACCCATTATGTAGGAGTGCATTAATAATTACCTGTCCGCCATTTTGGGTGTTCGGCCATGTTGAATTTAGAATGACATCACACAGCTAACCATGTATTGTCATCAAAACTAAACGTGAATACAAAATTTCAGCTCAATCGGTTGAAGATATCTGCTTCAAAATAGAGTTGCAAGATTCCACCCGAACAAACATAGTATTGCAAGTTAAATAAAAGCTTGTAAAACAATTTTATTTTATGCATTGTCGAAAAATATTTATTGTAAATTAAATAAATAAGTAAATTTTCGACTCGCAACTGACAACAAAAAATCATAGGTAACTGTTATTTGTAGAACTGTAACTATACAATGGTTGCTGGATTGATCAATTTTCTAACAGTATCGATACATTCATTTAAGTTACAAGCTCCAAATGAAAATGTTAGTTCCACGTCCAGTTCACTGCCTTTCAATGGCCTTTTGTGCCCAAATGTTGGCTATATGCAGATTACCAATAAGTAGATTGAAAGCCTTTTGTTCCGTGATTGTGCTTTTCAGTATTGCCATTAGTGTTTGATGAAAAGATGAGTGATGAAAAGGTTTAAATTTTCTAAATTTAAATATGTGGCCTCGTAACAACCATATCGAGACCGCAAAAAATTCAGCGATTTTTTTTATTTCAAATATTATTTATTTCAAATATTTGAAGTTCTTTTGTTTATAGATGCCAGAAAACATTTGTTACGTTGCGTTACTTAGGGACTTGATATATTTGACGACCCAGTTGGCGTGGTGAGCAAGCCTCTGCCCTCTGCGCCGTAGGTCCTGGGTTAAATTCTCGGCAGGAGCACAATTTTCTTCCCAAAGAGATTTGTGCTTCTGGTTCTGGGTGTGATTGCGTGAGTGATATGTAAATGTTTCCGGCACCCACGATACAAGTCTTTGAATTTAGTGTGGGGTTGTGAGTGTGAATGCGTTTGTTTGATTGTTTAATTGGTATTTGAACGTCAGTTTTGTCGAATAGTAGTACCTAAATTCGAAACAAAGCATCTACTTGAAATTATCGGCAAATAAACAAAACTTAACATAAGAGTATGTTAGATTTGCCTACTTATAAATATGTTGAAGTATACATTAAGTTCTATCCTATGAGGAGATCGATAAAATTGCAGATTACAAGCAAAGAGCTTTTCTAAACCTGTTCATTTTATATTTTCGTTTGCCACTATTAATATTACAATTTACACTCAATGCAAATCAGCTACATACAACCAAGAATAAAAGACGTAAACGACGAGTCATTTTAATGAAAATTCAACTCAATTGTCATTCACATAGAGATGATCACACCGCAACATTCACATCAAAGACCGAGCGCAGGATGCGATATTGAAATTCCTGATCTGACTAGTAATAAACTTACTTTTAAAAAGAGTTCTCGAAGTATAAAGACTGCCGAGATGTTATTATAATCGGTGGCGACAGAAGAAAGGGGACGTCTTTGAAACGACACCCGCCATTTTGATATCTTTTTAAAAATGGCGGATAAATCACAAATTTTATTGAGGTGTAAAATTTTGGATGTGTTTATTGCGTTAACCATAAAATAAGTGATAATTGTTTTATTATATTATTGTATAATATTTATTATTCATGACGAATTTGCGATAAACTTTAATAATTTGAGATGTTTATATGTTCCATACATTATACCATCTAAAATTATTAAAGTTTAGTTTTAAATATTAAAAGTGTTTGAACTATGAGGTATACTATAAGTTTTGGTCAGTCACTATGTAGGTTAGATATCAAACAAGACTTTATGTTTGATATCTAACCTGCAGCCTAATTCTGTAAGTCAGCTTCATGGATGAGCGTCACGCCCATAGACAAATGTCAGCTGTTTTAGCCCACAGACTAAAAAGCGATAAAACCACCTGAGTTTTGCCGCGAAAGTGACAAAATGGCGTTGTAGATTATGTATAATTTTCCAAAACCTGTGATTCTTCGAGTGTTAATGTATAATAATGGCGGATTTTTATCCGTTAATACTTAGTAAACGTGCATAAGTGTAGGCAAATCATACAAAGTTGAAAAACGTGATTTTCGCCTTCGTTCCAAAACTCCAATAGAAGTTCTAGTAAAATTTCTACCACTTTACTAGAGCATGACTTGTCTATGACTGGACCTTGACTCTTTTACTTGACTTTGACTGAAGACTTTTAATATTAAAAATTTAGTTCAGAGATTTGGGATCTTGGAAAAGTCCATTGATGTTTTTGTGAGTCAGTATAGTTCTTTCATAAGGGATTTGAATCAGTGATTTGTTAAAAATACACTAAGCAGGTTTATTTTTCTTTTAATTTTGGCTTCGCAATATTGTGCATTTGGCCAGTGTCAAGTATGGAATATATTATTACTTGACACTGGCCAAATGCAAAACCTGCTTAGTGTATTTTTAACAAATCACTGATTCAAATCCCTTATGAAAGAACTATAGGTACTGACTCACAAAAACATCAATGGACTTTTCCAAGATCCCAAATCTCTGAACTAAATCCGGTATACTTATCAATGAGCCAGCAATTGAATGATTCACGCTAAACAGTTCGAAATCATTCACAGATAGATCATTGTGTTTTATCGCCTCTCAGCATGTTGCATAGACAAAGACTACTGTTTTAGAAAAAAAAACGAAGTATTTAGTTATTTAGAGATCAGTTTTAATCTTAACACTGAACAGGTTCCGAGCGGTGTTTGTTATTTTACACCGGCACTCACATCTCTATAGATATATTGTGATACAAAGAGTTGTTTATTCTAATTGTAACTGTTTCTATTCTTGATAGGTACTTTTCAGCATTTCACAGTTTTATAAATATTTAGTTTAGCGGAGCATTGTTGATGGGGTGAGGTTAATATCTTTATAAATAGTGCCACGTGCGCTCGAAGTGTCGATTGACTTATTAATGGTTCTATTATAAAGCGGTAGATGAAAGATCACAATATTATTATGAATAATAGAGTTAATTATGATAGTAAATACAGTGATTAATAGCAATAACCGTGAATATCGCTGGAAAATGCAGTCTCGGTTACCGACGTAAGGTAGCAGTGCTATCGGTATTCTATCGCTTAGATTTTGGAGAGTGTGCACAGGAATTACATGAATTAGTTTACCTATGCCTTTTTAGCACCTAACCACGAGACAAACTGTCAAACTTCATCAATTTATGGTTGATTCGCTCAAAGCGATTGGTTTCTACGTATATCATCTGTACAGCGAAGGAGTGGAACCGCAGATCACATAAACTAAAGGATATAGAGATATATATGTCTGTGAGTGGAACTCATTGCTTGCGTCTTTGTTTCTCTAACGGTAATTTGGGTGTCTTCAAGCCTAAAGTAAATAGGTATCTTCTAGGCAAGCATGTTACATCTTCGGCTGCATCTTCACTTTCTCATCATGAACCCACCCTGTGCATACAATACAAATACAAATACTCTCTATTGCACACCAAGAAAAATAACAATTAACAATAGAAAAAAATAACAATATTGCAATACAATCGGCAGCCTTATCGCTAAGCATCTCTTCCAGGCAACCTTTGGATGGAGAGGATAAAAAAGTGTAAATAAGTGTGTGTAAGATTTGATCAAAGCCTAACGTATAAAAAACATGAAACTATAACAATCCGTACTTCCTAATATAGTAGGTACCATATCTTATAAAAAAAAGTTAGGCAAACAAAACTACTCTAATTAATTATTTAGGTACTATTATTAACTGAATACTATTGTGTTGAGAATAACAAGGAAAATATAATTTTAGAACAGTTAATAAAATGAAATAAAACATTAAAAAAATTGTTTTTATTCTGCAGCCACAGACTACTTAATAGTTACTTCGTACGCCTTACACGTGTAACGTCGTTGTCACAATCACACACACACACACAACCACAAACACATATTAACTGCCCGTTGTGTTTCTGGTTCTAGTTGTGATTGTGTGTGTGATTTGAATGTTTCCGGCACAAACGATAAAATTCATAGAAATTTGTGTGGGGCTGTGAGTGTAAAAGCGTTTATGTTAAAATTTACATTGAGGGTATAATCATGCTCTTACCAGAAATCGAACCTGGTACTCATGCGTGGGTAACTCAAATATTTTTTTTATTATGGAGGACTATTTGCAGCCCCAAATAAAAACAATCTGGTAGTTTTAGTCACTAGTTCCACGCAATACCATAAAGACCAGGTGAAGTGGTGATCAGGACTTCTGGTTTTCCAGTCCAGAAGTAGTAATATTCAACCAATTATATTTTATAACTCACTGTACCGTATTGCCGTAAATTAATATTCTGCTTTATTTCCTACAAAAGCGTCATACAAATTACCAAAATCAACGGCAATTCTTCAAAAGATTAACATTCCAAATTCAAACGTGAATTCAAAGTCGTTTCAAAGCGTTTGTCAAATTACCCTCCCTCCGCCATCTTAGAATTCCATCTTAAAATTGTTACTGATTGTCTGTTTGCTTTGCTTGGTGCTTATTTAAGTTAGGCCTCAGTGTTCTATTCGCTTACCCTCCCTTTCATCCATGTAAAGAGGGGAGGCAAGCGAAGTTGTGACTTTATTAACGCTTCATAATCGTTTGGAAGTCAAAGACGTTTGGAATTTGAATTTGTTTGTGGAATAAATGCTGATAGAGTCTGTTTTGTTTGTTCTTTTTTCTCTTTGATTTTTATTTAAGTACCTATCTTGTATTACCATTTCGCGCGCATTTGAGTCCATAGAGAATATATTTGTCGTGTCACGCCAATCAATTATTTATGGTACAAATTATTGTAGAGGGTTATAAATTGGTTTTGATATTCCTTATTTCGTCGCAACAAATTTGCCATAATATTATGTACTCAGATAGTTACAACAACTGTCAGTCATTAAAATGTTAAAAACGTTCAGAAGTTTACTTGTAGCGGCAACAATAGTCCTTTTGAAACGTGCAAATTTTATCTGTTTTGTTAATTTTCAAGAAGTTATGTAGGTAAAACGCGTACTAGAATGTCCACTAAAACTTCTAAAAAAAAAAAAGGTTGCGCTCCGAGAGAGCCGGCAGAAGTGAAAACAAGAACATTTTTCGCTGAGCGGTATAAAGAGAGGGGGATATTACTTCCCCTCCTTCGTCTTACGAATTTTCCATATTACGAATTTTCCATCAGGTCACGTGTCCTGACGCGACTTTACCATTTTTTACCCAACCCAAAAAAGTGCACAAAGCCGCTAAAGAAGTTTTCACTTCATAAAAAAAGTATTAGAACGTCTATTGAAGTTTCGGAGCAAAAGCGAAACGTTTTTCAACATTGTATGATTTGCCATTACTAATGCACGTTCTCTAAGTGTTAACGATAATCCATTATTACATTAACACTTGAAGGATTACAAGTTATGCAAAAAAATAAATAACTTTTTTCATTTACGCGGCAAAAAAACAGCATTTCCTGTTTGTTTTACGACTTTTTCCTTTGATCCAATCCTACCAACCATTAAAAACAAATACACATCTCTATATTCTCTATGCCTATTCATCACGAGTGAATATTAAGCTATTATGTATCAAGGGACAGCTTATTTGAATAAGCACAAAATTGTCAAAGAGATTTTATCTTTATAAACAAAGGAGCTCCTTCTGTTAGCTTTTGCCCCTGTTAGGGGTGCGGGGGTGCCTATTTAATGGGATCGGCTAATACGGTTGATGATGCCTACGAATTTAACCCCCTTGATAATAAACATGGTGTTCTTGCCCTGTCTTCTTAAGAAAGAGATAGCGATAAGCAAATGTGTGGAGAGAGAACGGGAGGGTAGATTTTGATTGTGCGGTCGGATAATTCGGTGAGCGGCTTATGTTTTGTGATTATGTTATTATTTGGAGGATTTGCGTGAGATTGTAGTGTGATAGGACCTTTATTTTGAAAGCTTTTGTTATAAATCGAGTTCTGATCACAAATAAGTATGACTAATTGGAGACAAAGTGAATGAAGCATTATTATTATGCAACAAACAATCAAATGCTTTCAAACTTACAGTCCCACACTAAGTTCGAAGACTTATATCGTTGGTGCCATCTCACAATCACACCCAAAACTGAAAAACACTTTTCGTTTTGGAGAAAACTCTCTGCCTCAGGAATCGAGCCCGATATCCATTGTTTAAAAGACAGACGCAACTACGCTAGTGGGTAGTTCAAAATTCGTTTATCTGAATTGAGTGGGTTTAAGTTTATTATCGTAAATATATAAATTAATGTGGGGCCACCAAATATCAGCCAAAATTATTAGGTGAAATTTGTTAAATTTGTATTTGAGATATAACTAGTAAAAAGAACCCAGTTTTTATTTATTTATTTGTTTGCTTAGTAATTTACTTTTTTTTTGTTAGATTCAACCAATAACGCGGTTTCGGACTCGTCTATTTACATATTTATAGATGTTTAAGGAAACACGCCGAATCAGTAGTAGTACTGCAATAAACTTACAATCAATAAACCTGATAATAAAAACACCCAACACTGATTATGCAAAATCATAACAACGTTCATCGGTAACAAAAGCACGCGCCTAAGTAGGTCCTAACAAGCATCCCATTCAACCGCGACGAATCCTCAGAAAACAACTCGAAAGCACCCGAACAATCATCAATTCCAATTAAACCACTATGAAAGCCCCCTAACGTGAGAAAAATCAAACAAAACGACGACCAATCACTACACGATTGCCCACAAACCCAACCCTCCCTACATTTTTTCATTTTTGTCATCGTCACGAAAGATACCAGATTTTTGCGTCATTAGCTGAAACGCCGCGTCATCGCTACACGATTTGTCTATGGTTATCTCACTTTTTTCGACCACGCACACAATATGCGTGAATTTTTCCCGCCTAATGTGTTGGCGGGAAGAGATAAGCGGCGAAAGCGGTTTTTTCTAATGAAATTTTCTTCATCACTTTCAGATGTATCGCGGCGGAAATCTGATAGTCATTCACTGAATATAGAAATTAAAACGAAGTGGCAGCAAAATGGGAAAAAAATACAAAGTCAAAAAGCGCCGTCGAAAACTAACCCTTGCCTGAAAAATAAAAACATGACTTTCGAACAACAATTCAAAGTTCGAAGCGAGGGTTAAACACGGGCACTAAAAGGCACGAGTGGGCTCCAGTGGTCTCCAGCGAGCACGCGTCACGGGCCACAACAAACGAACGCGGCTGCCGTGTGCACGACAATCGGAATAATTTTAATTAGAGAAAAATTGCGGCGAAATGCGCAAGTGGCGGTACCTACGTAGCGTCGGAAAAACAGTCCCAAAGATGAACGCAGTCTTTTATGGAATATACTTGAATGCAGTGAAAATTGTGCAATTTTTTTTTATGCTACATACACAAGCATATTTTGATCACCATCTCGCATGATGGAAAGTGAAGGCTGCTTGCTTACAAGATACCTATTCACTTTAGACTTGATGACTCCCAGATTAATAACATTAGGAATAAAAAAAAATTGCGAAAAATTTATGTGTACCTTAGCAGACAATGGTAGTCCATTCCTACTCATGTGAGTGTAATGTCGTTGAAACAGCATTACATTTTTGTTTAGATGAGACAATATCTTCCAACCCTATAGCACTTTTTAGTGATTTTGATCTTAAAGCTGAGCAGTGTTTTTAATTTCCTATGCAAAAATCTATATATATAAAAATCAATGCCACTTTTCTTTGTTATTTTATAACTCAAGAACGGAATCACCTATCCGAACCAAATGTTTAGGCTTTGTTCGGACTATTTAGTAGTATGTGAAGTTTGCACAAAATCGGTTATGCGGTTCTTCATTTATCACACCCGGGCGAAGCCGGGGCGGATCGCTAGTATATTATAAATTTTAGGTTCTTGTAATTTGTTTGTTTTCTTTAAGTGACTTATTTACATAGTGTTCAAAAGGTTTAGAAACTTGCATCGAGAATAATCGAGATCTATGATTTACTTACAAAATCTTTGTCGGTTTGTTTCAAATATTTGATGAAAATCACCGTAACCGTTTCCAAGCGAACGTCAGAACGTGACATTTAATAAATAATAATTAAAAAAATATATTTCCTGAATAAAAATATTTTGCTAACCATCAACAATCATCTACATCAAACTAAAAAAAACAATACTCGAGGAACCCTTTCCGCAAACAATTAGCGCGCAAGTGGCACTCTAAACAACGGCAATACAGCGCTTCAAGCGCTGAAAGCTTCCGACTGGCTGAAACCATCCTGCCCTTTGCCTTTGCAGCGACTTGCCGCCGCAGACTCAACACTGCGTGAGCGCTGGCCTTTGTTTTTGAAATAGGAATTCAGCGCACATTTTTGAAATTGGAAGATTCGTTTTGAAAGTGTAAGATTTTAGAAGAAATTTCCCGCGAATGTGAAAAAATGGCGTTGTCAATTTAAGTATTATTTTTTTAAAACTTGACACTCTCCGACTGTTTATTGTACTAATATTATAAATGCGAAAGAGTATGTGTGTGTGAATGTTTGTTATCACGTGTCTCCGTTACAAATAAGTACACCGATTTTTATAAAATTTGAATGTACTTAGATAGTTTAGGCTCCGGAATAACACATAGGCAACTTTTAAACTTAATTAACGCGGGCAAAGCCGGGGGCACGGCTAGTGTATAATAAACATATTTTTTTACCGGTAATAAAAAAAATCGAATTCAACCACAACCTGGATTGGCGAATGACTTAACTTAGCGCTGTACCTTCTTCGTATGCATTTAATTTTAATTTTATTTTATTATTAATAAAGTTTTTTTTTGTAAACTAGTCTAGACGTTAACGCGAACAAATGAAAATTTACTCATCTTTGTTATTAGACTAACATCACGGCTACCGATAAAATTTGTATACTTATGCTAAATGACTATGAATTTTACTAACGGTACATCAGTAATCGGGATTAAATGTAACTGATATCTTTCATGTAACATGTAGGTACGTCCTGTAATCTGTAATAAACATCTTAAAAAGAGCTTTTTTATTTTTTACTCCAAAACGTTGTTTCATCGTCAAATCTAGAAACCCGAGCGACAATCTCGACGATATTTTTAATTACGTGAACAAATACCTAATGTACAAAACTCCGAGAAAAAATTGTAATAACAAAACGCATTTTATTATAATGGGAAGGTGACGTAACATCTAATTAACAATTAAAAAAACAATCTTAAGCTCGTTCCCGCCTTTTCTCGTCAGGTTGGTAACCTGATTCTCGGAAGGAAAAAATATCTCACTAATGTTCACTTTACTAAATACTCGTAATTTTGACTAAAATACGTCTCTTGACGACCAATTTCTTTTGACCTCTGCTCTTGTCCAGCGACCGTGATTTCGGAGGTTATTTATAAGTGGTTGCTATTGTTTATTCCCAAATATCAAGACATTCCATTTTTGAATTTATGATGCGTTATCGCGGAGTCATCATCAGGGCTACTAATTACCCCAGATCTTGCTTTGTCGAGTCCACATGTAACCCGACACTACTCATAATTAATGTTTCTTTTTCTCAAATGGCAAAAGGATTTATGTCCACAGATAAGGTTAAAAGCTGAATCGGAGATACTTTATAGCCATCTTGGATTACAAAGGCTTGAGTTATATTAAGTAGTTGTGTAATTAATTCACACAATGCAAACCTGCAAAGCTTGGATCTCTGTACATTGTAATTATTGAATGAAAGTAACTTGGCTGTATGATAAATGAGGCGAAGGTCTTATTGTTCCGACGATGAAAGAGCTTTTGTCTATGGTTTGAGACAAAACCTCGTTGTCTATGGCCGCTCGCTCATTCTTTTGTCGAACGTTGAGACGCATTGTCGTGGCCGGCGTTGGCGGAATCATTAAAAGCATTTAAAAAGAGAACAAGTGAAGCGCTTTGCGAATATTCGCGGAATTCTCACGCGAATGTTTATTATTTAAACCTGCGTAAAGATTGTACTTTAGGTTGAAAGTCTTTTTATATTTATTTTAACAGAGTTTTTTGCTTTAAAATTAGATTTTATTTATTGTAAATAATAATAGCATGTGAGTCTTTAAAAAATTTTTTGTAACCTTATGTTTCATATTGCATAATTTTATTTCATTATGCCTAAAACAGTCTAAAACATTACAAATAACATGTTACTAGTACCTATGTGGAATCAGGTGCACTGATGTTGATTGATATCTTCCAATAGACGATGGTAGACATTATTTTACGATACGTATTATACGTATACGTACTCTTTGGATGTCGCAGTACAATTTCGCGTGAAAAAATAGCGTTGTTGATTTTGTATAATTTTCCAAAACCTGTGATTCTTCGAGTGTTAATGTGTGATAATGGTGGATTATTAACCGTTAATACTTAGTAAACGTGCATAAGTGTAGGCAAATCATACAGAGTTGAAAAACGTGATTTTCGCATTCGCTCCAAAACTCCAAATAGAAGTTCTAGTAAAGTTTCTATCTCTTTACTAGGGCATGACTTGACTATGACTGGACCTTGACTGTTTTACTTGACTTTGACTGTGACTTGTGACTAGGACTTTTAATATAAAAACACTTGAAATATATTATTACTTGATATTATTACTTGACACTTAAATGCACAAGATTGCGAAGCCAATATTAAAAGCAAAAAAAAATAGTTACCCTATCTTAATACAATATCAAAGTAAGTATATTAGGTATGTTAAAATGTTGAATTTCCTGCTCCAAAGATAGTTTACCGAGTATACTCTCAGCATTCACCTTAATGACAATAGTGTGTGTATTCTCTACTAGCATCAAACATGTTTACATATTATGTTTTCATTTGTTGTAACAATTGTATTAACAGGTAAATTCATTTTTATATCAAGTTAATATCCTGTTTTGTTTGTTTTATTGAAATAATTTGCATTGTTACTTATTATTATGTCACTATTTCATTCTTGTTCCATATTGGGAAACAAAACAATTCCATTTATGGATTAGGTACTTCCCCTTAATCTGCCCACTTATTTCTTATTATTAACCAACGCGATAAATTTACCTTTAAATTAATTACCTATATATTTTTACCTCTTCAATATTTGTTATGCAGTATATAAGTACTAAGTTATTATTAATAATTTAAGCAAGCAAAGCATAAAAAACCGACTTCACTGCTATATATTCGGAACCCTTGATTATATTTAATGAATTAAATACGCATTATTGAGGATAACTCAGAACTACTGGTCAGATCTTGATCAAATTTAAATGAAACTACGAGACATTGGCAGCTCCAGCTTCAAATGAAAAAATAATCACAAAAATCGGTTCACCTAGAAAAAAGTTCTGAGAACACACAAAAAAATACAGTCAATTTGAGAACCTCCTCTTTATTTGGAGTAGGTCAAAATTATAACCAAGTATCTTACACAGAAAAGGTTAGTACCTTTTCAGGCTTTTCTGTTTATGATACTTGGTTGTAACATAACATAAAATATACATCTTAAACAAAAACCGACATATCTCTTAAAACACTGAGCCGCGTAGCCATCTTCAGAATAACAATGAAAACATTAAACAGACTTAGTTAAGTCCACTTTACATAATCTCAAAGCTTGAATGCGAGCCTTCCTATAGCATTCAAAGGCTGTCTTTTCATATGTCCGTCTGTCTGTCACACAATAGAGATGACAAAACAAGCTATATTTTCCCATATGCGCGCACAATACGTCTTTGTCGAGTTACGTACACGCGGGTCTTAACTATCTATACTATATATATATATATATATGTATATATAGCAAAGCCCTGTATTCTCTTCCTGTAAATGATATTATTATCCTACTAATATTATAAATCCGAAAGTTTGTGTATGTGTGTAAGTTTTTTTTTATTTTTTTTATTTGTGACAGGCTAGTGTTTGACCACTATCTCACCTGATGGTAAGTGACTATGTGATCGAAGCTGGTAAACTGACCCTAGACTGTACACTAGACCTGGAATACGCAGGCTCTCAAGGATAACTGCCGGAACACCGTATTTGGCTTGGCGGCAGACTTTCAACTTGATGGTGGTAAGCTACTTTGGTAGCAAGCCAGGCGAGCAACTCACAAAATGCTCTACCACCTCTCAAATGTCACCTGATTAGCACCACCCGGGGACCACGTGTAGGGAGTCAGACTTAAGGGGTATCCTCCTACGGACGTGGGTGACTCAGCCCCCAAGGAAGTGTGCATGTGTGTATGTATGTTTGATCCCTCTTCACAGTTTAACGGCTGAATGGATTTGGATGAAATTTGGAATGTGTATAGCTTATACCTAGGAATAACACATAGGCTAGAAATGGTATAAATCTATTATAAAATTAGTAGGATTATGAACCCGAATGTTTGTGTATAAGTGTGTAAGTATGTTTGTTCCCTTTTCACGCTGCAACGACTGAATGGATTTGGATGCAATTTGGAATGTACATAGCTTAATCCTAGGATTAACACATAAGCTAGTTTTTAACTAGATAATAGCCGGGCGAAGCCATGGGGCACGGCTAGTATTATACTCGCTGTAACTTATTTATCATCCCGCTCGGTTAGAGACGTCAACAGATTGATATTAAAGGGCCTTAAGAATAATTCATCAAATACTTTAAGGCGCTGATTTCTAACAGATACTATACTATTAGTTTTGACTACTGATTCGCTGATACCATCTATGTTATTTAAAAAATTACCATTTATAATTTTATTCTCATTCTACATACATGTTTTGTTTATTTAGTACTATCAGTGCCGCGCGGCTTCACTCGCTATTATCAAGTTAAAAAGTAGCCTGTGAGATAATCCTAGGTTTGTGTTTCTGGTTCTGGTTGTGATTGTGTGTGTGACGTGAATGTTTCCGGCACCCACGACACAAGTCATTGAACTTAGTGTGGGGCTGTGAGTGTTAAAGCGTTTAGCGTTTATGTTTATAAGCTATGTACCTACATTTCAAATTTCTTCCAAATCCGTTCAGCCGTTAAAGCGTGAAGAGGGAACAAACATACTTACACACAAACTTTCGGATTTATAATATTAGTAGGATCATTCTACTTGAGCGTTATTATTTTTGTGTCTGAGAAATTTAATCAGACTTTTCACTAAATATAGGTTTAAGTTTCATCACACTTAACACTAATATTATATATCCGAAAGCTTGTCTGAAAATGTGTATAGAAGTATGTTTGTTGTCTCTTCACGCTGTAACGGTTGAACGGATTTGGAAGAAATTTGGAATGTAGGTGCATAGCTTATACCTAGGATTAACACGTAGGCTTCTTTTTAACTTGACAAACGTGGGCAAAGCCGCGGGACATGGCTAGTCAATAATAACCTAATAAAATGACATGATAATTAAAATTATGTTGCTAAATTTGGCACTTTTTGCAAAATATCGACTTTCTATTTTAGTCTCAGAATGGCCTAAGATAATTAAAAAAGGTTTTTTTTATTGAATAGTAGTACCTACTTGACAATAGTAACTATCTACATGAACTAAGGCAATGTAGAAGAGTCTAGGTCATTCAAAGTCAAATAATGCACTAGTAAAGTGATAGAAACTTTACATTACTTCTATTGGATTTTTGGAGCGAAGGCGAAAATCCTGGTTTTTAACTTTTTATGATTTGCCTACACTTATGCACGTTTAATAAGAATTAACGGTGAATAATCCACCATCATTACGCATTAACACTTGAATAATCACATGTTTTGGAATACAAAATCAACAACGCCATTGTTTCACTTTCGCGTCAAGAACTCCATGTTTCCTAATTTTTCACAGAGCCTGGTCAACGGAACCATTAAGGATCATACACACTTGTGAACGTAATAATCCCGATTAGTATCTATAATAGGTTTCAGTTTAAAACAACTGAGCATCGCGTATCAAGTGGGCTGAGAACTGACAGACGTCAAGCGTGGGACTGGACACAACTATGGTGTGAACTGCCCATTACCATTATTTATATTTTTATTTGAATATTTTATTGAACACTTGAAACGTGATGCGAGACATTATCAAGCTTAACATGTTTAAGTTAGAGTTCATAATCGTTTGTTTAAGATAATGATTACTATCGGCATCCAATCTTTTACGACGGTTTTGTCACACTAGTAGGTAGTTTATAGTAAAATAAATTTTCGTGTCTAATTTCGGAAGGTAAGCATATGACATGAATATGATAATGTACTTTGAAACTATAGCCGTGAAACTTATGTGACGTGTTAAACGTCGATTGTAATATAAAGTGGCTGATCTAAAGGTTAAACAGCCGTTTAAAAAGTTTATAATAGTTTCGATGTTGGTTATGGCTTAAAATCGATTATGGGACTTATTGGTTATCGATATTTTAGTTGGTTTATGTTGACCTGATGGTAGCAAAGATTTAAAGGTCAGGTGATTATTTCAGATTTAGAGGCAAGAAGTACTTATTTATCTTCTTATATTAGTTATAACTATAATAAATAAAATAAAATAAAAAGCCTTTATTGCTGTTCTTAGTTTTACAAACTATATTAAATTATTTAAACATGCCAAGACTTAAATACTAAGTTCCTTATGGAATTAAATTAATATCGGCAAACGGTGGTTGTGATATCACAGCTTGTCCTTCGACAAAGGCCTCCTCTAAAGATTTCCACTGTGTCCTGTCCTTTGCTGTACGCGTCCATGTAGTACCAGCTATTTTTATAATGTCGTCCTCCCATCTTTTAGTCTGTCTACCTCTATTCCTTTTACCATCTCGTGGATACCATTCAGTTATTAAACTGGTCCATTTCTCCTTTTTCTCTCTGATCATATGTCCAGACCATCGCCATTTTAGTTGTTTGTAAGTTGTGTATGCGTTCTTAAAGTTTGTCTTGCTCTTTATGTCTTTTAGTTTTATTCGGTCTTTTCTTTTTACGCCTATTGTACTTCTCTCTATTCCATTTTGACAAATTTTTAATTTGTTTGATAGTTCTTCTGTCAACGCCCAAGTTTGACACCCGTACAGTAAGCATGGAAGAATACACATATTAAATACTTTTCTCTTTTGTTTTATAGGCATGTCTTTATTTTTCATCACTTCGCTTAGCGACCAGAACCGTTTCCAGGTATTAGCAATTCTTCTTTCTATTTCTTTTTGCATGCAGTCTTCTTGAGATATAAGTTGTCCAAGATATATATATTCTTGTACATATTCTATTACCTCGTCATTTATTTTTATTTCTATATTTGTAGAATTTGACATTATTTTAGTTTTTGTTAAGTTCATTGACAGGCCTGCTTTAATACTTTCATTCGATAGCTGTTGCAACATGCTTTCCAGAGTTTTTGGGCAGTCCGAAAACAAAATAATGTCGTCTGCAAAGCGAAGATGACTTAGATTTTCACCATTTATATTAAGTCCCTTTGTCCATTTTAGGTTCCTAAATATCATTTCAAGAACGGCTGAAAATAGTTTTGGTGATATAGGGTCTCCTTGGCGTACACCTCTATTAATAGGGAATTCGTCTCCTGTCGATTCTAGCTTCACTCGAGCAGTGCTTTTTGTGTAGATATTTTTAAGTATTCTAATGTATTTTGTTTCGACGCCTTGTGCTTCAAGTGCGTTCCAAATAAAACTGTGTTCTAATGTGTCGAATGCTTTGTTAAAGTCAATGAATCCCAGGTAGTAAGTTTTGTTATATTCTTTAAATTTTTGTAGTATCTGTCTCAAAGCGTGAATGTGATCTATAGTTGAAAAATGTCTACGGAATCCAGCTTGTTCTTTGGGCTGATTTTCTTCAAGGGTATTTGTAATTCTAGAAAGTATAATTTTTGAAAAAACCTTGTAAATATTCGACATCAGGCTAATGGGCCTATAATTTCCTATGTTTCCTTTGTCGCCTTTTTTATGGAGCAATATAATTGTTGACTTAGTCCAATCATCGGGGATGTTTTCCGTGTTAAGTATTTCGTTAAATATATCCGTAAGCTTTGGAGCAATCACTGATAATGTAGTTTTTAGAAGCTCGTTTGTGATGAGATCTGCACCAGTTATAACTAGCAGTAACTTATATAGTTAATGTAGTCGTTAGAGTTAATTGTCCGTAGTAAAACAACCAATAGATAGATAGACAGAAAATTCTATTTTAATACCTTTAAACAAGCATTATTATACAAAAAAAAAGACGTGTGACACTCGGGGACTGCCGCGGTAAAGCTATTGCATAGCATTTTTTATCAACTCATGCAATTATAATTATTTATTTATTTTATTTATGCAGTATTTTTTTCCTGCCACCTAAACGCGAGTTGCTGAACTAAAGAGACAAGCGTGATATTTCAAAAAAGTCATTAAAAGTTCTGCTATTCATCGATAGATGGCAAAACTAAAAAGTATCACCGCTGTGCCGGTCGGAGTGGGGGGTGTTAGGTTATTTTCGTTACGTAATTTCTGGATTCGGTCTCCACGCTCAAGGCCTGCGATAGAAGCTATGCAATAGCTTAATATATATATAATATATATATATAATATTATTGAACTACCCGTTGGCTTAGTTGGGTGAACGTTAGTCTTCTTAGCAGGGGCATCGGATTCGATTTCCGGCGGGAACACAAGTTTGTGGGAAATGTGTGGTTCTGGTTGTGATTGTACACAAATCATCGAACTCAGTATGGGACTGTGAGTGTGAAAGCGTTTGTTTTTTTTTATATTCTATAAGCTACAGCAGACTAACAGCACAGATACGGAACAGAGTCTCAATATAAAAAGGAAGAAAAATGTATTAAAGGCAACACTTACCTATTTATATTTTCTGCCAAATTGTAGGAAAATAATTTTCGTGACATTCCTTCTGTGAACTTACCTGCCACAAGAAAAAAAATTGCATTAAATATAACAATTATACATGTAGTTTAAAATATAGTTAAAACAAAGAAAGACAATCGGCGTGACGTCTCGAAAATTAGATATAATTTTTATCTAATTTTCTACTTTATAATTTTAAATTTTATGAAGTTTTAAAGACCATGCTTGATTAAGCATGATCTCGAAAACTTTATAAATGTCTTCTCTAAAATTCTAATAAAGATTATCAGGTGTTATTTAATAATTTAAGGATTGATAATGAATGGTTCTAAAATCGAGTCGAAGACAAACATTAGGGTGATAATTAATGATTAATAAATTAACACGTTGCATACAACATAAATCAACACGTTGATTAATATTTTCAATCTAATTAAAATTGTTTTTCAAATGTATCACAAGGCCAGGTAATATAGGTACTTCTTACAATTTGTTAAACTTAAAACAATATTAACATGACGATGCGATCGATGATTGCATGTTTGCGTAGAAAATACCTGGTCAATCGTTTTTTAAAAACTGCTTATACTTATTATAAACGGATTATACTTATCAGGACACAAACTCGGGTAAAGATTTCCAGTCTATAGCGGTGTACATCCTACTAATATTATAAATCCGAAAGTTTGTGTGTAAGTGTGTAAGTATGTTTGTTCCCTCTTCACGCTTTAACGGTTGAACGAATTTGGAAATTTGTAATGTACATAGATTATACCTAGGATTAATACATAGGCTACTTTTTAACTTGATAATAGCGGGCGAAGCCGCGGGGCACGGTTAGTAATAAACATAAAAGCAAATCGCTTCGTGCGTATTTGTGGAATATCAAATACATAATAATATAGATGTCCCAATTTAGTTCACTTAGTTATCCAATGGTAGAATGGGGATGCCAGAATTAAATCGCACGTAATTTAATATTGCATTATTTCAGGTTTGAGTCGTATAACAGCAATAATTAAGCCAAATGATAAACCACATTATCCAGTTCAAACGACAAGCAAACGTCATAATTAAAAACGCAAAATAAAGAATCAAAAACAAAAAATCTGCTTTATTCTTAACGCCCACTAATGAGTAATATTCATAATATTGTAGAAATCAAAGGTGACTTGTTGGGTCTACAACTTCACATACAGGGTGTACAAGGAGACGGCTCTATTAAATTCTAATACCTTGGGGCGAGTGACGAGCGAAGAGCGGGGGAATGCGCGATGGCGGTTTTGATGCTAGTCAGTGACTGCATTGGGTTATTACGAATATTATTAAAATATATATGATTATAGTCTACGTTTTGTTTTGATATTATCTAACATTTAATTTTATACTGAGTGTAGGTAATTAATATTATATTGCAATAATTAATTTAGAAGCTTTAGGTATGCCAGTATTTTAACATTGTTAAATAAAAAAAATAAAACACTAGAAAACACTGTTTATTTTAATTATGTGTACGTGGATGTATTTTAATTTATATAAATAATGTTAACTGTCTGGTATAAGTAAATTTGTTAATAATATTATTAAAATAGGGCGGAATAATAACTTTATGCTGATATTTAAAAAAAAATTCATCGTTATATATAGGTAACATTAGTGATTACGAACAGTAGTTATTTTTTGAATATTTAAACATTCTGTTTGTTTTTTCTGTTTATCTAAATAAGTATATTTATACATAAAGACTGTATGCTAAGTAGTGCTTCATAAAATATTTCAACTTTTATTTAATTAATATTACAAACAAGTATCATCCTGGTCAAAATTAAAGGAACACATAGTTAATTATTCATTGATATCGAATAATGATGATTGTATGATTATTATGTATGTTAATTTTAAGTTAAAAATTAGATTAAAATCTAATAACTGCTAAACAGTGTGAATCTGTGCGAATGACTGTACTAACACAAACCTCTTTTGGTTTAATGGTACTGTACCTACTCACTTAAAAAAAAAAATATATATTAGAAAGTAAATATATGAAAATGACGACTATTCATAATAGGTATTACGTAGTCAACATTGAAAGTTCGCCTATTCATTTACACTTAGACCACACAACGGTGTTCGCGCATTACTCCGTAAATCCTCACATGTTGCCCTGTGAATGCACAAAGCAGAATAATAATCATAAGGCAGTTCGCAATTAAAAAATTTAAGGCACTTTGTCGACACACCGGCCTTTAGCGACTTCTCAACGAAATGTAAGTTTTAACGCACGACGCTTTTATAAAGCTTTTTCTTTAGTTGCAGTAATTATTTTATATTTTTCTGAATGTGAAAATTCTGAAATCACGCTTTTAATGATGTCATCATTTTTTAAATCATCATGCTTTCACCGTTTATTTGAAAAAAAGAACACAATTTATGTCTCCAACAATTTTATGGTGTAGGAAGATGGATCTATTCGAATTTAGTTTAGAGGGAAATAAATAAGTTTTCGTAATTTACTCTTTGCAATACCGATCGTGATTAATGTCAATAATTCACGGCAGACACCTGAGGACATTTTAACGTTCGTCTTTTGCTCCATTTTCACACTTTATCGCTTGTATGCCTGCTGACAAATAAAATGGCGATGACACTCGGCTTATAGGACACCCTGTCGACAGATTTGTGTACGCACCTATTTAAGTGACATGCCTATCTATGTGTTATATATGTTCGCGAGTCTAACAATAAAATTTTATGACTTATTTTTGTGGGTTATAAAGGATTTTTATATAGGTCGACGAGGTATGCCAAGCTAAAATTACCTCCTACTAAAAGTAATCGTAAATTACACACCTAGACGCGCATTTGATGGTAACGACTGGTAGAATTGACAATTAATTAAAATAAATTATTGTGTTATAAAGTTATATTTAGCAGAATAACTAAATAAACTTCGGTTAGAGACAAATAAAAATCATCGTAAATGAGATTCAGAAAAATAACACTTTTCGATTTCAAACAGTGTATCAACCATAAAACTAGTTCAAATAAACATAGATTAATAAACAACAACAGAAGTGTCAGTTCGCGGAATCCCGTATGAGAATAAAGCGATCGCATTTCGCAATGGATAGAGTATTACTCGGAAACGTGTTACGATCTCACAGCTAGACGGATGCGTATCCCTCTCTCTTTATTATTCCAATAACAATCCGTAATGAGTGCTCTGGTCAAACGTAAATAGCAACTTCATACATTTGAATGATGCCAACGTAAACTCTGTTCTGTGCACTACTCTGTGGTGGTTAGGGTTGTCTAGCGTACCTACTCGAGACCGAGATAGACAAACGTATAATAAATAATAATAATATAAATTAATGCATCTGCATGGTAGACTAAGATATTGTGCTTTAGAAAGTGTACTTTAAGTTTGCAAAAAAATCTCCCAACATTTTAAATATAAGAAGTAAACAGTGAAAGGAATTAGTTCACTCAAATAACTAACTAGCTATGTTTTCAACAATGTTATAGGAATATTATAAAAAGATAATTTCAAGTTTATAATATACGAGTATTAAATATATTAGAAACTTAATAAGTTCGCAACATATATTATTTTTCTGAACTCAACCAACCCTACACGCTCACCGGCGAGATCAAAGAAGCACCTCGCACTCGCGCGTTTACATTGTAACCTCTGTTCACAGGCCCTGTTTACTCAGACATTAGACTACTGACCTCTGCGTGGCCAATCGATTGTCTCATTGCCTTGTCAACACCAACAAAACGTCAACTAGTTGACCGTCGTGAGTCATGTCTTGTAAATTAGTAGACAATTAGTGGTTTTATTGTGGGTCATGCATGCCTTCTATGCCTGATATGTTATTCCATCGGATGTTTTTTGTGATTCAATGCAGTTGTATTTCAACCTCACGTTTAGTAACCTTTATGGTAAAATATACTACAAATAAAAGCACACCATTACATGCAAATATTGTACGAATTACAGTAGTTTCAATGAAGAAAATCAATTCTAACAAACTAATTGTGAATGACCTAAATTCTTTATCTTTTGCGTGAATACTTCTTCAATCGAATATGTACTTATACGTTCTTACTGGGATTCCATCTTGTTGACAGTTGTATATCAATATGTAAGTACATCGGTACGTAACATTTTCGCGTCTATATATTGTTTTAAACATAAAAAAAGTGTTATTACCATAGTTAGAAGAGTAACTTTAATAGGAAAAATGTTTATTATATATATTATTATATAATTATAATGCTCAGCAATTAGAGCAATAGGGCATGACACTTGATAGCCGCGGGTTCAATCCCCGCCTCAAGCAATAATTTTCCCTTCTAAATTTTCAGCCTAGCATAGCTATAAAAACAAAATACAGTTTCTACTGGTAGGTTGATCGTAGCAAGTTAACGCTGAAACGAAGGTAAATCTCCAATAATATTTTAAATACGATCATTAGTGTCAGCTCTAAAATTATTGCTGTATCAATGTCCAGCGGTAAATCTGGTGTTTTATAGAATAATGTTATATTTATTAGCATAGTAACCTCTTACACTGGAACCATCAATCTTGTACACGTGACACCCATTCCTCACGTTCTAGTATTTTAATAACTGCTTTGCAAAACGTCAAAATTGTCAGCCGCGACCGAAAATTTAAATATCCTGTCATTTTCGCTTTATGACAGCACAGATCAAAGCTCAATTTTATATTATTGTTGTTATAGTTATTGTCACATATTACCGCCCACGATGTGAATATATGTTAATAATGAAATTGAAGAAAGGGTTTTGTAGTGTTAATGACTGGTGTAAGATAGTAAAAATGATCAAACAAAACAATCTTGTTGATTATTTTTCTTTCTTCTGGAGACGTTTGATTTTCGTGTGCTTTATTATTTAGTGGAGACATAAAAATATTTCTGAGTGCTTAATTATTTTAATGTAAAGAAACACGAGTGGGTAAGGTTGATTTAATTCAATAAAAAAAAACAATTAAATGCTAAGCTCCGGCATTCGCAAATTATTTAAATGTACAAATACCTATTGGTAGATTCGATGTATACTATGATTTTTTATTGTACCAATGGGTATTAGTTAGCATTTCATTTATAGAATTAAATCAACCCTATAGCTTTAGAACGATCGAACAATGAGAACACGAAAAACATGATTTTATTGCATTATTTTACGACTAAAATGTGAAGCGATCGATCGATTTTTTACAAATATGTAACAACAAAAAACATAAGTAAATATTAACTGAAGCTTTCGCTGTATATACTTTTAAGAAATATAGGCAACTAGCCGTGCCCCCGTCTTCGCCTGCGTTTATCAAGTTAAAAAGTAACTATGTGTTCATCCTAGGTATAAGCATGTATAAGCTATAAACATTCAAAATTTTATCCAAATCCATTCAGCTGTTAATAATACCTACACACTTATTTACAAGCTTTCGGAATTATAATATTAGTGTGATGGGCTCATAGATGCCAGCGTATTTTATTGCCCTTAGAGATAAGTAAATATAAATATTGTGTTCGATTGTTGTTAATAATATTTTTTCAAAAATATTTGCCAACTAACTAATATATACATACTAGCGATCCGCCCCGGCTTCGCCCGGGTGTGATAAATGAAGAACCGCTCGACCGATTTTGTGCAAACTTCACATAAACTATCTACTAAATAGTCCGAACAAAGCCTAAACATTTGGTTTGGATAGGTGAGCCCGTTCTTGTGTTATAAAATTACAACGAAAAGTGTCATTGATTTTTATATATATAGAAAAAGAAAATATAATTCAGTGGAAACATAGGTACTTATTATTAAATTTCAAACGTTAGTAATTAGCTACTACCGAAACTCAATATAAACCCAATTGATTTACTTGTTCCCTTTTCTTTCAAAATGTCGATTTACTTAGAAGTCTGAAGAAAAATTCTATTCCGAGTGTAATCAAAGAGAAACAGCCATTACCGAGGCCAATAATAACGTTTGTATAAGAAAATGAAAACAGCTCGGGTTCACTATAAGATAACAGTAGCCAGTAACTGTACTCTTTACTTTAATCTTTGTGTTTATTCATCAATTCGTGCTTTTAGTATAAAAAGGTATCGATTATACGAATTGATGTAGTACTAGCCGTGCCCCGCGGCTTGACCCGCTATTATCAAGTTAAAAAGTAGCCTATGTGTTAATCCTAGGTATAATCTACTTACATTCCAAATTTCATCCAAATCCGTTCAGCCGTTTAAGCGTGAAGAGGGAACAAACATACTTACACACTTACACACTCACACACAAACTTTCGGATTTATAATATAAGTAGGAAGTAGGATAGGATGACCATACTGTAGCGCGGCTACGCCGGCGTATAGCCGTTTACCGAGCCAAAACTAGCTTATGTTTTTAACATGATAATCCTACTAATCCTACTAATATTATAAATCCGAAAGTTTGTGAGTAAGTTTGTTAATGTTTGTTCCCACTTCACGCTTTTACGGCTGAAACGGATTTGGATGAAATTTGGAATGTACATAGCTTATACCTAGGATTGACACATAGGCTACTTTATAACCTAATAATAGCGGGCAAAGCCGCGGGGCGCGGATAGTAAACTTATACATACTTTGATGACCCAGTTGCCGGGTGGGCAGGTCTCTGCCCTTTGCGTTGTAGGTCGGTTCGATTCCCGGCAGGAGCACAATTTTCCTTCCCAGGGACAGTTGTGTTTCTTGTCCTGGGTTAATTGCGTGTGAGATATGTAAATATTTCCGGCACCCACGATACATATCTATGAAGTTAGTGTGGGGCTGTGAGTGGGAATGCGTTTGTTGTTGTGGTTTTTGTTGTTATAAACTATGTACATTCCAAATTTCATACTAATCCGTTCAGCCGTTACAGCGTGAAGAGAACATAAACATATTGTCATACTTGCACATTTACACACTTTACACACAAACCTTCGGATTTATAATATTTGTGCGATGTACCTTTCGTTTGATTATAACTAAATAAACATTAAATAAAGAATTTAATCCTATAGATATTCGATTAAATCCTACTAATATTATAAATGCGAAAGTTTGTGTGTGTGTGTGTGTGAATCTTTGTTACCACGTATCGCCGTAACGAACAAACCTATTTTAATGAAATTTAGAATGTAGATAGTTTAGGTTCCGGATAGCACATAGGTTACTTTAATCATCATCATCATCAGCGAGCGAAGCCGCGGGGCTCAAATAGTATAAAAATAAATTGTTGTAATAAATTCAAAGTTATTCGTTGAGCCACATACATTATTGCATTTAAAATGATATAGAAAATAATAGAGTCTAATATAAAATGTCTTTACCTATTTTTTCTGATATTTGCAACAAAAAAATATATGTTGTTTTTTTTTAAATAATATATGTAGTTTATTTTTAACACCTATGTACTTTTGATGAATATCTGCATATTAATAGTTCTATTCTCTATTTATTATTTACTTCTTAGTGTACACCCCCGCCAGATGCTGTTCTTTATAAAAAATATATACATAAATCCATGCTAAGGTTGTCTGGAAGAGATTGCTTTATGCGATAAGACCGCCTATTGTGAAACCTCTTTAAGATTTATTTATTTAGGTAGTTCTTAAGATTTTTGAATTGGTTTTTCAATATAATGAGTATTTGTATTTGTATTGTTATAATTTCGAATAAAGTTTATATTTAGTATTTTTTTCTGTTATTAAATAACAATGTTTTATATGAAATTAAAAATGGGATTATTATAGGTAGCATTACTATAGCAAAGTCAACGAACATATAATTAAATGACAACTAAACGATTTAAATATGTAAGTTAATCATCAATTTAAATTAAATGCAACAATTTAAATGCCTGGCGTTCTTAACAGAAATATAAATAACTTTTTCAAGAATTATAGCTTCACGGAAATCTTTTTCTTTCAAGCTTTTCTTTCGTCGTGAATGAAAAAATACTTTTAAAAATAATAAACAAAAGAAACGTTGAAATAATAAAATGTTTAGTCACAAATACAATAGAGTCGGTGGACTGTAAATCTGTCGTAAATGCTGAATTAAATTCAATGCGGCTCTGAAGTTTGGAACGAAATAAACGCTCCGATGACAGACAAATGTCTTATTATCGTTACGTAAGTTAAGGTGACAGCGATTTAGGTATGTTTGGAGACATTTTTTAAGACGATACTTAAAATATAATGAATGCAGTGTTACTTGAATTACTTAAAAAAAATAATTAAGCACTTATTAAATTATTTTTTTTAACTTTAGTATAAAATGGTGAGCATACGCATTCTAAGCGGGGTATCGGGTTCGATTCCCGTCAGGAACATAAGTTCCCAAGGAAAATTTGTGTTTCTGGCTGTGATTGTGTGTATGATGTGAATGTTTCCGGCACCTACGACACAAGTCATCGATCTTAGTGTGGGGCTGTGAGTTTACAAGCGTTTATTTCTTCTTTTTATATTTATCGTAGCTGATTTTAATATTATTATTCAATAGTTAGGTATATTTAGTGACGCGTTTTCCTGCTGAAATTGTAGTATTTTTTTAAAGTCAACGAAGACGTGTATTTTTTTTGGTTACCAATATAAAAATAATTATTATTTTTTTCTATTTGTGAAACTAAACTTAAAAGTTGGCGCTTAGGTATCCTCAGCTTTAGTAATGAGACTGGACGAGTTATTACTTCAGTTTGTTGTTTACATTGTAATGGCAAAGTATTCATAATTATTGAATCTCTTCAACTCTGTCGAAACGTCAAAATAATAATATTATAATAATGTGTGCGAATAAGTCCCTATATAATAATACGACATGAATGATTGATTATTATTTCGAAATTATGTATTTGTTATATATAATAAAAGTCTTGTTATAATAAAAAAAACATAAACGATCAATTATTGAATTGTTTTTATTTTTTGTAACACATAATCATTACATAACATAATAATTTAAGCTCAAGCAAAGCTTAAGCCAATAAAGCAGTTTTGGCCAATAAAGAATTATCTTATCTTATCTTATCTTAAAAAACTGACTTCAGTGCTTTATAATCGGAACTATTGATCAGATTAAATTAATTAAATACGCCCTATCGAGGATAACTTAAAAATTACACATCAGTTCTTGATCAAATTTAAATGGGACCACATGAGAAGCACCAAAAACGTCGAACACATAACAATCAGTTCACCTTTAAAGAAGTTATGGGGTAACATAAAAAAAAATCTAAAACAGTCGAATTGAGAACCAACTCCTTTTTTTGAAGTCGGTAAAAAAGATATATTTATACTGGGTATTTCAGAAAAAAAATTGAAAAGCTGTCTGTCAATGCGATAATCACAAGAAAAAATAAAAAAAGAGATTTTATACCTTTTTTTAAGCTCGAATCTAACAAAATTTACATCACCTTAACATAAATGAATTTGTCTAACGGCCAATAGGCGGCCGCGACGTCTATTACATAAACTGACGAAGCAGTAATTGTGAAAATGTTCATCGCATCTGACGATGGATGAATTGCAGTTCTCAAGTGAAGAGCGCTAGAGTCTGAGTCTGCAGACTAAAAAGACAATTTGCAGCCAGGGTAATTTTTTAAATCTTTAAATAATTGCAATCAGTATCAGCTGTAAATTACAAGGCAGGGATCGTAGATTTTTTTGCAAGTCCACCTTGGAGGTGCCGCTTTGTATTGTACACTTGTATTGTATTGTATTGTCATCACTGGCGATTGACCTGTGATGACAATTATGCTCTATAATCATAGAGCGTATGCCGTAGCTCATAGGGTCCCGTTTAGCGGGATATAAAATAAACTGAAAAAGGTTTATTTTCGATGGAAAAATCTACCTAGTACAACTCATTCAATCGTGAAACTGTGCACAGGGACTACACAACCTTGTTCCCGCTTTAGCTTTTTTCTACCTTACATCCAGGCGGACCTCGTGTTACCCATTTATGGTTGAAATATCTTTCATTCGCACGAAACGTTTTGCGTCTTCGTTCATTTATAGAACAGCAAAATAATAGAACGATTTGGCGTCATCAGTATTTCCCGAAAGGTACAATTTGGGTGTGTTCAAAAGTAAAGTGAATAGTTGCTGAGCAAGCGTGCTCCACCTTAGACTACATCGACACTTTCCATCAGCTGTGATTCTGGTCAAACGTTTGCTTAGTTAGTAATAAAAAAAAACATCTATTGCTAAATATATTATTTTTAGGGAGCCTGCTTTTAAAGACATAATTGCCATTGAAACAATTAACCATAGATAACAACGAGTCTTAAAGAAAATATATAATTATAAAGATCTAGTCTAATATAAAGATAGTAGTAGTTCAATAGAAACACACTATATACTGCTTGTTTCTCATGCGGTACGGTGCGTTTTTCATACCGCGTCATTAAATTCCGTGATAAGTGGAAACTTTTCACTAAAACCGCGGTATCGCATAAATCGCCGGCCGCTCTTATCTCGTCCCACACGCCCGATCACATATTTTCTTTTGTGATCGCTGCATTGTGACATGTTTATATCCATGGCGTTTGAGTTTAAAAAAATTAGAACAATTGATCGACCTGTTAACTTATTTACAGTATAAACAAAAAAAACTAGAAGCGTGGCCAAGAATTGGTAGTTATTAAACGTTATTGTAGTCTCTGTCAAAGATATATCGGTAGTTAAGGCGGTGCATTTGATGGAGACATCCGTTACGATTTCAAATAAAGAATTTTTATTTTTTTTGATATTGTTAGCGAATCAAGGCTACACGTGTATCATTTGTCATCGTATATTACTGCGTAGGTCATCATATTTTATTATATGAATCATATACATATATACATATTTTTTTATCAAAAAAACAATGATTTTTAGACTGGAAGCATTAGATATTTTCGCCTTTCAAGGAACCGCCCGTTGGCTTAGCTGGGTGGTCATTCGCCTTCTAAGCAGGGGTATAGGGATCGATTCTCGGCGGAAACACAAGTTTTCTCCCCAAGATTAATTTTTGTTTCTGGTTGTGATTGTGTGTGTTTTGTAAAAGTTTCCGGCAGCCACGACGTAAGTCATATAACTTCGTGTGGGGCTGTGAGTGTAAAAGCGTTTATGTTTAATAGAAAAGTAAAGTAACAAACGTTACTTTTCTATGTCGCGTTGCCCTCAGAGATTTTATTATCCTTCTCCTACTAATATTATAAATCTAAAAGTTTGTGTGTTAGTGTGCAAGTGTGTAAGAGTGTAAGTATGTGTGTTCCCTCTTCACGCTTTAACGGCTGAACGGATTTGGCAGAAATATCGATTGTACATAGCTTATACCTAGGATTAATTTAACTTGATAATAGCTGGCGAAGCCGCGGAGCACGGCTAGTATTTCTCATATATATAAAAATAAGTTAAAAAGTAGCCTATGTGTCAATCCTAGGTATAAGCTATGTACATTCCAAATTTCAACCAAATCCGTACAGCTGTTGAAGCGTGAAGAGGAAACAAACATACTAACACACTAACATACTTACACACAAACTTTCGGATTTATAATATTAGTAGGATACCTACCAACATTTATATTATATTTAACCGTAGATTAGTATAACCAAAGATAATATATTCTTGTCTTCAATGAATACTTGTTTGCAGTAACACATTTCCCAAAAGCTACATCTATAAATTACATTTGATTAAGAAAATGTAAAATAAACCAAATTTATTGCTCTCATCTTGATTTATATTTAATCGTTCAACTGCACTTTATCGGGAGCGACCTGATTTATATAAATAATGAGATACCTTTCCAAAATCACTCTTAAATGTCTTCTGATAAACAGCTCTCTCCCATAGATGCAAAATGTAATTCAAGATAATCATATAATAATATATTGCATGTAGATAGATAGATAAACTCTTTACTGAACACCTTAATTGTGACAAAAAACAAAAAAGAATATCAAAACAAAAATGACATAAAAAATATAATCCCGTATGCCAGTACTCCTTGTTTGTGAAAAAAAGTCATCAAATGACTACCTTGAATATATCAGTTCTCACGAAAACTTGAGAGACAATTACCAACCAACTTCATGGTGTCGCTTTAGGGTGTCGATACTTTAAAGAAGTATAACTTCCAAAAATCGAATAAGTAAACAAAAATTTAAAATAAGAATGGAAAAAAATGCATACTCGTATCTCATATCAACTAAGAAATGTTCAGAACACGTCACGAATAATGTTCGCTTATCCAGAAACACCGAAGAGGATCACGTTTCACGCATTATTTTGATACATGCGATTTCCGAACGCATTCTATTCCTTTTACAAAAATGTTAACATTAAAAAAACAATTGAAATTGGTTTTGAAATAACAATTTTGTGAAAGCATAGATCGACTGGAAGCCGTTTTCATTCTTTGTTAGAAAGTTTGATCAAAAAACACCGCGACATTGACAAATTGGTCGAATAAAATGTAGATAAAGCTTGTTAGCAGATATAAAATATCGTTAAAAGCTTGTTTGTTTTTTTTTAACTCGAAAGAAGATTTCATTAGCAATCCTTTTCATTAAAAAACAAGCTGTGACAAAAGAATTAAAAAAGGAACTGTTTCCTTTTCAAAAAAAGAATAAGTTCCATTTTATTTTGAACAGAAGAAAAGAAAAGTCTGATTCATCCCAGCACTCGGTCTGCGGAGGTTCTATTCAGAAATAACTTATTAAATAAATTAACCACAAGTTGGTCAGAAAAGGAAAAACTAAGCGGTACTCTCATTTGGAGGCGGACAAAACGGGTAATTCCTTAAAACCCAAGCGTTTTGTTCGTACTGAATGGGACTGTACCGTACCTAGTCGAAGAAAGCCCGCAAAAATAATTGGAAAGTGACGGGAATAACTAAGCTGTGAAGGGGTTGTATTGGGTAATATCGGTATCGATATCGATCGTATCATCACATCAGATGAAAAGTTAAATTTAATCAAATTGTGCTATGTATGTTGTTGACAAGTTCGGGAGCCTATGGATTTAAGATAACAATGTTGTATCATATTATGTCAATAAATCTATTATATTTGTATTGTTATTAACTATAACCTAGATAGGCATAGGTACAAAAAATTAAGTTTATTTTTATTTTTAGGGAACGTTAAAATGGGCTACGTTTTAATATACCAATAACAAGATAACAAGACATTGTTTGTGTCAGAAATAAATACATAAGTTTCGCAATGATGATACCAGAATGATGATAGATCGTGGATGTATTGCACCTTTGCCCTAAATCTTCATAGCGCTGCCAGCACTATCATGATAAATTATGAATATTCGAAAGGTATTAAAGGATATAGAGATATCTACTAAATAACGCAATTACTTCAACTTACATAGATTCCGTTTTCGTTTATTTGTAACAGTTAAATTACCAGTTTATGATGAAACGCTACCTACAGGGAATGGGCTTGAGCACTTGAGTTACCAATAAACTTTATATAGCCTTGTAACTTAGATATTTGTTGTAAAGATGTTTACTTATGGTTTATTTTTACGAAATATAGACAATTGACCCGTAGATTAGACCTGTCAAAAAACCCAGCCTGTGTACTATATCGAAACTGAAATATCGATAAAAATGTTAGGCAGGTTGCATCCCTACGTGCGTCGGGAACGCGGCCCAGATTCCCAAGTTTTCATCACTCCTTCACCATTGTGTCCGTGGGAACCTTATTGCCTCCATAGAAAACTGTGAAAGCGCCAAGAAAAGCATTTGTGTGCTCGCGCCTGAATGCCATTGACAAAGAACGTTCTAGAAATTCTGTATAACGTGAAAAGGGCGGTGATATGAAAAGAGAAGAATCGAAAACAGGGGTGGAATCGGATGGCAGTGGAAATGGAAAATTGAAGAGATAAAAAGACTTCGGACTTGTATATTTACCTGCTATAGAAAATTATTATTGACCATATTTTTGATATTTCCGAGTATACAATATTCAATTTATACATTTTTGTAAAACTATGGGAAAAAACTCAACAAACTTTAGCAATGTCTTGTCCTGTTTCGACTTACTTTTGTATCGATAAATGAGTTTCTCAGAAAGCTTAATCTAGTTTTGTCCGGTTTGTTGAGGATTCGTGATGCGGAACCCTCTTTTCTGCGAGGAGTTTTGTTTGAAAGGCTTTATTGAGGTTAAATAAGACTTGTTCTGGGTAGAGATGGTAAAAATGATTTTGGAAAGTCTGTAGAGAAAACCTGTAATTAGATTGATAGATAATACTTTATTGATCCACTTCATAAGAAGAGATAAAACAAAGGTAACAAACACCTTAAGTGTCCCAACATAGGCGGCCTTATCACTATCAGCCAACTCTACCAGACTCTATGTTTGGGTAATATATCTATTAAAACATAATCCTATCATTAATTTATTACTAAGCAATTTCATTGTGTATTTGTTTTTTTATATTATAATGAATAACTGCGTATTACATTGTCGAGCATTAGACTTAGGTTTCCAATAAATGCCATAGATCTACAAAAAATTCAGAAAGAAAGAATACAAAAGTATATAGAACTATGTCATAATATGATTTCATTAATAATTGCTTTAGATGTTACTCTTCTATTTGGACTTCTTAACTAAGTATGTACCTACTATTTAATAAGTGACTTTTCATTTCAAAGAAACCTCTCAAGAATTAAGAATATACCTATTTTTCAAAGGCATCTTCCCAACGTTTCTAAAGAGAAATTCTAAAATGTTAATGTGGAAGAAACTGAATGCAACGAGTATGGATGGAATATTTTTAACATTTTAAATCTTGCTCAATTTTAATAAGGTTTTTTTACTGCTCTTAGAGTTTTTTTTTTTGGCTTCGCAATCTTTGTGAATTTAGCCAGTGTCTATAGAGTGATAAATATTTTTCAAGTATAATTGAGTATTTCATAATTGCTCTGGCCTGGGAGCTGAAGATATCGCGTATTTTTTGCAATGGCTGAAATGTTTTTTTTTATTTTCAACACCCATATATCCGCCATTTTGAGAAATGAACAAAAATTGAATCGACAAATAAAATCTATGTAAGTATCAAACCTGACATGTCCTAAAAGTAGTAGAGACTTTACTAGAACTTCTATAGGAGTTTTGGAACGAAAGCGAAAATGACGTGTTTCAAATTTGCATGTTTTGCCTACATGCACGTTCACGTTCACGTACTATGAAAAGTTAACAATCATTATTAACGCAGTATGACAAATTTTGGAAAACAAAAAATCGACAAACAACGTTTTTTAATTTTCGCGCCAAATCTCTACTTTCAGTTACGTAGTACAGTTGTTTATTCTGTGTCATTAGTGAAGTGCAGAGGCAGATACAATATCGATATACTACGATGTTTATGTAGAACATTCTCGAGATGGCGGTAATTTTGCGAATTTGACAGTATACCTAGTCATTAACTTTCAGAAGTGGCTCTTTAGGTCCTATGTGAATAAACGATTTTTAACGCAAACCAATGACTTAGATGTAAATATGATTTACTAATTTTCCTTTCATTTTACAGTTTTTACGTAATACTTTATACTAATAATAAATAGTTGAAAATCCCTATCTTACTATAACAACAGGTTTCCAACTAGGATCGACTGTCAAGCACCCGAAACATGACTCAATGTAAATGTAAATAAAATATAAATGTACTCGATATGCCACAGATAACTGCAGCCATTAGTACCACAGATTGAACAACAGTTTCAGTGGCTACCGGCACGCGACAAAGGTGAAATCGTGCCCTTGTTAATGTACCTTATTTGTGTTACAAGATATATTTAAATGTTAGTGAACAAGAAGTGAAAACATGGTAAATAGGTAGGTATCTATAGGCGTTGTATTCAAATCGATGTCTACTATGCTTATACAACAAAGAGTAGGTTGTATGGAATTAGTATAAAACAATTAAACTAATACCATAATGTAACCATATAATTAAACCCAAGTAAAGCTTGAAAAACCGACTTCACCGCTTTACCATCGGAACCTTGATCAGATTTAATGTATTAAACACTCCTTATTGACTGTAACTCAAAAACTAGAAATCCGATCTTGATCAAATTTCAATGAAACCACATGAAAAGCACCAGCTTTCAAATAAAAAAAAAGAATCATCAAAATCGGTGCACAACGAAAGAAGTTATGAGGTAACTTTTGAAGTCGGGTAAACGAGAACATCGTCAAAGTACGCAATATTGCTCACAAAATAGGCATTATTGACGATATTACACATATAAAGAGGAAACACACATAAAAAAAAGGATTAATACAATAATAATAATCCATTATACTCATAACTAAGAGTTGTCAAATTTTAAATTAATTTACTTTATTACTTTTTAAATTAAGAACTTTTTTTTTATTAGTAACTGAAACGGATGAAGAAACCAAGTTAGTACAACTTTCATATTTAATTATGTAGACACTACTGTAATTGACAATCCTCATTTACAATTTTAAAGACCTGGAAGACCATAAAATAATGATAAATTTACCGAGTTTGTTTCAAAACGCTTGAAGAGGCTTGACACAAATCTAATCGATTTTCTGATTTATCGATTACTTTGCTGACAGCACTATTAGTCTACGTTCAACTCTATGATTGGCGTGTTGCAGTAATAGATACTGTATTTTGTCTTTGCTACGGTCATATATCACTCCTGTGCTAGTCTTTATATTAGCGCCTGGTTGAAGCGACGCGTGATCAAAATCTTTGTCTTTCTCACTTATTTGGCTCAACGTATTAGCATTGCAATTCAGAGAGGCAATGCCGCCAGCATGATGGAAACGCTACCCACTGGTAGTGGGCTTGAGCACTTGAGTTACGTATAAGCTCGATGTCTTGTAGGTTACATAGTTTTAGTTTAGTTTTAGGAAATATAGGCAATTGGTCCGTAGATTTAGAAGGACGAAAAAAAAAAAAAAAAAAAAGTCTATATCTATAAAACAAAGTCGGGGTAGTAACAACATTTATAATTCAAGAACGACTGGACCGATTTTTATGACGTTTCATTTGTTGGATTTGGCTCCGCCCCGAATAGCATAATAACTATTAAAACATTTCATAAACATGAAACAGATACTAATTTAGTAATTAATTACGTTTATAGTATAGTACTAAAGTACTAGGCAACCATAAACGTGAAAGAGGCGAAACGCTTTTTCTTTACGTGGCTTTGAAAAGCATGCCGGTTACAGCTCTTAGAATAAATAAATCTTTCTTCGATTTATCATTGTTCGTATACTAACAAGGTACAGTTGATATGTACCTACTTTTAGTACTTAGTCGAAGTCCTGAATGTTTGCTGAAAGGAAACATGCAAACGTAGATGCTTTCACACTCACAGCCCCATGCTAAGTTCAAATTGTGTCTTGGATGCCGGAAACTTTCTCACATAATCACACACAGAACCAGAAACACAAATTCCCCTTGGTGAGAAAACTTGTGCTTACACCAGGAATCGAACCTGATACCCCAGCTTGAATTCGGACGCGCAACTAAGCCAATGTTTCGAAGTATGTACGAACTTACGAAGTATGTACTAATAATCTATAAAATTATTAATTGAAACCGTATAAGGATATGCGAGTCGATTTTGTAATTTTTTGTTGAGCAATAATTATTTCAATACAAAAAAATTCAGCCAAATTTCGTAGTAAATATGAATTTTCACAAATGCTCTATACTCTTATCCAATGATAATTTTCGCAAATAAAAATTTAGCACCGCAAAGCAAGACATGCGCACTACTTTATTACAATGTTAAAACGCGAATAACTCAACGAATGGAGGAAAATCTGAGCCACAAAGGCGTGCCCATTTCCACTGAGCATTGTGTTAGAACGCAACAGCTGTATATCGTCGTCTCATTCTGTTGTTAGCCGGCGAGCGATGCGCAAAAGAGATAGGCGGTCACAATAGACAATTGTTATCCCTACTCTCAGCATTGTACTGCCCTAGTGAAAGCATTTCATTCGATTTTCGCTTGTATTTTATAGTCATAAAGTTGTATTCCCAGTGGATAGTTTTAAGCGTGATGCAGCCAATAATTTGATTCGGCTGTTATCATTGGGAAAACAATGGTATGAATGATGTAGGTATAAATAATATCTATGCTACCGGAAGTCTATTGGTGTCTTAGTACGTAGGCGGTTTATGATCCATTTAATAGTTATGGATATGAAAATGTATAAAACGTTACAGGCGCTGCCTGAAAAAACGTTGAATCGCGGTTTACGGGTTTTTTTAGTTGTTATGGGTTTTTGAGAGAATAGTTCTTAGAAAGCTATTTTATGATGTTGCCATTCTTATGACAGTATTTATTTGGTATAATGAATTATAATCAACCTAAGGAGGTATAGGTATATCGTTATTATACAATTGTATTATACTTAAACAAATTTTATTACGTACTTAATATTGTAAAAAAAACAGGATGTGTCGTAAAGACACACGATAGAAGTGAAACTTTTGTATTACAGGGAAATATCTTAATTATCTATACAGTGGTGGGGACCACTTTCCGGCACATAAAAGGTTGCTGATCGGAATTTCAAAGTATTCATCCCTCCCATATAAAGTTTTACTTCAGAAATATGAAAATACGAGTACCTAAACTTATATTAATTTTGCATTGTAGAGCGAAGTTTTGGACACTTTGACTAGAGAGATATAGGGATACGTGTTGTATAATTATTAAATTTTATTGTGCTACGAGAAAAAAAAGTTTTTATAGAGAGTTAAAAATATTAAACAATCACAAAACACACCATTGCAGGCGGCATAAAAACAATAACGCGTCTAAAAAAAGCTGGAATACCAAATGATTCCATTTTTAAATTGAACGTAACGTTTCCAAACGTGGTAACGTAAAACCCCGTGCAAATGTTCAAAATAAGTAAACAGTAATTTCCCGCGCATACCGCCGCCATGTTTTATCACTTTAACTTTTTAATCAAAAACGCTGTCAACACACGTGTCCGTCACTCGTCCTCTAGTATTTCTTTCACTAACTAATTGGTCTGACATCGTTCAACCCCGACACGTTGGTTATTTTTTTAATTTAATATTTATATTTTTCCATTTATTGAGAGTGACTCTTTGACTCCGATTTCAGACGGGCGGTTAGCGTCCTTATTTTTAAAAACATCTGATGTTACGTACACATAAATACTTATAATTACGCATCCACACGGTTAACTTACATTTCACACAAGAAAATATTACTTTTTTTTGTTACTATCAGACGTTGCAACGCAATTTTTATATCATTATAAAGGAAATAAACATATTTACTATAACATCACAAGGAAATGAAAAAAATGTGGGTAGACTGCAAAGGAGATATTCTATACGTTACTTTGTCAAAGGTGGCCACGCCGGTGATTTATTTGTTTTTAATGTTTAAAAATAGAACGCGGAAGCGGACCAATGAGACGCGTCCCCGACTGATTGTCAATTAGCAACATCAAACGGGCTTTTTGCGAATTAAGCGCTCGTTTGTGTTCATTTTTTGTCCGGCGTCCGACGAGAGAGGGTGTTTGATGCGTTTTTCCGTTTCGCCGTTTCATTTTCATATTTCCGTTTGTCTGGCTCCCATGTTGTTACAATATAGGGGCTCTAGAATATACAGGGGGCGCTGATACCTATCAACCTTTTTTATGTTGCCAGTGATATTTTTTAATTCGGATGAGTGCTCTCTCTCGGATTAAGTTATATATCGTTGGGTTTGTGTTTGGAACTATTTTTGACGTTTGTGAAAACAGTTTTCTGTTTTTTTGTTTTAGTATGCTTTGTGTTAGTAATTCTTTTGAGTAACTATGTGTTTTTTTGCCTTTATACAGGACATATGTTATTATTTGTGAATTACAAACATTGAGTGACATTTCAAAATTCCTTCTGCTGTATAAGAATTTGTTATTTCTTCCAGTAATTCTCAGTACAGTGTTTTTATGTCTACAAGAGATTCTGAACTATCTTAAATATTTAAAACAAAATGATCGATGTGCATCAATTCTACACTTGTCTTGTACACTTTTTGTCCTAAAAGTTATTTAATTAAGGACAATGTATGAATCTCTTTGAACGGCTTTCCAAAAAGGATGAAGTGAATTTGACTGGACTTTTTCTATTTAAGATCTCTAGTTATACTTACTTAGTATATATACTTAGTACAAAATAATGTCATGTTAAAAATACTCCCTACACTTCATTCAAGCAATAATACCTATTTGTTTTCTTAAGTTTCACCAATTGTATCTAATAATATTTCAATCCTTTTTCGTATTTTAAAAAAATTGGTGGAGCTAGTGTTGAGTTTTAATTTAAAAGTTAATTCCCGATAAAATATCAGTCATTTATGAGGTTCTTTGGCTATGTCAAATTAATTTTCGCGCCAAGCGGCATTGTATAATAGTGATGGTACAAAGACACTCGATACTAATGAATCAGCGATAAAAACTCGAACAACACTCGATCACACGCAGGGCGCAGGGCTGTCTCTTGGCAATATTTTTATAAAATTATATTGCGTTTGCGACAGAATTATGTCCTATAAACCACTATTTATCAAAATAATTGAATTAACTCCTCAGCCAAATTATTGTTATGCTTCGAAATGTCCGGGCTCATTGGTGATTGTAGTTTTTTTATGCTTGACAAGCAAACGTTTGACGACACGGTCGAAGACGTAGCATGGTTGCCTATATTCACTGTAGATAAAAGAAATTTGATGACGATCTGAGGAAGAGACATTTGAGTTGAAGTTCGTTTTTATTGACAATAATGCTAACATATATGTAAGTAATGGGTTTGATCACTTCAGTTACGTTGCCAGTTGAGTTGCTTGGTGGTTTGTGACTTTTTTACCATAAAGATTTATGTTATTTTAGCATGAATCTACCAATACGTGGATTTCGGGTTCGCGCTCAAATATTTCCACGGAAAGTTAGTAACATAACGCAATATACGCGACAGTCCCTCCTCGATTGAACTTAGATAATGTGAAAATTGTACAGCCGTCGTCAGTTGAAGCTGCCTACGCTGATAAATTGTTGCAAGTAAAAGTAAACTGTGTAGTAATAAAGATAAGACATACATTAAATTGGTTTTAGTTTGTTTATCGTAGTATCTACATTTGTGTAGGTTTTAATATTTGAAGTTTTTGTTAGACCCACGTACCATTAGTTAAGTTTTATTTTGGAAATATAAGCAAATAACACTTAGTGGGAAGTGAAAAATACTAGTATGTTTTTATAATTTTAAAAGAATATCGATATAATAACCCGCCAACCCTACAATTGTTTACGGTATAGATTGAAGAGGCCTGCCGTCTATAGATTCGCTGCAAATGGGAACAGCTAATGGCGGGCCACGTTCGCGTTCGCGCGCTTTTTTATTTCAAATACAGAACGTACAGAACGTCCCTTTGTTGACTCCGTGCCGGATGCATTCCGAATAGCGTTCGATAGGTACTGGCTGGTTTGTTTTTCCTTTTTTTTTTCTTTTTGTTTGTCGATGCACTGTTTTCATGCCAGTCTGTCGGTATAATGAGTTTTTATTGAGTGGTCTACAATTTCTCTGATAAATTACACGTTTGTTTTTCTTTGGATTTGTACGTATGATGATTGCATTTTTAATTCACATTTGCTTGCCGCAATATTAATTGATTTTCCCGATAAGCAATTGTTTTTCCAGAATTTTCTATTTTTTCTGGATTTTCATTTGTTGTAACTGATTTCCATTTCTCGATTTTTATCAAATTAGTAGGTCATATTGTTCGTTTGCTTTACCACGCCGCGTCTTTGTTCAAGTCTATTTATCAATAATAAGAGAGTCTTCGAGTCTACAGTGCATAGGAATCTTATAGGCAAGCATGCTCCATTTTCGATCGCATCATCACTTCTAATCAGGTAAAAAGTGATAAAATCCTTCCCTATCCTACTTCCTACTTATAACTTATATTATAAATGCGAAAGTTTGTGTGTGTGTGAATGTTTGTTACCACGTATCTCCGTAATTGATAAACCGATTTTGATGAAATTTAGAATGTAAATAGTTCAGGTTCCGAAATAACACAGGCTACTTTTAAATATATAACGCGAGCGAAGCCGCGGGGTACGGATAGTATAGAAATAAGTAAGCGACACATTTTGTACACATATATTGCAAAGGTGTGAAAAACCTGTATATCTACATTCCAACACCACATTGAAGGGTCTCGCACATATTCTAATCCTATTACATTACAAACTAGTACCATAAATACATATGAGTACATCATAAACATACAACAGCGTGTAATAAAAACATCAGCTCAACGACACCAAGGGCCGGGGTGATGGACATTTCTTTAAGGCAGTGTTGCCATCTACGTCTGGACAATAACCAACGGTAGAAATGTAAAATGCCGAATAGGGAGACCTCCATACCTTGTGACGGCGCAGTTGATGTAGCTACAGTACGTTGTCTCAATTATGGCTTAATTAATGCGAATGTTTTGTGTGTATGTATGTATGTTCACTACTAATAAAAATTTTGGTACATTGCACACCCGTTTTGGCGGGACCCAAAACTTTTGCCACGCGCCAGAAGAGTTAAGAGTATGGTATAAAAAGAGAGGTGAATATATTAGGTAGACACCATTGCATTGTTATTTCTGAGTATAAACTTCTGTTCTTGTACTATTACGTATTTTGTCTCACTTAGAATTTGTGTACATATTTAATACACGACTAGCCAAGGCTTCGTAGCAAGTTCTACGAGTTCTACTAGCTACGCGTGCTACGACACCGGCATATATTCTTATACCTAAAAATAACATAAAATACTTTCAAGCCCACAGCCTCACACTAAGTTCTATGATTTGTGTCGTGGGTGCCGGAAACATTCACACCATACACACGATCACAACCAGAACCTGAAACACAAATTTTCTTTGGGCAGAAAACATGCGTTCCCGTCGAGTACCGAACCCGATAACCCTGCTAAGAAGGCGAACGCGCACCCAACCACTCCAAAGGGCAGGTCATAGAATTTTAGAACCTAGGTAGGATATTATAATGTTATGGTTAACACACTAACTGAAACTCATGCGATTGTTTCGCCTATGGTGGTCCAATCCCGCTGTTCATGTAATAGTAGAAAACGAGGTTACATTTTATTGCCAGTATATCAGTTTGTTATCTGTCATTAAATTAATTGGCCGATGAAAAAAAAAGCTTTTGAATAATCACTTGTATACGCTACGATTCCTTTCTTTTATCGATTGATATTTAATGTGACCAGCTATTCTATACATAGAATTTCTTTGGCATAAGTAATTGTGAGCATTTTGCATAAGTAAGTGTGAGTGTGACAGCGTTTATGTTAATTATTTTTATATAAAAAAAGAAGAAGAATGTAATGCCCTGCCGTTTTCTGAGCTTTCTGATAATTATCAATATTTTCGGAAATATATCAATAAGGTTGTTAAATAAGAGAGTGAATCGATTTATCACACTTCAAACTAATATTATAAAGGCGAAAGTTAGCGAGTGTATTTGTATGTTTGTTACTTCTTCACGGTCAAACGGCTGGACGATTTTGATGAATTTTGGTATGGAGGTAGCTGACACCCTGGATAAACACATAGGCTACTTTTTATCCGGAATTCCCGCGGGACCGGGACTTACGCGGGTCACAGCCAGTGCTAGTAATCGATAAAAGCAAGTGTGATTCGTCTTCGACTGCATCACCGCTTACTGACGTGAAATTGTGCTTGGTCAGACACATGTTCAAAAATGTTGTATTTTTATTCAGGATATGCAAACGTAGCTCGCAAGACCATTAAGTAAATTTTTACTTTTTTTCCTATCCTTCGTTTAGTTTATCGTTGTTTCGTCGAAAAGTATACCTTATTGGATATTAATAGAGTATCAAAACGCCTGAGCCACCTCTTGCCTTACACCTTTTCTGTATTTTTATAACCTTGGAGCTTAGATACTGTCCAACACTGTATTCTCGATTCGTGACCTGGCATGCAAAGTACCCTGGGACGAAAGGTGGAAACAAAGTGACTCTCTTTTCTAATTGAGCGTATCAGATTGGATGGAAGTACAAAAAGGTCTGTTCTCAACAAGAGTCAAGGGTTTGGGGAATAGAGAAATTTCAGTACCGAATAAGTTTTGTTCTTACTTGACTACGTGACACAAAGTAGGGTTATGTTTATCAGCCTATTTATGTATAATATGTTTCTTTGTGGCACACTAGAGATCAAATTCGTGGTCCGATTTGATGATCCATCCGTTAATAGATTTGTTTTATTTTTGCGAGTGTCACTAAAGACATGACATTAATCAAAATTCAATATGGCGAAAACCAGATGGCATATTGCGAAAAAAAAGGTCGTTGAATGTGTTAAGTGGGATATCAGGGAGGAATTACTAATATAGTTATTGCTTTACCTTCTCATTTCATTAGAACGTTAACAAAATATCATTTTCATTCAAGAATTAAACTTAATATAATGTAAACATTTCAATATAATCCAGGTCTATTTATCCTAGCTTGTTGTAATATGTTATGTGTTTACCAGCTTCGATCACATCGTCACTTACCAACAGGTGAGATAGTGGTCAAACACTAGCCTGTCACAAATAAAAAAAAAAAAAAAAAGCTAAAGCTAATCTTCCAGAATTCAGCTAACACTTACTTGGCATCACCAATGAGGCCACATCACGAAGAAAACTGCGTCAGAAAACTGCGTCAGTTTTATCTGTCATATTTGCCCTATTATTAGGTGCGTGCGCCAAATAATTGAAATATTTAGGTTTCTGGGGTAATAATAATATATGAATTTTAAAGTGCTTTATAAAATTAATGAACACAAACGAGTTCTGGAGTGGAGACCGCAAAACGGTACACGTGTAGAAGAGGACGCATTGTGACTAGGTGGAGCGACGATATACGATCGAGTATCAAGAGTATGATTTTGAATCTGTATGTTAAATCTGTCTGTTTTGAGTATGAATTTGATATGATAAATATTTTTAGTTAAATTTATCTATTACTAGTTGTGCCCTGCGGCTTCGCCTGCTTTAATGAAGTTAAAAAGGAGCCTATGTGTTATTACGGAACCAAAACTATCTACATTCTAATTTTCATAAAAATCAGTTTATTCGTTACGGAGATACGTGGTAACAAATATTTACACACAAACTTTCGTATTTATAATATTAGTAGGATACATATTACGGAAATAAAATTTAAAGCAGATTCAATAGTTTGGACCTCCTATACATTCAAATTTTTTTATCATTATAAACGCGGGCGAAGCCGCGGGGCATGGTTATTATTATTGTAAATTATTTATCTATTATACATATTACGGAAACAAATTTTAAAGCGGATTCAATAGTTTGGACCTACTATACATTTCGAAGGCAGCTTAGTTACTTACCTCTTCGTTTAAACATCTGTAAGATACAATAAGGGCGATGATGATTACATTTTACGATGGCGTACTATTAACTCTATACTGCAACTTAAACCAAGTAAAAACGTGAAAAACGAATTACTACTCGATTCCAACTTTTAAAAAGCTTGGTAAATAGCAACACTGCTGAAGAAATGGGAGCTCCTCGTTTCTTCCACTTCTTGCACTCCTACCGGTTGTATCCCAGAGGTAGGACACTTTATGTTGTAGACTGTATCTAGCTTACCTTAGCGTGTTCTTGCTGAGCCAGCAGCTGTTCCCTCGCCATCTGCAGCTGGAGTATCATTTCTGAAAGCTGCCGTTCCTTCTCGAGGACGCTTTCGCCGACCAGCGCTTGTATGGCCGCCGCGTCTAACATTCCGCGTCTGTCACTGCGAACAAAAGATAACAATAGTTATAGTTGATATCTGAGATCAAACTCTGTGTTCCCGAATGAGTATAATCAGGTGTCATCAAGTAAGTCAATATACTGTATATTTTAGGAAAGCGCCGTCTTAAATAGCATAATATTAATTAATAAAAAATAACTACTTTCAAGGATCAACTTTTATTTTTATTTCATAACTAGTAATTTATTTAAAAAATAATCGGTCCAGCGGTTTAGTAGGAGTTCTTATACACACATACAGAAAAAATATACATATAAAGATTTACATATATTTTTTTATTAAAGTTAAAGTTAAATTACTATTATTATATTAGCCTTATTTTGGCTTGATTGTAATGAAAAACAAAAATAGACAAAATAAAATGTTTTTTTTTTTTATTATTTCGCCTACTACCCACTAGTTTAGTACTACATTAGTAGTCTCTCGAAATCTGTACTGGCAACTATAGCAAAATAACTATAATGATACCAAATCCATTCCAAATAGGTACCTTTTATTCGAAAATGACAAATGAGAAAGTATGAAACGTACTCATAACTCTAGTAAATGTCATGGAATAGAGTTGTCCTTACAACGGATAGCTAGATGAGGGTAGTTGAATAATTCATGACAACGGAACGTTGCTTGCGGTATACTATGATATCAAACAAAGATCGTATATGAACAGGAACTTTGTGGGTTTCTACTGAATGTTCTCGATTTAACAATTTATAATTAAAATTTCTTCTTACATCTTAAGAGCATCTTACGAGCAATCTTAATACAGCAGTTTAAGTTACAGTTAAATTACTGATTAGCCATAGTTAGGCTAGATTGTAATTATAATAGGGCACTTTGTAAAAGGTACTCTAGAAGCAAAAAAAAAAATAACTTAAGAGCAGCCTGCGTATCGGTGCGATTGTTTGTTATCGCCGGTGATCGCCGGATAAGGCGTATGCTGGATACAACGGATTAAAAATATCACGGTTATGCTAGGTGGAGCACATCACGCTTAGATTTTTTTAGGTTTTTCGTTAATTTATCGAAAAGTATAAAATTTTTTAAACTTTGATTAAGCACGCATAATAAACAGTATGTTCTAACTGTTAGTATTTATTTACGACGCAGACCTAAATCCAATTAATGATTTCAATGCTCAAGACAAAAATAATCTAAAAAATAATTAACAAATTTTATCAAAATGGGTATCAAATAAAAGAGCTCCAAAATACCAAGCGTAGTTAAACGCTTAGTCTTAAACACAAATAAAAGGCTTAGTCACAAATAAAAAAAAACGCAGGCCTTAGGAACTGCCGATAGAATTGATACTAGAAAGAGACAGATGCCAGTAGCCAGTATACTACGCGTTCTGTGACGATGCCGCGAGTTCCATGATTTTTGCTCACCCAAAAAAGTGCTCAACGCGCCTAAAGAAGTTTTCACTTCAGAAATCCACTTCGAACAAAATAATATATCAGGCACGTGAGGATGAAGTATGTATATATATATATAATACGTAGAAAAATTAAGAACGTTGGTAAAATAGTGGTCAACCGCTAATTGACCACTATTTTACCTAATAGTAAATATTTAAAGTGGCTACTTTAAAAACTTACTTTTAGGCTATTTTATGGCTATTAGTAGTCGTATAAATGTTACATTTTCAGAGTAGGACCGCTAGTACCCTCACTTTGTACCCTTGAGGGTACTAGTGGTACTACTTTGTGTCGCTAGTACCATTGAAATATTAACTATATTTGCCCCTGGTTTCGCTTACGACACCTTGTTTTGTCACTTTATTATCGAGTACCATCAGTACCCTCCTGTCCCGGTACCGCAAACAAATGCATTGCAGACCGGCTTGAATTATTAATGGGGACGCTCTGCTCCTCTTTCAAGACGTTGACGCAAACTGGGATTCTAAGAGCAACTGGGATCATCGGGATCCTAGTTTTGAACTTCCCGGAAATCCCTTCGAGCATTTACCAACAATGATCGAAGCGGGAATCCAGTTATCCTACTATAATATTATAAATCCGAAAGTTTGTGTGTAAGTGTGTAAGTATGTTTGTTCCCTCTTCACGCTTTAACGGCTGAACGTATTTGGATGAAATTTGGAACGTACATAGACTATACCTAGGATTAACACATAGACTACTTTTTAACTTGATAATAGCGGGCGGAGCCGCAGGGCACGGCTAGTTACTATATAAAACCTTAATACTATACCAAACTTTTTGGTAAGGAACCTTAAAGCCAAGAAATACTATTGCACCCAGTGGGTCTCCACCCTTTGCGCCGTGGGTCCTGGGTTCGATTCCCGGCAGGAGCACAAATTCCTTCCCAAGGGATATTTATGCTTCTGGCTCTGGGTGTAATGTGTGTGTGATGTGAATGTTTCCGGCATCCACGATACAAGTCTTTGAACTTAAAGTGGGGCTGTGAATGTGAATGCGTTTAATGCGTTTTTAATGCACTTGGCCTTAGAGGGGTGGTTTGTTTCCTATCTCGATGCAGCCAACAACTCGGGTAGAGTATATTCTTTTCTATGGCCAACAACCGGAGAATAAACAACTCTGTCATCGAAATAATCTATAAGTTCGATTAAAAATTAAATTGTTACTTATTTTTAAACTTCACGGAGTTAGTGTACGTGAACGTAATCTAAAACAATTGAATTAATTTGTCATTCCTACGCACCTTACTTAGCGTAGACGAAGACGATCGCACTATTTCCAACTTACGAAATTTTAAACGAGGCGATATTGTCGCTTATGTTTAATTTTCTACTGTCTTCACTAAAAAGGAGGAGTTACTCAAGTCGACTGTATTTTTTTTATGTGTGTTACCTCATAACTTCTTTCCACGTGAACTGATTTTGTTTTTTTTTGTTTGAGACATGTTGCTTTCCCATTGGTCCCATTTAAATTCGATCAAGATCTGATCAGTAATTCTTGAAATATCGTCAATAATGTTTAGTACATCTAATCTGATCAAAGTTCCGAAGATAAAGCGGTGAAGTCGTTTTTTTTTAAGCTTTTTATGTCGCCTATGTTCCGCGGACACTTAAGATCGGGGACCCGTAACATCGGTAGATCGATGCTCATGAAAATGTAGCAACAAGTTTAACGCACGGTGGTCGATAACATTACCGCTAAGGTGCCCTTTACCGCCCAAATGTAGGTACTGACACGGAAAAGAATTACCTTCACCGAAGACAACGGCAAACAAAAACATGCTTAATTCCACGTCCCTTGATCTTAATTGCGAAACAGTCTTTCGGCTGTCAGTCATTCGCAACATTTATTATTTTCACCGGCACAAAAGAGTTGGACCACTTTCTCGGACATTGTATAACCAGTTCTGCGAAAAAAATACATTAATGAGACCTAATTAAAGGTTTTTTGTTGCGCTATTTCTGTTGAATTCTTCCTTATCTTCGAAATCGTGGCGCAACGACACTTTTCGCTTATTGATACGAATGGACCAATACATTTGTATTATAAAATGATCACTCAGTTGCTGTCTTCAGTTTAAAATTACGTAGAAAATGGCCACATTCACCGCTTATATTTTGGTTTTGGTTGGATCGATTTCGATGAAATTTATATGGGACCTCTGAAGTATAATCTATCAAACAAAAAAATCATCAAAATCGATTCATAATTGCAGGAGATATCGCGTAATATACAATAAAGTCGAATTGAGAACCTCCTTTTTTTTAAGTTTGCTTAAAATGTATATTTGGTACATCATGTACATTTTTGTTTTGATCGCAAATCAATCAATAATTATTGATATAATAAAATGTACATGGTAAATATACCGTATCAAATACTAATACTTTAGTGATCTTAAATCAAATGAATAAATTAAATTCCTCATACTAATATAACATTTAATTTAATTAAATAAACTGCTCGTTGGCTTAGTTGGGTGGCGTTCGCCTTCTAAACTAGTGTAACGGGTTCGATTCCCCGCTAAAACACAAGTTTTCTCCCCAAGAAAAAAAGGGGTTTCTGTTACTGTTTGTGATTGTCAGTATGATGCGAATGTTTCCGGCACTCACGACATAAGTCATCAAACAAACAAACAAAACAAACGCATTCACACTCACCGCCCCACACTAAGTTCGTAGACTTGTATCGTGGGTGCCGGAAACATTCAAATCACACACACATTACACCCAGAACCAGAAGCACAAATATCCCTTGCGAAGGAATTTGTGCTCCTGCCGGGAATCGAACCCAGGACCCACGGCGCTGAGGGCGGACACCTGTCCACTGCGCCAATTGGGCCATCGAACTAAGTGTGGGGCTGTGGAGTGTGAAGGTGTTTATGTTATGTTTAAAATTTATACTGACTTCTCATCGGAAACACGGGCAAAGCCGCGAGTCAAACAATCAATTGAACAATTATTATAATCAAAAACTAGTGTTGCCTCATTTCGTCATTCTCCAACCCCATAATAAAAGCAATATCGATTACAAAACTCGATTTCTGTCACTCGACGCAAAGAAACACGTTTCATTTTCCTGCTCAATGGGAACGCCACTTATGATTTATTGTGTTATAACTGTTGACTACTGCTACGCAAGAACTGTTTTGTAGATGAGTATTGAAGGCAGGGTGGGAATTAGTTTGGAAAGTAATTACAATTGGGACACGCTCGATAATCGTCTTAGACAACGTATCTCTAGGTAAGTTATATCTTCGGCCGCACACTTGCAAGCTTTCTTTCAGGTGAGGTAGTGGTCTAATTCCTGCGTATCTTGCTTTAAAAGGAACAATTGATAAAGCCATCTTATTTTAACCACGTGGTCAGTCACACAAAGTAGGTTACTGTAGTAACTATTGACTGCTCTGGTATACACCAGTTTAAAACGATATAGGTTAAGTTTTTTCCATAAAAATTAACAAGATCTGATCAAGGGTTCCGAAGATACAGCAGTGAAGTCGGTTTTTTTAAGCTTTGTCATGTTTAAATAAAACTGTTTATAATATTTGTGATTAAGAGTCCAATTTTTTTTTGTTTTTGGCGCTTAAATGTGTCCATGACATTGTGTAGTAATAATGGTTTTCGTATTGTTGGATATTGTTCATCATCTGCCAATTCTGACATAGCAAACTATTTTACTGGACAAAATATGTACCTATTAATAGTAGGTACTAACACAACAACAACAACCAATTGCCTTTTTCATTTTAACTGTTCCCATCCCAATAAAAAGCTCTGAAACAATATATTAACAAGTAATGACATTAAAATAGGGGAGCGGTCAAACTAGGGTGAAATAATAGAGCAATCGAATACCACTCGATGTTTCGAGCATCGATTCGATTATTCCGACTCAGAGAGTGCTACCCTAATTTAGAACATTGGTAGTTATTTAAGAGGGTAAGAGCATTTTTACGTCATCATTACTCGAAGTTCATACATTTAGAAAACGTAATTAGAAGAGCTTAACTGAGACAAGACGTCGATACTGTCAAAAATATAAACTGCAAAATTTAATGGAAATATTTTAAAATCAATCAAAACGTCTTTAGTGAAGTTAGAATAAGGTCTACCAAAGATCCTATTGTTACAAAAAAAACCACGACAAAAGGAAGCAAGTCTTCTAAATACCTTCTAATATTCTCCACCTCATTCAAAAGCTCCCCACAGAAATTAATACGTAGCTAATTATCCGACAATTAATCGAATGATCGAAAAAAAACCGTAATACGATGAAGACATGAAAATAATACCGAGTCAATTATTCTCCCACTCGCTTCCGCCTTTTGATCGGAAGAATTCTGATCGAAATCGAATCGAGGGGCGAATATCAAAGAAAAGTTTTTAAAAAGAATGAAGTTTGAAAAGACATTATTTTTCGCGATTATGATATCGGCAGGTGGGCGCGTCAAAGTCGACTTTTTAATAAGTTGTAGAACAGGTGGCTCTGCGATTTTGTAATTGAGTTTCACTGTCATGAAAGATTTGATATATCTTAAGAAAATACGTCAGGCAACTTTTCTGTTTTAACGCTAGCTGAGTTTTTTGTACAGAATAATATTTTTTTTGTGCTTTACTAGCTGACTGTACTAAATAATTTTCTTGTGGACTGAAGTGGAATAAATGTACTGGCTTATAATATTTTAATTAAAAGTTAGACTAAGTGCTTGTGCACTGATGTCCACTGTTACGTGGAGCCTATAGTGGAATAACCGTAATTTAAACGCAAGCAAATCTTAAAAAACCGACCTCACCGCTTTATCTTTAGAACTCTTGATCAGATAAAAGGAATTATACGCCATACACAGGATAACTCAAAAACTACTGGTCAGATCTTAATAAAATTGAAATGGGACCACATAAGAACCAGCAGCTAGAGCGCTCTTTAGAAGCGAGATTGATTTTATGACTAATAATCCTAATCAATGGAATAGAAGCTGAGAGGCAGACCTAGTTGCAAAAATGTTTAAATATACCTACACATTTTTTTAACACCGTTCTATAATTAATTACAAAAATAAACAAACTGCATTTAAAATAAAACGGTTAATGATAAATCTTGTTTCAATTTACTTAATGAACTAATCAAAGATTATAATAAAACCATAGAGGAGTCAAACCACATGAATTGACTATTTTTAGCTACTTTTATTTTTAGTATCATTTCTATGCCAAGTTCTTTGACCCGTCACAAAAACTACAAAAAAAACAGAGTATGTCTCAAGTACACACATCATTTGAATGACATAAAGTATGCAAGCGTAGGGTTGCCAACTTGCCACGGTACAATTTGCGGGGAACAATAAAAAATCCCTTAACGCGAAACAACGGTAACTGCTAGGGTTATCCGTCTTGTTCGCCCCTCACGACAGGAACGAAAGATTACTGTGGATAATCTTGATATTTTAAATATATAAATGTCATGTCACTGATTGACTGATTGATAATGACCGCACAGACAACTAGAGGCAATAAAGACGTGACATTTTCTGGTAGCTTGCTTTGGTAGTAGAGACAGGTATTTTAACATAGACGAAGACACGGGCAGTAGCTAGTTATATAATAATATGAAAGTGTAACGTTGTTTGCTTATTTGTTTCTTATTCAGATCGAAACGGTATGTCGTTTAGACACAAGATAGTGAAACTATTGTATTATAGGGAAAAAAAATAATTATAATTATTATTATTTAACCTCTACCACTTTTCGTCACACAAAAAGGTTCGGATCGAAATTTCAAAACCGTCCCATAAGAAATTTCACTTCAAAACTAAAGTTTGATTCGTAAAAATATTCATATCCATATAAATAAGGTTTGCAAATTTATATGCAAAATTTGCAAGTCGAGATATCCACGCTACTCTTTCAGCCAACAATGCACTCATTTATATTTCACGTTGAGTCGCCGACGTCGTCCGTCATGTAGTTGCGTTTTTCTGTCAACCCTACAACGTACCATAGTAATATTAACTTTAAACCCAAGACACAGAGTTGAAAGTTGTATTTATGCGTGTATAGTTTTTACATTTTTATTATGATCTTTATGGCCTGGCAATACAGCACAGGGGTGCATTGAAGCGTGGATATACGAGGGGACACAGGACTGATAGCATTTTAAATCAGGTTAAGGTCAACAGGAACCTGCTTGAAGGCAGAATTGTACGAGATCGCGAAAATGTACCGCTTGTTACAAGATTAGTGATCGCTGTGATAGATATCTGTTAAAAATTAAACCGTTATGAATAAACTATAGGTAATTACTACGATAGGTAGGATTTGCGTTAAGTTCGATTTTGGCTCTAGAGTCACATAAAGCTTACCTATCTTACCTTCAAATTCAAAATTATTTATTCACATGGCCCCAAAGTGGCACTCGTGATAGTTAATTACTCTACAAACTCTCAATACATAACTGACAGATTGGGATAAACTATTGGTAGGTTATAATCTGTTTTTGTCGCCTGCATAAAAAATCTAAATACAAGGATATTCCAATACGATAGCTTTTTATCCATTTTAGAACAACGAAGATACAAAGCGATACTATAGATACAATATAATATTTTATGTTTAGATAAAGTTATCCTACACTAAAATTATATTCATTGCTTAGCCATTGGACGTTTTAAATAGTATTGAATTATCGCATTATATTTAAATGGAATTCTTGAAAACACATCCCCAGGTATAAATAAAGCACGATTTGCCTATAAAACGTAATAGTTCCATCAGAATCCCGCCTGCAGCTATAGACGACCCGTCAATATTGCCCCGATAAATAAAATGAACCTGTCCAATGTCCAATTCACAGAGTTCAATAAAAATACATCCCAAATGTAAACGGGAACGACGCATGAATTCTTCATTTGAAATTGTATGGCTGTCCATGTTAGGGCATTATCATTTTTAGTGCTCGCCACACTGGTATATTCAGATGGAATTTTTGATGCACTGGCGACACAGCCGCGCTGCGATTGGCCGCTCTGAATATTGTATGAACCAATCACCGCTATGCGCTTAACGTTGCATTCCAATTTGAAATCGGCGAAGGCGGGAAACCGCCTGCGACAAAGTTAACCTCTTTTGCAATGTAATGGCACCGCAATAAGCATAATTTGTTGTTACACAATCAAATTGGTTATCGTTTGGACAGGTATGTGGGGACTTTGTACCGACCGACTAAAGGGATGTAATAGTTACATAATTGCAGGACTAACTAGCGAGCACCGAGCACAGAAATACCGCATTTTACTATGTTTTGTGCCCGTTTCACTTGAATGAGACATAGCAAAATGATGCAGGCGTTTACTATCTATCCGGTTTATTAGAATTTTAAATACAAGTGGTTCGTCTAGTGTATATAGTGATCGAGGCTTACTATTGACAAAAAGTGGATTGGTCTATACGAATGCTTGGTACTACGGAATTGCTATTATCACACATACTTTGTTTTGAAACTTTTTATTACTGACATAGTTTTGTTTTTATTTATATCGCCCATGACTGCCAGGATAGTATTTGAACTTTTTGGATCTTAGACAACTGTCACTTCTTCAGGCGCTTTTATTTCTTAACAATGTTATACTCTAACAACGTTAACGAGTAACTCAGTAAATGGTAAAATTTTCACCTTGAGTGTTGGTTTCTTCTGGTGTTATTTTAGCTCCATAATTTATTTCCACGGCTTTGTTCCCTGAACGGTCTATTATAGAGGTTTTTAAGTCAAAAATTAACATCTATCTTCTAGGCGAGCATGCTACATCTTCACTTCCAATCAGATGAGATAGTGCCCAAATAATTGCCTAACTAGCATAAAAACCGTAAATAGTTTTCTTACCACTTTTCGCAAATTCCCATTTAAGATGAGTGACGTCACATTATTTTTCACACGTCTTATGACTGTCATGACCTTTCCCGCCTAAAAGCTAAAAATAACAATATCGAGTTACCATCCAATGATTCGAACTTTTCCGTTCATCTATTTTTGTACAATATCTATTATCTTACTATAATAATAATTGTCCGGTGATTTAGTCTCGACCCCGTGAGCCCCGTCTCAACCGGACGATAACCTATTGCCACATTCAAAATTATTGTTCCTACGTTTTGTTTGTCTTCGGTTTTATCTTATTTAACGTGTCACACATACAAATTTGGAAAAAATAGTCGAAAATAATAATTTTCCTTGACAGTATTGGTTTTACGATATATGCAGAAGTGGTATTGCATGCTTATGCAATTTAGTTATAGGAAATTTATAACAATAACGACATTCCATTTTGTTATCAATTTCCTCCTTCTATTTTATCTTTTTTTTTATTTGAAGTAGTAATATAAATTGTTTGTTTAAATCTCTTTTACACACACACCCACTCGTATGAGTTCAAAGAATTGCATCACTTTTGATGCAATTGCTGGAAGCATCAACATGACCTTGTCTACAACAACCAAAATTGCCTTATTAGGTAGCACAAAACAAACAGTTTGAACTTTAACTGTTAAGTAAACTTCTTCAAACATTTCTGTTACATGAATCCTATATTTCACAGAAATACGTAATCCATCAGCCGGCATGTCGTCAATTAATCGTACCTCAGATTTACTCTCCGTAGATTGATTAACTAACTTAAACTCTCAAGGTAGTAAAATAGTCACGTTGTTAGTATCATTAGTTAGTTCAGTGTTTGTGATTACAATGGTATTAACTAGTCTGTAGTCTTAATTAGCAACAGATAACCTTAAATCAACTTGACTGACCGTCCCTAGTATTTCTATGTTAATGTGTTTCTATGCGACTATTCTGTCTGTTTAGATTTGTAAACGCGTTTGTGCATTTAATTTTAATGCTTTTCTTAGTTTTTCAGATGTTTTACATAAGTTAGTATGTGATTGATTTTGACATGCGTCATTTTTTATTGAGTAATCTTTGGTCGATTACAAAATAACAAAGATTTAATTATTTTGTTTTTGATTTGAACAACTCATCTTTTCTGCTCTTAAATTGGTTCATATGAACCTTTTAAGTTATAATGTAACCCATAGTGTTTAAGTTTTGATTCAATGGTCTGTTTGAATGAGTTATAATTTTTAGTATCAAAATTTGATAAACAATTTGATACAGGCAATCGAAATCTATTTTGTATTATAAACAATATACTTATTTTTGCAATTCTATTCAGACAGACATCAATATAGAAGTATATGAATTTATTTAAATTATGAAAGTCAAGAGTATCTGAAGTTATTCACCGTTATCTGATTTTCTCTCATTTCATACAACTATTCAAGTATTCACATAACTCACGTCGTAAAGGTCAGGTGTACAATTAAAACAATTCCACCTTTGCTATACAATTGAAGTCTTCATATTCAATAAGCATCGCTAGAATAGTCAATCCATTGTATACTGTAAGCTTTGCACATAGTGAAGACAGTAAGGCGGTTTTAATGTCAGGCTCATGCACACATAGATTTAAAACTCAATCACGGCCACGATAGCATTCAATGCAGAATTTTGTGCTCTAGTTATTTAGTGAGAAAAGGGTTGTTGATAAATGTTTAGACAAATTAAAAAATCACAGAAATAATAAATCAGTGAACTGATATTTTTTTTGTTACATACATGTAAATCCTTTTGAGGGTAGGATTTAGATTATGATAGAAAAAATACCCTCTGACATGATATATTATACAGGTTGTAAGAACGCCAGAAACCTCTTAGGATACAATTCCAACCTTTGAGACTAATATCTCGTGGTACGGCTACTGCAAATTCTGTCTTAGAAATTGTGAAATAGATTTTAAAATACATTTTATCTTGTCTGTTAAGTCTAAGGTGTCAGTATCAAGTGGCGTTAGCGTGCATATTACGAGGCGTGTTTCAAGATAATGCGACCAATGTACGATATTTTTTATCTTTCGCCTTCTCCTGCTGCTTGTGCTACGCAAATATCGTTATAGTTGAGTTGCTTTCGTTTAAAATCCTTCCATGACCACCGCTTCTCTTCTGTTAAACCTACATGATTCACAGAAAAGTCCAAGACTACGTGCGCTTTACAAATTATATTCTGTGGTTCTGTTATTGTCGTTGCGCCATGTGTGGGGCAAATCTTTGCAGAATGCCACTTTGTCATCGTCCATAAGGAGTTATTGTAGTGTACAAAGGCTCATTGTTTCGGGGCCTTGTCGATTGTCCTGCGTACGCGCATGACATGTCTCATTGTAGGTTTCAGTTAGGTGTGCAGTGCTGTTCACCTTGACTACAGTTGTTTCTAAGTACTTATGTACGCTTAAGAACGCCTTAGTAGATACCATAGTATCTACTATATGTTCTAAATATTTTATTATCTTTTATAGATTAATATTGACCAGCCTAAATATCATTTAAGCTATAAACTTTATATTTGTGAGCATCAAATCCATTGGTTCATATTTCATTAATTATGAAGAGAAATATGAAGGATTTAAATAATGCAGGATCAATTTCAGATCGAGAATTCCTTGAAAATACCAACCTAAGTGATAGCTTACCTACGGACTATACTACAAATCCAAGTCCTTACAGTTGTGCTTCAAAAGACCTACACAATCATTTATAGATTTTAACCACCTCTCGTTTAATTTCTTTAAAATACAAAATATGTAAGCGTTGCCTAAATGTCTTTAAATATTCACTTTAATCTACTGTTTATATATTATGTCGTTGATTCGAGACCGCTCTTATACCGGAAACTGTATTAGGTACAAAAGTTACCATGCATGTGTTTGGTGGGTAATTAACAATATTTAATAACATTTGTATTGTTTTCAGACTATCGTGTCATCAGTAACGTGTTTTCTGCCACCTATTTATGGGTCTCCAGTCATTTACCCTCAAATTCCACTTTCAAAAGTCTGGCTGACTAGGAGACATGCAGATATTTAAGCCGCCTATAGGTCTTTGATCATTTTCAAAGTTTCCATGCCTTTGTCTAAGCAGTGGTACAAAAACTACGCCTCGGGTCAAACGCAGCCCATAACAATCATAAATAAGACATATGAATTCATATTAACTAATGTAACAAAGTCTTTTGTAATCTGTAACACTTATATTGTGCTTTCAAAATATATATCACTGTACAAATTACGCTTTAGACCATTGTTAACGTTTAGTTTAAGTTTGTGGTAGAAGTGACGAAAGCTGAGCGTTTTACAGAGTGGTAAGAAGTATGTCGATAAATACAAAAGTTCGTTACTCTTTACCTTTATCTAAATACGAGCTGCCCCGGATCCACTGGAATTCAAAAGTGGAATTAAAAAATATCCTTTGTGTTAATCTAGGGTGTCGGCTATCTTCATACAAAATTTCATAAATTTTGGTCTTGCTGTTTGAGAGCAAAGAAGTTACAAACATACAAACACACTCACAAACTTTCACCTATATAATATTAGTGTGATCGTATAATGGCTGTGCTCAGTTCTATCCGTGTTAGTAAATAAGAAGTAGCAATAGGTCTATTTTAGGATATGGAATTTCATCGAAAGTCAATGCAGATAATGTCTACTTGTTGTCCAATAAAAAATAAGATAAAAATCCACTATCTTACTTAATAGTAAACGATGATGCAGCCGAAATGTATGATGCTCAGAATATACCTATTCACTTTGACTTGGAGATTCCCAGATTATACCGTTCGGGGAACAGAAGTGGACGATGAGTTCACCAATATCAATTTACTTTATCCTACTAATATTATAAATCTGAAAGTTTGTGTGTAAGTTTGGAAGTATGTTTGTTCCCTCTTCACGCTTTAACGGTTGAACGGATTTGGTGCCCCGCGGCTACGCCCGCTATTATCAAGTTAAAAAATAGCCTATGTGTTAAAATTAAATGTAAGCTATGTATAATTTAAATTTCTTACACATTACACTTATTACACATTTACACACTTATACGCAAACTTTCGGATTTATAATATTAAATAATGATTTACCTTATTCGCTTGGTCCCTTGCACCACACATCACAAGACGGATTCCCATCGTCCATAAAGGAGATGGATTGCAGTACATTACGTGTTCACATCTTAATCTCAGCGGGCGATTACTGCGCGTATAATTACCGCCACGCCCGAGGGACAAAAGACGGTGTTCGTCTTAATAACTCCAAATGTTTTGCCTAAATGTTTCGAGACAGTAGTTGAGGTGTCTAGACTGTCACTAGGGATCTCTGTAGCTAACAGTATTTTAAGTTTTATGGTAGCTCTATCTCCGGTTGTTTTGGTAGAAACCACACTAATTTTCAAATGTATAGAAGATCTTTCACTGTGCATGCTGTCCATCTATGGAATGCATTGCCTGTGCCAATTAGGCAAGTAAAGTCTCTTTTTATTTTAAAACTATGGTATATATATTACAAATGCCATTGTGTGTGTTTGTCTTCTCTTCATACCACCACTCGCAACGATTGAAAAAATTTGAATTCCTAGGATTAAAACATACTTACGCTATTTTATCCCGATTAATTATCATCATTATTTAGTAAAAAAAAGTGTTGTATTATGTTTGTAGTAATTATAATTGCACACATGTCATTTGTAATTATTGTGTTTATCATCCATACACTATGATTTTGATTATTGTTTACAATACGTTTACATACTTACAATAACTGTTTATAAATTTTAGTAGTTGTGAAAGTAACAATGTTTTTACTAGTTATCTTATATATTAACATTTTAAAATAAATAAAATAAAAGCTCCTACTGGCTTTAGAAGTGTGTTTGGCTTTTACTGTAACATCTTGACATGCATTTATCTAAAGTTGGATTCCATTTTGTATGAATGTTTAGCACTGCATTGCACTGTGTCTTCATTGTCTAAGCTTACATTTGTCTTAATATCATTCGAAAATGTTCGGACCAGTATTGTGTTTCAACGTCTTAATATAGAAGCATTCTGTTCTTGGTTTCGCTCTTCTGGGCTAGTTCTTAATTATATTACGTCTTTATTAGTTTTTAATTACTGTTGTCTTAGATTTTACATGTGACTATTTTAGTAATTAGTGGCTCTATGAGCTAATGACCTTGTGTATTTTTCGAAACAGCAGAAATTTTGATGTTTTTTTTACGTTTCAAAACCCATGTCTCCGCCATTTTAAAAAAGTTCCAAAAACTGAAACTACAAAATAATAATACATACTTATCAAACCAGCTCACAAAATTTCACGAGAATTGGTTGAAAAATACGACCTGTATAGAGGTTTTACTAGAAACTTATTGACTAAATTATTACCTTCCTACATGTTCATGTTTTCCCAGTACTTTACCAAATCCGAGTGACGTTTTCCTGTTCATTAGAAAATGTTTACTTTATAATAAATTTTTTTCAAGAAATTTTCGGATTTTTTTATATTCATTGTGCTACTTAATACTTATTTTTTCTAATCATTAAATAATTAACTGCTGTTAAATTCACATTCAATAGGGTTTAATTTATGTATTTATATATATATATAGATAACAAAGAAAATATAGGTCACTTCTACAGTCCAATTATACTAACCGACTTAAAACAATGTATCACATGGCAACAATCGCTTAACATCCGCGAAAAACAATCGTCATTATCAACAACGCTATTAATTCTCTGATAGCTCGAACTTTAGATGTGTCTGGTAAATATTGACATAGTTCGCGTCTGACACTGCCTTAACCTCCACCGATAATTATAAACTAGTTTTTGTCAGCGTCTTCTATCGTGAATTTAGTTAGTTGTTCGGTTGACTAAATAAGTTTAACACAAGAAAAAGTAAGTTCACTCTCCTTATGACGTCGGGTTTTATTTTGTTGTATATTGACTTATATTAAAAACGCGAAAGATTGTATGTATGGATGTTTGTAAGTCTTTCACACAAAATCTACTGAATGGATTTTAATGAAATTGTACAATAATATAGCTTATATATTAGAATAACACTTAGGCTATAATGTATAAAGATATTGTGTGAATTGTCAAAAACATAACGATAAGTGTGAAGTAAGTAGGAAAAAGTTCTGCCATCTCCGAGCTATTCTGGCGTGCGCTGCATAAACCGTTAGAGTTACACGTATATAATGTGTAATGGAAATGTTTATCCTAAATAGTTCTACAAGAAAGCCCGCGACAGCATATATCTATCTTTTATGTGTATGCCATTATCTCCAAAATAGTGAATCATAAATACAAGAAAAGTAGGTATATAGTATGTAGTATATTCTTCACGACTAAACCGCAGAATCAATTTTGCTGAATTTTGGTATAAAGATAGTTAGGACCTTGAAGAAGAAAATAAGCTACTCGAAGTACTAATTCTGCGCAGACGAAGTAGCGGGCACCAGCTAGTATTTATTATATCTGTTTGTTTTTACGCTTTTTTTTTTGTAACTCATACAGTTATAAGGCTTCTAAATTGATTCTGTTACTTCATAAATACTATTTAATATCATTTTTTTTTTAATGAAAATCTTACTCCAAGATACCTATAGTTTTCCCTTGGGGAGAAAACTAGCATTTCCACAGGGAGTAGAGGCTGATACCAGCTGCTTAAAAAGCGACCGTGCACCCAACGGACCCAGTGGGCAGTTCAATGTCATGTATGTATTGTTTATATAGATATCTGTAGCTTAGAACCAGTGCATTATTGAAAATATTATTAAACAATAATTATCTCATCTAATTGTAGCTGCACAAATGGGAAAAACAATAAATTTACCGACTTCATTATCGCACACAGTTATTAATTTTGTCACGTCTAGATTTGTGATTTATTTATGGACTTTGTTGTTATTTCAGTTACAGTTAATTATATAACGTTTATACTAATACGTTTTACAGAAACTTCAGTTCAGTTTAATTAATGTAACTATTTAAAACAGATTTTGCTTCTACGTCAATCATCCGTACTGCGAAGGAGTGGAACTCATTGCCCCTGTCTTTGTTCCCCGGTATTATCTGGGAGTATTCAAGTCAAGAATGAGTAGGTATATTTTAGGCAACATCTTCAGCCGCGTCTTCAATCTCCATCGAATGAGATAGTGGTCAAAAGCATGCCAATCGAGCTTAAAAACACTTAAGCACATATTTTGCCTACATTAAACATCATCATCAAACACTTTGCATTGTTCGGGGACACAAAATGTTGTTTAATTGATTAAAAGGGGAAAACTGAAAAAATATTTAAATTTTAGTTCTAAAATGTATACACACACAAATGACATCGATATCTAAAATAAAAGAAGTAAATAATACTAAGATAGTTTTGGTTCTAATTTAGGGACTTATATTGGAATATATATATCATGATCTTGACTTTACAATCTTGCTTGCCGTTTGCCGCGGCTTAGCCAGCAATCAAGTTAAAAAGTAGCCTATGTGGTAAATTTAACCAAAAGTCGTTCAGCCGTTAAAGTGTGAAGAGAAAACAAACATACTTCTTACACACAAACTTTCGGGTTAGTAATATTAGTGCGATACTGAACTAATTAAACTTAAAAACAAAGAGAAATGAAAGCTGGACCATAGAGAAGTGAAAGCCAAACCATTAAAAGCACCTAATTTCGATTCGAATAATCGCGACGAAATAGATCCCATAAACCATCCGCTTCATCATATACTAATTACACAAACAATTATTAAGAAAGGCCAATAAAAGAACCCGTTTCTTCTGTTCGTTATCTCAATCAATACCATTTTGATAATAAAATCATATTTTACATTCTAACAACACAAAATTGCCCAAGTTGCCGGGTCAATGACATTACACCGCTAATGATGGCTATTGTAAAAAAGTATTCTACATATTTTACGTTTGATTGGTCCTGGTAAAAGTGAGCCAATCAACAATGATTGGTAGGTTGAGATTCTTTATATAGGTACAACATAGTACCTATCATAGTGAATCAGAAAATCTACTGCGAAATCCACTATGACGTTTTTGAAGTAAAACGTGTATCGTTGATCAAGATTTCTGTAAATTTGAACCGATCAACAATGATTGGTAGGTACGACATAATAGCTTGAGAATATATACATAGTATCTATTATAGTGAATCAGAAAATTTAAGACTAAGAAATCAAGTATAACGTTCTAGAAGTAAGACGTACCCATCTTGTTGATCAAGATTTCTGCAAAAATGACTAAATCAGCAATGATTGGTAAGTACTCATAGCTGGAGATTCTATATAAGTACAACATAGTACCTATATTGTGAGTCCGAAAATTTAAGGCTGTGAAATCTAATATAACGTTCTTGAAGTAAAACTTGTCTTTTTGATCAAGAATTTTGTAAAACTGAGCCAATCAATAATTTTCGGTTGGTACTACATAATAGCTGGAGTTTTTATATAAAGGTAATAGTAGTTACTATAGTGAATCAGAAAATTTGAAACTACGAAATCAAGTGTAACGTTCTAGAAGTAAAAAGTGTCTGGTTGATCAAGATTTTTGTAAAACTAAGCAGATCAACAATGATTGGTAAGTACTATAGAACAGCTGGAGATTCTCTATAAATAAGTACAACATAGTACCTATTATAGTGAACCAGAACATTTAAGACTACGAAATCAAGTATAACGTTCTCAAAGTAAAACATGACTTATTGATCAAGATTTTTTGTAAAACTTCATTTGTTGAGTGACACTGACAATTATGTTACAAAAAACATAGATAAAAACAGGCCTGGCATTTAAGAAGTACCTATCCAACATAACTCAGGAGCTAATCTCGTAGATTTACAGTTAAAATTAGACGTTGCTTTAATTGCACAGTAGAATGTTAACAAAGACCACGGGTTTGTGGCAACACTAGTTGGACGTAAATCACTCTAATTATGAACTAGAATAGCACTTCTTGTGTGTTGCCATAGTTAACTGTGAATATTTTAATTAGACACAATAAAATTAGGATAAAGATAATTATAACAGCACGCAACATCAAACATAAAAATAATCGTAAATGATTTCACACTCACAGCCCCACACTAATTTCGATTACTTGTGTCGTGCTGAAAACACTCACATCATACACAATTAGGGCTGTGTCCGGGATTCCCCGGTTTTGTTCTAGTTAAGAGGGAGTTCGGGGTCTGTCCGGAAGGGGTTCCCGAAAAGTGTCCGAGTAAAAACCGGACACTTTTTGTGTCAGGGGAATCCGGAATAATTTATATAAAAAGATTAAATTATCACAAATTTCAATTAAAAAATAATTCATAATCGTAAGCTTCATCAAAAATAATGTATATTATTTATATATCAAAATCAAGTATAAATTTAAGACTAGCTGAGTAGCTTTAGCTTAGCTTTTTAGCTGACTTTTATACATTTCTAGCCAGATTACCTAAAAAAAAAACAATTTCACCCGAATGTCCGGGGTTTTTAAAGTTTTTATCCGGCGTCAGCAAATTAGATGAATCATACCCAGAACAAGAAACCAAAATAATTAATTTATGGTTCAAATTTTTCATTTTCGCAAACTACATAGTTAATCGTCCGTTACCCACACGATGTTGAAGGTTAATTAAAAAAAACCCATTGCAATTTGGTTACTATATTATATTTAAAGTTCACGCAATAAAGCATTTAATTTTAATCAACTACTGAATCTAAGTTCGTCTCTAATAAAGATTTGGAGTACAATCCATAAGAATAGTCTTATCTTTATTTTATATAATTCTTATATACGTACGTGTATGTGACCGAACTCCTCCAAAGCGTCTGGACCTAGATTGAAGATTTTTTGTGTGTGTTCAGGTGGATTCAAGAATAGTTTTGATTCAAGAAAAAAAATATGCAAAATTAAATCATTTTCTCATGGAATACGTAACAGACTTAGTGAGAAGACTTAAAAGAACTAAACCATTTGATCTTGTGTAATGTTAGTATACATTAGTGAAATATATAGTGAGAGTGCTGCAAAAAAACATATGAACAAAGTGTCTTACCTTTAAATAGAGACATTAAGAAAATTGTTAATGGACACATTTTTAGTAATAGCAATGTAGCAGTTAATGTTAAAGTTAAATTACTGATTAGCCATAGTTAAGCTAGATTGAAAAATAGGGCACTTTGTAAGAGGTACTCTAGAAGTAAAAAAATATGGAATACGTCACTCTGATTTGGTAAAGTACTAGGCAACCATAAACATAAAAGAGGTAAAATGCTTTTTTTCTTAATATGCTATGCATGGCCGAGTGTAGCTGGTATTCTTGAGCCATATAAATATATTATCAGCATAAAAGCATCGCTAGGCGTTGGCCAAAACGCAGTCTCAATTCATTTCCCACTAAATTTCTTCTTCGAACATGGAAGCACAGTGTTTATTTTAAGTTATAATGGTTATAGCATTAACATTATTAGCAATAAATAGTGGCCAGGGTGCTTAAACACGCGTTAACGTAATGGTTAACGTTAAACGCTAATGTGGTTAGTTATGGTTTAATAAATCGCTACTGTTATGACCTTTTTATGGTGTCCTAGACTTTAAAAAAACTGTGATCGTTAAGTTTTTAACTTGGGTATGTGAAAGATGTTTCATGTGGGGTCTAACCCTTAATGTCTTAGAAAAGGACAGAAAATAATTCATTCTTATTGTACAAGTATGTGTATGACTAATATATTTAATACACTTGAATGGTTCACTCCCGTTACATCGTTCTAAACAAAATCCTCTCCGCCCAAAGGTTGTGTGGAAGAGATCCCTGTTAGCGATAAGACAGGGAATTTATTTATTTATCATGTTTTTTTAAGGTGTGTCAATAAAGAGTTATTTATGTATCTATCATATTATAGCGATATTTTTTTGCTTTTCGAGGCCTACAAAATCTTCACTATAACCATGCAATTTTCTTTTAATATCCATAATTTATTTTAGTTAAAAAGAAAGAATTTGTTTTTCTTTTAATTAATATTAAACTAAAACTTAATTTTATTGTTGATAATTTAATTCTACTAGTCTAAATGTTTTAAACCTTTGATAATTCAGACAATTAGGATTGAAATTTAGAATGAAACATTAATGCAAAAGAGACACATTTAAAATGCGTGAATTTTCAGCTGTGCCTTTTTCGTAATCATGATTCATACAATACTGAATTAGCGATTATAAAGCATTACGTTTTATTATATTTAATAATAATCAGAATAATGTTATGAACTAAAATTATCGCATACTTGACTCATGATCAGAATAAGAACAGTGTACCCCCAAATAGCAACGTTTGCAACTATTGGACTTCGAAATCAGACGAAAATGTAACATTTGGCGTTTACACTATCCTTAATTCTCTCTTTCCTAATTCCGGTCGAATAATTCATATTTTTACTGTAATTGACATAGCTGTTATAAAGTCCAATGTTACAAGATGAATAAATGATAATTTATTTTTGATTTATAAATAATAAATAGTTATGGGTTCGTCTTAGAACATGGATAACATTTTGACGCATTTTTACGACCATATTAATGCTACATTAAATAATTGGTATCACTATCTTTCTAATCTAACAACATATTATTTTACTATTTCCTATGACATAACATTAATATGCCAAGTATTAACCCTAAGAAAACGTTTTACACTTTAGCGTTTTATAGTGAGTCGTGGTGGTCTTCTTAACATTGTTTTTAATGGCCATTATATGACCAATTAAATTCTGGCGGAACGACGGACGCAGGAATAGTCGCGTCGTGTATGGCTAGCTTTATTTCATAGAGTAATGACAGTGGCGCATCGGTAATTAAATTCCTAAACGGGCTGTTATATCGTTCGTGTAAAACGTACATTACAATTTTTAATAGGCTCATTACTCACGATCTTTAGGATTTGCACGCAAATTCTAATGAAACCTTGGATCTCGCATATATCCTCGTATCAAAATGTTGTTAGGTTAAAAGATTTTTGTTGTTTTCATGTAAGATTTTCCAATCCATAGAAATCCACTGTTGGATACGATTTCTATTGTTATCTAAAATGTTTTGGCATATTATATTTATATCGCATTACTTACTTGACGCAGTGTGCAGGTCTCTCCCCACTGCGCTGGTTTAGTTTCCCGCTGGGAACATATTTTTCCTTCCCAATAGATGTAGGTACATGTTCCAGTACCCACGATACTAAGCCTTTGAATTTAATTTTTAACTTAACTTTTCGATCTTTGCCATATTTATTACTAGCAGTGCCTCGCGGCTTCGCCCGCGTTAATAAAGTAATAAAAGACTATTCCGGAATCTAAACTTTATACATTTAAAATTTCATCAACATCGGTTTATTCGTTACGGAGATACGTGGTAACTAACATTCACACACACACACATACAAACTTTCATTATTAGTAAGATATTTGTATTTCGCAAATAAGTATATCCTTTAGGTTAAATTTCCAATTATTTTGATTATATCCTCAAGTAAATATTGTCCATATTATTTTATATTTTATTTTGGTCCCATTTGACTAATATAATAACATGTTTTGATTTAAACTATTTAAGATTTAAAACGAATATCATAATTTTACCTCTTCTTGAAATTTACTACAAATATATTATACTAGCCGTGCCCCGCGGCTTCGCCCGCTAAAATCAAATTCAAAAGTAGCCTATGTGTTAATCCTAGGTATAAGCTATGTTCATTCCTCCATGTCATTAAATTTCATCCAAATCCGTTCAGCCGTTAAAGTGTGAAGAGGGAACAAACATACTTACACACTTGCACACTTACACACAAACTTTCGGATTTATAATATTAGTAGGATAGAGGTTCTCAACTTAAGGAGACATATATATTTTTTTATGATGTATTAATACATAATTGAAAACGTTTGTGTTTTAAATAAAACAAAAACGTTTTCAGAGTGACATCCCCACACTTAGTTCGAATACTTCTTTTAGTGGTGCTGGAAACATTCACATCACACACACAATCGCAACCAACTACGCCATCGGGCAGTTGGTGGTAGTTGATAAAGATCATCTTTATCAAGAGATGAAGACTATCTAAGTCAGCATGTCTAGACTCTAGAGACGTCAATGTCACGTAGTGTAAACTATATCACATTGTTATCGTCAACAATAATAATAGATAGCTTTTAAACTTGTCGCCTAATGATTTCCGTGTAGTTTTGTAAACACAGTGAAACAAAACATTTGATATCATATAGGAAATTGCCAATAATAGAAAGGTGACTTGATTAAGTAATCAACTGTTCACATAGCTTCACGATAAGAACGTATAGGCTAAAGTGACAGTTTGAATATAAACACCACATTCTGTCAATTAGACTATAATGTCAAAATAAGAATCTGTCAAATGTCAACATTAACTAACAAAAGTTCACTTACTTGTGTTGCTTCACAGGCGTCGTAGACGGCGTCGGCCTCTTCTCTTCTTTGATAGTGCTATTGTTCATCTTCGACGTCAGTCTCTTTAGCACGTCATCCATAGACCGCTTGTGCGGCGGTGCCAACGACAACGCACTGTTGTGGTTCAACAACGAGTTGTTGTTGTTGCACAGTCCCAAAACCTTCGCCTCGGCTCCTGGACTACTGCATTCCGAGGATCCTCGACGCCGCGACTGTAGGTCATTCACTTGATGAAGACTTAAAAAAGACGATGGGACTAGAAGGTTATTTGTCATTTCTAACGATTGATCGAATCTTTGCTTCTTCGTTGGCTGCTCTTCTTCAAATGTATCTTCCTCACTGATTGATGTTCGAGTAGAGGAACTTGGGGAAAACTTGTAGTAGTTCTGGTGGTCTGTATCGTCTGACTCCAGGTGGTCAAAGTCTTGGGGGGCCGGGCCCGGTTCTGATTTCACGGTTTCAGCAGCACCTTCTTGCAATTTCGACGGTGGCGACTTTCTTTTAGATGACATGTTTCTGTCGACAATAGAAAAAATATTATTAGTTACAATTAAAATTACTTTTAAAATGTAAATAGCTGTAACATTTCAGAAACCTTAAGAAACATATATATATCACTGTATCATTAGAAGATTAGATTTGTTTCGTCAAACAGATCAATAGCACCCAAAAACATCTATCCAAACACCGATCGAAATCTCGGGTCAGACGTCAAACGTATTTGTCACCCAAACACCCCGACTAGTTGCGAAACTCGCTTCGTTAAAGCACCTAATTGGGCTCTACTAATTGTACTAATTGCAGTACTGCCTTCTTTGGACACGAGAAACTGTGATAGTTTGGGAATTCAGTGCAAATTGTGGGACACAACGCACGCACACTAAAGCAAATACATTAGCTAAGTTGGGCTATGACGGCTATGCACTTACTCATGGTGTAAGAGACAAGAGAAAGAGTAAAGCTAAATGTGTAATTCCAAGTAGGAAAACTTATAAATTTGATGCAGACGAAAAAAATTTGTTCTCAACTTCTTTGTTCATGGCTGTATTGACAATAAAATAAACACCGACAAAGTCGTGGAAACAAAAAAGCGCAACGAAGTTGCGTAAGGGTCAGCAAATAATAGACAAAATTAAGATTGTGATTACATATTTATTAATAATTTGCTGTGATTAAATAACTTAAGATTCCACTACTGTTACTATTATTCTGTCCTTAAGGTGTTTAAACCAGCTAATGATGCAAGACCCCCCGTACTGCTTACACTTCCTATCTGATGTCCCGTTTTGGTGAGAAACCATGCGGTGAGGTGGCTCTGGTATGGCCGGTGGATTCCTGCTTGTGTAGACATCACGTCTCCTTTAAGTTATTTGATTGGTCAATTCCGTGTTAATTTCTGATTTCTAAACCCCTTTTCTGTATGCTTTGATTGAGCAGTTATCGAGCTGTTATTATAGTTCTGTAATTTTATTTTACGTCTCACTAATTTTATTCTTTCTATTGGTATACATTTTAGCGCCCGTCCTTCTTGAATTATTACTCTTTTTCTAAGTAACATATCTTGTAATTAATTATTGTTTCTATTACAAAATTCAGTACTAAATTCATGACTAAAGCTGATGTGATGTACCAGCCGTTTTATAGAAATATCTACAGATTGGTAGATAGGTATCTAAATGTTAATTCAAATGGGAGATTGGGACTTCATTGGTTGTGCTAACAAACGAATCTCAACGTCTGGAGATCTGCTTTGAAGTATGTTTGTCTTCTGATGTGAGGATCGAGTTGATTATAGACGCGGTATTACAGTATACTATCTACGATCAACATGACTGATGTGATTCACGCACACATGCAGAGATGTCTACAAAATATATTGGCTTAGGCCGCCATAGACTATTTTTGTTTCAGTGCTCATTTGATTCCATTTGGTTTCTGCCTGAATCGCCATCCATGAGCTAATGTAACAACAAAAATGCATAAAAAAACACAAATAACAATGGCGCTCTTATGGAAGACTTATCGATTGTAATTTAATCAACAACAATAAGCTAGTCAGTAAGGACAAATTATTAACTGGGTTCCGATTTTTGATCCATTAGCCATAAAACATCCACCGTTGTTTATTTATTCATTGATATAAGGACGGCCCACTAGTTTACACGGGAAATTACTATAACATGACTACGTTGTGGTATTATATAGACACAGCAATAAGCATCGGCGTCTAATCAAGCAGCAGGAAAGTACCTAATTGAGAGGTATAGCTGCTTATTTAAATCAATGTTATAACAATACGACCCAGTTGGCGCAGTGGACAGGTCTCCGCCCTCTACGCCGTGGGTCCTGGGTTCGATTCAGTATTTCAGTATTTTATTGTTTGCACTAAATTCGTATTAAATTAAGATACAATTGCTCTAGAACATTCCCGGCAGGAGCACAAATTCCTTTCCAAGGGATATTTGTGCTTCTGGTTCTGGGTGGGTTTCCGGCACCCACGATACAAGTCTTTCAACTTAGTGTGTAGCTGTGAGTGTGAATGCGTTTGTTTGTTTTAACACTTATTGCAAGAACATGCTTGAATTGGTTTCAAAATCTTTTAAGTTCACGAAATGAGTTTTCAGTATAAGCTAATACGTCGATGATTTAGGTTTTATTCATTAGATTTGTTCGATCGATTTTGATTAAGAAAACAATCATCATCTTAAATTATTGTGTGATGTTTATTTTTGTTGCTTCGTTTTGTTTCTATTTATATGCATCGCCATTCTCTTCAACTTTTTTTAAAATTCTTGATAGGCTAGCATTTGCCAACAATCTCACTATCCAACTCTACTCTTTTCAACGTCATACCTTACTTTTTTCATTTAACTGACTCTATAGCTCATCTTTGGTTCTCTATATTTCCTTTTTCTACATTGTTTTCTATTTTTTCTTCAATAATGTTTAGCAATCATTTCGTAGAATACAGCAATTCATCTTTCCTCTGTTCTACTTTGAAACTGTATCTAAAAACATTGCGTGATTTGTGTTTACTTAAATTTAATATCTCTACTGATTGAACGTTTTAAAATATCTCCTTTGTAACTATTTACTCAACATTGTTTATGTTGAAAACAAGTTCACGTCTGTAAAGTTGGATAGTCGGTAAGTAAATAAAAGTTGGTGCCGTTCGTAGCTTTGTAGATTATTAGCTTTAGCGTCAGATAATTTTTATTTATCAAGTACCTGATAAATGCAGAAAATTTTTCATAAATCTTTTGATAACTTGATGTGAAAATAGAATAATTAATATTTCATTAAGATGTACTTGCGTTATCGCATTTGTAGATAGTTTACCCATCAAGTCTTTGTTCCCCGAACGGTATCGAACAGTATAATCTGGGAGTCTTCAAGTCAAGAGTGAATAGGTACCTTCTAGGCAAGCATGTTACATCTTCGGTCGCATCATCACTTTCCATCAGGTAAGATTGTGGACAAACGCTTGCCTATCAGACATTAAAAAAAACAAGTTTGGACTCATATTTTATTGCAATAAAAACATAAATATTAACGCTTTCATACGCACAACCCCACATTACGTTTGATGACTGGTGTCGTGGGTGCTGGAAAAATTCACATCACACACACACAATCACACCCAGAACAAGAACCGCAAATTGCTCACGAGGAGAAATATTGAGTTTTCACCGGGAATCGAACCAGATTAGAAGGCGTACGGCGTACCAAGTAAGCCAACGGACAGTTTGATATTATTCGTGCTGTTCTTACGATTTGGTTATTAGCGAAGTGAGTGTTTTTAGTATTTTCAAGCTATGTAGAGCTAACAAATTTATTTGATTTACACAGCCAAGTGCTCTAATACACAATTTTCGATATGTCTAGCGCTATCAAAAACCTTTAAACCCTTTGAAACCAACAACATAGTACAAATATTGATTTTGATAATGTCAAATACTGGGTCAATAGGTTTCAATACTAACTCATTCACATACTTACCACCAGGTATCTATAAAACTGTCTCTCCGGCAAGAGAGCAGCTCAAATTGAGTTAGGCACCCTTGTCTAGACAAAGGGACGTTTTAGAGCTATCCGAGAAAACATGAAGTGATAATCGAAAAGTATTTTGCATGAGTGGTCATTTACAGTTTGTTATTTTTATGATGGAAAGTGAAGATGCACACGAAGATGTAGCATGCTTGCCTAGAAGACTTACTCTAGTCTTGAAGATTCCCAGATTATACCGTTCAGGTAACAAAGACGCGGGCAATGAGTTCCACTCCTTCAGTTCGAAGTTTTTATAGTAATATTTTTCTCCTATTTCCGGGTAAATTAACATTAAATTTAGGAGTAGTTTCATCTATGTATTTCTATACAAAATTTAAAATTATTATTATCATAGGCCCCATATAGGAACTCATGAAAGTTGATGACTCTACTGCCAGATTCGCCAAATATACAGCCATCGAGAAGAATCTGGCAAGATGAACCCTAATTATTTCTTCTTTGTTAACCTGGCTCATATCGAAAAAATTAACGCATTCACATTTAAAGCTCCACACTAAGTTCAAAGACTTGTATCTTGGGTGCCAGCATTGCGTAACACACAAATCACACCCGAACCAAAAGAACACATGTTCTTTCGTTGAGGAAAATTGTGCTCCGATGATTCGAATTTAGAACCCACGGCGCAACCAAAGGCAGAAGATTTTCCCACTGCGCCAACAGGGCTGTCTCTTAGAAAGTGATAAAAGATTTTAATTGAGGCATGATTTGTAATGATTAAAAGTAAAACAAAACACTCAGTCAACAAGTATTATAATATATTTATTTATGTTAGAGTATTAAATCCAGAAACCGATTATCCAACATCATTCATGTCACTATCCCTCCATAGTTTCACAATACCAACATCCATATATCGCCAATTCATTCAAAAAACACTTCTATTCTACGGTCGATAAGGTTTGTATAAACTGAGTGGACTATTTGGCAAATTGTACCTAACTATTAATTTCCTTTTCATTACGAGTACAATGACGTCAAGCGGCGGGAACAATATGGCGGATTGGCGCGAAAATTTACAGGTCAATAAGGTTGTTTATTTTTGGATTATTTGGGCTAAAGTCATGGAATTAAAACTTCGTACCTTGCTATATTACCCACTTTATAGCTGGCGTTGTTGGAATGGCGTTTGCCTTCTAAGCAGCGGGTATCGGTTTCGATTCCCGATGGGAACACAAATTTTCTCCTCAAGATAAATTTGTGCTTCTGGTTCTGGGCATGTTTCCGGCATCCACGATATAAGTCTTTGAGCTTAGCGTGAGGGACTGTTAGTGAGAAAACGTTTATGTTTCTATGGTTTAATGATCGTGTGCAAAACATTTATAAACATCTAATTATAGTACCTACTTACCTGATATTAAAAAATAAAGTCAAAATCCAAACCACTGTGGATTTTCCGAACCCGTCAAAATATTAGTAGTGTTAAATGGGGCACAGCTGATGTCAATTTCGAAATGTAGGGGACTGTGAACAATGACATAACCGAATTGAAGGCAAATTGTTTTCGCTAAATACGGACCTCCCCTAGCGACTTTTCCAATTGTCTTGACTCCATTCGATGACAGATGTTAGATTTAGGGAAATCTTAGAAAATGTACTAGAACGTTTTAAATTATTGTCACAATCGCAGCCCCGTACTAAGTTCAAAGACTTGTATTCGGGGAGCTGGACACGTTCACATCATACCAAAACCAGAAGCACAATTTTCCATTGGCGAAGAAAATTGAGCCGGGAATCAAAACCCTAGTGAGCAAAGAATTATCCACTGTGTCACACGGTCGATAAGTATCACACGTTATGTATTATTTTGTTCTCGTAATTAAACTAAGATCTAGATACCATCTACGACATAATGTCTAATCTATTAAGCTGTTTTCATAGAAACCTCATAATACTCTTTCACATACTCAAAATATTCGAATTAATGTAATTACCATGGTATAGTTTATGCGCTGTAGTATATGCTCGTATAACGATTAAATCGTAACCTCTAATATATCTCGAATTTAAAGTAATGAATAAAAATAGCCCCCTATCAACACATGCATCGCTTATTAAAAAGCTCTCGTTAGATATTCTTACTAAAGAACCATTCGAAACAAACATAAATATCCGCAATCATAACTGAATAAAGTAAATAGTGGAAGATTTGATTGAAATCGCCGCGCAATTTCTTGACTGAGATGTTAACTGACTTCTAATTTATACGACATATTAACACGTACATCCGCTTAATTAATCACCGACGGACGTCCAAGTAATTCTATCGAATGCCTAGCTCCGTTCTATTAGGGGAAGGAAATTGCTGACGCCCCGTCTTAGATAAACGGCTAAGGTCTCCGAGATGATCTTCGATATCTGCAGTATCTATTAGCTAAGGGTTCTCCTAAGCTGGAAAGCAATGATGATACAGATGTATCAGAGGATATGAGAGATATTTTTGGATATATAGATGAGATTACAGAATAGGATCCAAAAGAAAATAAGATATTTGGCTAAATTAAAAGTACAAGATCGATTCAAAACGATATAAGCTTTGGTATTATTTAATCCGTCACTCACAGATAGATATATAGATAGATACATCTTTATTTGCACACCAAAAGAGAGCACTTACAAAGAAATCTTAAATATAACATAGGACCACAAAGCACACACGTATGATTGTCGGAGACAAATGCTCCAACCAGGTTTCGGACATAATACTCGTACGATGTCCTTCTGGGAGCTACGGTTTGAAGCTAGACGCGTCTGAATAGATATGTGAAAAACTTGGTCGGAGCAATTTTCTTCGATAATAATAAGTGAGTGATAAGAAAGTTTAAATATTGTAATAAAAATTAATAACTCTCACGATAGTTTTTATACCAAGTACGTAAGCTTTGTAAAGTAGAGAATAGGAGTATTTTGAATTATATAGAGTTATTTCAGTAAACGAATACAAATTATAAATGTGAAAAAGAATCTTTTGAATACAGAAGCTATTAAAAACATGAGTTCGTATTCTGAGGTAAATCAAAAACAAGCTTCGTACATAATTTCATATTCCGTGCACTCCTAATAAAAACAACAAATTGCCTGTCTCTTAAAAGAAATACCATTTCAATAAAGCAGAGAGCTTGTGCAAATCCAATAACCATAACAAGACCTGTCGCAACAGTTCACAATGAAAAATAAAAATTAAATACAAATATTGGGAGCGGTGGTAATTCAATAAGAGAAAACACTTTTCTTCCTTTGGAAATATCTTACGGCGGAGGAATTTCTTCTGGACCGGTTACTGAATTATTCGTATTCTATAATAAGTTTATTCACAATAAGATGGAGATTTCGTTGCGCTCAGGAAAATAAAGTTACGTTGCTTTATCTCTATTTTTAATATAAGCTTGGATTTCTTGAACATTTTCTATATTGAATTTGATTGATCGATAATAAACTTGGTTGGATTTTTAAATTTAGCTGAGTATAATATTTATAATTGAATACTAACCTAAAATAAAGAAAATAAAATGCTTTTTCTCTAAACAACATCCAAAAAAATATTGTGTTTGGTTTCTTAATTTTGAAAGTACCCGTACGTTTTCGTACTATCTTAATTCGGCGCAGTGAACCAAAGTCAGTCAGGCCTCCGACACTAAAAGACGCCACTTCTTTCTGTCTAGTGCAACACAAGTACATTTAAATCTAAAACAATTGAATCAATATAAAACGCCGATGTCAGTATTACTAACAAGAGAAATGATTACAAATATAACAATTTCCAAAACCTAAAAGAAAAATACGAAATGACATGTCAAAACAGTGTTGCATTCGTACAATTGGCCTCAATTGACTGAAACGAAGGGGGATGAAATTATCGAAGTCAAATTACAAGAAAACTCTCCATACAAAAAATATAGCAAATATAATATTGACGAAGATATACCTTACTAGAAACGACACACGATTCCATGATATGGGAGGAGAATTAGCCGCGAAGAAATTTCGAACGCAATAAATAATTAAATTAAAACCTGAGCATTAGCGTATATTGTGAAAATTATATATAAACATTTTGGTGAACGTCAAAACATTCGGTTAGTTGAGAAATCTATGGCAGTACAATTTGTCAACATTAATGCATTAGGGTGTCTAAAATAACGGGACTACTTTGCCGGCCTTCTTTTTGATCTCAAATAAAACTATTCGGATGCAATTATTTTATATGTTTATCGGTATTCTTTGCTAACAGGATGTCAGATAAAATCTTTTTAAAACATGACGATTACAATTTTAGAGATGATATTTTTAGGGAAAATAAAATAATTAAAATATCATGTTCTGTGAATGATTTACTCTGAGACAAGGTACAACATTTAAATTAGGATGTTTATTTAAATAGCGTAGGGGCATCTAGAAAGAATGTAATCATTGTACAGAACATTTTCTTGTGACTGACAATGGGGGAAATTACCCATCGGGTGCGCGACGACGCGAGCCAAGTGGGCGTTTGATAGGAAACTATGGAGAAGGATTTCATACTCACTGTAAGTACATTATTATTGATAGGTATTTTATAGCATGCAAAATTAATTATATATTCTGTATGCACCTAATTAAGTTATTATGGTATTATCTATCTCTGCCTCCAGTTCGCTCGAAGTGGTATGCGTCTACGTTTATTATCCGTACGGCGAAGGAGCGGGACTCATTGCCCGAGTTCTTGTTTCCTGAACGACATCTGGGAGTATTCTAAAGTGAATAGGTATTCTCTAGGCGAGCATGCTATATCTTAGGCCGCATCTTCACTTTCCATCAGGTGAGATGCTTGTCAAATGCTTGTCTATATAGCATACTAAAGACGTTGATGTGCTTGTTGGCTACGCCTGCTTTGATCAGAATAAGGTTAATCTTCCATTCCAAGTACAATAATGTCAATACATGTCATATTTTTATTAATATCTATGCAGCTGTTGCATTGTAAAGATACCTCATGTCAAACAAACTTCGAAATAGATTTATTAAAGTAAGTACTTATATTAACATTGAACAATTTGTATTTAAATATTTTGTAGTTTGTTTTTACTGACGTAGCTTATTTCATATTGTCAAATCACATCGTTATATTGCATATTTGTTGGAAAAGCTGTTGCTAATCACTAAGAGGTGTGCCGGCAGGTATCTTTAGGACCTTTAAGATTCCACCAAACCAACTTCCCTTCTACCAAATCATTTCTTATCAACAGGTGAGATAATGGTTAAACGATTGCCTAAAAATAAAACAATGCGTGTCGTAAAGACACATAATAGAAGAAGTATTACAGGGAAACATTATTCATCACAGTGTTTACAAATACAAATATATTTATTTCTCAAAATGATAACAGTTGCACCATTTTAGACAATAACATTTAGTTTAATACTGGTTTTATAGGGTTTTACAGATGCATGAATACCAGAATAATCCCTGCACTAAGGACCATATTTTTTTTACTCCACTAAGTTTCGTCACACGAAAAGGTTACGGATCATAATTTCAAAGCCATACCATAAAAAAATTACTTCAATAAAAGAAAATTAAAACGTAACCTCGCTCCATCAAAAGCGTCTTCCACTCTTACCATTCCCTGAACCACCCTTACGAAATGAGACATTATGATTACACGGCAACAAACAATACTTTAATACAGCGTGAACAATGTGCCAATCAACCGGGAGGCGCTTTGTTCTGCTAGATTGCGATTAAGGATTCGAGGGCATTGTGTGACGACGCTTAACATATGAAGGCTTCCTCCATACATTTGTATTAATTGTTGCTCTTACATACAGAACTCTTAAGCTTATTCCCCTTGGCCGTAATTGTTGCTCTTCCATACAGAACTCTCTTAAGCTTATTCCCCTTCGCCAATCGCTGTTTTTCTTGGCGGACCACCATCCTACCTGATGGTAAGCGACGATGTGGTCGACGATGAAGCAAGCTTGCGTAGAAGCTTGCCTAGAAGATACCTATTTACTCGCGACTTGAAGACTCCCATATTGTACTTATCAGGAAACACCGACTCTGGTAAGGAGTTCCATTCCTTTGCGGTTCGCACAATGGGTGTGGAGAAAAAACGCTTCGTGCGCATTTGTGGAATGACCACCAGTAATTTTTTGATTATCCAGTTGGACAGTTGCGCCGTGGATCCTGTTGTCTGTGTCGCCTGTTTTCGATTCCCGGCAGGAGCACAATTTTTATTTCCAAGGGACATTAATTGTGCTTCTGATTCTGGGAGTCCTATGTGTAGTAAGTTAATTGATTTTTGTTTATATAGCATTAGCCATGCTAGGCAGAACTATAGTAGTAAATTTAGAAAGGAAAAAAGGTCGACAGATAATTTTTTCTTTCTATATTTACTACTTTAATATGTAAATGTTTCCTGCACCCCCCGGCGGTTACCGGCGGTAGTGGCTTTGTCAACTTAGTGCGGGGCTGTGAGTGCGAAAGCGGTTATTTTCATGTTTATTTACCTTGCTAATAGTTTAAAAGGTAATTTTACAATCGGATTCAACTCTCGGAACAGCCTATAAAATCACAGGTCCCAAAAAAACTTTGCAAACAAAGTAGACGTTTCAATGAAAATTCGCAACATTCTCAATTCGTTCGTTTTCATTCATTGACCTAAGGACGTGTACACAATGGGGGCTCTCATCAACCTCTCTTGTTTAGGGAAAATAGCCGGTGAGTTACCGTCTGTATACGCCCTAATTGTTGACTGCATCTTCGGTGCACAAAAATATGGGTGAGATGAAAATGTTGGAATTTTTTTGAAACATAATGATACTTTGATATAGCTTCTTTGTGGATCATACAAGCACATTCTAATATTATGATGTTGCAAAAGAAATCAATTTGGTGTAGTATTACACACAAGGATTTAGTTTAAAATTCTCAAGACAGACGGAAGAAATACCAGATTCTTTATTTTGACCATCAGGAACGCCTACCTTTGAGCAATTTTAGGCCTTATTTGCTATGTCTTTGGGACTATCATATTGATCACAAAAGTCAACGATGTTTAGGGCCTTTTTTGCCGCAAAAGTGAAAAACGGCTTAATTTCGAATTATTTTCCAAAACTTGTGATTCTTCAATCGTGGTTTAATGGTGGATTATTAACCGATGGTTTAGATCCAATGGAATAGAAGTTTTTGCAACGAAAGTTCCTTATCGCGCGTTGCGAAAGGGGGCTAGACGGAAAAAAATAATACCAAAAGTTGTAACGACACTTTTTGCTATAGTTGTAAGCCATACCACGTTCTCGTCCGATCACCGAAGCTAAGCAACGTCGGGCACGGTCAGTACTTGGATGGGTGACCGCCTGGGAACACCGCGTGATGTTGGTTTTTGCATGTTTCTTTTAATTTTGGAACGAAAGTTCTTTATCGCGCGTTGCGAAAGGGGGCTAGACGGAAATTGAACTTCGTTCCATTCGGGTGTCCCTTGACACCTCTCAAGTTTTTTTTTATGCAGAGCAGGCAAGCATTTGACCGCTATCTCACATGATGGAAAGTGATGATGCGGCCAAAGATAGAACATGCTTGCCTAGAAGATACCTATTCACTCGAGACTTGAAGACTCCCAGATTATACCGTTCAGGGAACAAAAACGCAGGCAATGAGTTCCACTCCTTCGCTGTACGGATGATGAACGTAGAAGCGAAACCCTTCGAGCGAAATAGAGGTATGTCGACCATAAATAGATGACGTTTGATAGTTTGTCTTGTTGGTAAAAAGTGCATGGTGTAATTAACTCATGTAATTCCTGAAGAAGAAGTTTTAATAAAGATTCCACCACTTATATCCACATATATCCATATATGTATACACATATACCCTATATTATGGCTTCATTGACTGGACCTATCGATCACTTGATTTTGATTGGTTACTAGAACTACTAATAATAGAATAACTAGTAATAATACGCATGAAATATTTATTATTTGACAAATAGTTTTGCTAAATTCTTTAAAATTGAGAACCCAAACTTTTAAAATGGTGTGAGTATTATTTGGTAAATCACTGTAACTTTTGAGTATTTTTTCACACACTGTACCTAGTTTCAAGTTTATCTAAAATAAATAAATGTTTTATCACTGTATAAGTTACAATGATAAGTGTAACTTATACAGTGATAAAATTAAACGTTCCCCCAGTGTCTAAATTAGCTAGAAACAAAACGCAATTTGAATCCAATTCTCACCGCATTTACAATTTTCTAGTGGCACTCAGAAAGTTCCACTTGTTTTCAAATTGTTTGACTATTTCCATACTATTTCCAAGTTTCCCATTTTGTTACGTTTTGCAATCAAGTTTAGGGGTATTAAGTGCTCAAGTAGCGGAGAATTTACCTGGATATTGTGTATTTTGTTTCGCGGAATTTCGCTTCTAGTACATGAGAATAATTTGTCTAGCTATTAATGTAAGTTGATGGCTTCGGATTAAAAACTATTTTAATATTTTAATAAAATTTTAATAATAATTCACCAAGTTGTTTTTTGTACGGGCCGTTCAATAAACTGAAGTGGTGTGAACATTACTAAAAATCTAAAACAAAAAAATATTTGAAGTTTAAAGACAGAGAGCACAATCTACAAATAAACCGAGAAATTTGGCTCCTGTAGTTTTTAAATAAGATCCTACCTAAAAAGTAATTAAAATCTGACAGATAGTAACATTTGTATAAATTAAATCTTCAATCGGAATCGTATAAAACAGAAGCAACTAATTTATTCGTCACAATGTTTACCCACTCCCCTTTTTATCTCAGAGCAAACAAGTGCGCATCCTTTGACGTCGCTACACAAACAATTGTCCAAATCATAAACAATGGTTTACATCGCAAATATTATCTGTACAGTATCCCTACGCATAATGAACCATTCATACTGCCAAACAGTCAACCAACCATATGCAATAATTCCATACACTCAACGCCCAATTCGGAAACGCAACAACCCCATATCGCGTTACAGACGAATCTATATCGAAAATAGATGGCAGTAAAACAGAGAATTAAACGACCATAGTAATAGATGTAAATCCTTGGGCGTCTGACAAAGAACAGAAGCGATTTCACGACATCAAAGCTGAACACGACATATTACGCTTCAAAATAAACACCAGAATAAATACGTCGATGTTTGTTCCGAAATATTCGACGATGGGGTGATCATATTCCAAATTATCTGTTAACATGGGGGTAGTTTAACAAACCCTTTTTGGGCGGGGGATTAATTTGCCGTTTGTGTGTTCAGTTTGTCTCTGCATTGGGATTCGCAATTATTATAAGACTCAATACGAATAAATTGTATATATGTGATACTCGTTCTGTTAGAAAGCTTTGTTAGTATTACGAATTCGACCACGCCAGTTCTTTATCATCATCTTCTTTATTTTTTCCCAATACGTATCAGCACCACATGCTTTTTCTAGATAAGGACTAAGAATTTCAGGTACTGGTTAAAATTTTTGTTAACAAGGGAAATGTCCTTTTTTTTTTTTTTTATTTGTGACAGGCTAGTTTTTGACCACTATCTCACCTGATAGTAAGTGACGATGTGATCGAAGCTGGTAAACACACTAGACCTGGAATACGCAGGCTCTCAAGGATAACTGCCGAAACACCGTACTTCTTGTTTTTTCTTGGTACTTCGAGGTTTTGGGTGTGATTGTGTGTGTGATGTCAACGTTTCCAGCAGCTACAATACAAGTGTTTGAAATAGGTTCGGGGTTGGTATGAAAACGTTTTTAATTTGTGTTGGTCCTTTATCAGAAATAAGAAAGGTTTTTATAAACGCTTTTACACTCACAGCCACACTATGTTCCTAGGCTTGAATCGTGGGTGACGGCAAAAATCACATTACACACACAATCACACACACCAGATATTCTTTAAAAATAAAACCACCGCTGCATAGTAGGCAGACGCACAACCAATTACGCCAGCAGGCAGTTCAATTTTAGGTATAACGTAGTGTTTTTGTGCTTCAAAATATACGAATGCACACAATTCACATTAAAACTTTTCTAACGAACTCAAATTGTCCCGGAGTTTTGCGATCCGGATTCAAAAATGGCAGTCTATAATTTACACATAAAACACATCCTAATGCCGGTACGTGATCACTTATTCGGTCGGCGCACAAAGAGTGAAAAAGCCATCTTCATCTGAAAGCAGACTGATTTAAATACATTATTCTTGTAATAACACCGTCACCGGACGAAGGGTACCCTATTGAAGTTGTAGAATACATTATTTTAATTCGGACCACCTCTTTGTGACCCCATCGCAGGATTAATGGATTCAAAGGTTCTCTTCCGTTCCACAAAGAATAATTTGCTAAGTAAATGAACAGACAATCCTGTTAACAGACTGTTTTGTTTAGAATTTTCGATGTTAGATTAAAGAGTGGCGAAATCGTTGAAAGGGGATGCCTTTGTGAATGATATCTCTGGTTCTCTGTTAATTTTGGAAGGCCAATGAATTAAACACACAGAAAGCTTTCATTATTCGTCTTTGAGCTTTGGATTCGTTTGCCGATGTAAATGAATTATTATCTGCTGATTGACAAGAAGATTGAGCTCTGTTACATTTTTAACAAGTCTAAAGGAGATAGGCAATTATTACACGCTGTTTCTTTTTTTTTAGACTCTTAGTTTATTTAACCCGTTTCATTTATTTCCTCTTAAAAAATAAGAAATCTTCTTGTCTCCGTTTATTTTATAAATCAAGATTGACCCAATACCAAACACACCAAGTTTCTTTATCGTGGTTTTAAATGCTTTCATTTCTTAATTTTACGTCATTCAATGCGAATGCCTGTTTTTTTTTGCTGTATTATTTATTTGATGTAGAAATAATGCACATGATATTAATATGACACCGCTACTGTAAGCTTTTTTGTTTATAGACGAGGTATTTCGTTGCTGATAATTGAATTTCAAGTTCTAGTCTAACCTTTACTCGGGATCCTTTCTGGAAAAGTTATTTATGTCGCAACATATTCAACTTTTGACACAGTTATCCATATATACCCCCAGTTCGCTCGGAGCGTTTCGCTTCTTCGTTTAGCGAAGGAGTGGAACTCATTGCCTGCGTCTTTGTTCCCCGAACGGTATCATCTGGGATATTCAAGTCAAGAGTGAATAGGTGTCTTCTAGGCAAGCATGCTACATCTTCGGCCAAATTTACTTTCCATCAGGCCAATCGAGCAAAAGTTATTTTTGATTCGATCAAAGCCTCAAGGTACAACAGTAGGCATATATAAAGTTACCTAATAAATAGTTATGGTTACCGGTATTTTTTTTCAACATAATCTAAATATATATAACTAAAAGGTGACTGACTGACTGACATAGTGATCTATCAACGCACAGCCCAAACCACTGGACGGATCAGGCTGAAATTTGGCATGCAGGTAGATTTTATGACGTAGGCATCCGCTAAGAAAGGATTTTGATTAATTCTACCCCCAAGGAGATAAAATAGGGGAAGAAAGTATGTTGTACTTCTTAACGCGAGCGAAGCCGCGGGCAAAAGCTAGTTCAATATAAGCTTTGAAAATAAAATTGCTTCAAAGAACGACACAGTCCATTTTATCTTTCGTTGCATTTCTCATACAATCTAGCGGCAATTCCCCCAGAATGCAGAACATAAATATACAGAACACCTAAACTCCATGTCCAGCACTATTTAGATATTGCATCTGCGAATCTAAGCTACGAATAGAGCAATAATCTAAATTGAAATAGGTTGAGGCTAAGATGTACAGAAATGTACCAGTTCAGTATTCATTGAGAATACTGCTATAGAGTACAGAGAATTATTGTTTAATCTCTAGGGGAAAACGGGTTGGAGGGGTGACGCGTCGGTATTTGATCCTACTAATATTATTAATGCGAAAGTTTGTGAGTGTGTAGTTTGAAGAGATAATAAACATACGAAATGTTTGTTACTTCTTCACGCTCAAACGGCTGGACAAATTTTGATAAAATTCTGTTTGAAGATAGCTGACACCCCAGCTGACTATTTGTTAAACCATTAACATATAGGTCACTAATAACGCCGGAATTCCCGCGAGTCCGGGACTTCGGGAGCTACTCGTAGTTGCGAGATTAAGTAAAATATAATTATTATCCAAACAACACTTTGAAGTTGGCATTAAAAAATTTGGATGAAGAATAGAAGTAGACATAGGTATTATAAAATACAGTAATTAGTATTGTTATTCAAGGTGGAAACGCAGCCAGGATTATGTGCGGCCTTCAACCTAATTCACCGCAATATCTTCGGAACCCTCACATTGAATGATTTAAATACTGTCAGATCTTGATTATATTTAAATGGAACCACAAGGTAAGCACCAGCTTTCAAATAATATCATCAAAATCGGTTCACCCAGAAAGAAGTTGTAAAACTGATGAGATGACAACACACATAAAAATACAGGCGAATATAGAACTTCCTCCTTTTTTTAATAAGCAATAGTAACAAATGTTTTTATCAAACCAAGTAAGCATTTTTTCTTTGAAACAAATTGCAATACTTCAACAACCCTGGCCGAAAGGGAAGCTAAGACGATGGCTATACCCCAAGGGGCGGTCACTTATTGTTACATCAGCAATGTCTAGCGACCTTTGGTTAACTTACTGTGTTGGGGAATGTTTCGGGGATAATGTTGGGGATATTGGGGTATTTAAGTTACAGTTTGGGATATATATTTTTGTTTGAAAAAAAAATATGCGCCACCGCTACCGTTTCTTGCAAAGTTCTTCTCGATATGGCTATGTTTGCGAATCTGGCAATTAGTCATTTATTTTCATGAGTATTTACAATATAGATGAACAGTTTTAATATTTGTGTTGGAAATGTTGAAATAAGAAGCATATAAAAATATCTTATATTATACAAAGCGGTTTGCCCTGGGTTTTGCTCGAAATTATGACAATTATAAGGAAATATTTTACAACAGTCTTGTGTCTTTAGTTATTTAATCACTATATTTATGTTCATTGGTAAGGAAAATTTAGAACTGCCGGGAATCGAACCCGGGACCCATGGTGCGGAAAGCAAAGAGTTTCCGACTGCGCCAACTAGATTGGTGTCACAATTTTTCATGCCATTTGAACGCCACATCCGACATGGCTTATCAACATTGTGATAATCGGTTGAAAATTCCACTAAACGGAGTACTCAGATTGATTGTGCATTCCGCGCTACGAGTGTCATCATTTTGTTCAATAAAAAGTATATAGTATAGTATTATATGCAGTGACGAGCGTAATAACTAAGAGAAAACTATGAAATCATTATATGTATAGTATATATATTTATATATGTATAAATAAATACCTATTTACCTTGGTCACGACAACGTGAGAACGACTTTACCGATTTTATTCATATTTTATTTAAGTTTTCTAATACTCTGTAGAAGGTTCTAACGGAAAGAAAAATTAAAAAAATTGTGTAGTAGGTATATTAGAAATTTTATGAAAATTAAAATTTGGAACGGGAAATTGATATCTTTCGGGATTCAAAAAGTACTAGGCAAACATAAAGATGTAAGAGGTAATAAATTAGTCGATAAGTTTATGGTAGGTAATAAGGTACTAGGCAAACATACATTTGAAAGAGGTAAACACTTCTTTACTTGGCATTACAAAAGCATGGCGGGTTAGTTTGTTAAAAAAAATCACAAAAACATTATTAAAATAATAGTCATTATTTACAACAATATTTTACACCTTTTGTGAAAAACTTCAACTCAACAGCATAAACCGAAAATTCTCATCAAAATAATATCGAATCGAATGATTTATATATTATTCATGCGGTACGAAGCCACTACACCTTTGTGAATAATTTAGACGTCAGACGTATTATTTTTGCAAGGGCTGCGGTCTCGATGTTTGTCCTATAAAATATAATAAAAGGGAACGAAACGTTCGGACTTAATCTATGTAGGGAATTTAGATCGTAGATCATCATTTATTCACTTTACATAGCACTTTCTAATAGGTTTGTCAATTACAATTAAAATTTTAACATTCCCCTCATCACTATAATATATATTCTTCTACATAAATTCGAAAGTATTTCTAATTATGTTTGTTTTCTCTTCAGTGCTGTAAAGGCTGATCGGATTTGGATGAAATTTGGAATGTACATAGCTCATACCTACAATTATCAAATTGACAACTTTATAACTTGATAAACGCGGACGAAGGCGCGGCGCACGGCTTGTATTATAATAAAAAACAGATGCATTGGATAATATAACAACAACAGAAAAAGAAACAATAATGAAATATTATAAATACTCAATGTCATAGCAATAAAAAAAAAAGAATTCATCAAGATATAATATTAAAATATATTTTTCAAAAATAAATTGATATAATATGAAAGAAATGAAATGTCAAACTTATTACTACTATTTTTTCTTTGCTTAACAGTGCCAATATTGTTGTATCAACTCCTAAAACTGTTGGACTATACAATTGTATACTAACTCTTACCATTATTGATTATAAATATGTGTTCTCTTAAATAAGCGCTAGTGCTATCAGCGTAGGCAAGGATAAATTATACAAATTACGCATTAGCAGAAATAATAAATCTTCTTTACATCGATTTTGGCAAATAAATTATTGTATTCACACTCTCTCCACACATGAGATTTAAATTAATCAAGACACGTGAAAAGCAAACAATAATGCATTAATTGTCATGGCCCCGGCTACAAATGACATCAAATCAATTCTGAATTCGGGCAGAATGTCGAACTCAGAAGTGGGATTCTGAAATACAGTCGTATTACAATGGCTCAATCTACAAGGCGAGCTTTCTAACTGAATAACATCTGATGTTAGGTTGCGGTGCAAAATTTCACGTTAAGCGAGTTTGATAGTTTCAATTTTATGATATAAAAATTGCTTATGTTCCGTTTCTTTGCTGTTTTGTATATACAATGTCTAATACTACACCAAATGACATACAAGAAAGGAAAGAAAATCACTCCACGTCACGAAACTTATAATTATGTAACTCAAGCACCAGTTTGCTGGCGATATTGTACTTCTGAATCAAATGTTAAGTTTTTCAAATAAGTATATATTAAAAAAAATACTATTATGATTATTTCAATCGCCTCCAAATTAAAAATTGTAACATTATTGTAGCAAATATGTAATTTGTGAGGATATCATGATTTTTAATCTAAATTTAGCTAAAGGTTATGAGAGCATGAATTACCGAAATTGATAAAAGTTACTCCATAATAAAAAAGTTTAAATACAATTTTCACATGCTAATCACTTATCATGATTGTAATTATTGTTTGCTTACTTGAATTTAAATCATTGTTACAGTTTTCTTCCAACAACCCTCTCCCCGCTGTCATTCACACTCCACCTTTCTCAACGCAATCCCACGCCATTATTAACCCTTTCAAGGAGTCACAATCACAATTTGCGGTTGTTTGTCAAGCGTTAACCTTCCTTAACGTTCTAAACATCACGATTAACGTTTTAAAGATTTTCGGTTCATTTGTCGGTTTACTGCGGTTACTTTATGACGGTAAACGACTTGGGAAACTCTTGTTCGCGTTATACAACGTTAACTGTGTAAATGAGGTTTAAGATGCTCTCACAGTTTAGTGGTCTATGGTTGAGGAAGCTATTATGTTAGTGTTATGCGAAACTACATCACATTAACAAGCCAGTATAGAAATAAATGTATTGTGTTCTTGCCTCTTGCTAGTTCCATTCATGCCAACAATAGATAAATTCATTTTATTAGTTGGCTATTGCTTAACCACCATCAAATCGTTTTTCCACTCTGTGGACTTGTCTGAACGCGTATACTCTTCCTGGAGTACTCTTTGTACTTCACTTATTTTCGAAATGTTTTATGGCTTAATTGGGTGCGCAACCGATTCTAAGCAGCATTACTAGGAAATCGTTTTTCTGGTTCTGGGTGTGATGTGAATGTTTCTGGCACCCACGACACAAATCATCGAACTATGTAGGGGACAGTGAGTGTAAAAACTTTTCTGTTCATGTTTATTCACTTCATCTTAAGTCTCAGTGCAGTCGATGATGTAGCTCGTTTGCCTGTACACGGTAAACGCACACATACTATGGACTATATTATGACAGTGTAAAAAACACCTCCCCTTGTCCCTCCAAGCGGGGACTCTTCTCACTACTACATTGCTACTATACAGTAAGCTTTTAAAAATATGGAAGGCAATCTTAATTAAATCAAAGAACTGATCTCAATTTTTAACTTTCATAATCAGAATTTGTTTCTAAAGAATAAACAGCACAAATCGAAAAGAAGCGACACAAATAAATAAACCTAATTAGCTTCCAAAGACGCGATACAAATCTAAAGGCTTTCTCCAGACCTGTTTGATGGCAATAACTGTGAGATGAGGCGGAATAATCGATTCGACAAACAAGAGGGAACGTCTCGATACAATTCGATAGTGGCATTCGAATTAAAATCGATTTCCGTGATGTGCTCACAGCTTTGATATTGTAATACGAAGAGGAGATTAGGATGTGATTGTTCTTTAGCCGTCTAAAGAAGCAAGTGTGTTAATTGAAACTGTTTTAGAGGATATTAAAAAAAAATAGTGACAGTTGCATTATAAAAAAAACACTTCAATAATACTGTTCCGCTGCTATCTCATGTTTTAAATCTACAGCACAAACGATGTCCGAGAAATTCCCCTAAAATATTAATGGAATATTAATAAATCACGAAAATACATGTCGACAACTACAAAGTATATCCTCCCATTCACATATCCTCACATAACTAATAACTCGAAATAAAAGCTTGCCAACAAATATCTGGAAAACATAATGTTATAGCATTCAATCTGAACATCAAAAGGTTGTATGTTTTCATCTATGGTCATTGATTAAGGTCCCTTGTCACTTCAAAGGTCCGAGCGTCTATTGTGAGGCCTTCAATAATATTTCCGTCAGTTCTTCTAGTTTCTATACATACAATATTTCTTGTATGTTCACTAATAACAGTAACGTTAAAAGGTTTATCGTTTGGATTGGGACTTTGATTGTCGTAATAGTAATGAGCATTATTGACAATGATGTGTTAATTTGATAAATTGATGGCTGTGTTACAACAATCTATGACTTTGTTGGGTAATTTTACTCAACTTCAGACCTTTTCATCATTGCTCACTTCACCGTTCTTTCAAATCATCACCATTTCAGAGGAAGTACGTTAAAAGTAAATTATTTCGTTCAATCTTGTTTAACAAAGTAACAATACCAATTTATAGTATTCACATCACATCTTAGTACTGTCTGCAAAACACTTTGTTTTATTGTAAACTCTCTCAGTATGGTTCCGAAGAAAGCATTATCGCAGCATTTGCAGATTTTTTACAAATTTTATGTTTTGGACATCAAAGACAAGTGAAATGTGTGTGCAATAATTGGTCAATGTTAGGACGCAACGACGCATGAACTGTATGCGCAGTGCCAAATTGAAATGGAAAAAATAAGACATTGTTTATAAGACGTCTTATTAACGAGAGATTTATCGTTGACGTGCCTTTTTTAAAGTCTTCAGTTGTTGTTTTAGCGAGTCTTGATTAAATTTGAGTTAACAATGCAGCTCTTGACGTCATATAAATAAGAATTAGCCCAAAAAAGTTATTTAAAACGTAATGTTTTATGCACCGAACCCCGATTGACCTAATGAAAGATTTAGCTAAAGTGCGTTATTTCCCATCTCCTAATCAGTATTAATTGACACAATTCTAAAATATCTTGCTATTGTCTTCATAGAATAATTATTATTATTATAAAGTAATTACAATTAATAATATCTTATATGATAAATTATTACACATTGGTTAGTGACTAAGTATTCTATGATTACAGTTGTTTTCTATGGTTTCTTTCAAAGTACGTTTATATAAGTATATGTTAGTATATTATGTATAGTAACTAAAGTCAGTCTATTTCTTAGATCACGGAAACACTTAATCAAAATCAATGGATTAATAAGCGTTACAGTCAGGCACTTTTCTTTTCACTATGTGCATAAATCACAAGAAATATTCCAATACAAATAGAATGAGATGTTGGCAGCGTCATCAGAACAAAGGCGGAGAGGAATAAAATTATTGAAAACACGCCACCTAGTGACATTTGCGCATACATTGTAGCAACATTGGAAACATCTGAGGAAAATACCGATATATGTATTCATATTTGTTGGGTATTTTATTGTACGGGTGCCAATTAGAATTCAACTGGTTTAAAGTAGTTGATCGGTGTCCAATAAGCATCAAATCTCGTTATAAAAAGTTAGTATATCTGTACCATTTGTAAAATTCAAAATAATACTAGGTGAAATCATATATTGAGACTGTAGTGACGCTAAAGCGATAAACAATTACCACTGCTAGATAGTGGTGAAGATCGGCCTTCTATCGCTATTTTGAATTCTATCACGTGTGAACTTCCTGTATTGAAATCCATGATGGTAATCGTAAAGCTCACCAAGCTAAATCTACCACTGCATGAAAGTTCAGTCGCATCGGTAGCTTTAACACACTCAAGTTTAAATATCTGTCACCAAGCTCCAAAAGTTTGCCGTATTTATCACATCATTGAACGTTAGCATATCAGACACAAAAAAGCTGAGATCAAAGTTTGCATTACAATATTGTAATATCTAGTGCTAAACGTAATTCATCTAGCGATGATGATGTAACACTTAAAGTAGTAAACAAGCTCAAACAATGAAGCACGAAATACTGTTACAATATAAATAGTAATTGTGATAAGACTACACAATAAACTCCTCATAGGAAGCAGGAAAACAATATGATAACATATTTTGCAACTAAAACATTACTCGCTATTGTATTTAGAAGATAATTCTATGTACTTTAAAATGTTTGATAAGGTAGAAAACAATGGCTTTAATTCTTTTGCACGATGGTAAGCGGTCGCGCTGAGTAGTACATAAAACTTTTGAAAAAAAACAGATAAAATGGAGCTTCCTTGTGTTATATAACCTCGCCCTGAGTCGTAGATTCTTATGTCTCATATTATGCTCGGTATTATTATAGGAAACGTTGTTTCTCCAAACAGAAATAGTTCCGTTTTCATACTGCAGTTATGCGGTTGTTCAGCAAAGCGGTGGTCATTCAGGCGGACTCGCAAGAAATCCTACCATCTAGTTAACCTGGCCATCATCTTCTCCTGTCTCTTTCCCTTATTCTAAGAGGAGTCGAAAAAATATCTTTTTACATAATAGGAAGAATGAGGAATTGATTTTCAATAACTCTTGAACTGATGTTGTAATTAAGATGTAGCAGTAATGTAGACAATGAATCTATCATCCTTAAAAAATTTGGTAATCATACCATAACCGACCAGGGAAAAAGACAAAGGGAAAGACGGGAATAGACTTTGATCTTGGTGCTCTAATGTTAAGGATGATACGGCTACATAATCATCGATCTAATAGTTATAGCAATATTCAACCGTGTGTTTCTAGGACTATCAAAGTATCATATTTATTCCGGTTCAATAGGTCTCCGCCAGTTTCGATTAATTTCTTAAGTTATATCACCCGAATTGTTATTAAATGCAACAGTATCGAGAGTAACCTAAATTAACGCACAATTTAATTGATAAACAAGACGAATATGGAAACAATAAAATATTTCAACCACAAAAAGCGGAGAATTATCTACGGGTCACTGATTGTACGAATGTCTGACCCATTTAATAGTTTTGTATATTAAGCACAGTTTCGTTATCAGTCCATTAGCTTAAGATTATCATGCGAATGTGTTTTGGAGACCTTGTTTTTCTGACAATATTCTGCGAGTGTTTAGCTTTTATAGAATCTGTATTTCTAGTGACCTCAGTACCTATAATCAAACATCTTTATGTAACCTTTAGTAATCGTATAGAATTTTGCAATTCCTAAAACTACGTTCCAATTATTCATATTAAGCTAGTCTTAAAATTTCATCATATCTAGCATTTTACAACAGCTCTGTGTCTAGAGGTACAATTATACGTAGCTCAATAAAATTTTATGATGGTGTTAATGGATTTAATTAAATTAATCTAAACATACATAAGACTGATATTTTATAGACTATTAGATAAATACAATATAAAAAATATGCTATTAGAGCATAAACCGAACTTTCGGAAGTTCGGACATACTCTGACCGTTTGTATCTCTCAGATAACCCATTAAATAAGCGGCAGTTAGCAACGCCTATCAATAAAAACTGCGATAAAAGACTTTAACGTTTTACCTTCAGTCAGTTTCGTTCTTATAAGAATACTGTTCACCAACAAAAGCATTGTAAAGAAGATGTAGCATTAGTCTTTGTCGACACCCCAGCACGTGTGTGAGGAATCCGAGCACACCATTATTTGCATACCAACTGGTTCCTATACGATATTAATCAATGGTTTTATTAGTGAACATCAAAGAGTACACACAATGCTAAGATCTCTTATAAGGTCCCTCAGTACTATTGTTACTTTTGTCGGAGGTTGATTTATGAGCGGCCACTGTTGTTGGACCACTGGGTATTGTGTTGTCAGTTTTTGTTTGGGTCTCGCCGACATTGTGTGCTACCCCTTCGGTCCATCTCGGAACCTTTATGCTTGGATCTCACTTTGATGCTTAGATCGTACAATGCCCCGCGAGGCTGTGACTCACTACAGATTTGTAGGTATTAGCATGCATTAAAAGTTCTTGTTTGGAAGTTTATCAAGGTCAGACATTTTAAATGTTAACAACTGGGGTTTAAGAATACGGTGTAAAGCTAAATGTAACGCTTCTTCAAAATAAATACTTTCAAATTATAAAGCATCGTTTCATAATTAGATTATATTCTCTCTATCTAAAAGTATATACTCTGTATTTTCTTGCAATTTAATGAAGATCTATACTCGTAACCGTCGTTTAAACAAACAAGTAGTCTTTTAATTGATTTTCTTAATAAATTTCATACACAATTTCGTTGGGTGATTTAAGTTACAAATAAACCCAAATTGCTCCAAAACATAATCTTTGAAATCCTATTTTCTTTAACCTCTATGTCAAAACATATTGCCGTTCTCGTCTCGTAACCCTTTCTGCCACCATCGAGTCCTTGACCGTCCATTGTTGAATACAAAAGCGCGGCTGCGATTGAGCCCAGCTTGTAATTTCCACGCTTCACTCCACACATTCACGCTTACATCCACTCGCTTCCAAATCATTACGTGCCTTACCTTTGTGTTTGCCCTCATCTTTATAACTAACCAATACTTCATTGTGCGCATCTTATTCATCAACATTCTCAGCTCCCGTACCTTATTTATTGGCTTTGGCTTTGATTTTTTTGACTGTTGTAATGTTTACGTCATCAATACTAATGATTGCAACCGGTAGCACAATAGTTATTGTTACTATTTTAGAATCCACATCGTCATTATATTTAGTTGGCATTTTATTACTTTGGTTGATAACAATAAAATTCTATTGGAAGTCGAAACAGTTTTGTGATGAGTTATGTCGTTTTTACTGACCAATAAACACGTCGATAAGATAAACACGCTGCATCGATTATTTGCTAATTAGATATTCATAAGATTCAAGAATAAGTTTACTACGTAAAATAAATCAATTGATCTTCTAGGAATTCAAATCTGCAATTCAACAGCATTTTAGAAACAAAACTTCTCGTCACATTCTATGTTACGAATAAAATCTATTTCGATGGCAAATTGTTTTGGGAGAGATCATCTGCGCATAAAGTTTTGTCCGTAACCAAAATTGAAGTCATAAAAGTTTCATTATAATCTCAAAGATAGCAGAACAGTCGTATGATTGAGCACTACGGCTGTATAGCGTGCATCACTATCTTAAAATATAAAGGAGCTTATACAACAACTGAGGCGATCAAGAAGTGTGCTAATTTAATACTTCAAGTGGTTATTTACCATCGCACATCACGTTTTACCTTTTCTGTTCGGATCGGCACAACATTTACTCTTTTTGGATTAAGTAAACCATGCATTCCCATGTTGTGAATTTAGCATGGGAAAAAAATAGTAAATTAATATTTTAATTCATGCAGGTAATAAATACGCGCTTATAACCCCAATATTAGCTATTATAGATGTCGTCAAAAAATACATCATAATTATATAATATCCAATAGCTAATTTGGCAAATTAAGCCACCTACTGCTACTAACAATCATTAAAATATTTGTTTCTTATAGGCTTCTTGTTGTGCTCTGCCATTTTTTCGGAGTTTATAATGACGATAAAATAAGTATGAATCTCCTTATGATTCCAGGATTGATTGGTCCACATACTCCGGCAGAAATAGTTACTTTCTAATTTATGATATAAGTGTGAAGTGTGGTTTAGCATTAGGAGGTTTTTTAATTACATAAGTTATTTCTACAAAGTTATTTTTTTATTGATCATATTATTTTTAGTTTTGTTTAATATGTAACTGTAAATATAGCTTAGTTTATTTTTCAAACCCGTTTGATTCTAAGTTATTGTCTAAGGTATGCTAGTCTCAATCGTATTAGTAAAGACAACGACTTTAGATTTGTATTAGCGCGGGGCTTTGATATTGACGAATCGTCAACGTGATATCAGTAAGTTATAATATGTTTGGTAATATTTTAAGTTCCACATTAGAATGAGCAACTGTGAGCACACCTAAAACGATCTGTTTGTCCGTCCATTGAGCAGTATCCTTAACATTCTAAATCTGTAACAATCCAGTCATAAAATATGGCTCCAACAATAAAACAGAAGTGCTCCGTTCTACTTCAACACTGGTTACTCCATGTTCTATGTATGTAGTTTTATGAGCACTGTTTAATTTCATCTGAAACTGCGGACTATCTATTTTTTTTTTCCTTCAAAACCTCTATGACGAGTTTGAATGCTTCTACTACTTCGATAAATGATTAAAATGAAATGCAGTTTTAGGCATTTTCCAAAATCGTGGTTTGTAAATATTATAAGGTCGCCGAAAATAAACTTCACGTGACAAAATTTTCATGATCATTTCGACTTTGCTCTTTCAAACATCTAACGTTAATCAAAAGATACATTATGCTGCATTAAAAATATTGTAACCTAGAACAATAAGAAAGTCGATATCAAAAAGGCAGTCAATTAAAATTATTTACGACCTTTTAAACATACATTGTCTACAAATTCTTACAAAGAGCACAAGAATTTTAACGACACATCGGAGACAATTGAGCAACTTATCATAATTTTAAAGGTTATTAAGAATTTCGTGATAAAAATGAAAATACTACAAAGCAATAGTCATATAGTAAAAAAAACCAAAACATCGTATGTAGCAAACAGTCTGAAACGTATAAATCAAAAGAACAATGTCGTTTAGACGAAAATTACCCTTTATTATTGTTTTTTTTATGAATTATCACCTACATCTGATCTCATTTTCCTTTGAGACGGCACCGGTAGCATCCATCATGGTGTTATTGTTTGAGCATTTGGTATGTGAGAAAGAGACAGAAAATACATTAGTCACGGGTATTCGTTTTGTTTCATGAGAATGGCTCGTTTGTGCGGATTAAGACCTTCGGATGTTGAAAGATGGTCGTGATGATGGATTTTGGGAACATACAAGAGTCAAACTTTGTAAAGCATTCTTTAGTTTAAATTTAATATGAAGCTGCATATAATTTGGACGAGCTGGAAAGTATAATATAAAACCCGGAAATCAAATTACCTAATACTTAATAATCAAGCAATGGTATTTGGTAAATGGCGCGGTTCCCGAGAAAGCGGTCTCGTTTTCGGGTTTTGTTACAGGCTTGAGCTTCCGCTAAAAGCAACATCGTGATGAAATTCACGATGACAGTGCTAGCTACCCTATAGTCGTACAGTTTAGTACCCTTAAGTATTACCTACAGTTTGTCTTTAAGCGTTATATGTACCCGGCAGCTATCCTGGAGACTCAATTACATTCTTGGCATAGTGAATACCACCCTCAAATACATCATCGAACAGGTGAGATGGTGGTCAAACGTTAGCTTATCAGAGGTTGTAAAAAACCGTAATATGTGTAATTTATGGTGTTAAAATAAAAAAACCGAGTAATAAGTTGTAAAGAACTGACATGAGATATTTACTCTTAATTATATAACTACCTTAACATCTGAGCTGGTAAAGATCCATCTTTAAAATTATACACCATGAATAATAATTGATCGCACTAAGGTACTTTACCTTTACCATAAATTCAATTAGCAAGATTGTAATTTGGAACGTACGCTCCAGCATAAAGCTAGTAAATTATGATGTAACAATAATTACCTACTTAGCCAATCAAACTATAATTTCAACAGTATGTTCAGACACCGAACATGTTAGACGTATTACAAAACAGTTTCGTAAGCAATAAAATAATGTTAATAGCCGTAAAAGTGGTAGTTAACGCGAAACTAATTAAACCCAACCCTACATTATCATCCATTAACAATAATGGTCATGAATGTGAAACAGTAATAAACTATGAAAATCTTAACGCGCCACATGAATGAACGTTATTCGTATAATATTCGCGTCCACAACTAAAATAAACCAAAAGCCGAACGGAAACGGCCGCTATATTATTAGACACGACAATTCTATTATTTTTATTCGTAACACATCTCGGAGGTTTGTCCATAAATCTGTGATGGCAGTTCTACCTTCTGTATAGATGCGATTCCAGGAAAACGATGTACAAGAGCGTTCACACCCACTTGCAAACACCGTAATGAGACACGTAATTAGATATTAAATGCTAATGCTGCTCCTGAAATAGAAGCTGTGATTACAGCTTCTATATCTATTGTTAATGTCGTTGTAAATTTTTTTATTACATTTAAAAAGTCATTTCACTGACATTAAATATCAATTTATCTCTAACAATAATTAATCAATAGCAGACCACATGTTCAGATTTATATTTTAGTGGTCAGCCGCCATTATGACTTGACGCATCTTTCATCGCACTACATTCCCATTATTTATAAGAAACACCATTCTGTTCATTGTTTCATAATAAAACATTAATTTTGTCAACGGCCTCCACGGCCGAGCGCGCTGCGACAATATTAGAACTTCCGTTCTCTATATTACAACAGAAATCTTCGAGATCGCATAAATCTTATTCGCCAGTAGCACCGATGCCACTTTTAAAATCAGACAGGAAATCAAGACAGTTGAAGACGACGTTAATATCGCATTTAACGAAACTTTAAGCACACATGCAAAACTTGTCCAATCGCACAAAAACAAAAAGCCCTCAGAAACGAGGGTCCCAAACAAAAAACAAGACTACACGTGCAACTAAAATGGAAGCAAAAAAGGTCAACAATATGCCTAATCTACAATCCATGTCACAGGCTAAAGGTTAAGGAAGGTTGTACAAAAAATCATCACAAAACGCGTTGTGTTCCAGAGAAATCGACCGTAAATCCTTTTTGATTCGACGAAGAGTATGTTTTATAATCCCATGTTTAAAGCTCAAATTAATTTCGACGAATGAGAAATCATCAGAGAGCGGCATTGTTCGTACCTTAGGGAGTAGTGACAACAGATTTTTGTCGTATTTTTTTCTCATTTCACATGTGGCATCGCAATCCTGGACGATATGTGACACATGTGTCGGTTTTAGGTTACTCCACAATAATGACTGCCTCTTCACAGTTTCTCATCTCTCCAGCGACAACATACCTAAATTATATATTTGAGGTTTATTCTGATTTTTGTTTGGTGTCATTGCTCCTTTGATCTTCACCTTCAAGCTTTTTAGTGTAATGTGATACCTTTTCCGTCAACAGGTGAGGTACGTTCGAGTTTTCCGCATTAATTGAGACAAATATCCTGAAATATCTTTATGCGTCACTGGATATAGCATTATCACCCTATAGTTTTACGACAAACGAAACAAAACCTATAAATCTCGCTGCATCTGAATAAGTAACTTAAAACCGTAACGCTACTGAAACGTATCTGGCCAATAAATTGAGTTCAGCCATAAATAGAACTATAAAAATTATTTTACGATATATGAGTGAGATGTACATTAAGACAATGTTACTGGTTTGTTTTACAATGGGTACATTATGGACTAATTGATTCGGCCACAATGGGCTTTATGTGGCCGCTCGATGCCACAAAGATATTATTGTCTATGGACGGCAGACGTCTGGTAACACTTGACCAGAGACAAAATGGCTTTGTAATCTTTGGATGCGAGGCGCCATCGGTAATCCAATATGGATTCTAATTAATAGCGTCTGATTGTAACGATATAATGTGGGTTGTTACAGTCCAGGGAACTACAGCGAAGATTAACTTGTTTAAAGACAGAACAAGTTTTGTTTAATTACTTAATTCAATTTTGTAAGTGGAACTCAATTTGAATTTATAGTTTATCCTTACTTGCTTAACGAAGATTGCCGAACGAAATTACAGTCTATGTTCATATTCATACCTGTAACAAAAAAGAAATACATTGTTTATACCCATAAAATACTATAGAAATTTAGACATGTTTTGTGGTATCAACAGTTATTTAATTACGAGGAAGATACAAACATTTTAGATGACCCGCGTTTAAAAACAGTGATAAAAATAAATGAACACATTCACAATCACAAACCCACACAAGTTCAAAGACTTGAATCGTGGCTGGGGAAAACATTTACATTTCAACACTAAATCACGACCAGAAACAAGCACAAATGTCCCTTGGTAAGGAAAATTGTGCTCTTGCCCGGAATCGAACACAGTATCCGCAAAGGCAGAGACTTGTTCACTCCGCCAAATAGGTAGTCAATAACTAAATTTACAAAATAAAGCAAACCAAACCAATTTTATTAAATAATATGTATTATAGATACTTGATCTATCCGAAAATCGAACAATACCAACCGCCTAAATAAATCAATAGACAAATCACCCACATGTAGAGCAAAAACTTGCAAAAAGTTTTATTAGGAAATACGATACTTTCCCTTCAAGCCCAGATGTGTTAATGCACTGCATGTGTTTGAATGTTCGTTTATCTTCGACAATGTAAAGTGCAGGTTACCATTATGGGATGATCTTTGTATTTATAGAATCGATGCCCTTTTGTTACTGTCTGTTTTGGATCTTGATGCGCTTTTGTTCATTTTTTGTTTAGATTGCAATTACGTGTATTTTTTAGTAAGCACTATTATTTTTAATTTTACTATCTGGACCCACGTGTCCTTACTCGGTTGTGGAGCCTATACATGATTAATGCTTGATATTCGTGAAAATTAAGTGCATCCAAAGGTTGTCTGGAAGAGATCGCTCGGCGATAAGACCGCCTTATGTTACACTTATGTAATTATTTACTGGAATTCCTATTTCTGTTCTTTGTAACTGACTTCAAAAAAGGAGGAGGTACTATGTTCGAAGGTATGTATTTCTTTTTTTTATGTATTTTCACCGATTTCTCCCCCATTTGTGGACCGGTTCTCAAAATTCTTTTTTTGTTTGGTAGATTATACTTTAGAGGTGGTTCCATATCAATTTTTATTGAAATCGATCAAGCCAAAACCAAAATATAAGCGGTGAAGTTGGTTTTTTAAGCTTTGCTTACGTTTAAATTATTATTTTAAGGTGTTCAAGAAAGACTATAATTATCTATCTACAGAGAATCTACATAAGTTTTAATTAATTATCCTATATTTGCTTTGTGTTGTAAATAAATTAAAGTACAACAAAAAATACATCATATAGTAAATCAATAAACAAACAAACAAACAAACAAACGCATTCACACTCACAGCCCCACACTAAGTTCAAAGACTTGTATCGTGGGTGCCGGAAACATTCACATCACATACACACATTACACCCAGAACCAGAAGCACAAATATCCCTTGGGAAGGAAATTGTGATACTGCCGGGAATCGAACCCAGGACCCACGGCGCTGAGGGCGGACACCTGTCCACTGCGCCAACTGAGTCGTCAATAAAAAACTTAAACATAACTACGAAAATGAAAGACAATGAAAGTTATTTCTTAGTATACCTAAAAGCTATTTTAACTCCCTTACATCACAGCATAAATAGTGTTCGGTTTTAATATCTCTCATTGTGAAATTTTCTAGTCGTCAATAACAATTAACTAGAAATTCCTGACAATAGTTTAAGTGACTGTAAAATGAAACTACAGAGTATTGTTAAGGAATCTGGGAGAGTCATTAAATTAAATCTATCGTTAAAGCTGTAAAACTCAAGACAAGGCTTTGGATCAGGAAGTGATCACTAATTTACGACTTTGCTGAAAGGGTCAAGTGGACGAAGATCTCAAAGAGCATACAGGCAATTGGAAATAATTTAAACGCAAGCAAAGCTTAAAAAACCGACTTCACCGCTTTATCTACGGAACCTTGATCAGATTACTGGTTTTTCAATGGTCAAATCATCACCATAGGTATTCCACAATATATACAAATATATTACCTTGCTCTTATTACTTATAATTTAATACACTGTTACTGTGAAACAGTTCCTTTATATGAAATTAAAACATTCGAGACATAAAGTAATCGTTCCAAAAAGAAGACCAAAAACTTGAAGTTTGTTTTCAATTTTGCAACAGGAAAGCTCTCTATTGTAAACGGATGTCCAAATTGATTGTAAAGATAACAATCAGCAATAGAATCTAAAAGCCACATAATTCGAAACCGTGAGAGAATGTAACGTTAAAATCTTAATTAAAGAAATCAAACAGATTTGCATGACTTCCGAAATCTTATCCGAGAACACAAAAAGGAAGCCCGACAGATTCACATTTGGCCGTCATCGGACGGAAGTCCCGAAACAACGCAGTGATTATTATTATAACGTCTTTTTCCATAAATTTAGACTATCGCTTTTATATTCATAATAAATTATTTTATGAGTTTACGTATTGAACGTTGCAGGATGCGTCTTGAGCCATAGTAGAACAATGTGTTTGCTTTCATATCAACTTTGTCGTAAATTTTTATTCATTTATAATCCATTCATGGTGTTCATTCATGTTCAGGAATAGCATGTTTTGATGGAGTAGTATTACCTTTAATGGTTTTAATAGCATCGTTGGAACTAAAATAACTGGCAATGCAGGTTGATTAAGGATACGTTTAAAAAAATATCTAATAATTACATCTTCTATTGTATTTTTTTAAATTCAGTACAGGCAAACATTGTATGTGTTGTAGTTAAATTGTTAAAAATTGTCTTACCAATACGAGGTAGAAGATGAATTTATACGATTGATAATTTACCGGTAAAATTAAACACTGGTGAAATATAATATAACTTGACAATATTTCAAAATTCGAAAGATAATCAATTTCGATTATACCAAAGTCTTATTCTCAGTAGTAGAAACGGATTTTTTTTAGTAGGTACTAGAAAATATATTTCTACTATGGTACTACCTCGGCTGGAAAAATATTTTGGTGCCAAATTGAAATAAATTAGTATAGGTAGGTACTTAAGATTCTCCAACTGAAACCCTAAAAAACAGTGAAAAGAATATGAACAGTGTAAGTGTTGGTCTGAGATTGTTTGTACTTAGCTGTTTTGTTCGTCTTGATCAGGATATATACTTTACATTAATAACATAGCCTACATATATAAACATTCATTCACTTGCATCCATATTCAATATCATAATTAACCACAGAATTAACAAACAAACAAAACAAACGCTTTCACACTCACAGCCCCACATTAAGTTCGATTACTTGTGTCGTGGATGCCGGAAACATTCACATCACGCACACAATTACAACCAGAACCAGAAACACAGATTTTCCAAGGGGAGAAAACTTGTGTTCCTGTCAGGAATCGAACCCGATACCCCTGCTTAGAAGGCGAACGCCACTCAACTAACCCAATGCGATTATTGTTACTTAGTACAAAGAAACCAAATTAATTGAGTTTTGTGGAAGAAGTAAGTAAGAATAGCATCAATTTAGTTTATTAGATACCGAATCAGAGATTACACGTTTTTCATCTTTGATTCAGTATCTACGATATTTTCTAGAAAAATCTATTCTACTGAAATCGTAAAAAAAATATAAAGTACAGTGAATAAATTGAAGTTTGAGATTTAAGTTAATTATTCTTTCTACGAAATCTCTTCCCACCATTCGAAGAACATCTCCGTCTATTTAAAGTTAACAAAGATAAATGTGATTTTCGAAATTTATTAACACAATGCAGATGACGTTCAAAATAAACATGCTAGTTGGACGTCTGTTTGTTTTCAAATACGTCTATGAACCAGGAATGGATTGACATATAGATATGGCGCTGGTATTTGATTGATTTAGATTTCAGTAGGAAACGTTGAGAAAACAAGTGGAAATATTTGTAGTTTGTAGAAAAGATCTCGTTTGTGAACATAATAGATCTTTATTCACTACTAGCCGTGCCCCGCGGCTTCGCCTGCTATTATCAAGTTAAAAAGTAGCCTATCTGTTAATCTTAGATATAATCAATGTAAATTCCAAATTTCTTCCAAATCAGTTCAGCCATTAAAGCGTGAAGAGGGAACAAACATACTTACGTACTTACTCACTTACACATTTACACACTTACACATAAATTTTCGGATTTATAATTAGTACGATACAGCCACGAAAAATAAATTTACGAAAAATTACAATGTAACCAATTATCATTACCCTAATTATGTTTAAATATGATCGGTGAATCGGTGTATTCACATTATCTAATTCTTGTTCACATCTAACATTAATTTGAAACCTACATTTATTTATTACTTTGACAGGAAGTATAATAATATGTGTGAGAATAATATCTAATCTTCTACATAGCATTGTTTTTCTTGGAGTAACCCTCTGCATGCCTGACCATTACCTTGTCTTTCATCTCCATTAATGACTTGACTTCTCGATCTCTTCCTTGTGACTTGTTTTAGGTCTTCTATTTTTCGTTTTCTTTCGTTAATTATGTTTATTTTCAAAGTTTCAAAATTGGAAAGACATTTAGGTAGGTATATACTGAGTCTTCTCGAGACCATGGCCAATGCAACTTGGCCGAAACGTCGAGGTAAATAAAAATAGTTTTTTAGCGCGATTAAGTCCCGAGATATTACCTAAACTAGGTATATACATATACAGAAAAAGATTTTTTAAAACCACGGTTGATGCTTGCAACATAACTGATTGCCTTTTGTACAGCACAGCACAGTTACTGTGCCTTTTAAAAAAGTAAATTACGTCATGGTTGAGAGTAGTATATACATAGTTTTACTACTTAACATTGAACAAGGCTATCTCTGGGCCAAATGCCTATATTTCCTTTTTTTATGCTCGATAGGCAAGCATTTGAGCACTATCTCACCTGAATGAAAGTGAAAATGCGGCAGAAAATGTAGCATACTTACCTAGAAGACGCCTAATCACTCTTGACTTGAAGACGCCCAGATTATACCTTCGGGGAACAAAGTGATATCCACTCCTTCGCAGTATGGATAAGAAACGTAGAAGCGAAACGTTTCGGGCGAACCGGAGGTATGTTAACCATGTATGGATGACGTTTCATAGTTTGTCTTGTCGTTAGATGGTAAAACGGGCATGGGGGAATTAACTCGTGTAATTCCTGCGCACACTCTCCAAAATGTAAGCGATAGAAAACTGATAGACTGGCAACCTGACGTCGGTGACCGAGACTTTGCAATTTGGACTCAACTAGCTTTACTAACATCTAAAACTAAACAAAAATATATACATATATAAATATACTATCAAGTCAAGAGTGAACAGGTATCTTCTAGGCAGGCATGCTACATCTTCGGCCACATCATCGCTTTCCATCAGGTGAGATAGTGATCAAATGCTAGCCTATCAAACATAAAAAAATATATATATACATCAATACAGCAAAGACCTGTTACCTAGGCATCGCACTTGTAGATAACTCAAGTGCACAAGCCCACTACGAGTAGGTAGATTTCCCATCATACTGGCAGCATTGCCTCTCTGAATTGCAATGCAAAAAGATTTCTACTTGAGATTGATAAACTTCGACTGTATTCTGTCACAGGGTAGCAAGTTAGGCTTACATAAGAAGGTAATCATGGATTTCATCTCAATGTTATTATCATTAGATGTTCAAACGAGGATTTGAAACCACGACCACGGGATCGGGACCATGTTAATACAACTGCGCCATCATAAGTTCAATCACTACTTAAATAATACGAAATCAGAGCACAGGTACACTACGTGCCATCTCCCCGTGCACTCGGATCGAAATAAAGAGCTTCCTGTACCATTTAGTAGAGGAAATGCCTATTGTGACTCACAATGAATACACGTGGCCTGTGAGAAAGGATTTCGATGGTTTTGTACATGTTTTGTATGGGGTGATGGGTACTTGCAACTGCTTGTACTCGAATATGCCTATCGATACCTAACCTCATATTATTTAACTGACATCGATATATTACTGCTAAAACAGAAGGACAGAATGTTCTCCTTCGTCTTAATATTTTTAACGATTTCACACTCACAGACACTTAGTTCGATGACTTGTGCACCCCAATTAGACTGCGTTATATTTATATTATTCCTAATTTTTTGAGTTTACTACATGTCGACTAATACCTATTATAAACTGAAAGTTTGTGTAGGTATTTGTTAGTGAATAATATGTTTGTCCGTTGGCATGGTTGGGTGCGCCTTCGTCTTTTTGGGTTCGATTCTCGGCGGGAATATAATTTTTCTCACCAAATTTGTGTTTCTGTTTGTGATTGAGTGTGATGTAAATGTTTCTGGCATCCACGACATAAGTCATCAAACTTAGTGTGGGGCTGGGAACGTGTAGCAGTGCAGGTTTATGTAGAAGATCTTACGCCATTATTTTGACGACCCAATTGGCAGATCTCTATGTTCATGTTTATGTTAAGGACTAGGTATTGGAGATCATAATTACACTACTAGAGATCAAAATTTAACTAAGATTTAGATAGATAAACACTTTATTGAACACCTTAACAAATACATGACAAGGAATAGTAATCTAGAAAATAAGTGTAACGATAGGCGGTCTAATCGCTAAGAGCGATCTCTTCCAGACAGCCTTTGGATGGAGAGGAGTAAGCAATGAAATTGGACGTCGGTGTTTTGTATAAATATAATAATATAGAAAATACAATAAACATATATAAACAATAATATACCAAAATTTAATTATGATATAGAATACATAAACCTAATACATAACTATAATAAATATTTGCGTGACGAATAGAACAATTCATAGACATTTTTTAAATTTTTCGAATCGTATTTATTATTGTTTTGAGATCATTACGTCAAACGAATTTACTATACACCTGGCAGCACAGTGGTGCAACGCACAAAACGTCTCGGTCATAAACCGACAAATTTCAATATCGCCCAACCAATAAATCTACATTAGAAATGTTTGACCTCAAAAGTAATTAGAAGAACAAGAATGCATAATATGATAATATACATATATCTGGTAGGCATCTACTATATCCGGTTATGAGCGGTTTGCTACGCGATTCCCACGATACTTGTTAGCTCTCTAACTGGTGATTTTTATTATAGCCACGGTAGCAACATAGTAACTGTATTGTAAACTGTGCGGAGGCTGTGGAAAAAGCTGGACGGGAAAGTGAAATTAGCAAGCAACGCTGTTATCTTGAGGCTTTTCTGATATAACAGGTGTTGTTAGATACTCGTATTAGTGAATACAATTCGATGAAAAGATTTAAATTAATTAAATAATTTTGTATAATTTATCAATGTCTACTTAACTATATTTTATTTTCTTATTTTTATATTATTGTATTTGGGTGACTTACAGCTATTGTAACAAAATAAATATAACTTAAACTTAAGTAGAGCCATTAACAAGCCTCCGCAGGTACCAAAAAAGTGCATTTATAAAATTGAAATAAGTAAATCATGGGTTGATTAGGTAGGTATAAGGCGTGCGTAGCGTTTACTATATTCGATACTCATAATACGGTAGTTATACAGAAATGCTATAATAGTATACATTATCATGTTTTTTAATGCTGGATAGGCAAGTATTTGACCACTATCTCACCTGATGGAAAATGACGATGCGGCCGAAGATGGTACATGCTTGCCTAGAAGGTACCTAAATGTATGGTATGTTGTTTTGGTGTTTCAGTTTTGGTTATCAAATGTTTTTTTATCAGTATAATCTGGGAGTCTTCAAGTCTAGAGTGAATAGGTATCTTCTAGGTAAGCATGTTTCATCTTCGGCCGCAGCATCACTTTCCTTCAGGTGAGATAGGGGCCAAAAGCTTACTTATCTAGCATAATAATAAATAATTGTGTTTCTATCACATAATCACACTAAAAAATATTATAGACGCGGAAGTTTGTGAGTGTGTTTGTATGTTTGTTACTTTTTCACGGTAAACGGCTGGACCAATTATGATTTAATTTGGTAGGACATAGCTGACACCTGGATTAATACATAGGCTACATTTTATCCCGAAATTCCCCCGGAGCCCGGGACTTACTGATATGATCACTAGTTTTTGAGTTAACGTCAATAATGCGTGTTTAATACATTGAATTTGATCAAGGTTCCGCAAATAAAGCTGATCAAGGTACCGAAGATAAAGCGGTAAAATCGGTTTTTTAAGCTTTGCTTGCGTTTTATTATTCTTATGTGTGTTACATCATATCTTCTTTCCACGTGAACCGATTCTAAAGAGATTTTTGTTTGAAAGTTGGTGCTTTACAATTGGTCCCATTTTAATATGGTCAAGATCTGATCAGTACATTTTGAGTTAACGTCAATAATGCGTGTTTAATACATTGAAATTGATCAAGGTTCCGAAGATAAAGCGGTGAAGTTGGTTTTTCAAAACTTTGCTTGCGTTTAATTATTTTGATCCAATACCTCATTTGCTTAATTATTTGACCAATTTAAACTTACGACTCGTTTATTCAATTTCTCAAACACAACCAATGCATCTACGCATGTACTTCCTTTCAAAAATGAACAAAAGCACTTCCTTAACATTCAGATCACCGCCTCCAATGATTGTCCAATAATTGCACAATAAAACACGTGCTAAGCAAACATAAGGGCTGCAACAATAGGACTACAAAAGGTACGTCCCTTTTACTGAGGTCGTAAGTGATAGGAATAGAGATTTGCCAAAATTGTAGGTAGAAAATATCAACATAAACGCTCATAGCCCGAAACTAAGTACGATGACTCGTGTCGTGGGTGCCGGAAACATTTACAACCAGAACCCGAAACACTTTCCCTTGGGGAGAAATTGTGTTCCGGGAATCGAACCCGTTACCCCTGCTCAGAAGGCGAACGCTCAGCCAACGGACAGTACTATCCTTATCCTTACTATATAATATTATAAATGCGAATGTAACTCTGTCTGTCTGTCTGTTACGCTTTCACGCTAAAACTACTGAACCGATTTAAACGAAATTTGGTACACAGATAGTCTAGAGCCTGAGAAAGGACATAGGCTACTTTTTAACCCCGAATTCTTGCTGGTCCGGGACTTTCGCGGGCAAAGCCGCGGGGCGCAGCTAGTAAATATATATATAAAGAAACGAAATGAAATTTACACTTTTAAATGTAGTTATGTAAGTCATTACCACTATTTTAATGTCATAAATAAGCTAGCTTCTTTAGTAAAAGTCTGTCTTATATAGATATAGCAATAATTATTTACTTTTATTAGCAATGCTGAAAATCAATGCCTGTGATTGACATGAATTGACATGAATTTATCTGTTATCTCTTTGCAGTTAATTGATAGAACGTTTAATTAAGCAACGGGTTTTAAGAAATTAGAATAAGTACGGGATTTTTTTAACAAACATAGATAGATAAATAAACTCTTTATTAAACACCTTTACATACATACATGACAAGGAATAATAATCTAAAAAATAAATAAGTGTAACAACAGGCGGTTTTATCTCTAAGAGCGATCTCTTCCAGACAACCTTTGGATAGAGAGGAGCAAAGTAATGAAATTGGACTACGATGTTTTGTATAAATATAATAATATAGATAATACATAGTTAATAATTTATAATTATTGTTAAGGCGTTTGCAAGCATAAAACGGCGTCAATTTCTAACATAAGAGATGTCCATCGTATTTTTGGACACGCCTGATATGCTATCATTAAAATGTAATTATACCAAAGGGCCTCTTAGCGTTGGCTACGGCTCCGCTAATGCCTTACTAAGGTCCGGGCACAGACCCGTAAGATAAAATAAATACTTCGATAATACAATAAAAATACAAAAATAATAACATACCTAAATTATAATATAGAATACATTTATTACACTATAAATTACACATATTTGCGTGACGAATATATGTTAAAAATATGTTGTTATGTAGATAATGTCTTAAACCGTACAATTTTACTAGAATCATGGTTTCACGAAAATGCACTACAATATATAAGATGTTTGTATTGAAATCAATTCATAAATAGAACAGAAAAAAAAAATTAAAACCAGAATACATTTTGTTGTCATTAAATTCGAGTCAAACAGTATTTAATACCTACTTCTACGTTTAGGTTCTAGAACACAGCATTGTTTTAAGAGCTAAATAATAATAATTACTCTGATTGCTTTCATTTATGACTTGCACCATCTCACAAATCTTTTGTCCTTTTCTAAGGCCTGTCGATGAAAGAAACGGAAGAGTTGTCTACAGAAATCGTCAAATTAAGGGGTTCGCATCGAGAGGGAACCATTGTCAACACAATGAAATTTATTTAGCATAAAAATCTTTTACAGTCCATGTGAAGGGTGCTAATTTGCTTCAAATATTGTTATTAGAATTTACATTGTCATGTTTTTATTGAAGTAACAATAAAATTCAGAGCTTGGGTCAGCGCCGCGGCATGGTAGCTAGTCTCTCGGTTTTTTATCGGATACATTACGGAGAGTGTGCCAAGGAACTGCACGATCTAGTTCCCCCATCCCCATTCTATCATCGGACAAGCAGACAAACTGCTAAGCGACACCGCTAATTCATTGTGCGAACTGCAAAAAAAAAATTGGAACTCCTTGCCTGAGTCAGTGTTCCCTGATGAGTACAATATGGGAGTCTTCAAGTCACGAGTGAATAGGTATCTTCTAATCTTGCTCCATCGTCGACCACATCGTCGCTTACCATCAGGTGAGAATGTGGTCAAAAGTTTGCCTATCTTGAATAAAAAAAAACAAATATTAGGTACCTATAAACGACAGCATTATAATAATAATTCATTTATTTCAATAATACAATTACAAAAGTTCAATTACATTACACTTGTTATTATATAAATCACAATAAAAATAAAAATAGAAATTTGACTTTTTTTTTAATGTCTATATAGACTTTTTTTAAATGTCTATTATAATATGTGTAATATAAATACTAATAAATAAGTAAAAATTCGTATACGGAACCACTAAAGCAAAAATGTTACAGCTTACTTCGACAACCTGCAATTTATTATCACAAAGAAAATCCACATACAGGTTTACTCAAATCCGCGCGCACAGTGGTTTAACGCGAACTGAACCCAGGACAAAAAGAATAAATAAAAAACCATTCAATAAGCATACGTTCGTATTTCTATTACGCATGGTATTCACAATGGGACGAACAAAGAACCAGTCGAAGACGTGTCGGGAATTATTAAAAAAATCGAGGGCAAATGTGGGGTGACGATAATGCCGTCGAAATACATGAATCCGGTGTCACAATTGTAACGGGCTACGTGACCTACCTATTTGATTTTGTCGCGTTACCGGGATATTTGTCTTGAAAATCTGATGGGCGGGATGGGAATGAATGATAATAAGTCGCATTTCCTTTCATTTTTCTGTTTTTTAAATAGTGAAAAGTCTTGTACGGAACAGAGGAGCATCATGATTACAATTTAAATTATTCGCAACTAAATGATCATAATTTAAGTTCCTGCTTGTGTTTTACCTATTATTGATAATTTGAAGTACTTCTATCCAGTGTTTTCTATCTGGTTTTTTTTATTTGAATCTATTACAGGCCAAATAAATAAACAATGTACCTAGTAAGTTAGGTATACGCAAAACAAAACTGATAAAATAAGAACAACCACTACTGTTACTACCGTTAGTGTGTAAAATTGCGAAATTGCCTACCGTCATCGTAAACCTACATATGGCGATGGCACGATGGCAATTTCTAACTAGTCGAGCAAGGTCGTCTCGACTCTTAAGCAAAATTAAAGAAGTGTTGCTACCTTGAATTACTTCATTCCAATCGTAAACACTCTTCTAAGATATTATTTATGCCGCAATGTTTGATTTTAACATCGAGATCTGACCGACCACATCCTATTGATTTTTAAAATGTAATAAATTTGTTATAAAATATAACCACAACTTCATGTGTTGGTACAGTAACTTTGACGGTGCCTATTTAGTGTATCTGTTTGGTTAAATAGTTACATTTTTAATATTCATCGCATCCGGTCTTAGCTAAGGTTTATATTCGATTGGATTTACGACTGTTTTCATTGCGGGCACTGTTTTATATAAATACGTGAGACGGTTTCCTGTTGGTTGGTAACAAAAATAATATTTTAATAAAAACAATTGGTCGGGATTCCATCCTAGATTCGAAGAATAGGCATAAGAAACAACTTGTCAGTTAATGAAATATATTTATTTTAAATTCCTGCTTACAATTCATCCTAATAAATAAACATGGCTTACGCTTCATTTCGATACAATTTAAATGGGTGTTCTGAAATGTTCTTGATTTTGATCAACTGTCACAAATGTTCATAATTTAACTGGCTTATTTGTTAATCACTTAACACAGTAATTGCACTTAAATTGACAACATATAATAAGCGATTCAGAAATAAGCATGTCTACCTTACTCATCTTCCCGATGCTATTTCCTTTAACTCTTTTAACTATGTTAAGGCTCTAGCTACTCCTTTATCCAGTCACACCTATGTAATAATCATATCCTTAATTATTCTTCAACCTCGTTTTCTATCGACTTTCCTTTAACGATAAAGTAGTACTTGTATGATAGCCAAGCTTTCCTCCCCCGTTAAAGTGTGTTGTTCTTGGACTCAATTTTCTTCCCACTAGAACATTTGTGCTTCTGGTTCTGAGTGTATGATGTGAATGTTTCCACGATACGAGTTTTTAAACTTAATGTGGGGCTAATAATGTAAAATTGTTTGTCCAGGCATTATTTTTTAATCTTTGTACATCTTCTTTGATTCGCTAGTTTTCTCTATCATTATGTGCCATCGTACTCAAATCCATCCGGCGTATCTTAAGCTTTGTGGTGTATCACTGTTCATGTCTTAATGTATGTAAAAAAATATCTTGTTTTTTTTTTACATTTAAATTAATATTTATTTTGCAACAGGCAATGCTTATATTAGTAAGCTTAAATTCTGAACGGCGATTATCGACAGCACATAAATCATAACACAGACAAGCCTCTAATTGATGAGCGCGCGTGCAAATTTCAACCGGTGATACGGCTTGCGTTTGACAACTGACAAACTGCGGATTTCCCATACAGAACTCTACAAACTGAAATAGCTCAGAAACCGCATTCCGATTGCCCATTACCTCCAAAGTATGACGCTATCCAGTCAAATTTTATAACAGTTCTGTGTTATATGTCTCCTCTGATTTACATTGTCAAATTTTAGAACACAAAGGTTTTTAGTGAATTTTACGCTCCAATTAAGAACCAACAATTTTATTTTCCACACTCCGGTAACAATCGTAATTCTTACCTCAGCGTATCGTTAACAAATTGACACTTTTTTATTACTCAAAAAGAATCGAGATCATTAAAAGAATTTAAGAACGAAATAAACAGTATCCCGGACGCCGAACAATTTGGACAGACAACAGATCAATTCACGTTAATTTACCGCCTGCTTAATTTAAAATTTTAATTGTGGTAATTTGGGCGGTAAATTTACTTCGACAATACAACTTCTTTAAAAATGTACCGTTCTGAATGACACTAATTAGCAATTGTCACCCGACCTGTAAAAGCTCATTATTAAATCGAATGAAAAATTCATTCGATTTAAACGTTTGCAATGTTAATTTTGAAGTGATTGTGTTAATGATTTATATAATTAAAAGGCGTAACAGGTGTTTATTTTTATAGTAAACTGCGCCAGTATCAAAGGATCGTTAAAAAATTAAGGAACTGCAGCATTGAAGTTAATTTGAATTATATTCGAAGAAAATATAATATATTTAAAACACTGATTTAAATGTAACCGGTGATAAAAGTAAAGCAGATTTTGAAGGTATTGTATATTTTTATCTTAAGATTTAATGATAATGCATTAAACGATGCACGCTGAGAAGATTAAAATTTATGTATTCAATATATTGACAAAAGTTTAATATTCATTCTATATTCTATTAAATTATATAATATTTGAATATCAATTTGAAATTCAAATATTTTATAATTTAATTGACAGGCAAAAATAATTGGATTTTATTGTAACGAATATAATAATCCATTGTAACATTTAATTATTAGTCACTATCATCACTGGCGAAGTAGCGCGTTTGCTTTCTAAGGAGCCGGTATCGGGTTCGATTCCCGGTATATTCTATTAAATTATATAATATTTGAATATCAATTTGAAATTCAAATATTTTATAATTTAATTGACAGGCAAAAATAATTGGATTTTATTATAACGAATATAATAATCCATTGTAACATTTAATTATTAGTCACTATCATCACTGGCGAAGTAGCGCGTTTGCTTTCTAAGGAGCCGGTATCGGGTTCGATTCCCGGTAAGTATGCAAATTTTGTACCCAACGGAAAATTGTTTATCTTTTAATATTATAGTGTGATAGTAAAGTACTACCTCCGTCATGCCACTAAATAAAGAACCAGAATAGTAAAACAATACGTAATCGAAAAAGTATCTTTTATATTTGTAGAAAAGATAAAACACCAAAATAACTAATCCATCCCTTTATAACTAGCCGTGCCCCGCGGCTTCGCCCGCTATAATCAATTTAAATAGTAGCCTATGTGTTAATCCTAGGTATAAGCTATGTACATTCCAAATTTCATCCAAATCCGTTGAGCCGTTAAAGCGTGAAGAGGGAACAAATATACTTACACACAACCTTTCGTATTTATAATATTAGTAGGATAAGAGTAGGTACTTACATCGATCTCCTAAGAAATCGATGGTGCGTACTTATTTGCTCAAACATGTAAAAGGTAGGTACGGTAGCACAGCAAACAAATTAAAAACACATGTAAGTACTTTGCAAATGTTCATTTGCGATATTTAAATAAATTATAACCGGTATTATTAATTACTTTTTGATATCACATCAAATTAAAAAAATAATCTCCAATAAATCACTTACATTTTTTGTCTGTTAGATTGACCGCTAGACCACTGGGCATGTGGGTAGTTGGGTTAACAGAATCACTTACAAAAAAAAGAACAATAAATTATTACGATATTACGAATATAAAATGTATCTGAGTAATAAACGATTTCACACTCACAGCCCCACACTAAGTTCAAAGACTTGTATCGTGGGTTCCGGAAACTTTCACATCACACACACATTACACCCAGAACCAGAAGCACAAATATCCCTTGTTGGTACCCATCTAGGTTATGCACCTTACGTTAAATGAAGTTTAAAATAATTTATAACTTTTTTATATTTAATCGCAGGTATATATAGGCACCTATATACCTCTAGAAATATATTAAAGGTTAATCACGTAAAATTATTTAGACGTTTATTATTATAAAATGAAATAAATAGAAAGTACTAATATAGAAACTAAGTGTAGATATTATGCAGTAGGCACTTCCATAACTTAGTTATGTACATACTTGTAACTAAGTACTGCATAAACGTCATTATGCGTCGAGGTAAGAACATATGTTGAAAATTATATTTAAACATACCTTCAACTGAGTTTTCATTGTTCCTCTTGCTCTGTTAGACATCAGCAAAAATCTTATATCAGTGAAAAAAAATAAAACGAAAAAACAAAATAATAAACATAAATATAACACGTCAATTCGTCCGATCACACCGAATCTTTGGCATTATTTATAACAAATTTCCAGTTTAAAACAGTCACAAAAAATAACACACTAAAAAATACTAAACAAACACAAAAATCAAACAACAGTCCAACACAAAAACCGATATAACAGTTGGTGTAACGTTCCGCGATCGAACGCAATTCGAAAATTGGAAATTCGAACACGATACACGTCTTGTGACCGCGCGTTGCCGATACACAATGCTGGCAGATCGAAGCGAGCCGACAATACGCGCGCGCTACAATACACCGCCCCCCGCCCCGCGCGCACGTGCGACAAGGACGCACCGAACTAATGTCACTGCCCTGCAAACAATGCCGTCCTTCAAGGCCCTATACTTCCACAAAATGAATCAAACATCACAAATTAACGTAAAAATCGTAATCTACATTCAATTTCCTATTAGAAAATGCCAAAACGAGACCACGTTGCATTGAAAAATTCATTTACAATCAATTGTCTATGCGGAATAACAGCTTTCATCTCGCGGAATCTATACAAAGCTGTTCAGCCCATCCTTTTCTAGCGGGCGATGTGTGCGTGCGAACGGTTCGCGCTCGCTCGCGCTCGGGCGCATCCTTAGCGACTAGGTGCGGTTTTGTCTCTTTCTAGGCTCCGCCCAGGCGCGCGTCTTTGCGCGTTCGGCGGCAGTGTGCGTATAGAATAGCCGAGCATTGTGAAATGATTTTCGCACACCACAATACTGAGGTGGGTGTGTGCCCGATCTATGAGGGCGTTTAAAAAGTCAATACAATCTCTTACATTTGTATTTGTGGAGAAAATTTTCTTTCTTCAGCCGTTGTTCGACTGGGCGTGTTGAGGCATTGTGTTCAAGGCGTGGCCTGAGAAAAACGTTCTATTGTGTGCCGTTTCGATTGTGATTGGCGAGCACTATTGTTGTCTTCGCCACTCTTCGCTAAGCCTGTAGCAATGAAATATGACACCTCATCCATCTCATGAATAGTTATAGAGCATCTATAAATTTACATTATCATCTATCAAGCATAAAATAATAGTCAGATATTATCTGCAAATGTATTAAAAGGCAAGAGATTCTGGTCCAGTTCCACTGATATAATAAGATGTAAGTAACTAATTTGAGCAATGGTTCAAATCCAAATAAAGATATCCAGATAAAGACGTATTCTCCTATTCCTTGTAAAAATGAAGGTCAAGGTCATATGATTACTATTTTTGTAGATGAAATTTTTCGCATTATCATAACCTGAAATAAAAATGTATTTTACTATATAGGTATCTTTAGGTATACGTAATTATAGTTATTATCTACGTGTGTATGTGAATGAACTCCTCACTCTTACACGGCTGGACCAATTCTGATGAAATTTTTGTGTGTGTTCAGGTGGATTCAGGAATGGTTTAGATTCACAATTTAGATTCAATAATGTAAGTTACTACGTTTCGGTAAATAATGTGTTTTTAATTACGCGGGCGAAGCCGCGGGAACAACTTGTAACTTGCAAAAATATTTCTAACCCAGCGAATAATACACGATAAATGACATTTAAATAAAAATAAAACTTGAATAATAAAATTCTAAAAATCCCTTTACAATCGCAAAAAAACTGGCAACTATAATCGTAAAACATAATTATAATACCCGTTATCAAAACATATGCTAACATTTAAAAAAATAATGACTAAAATATGTACGCTTATGAATAATTATTATGTAATAGAAATAATATTATTTTGGTTTACACCACTTTTTCCTTCGCCTGTACATAGTTTGCGTGGTCAAGTTAACTACTATAAATAACAGACGAAAGTGAAAAAATGGCGTTGTTAATTTTGCATAATTTTCCAATGTCTATGAGTGATATTCTTCGAGTGTTAATGTGTAATAATGGTGGATTTTAAACCGTTAATACTTAGTAAACGTGCATAAGTGTAGGCTAATAACAAAAAGTTGAAAAACGTTATTTTAGCCTTCGTTCCAAAACTCCAATAAAAGTTCTAGTAAAGTTTCTACCACTTTACTAGGGCATGACTTGACTATGACTGGACCGTCAAGGTCCAGTCATAGTTGTTGTACTTGACTTTGACTGTGACTTGTGCCTTGGGCTTTTAATATGAAATATGTTATACCTTGAAACTGGCTTAATACACAAGATTGCAAAGCTATAATTATTAAAAAAATACATATTAAAAGTGGCAACTCGACTACACGGTCGAGTATTTCGCGGTCGAGTTAACAACCAACTCTTCACAATTTGAATCCTGTTTTTTCCTTTATTATAATGCAATATAGTATATGTACCTATCTAAGATTTGCCTCACAATTATAATAATATTCATATTGAATTAACATAAACATAAACGCTTTCACACTTACAACCCCACACCAAGTTCGATGACTTGTGTCATGGGTGCCGGAAACATTCACATCACACTCACAATCACAACCAGAACCAGAAACACATTTTATAGGTAACTCAAGTGCTCAAGCCCACTGGGTAGCGTTCCCATCATGCTGGCGGCATTGCCTCCTCTCCTCTCTCTTCTTAAAATATAATTGTTGTGGTTATTGATTTTAAATTGCTAGCCGTGCTCTGCGGCTTCGCCCACTTTAATTAAGTTGAAAAGTACCCTATATTATTCCGGAACCTAAACTATATACATTCTAAATTTCATGAAAATCGGTTTATTCGTTACGGAGATTCGTGGTTACAAACATTCACACACACAAACTTTCACATATATAATATTTAAAAAAACAAACGCATTCACACTCACAGCTCCACACTTAGTTCAAAGGCTTGTATTTTGGGTGTCGGAAATATTAACATCACATACATTACACCCAGAACCAGAAGCACAAATATTCCTTAGGAAGGAATTCGTGTTCCTACCGGGAATCGAACCCAAGACCCACGTCGCGTAGAGCGGAGACCTGTCCACTGCGCCAACTGGGTCGTCATCATATTAATTTTGGTAGTAGGATTTTGAAGGGGCGTTTAGTTTTGGAATATTCGTTCTCTACCTAAAAGTTCTTTAAATACATTAACAAGCATAAATTCAAAAGCTTACGTAAACCATAGAAGAAGGACAATATGACCCATATATGAGCGCACGCGTGGAAGAATGTATGTCTCGGGGGTAGCCCCCACCCTAAGGGGGTAGGGGTATCTGAGTGGAGGCACTGTGGGCCCCTTCGCGGTGTTCCAAGGTTTTATCGCCCTTGTTTTTGTGGAGACTGAATTTGGTCGTTTTTCACGGTAGATTTTTATTAAAAACCTATTTTTTATTTTTTTTATGATCGATAGGCAAACATTTGACTACTATCTCACCTGATGGAAAGTGACGATGCGGTCGAAGATGTAGCAAGCTTGCCTAGAAGATACCTATTCATTCTTGACTTGAAGACTTCTAGATTATACCGTACAAACAAACGCTTTCACACAGCCCCGTACTAAGTTCGAAGACTTACATCACTGTAGCTGGTTCATTTGGAGTGGATGGTATTGCCAGCGTCTTTTTTCCTGAACAACGCTGGCAGTACCATCGATCTAAACGTCATCAAGTCTAGAATGAATATGTATATTTTAGTTGAGTCATTGACTTTCATGAGTGCCACTTTGGGGTCCATGTGAATAAACGATTTTAATTTGAATTTAAATTTTAAGCGAGGATCTATCAGGAAAGATAGTGGTCAAATGCTTGTTTATATTGCAAAAAAAAATGATCTGAAAATATTTTTTTCTTTCACCGAAAATCACCCTACTGTTAAGGAAAATCCAGCCTACCTGGCAACACCCACCCACTTTTGTCCCAGTAATGAAGATTATCGACCCCCGCAATTACTTGATTGGTTTTGGTTTTATTTGTTTCCAGAAGTTTCTTCAAAGAGATGGGGAATTTTGATATGATTTCTTGGGGACCTGCTTGAATACCTACCTTTGTACCTTTGTCTACATTGAATAGGTAGGTAATTAGCATAATGTATTAAAAACCTATAATTAAACTGTATATTTTGTTAATTCTGAGCCCTTTTTAATACTAAATGGGAAACCAAGACGTATTCAAATTAAGATTCGAGTTCGCTCGAAGCGTTCAACAGTGGAAACAATTTCGTGGTTGTTCCCTGAAGGTTGTAATCTTGGACTTTTCATAAAACAATGAATAGGTATATCTTATAGGCAAGCATGTGAAATAATCGGAGGCATTACTTGCCTAGAAGGTTCACTCTAGACTTGAAGACATCCAGATTGTACCGTTCAGGGAACAAAGACGCAGGCAATGAGTTCCACTCCTTCACTGTACAGATGATGAACATAGAAGCGAAATGCTTCGAGCGAACTGGAGGTATGTCAACTATAAATGGATGACGTTTGACAGTTTGTCTTTTTGTTTGATGGTAAAAAGGGCATGGAGGAATTATATCATGTAATTTCTGAGCAAACTCTTCAAAATGTAAGCGATAGAATACCGATAGGCTTTTAGTTTGCCATATTGTCCGACGATTATGTATCTATTTATTTACTCAATATATCAACTGATCAATTTAAGACAACTTCCATTTAAGATTGTCGACCCTATCAATCAACCTGACATCATAACCAACCCTCTAAAACGCATTAATTCAAATCTAATTCTCTCCCTGTATCAGTTCGTAACTGCCGTAGCATAAACACCCCTTATTTTCCGGATAACGGGGTGATTTCCACCCTCCTATGTTTATTATGTCTTACCGTAGTTAGACAAACTTGATGGTGGAAGTTTGGTCTTTATATCATGTGTGGTTTGATGGAGATAAGCATGGAGTATAATACATATCTACCTGGTGGGTTAAGAACGAACCAACGAGTAAACTTAGTTTGTTACGTTATGGGATTTTCTCTGACTCTACCTACTCGTAGGTATAATATGTCACACGTTTGTAGGCACATTTTGAAAGGACATTTTAGTGGTCTGTAACTGATATTACATGGTTTAATAATTAAACGCAAGCAAAGCTTAAAAAACCGACTTCACCGCTTTATCATCGGAACCTTGATCAGATTTAATGTATAAACACGCATTATTGAATATAACTCAAAAACTAGAGATCAGACCTTGATCAAATTTCAATGGGACTACATAAAAAGCTTTCAAATAAAAAAAAAATCATCAAAATCGGCTCACAACGAAATAAGTTATGAGGTAACTTTTGAAGTCGGTTAAACGAGAACATCGTCAAAGTACGCATTATTCGTCACAAAATTATTACTACATTATTACGACATTATTGACGATATTTCAAGAACTACTGATCCGATCTTGATCAAATTGAAATGGGACCAATTAGAAAGCAACGTCTTTCAAACTAAAAAATGTTTTTCGAAATCGGCTTACGTGGAGAGAAGTTATGAGGTAACACATACAAAAAAAACAGTCGACTTGAGTACCTCCTCCTTTTTTGAGAAGTCGGTCAAAAATACGTTCATATAGTCGGTACACATTTTGTGGCGGTACAAAGAAATTACAAAATTCTAACTTGAGTAGCTTAAACAAGAAAAAGTACCTTAAGTAAGTTTGCAATACTAGTCTTGTGAGCCTGTATTGTTGTGTTACAATAACCTATTTGGTTTTTTTTTTTATTCTATACCTAGTACCTACTGTGCATGTGCTGTTAGCATATTTATGCTTGCGTGTATGCGTGTGTATGTACATGGCAGGTAAGATTTATGGTTGCGTCGTATAGGTAATCCCACTAATATTATAAATGCGTGTGTGTGAATGTTTGTTACTAAGTATCTTCGTAACGAATTAACTGATTTTGATGAAATTTAGAATGTAGATAGTATAGGTTCCGGAATAACACATAGGCTACTTTTTAACTTGATCAAAGCGGGAGAAGCGCGGAACACGGCTAGTACGAATATTAAAAAAATATTTTTGTAAAAAAAATTGCTCTCTCAAAAATTTATTATTTTATGGGCAACTATTTAGTTTTTATTGGCATAATTATTCAAGCAAAATTTTAATCTGGCTTAGCCGCGCGCTGATCTGTTTTTTAACACAGATTTTCTTAAATTAATCCAATGAAATGTATTTCATTAGGTACATTTTTAATCCCCACGTAATTTTTTACGACGTATAAATCTTATCTGCCCATTTCGAAATGAAAACAAGGAAGCATCTAACCGCGAGCGAATCCAGCCCAATTATGAACCGGAAAAAAGCTATTGGGAGAAACAGACGACGGCGGAAACGACGCCCAAACACCGATCTGAGTCAGTCTATAGATAGCCCATTGCAACAGATAAATAAAACCATAGTAAGGCTGAACCTCTATTACGTAGCTCTTGTCTTTTTTTGTTCTATTTGAATTTATTTCTACCTTTTACATTTCGGCGAGTGAATGGAATTACTCGAGTTAATCCCCCACCATCTAACAACAAGATAAACTGTCAAACGTCATCTATTCATATGCAATAGTTGACATACCTTTGCTTCTACGTTTATCATCCGTACTGCGAAGGAGTGGAACTCATTGCCCGCGTCTTTGTTCCCCAAACGGTATAATCTGGGAGTCTTCAAGTCAGAAGTGAATAGGTATCTTCTAAGCAAGCATCATCTTCGGCCGATAATTCGCTTTCCATCAGGTGTGACAGTGCTCAAATGCTTGACTATCGTACATAAAAAAATAAGCAAATAAGAACCTTTTTTTGTAGTAGTTTTGTCGTTTGAAACTGTTCGCAACAGATATCTGTAATAGGGGTACAGTCAGCAACAAAAATACCTGATCATGTCCAGATTTCAGAAATAGCTGAACATTTGATTTTATTTATATAGCATTAGCAATGCTAGGCAGAACTATAGTGATAAATTTAGAAATTTGAGTAGCTCAGCGGTTAGAGCAATAGGGCATGAGACCCTAAGGCCGCGGGTTCAAATCCCGCCTCAAGCGATAATTTTTTCCTTTCTAAATTTATCACTATAGCTGAACATCTACAAAAATACATCTAATAATGTTCAAGCTCTTTACAGCAGTTGAAAACTGCTATACTTTTAGTTAAGTTATTGAGTTACATCCAAAAACTAGCTGCTTTTGCCGCTTACTTCATAAATGTCATTAATGCAAATAATTAATACGTTATTTTTATCAATGACACTATACAATTCAACCTAATTCATTCATGGATTTCTAATTTACTATTTATTGTAGGTTGATGAGTCTAAACTATTTTTATATTTAGGAATTCCAAATTAATTAGACAATTTACGTTCGCATTATCAATGGATGGACAGAGGTCGTGAGAAATGTGTGCATTGATTATTTTGGTACAGTCAGCGACATAAATGACGACGACAAGTTGCCGAATGTCACTCTTCCGATAAAAACAGGTGACAAGCATCTGCTCTCTTAATATTTTATTCTTTTACTGTTGGGGATGCCGGAAACATTTACATCACACACAAAATTACTCCCAGAACTTATCTTCCACTGGGTATCGAACCTGACACCCGCCGCTTAGAAGGCGGACGCTCAGTCATATACTCCAGAAGGCAGTTCATAATTAATTTCAAAATATTAAAAGAGTTCTTTGACGAAAATTTTATTATTACATTCATTTATGTAGCCGACTGTACTTCTTATCAGCCTATAATGGCCGCGGCTTTCCAAGGGTCATCTGCACCTGCACGGCAATTTAATGCTGATTAATTCTGATAAGATAACAAATTGTTATCTATGCCTTTGAGGAAACATTCCTTCGCCGTATATGTAATACAAGCCGTGCCCCGCGGCTTCGCTCGCTATTATCAAGTTAAAAAGTAACCTATGTGTTAATCCTAGGTACCTATATTGTGATATGTGCATTCCAAATTTCATTTAAATCTGTTCAGCCGTTAAAGCGCGAAGAGGGAACAAACATACTTATACACAAACTTTCGGATTTATAATATTAATAGGACAGTAAGTGGGCTTAATACAATCACATCAAGTTGTTTTTTTTATGACGGACTTCATGTTTCTGGCTGTGTGTCACCGGATCACACTGTGTATGTTAGTGTGAATCATACTAATTAAGCAAATGCTTTCACACAGTCATAGAATTTAGTGTGGGGCTGTGAGTGTGAAAGCGTTAAAAAAAATCACAACCAGAAACACAAATTTTCTTTGGGGAGAAAACTTGTGTTCCGGGAATCGAACCTGATACCCCAGTTTTGAAGGCGACCACACCTAACTAAGCTACACTCAACACCGTCACTTTATTTAAACACGAGTTCGAGTTCATTTGCTACGGTCAAGTTCAACTTAGGACAGTTTTAGTATAATCGACCACGAATCGCAGTAGATGCGGCGATTTATAAATAGATAACCCATCTGTGGAACCGCTAACTTTTAAGGAGGCATCTCTATAGACACCACTGCGCAGTTGTGTCAGTATATTACAAAGTTTATAAAAAATATTATTATTAGTTTCTGGCTTCATAAAAAAAACACGAAAATGTTTTCACGTTCACAGCCCCGTTTTAAGTTCAATGATTTGTAACATCGTTTATGCAGTTACATTTTACTTCGGTACAATGTACTTTACTATTATACAATGCGTCCGATGTCAGGTTTTCGGTGGTCGGTATTCTAGCAGCTGTCCTTTAGAGTCAGATAGCAGCATTAAATAAAATAAAAAATTTTCAAAACAAAATCACAATTACATATTAAATACTAAAATGAAATCAATACTATTACAATAATGTCAATACATAATATTATAGAAGAACAGTAACTAATAATTATATTGGTCGTAAATTTCCAACGCTGGCACAGTTATGTATTGGAATCAGAAGCTTATCCTTTGATTTATACATAATTAAAATTAAATCAGGATATTGTTTCATCAAACTGCCTTTTTTTTTTACTTAGGATATTATTGCGGAGTATTTTATTTTTACAATTTTCCATTTGGTTTACGCGGTATAGTATATTTTTGTGCGCAAATAAAATAAATAAAAAAATTTAGCAAGCATATTTAAATATACCTAAATATAATTATTTTGTCTGGAGTATTCTCTCTAGCTTATATGGAAACTTATAAGATTCTTCTTAAAACTTATATAACAACATTCTCTAATACATTTTCAGACTATTTCAGTTCACAAATGTCAAAGCCTAACGAACAAAATCGAATCAGTAATGGAGGCCAATATTTAAAAGCCGCCATTAGAAAGAAACGGCAATAAATTACTTTTTACTGAAAAAAAATCACTTCCACTTAACTGCCGTAAATGGGAACGGCTACTTAGGTACTTAGTGTTATTTTTTAGGGTTCAATTTTTAAGAGAAACTCGTCCCACCCCATTTTTTTTCTTTTATGCGAATCTTTTAAACCAACTTCAGAGAAAGGATGAGGTTCTCAATTTGCCTGTATTTTTATGTGTGTTACCGCAGAACTTTTTTCTAGGTAAACCGATTTTCAACCGGCTTCAAAAAGGAGGTACTCAATTCGACTGTATGTTTTAATTTTATTTTTGTATGTATGTGGTGGTTATTTTTTTATTTGAAAGCTGCTTGCCATGTGGTCCCATTTAAATTTGATAAAGATCTGGCCAATAGTTTTTGATCAATAATCAGTAATATTATCTCGTATTTCATTAATTTAGGTTTAGGTTTAAAGAAATTTATTCTCAAAACAGACTAAAAAAGTCACTTACATGAGAACAATGCTAAACTTATTAGTATCAGGCTACATTCGTCATTCCGTTTTATTAATTTTTTTAAATACACTCATTTAACACATTGTCACAATAATTTCCGGAGATAGAGCGGTGAAGCCGGTTTGTATTCATTGTGCTGCTGTGCAAGGCGGGACGCGACATTGAACGCTCCGCACTTATTCTGAAGAAGGCTTCGAATGATGCCAAAACAATAGTTTGTTTCGACATCTATACTAGCGAGCCGCCCGGCTTCGCGCAATTGCCGGTGGAATAAATAAAAATAAACGGACAAACCTTGCCCAAGTGTCTTCGCCTTAATAGAGACAATAAGAAAAGTGTAAATGGACACATTCTTTGATGTTTTAAATCTAGCAGAGTAAGTAAAATTTAAGTTACTCATTAGCCTAATCTTGGCTAGATTGTAACAAAAATAGGGAACACGCTATCGAGACCTACAATAGTAAAAAAAAACCTTGTCCTGACAATTACGAACACAAAAAAAAAAGAATCGACCAAATCAGTCGAGCCGTTCTCGCGTCTTTGTGAGACTAACCCATAACAATTGATTTATATATATATATTTATACTAGCGATCCGCCCCGGCTTCGCCCGGGTGTGATAAATGAAGAACCGCTCGACCGATTTTGTGCAAACTTCACATAAACCATCTACTAAATAGTCTGAACAAAGCCTAAACATTTGGTTTGGATAGGTGAGCCCGTTCTTGAGTTATAAAATTACAACGACAGGCTAGTGTTTTACCACTATCTCACCTGATGGTAAGTGACGATGAAAAATAATAATAAAAATAATAAGATTCTCTAAAACAAAACAAAAACAAACGCATTCATACTCACAGCCCCACACTAAGTTCAAAGACTTGTATCGTGGGTGCCGGAAACATTCACGTCACACACACATTACACCCAGAACCAGAAGCACAAATATCCCTTGGGAAGGAATGTGTGCTCCTGCCGGGAATCGAACCCAGGACCCACGGCGCAGAGAGCGGGCACCTGTCCACTGCGCCAACTGGGTCGTCATTCTCTTCTATATATACATATATAGAAGAGAAGATATATACGGATCTCCCAACATCCGAGTCACAGCTCACGCTTGACTTTGTATTAAACTCACGTTTAAAAATCTAAGTGAATCCCGGAATGGACATCATCTGTGACTTTAAATATCTTTTGGGGTAATATTGTAGGGGTGGGTACAAATGGGCATTAGTACTAATGGCTCCATTTGGGGCGTTTTAACGGATTTTTATGTCGAAACACGTTAAAATGTTGGCAGGTTCGGTATTCAAAATAGAATTAATTACTTCTGCTTTATAATAAAAGTGTAGTGTGTTGATTCAGAACAATTTTGTAAGCTCGCGTCTTTGTTCCCCGAAAGGTTTAATCTGGGAGTTTTCAAGTCTCTAGTGAATAGGTTTCTTCTAGGCAAGCATGTTAAATCTTCGGCCGCATCATCACTTTCCATCAGGTGAGATAGTGGTCAAATGCTAGCCTATTCCGTAAAAATAAACATATAATAACAAATTGTCTTCCCTTTAAAAGAGGCGAATGTGTCCAATAAGAAAAGTGTTATTGGACACATTCTTAGTTATACCTACTCTATTTAGCAGTTTTGGTCAAATTTATATTAAACTGTCACGTGAGTGTAATCGTAACTCACACAATCACATTAATCATACTAATATTATAAGGGCGAAAGTTTGTGTATGTGTTTGTATGCTTGTTACTTCTTCACGCTTAAACGACCGGAGCACTTTTGATGATTGAAATTTGTTATGGAGGTATCTGACACCCATGATAAACACATAGGTGGTGACCACCAGAAATCGAACCTATAACTCGTTGCACACAACATAAACAGAAACGTTTTCACACTCACAGCCCCACACTAAGTTCAATGACTTGTGACGTGGGTGCTGGAAACATTCACATCACACACAATAGCAAGACAAACATGTAGGTATGTACGAAGGTAATAACTTCCTTATTTAATTTGCCTTGTTATGCCACGGACATTAAGCCCATCACTCGCTGTATACAAATTAAACAAAACGCTTGCACACTCACAGCCCCACACTAGTTTCAATGACTTGTGTCGTTGGTGCTGGAAACATTCACATCACACACAACAGTGTGGCAAACATGTAGGTATGTACGAAGGTAATAATTTCCTTATTTAATTTGCCTTGTTATGCTACGGACATTAAACCCATCACTCGCTGTATACAAATTAAACATAAACGCTTGCACACTCACAGCCCCACACTAAGTTCAATGACTTGTGTCGTGGGTGCTGGAAACATTCACATCACACACAACAGTGTGGCAAACATGTAGGTATGTACGATAAAGTGGTAATAACGTCCTTATTTGATTTGCCTTGTCATGCCACGCTATACATTTTACCCGCAAACTTTCCAAAGAACAAAACGAAGCGATTTCCTCAAATTTTCCGCTAACAATCCCTGGGCGGGCTTACGTTTACAATAGGGCATTGTGATGTGGGCGTTATCCATTGTGATCCACTCAGCCAATCACAGCGCGCCGTCACACAATAGCGCGCCGAATTGGAATGCGCGCCAGATCTATTGTCGGATTGGCGAGCGATTGTTCTATATTTGAACTTTTGGAGAGACGCGATGTTGTTCAGCGAGGCATCGCCTTAATTGCCTTCTAAGTATGCGTTTAAAGTTATATGGAGCTAGGTTTCTTCTATAGTCTTTAGTTTGTACATCATGGAAATCGAGTCTTAAAGATATTTGCCAGTATAGACTTTTTAACCCACTTCAAAAAAGGGTGTCCTCAATTCGACAGTATGTTTTTGTTTTGTGTGTATGTTACGCGATATCTCTGCCAATTATGAATCGATTTTGATGTTTTTTTTGTTTGGTAATACTTTGAGTATACTTCAGAGGTGGTCCCATATAGATTTTATCGAAATCGGTCAAGCCTGAAATATATGCGATGAAGTCGGTTTTTTTTAGTTTTGCTTTCAATCAATTTTGGGTTCAATCTATAGGTAAATAAACGATTTTCGACGTTTTTTCATAAAGGTTCCATTTTCCTTTTGAGATACGAAACCCTCAAAGCCAGTTTTTAAATCTAGGCGCGTAAGTAACAAAAAAATGCGTTAAAATGATAACTGCCTCTAGGCTTATTTACACTACCGTTTTCTAGACTACAAGTGCCGGGTTCGATTCTCAGCGGAAAAACAAATTATGTCTTCGACGCTAGCTTGTGTTTCTAGATCTGAATAGATAATTGTGTCAGTATGAATAATTTTCGACAACCACGATTCAAGTCTTTGAACTAAGTGAAAGCGTTATGTTTATTATATGAAACCAAAAAATATATATACCAAAATTTAGTACATTAGGTATAGCAAAATAACCTAATTACCAAAACAACGTGTGGTCACAGAATAAATAATAGTATCTACATGGAAGTCGGTTTGAATATAAAGGTAAGTAAGTACTATGTACGTAAGTACAATTTTAATACAAATTTCAATAAGACCACATAACACTGAACATTTCAATCATTTATACACATTACAAAGATCTCCTTCATGCCTTTTGCGGCTCCAGTTTTGCTCCATTTCAACTAAACAAGTGTTTCCACACAAAACATTATCAACCATTTCAGCCTGATCTCCCCCACCCCTCTCATCCTTACCAAAACTAATAGAACGAAGAGAAACGCAATGCATTTTTAAGGGTCTTTTGTAACTGGACAATGTTATATCGCGTCTACCCACATATTTTATTTATTCTGTATCTCTATTTTGTTAGAGTTAAGGTAGAAATTAGGTTGCACGTGTGGGTTTATATCTGTGATGTATGTTGGGTAGTCACCAATGAGATACTACTAATAGAGGCGACATACTCATTTAAAAGTACCGTTACAAATTCCTTACAGTTTTTTTTATTTAAAACGCTTTCACTCTCACATCCCCGCACTTAGTTCGATGACTTGTGTCGTGCGGGAAACATTTACATTACACACACAATCACAAACAGAATCAGAAACACAAGTCTTCCTAGAAGAGAAAAATTGTGTTCTCGCTGGGAATCGAACCCAATACCTCTGCTTAAAAGGCGAATGCTCACACAACTAAGTCAACAAGCAGTTCAGTTGTCAGGATTTAACTTAGTCCACCTTATCTGTCATAGACGCACCCACTCATACAAACTATCAAAATGAAAAATACTATCCTATTTTTATCGTTGAGCTTACTATTCGCTTTTAATTTAAGACTGCGCTTTGATGCTAGAACGTTTGTTATCGCAGGCGATCATAGGGCATACCATCTTATATATAAATATATATAACTCAAAGGTGACTGACTGACTGACTGACTGATACAGTGATCTATCAACGCACAGCCCAAACCGCTGGACGGATCGGGCTGAAATTTGGCATGCAGGTAGATGCTATGACGTAGGCATCCTCTAAGAAAGGATTTTGATTAATTCTACCCCCAAGTTGATAAAAAAGGTGATGAAAGTTTGTATGAAACTTTGTCAATTTTAAAATAATACTTCTTAACGCGAGCGAAGCCGCGGGCAAAAGCTAGTGTAGTATATTCAAGGACGCATTCAGCCGAGTAAAAATATAAGCAAGGCCGCGCGTTTCTGATGTCATAGGTACTACTTCTTAAACTACACTACACTCTCTAAAGTGTTGTTTTCTTAAACACCGACGTCCAACTCTATTACGTAATTCCTCTCCATCCAAAGGTTGTCTGGAAGAGATCGCTTTTAGCGATAAGACCGCTTATTGATACACTTTTTTTGTAAATAATTATTTTGTTTAGTTTTTGTCTTAATTAAGGTGTTCAATAAAGAGTTTATCTATGTATATATCTATCTACAATTTTTAGAATCGTAAATATGATAGTATGAAATAAATTACAATTTTAAAACGAAACGAAAGCAACTGTTAATAAACAGGTAGTTACTGTTTCTTTTTTTTAATAACTGTTAGTATTTATTTACAAAACATTACAACATCTAAAATAAACTCAAAAAATTATAGACAAAATCTATCAAGCGAAACTCATTTAATGGTACGACATATATTATTTAGATCAAATAATTTACAACAAAAAACTACTTGTGTACAAATAATTATGAATGAATTTAAGATTAAAATAGGGAGAATAAAACAAATATCACTCAAAATTTTTGTAAAACTATCTTGTTAGAATAATATCAGATCAGAATTTTTATTCTATTCAGATTTATAATTTTATAAAAGATTTATAATATAAATTTTAATATTATATTATATTATTAAAGTTTCCATGCGAATTCATCACCTTATAAATGCAAAATAATAATACAAGTGAACATAAAACTAATTAAATTTGATTACACGCGGTATACCCGTTAGGTACCTATACCTAACTGAAAATCCAGTTGCCCCACAGTCTATATATATTTTTTTTAGATATTTTTACTAACCGACTTCAAAACAAGGAGGAGGTACTCAATTCGTTGTAATTTTCTTTTATGTATTTTTCCTTTGAACTCCGTTATTTATTAGCCGATTTGGAAAATTTTTGTTTTGTTTGATAGGGTATACGTCCTAGTTGGTTTCACTATCCCACAATTTTATCAAGATTTATGATGAAGAGATTCGAAGACATTCGTGATTAAAGTCTGTTGTTAGTTTTTAAAACTCGTACATATTATATTTTATTGATAATTTTCACAGCTCATTGTCATGATATTTAAATATTACCGAGCTTCATCTAAATTGCAACTATTTTTTTATAAATGTGCTTTTTATTATATATTGATTCCCCCTTGCCCTTTGTATAATTGACCACAAGACGAACAAACCAACGTCATCCATATATGGCTGACATACCTCATATCCGCTCAAAGCGTTTTGTTTCAATATTAGTTATCCGTACAGCGAAGGAGTGGAACTCACTGCCCGCATCCTTGTTCCCCGAACAATAAAATCTGGGAGTCTTCAAGTCTAGAGTGGATAGGTATCTTCTAGGTAAGCGTGATTTATCTTCGGCCGCATTGTCACTTTCCATCAGGTGAGATAGCGGTCAAATGCTTACCTATCTGTCATAAAAAAAACGGGTTGCACTCCGGGAGTGCCGGCAGAAGTGAAAACTTGAACATTAACGTTGTAAACAGCAGGAGCAGTCATACATTTTCACCGCGCGGTAGAAAGAGAGGGGGATATTACTTCCTCTCCTACGCCGCGCTGGCGATCTACTCTCTCTCCGTCTTACGATTCTTCGATCAGGTCACGTTTCCTGACACGAGTTTAACATGAAAATTAAAACTATCGTGAGTATTACACATAATTAATGTTGTGTACGGCTTGAAACACGTCTAAATTTCGAAATACGCGTCGTCTAAAATACGCGCCGAGGCTCGAGCCGCTCGCCTCTGCGTATCGCGCGTCTGACTCATCCTGATGAAGGACAACAAATTTGTCCGAAACTAGTCGACTACAAAGTAAGTCGAAATTTAGACGTGTTTCAAGCCGTACACAACATTAATTAATTGCGAGTTTAACATTTATTACCCATCTCAAAAAAAGTGCACAAAGACGATAAAGAAGTTCTCAATTTAAAAAAAAATGACGCTTCTATTGTTTGAATATCATTGGTAGTCACCCCCTACCCCATCCCCCTGAGGCAACGTCTTGGAAATGTTTAGTCTTGCTCCTATACACGTTTTGTTCGTTCTTCGCCTTTCTGTGAAACAGATAGGTCGTCTTTTGTACGAGAATGTCTTGGATTTTGAAAGGCTTTCAGTATAATGAAGGGCATAAAGGTTTTCTTGTTAATAATGGTTAATAGGTATTAATTAGAGGGTATGTTTGTATGTTAATAACTGGTTTGTGTCATTGAATAGCGAATAAGAATGTAGGTATTAATTATTAACTAATTATTGTCACAGACTTTTATGCTGGTATGTTAAGATAACATATATATACAATTAATTACTTATGTATTTATAGTATGTATTTTAGTTGCTGCAACTGTCGGCTGAATTAGTTTCTTAATTACATCGCATTTTTAAGTGAATTATATGGTATAGAAGAGTTTCGTGTCGCGTCAATTAATAAGGAAACCTTTTTTTGCGTTTCGTGTATAACAAGTCAACCCAGTTGGCGCAGTGGATAGGTATCCGCCCTCTGCGCCGTGGGTCCTGGGTTCGATTCCCGGCAGGAGCAAAAATTCCTTCCCTAGGGATATTTGTGCTTCTGGTTCTGGGTGTAATGTGTGTGATGTAAATGTTTCCGGCACTTACAATACAAGTCCTGGAAATTAGTGTGGGGCTGTGAGTGTGAATGTGTTTGTTTGTTTAATATATTAAAAAGTTAAATACCCGACTGCGTAAAAGAGTTTGAACTATATAAGTTCAAAATTCTGCCACTGAAATGGTATATGTTATGGGCAAGCGTGACGCTTACGTCAGGGGAGCGATTTATTTTCCTCGTCTCTTAATGACATAAAAAAGAGTACTTTTCTACCGACTTCACAAAAAAGAACTACTTAAGTCGACTGTATTTTTTTTTGTGTTACTCACCTCGTAACTTCTTACGTGAATATGAAAAAAAAAAAAAAATTGTAAGATCCCTTTTCAATTGGTCCCATTTAAATTTGATCAAGATCTGAACAGAAGTTCTCGAAGTATTATTAATAATGCGTGTTAAGTACATCTAGTCTGATCAAAGTTCTGAAGATAAACATAAAACATAAACATAAACGCTTTCACACTCACAGCCCCACACTAAGTTTGATGACTTTTGTCGTGGGTGCCGGAAACATTCACATCACACACACAATCACAACCAGAACCAGAAACACACATTTTTCTTGGGGAGAAAACTTGTGTTCCCGCCGGGAATCGAACCCGATACCCCTGCTTAGAAGGCGAACGCTCGATCAACTAAGCCAACGGGCAGTTCAAGAAGATAAAACGGTGAAGTCAGTTTTTGTAAGCTTTGCTTGCGTTTAATTATTTGTTGTTCACTATTTCATTAATATGACCTATTATGCGATTGTGTAACAATTGTATTATAACTTTGTTATCATCATTGATAATTTAAATGAGAATGGATGCTAATCAACTATTAATCGTTATAGACCCTAATTGTGAGTGACCAGTGACCCTAAAAGATATGCAAGGAAGTAATTTAAAACAATTTAAACTAAAAATTATATTAAAACCAAAAAAATTGTTTTTTTCTTTTACAGACGAATTGAGCAAGTCATTCACCTGATGGTAAGCGCCACGCTTGCCAATTACAATTCTTTTTCACCCGAGTTTTTTTTAAGTTATATAATACTAGCCGTGCCCCGCGGCTTCGCCCTCTATCATCAAGTCAAAAAGTAGCCTATGTGTTAATCCTAGGTATAAGCTATGTACGTTCCAAATTTCATCTAAATCCATTCAGCCGTTAAAGCGTGAAGAGGGAACAAACATACTTACACACTTACACACAAACTTTCGGATTTATAACATCAGTAGGATGAACTCCTGCGCGGCAAAGCACGGCGCTTTAAAAGACCACTGCTAGCTTATAAAATCTCAAAATGCATTGCTACGTTGGATGGCAATACACATAGATCATACAAAATTCTACCTGACCAGTCTGTCCCTTTCAAAAACATACCTATACACACGAAAAGGAAAACAAAACAGTAAACGCGGAGGAAAACGACAAAAATACCGTCGCATCGTTGGACAGAGGCTGGGGGCGCGGGCGGTGGGGGCCAAAAAGTAAAAACTGGAAGACCCAAAGGAAAGAGCAGCGGGCTTTTGTGCCACCCTCTGATGTAGCGGTAGCAAATAAATTTTTATATGTATTTTCGACGTTTTTTTAGGTATCATGGTAATTTTTATATGTAGAAATTCTGTACGGGCAAATCTGCAGTGCCTGTTAAAGGTATAATAATACCAATATTACGATATAATACCAATATTATAGTATAACGATAATCCTTACTAACATTATAAACGCAGAAGTTTGTATACATGGATGCATGGATGTTTGTTATACATAATATTAACGAACTTACATAATGGCATACATAATAACACATAGGCTATAATTTTAAATATAATACATAACTTATAGGTATTGTGTAAATTGTACAAATTATAACGATAAGTGTCAAATAAAAAGGAAAAAACCTGCCATCTCCGAGCTATTCTGGCGTGCGCTGCAAAAACTGTCAGAGTTACACATATATAATGTGTAATGGAAATGTTTATCTTAAAAAGTCTTATACAAAAGCCCGCGACAGCAAATATATATCTTTTACGAGTAAGGCATTATCGCCAAAATAGTGAACCATAAATACAATAAAAATTGATAATTTATTTCTAATGCACATAACTACTCGAAGTGCTAAACCTGCGCAGACGAAATCGCGGGCACCAGCTAGTAAATTATAAAGTTACTATTTAAAAAAAAAATGTTGAATATTTGAGTTATCTACTTGTAAAGTATATCTACATTTCTTAACCTAAAAGAAAACAAGAGCCACAATATGAAGTGATTTTCATTTGAGTGTTACGATCAGATCATACAAAACAAGGGGTGTTACCGGGCTCCAGAAGGCATAACGCATTTGATTCCTGTTATCAGTCGTGAGACAACAGTCTTTTAATCATTTCTATATCGGATGCCTTCAGAAACCTGAAGAATCCTGACAGCAGAACTATCCACTAGACCATCTAACAAAAAAGAAAATCATTGCAATTTTGTTGCTATCCCTACACAGTAGATGAAACTTTGTAAAGCCCGTCTGTGGGGAGGTGAAATTAAGAGACACTTTGTCGAGTTTCATAAAGGAATGTGTCTCTAGCAGCCATATCCTACGCTATTCTCAAAAATCTGAAGTTTTTATACTCACGAGATAGAAAAATATCCTCAATTGACACCATATTAAGAGTCAATATTGAATATTTATTTGATGACCGTTCGGATTTCTTCAATAGTTTGACATATAATTTGACGTATCTCTTCTCTACTAATTTAAGCTTTCAGGTGCTGTCTATCACTAAGAAAATTGTTTTGTGGGAAATTGGAAACATTCACATCTCACGCTTAATTACACAGAAAACTGAAAAAAGTCCAAGTAGAGTGGTTAAATTCTTGCCTACCAACATATATACATTTATTTAAACGCAAGCAAAGCTTGACCGTCTATAATAGCGCTTTATCTTTGGAACCCTTGATTAGATAATACGCATTATTGAGGAAAACAACTAAAAATTTACGGCATAGTGCCAAGAAATAAATGCTGCCAAACGATTTAAATTTAGGACATTTCAAAGCAGATTATCTAAAATAATTTTATTAAGGTAAATACGCGACCCGCCCCGGCACCGCACGGGTGAAATCGGTCCAGCCGTTTAGAAAAGTCACATAGATAGATAGATAACTCTTTATTGTACACCAGAAATAAAGGAAAATACATTAAAGACCTTAAAACTATCTAGGCTAGTACAGTTAACGGTCTTATCGCTTAAAGCGATCTCTTCCAGACAACCTTTGGATGTTTTATAAAAACTCACGCACATTTTGAACTATCAAATTAAAATTAAAACGAGAATTAGCGTGACTTACGCGTTGTCGATGTCTAAATCGACAATTGTCGAATCTCTATCCCTATTGCTCTACAATTTGTTAAATTATTGTAAACTACATTTACTACAATAACCTAAGTTCTAAATAAAACTAAGTGATAAATGTTTCTAACACACACCGGAGCATAACTGCATAGGTCCAAGTCAGTACATCATAATAGCATTGGCAGCTGTTCTCAATGTGGACGTAATCCATTGTTATTAATAGTGGACAAACTTGTAGTATATTCACAATTTTCAGACAAATTACATTTATTTAAGAAAAATATTAACGCAAATGAGGTTTGAATTTCGAATTTTGTAAAAACAAAGAAAGATTTTTAATGTAATTGAGAGACGTGACGGGCAAGTCCCCCGTGTGATGGTAACCGTCACACTTGTCCTTTACTATACAGTGCCACCCAACCTATAGAACTAATATAAGTTTAAATCCTGCACGGCAAATCACTGCCCTCTTCACCCCGAGATATTAAACAAAAAATCTCTATAAACCCTGTAATAACACTAAAAGTATTAAAATGCTAAAATTTATTTGAAAATTTGATTAAAACAAATGACAAAAACGCATACCGCGCTAAAGTTTTGTATCCGCTTACTATTAATTGAATAATGATAATTAATGTGTCTGGAAAACCACCTTTCATACACTATTACACACAAGGTTGATGTTATAACAACTCCCACGTTAAGAGAAAACTTACAAAACATAAATTTTTGGACGGAAATGCAAGCACCAAATTTTCCGATAGTAATTTGGAAACTCAAAATCTAACTATCTATGTAAATAACAATTAACTGCATCTTGTATAAATATCAGCCATTGAGAAGGGCTCGACCAATTTGATTGATTATTATTTGCATGAAATAAAATATACCCTTTTATAACCTAATCAACGCGGCCGAAGCATGCAACGGAAAATATCAATTAAGACTTACCCCTAACAGTGCGTTCACATGTGTTGGTCAAATCTATGCTCGACCCATTTGCATAATATTTTGTATTTATAATAGTTATAGATAGTGAAAAAACTCATGATTGTCAAAAAGAGGGTGCCAGATTTTTGAAATCAGCGGAATATTAATTACTTTATACCTCAACAGAAAATTATTATAGTACAAAGTCTTTCAGTAGAACTGTCTGAGTTTGAACTATCGCTGTTCAATAAATTAATAAAATAGAAATATAAAAACACTAACCCCACGGCTTTACTCTATTTACGATGATGATAAACTATTTCCATTATATACTATATTCCATTTTATCGAAAGAACCATAAAAACAAACACACTTACACGCTATCTTTCAGATTTCTATAGGTACACGATTCATCTGAAAATCCAGCATATACTACGCATATGTAGAACAAAACACAGCTTATGAATGGACAAAAGTGTTCCGGATGATCGCAAATGTCGTGCTCCGAGAAGACTAGAATATACTGAAGTTGTAAATCATTTTCTGGTACTGACTCCTTGACTACGGCTGCTCATTAGGATACATTGTTCTAAATAATAATGAAAATTAATATTTAATATACGCTTTTGTATTAATGGGTCTTTAATAATATTATAATGAGGAAGAGAGAGCTGGATAACAAAATAAACGTGTTATGAGCGGTACGAGTCTAGTCTAAGTGATTACTGAGTAGACCAATTCCCGATAACAAATGTTTCACGTGACGTCTAGTATAAAGTTTAAAAAATAAATTAATTGTTTAATTTAAATATGAACTGCTCATTAGCGTAGTTTGAGGCGCGTTCACCTTCTATGGAGCGGGTATCGTGGTCGATTCCCGGTGGGAAAACAAGTTTTCTTCCCAAGGGAAATTTTTGTTTCGGTGTCATTGTGTGTGATGTGAATGTTTCCGGCACCCACGACACAAGTCTTTGAACTTAGTGTGGGGCTGAGAGTGTGAAAGCGAAAAATATTGATTTCGTACTTCAAGACATTGAAATAAGCAGGTCATTCGCTTGATAGTAAGCGTTATACCTTATTACAATCTACAGTGCGACCTAGCAGTTATACTAGGTCTATTTTTGTCTGAGAATTAAGTTCATAGTTGTGAAATTGTCTTAGACGAATAACTTTCATATCTAGAGTATTACACACACATAAACACTCTCACACTCTCAGCCTTTTATTTAGTTTAAAAACAAAGTCGCGAGTGACGGAAACTATAACGACACAATACTACTACTATACTAAATATAAATATACTATGTCAAAGAAAAATATGCTTCTGTCAGGAATTGAACCCACAAAATATTAAGACAATTTTTACCATTATCTGATCCCGAATAATCACGACAAAAGTCTTTTGACGTCATTTCCTCATAAACAATTCCAACACGCAACGACCAATAAAACCCGTTACATAAATCCTAACAATAAACAATGTTATTAACAAAAAATATGCGTCCGCCGATAAATAATAAATATAACGGTCAAGTGTGAGCCGTACCCGATCATAGAGGTTCCATACTATTTCTCGGTCTAAACTTTTCTCTACTTTAAATCCAAGTTTTTTGTACAAATAAAAAAGTGTTGTGTCAATTATCTAAAATAATTGATCAAGCGAAGCGAGATTTTCCAAGTTGACTTGGGTCGTTCAGCACTTTGTCCGCCCGTCCGTCCGTCCGTCAGAGGCATCTAGCGTCTAAACCATGTAAGCGAATTATTTCAAATTCTCATAGAATATGTAAAACTACGGCCCAAAGCCAGAAATTACATTTAAAATTATATTAATAAAAATATTAAGAGGGCTCCCATACAAGTAAGTGGGAAACAAATTTTTAAGCTATTGCATAGCATCTATCGCGGGCCTTGAGCGTGGAGACCGAATCCAGAAATTCCGTAACGAAAATAACCTAACACCACCCACTCCGACCGGCACAGCGGTGATACTTTTTAGTTTTGCCATCTATCGATGAATAGCAGAACTTTTAATGACTTTTTTGAAATATCACGCTTGTCTCTTTAGTTCAGCAACTCGCCTCTAGGTGGCAGGAAAAAAAATACTGCATAAATAAAATAAATAAATAATTATAATTGCATAAGTTGATAAAAAAAAGCTATGCAATAGCTTTACCGTGGCAGTCCCGTCTTTTTTTTTTTATCTAACCTTGTAGATGTTGAAACCGGTTTCAATAAAAATCTATGTTGGAAAATAACGAAAGCATGTAACCCCAAAAGTTTTTATCTATGAAGCAAAATGAAGGCCCGACATCACAACTCGGAGCGAACAACTAGTTTAAGGCTAATTAAGAACATTAAAATAGAACTGTAATATAAGCTTTTTATGGTAGCGAATATACTTTGTTGCAAACTCGCCAACTGTCAACTGACAACAACCCGATCAGCCCCGGCGGCGTAAATTAAAGATAATTACACAACACTAACACACGCACACTTACAAACTCACACAAATTTTCAGATATTTTATATTAATATATTGCCAGAACAAATAATTTGATATATACCTGATTATAGTGATGAAAAGTTTCAAACATTTGCGGATTTCGGGCTTTATAATCGGAAATTGCAGATAGGGGGACAATAACAGTACGGACGGACAGACATACGAATATTAAAGGCTCAATAGGATCCCATCAGACGTACGGAAGTCTAAAAACGAAGAGAATAAATAAAATCTGGCTAAAATACATACGCCATTAGGACGGTGCACGCGACTTTCGTGGCCCAACTTCGTTAATTGGCAGTAAATTATTTTAATTTGCTTTATGGCCCACCCCGCTAGTTTAAGTGTCCGAAGATGTGCTTATTACGGATGGATGGAGGAAAAATCTAGATGATTTATATTCGGATGGAATAAATAGTTTAGTCGGTAGTTGAATTTTCCTAGATAAGATGTCAGTTATATTTTGGTGTATGTGCGCAGAAATTACACGAGTTAATTCCAAAATACAAAAATACTAAATCTTTATTTGCTTGAATATGGGTACAATTAGCTAGTTAGAGTTATGACAAATAGTGCTCCATATTCCGCCATTGCGGCATGCAAAAATTATACAATAACAGTGACCAGAGATCACATATTATACCATGTTAATGTATTAATTAACTCTAAATTATATAAAAGTAAAAACATGCCCGTTTTATCATCTAACAATAAGACAATCTGAAAACGTCATCAATTTATCGGTCGACATACCTCCGTACGACAGTTCGTTCGAAGCGTTTCGCTTCTACGTTAGTCAGCCGTACTGCGAAGGAGTGGAATTCGTTGCCCGCGTCTTTTTTCCCCGAACGGTATAATCTGGGTGTCTTCAAGTCAAGAGTGAATAGGTATCTTCTAGGCAAGCACATCTACATCTTTGGCGTTCATCACTTTCCATCAGGTGAGATAGTGGTCAAATGCTTGCCTATCGAACATAAAAAATATAATTGTTGGTGAAAGTTTGGGCTGTATGAGTAAATAAACAAACATACATACACTACAAAATTTATAAATGATAAAATGCTACTCCTAAATGAGAATAGGTACTCGTTTGTTAGGCAAGATTAAAAAAAAAATGTGTGTAGGATCTTCGTTCCCGGTTTCCACCCTTTTATAAAATTGTGCAAAAAGCGTTCTCTCCGGCGGGGAATCGAACCCCGGTCTCCCGCGTGACAGGCGGGGATACTGACCACTATACTACCGAAGATTTTCTTAGTTAGCACGAAATTGCGTATGTGTTAATACTCTATAGAAATAACTGCATAGTTAAATCAATCATTGTGTAGAGGGTTTATAAATGATGATTACTTTTAATCTTATCTTTTAAAATACTAAAAGATGTAACAAGTTTTTTTATGTAAGGCATTGTAAATTGATATAATTTGACTACAATCAATGTAGGTACTATAAGAAAAACAATAGGTAGTGCGAGATAAGAAGTAGGCGCTCATTCTATTTTCAATAATCTATCAAAGCGCTTAGTTGAGGCGACATTATCAAAATGATGGTACTAATTTGGCTCAACATTGCAATTCAGAGAGGTAATACCGCCAGCATGATGGGAATGGTACCCATTGGTAGTGGGCTTGAGCACTTGAGTCACCTGCCAAGCTTGGTGCTTCGTAACTTAGGTCTTTGTTGTATAGATGTATATAGTTTTAGTTTAGTTTTAGGAATTATAGGCGATTGAGTAGATAGCAATACTTATATTTTTTTAAAAATTGTGTGAGTATGCAACAAAGTATATTTCAAGTGACGAAATACTTCGTGGTACAAACCAACCTACCAGGCAGGAGCTTACCTTCCAACACACTATCAATATAGGTACCTAATTATTTTAGAGCTCCTTAAACTTTGTTTCGCTTAATTGACACGTACGTTACAAGAATAACTTCACTTGCCCTAGAATTCCAGCACCAGAATGAGCAGTCATTATAATTAATACCATTCTTGACAAAGATCTGACTTTGACAGGAGCATCCGTTTAATGTCTGACTTATGGACGCCGAGTCAATTGTCCAGCTAAATCTGGGATGAAATAAGGCGAATATGGTAAAGGCGGTGGTGCAGTGTAAGCGATGGCGATAGCCGAGAGATGATATAAAACAAAAATATTATAGAAAATAATTATTCATGTAAGCAAGCACATAACAAACTTTTCTTTGTAGTAATTAATTAATAATGTATGCGCAAATGCACATAACAAACATTTCTCTATTTTTTGTTCTAGGTGTGATTGTGTCTATGATGTAAATGTTTCCAGAACCCGCGATACAAGTATTTTTAAGCTATTGCATAGCTTCTATCGCGGGCCTTGAGCGTGGAGACCTAATCCAGAAATTCCGTAACGAAAAAACCTAACGCCCCCCACGACTTCACAAAAAGTTTTCGGTTACGTTGAGTTGAGAACTTCGTACAGATGCATTCGATTCAGTATCCAATACCAATAGGCTACTGAGTCTTCTAACTATAACATCGAAATAAGCCTATAGGTTTTGACGTTTACGTTTTTAAAGTAAACGTCAAGATCTATATGCTTATTTCGAAGATATAGTTAGAAGACTCGGTAGCCGATTGGTACTGGATACTGAATCGTATGCATCGGTACGGAGTTCGCATCTCAACGTGACCGAAAACTTTTTGTGAAGAAAAATGAAACTGAAAAATAAAAAATGCTATGCAATAGCTTTACCGCGGCAGTCCCCGAGTGCCACACGTCTTTTTTTCTTAGTGTGAGGCTGTAAGTGTAAATGCATTTAAAAATATTTTTTATAATTATAATAAAATTGTAATACTACGTCGTATTTCATTTATTTCAAATGACGACATTTTTATCTGGTATCAATATCAAAACCGCTGAAATAATTAAGATAAAACTATTACTTATGTTTTGTAACATATTATTATGTCCTTTTGGTTCTGTGTGCATATGTGTATACGGCACCCACGCTACCTACAAGTATTTTAACTAAATGTGAAGATATCTGATATGCGTCTATTAAAATATGTGCATATATCTTACAGTTATAATGTTTAAGAAACTCCAATGCGCGTGAGTGCATCGCGCGTATAATTTCGCTTGCTCAGACGATGTTGACGAGTTTCTTTTATCGCTATCGCGATATATATCTATAGTCTATCTTTCACTGCACTGCGATCTCAATGAAGCTTAGTTCAAGGCAGGGCATTATTAAATTAAACAGGGCATGCATTGTTGTTTTTAGGTGACAAAATGTCAGTGGAGAGTGCGTTTTATGTGCTTGTCATTTGGCGCTAAGAAAATAGGGATAGGGTGGGTGGAAATCTCGATTAATAATTTGAAATAATAATAATATAAAAATGCGAAATTATGTGAGTGAATGTTTGTTACCACGTATCTCCGTAACGAATAAACCGATTTTGATTAAATTTAGAATGTAGGTATTTTAGGTTCCGGAATAACATAAGCTACTTTTAAATTTTAATTAATGCGGGCGAAGCCGCGGGGCACGGCTAGTTAGGTACACATAAAGTTTCAAAGAATTATAAAGGACATCTATTTTTTCCGATACATGTCGACAACAAAGAAAGTCGTAATTTTTTACTTGTTTAAAGCGGTATATAACATTGAAACAATTAAGCATACCTATAATTATTATTTAACATAGAACGCCTACTACCTAGAGTCTCCCATAGCTAGATCGACTCCTCGCCCCCGAAATCCCATCATACTAAATTTCAAGAAAATCGTTGGAGCCATTTGCAAAATTCAGATTATATATATACTAGTTATGCCCTGCCCCCATTTTGTCAAGTTAAAAAGTAGCCTATGTGTTAATCCTAGGTATAATCTATGTACATTCTAAGTTTCATCCAAATCCGTTCAGCCTTTAAAGCGCAAAGAGGGAACAAACGTACTTACACACTTACACACAAACTTTCGGATTTATAATATTTGTAGGATATACAAGAATTGCTCGATTTCCAGTAACAGACCACCAAAGACAACGGAAATCATAACAATGAAAGGAGCTAAAACAGATTCGGCCTGAGATCGATACTACGAAATCTTCAGACTCCCATTGTGAGGACACTTAGAATCGTTTCAGACACTCGTGTTTATTGCCTGTACCATCTCTAATAGGGCTGCTGCTTTGGCATACTAACTTAGAGTTTTTAACTGACTTCAAAATAAGTTCCACTCCTTCGCAATAAATCGTCAATCCCCATTTCATTTTACATTTCATCATTGAACCACAAGACAGACGAGAACGATATTTGGTGGGTATTCTTCAAATGCGCACAAAGCGTTTTGCTTCCACGTTTATTATGCGCACTGCAAAGGAGAGAAACTCCTTGCCAGAGTCTGTGTTCCCAGATAGGAACAATCTTGGTATCTTCAAGTCTAGATTGAATATGTGTCTTCTAGGCAAGCGCGCTTCATCGTCGACCGCATCGTACCTAACAACAGCAGGTGAGATAGTGGTCAAACGTTTGCCTATAACATAAAAAAAAATCGCGTCAAGTGAACTGGAGGTAATGTCAACTATAAAGGATGACCTTTGATAGATTAATAATTGAAACGCAAGCAAAGCTTAAAAATCCGGCTTCATCGCTAATATTTCGGGTTTGGCTTGACCAATTTCGATAACATTTATATGGGACCCCCTCTGAAGTATACTCTCCCAATCAAATAAATAATTTGGAGAATCGGTTTACAAATGGGGGAGAAATCAGGGAACATACATACACACATCAACATACATACATTAATCGTATTTAAGTTCTTCCTTTTACGACATACTTTACTGTTGCCGTTAACTCATAATATATATTCATCATCACTACTTCCACTACTAGTTATTAGAACCATTTTTTTGTGTTTTCGTAACATGAATTAAATTTCTTCACTTATTAAATTGAGGCATAAAATTGTAAAGTTCTGACACAGGGCGCGACCACCTGTCAAAATTATACTACAATTTACAAAATATGTACATTTGTAATTACAATAATGCGTATAATGAAACAGTTTTTCTTACAAATATTTGAATTCTCACCTGTAAGGAGAAAAGGATTTTTCTTAAACATAAATATGTAAAATTGTAGGTACAATTTTTCAATTTTACAATTTTGACAGTTTTCAACAATGGTAAATTTCTAAGTTGTATTATTTGTTAAACCGAATCTTGTAGATTTGTAACTTGTAAAATCCCATTATTCACAATTTGTAACTTTTACTAAACAAGGCCCAGTCCACTCTACGCGTTTCGCTTCTGCGTTTATCATCCGTACAGCCAAGGAGTCAGGTGTCAGGTCACCAGGTGAGATGGAGGTCAAATGCGCATTGACAGTTGTGAATGATAAGAAACTATCATCCATATATTTATAAGAGTGCATCATTCCTAATTAGAATTATGCTTTCACTTTCTTATTAGTCCAACCAGACACCCCTAGTTCCCAGAACGATGGCACAAAAGCAACAATGCTATCTTGTTTGACATGTCCAGAACTGAAGACGTTTTATTGGTTTCAGGCAGCACTGAGAGCTTCTTTCATCGTCGGACACTGAATCTAATGTTTATTTGAAAGTTTGTCAGTTCTAGGACTTGTTGAGTGTATTAAACGTTCATAGAACGACACATTGTTAGTTCATTTAAATGAGGCGTAAGTTGAATTTCAATTATGTATTAATGGTTGGTATACCTTTTTCTTAACTAATATATGTTTTGGTATAAAAATATGGATCACGCATCCACTATAAAAACACAAATTTAAACGGAAGCAAAGCTTAACAAATCTGACTTCACCGCTTACATTTTGGTTTTGGCTTGATCAATTTTATTAAAATGTATACGGGACCATCTCTAATAATCTACCAAACAAAAAAAGAATTTTGAGAATCGGTCCACAAATGGGGGAGAAATCGGTGAACCAAAAAAAACATACAGTCGTACATAGAACCTCCTCCTATTTTGAAGTCGGTTAAAAATTTGTAAAAACTTGTTGTGTTCATATTAATTGCTTACTTAAGAGCTCAATGCTGTGTAGGTAACTTTTTTTAAAATGTGGACAAAGAGTAAGACGATATTGTTTACGTGTTTTAAGCCGTACCTATGTAACATTTGACACTAAGTATGTGTATACTAACAATAATTTTTATTTTTTTTAAATTAACTTATGTCTTTGCTCTATAAATGTATAATTGTTTTAGTTTAATTTTAGGAAATAGGTAGTTGTCCCGATATACATTGCTACCATTGTTTAGACATTTAAGAAACAGAAAGTAACAGCTGAGGTTAATGCAATAGAAGTGGAAAATATCCACATTTGTTTTTTTCTTTAGTTATTACGTCAAAGTTTAAGATATTTATGAGTGAAAAACAATAATTTTATAATAACGTGGTGACATGTATTCATAAAAAAATTACACTCCTATTGGAGTGTAATTTTTTTATGAGTGTAAATTGAGTGTAAACCTAGGATCAGCGACGTAGCCATAAAAATCTTGCCTACAACACCGACAGGGCCATCAACAGTAAAACTGTTATCCCGCATATAGCCCAATAATACAGTAGGATAGCCATATACACGGTGCAATTTTATTGAAGTCAGTATTTGCCCGACACGTTTGTACTCAGACAATGCTTTAGAATTTATCTGTAAGGTGCAATATAAATAATATTTTTATAAAAAAATGTTTATAAAACATTTGGCGATAACCAGAAATCTGGATTTCACTTGCACCGTGTATAATTAAGGTATTGTTAACTAACACTTTTTGTTTGAACTGGGCTCTCCTAGAACTCAGGTAACTATTTCAAAAGACAGGGCTTCAGTAAAATTGTGATAATTATGTTCCAAATAAATTATTGATTGATTAGTAATGTTACGAATTACAATATCCTCAATGCTCCCTACATTTTATATCACTAGTTACTAAACTAACTAATACAATACATCCCCGCTACTATATTATCTGTGTACGCATAACATTTATGAATTATTGTAGTCTATTCTCAGATACTCGGGCAAGAATGGCCACGCGTGCAGTCAGGTGCACTATAGCATAGGTACGCATGTGTATGAACCAGACACTGATAATAGAAGAAAGAAGATACGCTGCAGAATTAATTCGTGGGCTAAGTTGGTTGCGTGTTCGCCTTCTAAGCAGTGGTATCCGGTTCGATTCTCGATGTTGACACAAGTTTTCTCGCTAAGGGCAATTTGTTTCTGGTTGTGATTGTGATTGTGATCAATATTTGTGTGAATGATTTCAGCACCCACGACACTTCATAGAACTTAAAAAAAAAGCTGAGTGTGGGGCTGTGAGTGTGAACGCGTTTATTTATGGACTGTGTATAATGAATATTGAGTATTTTTTCTCATATTTAAAGATATTCGACTAAGTGTTTTAGACCCAACTTCACTTACTACAAAATTCACATCACGTTAAAATAATTAACCACGATAACACACTAAATATTTTGTTGCGTGTTCAATGTAATATTATGGACCTCATACAAAATTAAACATGTGCCGAAGTGCAAATCAAAACTACAATACTATACTAAAACTACAATTATTTAATATTTTGGACAAAGTACCTATTTCTGTTTGCGACTATAACGTATCTTTCACTTTTCTAACTTCTCTAGTAAAATAATACTGCAAGACTTGCTCTGTGTATTTGTGATGATGTGCTTAATTGGCATCGACTGGAGATCCTTTTGATTCGGTTTGATGTTTAGCAGATAATTAATTTACTTGTGTCTATAAGCAGACTACTAGGATTATTAAATATGGAAATTTAAAGGAACTTTGCTGAATTGGAAGTATTGTGCGAATATATATAATTATTTATTGTGCAAACCGCAAAGGAATGGAACTCCTTACCTGAGTCGGTGTTTCCTGATGAGTTCAATATAGGAGTCTTCTAATTGCGAGCGAATAGGTATCTTCTAGGCAAGCTTGCTCCATCTTCGACAACATCGTCGCTTACCATCAGGTGAGATGGTGGTCAAAAGTTTGCCTATCTTGAATAAAAAAATGAAGATTGCTATCTTATACCGAAATACAGTAAAGGTTTACTACCCTAAGCTGAAAATTTACTAAAATTAGGTACTTAAACAATGAGAGAAGTTCCGGCAGCTATTATGAGAGTCTGTCATTTTTGGCTAAGCGTGCTTGGCATCCTTGACAAAATTATCATTTATCATCGCAGTTGAAGTCGGACGCAAGCCAATAAAGGATAAAAAAAACAATATCAGAAGATGAGTGAGAAGATAAATTTCTTTATGATAGAGACAAGATTTCTTTAAAATTAAAAAAATACAATAAGATATAAACGCATGTCAATGAAGAAAATCCTTTTTTTTTTTAATTATGCCCGATACGCAAGCATTTGACTAAATTTTCACCTGATGGAAAGTGATGATGCGGCCGAAGTCGTACTATGCTTGCCTAGAAGGTACCTTTTCATTTTTGAATAGGTATCTCTTCCCGTTCTAATTGAGTTTTGAATTTGTAGTGGAAGTTCAACTTTTAACAGAAAATTCTGTCGCCAAAGTCCAAGTATTTCAGCAACACATTCAACCATACATCACTTAATGAGGTAGATAGTGGAATAGTAATACTTAAATGATAATAAAGCCTATTAATAATAGAAAATACCGCCGACGCCCTATCTTATCTAGATAGGGTGGTATACGGTAGCACCGTTTTTCACCAAACATAACTAAGAATACTTACATCTAGTCACTTTTTGTCGCATACATTTGCACAACATTTATCCTGTGTCCATAAAAACACAATATTACGAAAAAAGTTCTGAAATCGGTCTGAAAACGCGTTTCTGAAAAATAACAAGCCCCTGCGGCGTTTTAATATCCATCAAATGGAATAATCTTACAATATTTTATGCGTTGGCAACAATATTTCTCCGATATTTTATGTGATGGCAATAATACGTCTCCAGCTGTTATGGCGTGCGTTTTGGCGCGAAATGTCGCCATTTCCGCCGCGGGCACTCGCGCGCACAATCGACGCGTCCGGTCTGCGCTTGCGCATCGTTAGGGTGTAGACATATTTGATCATTATTTTAGATTGAATATTGAATTATTATTTTCATAAAAGCACGTCATAGTTACTAATACAATAATCTTCTTTTCTATTATGTGAGGTCGTCGATCGATTATGTTTAGAGATAATTTGATTGATAAGAATTTTAGCCATAAAATCTTAGTTTTTTAATGTACACGTACGCAAATACGCTAATTTTTAGGACTAATATTTGAGTTCATTATAAGAAATCATTGAAATAAATAATATTTAAAACCGTATTTCCAGCGCTTTGTATATTATATAAATATCTAATAATTATTGGTAAAACAAAAAACTCGTTGACGGCACTCCGACTAAAGAAGCTGCTAAGTGGATGAGCCAGACAATAAGGCACCAACCGTTGTTTATTAACAGGTTTAGATAGAGTAATAAAATATACTTAAACGTCACTAGTTTCTAAAAACGAATTATTTTATCTCGCACGTGCACAAAGTAGGCAAAAAGGTATTTAAAAAAAAAATACGAAAAATAACAATAAATAAAATGTAATGCTAATTATACTGGATACGTTTCGTAGATAATCATAACATTCATAGAACATATTGGTTATTACATTAGGTGCGTTTCGAAAACTAGTCAGATATTATTCTATTTATAGTTCTTAAATTAATAAAATAATCTATGAAACGTACCTAGTATGATTAGCATTTTAAATCTGTTAATAATTTAATTAAGCTGAAATTACAATTTATTGTATAACATAACATAACATAAACGCTTTCACACTCACAACCCCACTTTGAGTTCGCTGACTAGTGTCGTGGGTGCCTAGAACATTCACATCATACACACAATAACAAGTTTAGGAACACAATTTATTGTATGTTTTTCTTTATGTGACCGCGGCCTTACTATCAGATTCTCGTTATTTTCTTTTAGCAGCGCACTCGATCTTCTTTTGTTTCTCGTCACCTCATCCTGTTCTCTTTTGTCACCTTGCATTAATAAAAACATATCTACCCTTATTTTATATCTCAGGTTATTATTAATGTGTGCTTAATGGATTGTTTTTGTTATCAAATCAGTTAGGAGTGTGATCAACTTTTCAAACAAAGTGAGTTGAAGCTTTAAATGTTTTTTTTATTCCAGATATATAAGCTTTTGGCCGCTATCTTACCTGATGGAAAGTGATGATGCGGCTGAAGATGTAGCATGCTTGCCTAGAAGATACCTATTCACTCTTGACTTGAAGAGTCCCAGATTATACCGTTCGGGGAACAAAGACGCGGGCAATGAATTCCACTCCTTCGCAGAACGGATGACAAATGTAGAAGCAAAACGCTACGAGCGAACCGGAGGTATCGTACCTGATGGAAAGTGACAATGCAAGCAAACAGACGTGAGTAAGGTCGTATACATTCTTAATATGTGGATAGCTAGGCTCTCTTCACAAAATGCTTAAGCCCGTGCTAGTATTCGAAACCGCAACTGCTTATTGACAGGTGACCTTTATAACCACTAAGCTAAACTGTCATCGCTACAAGTTAACAACTTGTTGAATATGAAACGGGGTCGTAACTATCACAAGACAAATGTTTGCGATTCACCCCTATTATTTGGGGGTGCATTGTTGATCAGGGTTGGCAGTGCGCCGCAAATTTTATTTTTGTCTCGCCTATAAATTGTATCATTGTTTTTAACTCATGGTCCTAACAAATATTTTCATATTAAATGCAATTATTTCGAAGATTTTTTTTTTGTTTGTATGCTGCACATAATTTCTTTTTGACATAATTATTTTATTACTTTCTAGTTGTGCCCCGCGTTGTAATCTGCAGATAAACAGTGTCATTATCCATTCTCTTTCATAAAACAATTGTCTAACAATTGCGAAAACAACAAAAAACAATCAGCAAACAAGTTTTGATATATATAATATGTATATAGATGTATATAGATAAGTATCCTACTAGTATTATAAATCCGAAAGTTTGTGTGTAAGTGTGTAAGTATGTTTGTTCCCTCTTCACGCTTAAACGGCTGAACGGATTTGAATGAAATTTGGAACGTACATAGATTATCCCTAAGATTAACACATAGGCTACTTTTTAGCTTGACAATAGCGGGCGAAGCCGCGGGGCACGGCTAGTATGTTATAAATTTAATATGAATACGATCCTTCACGTCAGCAAATGTGGTACTTCATCAAGCGCATCTAAACTAAAAATCTGGTAAATTAGTTCTCAAACTTTTGAAAACATATCTTTCTCTCTAAGCCTTTTTGTTTGAAATTGAAAACATTAACAATTTACATAATCGAATTTCCACTTAGAACTTTAAAAATATTTTCCACACAATAAAATGTAAATTAAAAATAACATGACAACCCTACATTGACAAACTGCTATCACGAAGTTCACTTGTTGCTCCCCTATAACAATGATGATATACGTAACAATTGAATGTATAATAGTTACTAAGTCCCGGGACACGCGATGTTACGTTACTTATTAAATAACCACTGTGATGTTATTGTCCCTATTAATATCAAAATCAAAGTTATTGTCAAAAAATTATTTAGCGGTTAAGAACAAAAATTAACCTTTTACTGATATAGACGATATAATAATTATGAATATGAGTTATAATAAGAATTAAATATATGTTTTTTTTTCATCTTTATCGCTATAGAATTAGACTCATAAAATTAGTTTCCTTAAAAACTGATGAAAAAAAGTCACGAATCAGTTTAGCCAATTGAATGCATTTATGTTTCGAATAATCCATGTATTTTTATTAACACGTGGTGAGCTCATAAAATGCCTCATAATTACTATTAAAAAAGGGACATATCAGCGAACAGCTTATTTTTTATAACATTTTATATTTGACAGTTTTTTATAATCTTCTCAAATATATAAATATCTCATTTATTTATTTTATTTTATTTGTGACAGGCTAGTGTTTGACCACTATCTCACCTGATGGTAAGTGACGATGTGATCGAAGCTGGTAAACACACTAGACCTAGAATACGCAGGCTCTCAAGGATAACTGCCGGAACACCGTATTTGGCTTGGCGGCAGACTTTCAACTTGATGGTGGTAAGCTACTTTGGTAGAAAGCCAGGCGAGCAAATCACAAAATGCTCTACCACCTCTCAAATGTCACCTGATTAGCACCACCCGGGGACCACGTGTAGGGAGTCAGACTTAAGGGGTATCCTCCTACGGACGTGGGTGACTCAGCCCCCAAAAGCCCAAAGCCACGTGTCTCGGTGTTTGTGGTTGCGCTCCTCCGAAACGTCTCAACCGATTTTAATGATTTTTTTTGTATATTTGGTAGGTATGAGAATAGGTCGTTAAGTTTTTTTACCCTCTTACCCTCTCACCCTCCATTTTTTATCGCGATTTAAGTATTTTTGTATGAACAACATCAAAAAAGTTTTTAGTATGATTTTAAAGTACTAGGCAACCATAAACGTCAAAGAGATAAAACACTTTTTCTTTACGTGACATTGCAACGCATGCCGGGTACAGCTAGTTTATATATAGAAAAATATATCTGATACTGACAATGCATTTTCACCTTTGATAATCAATAAACTAAGAATTTACAATTGCAATATAATGATTTATCACTAAGGCATTGTAGAGATTCTTCGAGATGTCGATACTATAGCATTCGTACCAATTCCTGAGTAACAAATGTTAACGACGCGTGCGCACGCGATGCGGTACTTAGCATCTATTGTAGAGTACCTGCAACAAATAATAATTTAATGTTAATGGCTAGTTTAAATACAAACAATCATAATAAAACAGGTATGTGCAGGTGCGATGTTGCTAAAGAAGAACCGAAGCGAGAGTCACAAATTTAGTAGTAACAACGGATGAATCAAAAATGGGTATGGACGAGTATCTACCTAAATATCATGGTAAAGGATACCTTGCCTATCCAGCATAAAAAAAAAAAATTTCAACAAACAGGTGTGATTTGTATTTACGTATATAAAATTGGATAGGCTGTGATCATTAACCTTCATGAGTGCCTTTGGTTTGGGATGAAAATTGCGTAGACATCCTGGCACCGTCTCATCTTTCTGGAACTAAAAAATAATGCTGGTGTTGCGGCTGAATCAGCAGAGAATCTAAAAAGGCGCAAATATAATCGTCTTGATTGTGGTTATTTATTTGTGCCTTTTAGGATTGAGACATTGGGACCGTGGGAACCGGAAGCACATAGGATCCTACAATCTACAAAGAATTATCAGGGCGTTTAGTCGAAATAACTCGTGACAAAATGCTGGCAAATATTTTAGAGACATTGTTTAATATTAATGTTGTCAGCATTTTGGGTACTTTGCTAACTGACAGCGGTCTATTTGATTAAGTGTTGTACATATTTATAATTATGTAGTTATAGTTATATTAGGTTAATTTTAATTTAGGTTTTATTTTAATTTATTGTATTAGTATTTGTATTGTATTAGTTAAAAGTTTTTAATTTTTTATATATAATTTGTTTAGAACTACACCACAGTCCCAGAATTATTTTGCTATCTCCTCTCTATCCAAAGGTTGTCTGGAAGAGATCGCTTTAAGCGATAAGACCGCCCATTGTACTAGCCTAAGTTATTTTCAATATAATTGTTTACTGTTATTTTCTTTTTTAATTGGTGTACAATAAAGAGTTCATCTATCAATCTATATACATTCTGTACTTGAGCAATAAATATTACGGGCAAAAGGTGCTAAGCTAGACTTTGCAATAGACTTAGCAAAACACAATTTTCCACATAATAAATTCCCAATTCAACGATTCTTGCAAAACCGACTATTTGACTATTTTACCATATTGAACATTTTCGTCCCATATAAAATTACTAGAATACGTAGTATAAAATCTATTTTATGATTACAAGGCGAGAGAACAAGAGACTACAAGCGATTGAGATGTCCCAACTGCCCACGCTTGGTATTGACTATTGTATGTTCGAAACGGAATTCGACGTACATCTGTTAGGAAACCAAATTTATGTTAGGTTGGAAATTACTGACGTTTTGCACTGGGTTGGGTGGTTTATTTCGTAGGTGACTGTGAGAAGTAAAAATAAATTAGATAGCTATGCCTACTGAAAAACAACATTACAGCATAATTAAGTAAAAAACGATCTAGGTCATTAAAGAACAAAAGTAAGATTTATCGTTAGAATAACCTTGCTTAATACGTAGATGACTCAATTACTGAGAGAAAACCAGACAATGTATATTTTGAATTTTAAAGCGATATGAAAAACGTTTGAGTTTTGATTAATAAAATCATACTCCTTTTTTATTGTTTTTTTGTGCATGCATGGTTGTCTACGGCGTTCGTAAACCAATTAGTTGACAACAAACAATGTATATTTTGAATTTTAAAGCGATATGAAAAACGTTTGAGTTTTGATTAATAAAATCATACTCTTTTTTAAAAATTTTACACAGCGAAGGAGTGGAACTCAATGCCTGCGTCTTTGTTCCCTGAACGGTATAATCTGGGTGTCTTCAAGCCTAGAGTGAATAGGTACCTTCTAGGCAAGCATGTTCCATCTTTGGCCGCATCGTCACTTTCCATCAGGTGAGATAGCGGTCAAATGCTTGCCTATCTAGTATAAAAAAAAAAAAGTTTTATATGTAGATAGTAATTTACCTATTAGTTTTATGGCTGGTATTGTTTCAGATTTGTTTAAAAGTCGTCTACTAAAAATAAGTCCCATATAAAGTTGATGAAGATCTAATGAATGGTTCCAAAAATAGTGGCGGAAGTCCGATTTTGGATTAAAAAAACTGACATTGGTCATTGTTTCACTGAAATAAGACAAGAGTCACCACCAGGCAATCTGCTTGTGTAATCCTTATCTAATATATAAAATTCTCGTGTCACAGTTTTCGTTGCCATACTCCTCCGAAACGGCTTGACCGATTTTGATGAAATTTTTTGTGCTTATCCGGTATCTATGAGAATCGGCCAACATCTATTTTTCATCATCATCATCATCATCACTTTTCATCATTATCAACGCGGGTGAAACCGCGGGGCGCAGCTAGTAATATATAGTAATATACAATATCTTTGTTCATCATCATTATTATCAGCTCATTTCGTTCTCACTGCTTGCACTCGGGACGTTTTCTCATTGGGGCATAATCTAGGTCATTATTCACCACCCTAACTCAGTACGGTTAGTGTGCACTAAAATATCTTAAGATTTGGTGACCTTTTGGACTTTGGGGTGAGACCTTTGGTGGATATGTTTTCTTTCAGCAAGAGTAAATTTCATCATCAAAATTCAAAATAATATGTGAATTTAACTAAAGCACATACAGTCTCCGTAGTAGGTCCAAGAGATTTAATAGTCGTTGTTACACGACGATTGTCGTGTCGATTCGGTCGCCTATGTTGCATCGGCTGAGCTGGATTTTATAGGAATCGTAGACGAATGCAGATGTACCGAATGTTATGTAGAAAGGACAAATGCAAGTGGAATTTGATCAAATAGAAGAATACGATAGAAGTTAAGTAGGATTGTGGTCTAACGCTAGCCTAAGTTAAAAATTTTATAGCAATGCAAATATAGTTGTATGGCAGTGATGCCAATTAGATACTGGGTAGGTATATACAAAACAGAAAAAAAGTTATTTAATCTATCAAGTTTATACTCACGTCTACGTACTATGAAATCACTAAACTTTCAACAGAAAAAGCTGATAGAAAATATAAGCAATTGGCCGGTAGATTGATCGAAAAGTAAGATATATGATTGTAAGTCTAGATCAAATAGGTATCTTCTGTTCAAGCGTTTTTTTTATGCCATAGGCAAGCATTTGACCACAATCTCACCTGATGGAAAGTGATGTTGCGGCCGAAGATGTAGCATGCTTGCCTAAAAGGTACCTATTCACTCTGGACTTGAAGACTCCCAGATTGTACCGATTGGGGAACAAAGACGAGGGCTTGTTCCACTCCGCAATACGGATGATAAACGTAGAAGCGAAACACTTCGAGCGAACTGGAGGTATGTCAACCATATATAGATGACGTTTGACAGATTGTCTTGTTATGAGATGGTTAAATGGACAAGGTGGCGTGCTACATCTTCAGTTGCTCTATCATTTACCATCAATTCAGTTGCATAATGACCATGTATAATAAAACCTGTACGGAGTGTTAGTAAGATTTTATAGAACTAGTTGTCTAAACCATACATTATCATGCTTAAAATGGACATATACTAAATGTAAGGCATGAAAGTTTCATACAAACATATCTAAAACAAACAGCCGTAAATAGGCGTGGGAAATAACAACGGTTACTGTAAAATATTTCATTATGCTTTTGCGGGTGTAAATTTTAAGTTACGACTGTGATAGTCTGGGAACCGCTGGTTGATTTTTTAATATAGTATTTTTTTTTACATATTAATTCATCACTATGAAAAAATTTACGATCACAGCGCAATATAATGCAATTTCTATGTAAAAGAAATATATTAAAAGCGTTTGATTCAAAATCTTTAGACCGACTTCAAAAATTGAGTCATACCTACTCAATTTTTTACTGAATTTCTGGAATCGGCGCCATATTTTACATTTTTTTCCTTTTTTAATATGTTGCTATATCTGGCGCAAACGCGAATAATTACTTCAATTATTTTACACTATATTAAGACAATATTTTTATTATATAACACAAAAACATAATAACGTTTTGTATTGCTAATCATAAAACACAATGTATAATAAGCTATTGCAATAGTAGGTACCTTTTGAAAACTCCACTTTACAACAGCAGATAAAATAAATATTTACTGCTATTAACCCACCTCTCACCTAAATAGTATTTCTTAGTTTTTGTGATAAATCCACCATAATTATTAGCTCTTCTCTCGCTCCCGCTAACGAGATGTGGGTTAAAAAAAACCCTCATGCTTTTCTCGTTTTGTTATCTTTGAAATCAACTTCAGTTAGGTTTTGTGTGTAATATGATACACTAGATCAGATCGGAGTAAGAACAGTTGACGTTATCTCTCCACCTATACATTTAATGGGTTAATAAAGTCAAACACGCGTTAAGCCATGTACGGAGTGTGCCTGTCTGCTGGATAATCATGCTGGATTGTTTACGTCTACGTTTGTTGGCTACAAACCCTTCAATGGGTAGGAAATGGTGCTTACACGCTTTAGGAATTCCTTATGCTTCTTGTGTTTCGTTGTTATCATAATCAGGTACTTTACCTTGTCTATGGCTTCAAGCTTTCTCCTAAAGGTAGGTTAGGTCTTTAACTGCAGATCCAGAATTTATTGGTATCGGTATAGCATCAAGATTTTACTTTATGACGACTGTTGAATATACACACTCACTGCCGTACACTTAGTTCAATGACTTGTGTCGTAGGTGCCGGAAACAACATCACACACACAATTACAACCAGAACCAGAAACTTTTTTAGATCAGCCAGACAGAGATATCACAATTGATGAAAGGCTAGATGGACCGATGGCGTCAGAAGAACAACGGGAAATAAGAGAATGGCAAAAGACAGAGATAACTGATTTGCTGCTGATGGTAAAGATCATAATATAAATCAGCTATAATTCATGCAAACGCAGATTGGGCACAAATTGGCTGCAACAAATAACAACAAAACTAAACCCAAAGAAATCTCAACCCGCACAACATGAGTCAGAAATCAGAAACACATTGCGTAGTTAATTTAGATTCACAAATAAATATATGATTATTGTGCGTCTGTATTGTTGATACAAGAACAATAAGACGGTAGGAAATGCCCTCAGATAATCATCGAGCTTCATCTCCGGCGGTAGAGTTGAGAAGATTAAGAAAGTACATTCAATTAAATTTATTCAGGATCTCGAATTTTTTTACAGCCAGATAAGTTTGGGACCTAGAGCTCCATAGAGGATAACTGCTGAAACATCATACTACTTATACAGAACTGATTGTTATTTATTTAAAACATAATAGAAACAGTATATACAAAAACGCTAACTATCTTATTTTATTAAAGTAATAAACATTGACATCGCTCTGAAAGTGGGCGCATTTGCAAAGTGACAGGTAGTTACATGGCAAACCTGCAAACTTGGCGTATTTTTTCTCTTGAGGGTTGATACAACATTTATGTTTCGATATGGTATCTAGGCGAGCATAATAAAAGTAACTTAAACTTATTTAAAGTGTAGATACGTTATGTTTTCCATTTGTGTTCTTGACTACATATCTAACATGTTTTGTTCGGTGATTGGTTTCCTTAAAACATTAAGTGTTGCTTGTAAGCCAAGACTATAATTCAAATTGATAATTTAGACTTACATTGCAGAGTCAGTAAAAGTGGCACTTTCGTAGATGATTAAATCAATATATCGAATGACCGTTCCTTAAATTGTTAGCTCTACTACCAGTACCCGGGATCTAAGCTGCAGCGTATTTCTGGATCGCCATCAATGAGAGTGCATTTCATTCAGTTATTCACTGTTAAACAATCAGTCTATAGTTCAATAACAATGCGGTGAGCTAGGGATCAGATCTATTTGAATGTGGTGACGTGATCACTCACTCATCTTTTATTGCTGGCCAGATCTTAGGATGAAGCATACTGAAAACCACTAATATTCATAAGTCAGTTACATATATGTGCGTAGGTTTGTTTGGAACGAGATATATCTGCAACTGTACGACGGATTTTAAATAGTCTAGATCTTGAAATAAAAACCAACAAACGATCGCATTCACACAATAATAATTTATCTAATACTACATCATATACATAACATAAAAAAAATATGCAGGGTGAGTTGCGATATTTAGCTTAATTTTTTTTTTTGTTTTGGATCAGCTGGGAAATCAACTATGGAAATGTCACTCAAGTTAGAAGAGGTCAAAACAACAGAGTACATATTGTAATCATAAGATATTTTTAGTATGCCCTTCGAAAGGGTTTATAGAAAAGCAAACAAAAGTATCTCAGTTCCAACAACAAAATTACTTCCTCTTGACACGGTGCTCATTATCACATACTCGAAGACTGACGGAATTATCTTCACTCACTCCAACCAATCCATTGGTATTGCAAAACGATGAAAAGATCCTTTCATTCAGAGAATTCTCCTTGCCAGAATAGGATAGCCGGATGGAATTAATAAAAGAGTGAGAGAAAGAGCAGATGTCCTCGGTTCAGTTCTTGGCAATTGTCCACCGGAAGGCGGCTTTTAGCAAAAAGATAAGTTTGAATATGAAACTGAAATACAAAGCTTGCTTCATTCAGCTGACTGGGAAGGTACGTAATTGGCTCAGAAAGGTCGATTCATTACTGATTCAGAAACGATCTATTCGTGATTGCCGTATTCGTTCCGGAATTTATTCGTTGGCGGAAAGACGTGATGGGTGGCTTCATTTGTTCTAAAACAACAGTTAAATAAATCGTCGATTTTACTATTCATTAGTGTATGGAATCGATCACAAGTCAGAACTTGATTTATTTAGGTAGGATTGGAATTGCAATTTGGTTTTCTAACAATGATAAGACTTTTCCTCGAGTAGATTGATTCTAAAGAGGTCGTTTTATAGAGGCGTTACTCGAAATCCTGCAATTTTCTTACTTTGATGCGGGTTGGTACAAATTTCAAACGAATTTCTATCACATTAAAGATTATCAGCGCGCCAACATGACTGTTACGACAAACGGTACGTTCGAATAGTACAAAATATATGTGTCATAGGTATGTCCAAAAATACTTATAACTCATACATTTTATTCGATTTTCATTTTTATTTTATTCCGGCAGTTATCCTTGAGAGCCTGCGTATTCCAGGTTTAGTGTGTTTACCAGCTTCGATCACATCGTCACTTACCATCAGGTGAGATAGTGGTGAAACACTAGCCTGTCACAAATAAAAAAAAAAAGATAGTCAAGCGTTTTGACTACTATCTTACCTGATTGATGAAGTGACGATGTAGTCAAAGATCGAGCATGCTTGCCTAGAAGATACCTGTTCACTCGAGATTTAAATATTCCTAGTTTGTACTTATCGGGAAACTGACTCAGGCAAAGAATTTCTTTCCTTTGTAGAATGCATAATATAGCTAGCTCTTCTTGATGAGCTATTTTTTAATGTTTGTACAATAACAGCAAAAAATAAAAGTTTAAAATAAAATATAATCATAATTGCAGAATTAACAACTTCTATAGAAGAAAACATAATAAATAAGAGTTTAAAAAGTCTAGTACTAAGAGTAATAAGAGTTAAAAAAATCGACTTTGAAGTCGGTTTGCGATTGATCGCAAATATCTCCAAAACTGTTTATCAGATCTTGATCAAATTTAAACATAAAAAGGTTTTCTCGAATCGGTCAACCAATTGAACTTTTCAGTTGTACTTCTGATACAGAGGGGAACATACATAAAAAAAATTCAGACGTATTGAGAACCCTTTCTTTTATGAAGTCGGTTAAATATTATTAATCACTGTTAAGAAACTCAATTAGAAGGACAAAATCTCATTGTGAAATCATTAAATAGAGCTTTATTAAGGTCTGTGCCATTTTTTTCCATAATTCTAGCAAACGGATTATAATAGCCTACATTATGTATCTTTGCATCTTTGTTCCAAGCGATAACTAAGGTCTATCTAGAAGGTTCTAGAAAGACCATCGCTTAGATTTAACAATGTTACGCTTCTTAATTTAGAATCATAATTACGTCTTCAAGATTAATTTTACTTACAGACGCTTAGATCGTCTTTGTAGCAACAAAGTCGTTGTAAGCCGGTTGTCACAAACAACTTTAGGAGACAATCAATCACGCTTTATCTGACTTCTCCATGGAATTTAAAATTGGATTCCTGTTAACAATACAGGGATTAGTGCGCTTGTACTTTTGTCAGCCATTGTACTGCCAGAGCTTCTGAGCTCTTCAGAGCTGCTTTATCATTACGAAGCGACACAATATCGCTGCGTGGTTTCTCATCCACTGCTTTATTTATAACATCAACATCGTCATTAATGTTTGAAAAAGCTTCAATGTGTGTTGTTCTATCGAATGTATCGTTGAATTTTCAAGTGTTACAGTAAGAGATGTAGTATTTTACACTGATGATAGGTAGCATCAATAGCGCTAGGATTATGTGTTATTTATGGGGATTTTCAAGATACGAAACGTTTTGTAGTTTAAAACCTGTTAGGGATAGATCGGTGAACAATTTTGATGACATATTAATAATATCGATTGATATGTAATCCTTGGGTGTTGTGTTACTACCAATCTATGGTATGGACAAAAGCCTTAGGTACCTACGGAACTGGTTATGTTTCTGCTATCCTAGCATAATTAGCCTAAGCCTAGAGTTTATTGCCAGGTTCTTCTCGAGATGGCTGTAATTCAAACCTCGCGGTAGAGTCCTCGACTTTCATGAGTACCTCTTTGGAGCCCATGGGAATAAAGAATTTTAATGTTGCTAATCACGCTGCTGTCTACGGGCTAATTGCCTATATTATTTTCTAAGACTATATACTTACATCTATACATCAAAGACTCAAGTTTTGATTAATAATTTAATTAATATAACTGGACATATCAATTTCTTAAGTTCAGTATTACACTGAGAAAAATGTCTCATTGCTGTTACTAAAATTATAATGCTATACGTAACAACTATAATTATTTACCAACAATTACAAAATAATTACACAGAACGTAGTAACTGTAATTTTGACTACAAAAAATGTTTTGAGAACTAGTCTAGTCGTCCTAATTTTTTTGTAAAATGTCTTTAATCCCAAAACCATTCCGATTTAAAAATACCTACTCAATGAAAGCTACTTTAAAATGTCGGAACTGATTACTACCAAACAGAAATAAAGGAGCGAGCCGATCAAATTACAACAACCAATAAGAAAAAAGTCGGCGGAACAAGACCAGTTGCTCTAAAAGCTCCAAAGGTAGTAGTAAAATATTACGATGGACATAAAGAGTCCACAATAAGTTACAAGCACTTGCCTCGATTATCTACCGTATTTGTTTGTGTTTTATAGCGGTACTCGGCGTTTTATGGCTTTTCGATATTATTTCGCGTATTTTTTTTTCGATATGCTACCGCGCGTTTCCAGTATGGTGAGGATAGTATGGATGAGGCTCAGATCATTTTCTTTTGGATAAAGTGATACAATGAACGCTAATGTGCTATCTATCTTATACCTTTAAACGAGCAATTATTGTATATATGTATATATATAATCTGAATCTCGGAAATTGGTCCAACGATTTTGGTCCAACGATTTTCACGACATTTAGTATGCAAAGAGTTTCGGGGGCAATAAATCGATCTAGCTAGGTTTCTTTTTTTAGTAACGTCGTTTAAGATTAAAAAAAACCGATCAAAGCTCGGTCACTGATGTAATTAGAAAGTTTAAAATGAATATATTCGGAACTAAGCGCATTTGTTATAAATTCATTTCAAATATTTTTTTATACAGCATATCTTCCCGCCTCAGATTTACTACTTCACTATAAAGTCAAATAGTTAAAACTCCAACCAATATTATTAAACACTGGTTGTGAATGTTTCCGGTACCCACGATGCAAGTCATCGAACTTGGTGTGGGGATGTGCGTTTAATTACATGATCTGAATACAATCTGCTAATATATAATAGGGTATAACACCTAGCAACCCAGCAATGACTCCATCTGCATGTGGTGCCCCTAAAGAAAAAAAAGCCTTGCTTGCGTTTAAAGTATAATTGGAAATATTCATTTTAAATTAGATATTAGTCTTAAAACAACCGGCATGTTAAAATTTTCAATTTAAAAAATAATATATTTTTGTAGTAATTTCCATACCAGTGGATTAAATCATCATTACATCCACATGTTTCTCACCTAGACACGCACTGTCCTCTTCACAATACGAGAGCCTATCGGGCATTTGAAAAAAAATGTAAAATCACCCCTCGTCTAGAGGGCTGTAAACTACCCTAGCCCCGCCAATTAAATATGAATGGACCGACCACTCTCATCACTAGAATTTAGGAAAACCAGCCTTTTTGTTCATATTTATTGTTTACTTGAATTATTTAGTGAAATGGACACCAATTTTTTAAATAAAAGGGTGCTTGGAGATCAGTAGTTTTGTGTATTGTTGATAGTAAAATACCAACTTTACTATTTTTCATTGTAGTTAGGGTAAATCCCAGATAGCATTTATAACGTGCCTGCGTTTTATCAGGACTATAAACCAAATATCAAATACCAATTCCGACCAATCGTTACAAATATAATAATATACTCAAACATAATGTTTTAATTTTCAACACAATGGATCACTCTAATACTAAAAATCCGAAAGCTTGTGCGTAAATGTGTAGGCATGTTTGTTTTCTTTTCACGCTGTAACGGCTGAACAAATGTAGATGAAATTTGGAATGTATATAGCTTATACCTAGGATTAACACATAGGCTACATTTTGACTTGATAAATGCGGGCGAAGCCTCGGGCACAGGTAGTTTATAACATGCTTGTGTAAATTGGTGTAATGTAAATGCAAAACTCAAGAGCGTTTTCGGATAATGAATCAGTAACTATTATCATAATTTAAAACAAACGCATTCACACTCGCAGCCCTACACTAAGTTCAAAGACTTGTATTGTAGATGCCTGTAATATTTACATCACACGCACAATCACACCTAGGACGAGAAGCTCGAATGTCCCTTAGAAAATAAAGTTGTGCTTTTACGAGAATTGAACCCAGGACCCACGGCGCAAAGGGCAGAGACTTGCCTACTGCGCCAGGTTGTCAATTATGTAAAACATAATTTTGCGTATTTTATACGTAAGAGTAATGTACGGCTAGGATACTTACAAGTGTTGAGTGAATAGGTATCTTCTGGACCAGCATATCTCATCTTCGGCCGCATCGTCATGTTCCATTAGGTAAGATAGTGGTCAAATGCTTGCTTATTTAGCATAAAAAATGTGATGATGATGTTATCTCTGCTGCTTTCGGCCACGTTGACTTCTATCAACTCCTTTCTGATCCTTAGTTTCATTTAGAGATATTGTCAAAGTACGATTATGTTCATACAAAACGTATAAGTTACCTAGATCCCTAATTAGAAAAACCTGCAAAACAAGGAATTCATTATCTGCCGCCTCACTTTCCAATCAAAACACAATCATACATATCTGCCAGTACCTCTATACAATCAAAAACCTGGTGCGACCTATCTTGATTTTTACACGCCTTACACCAACATAAACATTCGCATACAACACTGAATGTTCATCTCTATTTCCTCTAGGCTTCTTACAAGTTAAATTTCGCCAACCGCAAAGTTAGCTTTGCCGACTTTTATAAGGGGTGTCATAATTGCGAAGAGAGACAAAGTCGCTTCAAAGGTATTGTGGGACCTGTATAGTCTTTACGCGTACTTAAATGTTCAAGTCGACGGCAGTCGCACTTTGTCGTCGTAATTATACGGCTCTCAATAGGACACCCTGTATATTGTGTCTTGAAAAAAGACAAATTAATGAGGTCCTTTGCAAACTTGTTTGTTTCAATTTGTTTTTATCGGTACATTACAATGAAACAAAGTAATAAGAGTCAATACGTTATTTTCTTTTAAAGGTAAGTAGGCACTTAATATTGTTAGACGTGAATAAACAATATTATGTATGTAGTCGTTATGCGATGTATTATTGGTTAAATTACTGCTTTACAAAGATAAATACATCGCATTCAAAATGAATGTTATAATTAATTTTTAATTATTGACTCGCAATACCTTCGCGACTGTTTCCTTTATAGTTTTATTTGTGAATTTATATGTTTAACATGAGGTATCTTACCTACACTGTATGTAAGTACGATACCTCATGTTAAGGTTTTATAAGGGTTAAATTGAAATGAGCGTGTTAACTGCCAATTTTCTAAATTAAATCAAGCTAACTGAACTTACACACCTTCCAAAAGATGTACTTATTATGTTTTTATATGAAATACTGTAATGTTCTATATTTATACTTACCTTGGGACTATATATATTTATAGCCACCTTGGGACCCACGCAATAAGTAATTCATGTTTTCTACGCTGCGGGTCTTGGGTTCGATGCTCAATATTTTTTTCTTCTCAGGGATTTAAAAAAAAAATCTGATATGCTAGCCTTTAGCATCTTCCCTTATGGTAAGTGATGATGTGGTCGAAGATGGTTAACAAACAAACGCATTCACACTCACAACGCTACACTCAGGTGACAAACAGACAGTCAAGACTTGTATCATGGGTGCCGGAAATATGTACATATCACACCAGATCCTAATATAAAAATGTTCTTTGGGAAGGTAAATTGTGCTTCTGCTGGATATAGAACCCAGGACCCACGGCGCAGTGGTTTTAAGTGCTTGCCCACTGCGTCGTCAAACAAGCTAATAATATTTTTTGTGCCTTTGGTGTGATGAAAATGTTTTGAGTACCTACTCCTATGATATAAGTCTTAAACTTAGTCTGTGTCTATGATTGTAAACATGTTAAAAAAACAGATGTAAAAGCTTTCAAGATTTTCTAATCTACGTCGCGTTATCACCAATTAATATAAAAATAAACATGTAAGAATAAATATATACAAATTATCTTAGAAACGTGACTTATGTAGACTTAGGTAGTTTACCCTAAAATTGAGCTGCGGAACTTATTTTACTAATATAAACTGTAAAAAAATGTTCTTATAATTTCAAAATAACGCTTGATTTAAATTTATTTTGTCTTGTTTGTTAATCTAATTTTTCAATGTTTTAACGACCTAAATAAGAAGTACTTAATAAAATGTTCACCTTAGGAAGGAACTAATTACCAAGATACGGGTGTTACTCACACCCAGTTTGGTAACTAGGGCCGCAATTTGTAAAGTGTACAATAATTTATGAAATAAACAATGTTTACTTTACTTTTACTAATTACAGTATGTAATTTTTTTTATCTTTTTGCGTTTGATCTCTGCCTACTTAAAGACTAGATTAACAATATATTTCCATTTATATAATTCTACTACGATACCGATCTTAATACACTACCCCCGCCAACAAAACCAAAGTCTGACTTGTATAAAAGTGAATGATTAATGTGTTCTCACATTAGGAACCACCCTTTGGTAGGGGGAGACATGGGAGTGTGAGGCCATTAAAAGAGCGAAACGTAAATTTAAGAAAAGGAAAATAAAAATATATTTTATATCTCAATAAGTAAATTTTGTCACTTATATCTATGATTTCATTCATTCATTCTATAGAAAATATCGAACCTACCAATAAAAGCTGCAAAAAGGAAACATCAAAATCTATTAACGTGCGTTAAGTTGCTTTGACCATAGTCTCGAGAAGACTGGAGAATTCCGGTGTCAGCGTCGGGTAGGTCAAATATTGTATCCTACTAACTAACCTAACCTGCACTCGGTCTTAGAAGAAATTGTTGTCGTCACATCACTTACAATATTTACAGATCTCTGTTAACCTATGCTGGAGGTCATGTATAAAAAGGAAACAATTGCAATTTTTCGTCGAAATTAAGAAACTCTTCCTTTTTTGATATTCGGATAACATGAATGGTGGCGCGAGTTAATGATTTTCACGCTGTCATGCGAAATAAAGTCGCCTCAATGTTTCACCATCTACGTGCTAGTTCCAACAGTGTTCTGAAAATGTTTGCGTCTCGCTTTGATTGTCTTATCCAAAAATATTGGATAGGTATTGTTACTGGCCAGACTAAATAATTGTAATTGTAATACTAACATTTATTTAAGTTATAATGTAACTAACCAGCTATTCTATCGATTTATCCGAAATAAATAATGTTTATTTTTTATTTATTTATAACAATATGAAATATCAAATGGTATATAGATATCAATAGATATCAAATGGTCCAAATGGTGTACATGAAGCGATGGACCCAGTGAGAGTAGAAGTCTTATATTTTATTTATGTATGATAATATTATGTATTTATATTTTGGTATATTTGTTGTATGTTGTGTGTATATATGTAAGTATATTTTAAATCATAAATAATAGATAATAGCCCTTATACTGCACTGCACGAATTTTTCTGCACCTTTTCGGTTGACTGGCAGAAAATGCTGTATTAGCATTAAGTCCTCCGTGTACATATATATGTATTGTGCAAAAGAATAAATAAATAAATAAATAAGTCTTCTCCCGTTGGTCTTTCGATTAACAAATAAAATAAACACGGGCTTGAGTTTTCGATAAAGGTATCATGGTGGTTCATCATTTTTAATCATCCCCTGGCTAGCGACTAGAAGAGGTTTTCAATCCTCATGAAAAAAAGTAATAATATATTGGAATGGATATATAAATCGCGTATTTAGTGGTGGCACTTTTTAAGTATGTCAATCGATTTTAGAGGTAAAAGTGATACTCTTTGTATGTGAAATAGAACAGGTATTATCCGGATAATATGTCTTACTTATACTGTAATTACTTACATCACCGTCCTTTTTCTCCTATCTCTACTCCACTCTTCCAAAACTTCTCACCGTTTAAGTTAGTGATTGTGACAGTGTAATATAGTGAGTGCTATGTTAATGAACAAAGAATACAAGAACAAAGTGTCTTTCCTTCAATACAGACAGTAAGAAAAGTGTTATTGGACACATTTCTTACTACTCAACTTAGTAGTTTATGTCAAAATTAAATTACTTATTAGTCTTAAAGCTAGATCGTAATTCCAATGTTGTTCCAAACGCAATTAGTATGTTATAAATACAAAAAAAAAGAGTTGGTAAAAAGAATAGGTTATTCGCTCACTCGTGAACTCGTATTAAAAACAAGATATCGGTTGAGTTTTTATGACAGCCTGAAAAGAGGATTCCTTTGAAATATTTGTTGTAAGTCATCAGAGCTTCGATCCTTCATAGGCATGAGTAGCATAATAATATGTGAAGGCAACGTCGGCTTTCATAAGGGGTACTATTAAAAATAATGTATAACACCTAGGTGTTATACATTATTTTTAATTATAGAATAGAAAAGTAGTACAAATGTTAACATATTTTATTAAAACTTATGTATTATTTATTAAATAAAACATTTATTGTCAATTAAATTTTGTTAAAACTTTCGGTCTATTTTAATACAGCTTAGCTTTTAACTTTATTTCAATCATCCACAGATTTGGAAGTAAATTTGTTTTTCGGAAGCTTTATTATTTCCCTTTTATTATAAGCATATTAATGTTAGGCTTGTGTGTAAACACAGCCCAAAAAAGTACCAAAAAAATTCTAAACGATTACCAAAATGGATAAATGGTCACCAAATTACGTTTCCTAAAATATTATGAAATAAATATTTTTTTTCGTATTATAAATATTTTTGTATTAATTATAAAAAAAATAACCTTAACCTACTGTTATCCGATTCGGTACTGTCAAAGGAAATTTTATTTTAGGAAACGTAATTTGGTGACCATTTATCCATTTTGGTAACTGCTTAGAAGTTTTGGTGACCGTCTAAATTATACCCTTAATGTAAACTCACGAGTCTATGCCCAGACTATTAGGCATTGACGAGACGTGACTAACGCTTTATTAGCATTATCTTTAGTATTTATCGTTACTGGAAATCTGGTCTCCTATGTGCACCATCTCCGGTCCTTCTGATTTCATCTCTCTTCCTATTTCTTGTAATATTTTCATCTGTTAGAATAAAGTGAACGATCAGTTAGCTTTTGCCCACTATCTTAGTGAATAACGTAGTGGTCAAGGATGGTAAGCTCAAGGCCATAACATCGTTTGGTGGTCGTTGACAAATCAGATTGCAGATAAAAAAGTTATTTTTAAAGATAACGAAGCCAGTGCGGGGCGATATTCAACACCTAAAGATAATAAGGACTTCAGGGCCTTATAAATAAGCGTGATTATATCCAAAAAGGAAAAGTATTGAATTACAAGAAATACGTACTACGATAACATCAGTTTAAGCGCGGTTTAACTAAAAATTAGCACACAATCTTTTTGACACAAATAATAAAATAAACATAAACCCTACTAATATTATAATTGCGAAAGTTTGTGTGTGTGTGTGTGAATGTTTGTTACCACGTATCTCCGTAACGAATAAACCAATTTTGATGAAATTTAGAATGTAGGTAGTTTAGGTTCCGGAATAACACATGGGCTACTTTTAAACTTGATTAACGCGGGCGAAGCTGCGGGGCACGGCTAGTAATAAATAAATGCTTTCACAACCACAGACCTACGCTGAGTTTGAAGACTTAACATATAGGTATGATTATAATTATTAAAAAGGTCATAATAATATAATGTTATCTTCGCGCAGAATTTCCTCCATATTCTTCCAACTGTTTTAACGTGCGTCACCAACAAACACTAACTTTCAAACACACACACAATCACTCAAAACTGTCAACTCTTGCTTTCATAATATTAATGTGACGTTAAAAACACACGTTCACACTCACAGCCCCTCTGAGTTGAAAGACTTGTACCGTGGGTACCGGAAACCTTTTGCATGTCACACACAAAATCACATACAGAACCAGAAGCAATAATATCTCTTGGAAAGGAAATTAGTGCTCCTGCTGGAAATCGAATCCAGAAACTAAGGCGTACTGCGCTAACTGGCCGGTCATTGATTAATTCCACAGGAACGTTAAATAATCAAGTAAAAGTTACATCAATCGTCGATTGTTCAGTTTTTTCATTGGCAGCTGCCCATTTAGCTCTTTGTGAGATTTCAGTGTCCATGTTTCGGTAACAGCTCATATCAAAATAACTCTGACATCCCCGCATTATCACAACGAACAAGTGGGCGTAATCTATTTAACAAAATAAATCATCTCAAATAATACAAATAAAACGGCTTATCTCGAAACAGAACACTTAACAGACGCAAGATAAAAACAAAATTAATATTTTACACAAAGCCAAGACACTTTGTCATAAAGAATGTCATATAGAGATTTGGACGCAATGCGTTTTTTTGAATTATAGGTTTTATACGTGACTTTTTTCAAATATTTCTTCTGTAATTTATACTTTTCTATTTATATGATGTTCTTAATCGAGCTATTAAGCTTTTGGACAGAGTGGTGGCAGCGTTTTTAATTTTGAAAACGTTTAACACATGTCCTGACAATCAGCCGGTGGTTAAGAGGTGTCGGATTTCATTTAATTTTCCATATAAAACTAGCTGGCACGACAGACGTTGTCCTGTCTCAGAACAGACGTGAACTGTCAAACGTGCGTAATAAAAAGTTGTCTGAAATTTTCCCATATACTACGCAATTTTCTCAATTTTTCCTTCCGTATGACTTCTACATAGTATTAGAAATCTTTATATTTAACACAAAATAGAGTAAATATTTGGTCTTTATTGTTGATTCGTCATTCTATTTTGCCATGTGGTGGCATGTGAAATTGCATGCATTAGTTAAGGGAGAACAATTGAGTTACCTATAGGCTCGATGTCTTGTAGGTAACTTGGTTTACTTTGCTATATATAGTTTTAGCTTAATTTAAGAAATATAGGCAATTAGCCCGAAGATAGCTAAGATAGATAAGGTATATTTATTAATATTAAATAAAGTATAAAATTAAATGTCAATAAAAGGTTTAAAAATACTTTGTCAGAATAATAATAACGAATTAAGTAGGAATACAGTGGATGATTTTAATGTAACATTATGACGTCAATCGAATTTAGTATTCAGAAACTCTTTCAGACAGCAAAAGGTTATTAAGCAAAAGGTATTGTCAAGTAACCACCATTTTAACGACTGTAACAACTTACTAGAATAAAGTCACATATCGTCTTAAAATTTGGTTACTTCAAGAGAATAAATTAAAATCTTAAATAGAAGCATATACAAGAACAATCACAATTAAAATGTCGATGCTAATGTAAAATGTCTTGAGTATCTAACTGTTAGCCCACCTGCATCGAATGACTGCTATTAAAATCCCAAGGTAAGTAAACAATTCCACTAACAACTATCAATTGTCCAGGGAACAGTATAAATTGTGCACTGAGAACGTTCCCTAATTAACCCTTAACACGTCGGGACGTAAATCTTCCCGGAGCACACAGAATGCCTGACTGTACCTACACTCAACTTTTTACGCTGTCTAGAAGAAATACTTGGCATTCTACTCAATGACACATAACCTTCGTATCTTAGACCTAGTATCGTATGGTCTCTATATAGATCATAGCCTCGTAAATATGAAGTTTTTGATATGCTAGCTGTTCCCCGTGCCTTCACACGCGTAAATAAAGTAGCTTTATGTGTTAGTCCTGAGTATAAGCTATGCACATAAAAAAATTAATTCACACCTGTTCAGCCGTTACAGCTTGAGGAGAAAACTAATATACCTACTTAAACACAAACTTTCGCATTAATAATATTAGCGTGATTAATTTTTAGTAAGATATGGAACAAAATAGGTATATTAAAAAAATACTTTCACACCCACAGATTCAAAAACTTGTGGGAGCCGGAAACATTCCCATCACACAAACAATCACGCCCAGAAACACAAGTTTTCCTTGCGGAGGTTAATTTTTGTTCCTATCGGGCATCGACGCTAAAAACTATACCAACGGGCATGTAAGTACTTAACTCCCATACATTTTTCTGTGGTGTGTACAGTTTTTCAAATAATTTAATAAGACCTTCATAATAATTGAATTTGATTTTATTTGTGCAAAAGGTGTCGATGAAATAAAAACTATAATTGCACCGACATCTGTTGTATAAGTGGTATCTGTCTAATAAATAATTGATTGGCAACAAGGACATTTGTCTAAATTTGTTACCTATAAAAACTCGAACATAGAATTCATTGTATTTTGCTTGTATCATTAGTTTTTATTGTATTTTTTTACTTCTATGCACTTACGTAGTCATCTCAGATAAGTACCTATTGTGTTTAATGAATGTACAAATTTACAAAAAGGGAAACGATGGAGTTTGATCAATTCCTGTAATTTAGCTGTTCGACTAAAGTGTAAAGGGATTAAGAAGAATAATGCTTAATTATATCAGTGATTACTCAAGATTGATAAGTGAGAGAATTCAATTATTTATTTTATTTGTTCCCATTTTTTATTCTTTTTTACTCATCGTTTTGACATTAACATTGGTATTATTATACTATCATAAATTTATGTGGATTAATTATTATATTTCAATAATTTATAATATTACCGGATTTTTATTGTCAATGGTAATGTCAAATGGCATTATTTTAAATATTCCTTCTATTTTCTTTAATATTTTAATTTTATTTTTCTTGCTTTTTGAGTACATTAGGCAAATTATGCCTATCATTACATTATCTAATCATCATCAACCTATCAACGCCGAAATTGTCATGCATATCTGAAAATTCCCTCGTTGTACTTTAAATTTAAATATTATGAATGATGTGGCAGTGCTACATTAAAAAATAAAAATAATAATGTAAATGCCTGTTTTTGACAAATAAAATAACAACCTTTATCTACTACGTTAACAGTGAAATCCAAATGGATCTGATAAACAATTGTAGCAAAATTGAACAGACATTTTTCAAGCATTTGTAGATCCTAAAATTTTGCTTGTCACACACGCTAACTACGCGCAGCGACTGTACAAGTAACTACTAAGTAATCTATGAAAGTAACCAAGCACACACATACAAGAATGAGGGCGCCGGGTGACAATATCAGGCTTGATCATGGTTAGTAGAATTGTCTGGTCAGTTAAATTATTTATTTGTATTTATACCTAAATTGTGGATGAAGCCTTGGGTCTGTTTATAATCATATAATCATTTACGCCACCTATAAATAAGATAGGTAATAAAAAGGGTGCAATTAAAGAAACACACATTTAACAGGATCAAAGTAAAAGTACTAAAGAGTACAGAGAGATGTTTTGAGTGCGGCAAATTTGCGGTTTAAAAACGTCCTCACTGTACTTTATTGTTACGATAAAGTTTTGCAAAATTATTTGGCAAGCTCTTGGGTCTAATTTACGATATGGTGCGTAGCTCGTTAGCATTTTAAGGTTAAAATTGCTTCTGTATTTTTTAAACTTAAGCAGATAAGGTGCAACAATAAATGAGGAAATGTCACCACTGGCTAAGTGACTGTGTACTTACAAATAAACCCGTGATTTTCTGAAGTTTGAAAAGAAGTCTCTTTAGTTTGAAATTGTTTCAATAGTACACCCGACACTACTCCTTCTATCTTGTCTGCATCTTGTCCATCCAAAGGTTGTCTGGAAGAGATCGCTTTAAGCGATAAGACCGCCCATTGTAGCCTTTCATGTAAAATTGTATTTTTTTTTGTACCAATTCTTTTAAGGTGTCAATAATGAGTAATTGTATTGTTTATTTGTCGCAAGATGCCAAAACTGAGTATGTTGTTTCAAATATTCTCGTTTTTCAATGATTTTTTACGCGATTGATCAGATCCTTTTTGAAAAACCTCAAATCCAAATATTGGACCAGTAAAGTGTTTTAATATTTTCAATAATTGTTGAAGTCGATGCTCAAACAAAAGGCCAAATCAAAAATGTTTTGTCATTTGCGTATTTTAATGTGTATTTTTTAAGACTGACTTTATAAGTCTTTTAAAATTTTAAGATGGTGGAGGTTGTATTTGCTGCTACTTAAAGATGCGTTCAACTTTACGCCGGGTGGACAGATAAATATTCATTTAAATAATATAATTGAGTTTTAGTTATCGAGTTTTTCTCATCACCATCATATCTTTTGTACGTATTGCAATGTCTGCATGTTTTCCTAATCCTTTATGGTCAATGCATTTTCTGTTGTTATATTTATTGATTATGAGGTCTCTTTTACTACTTTTAAATATTTCATCTATCTTTTTATGGTCTTCATTGACCTTTACGTCATTCCTTCCACTTTTTTATCAACAAAAGAGAAAGAAAAATGTCTGCTAAATAATGTGTAATTTGAACTATTTCTTTTTTATGATCATTAGGTAAACATTTGACCGTAATCTTACCTGGTGGAAAGACATAAGAAGATCACAGACGTAACCCTAAAAGTTCGTAAGGCCCCACTAAACGTCCAGCAAGATTTATAGTAACTCCGGGTCAAAAGTACCCATCGTGACTCAACGAACGGTCAAATTACCCCTTGTTATATTTACTGTCGGAATGGTTCGAAGTGATGTCAATTAGGATAGTTGTGTCGATTTATATATGCGACTCGAAGTCATGGGTAAAATAATAATTGGAAAGCTATTTACTCCGTAAAATATATTGTTTATGGGTTTTTTTTATGTAAAATTAGCCATGTGCTAACTACTTTTTTATAGTAATTGTGGCAGTGCAAGTAATAATTTTTTTCATGTAGAAAATATTTCATAATAGAAATCCAAGTCCCAGTCTAAGTCAAGTAATAGAGTCAAGGTCATCGTCAAGTCATGCCCTAATAAAGTGGTAGAAACTTCTATTGGAGTTATATAGTAATAGCGAAAATCACGTTTTTTAACTTTGTATGATTTGCCTACACTCATGCACGCTTGCTTGCAAGGTATTAAGGGTTAATAATTACATTAGCACTAAAAAAATTACATGTTTTAAAAAAATAATACAAAATCAACAACGACATTTTTTATTTATGCGCTTAATAATCCGCTAGTTACTACTTATATATCTAAAGGCGGAATGAGTTTTAAATTTTAAAAGGAAAAATTTGTCATGGATTGTGTTGATGTGTTGATATTATAACATTAATAAAGACTTTTAAAGAAGTTGTGCTGTAGGATTAAATTCTGCTTCAATAACCACATGTTAGATAACGCCTTCTAAATTTACTAAGATCTTACCGGAATCTTAAGTCTATATTAGGATTCAAATCCACCAACGACAATCACTATCTACCAACTAATTAATTAATCTCTTTTTTTAACATTCACACCTACAACAAGTTCAAAGATTTATGTCGTGGGTGCCAGAAACAATCACATCACACCCATAACCAGAAGCAAAAAATTCCATTCAAATACAATTCAGGACAATTGTGATCCTGTCAGGAATCGAACTCACACGGAGGGCAGATGCATTCCCACTGCGCCAACTCAGTCGTCACTTGATTCTGCTTCTGGATAAAAACAACCTTTTTTTTTGTAGTTTTTTTCGGGGCATGCTTTTATGAATAAAAATTCACCTTAAGGTCGTTTTGAAATGCGTAAACCTTTTTGTATGTTACTAGATACTAATGTTTTATAGTACTTACATAAGTTTTACCCGGAAAATAAAACAATTTCGAAGACGATGATAAACAGAAACGAGTCATTAATCAATTGTTCACTTAGACTTATTTGCACAAGAGAAAAGGGTTAAGTGTCGAAAGCTTTGAAAGTTACCTCAAAATGAATTCTCTGAGTTTGAAAAGTCATGCTCGAGTTACAATTGCTTTGAGAAATGATTTTTCGGTGTTCGTAAGTAGAAATGTAATTTAGATTTGCTTAGTTTATTAACATTTTACATTTGTTGCGTATCTGGTCACCTGCGGATTAGGTATATGGCCATTTGCACATTCGATTCTGGTCATTTGTGGATTATGTATATGGCCGTTTGCATATTTGTTTTTTGGTCATTTGCAAATTAGGTATATGGTCATTTGCAGACTAGGTATATGCCCGTTTGCATATTTGAATTTGGTCATTTGCGAATTAGGTATTTTATGGCGGTTTGCATATTTGATTCAGGTTATTTGCGCGACCAGGTTCGTGTGGAAATGGTACTACACGATAGGATATTAAGCAGTTGTTTATAGCCAATACAATAAAAAGAAACATAAGCGCTGTCACACTCACAGCTCCACACTTAGTTTGATGACTTGTTGTGGGTGCCGGTAACATTCACATCACACACACAACCACAACTTAAACTAGAAACACAATTTTTCCTTGGGGAGAAAACCTCTGTTTCTATCGGAAATAAATCCCAATGCCCATCATTGCTTAGAACGTGCGCCCAACTAAGTAGGGCAGTTCATTGTGTCGTATTCATATATAATATCTATGTATAATAGTGTTACGTCAATTCCGGAACAATATTCTTTTAACTTTTGTTCCTCGTCTTAACATTCAAAAACTTGATCTATAAGTAGGTACTTACAAAACCATATAAATAAAAACGTTAACTTTTTATAAAAAAATCCGACACAGCAATCTGCTTATTAGAGTCTTTTATTATTGATATTTTTTCTATCTGAATAGGTTTTGTTATTTTTATGTTACGTTAATTCTAACTTAACAACAATGTTTTTACAAGAACCAGAAGTCAAGAGCTATTGTTACCTCCTGATGTCTTGCCAATCATTGTAACTAATTAGAGTGATGCATTTGAGGAAAAGATTAAGTGACTTCAAGGACTTAATATTAGCTGCTTATTGATTTTGATATATATTAGTTTAAATAAAGAAAAATGTAGGTCATAATTACCCCTTTTCCTTTTGGAATGGAATGCATTTATTGGCCATTATAACTGAGACTGTTACAAGGCAAGTCAATGTTACAGAATTATTTGCATGTTGTGTGAAAAAAAAATATCGTCCTTATATTATAAATCTGAAAGTTTGTGTGTAAGTATGTAAGTATGTTTGTTCCTTTTTCTCGCTTTAACGGCTGAACGGATTTCGATGAAATTTGGAATGTAGGATTAACACATAGGGTACTTTTTAAATTGATAATAGCGGGCGAAGCCGCGGGCATGGCTAACTTTTATTTTTACGCTAATGGCCTTGATTTAGTCCAACATAGCTAAGTCGAACTAAATCTAGTCCATTGGCGTATAATGAGATGGACTTATGCTCTATACCATGTGCACTCCCATTTAAAATCTACACGATACACCGAGGTTAACTGAAAGATAATGCTTCAGAGCATTAAGTTCGCCTTTTTACCTACAACTTGTTTTTGTTTGTGCAATGAAAAATTTTCGATAAATTTTTCAATCAATTTACTAAAACACGATGCTAATAAATAAACTTTTAAATTAAATAATCAACAGACTTCAAATACATAATATGTCGATACATGAAAAGGACAAACATTTTATTTTCTTAGATAACATAATTATTTCATCCAGTTATTTTGATTTTAAAACCAAACTACTAAACCGATTTTGGTGAAATGTCTATGAAACCTCAAACTAATTTGTATAAATAACTGAATTCTGAGGTAACAAACATTAAAAAAACAAGAACTAAGACCGTCCTCCTTTTTTTGAAATCGTTTAAAAATGCGACGCCATTATATATTTATTTAGATACCTTAAAAGATTATTTTCGATTAAAAAATAATATCCTACTAATATTATAAATCCGAAAGTTTGTATGCAATTGTGCAAGTGTGTAAGTATGTTTGTTCCCTTTTTAACTTGATAATAGCGGGAGAAGCCGCGAGGCACGGGTAGTCTGAAATAATCTAAATAAAGACTGCAATCAAGTTTATTACTTAAAATTTCTAAAATAACGTAAATATAAAAGCTAACAAAACAGCAGTTATGGAAAGAATTCCCTCCTAAACACCAACCTATAAGTTAAGACGTCTTAAACATTATCAACGTTATCTAAAATAAATTATGACTTTTATGATGACTGTTGATATCCATATCAATTAAAAGTAACTTCCGTAGATAATTTTACAGGTTAAGATAGCAGTAGCATACTAACTGCCATAAATATACGAAAAACTCCAATTTAGTTTTATGACTGGAGACATTGTATCTCTTTGGGTGGGCTGATTGTCTATTTCTGTCTTTAGTAGACAAAACTAACAACTGCCTATAAATAACCACTTTTCGGACAATTAATAATGCTTTCTTGATCTATCTTTGATAGTTTTTATGGTTATTTTAAGTCTGATATTTGGGATGGATTTAGATTATTTTGTTTATATTGTTATGATGATGTGGATAGGTGAGATGGCTATATAGATAAATTTTTATTATGAAATAAAATATGAATATGCTACTGATTCAAAGTGACATCTTACGATCTATTAATATTCACAGTTAGCTTTTAGATAACCAAACTGATAAACTTAATCATATTATAGTTATCTTTAAGTAAGATACTTATAATTTACAACCGATTTTTGATACTGACAAAATTTAATAAGACATTTTAGTTTTAGGTTCAACAAAATGTTCCTATAATATGGTTGTCTATAATTTTATAAACATTGATGATGATGATGTGATTTTAAAACTTGACATAAAATTGTTTCACTCTCACTTACACTTTAATAGTTAACTTAGTAAAAAAAAATTCTACATGTTCAAATTTATGAAAAAAACCTGTGGTAATATTATTTCAAAATTAAATATCAATAGATATCATAACGTATTTAAAAAACCAAGAAAAGCTCCAAAAACCGACTTCACTGCTTTATCTCCAGAATCCAGTTTTTATGTGGGACCTACTTGACACCGTATGAATTATCAAAATCTGTTTTCATAGAAAAACAAATCTGAGGTAAAACTAAAAAAAATAATACTTTCGAATATAAAACCTACTCCTTCTTTTAAAGTCGGTTAAAAATTCGACCACTCGCAGACTTGAAATAATTTGTAAGTGCAATAGCCTGATAAAAAACAAAATATGTGATTTTACTATCTACCTATTAGCTACAAAGTTATTTTAAATATATGCTCCTTTTCTTAATATTTAATAGCGTTGTCATTTTATTTTTCTACTAAAATATGACCAAAGCTCAAAAATTTTCAGACATACATAAAAATATATGCAACTGCATTTTTTTTTTAAAAACAAAGTCATACGTAATGCGCAACAATTTTATGAATTCTAAATTCACTGAACATTTAGATAATTTAATGTTCTTCGCGTGATAAATAACAAAACCGCAAAATAACTTCATTTACTGTTATTACTAATGTTCAGTGAATTAGTGGTGCAAATGCAGAAATCTATTTGTAGGTGTTAATTTATAGATGAAGAAACTTAGCAGTATTTCTGTTGAAAGCTAGTTATATTATAAAAACACGCTGTAGTATAATTGTGAATTATTTGTTATTAAAATGATGTGTGAAAGAAAAATAAGATGTACAAATGACGAAGCTGTGACGTAGTACCTAATGTTTTTTTTTTGTCTTTTCAATTTTGGCTTCGCAATCTTGTGCATTAAGTCCATAATACGATACATCGGGCTGAGTGCCGAAAACAAACACCACACACACAAAAACACCCAGAACCAGACCCAAATTTCCCTTGGGGAGAAAATTTGGGAATCGAACCCGGAACCGCTGCTTAGAAAACAGACACGCAGCCAACTACACGCGAACAGTTCCAATCCGCCGCTTCAATGCCGCCAAGCCAAATACGGTGTTCCGGCAGTTATCCTTGAGAGCCTGCGTATTCCAGGTCTAGTGTGTTTACCAGCTTCGATCACATCGTCACTTACCATCAGGTGAGATAGTGGTCAAACACTAGCCTGTCACAAATAAAAAAAAAAAAAAAAAAAAAATCTCCAAAAGTCGTGCCACCCATTAACAATCCACAGTACTGTCCCAGTTTCCAACCTCCCGTACTTCCGGCGTTGGATCCATCAATACACAAAATAACGGATTCGCCTTGGAGCACGCGCGAAGACGTATTGTGTATCCAATTAGTAACAGAGGGCGACACTGCAGTGTTATTTTTAAAATACATAAAAACACTCTGTTACCATTTGTCACAGCGTGCCCTGTATTTATCAAGATGGTTCGCTGCATCTATTGGTACAGGATGATCGACGTTTGAAGATCATTTCGCATTCACAAGCTCAAACTAAATTCGATAATTTGTGGCGTGTGTGCCGAAAACATTCACATCTCAACTACGAGTACTATCACACCCAGGAGCCAAAAACACAAATTTATACTGGAAAGAAAACTTTTCTTCCTATCGGGAATAGAACCCGATACCCGTTGCACAGAAGGCAAACACGTAACTAACAAAAAAATAAAATGATCACCAAATACATTTTATATAGGTTTACATTTAATAATGCGAAGGTATGGACTCACAAAATTAATTGAAAGAAAACAAAACCAATTAAATGTTCAAATTAATAAAAAAATTTAATCTTACAATTATCGCTCTTATTTAAGCATAAATATGAAATTGCCAGTTGGCTTAGTTGGGTGTGTGTTTGCCTTCTAAGCAAGGGGTAACAGGTTCAATTCCCGGCGGAAACACACGATTTCTCTAAAATAAAAATTTGTGTTTCTGGTTCTGGTTGTGATTGTGATGTGAATGTTTCTTGCACCCACGACACAAGTCAACGAACTGCTGGACGGGGCTGGGAGTGTGAAAATGTAAAAAAAAGATCTTGCTTTAACTTAAACATAAAAGCTGAAGTTTTAAAAAGATACATTACAATGTATACAAAAAATATCGACTTACCTTCGCGCAAGAACCATCTAAAAACACTAGTAACTACATACTACGATAGTTGAAACTCAAGCAAAGCTTAAAAAAACCGACTTCATCGCTTATATTTCGGTAATGGCTTGACCGACTTCGAAAAAAAAATGGGACCACCTCTGAAGTCCATACTCTACCAAATAGAAAAACATCAAAATCGATTCACTATTGGCGAAGATATCGCGTAACTACAAAAAAAAATCATACAATCGAATTGAGAACCTCCTTATTTGAAGTCAGGGAGAATATGAGATTGCTACTTGTTTTTCTCTTTTTTTTTTTCATTGAAAGACAAGACGAGCAAGTCGCTCACCTGATGGTAAGCGTCACGTTTGCCCATTTCAGTTCAGCCACCCAGAGTTTGAACTTATATGGTTCGCGCAGGAGGCGCGACAAAGCACTGCGCTCGTCACTTTGAGATATTAGATGTTAAATCTCTTAAAGCTCTGTTATTTTACTGGAAATATTGTCCTTCAATTCTGCTTGTCTTTGGCATATCTTAAAACTATTAATCATGACAAATTTGTGATCTTCACCGATGCTCGCAGCTCCCTTCAACATTTGGCTCGATGCACCTCAGTTATCCGAGGCACACCGACAGCCTACTCCATCCTTGAACTTATTTTAGAACTCCAGCGAGATTCTAAGTCTGATATACTTCAATGGATCCCTTCTCATTGTAATGTTGGAGATAATGATAAAGTGGACGTACTTGCTAAACAAGCTTGTTATGACGGTTTACATAATTATACCCTTCCAATATATTCCGATTGCTTCCGAATTATCAAAAAACAATGCTACGATTTATGGCAAGTATACTTTGACCAACGTTACAAGGAGAAGGGAATTTGGTATAAGACTATCCAACCACATGCTCCAAGAATACCCTGGTTAGTAGATAGTAAACTTAATAGAATTGATATGGTAGCAGCCTTCAGGCTTCGATCCGGGCATATACCGTCAAAGAAGTTCGTATTCTTGATGCGTAAGGTTGCTTCTCCGAACTGCCCTGACTGGGGGTTCCGGAGGATGTTATGCACATCCTCACGGAATGTCTACGCGGTGGGGCTGTTCGGAGAGGCATCCCAATAGATCTTAGAAGAGTTGGTGAATGTAAAAGCATTTTGTCCGATCCTCTCTCGAAAGAAGCCAAAAGGCTATATAAATTGTATAAGCTGGTGATGAAAAATGTGACGTCGCCTTAGGAGTTTACAATGAGTGTCAATTGATCATTAGGCTCATTGTCAACTCTTAAATAATATTATTTAGTTGTTTTTTTTTATGTGTTGCATGTAATTTATAGCATATTATTTATATCTTGTGTTTGCTTATAGAGCGACATAATCTTGTTGATTAAGTTCTTTAAATAAAGATAAAAAAAAAACTGGCTTTCGGTTGAATGTCTGGCAACGGTGTGGTACTGCTACAGGCGGACTCTGTAAAAGAGTGCTACTCTATTTTATCTATGTAGTCATAATGTTGTAATGTACCTACATTACAATATGACTATAAAGCAGAGATTTTCATCTATGTTATGACACTTACCACCAGGCAAGCGACTGTTTTTTTATACTCGATAGGCAAATTTGACCAGTATCTCACCTGATGAAAAGTGATGATGCGGCCGAAGATATAGCATGCTTGCCTAGAAGATACCTATTCACTCTTGACTTGAAGAGTCCCAGATTATACCGTTCGGGGAACAAAGACGCGGACAATGAATTCCACTCCTTTGCAGTACGGATGACAAATGTAGAAGCAAAACGCTTCGAGCGAACCGGAGGTATGTCAGCCATAAATGGATGTCGTTTGCCAGTTTGTCTTGTTGGATGGTAAAACGGGCATGGGGGAATTAATTCGGGTAATTCCTGCGCACATTCGCCAAAATGTAACCAATAGAATACCGATAGGCTTGCGACCTTACGTCGGTGACCGAGACTCTGCAATTTGGACTCAATTAGCTTATCATCACCAATGACTTGCGCGTCTCGTCTCTCAATGATAAAAAAGGAAAAGTAACAATCTCATGTTCTCCCTGTATTCACTCAATAGCTGTAGAAATAAACACGGTTAAAATTCTTATAAACAACATTGTCGCGGCTCGCGCGCCGCAGATTGATGGTGATGTATAAAAAAAGAAGAAAGAGAGAATGCCCGCGCCCGCTATTAGCAACGGTTTACGAGAGAAATGGGGGAAAGACGAACTTTTTTAGAAACATTGTGTTTTTAATAACGATTTCACTAATTAAAAACACAAAGGCGCTGAGTGGTGAAGTTTTTGTTTCAGAAATAGGTGTGTTGATGTAGATGAATAATCTTCTTATATATAAAATTCTCGTGTCGCGGTGTTTGTTACCAAACTCCTCCGAAACGGCTCAATCGATTTTTGTGAAATTTTGTGTGCATATCGGGTAGGTCTGAGAATCGGTCAACATCTATTTTTCATACCCCTAAATGCCCTGACATTCAAACCAATTCTTTTTTAATTTTTCGGATTTTTCGTTTTTTATTTTTTTATGATTCAGTATGAAATAATGTATATGGCAAAACATATATTATTATAACATAGTCAACAAGGTCACATAGACAGATATTATGTCTACGATCAATTAATAATGAAATGCTTAAGTACCTACATTATATTTTTCTTTTATTTTACCTACTTTCTACTCGTTACTTTGCCTCTTGTTTTAGTTTTGAAACTGTGTTACAAGAACCATTACAAAACTACGTCAACCACATGTTTGAAAAATAATTGTCTCTGAGCAATATTTAATGTAATAATAGAAATAGAAATTATACATTAGCCGAAATTCTTAAATGCCCAACGGATACTTCATTAAAATTCAAAGTAATTAATCAAAAAATCTTAATCTTTTTACATAATTTGTTCTAAAATCAACAGAATGTATAAGCTTACCCATAATTTGTAATCACGCGGCCAAAGCCGTGGGTGGAAGAATAAAATTAATAACCCTATAAAATTAATATCCAAAACATCATAATAATGCGGTCAAAACCCATTATTGAAATCCTTCACTAAATTCCCCCGAAATTATTACCTACGACAAAGAAACGAAGACAATAATACTATATCAGCTGTTATAAAATGATTCAATATAAAAATGTATCGCAAAGTATTTAAGAAGTCATTATCTAATATATTTATTCGCGTAGAGTAGCGTGCAAGCGATATATCAGGCGAAACCCACAATATTGCGGAAATAATTCTGGAGTTATGTTCAGCGCAGAATGATTTTAATGCATTGAAAGTAGAAGTGTCGAGTGTTACTTTGACATCGATAAATTTAAAATGGTAAGGACTAAATTTACCTGAAACAAATACATTTTATTAACCGTCGGCAAAAAAAGGAGGAGGTTCTCAATTCGAGTGTATTTTTTGTGTTACCTCATTACTTCTTTCTAGGTGAACAGATTTTGATGATTCTTTTTTAGTTAACAGCTGGTGCTTTCCATGTTGTCCCATTTAAATTTGATCAAGATCTGACCAGTAGTTTTTAGGTTTTCTCAAAATGCGCTGCAGTTTTTGTTATAGACCCCGGGACATAATAGGTCTAAAAACTTTGACTTTGGTTGCGTACCAAATTATTATTTTCCAAATAGTTTTTTTTTAAACGGTTTTACTCTACTTGCTATATTTTCAACGATACTACACGATAGATAGGCACAAAAACTAAAAAAAAATATTTGGCTTCCTACTGACGTCTATGGGAGGTGCCGTCTTAATTTTTTATTTTATTCATTTTAATTAGCACTTTTGGCTTTGGACTATAGTCTTAAATTCGTTTAGTTCTTTCTGAAAATTTTAAGTAATTCGCTTGTATTGTTGAGACGCGAAATGCCTTTGACAGACAAACAGATGGAAAAACAAAGAGCTGAACCACCCAAATTAACTTAGAGATACGCTTATTTACGATTTACGCTCGATCAAATTTTAACATTCGCTTGCTTGTCGAGTGACTTAAGAACAATACATATTAAATAAAAGCTTGTAAAACGTAGTATAAAAAGTACTAACTATAATAATTAAACTTTAAATAATTATAGTTTAACAACAAAACATTTAAAACACGCAACAAAACCAACAAACAAAACCATAGTTTAGTGTCAAATAAATATCTCAATTCCTATCTCGCAAATTCCCCGATAAATAATATCGCAATAAATATCCGGCCTGCAATTAGTATTGCCACAATCGTGGACAGAAATAGCCCAGCGGTGGGCGAACTGTCATAACGGCCAACTGATGACACGAGGAAATAGTCACTAATGCCGTTGAATGTGTTAATTAGATATCTGTAGAGGAGAATAAGGTTAATGACAATTGCCTACCCCAATGTTCACGTGAACGGGAAACTGTGAAGGACAGTTGATTGTTTGTGATGATTTTTTTATTTTGGCTTCGCAATCTTGTGCGTTTAGCCAATGTCAAGTAATAATATATTCAAGGGTATTTTAGATTAAAAGTTCTAGTCGCAAGTAACAGTCAAAGTCAAGTAAAAGAGTCAAGGTCCAGTCATAGTCAAGTCATGCCCTAATAAAGTTGTAGTACTAGAACTTCTATTGGAGTTTTGGAACTAAAGCGAAAAATCACGTTTTTCAACTTTGTATGATTTGCCTACACACATGCACGTATTAACAGTTAATAATCCACCATTATTACACATGAATACTCGAAGAATCATAAGTTTTGAAAAATAATACAAAATCAACAACGCCATTTTTTTACTTTCGCGGAAAAACTCCTTTGTGATGTTACGTAGTATATTATTTTTTCAGTTTAGAAATTAAAAAAAAAAAAAAAAAATATTATTTTTATTCTCTTTTTAGCGTAACGATGGTAACAATGGACGCAAAAAGCATTCGACCTAGCTTCGTACAGAACGTCACGTCCGGTGGTGGACCTATTAGCTTTGCTAAAATAGAAACAATAATACTAGTTCGTTTCAAAGACTATACATTTTATTTTGTTTTTATAATTTTTTTATATGTACGGGACATTTTCCTAATATTTCCTAAAACTACATCATACAGCAAAGACCTAGATTATCTACAAGCCACCGAATGTATAGGTTATTCAAGTGCTCAAGCCCACTAACAGTGTGTAGCGTTTTAAAATTGCACTTTCGTTAATTCCGAGCAGAATTGACTTCTATCTAAAAACTCATCTGCATAGTTGCAAAAAAATTCATCTATTACAATATTCTCTCCATTTCATCACCGACCATTAAACAATCTAGAACATTTATTACCATGTAGTAGGTCTAGTGTCGAAGTAGCGACACGCCTCTAAGTAACAGTAAAAATTAAGCAACAGAATTTCAAAGATGGCCCAGATATCAAGTGTTTGTCTTCACTTCTTATTATTCTCATACTTGTTTGACGCATATTTTTCAACGCACTTCAATATTTTTGAGCGGCTATTTTGGTTGCACGACCGCCTCCTTAGTTTGATCATAGATTAGAAAATGTGGATACAGACAGATGCTTTCATCACTATGAAACAAAATTTCGGTTAAACGAAATTTTAAAGTGAAAATTATAGGGCTTTGAAATTCTGGTCCGCAACCTTTTTGTGTTGACGAAAAGTGGTGGGGTAAGCACTGTGATGATGATAATTAAAATGTTTCCATTGAATACAAAAGATTAAATTCTATCGTCTGTTTTTTATTGAATATTTTTCCGTTTTTGTTAGAAGTTATTTAGTAGTGCAGTTATTAGTTATTTTATTTCCGTTACTGATGATATTTGCGAAATCCCAAACCTCTTCAGTCACGGACCAAAAAAAAATAATCTAAACAGTACCTTGTTTTTCTACATGTGTAACTACCATTTGGCTTGGAAGAGATTGTTATCAGTGCATTATGTTACACTCTTTTAATGTTTTATTTATATATATCACTTTTTTCCTATAAGACATTTAACACAAACAAAAATTCTCAATAATTTGGTGATACTTTGTGTATAAACCAAAAAGTGCTGGAATGTTTTCCAGTTACCATAACATCTATCCTTTGGATGGAGATGGTAGTGAGAGTGAGATTCTTTACCATATAAGAAACAGTATTAAAACCAAAATAAAATCAAATGTAATAATATGATGTAATTCTAAATCTAAATTTCTTATACATTTCAATTGTAATCTGATAAAATTCATCTGTGATGCAAGTATGTAGCATAGGGAAATAAAGCCCCTCAATCGATATTATCGCCTCTGTATATTTCATACTCTACATTTTCACACGTCAGTCACAGAGTCGTCTCGTTCCATTCTACAACTCTTTATTGTCTTTGGCCATTGTTTATTAAAACAATAACTGGCCGTTTTACGACCACGACGTTTTTAACAATAATATACGACACCAACCTGACATGTCGAGTAGTGCCGATAAAAAAACAAAATTTACATCAACTGTTTAAGAATCTAGTAAAACGTGACCACAAAATACTGTAGAATTACTTTTGAACGACATATAATCTGAATTATGATAAAACTATCATTACGTTTCGCAACGTTTAAGAGGGAACATAGATAAATATCACAAAAGAATTTGATTTAGAGGTTCATATAACGAGAGAGTATAATATTATTATGTTTTTGTGAAAGTGACAATGAATATAATCGTAAAGTATATTTTTTAGATTTTATTGCTGTGTTTTATTATTCTTGCATTCCGTACGTACAATAAGTTGGAGCAGCTGAGAATATGCGCTATTAAAATCTTAATCCGTGTTTTAGATAACTCATAATGTGTTCAGGCGTTGCGGCCCATTTCATTTCCACTATATTGGATGTCAGATTTATATCACGGCTATTGCTTTTTCAATGGTTTTAGCAATAACTTTTCCAAATCTATTTTATGTAGGATTAACATTTTAATGACCATTCATATAAAATATTTGGTTATTTTTTAATTTTTAATGAAACTATGAATTAGATACCTGTCTATAATGTAGATAAACATAATTATATTAGTAAGCAATAATTTCATTTGATAGAAGTGGAAATTTTAAAAATTCCATCAAATTCACGACATTTTAACATTACATTGACGTTTTGTTAAATTTGCATAGTTTTATTTTACGGCTCCGTAAATTTTGAATTCAAATAATCTAGAACATCGCCAAATATTTAAAAAATTCTGCATAGCAAATTAATTTTATTTTAAGCTCAAGACTACAATAAAAATACGCGAGCTACATTAATTGATTGTAAGAATCCACATAATAGACACGCAAATATTCAAAAAACAGCGGTACATTGTAGAATAAAAATGTCATTTGTATTTAACCTCGTTGTTTTGACGTACACTCTATTCTGGTATCCACGGCATCACTAACAAATCAGCACCTGTCACTTTTGTTAACAAATCTCCGAAATATCCCGGCTATTGTCTTAAAACTAGAAACAATTCAATCTACACTTTAAAAAAGTCTCCGGTCTCTATTTCTGTATGTCTTGATAATGGACTGGCTGAATATTTTTATGAATATCTCATAATAGGCAGCAACCCGATTCGCACTCTACAGCTTTTGAAATAAAGTTTCTATTGTATTGCTGTATGAATAACTTTCGTTGAATATTCGAAAAGGAAACATTGTAGTTTGTAGTCTTGATGACAATAGGGTTGGACGAGTTGACAAGTGATTAGAGAAGACCGTGGCTTAGCTATGACAATAAGATTTTCACATTGTCTCAAATTAGTGACAAATTGCCTGAACTTCTCACTAATTTTTATTTTTCTTGGCGCATTGTTCATTATGAATAAACGCACCTTTTTCATTATTTATAGCCAGTGTTATTATAATATGAATTATGGAATTATTACTCGCGTATAATTCGTACATCGCGCTGAGCTAATGTGACTTTTAATTTGGTTATTTACTGCTTTTGTTTGAAGAGCTTTACTTTATAGGTTCCCTTTTTGAATCGCCGGCTTTTGGTCACATAATTCTTTCTTAATCAAAATATTTTTGAGGTTTGTCTGTCTTATGATTTGCGTAATGCTGCTTTATGACTGCAGAATTAACGATTTTATACGAGTGTTGTATTTTTTGGTAATTGACAACCTGCGCTTGTCCGCGTTTCGCCAATGCTGCAATTTGTATTGATAAAAATAGTATCAACATTAAAATAAATCAGAGTCAGTTTGAAAAATTTCAAGAAAAATATTTATCGTTCTGGACAATGACTGATATATTTTCTAAGAAGATGACAAAAGTCTTCGCTATAATCCCTAAGATTATCGTATCAAGGGAAATGTCACTGAAAGTATTATTTGACAGGTTCTAAATACGTGACTTTTTTGTTTACGTAAAGACGTCACTAGTTTGTTCTAATAAATTAAACATCAGTAGTGACAAAGTGCCCTGTTTGTGTAACTTAATCTAGTCTTGTTAGCTCAAAAGTCACGGTACTAAAAACTAGATTCCTTAAGACGATGGGTTTTTTCAAAATGTGCAGCAAATAATTACGTCAATTTAATATTCCTTAATATGCAGCAAATAATAACGTCAATTTAATTTTATCACTTTTAATATTCCTTAAGATACCTAGTGCAATTTTAAGTACGTATAATATATACACGTCCATTGTAAACGATAGTCTATGTACAAATTAAAGCGAAACGCGATCACATCTTACACAATATAAATATTTATCTATCAGAAAAACTAAATTTTTATTTACAAACCCTGGTTCTTGTTCCATTTTTTTCACGGGATACGTCATCTCCTGTGTCCAATTAATTAAAGAGAAACGCCTATTTCCTCTGTATGAATCAGCTAACAAGCTAATAAATTCACCCAAAATTCCTGATTTTCACGAAGCATTCCTACATCATTAAAATTGCATGTAACATCTTTTTAATATCCAAATCTATTATTTGCCCCATCACAAATCAACGCGTCACATTAGGCGAGATTTATAACAGTAACTCGCGGGTTTTTCGCCTTCCGACCTTTCTACATTTCCAATTTTCCGACTTAAAAAACGAACATTTATAATAAACTTCTACAAATTCAACTAATATTGGTAATAATATTTTTGTGAGTGAAATAATTTTTGGGTTTGGTTTAGAGAATTTGGAGTTATTTGCGTTCAAACATTACGCTCGTGCACATTTTCTATTGGTTATTGCTAGACCAAATGAAATAAAAAAAGAAAGAACGGTTGACGTCAACAATACGCTGAAATTTATTGCCCATGACCAAATATTAATTGATCATAGAAAACGATTAATAACATGTTTATTGTATTTAAACTTTTAATATGTTATGTGCGACTGTGCGTTGTCAGATTTATTGGTTGTGATTGAAATTGTGAAGTTAAATTAGTTGTAAATGTGAGTGTGCAACGTTTAGTATCACAACGAGGACAAAAAAAACTACTTCGAAATGTCCACAAGTTTAGTCAAAAGTCTGTAATGTTTTTTTTTTTAAATTGCATTCTGTTGAGGTCGATTTCTGTTTCAAATCTTGTGATTAGTGACAGTCAGTCTAAAAATTATACTTGCCGCAATAGTGACCAAAAATTGAACTTTTCAAATTTTTTAATTTGAAAAGTTCCATTTTTTATGGGAGGGCTTTGAAATTTTGATACGCAACCTTTTAGTGTGACGACGCTGTGATGAATATTGTTTAAAGATTACCCCTGTAACACAAAAGTTTTACATCTATCTCGTGTGTCTTTACACATCCTGTTTTTAATCTTTGAGAACAGTAATGTTGAGATCCTATCTTATAGACTGTAAAAAATATCTGTTTCACAGACAGTTCATTGTGAAGTTGACATTTTACTTATATATCATGCACATTCCTTGCATATATAATGCATAGAATGGGCGATCATTCTACACGTTCCATTAATTTCCATCACAATGTTTTGGAGCCACATTTTTGTGTAATTTATTCTTTGGGAAAACGTTCAACGCTTATTTTTGTGAGATATTGACTTATATTTTGGGAATAGTGTTGAATGTTTATATAGAGACGATTATTTGTTTAAATGATTTGGTTATAAATGTTTGTCTACATTTTTTATTTATTCAGTAGAAGGATATTATACTTTTGATTTTATTTATATAGCATTAGCCATGCTAGGCAGAACTATAGTGATAAATTTAGAAAGGAAAAATTATCGCTTGAGGCGGGATTTGAACCCGCGGCCATAGGGTGTCATGCCCTATTGCTATTGATATTATACTTTTTTGTATAAGTTTATTTATTTAATACTTTTCAATTTTATTATTTCTTTGGTTGTCATGTATGTCACGACTAGATAGAACAGAATTATTTTGACCACTTGAAATTTTAGCTTGATTTAGCTGAACGACTGTTGTCTTATGACTGAAAAACGAAACCAAATGAGTACCAAGCCCTTCTCAGAAACATTTTTTTGTAGCTTTCACTAAATGGTCACCCATTCATGTACCTAGTTAGTGGCAGTATAGAACGAAGGCTTTAGCAAGCGTGTAAAATAATTATTTAAAATGTACTGTTGGAATTGATTTCAAGAAGAAAATTTATAGCTAATAAAGTAGCTAATTTGAAGAACACCTGCATCATTTCAAATCATACTCACAATAACGTCCCCATCAGTAAAGTAATTACAAAACTTCCAAGACTTCACAAAACCATTCCCAATGTAAAGAAAATCGGCACCCTTCCGTCGGTCGCAGACGAGAGAAAGGGGAGCTGTTATAATCCGTAATATTCGTAGGCTCTCGATCATAACCTCTCCTACCACAAAAGTGACGTAATAACTGCTAATCCTCTATTGTGGCGCCATCTTTTGACGGATTGCCGGCAACTGAATGGAGATTACGCCCGCTCCTGCTAGGGGCGCTTTGTTCGGGAAGTTATTATGGAAAGTCTATTGTATGGCGGAATGTCGGGATAATTTGTTTTTCGACGGGTTTTCAATGTGTTTGGATAAGCGGTATTGCTAGTCGAGTGCTTGCTGTAGAGCTTACTTTAGTTATGTTGTGGTTTAACGCGTCATCTATATGAACAAGTTTTTGATCAAATGTAACGTTATTTGAACCTGCAGCAAAAAGTAATAATTTTCTTATCTATTTTACCTTTTACCTTTGCACATATATTTTTGTTTATGGTGTTCTCTAATTTCCCGACTGCCAAGGAAGGGTTATGTTTTTCGCGCGTATCTTGTATTTATGTAGGTACTTATGTATGTGTATTTATTACCTCGTATCTTACAAACGGGTGGATGGATTATGACAGTTAAGGTATTGTTATTATACGTTTTATAAACCCAAGTGTCATTAGTTATGTGTTTGAAAAAAAAAACATACTGATGGATTTTTGGCGCGAAATTCGTTAGTAAAAAAAACATTACCAAATCTATCGAGTAGGGTATCAAAATGAAGGAAATGAAAAAGGGATTACATAAAAAAAAGATTCATATTTGTTGCAGTCGGCTTTTATATTGAATGCTGTTTCTGAAAGTATCTTTAAGAATAAATTATATATACCTAGTATCTATCAATCGGTCGACCTAAACTTTTGTTGAACGGGGGATAAGGGGCTATGTTTAATTTTTTATCGATATTTATTTGAGTCTAAAAAGTTTTTTAACCGTTATTTTATACACTGATATGTATACTTCATGTTACCAGCGGATTATGATACCAGGCTCCATACTAAAAGAACTCGACCTCCTTTATACAACTTCCTCAATAAACCCAAATCTCTCATCAAAACAAACCCTAAGCTCGTTGTTCTATACCCAGAATGGAAATGTTTAACCCGTAAATTATTTAGTTGTGTCACATGTCCCGGATGATGGATCGGGGCAATAATTGCGTCATACTTGACAAACCCCGAGTAATTTGTCGGAAACAGGGTGGGGGTGGTTATTGATGGCCCGAAATGCTGAAGTTACTATTGTTTTTTATTTTATTTTTATTTGTGTTATCTAATGGTATCCGATTAGTATCGCACATTAAAGCGCAAACAAATGAAATCCTAAATGTTTAAGTAAAATTATTTTTTTTACCCTCCGTTGGCTTAGTTGGGCGCGCATTCGCCTTCTAAGCAGAGGGTATCCAATTCGATTCTCGGTGGAAACACAAGATCTCTCTTATCTTTATCTCCGAGGCATTTTTTTCTGGTTCTGGGTCTGATTGTATGTATGATGTGAATGTTTCCGGCACCCACGAACGATACAAGTTATCGAACTTAGTTTGAGCTGTGCGTGTAAAAGCGTTTAAAAGTGTGCCCTGAAACAAGAATAACAAAGTATTCAGTTAAAATTAGTTTTACTTAAAACTCATTTTAATCTAAATTCAAATTCAATATCTTGAATGTTACGGTTGTTTAAGAATTTTTTATTATTATATTCTTTATTTTTTTAATGATAGGTAAACGTTTGTCCATTATCCCATCAGATGGTAAGCGACGATGCGGTCGACGATAGAGCACGCTTGCCTAAAAGAAATAATCTTCATAGTCCATAATATAACTATAGTGTTGTTATATAACTCAACAATGTTCTTTACTAATGCATCTAAATGTAATCGCCCATTCAGAAGAATATTTGACAGGAACATGCATTTTTCTATTTCAGTATAATTTCATTACTTTCCACGAGGCGATAAAGTTTTTACGATGAGATCAACGAAAAAAGAAGCTTATGACTACGTCATAAAGTCATAAACCCTTAAATCACTTCCAGAATAAAGCTACTAACACACATGTTATGTAAACACGAATGTTCAGTCTTGCAAGTGACAAAAATGTATTATTTATTACTTATCATAACACGTGGAATTTTGTTTATAATATTGTCACGAAGCGATATTATAAAAGTATTATTTACTGGCCGGGTAAGAATAACAATCGTATATAAACCAATAAAACTTGTCACCAGGCGAATAATTGGGGCGGGAAATTATTATAATATTATAAATAGTTTGGAGACGGGATATAATTTTATGCCTTGTAGTGTGGAAGCAGACCGCGGTCGTAATTCATATTTCTTGTTATACGAGAGCTGGAACAATTTGATACTTTGTATGGATTTCGAGACATAAACGTAAAGTTTCGTCGCGTGATTGATATTGTTGCTCACCAACAATGGGTTTGTAATTGAAACTTTATTGTTTGTTAACAAATAACATACAAAAATCGTTACAAGCAATACTGCATGGTATGTAATGTTTATGTTGATATGTAATGTTTGTGTAGTTTAAACAAAATGTTATTTTAAAGTTCTGCAACTGTAATATTAAAGAGGATATTGTGTTAATAATACTAAAGCGTTTTGAGGCTAAGAATATATTAATAAAAGTATCTGTCTCATTTTACTTTTAATTAAAAATCGTTAATTGCACTAGGATGAGAAAGTTAATTGACAAGCCTAATGCTATGTCATACTATAATATTATTATTATGTTACATACTTATTCTTGCCTCATGCATAATATAGCAGTATATAGTATATAATGTTGTGTGGTTTTGTATAGTAAGTATGAGTAATAGATATCGAACTGTCATAATTGCAATAATTAATCAAATTTAATCATACCAATATAACAAATTAGAAAGTTTCTGTGTAAGTATGTTTGTATTGTTCCCTCTTCACGCTTTAACAGCTGAACGGATTTGGAATGTACATAGCTTATACCCAAGATTAACACAAAGTCTATTTTTTTACTTGATAATAGGGGCACGGCTAGTATATAGTCTTTAAGTCACGAGTGAATAGGCATCTTCAAGGCAAACGTGCTCCATCGTCGACCGCATCTTCACTTACCATCAGGTGAGGTGGCGGTCAAACGTTTGCCTATCTAGAATAAAAAAATATACATATAATAAATGAAATATAAATAAAATGTTTCTTTATTTTACTCTAGATTTCACTGAATATTTCAGCTGATAGCTAAGCTGTTCAAAGTTTATGGATTCTTACAAGTATCAAGATAAACCCATCCTACTATTCACGGACAAAGATTTTATTGTGTTCGATAATAAAATAATTCATATGTATAAAAATTGCTTGTTTATTTCAGTATCACTGAAACTACATGCCAGAATGTGCAATAACTTGATAGTTTTACTCACTGGAGAAAATATCAAGAATTCTCTACAATTTATTGTACTTTTTATATTATGTTTCCGTCTAACATAAATTATGTTTTTTGTTATTATCACAAAAAATATTCGAACATCTTTTGATCTCATTCTTCGGGTCCAGAATTGTGGAGTTAAAATTGAAATTTTATTGAAATGTTCCATTTATTTTAATATGAAATAACTTCTAATTACTATTGGAGCAGCTGAGCTGGCCAAGAGTTATGTGTCGCCAATCAGCAGCAGGAAACAGATATCTAATAAACGTAAATTAGGTATGACAAAAGGAAAGTTGTAAAATAAAATTTAAAATAAGCATTAAAGACTGAGTGGTCGAATTAGAATCGTTTGTGGGATTTAATGTTGCGAGCGTGTAAACGACAGTTTTCTTTATATAACTAATGTTTTCTTGTATCGGTTGTGTCGTCGTCGGTCTGTTCATTTTTACTGGACTCTGTCTGGAATCTATCTCTAGATGCTGCATGATCTAAAAAAATATCACAGTGCGAATTGTTGGACGGAAATTTAAAATAATTAAACGGAAGCAAAGCTTTAAAAAACCGACTTCACCGCTTTATCTTCGGAACCTTGATCTGATTTAATGTATTAAACACGAATTATTGACAATAACTCAAAAACTAGTGATCAGATCTTGATCAAATTTAAATGGAACCAATTGTAAAGCAACATAGATCAAACAAAAAAAATTCAAAATCGCTTCACGTGGAACGAAATAATGAGGTTAAACACATAAAAAAAAAATACAGTTGACTCGAGTACCTCCTCCTTTTTTGGGAAGTCGGTAAAAAGTAATTAATAATATTTCACAATAAAACCTTAACTGTCCCTAATTCATAAAATGGTTTTACGCAAAGATAATATAACCATTTGGTTTTACGTTTGGTAACGTAGGTGGTGTGGTGGTACCTTTTAATATAGTTAGGATATGGTTTGTCTTATTTCGATAATCGATATTTTCCTTTACCTTAGCCAGAATAAGAAAAAAACATGTTATGAAAGGTTTAAAGAAAGTTTTATCTCTTTTTGTAATATAAATAATATTTGCCTATTAATATAGGCAAATATCAAAGAAATATCTCATATTATGACTCATAACTGACGATGCGGTCAAGGACGGAGCACTTATGATTAATGGACAAAATGATTATGCTAGAAGATCTCACAGGTATATAAAAAAAAACTATAAGTAGATAGAAAATTCTTTATTGCACAAACAATATTGTAAGTACATAGGCGAACTTATTGCTACAAAGCATTATTTTCCAGTTAACCTGGGTGTATCTAGGATATTTCGATAATAAAAAAAACTATGATCATTTGTTGATTTGTTGCTTTATAAATTTTACATGAATTGGTTTCCACTCTATTTAGCAAATTTCGTGCAACTGAGCCACTTCCAATCAACACACAATTATTTTATTAATAAGCTCAAAGTATATGTTTTCTTTAAGATATTGTACATTTTAAGCCATGATAATGGTATTCTTTTTCATCAAAAGTCAGTCAATTTAAATGTGTGTAAGGTAGTCAAAAGCAACCTTGTTTTAAAACCATAACCATAATATGTTATTATGACTGGAAAACCACCGGCAACCACTTATGGACTAATCTCCCAAATTGTGCCAATCATCAAGCTAATCAGTTTTGTCTACTTGCATCTTGTAAGAGTCGTAATCTTCCGGTGTTTGCTACCGGATTAGTTGAAGCCATCCAATCAAACTTGGACGGTCTTCTAAGGATTATACTTGGTCATTGTGGATCCCTCTTGGGTGGATCCACAAAGTTGAGGAAGTTTCGTTTATTGACAATGTAGAGATGTTTGATTAGTTATACGTAGTGTCGTAAAAATGTATGAGAAGATTAAAATATTTATGAAGTCTTTGCTTTTGTTTCTTAACTTTTGGCAGCTATCCTTGAATATAATTAATTTATTGATATAAAACAGTAATATAGTTAAAGCGGATACAAACAAAATGACAACCTAGTTAACGCAGTGTAGGTCGAGATTCCGATTGTACAAAATTTTCCTTGCCATGGGACATTTGTTTCTTTCTGAGCGTTATTGTGTATGTGATGTAAATATTTCCTCCAACCACGTTATAAGTCTTTGAACTTAGTATGGGGCTGTAAGTGTGAATGCGTTTGTTTGAAAAATAAATTGAATTCAACTGACACATAAAAATCTTCACTTTGCTTTTAAATCATTCTGTTTAAAATCAGTTGCTTCTTTTTAAAACGTAAACAAATTTATTTAAAAACATACTCACAGTAATTAAATACTTAAATTATCTACAGCACTTACAATATGCATCTCTAGGGAGTCAAAACCCTATTAAATACAAAAATAAAGTTCATAAAATTCAAATTAGCGACACCCTCATCTTTGGGCCATTTAAATTCATAAATAAACCCTTAAAACGTCTGTAAAAAAATCCCCCAACAATTAACAAATCGGTGGCAGTTAAGGGTTAATTTTAACCCGTTTCCTCTTACGTAACCTGAGAGACTTTTTAAATAACAGCTGTTGGGAAGACAATCTCACTTTCGGAAACAATAAATTACTTTTTTATTAGTAGGTAGTGATATAGGTGTAAATCATAATTATATTTATTCACCAATAAAAAATTATTCAGCAACTACACACTACTATATAATAGTGCGTATTATTAAGTATGTTATGGTATAAAAATATTTTAAAATAACCTTAAAATTTTCTAGATATTTTACTAACAGCGAATAAGTACTAGATTTAATTTATACCGACTCATAAACTCATTTTTTTAAATTATCAAGTAATTAGCATAGCAATTCAGAAAGGCAATGCCTTTAGCATGAATGCCCACTGGTGGTGGGCTAAAACATTTGGGCTACCTATAAGCTCGTGACCTTCTAGGTAACTTAGGTCTTTGCTTTATAGATATATATATATATATATATATATATATATATATATTTAGTAAGTATAGACAATTGGCCTGTAGATAGAAGGATACATTAAACGCATGCAAAGCTTAAAAAAAACCGATTTCACCGCTTTATATTCCTTTGATCTTTGACTTGAATACGTAAATAATTTCATATATCTAGGAAAAGAACTATCATTCGAAGATAAAAGCGAAGAGAAAGAGATAGAACGCCGTATAAATATAGGCTGGAAAAAATACTAGTCTCTTAAAGAAATTATGAAAGGCAAATATCCGCTACACCTGAAGAAAACAGTGATGGATACATGCATTCTGCCAACTCTTACGTATGGATGCCAGACAAGGACTTACAATACTAAAATAAAAATAAAGCTAGTCAGTTGCCAGAAAGCAATGGAAAGAAGCCTTTTAAAAATAAGAAAAATACACAAAATAAGAAGCGAATTTATTCGAAAGAAAACCAAGTTAATCGATGTCCTTCAGTACAGTCTACGGGCAAAATGGCGATGGGCTGGGCACGTAGCACGATACAGCGACAAACGATGGACGGAAGAATCAACAAAATGGAATGGACCTAGTGGTAAAAGACGGAAGGGAAGACCTATGAAACGATGGAGTGACGAAATCATAGCCATAGCGGGAAAAGAGTGGACTGAGCGAGCTAAAGATAGAGAAAGCTGGAACGCACTGGAGGAGGCCTTTACCCAAATAGGGGTTCCTATCTAAACTTTTTTTTGATATATCTTAATAATGTAATGTAACTTGTAAAATAGCGTTAAATAGTTATAAGTTGAAAATATATGTAATAATTAGGGGATAGGAAATAAAGAGGCTTTATTATTATTATTATTATTATTATATTCCTTTGATCAGATTAGAAGTACTAAACACGCATTATTGAAGATATTTCAAGAACTACTGATCAGATCTTGATCAAATTTTAATGGGACCAATTGGAAAGCAACAACTTTTTAAAGAAAAATAAATTTCAAAATTGTTTCACGTGGATCGAAGTTATGTGTGTACACACATAAAAAAAACATATAGTCGACTTGAGTACCTGCTCCTTTTTTGTGAAGTCTGTAAAGGAGTGAATCTTAAGTACTTAATAAGTTCCCCGCGTTATCAACCTAATATTTGGTGAATTTTGATAGACTGATGAACTGGTTATTAATTTACCTTCATTCTGGTCAAGGTTTTAAAATAATTAAATTAAAAAAGGAAAAGCTGTTTTAAATTGTAATCTATGGTTTTACCGGCATCGCGCGGTAGGCAGCCGCGGGCAACAATAAAGTCTTCATAAATTTTAGAAAAATATATTAAATTATTTAATTAGTTAATCATAACTCAGAGGTTTTGTCAGTTTCTCTCATCTGCGAGCCCCGTTATTTGAGTTTTTTAACATCTGTTTGTTATTCTATCTATTTTAGTACTTCCCTCGTCCCTTACATCATTGTGGCTAGGGTTGCCTCTGAAGAATCCTAAAAATATGCGTCCCTTAATGCAGATTATTTAACGCTGGCTATCTACTCTACCCATTTTCCTTCAGCACTAATTTTCTGTTGTATTTTATTTTATTTTGTGTCTTTGTTCTAAAATAAACCTGTGAAATATTTATTTACCAAATCATTTATTTTTAAATTTTTATTGCAAAACTAAAAAGATTTACCTTTACGCTCTTACTTATACTTAAATTTTAAAGTCTATAAAAATAATTTATAAATAGTTAATAATAATATCAAGCTCAGCATTTTAAAAGACATTAATAAAATATTTTTTTATAAATTAGTCTAGAGACACTTATATTTATTACAGAGTTGATCATTATTTAAATGTCATTAAAATCATTATTTTAATAATACATACATATCATATATTGCTTCAAAACGCCTAGATCTATTTTCAGGATATTGGACATCGTTTATTTATATTATAATTAAACAATATTTTAGTGATGTGGCAGTAGTTATTTTGCTAAAAATACTAGCAATCTTTAAAAATAGCGAGTCCTGGTAAGTGCCAAAAAACCTGACGCATCTTAATCCTGCCAGTTCAAAGACTGATGATTGACAACCCTAATCCCGTCTCAATTATATCTAATATCACCTAACGAAGACAGTTATATTTCAATCGTAAGACACATTAGAACAACGTTTTTGTAGTAATTAGGTATTTAATTGCATTAATTATTGAGTTGTAAAAGCTTTATCTCCATTTTTGGTATGTTTATATGTATTGCATTTGCACTTTTATGTGTTTACCTGATGAATATAAAAAAGTTAAAAAAAAATTACTTATTGTTTTTAAACAGTTATGATCGTTATATGACCATGGTAAGTATATAATAAAGCGTTGATTAAAATATTCATAAAATCGGTTTAACCATATCATACTAATACCTATTATAAATCCGAAAGTTTGTGTGTCAGTATGTTTGTTTTCTATCCACGTTATAACGGCTGAATGGATTTGGATGAAATTTAAAAAATACATAGCTAATACCTACCTAGGATTAACACATAAGCTAATTTTATATTGACTTCTTTTTTTTCAGTTTGGGTGTGTTCGAAAGTAAAGTAAGTAGGTATTTACTGAGCAAGCGTGCTCCACCCTAGACTACATTGTCATTTTCCACCAAGTTTGATGGTAGCTAAACGTTTGCTTATTCTGTTATAAAAAAATACTTGATGAATGCAGGCGAAGCCGCGGGCCACAATGCCTTTACAGTCAAGCTGGCATTTATGTGTATTAAATTGCTTAAACTATTAAAATCCTTCATTTGCTTAAACTTTTTAATACCTCCTAAATCTTTTCGGTTTTAAAAAGTCTTAGTAAGTAACTAATAACTTTTGCAAGTCATTATCATTTAGGATGCTGGCAAGACAGAAATTGCAGGCAGCCTCGTAAAATTAACAGTATCCATATAAAAACTCTTCGACACCGCACTAGATTCAAAGCCTTGTATCGCTGGTGCCTCAAGGATACAAATCTAGTGCGGGGCTTCGAAAAAAAATTATGATCCCACCATAAAAACCCAGCACCCGAGAAGACAGATATACTACAAACCACGCCAGCGGACAATGCTATAAAACCAATACACAAAATGTTCCCGAGGTAGGCGGCCTTAGTGTCAGGTTTTTTCATGCCGCCTGAAGGCATCAACAAGTCTTAACAACTGGTGTCTGACGACTAACAATCGGGACTGACAGCTAAACGTTATTTCCAAAGCAGGATGACCCTCAGTTGAGAAGAAGCACTAGCTACACTAAAGATTGTTTAACCTTGTTAATAACTTACGAAGCCAGTAAGATTTAGCAATATTTTTAATTAAAAAAATACAATAAACTAGTATATTAAACCGGTAAGATTATTTAATAGAGCGATAAATTATAATCTTCGCAAAATCGAAAACCATGAAACCGTATTATACTAAAAATATTTTTTTATTCTTGCAAATTTTTGCCATACTTTTCCTTTATAGAAAAGCTTACATAAAAGGAACAATGGGATATTAAATTTTAATTAACGAGAAGAACAAACCTGTAATTAAGAGACACCATACGCATCAAGCAATAAATTGTTTTAATTGGTACAAGTTACAATTGAGGCTTGGAAGAGCAGGTTGGATAATTATACTGTGGTTTTTAGCAGAATAGAAGTAACATTCTCGTAGAAATATGAAAATAAATATATAGTTAAAAAAAAAACTAAAAAACACGCATTATAAATAAAAAAAATACACATTTTTGTATTGTCATCGGTCCTAAAGTAAAAACAACTGGTGTAAAGAAATAATAATAAAAAATAATAATAAAAATAATATTTTTTTTACACTCCTATTTATATTTATATAAGTCTAGAAAGTTTAATTGAAATCTTACGGTTTCAAGTGGGTCAAAATCAAGCCCAAAGGAGTTGGTTACAAACAAACATACATACATACAGGTGAAGCTAATAAGAGCGTGTTAAAAAGGTGAAAAACATTAGATTACACGAGTTAATTCCACCATGCCCATTTTACCATCTAACAACCAGACAAACTGTCAAACGTCACCCATTTATGGTTGACATACCTCCAGTTCGCTCGAAGCGTTTTGCTTCTACGTTCATCATCCGTACAGCGAAGGAGTGGAATTCATTGCCTGCGTCATTGTTCCCCGAGGGGTATAATCTGGGAGTCTTCAAGTCAAGAGTGAATAGGTTTCTTCTAGGCAAGCATGTTACATCTTAGGCCGCATCGTCACTTTCCATCAGGTGAGATAGTGGTCAAATGCTTGCCTATAACGCATAAAAAACAAAAAAAAAATGTCACCAATGCATTTTAGAATTAGTAGACTTTTAAATAATTTAAACGCAAAGGAAGCTTAAAAAACCGTCTAGACTGCTTTATATTCGGGACGCTTGATCAGATTATATCTATTTAATACGCATTATTGAGGATAACTCAAAAACTACTGGTCAGATCTTGATCAAATTTAAATGGGACCACAAATGGACCAGGTTTCAAATTACAAATCATCATAGTCGGTTCACCTATAAAGAAGTAATGAGGTGACACACACATAAAAAAATATACCGTGGAACTGAGAACTTCCTCCTATTTTTGGAATCGGTTAAAAAGGATATTCTTTTCGATCACTAAATGAGAACCTCTTTCTATTTAATCACTATAACCACCACGCAGAACAAGAAACACAAACTTCCTTTGGAGGGGGTTTTCAATGTGCTTCTACCGGGAATCGAGCACAATATAAACAAACGCATTCACACTTATAGCCCCACACTAAGTTCATAGACTTGTATCGTAAGTGCCGGGATTATTTACATGCAACGTAAAAACGTTTATTACGTTTGTATAACTGGAGTGTTCCACTCTGATCCACTAAACAAATCAATCAATGTATTTGATTCAACTTTTTGTTCTACTGTAATCCATCAGTGGGTTTGATTCTACTTGTTGTTCCACTGAGATCCATTCATGGATTTAATTCCACTGTTTCTTCCACTGAGATCCATCCATCGAATTTATAAACCTTTACGATGCCTATGATTATGAGCCAAAATACGCTGTACTATACCGCTATATGCTTTTATATTTAACATTTCTTTAGGTACCTCTTTTTAAAATTTGTGTGGATAAAATTATTCCATCACTCAACATAACTCATTCAGACACAACAAACTTTCATCTCGCTTTCATATCTAAAAATGTAATCCAATACACTAAAAAACAGTTGTAGCGCTCAGGAGACGCCATAAATAGTGCTCCCAATAAAATAAGTCACGCCATTCACTTGTCAACCTTCAGTCGGTGACAAAATGAAGCAAAATATGGTTATTGTCATATTATGTGGTATGACAGTTGGGCCGCTTTAATATCGGCCAAAAATAGATGCCACTGAGAGACGGAAAGAGTTGAGCAGCTGAGGAGTAAAGTCAGAGACACATAGAGAGGAGATCTAACACGCACCCAACTTTGCTAACAGGCAGTTAGTTGGCATAGTTGGGTGCGCGTTCATCTTCTAAACAGCCGGTATCGGGTTCGATTACAGCTCCCACAACTCAAGTTTTCTCTTCAAGGAAAACTTGTGTATCGGGTCTGGGTGTGAGATGTAAATGTATCCAGCAATCAAGATACAATAATTCAAAAGTCGAGATTATACTAAACTCAAATTTTTGTCTGAGTTCTGTTTTCATGCGACATCTTTGATTCTTGATTAAGTTATGAAGTGAAAATGTTGTGATTATCACTAAAATATTTTCAAATCTCTTATTCTATCATCTTGGAACTGACACTACGAGCTATTGGCGGCACTAGTAAATGTATGAAAAGTAAGAATAGTTACACACCTGGTATCCCAAGGCTTAAAGTTGAAGCAACTTTAAGCTCCCGAAGAGACGCAATGGCAGGTAACCTGCCGATAATAATTTGATAACCCATAAACATAAATATAAACGCTTGCTCACTCACAACCCCGCACTAAGTTCGATGACTTGTGACTAAAAACATTCACATCACACATACAAATACCACCCGAACCGAAACACAAATTTTCCTTAGGGAAAAAACTTGTTTTTCAGCCGGGAATCGAACCCTCTACTATACATATTATATACTCTATATATATATATACTCTACTATACCTCTGCTTAGTAGGCGAACGCCACCCAACTAAGCCAACCAGCAGTCCCATCATAGGCCTGTATGCCATCATTGTTCCTATTCTTTTGATTCGCGCCAAGTATGAACTGAGATTACATGTTTCGAGTTGGTAATTATCTCGACCACTAAAAATTCGACCACGTTACCGTTAATTAAAAACTCGACTACTCATACAAAGTATAGTCGGAGGAAAAGTTTCCATCTGTAATCAATATAATAGTCATATATCGACGTCGAGTTAGTCAGATATGTTTACGATTTGACTATTTCCGACATCGACTAAAATTCATTGATAAAAAAGTAAAGATGCTCAGTGTATCGCCCTCCTAAGGTTTGAGTTTCCTCTGCAAATATGGTTTACTTTTATGACAATACTTTAATGGCTTTTGTGACGGGCGAGTTATTTTCACGCCGCGTGTTTTTTTTATTCCAGTGCTACTGTTGGACAAGTTTTCGTGTTTTAGCTATTAACTGTTTGTCCTTATACTTGTATTGTCTGTTGTCTACCATGTTTTTTAAACACTTCTAAACTTAAAAAAACAAGGAGCTCCGTCATTTATTTACTGATTTTGTTTTACTAGCTTTTAGCCGCGGCTTCGCTCGCATTGAAGCTAAAAAAATGTTTAGTAAAAAGTATCCTATGTTACTTCTAATACCTCCAAAAATATGTGTACAAACTTCATGATGATTGGTTAAGTAGTTTTCACGTGAAAGCGTAACAAAAAAAAATACATTCACGTTTATAATATTAAGTAGAGATTTTTATTAACAAGGATATACTTTCATATTGGTAATATAATTACCCAGCATGAAAATACATTTATAAAGGACACACATAATAATATGTTACATTGTTTTTATTTGTTTCACATATAATAGTTTACGTATAACCTGAAACACAATTTCAAGTGACGTAGTTTTTTGACATGACGTTAATGTTTAATTATTAAAATGTACAAACTTTATAATAAGGCCAAAAAATAATTAGGGTAAGTATTAAACTCAAGATTTTATAATAGCGCCATCTTACAGAGCTTTTAAACATCTCATATAGCTGTAAGATTCAAACTAAGCAGAAAGCTTTTGCGTAGCTTTCGTAGCAACACCTTCCAGTGTTTATATATTATTAGGTAGGTATATTTATTTATGAGGCATTCTTTTGGTTTTCTAATAACTTGTACACTAGGTAGAGATAGGTACTTACGTAGTACCGAATAACTACTACACTAATTATTGTTTACCAAAGTAATGCGGCAAATATTTTGAACGTAAGATTTTAAGCTACTCATGTAGTTATTTGTAACAGGTAAAAAAAACAATAGAAGGCACTAATTCACTCGACGTATATTTTTTATGTGACGACGCGTATCTTTTCACTGCGTTAACTAATTTAGATCATTCAGTGTTTTAAATTTGATGGGCCCTTATAACGCTACGATTTTAAAAACTAGGCAAGCTATTAGGGACTTACAGTTATCACAAGAGTAGAATACCGTTTTTTTTATCTTTAATTACGATTTAAAAGATATAGGTATAGATAAAAAAATAAAAATTGTTCCATTTAATTTTAATTTATTTCTCAATTTTAAAGAATTGGCCCGTCGGTTAAAGTTATTCTTTAAAAGTATTTTTAATTACTATGTCTAATACCTGTAAACGAGCAATTGTTATATATATATAATCTGAATCTCGGAAACGGCTTCAACGATTTTCATGAAATTAAGTATGCAGGGGGTTTTGGGGGCAATAAATCGATCATATACCAAAAAAAAAACCGAGCAAAGCTTGGTCATCCAGGTACTGTTATTAACAAATGTAGAAAGAATAAGAATACTGGTAAAATATTTGCTAGCATAAAAGCAAAACGCAATTTGATCAATATTTATGTGTTTAAAGTCGACCTAAGAAATTGTAGTAGGTACTGAGAAATGATTAAACGATTTAAATGAGGTTTTTTTGGTTTGATAAATTTTGCGATGGAACCAGGAACAAACCAACTTTCTGATGTAATAATTAAATTGAACATCGACTTTGAATTTATCGTCTAAATTCTCATACACTCCAAATAAAATTCATGACCATCTTCACCTCTGGCCGCAGTCACGACCACACATTTCATTTTAATTAACCTATTTAATGACCTATGTCTCTAACCTGAACAGATTCATCAAATCGTGCACGAAACATGGCAAATCGGATCTCAATTACGGAGAAACTAAATTATTTTAAGATTCTGTTTGTTCCAAATTCAAATCATAACGCTTGACTTAATAAGTCTTGAACAATATAAAGTAGTCGTAACTCATTAGTTTGTACTAGTACATTTACTAGTTTTGTGGTTGACAAAATTTAATTAGTCCCAAATAAGTAAAACCACGGCATTTTTCAAGCGAACAAAAAAACAATAATCAAAACCTTGACGCGTCATGACTGTAAATAACTTTTATTTTTTATGCTAGATAGGCAAGCGTTTGACCGCTATCTCAACTGATGGAAAGTGATGATTCGGCCAACGATGGAACAAGCTTGCCTAGAAGGTACCTTCATTCACTCTAACCTTGAAGACACCCAGATTATACCGTTCAGGGAACGAAAAGGGTCATAATAATAAACTTACATATATTATCTTTAAAGTGGTTTAGTAGTGGTAGGATTTCTTTGCAGAGTTCGTCTGGAGCAGTACCAAACCATCGCTAAACATTTAACTTCTAGAAGTAGTGTAAAAACATGACTGTATTTTGTTTTAAAGAACAGATTCCAGAACGGCTTTCAGTCAAATTAAAAGGCAAAAAAAAACGAAAAAAAAGTTTATCTACATGGGCTCCAAAGAGGCACTAATTAAAAGTTAATGACTTTATTGCCATATTCATAAAATTACAGTCATCTCGAGAAAAACCTGACAAGAAAGTCGGGGCGCATTTTTTTTTAACCTCTAAGTTATTAACACAGGAATTATATTAACCTAGGTATATTATCTCATATTATGTAGTCGCCAAAAAGCGCTTATGCAGCTTGCCTTCATGCATCCTTTTCATTAAAAGAAAGTTTTAATTGATATTTAAAAAATAGAAGAACATTTCTAATATTTTAGGGCGACACATTCAGTGCGTTACCGTAAGAAAAACCAAGCACCAACTGTAGACCAGCAGTTATCCTTAAGAGCCAGTCTCATTCAAGACCTAGCGTGTGAAACATCCATTTACTACAAAGTATTATATGCCATCGACTAAATATTCACTTACCAGCAGATGAGATAGAAGTCGCAAACATATCAGATGAAATAAAAACCTAGTTTAACTAGCAAACCATTTGGCACACCATCCTTCTGACTCGTGGCTTACAGTGGCGTGCACTAAACACTGGTATCTTTCTCATTACGTCTGGCCGTGCATGGCCGTGGCGCATGTTCCCCGTATCTATGTCAGTTAATTTTCCACCAAGTGTAATTACCGTGTTTCTCTTTGTTTTTGCTACTAACTTTATTTGCATAGTGCGGTAAGGGGATCGCTTCACGTTCGATCGGACAGCGCGAGGTGTGGAGTCGACAATTTAATTAGATGCTGTTTTATTTTATTTTTATGTTTTAAAGCTTTATGTATCATACAAAGGTTACCGTGACTCGCTATAGAGTGTTATTTGATTACGCACTAGTTACAACTATGTTTGTAACTATTGCCAATTAATATTAATTTGGCGTCTTTTTCAGAATGATCCGTTAAGTTTCCGGATAAGATGTTCATGATTGATCTCATTAACAATTCATACAAATATTATAAATCCGAATGATTGTGTGTAAGTGTGTAAATGTGTTAGTATGTAAGTATGTTCGTTTCCTCTTCACGGTATAACGGCTGATCGGAATTAGATGAAATTTGGAATGGACAAAGCTTGTACCTAGGATTAACTCATACGCAACTTTTAAACTTGATAATAGCGGGCGAAACCGCACGGTTATCTTATATATATCTTTTTATTACACAAGTCACAAACAAACATAATTGATAAATCCGATTTCCACTACAAAGAATATCTTCCAACAATAGCGAAATCCAAATGGGTCCATTATTATTAAAGTACTTATGTTCACTTGGTCATCGTTGTGAATAAACATAAACGCTTTAATGAAATTATTCACTCAAAAATTGACATTTCAATCGTTCGAAACATTTAAAATTTCAAGAGATATCTTTAACCACCAAGCTCTTTCAGCTTGGTTCTAAAATTACTTTCAATAAACTTTTATCCAGCTTTATAATGATATTTAAATTCATTTAACAATACTTATTAAATCTAAGCAAAAAATATTGTATTACGAAAAAATAAATACAAAACTTAATCTAATAGACCGTTGCTAGTTAAAAGAATTTAAAATTTTAAACAAAAAGTGAACAGAAGAGCCCCAATAGATTTCTCTGTTCTAACTACAAAACCCTAGAATAAGTTAATAGAGACATTGTTAAACCTCGTTAGTCTGATCAGATGCGCTCGTGGGCCACCGGGCGTACCTGACACAAGTATAGACATACATGGTACCATCCTGGTACTCATTGTGAACCTGGAGTGTGCCTTATTGCTGCCTTATTAGTAGGATCGCCTGTTAATGAATTTTAGATTTGTAAAAAGCAAGTACAGCTTCATCATTATAAATACATAAGTTTGAATTTATTGGATCACTTTCTGTCTAGGTAACTCTTGATACTACTTTGACCTCAGTCTAATTTAAAACGTTTATATTTTTAGAATATATGAAGAAATAAAAAATATACGTTTTAAATAAGACTGAGGTCAACGTAGGATCAAGGGTTGCCTTGACAGAAAGAGATTCAATTATTTCAAATTCCAAAAAAAAATCAAGCCAATAAAAAGCCAATAAGTACACTAAAAATAAATAAAAATCGTTTGCTTACAAGGCATTTTTTTACAGTTATTTTGATTTAAAACTAAACTACTGAATCGTGTACAAATATAATGAAAGATTAATCTAAAAATACATCTATTTAAATAAAAAAATTAATTTTCTGACTCGGATTATAAATAATGGCATTCTAAAGTAACAAACACAATAAATACAACCGAAACTCCTCCTTTTTTTACAATTGGTTAGAAGCAACATGATTCATGCCTCTAATGAAAACAATACTAAATGTATTGAAAGCTCCTTTAACTTAATCGGTTAAGTTTAAGCTGCCACAACGCAGGTACTGAATACAATTAACAACGAGCCAAATTAGTTCCTTCGTCATTACACTCTACCACAGATTACTTGATAGCTACTACGTCTTTACTATCAAATTATTTTACTAGTAGCAGATTTTAATACTTGACATGGTTCAAAATAATACTCTAGTTGCCTGTACGCAATTGAAAGAACACAAATTGCAATAAAATATATTTGTCTAATTTTAAAGTTCTTCAAGTCAAGAGTGAATAGGTATCTTTAAGGCAAGCATGCTACATGTTCAGCCGCATCTCCCCTTAATTTTTTATTTTTTTAAGTTAAACCGGCGTTTGACCCCAACCTCACCTGATGAAAAGCGACAACGCGGTCGAAGATGGAGCAGGCTTGCTCAGTAAATACCTATTCACTCTCTTCTTGAACAACCCCATATTATACTTTTCGGGAAACACAATAGACGACAGGGCGTTCCGTTCTTTGGCAGTTCTCATAATGAAAGCGGAAGCGAAACGCTTCATGCGAGTGGTTGGTATTTTTACCATTAGAGGATACCGCATTGCCGTCTGTGTAGATGTTCGGTAGTAGAACGGTGATGCTAGAATAAGATCATGCAATTCTTTTGAACAGTCTCCGAAATGCAGTTTGTATTTCACTTACAGTGTGTTTCCATAAAAATGTGTAGGATATTCTTTGTAAGATATCCTGTTATAATAAATAAGTGAATGAATAAAATATGCTAAATAACGGTTTCCGAATAAATATCCGCATAACATCATTAGCCCTAATTTTTAAAGGTCTATATTTATTTATTAATTTTTTAGCATAATTTAGATGTGCACGGAGGACTAAATGGGTATTCTTATAAGCTGAAAAGAAAACGTAAACTTATCAGTATATCATCAACACTATCATTATATGCAGAATAATTGTATGACATTTGATAACTTTATGACATGAAAAATTATGCGAATGAACAGGTCACTCCAAATAACATCTATAGTTAATAGTCGCAATCACTGTTTATTGTACAGCTCGGCTTGAGTTATATAACTTGCCGGTACCTTTGGGGTGCCATAGAGTAAAAGCTACAGATATGAAATAAATGATAACCAAACTTTTCGTCTTAACTCGAAGAGTTAAGATCCGGTCTTAATTTCATCGATATATTAACGTCTTCATTTATTGCCGACAACGGCGAAGATAAGAAGAGCTATGTTTTTAGCACCGTGTGTATGTATGTTTTTTCCCTCACAGGCGTCCAAACTTATAAACTAATTGTAACGTATAGGGTATGGTTGAATTTGTCTTAATCTATGTATGTTTTTTTTATAATTTAAAGACAAAATAAATAGACGGCTGACGACGGTGACGCCCGTAGTACTTTTTTTTCATTTCTAATGAAATAAATCCAAAATGTACACCTATAATATTTAGAAAAAAGTATAACGTAGATTATGTTTTGTTTTATACATGAAGCCATTTTGTAATACAAGTCGGGTTTAAGTTTTTTTTTACTTTTGTCTTGTTCAATTGCATTATAAAAAGCATGCACATACTCTATATTTAGTTAACATAATTATTACATTGCAAACTTTTATTAGAATTTATATTTAATGGCCAGAACCACTGATATTTTTAAAAGTGGTCATTATTTCACTAGGTCCTAGGACGTGGACCGCATTGATAAGGTTTATTAGGCAATGCACACAATTTGAGTCAGTTACAATCGGCGTAGCTTTCGTGTCGCACGTGAAGGGCTTGGTATTTTATAAATAAGCAGCAACTACGGCATGTTCTACTTTAACAAGATGTACAAATAGTTTTAGAAACAAACACAAATTGTATGGTATGGAATGTCTTCGCAAAAACAGGACCAGATGCACGAGTTTTTTATTACTTAATGTTCGAGTATTGTCGCACTTATCATCATTAAACATAATCATAAACGCATCCACACTCACAGCCCCAGATTAAGCTCGATGACTTCTGTCGTGGGTGCCGGCAACATTCCCAATACTTACACAACCAGAACCAGAAACACAAATTTTCCTTGGGGAGAAAATTTGTGTCACCGCCGGGAAACAAACCTCTAGATGTCGAATCCCTCCTTACTAAGCCAACGAGCAGTTCTATCATTGATCAGATAGAATTGTTAGAATAGGCATATTTTGGCCACACACGCCTTTTCTGTACTTAGTGTAGCTAACAACTCTTTGATAGAACACTACCTGTATTGGATGTAGGCTTTGTGAATTATTGCGGGTTCCGTACCCTTCACCTGTATCAATACCTTAATGGCCCGCAGTCTCTCACCTGAGGATCTCTAAAACGTGTAAAATAGAGTAGCTGGCAAAACGTAAAAGTGCGTTGTAGATACTTGTTTAGGTACTAAAGTCTATAAAGTTTATGCCTATAGGATAGCTGTACCCGGTATGTGTTGCAAAGCCACGTAAAGAAAAAAAGAATTTTACCTCTTTCACGTTTATGGTTACCTAGTAGTTTAATGCCATAATAAATACTTATTGACTAAATTAATACCTCCTTTATGGTAATGTTTGCCTAGTACTATATTATGGATTTCAACTTTTTTGAATTCACCTGAATATACACAAAAAAATAAAACAAAACCGGTTTAAGGAGTTCAGTCACATACACACGTACAGAAGAATTATACATACATAATTATAAATATATGTTAATTAATAATGTTCATACTGTTATATACTGTTCATACAAATACAACATTTCGATAAGGTCAGTTGTTTGTAGCTGAAATAATAAAATACGAGATCCCTGACTGTGTTCTTAAAAACCTCATCGCCAATGAAATCTTAGCAAACGTTAATTATTTGAAATCAATATTCTGCCTGGCTGCTTGAAATGCTTATAAAAAACAAAATTATACCTCTTTCTCAATATTTTGTGACTTACATACAATGCATTTGTTTTGAGGCATAATACATTTATTTACTGAAATAATGTTGATAGTGCATATTTACCTATAGGTTCTTGAACTAGAGTTCAGGACTGTATTTTTCCAATGTTTTCCTACTTAATTATTGTTCTAATCTACAGTCATATCAGCATTTAACTGCGGATTAGAAAGATTATGAAACTTTTTGTATCGTAGAGAAAAAAAAGTAGAGTCGCTTCAATTAAATTAACATCAATCAGGTTTCTGTTATCTAGTTTCTAATTGAAAAGAAGCACCCTAGCTCTTAAACAAACCATTCTTGCCACCCCAACCAAAGTATTTTAAAAACAAATTAAAATTTAACAATCTTTTGGAGATGAACGACACCAAAAACCAATATCCATTTACAAAGTGGACTAGAAAGGGTGAACCGAAACACATCTTAAGAGCTGTTTGAAATTTTCATTCGAATATACACGCTAATGCCCAGTTTTGTAAGAGCCCGAAGACTGTATCAATTCAAGCGATCCCTAAGAAATTTTACAAGGAGATGAGAAATCGAGAGGTCTATTTATACTGGAAGTTGTACATCACTCGGTATCGAGGGGTGGGCGATTTACAACCCTTTTGCTTCAGATTTATGTGGTGTTCTTGGGTTAAGTTAACCCCACATGCAGAAAAGATCGCGTTTCTTTATTTTATAAATGGCCGACGAAAATAGATGGACCTTTTTTGGATTCGCCGTGTGTTCCTATTTTGGAGATGGCTGTATGAATTACGTATGGGAACGTGAAGTTGCCGTTTTTGGTGCCAACGGATGATGTGGTGGGTGGAAGCAAGATCATCATCATGATCATATATGATAACCATTTGTGGGAGTTAGCTCAACATAGGTAGGTATCTAAATAGGATAAGCTATTTACTTTTTTTATGCTAGATAGGAAAACATTCGACCACTATGTCACCTGATGGAAGGTGGAGATGCGGCCATAGATGTACCTTCTTGCCCAGAAGATTCACTCCAGACTTGAAACCTTGTGCTTATCACCTGCTATCCAGATATTGTGATTTATATACAGTTTTAGGATTTAATTATAAGTTTTATTTTTGGGTTATGTTATTTCTCCAATCTCAATTTACATATTTATAGAAGAGATCTTAGTGCTTTTTGTTTATATAAACAGATTTTATAGTTTCTTCATATACATTATAATACATTTTGCAGTTTTAATGTTTTGTACTCTCGTTCAAAAATAAAATCTAATAATAATCGTTCTAAAATCTTATTCAAGAAAAACGTAACAATAAGTGCAAGCAAAGGAAATATACGTTATTTTTATCTGCAAAGTCAGTAGTAAAAAAATTAAGTATTATTATTATTATTTTTAAATTATTAGTAACAGAATTTGTGATTTAAGTCAATATTTAGGAACAATAATATTGAAATTGACCCGAATTCACAAAGGTGGTTTTCAATTATTTTAAAACCAAATATATGTTAATAATATACTGAAATACCATGGTATTGGTTCTTAATTTTTATTTTGGCCTGTGGATAGGATGGATTGATACAGTTTAAATTTAACCATGATACGTGAAAATAATAAAATAATGGTATTTAATATTATATTCATTCGAAAAAATACAATCTCAGCTAAAAAGTCAAGAAAAGCTTTTTTCTAACGCCCACACCAAGTTTCATGACTTGTGTCGTGGGTACCGGAAACATTCACATCACATCCAGAACCTGAAACACAAATTTTCCTTGGGTAGAAAATTTGTGTTCCTGTCTAAAAGTTGAACGCGCACTCAACTAAGAAAACGAGTTATGTAAGTATTTTGTATACAATACAATAACTCTTTATTGACACCAAAAGATAAATACAAGGTACAGATAAAATTATGAAGAAAGTTACAATTGGCGGTCTCATAGCTCTTCAAAACAACCTTTGAATGCAAATATAAACAAAAAGCGAACAGCTTCCTATTAAAAACATGCTTCTATCTAGGTGAGTAAGACTAGTTAAAAAATATGATAATTAAACGCAAGCATAGCTTAAAAAACCGACTTCACCGCTTTATCTTCGGAACCTTGATCAGATTTAATGTATTGCACACGCATTATTGACGATAACTCAAAAACTAGAGATTAGATAATGATCAAATTTCAATGATAACATGAAAAGCACCAGATTTCAAATAAAAAAATAATCATCAAAATCGGCTCACAACGAAAAAATTATGAGGTAACTTTTGAAGTCGGTTAAAAACGAGAACATCGTCAGTGTAGTCCACAAAATACGCATTATTGACGATATTTCAAGAACTACTAATCAGATCTTGATCAAATTTAGATGGGACCAATTGGAAAGCAACATCTTTCAAACTAAGAAACATTTTTTGAAATTGGTTCACGTGGAAAGAAGTTATGAGGCAACACACATAAAAAAAAGGTAAAAAAATACAGTCGACTTGAATACCTCCTCCTTTTTTGGGAAGTCGGTAAAAAATGAGTGCTATAGCGAGTTTTACCCAACAAATACCGATCTGAATGAGTACTTATGAATGAGTAGGCGTCACATTTACGTGGTATGTTAATGACGTCACATTACACCAAAACCTATAAAATAACTTAAAAATAGTCAGATTTGCTCAACTAACCATTTCAACATTCCAAGAGACATTATAACCAAAATTTAAAACTAAAATGATGTCTCAAGTCATCAAGAGATCTTAAATGCCTGCTTTTCTTGTAGCTTGGTATAACTTACCGTTCGTATCGGTAGTAAGTAGTAACTATTATCATATTTATTAGGTATTTAACATAATATCGTTGTAAATACGATTTATTTTGATTGTCATATTAGAAATGTGGTTGCTTCTGCGGTTGTACCTCTTCAATATCTTATTGATTTTAAAGTTAATTCATAAATAGTCAAAAAATGTGTTTGAAGTATGTTTAAGGCTAAAAAAGGAAATAAAACAATACTCAAAATTTAGGTAAACCGTTTGCCGCAGGAAAAGTGCCTATAACACTGGCTACGTTTTCAATTATATAATACCTATTCTACTTAAGATTTTTTTAAAAATATATATATTTAATAATCACAAACTACGAGAAGTATCGAGTATTCTAACGCAGTAAACAATAATCTTACATGAATTTTGAATATCTACATAGACAATTACACATCCTGGAAATCATAAAAGAAATCATCAGAATCTTTATAAAGATTATATAATACTAGCCGTGCCCCGCGGCTTCGCCCGCTATTATCAAGTTAAAAAGTAGCCTTTGTGCTAATCCTAGGTAAAAGCTATGTACATTCCAAATTTCATCCAAATCCGTTCAGCCGTTTAAGCGTGAAGAGGGACAAACATACTTACGTACTTGCACACTTACACACAAACTTTCGGATTTATAATATTAGTAGAATTATAGTGAGTATCAATTTAATTTATGATCAAATTTATTATTTCCAGTGATAGCTTAGATTCTTAGATCAAGAACACGGTCATTTCAAAGCCACAAAAGTTATATAAGAATAATATATGAATATTATTCTTATATAACAAGTATATTAAAATAATATAAGAATAATAATTCAGTACGAGATGAGAGCCTCCTCCTTTTGTTGCATCAATCATAAATATTTATTTAAATGTTGTCTATCTATGTAGAACATTAATTATACCAGAAGTGACATACTTTTGTAATAAATATGAAGTACTAGCCGTGCCCCGCGGCTTCGCCCGCTATTATTAAGTTAAAAAGTAGCCTATGTGTTAATCCTATGTATAATCTATGTGCATTCCAAATTTCATTCAAATCCGTTCAGCCGTTAAAGCGTGAAGAGGGAACAAACATACTTACACACTTACACACAAACTTTCGGATTTATAATATTAGTAGGATAGCGAATCGAACGTTCGAGTCTACTTGTATCTGATTATGAATTTAATATCTGAGAACAGTTTATACTTTAATTATCATAAACAGAGGGTTGCTCTTATGATAATAAAATCAATATTACTAAGTTCGAATAGTATAATCTATTGCAAAGCATAATATTAATTATATTCAGTGTTCCAGCAGTTATCCTAACTTACTACTTACACTCCTACTTACCCTAATTAAAACTCGCGACTGCATTTCCTCCTAGTATAAAAATATCTTCATAATTTGAGTTGTATATCAGAAAATCATCATTGTTGAAGACTTTACAACCGAATTCTCGAATAGCAAATCGTCCGGTTTCACACCAGTAAATTTATTATGCTAAAACACGATTATGCTAATGCTACAACGTATACATTCGACATTATTTAAGTATTTTCGAGCCTTTCTCACGAAGGTCGTTCGGCGTCGAATCGTCTGTCTATAATGTCAACGACCTAGCTACCAATATCTATAGATTAAAGAGGTATCTATATATTATGCATAATGGGAAAACAGGTGTCACTAGAAAGAAACGTTGGTGAAGAGAAGTTGATGTTTATAGGCTTGATAATTTCTATTATTGTTATGCGTTAGGTAATAAATCAGATTTTTATGTTTATGGCGGATTTACTTATACCATTTCATATAATTAGATTAGAGGTAAACGTGCTTTTTACTGGGCGAAGGATAAAAAATATCATGGTTGAAAAATTAACAAATGCTAAAATTCACACTCACAGCCGCACACTAAGTTCAAAGGGTGCCGGAAATATTTGAATCTCACAAACAATCACCAAACAGGACCCATGGCGCAGAGGGCAGAGACCTGTCCAATGCGATAACTAGGTCGCCTATCAATTACTAAAATTTTAAGTGATGATAACATGTTACTTAGGGACTTGTAGTCTTAAATAATGTTTTGTTCGGCATATTGCGTCGTTGGTTCGGCGTGTTGGTCTCTATAGACCAACATGGCAACGTCTTTCTAGGAAACCTCTTGGGACATCATTTCAACTACAGAGTTGATATGATGTCTCAATTGGATTCTGGTATTTATAAAACTATGCTTGAACTTGCTGTTTTGCTTTCTCAATTTGAGTAAGTATTAATGTTCTGGGCAAAGTTAATTATCGAAGCTGCTACATCGTCCAAAAAGTATAACCGTCCAATCTTTTACGAACTACAGAACATTTTTACTGCAATACCCCTTTACCAAACATATTGGGAATCCTCTTCCCATGTAAGTAAGTACATTCACAAAGCCGTGTTTAATTAGCAAATAGCCAAAGATTGGCTGCCGATACCTTTGGTGGTATTTTTATGTTTTTTGTACGGTTTTTTCCTTTCCTGTTTCCCACTATCCGGTTAGTTCCTTTACGCCGACAAAAAGGGTTGAAAAACGTTGGGGTGATATGTTCGGCTTTAATTTGTCTGAAATGTGGTTACAATACTTTTTCGCCGTTATTTTTGTAGCTTGGGGTTTGTTTGGATGATATGTATTTTGAATATCGGTACCAAATTTCCTTAATATGAATGCACAAAACTGATGAAATTTAGAAAAAATATTGATCTTGGACACTTTTCGATAAATAGTATAGATTGACTTTTTATTATATTTATTTAATAGGTAAAATTGATAGCAGATTTGTCGATGAATAAATTATGTGTAGATACTACCGTAGCCATTCATGTAAGAGTATGTACTATGTAGAGAAAAAAAAACAGTATCTGGCAAACGCCATGCCTGGCAGATTTGCTTAGTGAAAAGTAGTCTACCATGTAGTTTTCCATTCTCACAACCCTGCCAAATTTGATTAAAATCTGCTCAGCCGTTTTTGCTTGCGTAACAAACAAGAACCGAAACTTTCGCAATGGGATAAAGAATGTTGATTAATTTCTTTCTTACCTCTCTCATCCCGATATACTCAAACGGAATTTGCTGCCTCGATCGTCATCAGTACCTTGAACAGAACAACTTAAATTAAATTCAACTTTCACCGTAAAATATCTCGTAAACACCAAAATCTTAATCTGTATTAAAAATCTCCCCCTCAATCACTCAGGCATACTCAGCGGAGTTCAGCGGAGCAATCCTTTGAGATATACCGTCCAAATGCTGATCGGTCTTCGCCAATCGATTCTCAAAGTGGGATAATTTAAGAATGACCGGTAAAAATGCGAAACAAAGGCACCGACGTGCGGTGAAATTTTGCAGATTACCCGGGCATCCGATAAACCAATACGCGTATAGTCGGGCTGTCGTGGAATGGTCTTTGCGATTAAATATGGATTGCGTAGTGAGTGGATGAAGTGTTTTTGTTTTTAACCTACTTCAAAAAAAGGAGTAGTCTCTTAATTCGACTGCATTTTTTATGAGTGTTTATGACTTTTTTCTAATTGAACCGATGTTGATGATTATTTTTTTATTTAAAAGCAGGTGCTTCTCATTTGGTCTCATCTAAATTTGACCAAAATTTGATCAGTAGTTTTTGAATTATACTCAATAATGCGTATTTAATTAATTTAATATAATCAAGGATTACGAAGACAAAGCGGGGAAGTTGGATTTTGAAATCTTTGCTTGCGTTTAAATCATTAAATTGAATGGCTAAGGTATTCATACCAGTATTATTATAAATGTCAAGTTACTCTGTCTGTTTGTTGTAGTTCTTCACGCCTAAGCTGCGATCTAGCGTAGTCAATTGAGCTGTGCCAGGTCCTAGTCAGATATATAAAAAAAAAGATTGAACAACATTAGTATGAATAGTACTTAGATGGGTAACCATAGCGGGATTAACAATTGGGTGTCAACATACAACTGAAGGTAACGCATGTCGTCTGTCGTGGTTGTTAGTAACAAGATTTTGTCAGACCCAGATTAACTTTCAGGTAAAACGAAAAAATCTAGCCACCTTCGTGTAAACCTTGTGCAAATATGCCAAATTTTAATTTATTTATGTTATACTAATGTTACTATAAACTGCGAAAGTAACTCTGTCTGTTACGCTTTCAAGCCTAAACCATAGAACCGATTTTTTGGTGAAGAGAGCTTGGTAAAGAACATAGGCTACTTTTTATCCCAAAATTCCCTCGTGTCTGGGACTTACGCGCAAAACCGGGGTGCAGCTAGTATGGAATTTCGTAACAAGGCTCTGGACCAAAACGAGTTGCACAAAAGTGCAAGCACCAATTCTCTCCAGCATCAGTTTATGCGACATAGTGTCAGGATGAAAGAGCCCGCCGCCGATTGTCTGCGCATTGTATCGTCACTCGTTAGTCTGCATTATCGTACGAAGATTTATTTTAACGATTAAATATATAGTATAAGGCATGAGAGGAAAGCGAGTTTCCGCGTTTTCCTTTGTCACAGAACTAGTTCTTTGTCGCAATAACTGTCGGTTGTACTAGAATTCCTTAATTTTTAATGATCTTAACCGAGGTAAAGCTTTTCTTCTTTCTTTCTTTAAGTTTCTTGATGTTTCGAGTAATTTGGTTTGCGTTTATATTCATTAAAATAAAATCAAACACCGCATGAAAGATTTTCACTTGAGGATGGTTTGACTGATTTGACTGTTTTTTTGTTGGGTCTGTAATTGACAGGACGAGGTAAGTACGAAATATTTTTGTAACCGTGACGGATTGCTATATTTAAATTTGGAAATATTAGAAATATTAATTATTATACATTTCCTGGTATTTTTCAATATGAATGTAAAAAGATAATTATCCAGTAAAATAAAAGGTTCGTGAGATTGATTTAGAACAAATTGCGAGAACAGGATTGAAAATTGACATCATGCAAATACCATACAAAGCCTTCTGATTAAAAATGTTGCCTAATTAAGGTCAAAATTATACAATTTTGCACAATTCGTTCCCGCTATATCTTTCAACTTAAACCTAGTAATTTCGACGATTAACGCTTATAGGCTCAGTCATTAAGTCACAATCGGACCATGTATGCGACAATTATAGAGCCAAGCATTGTTTTAAACAAACAATAGGCATACTTGGATCCAGTTTAACCGCTTTGATGATTGGCTTTTCTAATTAAGACAAAAAGACCGGGGGAAATTCCGACGGTTATTTTGAGATGTCAAAAATCCAGTGGATGTGGCTGTTCTGGTATAGCCTCTACCCATTTTTACACTTTCGTGACGATGTTGTCTAGGGTGGTAAATACGCTAGTTTTAGAATGTGACTGGCTCTCATGGATATCTACCAAATATTTTAATCGCAAGCAAATTAAAAAAATCGACTTCACTACTTCATATTCGGAACTTTTGTTCATATTAAATACCCATTTTTGAGGAGAACTCAGAAAATACTAGTCAAATCCTGATAAAATTTAACTGTACAACATAGAAAACATCACCTTTCTAATGAAAAAATCGTAAAAAATCGATTCACTTACAAATACCTAAGTTATTGAGGTAACACACATAAAAAAACAATCGAATTGAGAACTTCCTCAATTTTTTTAAGTCTATATATACGAATAAGATATTATCCTGTAAAAACGTTTCAAATTCGAAAATTAATAAAAAGAGTCTTACAACATAACAACACATACACAAAAAAATCATCAAAATCGGTCCAGCCGTTTAGGAGGAGTTCAGTACACACGTACAGAAGAATTATATATTAAAAAGATCATTATAATTATAAATACAAATTAGATAAATTAAAACTTCGCAACATCGTTATATTTATTGTTTGAACTTTAAAACGCAATTACCATTCACTCACAGTACCAATAAGTTCGAAGACTTGTATCTGGTGCCGGAAACATTTACAGATACTATAAAATTTAAATGTTTTTATCATAACCAGCTTTTCCGCCTTCTTTTATGTATTTTCCATCCACCATACCGTATAGGAAAAACCCAAAGATCATTGTTGTGTCCATTATTCTATCCTTTTCCATTTTATCATTTCAAAAACCCAAAGGGTAATACGTTGTATAAAATGAGATTGCAAAAATCCGTTGATGGTTTAAATAAAAAAAACCCAAAACTTATTGTAGTATAGTTGATTTTGATACGTATCTCGATTATCTATTATTAGATTTTCCCTTGCATTTACCTCATACAATTTTACCGCATGTTTTCCTCCTTCTATTATATAATTAAAAGCTTGAGTTTTCTGACATAATTATCATAATCACACTATCATTATCACAATAATCCTACTAATATTATAAATCCGAAAGTTTGTGTGTAAGTGTGTAAGTATGTTTGTTCCCTCTTCACGCTTAAACGGCTAAACGGATTTGGATGAAATTTGGAATGTAAGTAGATTATACCTAGGATTAACACATAGGCTACTTTTTAACTTGATAATAGCGGGCGAAGCCGCGGGGCACGGCTAGTGTTATATATTTAAACGAGGTAATGATGAGAAACTGGATACAATTTGACATATATTTATTTCCTAATATATTCTATATTTCCTAAAACTATATACAGCAAAGAACTAAGTTACCTACAAAAATAACATAAAAAAATTTATCGCACTAATATTTTAAAAGCGAAAGTTTGTGAGCGTGTTTGAATGTTTGTTAATTGTTGAAAACGGCTGGACCAATTTTGATGAAGTTTTGGTATGGAGGTAGCTGAGACCCTGCATTATATGTTTACTTTTTATGCCAGAATTCCCGCGGGTCCGAGACTTACGCGGGTAAAACTGTGGGGCGCAGCTAGTATGTATATAGTTACTTTCAAATCCGACATCGATTTTTTACCTGATAAGTAAGTGTTTTACTATTATCACCCTTGATGGACAGTGATGGTGCAGTCGAGGATGGTAGGATGGTTTTCCTCACTAGAGCAAACGTAACGGGCGGCGCAAGAAACGAAACTTTTAGATTTACTCTAAGTTTAAACACAGACGCTCGTGCTGGAAATATCCACATCACATACCTACATAAAAACGAGTATATCCCAAACCAGAATCTTATTTGCTATTAGTAAAAAAATATCTAAACAGATATACATAAACCATATACAGAAACCGTATCTGCAGCGTAGAATTATCAATGCTGCAAAATTTGGACGTCTTTGCCTTATCATCAGACCATTTCGTTCGAGACATGGGGCCTTCTCTCACTGGGAAAGAGTTTATTGGGGATACAAATTGCAAGTTGTAAGATGTCATACTATTTCTGTGATTCTTAAACATGCCAATGTCATATAGATTTTTCTTTTAAAATTGTTAAAATAGCTAATATTTCGCACATAATAGATAGCCAATCGTGTGGGATTGAAACCATAGTGCCTAGGATTTAAATAAAAAATATATTATAATAATTAATGATTTCGCACCTCCATTTTCTATATCTCCAATTAGGAATTAGAAATTCAAAACTTAAGGCGGCTGTTTAAAATCCGATTAAACTCTAAAGTCACTATCCATTCCAGTCCATTTCCAAACACTGCTTGTTTTTACTTCAAACATTAAACATAACGCCGTAATAAACTTAATCTTTTTATGTTACGCGCGTGCAACAAAACTATACTAAATCAGGTATACAGCCCCATTCAAAATAAGATAAATAGAGACCCCAGAACGTATCATAGCATTTGCATGCATTACCACCTTCCGTTTCCACTTTCATCAATAAGCTCCGGATATATCTGAGCGATACGCGTGAATGTGATTTAAAGCTACCTCGACGTGTTAAGGATTTTGTCGCATATTTACATCTAAGGGATGGACTTTAGTCTAACAAAACTTTTTTTGTAATTGAACTTGGTAGAATAAAACTTAAATTATATTATAAATAAATATTAATGGGGTAACTTTTATAGAAACATTACTAATTACTCGTTAGCATTTTAATTACACAACATTATGATAGACCGTAACATCAACCGTGCAAGTGTTTATATTAATTTATAACAAACAACTTCTGTTAAATTCAGCCTTGAATTCTAGAAAGATGTGCGAATTAATTTAAAACATTGTTGTTAAAACTATTTTAAGTCGTATTCATATTAAAAATTAACTGGTGCTCCAACAGAATTAAGATTTTATTATTGTGTTGTACTACTATATTTTATTCACAAGTATTCTCCCTAACGGTAACTTGTGTTATGAGTATGGGTATAATTGTGTGTGATGTAAATATTTCCGGCAGTTTCAATACAAGTTTTTATACTAATTGTGGCGCTGTAAGTGTTAAAGTGTTTGTGTTTTTTTTATGCATGAAAAAGTAAGCGTTTTTGTTATTTTATGTTTATATTATTCATATCTATTTATATAATTGTAATTGATCTGGTCTATGCTGTAGAATGGTAGAGGGAGCCACGTTAAACATTGCATTCGTGCAGCACGTTTAGGTTTACGTTTACAATCTATCCAAACACCACTTAGCAGTAAAAAAATAATCTTTATTGCCACCGGCCTACCGTAACTTATTTAATTCAATTTTCTAATGTCATAAAAACTTATTAACGGATCTCCGCACACGTGCGCAGCCGCGGGCAAAAGTATTGATAATGTGTTAAAAACGGAGAGATCACACCTTCTTGATCTCGGATTTGGTATAAAATAGAAAATTAATTGTAGTAAAGCTCTTTGTGATAATTTTTATTGCGGCACCTTCTAATCTCGCGTTGAAATTTATGGCGTCTTTGTATTTTGTGATTGTATCTTAATTATATTTTTGAAATTATGTGAACATTTAAATTTCGCGTATTCGTAAAAATCTAACATGTTCGTTTGATTTGAAGTAAAATTAATATTTTTTTAAAGACCAAAAACAATTTTTTTTGTCGTCTAAATTTCTATAAGCCAACTAGAAGTTATAATAGAAATATCCAAAGTAAAAGGAATATAATAATTCTAATTATTAACCGTAATACTGAGATATGAGGCAGCATTACCGAAACAAAAAACAGGCAAAAAAAAAATGTTTCTGTTTTCAAATCAAATCAAATAAAAATTATTTATATTAGGTATTATATAGGCAATTGGCCCATAGTTAGAAGCCAACTGTCAAAAAGAAAACTTATTTAGCATATGCAATTATAATAAATAAATAAATACTTATTTGCGTATATATATGTAATACATTAAAATTAAGTGCTTATGTATACAAAGCTCTCCAAGTTTAAGTCTGAAAAAAAAAAGAAATTAGTAAGTCAAAAAAAATATTTTAGCTTGTTTTTTATAAATATTCCTTACTCACTAATCACGTTTCTGTATGATAAACGATTGACTGTTGCACTTCTTTGTTAAAAGTTAAAGTTCACTCGAAAGTAGTTCAGTGAAAATAAGGTTGAGGTTATAACTCTAAGATGGAAATTGCTCTCAAAACTAAGCTGATTCAACAATGCTTGGCAACAACTTATACTTACTGGCAAAGAGATGCTTCCTTAATTGTGTTTAAATAAATCATAACTTGTTTACGCGCAATATGCTTATATTTCCTAACACTCAGTAAAAAAATATATATGTCTACATAGCAAAAAAACTCTCTACAAGTTAGCTTATAGACAACTGCTCAACTGCTCCCACTATCAGTGGGTACTGTAGCCATCATGCTTGGGGTATTTCCTCTTGTTAATTGTAACTACAAGAAGTTGTAAGTGTGTCGGTACTTCATTGGGACACTTAAAAAAAAACAGTAAACCCATTTATAATAATAATTAAAATTACTCAATCCAACTTAAAACAAACAATTTCAAAAAACCTTAACCATACGTCTCTGGGCTATTAAAAATCATTACAACGTAACAATAAAATTTTACAATACCCCTTAACCTAAAATTACGTCATAAATTTACGGCGTGAGTACCTTTTCGGCACCTTCTGTGGGGAATTAAGCAATTCGTTGTTTTTTCAAAAGTCATAAAAATTTCATGCCGTGTATGTGGAAATACTTGAGTTTGTTTGTGTTACTTTGTACTGAGCAGGGGAGTAGTCAGGCAAAATATGTGGGTTATGTTCAAAAGAACTGTCCGTTGGATCAATTGAGTGCGCGTTTGCCTTCTAACCAGGTATCGGGTTTGATTTTTCTCGGTTGTATATTGGAAGTTTTGGATATATTTATATGTCTATATAGCTGACTGTAACTAACCAGGCGAGCACGAGACCACGTCCAAAGATTACATTTTTTAACCGACATAAAATGAGAACTTTCAAAATTCACTGATTTTCTTTTTATGTGTGCTACTTCAGACGTTTTTTTTCTAGACGAACTAATTTAAATGATTCGTATTTTAAAAGATCAAGATCTGACCAGTACTTTTGATTGAATGCGCAATTCAGTCATTTAACCTGATTAAGGGTTCCGAAGATAAAGCGGTGAAGTCGAATTTTTAAGCTTCTTGCATTTAAATGATATCCTCATCAGAAGCTCAACCCAAAGTAGTGTTCGAAACCGCGGCTACCGAGAGGCGTGCATACTAAAGAACTGCTTAAAATTTTTTATTAAGCATAATTTAAATAATTTTTACATATTGTATTCTAGAGCATAGAGCCCATGTTAAGCCCTTAAAAGTATAAAACTAGTCCCACCTTCCTGCCTTCGTTCGTCTCTGTTCATAATGTTTTGTAGACAACTACTTTGAAAAGGTCAAATACTAATTGAAATTAAAATTGTCTGGAAACGGAATTTAATTATTTTTTCGGTAATTAAGAGGTTGAGTTAATTACCCTGTTTAAGAAAGTGATTTATGGTCGAAAGAGCGTTAACTTTTTACAACAACGGCGCATGATAAGTAACTAATATTAAAATTCTGTCTGTAGGTATTATGTAGTAGGTATGGTAGGTATTCTCAGATGTAATAGGTACACAAATGGCGTACAACGTGATTAAAAGTATTTTTATAACGCATTCACACTCAAAGCCCTATAAGTTCGAAGACTTGTATTGGGGATGCTAAAAATATTCACATCACACATGATGACCAAAACAAGAAACACAAATTTCTGAAGAAAAATATGGTGATCCCACCGGGATGAAAGCCCGGCCCCCGTGGCATAAAATCAACAAATCAAATGACACCGCATTCATCAAAATTTGGTCAGTAGTTAATGAGCTACTGTGGAACATACATATTTTTACAGTCTATGACGTACGTACACAGACTGCTAAAATATGTATGTTAGTACGTAGACTGGTTAAATCATAACTCTTCCTTCTTGTTCCTGTAGTCGGGTAAACAAGGAAACTATGAAGCAACACAACGAAACAAATGCAATTTTTCCATTGATGACAGCTCTCAAAAATCTATTTCCCGTCTGGACGCCCTTCCGGTTAATGGCGTTGGCACCTCTTCCGGTTTGCAAAAGCTATTATTTTCTAAACGTAGGGTCGTACAGGCCTATATTTCGTGCGTGTAATTTTTATCGGATATTAGTAACTTTTTAGGATGCCGTATCTTACGGACAAAACGGAGCCCTGTTGATGCTTTTCCATCCGTTTGTACCATCAATACCTATGCCCTAGTATAATTATTATTTTTATATTTATGTTAACACTTGGACCTGGACCCGAGATGGTCAACTGTAATAACATTACCTGCAATAAGAACTCGGGAATACTAACACTACAGTTTTTGCCAATAAAGAATTATCTTATCTTATTTTATCTTATCTTATTATTAAAGCCACACACAAAGTTTGATTACAAACACAATCACAATTAGAACAAGAAACACAAATTTTCCTGTGATGGAAAACTATTGTTTAGATTATTAAGTTCAAAATAGTAACCATCATGAGAACTTAACACACTTACACCCCAAAAAAATGGGAAGATTGTCAAATCTTCCCATTTTTTTTTGGCTTCGTAATATTTGTGCATTTAGCCAGTCAAGTAATATAAAATGTTTTTAGTATTTCGTAAAAGAAGTCCTAGTCATACTCGTAAGTCACATTCAAAGTCATGTAAAAGAGTCAAAGTGCAGTCATGATGGAGTCATGCCCTAGTTAAGTGGAAGAAACTCTACTAGAACTTCTATTGGAGTTTAAGAGCGTAAACGAACATCACGGTTGTCAACTTTATATGATTTGCCCACACTGACAAACTATTAACGGTTATAATAATCCGCCATTATTACACATTAACACTTGGAGAATCACAAGTTGTAATAATTAAACGCAAGCAAAGCTTAAAAAACCGACTTCACCGCTTTATCTTCGGAACTTTGATCAGATTAGATGTACTAACTATTTCAAGAACTGCTGGTCAGGTCTTGATCAAATTTAAATGGGACTAATTCGAAATCAACAACTATCAAACAAAAAAAAAATTCAAAATTGGTTCACATGGAACGAAGTAATGAGGTAACACATAAAAAAATGAAGTCGGTAGAAAAATATTAATTCAAAATCGACATCGTATTTTTTTCAATTTTGCGTAAAAACTCATCTTCCCATTCAGCAACCTTCTAACTATAACCACTAAAAAGTATTTACTATCTCGTTTGTCAAACATTAAAATTATAATTATTTTACAAGAATATTACACAAACAGATTAATCGATCGAGATCGTTATTTTTTTATTTTTAAAGTACTAATTAGTGAATGCAAAATACATTAATTTCTTCGCATTTAATTCTCCCAAGAATTGCTTGTTTTTCTACTAATTGCCAATTTAACTGTAACTTGCTAACGTAGAAAAACTAATATTAATAAAGACACACAAATAATATAACTTTTATGATATTATTATAAGATAACGAACGGCCATAATTTAGAAACCCGAGATAATTAAGAGAAAAAAATCAATTAAAACATTTTGATAGCATCAAAAACGATTTTAATCGATTAAACGGCGATTATTCGAGTTTATTTATACAACATAAACATATTTACATATTTAAATATTTGTTTTTACTATCACCACCCGTTGACACTACACTTCATGTGAGAAAACCGACAAATTACAAAAAACATACAAATTTGATGTACATCCCATCCAACCATTATAACAAGACCTCTAAAACTTTATAGCCTCAAAGAACTCTGTTTCTAAATCGTTATTTGCTCAACACAATCAAAGATCTACCATCATTAGTCGATTATGAGATTTTAAAACAAATGAATTGTAAATATAATCCAGAGGGGGTCCTTAATTAAACAATTTTCTCAGCGTTTAGTTGAAAGGGTCATACAAATTGTATGGAATTATGGTTATGTATGGAATGAGGTACGGTGTGTTTTGATGTAAGAAATCCAATATGGATGTAAATGACTCGTTGGAATGGATTTAACATATATGATAACTATTAAACATAGTAGGTAATAAATATTTTTTGTTAAAAAAGTAATCAAAAGATATTTTTTGAATAGTTTAAAATAAAAAGGTGCATTGTTATCCTTTTTTTTTTTTATTTGTGACAGGCTAGTGTTTCACCATCTCACCTGATGGTAAGTGACGATGTAAACACACTAGACCTGGAATACGCAGGCTCTCAAGGATAACTGCCGGAACACCGTATTTGGCTTGGCGGCAGACTTTCAACTTGATGGTGGTAAGCTACTTTGGTAGCAAGCCAGGCGAGCAACTCACAAAATGCTCTACCACCTCTCAAATGTCACCTGATTAGCACCACCCGGGGACCACGTGTAGGGAGTCAGACTTAAGGGTATCCTTCTACGGACGTGGGTGACTCAGTCCCCAATCAACAAGAGTCGTAGCTTATATCATTAAAGATCGTAAATACATCTGAATAGAACTACAATCGTCATATATAAGGTTATTTGTTTATATTATTTTTATTTCAGACCATCCATACAAATATTATCGTGCGGCACGAATAAATACTTTTTAATAGCGTGGGCCAAAAATTCGGGACGAATGTGGCATAAATCATATTATTGTTAGTTTTGCTTAAAACCTATGTTAGTAAAACAAAATTATGCAAAATAATTGTTTTTTTATTGCTCGATACGCAAGCATTGGTCCTCAATCTTACGTATGGAATGCGATGATGCGGCTGAAGATGAAGCATGCTTGCCTAGAAGATATATTTTTACTTGAAGACAGCCAGTGTATTATTCCGCTCGGGCGACAAAGACTCGGGCAATGAGTTCCACTCCTTCGCAGTATACGCATGATATTGTTGAACTTCTAATTTTAAATTTGACGCCTCATAATTGTTTTTGTCTATAATGTGCGCTCTCTACTCTGTGACATAAAAGCGAACACATCTTTTCAATCTAATAAAAGTAACCACTATTTATTTATAAGTGTTTCCTTAATAACCCATCAATAATCTTAGAAGCGAATAGCTTCAAACTGAAGGAGTGTCACATTAAATTTATGGCATTTGAGTGTTGATTTGATAATCTAGTATGTAAGCTGTACATTAGGATTAAGCCTAATCAGCCAGTTTTTATATAAGGTAGAGTTGTCATTATTCTCCAACGTCCAGCAGACCGTTGGAGGATAATGATAGACCGTTTTTGGTTCAGCAAATTGTATATACTTCCATATAAATGCTGATAGTGACTACACTAATTAATTTACTAACATGCAGAACCAGAAACACAAATATCCCCTCGGGAGAAAACTTGTTTTTCTACCGGGAATCTAACCCGATACCCGTTGCTTGAAAGGTGAACTTACTCCTAATTTAGTGTGGTAAAACAGGAGTGTAGTGTTTGGGTAGGGTTTGTAGTTAAGTTAGGTAGATGTTATACCAGTAACTTTCTGTAGAGTTTTTTTTTTATTTTTATGCAAAATAGCTAAGCATTTGACTACTATCTCACCTGATGGAAAGTGACGATGCGGCCGAAGATGTGACATGCTTGCCTAGATAATACCTATTCACTCTTGAATTGAAGACTCCCAGATTATACCCCTCGGGGAACAATGACGCAGGCAATGAATTCCACTCCTTCGCTGTACGGATGATGAACGTAGAAGCAAAACGCTTCGAGCGACCATAAATGCATGACGTTTGACAGTTTGTCTGGTTGATAGATAGTAAAATGGACATGGTGGAATTAACTCATGTAATTCCTGCGCACACTCTTCAAAATGTAAACGATAGAATACCGATAGACTTGCGACCTTACGTATTAATGGATATGTAGAAATGGATTAATTAAATAAATTAATATACATTGTAAAAACCACGCTATGTCACTGCTTATCTGTGTCAATCAACATGCAACATTTTATTATTTTACTGCCCATCTATCGTCGAGAAATTACAAATATATACCGTTATTATTATCAAACGTAAAGACGAAATTTAAACGCGTATCAATAAATATTTTGCGTCCATTTTAATCACTAACATAATTTATTACCAAGTCGTAGTAAACGGTAAAAATTATAATAATTCATCTGTCTCAGATTTTTTTACGACTACACATTGTAAATGTATACAGCTATATAAATATAATGCTAGATGTTAAAACAAATGGCAGTAATAACTCCATTTCATTGTCAATAAAACAGGTAAACAATAAATAAAGCATTGACAACAATTTATAAAACTATACGGTTTATTAAAGTGAAATGACGATTGCAATGCAAAAACAACCTTGTTGGCACGAGATAGAACATTATTCTGTAAATGTAACCCATTGAATAAAGTGAAAAGTAGGATTTTCTACACATGAGCTCTTGAAAGAAAATATACGAGTATTTTGCCTTAATCTGCCTTTTCATTTGTAAATTTTATTAATTTAAAATTTGCCTAAGTTTTCTGTATGCGCACACTATAAGAAATAATATTGTATGAGTGTAAAAAGGTTGCAACAATCACATTGATATAATAAATCCGAAAGTTTGTGTGTTAGTGTGTTTGTTTTCTATTCACGCTGTAACGGCTAAAAGGGTTAGAATGAAATTTGGAATGTATATAGCTTATACCTAGGATTAACACAAAGGCTTCTTTTTAACTTGATAAACACGGTCAAAGCCGCGTTGCACGGCTAGTCAGATATATGTGACCCATCCAATATCGCTGCATGTAAAGGTATTCCTCATATTTTCCACCATCAAATCACGTTTTATTTATTTTATTTATTTATTTAAGAAACACCAACAGTATACATATTACACATTACAATTAATATAACATTTTATAAGGCTATGACATAATATGTCATAGTATATGTTCTGATACATATACCTTTTACAGGTGTTTACAACATTCATCGATTTGTAAGTGGTTAGACGGAAAATAAATAAACTAGGTAGGTACAAAAAACTTAATAGGGTAGTTGGCAAAGTTTGAAAATTTTCTGAACCATTTGCTGAAGGCAAGATAATTATTTAACATTTTTTCTAAAATGATCGAGTATATAAAGTGAGAATAAGTAGGTCCATACATATTTTAATTATTAATTTAATTGTACAACATACAACTAAATAAATAGTATGAGTAATGAAGTTTGAATAATACTTTTAAGCTTTCAGCTTATCACTTAAAAACATATTGAATGAATTGTATATACAAGATCAAGTGCTACATTTTTTGTTGTTAGATTTAACTACCCTATCGTGAATACAGTAAGCACGAATGTTGCTATTATAGTTTTAATAATATTATAAGTACATTGCGTATTGTATCCATTTAACAATTATATTAATTAAATAAATAGATAGATTACAAATATATAATAATATAGTTATATAAATACACATAATATAACACATAATATTTATTATAAGTCAATAGCAAATATACGCGACAAAAAATTAAAGATAGCAATAAAAAGAAAGAGACAACTAAACAATAAAATTCTGCAAACAATAGACATCGGAACTCTAATCACTAGTCTTGTTTTCATTTAAAGACTTGATCAATTTGGTCTTAAACACATTCAATGAGTCGTGAAAAATGTCTAAATCACTCAAGGATGAGTTAAATTCATTGTATGTACGACATATTCTTAGAAGAGGAGAGTTATATGCCAAGTTTGTTTTGGCGAATGGTACCTGAAGGATTTTTGTGATCTTCTGGCGCGGATAGTGATAAGGAACGTTGAGGGAGATATCGCCAAGAATTGATGGACAATCTATATGGCTGTGAATCGATTTATAAAGAAATGAAAGGTCTCGAATTTTTCTTCTTTCACGCAATGTATGCATTTTAAAGAAAGTTAAACGATTCTTGTAGGGACTTCTATGAGATCACGTTCCTGTGATCTATAAACCAAAAGGATGAAATATGCGGAGTAGGCGATTGTTAGGTAGTCTGATTAGTCTACCTACTAATCAGATGTTGTCTAACTACTCTAAACTTGCATGACCTTTTCCAGAACTTACCAAAGTTCTGGAAAAGGTCATGCTAGTGTAGAGTCGTTAGACAACATCAAATATCAAAAGAAAATTATTGAAATGCGGCGATATAACAGTATGTACCTTTTCATTATTTTTTATTGATGATACAAACTTTTCACCACCATTTCACCTAATGGTAAGCAACAATGTGGTCAACGACGGAGCATGTTTGTCTAGAAGATACATTTTCACTCGCGTCTTGAAGGCTGTCACACCGAACCAAAAGTGTGACAAAACAAATGAAAACTTTATGCTTCATTATCAAATATCATTTTCAAATATATATAGGTATTTGTTTTTGTTGAAAGTAGGATCATTTTTGTCTCTAGCTGGCAGTTAGACAATGACAGCTAATCTATCATAACATTCACAAAATAGTAGCGATACGTGTAAATAGAGGAAAGTCACCAAATATGGAATAGTATCCTAATATGGAATACCTTCATTTCTCCAAGCCTTTAAGTATGAAACGCAACAATCGACCATCTTCTGTTTCATTCGGTCTACTAACTATCGCACCCACACCATCGAGTCAGTTGCGCGAATGCTTCACGTGTTGCAGGCGTGTTTTGTTTTGTTGTCGTGCAGAAAATTTTAAAGGTAAGTAATAAACGAGTATTACCAGCTGTTTTGTTTGTTTACATAAGTGTTGTACTATTTAGTATATCGGTATTATGTTTATTTCACCATTTTGTGATCTTTTGTCATAAAAATATTGTGAATTTAAAAAATATTTAGAAGAGTTTGAACTAGTATAAAAATCCAAATATGGACAGTCGTCGGTGTCTAATTATGGAATATTACATAATTAGGTTTTAAGATTTCATATGATAGATACTTGCTATTATTAAATATTTGTAATGTTTGTTTTTAGAATGTCCGGTTCACAATCAAACAAACAAAAAACCTGGGATGAAGATATAATGGCACAAGCCAAATAGCTCTGGGCACATTATGATTGTGCTGGTCCAGAGTTTGATACTTGGATCTGTGAATTTTGCAAGGAATTATGTAACTTCTTTCATTTATCACAATATATTATATTTATTTAATTGATCTCAAAGATATTAAAGTCCATTTTTGTTATTGTTATGTTGATTTATGCTTATATTCCATATATGGATACCTATTCCATATTTGGTTACTCATTTGTGATTTTGTTTTTTGTTTTAGATTTTAATTTGATAACTAATATATTTGATTAAAGACTGTTAATTACTACATATAAATGTATGACTGATTAGTGAAAACATTAAACTGATTTAATTTATATGAAGTTTTTTTTTTATATCCCAAAAACAAAATGGTATTCCATATTTGGTGACTTTCCTCTACCTATTTAAATATATCAAAAAAAGTTGGCATCTTTTAAAATAGATAAACAGACACCACAGACTTTTAATAATAGTGATGAGGTCACGGTTCATGTTTTACAAGAAATAAGCTTTCAACAAATTCGTTGCGTCAACTTTTTTATGACGGTAGGCAACATAAAATTAATGTTAAGAAGCCAAAATCCAAGCTGTCTAGTGTATAGATTTTTAATCATAATTTTATGCAAATTCATGCGATAAGAAAAAATAAAAATACATTAAAAGATTTTTTTAGTTATTAACGTCTTTCTATGTATAACAATATATATTATTGTTATTAAAAGAAAGTTAGATGTTTTGTCATTTCATTTTGTATACACAGCTCAATTTTGTAGAAAAAATTGGTTGTCAATATTAATATTGTAATTGTTTGTGTGTAATTTAACTAATAAGTTGATGCGATGTATGTGTTTTTATTTTGGTTTTCAACATATATGCGACAGTTTGTGTGCTAATATACAAAATAACATTAAACTGTTTCAATAGAATTGGACAATTAATCCTACTAATATTATTTATCCGACATTTTGTGTGTAAGTGTGTAGGTATGTTTGTTCCCTCTTCACGCTTTAACGACTGAACGGATTTGGATGAAATTTGGAATGTACATAGATTATACCTAGGATTAACACAGGCTACTTTTTAACTTGATAATACCGGGCGAAGCCGCGGGGCACGGCTAGTATTTATTATATCAGGCATTATAAATTAATATCACAGATATATTAAATAGATGATAATTTAAGAATAAGGCATGTTTAAAGCATAATCTTCTAACTTCTTCGTTGTCAGATGAGAGTGAAAGTTTGTCGATAAAAAATTTAATTTATTTAAAGTCATAGCCACTTTCTATGTTATATTTACTAAATAACAATGAAACATAACATAAATCTTATTTTGATACATTTTTCTCAGTGTATAGACGATTGGATATATACCAATCGTCTAAACCCTGAGAAAAATGTCTCGTTGCTATTACTAACTCAAGTGCTATATGTGACAACTATAATTATTCAGTAACAATCAAAAAATAATTTGGTAATATTTAGCTTATTTTGTAAAAAGAAACGTAGTAACTGTAATGTTGACTAGAAAATAATGTTTCTAAGAACTTTAGTTATAGTCTAGCTGTCCCAATTTTTTTTCCGTGTAGTGATAAGAATGTTAATTAAATCACTCTTGTTAATTGATAAAAATCTTTAAAGCTTCTATCATTATTATTTTACGCTTTCACACTCACAGCCCCACACTAAGTTCGATGACTTGTTTCGTGGGTGCCGGAAACATTTACACTCAATTTCAATCACAACCAGAACCAGAAACACACATTTTCCATGGGAAGAAAACTTGTGTTCCCGCCGGGAATCGAACCTGATACCCCTTACTTTTTGCTTAGAAGGCGATTGCCACCCTACTAAGCCAACGTGCAGTTCAAATTCATAAATCTCATTTTCCCATATCCTTTTTACCATCGGATAACCAGACAATCAGCCTTTTGATATCGATTTATGAATGACAAGCTGCGCCCGCGGTAAGAAGTTAAGTCCCGGAATTCCCGCGGGTCTGGGACTTTAACCTGTGTTAATCCAGGTACCTCGATGCCAAATTTCATCTAAATTGGGCCAGCCGTTTGAGCGTGAAGAAGTGACAAACATACAAAGACATTCACAAAATTTCGCTTTTATAATATTAGTGTGATATTCCAAAGGTGCGTATGAAGCGTTTTGCTTCTACATTGATAATACGTACCGCTGAGGAGTGGAACTTATATTCTATGTTTAATTATGAGTCTATGTTTAAGTAAAATCTGGGAGATTTTTTAGTTGAACAAGTCGTAAATGTCCTGCATTTTAGACCACATCGTCACTTACCATCAGGTGTGAGGGTGGACAAACGTTTGCCTATTTAGCATAAAAAAATAACTCTAACAGATAAACAAATCCATTGATAAATGACGCTTCTTGAAATTACTAAACAACTCATTTATATTGTTAGGTCATTATTTTTATGCTTATGATTTGAATAGTTTTCACATATTTGTTCCTAAATTATTTGACAAATTAATACTTATCTGTACCGGAACGTCCAAAATCAATTTCTCACAGGTCACGGCCTCTTCAGGTCACATTCTATGCATAAATACATTTAAATAAACAAACATTTGATAATCTTATGCGTATGAAATTGACCCTAATAACAATGGTTGTAAAGCTCCATTCTTTATGGAGAATGTTGATGCGCAGTGAATGCAGTAGGGAAAGTATTACGTAAGGTCATTAAGTCTCACCTATACACGCATAATATATACACATATGCATCGTATTACCTGCTAATAGCGTTTATTATTTAATTAATTGCGTGTCTCGCGCTGAGACTTCACTCGTTTTAGTCTAAATTAAAAGTAGCTAGCCGGCTCTATTTCACAGTCTACTCAGACTACCAAAGTTTTAGATGTTATCCGGGATCGAGATATCTTGTCAAACGTACCTAAGCAAACGCTAAACAGATACATATAAACATATTGAACTGCCTGCTGGCTTAGTTGGTGGTTAAAAAAAACACAAGTGAAATTTGTGTCAAATGGGAAATTTCTATTTTTTGTTCTGAGTGTGATTGTGTGTGTGATCTGAATGTTTCTTTAAATTATTATTTAATTATATCAAATGACATATTATTATGATTTGCCGATAAATCCTTAAATTATTAATCATTACTAATAAAAGGAAAAATATTTAATTTTACAGGATCAATTAAAAGCAACTATAAAAAATATATTTGGCTCAGGCTCAATGGATTTAAATTCATCAGTAGGTTTTTCTTTCTTATAAGAATAAATGCTTTGGTTTAGGAAGCCTGAAACAAAAAATAAACATACAGGGTTCGTAAAGACAAATTATAGAAGTGAAACTTATGTATTATTTCTCCCACTCTACCCGACACGTGTTTACCTCCAACACTTTTCGTCACACAAAAAGGTTGCGGATCAGAATTTCAAAGCCCTTCCATAAAAAATTTCACTTCAAAAATCATATCATGTGACTCTTAGGTAAGATGCACTTCTAGATGCATCTATGCATATAACTTACTGCTTGTTTACTGTGGTCAGAAGTCTTTGACAACATTTGAAAACATTTCTCCAAATCTTTCACTTATGCATTCGTAACTCTTAATCTCATAACCATAAGGTTGTATTTTACCAAAGAAACTGGCATTTTAAGCGCTTGTAATACGGTTATGGGCAGACAGACGGGCGCGGAATGAGTTTGTGAATATTTCAAAATGCAATCTTGTGTCGTTGCCCACTAAAGTTCCTATTGTTCTCTGGTATAGTTGAAATACAAGATGTGGATGTTGCTTTACTTAAACATTTTTTGTCCTATTTTAATAGCGAACTTAATAATACTGTTTTATTAAATACTCCGCTATTTTTTAAACATAATAATAAATATAAATAACTAAGAGATTTAACAATTAATATCTCAGGATGACGAACGCAGTACTTAGCCGAGTCTTCAAGTCTAGAGTGAATAGGTATCTTCTAGGTAAGCATGCTTCATCTTCGGCCGCATCATCACTTTCGATCAGGTGAGATAGCGGCCAAATGCTTACCTATCTGGCATAAAAAAAAGGATTTTGACAGAAGTTTAAAACTCTGGGTGGGACTGAACTGTAATAAGCAAGCATGACGCTTACAATCGGGCGAGTGACGTGCTCGGCACGGCTATTGCAAATTCTGTTTAATGATAAATACATTTTAAGATATATTTTTTTTATCTTCTGTATTAAGTCTAAGATGTCAAGTGACAACTGGCATTGGTGTGAAATTTAACCTTCCTATACTCGCGCGTTGGTCTGTGGGACCGACGGAACATCTTTTCGAATATATTTATTTTTTCAGAAATGTTAGGAAGTCACGTTTTTTAATAGTTGTCGGATTTGTTGCTATCTTTAATTTAGTGCACACCGCACATTCGTAGGATATGCTAGTGTGGTCGCACTTGACCCAAATCGGTCCGAAAGAATACAACTCCTGCCTCGAACTTAGTAAGGTAACAGGTTAGAATATAGCCACTCAATTTCCAAACATATATTTATATAACTCCTTTTATATTTTTTATTTAAAATTTAGAAAAAATCTAATAAAATCAAATATAATCATTTGATTTTATTAGATTTTTTTGTTTTGTTATTGTAGTACTTATCTATGATAAAAAAATAATTTAAAAGGCTATTTTGTATAACGAATAATAATATATAAAGCCATTATATCATATTCACTGTTCTATTATATATAATATATATCCTTTAGCTTTAACAAAAATTATATTTATGTAGGTTTTATTTGTAAAAACAGAAATATATAGGGTTCCAAACTTTCGGTCTATGAGACCATACGCGAGTATAGGTATATTGGAAATTGGCGCAAGTATAGGAAGGTTAAACAATTGTTAAAGAAAACATCATCTCAATTATTACGGAAAATTAAGCATTCATAAGCAAGTCGTAGAACTAAGGATAAGAACAAGAATAGGGGTCTCAGAACTTTCTGGTATGTAACAAATAATATTGTAGACCTAATTGTAATAATACAAACAAAGGTATCCTTATCACTGTTAATTATTGCCAAAGCGAGTATAATCGCGGGGCACAGGTAGTTAATAATATCTAAGGAACACATTAGAACTGCAGTGATAATACTATTAATATCTTTCAAAAGTAACTACACTACATCTCGCTTTATCATAGATCTATACAATGTAGCTCCATAACTAGTTCAATCGTTCGTACGACCTGGACAAGCTCCATAGTTCGATATGGTATGTAATTCTGTCAATTGGTGGTCTTGTTTATTCAAACATGATTTGCTAGATGTGGAAGCCGGTCTGGATCTAATCAGGCGTTTAGCATTAAATCTTAAACAGCATGGTTGGTGTGGAGTTAAGAAATTCAATTCAAAGAGATGTGATCTTTATTCGGCTTTGAGTGAATGATTTTTTTAATAGAAAATCTAGTGGCTCTGGAGGTAAAGACCTAGCGGATTATTCAAAATGGTTGAAATATCAATTATGGATTCGCTAATTAGAAAAAAAGAATTGTGTTGTAATTGAAGATATCTAACATCCCTATCGCAGTCAAAATCAATATCGTTTATTCACATGGGCCCCGAAGAAGCACTCAGTAGTAATCGTTTTCTACATAAACAAACATATTCATAAACTGTAAATACTATTAGTTTTAAAATTTTATTATAAATCCGAATGTTGGTGTGTAAGTATGCAAGTGTGTAAGTGTATAAGTATGTTTGTTCCGTCTTCACGCTTTAACGGCTGAACGGATTTGGATGAAATTTGGAATGCACATAGCTTACACCTAGTAATAACACGTAAGCAACTTTTTAATTTGGTAATAGCGGGCAAAGCCGCGGGGCACGGCTAGTATAATAAAAATTATTAGTAGAGCAACATCCGTACCGATGTCCCCGCCCAAGTCAACAACTTGTCACCGGGTTGCGTTGTGGTTCGCTAAAAACAAACAACAATAGAGACTCTCCATACAATATCCTTTGTCAACCTTTTTATCAGCCGCCGGAACAGGGAAAGCTGATGAAACTGTGATGACTTAATATTTAAAAATTAATTTAGGTGTGGAGAGGCTTTTGAGAATAATGCCATATTTATACAACAGGTTTTTTCTAATGATGATGATGGAAAACTACAAAAATATAATTATGTTAAAAAACAGAGTGTATCGTAATATATATTTATAAAATAAATAATGATAGAAGGGAAATTTTTGTATTATAGAGAAACATCTTATTTATTGATCACAGTGTTTATCCCCACTACTTTTCGTCACACAATTGTTTTGGATTAGAATTTCAAAGCACTCCCTAAAAAGTTTAGTTTTAAAAAATGTATCAAAGAAAATATAATTTCAAGTATTTTCAATAAAACTTTTTAGGAATTGCTAAATGACTTCTTTGACAATCAAGCAACAGTATACCTTGAACGGTTTGTACTGCCCGTTGGATTTTAGGTACACATTCGCCTTCTAAGGGGTTCGATACCCAGCGGGAACACAAGTATTCTCCCCAAGGGAAATTTTTGTTTCTGATTCTTGTTGTTTTTATGTGCATGATGTGAATGTTTCCGGCATCCACGACGCAAGTCATCGAACTTAGGGTGTAGCTATAGGCGTGACCGCTTATATTTATTTATTTATTATATATTTGGTATACATAACTATATGTATAGAAATGCATTTTGTGTACAAGTACAGCATGGTATGGAGTGAGTTATTGCATATTATGTAGTAAAATTATGGTCGTGTAATATTAAAATTTAGAGCCAGTTACTGACATATTAAATTAAATAGTGATTGATATAAGTTGTATTTGGAATTGTTTATACGGTTACTATGCATTTTATTAAAAATGCCGACTACGGAATTAGCACTTAGGCACTTTTTTCTTGGGAGTTGTCAGTTCAATGAGAAAGAATAATATTCGATATATTCCCATCTACCCCATACTTTTTTCCTAAGAGCTTTATGTTTAATGAGAAATTCTTATTAGATACATTCCTATCTTCCTCATTGGTATCCATATCAACAAGACCGATGGGAATTTAAATTCCCAATGTCTCATTAGATTTTTGTTGAATAGGGACTTTACTTGCTTAAATTAGTAATGGTTCTATTTTCATTAGTTGGGTAGATGTAGTATTATATTTTATTGCATACAGTCTGGTTCCGTGTTTATTTTTTTAAACGGCATAAATTTCCCAAAAAGACAAACCTACTTATCAAAATTAAATATAACGCAACTTGGATAATATATTTTACTAGACATAACCCGCGGCTTCGCCCGTGTTTAAAAAGTAATATTTCTAGGCTATGTAACTTCAAATTTCATCCATATCCATTCAACCATTAAGTGTGAAGAGAAAACAAACATACTTACACACAACCTTTCGGATTTATAATGATAGTGTGATTTATCTAAATAGCAGTCGTGACCTTATAACAAATCTGTAATAAAGATATCTTAACTAATAATGATTTAATATTTACAACATTGGAAATCTGACCTAAATAAACAATACCTTCATTCTACAATGAAAAAATAAAGAGGCTTGAAAGTGAACGGGCATGATTGTAATGATAGCAAAACTAGATGATAAATGAATAAATCATGATTACCTACTAGTGATTTTGTGTCAAGGCTCACACACTGCGCATATGTATGTGGTGACCGTGCTAGTGAGAGAGGTGTGACATGATTTGATTACTTAAAGATTTTTTTAGTTGTTGAGCTTAGTTCGAATTATTCGTTCGAATATGTGGAAGCAGATCGTTCTGAGCTTTACGACTTTCTTTAAAACATTATACATGATTGCCCAAATAACAAAGGAGTAAATTTTCTACCAGTCTTTCTGTTTCCTTACGAACAGAAGATATGTATGCATTGTGGACTTGAATACTTTCACATAATAATGTAGCGCGAAATAAAGACTTAGCAATGACATTAAGTTTGACATTAACCTTTGCTGTTTGAAAGATGAACGTAGCAGTAAAACACTACGAGTAAATATGAGGGTTGAAATTTGACTTTGCTGGAACCCGCCATATCGAGATTGAGGAATCATTAAAAAAAAAAAACAAATTATTACTAAAACTGATGTAAGCTTTATCTCTCTTAAACTTAACAGTGAAACCTGGGTCAACGTAAGTACCTATAGTCCACACAGGTGAACTAGTAGACGCTGTACCACTGGTAGAGAACCCTAAAATATAGGAACAGGAAAATAAGTATCATAATCTGTTGTATTATTGTTATCTGCAGTAATAAATTATGGTCATGTAGATAAGCAATATCAATACACCCATTTTATAAAAAAATCTCATTGAGAGTACGTCTAGGCATGGCGTGTTTACCACCGTCACTAATTATCGAGAAATAGCGGCCAAACGCTAGCCTTTGAGTTAAAAAGAAGCGCACATTTAACATCCAAGCAGAATGTATCATATCAATAACACCTTTTTTATGTTTAATAGGCAACCATTTGAGCACTATCTCATCTGATGAAAATGGATTATGCGGCCGAAGAGTAGATTACAAAAAAACAGACACAAACAAAAAAAGTCTATAAGTAACAAAAGCCACCCACTTCACCCAAACTAAACAACCACTCCAAGCTGACAGTCTAATAGAAATCAGCACAGTGATTTGCATAATCTCTATTTAATTGTTTTTACACACAATCAGGTTGGTTTCCTAACTGATGTAAAACATGTTAAATCTTTATACCGTTTTCGTGGGAACCGGTGGTATTACCAGTTTGGATACATTTGTCAATGGATTCTACACTTTAGATAGTTGCATCTTAAATGTAAATTTTATTATTATTTATTTGAATGTTTTTGTGTTAACACAAACGCTGTGTGTTTGCTTGACACGGCAATTCTGTAGAAGCTGAGTGAAGTTAGATATATTATTGTTTTCTTTTTACAGACTTCCCAAAAAAGGAGGAGGTACTCAAGTCGTATTATTTTTTTTTTTGGTGGTCTTTATTAGAACTTAAAATAAGACTAAAAACTAAAACTTTATACAGCGAAGACCTAAGTTACTTACAAGACATCGAGCTTATAGGTAACTCAAGATCACAAGCCCACTACTAGTGGGTAGCGTTCCCATCATGCTGGCGGCATTGTCTCTCTGAATTGCAATTCAGCCAAATAAGTACCTTTTCTTATTTTTATATCTAGTATAATATTCTATGCTGTACATAGCAAGACGAAACGGAGACGCTTTGTTCGCGCTTCGCGATTTCTCGGTCTATTAATAAGGCAATATTTTGTCAAAATGTTCAAATATTATCTACCTTAACATATATTTACAAACATTCTTATCAAAGATTTTTTAACAATTTTTTCAAGACTTTTCAATCATTTTTTTTGAAACTTGTTATTAGCCTTCACAATCCATTTGCAACTATGCTTATTAAAACGGTGATTCAAAAACACATTTCATTTACACTGGTACAAATTCTATAGAACTAGATTAATAAGTTACTGAGCTATCATTATTATTACAATTATTCGTCGCATTATAATATTTCTGCTTGGCTGACACTTGTTATTTCAACTTCGATTTATGTACTTATAATTGTTTAATCGCAATTCGATCCTAATTTCAAAATATCAAACGACAAATCAAACAATTTACTCTCGGCTCAACAGTTTCCTTTACACTTCGGATCTGGCGCAAGCATTTAAGCTTTGCCGGTGGACGCAAGTGCACATTGTTATGTTTCCTTCCATTAATAACATCACATCTGCCTATGTCACCACATTACGTTTCGATTCTTACCGTCTAAAATTTAAGGTTCTCAATAGCTTGGCGCTAGTTTGGTTGTGAGGTGGTCCAGTATGAGAATGTATACTATTGTTGCGAAAAATTGATTTACGTACTACATCTGTTCGAGCATAGAACGGTACGATTTAATGTTACATTATTGTTGTAAGTCATGTAGTAATGTAGGTCTAGCACAGGTGTTGGGATATAAGAGCTTAGAAAGTTGACTTGTTAATATTTTACGGTTTTGCTTAAACAAGTTCCAAGTTTGTTTGATAATCGCAGGAAGTGGTGTCGATGTGTTTTTATTTATTGTCTGGTCAGCTGGGAACTAATTCTCATTGGTTTTATTAATGTGGCGATTTCTACTTTGCATAATCTGTAGTGACAGATATGTTGTCATGTAAAGTGTGAAGAGGGTCACGTTGCAACGGCTGTACGGAATTGGATAAAATTTAAAATGTACGTTATTTACAACATGCAACATACTGCTATATATTTACTTGAATAATGCAGGCGAAGCTGTCAGGTACAGGTCACACTAATATTATAAATCAGAAAGGTTGCGTGTAAGTGTAAAAATGTGTAAGTTTTAAGTTGAACGGATTGGAATAAAATTTGGAATATACATAGCTTATATCTAGGATTAACACATAGGCTACTTTTTAACTTGATAATCGCGGGCGATGCCGCGAGGCACGGCTAGTACAAAATAAAACCGGCCACAAAACCGCGTTACCTATACAAACACAATTTTCTAGTCCGTTCTTTTGAATATTCATATCCATAATCAAAATAGGGCAAGCCCACAAAACAATTAAAATGTCGTTTGATTGTGCTCAAGCCGATTCGATTAATTTTATCGATACCCGTCATATCGAGTTCGAGGTGACAACTAATCGATCATCGTACGAGGCGCCGAACTGATCGATTGTAGTTTTATAACTCGTGAATAAATTAAAATAGGGATTGTTATCATGGTTAAGATTAATTGTATTAATGTGGTGAGTGACGTTTTTATATGAGATCAATGGACAGAGAGATGATTCTTAAAATGAATCACATTTTTTTCATATTTATTTATTTCTTACACCACTAGTTGTGCTCCGCGGCTTCGCCAGCGTTATTTAAGTTAAAAATTGTGTGTACTATTCCGGCACCTAAACTATATACATTCTAAATTTAGTCAAAATCGGATTATTCGTTATGCAGATATGTGGTAACAAACATTTACACGCACACACAAAGTTTCGCACTTATAATATTATAGTAGAATAGGATAACCCTGAGATATTGGATGTTAAAAATCTCTTTAAGACCTGTAAAATTGCTGGAAATATTGCCCTTCTATCCAAAATATAGTGATGTTTGCACACTACTGCTAGCGGTTGAATGTCTGGCAATGATATGGTACCCAGGCGGACTTTGCTAAGGAGTCCAACCACTACTAAAACTTAACAGGTTTAGACGCAGCCTCAGAGCATCTATAATTATTATAATGAATAAGTCTCATGATACTTTTGAGTATGACATACATGTAGGATATATTTCTATTAATGTTGAACGAAACGTTCTCTTTTGTAAAGTTTTGAACGGAATATCGGATACGGAAAGAGGTACGAATGAAATGTCAGTGTGAATGAGACAAAAAAAACGGTTTCGTGTGCTGAAGGTTTTTTGAGATGTTGTGCGGCGGTGTATTCTGTAATAAAAATAAGTTTTGGACAATATAATCAAGTGAAAACGTGAAAACTGTTTCATTTTCCAAGTCCCACATACATACATCAGTATGACAAATTTATCTTACTCTGGTATTTTATGAAGTAAGTTACATAAGCTATACAGCTTGTTACCAAAACTTTACAAGATGAGCAAAATTGCCACACACAAAAATTAATACACTCTTGCATAAAAATAACATCTTTATTAGTGTTCTATATAATTGCCATGTTTTGCAACACATTTAGCAAGTGTCTTAAGATCACACGTTCACTCATGTAATCAATTTAAAGATACAAGATCAATGTAATTAACACTTAAATTGAATTTATCCGAGCTAATTCCCACATTAGAAGACCAAATACTGCAACGCTATAAATTTAATTAGGTAGTCACAATTATTATCGCAATAGCTACTCTAATAATACCTACATTTAATCGAGATAATTATATCGAGTTGAATATATCGAATTCAGATCGATTGCATGAAATTATAATACATATCGTTGTATTACTCAATAGTCTGTCTCTAAAGTTTGTCTAGAAATTTAAACTTGATCGAAAATCGCAAATAGAAAGTAGTGCTTATTTACTTAGTATACTAACAATCAAATTGGCATGTTTAGAACAGCCGTTACACATGACATTACTGCAATAGATATGTACGTTAATAATGTACGATATCGAGATAATTGTATGGAGATCGTATCCGACTATTTGTCTCGAAATTTAAATTCAAAGGAAAATCGCAAATCGAAATGTATGCTGATTTAGTATTAAAAGTCAATATGGCATGTTTGCGACTGCCGTAAGACATCATTACAATAGATACGTTAATAACATAATAATATTATCATGATATCGAGATAATTGTTTCGAGTCGTATTAGACTGTTTGTCTCGAAATTTAAACTTGTTGGAAAATTGCAAATAGAAAGTAGTGCTTATTTACTTGGAACTAAAAGTCAATTTGACATATTTAGTATGGCCATTAGACATATTATATTTTATTTATATTGTAACTAGCTGCGCCCCGCGGTTTCACCCGCGTTGATAATGATGAAAAGTGATGATGATGATGATGATGAAAAATAGATGTTGGCCGATTCTCATAGATACCGGATAAGCACAAAAAATTTCATCAAAATCGGTCAAGCCGTTTCGGAGGAGTATGGCAACGAAAACTGTGACACGAGAATTTTATATATTAGATAAAAATTTACGATAATAATGTATCGTATTCGACTGTTTGATGGTTGTTTCGAAATTTAAATTTGATGGAAAATTGCAAATAGAAAGTAATGTTTATTTACTTAGTAAATTTTACATGTTCGGGATGGCCGTAATACATGATATTATTGCAAAATATACGTTAATAACATAGTAATATGATGATATCGAGACAATTATCAAATTTAAATCGATTGAATTACATTTTAATTGCGTTACTCAATAGCCCGTCTCTCAGGCGAGTTCGTCAACAAACTAAAATTAATGAAAAATCGCAAATAGAACCTAAGACTAAAAATAAATTTGACATATTTATGATTGCTAATGACACTTAAATGTCATGAAAATTTAAAGTTTATATCAGGCTGTAAAAATATTATTTGTGACAACAATGTATACATAGGCAATCTAAAATACTAGTGCCATGGTTATAGAACAATTTCGTTCCTTCAGAACATACAAAGTATTTTGTTTACAAAAAAACAATTTTTTTTTCGTCAATCTACGGACCAATTATTGCCTATATTTCCTAAAACTACATACAGCAAAAACCTAAGTTACCTACAAGGCATGTAGCAAGGTAACTTATATGTAGCTTATTTTGTTTTCACCAAAATAATGCGTATCACACGGATTGGGATTTAAGAAGTGGGACTGGTGGATATTATTATCGTTTATGACGTCGCATACCAAGATACGAGTGAAAAAGTATTTTCTTGGCAAACTTGCTACATCTTCGACTGCATGTGATTACGAGGTTGGATCCCACAAACAAAGCCGCGAAACACAGCATATCTCGTCACCGTCCTATACATCGCCCACACCTCTCAATCAAGAAAGTGGACGGCGCGTTGCGCAAGCGCAAAACAATCGAGAGTTGCGAACCTATTAGATAACGCGTTTTTGTCTGATCAGTGTAGAGCTAAGTAAGTTTAGACATAGTAAAGTACTAATTATACATTTGAATATTTGTGTATAAACAAAAAAACCTAAGCATAAACGCTTTCATACACTAAATTCAATCACTTGTGTCTTGGGAAACATTCACATCACACATACAACCAGAACCAAAGAAATCGGGTGTTCCAGGCGGGAATCGAACCCGATACCCCGATATTTGCTCAAGTACTCCATCGAATATTATTTAACACTAAAATTTTTCATCCACGTAGAATTGACAGTAAAGTTAATTCAATATTAAAATATTTAATTAATTAACTGTAATACATTGGTTGTACCTAAATATCATGTATAGTTTTACCAATTTGTTGACGAATGAAAACTACGAAGCAGAATTATATAAGCATGGAGTTACCATCAGGCCAGCAACTTGCTCGTTTCGTCAATTAATTACAATAAAAAAAAGTTAAGACTGACCGCCTCTTAATGAGTCAAATATCATCATAATGTTTTATGATGATATTTGACACTCAATCGTTAGCCAAACATGGAAGAGAGAGGCGTTCAGGATAATTGGATGATCTCTACCATTTTTTCTACACATACCTATACCCAGGTGCCTATTTAGGTGATGATTACCTGAAATTAAAAAAATAATTTTAACATTATAATTATTACTTTAAATGTTTAGAATACAACCTTGGTCAGTTAAGAGTTATAACAATACCTTACCTTCGCTTTGAAGACATGTAGCGAAGTAGCTTATTAATTAAGAAATATAAAACAAGAACATCCAAATTTTCGCATTTAATGCATTGTATCCATTGCTTATTTACCCCTTGTGCCCTGTCACTTGCACCAGGGATAACTTAATAAAAGCAACAGACAATGGATTGAAGGTAGCATTGTGCTATTTAAAAACTAATTTATGCCATTCTACCATTGACAGGCAGAAAGTCATAAAACAATATTAATAGTGATTTTTTTTAGTGATCGATACTTCCTTGGGTAAGCATCTATAGGACACGTACGTCTATTTAGTAATCCAAGACATGTGTGATATATTCTCAAATGGACCCATTTTGATCGCCGCAGAGAAAGTCGAAGACCAATGTAAGAAAATAACAAATCCACATAAAAAAACCATTACAAAGTCTTTCTAATTCTTTATAACACTAGGTACGGGCCAATTGCCTATATTTCCTAAAACTAAATTATAATAATATACATCTGTACAATAAAAAAAACTTTGACGGTATTAACCATTAATAACTCTACATACAAATCCGAGAGTGTAGTACAATCCACAGCAATCTCCTTAATTGATTGTTATGATTACAATATTTATTGGTCTAGCATTAGAGCGGCGATGTAATCTATTCAGACTGACAATCAGCTGAACATCAGTGTTGTGATTAGCAAAGAGTTGTTCGGTGCCACTGTTATACAGCTTCCTTAAGTGTATAAGTAACAGTGCCACTGTTTATAAGACCTTGCTTAAACTAGTATATTATATTACATCATAATGATTTGTATTTTAAAGGATTATCTTACTACATTTGTACACTCTATTGCCATCTCTTTTATTTAACAAAGAAACTGAAAACAAATGACAATATTGACAAAAGGAACATCTTTCAATCTTTCACACAATTTCGTACGTTAACTACTGTGTATAAACGAACGAATTCAGGTGAAATTCGAAATAATTTTTGTTTTGATTGATTTGTATAGTCAGAGAGATGAGATTATTACTTGCGTACTAAATACTATTTGTTACCTATTGACGACCCAGTTGGCGCAGTGGACAGTAGTCCGCCCTCTGCGCCGTGGGTCCTGGGTTCGCTACCCGGCAGGAGCACAAATTCCTTCTCAAGGGATATTGTGCTTCTATTTCTGAGTGTAATGTGTTTCCGGTACCCACGATACAAGTCTTTGAACTTAGTGTGAGCCTGTGAGTGCGTTTGTTGTTTGTTACCTATTATAATTTTAGACAATATACGATAGGTGTGCTTTAAAATTACATTCAGATTACTTGTCAAATATGATGAACTTGTATATATTTTTTTCACTCTTTCACACTCACAGCCCCACACTACGTTCGATGACTTGTGTTGTGGGTGCCGGAAATTCACATTCACATCACACACAGAATAACAACCAGAACCAGATACACAAGTTTTCCTTGAGGAGAAAACTTAGAACCCGATACCCCTGCTTAGAAGGCGAACGCTCTCCCAACTTAGCCAAAGGGCAGTTCCGATAATTATCATCAGTATTAGAACCATTCTCATCAGTGTTTTTCTACACTGGAGTTACTACACTGCGTGACCTAAACTTTAGGTCATTATATCTTAATCTACAGTTACCAAGCATCTATAGTCACAAGAAAACATATAATCAGCTTAACAATATATTACAATACAAGTTTTTTCAATAATTTCAATAGAATCTTTGATCCGGGATGATGCTATTCTTGCAAACTGCAAAAAGTTCAATTGTGTATTGATTGTGTATATGATTTCACTGAAATAACATTCATTATAAAATACTTTAAAGTATTCATTCGGTTAACTAACTACTTAAAAAGTACAGACCAGCAAGACGACTTGCACGGTGTACTTTTTTAAGTTTCTTACAAAGGCGAATTAAAAAATGATTTTGACTTTGGTTCTATGGTGTCATGGTCAGATATTGTCTTGCAATGAAGTATCAGTTCCGTACTGGCGTATGTTTTTTTTTATCTTGTAAGACAAACATTTGATATTATAGTAAAACATTTATTGTTTGATCAATGGAGATAATAGCTGCAATATTTATCTCCTCGAATCTTACGACGAGCTTTATAAAGTTCGCTTGGTTTGGCGAAAGAAAATACCCTTTACTGAAAAATAAGGGCTACGTGTCTGTAAGTATTGTTGTTCTCCATTTTATTGAGATAGTGGCAAATACTAGTCCGATGAAAGATAATTTTAAATACTTAATTAACTTTTTTTCTAGGCACTTAATATGATGCACAACAAATGATTCAGGTACTGTTTTTATATCCAATACATTATTTTCAAGTGAATTTATAAAGAAGGTTGTCGCTTAGCTGATAGCTTCCTTGCATACATTTCCATTAAAACAGTTTCTTATACTATCAAGAACAAGGTTTTTTTAAACCTTAGTCATCTTATTCCTAGACACACTTTATTATGTGTCAGTAAGTGGTTACGATTTCAAAAATCATGGGTCCAAAATTACCTCGACAACCTTGTCCGAAGTTGGCTTGCGACATTGGACAAAAATCAACATGTATTTTCTCTGAACTGCGCTCACTACGAAATGTTTAGACTTGTCTCAGATATTGTTAACAGGTCAAGCCTCTCCACACTTTTAACAAGCATCTAGAAGAGTGCTCAGTCCAGTTGTACTACAATACAGAATGGTTACTTTTGCAAAGGTCAAGATTGTTCTTGTTCGAATTTTAGGCGTGTCAAGCACTCTGATGTTTATCTTTTTAAGACTTCTGCTCTGGGCTTTGTGTTTGGTTGGTTTGGTTTGAATTTTAGTACTCTTGAGATTTAATTTTGCTTTTTAGGAGGTAAAGCTTAATAGAATCTAATGAGTTGTAAATACTATAAATAAATATGTGATGTAGGAATTTAATTAAATTCATAAATATGTTTAAAAGACTTTTCGTAACGAGTCAGCCATAGGTGCTCATCAAACCAAAATGTGATTTTTAGAGGTACTCAGGTAGTTATCTACATAGGTGGGCTTTTTGCTGTTTTATTTCTATAATAGTGAATTATCAGCATTTGTTTAAATACTTTTCACCGATATGGCAAGCTTTTGATAGACTTAACCGATGATAATTTATGATGAGAAGCAATTTTTTATGTAGGTTGATATCAACAAATACGTAAAATAATCTATTTCTAGTGTTCTAAGTTAAAAAGTACCTTATAAAAAACTGTCCAGCCTTTATAGAAATGGAATACAATATAAATATAAGTACCTACCTACTTATGAAATATAGATTAAAAAACTTACCACGATGAAAAAAAAAGGGCATAATGGTTTACGGTATGTTACCTCTTGTCAAATACAACCTAAGTCTCACCCATGGACAACTATCGATGGGACAAAATATGCATGGGATCTCCTCTTTTTTTCAAATCCTCATCTTAAAATATTCACTCGTAAATTTCTATACACGTAACAGGTGTTGCCAACCAAAACAATTAGAACCAAACTCATCAAACCCATAAACCATTCAACAGAGCATTATCATCGAAAGATCATTAATATCCAAGTATTGAAACATCACTTGTCAATCATCGATGAAGGATTGAGCTGCGCACGATTGCTGAATATCCATTTGTATCTTACTGAGACGATAAGATTAATAATTAGCCGACTGTACAGACAATAATAAGAAGAGTTTGATCTACCTAGTGGTCAGAAGATACATTATAAGAATGACTTTATTGTAGACTGACGTCAGTAACGCCAATAATGTCCTTGATAGTAAGTAACTAACACAAAGTTAATTCAACTACTACTATGTTGATATGTCTATTTATCGCAATGCTTATTGCATCAGTTTTCTAATAAATAATTATTCTATTCTAAATTTTAATGTAAATCAAAAGGATACCTAAACTTGACGCCATGAAATTTATTGGAAGTTGCTATCTCGTACTTTAGCACCTTCAGCTAATTTGGCGGAGGTTATTCTGATGTTGACATTGGAAGAAATAAAACAAAAAAGTAAACAGTATCTTATATTTTGCTACTAATAAAAGGTATGTAGGCCTTTTATAAACTGTTGACATATTCATCGAAGAACTGCCTGACACTGGCATTAAGCCGAAACACTGGTGCCAATCTGGTCTTATGCAATTTAATTGACCAATGCTGCTAAGATACTGCCAAAGCACGCTGAAGTTAAATAGAGAAAGACCATTTCAGCTAACTAGACTTTAAGAGAAGAAAGCGTTGCGAAACTCTTTATGTAGGTTTCTTCTCTAAAACAGCACACAATTACACATCATTGTGGGTCATAGAGAGAATAGGTACCTATTCACAATTCCTATCTATTCAATATTTCAAACGGTGAACGAGGTAAACTGACTTGACAATGTAGTAAGTACTTAACAATCGGTCTCAATTACGAAACGAAATAGGCATACGTGACTTGAACTCAGATTGGAGAAGGAAAATAGAGGAGGTATAATTAATTTCCAAGAAATGGAATTGATTCTCTCATCAAATGGAATTGATTCTTTCTATTCGCTCTGTTAGAAACAGATCTTTCGTATGAACAAAGAGCCATAGGAACTCAATACTACTCAATACATGACTATATAGAAGATAAACTTTAAATTTTGTACATAAGATTGCCTCTTCTACATTGCCGTGCATTGCAAGTTTGTGTGTAAGTATATTTATTCCCTGTCATGCTGTAACGGCTTAACGGATTTGGATGAAATTTGAAATGGACATAGCTTATACCTAGGATTAACACATATGCTACTTTTTAACTTGATCAACGCGAGAAAACCGCGAGATACGGCTAGTATGTTGTATAAAAATAATAAATTAACACATTACCTTCTCCATTTTTTTTACTTCGTAGAAGAATATGGAAATGCTTGTTCATAGGGTAAACACAATAACTGTGGCGTTAATCAAACAAGAAAACTCCATGTGTGTCCGAGAGGCAATCGCTACGGTGGTCCAACAATTGTCCAGACCACCTCATTGTCCACCTGTGTGCCGTCTTTTGTTTAACCAACTTTCACAATTAACTTGTATGTGCGAAACAGTGGGTTACGGACTTAGCTTATGTTAGAAGTAATCCTTATGTATATTTAACTGATAAAACAATGATCAATTGTCTTTAGCATCAATATCTCTACTTATTCGAACGTTACGTCACATTTTTACTAATACTAAACTGGAAGAATTAAAGTGGTATCTATTTCTTTACATCCCAACGGCTAAACGGATTCAAATAAAATAAAATTGACTCGTATTATAAATAGGTTTAGTTTAAGCTTTTTAAGAAAAATATGAAGACTTGACAGCTCGCTATTTCCGAGCGTACACTTTTAAGTTTTATAATACTTTATAAGTAAATATAATACTTAGGCTACTTTATATCCTGATTCGTTATCTTTAGCATCATATTATACATGTACATATCTATATACTAACCCTGTCTCACATCATTTTGCTAGATTATAATTACTCACTACTAGCTGTCAAAACGTTTGAAGTCATGAATTTGGTAGTTGAAATCATCGCATTAATATTTAAATTTTGAAATGTGTGTGACACGGCCATCGACACGGCATCCTATGCAGACATTTCCTTAATATATGACATAAAATAAATTAAAAATCATAGTAAATGTACAAATCATGTCACAATACAAATCCATACATATAAAAATGACTCCATATTTCCCTTAGTCATCGCATCACGCGTGAACGGATGGAACAATTTCGCTAATTCTTTTTTGCTGTGTTAATTATTGTCAGGAGAAGGTTTTTTTTTTTTTTTTTTTTTATTTGTGACAGGCTAGTGTTTGACCACTATCTCACCTGATGGTAAGTGACGATGTGATCGAAGCTGGTAAACACACTAGACCTGGAATACGCAGGCTCTCAAGGATAACTGCCGGAACACCGTATTTGGCTTGGCGGCAGACTTTCAACTTGATGGTGGTAAGCTACTTTGGTAGCAAGCCAGGCGAGCAACTCACAAAATGCTCTACCACCTCTCAAATGTCACCTGATTAGCACCACCCGGGGACCACGTGTAGGGAGTCAGACTTAAGGGGTATCCTCCTACGGACGTGGATGACTCAGCCCCCCAGGTTCTTCTGAAAGAAAATTTTATCCCGGAATTCCCGCGGGTCCGGGACTTACGCGGGTATAATCGCGGGACGCAGCTTGTAGGAAATAAACATAAAACATGCCAGTAAGTTCATGTAATGGGCAAATATAAAGGTGTCAAATTAAAAAATGAAATATTACTTTTGACAACTAACGTTGGTGGCTTTGCCTAATCTATCCTTGGGAACGAGGTTACGAACCATGGACTATAATACATAGAATGGAATGTAAATACTGATAAAAATGTAATTCCCAGCTTATAATTCTCCACAAGACATGTAAGAGTCATCACATTAGATTTAACGACGGCGCATTACAGAAAAGCTTGCTCTCTAGATTTATTTTACGGTAACGACACCAAATGACAGATTCAATAGTTGTATTAACAATTTTATTTTGTAATCTGCGTTCGGCTTTATAAATATTTATTTTGATCTCTTGTTCTATGAATACAATATTTGGATTGTGGAGAGTCTAGAAGATTGACATGTGCTAAATATTTTTCCTGTTATAAAAGATCAGAAGAAAATTTTACTGCTCACGGATTTTAAAGAAATACAGACCGTAACCTTATCTTCGTGGGTGAAGCATTCAAATGTCCGTGTGTGCGTGCATTTTGCTGTAAACTAAATAGTGCTGTCACAGACAACTAAAAAGTTACCAGGTGAATTGGCGTCGAATTGTCAGATCTTTGAGATTTGGTGTATATGTGTGCGTGAAGCTTGAATTATGATGTGTAGGGTGCTGCACCATTTTTGTATGTGGCATTACATCCGTAGTTTTATACGTCCGTGAAACAGCTATATTTTTTTATGGTTTATGATAACAATAATTATTACAATGACGGGATAGAGAAGTCCACACATCCACGTGTAAAGCTCATGGTTATTCAGAATAAGGGATACTAAAATGTATAACATAAAATTGTTTTCTGACAGATTTATATTGGTTTCTTCATCGCTTCAAAAATCATTTAAGGTGATTTGGTTTTTGTTTACATCATACCTACTACAGAGTTTGTATAATATTCGCGTTAAATTATCGATTACTCAAATAAGAGTAAAGATGTTGTAGATCGACAAGTCCAGGTTTGTTCTTTTACTTACATGTTTCATATAAAGAAGGCAGACCGAAATAGCTTTTTGCATGTTAGGTACCTCACGGAAAAATATGTAAAACAATACGACAAATTAATTCTAAATACAAATACACAACAAAAACAATCAAACAAATGCATCCAGTTACAGCCCCACACTCAAAGACTTGTATGATGGGTGTTGGAAACATTTACTTAAAACACACTCACACCCAGAAGCAGAAGCACAAATGTCCCTTGGAAAGGCAAATTGTGCCCCTGCCGGGATTCGAACCTCGAACCTACGGAGGAGAGGACAGTCAACTGCTCACTGCGCTAACTGGGTTGTCAAATAACAACAAACCCACACATTTAATATTTAATTAACATCATAGATCAAACCTTACTTAACTTTATAAATATAACAAACTTAACGTAACAAAACAACCCAACACAATCCATTACCTAATCTCAAGTAAAAGCCGCACCGGGAATCGAACCGCGACCCCTACGGGTCAGCTACATAATTGATTTACACCGTCTAAGCATTAACATAGGATAGTGCTTAACCTCTGACATCGGTTTTAAAATTTCACTCTGCCAGTGTAACAAGAGCCTTTGTGTATTGTCTGCTTGATACAGGTTTAGTTGGGAACGAGAATTGGCTAACAATAATCAACGATCAACCAGAACTGGTTGATCGTTGTAATTTTCAACCAGGAATGGTGGATCGTTGATTATTGTTGTCGTTTTACCTACTTCTTTGTACTTATAATCCGCGCGCGATGAGAATGGGATGGAAACTTGTGTAATTAAATCGAAAATGACAGTTCTCAAGTAGCGTTAGCAAAAAAGTTCTAAATGTTAATTGTATATAAGTTATTTCTACGATATATAATAGGGTTATGAAAATACAAAAAAATGTTTCATGGTTGTAATCCTTTTAATAATATTGTTTGGGTATATTTTTATTCTTTGTATTTTTTAGCAAACCCATAACTTCGTCAAAGAGATCTCTAGACAATATAATCCCTGAAAAACTTACTTTTATAGTTTAAAAGCGTTTAAGTTATACTGAGATATATAAAGAGATATATATTCACTTGCCTTAGCTTAAACAGAGACAAACATATAAATCAGAGCCACGTCCCATTATCTCGGTTGAGCGGTATTATATGATATAAACTTGTTTTGCGAGAGAACTAAACAATGTACAATAAAAATGATTTCTGTTAAGAAGGATCATAATTTTTTATTCATTTATTTTATAATATGTATTTTTTGTATCATTTGTATAGTCAGAGAAAGAACGATAGTAGTGTTTCAGAAGACCCGAATTTGAAAACAAATCGTATTCAGAAAACTTTCACAAATCCTGTTTCTGGATATAATATATTATACTTGAGGGTATAACTAAAGTAGAATATAGATTACCCCCTCAAGTATAATATATTGTCTGAATATGAAAACTATATCTATTTTTTTTTACTGAATACTACCATTTTAACGGCACAAAAAATTACATAGCATCTTAATAGTAGGCGTTACTTTTACCATGAAGATAATGACTTCTTTTACTTGTATTTGTTGTTATTGTTTTTGCTCCAATGTCATTTTCATCAACTAAAAGTGTTCGTAACATTAATTTAAACCGCCTAGTAAGTACCTACCAATAAACTTTTCCCACTACCAGACTTAAATTTTTTGCACTGCTGCGAGATTCTGCAACAATTAATCAAATTAAATTCTATTCAAATTAAACATAAGTAGGTATATGATATAACAACCCGTCAAGATCACAATACTATATAGAAACAGTATGGGTACTTACGCTGCCACATAAATACATATTTGAAGCGGTGAGTGCAAACTCAAACAGACTACTGTAGATTTATATTAGTCGTATTATTATCAGCACGCGCCATTACGTAGCATTTACGATAATAGCTCTGTCTGAGATGCGCAAAAAAGAGAGAAAATATTACTTTATTCACAAGCTTTTCACATGGTAATTTATTGAATTCAACCTTGAAAAAAAAAACATTGTTAAAATTTATTTACCAAAGCAATTAGAAAAAAATGCCATTGGATAAGTGAAAAAAAGAGTATTCCACTTAACAAAACCATCTAAAATAATCCATACCTTATATAACAATGTTTTTATTAAAACTATTGTGTTAAGGTATTGCTGAAAATTTTAAAGAGTAAAGCAGTAATAATTTAGCGTTACAACGACAAGTTGGCAGGTTTAGAGATACCAAATATAATTATATGCCTACGTTTAGAAATTTATAAGGCGTTGATGACAACAAAAAAGCATATTAAAAAATCTTCGTGGAGTCTTCTCGAGACCATGGCCAATGCAACTTGGCCGAAACGTCGAGGTAAATAAAAATAGTTTCTTAGCGCGATTAAGTCCCGAGATATTACCTAAACTACATATTAAAAAAATAAACCTAAAAAAATTATGTGTATAATTGTAAAACAATCAATGATAGCAGCTGTCATTGACTGTCGTGATGTCCCAACAACAGTCACAGTGATTTAGATTAATTATATTCCCTTAAAATAAAGGATGACCAAAATTGGGCATAGTCACGCATAACACTGGTAAAAAACAATAACAATTTTATCTGTATAATTGTAAAAAAATCAATCAATGACAACGGCTGTCATTGACTGTCGTGATGTCCCAACAAGAGTCCCAATGATTAAGCTTAATTGCGTTGTACGATGCAAATTATGAATGTGTCCTAACTGCTGTAGTTGTTGTCGTGCCCACTTACACTGGTCATGTGGTTATCAAATTTTTTTACCAACAAGCGGTCAGACAATGGTTCCTGACCTCTACATTCGGAATTGATGTTGAGTGCCCGTTGTACGTTGTTTATTTTTGTACCAGAGTTTAGTTGCCCACACCTGATTTCGTGGTTGTTTTTTTAAGATTGACGAAGATAAGAATTGTGTTAGTAGTAAGTGCTCAAGCTTGCTGAATCTAGGAAAAATTGGCGAAGATGATGAGGTAATATTTACATACAATTGAACTTGTAGTTATGTTCATGTAAAAACTGCTGGAGTTAGATTCACATTTGCGTTTACATCATTATTTAAACGTTTACGCATCGGCTTGATTCCTTGTGTTTCTGATTAAGAATGTGAGTGTGTGTTTATATGTTTCCGACACCCGTGAGTGTGACCCGACCTTGAGTGTGAAAACATATTTGTTATTTAATTTTTATTTTTTTTATTTGTGACAGGCTAGTGTTTGACCACTATCTCACCTGATGGTAAGAGCGATGTGATCGAAGCTGGTAAACACACTAGACCTGGAATACGCAGGCTCTCAAGGATAACTGCCGGAACACCGTATTTGGCTTGGCGGCAGACTTTCAACTTGATGGTGGTAAGCTACTTTGGTAGCAAGCCAGGCGAGCAACTCACAAAATGCTCTACCACCTCTCGACCTACTCGTTTGCAAGGAATGAGATAAGGTGATAGTCAATTGAATCGATTTTAATATTGTGGACGAAGAAAGACCAAACCAGAAATTATTTGGCATATCTCAAAAGTAATTATCAACCGACTTCAGAAAAGGAGGTTATCAATTTGACTGTATTTTTTATGTGTTACATAAAACTTACAGTAAAATTTTCAAAACTCAGTCAGTTTCAGAACTTTTTTCTAGGTGAACCGATTTTGATGATTCTTTTTTTATTTGAATTCTGGTGCTTCCCATGTGGCTCTAATTAAATTTGATCAAGAATTGACCAGTAATCTTTGGAATATCGTCAATAATGCGTATTTAATTCATTTAACCTATTAGAAGATACAGCGGTGAAGTTGGGTTGTTTAAGCTTTGCCTGCATTTATATTATTTTCTGGGAAAATATATAATAATACCTACTTTCATTGACCAAATATGTAATAAAGATACACAACGTAACTGTTTTTTTTTTTACATTCTACCTTTCGAACCAGCTTCACATGTACCAACTCTTTACAACAATACACTTCTAAAACGCTCCAATCCATCTTTACGTCAATCTGACGTCACTATTTTGCAAATTAGCTATATCTTGATCGTACAGGTTGGTCTTAAGACTGAGGCCTGTCAAAACTTGGAGGCTGGCGAATGCTTCTCTGTCTAATTATGCGCGAGGTAGAAAGGTCATAAATCAGATAAGTTTTACGAGATAATGACTGCAGTCTATTGGCTATAGCATTGGAGTCTATTATGTATAAAGATCTTCGAGGTTCATAGAACTGGATAGTTAAGCGAGACAACACACGTCATACTGTAAAAGAAAGTCAAGTTTTGAAGACCAGCTAAGCTTGACTGGACTCCTGGTAACTCGTGAGACTTTTTGAAAGTAAACTTCATCCATTTACGGTTGATATACCTCCAGCTCGCTCGAAGCGTTTCGCTTCTACGTTTATCACCCGTACTAGGGAGTGAAACTCATTGCCCGCGTCACTATTTCCTGAACGGTATAATCTTGGAGTCTTCAAGTCAAGAATGAATGGTATCTTCTAGACAGGCATGCTACATCTTCGGAAGCATCATCGCTTTCCAGCAGTTAAGGAGGTCGAATGTATTTGTGTTAAAGGATATGTTTAAAACAAGGAACTGCAAAGAAGTGCAATGATTTTGGATGAAATTTGGTATGTAGATAGTCTAGATTCTAGAAGAGAACATAGGTACTATTTCATCTCTGATATTTGCCTGTATATTTTCTAAAACTTAACTAAATACATCTATATAACAAAAACCTTAGTTGCTTAAGTCCACTACCAGTAGTAGCGTCTCCATCATGTTGGTGGCATTGCCTCTATAAATTGCAATTCTACGCTGAGCCAGATAAGTACCAACATACCCACTAGTGTATACGACAAACAAACAAAAAAAAATCTAAAAAAAGCTATTGTATGTTAAAATTCCTTTAAATGTAGTAATTGAGTATGAATAAAGTAAATAATAATAAGTATTGCCAACTAAAACAATAATTAACAAATAAACACCTGTATCATAGTGACTCTACATTTCTACCGTGACCAACTAAGTACCGTCAGCAAAAAAGGCTACCAATTCACCAGTTTCTTTCTGTACCAATGTAGTTGTAATGACTAGTCACTTTGATAATAATCTGATTGTCAGATTGTATTCTGATTATACGGTTGGTAAAGCCTTAAATGAATGTTCGGTAGCTGTTGTGGAAGAAACGGTAAAAAAATAGGAAATAAAGTTGCTAAAAATAAAGTTCTTTATTTTTGAAACAATATTATTTTTTCTACGTCTAGTGTGTTTCACCCTCGACCACAATAATCAAATACCATTAGTAGCGTCAGTGGTCAAACGTCAGCCCATTAAAAAAAACATAAAAGCTTTAACACTCACACAAAGTTCGACGATTTGCGGCGGAAACAAACACACACAATCAAAACCTGAACCACAAACACACACACACACACGACAAACACATATTTTTGTAGGAATCTCACTTCCACAGGGAATCAAACTCGAAACCCGAGTTTTAATCGCGAACGCGCACCCAACTAAGCCAACAGCAGCTGAGAGATGATATGGTGCCAGCATCTGCAATATTTAAATAATACCAGTTAATAATTTTAGGATCCTATATATATATATTAATTACCTTTATTGTTCGAGCGAAGCTCTCTTGGGTCGTTCAGCACTTTGTCCGTCCGTCCGTCCGTCTGTCAGAGGCATCCAGCGTCTAAAGTTTAGACGCTTATTCGCTTATATGGTTTAGACTCTAAACCATGTAAGCGAACGACTTCAAATTCTCATAGAATATTTTAAACTAAGGCCCAAAGCCAGAAATGGCATTTAAAATTATATATGAAAATATTAAGAGGGCTCCGATACATGTAAGTAGGGAGCAAAATATATTTTATTTTGTTTATCTATCTTTTTGGGGATCGTTGAAAAGGCCTTGACAAGTAGAGAATGAAACCGGATAAAAAAAAACAATGTTGGAGAATAACGATTTGGTAGGCCACCAAAATCACAGTTTTAGACCTATTTTGTCCAAGAGTCTATCTCAAAAACGGCTTCACACTGAACGCTGAAACTTACGTATAATATCCGTTATATCCTGTACCTGAACAAAAAGTACAGGAATCAAACAATCATTATATAGAAAAAAAAATTATAAGCAAGACCCCTCAAACGTTTCTCTATGAGTCAAAATGTAGGCGCGAGATCTCAGTTCAGCGCGAACGACTAGTTTTATTTTTGTTCAAAATAGCTTTAATTAGCTTTGTAAATATAACAATATAATACTTAAAAGAAAGTATTCAGTTGTTTTAATTCTAGTATGGCAAACATTTGACCACTATTACAAGCCTTGGATGTTGTTTGTCAGACAGCACCCGTAGAGTTTGCAACTAATTATACGGCACACTTTAAACCCATTAATGTAGTAACATATATTTTTCTAACAATAATTCTTTATAACAAAAGATAATCACTAATTTCACGTCCGTAGGTGTCAATAATGCGAGATAATAATATACTTTTAGTAATTTCCTATCGGTGAACAGTTATTACTGTATTATTATGTAGGTAGATTATTAAAAGAGTTTATTTGCGACCTGACCGATCGATTTCGAGGTGTATACTTAGCCTTAAATTGAAGTGAATGGTAGATTTTGGAAATACTGAGTTTAATAGAAGCTATTAGAGTTTAACTAAACTTTTATAGTTTTGAACATAGTCAAAATATACTAAGTACTATATTTTTACTTTATTATTCTTGTTCAAAAGGAAGATACTCTCCGCATCATTTCGCGACAAAGGGCCGCGTGTCTAAATATTAAGAAAGTAATTACACTAATATTATAATACCGAAAGTTTGTGTGTAAGTGTGCAAGTATGTTTGATTCCAGTTCGGCTGTACGGATTTGGATACATAGCGTATACCTAGAATTAACACATAGGCTACTTTTAACGTGATAAAAACGTGCGAAGCTGCGGGGAAACGAATTTCATTGCGTTCTTATATTATATATTATATATATATATAGGTATATAATATAAGATATAGATATAAGATATAGATATAAATAAGATATTTATATTGTAAATCTTGCACTTGTTTAATAAGTTTCATCATTTAATTTAATGTTTATTTAAACTGAGCTTTGAATAAATCAAAACAAGAAATAAAAATGTAAATATAAGATATATAAATATAATATAATATCTATCTCACAGCCCCACATTAAGTTCGATGACTTATGCCGTGGGTGCCGGAAACATACACATCACACACACAAACACAACTAGAACCAGAAACACAAATTTTCCTTGGGGAGAAATCATGTGTTCCAGCTGGGAATCGAACCCATTACACCTGCTTAGAAGGCGTACACCACCCAACTAAACCAACAAGCAGTTTATTTAAAATTATATTTCAAAATTTTCCTGCGATCAGTGTTAAGAACAACTTTATGTTTTTTATTTCATGGGTTTTACCTCTAATCCTTTGTTGTTGAGTATTATATTTATTTTAGCGTACTTCTTAACGTCTTTTTAATATTACGGTGGAGGTTATCGAACTGATTACAATGTCGTCTTTTGTTAGAGTTACATTGATGAATTACTTGTGATTGTTAAAGTTTTAGTACAACGATATTTGTTTGTATGATGATGTTTTAAGTGGTACATTGTTGTGTTTAACATTCAACATCACCTTCATTAGTATTTTGACGACCCAGTTGGCGCAGTGGACAGGTGTCCGCCCTCTGCGCCGGGTCTTGGGTTCGATTCCCGGCAGGAGCACAAATTCCTTCCCAAGGGATATTTGTGTTTCTGGTTCTGGGTGTAATACCACGATACAAGTCTTTGAACTTAGCGTGGGGCTGTGAGTGTGAATGCGTTTGTTTGTTTGTTTTGTTAATATTTTTCAAATGAATTTAAACGCTTTTACACTTGCAGCTCCACACCAAATTGGAAGTTTTGTCGCGGGTGTCTAAAATATCCAGATCAATCACACTCAGAAACCGAACACAGATTATTTTAAGGGAGAAAGTATCACCTTTTAAGTATTAAGTTATCACCGGGAATAGAACCCGCTGATTAGTAGTTAGGCGCGCTAACAATTACGCCAAGGCAGTTTTATTAATCATCTAATCTGTTTCTTTATTTCAAAGTAACTGTTGATTACAATCTCTTGAAAACGAATAATATAGCTAGATATAAATAAGCTTAACATGGGGATTATTTTAACAATATGTAACATCCTTATATCATGTTAAATGCAAATAAATGATTATCATTGATAAAATTGCTTCAGAGTGGAAAAGGCTGCAAATATATTTTCTACCGACTTCACAAAAAGGAGGTACTCAATTCGACTATATATTTTTATGAGTTTTATCTCATAACTTCTTTTCATGTGAACCAATTTTGTTTTTTTTTTTATTTGATCGCTCATACTTTCCTATTGGTCCCATTTAAATTTGATCAAGATCTGATCAGTATTTTTTTATTTATCGTCAATAATTCTCAGTACTCTGTTAGCTGAAGTAGAGAACATAGTTAACAGCAGACCGTTAAGTCACGTGTCGGTTGAGCCAGGCAGTGAAGAATGTTTGACACCTAACCATTTCTTGCTCGGCTCATCTTCGAACCTGCCAGTTTTAGGTGTTTTTGACGAGTCCGATTTATATCTAAGGAAGCAGTGGCGAACATCTCAGGCTCTAGCAGACATGTTCTGGAAGAGATGGGTGCGTGAGGTATTACCCGACATGATTCCTCGACAGAAGTGGAACAACGAAAAATCGCGGCCGTTGGCGGTAGGAGATTTGGTGTTCATCGTAGATCCCAATGCGCCTAGGGGCATATGGCCGCGAGGCATCGTTCAAGAGGCTTTCCCAGGTAAGGATGGGCGAGTGCGTGTGGTATGTATCCGTACACCTACCGGTACCCTGAAAAGAGCTACTACGGGTGTCGCCAGAATACCTATTGAGGATGAGTGCTGCAAGGGCAGCACTAGGGTGGGGAATGTAGGCGACACGTAAAAGTCATTTAACATTTAAGTTAATTCTAAATTATTATGTATTCAAATAGTTAGTAGAGGGGCAAGCGCGGGGTAGTGGGGCGTAAAGAGCGCTGATTGGTAGAAAGCCGGCATCGGCTCTGTCGTCCATCTTGCGCATTGAACTACAATTGTCAAGTACTACTCCTGTAATAATTTTCGTTAAATAATATAAAATAAACGCTTCAATCTCCTTCAAAGTTGGTTTTACTCGGAGGAACCTTGTACCTAGTACAAATACATTTAATCTGATTAAGGTTCCGAAGATAAAGCGGTGAAGTCGGTTTTTTAAGCTTTGCTTGCATTTAATTATATATTACTTTCTTTACTTATATTATTTATTTAATTAAGAGTCGAGACGAGCAAGACGCTCGCGTAATGGTAAGCATCACGCTTGCCCATCACATTTCAGTGTCACCTAATGTTTTGAATGTATATAGGTCAAATTCCTGCGCAGCAAAGCACTGCATTGTGCTCCTCACCCCGAGATATCAGATGTTAAATCTCTTTAAGTCCTGTAATTACACTGGAAACATTGCCCTCTAATTAGGAATGTGTGGTCAAACACTAGCCTGTCACAAATAAAAAAAAAAAAAAAAGGAATACAAAAATGTTTGCACACTTGCTTGGCGGTAAAATTTCTGGCAATGTATGGTTCTATAAGTTCTACCACTATGTATTATTTTAAAGTACACTTTTTTATATTTTTTTTTATTCAAGATAGGCAAACGTTTGACCGCCATTTCACCTGATGGTAAGTGACGATGCGGTCGACGATGGAGCACGTTTGCCTAAAAGATGCCTATTCACTCGCGACTTAAAGACTCCCATATTGTATTTATCAGGGAACACAGACTCGGGCAAAGAATTCCATTCATTTGCAGTTCGCATAATTAATGTGGAGGCAAAACGCTTCGTCCGCATTTGTGGAATATCTACCATATAGCGGTGTCGCTTAAGAGTCTGTCTCGATGTCCGATGATAGAATGGGGGTGGGGGAATTAGATTGTGTTATTCCGTAAACACATAAAGCTTTGTCTCTACCAATAACCTCTAAGTATTCATGAGGTCATCAAAAGTTCATTATGTTTAAAATAATACGTGTATATTGTTTTAAAACAATAACTATTCAAGATCCTCTTTAATGTATGGCGTAATACGTCCGTGTATGATTCTCAATTTGTTGGCATAGCGATGTTTGATTTCACACTCTCGCCACGGCGTTTATTGCGGTGCAAGTTATAAGCGAAATAAATACATCTTTTGCTATTAGATTCTTTCTTTTTCCGAAAATTATAAGCAGTTAAATTACTATTAAAACATTTGACTATTGTTACCGCGATATATATTTCTACTGGTTAGATAGGAACATCATATTCAGAACTTAAAGTCGTTTTATATCGGCAATTTGTGCCTTGAACTGCTGCTGAAACTTGGAATATTTGGATAATAATAATAATGACAATTTTATTCTGCACAAATCTTATAATAAAAAAGGTTTATTAACTATCCTATTTATAATGTAAATGTTGTCATATTAATAACAATGATTAACATAAATTAGACACTAACCTTGGACTTTCAATTATCAACTGCCTCGTCAATGTCTTTGGCTATCAAAATATTAACATATATTTCGATGGCTTTGGCAGATATTATTAAAGCTTTTACAGATAGGGCAAGGTGACCATTGTAGTATCACATTTTTTACTTTATCATTTCTGTCACGAAAAAAATGGGGATGTCGCGGTTTTGCAATAATTGCCATGGTTCATTGGTTTTAAACAAAATAATCCGCCATTACAACCTTGTTAAATGTTCTCTTCTTTTGATCAAACAATATTTTTTGTTGAATCTTGACGTATCTATAGTCATGCCTTCATTAAACAAAATCAGAACTGTATGTATGCATGTTTTTATTTCAAGCTACGGTAATTCAAATCTTATCCTAGACCTTCGGTCCTGATAGTAGGGGAGCCCAAGCGGGGATTTCGGGATTTACTCAAGCGCGGCAGATTAATATACAGGGGAATACCTTGTACCCGGTTAAGTACCTCCACCAAATATGAGCACCATATATATGGTCGCACGTCAAGGATAAAGGATCAGATAAGTAAAAAAAAATTGATCATCAGAAAATCTCGAGCGCGTCAGATTAAGGTAGGGTGAGTTAATTACATGCTAAAAAGTGTATATTCCACTAATCTGACAATTTGAGAGTGACGTAAGGAAAGGGGAGGGCTAAAAAGTTGTAAAAAAAAACGTCATCTCGACATTCTCGAGCGTGGCTAATTTTTTTTTTATTTTGAAGGAAATAATTCAAGGTTAACGAAAAATATATAATCTGACCATTTCAACAAGCCGAAGTACCAAAAATTTGTCGATAAAGTTTAATGCGTGCAGCTGCATGATACCTATATTCCCCTCTCCGCGTTTCTATTCTCCTCTCCCTCTTTCTCTATATATTACTCTCTTATTCCGTCCCTACTCTGGTTTCGGTTGCCATGACGCCATCACAGCTGATGACACAAGGTTTTAAAAAAAAAAATTTTTTTTGTCAGTTTAGGCGACTCCCTCTAGGTAATGGTCAGATTATGAGACAGCATGTCTAGGACATAAAGATGAACCATATATATCTTAATCTGACGCGCTTGAGTATTTCAAAATGGCGAATTTTTTTTACACATTGTAATAATGGCCACGAGTTTGCGTCACATCAAAATCGTCAGATTATTGAATTAGAGCTTTTTTTAGGTACAGTTAACACCCCATTAGAAAATCTGACGCGCTCGACAAAATTTTTTTTTTTTTTATTTTCAACCCTTAAGTACGACCACCCCCATCATGAAAACGATCAGATTAACATATGTACATTATTAAAAATACGTAGGACATTGATGCTATCAATATCTGACGCGCTCGAGTATGCCCATGCAACAGTATTTTTTTACATTTTTGAAAATTTATAGCCGCTCCCCCTACCGATGAAAAGGTATACATATATAACATTTTTTTCTTCTTATCATCTTAGCTTTCCAACCCAATAGGTCTCTATGACGCTCGAGTAAATCCCCATTTAGCATCGTGGGCTCCCCTACTATGATATTTCTACGAAAACGTGAGCAAGAGTGCAGTGTTATGCCACGCAGGAGTTTGAATGAAGTATATAAATTCCAAACTCTGGGTGGCTCTGAATTGTAATAAGCAAGCGTGAGGTAACCGTCAAGCTTCGGGCGAGTGACTTCCTTGTATTATCTTTCAATAACATTAAAAAAACAGTAGTAAATATTATAGCATTTGAATTTCGAAAAATAAATTGTTTTTGCCTACCTAATTTCGCTATTGTCTCATAGCTTGTACCGTCCATCCACTTGACAGGTGGCCAGTGGTTCCGTGCATCAATCATCAGAGTGAAACAATCGTCTGAGGTCAGGCGTTTGATATCGATGACAGATTGTCAGTAAACTATGAGTTATTGGATGTAATGTGTTGCCTTGCGGTGCCTATGTACTTTCGACAACGGTTAAGTAAACTCGGTAACAACTCTTGCAGTCGAAGTGCTTTAAAACTTAATAATGTTCTGGTGTGTGGTATTATATTATTTAAACTTATTTTATGTATACATTTTTTATTTATTGTATTTTTTATTTATAATAATATATGATATCATGCATATATACATTTTTATATGATTTCTGTTTTAGATTCGCTACCTCTGGGTTGTAACTGAAAATCAGCGCCTAGTGTTACAATTGGCAAAAATGAGTCACGACCCTTTTGGTACTTTTTGTTGTGTTTAATTACTTTTTGATGTTTCTTTGTAAGCCGTTTATTTTTGTTGTCCATCTTATGTTATGTTTATCTTGTTCATAGTGCCAAACATATATATTTCATTCATTCATTGTGTTAACATATATATTTCATTCATACTTTTGAGAACGATAGAGTATGAAATCGGCGTTATATTTATATACAAAGTTCTTCTGTACGTGTGTATGTTCAGGAGTTCAGTCAACTCCTAAATGGCTAGACAGATATTGATGAAATATTTTGTGGGTTTTCAGGTGGATTCAGGAATAATTTAGACTGAAGCAGATTAAATAATAATACACGAAAAAAAATTTCTTCTATACAGGAATACGTCACTCGGATTTGATAGATTAGATAGATAGACATATACTCTTTATGGAACACCTTAAATAATAAAAAACACAAATAGTAAAATTTACAGTACATTTTTAGAAAAGTGTAACAATAGACGGTCTTATCGCTGAAAGCAATCTCTTCCAGACAACCTTTGGATGGATAGGAATAACGCAAAGTAATAGGACGTCGTTTATAAAAAGTTTATTGTTATATTTGGTATTTGGTAAAGCACAAGGCAACCATAAACGTGAAAGAGGTAAAATACTTTTTTCTTTACCTGGCATTGCAAGGTGTGCCGGGTAAAGAAATAAGCCTTAGATGGAGACTAAGCTACTAGACTAGTTAAAAAGTCTCCATCTGCCTACCATCTAAATCAAAACATTCCAAGTTAATTTCATCGCTTCAGGCGGGGCTTGAGTAGCTCAGCGGTTAGAGCAATAGGCATGAGACCCTATGGCCGCGGGTTCAAATCAAGCGATAATTTTTCCTTTCTAAATTTATCACTATAGTTCTGCCTAGCATGGCTAATGCTATATAAATAAAAATCAATTCCAAGTTGGTTTTAGAATAGGTATAGCTTCCACATTCACACAAAAACATAATTTACAGTAACTAAACGCTATAAATAAATATAGGTATAATAGAGGGAGACGGGACTGTCAGAGACAGTTTTATTGTAACAAGATATTGTGATGTAAATATATTGCTATAAAATCAACCTAAAATATAACCTTTTAGTATTCTAAAGGTGAGGTCAAGGCCATGTAAAATGATCAAATTTAAATTTCTACACAAAAATCGTGGTACGTTAATAAATATTCCGTAGCGGATTATTTTCTTCTTTACATATTTATAAAACGCAGCACTGGTCAACTAAAACTAGTTATACATAAATTTGTATTTATCAGAGACTACAATGAATTTCGATGAGATAATATTATATACAGTTTTTTTAATCATTACTTTGTTTGTCATATCATTATTGGGCGAAATTAATAAATGTAATAATAATAATTGACATTTAAATTAATATTATATTTAAAAAATAGTTATAAAAACAAAATAAATGTTAGTTCTAGTTTTTAAGTATCTATAAGTAGTAAAACCAATTAAAGTATGTCTAGACAAATTTATATTAGAAGAAGAATAAAAAAAGATCATAATAATATATAAAACTACCCAATTGGCGTATTAGGCACGTTATTTTCCCAGCTTTCCAGCAGGAGCACTATTTTCCTCACTACGAGAAAATGTGCTTCTGTTTCCGGTTGGGAACATAATATATGTGATGTGAATGTTTCTGCCTTTCGCGATACAAGTCTTTGTACTTTGTGCAGGGGCAATGAGTGTAATGTGAGTGATTACAAACAATTCTTTTAAATTGCCCAGATCAAGGTTTAAGCCTTTTGCCAACGTCTTAGCATCGCAATTCAGAAAGGCGATGCCGCCAGCATGATGGGAACTTTACCTATTGGTAAAGGGCTCGAGCACTTGAGTTCCCTATTAGCTCGATGCCTTGCTTGTAGGTAACTTAAGTCTTTGCTGTATATATGTGTGTATAGTTTTAGGAAATATAGGAAATTGGCCAGTAGACAGTACCTACTCTAAAATTATGTTATTAAAAAAAAAGCTTTTAATTAAGTATCAAATATTTTGGGATCTAAATCCATCATAAATCAGTTCATCTTTTATACTCCTGATGACTCCTCTTAAATGGCTGAACCGATACTCAAGAATAGTTTAGATCCACAATAGGATCCGATAAATAATGTATTTTTTATTTTATGCGGGCAACGCCGCGGTATGCAACTAGTATACATTTTAATATCTTCTGCCACATCTAGATAAACACGATCCGCGTAGTTCGCACTCAGTTCACATGGCCTAATCATTCCGATGTGGTCACACTACTTTCTACTAGCAATTTTTTATACAGTCCGGTTGGAGTACCTCTTCTTTATGAACAACTAGGTTTTCACTGTTGATCTATAGCTATATTGTAAGTGTTATTTATTGATAGATATATGGCAGGCGGGAAAGTCGACATGATGGCAACCGCATAACATAGTTTGAAGAATATGTTTAAGATTTATTTACAAAAATAATATGGAAAACAAATCACCATCAAGTTGATTGCCAGGTTCTTCTCGAGATGGCTGTAAGTAAAGAATCTGGTAATTAGAGTCATTCTTCAAGAGTACCTTTTTGTGGATCAAACAAATAATTTCGATTTAAGTTCCTTATAAGTATTAGGTACTTCTTTTAATTTATCTAAACCATTGCAAACCTGATCAAGGAAGTATAACTTAAACTGTGACTTACATCTGTTTGCTTTGTTACATCTGGCCACATCCCGATAACATCTAGAGATATGTCTGAAGATAACAATAACATTATATTCGCTGATTAACATTAATAATTATAGCATCTAGAGGAATCTATAAAACAAGTTTTGCAAAGTTTATAGTTCAGTTTTAAATTACAAAAGGATAACTCGTTTTAAAGGTATTTAATCATAGTATTATCCTAATATCCTAATCCTACTAATATTATAAATCCGAAAGTTTGTGTGTAAGTGTGTGTTTGTTTCCTCTTCACGCTTTAACGGCAGGATGGAATTAGATGAAATTTGGAATGTACATAGCTTATACCTAGAATTAACACATAAGATTAACGAAGTCGCGCGGTACTTCTAGTTATATTTAACAATGTGTGTGTACGAGTTTGTTATGAACTGCTGAACTACTTTGGATAAATTTAGTAAAAATAAGTTTCTGTAAATTTTAATTAATTGAAATATGAAAATTATAGGTACATAATCAATTTTTTCATTACATTCGTCACATAATTGAACACTTAAGTTTATGCCTGGAACTTTTTTAGTTAAAGCGGTGTTTTAGCCACAACGCTATGAACTGCCACTGGCGTAGTTAGTAACATGTTTGCCTTCTACTCTATGGATACCTGGTTCGATTTCCGGTGGTAACACAAATTTTCTCTAAAGGTAAATTTTGATATATTTATATATATTACAATATCGCCAGGTGCATCCCAACAAACAACGCACATTTTTTTTTTAATGTAGTTTGTATGAGTGCATGTGTAAAATGGATGAGATTTTGTAAGTAGATAGTCTCGATCCTAGAATAAAACATAGCTACTGCATCTTATTAACGTGAGCAAATAAGTGGGGTTACATTTTATACTAAAATTGTAACCCAAGATTGACAAATCGAAAGCAGTTATAATATTGATCAATAAGGAATCACATGGAATTACAACCAATTTCACGAATTTCACGTCTTCCACAGCTCGAGCTATAAAAGATTGATCAATAACTCATTTTAATTGAATCATTCCGGCTAATAGTGCTTTCTATACGTTTGACAGGCCAGTCATTAGACTCCGATAGAGATACATGATTGAAAAATGTCGATTATAAAGATGAAACGGGCAGCGACTACTACATTTATCTGTAAAATTGGAAAGAAAGAGCTACTAATTTAAGTCGCCACTTAATTTAAATTGGGGTTTGGTGCGTGTTTTTAATGGAAATTTCAAGGTTTTCAATCACTGTTAGTTTATTAAGAGTATTTGTTTGAAACATTTCTGACAATAATTATGAGTAGGTACGTCCGATCTACTCCGATCCTACGTAGTAAGATTAAAACTATGGCTTTAACAGTGACTCAAGTCATTTTTAAATTTATATATAAAATGTCAAATATAACTGGCCTTTAGTGTGGGATGCAACTGTGTCGACACTTTAGCTCCGTCACATCTTTCTGAAACACAGAATGGGGTTGGCGTCGCGGCAACTTCGGCAGAGCAATGCAAACAGCGAAAACATGGTTGCCTCGGCAGTGGTTACATATTTGACCCGTTTGGTGTTGAGACTTGGTTGAGACTCTGTGCCCGTTGCGACTGGGAGCTCATTCAATTTTCAAAAAAAATTCAGAGCGCCTGTTTGAGGCGACGCGTGATAAAAATGCTGGTACTTATTTGGCTTAACGTATTAGCATTGCAATTCGGAGCAGCAATGCCGCCAGCATGATGGGAACGCTACCCAATGTTAGTGGGCTTGAGCACTTGAGTTACCTATAAGCTCGATGTCTTGTAGGTAACTTAGGTCTTTGCTGTATATAGTTTTAGGAAGTTAGAGGTTTAGCTTAAGGAAATGTAGGTAATTAGCCCGTAAATTGCTAAAAAACAAAAATGGGGGACATGAATCAGTCAATCAATTAGTTTTGTTGTGGTAGCATTCTTTTGCAGAGTTGTAAAAAAGTGCTACAACAAAACTAATTGTTTGACTGATCATGTCTGGCAATGGCCCCAGGCAAACTCTGGCCTGGGGTCATTGCCAGACATCAACCGCCAGTTGTGTGCAAACATTACTGTGTTTCGGATTGAAGGGCAATATTCTCGTGAAAGTACAGGCTGTTTAAGGAGATTTAACATCTAATATCTCAGGATGACGAGCGCAGTGCCCTTTCGCGCTGGTTTTTGACCTATGTTCAAAATTCTAAGTGACACTGACATGTAATGTGCAAGCGTGATGCTTATCATGAAGCGAGCGACTTGCTCGTTTCTTTAAAGAAAAAGTACGATTTGCCAGTTGTAAAATTATATTTTGCCGCCATAAAGTAGAAGATATGTTATAAAACCTCAAAGGATGATTCGACAGCTATTTTTGCACTCATTCCCCGTCTTTAAATAACCCTCGACGACGTAATCACATGCCTAGAGTAGAGTTAGTTGTTTCGTTAACATGTATGATAAACGCTAGTTTATCAAACATGTAATAAATGTAATGCCTGTGATAATAAAGGTTTGAGTATAGTTTAATATTAATACAATAAAATTATTATCTACATGTTTTAAATTATTTATCTCTCAATCATTTTACAGTTTAAATAAAATGCAATTTTTATTTGCGAGTTTAAAGGAAAAAAATAACGTCCTCCAAAACGTAACAATCAAGTAAAATACGACGTCATTAAGATTTCTTTTATAGTCGATCCGCCAAACGACAAGAGTGGCGATCAGATGTTAATCTGTGGACAAATCGGGTTGTGTGTGTCGGTCACCAATACAAACGCAACGCGCGGTGAGAACCTAACGCACCTGTACGCTGTCTACCGGTTGGGATGCCGGTTTTAGGGATGGGGTATTGAGCAAATAGATCTATCGATAAATTCCATTATTTTGTCAGTGAGTACACTATGTTTAATGAAAGAATATCATAATGCATTTCTACTATACAGATTTATTTATGATATACATATACAGATATACTTAGGCCTATATTATTACAATACTTTTATTTTTGTCGTTTTAAACAAATTACTAAAATGTTACAGGAAATCACTTTAATTATTCATCACAGACCTCAACGACTTGTCGCCACAACAAAAAGATTGCGGATCAGAATTTCAAAGCCTTTCCTTAAAAAGATTCACTTCAATAAAACGCGATTTTTTTCTATAGTTTTACTTTCTATTTAACTTTCAAACTATTGTTCCATGGCTAGACAAAAGCAAATTCAATGCACAACTAGATTTTGAAAAAATATGCCTTTATCGACTGTTCTCATCTCTAGATCTCACGCAGCGCAGCCGCGGTCCATCGCGGCGCGGAGTCACATAATAAATCACGAGCTAATAGCCACTAAACTCATTCGCTAATCCGATCCGGACAACTGTGGTGGATATGCGTCGATGTTGAGCTTATGGTGTGGTGGATAAGTACATGTAAGTTGCCGAACTAGACGATGACACACTGTTTAGTGCGTGGTTTTAGTCGGTAATTCACCGTAATTCCAATCTAGATAGTTATTAATATTTTCGGACTTAACTTTTTTTTTAGTCTTGATAGTCAAGCTTTTGACCACTATCTCACCTGACGGTAAGCGACGATGTTCGACGATGGAGCAAGCTTGCCTAGAAGATACCTATTTAACTAAATAACACAGACTCAGGCAAGGAGTTCCTTTCCTTTGCGATTCGCACAATGAATGTGGAAGCAAAACGCTTCGTCCGCATTTGTGGAATGTCTACCACATAGCAGTATCGGTTAGCAGTTTGTCTGCTTGTCCGATGGTAGAACGGGGATGAAGGAACTAAATCGTGTAGTTCCTTGGCACACTCTTCGAAAAGTATCCAATAAAAAACCGAGAGATTAGCTACCATGCGGCGATGTCCTACCCTCTGAAGTTCTAAATTAGTCAGCTGCTTGCTGCCATTGAGTCTCTTAGCTTGAGCGTACTCAATGGTGACGAGAGCCTCAAACTGGTACTTAACTGCTGAACCATCCCAAAGATGAGAACAGTACTCCATACATAAATGGACTTGTGCTTGATACAGATTTAGCAACTGTCCCGGTGTGAAGTACCGTCTCACCTTCGCAAGAATTCCCAGCTTTTTTCAGCTAATCAGGCTTTCGACTTGATGTAAGTTCCAAAATTGAGGCTTTTGACTCGATGTTAGAGTTGAAGTTCCAAATTAGTCAGTTACTGGTAGGGACACATTTCTGAAATTTGGAGTCTGATCAAATTGACTCCGTTTAGTGGAGAACAAACACACCTGCGTCTTGGTGGCATTAAACTTGACCAGGTTGGCAGGAAAACTTTTTAGGAAATTCAACTTTCCGGGCCTAAAGGCTAATATGCTAATAATGGTAGGTACTATTACATAAAGTAGTATCACTAGTTCCATTAATGGTACTGTGCAATGGTATTAATAAGTAAGCCCAGGAATTTCACATTACTGTTTAATTTAATGGTACTAGTGATATGAAGTAATGTCACCTTTTTATCGCTAGTACCATTGAAAAGTACCATTAATGGTACTATTTATATTATATAATATAATTAGTACATATGCGCTGATGATAACCGTTGCGTTAATCGTGTTCTTGTGTGGAGACCGCAAACCGGCAAACGTACGAGTAGTATAGGACGCCATCACCAATGATCTTGCTCAGTGGCGTGCTATGACCAGCGATGGATTTCCATAGGCTAATAATGATGATGCGAATATGGTGGACCATAATTATAATGACATTAAAGAAATAGGCATACTTACCATGCCTTCGCTTTACATCTTTGAACATATTATGCATGTTCGCAAAAATATTGATAAATATAAATTAAGAAGCGACGCACACAATCTTAATACTAAATATAAGCATAAAATTACAGTGTGCGCATTTAGATTAAGCAAAACGAATAAATCTTTTATGGCAAATGGGGTTCGATTTTACAATAGAATTCCTAAAATCGTAATTGAATTACCACTGGAAAAGTTAAAATCTGTAATAAAACAGGCATTAATTAAGAAAGCTTACTATAAAATAATCGACTATAATAATGACAAGGATGCATGGAGGCAAACTGCACAAGCGCTTTCTAGCGACTACATAATATAGATATACCTATTTTAATACTATTATATGTTAGTGTAAGAAATGATTTCAAAAAATGAATGAAAAAAATGCGCCGCCGAGTTTCTTGTCAGGTTCTTCTCGAGATGGCTGTAATTTTGCGAATCTGGCGGTGGAGTCATTGACTTTCATGGGTGCCTCTTTGGGGCCCATTTGAATAAATGATTTGATTTCGATTTTGATTTTGACTTAAATTACATTTTCTAGACAAACGATTCTGGTGCATTATTTCAATCAAGTAGTCAATATTTACTCTTTGCTTAGTTGTTTATATTTACTCAAAATATACGGCCATCAATTTTAGAAAATGATGAGTTACACTTATGAGATGCGAATAGAAAATAATCTCTGACAAATTTGAAACTCGTGTATGTCAGCTTCCTCCAAACAAAATTTCATCAAAATACATTATAACCATACTCGCAAATTTCACCCTTATAATATTAGTGTGATGTGATGATAGTATGGTATCTTTAAATACCATGTTGTTGAATGAATTAATGAATGAAATATTTATATGGCACTATAAACATAAGATAAAATGGACAACAAAACAGCTTATTAAAAAACTTAAGAAAGGTAACATAACAAAAAAGTGACAAAAGGGTCGTGACTCAGCATTTTTGCCAAGTGTAAAACTAGGCACTGATTTTCAGTCTCAACCTAGAGGTGGCGGATCTGGGGGTCTTTCTCTATTAGACTATCTTTTCTTATGAACATCAAATCAACTGAAATTTCAACCAATCGACTGTCGTATCGACGTCGCATCAATTCGAACAACCATATTTTGACGACCAGAATAGACCTACTGGTTCGAATCAGTCCAATCGCTTTGTAAATATACGCACAAACCCAATACCAATGACATCGACATAAAGTGACAGTATCTCTAAAGAGCCAGTGCAAGATAAAGCGCGTCCTACACGCCACAGTGGATGGACAGCAACCGGTTTAGTGCAATCTACGATTCAACACTATTTGTAATTGCGAAAGTACTGTCTGTCTGTTTGTAGCATGAGAAGGTTTTAAAAGTAACAAGATATCTTAAAATTAGAACTATCGTGAGTATTATGCACTACGTTTATCCTTACTTAATATTATAAATGCGAAAGTAACTCTGTCTGTCTATTGTGCTTTCACGCCAAAACTACTGAACCGATTTAAATGAAATTTGGCACACCGATAGTCCAGAGCTTGGGAAAGAACATAGGCTTCTTTTTATCCCGGAATTCCCGCGGGTCCGGAACTTACGCGGGTGAAGCCGCGGGGCGCATCTAGTATGTTATATATGGCGTAAAATACTTAAAAATTCGACTAGTTTCGGACGAATTAGTTGTCCTTCATCAGGACAAAAAGTAAGTCGGCCTTTTTACGTGTTTTAAGCCGTTTATTACATTGAAACGGTAACGAGATAGTTTGCATCGCGAAGAAGGATTACGAATTCGATGATTCTCGAATATCTGAGATACGTACCTTGATATTGGTCGGTAAAGATATCGATTTCATATTCATATTTATTAATTTTAGTTTTAGAAAATAGAGGCCTAGAGAAAAAAAAATAAAAATAGTATTGCAAAAAAGTGTATTCATTTATAATTCTTTATTTCCACAAAGTGAATATTTTGATAATAATGCTCTTAAACAACTCAAAATTTCAACATACTCAATTTTTTGTTGCATTTCCATTATATTTACCAGCAACAATATGGCCGTAATTTTGAACAAATTAATAAGTAAATACTCATTAATTTGTTTAAAAAATAAATAGCACAATAACAATATGTGCTACTACTTCTAGGTGAAATGTCATTCTAGAAGATAATTAAATGTAGGCATATGTGTATATTGTGTATGGTATTTATTTTGTTTTGAATACGGAATGTAATACATAATTCGTATAAATTGACGAGAAGGGTTGTGTTTGTAATTTTTTATCATCAAGCCAAAATGCATTCATGTTTTGGGCACATTAACATAGTTACGAAAATCCTTGGGTAATCATTCACTTGAATTGCAGTATCGTACAATGTATTAGAGAAGAATTTGTAATAGTTAGCATTCACAGGATTTTGTCCCTTAAAAAGCACACAAAAGAAGCTAATTTCGATTGATGCAAATGGACTCGATAAGCTCTAATATCTATCTATTTTAAACTCTTATGAAATTGTAACTGAGCCGTATCTATCTAAACAAGATATTTTGAAAAATTGAGATTGAATACGAATCTATAAGTAATTTCTTCGGTGACACAGTTTTAGATCCGGAGTGACACGATAACAAATTTAAATGAATGAATGAAATGATATGTTAATTTATTGAAGAATGTTACTATCGATCAGTAAAACCTGATCATGGTCTGAGTTTTTACCACGAAACTGGAAAACTATGATTATACTATGTTTTTGCAAAACAAAAGCTTGTAAATTTCAATTGTCACCCTCGAGAAAAATTTCTAAGTTTTCTAATTTTATGTAATATCTTCAGATCAAGATCAATTATGTATATATATATATATATATATATATATATATATATATATATATATATATATAAAACAATATTACAGTTTTTGAAGTGAAACTTTTTATGGGATGGCTTTGAAATTCTGATCCGCAACCTTTGTGTGACGAAAAATGGTGGGGATTAACATTTTTCCCTTTAATACAAAAGTTTCACTTCTATCGTTTGTTTTTACGACACGCCCTGTATCTAAAATGCTGACTAAATTTGCACACTAAAAAGCATTACGTGTTTTATAAACAAGAGCCAACGTTTTAACATATGGAACTAGGAGAAGTCGCAGACATAAGGTAGTTAAAAATACAGCTTGATTTGCACGGTTGCTACTTGCCAGTCCAGTGTAGTTTGTTTCCATTTATTTGCCTAGCTTTATTAGCTAGAGAAAGTTGATTGGAATAAACTTTAGAATTTGAATCTTTTATTTGTTGATAGCTGATTGTATTTATCGGAAGAGAGTTTATAAGGAAGGATAAATAAAGATTAATTGTATAGTTTCTAATTAATACTACCTCATTTTAGTTTATTTAGATATCTATATTGTTGTACATTTATATGTATAACTAGAATACATTTCATATTATTATTCAAAAACATTTTTATTTCTTAAAAAATAGTGGCGGTAGGCCTATGTAAGTTGTTTAATGAATAGTACTTAAAACTAGGACAAGCACCTTCACGAATCTCTGACTTATTATCCCTGTCAATACGTGACTTAAACTTTTGTAATAATAATAATAATAGAAAAAATAATAAATAAGGAGAATAATAATAATATACACGTATCCCAGAGGTAAAAATACTGATATAACTGAGTTATAAGAGAATGAAAATAATCTGGCAGAAACGTATGAGACGTCATAGTAAATTTAAAAATTTAACGAAATATTTATAAAAAGACGGTACAGACCAAGTCTACGGACGACACTAATGCATGACCCGTCGTGGCATTATGAATCCAAGGCAAAAATTACCAATTATCGTTTCCCTAAGGCGTTTTACTTTAACGATGACCTCATACGTGATTGCCAGAAATGTTAGTTGTAAATGTGATCAATTGTCCCTACGACCCTAAAAATAAGAACATCTTAGAATTACGAGTATCCCAGCATTCAAATCTGGCATACACGTATGATGTCTTTGTTACCTTAAGTTGAATAATAATAATTAATAAACGTATGTGCCAGAGTTGCATAATATGCGTATTCCAGGTCTAGTGTGTTTACCAGCTTCGATCACATCGTCACTTACCATCAGGTGAAATAGTGGTCAAACACTAGCCTGTCACAAATAAAAAAAAAATATTGGGCTCAAATCTTCGAACTTAGTATAGTTTTTTGTTTCAATATGCATTATCGTATGGCGTACTATTTTAGATTAACGACATACGTGTTTGCCAGAGTATCATGACATGAAAGCGGTAATACCCATATTTGCAATGGCAATGGTATGTACCCAAATTTGCAATGGCAGTTGCGATCAAGCCCCTAGCTTTTACCAGCATTTGTATTCTAACCGCTCATACAAATCTTCCTCGCATTTTTATTGAGATTACACAAAGTGAACGTTTCCAAGTACAAAAATAACTAGGTTATTCATCAAAACAATCCGCTATTAAATAATTATGAAAGTTGTATAACAATTTAAAGCACGAGGCAATAGACTTCCAATAATTTAAACTTTTTATTATGTCGTTTGCGATTTTCCATGGTCTGTAAACGTTTACATTTGAACTCTATTGACGAAGATGTCAGGCGTATCTCTGTACGTTTGTTTGTTTAAAAAGAATATAACCATTTGTTTAACCTGATAAAAAATATGGGTGAGTAGTATAATACACTCTTGTTGGGCAGGGCTACGAGTGTTTTATTTATTTTACTTAACATTTAAACTTTGAATAAATGGTAGTGAATAACTTGTACTTAACTTGTACGCTTGATTTAAATTTTGTCTTGTTTGTTAATCTAATTTTTCATTTTATGTTTAAACGACCTAGATAAGAAGTACTAAACAAAATGTTCACCTTAGGAAGGAACTAATTACCAAGATACGGGTGTTACTTACACCCAGTTTGGTATTTAGGGCCGCAATTTGTAAAATGTACAATAATTTATGAAATAAACAATTGTTACTTTTCTTTACTTTTTATTTTTGTTACTGTACTTACACAAATGAATCAACGTCTTTAACGTCTGTAACTTTTTTTCGAATAAGAAGTTACAATATCATGTTACATTTAAACTGCCCATTGACTTAGTTGAGAGCATGTTCGCCTTCTGAGCAGGGTATCGGGTTCGATTCCCGGCGGGAACACAAGCTTTCTCCCCAAGGGAAAATTTGAGTTTTGAACTTAGTGTGGGGCTGTGTGAAAGCGTTTGTGTTTATATTTAAATATAAAACAACAAGTAAACCCACTAAACAAAACTAAGTAATTTATTTGATTGTAACTTCTTATTGTTCGGTTTAGAATTGTACTGCTGAATTGATATAATTGCCGTAGGAAGAAATGGATAGGAAAATAACTTGACGAACTTTTTATTTTGTATTTGACCCACTGCTTTGTTATTGCTTAATTGTTTTGAATCTTGATTGATGTGGCTGCTATTTATGTATTTTAGACATTTTATGTTTGTAGGCATACATATACAGTCCAGTGTGCAAAAGTCAAAGTTATCATATAGACTAGTTCATATAGACTAGTGGTTATCCTGACGTGGAATTACGTCATAGGTAATTGATTTTTTTATTAATTACTAGACAATTAAATAAAAAATGTTTTGTTCCCCACTTTCATGTATGAGTACCCCCTGAATATTTTCATTTATATCATTTTAATTGTAATTTATGGCTTTGGGTCATAGCTTTAGGTACATATTCTCTGAGAATTTTAAGTTACTTACTTGTACGGTTTAGACGCTTGCAATAGTAGCTGACGTCTCTTTGAAACCAACTTGGCCTTTTAGTTAACACAAAGGTTAGATCTAGTGCGTATTCATTTCTAGCAAATGCGTATCAAATCCATTTACTTGTAAGTTGTAACATTTTGAAAGCATTCGCAAAATTCTGCAAACGCAGAGTTTAGCAAACATTCTCTAGATCTTAACTTCATCGTTTCCCAAGCCCATAAATATTTCACTTAAACAACAATAGCTAGGTGCAGCTAACATGCAAAATAATAACATGTATAATGCCATTGAGGTATACAACAAGAGGTCACAGAGCTACTAGACAATAAAATAAAATAATAGGTATATTTTTATTTTTATTTCCAAGAAGTTAATATTACTAGTGGCTCTGTGAGCTGAAGTCCTCGCAAACCTTTTTTTCCTAATTAAGTCCCGTATCTCCGCTACTTTGAAAAAATTAAAAATCTTATCGACGAAAAAACTAACATTTTATAAGTATCGAACATGCTTACAAAACTTTTTGAGGATCGGTTGAGAAATTCGACATGTAGAGCAGAACAGTCGGACATCCGCCGGTCATATGAAAACATTTAAGCTTCGCTTTTGTTTCGCGCTCGCTTGGTCAATTAAACCGCTCTAAATTGCGGCCAAAGAATCAATATAGCGCTCTACATTTTTACGCTATTTAATGTTATTTGATTTCTGTGATAATTACTTGCTTGAATTATATATATAAACATAAACGCTTTCACACTCACAGCCCCACACTAAGTTCATTGACTTGTGTCGTGGGTGCCGGAAATATTCACAATCACAAGCAGAACCAGAAACACACATTTTCCTTGGGAAGAAAATGTGTGTTCCCCAAGAATGGAACCTAAGGGAACCGTTCAGGGAAAGAATTGAACCTCGGGTTCCATTCTTTCCCAGATTCTTAGAAGGCGACCGCTCATTCAACTAAACTAACAGGCAGTTCTTAAATTTAATATTTGTCCAATGACAAGCGTCACACTTGCATATTCGGATCAGTTACTGTGAAACCAAACAATAATGGATAGTAAAACGTGCATTTTGGAACGACATTTTGAAAACAACAAAATAATAACTATAATATTCAGCAGTAAGAATCACAATATTTGTGTTGTAAAAATTACTTGTAACTTTAAGGCATACATTCATTTATGTCTGGTAACTTAACTGGTCAGTATTGAATTAGTGTGTCACATAATATCAAATGCCATATTTCGCGCTGTAGTGAGAGCATGCTAGAGTCACTTCTTGCGTAATTACCTTGTCTATAGCAATATCAAACTGTAACTCCAAGGCTTGCAATGACTACATTGTGTGAGTTCTATAGTATAAGTTAAGCTCTTAGATAAACATTTGTTCAGCCACGTTGGCAACAGATAAATATGAACAAAGGTGTTTAAAGAAAAAAATAACGGGTTTCTAAGTTATCATTAATTATTTATCATAGTATTGTCCGTTGTACGTAATTTGCTGTTAACGTAATTTGATTTTGGTTATGTAGTTTTGAAAGAAAGTAAAAGGTCAAAAAATCCAAAAAAAATATGCATCATTCTTAGGTATAACATATATATGTCAATTATTTATTTTTCCGGCCAGATGCTACTATAACATGCAGCCGTAGATTGCTATCATCAAGTATAAAAATAAGTCGTTCAGCACCAAACCGTGTTCTGGTAGCTATCCTTGAGAGTCAAACCGGTCCCTTTTCAAAGCTTAGCATGTTTACCACTAAAAATCACATCATGATTGACGTACGAACAGCCAAAAGACTACCCACTTATTGATATAAGAAAATCAATTATTTGATCTCCGGAATCTTGAAGACCCCAGTTTGCGGTAGCCTACGGTATAATCTGGGAGCCTTCAAGTCTAGAGTGAATAGGTATCTTCTAGGCGAGCATGCTACATCTTCACTTTCCATCAGGAGAGAAGGTGGTCAAATGCCTGTCTACTATATATCTAGCATATAAAAAATATTTGGTATTTTAACATAGGTTCCCCGCTTATATCACAGGGCTTGCAATCCGGATATCCGGATATTCAAATTATCCGGATATTCGTTACATTTACTAATCGAATAATTCAATCTCCAGTATTCGGATTTTTCGAATATTACGAACATTTTTTTTACAAGTAATCTACTTATTGATGGAAATAAATGACTTATTTTATAATAAAGAGAAAGCTGGTATTATTGACCAGTTTTCTCTGTTGTCACTCTTATCATACCAATTATATTTCCATAGTTATCCCTCCCCGTCACGCCAAGTGGATTTGCTTGTTAGCTAATAACATGTACACAGCACAGTACGATTTTCCCCGTACTACCTCACCTCACTAAAATTTAAATTAATATGACTACTACTTTGTGATCTCATTTGGTTGTTTTAGTTTTAGTTCAAAACAGAGATTGATTAATTCTATATAACTTTATGTTTTTCATTAAAAAAAAAAACTATTTATACTATATTTTTACACTATATTCGAAAAAATCCGAAATATCCGAATATTCGAATATTTAGGATAATTACTATCCATTTTATCCGAATACTAAATATGAACGGATAATGCAAACCCTAATCACAATCCAGAGCTGGAATATTAACTCTTGATTCTATTTTTAAAATTCACTATCATATTAACCGTGTATAAGTATATACGTATAAATTTCACACAGTACAGATTTCACTATCTCATAAACACAAATTCACGTATTACAAAACCAAAACAATTTTCCCACAAAGGTTTTACTGACACACCGTACTCAAAACCTAATAACATTACATTAATAACAATAAATAATAGAATTGTATTGTCGATGCTTTTATCCTCTGTAATGGTCGGCTTATGATGCTGTACAACCTTACCGAGGCTTTAGCTGGTGTAAATTGGGACACGGTTGTGTCCTTATTGCATTAGTCATGGAAAATACCGCTACATATCTAAACACTGTCTGTATGAGACATCGGCCAAACTTTTACATGTACTTACTTACTTTATTATAATATTTATTTATATTATAAACATTATGTATTTATTATTTGACGACCAAGTTAGCGCAGTGGACAGGTGTCCGCTCTCTGCGCCATGGGTCCTGGGTTCGATTCCCGCGGCAGGAGCACAAAATTCCTTCCCAAGGGATATTTGTGCTTCTGGTTCTGGGTGTAATGTGTATATGTGATGTGAATGTTGCCGGCACCCACGATACAAGTCTTTGAACTTAGTGTGGGGCTGTGAGTGTGAATGCGTTTGTTTGTTTTGTTTTGTTTGTTTGTTTATTATTGCGTTATAGAATTTATTTTGTTTAAGTATGTATTACGTATAACCTTATTATATGTTTTATATTCCCATAAACTTGTATTTACACCCCCGTTTCACCGAATTATTCAAATCCTCTCCATCCAAAGGTTGTCTGGAAGAGACTTTTAGCGATAAGTCCGTCGATTGTACACAATAATTTATGTTTTTTTTTAAATTGTTGGTAGTGATTTACGTAAGGTATGACAATGCGTTATCTATCTATCTAACCGAAGACACGAGCGCAGTGCTTTGCCAGATTTTGACCTACATAAGTTGAAAACTGAAGATGTCACTGAACTGTAATAGCAAGCGTGACGGTTACCATCAGGCGAGTGATTTGCTCGACTCGTCTCTCATTTACACATAAAAAAACTACCCGTTCGCGTAATAGGTTATGCGTTTGCCTTCTAACTGTAGATGCTGGATTCAATTCGCGGAAGGAACTTAGATTATCTCTTTATAAGCATCTTTCTGTTTCTGGTTGTAATTGTCTAAAATACTAATCGATTCCACTCTCACAGCCCCAAACTAACTTCGAAGACTTCTGTCGTGGGTGCCGGAACCATTCAAACACACAATAACCAGAAACACAAATTTCCCTATTTAGAAGGCGGGCCTTAGTCAACGGGCAGTTCAACGTTTGTGTGTTTCCGGTACCCACGATACAAGTCTTTGAACGAAGTGCAGGGCAATCCGTGGTAATTTTTTTTGAAATACAATCCGTTTCAAATAATAATAATTAAATATTACAAACAAACAGCTCATTAGACTATAAAATACTACAACTTATTATATCGGCATAAAAGCAAATCTTAACAATAACTTCATTGTAATATGAAAACGTAAGTACTTCTATTTCTCCCGGAATTCAACACATTCAAGTACCTTGTCGTTATAAAAACGGAACAAGCATAATTATCACTCGATGTGCAATCTTAGAATCAGATTGTATGCGAAAGTCTGAATATATAACCAGTATATACTGAGACATAGTACTGTGAAGATGTTAAGTAAATATGAGTACATAAGTATGACATCACAGCTTTGTCCGGCAGTGGGTAGACAAAAGCGAGGTATAGGATGTGTTGACTTTGGTCAGCGTTTGAGATGTGCGAAGATTGGACATGGCATTTGATGTGACGGTGAGAAAACGACCAACGACTAAAGATTAGTTGCGATAGCACGAACTAAGTAAAAAACTTGAAAGGTGTCAAGGGACACCCGGATGGAACGAAGTTCAATTTCCGTCTAGCCCCCTTTAAAGAACTTTCGTTCCAAAATTAAAAGAAACATGCAAAAACCAACATCACGCGGTGTTCCCAGGCGGTCACCCATCCAAGTACTGACCGCGCCCGACGTTGCTTAACTTCGGTGATCGGACGAAAACGTGGTATGGCTTACAACTATAGCAAAAAGTGTCGTTACAACTTTTGGTCTTAATTTTTTCCGCCTAGCTCCCTTTTGCAACGAGCTATAAGGAACTTTCATTCCAAAAAAAATTTGGTAAGATTAATTAGGTAGAAAAAAAAACATCACCTTCCATTAGTCAATAAATAATTTATCGATTCATATTAAAAATATATATTATTATTAAGCATAAATCGTCAAGCGTGCGTAAATGACGATACTAATTTTATCTTCTATATATGATTGCCGATGATAGAATGAGCGTTACAGTCTTCGAATTAGTTTTGCTTAATTATTAAAGGTTTTTCTTTCATTCGGAATTTGAATCTTGTTTATATTACAATTTTAACAATATATCAAAATAAAATAAAATAAATTTGTAATGTTACTAATTTATTTAATAGAATTATTAAATGTTTACTGCTACCTATTTAAAATTATACAAATTGAATTGTTTTACAATATATGTCAAGATTATGACATCTAGGTATTATAGATGACACATAGGTAATACATATATAAAACATATTTCCAGAAAATAATAGCCGGCATAGTTCAATAGGTTGTCTCTTAGCCCTAGTCTAGCCCTCTACATATTATATGTCAGTCAGATTTTGAACTGATTGAGTATGAAATTAAAAAAATAACACTATTATTAACGCTTTCACTTTCACACTCACAGCCCCAACTAAATTTCATGACACACACAATCACAACCAGAAAAACAAATTTTCCTTGGGGAGAAAACGCCGGAAATCGAACCCGATACCCATAGAAGGCGAACGACAGCAAACTAAGCCAACGAGCATTTCAAATATTGTATGTAATTGTATTTATAGTTCCCAAATGCCACATCTTGTTTTCTAACCTTGCTCTATCACATTGTTCTATGAATTTCGACCATCTCAAACACAATAGAAGCTGCTCCGAGTGTTTACGGAGACTGTTTACTCACTTGACAAAACTTGCGTCATACACAAATAGGTGCGGGTAGCATCGCGTTTATGGAGACAGTAAGAAACGACCAGTTTGTTTTTATTGTTAGTGTTATGTTCGGAGCTGTCTTCGCAAATGCGAATTCCAGGAATGATGTTTAATTATAATTACGGTGGAGAATAATGGTCTATCAGATAACGGCTGGTTTTAACACTGTTAGCGATAATGTTTTTAGGGTTCACACACCTAAATAATGTTATCGGACCATAATTAAATACTAAACCTACTGATGGTCTTTCTTTATGCTAGATATGTAAATATTTGACCGCTATTTCACCTAAAGGAAAGTTTTGATGCGGCCAAAGTTTTAGCATGATACCTTGAAGATACTTCTTCTACTTTAAAAAAAAATACTGAATTTATTGATAACTTAATCCTTTTGAATTATGTAATTATAACTATGTAACATCTTTCAGTTATAGTTTCGATGATATAGATTCGATAATAGTTTCGATTATGGTGGCGCAATCAGCAAGTCTATGCTTATAACGCCGTCCTAGGTTTGATTCCCAGCATAAGCAAAATTTTCCTCTTCAAGTGTATTACTAGAACCAGAAGCACATATTTATGAATGTTTACGTACATTTGCGATATACAAGCTATAGAGCGTGTGCGGGGTTGTGTGTGTGATTGTGAAATTCATTATTTATTTCCAACATGTACGTAATTTTTTTTTTTTAATTTGTGACAGGCTAGTGTTTGACCACTATCTCACCTGATGGTAAGTGACGATGTGATCGAAGCTGGTAAACACACTAGACCTGGAATACGCAGGTTCTTCTGCCTTAAAATATTTTTCTTTAACATATAAAAAGTACTAGTATCTGTCACATATATTTATATTTGTTCGGAACAGAGACGCAGGCGCTGGCAACGAGTTCCACTCCTTCGCTGTACGGATGATAAACGTAGAAGCGGAACGCTTCGAGCAAACCGGAGCTATATCAACCATTAATTGATAACGTTTGGCTGATTGTCTTGTTGTTGTATGGTAAAACAGGTATATTATAAAACGTATAGCAAATTCTATAGACCTTTATAAATCAAAGTCAAGCACCAACATAACAGTGTAAATATCAAGGAAAACCAGCCGTACTTAGGAAACTAATATTGAATACAATAGGCATTATTAAATTTTATATGCACGTTTATATAATAACTATTATTATCTCAGAGAAATCCTAAGTGTCTATAAATATGTATGATATCCATTCAATGATTTATGATTAGGTTGAATATGTTTTATTATGTTATCCTTGTGATTCCTCATTCATCTGTTAAACAGAACTGTTTTCTGCTGTAGTAGGTGGGTCGTCTGCCTTCTAAGCAGCGGGTATCGGGTTCGATTCCACGTGGAAATGTAAGTTATAAACAAAGTTAGTGTTTTTTAATCTGGATGTGATTGTGCGGTGTTTAAAAAATGCACTTATGCTATAACTATGTACTTTAAATCTTAATTTTAAAGGTATTATGTAATGTTTGAATATTAATTAGTAATTGTTTATCCTGCTAATCCTACTTAATATTATAAATGCGAAAGTTTGAGTGTAAGTATGTAAGCATGTTTGTTCCCGCTTCACGTTTTACCGGCTGAATGGATTTAGATGAAATTTTGAATAAACATAGATTATACCTAAGATTAACACATAGGCTATTTTTTTAACTTGACAATAGCGAGCGTATCCGCGCAATAATTTTGTTAACCCATTATTTTATGATTACATGATTATACATTTCAATATATCTATCAAACGTCTTTAAAGTTTTTCGATGACAATATAACTTATCGAACATTCAATGGTCTATATACCATAATAATAATATTTTTTCTATTAAAAAAATGCATTATATAAACTATTAAAAGGAGCAAAGCTGTCAAATATGCCAGTAGCATTGCCACGCTGGATAGCAACAGATATCCTTTGCAACAGGAATGATGCGGTGAGGGGATGTTCCTAGCTGTTGTTATGCAGCGTGGCAATGCTACTGGCATATTGGACACCTGTGCTCCTTGAACAGTCTAGGGCGATCTATTTAACTAATTTGTGAAATGTTTAATATATCCAAAAATTGTCAGGACAATGGGTATAAATCCATATTTATACCCATTGTCCTGACAGTTTTTTCTATATATAATTTTTTGGTGCGTACAGGCATACCAAAATGTAAAATCGCGTCAAATTAAGCTAAACATACACATGACATAAACGCTTTCACACTCACATCTCCACACTAAGTTCAATTACTTGTGTGGGTGCCGAAAACATTCACATAACATAATCACACCCAGAACCAGAAACAAAAATTTTCCTTGGGGAGAAAACTTGTGTTCTCGCTGGGAATCGAACCCTTACCTGCGAAACATAATTAACTTAGTTACTAATATTTTATTGCACTTTCACTCGAAACTGTGAGATGTCATTTTTCGCCTAATTTTGATGGAATCAAAAAGTTTCTACTACATTAAAATCAAGCTATTATTCTAGATAAACTCAGCAATTTCACGTCTTAATACCCCGCCATCAGTAAGGGCTATCAAATCACTTTGATTCACCAGTCGGCTCAATCAAGCTCGAAAATAACGATCGCGCACAATCAACAATAAAATATAATTTCATCAGTAGTACAACGTGTCTCAATCCCGAAACACTTATCATAAATCTAAATCAAGATAAACGACATTTAGGATTTTAATGATACCTTTCGATATTAATGTCCCATTCAGGTGGACTGGTATGTCGGTAGCTTGATAGTTAGCGACTGGCTACCGAGTATGTGAACTGTTATCCAATATGTTCGGACTAATTAGTTGTTCTTTGAGTGAAAGTAGATTTTAGTAGACTTCTCGACATATTTTTGCGGATTATAGACTGGTTTGATTAACCCAGTAATCAGTTCCTCTATCTACATATTTTATATCACTTTAGTTTATAAGCCCGTGATTGATTTTTGTTTTTATAGCATTGCTAGGCTGAAAGTTAATATCCGGTAGATGGCGTTACTCGTCCCCATAAAAGTTTAATAATAAGGAAAGTTGATTGATTGGGCTTGGGTGGTTCAGCGGTTAGAGCAATAGGTCATGAGACCCTATGGCCGTGGGTTCAAATCCCGCCTCAGGTATTTGCTTTCTATATTCACTAATCTGAACCTTTTGAGTTTTTTACGTGATGTGACAGTGTAACACAGTAACAGTGTAATTATTAAACGCCTATAGTTCGTGTATGTCATCACAAATCATGCAGAGGTGAAAAACATGTTTCTCATTTTGCTGAAGAACTCCAATATAAGTTTTAATAAAGTTTCTATCACTACTAATTCATAACTTGACTTTGGCTGGACCAAGACTGTTTAGCTTGACTGTGATTGGTAACTAACAAACAAAACAAACAAACGCATTCACACTCACAGCCCCACACTAAGTTCAAATACTTGTATCGTGGGTGCCGGCAACATTCACATCACACATACACATAACACCCAGAACCAGAAGCACAAATATCCCTTGGGAAGGAATTTTGTGCTCCTGCCGCGGGAATCGAACCCAGGACCTATGGCGCAGAGAGCGGCCACCTGTCCACTGCGCCAACTTGGTCGTCAAACTAGGACAAGTTTTTATTTGAATATTATATTATTGAGTGATTAGACAAGCAAGTCGCTCTCCTAATGGTAAGCGTCAGGCTTGCTCATTCCAGTTCAGTGCTTCCTAGAGTTATGAACTTATATAGGTCTAAATACTGCGCAGCAAAGCACTGCGATCATCACCCTGTGATATTAGGCCCTGCAATCCTTGTGAAAAAAAGTACTGTAATCTTTAAGAAAATACTTAAAAATAAGTGACTATCGCCGACGCAGAGGTTAATTGCTTGACAATGTTTAAAAGCACAAAGTACGAGAAGTCAAAATAAAAATAATAATTGAACGTAACCATAAAAAATCGACTTCACGCTTGATCATCGGAACCTTGATCAAATTAAAATGTATTAAACACGCATAATTGACGATAAATCAAAAACTATCGATCAGATCTTGATCAAATTTCAATGGAACCACAAAAAAGCACCAGCTTTCAAATAAAAAAATAATCATCAAAATCGACTCACAACGAAAGAAGTTATGAGGTAACTTTTGAAGTCGGTTAAACGAGAACATCGAACAGTCGACTTGAGTACCTCTCCTTTTTTGGGAAGTCAGTAAAAATAATATGTAATTAAATGCAGCTTAAGCTTAAAAAAACCGACTTCACTGATTAATCTTCGGAACCTTGATCAAACTAAAATGTATTAAACAGGCATCATTGACGATAAATCAAAAACTACCGATCAGAAAAAAAAAATCATCAAAATCGATTCATGTGAAAAGAAGTTATGAGGTACACATAAAAAAATACAATCGAATTGAGTACCTCATTTTTTGTGAAGTCGGTAAAAAATGTGATCACTTTGTAATCCAAAAGACCTTCTAAAACATCCATCCCGATATCGCGTCATCTACCTCGTACCACTATTGTCGTAGATCAGATCTAGCAACGACGACATTTGTTCCATCCGACCCCCAGGCTAGAGATTTATATCTTGAACAATGAACAGGTTGGATTGTTTATGGCTGCCTAATGAAGCTTTGGAATGAGAATTCAATAAGTAGGTTCTGGATGTAACTTCTGACTACATTGGAGTTTATGGTAGATGAATCTATTCATATCCTACTAATCCTACTTATATTATAAATCCGAAAGTTTGTTTGTAAGTGTGTAAGTATGTTTGTTCCCTCTTCACGCTTTAACGGCTGAACGGATTTGTATGAAATTTGGAATGTACATAGGTTATACCTAGGATTAACACATAGGCTACTTTTTAACTTGATAATAGCGGGCGAAGCCGCGGGGCACGGCTAGTAAATAATAATTTAAACGCAAGCTTACAAACCCAGACTTCACCGTCTTATCTTTGGAAACCTTGATCAGATTAAATTAACCGAATACGCATTATTGAGGATAATTCAAAAACTATTGGTCAGATCTTCATCATATGTATTAAAATGATACCACATGATCAGATTAAACAACATGGAAAGCTGTGGTCCTAACATCGAAAGCACCAGCTTTCAAATTAAAAATAATCATCAAAATCGGTTCAACGATAAAAAAAATACAATCAAATTGAGAACCTCCTCCTTTTTGAAGTCGGTTAAAAACTAAATAATACAAAAAAAAATATGCTTAAACGTTACTGGTTGAGTGTTTGCCTTCTAAAACATCGGGTATCGGGTTCGATTTCCAACGGAAACACAAGTTTTCTCTCCAAGGTAAATTTGTGTTCTGGTTGTGATTTTGTGTGTGATGTGAATGTTTCCAATACGATACAAATGTTTTAACTAAGTATCGGTAACTTTAGTTCTTTGCTGTACATAGTTTTAGTTTAGTTTTAGGAAATATAGGCAATTGGCCCGTAGTTAGTACAGTATCGGGCTGTAAATGAGAAAGTGTTTATGTTTTTATTTTTTTACTATTGTGTAACTTTCTATAACTATCAAAATACAATAACTTTTTAATTTCAATAAAACATGTTTATGACTATAGAATAACAACTAGTTTTAAAACCGACTTCTGTTACGTAAAATGAATTCGATATACATCTAACTGAATCGAATCATAATCGATATCGTATATCGAATGAGATCGGCTACCTTAATGCTTAACGTAGATTTGATTCATGTTTGGTTCCGACAAAATAAAGTACACATTTTGTTGGAAATACCAAACTTTTCAGAAATTATATATAGATACTAGCTGTCCCGGCGCGGCGACCTTCGTTTCGCCTAACAGTCAATGAATGTGCATGTTTAGGAAGCCATACCCGGCATGCGTTACAATGCCACGTGACTGTATTATTACCTCCTTCATTTTTATGTTTGCCTAGTACTTTACCAAATCTGAGTGACGTTTGAGAAAACAATTTTAATACACCAATAAAAAACAAATGTGACAGTGATGTGTAATAATAGTTATCATCTGCAACTTAGAAACAATATCATAACTTAGGAGTTTTGTTATGTAATTTCGCGATTCGAACACATTGTTAATATCTCGGGACTTGATCGCGCTAAAAACTATTTTTATTTACCTCGAAGTTTCGGCCAAGTTGCATTGGAGAAGGCTCATAGTCTTTTTGAGACCATGGCCAATGCAACTTGGCCAAAACTTCGAGATAAATAAAAATAGTTTTTTAGTGATTAAGTTCCGAGGATTAGATCTAAACTATATGTTCGAGTTTAAAAATTACAATAACAGAAGTCGTCATTCGCGCCGGATATAATGCCGCAATAACTAATTATAATATAACCAACTAGTAGCACGGTCATTATGCTATTCATATTTATGTTACGATTCCATAGAAAGTTCCATAATTTTCTACTATAATCGTAATGATTATGACTTGTTATACTAGAACTACTGGAATGAAGTGGCCGGTCCCATTTTTCTAAGAAAATCCTGTAGTATGCAAGTAATGGCTTAGGGGCTCAATATACAAAGCGACACAGGCGCGCGCCCTATACGCGGACCTCGGCCGCTGCTACTGCCACTGTATAAATACGCGCGCCCTGTCCGCGTAATATATTTTGTTACTCTTACCTACTAAACCGGTTTATTATTGTTTGTTTGATGAAAAGTGAATATGTCACCAAATATTTAAAATACGTTTTTTTTCTGCACGATAGGCAAGCATTTGACCACAATTTCACCTGATGGAAAGTGATGATGTGGCATGCTTGCCTAGAAAGTACCTATTCACTCTTGACTTGAAGACCAGATTGTACCGTTCGGGGAACAAATACGAGGACAATCAGTTCCACTCCTTCGCAGTACGGATGATAAACGTAGGAGCGAAACGCTCCGAGCGAACTGGGGGTATGTCAAGAATCGTCTGCTTGCCTATAAGATACTTATGCTTATATACTCTAGACTTGAAGACTCTCTCTTTTGTTTACTCTTAGTTTTATTGGGTGACCACTAAGAAAGGAATTCCATCGCAAATCAAGTCTCAGGCAACAATTAGTCACGATACATTTTGATATTGACTTTTATCATAGATTATTATTAAATGGTTTTCTAATAGGTAATTTAATTAATCAATTGATAGTATAAAAGACTTCAACGCGCCCCCACTGTAAAGATTAATCTTGTAATATATTTTTTAAATTGCCTTATTATAAAGCAAGTTTATTATAATTTTCTAAATAACTAACGAATTCACACTCACTGCCCTGCACTAGACACTTAACTGACGCACACAAAATTAAAACCAGAACCTGATACAACAAATCTCCCAGCGCAGAAGGCAGATAACCAACCACGCCATTTAAGTAGGCAGTTTGACTCATAAATTATTATATTCCTATAAACACACACACAAAAAAATACTGTACATGAAATAATTTGGCCAAAATAAGAGCAGACAGCGCTCTGGTCGAAATTTAAGTAAAAATGTAACATCATAAAGGTTCTTTGGTTACCCTATGTATGTGACCAAACAAAGCATAATGACGTTACCTTAGTTTGGAGAGCGGTCGCCTTCTTAGTAGGGGTATCGGGTTTGGTCTCTGGCGGGCTTAATCAAAATCCTGCTCGGAAAATTACTGTGCTTGTCACCCTGAGATATTAGATGTTAAAACTCTTGAAGCCCTGTAATTACATTGGAAACATTGCCTTTCAATCCGAAATACAGTTAAATTTGCACACTACTGCTTGGCCGTTGAATGTTTGGCAATGGCGTGGTACTACCCCAGGTGGGTAGAAGAGTCCTACCTCTACATATTAATAACCTATTCTAATATCCCCGTTACCCACAACACAGGATATACTAGTGAGGGAGACTAGAAATCTCCAGTCGTGCATAATTATATAGATATTTAAAAATGATATTTTAAATTCAATAATATTAATTAATTAATGACATGCTTTTACAATTATTTTTTTACTATGGAATATAATTAACAATTTTTAAATTTTATTTATTTACATACTATATTATTATCAATTTTTAGTTAAGTGTCAAAATTATTATAAATATAAATTAGTTTATTCTACTGTTATTTAAGATGTTCATATAAATTTATCGGATATTAATTGTAACAATATGACTTGCCCAGTGTAACAATCTTTGTTATAAGGCGAATAAATAATTCTATTCTATTCTATTAAAGGCTTATCTACTGCCCTCAAACTATGCCAAAATTTATAATTTTACGTAATTTTCTTTATGTACTATGTCATATGCTATATTATTTTTGTGAATAAAGATGTATTATTATTATTATTCATTATTTCCTAGTAGTCAAAGATTACGCGAAACTTTCTATCGACGAACAAACGAATTTCACCTTGATTTTGTTATTTATATTTATGGCGGCGGTACAGGTGTTCGGCGCGTGGGTATACAGGCTGTTGTTGATTTATTTGAGAACCTTTTTTTTTGTTGGTTGATACCTGTTTTGGTTAAAGTGATTGCCTGATTAGGGAGTGAAAGTGTCGTGTATTGTTTTTTGTCAACGTCGTGCCGAATAAGTGATTTATATCTTCGTTTAGCTCACAAATAAAGATGGTTTAATGGGCTCTACTAACTCTATCTTATTCATATTATGATTAATGATAAAAAAGCGAATGTGTTTCTTTATTATTATTTTTTCTTTCATTTTTGTACTCCATATAGTTGATGAAATTATCAATATAAAATTAAAAAAATACCACCATAGCAACGTGAAGAAAATGTGAGTGTAAAAGCGTTTTGTTTTCTCTTCACGCTGTAACGGCTAAACGGATTTGAATGAACTTTTAAATATACGTAGCTTATACTTAGGATTAACACTTAAGCTGCTTTTAACTTTGACTTTGACTTCATAAAAGCGGGTGAAGCCGATGGCACAGCTAGCTATGTCATATATTGGATAAAATGTATTGCCCCTATCACTCGCATTTTTACTATTTACTTGTTTTTTTTTACGCATTCACACTCATAGCCCAACACCAAGATCAAAGACTTGTATCGTGGGTGCCAGAAACCTTGTTCTTATTTTATGTTATTTCCAAAAAAATTTATAATTTAAAAGACAAATGAATAATCACTATTATACAATAAATCACGTACTCGATGAAATATAAATCAGCACTACATATTAACAATATTTTTATTAATATTTTTTTAACATACTGTATATATCTCGGAAGACGCGGCTGTATGCAGAGGAATGTTATTAATTTGGAATTTGTTACAGCCTATACTTAATCCGCTCCATCGCCGTTACAGCGTCCTATTTATGAATACATCAGTAAAATACGTTGTAAGGCTGCGTGTAGACTGCAACACAACTTTTATCTATCAAAAGAATATCGCATGGAAATGTTATTTTTCAAATTCAAATTTCTAATAGTTTATTCACATGGGCCCAAAGAGGCACTCATAAAAGTGAATGCTTCTACAGCCAGATTCGCAAAATCACAGCTATTTCAAAAACAACCTGGCAAGAAACTCTGCGACGCATTTTTTCATTCATTTTTTTTAATTTCTTAAATTACTAATACATTAATTATATAAACCTAGGTATATCTATATTATGTAGTCGCCAGAAAGCGCTTGTGCAGATTGCCTTCATACATCTCTGTTATTAAATTGTAGTAATTAATTTTGTTCTTCACTCTTGGGGCACTATCTCACCTGATAGTAAGTGTTGATGTGGTCGAGGATGGTAGGCCTAAAATGACGGGCTCTCAAGGTAAGCTGCCGGAACAGATGTTTTTGTGATAACGGCGAAAGATTTTTTTTTCTACTTCTACTATGACAGTATTGTATACTAATATTAATAAATGCTTTCACACTCACAGCCCCACACTACGTTCAAAGACTTGTATCGCGTGTGCCGGGAAACATTTATATCACACACAAACACTCTCAGAACCAGAAGCACAATAATATAAATTATTATACAAAATGCATTAATAATATGAATTATTTTAAAATGTTCAGTATACCTTCAATTGGTTTGCAGTTTTGGGTGTCCTACGTGGAAAAGTCTTAGGCAACAGCTTGTAATAGATAAATCAACAGCAATTCCATTGAAGTTGATTGACCGTTTAATTATGGCCATCCTTAGTCTAGAAAGTTGACTAGATTTTCCTCTGACTCATAGTTACGTCATAGTATATTTAATGTCGCTTACTCATTCAATATTGCGAAATACCTACTCATTTTCCATTCTCACTCGTAACGATTGTCCAAAAAGTTATGACTTTACAAACAATGTGTGTAAAAACCGTGCCAAAGGTTCATTAAAAAGGTAATATTGTTTATTTTGATCATTAAAATTTTATTTTTTTCTAATCCTAATTTTTTATTTCGATATTTTTAAATATAACCTCCCAATATTTTTTTTGGATATATTATCGATATTTTTATTAATAATCTCTCAAAAAGGTATTTCGCGTGATGACACAAGTAATTGAACTTAGTGTGGGGCTGAGAGTGTGAAAAGCGTTCATTTTATATAATTACTAGCTGCTCCCCACGGGAATTTTGGGATTAAAAGAAGCCTATGTTATTAACATTAATCATTCATCCAGGGTGTCATGCAGCTACCTCAATACCAAATATAGTCAAAATTGGTCCAGCCGTTTAAGTGTGAAAAAGTAACAAACATACAAACACACTCAAAAACATTTGCTTTTATAATATTAGTGTGATGTGATATGATGATTGTTTTGACTACCTATAAATTAAATACTCTATGTTATATGTTTCCCACCAGTGTGTACCTAGCTTTCCAAACTCACCATCCGCCTATAACAATAGACACAGAGTAAAATATTCCTAATCGATTAGCATTGCTTACTGACGATTTTGAAGATTTAAATACGTACTCTTTTTTGTATACAAATCATAATATAGGGTTTCGTAGTCGATGAAGGAACCTGTTATGATTATTGTATGGAGTAGAAACATTTGACTTACATACATCAAACATGGCGTATAGAATACGTTATCCATTTTTTCTAGATATTTTAAAATACTTGTTTAACTTATAGTAAGCTTATCAGTATGAGCCCTAACATTGGGTTATGCCACTGCGCTCCACGGCTATTGTTCTCAAACGATTGAATGTCAATACGTTATCATCGTCAACCTACTGCTGAGTGATTTAAAAAGTCCTGAGTTTTTTAAACTATCTTCATCGTGTTTTTTTTTTATACTAGATAGGCAGGCATTTGACCGCTATCTCACCTGATGGAAAGTGACGATGCGGCCAAAGATGGAACATGCTTGCCTAGAAGGTAGCTATTCACTCTAGACTTGAAGACACCCAGATTATACCGTTACCAAATATATTATTGCATTGTCGCCGAAGTTACGTTCGTATGCTCTCGTATCGAAGAAAAATGACTTAGTTCACGATATTAACCAGGGTACCCAATAGGACAATACATTGGTGCAAATAATCTTTCTCTTTGGGTTCTTAAGAAAATATCTAGAAATTGCTTAGATAATGTGAATATATACATTTCTTTAAAACTTGTTGTTACTATGTCAAATTAAATATTCTCTTCTGATCGCTAACTTAGCATATAGGCATAGGCTTTAATGAGGACACTAATGTCTTAGCGCTGAGGACAAAAACCCCTGGGGAATCTGGGCGGGAGCTTTTTGGCCAATCTTTAGCTAGACTCAGAGAAGATCAACGACAGGAATGAAAGACAATTGTCTTTTATTCCTGTCGATAATCTTCTCAGTCTCTGTATTTGTATATATTAAATGTTTTTTCGTATGCAATTAATGCATTATTCGTGTGGCCACAGAATAAATAACATAACTTAAAGCGTAGCTCAACAGCTACAGAATTCCGACACTTTTTACCTTGTTAATTTAAAACAATAGGTCAATCATACAGTAGAGTCGTAATAGAACGGGTTTTAGAAGGAAAACTGTTGATTTGATACATAGTTACTCAGAAATAGTGACTAAGGGTAAGGACTCATTGTTGTGGTATTTTTATGTTTGGTTTTTGAGATACAACCTTGAGAGGAATTCTGCGAAGTTAGACTATAGAGATTTATTGTCTTGTGAAATCAGGTTTATGATATCATATGTTGCAGTATCCCTTTCCATTATTTTGGTCGTAGTCATGTTTCAACCGTTAACAAGTAATACTTTTTTTTATATCAAACTTTAAGCAGTTGTAAATAAAAACTGACTTGAGTCGTGAGTGCTGGCCACATTCACATCACACACACACAATTACCCCAGAAACAGAAATACATATTTCCCTTGCGGAGCAAACTTGTATTTCCACCGAGAATCGAACACGTTACCTGGATGCTTAGAAGGCGAACCCGCACCCAACTAAGCCAACGGACAGTTCAAAATTGGGAAAATGGTGCAAAATCCAAAAAAGTTATGTAGCTGGCGTACTTGGAACTCTACCCACTATGGGCCGTAAACATTTGCAACTGATAAAAAAAACGAGAAAAAAAATATGCGAGTGTTGCTAACTATGGATATAATATTGGACACTAACAGATCCGCTTTAAACAGTAGCGTACGTGTTAATCTTAGGTATAAGCTATCTATGTTCAAAACTTCATCCAAATCCGTTCAACTATTACAGTGTGAAGACAAAACATGCATAGCATACAAAGCATTTACATACAAACTTTCGCATTTATAATATAAGTGAGAAATGTGATAATAATTATCAACACCTATTTCAAATTCATTTTTACTGACACCTTATAAAATACATTAAATTCGTCGGCAACTGTTTTAAATTCCTAAACAAATTAATAACTTAGGATTTATTTCCTTACTAAATAAACAACTTCCAACTATACATATAAACAAGTAAAAAATTGTATACACTTTTTTCTGGCTTAATGGTTTGGTCACAAAATATGTAAAATTGTAATTTATTCATGACATTTCTTATCTTCTAGAATAGTAGGTACTACTATTACTATGATAGTAGTATTAGGAATACTATTAACATAATAAAGAAATGCTTTTCTACTACTATGATATCTAATCAATGAAGAATGCAGTTGATCAGATTCACATATTTATAGTGAAATTGTTGAATTTTCAATGAAATGTTTTGAATTTTTGTCGTTTTAATTAGTATTGTTTTGCATACATAGCCGTTGTAGCTATTAAATTTGTTTATTATTTTTTCATTATTTGCGTTTTACTAAGTGATTTTCGTGGCCCATGTTAAAATGTATGTTTAATTATAATTTATTGTATCATTTTGCACAAATCAGAGTACAGAGTATATATTATATATATAATATTAATATACATGTCTATTCTACATTATAGATATTTAGATGTATATATTTACAATATATATACATACATATACAATAAATTACATACTAGCCGTACCCCGCGGCTTCGCCCGCTATTATCAAGTAAAAAAATAGCCTATGTGTTAATCCTAGGTATAATCTATGTACATTTCAAATTTCATCCAAATCCGTTCAGCCGTTAAAGCGTGAAGAGGGAACAAACATACTTACACACAAACTTTTGGATTTATAATATTAGTAGGATTTAAACAAATGTTATAATATTACTAGCTGTACCCAGCATGCGTTGCAATGCCACGTTTAGAAGAAGTGTTTCATCTCTTTTACGTTTATGGTCTTCTAGTACTTTAATACCATACTAAAAACTATTTGGTAATTGTTCATACAAAAAACGATAAAAACATGGAGGTAAACATGGGGATAGGAGGGTAAAAGATACTTTACGATCTACTCTCTTAATTACCAAATAAAAAAAAAACATTAAAATCAGTCGAGCCGATTTGGAGTAGTTCGTCCTCAAACATCGTGACACGAGATTTTTATATATAAGATTTGATAGGTTTTATTTTTTGGGGCAAAAAACTATTTTTTTATCTTTTTTAAATTAAAAAGTATCTAAAATCACTCAGGTACCGGAAACATTCCCTCATTAAAAAAATCATTTTTTAAGCTATACATTGGTATCAATTGAAGCTTAAAAAAATATTTATTAACACTCGTGTTCTTCAATACGAGTAAATCTAAAATAACAGCTAATAAATAACCCTCTCGAAACATCCTTCCAACAATAACAGTAATTACGACACCAACTAGAACCAGTCCTCGGTCCACTCGTTCCAGTAGCTAAACCAAACAAGTCCTGGCGCGGTAATCGCCAACATCCGAGCCACTGTTTGCGCAACAGCCTAGCTATTCCATTTCCTTTGGATTACGACACTGTTTAATTCGCGTTTTATTTTATAACAATTTTGATAAGCTGTGGAATTTTACAAACTTTTACTTAGTTGTCTATCTGTCGGTCTGTGATCAAAGCTTGCCTAAATTAGACCCTACACCAAATTTGAGTCCAATCGGGCACTTCCCAATGCCCAAATATGATATAGGTACTCTAACATAAACGCTTTTAAACGCTTTCACATTCACAGCCCCACACTAAGTTCAATGACTTGTGTCGTGGGTGCCGAAACCGTTCACATCACACTCACACACAATTACAACCAGAACCAGAAGCACAAATTTTCCTTGGGGAGAAAACTTGTGTTCCCGCAGGGAATCGAACCCGATACCCCTGCTTAGAAGGCGAACGCTCACCCAACTGAGCCAACGGGCGGTACTCATTCTCACTATTTTTTGTTTGAAAGGTGTTGCTTTCCAATTGATCCTATTTAAATTTGATCAAGATCTGATCAATAGTTATTGAAATATCTTCAATAATGCGTGTTTAGTACATCTAATCTGATCAATATTCCAAAGATAAAGCGGTGAAGTCGGTTTTTTTTAAACTTTGCTTGCGTTTAATTATTAATTCAAAACTTGTTAAAGCTTCATTTAAAAAAGAAAGAAAATATTAGTTATTTCACGTACGAACAGGTTTTGTTACCGCATTTTATAAGTCTTTATTTACATCGCCGTGGTTACTGAGTTCATTTCCAGACAGGAACACAATATTACTCCCTACAGCAGATATGTACCCGCGATAAGGATCTGTGAGTATGAAAGTAGCTTGTTTAGAAAAAAAGAGTACTAAATAATATGTACATTGCTATTTTTCTTTTCACTGTGGTTATGAACTGCCCGTTGACTTAGTTGGGTGCGCATTCGCATTCTAAGCTGCGGGGTATCGGATTTGATATCCGGTGGAAACACAAGGTTTCTCCCCAAGGGAAGTTTGTATTTTAAAATTAAATCTTAATTGCTTACCTTAAATGAGTAGAGTACTGTGCAACATAGTGCATATCTTATGCAATATGTAACCAGCAAACTGACTAGGAAAGCCGCGGCACTAAATGTTGTAGAATAGATGAGAATATAATCACAAACACAACCCCATTGCACCTTTTTTTTATGGCCGGTAGGCAAGCATTTGACCATAATCTCACCTGATGGAAAGTGATACCTAAAAACAGAAGCGTATTATGTTTATATTGAGCATTGCCATTTGACGTGGCAATGCTGCTGGGCGCGGCAATGCTACTTTTCCAATTGATAGCGGTCTATTAGATTACGTTTTGTGTATATTTATTCAAGTTTTTATTATTTTTGATTAGATTTAATTTAGTTTTTATTTTAATTTAGTCTTATTAGTATTTCTTCAGTATTTAACTATATACAATTTTTTTTTTTTATATACAGAAAAGTCAAGCCTTTGACCACTATCTCACCTGATAGACAGTGATGATACGGCCAAAGATGGGACATGCTTGCCTAGAAGATATCTATTCACTCGAGACTTGAAGACTCCCAGATTTTACCGTTCGGGGAACAAAGACGCAGGCAATGAGTTCGACTCCTTCAAAGGCAATGTTTTTATTCCTACGTGTTATGTCATTATTATTATGTTTTATATATAATGTGATTCTGTCGGAAATCCATTCTAGGATCGGTGGCGTAGAGAGCGTATATTTTTGGATCCCGCGATGTTAGTCTATGAGTGAGGTTTCGAGAGTGAATGTGGTCGATTGTTCCATCATTTATTCAATGAAAGTTTGGATCATCTTAACAAAAGGTGAAAGCTTGTAACTTACCATGAAAATGATAACCAGTAAGGTTGCTTCCACAGAGTAGTCAGGTTTTATCTATTGGTAGTTTACTTACTCGGTTTGTTATTATGCGTCAAGTTACCTGTAACAGACAAATTATAGTTAACATAAGCACTTTAACAATCACAGTCCCACACTTAGTTCGATGACTGCCCGTTGGCTAAGTTGATTGAGCGTTCGCTTTCTAAGCAGAGGTATCGGGTTCGATTCCCGGCGGAAGCACAAGTTTTCTGGTTCTGGTTGTGATTGTGTGTGTAATGTGATGTTTCCGGCACCCACGACACAAGTCATCGAACTTAGTGTGGGGCTGTGAGTGTGAAAGCGTTTATGACTTGTGTCGTGGATGCCGGAAACATTTACACCACTCACACAATTGCAAACAGAATCAGAAACACCTGCCCGCCAGGAATCGAACCAGATGCCCTGACTTAGTAGGCTTAGAGGCCCTCTACTATGCCAACGGGCAGTTCGCAGTAGGATATAGCTTCGTTAATTGGATATTCTGTTCCTTATATACTTGCGAGAACCCGATTTTTGTGATGACCGCTATGCTCTTTAAATACATGGTAAATATCCCGTTTCTAACAATAATTACAAACATCATGTCAAATGCCTTGCACTTTCCTTCCTTCCCAGGGGTGAAGGAAGGGGGTATGTGGGGTTCGAACCCACTAAAAACCGTCCGTGAGCAGTCCCTCGCCGAGGTGGGGCAAGATAGGGTCGCGCTAGCAGTCACTATCTTGCCCCGGCGGCGGTAGGCCCGAGTACAAACCGGGCCACTGCGCCCATGTAGGGGTGACTTTGCTCACCAAGGCCACCCCTTAGACTTGTGGGGCCGTGCAAGCCAGTGAAGAGCTCCCTGACTCTCCACCAGTGACCCCACTACAGAGGAGGAGAGAGGAGGCGGGCGAACTGCCTCCTCCTTCCCCCCATCCGTCTGCGACGGATCGGATCAGAAAGGAGATCGACCTCTCTGGCCCGTTCCGCGGCCTCCTTCTGCGCCATCACCTGGCAATCTTAATTAAAAAAGTCGTTGGTCTGCAGTGTGCCCAAAATGTTGCTGCGTTGGCTAGTTGTACATCGAGACTTAATTGCTGAGTAAAATACAATCCAGCGCTTTCGTAAAATTAAACAATTCTTTAAACAATCTGTGACTAATTCAGACTGGTTTACAATGAACATTGTTATCAAGACGCCGCTCAATTTCAAAGTGACAACTGACATCTAGCCCAGATACAAGTAATTAGAAAGAAAACAGCAGTGCGACAAAAAGTCGTCCGACGATTTCACATGCCGATATCGGCTCTTGTCTATCGTTAATTCATTATTGCTTATGACAATAAAACGATAAAAAGTGGCCACAGATTAAATGAGAGTAAGGTCCCCGTCCACCATTCATAATGGTCATAAAAAAGTTATTTATTAAATAGCTAAGGTTGAGGTAGTTTTAATTGCCAAGGGTTCCGTGAAATGTTATTTTAGTTTGTTATAATTGTGAATATTTATTTAGATATTAATTTGATTTAACTAATTTAGTTACCGTCTCATTTTCTATTATATACTCCTACTTGTATGTAGATGTATATTTATATAACCAACCAAAATTTTCATTTTATCAAACATCGTGAGGTAAACCCAAGATTGTAAAAAAAATAATAGAAAATATGCATTAGATTTAAATATATTAAAGTACTTACATTTAAATATTTATACGTATAAAATTACACATATAAACTTTTTTTTTTTAAATAAATAACGAGTTTTGTATTTATGAAATCAGGCGCACTAGTATTGTGTTATAAGATTTGGAGGAATCCAAAAACAAACGCCGTCGTCTTATTAATGACAAAAATAATCTTAGTTAGAGATCCTTCACTTTTCTTTCACAGAACCCTAAAAATCTAAGCGGTCCAGATTGACATCTGTCCATCCAGCCGTCGGTCCACGCTCGGTCGCACAAAATCAGGTATTACAATTAAATTTAAAATCACTCATGAGGAATATCACAATCGATACGTAGCGTCGGCAAAAAAGCAGCCCAGTTTTTAACGTTAATGGCGATTTCACGGTTTCCGTCATCGTCTGTCACTTTTAAATTTGGAATGACATTTCCTTTACAGATTGCGACAAGGAGTGTTATTACGTTTAACCCAAGAGCCACATACGCTGTGAACGTTAGACGGTTATTGGTTTATTTTTTTATTAGAATATAAATAGATTACAATATATTGTAACAAGCGCTCGAAACAAGAAAGATTAAGGTTCTCAATACAAAAGTACAAAATAAGAAAGATTATGGGATCAGTATATTAAGTGGTGGATCTTTTAAAATGTAACATAAATTTTTATGTATTTTGCTTTTTGTAGTTTTTTTTAAATAACTTGGTTTCTATTAGCTTTTTCCCGCCGTTTCACCCGCATTGACAGTTACGACTTTGTAATAAACAATATTTTATTATGATTATCATATAATATATATCTGACGACCCAGTTGGCGCAGTGGACAGGTGTCCGCCCTCTGCGCCGTGGGTCCTGGGTTCGATTCCCGGCAGGAGCACAAATTCCTTCCCAAGGGATATTTGTGCTACTGGTTCTGGGTGTAATGTGTGTGTGAAGTGAATGTTTCCGGCACCCACGATACAAGTATTTGAACTTAGTGTGAGGCTGTGAGTGTGAATGCGTTATTTATTTATTTATTTATTTAAATATATAAGTAATTAAAAAGAATCATCAAAATTTGTCCAGTAACTATTGAGTTTGCTTTCAGACAAATAATTTGCTTTGTAACACATAAGTTCATACATTAAAATTAATAATACGCAATATAAACAATTGCAAATAATGAACGCCCCATCATATATTTTAAATTAATCCCAAAACTACTGTTTTTTTGACATACTGCCAAGTAAAACAATACAGTTAAACATTTTAACATGTCTTACTTAGCAATCAGTTTTAGATCATATTTGAACAGTAATTACACAGGAAATTTCTAGACTAACGTTTACTAAATACAAGCTGTGCCCAGCGCAGCGGTTTTACCCACATTAGTACAGATAAAAAGGCTTTGTTTTTTCCCAAACGTTTATACATTGCATATTGTTTTTCGCATATTTCCACACAATATTTCAGATTCATCATTTTATATGAAGTGTGATAATATACTAAAGTTTTTTTTTTCGAAATAAGGAGGAGGTTCTCAATTTGACTGTATTTTTTTATATGTTTTACCTCAGAACTTTTTTCCAAGGTAAAATGATTTTGACAATTTTATGTTAATTTGAAAGCTGGTACAACACGGTGCTTATGTAGTCCCATTTAAATTTGATCAAGATCTGACCATTGGTTTTGAGTTATCTTCAATAATACGTATTTAATTCATTAAATATGACAAAGAGTTCCGAAGATAAAGCGGTGAAGTCGGTTTTCTAAGCTGCTTTTAATTAATTTATTATAGATTTTTCTGCTGACTCTACCTACAACATAATTAATAACGAACAGATCTCATTGGATCCGCGGCATGCATGGCCTATTGTGGTCAGCGACTGTGCGTCGCAGGTGTCACATTGCTTAACCTGTCATTAGTACTAGCTTTGTGGTCATCTAGGAGAAATGATCTGTATTGACAACCGAAAAATATAGGCTAAAATATCTAGCACAATGATCTAAAACAATGTTATAGAAATTGGAACAATCAATAGTTATAAACTACTAGCCGCGCCCCGCGGTTTTACCCGCGTAAGTCCCTGATCTGCAGGAATTCCGGGATAAAAAGTAGACTGTTTGTGTGTCAGCTACCTCCATACCTAATTTCATCAAAATTGATCTAGCTGTTTGAGCGTGAAGAAGTAACAATCATACAAACACACTCACAAACTACATCAGGTGAGATAGAAGTCACATTTTGCCTATCGGGCATAAAAAAATTTTAAAATAAAACTTCACATATCAATTATGACAGGTAATAAAAAACGGGTGATGAACGTAGAAGCAAACTGCTTCGAGCGAACTGGAGGTATGTCAACCATAAATGGATGACGTTTGACAGTTTGTCTGGTTGTTAGATGGTAAAATGGGCAAACCTGACGTATTTATTTGCTATCATAAAAACAATGAAATTATAATTTGGATCTAGTAGCTTTTTATGTAATTTAGAAACGAGACGAGCAAATCGCTTGCTTATTATACTTCAGTGCCACCCAAAGGTGCAAAGCACTGCGCTCGTCACCGTGAGGTAGATAGATAGTATTCAGTATTTTATTGTTTGCACTAAATTCGTATTAAATTAGGACACAATTGCTCTAGAACATTCAATACAAAAATAGACCCTGTTAGGGTATGACAAAGATAGAAAAGGAGAGGGAATATTATACAAGAGTCATATTAGTTTTATCTACATCTCTTAGCTAATTAAACTATCTATCTAACTTAACATAACAAAGTTAACCTTATATAGATAGATAGATAAGCACTTTATTGAACACCTTAACAAATACATGACAAGGAATAATAATCTAGAAAATAAGTGTAACAACAGGCGGTCTTATCGCTAAGAGCGATCTCTACCAGACAACCTTTGGATGGACGAGTAAGCAATGAAAATTAAATGAATTAGATGTTAAACCTCTCTATGCCCTGTAATTACACTAGAAACATTGCCTTTCAATCCGAAATATAGTATAGTTTACACACACTGCTCGGCAGTTGATAGCTAACAAATAACTATCTATAATCTCACGATACAAAACCTGTCTTAATTAAACCATTTTATTACATTTTACGAAGACATGTCTTGACAATTACCGATGGATCAAAAACGAAGAACAACTGGTTTTCATTTATTGGGAATTGTAACGCCATAAACAAAGTAAAAGTATACAGTCTAATTTTATTGGTACAACGTATTAGAAAGGCACTAATGATTGTTTTTGTTAGACAAAAACAAAAATACGAATAGATTAAATTAAGTTGATATTCAACATGTAGAAAGTATACAATTCGGTGTTTACTGGGTCTTTAGTATATATTTTGGGTCATTTACAGTGATTTCTTCTGAAACTTAGAGATTTAGGAATTTATTGTAACTCACTCGATTATGTTGTTTAAGCAAAAAACCATGCAATAAACGATTTAATTCCATTTCAAAATATACTATACCCAGTTGCCGCTGTAGACCTTTTTTCTGGTCGTGGCTCCTGAGTTCAATACTCGGCACGAGCATTTTATCTTTTTAAAAAAAACCTAGCTTATAACACCCGTAGAATTGAGGCCAATTCAACGGAACCCTAAATGTTCTAATAGGATTTTTAGTTTGGACGTTAAGTGTGAACAAACGAACATACATTATACATACGGTGCTCAAATTATAACCTTCCCTTTTTGCTTTGCCGTAACGAAAATTTGCACTTCTCACAAATGTGTCACAAACAACCTGGACGCGAAGACTCCAAATGTGCCCTTTGAAGTATGGCAGTAGGCATCGCTCTGATGAAGATCACACACTTACTCACTCACTCACTAACTCATCACTTACACTCTTGGCGTTGCATAATTTTATAAAGCCTTAGACGACGAATAATCTAGACAACGCTGCGTGCGCTCATGGGAATAACTTTCACATTCATATCTCTAACATAATAATATTGCTTATTCTACAAACTACTACAGAAAATGAATACTCAAGACGTGTATAAAATTAATCAAACCTCATTTTTATTATATTTCTATATTTAATTTTTTAGGGCATAATCAGACGAACGCAATAATGTTTTATTTAACAGATGATTATTTTTTTAAAGCATTACAACTTCTAACATCTTTATTTATTTAAAGAAAATTAAAAAAAATATAATAATATCTTCATTATTTATAAAAAATATAACTTTTGTCTTTAAACACTTTTTTATATCTGACTGTACTAATTTCCTTTAGTGGTCGAGTTAGGTAAAAATTTAAGGCGGTGACTCGACCGCGTGGTCGAGTTCCCCTCCGTCGAGATGACTACCAACTTACTCATGTTATTATATTCCACACGACAAGCACACCTATACGATCTGTCAAAAGCAACTAGACCTTGATATTCCAGTACGTAATCTAAGTTATTTACAATACTTTCGACTCAATAGCTCCTTCAGGCGATCCGCTAATATGTTAATGCCGTTATTTCTAATCACTAACGCCGTAAGAGCAGTAATTTTGCAAATATCAGCGTCGTGGTTTGGGAGGCTACGGTTGTTTTCGTTAGTATTTTTTTAATATGTCACTGTCAAAAGTGTGTTTGAAGTCGTGATAGACAAGCAATTGACCACTATCTCACCTGATGGAAACTGATGATGCGGCCAAAGATGCAACATGCATGTCTAGAAGATACCTACTTACTCTAGACTTGAAGACTCCCAGATTGTACCGTTCGGGAAACGAAGAAGCAGGCAATGAGTTCCACTCCTTACGTACGGATGATAAACGTAGAAGCTAAATACGCATAGATGGATGGGAAACAAAGTGATTCTAACGACATAAATTTTTTTTTAAGTACAAGATCTCAGAATGAATTGTTTTTGATAGAATATTACCATTTGTTTACACAGTTATATGCAATAAGTTTATATCTGATTTCTGACTCTGATTATTCCCAAACAATAGCACCTCACAACAACAACACTCTACCTCGCCGACTATATGTCGATAGAATAACTTCATAAGTAGCGTATACGTATAATTGCATATACGTATCATAATTATATGCAAGGGCTTATATGAAACTAGTCGCGTTTATGAGACTGTTCTTCCTGGCTGTGCCAATCAGTTGAAACAGGTGTGGGGAAATCACTAAGTAGGTTCTACTGGCTATAGATAGAATTTTGCCGTTCGTTGAATCAATGATTATGCCCACCTCTAGCAGAAAGGACGCTGTATAACACAAGTCGTCGCCCTGAACCGAGTTCACGCGCCTACATTTTGCATTATAGAGAAAAACTCTTTATTGCTTATAACTTATTTTCCTAATTATAATTGTTTGGTTACTGTATTTTTTGATCAAGTACAAAAAATAATAGCTTAATAAGCTTCAAATATGACGGAGCCGTTTTAGAGATAGACTCCGGGACTAAATAGGTCTGCAATCAGATGATTAAATGCCCTATTAAAATTATTATTTACCAATATACAGTGTATGTGTAGTGTGTATAAGTACCCCCATTATATTTTCATTCAATCCATTTTTGGGTTTAGGTCAAAGCTTTACATGTCCTCTGAATTTGAAGTTATTTATTTAAATGGTTTAGACGAAAGAAAAAGATTGCAATTTTCATCTGCTTTTCAGTATTTTCTGTTATTAACAAGAAACCCGCACCCATCTCCAATAGTGAGTTATGTATTAAATGATAATAATACTCATTTGCCGGATTTATTGTGTTTTTTTTTTCAGACACATGTGGGAAGATCAAAAAAGACCAAAAAAGCGGAAAAATCTTTTTAAAAGATTATAAACAAGTTTTCAACCATACAAACTGTTAAAACTATATTCAATTTAAAAAAAAGTTTTTCAAATTTTTAATTCAATATTTTTTCGATGTTTTATCAAAATATGGTCAGTCATTATTGCGTGACGTTTTTTTTATTCAGTATACGCAAACGTCTGTTTGCTATTTCACTTGATGGTAAGCGACGAATTGGTCGACGATGGAGCACGGTTTGAACAAACAGACAAACAACAAATTTACTAATCAAAGAAGATAAATTATATATAAGATATACCATTAAGATATGTTATAAAAACTAACTTGGTACAGTTTTTAATTTAGAAGTTATAATGGGTGTGAAATAAATCGATATACCTGTTTGAGACAGGTCCAAATTGATTTTTACAACACTTTCTATTAATTCATAATCAACAATGTTTCCGAAAGTTATTTTAAACCTCATTAATTGTTTATTTCTAAATCATTTCGCCAATAAAGCTAGGACTCAACAATATATAGAGACTATGCTATGGCTGGCTAGGTTTTTTCTGTTTCTGTACAGATATATCTCGTTTGACTATCATAGAGACTGTAACTTGTTAACTATAGCGATTGGAACACGTTGTTGAGGTAATGTCATCCGGAACTTAATCGCGCTTAAATATATTTAACAATTTAACTTAGTGGAAAATAATATTCAGATATTGAAAAAAAAAAATCCGCAACAATTACAAAGAGTGTTATTTTTATAATAAATCTCAATTATTTTTTAATTGTAATAGACTCACGTTTGACAAAGTGGGAAAAATGCGAACGTAAAACATTCTACTGAGAAAATAAAATAATGGGAAAATTTGCTAACAACTATCATGAAATTTTTTTTTTACGTGAGTTATTTTAGACTGACTTCAAAAAAAGAGGTTCTCAATTCGACTGTATGTTTTTTTTTTGTCGCTATAATTCCTTGTAAATCGATTTTTATGTATTTTGGTAGATTATACTTCAGAGATGGTCCTATATATATTTTATTGAAATCGATCAAGCCAAAACAAAAGCATAAACGGTGAAGTCGGTTTTTATAAGCTTTGCTTGAGTTTAAATTATCTAGTTTAATTACGTCACAAACATGAATAGAAATAACTAACTACAATTTAAATGGAAAGTACGGGTTGATGTTAGTTTAACTATCTATCGCCTAGCAGCTTTTATTGGACGCCAAGTATGTACGAAATCGAATCTCTACAAAAATTATGGATCCAGTAACATAGTATAGGCGTTCCCAACGGTAAAGCTAGCTCGGGGGCCCACTCTGAACTTATTGATATTTTTTAATAAATAATCATACAATAGAAAGTTCTAAATTATGACACCGCGATATAGTAATTTGGGCGTAACAAAAACGTATTTAATTCGATATTTTGTAATTGAAACAATGTGTATGGTCGCCATAAATTTTGTATGTGTCCGTTGTTTTAATTGAGTAGGCTATACGGCGTTGGTGGTCGGAAAGATGGATGTTTTTGGTTATATTTTGACCAAAATGTTTTACAGCTAGGCTAGGGCATAGATGAAAGGACAAATACCCAGGACCGCCCTCCTAAACGACAATAAAAATAAGAATAGGGAAAATACGGTGCAAAAAACTCAGCTGAAATTATCGATGTCACAAATACAGACAAAAAATTAAGAATAAATAAACAAATTCACTAGTTACTTTGATTGAACTGCTCATTGGGTTAGTTAGGTGAGTGTTCGCCTTCTAAGCAGGGGTATCGGGTTCGATTCCCGGCGGGTACACAAGTTTTCTCCACAAGGAATATTTGTGTTTCTAGTTCTGGTTGTGATTGTGTGTGTGATGTGAATGTTTCCGGTACCCACAACACAAGTCATCGAACTTAGTGTGAGGCTGTGAATGTGAAAGCGTTCATATTAAAATTTCTTTGCATTGAATTTCAGGAGAAAGTGAGTGTGAAACATATAAGGGGTATTTGTTTACGTGTGTGTCTTACTAATATTAAAAATGCGTAGTAAGCTAGCGTTTTTCCACATTATATATATTGTTTTTTAATTTATTTAATTGAGAGACGAAACGAGCTACAAATATCTTGCAAACATATCGCGAATTCATAAACCATTGTCTTTTCAGAGATCAAAAATAATGTATGGTTATTTTTTGCTATAACAGGTTTGATATAAAAAAAATTGCAATGAGTTAATACCTTCTACTGTTTCGTTTGTAGCCGTCAATTCGGCTCAAACGGTGAGTTTGAACATTGACAGCAACTTGGATTAAGAGGATTAGCATCAATCATGGTCACAAATTGGGTGTTGCGTCAGCTACTAACTCTTGTGGATACAGGAATGTAAAGCTGGGTGCATAAATGTGGTGTTTTGTTTTTATGAGAAAACTAGTTGAGTCCAGCAGCATCGCCCGCGTTTTCCAAGTTTAAAAGCAGTGAAAGAGTATGTGTTAATCCCTGGTATAAGCTACATTCCAAATTTAAACCAAATTTATTTTGTTTGTTAGAGCGTGAAGAAAAAACAGTATACTTGCATCTACAATATACTAGCCGTGCCCCGTGGCTTCGCCTGCATTTATCAAGTAAAATAGTATTGTGAAAAATAGTGTGTAAAATAGTAGCCTGTGCTAATATCAGATATAAGCTATGTGGATTCCAAATTTCATCCATATTCCTTCAGCTGTTATAGCGCGAAAAGAAAACAAACATAATTCTTATTTCTTATGAATCTTTACCTAACTAGCTGTGGTAAGGCTATTTATATTAATCATACTAAAAAAAACATACTAAAATTATGTCTATGACGAACAACTTTCAATAACAAAGCCAGGGCATAGACAGCTTTTAGAAAAAAAATTTGGCCCCACAAATTAACAATTTCTATACTTATTATCATAACTCAGCTTGCCTAGACTGTAAATGAAAATTAACTATACCTATGTTTGATATGTGGGGACATTTTGATATATTTTTTAATAAATGATTGAAAATGATTTATTTATTTATTCCTTATAAATAACACCATAACAGTAAAAACCAAAGCGATGCTATATTTACAAAAAAAAATTGTTAATTACTTATACATTTAACTTGACTAATATATATATATAATTCTACTATCATAAATAATTAATTTAATTCTCTAATTTTCTGTGCTGCATCTAATGATGTAATGTTATGTTACTGTAATCGCAATTGTGTGCCTCGAATATCTTAGCTTTGATCGTAGCGTTATCTTTTATTTGGTAGCTGCTGGTTTCGCAATGTTTAATCTATATTTGTTTAGACATTCTCCAGATATAGCATAAAAATACAGTGTTGGGAATATAATGTCAATACTTAATCTTTACATAACATTTACACATTGCATAGTTAATCTAAATTGTTTGCAAAGTCCACGCAAGATTTTTGACAGTATGTAGACATAGCATTACTGTTTTCTTTTTTGCGCCTCAAGGTCTGCTCTATGAAAGCTGACTAAAGTCATGGTCACTACGACCATGTGCACCCAGCTTTTAGAATTAAAAATACAAATCTTTCTTTCTATTGTCGATTGCTTGTACTTTACGACTTGACGGGTTAAAGAATTGATTGTAATAACGTGTTTTCTGATTGATGATTTCTATTATTATACGTAAGGTTTTATTTGCTTGGAATAAACTATTTCGTAAAGTATTTGTGTTGAGTGACACTCGTTTTTCTTTTGGTCGGTAACAGTAAATAGTGACCTTTATCCAATATAAAAGTCTTATAGCCTTTGGATTACAATTGTTTTTGTTTAGGGTGCTACTGGTTACTGCTCCGCCTAATTAATAACTGATAACTCCAATTATATCTATACTATTTATTAAGGCGCCGTCTTTGATTTGACCGAGTCCCTAATCAACTTTAAAATAAACATTTACTCTGCTACAAAACAAAATTGCCATTTGTTCGCAGTTTTCTTAAAATGTACCAGCATCATAAATAAGCACAAATTCCATTCTATTCATTATTTATCAATGTACCTAATTGAATTTCCCTAAAACTGTAAATATTAGCGACTATATATTTATTCATTTACCAGGCTATCATAGATAGGAAGGAGTTGTTTTGCTTTGCCTCTGATGTAAAGGAAAGAAGTGTTATTATATTATGTGACAATAAATTATAATTTGCTTGCGACATTCTCATTTTTTTATTAATATCTATAAACAATTGTCTTATCAGTCAATAGAAATACTTTATCTGAATATTTTAAACATTCTTCTAAAAGTAAATTCTTTTGTATCAATTTCAAATTTTGATACTTTACATGCAAAGTACAAATTTTTTTCTCGATTTAGGCGTCTTTTTTTTTTCAATGTAATCGTACCAACGTTAAAGCATCATTCGATAATCGTCCATTGTCGATTAAAAGCTATCGATCTTTAGCTCGATTCTTGTAAGAACGAATGTATCGAATGTAAGTCCCATTCGTCTTTCTAAAGTGTTGTTCGATTCTTATCTCGGTGAGATATCTTGGGGTTATAATTTTTATTAAGTCAATAGTGCTCTTTGACCTGAGCTGACGTTTTATTATTTTTATCGATATTTTTAGTTATTTATCTAGATTGATGATGCATAATTACAAAAATTACCTAGCTGGACCTAGCGTTGCTCACGTACAGAAAAAGTGTTTTACCTCTAACTTCTTTCACGTTTATGGATTCCTAGAACTCTATTACCATAATAAAATATTAACTTAGTGATTATGTTTATGAAAATAAGAAATAACCATTTGTAACTCCAATTTTTGAACCCGTTACCTTTGCCTGCATTTACAGAATCACTTACCAAAGTTTCATCACGATCGGTTATCGATTAGATTTTTAGATAGAAGTAACATAGGTTATTCAAAATGTTCACTGTAATTTTTTAAATTTCTCCGTTTTTTATCATTTTATACTGCATGCTAAGATTATTAGGGTCAACTACAGTAAATTAGTGTTCATATTATAATTTTATATTAGTTGTAGGAACGTATAACGAATTTATGAAGATAGTCAAAGGATTGTAAAAATTACAGCATTGATCACGATTATACCTAAAAGTAAAAAATATCGATATTTATTGTTTTGCAAAAAAAAATATTTCGCGTTTTACCACTATTTCACAAATTTTATCCATTAATGTTGGGAAAATGTATTACTAGTCAAACTTGTTTAAACTCGACTTAATCAATAACACTAATAAAATATAATAAAAAATCACGCCACTCGAAAACTAAGTTTATCAAATCACACATCAATTCACCCAAATACCGTGTACGTGTGAGATATTCTTAAATTTCAATTTCAAATTCAAATTTGTAATCCGAATCTGTTACAAAATGACTCTATCGAAGCGGAGGTATTGTCGAAAACCAATACTTTGTTTGGTAATCGACAATATATTATAATTTAATATGTTATTCTGGAAACAAATTGAATATATATCGTATAATACGATATCTATCGTGAAATACGTTGGTATCTGTACCGTAATTCTTGATCATTGATTCTGAGTGCGGTTAGTGAAATTCTTGATAATGTGTGGGAAATTTAAGTATTACGGTACTAGTTGAGAAATAAGCTATTCTGATGCCTCACTTTATCTCCAAGTTCCACATTTCCAAAGCACTTTATTCGGATAAGAATAGAATTCGACAATATGGGAATCGTCTATAATCGGGGCTTTAAATATTGTATAAAAAATAACTTAACTGGCAACACCGGTAGGTAAACTTAAGCTGCTCACTCATTTCCAATAGGTTAATATCTCAGATGCTCATTAACTTAGAATTATTATTGTATTTATAATTAACATAAACGCTTTCAAAGTCACAGCTACACAGTTGATGATTTGTGTCGTGGGTGCCGGAAACATTCACATCACATACACAATTACACCCAGAATCAGAATTACAAATTTCCTTTGGGAGCAATCTTGTCTTCACATTGGGAATCGAACCCGATACCCACTGATTGGAAGGCGAACGCGCACCCTAGAAATATGTTTAAACAATCAAATCTATTTTTTTCTGTAAAGTTATGATGATGGGTTACTTATCCACTTTATTATTTATAGTAATTGTAGAGGCCCAAGACTTAGCCGAAAGATAACTATAGTCGAGATCTAATTGTAAAAAAACAACCTACATTGTTTACTGTGGCTACAAAACAATATTTTTTATATATATACAATGTGAGTATTAATAAAAAAAATATTTTGTATAAATGTCAGTTATACTAAGTTTTCCTAAAATGTACCAGGAGATCATGAATCAGGAGAAGGTCAATGCTAATATTCCCGAGTTACGTCTCCACTGTTTATTACAAGCTTTTATTTAGTTTCACCTAAACCGTTGTATATCTATTTGTCGGAATGCACTGTATACATAAGTACTTTATGGAATAACATCTGGTTTAGTTATGGCTTAGAACTAACAATTTTAAACATTGCCAACCAAGTCATAAACATCTCATCTCGTATCTTCCTACAAGTTAATATATGCAATTATGCATAGATCCTTCTTAATTGTTACGCTATAATAATCGACTTTAATGATCCATTTAAATAGCTCCATGAACTGTTATTAAAACCGAACAAGTGAAACTAACATTAAGCTCCTACCTCTACAATATACGGATGCTATTAGTCCACCATCCAGTATAAGTTGGCCTGTCAGATAAACAAAACCATAAGATCATAGAGGTCACGGATGCGTGGTAGTAATTCAAACTTGACCAGTGGTTTTTGAGCTCCAGGATAGGTGGAATTAAAGGTTTATTGAGACCATAGTTAAATGGTGCATGTACCGCAAGGAGTAATGTTATGCGGTAACGTGAATCTGTGCTTATAACTGAATCTTCATTTACAGGAGAAATGGATGTGGTAAGTGGTGTGCGCAATGGAGGAGGTAATTTTCACGAAAAAATTTTATGTATGTGTGTTTGTTAGTTGTTCGATGTTATTAAAGCTATCTTTCGAAAAAATTTTCTCTATTTTGGTTAAATTAAAAATAATGTATTATTTAAACAAAAGAAGTCAGCACATCTATTTTAATTCTTGTGTTTTTTATAAGCAATAAGAAATGCGTGCATGCATAATTATTTAAACATCATTACTGTTATATATTATCAGCTCATTTTGCCCACTAATAGGTCACGAGCCTCGTTGACCTATTGTAGGTTGGTGAAATATACATTGTCATGTCTTCAAATATTGAAATTCTTGGACAAACTGATTAATTCACGATTTTCTTTCATCGTTCTTCATGTTATGTCTTCGGCCGCATCTTTACTTACCATCAGATGAGATTGTGGTTAAATGTTTGCCTATCTAGCATAAAAAAGAGTTCTTCTTTCACACATCACTTGAGTAACTCATTAGTAGCTTCGCCGAGTAGTAAGTATTTTAACCGATTTAAAGTCTCACAATTTAGTATAAACAATTACACTAAATACACTACAAGGATTCTTATATCATATCAAACATAAACAAGTGCAAGATATGTTGACAATACTTGATACAAGTATTTAAGTCAAGCAAGTAGTGAGCTTGAACACTTGAGTTACCTATAAGCTCGCTGCCTTGTAAGTAACTTAGGTATTTGCTGTATAGATGTATACAGTTTTAGTTTAAATTTAGGAAATATAGGCAATTGGTAGATAGTGCAAAAAGTTATGTATGAAAAACATAAACACAGACACGCACCAAAATCTATAGATTCCAAATATCTATAAGTATAGATTTTTTTAAATAAATATTGAGCCGATGCGTTAATTAAACGATACTCAATTCGTCCTTATTTTTCTTTTTCATTTTTCTCTTTATTTCTGACCTTGTTATTTTCTTAAATTACATGAATACAATTTTCGCGTTTCCAACCACTTTCATTATAAAAACTTCAACAGAATGAAACTCCCTGCCGTCTACTGTTACCCGAAAACTACAATAAAAGGTCCAGCGCGGTCCATCTTCGATCACATCGTCGCTTTCCATCGGGTGAAATTGTGGTCAAACGATAGCGTAGTCACAAATAAAAAAAACATATTATTATGCCACATCCACTGCATCCTACCACCCCGTTACTCAACGGCACTTGCCAACAAGAAAAACAATTTGTGCGAAAGCATGCAAATGTTCAAAATTGGCTTGTTTACGAGCAGGTGGCTACTGGCCAGTAATGGTAATAGTACTGGTAATACTACTGGTAATTTACCATTGTGGGTAAATAGCGTAATTTTCCTCGGCTTCCTTGGTCATCAGTCGGTGGTCTAGATTGGATGGCTCTGAACGGTGTAAATGAGGACTGCTAGACTTATTGCGGCTTTGATGAATGTCTTTCGAATATGTGAAATGTTAGTTGTATTATGTGTTCTTCTTTTAATCTTCGTCGTATTTTTTTAATAACTATTTCATGACCATGGATGCATGGTCCTTTAGTCGAAATATTAAACAAAAATAACAAATTCTATATTTCGTATCAGAAGTCCTAGTCCCAGTCAAGTCATGCCCTAGTAAAGTGGTAGAACCTTACTAGAACTTCTATTGGAGTTTTAGAGCGAAGGCGAAAATGAATTTTTCAGTTTTGTATGATTTGCCTACGCTCATGCACGTTTACTTTGTATTAATGTTTAACCACCATTATTAATCATTAATACTCGAAAAATCACAGTTTTTGGAAAATTATACAAAATCAACAACAACGCCATTTATTTACTTTCACGGCAAAACTCTTATTGATTTTAGTTGTTACATCTTGGTGTTACCTAACTGAAAATTGCAATTAAAGCAGTTTCTGATATTATCACATGTTACAAATAGGTAAAAACAGTTTTATTGAAAAACAACAATAAACAATAACAAAAAACGCTATCACACTAACAGCTCCGCACTAAGTTTGAAAGCTTGTATTGCGGATGTTGGAAATACATAATTATCACACACACCAGGATGTAGGAGTACAGCTACAACCAGGAACACTAATTTGGAGAGGAAATGTGTGTTCCGTTTGGGAATAGAACGGGTTAAGCTTAATGTAGAAAGCTGTCATGTTACTACTAATGCTTACTACTACAGCTAACTATACCATTAATTACAATCCTTATTTTTCTAATTGATACATTAATCACATTTTTTTTTAATTCTATTTTGGTAAGCATTTAACCGCTATCTCACCTGATGGAAAGTGACGATGCGGCCGAAGATGGAACATGCTTACCTAGAAGGTACCTATTCACTCTAGACTTGAAGACATCCAGATTGTACCGTTCAGGGAACAAAGGCGCAGGCAATGAGTTCCACTCCTTCGCTGTACGGATTATGAACGTACGAGTAGAAACAGAACGCTACGAGAAAACTGGAGGTATGACAACCATAAATGGATGACGTTTGACAGTTTGTCTTGTTGTTTGATGGTAAAAAGGGCATGGAGGAATTATGTCACGTAATTCCTAAGCACACTCTACAAAATAATTAGTATTTCAGAGTTCTCCGTTCTGCGATAACAATATAAACATAAACGCTTTCATACTCACAGCCTACACTAAGTTCGATGACTTGTTTCCTGGTTGCCGGAACACTTACATCACACGCAAAATCACAACCGAAAATACAAATTTCCCTTGGGAAGAAAACTTGTGTTCCCGCCAAGTATCGTACCCGCTACCCGTTAGTTTAGTTGGGTGTGCGTTTGCCTCCTAAGCACCACTGCTTAGAACGTACACCCAACAAACCTAGCGGGCAGTTTAATCCAAAATATACAATCTGTAGACTGACTTTGCAAAATAAAACCTTATTACATGCTATTAGAAAACCAACAATTTACTGTCAGCAATCCCCTTGTTTACTTCAATATACTATGCAATCAATATTACTATTACCAGTATCCGGTTGTTACTGCACAGTTTGAGCTCATTTCCGGCCAGCGGTGCATCTCTAGTTTGTTGGCGCATCTCTAATTTACTGCGCATAGTTTATGGAGAACTTGTTGAGACTAGTTGAATACTTTGTTGGGAATTCTATTAATATGGGGAAGTTGTAGATTTTGTTAGTTCAATGAACCATACGAATATTACAAATCCAAAAGTTTGCATGTAAGTGTGTGTCTAATCATTGTTCCCTCTTCACGCTGTGACGGCTGAACGGATTTGGATGAAATTTGGAATGTCCATAACTTATACCTAGGATTAACACATAGGCTACTATTAACCTTAATTAAAGCGAGCAAAGCTGCAGGGCACGGCTCTACAGAATATAGATATTACTATATACAATGTAGAGCAGCAGAGCTATGCAGTTTCACGATTGTGGCTAACATTGATAAAGAAACTTTAAAATGTTACAGGTTTGTTAACATATTTTTTGTCTTTGTCGTAATATCGGTTTTATTGTTTATTTTTTTTGTAATTTTGGCACCGCGTTCTTGCCACATTTAGCCAAAGTCAAATGTTTCATTAAAGAAGTCCTAGTCATAAGTGACAGTCATAGTCAAATCATGCCCTAACAATGTAGTAGAAACTTAACTTGAACTTTTCTTGGAGTTTTGGAGCGAAAGCGAAAATCACGTTTATCAACTTAGTATGATTTACCTAATAATACTCATGCAGGTTAACTAAGTATTAACGATTAATAATCCACCATTATTACATATTAACACTCGAAGAATCACAAATGTCGGAAAATAATACAAATTATTTTTTTTTTCACTTTTGTGATTTATGAAAAACGTGATTTTGTTTTCGCTCCCAAACACCAACAGCAGTTATATTAAATACCAACTATGCCCGCTATCATCAAATGAAAAAGTAGCATATGTGTTAATCTTAGGTATAAGCTATGTACATTCCAAATTTCATCCAAATCCGTTCAGCCGTTAAAGCGTGAAGAGGGAACAAACATACTTACACATTTACACCCTGTACACACAAACTTTCGTATTAATAATACTAGTAGGATTCCACCACTTAACTAAGACATGATAATAACTATGACTGAACCATCACTTTTTACTAAACTTTGACTGTGATCAAGTTTTATGATAAATAAATAATTAACTTGAAGTATTTATCATTTGAAACCGGCTAAACATACAAAGTTAAACCTCAAAAACAACATTTTGAAGCAAGTATGTATTCGACAAACAATAAAAAAACGTCGATACACTTAAAATTAATTTCAAATAAGGAAAGGATTGATAGCGAACAAATGAGAATGTAGGCATTTCTAATGAATTCATTAATTCAAATGGTAAATCAAGTCTATCTTAAACATAATTTTGGACGACTCTCCCACAATAAATAAAGAAGTTAACTCAAATTAACCAAAGCACTCTCATTTAAACTTTCATCATGCACCGGGATCACAGGTGTTAACCCATAAATATACCATAACGGCATTCCGAATAACTAGATTATTCCAAATGAGGTGTTAATAAAGGGAATTTGTATGGAAATTACAGTAGTACTTCTGTTTTAATTCTTGGGATATGGTAATAAGCGACAACGTATAATTATTTGCAGTATGGGTACTCGGTAGTACCAGAAGTAACCTTATCTTTTAATCAAAATATCGAGTAAGTATTAGAAAATCAAATGTGGGCTAAAACATTTGTAACATATTTTTCTCCCGATAGGCAAGCATATTTGACCACTATCTGCCCTGATGGAAAGTGAAGATGCGACCAATTATACTAACACCACGTGCGAATGGCCTGTATTTATTAAATTTTGGTTAAAACATACATTACTTTAGCAAATGAGATTACAATAAGCTTTTAGGTGCTTAAACCCAATACTGAGCAGTTTTCTTATATCACTTTCCCTTATTCACTTTTTAATGGGGACGTGGCCTCTGAAAACCATGTAAGTACCTCGAGGCGGATTCAAATTCTAATTCAAATCTTTATTGCATTCTGTAAATGTAGAAAGGTTGTAGAAATAGATTGTGGTAAATAATTTATATTTATTATAATTAAGTTCTACCACATATCTAAATAAAGTAAATAATGTGTAATAGAAACAAGTAAAAAAATCAAACGTGTGTATGTTTTTAACTAGTACGTTCGCTTTCGTTTATTTGTTACAATACGGACTCGTCAAAAGAACATACATTTTTGTAGGGAATGCCCGCCCTTACTGTATGTTCTTAGCATTGTATCTAATAATTCAGGTTACAATTTACAATGTACGGAATCTTTTTGTTATCTAAGATGAGTGTATGATGTGGACTTGATAAGATATTTGAAAATGGTGATTTTGAATTAGCATTATAATGACCAAATGTATTAACAATTTAGATTTTAAATGATAATTATGTACAATCTTAAGACATGAATACAAAAATCTTTAAAGTGTGTTAAAATAACATTAAACAGTCAGTATTATAATAATACTGGCCGTGTCCCGATTTCGTCCGTGTTTATTAAGTTTATTTCGATTCCCGACGGGAACTCAAGTTTTCTCCCCAAGGAACACTTGTGTTTCTGGTTCTGGGTGTGATTCTGTGTGTGATGTGAATGTTTTCGGCACCTACGACATAAGTCATCGAACTTAGTGTGGAGCTGTGAGTGTTTACTTTGTTTACGAAAGATCACAGCACGTGATCTCTTTTCTTTACAAGAAGCTATGCCACCTGTTCTAAATCGTCACCCTTCTATCCACCTGAAGCTAATTGACTAACTTTCCCCCTAATCCAGTTCACGAAAGACCATCGTCATGTGATCCCTTTACTTCGTTTATGAAAGATCTCATCACGTGATATCTTTTCTTTATAAGAAGCTATGCTACCTTTTCCAAATCCTAAACTTTATGTCGCTCCACCTGAAGCTAACTGACTACCTATCCTCCTAATCCAGTTCCGTAAACCGTCAAGTCAGTTGCCGTCTTACAAGACAATATCTCCCACAAAAACAATAATTAAAAGGGCCCTCTAACAGCACCAAGATTTACACTTAACTGGTTCTGACACCCGTATGACAAATAAGAGGTTAAGAAAAAACAACGCCGGCGCGGCTTTTCTGTGCGCCTACGCAGCCCATTTGACAGTTGTCGCTTACTAAAGAGGGCCTGTTGTTTTTTTTTCTTTATCTGCCACTTCTGGAGCATTATAATGGTATAATGCAATACTACTTAGTATTATCTTTGATTGACTTTTCGAATTGTGTCTGATGTTGTAATCTTGTAATGAGGACAGAAACGGGCTGAGAAATTGACAAAAAATAACCATGATTTATATCTAACTTGATATTAAACAGCTTTGTAAAGCAATAAAAGCATAACAGAAGTAGAGTTTCGATAAGCGAATCTAGCGAAATCGATATAAAAACATTATAATTCATGTCAAAATAAATGTTTTAACATGCTTATTGGCGTTTTCTGTTACGTCTACGACTCAGTCATGCCTGTCGTAAAGGAAGGTTGACTAATCATTGACATTAAAAATGTGTAAACTATTGTCACGAATCAGCTTAGACAAAAGTTTGCGTTTTGCTATAATTAGATATATTTTCCCCATACATGTAATTTTTTCTTTGTTTTTTCAAACTAAAAGCATTATGCAAGCACAAACCAAGGCAAATGTGGAGCGTCACAGCAAACTATCCCTCATTTATTATAATAATAATCAGCAAGCCATAGTTTTTGTCCACGAGCTCTTCTCGTGCAAGCTAGTACTTACTGTACGAAGCTAGAGAAAAGCTGTACGAACCTAGGCCGACCGCCGAATGTTGTTTGCGTCGCCGAGTATTGGGAAAAGAAGGTGTAAGTGTTGCCATTGACACGCTGAGAAGAGAATTATAATGATATTGGAGTAATTCTTGCATATATAATACATATTTCCTATATCGATACATATCCCATATCAAGTTTTATATTTATTATTCTATGCCAATAACAATACAACACGTTTAACAAAACTGACACATACAACATAAAATACTGTTGTTCTGTTAAAACATTCCGATTCAGATAGTCTTGTATCATTTCCATACTTATTGCCATCTCCCGAACTTTACGAGGCAGTTGTCATTTACAAAATCATCGGATAACATAAACAATAACGAATTTAGATCAAATCAAAACCATAAAGTTTGTTCTTTATTACTTAGCAGTTAATAATTCAACACTTTAGAGTAACGATGTTTTCAATACGAAATGAAGTAATAAAAGAAAACTTAAGGCAATTGGAAAGTATAATTTTTATATAAATAACGATACTGGGGCACTTTACGACTAATAAAAATAAGAATAAATATCGACGCGTCCCACGCATAACGCGGTATCTGGCGTATCGGCGTTTTTGAAACAATAGCCGTGCGACATTTTGACAAGTCGTTCCATGCGACATTTTGACATTTTGTCAAGTCGGATTAACTTGTCTTATTACACGGTTCATTTTATTTTTAAACGGGTAAAATTTTTCAAATAAAATAACCAAATTTCGTTATATTTGGTTAATTGTTGAAACCAGTTTGTGCAGAGTGCGAGCTGTCAGAAAAACATAGTAACTTATTTATTCAAAAATGAAAATTTATATCATAATAATATGTACAGTGTAATTTGTAACATTCCAGAAAGCTCCCAGACCCTGATTATAGGGACCCAGGCCCATTCAAGGAACAAAGACGCGGGCAATGAGTTCCACTCCTTTGACGGATGATAAACGTAGAATATTCTTCGATCGTACTGGAGGTATATCAACCATAAATTAATGACGTTTAACTGTTTGTTTTGTTGTTAGATGGTAAATCGGGCATGGTGGAATTATCTCGTGTAATTTCTGCACACACTCACCGAAACGTAAACGATAAAAAACCGATAGGCTCGCTACCTTACGACGATGACCGAGACTCAACAGTTTCTTGATTCCTTATCAGATTTAAAACTGCCCCAATCGAAAGTCAGGCTTACAACGACAGCGCCATCTCTGTTTTAAAAACTTCTGACTCCAAAATAATATTAATGTGTGTCATAATTATTGATTCCAAAAACTATGTCTAGTTGATATACATCGTTAAAATCAATATTCTGAATTGTAATTAGGAACAAAAAAGAGGTCAGAATTGTTTTGGCTATCATTTTATGCATTCAATCACTTTTAAAAAATAAATTAATGATATACGTCAACATCCGACAAGTTCATTTTAATGTCAAAGATTTAATTTGGGAGATAACAATGCAGTTTTATCGATTGTCAGGTTGCAGTTTTTTGCAGATACGTCCTTGTTTTGCAGAACAATAAAAGGTTATTGTAACGTTGGGTCGAAACTTTGTTGTTTTAGTTGTAAAGTGAAATAAATTAGTTTTGTGAATCAGCAATAATTTGTATAGAATGACTTTTATTATTTTTTTTGACGTAGGTACAGTTCGAACAAAAGTATGAGTTGGTAGGAATGTTTTTTCGATATGTTTATGAATGCTATTGATTTCATGGATTTCAATTTCTATTTTAATAATTTATTGCATTACGTAAGTACATTTTATGTGGTATAATTTATACGCTTTCACACTCACAGCCTCACATTAAGTTCAATGACTTGTGTCATGGGAGCCGGAAACATTCACATTACGCAAACAATACTAGAAACCAAGAACTAGAAATACAAACTTCCCTTTGGGAGACAACTAACGTTCCCGCCGGAATTCGAACCCGATACCTGCTTAAAAGGCGAACGCCTACCCAGCTAGGCCAAATAAATGTACATTTTTATAGTTACATTACAGGCCATAACAAAAGTTTAAAGAGAGGAAGCTTATATAGTATTTATAAGGCACATTATTATGTTGTTATCTATTTACGTAAAAAAAAAAAAAAAAAAATTAATTTTCAGAGCAAGGTTTATATGTAAAACTTTTTTTCATAACTGGAATGGACTGGAATTTGCATCCGTGCGAAGCCGGGGCGGATCGCTAGTTATTAATAAATATGTATGTTTTGATTTGTTATAATAAATATGGAATAACGAATAAACTTAGATATACTCGGCTTTTCCCGCAATTATATCTTTAGGTAAAATCAGATTTAATTGCATTAATTTGAATTGGTAGATATCGCTTATTATTAGTTTAGGTTTACACAAACCTAGCTCAAATTGTATTATTATTACCCAAATTTAGACCTTTGTTTATATTTTTTTTGAGAAATATTTTTCTTTTTTCTTTTGTTTATCCACTATCTCACGTTAAGGTAGGTAGGTATTTATGTGATCGAGGATGATCATTTCCCAAGGTTTCGAATTACTGCCTTTAATGGATAGCTGCCAAATCGTTTTTAATGTTTTTTCGAATTGCCCGTTGGCTTAGTTGTGTGAACGTTTGCCTTCTAAGCAGGGTTCGATTCCCGGCGGGAACACAAGTTTGAGGAGAACCCCAAGAAAAAATTGTTTCTGGTTCTGGTTGTGATTGCGTGTGTGAGATGTGAATGTTCCCAATACCCACCACACAAGTCATCGAATTTAGTGTGCGGCTGTGAGTGTGAAGGGGTTAATGTTTTTTATTTATGTTTATAGCGACATATTATGTCAGACGAAGCGATGACTCTGGTTTAGTGAAGGCTTAATCAGGCGGTTGGGGTTTCGGACCCTGCCTAAGTTTTCTTTTTAGGTCTTGATGAAAACCGAGGCAGTTACAGACTATTTTTCATGTTTTCTTAACTCTACCAAACACTATATTCTTTATTTTTCACTTTTGTCTCTCTCCCTCTCTATAACTTTTCGATGCACGCCTACATCCCTCTTCTCGTCTACCATGTGTGGTTGACTGGCAGAGAATGCCCCCAGCATTAAGTCCACCTTTTGTACTTTTTGTGCAATAAAGAATTAAATAATGATAATGATATTCTTTCATATGGAAACTCAAGTAAATAGTGTTCCGCAGCTCTCTTCTTGATAGCCAGTAATATTTTATTTAGTCTTAGCGTGCTTTTATCCCTTGATCACATTGGTATTCTTTCCATCACATAAGATAAATGCTAGCTAAACAAATAGGTTGACCACAAATTATAATAAAAGTCTCGCACAAACTTATTTGTCGGCATCACGTGCTTAATTAATCAAACAATTAAAATTATGAGACAAGCCATCCGTCATCCACAACGACTGAGAGGAGTACGTTCTAGCTTTTAATTATTTAAAAATGTTGACCAAATAAGCGAAGAACATCTATGTAAGGCAACAATTTGCATTGTTGCTTGTTTGTTAAAATAACTCGTTTAAGAAAGTGTGTTGATCAGATTCTAATCTGATCAACGAATACTTTCTAGCGCCATGGAAGCTGAGTTAGAGTACAACGGAATGTTCAATACTTCTATTGGTCATTTATTTGTGGTAAAATTAAATAATTTTACATTACATTCATTTATTTACTAAAATTTGCAATTTTTTATATTTTCACTTATTTTATTTTTTCAGGCATCTTTTAGGCAAACGTGCTCCATCGTCGACCGCATCATCGCTAACCAACAGGCTAGATAGTGGTCAAACGTTTCCAACAACCAAGCTTACATAATTATGTATACAAACCGTAAATGACTCAGGTATATATTATGTAAATTATTCATGAAATTTTAGCCCTAGGTTCCACACTAAGCTAATGCCTCTGTCGTGGAAACTAATCTCTTTATTTCAAAACAAAACTTTTCAATATAATTTAATAGAAAAAGAACTTATTTAATTACTAGACCGAGGCATTACCAGTATTTTGTGCTATTACGTGGTTCCAAAACATGGATGCAATACCGCTTGGGAGACATTGCATACTGTGCAGTTAGTTACAATTCTACTGCCAGGTTGGTTCCCGGTTGATTCCCGGTATGAACATAAAGAAAATGTATGTTCCTGGTTCTGATTGGGTAAAGTAATGTTTTCGACACCCGCGATACTGTCTACCGAGTTAGTGCGTGGTGAGTGTGAAAGTGTTTTTTCTTTATGAAAATGGACAGTCCCGTTTTCATCTCTGCTAAATATTTTGAACGCCATTAAAATAGATGAAGACAAAAAATACACCATAATTACATGTTATAAATAAATGTTATACTAATGTTATATTTAAATGTTATACTAGTTAAAATATTAAAAATTTTAAATCCACCTTTTGTATGACGTCAGTCGCAACTCGCAACCATAAAAGTTGCGACGTGTAACGCCCCTAAGCATGACAATAAAACCAAAGACGGTCACACTCGCCCACGCGTTTTATTAGTAGTGACTAGTGAAACAGTTTATTATTATAAAGTACCTACAGTTTGATAATAATTAGCATATAGTACAGAGAGCATATAATAAGCGTAAATCGAATCCTTTTGAATATAATTATTATAAACATGAAAGAGAAATTATATTAGAGGAATCTGTGCCCGAGGATGTGTATATTTATGTTTGAACGTAAACAAAAACGTTTTCTCACTCACAGCCCCACACTAAGTTTGAAGACTCGTGCTTGACCGGCTTAATACTCTGTACCGAAATAAAGTCATGGTATATCACACTCAAGTCGAAAGTTCGGTAGTCTGGGCGCACTTAAAATACATCCTTGAGAACCAGTAGTTCCAGCAATCCTCAAAGATCACTCATAATTTCTTGAGATAGTGGGTAACCGCTAGCCAATCAAATATAAAAAAGGTTGTTATCTTTGCAAAACATGCTAGTATCTACCTACTAAATAGGTACAAAGAGAAACAATGATCATATATTTTGACTCAGCCAAAATAGATCAGAGCCATCACTAATATTCGTCACTGCCTAAAATACCGCACCTATTGTTTAAAAGCGGCAGTTAACTCTTAACTAATCTGTGATGAGTAAAGTGTTGAACAGCCCGACCTGTATGGATATTATGGCAGACAAATAGACCGCTGTGGCTACTATGGAAACTCGACTCGAATATGTATTCATAGAGAAAAGACGAGCAAGTTGCTCGCAGGATAATAAAATATCATGATGATGATCTATAGTTCCAAATCTGGTTCTGCAACTAGGTTCGCCATTTTTTTTTTTTTGGTGTGGGAAAATGCCTTGCACTTCCTTCCCAGGGGTGAAGGAAAGGGAAGCGCAAGGCCTGAATTATTCGATGTTAAATGTTTTCATGCCCAGTAATTTCACTGTTTTCACTGTTTCATTCTCTTTAACTTACATTGCCCATTCTATTGGAAATACAGTAATGTATATACACTACAGTTTGGCGGTTGCATGACTGACAATGTCGGTTTATTTTCTTCAAAAAATTTTTCTACCAATTCAACATTTATGACATTCGATGATTAGTGTTTATACCACCGATCACATTATTGCTACCATCAGGTGAGATAGTGGTCAAACTAGCTTATCAGAGGATACAAAAATGGTTAATTTTGTACAGTCAGCAACAAAAGTAGCTGAACGTTGTCGAAGTAGCCTCAGCATATTGAAATGAGACAGTTATTTAGCTATATAGAGTTTTTTTTAATATAAGCGCTGACCATGTGCGGTATTTAAATAGATGTCCTTTAAATACAGTTTTCTATAGATGTCCTTAGCTTTTCGAAAATCTAGACGTTCCGCTTATTAACCGACTTCAAATAAGGAGGAGGTTCTATGTTCGACTGTATGTTTTTTTTAAGTATGTTCACCGATTTCTTTCTTCTGATCTTTTTTTTTGTGTACTTCAGAGGTGGTTCCATATTTTTTAATCGAAATCGATCAAGCGATAACCAAAACATAAGCGGTTAAATCGGTTTTTTAAGCTATGCTAAATTATTACGTTTAAATTATTTTGTTATTGATTATATCCTTATCGAATACGAGCTTTGCCATTCAAGGGAAAGCGTAATGGTACAACTGGTTATTCGCCACATAAAATACAAAACGGGTTCATAGTAGGCACTCATCTCACGACAGACGTCAGACGAGTGGACAGGTGCGCACACGCATTACTATGATTGAGCTATTGTTTCCCACGACCCGGAGATGGTTTGTTTGTATGATCGTGTATGGGAGTTGATTGGAGAGGCACTCAGGCTAATTAACTAAGGATGAGCTAGGAATGAAGATGCAGAGGTACATTGATTTATAATAATGATGCAGAAATGAAGTTCATTGTGATGTTTTGAGAGGGTTCTTGTGTTCTCGTCAATTTGATCCGCGATAATTATGAAGTTGAGATATTATCGCCTGGAGTACGGCTCAACGCCGCTTTGCCTGCGCATTAATAATAGCTAGCCTGTGCTAAGCAGCTGAGGCTAGCTGGTGTTGATACGGTGCTGAGTTGATACATAAGCTATAGATAGATAGATAACACTTTATTGAACACAAAATTATCATACAATAGAGATTTAAGAATGAAAACTCAAACTATGTGTACCAAGGGCGGTCGTATCATCTATCTTATCTTACCCAGCAGTGCACTGCACTCGTCAACCTGAGATATAAGATGTTAAATCTGTTAAGGTACTGTAAATACTTACTAATCCTTACTAATATTATAAATGCGAAAGTAACTCTGTCTGTCTGTCTGTTACGCTTTCACGCTAAACTACTGAACCAATTTAAACGAAATTTGGTACACAGATAGTCTAGAGCCTGAGAAAGGACATAGGCTACTTTTTAACGCCGAATTCTGGCTGGTACGGGACTTACGCGGGCAAAGCCGCGGAGCGCAGCTAGTTTTCTATAAAAAATTCCCTCCAATGCGTAATACAGTAATGTTGGAATAGTACTGTTTGGCAGCCACCTCCCATTTAGGTATTTTTTTGTGCAAGAGAAGTAAAACAAGACGTTCACTTGATTGTAAGCAGACTTGATAAGTTCACTTGATTAAGTAGTTAAAGTTAAATTACTAATTAGCCATATTTTTATTAGATTGTAATTAAATAGAGCACATTGTAACAGGTACTCTAGAAGTAAAAAAAAAACTTGATTGTCAATATATTTTTTTATGCTCGATAAGCAAGCATTTGAACACCATATCATCAGATAGAGAGTGAAGATGCAGCTGAATATGTAGCATGCTTGCCAATTTTCTTTCTTCTTTTTTTCTTTCTTCTTTCAATATTCAATCTTGACTTGAAGTCTCTTGGGGAACAAAGAGGACAACGCAATGAGTGTAATCCTTTGCAGCATGGATGACGAAAGAAATCTAGCGAAATGGCGGTATGTCAACCATAAATGGATGATGTTAGACAGATTAAAATCATTGTTTTGTTTGACTGTATTAAATATTTTTGTCTTTTCTATATTTATCTGATCATAAACTTTGATGGGAAAATGAACAAATATATTATAGAGAAACTACATATTTGTAAGATGTGTAAGTTTTAAGTAGATAAATAATATAGATAAAAATGATTCTACGCCGACAATCGATCAATGTGAAAGGACGTGCAAGGACGTAAGTGCGTTCATTTTTATACTGAAATATACTAACTACAGGATTTTTTGAGAAATTTATGCAGTGGGAGAATATACTAGACTCAGACACTTGTTTGCGGAAAGTCAAAAGTTTGAGTCACTATATTGATTAAAATGATCGACCTGCATTAGAAGATGGCTGAAGAAAAAGAAGTGGGAAAATGACCAGGCTATGGAGCCGATTACAACTATTGGCTCTGTGAGCTGAAGAATTCGCGTATTTTTCGAAATGGCTGGAATATTTTTTTAACGTTTTCAACCCAACTAAATTTGTATAGAGAAAAAACATCTTCATAATTATTGATCCTGCTCATAAAATTTCAAGAGAGTCGGTGGAGCTATGCGACCTGTAGAGGAGAACAACCGGAACTCCGCCGGAAGGAGTTTTGCCCAAGCTGAAACGGAGACGCTTAGCTCGCTTGGACAATGACTACTAAAAGAATGGAACTCCTTACCCGAGTCGGTGTTTCCTGATGAGTACAATATGGGAGTCTTCAAGTCACGAGTGAATAGGTATCTTCTAGGCAAGCTTGCTCCATCGTCGACCACATCGTCGCTTACCATCAGGTGAGATAGTGGTCAAAAGTTTGTCTATCATTAATAAAAAAAAAAAAAAAAAAAGACGTGTGGCACTCGGGGACTGCCGCGGTAAAGCTATTGCATAGCATTTTTTATTTTTCAGTTTCATTTTTCTTCACAAAAAGTTTTCGGTCACGCTGCGAACTTCGTACCGATGCATACGGTTCAGTATCCAATTCCAATCGGCTACCAAGTCCTCTAACTATAATTTCGAAATAAGCATATAAGTCTTGACGTTTACTTTAAAAACGTAAACGTCAAAACCTATACGCTTATTTCGAAGTTATAGTAAGAAGACTCAGTAGCCGATTGGTATTGGATACTGAATCGAACGCATCGGTACGGAGTTCGCGTCTCAACGTGACTGAAAACTTTTTGTGAAGTCGCTAGAGTGGGGGGTGTTAGGTTTTTTCGTTACGGAATTTCTGGATTAGGTCTCCACGCTCAAGGCCCGCGATAGAAGCTATGCAATAGCTTAAAAACAAATTATTACAGACGCCTCCGGCTTAACATGTTTTATTTCTAGCCTTAAACTAGCTAGTCGATGTTCCATAACTAAGACGAGTTTCTGAACTGGAAACCGGAATAATACTATACTATACTATAAATGTATATTTAATAGTGAATTTTATTATTTTAAAATTCTGACATTGTCATATTATAACGTTCATATAAAATAGTTTGTAATTAATTGAGATGTGTTGTATTTTATGTGTATTAGAAATGACAATGATTATGATTTTATGAATAAAACTAGCTGCGCCCCGCGGTTTTACCCACGTAAGTCCCAGAATTTCCGCAATTCTGGTGTTTCAAATCTTATCAAAATCGGTCCAGCCGTTTGAACGAGAAAAAGTTACAAACATAAAAGGCACTCACAAACTTTCGCTTTTATAATATTAGTGTGATGACTATGAAGGGATTGGTCAGATCCTGTTACATAATTAATATCGATGAAAAACATTTAAACCGACTCCACAAAAAGGAGGGAGTTCTCAATTCAACTGTATTTTTTTTGTGTGTAACCTCTTATTACTTCTTTTTGGGTGAACCGATTTAGATTTTTTTTATTTGATGCGTGGTGTTAAAATTTGATCAAGATCGGATCAGTAGTTCTTGAAATATCGTCAATAATGCCTATTTTGTGACGAATAATGCGTACTTTGACGATGTTCTCGTTTAACCGACTTCAAAAGTTACCTCATAACTTCTTTTTTCGTGCGCCGATTTTGATGATTATTTTTTTAATTGAAAGCTGGTGCTTTTCATGGAGTCTCATTGAAATTTGACCAAGATCCGATCTCTAGTTTTTGAGTTATAGTCAATAATGCGTGTTTGATACATAAAATCTGATCAAGGTTCCAAAGATGAAGCGGTGAAGTCGGTTTTTTAAGCTTTGCTTGCGTTTTAATTATTAAGCTTACCCATCCTTCTCTCTCCCAATCTGTTTAGTCTAGTTTAACTATTTTAACACTCGCATACTCGTTTATTTTCTCAATTTCTTAAACAGAAAGCCCAATTGCTTTCAGCTAATTGTTAGAATATTAACCGTCGGGCACCCAACTGCGAGTACTCGCACCGTCAGTCACCATGAGTGATGTACGAACTCTGCACTCCGCAACGGGAACAACTTTGTTTTTGTTTGTACATAATTGTTTTTACCTAGTTTGAGAAAGGTTATTAACGTTTAGTCTGGCATAAAGTTGTGATATTACTAAAGCTGCTGACTTCTAGAAGAGAGCTATTGAAAGATGATTGGTTTAGCAACACTGACTAATCAAAGCACATTCTCAAAATGTAAAGCCAAATGGCAGCAAATAGTGTCAAAATTTAATCAAAATTAAAAACTAGTTCCTTAAACAAAAGCAATTCAATTATAAATACTTTTCCGCATCGTCAAGTTTCATCATGTGAGACATGTGGTCAAAGCATAAAAAATCTTGGTAGAATATTTTCAAGTAATAAAGACTATTGCTGTTTTGGTTATCCGTTAGTTAGAATCGTACTATGTTTTTAATTTTGGCTTTTGGCGCAAGCTTTGGCACTGTAATAAATTATTAAAATATAAATGAAATAAAAAAAATCTTATAAAAAAATTCCGCGATTATATATTATATATCTATATATATAAAAGAAAGTCGTGTTAGTTACACTATTTATAACTCAAGAACGGCTTTACCAATTTGGCTGAAAATTGGTGGGGAGGTAGCTTATAACCAGAAGACGGACATAGGCTACATTTTAAGAACGTCACATTAAAAAAAAATGTATACAAATCATTTTCTCATACGTCACTCGGATTTGGTAAAGTACTAGGCAAACATAAACATGAAGGAGGTAATAATATAGTCACGTGGCATTGTAACGCATGCCGGGTATGGCTTCCTAAACATGCACATTCATTGACTGTTAGGCGGAACAAAGGTCGCCGGGACAGCTAGTATCTTATATATCTTAAAAATATTATACATTTCTTTTTTAACAACGTCAGTTTACATAATTATTGTTAACAATAAATTTTCTTATAAAATTATAATAATGATCAAACGGTAAGAGCACTCTTTGACTAAACAGTCTCAACAATGGAGTCCAAGTATCACACAATTACTTACAACCACGAGTATTAAAAAAAACGTATACGAAAGATAACAATAGAGAAAAATATAGAGCATTAAAAATAAATGCGTGACTATTAAAATCTACGATGCCTTATATTTTTATGGCTTATTCAGTGTAATAGAAATGCAAACGTTAAAGAAATTTAAAGTTTTTTTGGTTTTATTATTACCGAGTTGTTATTATTGTAGAGTATAGAAATATTCCTTTCTGATTATAATGTAGAGTCAACAATAAAACTCTACATTGTTACAAAGATAATGGCGCTAATAAATTTGTTAGAAATCCTCTATATCTTGTAACGATATTATTTTCCTGATCGTGACTCTAAGTAAAGCTTGGTTTACATTGGTTAGTAGACAGTACGGTATGTTAATAAAATAGTAAAACTTATTTGAAAGATTTGTTTATCATTGCCAACAACACAATTAATAAGATGGTTTTTCTTTAAAAAACCTCTTTATTTTCTAATTGTATAGAACATGGAACTAAAATCAGTTCCAGCGCTCTTATATAATTTTTGTCAGCAGCCTGCTGAAATTATTATCTAAACGCCAATTTAAATATCTGTATTCTATATTTGTCTAGATATATAGAAAATTCTAACAAGCGTATATATATTTCTGCGAGAGCCTTAGTATGCTATCAAAATTGTAATAACGTTTATTCCTATTATAATGTGCATTTTATTAGCATTTTACGCAAAAATCTACCAAATAAAGCGTCTAATTAGAAAGCAAATGAGTTGTGTAGCTAACCTAAAAAAATTGAATACTTGCGCATTTGACATATGAGTAGTCCGAGAATATTTTTTATACTTAGCTGATTTTATAAATTGTTTTATGTTTGATAAGCAAATTGAATACCTACTATATCACCTGCTCTGATTCTGAATCGTATCGATACGGTAAGTTACCGAAAAATTCTGAATCAGGGGGCAGATGGCAAATGATGCGGCCAAAGATGTAGCATGCCTGCCTGTGAGACCCTTATATATACGATAACTTATGACTTGAAGACTCCCAGATTATACCGTTCAGGAAACAAAGACACGGGCAATTAGTTCCACTCCCTCGTAGTACGGATACATGATGAAAACTAGTATTAGTTTATTGATTAGCTAGACCTAAACTGATGAAATAATAGACGGAAAGAATGTTGCAAAAATGGCACGAGCCCATTTATTTTAGAAAGAGTACAACCGCAGAACAGAGAGCAGCGACATCTATATTAACCATAGATCATATTAAACATGTGAGTGCGTTCATATTTCAACAATACATATTATTACGAGACTCGTCAAGACCAAATGCTTGCCTATCTGGCATAAAAAAAAGAAGTGCGGTTGCGTCATACCACGTGCATAGAGTAAATAAATTGCCTATAACCTAGTGCGACGTTAGCCGCACCTCATTTGTCTCTAGTGTGAATACGCCCTTTGACTTGACTTTACCCACTTTAACTTGAACATTAGCTTCACCAATGTAAACCAAGCATTAAATATTCATTTTGTTTATTAATCGAGAGATTGTGTTGCATGTAATCGGTTATAATGGTCCATTGTGCGCAACAATAAGGTAAATATGTTCCTCTTATCTGGTATCAAATGTATGTAGTTGTTTCTAAGATTTATGTGAATTTCGCTATAGTTCTAGACATGGCATTGTTTGTTGAAGAACTAATGTATTTCATTCTTCTAGACATCTAGACCTACTGGTTTAGACTGTTCGTTATCTGTCAGTCTGTGTTACATTATTAAGACGTTTACATAATCCATTCAGTGGTTTTGCATTATGAAGTATTGACAATATAATTTAAACTCAAGCAAAGCTTAAAAAACTACCTACTTCACCGCTTTATCTTCGGAAGCCTTGATCAGATGAGAAATGAAATAAATACGCATTTTAACTCATAAACGGCTGGTCAAATATAAATGGGACGACATGAAAAGCACCAATATCCATATAAAAAAAGAAACATCAAAATCGTTTAATCTAGAAAAAGTTCAGAGGTAACACATCTTAAAAAAAACAGTCGCATTGAGAACTTCCACCTTTTTTGAAGTTGGTTCAAAAGGCATCTATCATCGAGTAACATTTGAATATAGCTTAATTTATCTTTGGTCATTTTATCTGCGACATCGGTTTAAATAACGTTTATAAAACATTATACGGTCGACAAATGGTCACTTTCCAACGTTACAAGACAAACGACCAGTTACCGGTTAACTAATCATTGATTTCTGAACATTACGACCCTCTGACCTCACGTCCGGACGTTCACCAGGTAAAAGGCAGTTAAAAGGTCTACTCACTTGTTCTTTAATAGCATGCTTTTAAAGTATCAATTCTTTTTTTATTTTGAATAGGCAAGTAACACTATCTCACTTGATGGAAAGTGACCATGCGGCCGAAGATGGAACATGCTTGCCTAGAGGGGACCTATTCACTTCTGACTTGAAATCACCCACATTGTACCGTTCAAAGATCCAAGCAATGAGTTCCACTCCTTCGCTGTTCGGATGATAAACGTAGAAGCGAAATGGAGGTATGTAAACCATAAATGGAAGACGTTTGACAAATAAAATAATTAATTAAAGATAACAATTCAGAAACTTAGGTTGGGTTGCAAGAGTTAGATCTAGTTTAGTATTTAGTGGGAAGGATCTAGGTGTTAGGATCTAGATTTTCTCCTAGGGTGCGTTGCCATACACGCAATCACCGCTTACAGTTATGTAAAGCTTATGCCATTCCAAGTCATTTAGCACGCTAATAGTGCTCGTGCTAAGATCGGTTGTTGTCACTGATCGCGGCACATGGTCAGATGTATATGAGATTTAGTAATCACAAAGTGAAAAAGAGATTAATCAATCATATAGTCGATCACAGAGAGCAAGAAGATAGAATAACAGTGTTTAAACTGCCCTTTATATAACTGTCAAGGATGTAAGCTGTAGTAGATGATATCATGGGCGCCATGCGTAATTTTTTACTTTATTTTTTTTATTTTAAACCGTTTAAATGTTTGAGTGAGTTCTATTTCAGGCGTTTAAACAAACGAAGTTTATGCCCTGTCCTTTATATCACTAAATTCATATATCTGGATCCCTCAGGTAGCATGCTACTACTGTTCATGTGTGTGTGAGCCTTTATGTTGCTTGAATTATAAAAGGCTTACTAGTTAGACTGATACTCACGTTTGGCAATTTTGTTAGTGTGATTGACCAAAAATACAGAAGCTGGCACAAATTTGTAGATATAAAAAAAAATAAATTAAATAATAATAAATCTTAAATAAAGCCATATTCATTATATTTCATTTGTTGCAAAAAACATCCAGAATCCCACTTAAAACACTACAAAATAACGTTGATTGCAGCGCCACCGACCAGGTCAAATTGTTGATTTAAACCATCAAAAAACCCACTCAAAAACATAACGAATGTCGATCTCAGCGTCACCTACAAGACCTCATATTCCCAATTCTACAATTCTTTCGCTGACAGTACTCAAATTTCCATGGAGCGATGTCGACTAAAAATATAACTTTAATTTTTGTTCGGTGGAGCCCAGTGGATACAAAGTATGGACATTCAATCGTTTGAAAACAATAGCCGTAGAGCGCAGTGGCATAACTCGTTGCAAGACCGAGAGTACCTTAAACTTAGTAATCGCATTTCTAAGCTCTTTTTTATTTATTTATTTTTATTATTACAAGCGTTTGACCACTATCATCATAGCTAAGCTCATCGTTATTCAATTTCCTGCTAGGTAAGGCGCTGTGCACATAGCGAATGTCAATCGATCGGTTGGTTTCGCAACGTAGTGGATGCTCGCCCTTATATGGCTGTACAGGAGTCAGGTACGTAATGAAGAATGAGGCTTTTTATTTAATTTAATTTAGTTTTTATTTGGTTTTGTGTGCAAGTGTTACCATGGTGTTAGGACGACTTCTGCTGGTCGACTAGCTATTACTATACCGTATAATACTACTGTAGTTTAGTAATATCAGTAAGAAAATCTGATGCTCTATATAGTGTCCGGCAGTAATCCTTGAGAACAATTACTCCCATTCTAGGTCTACCTATTGAGATCTAAATCTTTGAAATTTGGCAAGCAGCAAGGTGTTTAAAATGCATTCAAAATTTTAAATAGAGTCTTGTCTTTTAGGAACCAATAGAACATTTTAATTATATCAACATATAAGTTTTAATTACACTTAACATAAGAATCCACAGTCCATCCCTATACACGATTGGTACAACATGAGGAACAGTCAATCTCTGAATTTAAAAGTTTAAATACAATTTGTCTTATAAGGGAACAATAATATTTCGTAAATAATCATATTCCACTCAGTATGTAAAGCATTTAGTCCACCGCTGCCTGATGTTAAACCAGATCAACATGCCACGTAAGTAACAGTCCAAATAGAAATATTCACACCACACACACAATTACAGAACCAGAAACAAAAACTTTTCTAGTGGAGAAAACTTATGTTGCCGCCGGGAATCGAACTCGATACCCTTGCTCAGAAGGCGAACGCGGACCCAAATAAGCTAACTGGCAGAATATTTGAGTCCATCCCTGCGCAGGTCGATCTAAAAACTAGAACGCCACTGGACGCCACGATCCGATTGTTTGCTAACAAATACTATTTATCGACTCGCTTTAATTGGTTTCAGTTGAGATTCGACTTAGCTGTACACGGATGGATTTAATACGTTTTGATTCAACTTGACTGCACACTAAATAATTTAGAGAATATTTTATGCCCTGAGTTCTTCCATCAAAACATTCCTTGGGCTCATGTTTAGTAGTTACGCAATCATTTATTATAAAATATATGTATTTTTATAATATATCAATCATCTTTTATCTATTTCATGCAATGAGATAAATAAGTCATTACTTTTTTTTTTTTTTTATTTGTGACAGGCTAGTGTTTGACCACTATCTCACCTGATGGTAAGTGACGATGTGATCGAAGCTGGCTAACACACTAGACCTGAAATACGCAGGCTCTCAAGGATAACTGCCGGAACACCGTATTTGGCTTGGCGGCAGACTTTCAACTTGATGGTGATAAGCTACTTTGGTAGCAAGCCAGGTGAGCAACTCACAAAATGCTCTACCACCTCTCAAATGTCACCTGATTAGCACCACCCGGGGACCACGTGTAGGGAGTCAGACCTAAGGGGTATCCTCCTACGGACGTGGGTGACTCAGCCCCCAAAAAACCTACAGCAAATATATTTTTAAAACTAACCATAAATAACTATAACTAGATATAAACATGTACAAAATTGTATCTAATTTACCGCTGCCAGTAGGCAAAGCACCCAAAATGCTAGCAGCATTGCCACGTTGAATGGCAATGCTCAATAAACTAGTGATTCGCCCCGGCTTCACCCGTATGTAACCCCTGCAGCGCCATCTGCCGGGCTGATTTGTGAATCTAAACCATCCAGGGTGCCACCCAAACGTATACAAAAATAATCATTCAAATCGGTCCAGCCGATTAGGAGGAGTTCAGTGACAAACACACGTATAGTAGAATAATATATATATGTATATATATATCTCTTCTTTTTTTTATTTATTATATATATTTATATATATAAAGAAGATAAAGAAAGAGATCAATTGAATTTTAGGAAAAAACATGTTCACCAAATCAATAACTAAAGCAAATTTTCAAAGCTTATGAATCCTGCGACCTCTCAGACACTCTTGCGCAATCAACGGCCAGGTTTCTGTTATTGAATCACCTTTTACTGTTCAATTTAATTTATAACATACGCGTCTTATAATCGTAAATTTTATGGGTTCAATACTTCTTCAATTGCGAGATAGTTGCGTAATAGATTACATCATGTGTGAGGATGGAGAGGTTTTGTTCGAATAGATGGTCTAGGTTTAGAATAGAATTTAATTTGTATAACTTAAAGCAAGCTGTTAGATATGAAGAAAACACCATTAATTAATTAGTAACGCGTTTAATTCACTTGTCCGATCACACTCCTCTATGACCAACGACAACCCGAGAGAACGCATCCAAAACCACAGACTGTAACAACAGAAGAGACGTTCCAGTTCTCACACTCTCCTGCACCTGATAGACTACCACATATTTCAATCTAATTATTAATGATAATTGCACATTAAACTAATGAAGGAGAAAACCTTGCATTTTACAATAATATCAATCTTCTCCTAATGATTGAGAGCATTGAAGCATTTGATTAATGTGCCGCTTCCATTTACAACCTTCAACATCTATTACATATGTTACATCTGGTATACATTCTTCAACAATTAAACCCTGAACCCATGGCTTGTTATCCTTTCTATAATCCTTCACCATTACCTTCTGCCCTATTTGAAACATGACTTTCCTAGTGCCTTGGTCCCGTTTATTAACTGTGTCCTGAATTATTTCTACCAATGGTGGTGGACGCAGTAAACTAAACCTATTTCTTAGCTCTCTTCCCAGCATCAAGCTGGCTGGTGACACTCCTGTAGTGCGTTGTGGTGTGCTTCTATAATCAGCTAAAAATAAGTTAATTGCTGATGATAAGGTATGCCCACTTTCTTTAATTTTAGTTATGGCCGATTTAAATGTTTCCACAAATCTCTCTGCTGCCCCATTTGTTGCTGGGTGGTAAGGTGGCGAAAATGTGTGTTTTATTTGATGTGATTTGCAGAAGTTCTGGAATTCTGTACTTGTGAAAGATCTGCCATTATCGGTTACTAAGTGGACAACAATCCCATATCGAGCAAAAAGACTTTTAAACACTTCAATAGTGCGATTACTGGTGATATTATTCATTTCAAAAATTTCGGGCCATTTTGAATAACTGTCCACCACAACCATATACATCTTTTTATAAAAGGGTCCAAGGTAATCGGCATGAACTCTGTACCAAGGAGCAGGTGCCACAGGCCATGGTTTCTGGGTTTTAGTAGGGCTTTTACTATTTTGTAAACAAATTATACAATTTTTTGTAATATTGTCTATACTAGAGTCTAAATTTGGCCACCAGAAATATGATCTTGCAATTTCTTTCATGCGTATAATTCCAAAATGACTTCTGTGTAATTCAGACAGCACTGCCTCTCGTAGAGTTTCTGGAATCAAAATTCGATACCCCCAAAATATGCAACCTCTGTCCAATGCCAGCTCGTTCCTTCTTTGATAAAATGGCAAAACATCTTTAGCTATTTCTTTTCTTTCAGGCCAACCATCACTCATATATCGAATAATTTTTGAAAAGGTAACCTCTTTTTTTGTAGCTACTTGAATTTCTTTCCAATTTAAAGTCTCCATTTGAGATTCATTTACATAACAAATATTACTAAAATTCTCTACACATGATAAAGAATAGTTACTTATTTCATCTGGAATTGTTTGTTCATCAGTTGCAGATCGTGACAAAAAGTCAGCTGGATTTAAATTAGTTTTAATATGTCGCACTGTGTAATTAAATGCAGACAAAAATATGGCGTAATGTTGCAGTCTTTTTGCGGCCATCTTAGGAATACTTTTTGTTGGGCCAAAAATTCTCACTAAGGCTGCATTATCTGTTTCCAATTCGAAAAAACGCCCATATATGTAGTTATAGAATTTTGTTATACCAAAAACAATTGCCATTGCTTCTTTATCAATTGTTGAATACTTTTGCTCAACGGAATTCAATTTTTTACTGGCAAAGGCTATTGGTTTGACAAAACCTTTTAAATCTCGGGTAGACAATGCTACTCCGAGGCCGGTGTCTGATGCATCACATGTTAATATTAATGGAAGCTTAGGATCATAGTGTCTTAAGTTACAAGCAGAAGCTAATCTTCTTTTTATAGTTAGGAATGCCTTATCACATTCTGGTGTCCAATTAAATTTAGCTTTTTTTGTACATTCATACAGAGGTGATATAATTGTTGCCATATTCTCCAAAAAACGAGAATAATAATTAATTTTGCCTAAAAATGATTTAAGTAAGGTTAGGTTTGTGGGTATTTTTGCATTTAGCAGTGGTGCAATATTTGTTTTTAGTACACTTATACCATTTTTGTCTACATGAAAGCCAAACACCTCCAAACTGGTAGTGAATAATTTGCATTTTGATATTTTAAGTTTAAATTCAATTTCTTTCAGTTTACTTAAAACTTTACACAAAGTTTCATAAGTATCTTGTAGGTTTTTGCCTTTTATGTAAATATTGTCAATGAAAACAATTGTATTAGGGATATTTTCCAACTTTTTTGTCATCAGACGTTGGAAAGCACCTGGTCCAGAGCTAACTCCATAAGGCAGATAGTTGTACCGAAATGTTCCAACTTCTGTTACAATAGTAGTACAGTTTTTACTCACTTCACTTAACGGAGCCTGCAAATAGGCTTCCTTCAAATCCAATTCGCAGTAGTATTCACCTTCTTTTAGAGCATCGAATATATCTTCCACATGGGGAAGTGGAAAATGATCTATTTCCAAACATGGGTTGACTGTCAATTTGTAGTCACCACAAAGTCTAACCGACCCATCAGCTTTCAAAATAGGTACTACCGGTGTACCCCACTCATTTTGTTCTACTGGTGTAATTCTTTCATTTTCTAACAATCTATTAATTTCAAGATTTACCTTTTCTCGGAGAGCAAACGGCACTCGCCTAACGGGTAGACATTTTGGCTTAGCCTCTGGTTTCAGCTTTAGATTGATTACCTCATCTTTGAAATTTCCCCATCCCGGGCTGAATACTTCTGCGAACTGGTTTTTTACATGTTGCTGTGCATCTGAAACAGTTTGTATCATATTAGTACCTAGGTCTAATTTTTGTTGCACGTTCGGAGGCCATAAGTTTAACTCATTTAACCAGTCACGACCTATAATTCGTGGGATACCATTTGGTACAATAAACAAATTTAATTTCTTAAGCCCATTGTTATATTTTACAGGTACATTAGTGACAATACCTAATGGTTGGGAGATTGTTTGATCAAAATTTTTAAATAATATCCCACATGCTTCTAATTGAAAGTATTTTAAAAATAATAATTTGTCCTTAATGGGCATGACTGTGACATCAGACCCAGTGTCCAACTGAAACCTTAAGTTTTGACCATTCACATTTACTGTTAAATAATGTGGAGGTATTTTACTTACACTGTTGACCGTATATGTTTGATGTTCTTGGAACAAATCTTTAATAGAGCTTTCCCCGCTGTCTTCACTTTCTATCGGCTCACAGGAGTTCTTTTCTATCATGTTGGTCTGCCTTTGCTTCCTCGGGCATACTCTAAAAATATGCCCCTGTTGACCACATTCTGAACAATATTTTTTTTTTAGTGTGCAATCTGCTTTAAAATGATTGCGTTTACCACAGCAATAACACTGACTGTTCTGTTTATTATCATTACTTTTGGGTTTTATATCCGGTTTCCCTTTTCCTCGGTTACTATAAAATACTTCCGTTGTGTTGACCTCATTGTTGGTGTGCAGCAAAGCAGCCTCAACTGTCCGAGCTACAGAGATACATCTTTCTAAGGTCATTTCATCTTCAGTCTTCATTAGTTCAAACTTAATTACTTTCGATGACACACCTTCCATAAATTTCTCTCTGACCTGATCATCAATGTCTTTAAACTTACAGGCCGCAGCAAGTTTTCTCAAAGCTAATATGTAATCTTCAATTTTTTCATTTGGTAGTTGATTACGTTTGCGAAACTCAGCTCTTTCTAGAGCTGTTGACAATGGCTTCGCATATTTTTCCTTTAGAATTATGCACAATTCCTGAAATGTCTTTTTACCTGGTTTTATCGGTGCGCATAGGTATGTGAGCGTTTCGAAAATGGTCGACGTTAATTTCGTTATGAGTAACGGTACCTTTTTTTCTTCCAAAATATCGTTAACTAACATGAAACATTCCAGTTGCTGCTCGAAGACCTCCCATTTCTCCCCGTCGAAAGGCTTAATATCCCCGCACAATGACATTTTCCCGATGTTAAGCGTCTTCTGCTGTTCACGTTTATCCGATATTCGTTTAAAGTGTTCGCTGACCACTTTTCTTAGGTTATCCACCGAAATGTCGCTAGGCCTTGCTATATTCTCGTGTTCCAAAATACGCAATAACTCCGGCTTATTACATTTGTATATGTATGTTCTCTTCCCCGATTTAATAAGTGATAATTTATCAGCTTCGGAATCAGAGTCCGACATTAATTCAAACGGCGTAGTGTCGTGTCAATTTCCTCTTGTAGGTTATGTTGGCGTGACACGCAATTTTAACATGTATTTTATTTCTCACTGTTGAAGTGATTTTTTACATTGATTATCGTCTCGTCTGCACGCTTGGTTCTTTTTCTCGTCGCCAATGTTAGATATGAAGAAAACACCATTAATTAATTAGTAACGCGTTTAATTCACTTGTCCGATCACACTCCTCTATGACCAACGACAACCCGAGAGAACGCATCCAAAACCACAGACTGTAACAACAGAAGAGACGTTCCAGTTCTCACACAAGCAAAGCTTAAAAAAACCGTTTCATCACTTTAAGTTTGGTTTTGGCTGAACCGATTTCGATAAAATGTATATGGGACCACCTCTGAAGTATAATCTACCAAACAAAAAAATCATCAAAATCGATTCATAATTGGCGGAGATATCGAGTAAAATATATAAAAAAAATATAGGTACAGTCAAATTGAGCGTGCGACATTTTGAAATTTGAGTAGGTAAGTAAGTAGTACTGGTATGCTGCAATTTGACTAAATAAATATGATTTTTTGTAACAATGAGATAGAAATATTCATTAAAAAAAACCAGATTAGTAAAATTTTTTTTAATTTTCTCTTTTTTATTTTAATATATATGTATTATATGTATATATTTATTTAAATACTTGGTTTATACTTAAAGCGATCGGTTTAATTATTTATTATCGTTTAGATTTACTCGGAGTTTCACACAACTAGTGGTGAAATGGGAAGTGGTTCGACCCGTTAGACTACTGGTGGCGAGATGGTCTTAAGCAGTATCTTTATAATGATAGTGGTTTGTAAAAGTACCATAAAAGAGATTATAAAAACTAAGAAAAGTCGGCAAAACGATAAAAACTAATGAAATTAGGAAAAACACCCGGTCTTTATTGAGGCACTAAATGCTAAAAAAATACCATTCATTAAATATTAGTCACTAGATTTTTAAATCGTTTGCTATATGTTTGATTTAATATGAATCTTATTTCTTTTTGATTTACCTATCTGTCCTTAATAAAAGTCTTACATTACTTTCTATTAAGTAATTAACCTGAGTATTGCGGTACTCTAGCGAAAATGATATTTAAGCATTATTATGCGTTCTGTAATAATAACAAGATACCAAAAACGTTTATTGAGCCAAATAGAAATCCAGATAAGTTACTGTGACAAGGTCCCATCAAGTAAATATACATTACAACTTCTTCAACGCGGTGAAATCAAATATTTTACAACCTTCTCCGGCGTTTACGATCACAATATATATTATATAGTAATAAATTCAAAAAGGATTATGCATCTTGATATACGACGTATTATTTGTAATTAATACAATGTCACAGAATGTTCTGAATGTTTGGAATCTAATTTATTGTACGTTTATAAATATTTGATGAGATTTTAAATTAAACAGGCGATTGGTTATAGAAAATATGAATATTTTACGTAATATATGCATTGAAAGAAAGGTTTTAACTGTTTGTTTTGTGTTGTAGAAGTATTATAATGTATTTCAAAGTCAAATTTTACAATGAAGCGAGGTTACGAACATTTTCTATTGAAAGCACAATTTTATGATTCAAATTCAGATAAATAACAGTTATCCTAGGAATGAGTCTCGTGTTCATCAATACAAGATATAGTTTTGTTATTTGACGACCTAGTTAACGTAGTGAGTAAGTCTCTGCCCAATTGCATTGCGCCGTGGGTTTTGGGTTTGATTCTCGGCAAGAGCACATTTTCCTTTCGAATATTTGTGGGTTCCTATCATGCTGGAAAACAGCATGATGGGAACACTACCCACTGGTAGTGGTCTTAAACACTTGGGTTACCTACAAGCTCGATGCCTTGTAGGTAACTTAGATCGTTTCTGTATATATAGATGTATATAGTTTTTGTTTAGTTATAGAAAATATAGGCAATTGGCCCGTAGATAGATATTCAATTATTGGAAGTAGTAGCTGACTGATTCAAGTTGTCAGACTTCTTTTACTACAAAAATCACAAAACTCTTGTAGTCTATACGGCACATAGAATTTAATCTTTAGTTCACCGATATCAGGTCAAATTAAAAACCTCTTTCAACGAATGTTTAAATCTTCTCAGGAATAAAGCAGTAAATCTTAGAACGGAGAAATTACAGCCTGTGTCTATATGTCCATAATAACTTTCTACATGGATATAGGAAACAATAACTTGCAGTAATAATAACAGAGAAACCCTTAGCAAAAAGCTGATGAGTTTCTTACCACATCAGCCATTTGACACCTTGTCACAATAATGAAGATTGTAACTGTATCTGTATTTACTGAACAAAGGTCATTTGACTGCATATTTAGTGAGATCTGTCTGCTTCGCTAAAGGTGTACTGGGTTCGATTCCAAGCAGTACCTAGCTAAGCAGCTATGCTAAGCTATTGCAGTAGCACAATTTTCGTCCCAGAGAGAAAGTCTATTGCGTAAATGTTACTAAAGAAACTTACAAATATACATATACGAGTATAATAACTAATCACTAACTAAGGATAAACTAATTTAAATAATTATTTACTATACCTAATATTGTATCTTCATATTCTAATAATGTTATAATTATTTAATTATATGACTTAATTTATAATGTATAATAATGTGGATATATTGTTAATTAATATTATTTCAAACACAATGTATGTTGTAATTGAATAAATACTGAATACTGAAACTAGTGTCCGATATTAATTATTAAAAGGGTATTTATAAGGGTATTTTTTGTTTATAATATTTACGTAGGTTTATATAAAATATTGTTTATATGTATGTATTAATGTATATAGATAGGTATTTAAGTAAATTGTATTTATGTCTATTATTATGTTTTTATACCACCGACCTCAATATATAAAATTATCCCTCTCTCCATCCAAATATTGACTGAAAGAGATCGCTTTTAGCGATAAGTCCGCCCATTGTACTTTAGTTTTTTAATATTACCCCTGTAAATAACTGTATTTGGTGTACAATAAAGAATTTTCTATTCTATTCTATAATAATATATACATACATCCAATATAAGCGCGAAAAACATAACCATTCCTTTGCAATCAGGTAAAAATGTCAAGAAACACTAGCCTTTGTATATAGTTGTAAGAGAAGGTGAAATTGATGTCTAGCACCTTACGCATACACACGCACGCACACGCATACACACGCACGCACACGCTCTACGCATTAGTAGGGAATATAATACAGTAACAGGTGAAAGGTCTTCAGGGATGCCAACAGTAAGTTATTACCCAGCTTTTGTACTAATGGGACTATAGAAAAGCCGATTTGTATCGTGATGCGGCTGGTTTTCACATCAATGTATGTGTTGGGATTGTGAAGTTCAAATCTGTAATAAAACGGGCATTAATTAAGAAAGCTTACTATAAAACGATCGACTATATTAATGACAAGGATGCATGGAGGCAAACTGCACAAGCGCTTTCTAGTGACTACCATAATAACACCTAGGTTAATAAAATTATGTATTAGAGATTAAGAATGTTTAAAAAAAAATGCGCCACCGAGTTTCTTGCCAGGTTCTTCTCGAGATGGCTGTAATTTTGCGAATCTGGCAATATAATCATTAACTTCCATGAGTGCCTCTTTGGGCCCCAGGTGAATAAACGATTTAGTTTTTTTTTAATGGAAAAAAAGTTATGGTTAGTTTTTTAGTCTTCATGACTTGATTTTTTAAGTGGTAATAAAATTTGTTTGTGCTTGCAAGAGCAAAATGTTTTATTATTCTATTCTAAAAATTCAACTTTCTAATATCTGCAAATAGATTTCAGTGGAACAAACAGAAGTAGAATAATTCATGAGTGGATCTCAGTGGAACAAAAAGTTGAATTAAATCCATTGATGGATTTGTTTAGGGATCAGATTGGAAAACCCCGCTTCGTATGCTTGGCTGGATAATGCTTAATATATGTATGCACATTCGCGATGACATCTGCTATTGGCGTCTCCGGAACATTAAAAACCCCAGCATCTCCACTATCCAGGTTTTGGTGGATCATATGACCACAGAAAGCATAAAAATATATCAGGTTTTGAGTCAACACAAAATTTAAAAATAAATTTAGTAGATTTTCCGTTAATTTAAACCAAAACTACTTCATAAGTTAACTTATCTTATATTACTAATGCAAACGAAATTGAATGTTTAACTTTGAATGTTCTTTAGGAACTCAATCACTATTAATATACATAAAAAACGCTACTACGCCACTTTGCTACGAACACAGCTATTTATATCAAACAATAATTTCTATAATACGCTTTTTTGTATCAACAAAAAGTGGAATGTCAAAAAGAAAAAAACAAGAGCAAAAATAAGGTATTTGCAAAGCATCAACCTCTGCCAAAAAAAAGCTAAAACAGGAGCAGGCGCTTGCGTGCCGCCCCTTGCGTTCCGTTTCGCGCCAACCGTCTTTTTGTGCCATTCGATTATGGAACACTCAAATTGAAACGATAATGTTGAGATTAAAATATTTATTTTAGGAACTGTAATCAGAAAGGTTTGAAATGAGAAAGAATTGGTTTAAAAAAGTTAAGTGTTCGACTTTAATAATACCTCCTTACCATCAATGATGCCCGGGTAAATTAGTGAATGTACAGCTGCTAAATAGGAACATATCTATCTAAATAAATAATTAATAGTATCGAAATTCTGTTGACTTCTGATATTCCGGTACTTATATTTAAAAAAAATATAGTATAGAGTGAAGAGGTATTTTCTAGACAGGCATACTATCTTAGGTCATAATGCCAGATTCTTCTCGAGATGGCTGTAATTTTGCGTATCTGGCAATAGAGTCATTAACTTTCATAAGTGCCTCTTAGAGGCCCATGTGAATAAACAATTTTGATTCTGTCAATCATTTAAAAAAAACTAACAATTTATATCACACTAGCTGTCCCGGCGACCTTCGTTCCGCCTAACAGTCAATGAATGTGCATGTTTAGGAAGCCATACCCGGCATACTTTGCCACGTGACTATATTATTACCTCCTTCATTGTTATGTTTGCCTAGTACTTTACCAAATCTGAGTGACGTATGAGAGAATGATTTTTATACACCTATTTAATAAGAAAATTTAAAAAACATGTGGCGTTCCTAAAAAGTATCCTATGTTCTTCTCCTGGCTCTAAACTACCTCCCTGCCAATTTTCAGCTAAATCGGTTCAGCCGTTCTTGAGTTATAAGTGGAGTAACTAACACGACTTTCTTTTATATATATAAGATGTATACAACAATGTAGATAGTTTATTTTAAATCACTCTAAACTTTACTCAGTCTAAGTCTCAGTCAGCGCCTCTAAGAAGTAATATTTTAATTGGGGCGATTGTTTTCTTATTACAAGCTTTTATTTTTTATTTTTTCACCTGTCCAGATGTTTGTCATCAAATCTTGCAAATTAAATTTGACCCACTTCCCGGTTACCAATTGAACTGAAATTTTGCATTCATGTGTAAATCGCGTGACAATGCAATATTATGATGACATAGTGCTGATCTGATGATTAAGCTGGAAGGTGGCCAATGGAACTTCGCAATGAAACAACACAACCTCATCGAGTTTGGGCTCATTTGAATCGTCTTGACGAGTAGTTTGGCTTTCAATGGTAACCAGGTTCTGATGGAGCTGGAAGGTGGTCATAGGAACTCTGTAATGAAACGACGCAACCCCATCGAGTTTCGGTTCGTTTGATTCGTTTTGACGAGTTCTCTGATTATATAACTTTTAGTCCTCTTTATTTACTACTTGTAAAAGCTTGATTACCAAAAACTTTTAAAAGTTTGACTTGTTTTTACTCCGTAAATCTTAAGTTTAATTCTTGGCAGGAGCACAATTTTACTTCCCAAAGCTTTGTTAAGGTGATGTGTGTTTAATGTAACTGTTCCGTAAGTTATTCTAGGTCTAACGAGTATCGTCCTCGACCCTGTTATCACTTACCTAAAGTGAGATAGTGATAATATGATAATGTATATGAGATAGTGATAATATGATAATGAGATAGTGATAATATGATAATAGTGAGATAGTGATAGTGATAATATGAGAAAGTGATAATGAGATATATGAGATAGTGATAATGAGATATATGAGATAGTGATAATAGATATATGAGATAGTGGAAAATAAATATAACTGTTCCGTAAGTTATTCTAAGTCTAACGAGTATCTCGTCCTCGACCCTATTATCACTTACCTAAAGTGAGTAAAAAAATGAGACCTTAAAATACAATGTGGACTACTTTAATCCTGATTAATGCAGGTATGTTGTATTTCAACAATTGTAAAAACAATGTAAGTAATTCAGCAACCTTTCGTGATAAAGAAACTTGTTCCAAAATGCGCGGGTACCAAAAACCGGCAAATGAAATGGCATATGATTACAGTAACTACACTGTTGTATTACTTTTGGCATTTTGGTGTGCTCCAAAGTGCTCATTTTGACATAACATGAAGTATTTGTTGTACCGTAATACTTGCCGTTTAAAGCAAATCAAATTATAAATAATGAAAGGACGATTGCTTTTTGTTTAAGGAAACTTTATATTTTAGCCGACTACGGTGAAAAATGGCGGCAAAAATGTTATGATTTATTAATCAATAATATATATGTTACTCGCGTGTAAAAGTTTAAAGCAAGAAGAAATATTACTTGTAGATCTCTTATTACTTTTTTTTATAACAATTCTAATTTCTCACTTTCATACTCACAGCTCCACACTAAGTTGATGACTTGTGCCGTGGGTGCCGGAAACATACACATCACATACACGATCACATCCAGATCCAGAAACACAAATTTTCCTTGGGAGAAAACTTGAGTTCCCGCCGGGAATCGAACCCGATAGCCGTTACGGCTTAGAAGACGAACCAAAAGAAACCACTAAGCTAACGGGCAGTTTATGTCAATTTATTTTATTAATAATCAAAAAATGATACAATAACATCTTTTACCGCATCGGTGAGATGGTGGTTGCCTATCATGTATAAAAAAAACCTTAAACCTTTTTGAAAATAATCGGTATAAATATATAGATTTTGTGCAAAAATGAAATCATAAATACGTACATTAGTATTTAGAAATAAAGATTGATACATATAATAGAATGTAATTTTTTAAATCTGGCTAATAATATATTTTCTTCGTAAGAAAACGTAAATTATAATTAGGGAAATATAGAAACACTCAGTGAAATAATTTAAACGCAAGCATAGCTTAAAATACTAACTTCACCGTTTTATCTTCGGAACTCTTGATTAGTTAAAATTATTTGATAAGCATTATTGAGGATTACTCAAAAATGGGACATGGGAAGCACCAGCTTACAAAAAAAAAAAACATTAAAATCGAGTCACCCAGAAAAAGTTATGTAAGGTAAACCAACATAAAAAACAATTGAATTGAAATCTGCTCCTTTATTTGAAGCATGCCAAAACGCATGGTCTTATACATACGCATAAATAAGTGGTAGCCCAGAAAAAAAATTTTTAGAGTATAGGTATTCTCTAAAAAACATACAAAAAAAATTCTGCCTTTCTCACAAGTATATAAAAGAAGAACATAAAACTACGTTCCTTGATTAACCACAACAAAAAGTATATAAACTGCTCAATTAAAACTAGCAATTTAGACTTTTTCTGTTTATAAATAAAATGAAATATACCGCTTATACTTGCAATAAGCCTAAATTCTTGACAAATAAGCTTATATCATAAATAAGTCGCGTAGCATTTTTATCGTGTTTCGAATAGGCAATAACTTTATCAATGTTTATAACATGCGGATATGTATAATGTATGTGGGTAAAGTTTTAGGAAATAAAACATGGTGAGTGTGCTTAGGAATTTCATGATATACTCGTAATTCCTCCATTCCCTCTTACTATCTAACAACAAGACAAACTGGCAAACGGGATTTTGCCGCGAAAGTGAAAAAATGGCGTTGTTGATTTAGTATAATTTTCCAAAACCTGGGATTCTTCTAGTGTTAGTGCAATAATGGTGGATTATTAACCGTTAGTACTTAGTAAACGTGCATAAGTGTAGGCAAATGATACCAAGTTGAAATACGTGATTTTCGCATTCGCTCTTAAACTCCAATAGAAGTTCTAGTAAAGTTTCTACCACTTTACTAGGACCTGACTTGAGCTTAACTCTTTTAATTGACTTTGACTGTGACTTGTGACTAGGTCTTTTAATATGAAATACACTTGAAATATATTATAACTTGACACTGGCTAATCGCACAAGATAGCGAAGCCAAAATTAAAAGAAAAAAAAACTGGCAAACGTCATCGATTTATGGTTGACATTCGAGTTCGCTCGGAACGTTTCGCTTCTAATCATCCGTACAGCTAAAAGTGGACCCCATTGCCGGCAACTTTGTTCCCTGAACGGTATAATCTGGATGTCTTCAAGTCTAGAGAGAATATGTACCTTCAGGGCAAGCATGTTCCATTTTCGGCCGCATCGTAACTTTTTGTCAGGTGAGATGATGGTCTTGCCTATCCAGCATAAAAAAAGGTTTAACGTTTCGACGACGGCATTGAAATTGTGTGAAGAAAAGACATCAACGCGTTTTTACGCAATGGAAATGTGCATTTTTAGTATGGTTTTAATTTATTGTTTATCACATTCACTTATCAAATTTATTATATTTTGAAGTTGATTTAAAATTCGAGTGGTTCGAACAATTTTGAACGCGGCCATTTTAGAATCCCGGCTTCCGTCAACGAAATTGACTTCAAAAATGTGTGATTCGACGTCATGAATCAGCCTAGTCAGTAGGTCTATTCTGGTCGTCAAATACGATTGTTCGAATTGATACTACGTCGATACGACAGTCGATTGGTTGAAATTACAGTGGATTCGATGTTCATAACAATAGAAAATCGTTTGATTTCGACTTCCGTCGTCTACGACGTCGTGTTGCTATTTTGAATTTAACATGCATTTTATCGCTCTTTATTCCTAATTCCTCATTAAAAAGCATTTAACCCGGCGAGCGTAAGGTTGGGTGTAATACACCCGAGGTATCTGATATTCGTCGATATTTTGAATTTGGTGCGCTGAATGAAGCTGTGCGTTTGAGTAGCTGCGCAGGGATAGGTGAGGAAGCGTTGAGTGACACCACTTAGTCAGCCGTCGCGCGTTGCGGAAGTTAGACGGTGACAAATTGGTTGGCGGGTGAGTTTGACCCACCTAGCGCTCGGTGTTACTAATTTGAACACGTAAAATTTTACTCTTTTTTACTTTATTTTAGTTTGATTATAATTTCGGACTAAACATTCAACATGTCGTATCTAGGGTATCAAAGAAAATTATTGGAGCTCTGGAATAGTGTTGAGGCGGACTCATCGGGAGATTTGGATAGTGAGATAGAAGTTGACTATATAAGTACAAGAAGCTGTGAAAGCGACATTTGTGGACCATTTCAGAGGAACTCCCTAATAAGATACCCAGTCCAATCAGGTGATGTGCAATATACTCATCTAAAAAGGTTCGCAAAACAAAACACATGCATGGAACACTCCATTTTCACATGTGAAGAATGCGCACGATCTCAAGATAAATAACAAAGGTCTGACTAGTTATATAAGATGAAACATATTCTTATTCAATTCATCATAGATAAACCTATAAAAATGTTCAAGTTTTCATTAAATTTATTTAGTTTCAAATGAAAAGAGGTCAATTAAAGGCTTAAATGAAAAATATGTACCAAAAATGTTGATTATAATTAAAAAAGCTAAATAACTTAAAAAAATTGTTTTATTTCAAAATTTTACTTACTAATATATAAAAAGTAGACTAAATAAACATAATATTTAATAAAAGTTCGTAATAAATAATAAACTAATAGATTTGCTTCAGTAACCATGTCGGGTTCAAAAAACCCAACCTTACGCTCGGTGTTACAAATTTGAACCTTACTCACGCCGGGTTAAATAAGAAAAAATATTACAGGTGAAATTCTATAGCTATAAAGATTAAAAAAAAAAACCTTTATTTTAATCTCATGTTTATTCCAAATTAAAACTACTCGTTCTAAATTAAAACTATAAACTAAGTTACATAACTTAGGCCTCTTCAAGTCAAGAGTGAACAGGTACCTCCTAGGCAAGCATGTCCCACCGTCGACCACATCGTCGCTTTCCATCAGGTGAGATAGCGGTCAAATGCTAGCCTATTTGTCATAAAAAAAAAACTAAATGTAACGCAGTGGTGACCCAAATGTGTGGTCTCGTTCTCAAAACCTATCACGTGTCTAAAGTTTCAGTGAATAAGTTTAGTGTAGCCGTTTACAAGCATTGACCACTATCTCACCTGATGGAAAGTGAAGATGCGGCCGAAGATGTAACATGCATGCCTAGAAGATACCTATTCACTCTAGAATTGAAGACATCCAGGTTGTACCGTGAACGGTGCAACCTGGAACTCATTGCCTGCGTCTTTGTTTCCTGAAGGAAACAAAGACGCAGGCAATGAGTTCCACTCCCTCGCTATACGGATGATAAACGTAAAAAACTTTCATTATATTATTATTACTTATTTATTGCCCGGACCTTTGTAAGGTATTAGCGGAGCCGTATTCAACGCTAAGGGGCCCTTTGGTATAATTACATTTTAATGATAACATATCAGGCATGTTCAAACATACGACGGACATCTCTTATGTTAGAAGTTGACGCTGTTTTATGCTTGCAAACGCCTTAACAATAATTATAAATATAATAAACTATGGACTGGGGGATAGATGATATTGGATTGACAATAACTGTGACTTATGCGAGTAAAAATTTAGAGTATTGCATTGTATATTTAATGGTTTATAAAATGTCTGAATTATGGCATGGAACTACGGCACCTGCCAATTCCGCCTCATATAAAAATATGTTATATTATATTATTATTAATTTATTTAATTATATTATAGCTTATATTATTTGCCTATGAAGCTTAAAAATAGAAACATCTGTTGCCAAGTTTCGACACTGCATTCTGGCAGTTATCTCTTAAAGTCAGTCATATTTCGGCGTGCTTATCACTCTTGAATTACTTAAATTACTAACAGCTGATATAGAAACCGCTTACCTATCGCAGATAAAAAAGAGATCTGCAACTAAAATGTATGTTAAAATACAAATATAAAAGGATTTCAATAGATTATGACCGAAAACTGTTTTATGGCCGCTTTAATTAATACTTGGCTGATTAATTAAATGTGATCTCATTTCGTTGGGGTTTTCCGTTAAAAAACATAGTCATTATGTTTTATACGATATTATAATGACTAATGCATTTCTTATCCGTGATAATATGTTTTAAATCTTTTTAATAAAGTAAAGCTTCGATAGTTATAAGTTAGTCATAAATCTCTTAACGGTGTGCGATACATAATTAAATCTTAACATAAATAAGAAGAGATGTAGTTTTTTTGTCGTAGCATGTAAATAAAATATATTAAGGATTTATACGATTTTACTCACGTTTGTTTGCTCGCAAATTGGTCTCGTAACAATGCGAGCAAACAACCGTGAGTGAAGCCGTATAAATCCTTAATACATATAACACTTACGAATCTTTCAATCAAGTAAATAAATATTTGCAAAATTAATATTTCAGGGTAATGCTACGGTAATTTATTAGATTATTCATTATAATATATTATTATAAAGATATATCTTTATATTAAAAGTAAAAAGAAATTAGATTTAACAATCATACCTGAATATTATTTTAGTCTCTTGCCTTGTATTTAATAAATTGTATTTCTTTTTAATTTCTCCTCAAAGAAAATTTGTGTTTCTTGTTTTGATTGTGACTGTATGTGTGATGTGAATGTTTCCGGCATCCACGACTCAAGTCATCGAACTCAGTGTTGGGTGTGAGTGTGAGAGCGTTTAAAAACAAAAAGAACTTCATTAACGCGGGTGAAGCTGTGGGGACCTACTATAGTCTTAAACGTCACTCTTACTCTTGACAGATAACTTATCCATGTTAAAATATATTTAAAGTCATTAAGTAAAGTAGTTATAACATATATATAACTTAAACATCGAATATAAAAATCAAATCAAATTTGATCATTCACATGGGCTGCAAAGAGGCACTCATGATAGTTAATGACTCTACTGCCAGATTCGCAAAATTACAGCCAACTTGAGAAGAACCTGGCAAGTAACTCGGCGGCGCATTCTATTCATTCATTTCATAAAAATCATCCTTAAACAGTTATGTATTATAACTATATTATACTAAAATAAATTATACTTGTTATTGTAAGTAGCTTTCATCTGACACCTTTCATCAGTAGAGGGTTACGGAACCACCACGCTTCAACGATCAGGTGAACAGGTTGTAACAAAAGCCCTTGTTGTGTATTTGTGTGTGTGTATGTAGATTCCGTGGACTGATCTGTGTGGAAATTATTTCTTGTATTCTAGACAATCTGGTATTATTACTTCATTGATAGTGACCAGTGGGATTACATTTGAATGTATTTTTTTATTTGAACTGCTGTTTGGCTTAACTGGGTGGTGTAGCAGGGGTAGCGGGTTCGATTACCGACTGAAACACAAAATTTCTCACCAAGGAAAATTTGTGTTTCTGGTTCTGGTTGTAATTGTGTGGTCTGGTTGTTTCCGGCACCCATGACGCAAGTCATCTAACTTAGTGTGAGGCTTTGAGTGTGAAAGCGTTTTTATTTATGTATGACCCATCAATTTAATAAACGAAATTCACTGAATCACTGACTCGATATAATTTCGAAACTAGTTGAAAGCTGAAATTTGGCAGGATGATACTTTATGACGTCATTGTGAAAAGATTTCTCACTGGAATGAAGCTGAGGAACATACATACGATATTTATATACATATAATTCGTACGTGTGTATATATGTGAGTGAATTCATATGGAACAAGTATTTAATATGGGATTTATCAAGAAGAGCGTAAATTAATACTGACCGAGTTTACTGTCGCTTTTCATCCGATGATATTGTGGTCAAACTCAAGCTAAATTGCAGATTAAAAAAAACATTCGTTTCTATGATAATATTCACTCAAACTTCTACGGCTCTTCTTATAATTCCACGAGTATCAAAATATAATATGCTCAATATAAACAAGAGTTAAATAGAGATAATTCAAACGCAAGCAAAGCTTCAAAATCCGCTGTCTCTGGAACCCTTGATCAGATCGTAACAATTTTAATATGGTACCTTGACTATTTATCGAGAGCCTGCGTATTCCAGGTCTAGTGTGTTTACCAGCTTCGATCACATCGTCACTTACCATCAGGTGAGATAGTGGTCAAACACTAACCTGTCACAAATAAAAAAGAAAAAAAAATGTATCACCCTTTCAAATAAAAAAAGAATTATCCCAATTAGTCCAGCTGTCTTCTTGTAATCACGTAACAAACATACAAAACAAATCATACAAGCGAACCTCCTGAAGTCGGTTTAAAAGGTAGGTTGCAAAATGCAGCTTCTCATAAAATACCAACACCTGCATTCCCATCGTCAAGGGACTGTTTTACTTTTTATGGACATAAGTTAATTTGATTTGTTTTATTGTTGACGGTTACCCTAGGATTTTCTGTTTATAGTTGTAATTATTAAACAGTTTTTATGTATAACTTTACGGTTATTGCTAGACAAATAATCAGTTTTAACCTACTTCCCGCTTGATATAAAATTGACACTCAAGGCGATGGTTTAAAATCGAAGTACATATGGTTGACAAAATAAACATTGCAAATGATGAGTATTACCAACTGGATCCTAAGTGTCCTGATCCGGGTGCCCGGAACTATTTTTGATGTTTTTTTTAAATAATTACTACGAAATGTATTCTATTTTTTGACCCTCGACGCAAAAATGCGTTGTTATAAGTTTAAAGTGTGTATGACGGTGTATCTATATTACAAAAGAGCGGTATTATAATTTACCAGCTGTAGGTACCCGGCATGCGTTGCAATGCCACGTTTAGAAAAAGTATTTTACCTCTTTCACATTTATGGTCGCCTAGTACTTTAATCTTTAATACCAAACTCCTTTTGAATTTTGTTCATACATAAATATTAAAATCACGATTATAAAATGGGGGTTGGGGTAGGAGGGTTAAAATACTTGACGACCATTTCTCATACCTACCAAATATACAAAAAAATATTAATTATAATTAAACACGCATTATTGACGAAAACTCAAAAACTACTGCTCAGATCTTGATCAAATTTAAATGGGACCAAATGGAAAATAGCTTTCAAACAAAAGAATATTCAAAATTGGTTCACGTGGAAAGAAGTTATTAGGTACCTAACACAAATAAAAAATACATTCGAATGAGGTAACTGCCTCTTTTTTGGGAAGTCGGTAGAAAATCGGTCGAACCGTTTCAGAGGAGTTCGACTACAAACACCGTGACACGGGATTTTCTATATTACATTTTGTTTATTGCAAATAACAAGTGTTATAAAGGTTAAAGTTTATATATCTGTATCGCAAAAAGAGGGGTTTTATAAGTTAAACATGTGTATCAGTCTATCTATGACATCGTAGCTTCTAAACGGTTTAACGCATCATCACTTTCCATCAGGTGAGGTAGTGGTCAAATACTTGACTATTGCACATTAAAAAAAAAAAGACCGATTATAAATTATTTGTATTTAAAGGTGATAAAAACATAATAACGGTTTCACATTCACAGCTCCACACTAAGTTCAAAGACTTGTGTAGTGGGTGCCGGAAACATTCATATCACACACAATCACAACCAGCAGGCCTACCAAAAACTTTTTAAGCCTGCCAAGTTTCCGGCAGATCATTTATTGGATCGATATTTTTTCTTGCTAAAATCTGTACTTACCACGAATATACAATTGCTGAACTGTTTTAACCTGCTGTAAAACAAAGCAATGTATCTAATCTAATGCAAATTTTAGCAGGATAAATATCAAATCAAATCCTTTAATTCGCATGGGCCTCAAAGAGGCAGTCATGAAACTTAATGATTCTACTGCCAGATTCGCAAAATTGCAGCCTATAGATTCAATAAACGAACTGCCCGGAACGTGGCCGGTATAAAAAGTTCATGGTAGGCCTGCTGAAACAGAAACACATGTTTTCAATGGGGAGAAATGGTCGAAAGTGTTCGGTATGTTTGCAATGGTTCGGTGCAACCGTTTTTTAGGTAGATCGTCGGAGATATTAAAAAAAAAAATGTAACTTTTTGCTGTTGCCTGAGTATGGCTAATCATACCCAGATAATATTGTTTATGTTACTAGATGCAAATAATGCAAAGAATATCTTGTATAACAATATTAATTGATGGTCAATACTATAGGATCAATAGAAATGAAAGTTATTTATTGAAACTACATAAAAACTTATTAGTTTAAAACTTATTTATCAAAAACGTTACCTTATAATTAAATTTATTAAAAGCACCAACTTGTAAATGATAAACACTTGACTTCTTTATTTATAGGTATTTATAACTTTATATGTAAGTGGTGATATGTATCGTTTTTAATACGTATAAAATAATATTTTTTTGTAACCTATAATCTTTTGTTTATACCCAATTGCGTTATTATTACTTGAAGTAATTTTTAGAACTCTTTGTAGCATCCCATTTTGCAAACTCTTCAGGCATATAACTTTTAACTTGTGCCATCTTGTAAACAACCAATACTGATAATTTCGGTTATAAGTAGCGATAATTATAATTTGATGTGTAGAAACAAATAAGTTTTATAACCTACTAGCCGTGCCTCGTGGCTTTGCCCGCTAATATCAAGTTAAAAAGACGCCTATATAATATACTCCTATGGTATAAGCTATGTATATTCCAAATTTCATCCAAATCCGTTCAGCCGTTAAAGCGTGAGGAAGGAAGAAACTTACTTACACACACAAACTTTCGGATTTATAATATTAGTATGATCGTTGATTATACTTGTTACATTTTTATTAGAAATATAAATATACTTTATTGCTCTGAACTGTGTACATAATAGGTCTTAAATTAAAAAAAAGCGTCTCAACAGCCTGTCCATTTCGAACATGCAATAGTTTACAAGATCAAGTGTACATATATATTATTATAATTGTCTAACTCCTATTAGCGCCTAATTTCGCAAACAGACAAAACAAAACGCATAACTTTTTAAGAGTATAAATAATAATTTTATTTAACAAAAGTTTTATTCAAAATAAATTTCATAAAGTGACGCGATTATTAAGTTGTTTGTTTCATGTATACTTACGAGTAATTACTTAAGTATATTGTAAACATAAAAGAAATCGTTGATAAATCTCAAACGTCTTTATAAAGCCAGCTGAGCATGTAAATTAATTATTTATCGTAAAGATAAAGTACCTCAATCAATTCCCTGGCGAGAAAAGCAGGTGCACATACCTTGTACTCCGGCGAAATAAATTACTCTTGCTTACACTTCACAAATAGTTTCATCATTAACAGCACAGGCACAGTTCAACACACGCTCACTTGCACACCATTTGTTTTAATAAAAAATATAGATTCATACTAGTTCACTTTCGATAGTTACTGAAAACACATAAAAGTTAAAGGTTAAAGTTATACTTTACCGTTTTAGTCCGACATCCCTAAAAAACAACGGATCGCCACCCCGCGTTTTCTGTTTACGCGCATCTCAAAACGCCGATGTGTGCGTAACAACCTGACTATAAGCTTGCGTCTACGCAACTGAAATCACCTTGCAAGGCCCACTATACACCTCTCTCTCTAAACGTGTGTCTGTCTCTTTCTAGCGGGCATTGTGCTCGGCCAGGGGACCGGCTTACACCACTTGACAATAAATTACGTATAGGAATCTAATCAGTATTATAGACGTGTGATTTTTTTTTAATCTGACCGCTCTTCTGATGGCTGCGGACAATGATCGGTGGTCGTATAGCAGCAATTACGGTGAAAACGTCTTGACATAGTTAATATGGTGTTAGTGGAAAAGTTGGAGCTTAAAGCGTAACGGAGTTTGTGAGTGCGAAACCGGTGGGTTATTTTTAACCGACTTCAAAAAAGAGGTTGTCAATTCGACTGTATGTTTTTTTTGTTCGTATGTAACGAGATCAGTCCTCAGTTAAGAATCGATTTTGTTATACTTTCATTTGTTTGGTAGATCATAATTCAGAGGTGGTCCCATATAAATTTTATCGAAATCGATTAAGCCAAAACCAAAGTATAAGCGTTGAAGTGTTTTTTTAAGCTTTGCTTGCGTTTAAATTATTTATCTTTCTAGCGTTATGAAAATCTTTGTTTATAGTGTCGTGTGTTTCGTTTTATAAAAATATTATAACTACCGAAATAAAACGGTATAAAAATGCTTTTACCTTTTCAACACTATCACAAACATAAAACAAATACATATCCAGTATTTACCAGTTAATTATGCAATAACAGCTCCTCCCTGCGCAGGCGCATCTCATTGCGCATTCAACACGTACAATTCTCTCGCTTAGCGTGTACAAACAAAATGGGAGTGTAGACAAAGTGGAGGTCAGGGCTTGTATCCAAATCTGGGTGATCTGTTCGTTCGCATAATTTTACATGTCATAATCATCACATGTCATAAAGTTATTCTGCATATTTCAAGCTCAACGGATTTTTTTTTATATAAATTGACATAATTTTATTATTTGTACATGCATGTGTTGTATGTATAACATGTAATATTTTATAATAATATGGTATATTTTCACGTGTATGTATATTTATAATTTGCATACTATATTTTGTTTTTAATCACCGTTTTAAACTTTTATGAACGTAGAACGACATCCTATTTACATTGCGCTATTCCTCTGCATCCAAAGGTTATCTGAAAGAGATGTTCTTTTTTATATTAAGGTGACCAATTATGACTATATCTATCTATCTATTTAACATCACAGGATGGCGAGCGCAGTGTATAGCCACGTAGGATTTTAAACTGTTAAAGTTCAAACTTGGGAGTATCATCGAATTATAAAGAGCAAGCTTGACACTTACCGTAACCTAAGTAACACATCTAAGCAGTATAACGATCGCCTTAAAGCATTTCTGTGTCGTTTTGGCATTTTGAGTTCTATAGTAGCATTATAAACGTTTATACGGCTACTGTAATGCTAATTTGGGTACAAATTATACGGCGTTAGATCCTAAATAAAAATTTGTATACATCATTACTATGGGGAGTAATAAAATTTGCACTCCTTGACTAATAAACCCTAACAACAGTTGTTACCAAAGTGGGTAAAGTGGTAATCTCAAAGCAAACATTTACTATGAATTTGGAAGTTCAGTATCTCTGTTACCTACTTTTCGTCGACACGGTCTATAGTATTTGTCATACATCTAAACAATGACATGGCAGTGACTAAGTTATTAGAACCTGTTTACTCTCTGGCTAATGTCTAGACAGATAGATAGCAATAGGTATACTTATATTTTGTTGTTTTGTACTAAATAGCTGACACCGCATGCTCAAGCTCAGTACCAGGGGGTAGTGTTGCCATCACGTCGTCGAAATTGAATGGAAAATTTGAAAAGCGTTGTAAATAATGTATTTTTTATGAGTTTTACATTTTACAAGGAGTTTTTCAACGTGGCTCCTCCTCCTACGATTATAGAAAACTATCAGTGCCCCGCTGCTTTGCCTGCGTTAATTAAGTTAAAAAGTAGCGTATGTGTTAGTAACTAAACTATCAAAATTTGATCAAAATAGTTTAATTCGTTACGGATGTACATAGTGACAAACATTCACACAGACTCACACACAAACTGTCACGATTTCGCACTCACATCCCCACACAAAGTTCGATGACTTGTGTTGTGGGTGCTGAAAATATTCACATCACACACACAATCACAACCAGAACCAGAACCATAAAATTTCCTTGGGGGAAAACTTGTGTTCCCACCGGGAATCGAACCCAATAATTAGAAGGCGAACGCTACTCAACTAAGCCAAGAACAGTTCATATTTTATAGGAAGGATCTACTTCTAAAATTTTCGACCTTCGAGAATATACAGATACACTGTTTCCGGCACCCACGACACAAGTCATTGAACTTAGTGTGGGGCTGTGAGTGTGAAAGCGTTTATACAGATACACTGACTGAAAATCAACGCATAGTCTATACCAGTGAATTTAGAAGTTGTTTTGTTCAGAAAATCCATGTTATAATTTAATTTCATTTAAAAGGCAATAGATGACCTCCTTTTGTCCTCAAATCTTCTTTATATATAAATCAATTGTCGTGTGTTAGTTTCGCAAAAATATAAAATGACTAGACTGATTTGTTTTTTATTTTATTTTATTCGCTGTAATACTGGTGTTATTCAGGAAAAAATATTAGTAGGAAAACCCAAAGGAACAATTGAAAAAAGTCTAAATTGGTAATTTGGTTTGGGAATTGCTACTTTGGATTATTAAAAAAAAATGGTAAGATACGAAGTTCAGTTCAGCAGTTCTAGTTTTATTACAAAAAAAGACAGATCACCAGTGTAAAAAATATCTTCAATGTTTATAAATTATAGAATGTAATTCAATATTATTTACTTATTTTGAAATCGACTATTTGAGTTACACACTAGTTATGTAAGTCATGTATATAAACATTTTTTTTCACGAAACGGAGCATTTTCCAATCAGAAAAAGCAAATGTCCAATTTGTTCACGTTTAAACAAACGTACACTAACAAGAAGAATATTATAATTTGTAACACAAGAGCTGTGATACAAAAACTGGACTTTACCAATTGGTAGAATGTGGTAGTGACGAGACATCGACACGGATGGGATACGGATGACTTCAGAGATTATTTGTCCGTAAGACACGTGGGTTGTACGAAAAGAAAATTTAAAATATATATGTTCTACACAAAGTAACTTAGTTACACTTACTTTAAGATAGATTTCGTTTTTTGCAGTATTTAAAAATTATATCATAAGATTATCATATGTATAGAAAAAGAGAGACAATAAAACAAATAGTTATCACGACAAAGGCTTGCCTAGTGTGAAGGCCATAGATGTATATTATTATATCCTCGGTCTGTAAAGTATCATCAGTGATTAACGAAATTTATAATTATTGTGCATAAACGAATTGATAGAATCACTAACCGCTGCAAATTTGAACATTTTGTAGTCCGCCGTAAACAATTTAAAATAATTACGTAATTAAATCAAAAGTAAGTTTATTTATAGTGTTAGTAAGGTCTATGAAACAACCTTTTGCATTTTTTATTACTTAAAAAATGTAAGCGTTGTTATTGTCAAATAGTTTTTTTTTTTTAGTTTTGTATTATTGAGATATTTTTCTCTGTTTCAGTTTGACCAAAAATGCTTTCATATATCCGGATGTTCTCTTTTTTAAGTTGCAATTCCCAACCGATTCTCATGATATTGTGTGAGCAAATTAGATAATTATATGGATTTTTAACGTCGCGACGATTCAATTTTGAAAAATAATTCGAAATAGCGGAGTTACGTAACTCCATAAATGCTTTAAAATATATTTCAGGTCTTCAATTCACAGAGCTACTAGAAATTGATATGTCAATTAAACATACGAAATAAAGGATATAAATTATTTCCGGATAATAGTTTATGATTACTCGCATCACTAGTAGGCTCTTGACTCCCTCCTCATGCGGTCAACGCGTCGTTACAACAATGTTTTGCCCTGTTAGTAAACGAGCATTTTAATGTCAATAAAGGCAAATACGGATACTTGTTTACTGTTAACACCGGATCGGTTGCTTCCCTACAAATCACTTGGAAAAAGGGGATAGTACCATATTTGTTTTCGCGTTTGTTTAGTTCGACGTGCTAAATTAATAATTGGCTTAGTTGGGTGGGCGTTGGCCTCATAAACAGGAGTATCGGGTTCGATTCCCGGCGGGAACACAAGTTTTCTCCCCAAGGAAAATTTGTGTTTCTGGTTCTGGTTGTGATTGTGTGTGTGATTGAATTCGGTACCCACGACACAAGTCATCGAACTCAGTGTGAGGCTGTGAATTTAAAAGTGTTTACGTTTATGTTAGGTTTAATTATCAATCTCATTCTGCTAGGTAAATTTGTGCTCCCGGTTCTGTTTGTTATTGTGTGTGAGTATTCAAGTGTGAATGTTTCCGGCACCCACGAGACAAGCCATTGAAATTAGTGTGGGGCTGTGAAATTGAAAGTTTTGTCATGTTTTAGGACAATAATAATTCACATTTAGTGAGGAGCTGAAGTATTGTGTAAGCTTTTATTAATAAAAATCATACAACATGTCTATGCTGCTAACTATTCAGGATTCCAGTCAGTATCCAACCTTGAGTGCAGCAAACGTGTCATTTTGAAACTTATAACCGGCTATATAGAGCCGGTTTTAAGTTTCAGTATATTGAATGCATACATTATGATCAGATGGGAACAACAGTTATGATCAGTTAATGTGTAAATCTGATACTATGATACCGTTGGGAAGTAGCCCACAAAACTTCACGTCTGTGCTGTTGACCGCTGAAGAGTTCCTTTATCCGGAGCTAATCTTGGAAGTCGATTCAGGCCATGCTTACTATAAAAATACTTTGTCATCAGGACTAAACCACCACGTAATACTTAACTTCATAGTATAAAAGGAAGTGGTTCTAATTCGGCCTGCAAGATTTTACCTAAACCATCATCATAATATTACAAACATTGCAAGTTAAAAGCTTGTAAAAATGTTCCTGTCATATTTTGTTTTATTTCCCTCCAGCAAATGAAAACCTAACAGTAGGTGGTCCATAAACTATTGGTTTATAATCTCCACGTACGATACGATCGTTTTAATTGCCCACCGTCCGTAATTTGGAGTAATTGTGATTTCATTGATTTATTCGAACCGTTCGGGGTTATACAATCTTTGGCAGTAGGTCGACTTTGTACAAATATGTTTCCCGACTGTAAAGATATGAAGATCTGTGTATAATATCAAGAAATATTATATGTTTATTAGTTTCTTTAGTTGGCTTAAAATTTAATCTTTGCAAAGATGAAAAATCCTTTTATTATTATCAAAGTGGTAAGAATACATCAATATAATTACAAATACAAACGTTTGATGTTTGTTTGTTTCTTAGCTAATGCCAAATCGTTAGTTTTTAATAAAATTTTGAAAATAGATTGTTCTACTGTACATGTTATCAGATAATGTACTAATACTACATGTAAATGTAAAATTAGTTAGGTCCCTATATCTCTACCTTTTTTATTTATCGTTATTCAAAACTCGCATAGTTTTGTTGTCGTTTCTTGTGATTTGAATGAGTAATCATTCTACAGACTTAAAACGTGAACTTTCTTTTATTAGTAATTGATAAATTGACGTTTAAGTTTCAGTTAGCTGATTTACTGTTTATATATATGTATGGTATGGTCAGTGGGCCGGCTACAGTAATTTCATTGTTCCGAACCTACCGATAACGGTAAATAAGCAGGTTGCGCGAAAGTGTTGCAAAAATATGAATGAGCTTGCTGTTAATTCCGGTTTATACTATAAAATAAATTATGTAATAGACGGCCTCTTTGCTTCAACTATATCATATACACATACTTATATAGTTTTTTGGGGTAGAAATTTTGAGTCCATGGGGACCCAAACACACGAATTGTGTGCACACTACATTTTTTAAAGATTTATCGTTCGACGTTTGGTCGAGGCGACAAGTGATCAGAAGGCTGGCTTTTAATTAGCACAAAAAAATTACCTAGCTTCAACGTGAAAACGCAGCCAGTATTCTGGGCACTTTTACTACCGACTTGACATTTTTTTTTATATTTTACCTCATAACTTCTTTTCACGTGAACCGATTTTTTTTTTTGTTTGATATATGTTTTCCAATTGGCACCATTTAAATTTGATCAATATCTAATCAGTAGTCCTTGAAATATCGTAACTAATGCGTGTTTAGTACATCTAATTTGATCAAAGTTCCGAAGATAAAGCGGTGAATTCGGTTTTTTTAAGCTTTGCTTGCGTTTAATTATACTTCGGCAAGTGGTTTACAATATTTTTGAGTGCTATTTGTTTTACTTCCCATTTATAGTCTTAAATTTGTATAATATTATTAATTAGAAACAGCTATACACACACATACACTATATTGTCTACTATAACTATGAAATTATGATAAAAAAAATATTTGGCATTGCAATCTTTATGCATTAAGCCAATGCTTAATATTTACACATTTCATAATAGAAGTCCTAGTCACAGTGCTTCACCCGCGTTCATAGTGTTAATAATTGAAACGTAAGCAAAGCTTAAAAAAACCGACTTCAACGCTTATAATTTGATTTTGGCTTGATTGATTTCGATAAAATTTATATGGGACCACCTCTGAAGTATAATCTACCAAAAAAAAAACGTATTTTGAGAATCGGTCCACAAATGGGGGAGAAATCGGTGAACATACATAAAAAAAAAGTTACATACAGTCGAACATAATACCTCGTCCTTTTTAGAAGACGGTAAAAAAGTAGCCTATGTGTTTTATCATAACATAAATTATTTACATTCTAAATTTCATCAAAATCGGTTCATTCGTTACGGAGATACGTGGTAACAAACATTCACACACACACACAAACTTTCACATTTACAATATTAGTATATGAAATTATTATTTGAAAAACTTAACAATACGTTCTTATCACTTTTGTAAATCAAAAATATCAGAAGCTATTTTCAGCGCTTATTAAAACGTCAACAAAGTTATATCCAACTTAAATGCCACAAACGACATTTTTATTGGTAAAATTTTACATTCACGATAACAAAGTTCCACTTTTATGCGTGTAAATCGTAAATTCTCAGATTTTGTACTTAAAGTTATACTTACTGTTTTCTAAGTTAGTTTTTAATCTTAATAAACGCATTATGTGCTGTTGCTTGCCGCTCGTTGGTAGATAACTTAGTAAAGTGGCTTAACAGTAAACAAAGTTTAAAAAAACACCGCCGCCCGAAACTCAATTATCTATACGACCAATTGTCCGAAGCTGGGGCCAATAAAATTAATCTGAACACAACCGACACCATTACCTATGCCAGTGACTCTCAAACTGTGAGCTGTGCTCCTTGAAATGGACGTGTTATCCTAAAGGATTAAAAACACCCTAAATTATATCTTAAGGTAGTCTTTATTAACTGCCTGGCTGGTTGGGTGAGAGTTCGCCTTCTAAGCAGGGGTAACTGGTTCGATTCCCGGCGGGAACACAAGTTTTCTCCCCATGGAAAAATTGTGTTTGTGGTTCTGGTTGTAGTTGTGTGTGTGTGTGTTTATTATGTGAATGTTTCCTGCACCCACAACAAAAGTCATTGAACTTAGTATGGGGCTGTGAGTGTGGAAGTTTTTATATTTATATTATATTTTAATTTTATATTTTAATTTTGGTGGTAGTCGCATCCTTCTTTTTATTATTTAATTAATTATTTTTTTATTTTAATCAAAGCTTTGTGACCTGTGCATACCTACTTTTACGCTCCGATTTCATTGAATCTCAGTTTGAAGTGAATATTAATTACAGTTACAACTTTAAGTAACAAATTAAAGAAAAAGTATTAATACTTTTTCTTTAATTTATTACTTAAAGGTTAAATCTACCGAAAATTAATGTAACAATACTCTAAGATATTGTACCTTCCTTTAAGTGAAAGAATTCCCGGAGATTATTTCCTTTTGACTTCTGAGTTGCAGTAATGAGCATCTTTGACTGCTACGCAGAGGATGCTGATTGGATTTACACAATATGCTACTATTTTTCTTGCTATAAAATTTAATTTTGGAGTATAGTATTCAATTTTGTGCATGAATGGTTCTTTAACGTTGCGTTGTTCTCAGAACTAAAGTTGAATGTATAAACAACTTGACAATTTATACAATACAAAAAAAGTGTAAAAGTTCTCAAAAAAAAAGGGTGCGCGTAATCTAGGTCTCAAATACAAAAGTTTGAGCACCAGTGGCTTACGGGACCGTATTAATCCGAGAGCGTTGATTAGTAAAACTATAAAAGCGGAAGTATCACAAGAATGCGGTTAATGAGAGGCTGAAACCCGATTTTATGGGTGATCGTTAAAAAGGCCGACAATTGTCTAATTGTTGCCTACTAAACAAGTAACATCGTGGGAAGACGGCCACTAAATGATGGTGAAAGTCAAAAACATGCGCCTTTTATAGCGTCACCTATTCCAAATTCGAATTGTGTTACAAACTCACAAACAACGAATAGCTTTTAGATTCTACATTTGAAATTGACGTTCGATTTGTTTTTTATTATTCTAAAACGGATTTACCGAAGTTACAGTGGCAAGTTATGAAGTTGACACTAACTGGTCGTTTTGTTGATTTTAATTTCTGTCAGAGATCTTATAATGCTGGTGTTGGATCAACCGTAATATTGTTGTAACATTCAAACTAAACATTTTAGTTACATAAACAATTATAATTGTTTATCTTGGCTTATAACGAAATCAATTACTAAATTGAAAAATAATTAATGATAATAAATGAACTATCTCTTCTTTGCGGCAGCGGCCGTGAATTGTAATATAGTTCAGTATATGTTGATTATATTTTATAATGTTATTCATTAGCCGATTTCCTTCCCAAAAAGCCGAATTCCTTCTTTCAAAGGGATGTTTCTTCAAGTACCACACCGACCTGTTGTTGTGGAGTGCAGATTGGCTCACGTTGCACTGTTTTCCTTCCCCGTTATTAAAAAAGTCTTATTGGGGCAAATATTTTGAGAGCAAGTTACACTCTAGGTTTAGTGCGTTTACCACACTGACCTCTTCATCAATTACCAACAAGCAAATAAAAACACACACTGGGCAAAAGCTTACCAGACAAAACAAGTGGTCGGAGCGATGTTGCTGAAATTTCAAGATTCCACTGGGAATCGAACTGGGTACCCGCTGATCAGAATGCGAACGAGCATTTAACTAAGCCAACCCTACGAGCAGTTCACTAAGCTAAGTGGCAGTGTTATGATCAGAAAATCTTTATTTAACAGCACCAGTATACCAATCACAATTAGCTCTCCCATTGGTTCTATAGTCACCGATAGCTACCATCCACCACCGTTCACTGGCACCCAATTAAATCGACAAGTGGCAGGACGGCGGCACTTGTCGTGTCGCGCGACGTATTGTCGCTGTCGTCTGTCGCATTCAGGGTACGCAAAAATGTCGCTTCAATAGCGCCGCCCTTATTGTATAGCTCCGGCTACACATGTAAATGTTAGATTGACAATGTGAATGGGTAAATGAGGGTAGAATTGGACGGAAATGACGATAGAAAAAGTTGTGGCAGAAGCCATACTTGAAACGTTGACTCCTTTGGCTCTATCGATTCATAAAACATCTATTATTCTTGAAATATATTTTTTTCCTAATAATTTTGATTTCCAATATGTTTTTAATTAGCAATTCGTTTTCATGACAGTAATCATTATGTCTACGTAACCCGCAAAGCACTACTTTTTTATCTCAGATCGGCTAACATTTATCCACTATCTCACCCGATGGTAAGTGATGATGTAGTCGAGAATGGTACACGCTACGCCTATAACATCAGGCTCTTTTACATGCTCGATAGGCAAGCATTTGACCATAATCTCACCTGGTGGATATTGATGATGTAACTCTCAGGGATAGCTGCTGTAACATAATTTTTAGTGATTATGGCAACATTTTTCTACTTGAGGGTTGAACAACGACTGCTTAGGATAGCAAGTCAGGCGCGGATGAAAAAATGCCATTACACCCCAAGCATTAAATGATAAAAAAAAATTGCTATGTAATTGAACTAAATTTAACATCTATCCATTAACGTGATAATAGATAATTAAAACGAAACACTTCAACAATTAACTTATTCTAACTAAACTTAAAGTAACTTATCTAAGTTAACTTATCACAAACCCACCTCACCGTAACGCAAGCGTTTAAGTAAACGTTAATATACGCAAACAACACTTTTTGTCGACCAATCAACAACAATCATAGCCATTACATGGCCTGTTAACCCTGTAATTGTTGATAAAAAACCTAAGCACAAATCGTGCGAGTTTGCACTATAACACTGCAATTTTATATCTAAACCACAACAAAAAAAAACATCCAAATTTGAACTCTATTCTCAAAGCAGTACGATTTACGCCAAAAGCTTTGTGTGTATAACAAATGAATTCAGAACGGAGTTTTCTTAATAACGAATCAAGCGATTGTATACTTTATTTGTAACATCATACAGTTTAGATATAATTTTATTAGGTGTAAATAGAGTTGATATTGTGGTAGCTACAGATTTGGGCATGATACGCGTTAGGGTGTCTCGGACCTAATTGCCCTGAAAATGTTATACAGTTTGCACCTAATTTTGAGGCTCGTGCCAGTTTTATATGGTCAGTGGGCATGACCCCCTTTATAATTGAGCATTTGTTTGATGTTATCGTGTTAATTAATAATAACTTGATAATTATGTTTGCTTTTAATGTTTCTTTTATGGGCGGGCTGACGCTACATTATAAGACTGCGTGTTGCTTGGTTTAAAAATATTTACTAACCTTTTCTGTTACTTAGTGAGACTTTACAGTATTTTTAGTTTTTAATTCGACTTCGCAATATATGTGTATTTAGCCAGTGTCATTAATACACATTTAATGTTTATTAGTTAAAAGTTAGGATTAGTTTGCAGTTACAAGTTAAGAACTGCTCGCTGGCTTAGTTGGGTGGCGTTCGCTTTCTAAGCATATGGGTTCGATTCCCAGCTGGAACACAAGTTTTCTCCCCACGGAAATATTTGTGTTTCTGGTTCTGGTTGTGTTTGTGTGTGTGATGTGAATGTTTCCGGCACCCACGACATAAGTCATCGAACTTAATGTGGGGCTGTGAGTGTGAAAGCGTTTATTTGTTTATTTATTTATATGTTAAGATTAGTTTGGATTAGGTTGCAGTTGTTCACAATCAAAGTCGAGTAATAGAGTCATACTTTTAGTCATATTCAAGTCATGCCCTAGTCATGTAGTAGAAATTTTACTAAAACTGACACCAAATTATTTTATTGTCTTAAATTAATATACATTTTCAAAATTTCTAATTGATTTGCAGTTAGAAAGTGGCCGAAAATGTACTTTCTCGTTATGTATGTATATTAATTTGGTTGGGTAGTTTTATATTAATGACGTAAGGCGTGTAAAAATCGCTTGGATAGAAAGAATTTATAAATCAATTAGCCATGCCGCGCGGCTTCACCCGCCTTTATCAAGTTAAAAAGTAGCCTTTTCTTTCACTTGTTTTATACAACATGACTGATACATTCGCCTTATAATATTTTTATTTTATACATCTAATTCTTCTTACGGCTTTCTTGTTTTGAGTTCACATTTCTTTTAATTACCAGTACTTAATGTTTTTAAATGAAATACGAGTATTAATAATATATTTCTATATTGCTGGTATATTCGATTCATATCACTTCTAAAACTGTAAAACACTTCAAACACACAATAGATGCTATATGACAGGACAACCAAAACCAATCTGCTCGGCTATCTTGCATTCCCTACCATTTTGTAAGTTTCACGGCTCCTAGTTAGTACCTTCCATTGATCCGTCTTTCAGTACTTCTGCATACAACCACGTTTTCACCACAAAAGAGATCCAAGTTCAAATCAGAATCGTAAAACCTGGGTAATAGAGTTGAAAAGTTTTGGCATGAGATGCAAATGGGATTCGACTGCAGCGGTCACACAATGGGTTTACCCTATGACCATTTAGTAGAGACTGGGGTCTAGGTGATAGATTATTTAGAAGTAATTGGGCAGAGAAGTGTTTGTACGTCTATCAGTAACGGTTCTTCCAGTTATCCAATGCAGGATTCAATGCGGTCCGTAGGCTGGTAAATATGTATAAGGTTATGTGTGATGTACGGTAGGATTATGGTAAGTGTGGTTGTCATTGATCCGTCAATCTTCGTTTTTTATTGGTATTGTTAATGGCTAAGGTTGTGGAGTTATATAATCTTAATTAGATAGATAGATAGATAAAATTTATTTGCACACCAAAAGATAGTACTTACAAAGAAATCTTAAATAGATTTCTTTGTTATTACTTAGGAGCATTATTAAATGAAATGAAATATATTTATTTGGCACTATGATATAAAAAGATAAACAAACATAAAATAGGCAACACAAGCAGCTTACAAAGCAACATAAAAAAGGTAATTAATCAATAAACACAAAGTGCCAAAAGGGTCGTGACTCAGCATTATTGCCAAGTGTAACACTAGGCGCTGATTTTCAGTCACAACTCAGAGGTGGAATTAGTCTATCCGACCACGGGATATGCTGCAAATGTAACCGTCGATAGAATCATTCAAATGTGCAACGGTAACATTAAAATATATAAAATATAATTATACTTATTTTAACACGAACAGCTCCACACTTATTTCGATATTTTATGACACATCACACACACAATCACAACCAGATCCATTTTTCTTTGGACAGAAAATTTGTGATCCTGCCGGGAACCTACGAACCCGATACCTACGATACGATGCTTAGAAGAGAGAAATATTCTTTAGAAAATTAATATTAAGTTAATATTCTGAGTTTTTGTCTGTGGTGTGATATCATACCAAACGGCTCCGGCGGGAGATCAGCGCTAATTATCAGCCGGCTTTATGCTGAGTTGATACCGATTTATAATTTATTATTTTTCATATTATATTTATTATATAGTATTATTCATTGATTGAACTGCCCGTCTGTGCCTTCTAAGCATATCTTAAAGGGTAATCGGTAATAATTTAAGGGGTATCTGGTTCGATTCCCGGCGGGAACACAAGTTTTCTCCCCAAGGAAAATGTGTGTTGCTGGTTCTGGTTGTGATTGTGCGTGTGATGTGAAAGTTTCCGGCACCCACGAAACAAGTCTTAGAACTTAGTGTTGGGAAGTGAGTGTGAAAGCGTTGATGATGATTGTTGTTCTTTTATCTATTTCGCTGAGTCACAAATTTTTTTTTTTCTTTATTCTAGTTTCATCAATGAGACTCCACTGAAGAACAATAGCTGTCTCAAGGAGGGTTGAGGTCAACAAGCAAGCCCTGTTATAAAATCTCGTGACAATGCAAAAGTATAAATGGGTTACTATTGTGCCGAAAAACCAGAGTTTGGTAATTACATATCCCTCAAATTTCATCCAAGTTATGGTAACAAAGAGACAGACAGAGTTAGTTCGTGTTTAGTACAGTGATTTAAGTGAAACATACATAAATCATTATAATCAAGTCCGTAACCGACTTCAAACAATTATTTTTATTTTATCGGAAAAACAATTAATTTACCTATTGTAGATTAAAATATATCAAAAGGCCTAATGGTGTTTAAATAAAAGGCTGTGGAGTAAAACTGGTAGCCCCACTAGTAACAATTTAGCAAAGCTACTAGCAAAGCTTAAAAAAAACCGACTTCACCGCTTATATTTTGGTTTTTCTTTTCTCAAAAAGCGCTAAATCAATTTCGATAAAATTTATATTGGACCACCTCTGAAGTATGATCTACCAAACAATAAAAGAATAGTTAAAATCGATTCATAACTGGCGGAATGATCGCATAACATATATATAAAAAATACAGTCGATTTGAGAACCTACTTATTTGAAAACGGTTAATAAAGTCATGTACCATTTGTACCATCAATAGTACGAATGGTACATGCAAAAGATAAAGATAAAAGATAAAGATAATTTATTTGTAAAATTTTGCTAGTACCAGTTTTTTCATCAATGGGAAAACTTAATGGTAAAATTGGGTCATCGCTTCATTCTAGTACCATTATTATTTATGATAAGTAATGTGGAACTCGTATTATGTATGTACTGTTAGCAGCCAAGAAGAAGCCTTTTCTACTGGCTCCTACTTTCCGGAATGTGTCTTTGCCGGTCACAAATCACCTTGAGCTTTTGGGTGTAACTTTAACGTCCAACCTAAACTTAGACTTTTACATCGAATCCAAAGCTAAACTGGCTGCCAAGAAATTGGGAATCCTCAGCAAGGTGAGGCGGTATTTCACTTCTGAACCGCTTCTCAATCTTTACCAAGCTCAAATTGGATCCTGTATGCTTATAAAAGCAAGCCAAAAAGACGACGAAATGGTGGAGGAAAGACTTCAGAGCCTTGAACATCGGCGTAAGGTAAAGCTTATACGTGTTTTTCAGGATACCTTTCAGAGAGTGTGTAACAGAACTGCATAATTGAATTTATCCAGCTCCCTTCCATCTTCGGACAACAAAGCGTACTAACACAAGACATCCTTTCATGGTGAACATTCCTCCGTTTCAAACCAAGCAATTAGCCACAACTTTTATAATGCGAACTGCAAAGGAATGTAACACCATGCTTGGATCTTGTTTTCCGATAAGTATAATTTAGGCCTCTTCAAGTTAAGAGTGAACAGGTATCTTCTATACAAGCATGTTCTACCGTCGACTGCATCGTCGTTTTTCATGAGGTGACATTGCGGTCAAATACTTGCCTACAGATCATAAAAAAAATATGATATATTCACAATCCTTATTATTTTTATGCAGTTTTTATTATTTTTTCGTATAATGATTATATATCTTTGACATTCTATTATTTACTATAAAATAACACCATATTTTGAACTTATCTTAATCAGTTATGTCTCTAATTATTATCCCACGAACGAGTTCTACAATATTGATTCTCCACTATCCTCCATTATAGAGCGTATAAATATAAAATGTGTGTAAGTACGTAAGTAATGTGTTTCTTTTTGTTTATCAATTTGTATTTGTCCCCATATTATCGGCTACAAGCTGGACGGCGGACTTCAGAGGATTGATTTCGGATGTATAAAGAGCTGGTGACCCGAAATTTATTTAAATATAAATTCATTTAAAATAATTTTTGCTTTTTTTTTGTTCAATTTAATTTGTTTTGTTGCACTTAAAAATAGAATTGATATTTAGTGAGGATGTTTATTGTATTTTTTCAATTTTGTGTTATCCATCTTTTATTGATATAGAAGCAATAATTTATACTTCAATAATTTTTCACATATGGTACTGCACTATAAGTGAAAAATATATACTATGCGTACATTGCACTCTGTAGTATGTCGTGATTAGTACTGTCGTTAAAAGCAATTTGCTCGATAAATGATAGTGAACGTTTGTGTTTTAAATAATAAATAATAAAGAAAAATATATATTTCTCATACCACTAATATACGCATTATTGGGTGTCCATGTTCTTGTATATATAGACGAACATTTCTATTTTTATAAAATAGTACTCTAAAAGTTAGGATATTGGGAGTAGAAATAGTATAGGAACTATTTATATATGAACAAATAACTAAATCTTTTAAATTAACTAAATCTACGGGCCAATTACCTTTATTTCCTATACTTAAATACTTACACCTATATAGCAAACAACTTAGTTACCTACATGGCACCGAGCTTATAGGTAACTCAAGTACTCAAGCCAACGATGGGAACGCTACTCACTACCAGTAAGTAGCGTTCTCATAATGCTGGCGGAATCACCTTTCTGAATTGCAATGCTAATACATTGCGCCAAATACTAGCATTTTCATTAACCATTACGTGGCCTTAAACAAGCGCTCTGATATAATTTTGACAATAGAAAGATCTCCTGGTCCCTACGGGCCCAGTGTCTCAAAACCAAACGGCTTAATTATGTAACCACTGCCGAGGTTTCCATATCTACGCCCGCTTGCGCTACTCTGCTGAAGTTGCCGCGGCGCCAACCCTATTCTGTGTACTCTGCTAGTGGTTTCATCAACTCTATATCGATCCGTATGGTGACGATTCTCATACACGTTACTACCGAGGCGGTTCATCGCACTTTTTATTGAGCGGCGTTTGTTACCGAGATAAACCTTTGTATTAGCTCTTATAATCCTGTCCGTGTACTATGTCATTATATTCTTAGCCTCGCTTTGTTATTGACAATTAAAATAAAGGTTGGTAAATTATAATCCTTACTTTAATATTCTTTACATTCGCATTCAAAGTAACTTGTTTTATTGTCGTGTGTAGCAGAGAGCAGTTTTAGCGTTGAGATCTTTTAACTAAGACTTGAGACTGAGGTTCAAAGTGCGCTCTACAGATCCCGGAAGGTATTTCATAAATACATGAAATATAGCGCTAAATTGTATATACAAAAATATAATAATATTCGAGTACATGGAATTTCTACATGAACTGATACTCCAGGCTAATCAGCGATGTGTTGTATTGGGAAATTGCATTAATTTATAAATGTAACAACGCAGTTTCCATTGTTGCTTTGGCGTAAATTACAAAATCATTTTTATCTTTATCTAATGAAAATACTAATATCCATTGATTATTTTGGTGGATTCATGTTGCATTAACTAAAACTATAGGTTTTTCATCCACTATAAGCGATATCATGTGGTTAGTATTTTTGCTCCAAATTTGAACAGCTAGATAAATTTTTTCTACCTTCCTCTGGAAAATTTTGGTGTATTCCAAAACAAAGTGTCATAAAATCACCTCCTTATGATAATTCCATAAAATTTGCCAGTTGTTATTTTTTCTTGAAAATTAGTAGTTGGCTTACTTGGCTAAAATTAACAACAAATGAACTCATTCACACACAGGTGGCTAAATTCAAAAACCTGTATTGTGGATTTCGGAAACATTTACATCACACACACAAATCAACATCCACAACCAGTAGAACAAATGTCCCTTGGTAAGTAAAATTGTGCTCATGCCTTGTATTAAACCCAGGGCTCGCGGCAAAGAGCAAAGAATTACCCACTGCGCCAACGGGTTAAATTTACTACAAAAGCGTTCACAACGTGTGAAACCGTAGAAAGATGTATATACCAAAGGTTATTTGACAAATAAGATAAGATAAGATTGTAATTAATTTTATAAATATAAATTACAAAGAATGCATAAGTAGACATTTTCTAAGTATATAATTCAAAATAATTACAATAACTATCATCCCTTACATTTTTTTTTTATTAGTGACAGGCTAGTGTTTGACCACTATCTCACCCGATGGTAAGTGACGATGTGATCGAAGCTGGTAAACACACTAGACCTGGAATACGCAGGCTCTCAAGATTATTATAACGACCCCATAATAGGTTCAAGGCCTGTGTCATGCTGACCTATTAGTACCAATAAAATTGTTCTGCTTGTTCGCTTAGTTGGATGAGCATTTGCTTTCTAAGCAGGGAAATATGTGTTTTTTTGTTTTGTGTGTGATGCGAATATTTCCGACAACCCAGAAACAAGTCATTGAATTTAGTGTGGGGCTGTTAGTGTGTAAGCGTTTATGTATAAAAATTTACTAATGTAGTGTTACAATGAAGGCATTCATTTGATCCATTTGTTATATATATTATTACCAACTTCATTAATACCGAATCGCTAAAGATTTTTGTTAACATTTACCATTACTTACAAACTATATAGCCAGTCCCAAACAATATTCTAATTAACTCCACGTTGACAGCCGTAGCCACCGTTCGTTCGTGTCAAAGATCGTCATCAAAACATAACTTACCAACATTATCTGTTAAAACTCACGGTACAGTCTTCCCCACTTTATATGCAAATTGGTACCACTTTGTTACAGTACACAGCAGTTACCAAGATTGTAACAAATTAGTTCAAATCCACACAAAAAGGCGATCAATCAATCATTAGTGAGAATATTGTTTATAGAGATGTTTATATATAATATACAAAGAAAACAAAAATAATGTTCTACGTTATACCTTATTACCACAACATTAATGCCAAAATACTTATACTCTATCTACGGGCTAATTGCCTATATTTCGTAAAACTAAACCAAAACTATATACTACATCTACACAGCAGCGACGTAAGTTACAAGACATCGAGCTTATAGATAACTCAAGTGCTCAAGCCAACCAGTGGGTAGCGTTCACAATATGCTTGTCGGCATTGCCTCTCTGAATTACAATGCCAATACGTCGCGCCAAATAAGTATCGGATACATATTAATATCAAATGTCCGACCGCTCCGAACGTCCGCTTGGCCTTCCCACATATGTTCGCTTTACAGCACGATTTTCTTCCATTTTTGCAAGGTGACCGAGCCAGCGAAGTAAATTTTTTTGTTCTTTCTTCTCTACGTAACCTTTCTTCTGTTCGAGTTGTTCCCAGAATCTGCCGCAGAATCTTTCTGATGCAAGGATAATATAATGCAAATACCTTGAACAGTATCCGTAATTAAAAAAGATATGGGCATTGCTCCAAAAACGCATGACCTCACGTACTCTCCCAATAAGTACATAAACACTTCGCAACTTCTACTTCTGCACTTACCTTTTGTTATGGGCCGAGATACCGTCAACTTATAGTCAGCAGTCAGATAAAATGGTCTTGTTCGTTTTTCTCTGGTATTGAGTTACATTTCATAATGGATTGAAATGTCTCTAGATACATGAATATGGATTGGTTTTGGAAAAGTATTTGCACAAAGGAAATGTATGGAGTAGTTATGCTTTGGAAAGGCCGCTGTTAGAATGTTATTTATTTATATGTAAGTAATAGTATTGTATTGAGTTACATAAAAGCTTGGCTAGTAGTTAGTTATTTTGATACATCTCAGACAAAATCTGTGTGAATGACATAATCTTTATTCTATATTCTATCTATATTCATAGATAATTTAATTTTCGATTTTGATAATATCTTCTGTTTAATCCTTAATTAAATTTATTATTATGTAATGCCTTACGTAATGTTATAGGCACAAATTCAACTAAATTTACGTACCTCAAGGTATATACGTTTCTTTTAAAATACATCATGTGTAGACAGCGATGGTAACACTATGATGAAATCCATTATGGCAAAAAAATTTCTCGTGAACTCGTCGATTTGCTGTAATATTGCTTTAAACGATTCAAAATTGATAAGTCCCGTTCTTCTGCACTGAAATATTTCGAAGTTTACAATGCCGCAACGCCACTTAGAGCTTGGCGACACCACAATGTATCGCCAAGCTCTAAGGCGTTGCAGAAGCCATCCTTAAGAACCAGTCACTCCGTGTCTGTAACTCTCGGCCACATCACCACTTACCAATAGTTACCACGAGTTCATTCCACCACGCAACATTATGCATTTATGGTTGACACACCTTCAATTTGCTAAAAACATTTTACTTCTACGTTCATCATCCTTACAGTGGAGGATGGGAACACGCGTCTTTGATCCTTAAAAGGTCTATAATCTGGAAGTCTTCAAATCTAGAGCGGATAGGTAAGCATGCTACATCGTTGACCGCATCATCAATCTAGAGATAATGGTGAAATGTTTGCTTATTCAGCATGAAAAAGGTGAGATACTGGTCAAACGTTATCAGATATAAAAAATACATCGTAATATTTAGGCAAATAAGTAAAACTAAAGACCATTTAAACTTTTCGAAGCTTAAGGCAACAAGTACTTATATTTTGCAAGTCGGTATTTTCTTCTATACAAAGGATGGACTCGAATGCGTACATGAAGCCCTTTAATTAGATAAATAAGTAATTAAAAACTCCGCATTTCCCATCGACTCTCCCACTTTTTACCCATCACCATCTATGGAAATGTCACCCGATGGTTATCCATCTAACTTGATACACAAAAAGGCCATCGGATGAGCATTGACGGCAAAAAGAGGACGTTAATGAGTTGCGTGAAGACAAAAACGCCGCCGCGGCAAACTACAAAGGCTGGAATAAAATAAAGAAGTAGAAGGCACTATTGTTTTATATTAAAGTGAAATAACAATAGGTAGTCCTTTCAATGGGCAATGCCGACACAATGAAATGTGTAAGGGGGGTTACACGATGGTGGGAACTCGATGGGATTTTCACTAGATGTGGATACTCCATTAGTGCAAAGATAAAAAGACGAGGTATTTTGATAGGGACGTCTATTCTACTGTAATTACTATGTGGTTGTTTTGTAGAAACTTTCGATTTGCATCTGCCTTTTAAAACTCACATTCCAAACAAAACGTTGCATGCATTTAATAAAATAGAATGATCAAAATCTAATTTCTAATGATATGTTAATTTTATCTTTATTTAAATAATTACCTATAATTTTTTGATAAACACAATTTGAAATTCACTTACTGATAGTAATTTTAAAGATTGTTAACCTTATCGGGCTCCCAAGATTTGAAAACTTTGCTTAGTTTGTGGCCCGAAGCTTCAAAATTCTACTATAATTTTCAGCCTTCGTCAAATAAACAAAAATTTCATTTAAAATGCTGCTTATTATTTTTCTTACCATACATTTGTCAAATCTAGAGTTATCAAAGGAGTAATAATAGAAAATGAGTTCCTATCTTTTTATACTGGTAAAAGAATGATGTGCTGGACGCTAGTGTACGGGCTAATTGCCATAATTTACTAACATTTAAAAAGTAAAAGGATTCACTATAAGGCACTGAATTAGAAGTTAGAAAAGGAAAAACTAGGGCCACTGCATTGAATGTTTAGTGTCTTATATTTCTGGATTATGCTATGAGACTCTAGTACCTGCCAATTCCGCCTCATTTGAAAATATGTAGACAGGTGGTGACTTGCCACGCACTGAACGGGCTTCCAAAAGGACCGCCAGTATTGATGACAAAAGCAGCAATTTTGGCGTGGATCATCAAATGGTTTTAAGTGGTTTTGCTGCAGTTTCACTAAACTCTACAACCAACGTTGCCTTTTACCACTTCCACCCTAAGATCTTAGGAACTTAGCGCCTCCATCCCTAGACAGCTAATTAAGGCAAACCGAGGGTCAGGGGTCTCATATAGCCCCAGGGCACTCCCGGTTTGTGACGATGTACCCCGAGACACTTCTCGAGGGACGCCCTGTCGATTCCCCACAAACCGCCCCTGCGTATATTATTGAAATTCGATAGAGAACATAGGCACGTTACTAGTAGTAACTTGAAGTCTTGAAGTTGACCACTGTCCATCTTAACTTAAGAAAATCCCACAAAGTTTCCCATGTAGCCCACGCCGTATCCAATCCCAGACATAAGTGGACAATAGCGGACAACATTCACCTTGTGAACATAATGTTAATGTGAAATACAACATCACATTGTTCAGTCACAACGCAATGCAATGCAATGCAGGTGACAATTGGCGGTTATTGACGGGTTAGTTCTTTTGTAGAGAAAATGTAGAGATTTGACTCGTTAGTAGGAGAGCAGAAAAATCTGATTAAATAATAATAACGGTTTCACATTCACAGCCTTATAGTAGGTTCACAGTCAGGCTGGCTTAGTTGGGTACGCGTTCGACTTTTAAGCAGCGAGTATAGGGTTTCATTCTCGATAAGAATTAATATATTAAAGTTTTCGTGAGAATTAAACATTATAATATTATTAGATTACGGCTATCACTCACGTCATTTGATCGATATTGTCGACCTAGGTTTCGAGCATGTACGATGCTCTTCTTCGGGATGAGTTTACGCCGCGAGATCGAGACGAAGAAACCTAGGTCGACAATATCGATCAAATGACGTGAGTGATAGCCGTAATCTAATAATATTAGAATGAATATAATTGTGTTTAAAAAAAGTCGATAAAATAATCCTGTTTGTTACCAAGTATCTCCGTAACAAATAAACATATTTTGATAAAATTTTAATGTAGGTAGTTTGTATGTGAATGTTTGTTACTAAGTATCAACGTAACTAATAAACCGATTGTGATGAAATTTACAATGTACATAGTTTAGGTGCCGGAATAACACATGCTCCTTTTCAACTTAATTAACGTGGGCCGCGGGGCACGGCTAGTTATATATATTTATCCAACTCGCTCACAAAATTTTACGAGAATCCGTTGAGAAATAAGAACTGTAGAGGAGAACAACCGGAAATGCGGACATACGAAAGCAATTTTGCCCAAACTGAAACGGAGACGCTTCCCACGCGCTCTGTGCTCATCTAGGACTGGCTGTCGTCAGCTCACTTCCACTCGTTTGAAGAAGTATAATGCTACGTCAGCTGTCATTAAAACAGTCAGAACATTATTAAATCGGGTTGTATAACTTCTAACCACGATTACAATAAAACAACAGGCTCTATCTTGCTATAAAATCTGGAAATAGCTACCATTTTTAACGGAACGAATGTCGGCGATGTGGTAGCTTCTCTAAACTGGCTCGATTCGATCCAGACCATAACTTTACCAATATTACACGGACGATAACGATAGGGTTGCCCAGCGGTGGGATTATTATATAGATAATAAATAATCCTGTCCCACTTAATATTATAAATGCGAAAGTTTGTGTGTGTATGTATGTGAATGTTTGTTACCACTTATCTCCGTAACAAATAAACCAATTTTCATGAGATTTAGAATGTAAATAGTTTAGGTTCGGAATAATACATAGGCTACTTTTTTAACTTAAATAACGCAGGCGAAGCCGCGGGGCACTACTAGTAATAAATAAATGTTTATTGTTCCTAAAATATTTTCAATACGTGGTTCATACACATAAACATAAACGATTTCACACTCACAGCCTCACACTAAGTTCAATGACTTGTGTCGTGGGTTATTTACAAATCATGGCCGGGGCCTGTGTCTTGGAATTCAGAGTACGTATTACGAAATACAGAGATTTATAGTATTGTGTACAACTGTCTGATTACGTGTACCTATATTTAATGTAAGTATAAGATTATATAACAAGTGACATACAATAAGATAGCTAGGATTTTTTTGTAATTCTGGTTCTGGGGGGGTTTGTGTGTAAATGTTTCCAGCCCACGCAAACTAATCTTTGAACTCAGTATGTGGTTGTTAGGGTGGTATAAAAATCTCTAACTTTATTGTTATTTATTTATGTCTTTTTTTGGTATAAGTACTTTGTAATTCTAATTTAATAAATTTAAATATATCCCAATCTATGGGTGAACTACCTTTTATTTGGTCTAAGCCTTTAACATTTATCATCCATCCTACTAATATTATAAATCCAAAAGTTTGTGTGTAAGTGTGTAAGTATGTTTGTTCCTTCTTCACGCTTTAACGGATTTGGATTAAATTTGGAATGTACATAGATTATACTTGGATTAACACATAGGGCTACTTTTTAACTTGATAATAGCGGGCGAAGATGCGGGGCACGGCTAATATTGATTAAAAGACCTTACTGCCAGCATCTTTCGAATAATATAAGACGTAAGAATCTAAAAAAATTGTTAATATTTAAAATCAAATAAGAGTTATCGTCTAGGTTAACATTCTCCGTCCTAGACCGTATCATTTCACTCTTCACACTTCAGGTAAAGGAAAAGAATGTCCATATCCCGCAAAGTCTATAGTGTTGGTAGTTCTAGCCGGAGTTAATTTCCAAATAGCTCTTATTTGGAAATTAACTCCGGCTAGAACTACCAATGAATCCGGCTAGAAATACATATGAGCACCTGATGGAAAGCGATGATGCGACCGAAATAGCATGCTTGCTTATAAGATATTATTCACTCCTTCCGTTCGGGGAACAAAGACGCGGGAAATGAGTTCCACTCCTTCGCAGTACAGATGATAAACGTATTAGCAAAATGCTTCTTGTAAACTGGAGGTATGTCAACTATAAATGGATAACGTTTGACAGTTTTTCTTGTTGTTAGATAGTACAACGGGCATAGGGGAATATCTCGTGTAATTCTAGCGCACATTAACCAACATGTTAGATATAGAATACTGATAGGCTTGTGACCATGTTGGTGATCGGGACTGCAATTTGGACTGTATAAAATCTTCTAGCTAAGGCGTGCTCCGCCGTTGGCATTTTCAATAAACATCCGGTAAGATAGCAAGGATATATAGTGACCAAAGCTTATCTCGCATTCAAAAATAGTATTTAATACATAATAATATCAGTACCTAGCATGACTGTCCTATCTTCTAATCAAATCTGATTCCTTCGACATATACATCCGGCCATACGTCCGTCAGTCGGTAACCCTACGGATAAGTGACCATCGGTAATTGCCACTAATGGTACCGATTGCCACTGACAAATGAATAAACTGATGCAACCCTCCTATGGGCTTTTATACAGTGCGACTTTGTAACGTGCAGCGACTTTTTGTAGCTGTAAAATATAATTAATCAACCCATTAGTAGGTATATTTGTAGGTATATTAGGTATATCTATATTCTATATATATATATAAAAGAAAGTCGTGTTAGTTACTACACTTATAACTCAAGAACGGCTGAACCGATTTAGCTGAAAATTAACAAGGAGGTAGTTTAGAGCCAGGAGAAGGACATAGGATACTTTTTAAGAACGTACATTTCTTTAAATTTTTTTTTTACATTTCGACATGCTTTCCATTTTCTCATACGTCACTCGGATTTGGTAAAGTACTAGGCAAACATAAACATGAAGGTTGTAATAATATAGTCACGTGATATTGTAACGCATGCCGGGTATGGCTTCCTAAATATGCACATTCATTGACTGTTAGGCGGAACGAAGGTCGCCGGGACAGCTAGTTTTTATATAATTGAGAGACGAGACGAGCAAGTCACTCGCTTGATGGTAAACGTCACACTTGTATTACAGTTCAGTGTCACCCAGAAAGGTTTGAACTAATAAAGTTTAAAATCCTACGCGGCAAAGCACTGATCTAGTCATCCTGAGAAATGTAAGTTTTATAACTTTAGGCATAAATAATATTATGCTAAAACTGTATTTTAAAGCATGAATAAGCGAATCATTAACGAAACGATCTCCGATTTAGTAAGAATGTCCATATTTCGTGGGCGCATAATAATAAATGTAAGACGTAGTTTTAGCTATACTTTGTTTTATATTCGATGCCATAAACGTCATAGCTATGTTGCTTTACACATGACGCTTTACACATTATGCCACCAACACCTGAAGTGATGACTATGACCACTCTGTCAAGAGTGATACCGACAAAGAAGAAGAAGAACAAACAAATATGATAATAGTCAAACGTTAAACTTTAGAGAAGTTAAAAAACAAACAGTCTCCAAAAATTGCTTACGCTGAATTAAGTTGCCGTGTGTAAGGGCTGTATAGACGTAATGAATTCTCATGTATGTTCATGAACTTACATTATTTAAAATACTTGTAAGTACACGAACAATAAATAACATTTATAATCAATATTATGAACAATTTTATTGGTTTTGGAGGCTAATACGCCTTTATATTGTTCATATTTGTAATTGAAATCATGTTACTTGTAAAAATATGCATTGTTAATGTATTTATTACTCAGCACTTTATTTTAAATTGCCGAGGTCTTTTCAATATTAATTATATCTCGCAAATATAAATTGATTTAGTTTAATTTTTGTATTAAGAAATTGTAAAGTTAGCCAAACATCATAATAATATAGGCATAGAATTATTATTGAAAGAAAAAACTGAATATTTTGGTAGACCCTATTACATACTACTACTATTATATACAGGATACATGTTCTTAATTTTCTTACATGTTAATTAAATACAATTGTTTTATATAAACAAATAAAAAACGCTATCGTAAGGGAATGTGCTGAACTTTAATAACATTTCTAAGAACTGTTAGTATTTTAATACAATGTATTAATTTGAAAAATAATAAGAAATAAAGTAACGTTGTAAGTAAAATTAGAGGCTTCAGTATATTGAAAACGATTGCTACCAAACATCAGAATGTTTTAACATAACAAATCGCTATCATACAAAATCAAGTCGTCATCTGTGAGTACACTTTAGCAGCGAATGGGTTCCGTCTAAAATAAAACGTTGTGATAAACAAACTTTAAATACGAAAGAATCGTAATGTTTTAAGTGCAAAAGTTTTGCGTGTGTAGGTTTGTTTCTTGTCACGCTCAATGAAATTTGATGTGATGGTTTGGAAACAAACCTTTTCAAAATATCCTCACGCCATACCTGGAAAACGTCTACACCGATCTTCACCAAATACAGCTAAGAACACTCTTGATTAGACGCTTTCGAGCAAAACAAAACTAAATCAAATTCAGTTCAGCTGTTTTGGACTTACGATGCCACATATTATTATACACACTTCCAACTTTCAACACCCCTCTTTTTGCATGGTAAGTCCAAAAAATTATACGGCAAGAGAAGGAATTAAATAAAGTATTTGAGTACTATAATGCCATATGTATAATGTAATAGATTCTTGCTAAGCGCCATTGCAATGAACACCTTTTGCTATAAGTAACGATGTCTCTAAAATAATAGCAGAAAAAAATATAACTATTGTTACTTAAAGGGCTCCATATTACCGCCAAGTGTACCCCTAAAAAGTTCGAAGCATTTAATAAAATCTTCAAGGTGATGACTTGAACAAAATGCGCTCAAGATCCTGGAATCCCAGGAGTATTATTCGATTTTGTTTTGTTTTTACTCAGTTTTGTTCTTACTTGTTTTTGTTTTTTCTCGGACACTGGTGTTGTTTTGTGAACTCAATATGTGGTGGTTCATTTAGTGGTCGGGATTAACAATAAAAACGAAATTTGATCATTGTGGCTGAGACGATGGTTACTTAAGGGCAAGTACAGTGGATACTTGTTTGATAAAAAACGTAAATATCACTCATATTTGTAGATACAAGGCTTATACTTCCGATATATTCATGTTTAACATGTCAATCATAAATATAACTTAAGTGTAAACGGTGTGCTTACATCATAAAAATATATATACTGAAGACTTGTTTATGTAAACGATAAAAAAAACTTGAGAGTTGTCAAGGGATGATACGAAGGATGGAACGAAGTTCAATTTCCGTCTAGCCCCCTTTCGCAACGCGCGACAAGGCACTCTCGTTCCAAAATTAAAAGAAACATGCAAAAACCAACATCACGCGGTCTTCCCAGGCGGTCACCCATCCAAGTACTGACCGCGCCCGACGTTGCTTAGCTTCGGTGATCGGACGAGAACGTGGTATGGCTTACAACTATAGCAAAAAGTGTCGCTACAACTTTTGGTCTTAATTTTTTCCGTCAAGCCCCCTTTCACATCGCGCGATAAAAGGAACTTTCGTTCCAAAATATGGTTAAATTTAAATTAATTCCTATAAAATTGCTTTAAGCTAGAATAATAAATTTTGTAGTTTTTGACTAGATTAGTACCAAATGCACTAAATTACTTAAAACAATTTTCTTTTCATTTCATATAGGTGACCAACCGTAGTTTGATTAGCATCTGTCATCATGTCATTTGTGCTTTCAAAGCCTATAACAATATTACGTTTTAAAAGTAATTGATAAAAATTATCAAAAAAATCATAGCCTTGGTAAATCATATTAAATAAAAGTTACTAAGCAATAAAACTTGCAAACAAATGAACCAATTAAAAAATCTACAGTAAAACTACTCATTATTCACCCTAACTGTTGATTTTTATTTAACTTTTATGTAATTATTTTAAATAGAAAAATTTTAAAACTTCGTCACGTTAAGATCACCTTTTTTTTTGTGGGGGTAAAATGCCTGGCATTTCCTTTCCTTCCCAGGGATGAAGGAAAAGGGTATGTGGGGCTTGAACCCACTAAAAACCCCCCCGTGAGCAGTCCCTCGCCGAGGTGGGGCAAGATAGGGTCGCGCTAGCAGTCACTATCTTGCCCCGGCGAAATCACCTGTTACAACGCATGTAAATTAAAATAACAAATCGTATTCTAAATTCAAATTCCCGCGCCTTAACCCGTCCGCTGCGTTATCAGACCATCGGCCCCACTGTCCACTGCTTATAAATCCAATATTTTACTACACCCATTGTTATCCTCATTAACCTTTGTTCATTAGACCCTTCCCTTCATATCTTTCGTTATTTCTTAGCGTCGATGACAGCGCACGATTAGATTCCTTTTTTGAATTTGTTTTTTTTCTGTTTATAAAATGTTGTGTTTTGTTTTTTTTTTGGGATAGCGTTACGTGTGGTATGTGGCCAGTTGTTTACATTGCATTTTTTTAAGTTATAATTTTTTTAGTTATTAAGTCATATTCTAGGTATAGCTTTTTATTACACTCTTCCACATTATCACTAACCAGCAGGCGAGGTTGGCGTAAGAGCTAGCCTATGATAGATAAAAAATGAGTAACGAATAAAAAAAAATGTATTGTAAAAAAATGTAGGTTGAACTGTAATGGGCAAGCATTAACTTACGATCAACTAACGAGAATGTCAAGTCATTTGTAAAAAAAAGTAGATAGATAGATGATAGATAGATAGATGCACTCTTTATTGTACACCAATAAAAAAGAAAAAAAAATAACAGCAAACAATTACATTAAAAATAACTTAGGCTAGTACAAAGTAGTCAGTTGTTAAAAAAAACCCGTACAATCGTACATACCGTGTTCAAGCTTTCAGTCGCAGGTCCCTATATTATCTATCCAGTAGATACTCATACCTATTCAGAGACGATGTTTGACAATCGGTCGGCGAAGGCAAAGGGCTGACGAACAGGTGTTGTCGCGCCCTTCGATATGGGCCCTTGGTTGAATACGAGCCGCGCCGACTAGTACGTGGTGTAAGTTGGGAGAGGTGAGATGTTAGATATAACAAGAAGTAAGTAGTTAGTATTGTTTCAATGATTTTCTATCTATCTTATATATACAACTTGTCATGAGAAAGATATAACTGAGTGTATCTATATAATATATAAAAATCAATGTTACTTTTCGTTGTTATTTTATAACTCAAGAACGGGCTCACCTATCCAAACCAAATGTTTAGGCTTTGTTTGGACTATATAGTAGATCCGTCTCCATCATCAGACCAGCTCCATGGTACTTAGAATATTTTAAACTTTTTCAATCATGTTTATATGAGAAAACCGGGTCTTTTAGCGTTTTTATTTTCAAAATAGCATTATTTTAACTAACCTCGACGTTTAGCTGCCTAAACGTCGACGTTGGTTGCACCGGCCTCGGTCACGAGAGAGAGTAGAATTTGTGAATTATTGTACTATCCATGATACTTTATTGTATTGTTACTGACGTTACACAAGTACACCAAATTTGAGTCCAATCTGACATCTCGAAGTGGGTCTAATTTAACTTGCAAGATTTGATTACAGACCGACAGATAACGGAACAGGTGAAACTAAGTAAAAACTAATACGTTCTAAAATATTTTGCCATCAAATTTAGTGTATGAAACCTTCCATAGAACATCGACATAGCTATTTATTGAGCTTCTGGTAAAACAAAAACTAACTTGACTGACAACCTGTGGAATTCTGTAGTACTCGCGTTAAAAATGTTAAAATTGTCTTAATTCTGAAGTATGATGAGGTATATAGCTGGACCAAGTGCTAGAAGTATGTAGCTCAAGCTCCATAAAGTAAAACATTGAGTCGTTTTTAAGTATATGTATTTACTAAAGGTGTGTATTTTTAATTTCAGATTCAGAAAAATATTTAATATTGTAATTATTCTAAAAGTTGCAATTTTTTATTAAAATTATGAGCTTTAAATTTAGCCACATCAGATAATTTACAAATTCAACGCCTTTGTAACAGTGCCGAAATATTAAAAAATAAATGTATTTTTATATCAATTGAAAAAATAACTGACGTCATTAAACGTAATTATTGACCTTAATATTGAGCGAATTCTATATTCCTTGGGATGAGCTTACGAAATTATGTGAATATCTCGACGATAATTTATAGCCATATTTAAATAGCCTACTTTACTAATATTTGAACTAAAAACAATTATCAATATTACTCAAGCTATAATAAATGAGACAATAAAAATAATAATATTGCTTATATCATTTGCTTAAGAAAAATATAAAAAATAAAGAGAATAATACTAATAATATATACCATGCCACATCTTGTTAATTCAACCAAAAAATCTGCAGCTTAACCGCTTCTACCAATAACTTAACCCTCACTATTATCGATGCGGCATTTCAGTGAAACGCTTGAACATGGCAATAGTGCCAATTTGTTGCATTATCCCAACGGTGGGACAGATAAACTGACAGATTGGCATGTACTTAGTGTATGTGGGAGGCTGGGAAAAATGCTCTTTAGCCTTAATGGCTGTTTGAATGATACAGAGTAAAGAGTGTTTATGTACCTCCTTTTGGAATGGAAGTAATAGAACGTGCTTGTTATTTTTTCCTAAAATGAGGATTTATTTCTAGATTTTCTTTAATACAAATGCAACGGGTCAGTTCAATATCACTATCTATTGATAAAATGAATAAGCTAATAAACCGTTTCTTCTGCCTTACCTGGTATGTAACTTATAGAATGGCTTCCCAACAATACAATTAAAATGAATTTAACTATATGCTCTTAACATGGACGTCAATGAAATGATATTGTTACATATTTTTAATAAATATAGATTGAATAATGTAAAATGTAGAATACAATATGTATACAATAAATCATTTTGTCCATTGTGACTAATATAGTTGGATACTATTACACAATATACTAAAAAAGAGCATCGCAGGGTAAGCACATCGTCACTTACCATCAAATGAACGTACGCATTCATACTTGCAGCGCCACATAAGTTCAGACTTGTGTCTTGGGTGCTGGAAACATTTATCACACACACAAACACACTCAGAACCAGAAGTGCAAATATCCCTTAGGATGGAAAATTATGCTCCTACCGGGAATCGAACCCAGACGCACGGCCCAGAAAGCAAAAGTTTGCCCACTGTGCCAACTGGGTCGTCAAATGCTTGCCTAATTAACATAAAAAAGTATTTATTCTTAATCAAATGAAACTATCCTTTGTAGAGTAAGAAATTAAACTTTTTCATATAAGTAATACTTTAAAAAGTTTTTTAACATCAATCTTATACCAGTTTTAAATAAAAAGGGCTTAAAAGTTATATAACCTTTAATTTGATAAAAACTCACGCCTATTTTAAACTATTAAATTAAAACGGGAATTAGCGAGACTTACGCGTTGTCGATGTCTAAATCGACAATTGTTTCGGCTTCATTCGGAAGCCTTCTTCAGGATGAGTGCGGAGCGCTCGCCGTCGCGTCCCACCTCGCATTTAGACATCGACAACGCGTAAGTCACGCTAATTCCCGTTTCAATTTTAATTTTATATATAGCCTTTAGCAGTAGTATGGGGTTTATCTTGCTTAGTTTAGAAGTTCCTATGGCCATCTTCCGTGTCCATCATCAGACCAGCTCCATAGTACTTAGAATTTTTTAAACTTTTGCGAACTTCAATTATGTTTATATGAGAAAACCGGGTCTTAGGCACTTTATTTTCAAAATAGCATTATTTTAACTAACCTCGACGTTTCGGCAGGGTTGCACCGGCCGTGGTCACGAGAGACTGGTATTTTATTGTCTATCCATGGTACTTTATTGTATTGTTACTGACGTTATACAAGTAGGTACACCAAATTTGAGTCCAATCTGACATCTCGAAGTGGATCTAATTTAACTTGCAAGATTTGATTACAGGTGAAACTACATAAAAACTTGTAAGTAACATGGATCACAAGAACCTTATATCTTGGCTTGTGGTAAAATAAAACAAAGAAGAGAGAAATTTGGAGCGAGACAAAATAGTGATGTCAATCCATGACGATAGAAGTCGATTGCAAGTACCATAGAAACATGAGACTGTTGTACAAAATAAATATACCCAAAGAGTATTGAAACAATAAAGGTATAAGTAACGGTCAATAAAATGTGTGATGAAGTGATAAAATGCCATTATTATTTTATTGTAAAGAATACGGAACTCCATTCCAGGAATCGGAGATGATTCAGACAACTTTTTAAGATCATATTCATTTAAATATATTAGTTTTATTTACAGGATTTCTGAGGTGGCTGCAGTTTGTAAGATTCTACGTGTAAAATGCTTTTAGATTGAAGATAATAATATATAAGCGAGTGGCAAAATTATATTTTATTAATTGAACGCACTAAATATTTACTTGAACGCAAAAAATATTTACTTTGCCACAGATAGTCACAAGCAAGTCTAAAGGGTCAATTGAAAAATGAAGAATTTGTGGAATAGATCCATATTTAGACTAATTCGGATTCGGAATCTCGGATGCGTTAGTTGCCATTCCCAGTCTTTCAGTGGCGAGGCTTTCAATATCTCGTAACCATACTCATGAAATTTTTCATCATCCTTTTAGCAGTACCAAATGCTCAAGATACGTTCTCTACCCAAGTCAAAGGCCGTACTTTACCTAATACAATCACTGCACGAGAAAGCTACGATCGATATCGTCCAGTTCAGGAGGTCGTAATTGTGATATGGGCCGTGAGAATATTCAATTAAGCTACAAATTTAATTGCAACTTGATAAAGTTAGACTTAAGTGAACTATCTTCGGAACTAAGTTAGCTGACCATTATCATTGCCTTTGTGCCATGGTAGCACCGGGCGAGCCTAATTGAGGGTTGGGTTGCGGTGGAATAGTGTGGATAAGGTATTGACAGTATTGATGGATTGATAGTATATTGAGCAGTTCATATTTTATTTGGTAGGATTTGACATCATTAGATAATATTTGATTCGGACAATTATAATAAAGTACAAAACTGAAGTCGGTTAATTTCGTCACATATAACCACAAGAGTCTCTGAGGCCTTTTTGAGAGCAATTTGTTTCAGACACCACCGCATTTGACTGGCTGGTCATCATGTTTCCGGTCATATGGTTCCCACTCCATCTGAAAATTAAAACTAAATATTAATTATCCAGAAATCAACAATAAATGCTGACGTTTGGTATGTAGAACCAGAAATTCACCATAACATAAGAAAAAAATAGAATGGTCAAGTGTGGTATTATTAAAGAGCGAGGTTGTTCTACTGGTGATAAAAAAGGGTGTGCCGTAAAGACACACGCTAGAAGTGAAATTTTAGTATTACTGGGAAATATTGTAATAATTCATCACATTTACCAGTTTTCGTCACACAAAAAGGTTGCGGATAGATTTTCAAAGCCCTCCCAAGTTTTATTTCAAAAATATGACTAACAATATCATAAAAAGAATGATGCTACATTTTTCTATCTTAATCATCAAGCTTATTCTGGATGTCAGAATTTTAAAAGCGTCCATATGGCTCTACATTTGTTTGCTGACGAGGAGCAACAAGACGTCTCAGACAAAGTAGAGCTCAGTTTAAAAATCTACAGATCTGTTATAAAGTAAATATGAAAATTATCTGTGCTCCTAAAATTTAGTTGAATTCAGTTATGACAATAAACTATTGCATATTTAGCAGTTCTGGCCGCATACGCTTCATGTTATTGCTTTCCTTAATTGTCTCTAGGTATATTATCGGATACATTTCGGAGAGCGTGCAATGAAATTACACAAAACGCAAAGGAATGGTACCCCTTATCTGAGTCTGTGTTTCCTGATATATACAATATAGGATGTCTTTAAGTCGCAAGTAAACAGGCATCTTCTAGGCAAACTTTCTCCATCGTCGACCGCATCGTCGTACCCTCAGGTGAGATTGTGGTCAGACGTTTGCCTGCCTAGAATAAAACATAATAAAAATAAAAATCAATATTTCAAGGCGTATCCTCAATATTCTATCGGGAGCATGTCCGGCGACCGTCCGGGGTCTAATCGAGTTATTGTGAGCGGCACAATGTGGCAATCAGCGTGCAGCCGCAACGGCCGGACCACTCTGCAGGTGCCTCGTCTATGCGAAAATGGGGGAAGTGGCATGGTGGAAATTATGAGAAAATTAGGACATTAAGAAAACTTTGACCTCGTGGCGTTGATAATGGTGGTAGGGCATTGTTTAAACATTGGTTGATACGAGCTTCAATCATAATTTTACAAAAAACAGACCACTATTATAGTCCCTGAAACTAAATTTTAAAGTAAGTTTCTATTTTAAGCCTAACATGCTTTTAAAGCAGTTGCAGTGGTAAAATGCTAGACTTTTATTAGGGTATAAGCACTTGACCTGCCGATCTGGAGAGTCAGTATATATAAGAAACCTAGACATTCAACAAGCAATACGATTTAGAGATAAAAGGGCAAACAAGTCCGATTTTACGTTCAAGAGAAACTAGAACAACGGGAGGACATCAACCTGAGTTTCAAACGATGGGATAAGAAAAGGACCTTTGATTTTAAGTCCTATTCTTCAGGTTCCAGTCGAACACAATAATACACTACTACGTACTAGAATTTTGGTCTCATGGAAGTTATCTACCAGCAATCTAAAGCACTACGAGAAGTTTTTCACAAAAGTGTTAATAGTGTTTAGTATCCTATATTTATAAAATTATATGTATGTATGTATTTATAAGATATAGGTCAATGAATATTGTTTTGTTTTCTAGGTTAACTGAACTAAATAGATTATTACTATTATTATTTAACGTGAAAAATACGTAAGAAAGCTCGCAACATAACTAAAAATGATTTTTTTCTGTAGACGACTAACTCAAACCACGACTTACGAAGTTTTCACGCGAGTAACATTACTTAGTTTGTGCAGCGTTAGAAAAATTGAAAAAATATATGTGTTGGTGAGTTTTGAAAGTCAATCGAGAAAAGAAAAGCTAGATATGGAGGTAATTATGACTGATGTAAAAAAATACTTTCCACTGGAGGCCGAAAAAGGAACTATAAAGATGGTTTTAAAAGCAGTTGTTTTTTTACCGACTTCACAAAAAAGAAGGAGGTACTCAAGTCGACTGTTTTTTTTTATGTCTGTTACCTCATAACTTCGTTCCACGTGAACCGATTTTGAAATGTGATCCCATTTAAATTTGATCAAGATCTGACTAGAAGTTTTTGAGTTATCCTCAATGATGCGTATTCTGTTCCTGATAAATACAATATGGGAGTCTTTAAATCACAAGTGAAAAGGCATCTTCTAGGCAAAAATGCTCCATCGTAGACCGCATCGTCACTTACCAACAGATGGAGGTCAAACGTTTGCCCATCTTGAATAAAAAAAAACTTGGTTGACGATGTTCTCGTTTTTAACCGACTTCAAAAGTTACCTCATAACTTCTTTCTTTGTGCGCCGATTTTGATGATTTTTTTTATTTGAAAGCTGGTGCTATGTCTGAAATTTGGTCAAGATCCGATCACTAGTTTTTGAGTTATTGTCAATAATGCGTGTTTAATACATTAAATCAAGGTTCCGAAGATAAAGCGGTGAAGTCGGTTTTTTTAAGTTTTGCTTGCGTTTAATTAATTTTTATTAAACTTTTTCATTATTTCAAAAGATACACATCCACAACAAAATACCACAATCGGTCGTAAATTAACTGTCCTGCCATTATCCTTATTTACACCACAAAATAACCATCACTTTTAAAATTTCATCTCGAAACAATAAAACCTCAAAAATACACTTCCCTCACCTACAACTTAATTTAAGACCACAGTAATGACCCATAAATTATTAATAACAACGAAATAACGACCCCAATATGTTACTGTCAGTAAAAAGCAATTTGATACGAAATTCATGTATGAAACATTGTTTTTAATTGCAAAAAATTGTTTGCTTGTAATAACTTCATACAATGGCCGGCGGTGGACCACCTCATGCTACAATAAACACACAATATGAAATAAAATAAAAACTAAAGCTGGTTGGAAGACAATGCTCGCCGCGCGGACTCACTTGACGTTTTTATCATTTCGAGCAGAGAACAAAAGCTGAAGGCTTCCTGTTGAACCTGCATCACCATTCTTGTGAAGCGACTTGTTTGGTTACACATGGTCAGTTAGTTTAGACGTCTTTTGTTTGCAAATATTTTAATAGTAATAAATAAATGCTTTCACAGTCACAACCCTATACAAAGTTGACTTGTTTCGTGGGTGCCGGAAGCATTGAGATCTCATACACAATTAGTAATCAGAACAATATAGAAAATGTAAGTTGAATTTTGATATGTTGCAACTTTATTAAGGAATAAATATGAAGAATGCATTTTCTTTTTGTTTTAAAACCTAACAATAGTTTACAAAAAAATTGGATTTTACAAGTTCAAATGTGGAGAGTGGACTGAGATAGTTGTCAAATGCTTGCCTATCTATTATTGAAAAGGGTACAGAGAGAAGTAATTAAAATGTAGAGTAATAAATAATATTATTTAATTATTTTTATTTATTCAGTAGTATTTTAAATGTCAAAGATAAAAAGTCAGAGAGAGAAATAAGTATTTGAGGTATTTTTTTGGTAAAATTACTCACAAATGAGTCGTAACTCCGAACACTAATTCACAATAGACGTAGACGATCTATTTTTTCACGCCAAGACGCGATCCGGTCCGATCACAGGTCACGCCATCGCCAAAGAGAATTTGATGCTAATTTCGATGATGTTCTGTTGAAGGATATTTACATTTTGAAATTTCCAACAATTTTTTTTTTAAATATTGATATAATATTACCAAGAGAAAGTGCATAAAAAGGGAGAGTACATCAAATACATTTTGTAAAGAGAGAAGTAATAGAGAAGAGGTTCTTCTAAATTCATAAGTGATTTACGGTAAAACTGAAGATGTATGTATTTGTATGTTAAAAGTGACTTTACTTTGTTATCAAATTAGAGCGAATGTTAGAGAACTGGCTAAAAACTTTTTAAGAACAACCATTTAGAAGTCAGCCATATTGGATTTAAAGTGACTTCGCTTAAATTTTTGAGTTATTCTCATCAAGCCCTTTCATTTGATACCCATACTGTACGAGAGCATAAAAATTAACATGTCCGCCATTTTGGGTGTTCCGCCATGTTGGATTTACTACGACGTCACACAGATAACCATTAATTGTCATCCAAACTTAATTAATACAACATTTCAGCTCAATCGGTTGAAGATCTGCTTCAAAATCGAGTTGCAAGATTCCACCCAAACAAACATTGCAATTTAAATAAAAAGAGATGACGTACAGACAAATTTTTTTGTTGCCAAACTGCTGGCGTACTTACTTACACATGAGTCGCAAGCCTTGTCCCCGAACATTAACTTACAATAGAGGTGGACGATCTATTCATTGGCGCCAAGACGCGATCCGATCCGATCGCACGTGACGCCAATGGGAATCCGATGCTAATACTGAAGATCATTCTATTTCGCGATATTTGAATTTTGAAATTTGCAGCGTCATTGTTGTTTTGTATTGAAATTTTAGCGGAAGTCTGTATGTATAATGCTAAAGCATAGTGATGTGAGTGAAAAATTTGTTGCTTTCTAAACTTCGCAATTTATATTTGTCATTGTTTCGTTCAAAATATCGTTTGTTGTGTTGTGTGTAGACAAGTTTTATCATAGTATTTGTAAAGTTTATCAAATTATTTATTTTAATGCTTTGGTTCCAGTAATAATGAATACTTCGAAAAAAGTTGATTTTCAGAAATTTATTACAAAAACGTTGTTTGAGTTTTTTTCTGCGATAAAATATTTCCTTTATAATTAAAAATTGCATCAATACTAAAAATGTGTCTTCGTAACTTTTAATATAAGCTGGTTTGAGTTATAATTTCTAATTCCTATATCTGCTGTTGATTGAGGGTTAAATGACCGTTTGTCAAAGGTAGCAGTGGAATAGTAGAAAATTATATTATTAGCTATTTTTGCCCTTATGTCAACTGCGCTCAGAATCATCATTTTCATAGTGGATTACATTTTTTTTTTATGTTAAATTTCTAATAAGCAAGCTTTTGATCATAAATGTTAAATGATGATGTAGTCGAGGATAATAACCACGCCAGTCATAGAATGACTGGATCTCAAGGAGAGCTGCTGGAACATAATGTTTGAAGACTTTGATGACAAATTTTTCTACTTGATTACGAACATGAACTAAACTAGATTAAACACATTTATTAATAAGCAAAAAGTCGGAAATAAGTAGTTGCCATCGAAATCTCAATATACCTACCATTAAATCTTAACTAACAAGTCTTATTCCCACACTTACAATTAACAAAGCTAAGGCCCGCGACACACCGGCCGCTATTTGTCGCCGGTAACGAGCAACAATGCGCGCTCCGGTCAGGAACCCCGCCAGCAAACATTTGTAAGTGGCCAGTACGGTGTGGACATACTGAGCGTCGATTAATTTTATGTGAATTTAGTAAAAACATCGATGTCTTATTTAAAACTGATTGCAATTGTTACTTATTAAACTAAAATATTCACTATATAGTGAAGAACGAAGAAGTTTTCACTACATGCCTAGCTAAAAATGTGTAAATGTGCATGTTTGTTTCCTCTTCTTGTTACAAGCTGTACGAATTTGGATGGAATTGGGAATGTGCACAGCTTATAAATGCTTGTAATTACGAAGGTGAAGTGGGGCAGGACTTGATTTATATATGCGAAAGTTTTTGTGTAAATATGTTTGATTTTTCTTTACGCTATAACGACTGAATGGATTTGGATAAAATTTGTAGATTACTCACATATTTTTTAATAACTATAAATCAACGCATTACACTTGTCTAACACACAGGTCACGCTTTTTTTACTTTCAATGATTATTTACGTGATCTTATAAATTAGATAAGAAATAAAAACAAAAAATCATGAAAATTTCTATATCTCAAATATAATACTTATAAAACTAATTAAAAATGGATAAAAGAGATCGAGACAGAAGAAATTTACAACGTAGAGTTTATTTATGCTAACATTGTCGGGAACCCCTGCTAGCAGTTATTTTGTAAGTTAATTGTTTGACTAAGGTTAGCTTGTTGTGTTATGATTTATGGTTTAAATATAAATTAAAATGTTTTTTAAGTTGCTTAAGGCTCTTAGCAGTCCATTATTTATGCCAATCGTTGTTGATGTGAAAAATTTATCGCAATTTCTATAGCTTGATTATTCAACTTAAGAATACGCTTACGCTTTTACACTTATCGGGTATATATAGGCCTAATAAATGTACTCTAGCGTAATCTAGCGGTATTTACCATCCACGGCCACATCATCACTTACCATAAGGTAAGATAGTATTAAAACGCTAGTCTATCAGATATTAAAATAAATACATTATTTATATTCCTGATCTTTCGAAAATTTTGCGATAAAATAATAATGAAACATAACAATCGTGTAAACCTAAGAAATCATTTTGTTCATTTAAAAAAGGCCTTTAGTATAATTACAATAAGAGTGTCTATAATTGGAATGGACTTCTAGATACAGCTATTAATATACTGACTATTTGATAAATAAAATCCTAGAGACGTCTCTCACTGTAACTCAACCTAACTAAATTTACACTGCGCTGCGCGGGCGCATCGTTACACCCAACTAAGTAACAAACTATTGGTTATCCATTACATTATTGTGTATTATTTGACAAATGACTTTTCGTATTGCACGTAAATATTACAAACTAAAATACCCGATACAAATAAGTACAACAGACATAGAATGTTTGTGCTTTCGAGTTTTAATATATAAATTTTGTTCTAAGGTTCTTCATAGATCTTATAGGCAAGCATTTACATCTTCCACCGCATCATCACTTTCCATCAGGTGAAATTGTAGAGTAATACTTGCCTATCGGGCATAAAAAAACATTTTAGTTTTTAATAAAGTAGTGGAATAAGTTATTGTAATGTTTATTTTGTTACCACTAGTTGTTACCGCTTCGTTCGCGTAAATAAAAAAAACATTACAATCCGGTATGTTAAAAAAAAATACATACATTTTTTTGTGATATTTTCCGTTGTTCTGATTGTTATTCTGCTATTCGAGGCGAATAAAAATCTAACACATTAAAGATCATAAATAACGGTACAGCCGTTTTTGAGTCATAAATGTTGTTACAACTTGACTTTGTTTTATTTATACTATACTAGCGATCCGCCCCGGCTTCGCCCGGGTGTGATAAATGAAGAACCGCTCGACCGATTTTGTGCAAACTTTACATAAACCATCTACTAAATAGTCCGAACAAAGCCTAAACATTTGGTTTGGATAGGTGAGCCCGTTCTTGAGTTATAAAGTAACAACGAATAGTGGCAATGATTTTTATATATATAGATAGATAGATATAATAGAGATATACATATATATTATTTATATATAGATTGGTTGTGATCGATTAACGAGCTTAATTATTAGACCTTAATACTAGCTGTGCTTGCCCTTGTAAATCAAGATAAAAAGTATAGCCTATGGGTTAATTCTAGGTATAAATTATTGTCAGTTTATACTTCATCCAAATCCATTAAGTTGTAACAGAATGAAAAGGGAGCAAACACACACACACACACACAAACACAAACTTTCGATTATTTTATAAGTTGTTTTTTTTTTATTATTTGTGACAGGCTAGTGTTTGATCACTATCTCACCTGATGGTAAGTGACGATGTGATCGAAGCTGGTAAACACACTAGACCTGGAATACGCAAATTAAAGATTGAAATTTTATTATTTCAGCATAAGTGCTCCATCTTCGAGCGCACCGTCACTTTCCAACAGGTAAGATAGCGGTCAAAAGATTGCCTATTGAGATTAAAAAATATAGGTTTATTTACGAAAATAAGTTGTATTAAAAATATCTCATATCTATAGTTTTACTAAATAAATGCTTGCTATGATTTTTACTATTTACATCAGATATTTTTAAACGATCAATCTCTAAGAAATATTTTCTATATCTTTTGCACAAACCGCGACGATGTACTAACACTGTAATCACGTCAACATACAACATAGTGATTAAACGATAGCTAAACAAATCTGGAACATCTGTAAATATATATATATATATATTATTTTTTTTTGTGACAGTCTAGTGTTTGACCACTATCTCACCTGATGATAAGTGACGATGTGATCGAAGCTGGTTAGATAGGCAAGCGTTTGTCTACTATCAAACCTAACGAGGAGTGGTGAAGCATACAACATAAACGCGCTTTCATACTGACAGCCCCGCACTTAGTTCGCAGACTTGTGTCGTGGGTGCCGGAAACTTTCACATCACATACACAATCACACCTCAAACCAGAAACACAAATTTCCCTTGGGCAGAATACTTGTGTGTCTTAGTGAATTTAGTTATTTTCTTTTCCTTTCTTTTTCTAAAATTCTCAGGCCAATTTCCTATATATAGTTTCTAAAACTATACAAAGCACAGAACTAAGTTACCTACAAGACATCGAGCTTATAGGTAACTTAAGTGCTCAAGCTTACTACCAGTAGGTAGCGTTCCCATCATGCTGGCGGCATTGCCTCTCTGATTTGCAATGCTAAATTGAACCTAATATCCAATGCTTAGACGCGCACCAAATAAGCTAACAATTTGTGTAATTATTTAAAAGCCAAAGATGTAGCGTGCTTGCCCAAAAGACATCTATTAAATCTTGAAAACTTAGATTGCACCCTAAAATATCAACAAACGTCGTCCCAATCCAATCGTATCACTTTTAATCAAAATCAAAAGCTCCCAAAACTCAATTACAGCATCCAATACAAAAAGCCACACAAAAGCGAACATTTTAAATTCGCATTCCAGAAAACAATGTGCGCTGACGCAGCCTCAAGGCACTGCATTAACGAAGTACCTTTTGATATTAAGCGCATTATTTTTTACGCTCGCTTTTTTTACTCCGCTCGTACCACGGTTCTGGTAGCCGGTCCAGTCGCCCGAAGCAAATCGGTGTTTATTACCTACCACCAGTAATTTATTATTGTATTTTTTTGTATTATCAATAGCGTATGGACTTTTTGCTGTTATTAAAATCGCTATTTTTTTAAGGCTATTGTTTATGAAATATTGGCGGGAGATATGATCGAGTGCTTTTGTTTTAGAATGAGTTGTTTCGCTTCTGTATCAGTGGTTATGAGAATGATCTTTATCAGGTTAATTTTTCCGGCCGAGATTTGTTTTTCTATCTACTTAACAAAAAAGGAGGAGGTGCTCAAGTTGACTGTATTTTTTTTATTTGTATTACCTCATAACTTCATTCCACTTGAACTGTTTTGATTTTTTTTTCTGTTTGTACGATGTTGCTTTCCAATTGGTCTCATTTAAATGTAGTTCTTGAAATATCGTCAATAATGCGTGTTTAGTACATCTAATTTGATCAAAGTTCCGAAAATAAAGCGGTGAAGTCAGTTTTTTTTAAGCTTTGCTTGCGTTTAAATGATTAGAAATTCACAATCACGATAGGTGTTTCTTTTGTTTTGGATTGTACAATCACGATTGATAATTTTAAACACGTGTTTGGTTTTGGAATATAGCTATCAGGATTTTTAATTACAAATAGGTGTGTAATGCAATACTATAAGAATCTTTGTCCTGACATAATAATTCAGTGACTGACTGACTTAGATACCATGCACAGCCGTAAACGGTAAACCGTTGGTCAAACCGCTGGTCGTAGACACTTGAAATTTGGCGAGAACATTTGTCTTAGTACGTGGAGGTGTACTAAGAAAAGATTTTTGGAAACTCTACCGCTAAGAAGGTAAAATAGGTTTTTTTTTACCATTATAGGTCACGATGGTGTGTTTCCTATTTTTGTTACAATCTAGCCAAGATTAGGCTAATAAGTCACTTAGATTTAACTTATTCAGCTAGGTTTAAAATATCCAAGAATGTGTCCATTAACACTTTTCTTATTGTCTCTATTAAGGCGAAAACACTTTGGTTCATGTGTTCTTTTTGAGCAGCATTCAGTTAAATGGGGTGAAAACTTCTATATGATCGTTCTTTGTTTTAAACTTATAGTGATGAAAATTGGTATTTGAGTAGTTTATTTAAAACATATAAATTATCAACATATATTTTCCTGGGGTGCATTAAAATGGTGCATTGGGGGATGAAAGTTCATGTCGAAAGTTCTTTATTATTGTTCTTTATGAATGCCCGTTGGCTAGGTTAGGTAAGCGCTCGCCTTCTACGCAGGGGTATCGGGTTCGATTCCTGGCGGAACACAAGTTTTCTTCCCAAAGAAAATGTGTGTTTCTGGTTCTGGTCGTGATTGTGTGTGTGATGTGAATGTTTCCGGCACCCACGACACAAGTCATCGAACTTAGTGTGGGGTGTGAGTGTGAAAGCGTTTATGTTTATTGGGGTTATACCGAAGGAAATTGGTATTTGAGTACTTGATTAAAAAAAAAAATGATATAATATTTTTATCAGATAACCCCACTAATATTATAAATCCGAAAGTTTGTAAGTGTATACGTTTGTTTGTTTCCTTTTTGCGCTATATCTATCGGCTAAGCGGATTTGGAATGTCCATAGCTTATACCTAGGATTAACACACAGGCTACTTTTTAACTTGATTAACGCGGGCGAAGCCGCGGGGCACGGCTAGTATTGTATAATATTATGGTTTTGCGGGATATTTTAATTCATCGAAGTTGTTACTATATTACCTTGTTTTTATATAGACGTGCCTTTTATATGTATAAACTGGCATCACATTTCTGTCGCCTAAGTTTTTCAAAATGATGCGACGATAGTGTTTATATTTTTTAATATATTTGTTTTTTTTTTACTTTCACCATTTGTTTCCTATACATATTTGTTGGTTTATCTTTCATTAAAAAGAACAGCGGATCGAGATGATTTTTAGAGTAATGGCTGGAAAATGTAATTTTTTTTTCTTACAATTGATAAATAATTATTCTGGTGAATCATCATCAAGTATTCTGTGCGTAGATATAATTAAAATCATTATTGCCGTATCATTAATATTTTTTTAATTTTAGCACAATGCAGATTAAACCTTTTTTTCCGTGAGGTCATTTAACTTTAGAACATTAGAACTGAATCAGGTAAAACTTTTTGTAGTAATAAACCGGGTTTGATGACAAGAACGAATTTGATTACAATTTACAGAAGCCTGCGGGTGGCGAAAAATGGCAGAGATGCAATCTCGATTTAAACAACCGATGACAATAAAAGAACCGGTTACCTCTTTGCAGACCATATAATCTATTTAATTTACAACCTGCTTTTCGAACCGACAAAATGAGATAAGTGCTTATCAATTGTCGAACCCTTTACCGAGCAAAATGGCCGAAAGAATTAGCAGGCGTCTCTCCAATTTTCTCAATTTGCCAACAAAATTAAAAAAGAACTTTAACAGTCGAACGTGGTAACGAATTGTTCTCTTCACCATATTTGGAAACCGCAATGAGTCCTCGACAAAAGAGGTTTGATTCCCCGACTACTGGTCTTCAGTGACAAACCGCTTGCATGACTTAACTGGCCTAATTTGGTCCCGGCTGGAAAAAAGTGGGGAAAAAAAATAAAAGTGCGCGCGGAAAGCCGCTGGCATTGTCCATTCCAAATTCAAAATGAGGAAGAAGCGGGAATAATGGTGCGGGTTCTTGAAACAGGAACGTCGAGTTTTAAAAAAGGAATCTGTTAAACGGCCGCTCGCGGGTAATCACAGGCGACGTGTACCGAACATAAAGCTTTGTTTAAACTTGCGAGATCATTTTAAGTATTTTCTATTTAACTGTCTTAAAGGTAAATTAATATTTATTATTTTATTGTTACAAAAACTTGCCTTTACGATAGATACGATGGACGGCATCCAAAAAATACAATAAATAAAATCTGGTGATGAACTTGAACATTCGTACGTACACACAACGTTACGTAAGTAAGTGCGCGTCAGATAGTTTATCTTTTACGACTTTTTCTTTTCTTGCGCGATATTTAAAATATGAGGATGTCCATTTCTCTAGTGTTAATATGTAATAATGGTAAATACTAATCTTCTCCATCCAAAATGTATCTGGAAGAGATCTCTGTTAGCGGTAGGACCGCCGAATCAATACTTCAATTTTTAAAGTGATTTATGTAAAGTAAGACAATAAAGCGTTATGTAATTAAACATGAATAGTTTGTGAATACCAATGCCAATAAAACCATCATGGATCATGAATAACGTGATTTTTGGTTCCGCACCAAAACACTAATATATATTATGTTCTAGTAAAGTTTAACCTCTTTTCTCTTCTAGGCAAGCATATCACATCATCGGCTGCATCATCACAGATAGTGGTCAAATGCATGCCTATTAAGCATAAAAAAAACGGTATGACATATGACTAAGACATGACCATGACTCTTACTTAAGTTTGACTGGTAGTTTTATGAACAACATATTTTTATTTGAAATATAATTCATGACACTTATCAAATGCACAGGTCACGGACCTAAAATTAAAAAAAAACGAAACATGCACTTCTAATTGAAACTTTTGTGTTACAAGGACACATTTAAATTAAACCTTACAGTGTTTAATCCCACCACTTTTCGTCACATAAAAGGTTGCAATTCAGAATTTCAAAGCCCTCACATAATCATTTCAAATCAAAATAATGCCTAACGGGTCAATTGCCTATATTTCCTAAAACTAAACTAAAACTATATACAGCAAAGATCTAAGTAACCTACAAGAAATCGAGCAAAACAAACACAAGAGATTTAATCTTATTGATTAAAAAAATATTCAATCTGGCATCAAACTTGTGAACTCGACTTTATATCGCGTGCAGCGAGATGCAGGTGCGTGCCTCAAGCGACGCGCGAACTTCATTCATTGTTATAGCCACGGCATCAAAGCACTACTGGTAATAACTGCTTCTCATTGGAATGTGAGACAGAGATAGTTAGACCGAAACTAATAATTTCAATGAGCCATTCATGATATAGATACAGGGTTATTTGTCTAACTAGTGGAAAGCTCTGAGACCCTGATTCTTATTCTAAGCCTTAGCTCATTTATTCATTCCAACTTCATTCATTGTTATCGTGTGTGACAGCATCGAAGCACCACCAATTTATTGTTTTAGCCACAGCATCGAAGTACTACTAGTAATAACTGCTTCTCACTGGAATGCAAGATGGAGATAGAAGACTGATAATGAGTATTTCAATGAGCCATTCTTGATATCAGGGCTATGTGTCGCGAGTGAATAAGTATCTTCTAGGCAAGCTTGCTCCATCGTCGACCACATCGTCGCTTATCATCAGATGAGATTGTGGTCAGAAGTTTGCCTATCTTGAATAAAAAAAACCTTTCAAATAAAAAAAAACATTCAAATTTGTTCATCCGTTTAAGAGCTACGGCGCCGCAGACCGCCATGTGTGTGCGTGTGTGTCTATACACACATACATGGCAGTCAAACCTATAACATCCCTCATATTGCGTTGGGGGTTAATAAAAAAATTTGTCACTCATTCATGCCTTTATTTTCATTTTATGGCAAAAACCACGTTATCACAAAATATCTACATACTTTAAGATGATAAGACTCAAGAAAGCAAGGAAAATAATCAATGCAATGCTTCAAGCAATATTAAATCTTGACTGAACATGTAACCATTTCCCTTCAGCTTTCCACAGAATGCAGGGTCGTAAGTAGGCTTCCAATTTGGGGGCTATAAGATCGTAATATTTTTTAATCTCAGATAATGTAGTGTTTGACCACTGTCTTACTTTATCGAAAGTGATAATGTGTTCGAATGAGGTAAACACGGTAGATCAAAATTATTGTCTCTCAAGGATTGCTGCCTGCATAATATCATTATAGATGATTTTGGTAGCAGATTTTTAGTACGGCGTAGTAAACCAGACAAGCAAGAGGAAATTCCCCACTACCATTGATTCTAAATAATATCTTAATTTCAAGAAAAACACTACTATTTAATCATTGATTATACTGACTATGTTTTAACCTTTTTTCTTTTTCATTACAATCTTCTTGTAATGATATCTTATTTTAATTTAGCCTGATTGAGCCCTTCATTAACGTGTCTGACTTGTAAACTTAAACAATGTTTACGAACTGTAAAAAAAAGTTAGTATAAGTAGTTTATAATTATATATTATTTCCACTGATGACAAGGTATTAAAATATTTTTAATACCCATCATCCCCCATCCTTAATACGGCCTACCAACTAACATGCTTACTCTACACCAATCAAATCACGATCAGTTCTGTCACGGTCATAAAGGAAGCGATTTGTAACATAAATAAAATAATTACAACGTCCGTCGGATGCGTGGAAATGTTTGCGATCCGTCATGTGGAGCGATTAGCCAACACGCCGTCCAACCGATGGAAGTTGATGGATTTGGCTATTTGGTCTACCGTAAATGTGTTTAAGTTTTTACTTATTAGGAGGATATTATCCTTTTACCTACATATGGTAATATTCTACATATATTAGGGAATAGTTCAATATTATGTGCTATAGATTTAAACAGTAAATAATATTAATGAAATCATTATGCGTAATAGTCACAATAGTTTTAACTTCTTTCTTATTGATTATATAGGCATAAATTATTTAATTACCAGCTAACCTGATGTAAACTGACGATTCGGTCGACAATGGAACGCGCTCGCCTATAAAATACCTATTCACTCTCGACTTGAAGACACCAAATTGTATACTTATCTGGGACCACAGACTCTGGTAAGTAGGGCCACTTACCATAGCCTGGACTGGGATAGCGCTTGTGTCGTGGATACCGGAAATGCTCACATCACACATAAAACCGCGACTAAAACTATAAACACAATTTTCAATAATTGAGAATAGACAACTGAGAACATTCAACCACCATGGATTTCATCGCGATCCTTCAACGAAAGCTCAAGCTCATGGTGAGATTCGAAGCCGCAACCGATCGACCGCCTCCAAAACCTTCATCTATCACGCTTCAAAAGCTTTCCCAAGCTTTCATAAGGGCAAAGCCTGACCTCGGTACCGATGTGCAATTATTGACAATTCAATTCCTATATTTATCTGATCATTGGTACGTGCCTTAATATAAACGTTTCTGTAATTATTAGTTAGATCGTTGGTTCGATTAATTGGGTGGAGTGTTAATAAAGTGCTAGGAATTATTATTAGTTATGTTTTAATTTAGGAAACTTGTTAGGTATTCATTATTGAATATGGAGCTTGTTAGATACTACAGAAAAAATAACCAGTGGACTGCTTACTAACTCTTTTCTCACTTCACGAAAACTTCATGCTTTTTGAAGCATCTATTTAACATAAAACTACGCTAAGTTTGATGACTGTGTCGTGGGTGACAGAAACATTCACATTACACACACAATCACAACCAAAACCAGAAACACAAATTTTCCATCTATTCAGAAGTTGACGACCCAGTTGGCGCCCTGTCGGATCCTGGGTTCGATTCCCGGCAGCAGCACAAATTCCTTCCCAAGGGATATTTGTGCTTCTGGTTCTGGGTGTAATGTGTGTGTGATGTGAATGTTTTCGGCACCCACGATACAAGTTTTTAAACTTAGTGTGGGGCTGAAAAAAAAAAAGAAGTAGTACTGACGCTGACAGCTGTCGCTGGTGACCAGTCACAAGCAAGGATCGGCCAATCGCAAGCACAGATCGGCCAATCATACTTTATAATAATATTTACCTTTTTAGTCCTATACTCTGTTTATTTTTCTATTTTTTTGTAATGATTCTTGACTGTCTTGATCGCTCTCACTATAATGTTTGTATTTGTAACGGAACATTTAGGTCCCATATTGTGTTTTTTTTGTTTTGAGTTTCCAATATATCGACACTGTTGCAAGCGTCACGGAGTTGATATCATCAAAACAAATTAAATCTTCTGTATTATACAAAAATAAATTGCTGTCCGTCAGTATCGCAAAAAAATTTAAAGGAACGGCGAATTCGCAAAAAAAATTTTTGTAAAAACCCAAAAAAGCTAAAAATAATTGGTAATTTTTGTATGGGATTTGCCACTTCGGATTACTTTCAATAGATGGCGTGGTACAAAGTTTATCGGGTCATCTAGTAATGATAAATATTAAGTATCAAGTTACATATATGAATATTGAATATGTAATAGAAAACAAAATGAACTTAAAAATGTACTGAACGCATCAAAAGAAATGAAATAATTTTCGAATCCAATACCTAAAACTAATATAGAACAGTAGGTAATTTCAGACAGATAATTGTCTCATTAATGAGTCAATTGGACTCTCTCCGTAAAGAAAAAAGTGACCTATTTCAACTAGTTAAGTGTCAAAATCATCAAATCAGTGTCCGTAAGTTACATTCTATAGTGTACTAAACAATTACCTGTCAAGCCTGACCGTCAATAACACGCTCCTTACACACTAACTCACTGTGAACACACACTGCACCGTGTAAGAATCGTCGCTGTCAGTCTATTGCCATCGATATATCATAGCAATAGACATTAGCATTAGCTGTGCGCCATCTTTAAAGTTAAACCTTGCGTCCACTGCTTGCGATAAATAGGTTTACGACGATGCTATAAAAACTTGAGCTGTTTTAAGCAACTAAGAATTGGTTATTCAGCAAACACAAAAGATACAGTTTTCATATTTAGGCAATATAATAGGAATGTAATCTAAATAAATGGAATTCGGAAACACGATCGGTGAAAGTTTTCTCGATATAGTTAAAAAAAGAAATCAAAAATCAAAATCGTTTATTCACGTGGGCTCCAAAGAGGCACACATGAAAGTTAATGAATCTATTGCCAGATTCGCAAAATTACAGCCATCTCGAGAAGAACCTGGCAAGAAACACGGCGGCGGATTTTTTTTCATTCATTTTTTAAAAAACATTCTTAATTTATAATACATAATTTTCTTAACCTAGGTGTTATTATGGTAGTCGCTAGAAAGAGCCTGTGCAGTTTGCCTCCATGCATCCTTGTCATTAATAGAGTTAGAGAAGAAGACTAAGTATAAAGCAAAAGTGTCGTGACTGTTTTATCAAACCTACCTTTTATACGACAACTTACGATTCGATCAACTTTGTTCCAAAAACAATAGTTTAAATAGGCAGTTGAGGGTAAATACCATAATAAAGCTCTCACTGTCTTTACTGTCGTTATTGCTAAGGGTATTGATATACAAAGCGGCCAAGGCGCGCCCAGACGCTCGCCCTGTAAGCGCGCCTCGGACGTAGCTGCTCTAGTTTTCCGTATCGACGCCAAGTATATTTTGTTCGTTAGGCGCCATACATTTTATCTTTACAGTGCCCTTGCCGCGCGTCTGGGGCGCTTTGTATATCAAGTCTCTAACAGCGTCAACGTATGAAATTTACTTGTATGTGGTCAGGCCGCTATAGTATCGCATAGCATCGCATGTAACTAAACAATCCTAACACCTTAACCTCACGTGGGAACATACCAGCGCGATTATACGCATCTTGTGATTGAACGGTCTGCAGTCCAACGGTAAGGATAAATTAATGGGGCTTAAGCAGTAGCGCGGTAACCTGCGGCGAGAACTTACTAATACTAGTACAGAAGTTTCACTTCGCAAAGACATTCAAATAAATATCAACTTTTGCTGCGACGTAATTAAGTGCATTTCAGCTCGCACAATCAGCTTAAAATGTGTAGTCTCCTCTTTAGCGTATTTTTGTACTATAGTGTACTTTAAGTGTTAGACTATAAGGGATAAAATGCCATAAGTTACGCCAATTATTTCAAATCTTACTTAAATACTTATCACTATAATATAGTACTGCTGTTCAAGTAAATGATACTCAAGGATATATATACGTGATAATGTTTTTGAGCCCAAAATATTAATATGTTTATTTGGTTAGAAAAATATAATAAATAAAATAGAATAATAATTAATTGAAAAGAAAAATAAAGATTAAAAAAAAATTATTAAAAAATAATAAAAGAAATAGAATAATAATAAAAAACGCGAAACAGCTCTCCTTATCACTAAAATTCAATAATTACGCAATTTATGTATAGATATTGTACGAACATTAAGAAATAAAATGATACTGAGCGATATTTTTGTAAAGCTAGTAAATAAACATAAATATGACATAAACTTTCACACTCACTACCCCACGCTAAGTTCGATAACTTGTATCGTGTGTGCTGGAAACGTTAAAAGACAAAATCAGACTCAGAACCAGAACCACCAATTTCCCTTGGGGAGAGAACTTGTGTTCCCACGGGGAATTAAACCCGATTCCCGCGGCTTAGAAGGCTTAATTTGATGTGTGTCTGCATCCAACTAGGACTAGTTTTATGAATACATAAGTAACTTAAAAAATATTTATCACTTGACACTGGCTTTATGGACATAGTTTGAGAAGACCAAATTAAAAAAATCTAATTAAATTGATTAAAAACTTATTTTAAATTCAAGAAATCAAAGTTTGACCTATACTTCTATGTATTCGACGGTAGAGCAAGCTTGCCTTGAAGATACCTATTCACTTTTGTTGAAGACTCCCATATTGTGCATAATATGATATGCTATCTACGGGCCAATTGCCTATATTTCCTAAAACTAAACTAAAACTATATACAGCAAAGAACCAAGTTACCTACAATACATCGAGCCTATAGGTAACTTAAGTGTTCAAGCCCACTACCAGTGGGTAGCGTTCCCATCATGCTGGCTGCATTGCCTCCCTGAATTGCAATGCTAACACGTTGAGCCAAATAAGTGCCAGCATTTTGATCACGCGTCGCCTCAACCAGGCGCTCTGATAGATTTTTGAAAATAGAATGAGCTCCCGGTCCCTACGGACCCAGTGTCTCAACACCAAACGGCTCAAATGTGTAACCACTGCCGAGGTTTCCATATTTTCGCCGTTTGCGCTGCTCTGCCGAAGTTGCCGCGACGCCAACCTCATTCTGTGTTTCCGGAAGATGTGACGGAGCTAAAGTATCGACACAAATTGCATCCCACACTAGAGGCCGTCCCATCTTCCATGGAATTAAAGTCATTCCGTCGGGACTTTTACCATCGTCACGCATCAGACCATTCGGTTCCATAAATATGTTAGACTCCTATATTGTGCATAATATGATATAGGCACTTATACGTTTTTTTTAGCCTTGCTAGCCCGTATATGACCTACGGGCTAATTGCCATATAATTTCCTAGATATAGACAATTGGCCGATTGCCTATAATAACTTTATATTATATAAATTTATTTGATTAGGTATTCTAGTTGCTATTTTTGGTGTGTGATGTATGTTTACAATGTTTAATGTAGATTTCGTAGTCTAACAATGTATTCGATTTTTTTTTACTTATTTAATTCATTTTATTTCATCACTGTCATTTTATTTGACTTTTCATCCGAAGGTTGTCTGGAAGAGATCGCTCAATTCGAGAGGTTAGCAGTAAGACCGCCCATTGTACTTACCTATTTTTATAAGTTTCTCTGTTTGCTATCATTTTTTGGTGTCACAACGATTTATTGTATAACCTATTCCTATCTCCCAGCAGTTTTTTTTAATAATTTTACGAGTGTTTGCGTGATGTTTGAACAAACAAACAAAAAGGCATACAATAACTTAACATATAGTATAAATGACTGTGTTACACAATGTGAAATAAATTGAGCACAGTTAAAGAAACATTTATCTACAGGTATCTACAAACGAATCAAAGGCGAAACTAATTTATTCCATGACACCTCCTGTCACGCCAATGGAACAGCCATCATCATTTCGCATTCATATCTCGTTGACCAATGACGTGGCTCCAAACGCCTCCTATACAACTTTCGGCCAATCAGAGACGTGTATTAGAGAAACAATAGACAGTAAAAAATGCGTCACGCTAGTCTGCGCACGAGTAGATTCTAAGTGGGTCTAATTTGTGATAATTTGACTCTGTGGTAAATGCTGTCATTCGACTATTATTGTTATGGTTATGTTGTTATGGCCGTTTCTCGAATAATATGAATTTATTCAAAACTAATTTGAATTATTTACATTACTACAATCTCTTAAACATCAGAAAGCTTTCGACAAAGCGCAAACTCTAAAATGTTCCTGTAACAGAAATGGATTTAAATATCGAGCCATTATTGTTGTTAATGAAATGTATGTGTGGGAATTTTGTGAATGGGACGGTTTGAGAATGGGACGTTCTGCGAATGGGACGATTTGCGACTGCGTGACCTATTGCAAATTGGACGTTCTGCGAGTAAACCATAATAATGTCCGTCACGTTTTAGGCCTAGGGTACTTACTAACCTCGACTACATCATCTCTAATTATCAGATGAGATAGTGGTCCTCTTTGAGTTAAAAGAAATAAATGTAAGTACTTTTTATTTAATTTGACCAAGCGTGCCAATTTATAAAGCTTTGATAATGTACCAGGACTGATACATTATAGGCGATGGACCTGTTTGACCATTGCGCTTTTCAATGAATAGTCATCCGAAGGCGCTAAAGTGGAAAAAACGGTAGATTTTTTATTCGAATCAGTCCCATTGTACCAATACTAACGCTACATAAATATAGATATTCATACAATACACTACAATACTTCTTTATTGAACACCAATAAGATAGTTAGGTAACATGTTAATAACATAAAAACTAAAAATAATAATTGTTGTACAATGGGCGGCCTTATCACATAAAGCAATCTCTTACAGATAACCTTTGGATGGACAGGATAGTAATAATAGTCATTTTTTGCGGTCGGTGGTGTTCTCTATTGAATTACGATACACATGCATTATAAACAATTTAAACATTACTTACATACATATAAATTCATGTAGTTACGTAGTTTTTTTTTTAACTGTGATAGGCAAACATTTGACCACTATCTCACCTGATGTTAAGTGACGATGCGGTCGACGATGGAGCACGCCTGCCTAGAAAATACCTATTCACTCTCAACTTGAAGACTCCAAGATTGTACTTATCTGGGAACACAGACTCTGGCAAGGAGTTCCTCTTCTTTGCAGTGCGCATTATGAAAGTGGAAGCAAAACGCTTCGTGCGCATTTGAGGAATATCCACCATGTATCGGTGTAGCAATGCAGTCTGTCTGGTGGTTCTATGATGAAATGGGGATGGAGGAACTAGATCGTGTAATTCCATAGCACACTCTCCGAATTGTATCCGATAAAATACCGAGAGGCTCGCAATCCTGCGACGATGTCCTAGGCTCTGAAGTTATGTATAGCTATGGAAAATAATAAAGATATACTGAAATTACCGCTGGCGTAATTATGAGCGCGCCCGCCTCATCAGATTAGATTCCCGATGGGAACACAAGTTTTCTCCCCAAGGAAAATTTGTGTTCCTGTTTCTTTGTGCGAGTGGTGTAAATGCTGCCGGCACCCATGACACTAGTCATCGAACTGTGTGTTGGGCTGTGGGTGTGAAAGGGTTTATTTTTATATGTTTCTATAGTTATAAATATAGTAAGCTACATATAAATATGTTATGATTCTCGATTCCTGATGGAACATAAGATTTTCTTTCCAAGTGAAATTTGTGTTTCCGCTTCTGAGTATGATTGCGTGCGTGATGTAAATGTTTCCAGTACCCACGGTACTACTCATCGAACTTAATGCGGACCTGTGAGTGTGAAAATAAAGTTCAAACTTTATCGGTTGTAGAGTAGGTATAGTAGAATGAAAATTGATGAAAATACAATTACATAACACAAAAGTTATAAAAACTAAAGATTAATAAATATAGTCTAATTTATCAGAATAGATCAAGTTTAAAAAAAAACAATCAAGTAACCTAAATTTATTTTAACATTTTAACAATAATCAGAAAAGTAAACAAAACAAAACAAATCAACTTAACACAAATTTACTTACAAATTACTCACAATTACGTACTAATTATTAAGAACTACTTACAAAATCACCACAAGAATGACTCGCGTGTCTACCAGTTCTACCCACTATGACTGAATTATTGATGATTCCACTTCGAACGCCAACGAGCAAATGGCCGATCCCACGTTCTTTGCTTCCTTTTATAGGCGAGCTTGTGACTAATTGTCATCGCGAAAGTTTACACCTAATACGGCCTCTTCTGACAAGGGGTCGTCCTCGACCCAGGGACGCGGAGTGGTGCCTCTGGGACTAGCGATGGCTGCCGTTGAAGGTCCAGCCTCAGGATCTGCGTCTAGAGAGGGCATGGAGGGCAGAGCAGCCAGTCTCTGTGCGGGAGATGATGACAGATTATCAGCCTCATCGGGTTCATCATCTGTGAAGAAAACACTTGTTCAAGAAAATATTCAGTGTCACAATAGCGGCTACCTAGTTAACATTCTCCTCTCACTACGGCACTTTCACTGAAATCATTCATCACAGAACGTACATCATTTCAGAACTCCTTCGGACATTCTTCATCTCAGAGACGTCTCAAATAATAAAAATAGGGCCCTTTTACTCTTATGAATTATGAAGACTTCAGCACGGCGCGGTGACGGTCGTCTGGCTCGGCACTCGCCGTGGAGGTCAACCAGCACGCTGCTACACCGCCATGGTGCCGCCCACAGGCGCCGTCCGACCGAGTGCATAGCACTACTGACTACGGACCAGTCCACCACAGGACTCAGGTCGACACGCTTTGTGCCTTCCCACAGACGAACGCATCGTCTACTCGCGTATACCGCAGTAATAGCGAGATCCGCGACACGTATCCGCAGATACGTTCGCCACGTTGATCGAACTTCATCTCAGTCCACACGCTACATTCCTAGTTGTCAAAAGTTACCCACTATGCTAAAGTTTATACAGCTGTTAAAGTAAACCCCAAATTACTATTATAGGTAGGTGTGTCTATGTGTGCGAGTGTGCCTACGATGGGTAGTGAGAGTTTATTTTGATTTTTATCACTATCCGAATATGAGGATAACAACCGACAAAAGTATGCAACGTTTGTAGGACCAAGGTAAAGACGATCGAACACTCACTGTCGAAGAACGCCGCACACGTCTCCGGACACCACTCGCCACGCCACGGCACCATGTACTGCGCCGCAGCCTGCGTCGTCTTGCCATAGCTGCCACTCAGCAGCGTAAGCTCGTAACGACCGCTCGGCTTTATGCCGACCACCTTGTAGGGGCCGCGCATTCCAGGGTCCAATTTCCCTGTCGACTGAGAAAATTTGATTACGAAGACCATATCACCGAGCGCGAACTCACGAGGCGGTCGTCGGTGTCTGTTCGCATACTCGTCCTGGCGAGCCTGATTTTGTTTGAGAAGCTCTCTAGTTCTGCTCCTGGTAATTTCGCGTAAAGCCTCTCGATTCGGCCTTGAGTTGTCTGCAGCAACGTCACGGATCAGCGCACGAATCACTGGGGTAGTGGCTTCTATACCAATCAATAAACTTAGGGGAGAGGTACGCGTAGACTTTTGTTTGGTTATATTCAATACCAGTTGGAGCTTCCACAACACTTCAGACCAAGAGGAGCCCTTGTGGTTGACTTCGACGCGGATCATATTGAGGACGGTTCTTACATATCTCTCTACCTGGCCATTAGCCTGGTGCATTTCGGGAGTAATATGGTGAAGATCACACCCCATTTCATTAACCCACCCGACAAATTCTCTTGATTCGAACATCCTCCCCTTATCAGTGACCATTAATCTTGGAACCCCAAATAAAGAAATAGCCTGAGTAACCACTCGTTTTAATTCTGTTACATCTTGCCTACCGATCGGATACAAAAGACAATATTTGGTGAACGCGTCTACCATTAAAAGCACAAATTTAAAGTCCCCAGATAATGGCAGAGGGCCCAAAGCGTCTACATGCACAGTGTCAAAAGGAACATCTGGTTTCTCCCAAGAAGTTATCTCTTGCTGAGGTGCTCTAGGTACGCGTTTCTTTGAGATACATACCAGACAATGACTTACATATTTGCTCACGAACTGTCGGAGACCCGGAAACCAAAAGTGTTTCAGGATGAGGTCCACTGTTTTATCCACCCCTATGTGCTCGTGCTCGTCGTGAAACACTCTAAGTAGACTTAACCGATGTCCCCTAGGAATATAACACAAAAGCCTAGCCTCCTCACCTACTGGGGTATACCGGTAGTACAGCAGATCATCTCGCGCTACATACCTACTTGCATCTAGATTACCTTCTTGAAGCCTTTCTAATAGTTTTTGGGTCTCTTCGTCCGCTGCTTGAGCTATCAGAGCCCAGTTACGAGGCTTGGAAATTTGATTAACGATTGCTGGCGCAGGTGGATTGCGACTCAAGTAGTCTGCGTGTGACATCATTATCCCCTTTCGATACTCAATTGAAAAGTCGAAATCTTGGAGATAAATCCACCAGCGCGCGACACGAGGGATGAGATCCTTTTTTCGCTCAGTAGATTTTAGGGCGTTACAGTCAGTGATGACAACAAATTTCATTCCCACGAGATAATGACGGAAATGTTGTAACGCTTTGACAACCGCGAGAGTTTCTAACTCGTAGGAATGATACCTGCTCTCGGCTTCCTGAGTCACTTTACTAAAGTAGCTAACGACGCGCTTCGTTCCGTCTGGATGAGTCTGAAAAAGTACGGCCCCATAGCCAACACTGCTGGCATCTGTGTGGACCTCAGTAGGCAGGCCATGTTCAAAAATTGCTAAAATTGGTTCACTCGTTAGATGTTTTATAAGATCTTGACGTACCTTTTCCTGTTCACTTCCCCAATTGAAAGTGACGTTCTTTCTAGTTAAATGCGCAATGCACGCAGTTTTGCTTGCGTAGTCCTTTATGTAACGCCGAAAATATCCGGCGAGACCGAGAAGTTGCCTTACCTGTTTGACATTTTGCGGTGGTGAGGTGTTTGCTAGAGCTTCCACCTTTCTAGTGCTCGGCTTAACCTGACCTTGACTTACCACTCGTCCCAGATATTCGACCTCAGTGGAAAGAAATGTACATTTTCGCAGGTTAATGGAAAACCCTGCTTGAGTTAACGTGTGTAGCACACGACGTAGTAACTCAATACCCTCAGAAACAGAGTTACTTAAGAGTAGAACGTCGTCAACATATACGAGAACGTTACCTTCCTCGATGAGAGTTCGCAATGTATCATTTATGATACGCTGGTACGTAATCGGCGAATTAGCCAGACCATATGGCATTTTCACGAACTCTAGATGTTCTTCGGGAGTTACGAACCCTGTGAGGTGTATACACTCTTCTTTAATACGGATCTGGTGGAAACCGGTTGCCATATCTAAACTCGTGAAGAATGTAGAGTTCCCTAAGCGGTCAATCTGATCATCGATCAAAGGGAGAGGATACCGATCCTTTACGGTGATTTTGTTCAAAGCCCGAAAGTCAACGCAAAGCCTGTCCGTTCCATCGCGCTTCTTAACCAGAATGATCGGGCTTGCGTACTCCTACTGTGATCGTCTGATGATGCCCTTATCTAAGAGGTCTGATATAATGTCACGAACCTTTAGTTTTTCCTGATAGGAAAGTTTGTATGGCCTGTAAACTACTGGAGTGGAACTGGTGAGTTTAATTTCCATCTCACCTGTTTTAACGGTGGTTGCAGCAGTACCAGTGATAAGGAAGTCTGAAAATTCACTTACCACAGTCATTAAACTCTCACGTTCTTTACCCTGGAGCGGCGTATTAACCTCAATGGCATCGTTTGGTTTGACCACGCTTCCAACGGCTGCTACCTTAGAATGTGTGAGGTATTGCTTGTCCTTGGTGCGCACATACGTCACTCCTTCGCGGTTGAGAATGTCGGTCCCAACAATAATCGGCGTGTTCATGCAGGACGACGGCACCACCACTAGATCAGCTTCGATAGAAATGAAATCAAACTCAAGAGTTACTGTAACGTAAGAAGTGGAGACTATCTCCTTATCACTTATACCTTTAAGCACGCTACGCCTTAGCTTGGGCTGACACGGAAGGTATTTCAGCACATCAGACGAGACGAGAGAAATATTTAGCGCACCGCTGTCGATAAGCACATCCATAGGTATACCCTCCACTACTGCAGTGATAATGTCACTACCACTTCTCGAGTACCTAGACATGTCGGCACATAAATTTACCTTCGATTGATTTCGCGACTCGGATCGTGCTTTTCCAAAACACTGGTCTTCGGTGTGGCCGCGTTTTTTACAAAACGTGCAAGTAACGTCAGTAGATGCTTTGGATGAAGCAGCAGTTTCAAAGAACGCACGGGTTGGTTTGGGTTTCTTAGGACAATTACCTTTGAGGTGGCCTTTCTGCCCACACGTGAAACAAGATCTATCATCACTGTTGCTAGGCTTAAACTGATGATGACGCTTTTGAAAAGTAGCTTGAGGACGCCTATCGTTATTTGACTTACCCGGTTTGGTGTAAATGGACAAAAATGAAATAAGCTTGTCAGATGTTAATTCTGCATTTACGGCGGCGGCGCGTACTTGGGGGTTATCGATACCGCGTATCACGATAAGGGTCCTCAGCTCCTCACTCAGTCCCTTCACTACTCTAAGACGAAGTAAGGTACGCCGTGCGTACTCGGCGTACGTTGAGTACCTATCCGATGTGTTCTTCATCGCCTCGAACAAGATGTTCGCAAAATCTAGTTTACTAGGACAAAGTGGAGTAAATTCTCGTTTAAAGTTGGACCACGTGCGATCATTCGTTACCCACTCGCTTAACCAAACCTTAGCGTCTCCTTTCAGACAAGAAGCCACTCGTGACAAACATTCATAGTCATTCCAATTATTTACCTCCCTAGCGCGTTCCACCTCCTCACACCACGTTTCAATGTTGTGAAGCGTTGGGTCAAAGTTAGAAACAAAGTAACTGTGGGACCTATTTGAACGGATCGTACTTATGGCCTCGATGAGAGCTTGAGCGAAGGTAGATGCCTCGGTTCGTTGAGTTGACTCAACAGATTGACCACAAACCCCTTGAATTGGTGGATTACATGGCGTGGACCCAGTGAGTGGTGGAGGTGTATCTGGCTCCACGGATAGACGTGGCCCACCATCGTTGGGAACCAAATTTCTAATACCGTAGTCCGTCGCAGATGGCCCGAAAACCGGAGATGGGTCGCGATGATATTGTTGGGGATTACGTGAACCAGATGAGTGACCAAAATCACCTATTTTCTTATGACTCCGGGTATCGTGCGATCTACGAGGACGAGAGCGTCGACGCCGAGTGCGTTCGACACTTGAAGAACGTGACCGAGAGTGATCACGCGATCTCGCCTTGTCCCTATTATTGCGTCGTGGCGTTCGACTCCTAAAATCACGCGAATGAGATCGCAACCTACTGCGACGCGTGCTATCCCGTGAACTTTTGCGCGACATACTCCGCGAACGGCGGCGCGCCCTGACACGCGAGCCATTTCTTGAGCGATATCTAGAACGACCACGTGACGTGGACCGCACCATTTTACAACCAAAAAGTTAAAGTACTAATGTGGGTAGATTTGTTTTGCTTTAGAGTACTTGTGGGCTATTTTAGAGGCTTTTTATCCCACTTCTGATCTAATTTATCAGAATAGATCAAGTTTAAAAAAAAACAATCAAGTAACCTAAATTTATTTTAACATTTTAACAATAATCAGAAAAGTAAACAAAACAAAACAAATCAACTTAACACAAATTTACTTACAAATTACTCACAATTACGTACTAATTATTAAGAACTACTTACAAAATCACCACAAGAATGACTCGCGTGTCTACCAGTTCTACCCACTATGACTGAATTATTGATGATTCCACTTCGAACGCCAACGAGCAAATGGCCGATCCCACGTTCTTTGCTTCCTTTTATAGGCGAGCTTGTGACTAATTGTCATCGCGAAAGTTTACACCTAATAATAGGTAACTATGATACCTACAAAAATACAAACAAAACAAACAAACAAACAAACAAACGCATTCACACTCACAGCCCCACACTAAGTTCAAAGACTTGTATCGTGGGTGCCGGAAACATTCACATTACACAAACACACATTACACCCAGAACCAGAAGCACAAATATCCCTTGGGAAGGAATTTGTGCTCCTGCCGGGAATCGAACCCAGGACCCACGGCGCAGAGAGCGGACACCTGTCTACTGCGCCAACTGAGTCGTCCTACAAAAATAATCATTGCACATAGTCCCATAGCACTATAGCATCGATGTAAGTACCATCGTTTCTGTTTTCATTAACACCATACCCGGAGCTGTTACCGTAACTACAATAAAATTAATTATTCAATACCTGCACCGATAGGGTTAACCCAACAAAAGCACACGTTCCAGCATACAAAGAAACAGGGATTCCAACACCTGCCTGTTCCTAATTAGGAACGGGAACAACGCCTGGACTCTGGCAACACAGCGGCGTTAAATCTTGTAGGGTTGCCGAAGTCGAACGAAACAAACTGCCCGTTGACTTAGTTGGGTGCGCAAGGGTATCGGGTTCGATTCCAGGCGGGAGCACAAGTTTTCTTCCCAAGGAAAATTTGGGTTTCTGGTTCTGGTTGTTACTGTGATTGTTTACGACGAACTGTAAGTCATCGAACTGTTCTTTTCTGGATAATCAGTCTCTAGTATTGTACTCTCGGTCTGGAGTATCGTAGGTCCCAACGGTTAGGTCGATCTTGATTTGGCTTTTTTTTTTAATGTGACATCGACGGTGTTCTTAGCTATGTATGGAGAAAAGAGTTATGCCACTGCGCTCCAAGGCTATTGTTCTCAAACGATTGAAAAAATCGGTGCATCCTCCTTCATCCATTGAGTGTCGGGGTATTTTTAAAATTTTTACTTAGCACCGAATGTGTTATACAATTCTGTAACATATTTTCACTTTAGTGTGAGTAATTATTTGTTACAGTGATTTAATTTACTGTATAGCCAGGGTAATACATTTGACAAAATCTATTTATCTGTACACATTTCACTTATTTATACATATACTTTGATAACTAAGTTGCATGCAAATCGCTGGACTGTCAAGGGTTATCAGGCATTAGGACCTCAGAACCAGTTTGAAGATGCAATTAACCTTACTGTAACTTTGAGTAGTAATTTTCAATTACTAATTTGTGCTTAGTGGAAATTATAAGTTGCATTAACAAGCTATACGAGAAGATTCTTCGTTTGGTGATACATAGGAAAAGTATTGCGTTTTAGTTTATTCTACGCTTCATTTGAAATTTTTGTTACCTTTCTGATTTTTCCGATGCCTAGCATAGTCAACGGTTCTTCGGCCTATTTTCTTGTGTCTTAGGAAGAATCGCTGTATCTGGCTATATCCATAACTAGCCTAGTGCAGTTAGTGTGCATCTCATCGATGTTTTATGAATTTTTAAATTTTAATTAATACTAATTATTATTAAGCTATTGCATAGCTTCTATCGCGGGCCTTGAGCATGGAGACCGAATCCAGAAATTCCGTAACGAAAATAACCTAACACCCCAAACGACCGGCACAGCGGTGATACTTTTTAGTTTAGCCATCTATCGATGAATAGCAGAACTTTTAATGACTTTTTTGAAATATCACGCTTGTCTCTTTAGTTTAGCAACTCGCCTCTAGGTGGCAGGTAAAAAAATACTGCATAAATAAAATAAATAAATAATTATAATTGCATAAGTTGAAAAAAAATGCTATGCAATAGCTTTACCGCGGCAGTCCCGAGTGCCACACGTCTTTTTTTATTTTTATGACACTAATATAAAAACAAATAATTATACTGATATAGTTTTTAAATACATATAATTTTATAAAAATGAGTTGATTCTATTTTATGGTTAAAACAATGAATATTATCAGAAGCATGTCATTAATATGACATAATTATGAAATGAAAAAATTACTGTTTTAAATAAATTAATTATCTAGTTTAAGTTATGTCCCATTATAATCATTACATGAATTAATTAATATGTCAAATATGATAAAATTAAATTACATCATGGATCATGGATTTTTGAGATGCAATTTTATAGCCTAATCAGATACAATGATAATTAGAGAAAAGTCGTGTAAGGTAAGTATAAGTCGTTTTATGTGAAAAATATTGTAAAATGATTACTGTGGCAACCCTATCAATTTAGAGGCGTCGCGTGTAATTAGAGATTGTATACATTAGCAAATACAAATAAAGCACAATGCGAGCAACGCCCGGCGCGGACATTAGTCTTGCTGGGGGTTAAAATTTACCCCTAGTTCTCAAGAGGGTTCAACGAAGTTAATTATCTGTTAAAATAAAAAAAATTGTTTACAGTAGTTTAAAATATGCCGAGAAAATACTATTTAGGTGTAACTAACATGTAACATTATTAAGATAATTTGTTTATTTTAGGATTTCACACAAATTTCGTGCAGTAAAAGTAAGTTATTCCATATTTACTCCTCCTGACTTTAGTCAGTAAAAGCATGCCAGGTGTGTCCGAAATCTATAAAATGTCCTACATAAAGTGTTCCATATGTAAAATTAAAAGAAAGCAAATCTTTAATTTTGTTAGGATCTTGACCTCCACATAAGACAGACCTTCATCTGAAATGTCGGAGAAAACAAATTCGAGCCTTTATTATTAAAACAACAAAAAATAACATCGTCCTATTTCGAATAAAAAATGTTGCAGGAAGACGCTGAATGCAGGCCGCTAACAACCGTTCTTTTTGGAGATCTTTGGGGCTATCCAGCAGTGGACTTCTTATGGCTGAGATGATGATGATGATTTTAAATAACTTATTGTCATTTAACTACAAACTTCGGATATAAGAAGAAGCTTTTGTCGCTGTAATTTAATCAACCGATTACTTTCGTAGATCTTACCGCTTGACCAGTTTCGCACAGAGGCTCGGGCCGGTTTAATTAACATAAACACCAGGCCCGTTTCTACAACTATAGATATAACAGACAACGGGCATTGATAATTAATTCACAGTAGGGAAGAGTCTTAAAATTGCAGAACCTAAGCTATAAACAATTATAATTGTGATGTGGATTAACACCAGTCAAGAGTGCGGGTCTTCAAGTTGAAGTGATCTTTTAGGTAGGCATGCAAACGTACCGCCGTACCGTCCAAACAACCACCAAACAAAACTTAAAATTGTATGTGAAGCCGGTTTTTAAAATACACTCCGGGACAAATTAAGCCTAAAAAGTGAGGCGCCTACCAAATTGTTATTTTCCAACATAGATTTTTATTAAAATGGAGCCGTACTCTTTTAAACCGACTTCAAAAAAAGGTGGAGCTTCTGAATTCGACTGTATTTTTTTAATGTGTGTTACACCATAACTTCTTTCGTTGCGAGCCGATTTTGATAATATTTTTTTATTTGAAAGCTGGTGCTTTCCATGTGGTCCCAATTTGATCAAGATCTGACTAGTAATTTTTGAGTTATCCGCAATAATGCGTATTCTGTGGACTGCATTGATGATGTTCTCGTGTTTAATCGACTTCAAAAGTTACCTCATAATTTCTTTTGTTGTGAGCCGATTAGGATGATATTTTTTTATTTGAAAGCTGGTGCTTTCCATTTACATTTAATGAAGATTTAATACATTAAATCTGATCATGGTTCCGAACATAAAGCGGTGAAGTCGGTTTTTTAAGCTTTGCTTGCGTTTAATTATTGTCAAGCTATTTTTAACACGGGCAGAAAAAAGAAAAATTTTGCTCACCACTGCCGTGTATAATATTTCATTTTAATTGCCGTTTCTGGCTTTGAGCCATAGCTTTATGTTCTTTGAGAATTTGAAGTTATTTGCTTGTATGGTTAAGCCGTTGCGTTAGACGAGGCCTCTGAAATAGTGACTACTAGCGTGACCCTATCATGCCCCACCTCGGCGAGGGACTGCTCACGAGGGGGTTTTTAGTGGGTTCGAGCCCCACGTTCTCTTTTCCTTCACCCCTGAGAAGGAAAAAAAAAGCCAGAAAAAAAAGTCCTCTGACTGAAGGATGGATGGATAAACGGATAGACAATATGCTCAACCACCCAAGTTAACTTATAGATCACGCTTCGCTCGATCATAAAAGTTTACTTTCACGCGCTGGAATAATATCATTCCTTGAACGAGTGTGCTAAAGTGGTTTTCCCTACGCCTATATAGATAGGTTGTTTTGTTTATCTGTCTGTCTGCAACTGGTAGATAACCAACACCTCGCTATTGTGGGAATTCATTAATGAATGTATCTTTAATGGATAGATTTATTTATAGATGTGTGATTCCACTGAGGACATTTATTGCTCTCAGGAAAACGCTTTCACACTCACAGCCCCACACGTCGTTCGATGTCTTGTGTCGTGGATGCCGGCAACATTCACATCACACACAATCACAATCAGAACCAGAAACCCACATTTTCCTTGGGGAGAAAATTTGTACTTCCGGTGGGAATCGACCCCTGCTTAGAAGGCAAATGCTCACCCAACTAAGTAGGTATAATGAATGAATATATACTACCATGTCCATGATCAAAATATCATGTCTTTTTATAAACTACGATGCAAAAAGAGGGGTGTTATAAGTTTAACGAGTGTTTTTATCTGTGATCTTTCATAGTAGAACCCAATCGGCTGAACCGATTTTGATTTAATTTTTTTGGTTTGAAAAGTGACTTGATTGAGAATGTTCTTAGCTATGTTTGGTGAAAATCGGTGCCGACAGTTTCCAAATCATCGAGCCGTCGTGTCGCGTCGTCGAAGGTATTTTCAAATATATATTTTTTATATTAAAATCCGTATTTATACCCATTTCGTACCCAAAAATTCACTCAACAGTTGATTCTTTGAATAAATTTTAAAGATAAGATAGTGGTCAAATGCGTACGTATTCTGCATAAAAAAACAAAATCTGTGCCTGAAGATAAAAAAAACAAGAGCTGTCAAACAAAGTTACAATTTAAAATGTATAACAAAATAATTGAAACGCAAGCAAAGCTTATATTTCAGTTTTGGCTTGACCGATTTCGATCAAATTTATATGGGACTACCTCTGAAGACTCTTTCCAAAAAAAAATAACCATCAAAATCGATCCATAATTGGCGGAGATATCGATATACATACATACAAAAAAAACATACATTCAAATTAAAAACCTCTTTTTTTTTTAATCGGTTGATAATTATACAAAACCTGACACGTCATCGACCCCACTGACGAACCCATTAGCCGGTACAATTCTAATCATACCATCTGATCACATTCTGTTAAATCAAGCGAGCTGATCACCAAATGTATCAGTTACGTACGTACTGTACCTACAAGAACTACCGCCATATATCTGTAAAATCTACGCCCATGATCATGCTCATTGGCCATGGAATGCTCTCTGTAAGTATGTAACTTGAAACTGTGTATCTATGTTGGAAAACAATGTTGAAGTTTATAATACTTATACATACATTGAAGAGGCTTGAGTTCTACCTGATGAGTAGTAATATAAATGTTGTACTAAGCTGGATGGAAGTTAGCTTGTTTTAACGAACCTGTTGTTTTTGCTTTCTGCGCCGCGAGTTCTAGGTTCTACTCCCGGTAGGACCACAATTTTCCTTTCCAAGAAAATAAAAGACTGTGCTTTTGATTGTAGTGTAAATCTTTGAATGTAGTGTATCTTCGAACTTAGTGAGGGGTTGTGAGTGTGAATGTGTTTTTGTTGTAGTTTGTAAGACTTAATCACAGAGAGGGGGTTTTAAATTTAATGCGTAAAAACAAAAAAATAATTAATAAATAAAAACAAAAAAAACGCATTCACACTCACAGCCCCACACTAAGTTCAAAGACTTTTTTTTTTTTTTATTTGTGACAGGCTAGTGTTTGACCACTATCTCACCTGATGGTAAGTGACGATGTAATCGAAGCTGTTAAACACACTAGACCTGGAATACGCAGGCTCTCAAGGATAACTGCCGGAACACCGTATTTGGCTTGGCGGCAGACTTTCAACTTAATGGTGGTAAGCTACTTTGGTAGCAAGCCAGGCGAGCAACTCACAAAATGCTCTACCACCTCTCAAATGTCACCTGATTAGCACCACCCGGGGACCACGTGTAGGGAGTCAGACTTAAGGGGTATCCTCCTACGGACGTGGGTGACTCAGCCCCCCGACTTGTATCGTGGGTGCCGGAAACATTCACATCACACACACACACATTACACCCAGAACCAGAAGCACAAATATCGCTTGGTAAGGAATTTGTGCTCCTACCGGGAATCGAACCCAGGACCCACGGTGCAGAGGGGCGAACACCAACTGGGTCGTCAACGTAATGTTATCACTTTTAAACTAAGCTATTATTTTCAAGATTATTTATATATCTAACTAAATGCAACAGTTGATCGTAATCTGATGAAAGACGAGGGTGCGATCGAAAATAAAGCCTAGCGTTTGACCACTACCTCAGCTGATGGTAAGTGATGATGTGGTCGAGGATAGTAAACACGGGCCTAGTTGTTGACTAAACACCTGTTTCCTTTCACAGAATGCACAATATTTTTTTGGTATAAATTATGTTTATGTTAGAATTCTGTGTCATTAGAAACGAGATATAACTCGTATCTAGGTAGAGAACCTCTTTGCGATATAAGTTAAATTTTTAAAAAAGCCTTTCGACGAACCATGCGTTACGATCAGACTCTATTAAGTTTTGATTTTTTAAATTAGGTATTGGCCTTCTGTTCTAGTTGTATTTATTTAAAAGAAGAAAAACCTTTGTCTTTATCTTAATTTAATCAACCAACATCGACTTATCATCCTTCAATAAAAAACCTGCAGAAGTGTAACCTTCCACCACGGTCGATAAATAAAAGCATACTCCATATTAATTACTTCGCGTGCTACTGTAGAACTCTGCCATAAGATTTACATGTACGCAATGGGATATTTAAATTTATTTATGAAAAATGTGTCCGTTTATATCCTATCTATTTATACTTGTGTGTAGACAGGAATATTGGTCTGTTTGTTTGAAACTGTCGTGAATTTTAAAAAAGTATTTAGTTACACGGAGAATAAATTTAGGTTATCCCAAAAGTCGTAGTCTAGTAATCTAGACTACCAGAAAGTCTGCAGAAGCACAAATTTAGGAAGAAAAAATTGTGTTCCTGCCGGGAATTGAATCCAAGACCCTCGGTGCAGAGGGCACAGACCTGCCCCGTGCGCCAAGAGAGTCGTTATTCTATTGTCTAGAAAAATAACAAAGTTAGATTATAGATAACTCCTATTTGTTCGCAAACACACCTTTGCATGCTTGTTATGCTTCTCTCATTATTTATTTTGTCAATTGGATAATTGCAGTTAGCAAAATCAAAAAAAATCAGATTCCAATCCAACCCTCAAACAAACACCAGCACACAGACGTTTTAAAATGAACATCGGGTGAGCACAAGTTATATAACTCCCATTCGTTTACAATTACACCGATTGCACGCTTGTTATGCTCCTCTCGTTATTTATTATGTCAATAAAACAATGGAAAGTTAACAAAAACAAAAAAGAGTCAGATTCCAATTCAACCCACAAACAAACACCAGCACACAGACGCTTCAAACCGAACATCGCGTGAGCACAATTTCTATAACTCCCATTCGTTTGCAAACACTCCCATTGCACGCTTGCTATGCTCTTCTCGTTATTTATTTTGCCAATAAAACAATGGAAGTTAACAAAAACAAAAAAGAGTCAGATTCCAATCCAACCCACAAACAAACACCAGCACACAGACGTTCTAAATTGAAAATCGCGTGAGAACAAGTTCTATAACTCCCATTCGTTTGCAATCACACCCGTTGCACGCTTGGTATGCTCCACTCGTTATTTTTTATATCAATAAAACAATGGAAAGTTAACAAAAACAAAACAGAGTCAGATTCCAATCCAACCCACAAACAAACACCAGCACACAGACGCTCCAAACCGAACATCGCGTGAGCACAATTTCTATGGCTCCCATTCGTTTGCAATCACACCCGTTGCACGCTTGTTATGCTCCTCTCGTTATTTATATGAGGATACGCATGTTATTTGTTTAAATGATACGGTAATAGATGGTGTTCTCGTCGTAAGTTGTTGAACTTAACCTTAGGTCATTTAATATGGATAGTAGCATTTTTCATTTTTATAACGACTGCTTTGACTAAGTAATTGACGATTTATTCAAATTGGTGCTTGGCTATTTTCAATTAAATAAGAAATGGATGGAATATCAATATTTTAACAGTGTTTGAGTACTCGCAGCGAATTTGAGCTGTTTAATAGTCATGGTTGTTATGCAAGCCTTTGACCACCATCTCACGTACGTTTTATTGTACTTTAATTTTTTAAATATTTTCAACCCTTAATTTTTATTGTTTATTTTATTTCACAATTAGTGATAAATAAGTTTAAAAAATCCTTAGAATTTACACTAGACAGATGGCTACGTGATCTTAAATAGGTTCTCCCTGTGAATTTACCACAAACTATGCAATATAGGCAAGTATTTGACCACTTTCTCACCTGTTGGAAAGTGAGGGTAAAAAGTTTAGAAAATGTTGCTTAAAAAATTGAATGAATTCTTTTTAAACATATTTGTTTGTATTGTCTGGTCGTTTGTTCAATTCAAATATTTCTTTTCCGTCGCCATCTACCGCAGGTTTAACAATACTCTAGATAATGCGAAAAGATATATCTCATACATACATACATCAAGTACAGATCAACATTCTAACACTAGCTGACGAGAATATCGCTTCGTTAACCGAGGTGTCAAATTAAATTGGACTTCCCACGCGGCGGGTGTAAGTTACACAATTTATTGGTCTCTAGGCAGAACTGGATCCAGTAGCTAGCTTATTAAAATGATTTAAGGAAAAAATAAATGCGGTTGTTTTTGGTAAGAAATATTTTTGGATTTGGAAAAATATATTGAGTTTAACTTTGTTTTTGGTAGCAATTTTTTTTTATCATAAATATAGCGTATAATTGTATTATAGTATGTAGAACTGCTCGTAGGCTTTGTTGGGTGGCGTTCGCCTTCTAAGCATGGGTATCGGGTTCGATTCCCGACTGAAACATAAGATTTCTCCCCAAGGAAAATTTGTGTTTCTGGTTCTGGTTGTGGTTGTGTGTTTGATGTGAATGTTTCCGGCACCCACGACACTAGTCATCGAACTTAGTGTGGGGCTGTGAGTGTGAAAATGTTTATGTTAAAAAAAAATATACGTCGGTCGCGGCTCGCGTTTACTTCTCCTTTAACAAACATTATAAACTTATTTCAATCTCCCAAGTCTTAGGCAATTCTTCATAAGATCCGTTCAATAGCGGCACAATTTCCTCCCCTCATGAAAATACCTACTATCCAGCTATCCGAAGTTATTACAACCTGGACCTGGCTTTGAGTTCAGTTCCAAAGACTGGCATGAGAGATTTTCTATATCCGTCCGCTTTCCTTTATGCTACGTGCAATTTTATCCGGGCTACCGTTATGAAGTTGCAATGACTATATTAACATGGATAAGACGAATGATTTGTTTTGAACAAGTAAAGAGGTCTCCTATGGTTGATTGGTTAGGGCGTTGAGACGGTGATCCAAAGACGCGAGATTCGAATCCTGCCTTGAAATTTATTTTTCCATCCCTTTTTTTAACATAGTTTCAGTCTAGCAAATGCTAAAGAAAATATAAATTAAAATTATAACTTTCTCACAGCCAATAATATTGAAGATTTGTATCTCGAGTGCTGGAAACATTTAAATCTCACACACACAAATACATAAAAAAATAATTTCCCTTAAAGGTAAAATGTGTAGTCCTACCGGGAATCGAAACTCGCACTCGCAGCATAGAAGGCAGTCAAATTTTACCAATAAAAAAAACGAATAAACTACGCAAACGGGGAGATCAAATATCTTTGATTCTTGGATCTGCCCAATTCTTATTGATAAGTAATTACTTAAACATTTGTAGGTATATAATGAGATTTATTTTTCTTAAATCGTTTGCTCTTTTATTTCCAGTTTTCTTTAATTTCTGTCTAATTTGTGTTTTCTCATCTTAGTCATGCTTTTGCCATGTTTCTTACTATTTTTTTCTCTATATATTCTAACATAATTAATAAAACCTTGGTAGAATACGGTTGTTTTTATGGTTATAAAACGGGGCTTCGATGCCGATCCAGTGCAAAGGAGATCCAACCATATAAATCGCGTTAACAAAAAGCTTCGTAGAATACGTAAATATATACTTGAAAGCATGTTTAGCAAAATAACAACATAACATAAACGCCCACAGACCCGCACTAAATTCGATGACTCATGGGTGCTAGAAACATTCATATCACACACACAATCACAACCAGAACCAGAAACACAAATTTTCCTTGGGATTAAAACTTGTATTTTCGCCGGAAATCGTACCCCTCCCCATCCCACGGCTCCTTATAAGCTTAGAAGGTGAACGCTCACCCAACTACGCCAACGGGTAGTTTGTTACAGCAAAATTAAGACGCCTTTTCATTTATCTTAATACTTAAAAATCTAAAATCTTATCCATATTATGATGCGACCTGATCAGACATCATTTTCCTTGGCTCCTTTAAGAAAATGTAGCTGACTAGGAGGCTCTCTATAAATTCATCTATTAAATACACTGATATTTTTATTAATATCTCAGGTACGGAACCTACTGTTGGTGAGTTCGTCAAGATAGATTAGTTATTAGATTTTTTGTAGTATGAAAAATCGAAACCTTGGCTGTAATTTTGCGAATCTGACAGTAGAGTTCTTAACTTTGATAAGTGCCTTTTTGGGGCCCATGTGAATAAACGAATTTGAATTTGAATTTATGAACATCATGTAGGGTGATGATAAACAAGTTGTAGTGAAGGCGGTTGTATCTAAACCAACAACCGCCTTCTACTAAAGGCTTAAACTAATAGTTTAGGTAGGGGACTAGGTCATTGTTCTCATATTCGTCTAGCTTAAACTACACTGTACCGAAATACAACTATAGTATTACCACTCTAAAAAAAAAATACGTCGTCAAACACAAATTCGTCTTATTAAGCTATGTATTGTATGCACCGGTCAGCCTCGATGACGTCATTACAAACCATTAGGTGATATTGAACGGTTGCCTATCAGAGATAAAAGTTTGCAATTAACTGAAACACAATTTTCAACTACATACTTCATAAATATTGCTATAAAATCTTGTGTCAAAAATGTTCTTTTTGTAATAAAAAAATAAAATTGCCCTAGCCTTTCTGAAACCTTTTGAAACAAGAAAACTCTCTAGTTAAATGAACTGCAATGACTCTATGTTTCCTATAAATATCTAAACATTGCCAAAACACCACTAATCGTTCCCATACATCTCCCATTGTACCCCCAACAATTGGCAACATTACTCTCAAAGCGATCTGTCAACGGCTTAATGGCACCGAAACAATTTCACAACAAAAAAGGAGGAAACACACGTCCCTATACACCACTTCCTTGCAACAAAAAAAAGCAACAAAACTAGGCGAAGGAAATCTTGTGTCAACTTTAGGTGCCTCTACCCTAACAGCTTACTTTAAATGATTATGAATTCTAGCTGTTTAATCTAAGGTTGATATTTGTGAGGGTTTTTTGTGGAGGTTAGGGTAAGTGAAACTGTGAAGGAAACCATTATTTTTCGGGGTTTCGAAGGCATTTGTATCGAGTATTTGAAGAAGTTCGACAGTTTGTTTTCGAGTGCATTTCGTCATTAATCATTGTTTTGTTCTGCGAGTTTTATGTTTGTGTTTTACCTGTTTTCTTTGGGGAAACGCGTTGACAGGCTCTCTTTGTAATTGATTGTTTGTGGGAAATCTACGGGATTTTCTTTTGTTGAATTATTTTTGTGATATTATTCTATGTCATTGTGTTTCGGCTAGCAAGTCGCTGTGATGAAAGTTCAAAAGAAATCGTTAATATCAATTTACCTTCTAATAATATGTCTTAACTGAATATCACTATTTTTTAGATAATTGACATTAATTTATTTTAGCTGACAGACGCGCGGACGTGCTGTTACCAAAGACATAAACATATAGATTAGAGCCACTCGGCACTAAGGCAGGTAAGCGATACATCATAAAAAAAATTATGCTTAAAAAATATACCACATCAAATAAAAAATTATCTAGGCTTAGTTATTAAAAAAAATAAACTAAAAATACATATTGTTTTTTTCTCTCTCTGTCTCTAGAGAGACGATGTCATGTAAAAATAATTTTATCGAGAAAATTTTCACCAATCATTTGGCTTTCATTTATTTAGACTTTAATATAAAACATTATCCTTTGTCTTTGTTACTGAATACCTACTACTATATCTAAGCGGATCTAAAAAATGTGTGGTATCTTTTAATTTATTTCTTAGTTTATCAACAATAATATAATTTACCATAATATTGTCTACACTCAATACAACTTAACTTCTAAACCCTCATTGATGGGTTCTCCAATAAAGCACCGAATATCAGCTCACAAGTTCCAGCGAATTAAATCAAAAACGGCTATCACCAATGTATCTCGGTTCTAACACATAATTTGAGTAATTTACGTATAAAATCAATTCTCTCACGATGTACGAATAATATCGTCAAGTAAGTCGTATATCAATTCATTCACGTGAGTCAACCTTCGCTCGTAAGTTACATGTTTTCTCACTAGTTTAGGGTTAGGATTTAGTGGAGAAGTGTCGAGGAAACTGGAATAATGTTATGAATTATCATTTATGATTTATATGCTTCCGTTTCATGAAACTGGATTCTGAGAAGAGTACCTGAGTCACCTGATGGTAAGAGATAAACACGACGAGTTTGGTAAATACCCAAGGCGTATAATGAGCTATAAGTACAGTACAATATAGTCAAGTCAATAGAGTCAATAATATAGCCAAAGTACACAATCTTTTTCTTTATTGTCGAGGCTCTGTTTTACACTATTCACGAACTAGTCTTTTTCAAAAAGCTGATCAGTTTTGACGTCTGGAAATGTCAGTTATCAAACAATAATAAAAAGAAGTAGATAGTTGTAAGTATTGGCTTTCAATCCATCACCATAGCGTGTGTGACGTTATTGTTTGATACCCACGACTCAAGTCATCGAACTTAGTGTAGGTTTGTGAGTGTAATTATAATGTTATCACGCTTAGCATCCGTCTCAGCACAAGATTGAGCTTCGAAGTATAAGACCAACTAGGTCCACCTTATTATAAAACATATTTAGACACATATTTATACACAAACTTTCGGAATTCTAATAGTAGTGTAATAAGAAGTGATTATTCCATTATAACGTATTCTTTGATTTGATAGGCTTTATGACCATTATCTCATCTGATGGTAAGTGACGATGTCGCCGAGGAAGTATTCGTTTGTCACTGGAAACTAAGTTATTCCCGTCACCCGCTAATCGCACTCGCTCTCTCCACTACTAAGTTTCACCCTAGGGTCAGAAGTCATAGGATGCACTGTCAAAAACTTATTTTATCTCCATTGTTATCTGGTTAAGTGACAGAGTTAATGTTTTGCCAGATTTATTGAAGTATTGATATCGAATTTATGTTTACAACTGATTTATTTGATTCGTTGAATGTTCACGACCGATGCTACGTCTGGGGATAGGCCTTGCAGGAAACTTTGTTGATTGGAGGATTTAGTTCTGTCCAAAAAACCACGAAGTTAGTTAGCTGTGCCTTGCAGTTTGGCTCGCATTTATGAGGTTTTGAGGTGAAACTTTTTGTGTAACGAAAAAAGTATTTCTCTGTAATACATAATTTAAACGTAAGCAAAGCTTAAAAAACCGACTTCACCGCTTATATTTTGGTTTTGAATTGATTGACTTCGATAAAATTTATATGGGACCACCTATGAAGTAATAATCTAGCAAATAAAAAAGGAATTATGAGAATCGGTCCACAAATGGGGAAGAAATATAACACAGAATTAAAACAATTGCGATCCTAATGCTATTTCACATATTCAATTAAAGCCTCTGTCCATTTAAACTTATAATAACTCGGTCGATTCTAAGCGACAAAAAACGTTAGACGCGAAATAGGGTTTCCACTTGAGCTCAACGCGTGATCGCTTGTAATTGGCATCGACTGATGGATGAGACGAGCCGCTTCTCATTACAAAACTACCAACTTTATTCCACAGATCACACCAAAAAATCAGCTCTATTTACTGACAATAGAGTCCAACATTCCTTTTTTGGCTTCATGATACGTTGGCCACGAAGAAACAGTTGGTAATTATTGGCAACCCTATGAGGAAGTATTGAGAAACCATTTTCATCATTTAATAGGTATCAGAATTCAATACAATATATAAATCTTAAGGAATCTTGGGCAATGGTAGCTTGATTCTAACGTTAAAGTTTTTATGAATAGGATTAGAAGAATATTTCACTGGACATTAAACTTTACATTGGTTGACTTTGAGGTTCAGTCGACGTCAACACTGCGGGTACTAGGTTCAATTCTTGGTGATTCCTCGTCTAGGGATATTTTGTACTTTTGGTGCTTAATCACATTAAGTTATTTTTATGTAGTATTTTTAGTAGTGTTTAGTATGATCGAGCTGTTTTCAAACAATTAAAAAAAAAAGAACAATAAATACTCATTTAAAACAGCATGCAATCAAACAAATGAAAGAGAAAGAACAAAAAAACCTCCAGCTCGCTCGAAGCTCTTTCCCTTCTACCCTTATCATCCGTACTGCGAGGGAGTGGAACTCACGTCTGGGATGGGAGTTTTCAAGTCAAGAGTGACTAGGTATCTTCTAGGCAGGCAAGCTACATCTTCAACCACATTCTGGGGGCTGAGTCACCCACGTCCGTAGGAGGATACCCCTTAAGTCTGACTCCCTACACGTGGTCCCCGGGTGGTGCTAATCAGGTGACATTTGAGAGGTGGTAGAGCATTTTGTGAGTTGCTCGCCTGGCTTTCTACCAAAGTAGCTTACCACCATCAAGTTGAAAGTCTGCCGCCAAGCCAAATACGGTGTTCCGGCAGTTATCCTTGAGAGCCTGCGTATTCCAGGTCTAGTGTGTTTACCAGCTTCGATCACATCGTCACTTACCATCAGGTGAGATAGTGGTCAAACACTAGCCTGTCACAAATAAAAAAAAAAAAAAAAAAGTTGCTTTCCATAAGGTAAGATACTGGTCAAATTCTTCCCCATAGAACGGAACATAAAACAAACAGAAAAAATATACAACATAAAGTAAAGTGCTAAAAGGGTCTTGACTCAGCAATTCGAGTGTCTAAGTAATAGGCGCCGGTTTTCAGTCGGAATTCGCCCTATTACTCCACAACCCAGAGGTAACTGATCTAAATACAATTAACAGAACTTTAAATATTATGCTTAATACTCGTATATCTGCTCGTTAGCTTAGCTGGGTGTGTGTTTGCCTTCTAAGCAGGGGTATCAGGTTCGATTCCCGGCGGGAGCACAAGTTTTATCCCCAAGGAAAATTTGTGTTTCTGGTTCTGGTTGTGATTGTGTGTATGATGTGAATGTTACCGGCACCCACGACACAAGTCATCGAACTTAGTGTGGGGTTGTGATTGTAAAAGCGTTTATCTCGTATGATAAACCTAATGTCTGAGTACCTTTACAGGGCGATTTTGCTTAGTATCAAAATGCAGTAAAATTCCTTTTACAAAAATGATTTGCAATCCTTATTACAATCTACCTCCATCACATGCATTAGGCAACACAAGCGAACTAAATCCAATTTTCCAACCGCCAATTTGCACATTGTTAAAGTCAATCTTATTCAAAAAAAGAACCGGTACGTTCATATAAAGAACATTGAAAGGAAGCATTGGCCATTTAATGCATAATTAGCATTTAATGTTGGCAATACTGAACCTATTAGGTTGGCAGCAGGTGTGCCGATGTGGACACTCACTTTCTTGTAGTTTTAAAGGATATTAATTAGTCAAGTATTATAAACAGTTGAATCAGATAAGGTGTATGTAAAACATGTTGTTGCCAATGTTTGCTGGAGGAAAAACTTTAGGTTAGAGATATCGTTCTTAATTTTCGCGTTGATTATTATTTTAATTGTTTCATGACCATGGATGGGACTAACCCAGTCAAAGTGAAGTAGTCAGTCATAGTCAAGTCATGCCCTAGTAAAGTGGAAGAGACTTTACTAGAACTTGTATTGGAGTTTTGAAGAGCAGGCGAAAATCATGTTTTTTAACTTTGTATGATTTGCCTACACTTATGCACGTTTATTAAGTATTAACGGTTAATAATTAATCCACCATTATTACATATAAACAGTCGAAAAATCCCAGGTTTTGGAAAACTTTCGAGGCAAAACGCCTTTTCGCGACCTGATCATGGATGCATAGTCCTTCAGTCGAAATACTAAACTGTGTTGTAATTGGTGATAGGCATGTGAGAGCTTCCTGATTGGTAGCATTTGAAGGATCAGGTAGAAAGACCGTTGGCTAGTTGTTTTGAAATTATAAATAAATAAACGCTCTCACACTCACAGCTCCACACTAAGTTCGATGAGTTGTGTCGTGGGTACCGGAAACATTCACATAACACACACAATTACACCCAGAACCAGAAAAACAAATTTACCTTGGGGAGAAAACATGTGCTCCCGCCGGGAATCAAAACCGATACCCCTGCTTAGAAGGCGAACGCTCGTCCAACTAGGCCAACGGGCATTTCAACATACAAAGTGTATATATATTTTTATTTAAGCTTATGTAATTTGAACTAACCCAATGTTACGTCAGGTAACTTAAACATACTTCATGCAAATGCGTTGTCTACACGGTGCTTAGCTACAACTTACAAGTAGACAAGACATGTTACGCACTGACTCGAGTTGTTGAGTTACACACGCGTTTCATCAGTAAAATTGGCTTGCATAATTTTGTAAGTTTTGCCAGGATAGCCAACAGAAATCAAGTTGTACGTATTTTAAAACATGATTTTGATTTTACACAGGGGCCCCAAAGAGGCACTCGTGAAAGTTAATGACTGTACTGCCAGATTAGCAAAATTACAGCCATTTCGAGGAGAATCTTGCAAGAAACTAGGTGACGCATTTTGTCATATTTTTTTCTTAAGCACTCTCAAATGTTTTAAGTAATACAGGAATTATATAAAAAAATATTGGGTATATTTATATTATGTAGCCGCCAGAAAGCACTTGTGCAGTTTGCCTCCATGCTTTGATTGTAATATTTTTTTTATTATAAGCTTTCTTAATTAATTGGTAAAAAAAGTTAAAAAACAAAATGTTTTTACATTCACTTTGCCAACAAAGAGTTCATGTATTTTTTTAAAACATAATTATAGTAATTACTTTACATTGTATACTGTATTATTTGCGTTTTTTATTACTACAGTAGCTAAGGATTTTATCAGTGGAGTATACCTATACATTTGCATTTAAATTTTTATAAAAATTTAAATATTGTCCAAATATCATTTAATTCTACTTGTCAAACATTTAACAAAAATTTTAGGAAACTATTTGGTTTGGATAATTATAATCAAATTAGAATAGGAAACAAACCAAAAACCAGTTTTTTTTTTGTATCTAATATTTAGAAAAAAAATCTCTGTAAAAATTGTTGCAGTTGGAAATATATGCCTGGATCTTCTAGTGTATAATTTATGTTTTAATTACTTTTAAGACTCGAGAGCTAAATATGTTCATGTGTATCTGGCAACACTTTCTCCCGCCAACTGCATTATATTCGTAGTGCTAAGTTTAGTTCTAAAATGGTTGAATCGTATATTTAATTTGCGCAGCCAACGAGCTTTTTAAGGCAAAATAATGGTGTGCAAGCATCGCCATTTTGAGCCCAAACATAAAATACTTATCTGCTGAGAATCGACTTTAAAGTTGCCTGTGTGATGGATAACTTAGTTCGTTATGCTGATTTAGATGTAAGCAAAGTCAAAGCAGGATTAAGAATAACAAATTAAACTGCCCGTTGGCTTAGTTGGGTGGTCGTTCGCCTTCTAAACAGGAGTGTCGGGTTCGATTCCCGGCGGGAACACAAGTTTACTCCCTAAGGAAAATTTGTGTTTCTGGCTCTGGTTGTGATTGTGTGTGTGATGTGAATGTTACCGGCACCCAAGATAGAAGTCATCGAACTTAGTGTGGAGCTGTAAGTGGGAAAGCGTTTATGTTTATATTGCGAAATTAGGAAATAATAAAATTAAGAAATAAAAAATATAAGATAGGAAATTAAGAAATAAAGAAATCTAATATATAAAATTCTCGTGTCACAGTTTTCGTTGCCATACTCCTCCGAAACGGCTTGACCGATTTTGATGACATTTTTTGTGCTTATCCGGTATCTATGAGAATCGGCCAACATCTATTTTTCATCATCATCATCATCATCACTTTTCATCATTATCAACGCGGGTGAAACCGCGGGGCGCAGCTAGTTTATATATAAGTAAATGAGAAATTTGAAAATAAAAACAATTATATATTAGAAAATTAATAAAACAAGAGATAAGAAAATTGAGAAACTAATTAAAAAACTTTAGTTTTAATTTCAGTTTTCAGTCTCAAGTGACGATGCGGTCGAAGATGAATCACGAATATTGTTATATAATTATATAGGCTAGTTATCCTATTTTTTTACTCCATGTATAAAATAATAACTAAATGTTATATATATGTATACTTGTATAAAATAATAGCTAAAATAATAACTCTCCTTTTTGCTTCGACGTAACGGGTAAAACAGGAGTAATTGACTAAACAGACGTGACATTTATACATTCCGCTAAAACTTCAAACGTCACAATCATATTAAACTGTCGTATCACATGGCAGAAGATTCATCTATCATTGGACTCCCCTTCTTCAAATTCACTCGAAAAACGACTTTATTTGTGCTACATAAGGCTTTCATTACTTTTTCATGTGGTTATAGACTTAACGTCTTAAATGTAATGCAAAAAGTATTTCTAAAGCTTCTACTTAAGGTTTAATTTTGTTAACAGCAAATTGCACCCTCGATTAATGAATTGCAATATTAAACAGCTATTCTGTGACCCTATTCGTTAAGCATCAGGAAGCATTATGTCTAATTTGCTTGTTTTAATTCAGTTTTGATTAAACAAAGTGAGTGTTCAATTATTCAGTAAAGATGTGAAGGAGGGATGAAATGATACGCTTTCAAAGCTAGTTATAAGATTTAGATTAAGATGTATTTTGTAAAATTATCTCAAGGCAATAGAATGGATGTAACGATTTGTATAATTATAAAAAAAAAAAACCAAGCGAAGTAAGTAGTCTCTAAGTTGACTTGAGTGGTTCAGCACTTTGTCCGTCCTGTAATATAGCGTTTAAGCCATACATATACACAAACATAAACGCTTTCACACTCACAGCCCCATAATAAGTTTGAAGACTTGTGCCGTATGCGCTGGAAACATTTACATCACACACACAATCATAGCCAAAACCAGAAACACAAATTTTCCTTGGGGAGATAACTTGTGTTCCAGCCGAGAATCGAACACGATAACCCTTAGAAGGCGAACGCTACCCAACTACACAGTTCACACATAGGAGTACAGTTCAAACATAGGAGAATAACTTCAAAATCTCAGATAATATGTATAGCTGTGACAGAAACCTAATTTTAAAAAAAAAGTTTAATTGTACCGAGTTTTGAGTAAATCGAAGTTTATTATCCTACTAATATTATAAATCCGAAAGTTTGTGTGTAAGTGTGTAAGTATGTTTGTTCCCTCTTCACGCTTTAACGGCTGAACGGATTTGGATGGAATTTGGAATGTACATAGATTATACCTAGGATTAACACATAGGCTACTTTTTAACTTGATAATAGCGGGCGAAGCCGCGGGGCACGGCTAGTTAATAATAAATTAACTATGTGCAGTGTTATATATATTGAGAGCTACAAAAGAACACACAAACGATATGTCTTACCCTGAAACATAAAAAAAAACATAAATAAAAAAACCCGACTGCTAATTTAAGTCAAAAATTAATAACGACATACAATTTAGCGCCAAAAATCCACCATTTTAATTTATTTTAAACACCTAAAGACACAGGTATTTGAACCTTAACTGTCAAAATTCATTCAGCCGTTTGGAAGATACGAATTAATATATAAATTTACAAACATACATATAAGATACGCAAAACATAGCCCTTCCTTGGCATTCGGGTAAAACTAAAAAGAATGATAAGTACAAACATTAAAAAATACATTCAATAACACCTGTCAAGAGTGCAATGAAAACGCAATCATCCGACTTCCAACCCCCTACCCTTACATCATACATTTGTCAAAACAAACATCGGGGGATTTAACCCTTCTGCGATATCAATTAATCGGCTCAATTTATGAATTATTACAACGAAACAGCCCCATGTGTAATGGGGAATTTATTATTAGGTGGGGCATGTCTGATGGTATTTCGACGCTGATTTTTGTCTATGTGCATACAGGCTTATTATTACTTGATTTTACAACTACGATTATGTATTTGCATAATGTTAACATATGTCTAATCTCAACAAAGAGATTTTGAGACACTGGGCCCGTGTGGACCAGGAGCTCATTCTATTTTCAAAAATGTATCAGAGCGTCTGGTTGAGGCGACGCGTGATCAAAATGCTGGAACTTATTTGGCTCAACGTATTAGCATTGCAATTCAGAGAGTTAATGCCGCCAGCATGATGGAAACGCTCCCGCTTGTAGTGGGCTTAAGCATTTGAGTTACCTATAGGATCGATGACTTGTAGGTAACTTGGGTTTTTACTGTATAGATGTATATAATTTTAGTTTAGTTTAAGGAAATAGCAGATGCGTCTAGAAAAAAAACTTCACCGCTTTATCATCGGAACCTTGATCAGATTTAATGTATAAACACGCATTATTGACTATAACTCAAAAACTAGAGATCAGACCTTGACCAAATTTCAATGGGACCACATAAAAAGCACCAACTTTCAAATAAAAAAAGAATCATCAAAATCGGCTCACAACGAAAGAAGTTATGAGGTATCTTTAGAAGTCGGGTAAACGAGAACATCGTCAAAGTATGCATTATTTGTCACAAAATAAACATTATTGAGGATATTTCAAGAACTACTGATCAGATCTTGATCAAATTTAAATGGGATCAATTAGAAAGCAACTTTTTTCAAACTAAAATAAAAATTACGAAATCGGCTCTCGAAGTTATGAGGTAACACAAAACATTAAAAAACACAGTCGACTTGAGTACCTCCTCCTTTTTGGGAAGTCGGTAAAAATGTTCTTACTTAATTGTGTATCAAACTAACATAAAACTTTTACATTCAGGTTAAAGATGTTTTATTTTTTTGAATAAAATCCGACAAAACAAATAACTTAAATAAAAGAAAACACGCTAACGTTACATCTATAAATAAAAAAAAAACATGAAAACATGATTTGGGTTTCATTCAATAATTTCTATTGGTAAGAAGTGCATGATTCATAAATCATATATTATGATCATTATTACGAATTTCATATAAATTCTAATATATAAAATTCTCGTGTCGCGGTGTTTGTAACCAAAGTCCTCCGAAACGGCTCGAATGATTTTTATGAAATTTTGTGTGCATATCGGGTAGGCCTGAGAATCGGTCAACATTTATTTTTCATACCCCTAAATGTTAAGGGTGGTCAAACCAATTTTTTCTTGTACTAATTTTTTATTTGTTTATGATTTAACATGAAATAATGTATATGGCAAAACAATGTTTGCTGGGTCAGCTAGTTTTGGTCTTACTATATAATGTTTAGAATACTAATTCTTGTAGGGTAAATATCGATATTGCGTAACTGATATATTAAAATTTAAAATTTGCATTGTTCTAAAGAAACTAATTATTTTACAGGCATTCCTACCTGTTCTATGATTTACGTTTAATAGCTCCCATTAAAAATCTATACGCTAAATGCAGGGTGAGGTTATAATATTAGCATACAAATAGTTGACGCGTATAAATCATGCAGGACAGTAATCTGTGGCGGTTTTGATGTACAGCGCCATCTGTGTCAACTGAATGAGTTATTATTGCTGTAGGGTTGGCCAACGGCAGTTTAAAAGTCTCTTAGTATATTTTTAATTGGGTCTTTTTCTAAGAAAATGGACAAGAAAGTCAACAGAATTTACTTTAATTATGAATCAGAATCAGAATTTTATCGCCAGAACTGTGTAACAAAAGATCTTAGTATAAAATATTGTATCAACAGTTGCTCTTTTCGGACATGCAATATATACAATTTAAAATAACTGAGTTATGTTATAAAATAATATACAATAATTTTAATCATATTTTTCTATGATACGGTCAGTTAAATTAATTAAAAACTATTCATTACTATCAGGTAATACATGGAGCTAACTAATTATAGTCAATTTTGTAAGTTTAATTATAGGTTTAGTTATTAATAAAAATTTTCAGCCACACATGGACGAGAAGAGATTAAGAGACATGACAAATGTGATTCGGTTAGTATACGTCACGCTTAAGTATTTCCCGCATGTCACATCATTCGGCTCCTCCCCGACACTTTAGTCCTTATGCTCTATGATTTTACTGGAAAATTAACATTTGAAACAGAAAACAGTCCTGGGTGAATAGTTCTATTCAGCACAGCAAAAGGGTCAATCATGAATGGATACCTATCCATTCATGATTGATGGAAGACTTCGAAAAACAATTCATTAATCCAAAACATCATTAAATGCTGTTTTGGCTACAAGTGTACCATTCGTCCCACCCCAAACTATATCACCGCTTACCATTTTAGTGGTCGATATAATTAAATAAATATATGCTACAGCCAGGTTGTGTTTATTCTAACTTATATTATGGGACTTTACTGTACGCACCTTGTTGTAATTTTTATCTCTAAATGTTTGTTCGGAATAATATCAAGCTATAACACTATGCCTTGCTGTAATGTTTATTTATTAAAATTCAATAAAAATTAGTGATTTTTAATAATTATAATATCTAATATTTATATAATATTAGTCAAGTGTAATTTGTTTGATAACTTTTAAAATATTGTACGCCCCAATCGGAAAGGCTGATGAAACGTTTTAATTTTTAATATTTAGGTACACAGTTTTAATCAAGGAAGATATTCTGATTCTGAATATAATCAAATTATCTGTTAAATATAACACAAAAATTACTACAAATTATTCTGCAATAAAATATTGCATTTTAATATGTGGAACATTATTTCGCAACCAACCCTAAAATCGCCAAACGAATCATGATTTATTCGACAACCCCTACAAGATTAACCCTTCCGGGGTCGCGAGACGTGAGGTCATGTGACTCTACTAACACTATTATTTATTGTTTCTCGACACGGTACAGAGATGGCGCTCTTCTTGATTTATGATTCAAGTAATTTATAGGGAAAGAATGGGGTAACCGCCTGTTGCAGATTATGCGGTAGCAGCATTATGATTACAGATTTACACGACGTAATTTTTAAATACTTACAATGTTTTACTGCTAATAGCAGGAATCTAAACTTTATTCTCTTACACATTAAGTGTATTGTTAGACAATATATTTCTGGATTTATAAATCAAAATGCTATAATAATATTTGCTATATTTCTGAACATACTTCAAAATATGTAGGTACAGTGCAAGCAGGCAATACAAGCAATAAGCGCTCTTTGGCTACAGTTTAGTGCATTTAATTTTAGTTATCCAATTATATTATGTCAATCTCAAATATTTTAACATGTTAGAACTCTAAATACCTACTCAATTTACGAAAATGAGATAATTCATAAAAAAATTGAGAATAAATATGTATTTACTAATACGCTTTCTATCAGGTGAGATTATGGTTAAAAGCTAGTTAAATTATAAATAGAATAATGCATTAAATACAAACCGTGAAGCCGTATTCGTATGTCGTAGAAAATGTATGTACCTAAATGTATCATATTTTAAGTGATTGACATATTTATTTACACACTAGTTGACCTGCCCGACGTCGCCCGGGTAAGAAAAAACATAGTTTATGACTTTATGACTCTCACAAATATCGTGGCTTTCTATTACTCAAAGAATTTCCAAAACCGGTTCTGTAGATCCAGAAATTACCCCCTAAAACCTCACAAACTCACAAACTTTACCTGTCTTAGTTAGCTAAGATGGGTGAGCGTGCGCCTTCTAAGCAGGATTCGAGTTCGATTCCCGGCGATAACACAAATTTTCTTCCAAGGAAAATTTGTGTTTCTGGTTCTGGATGTGATTGTGTGTGTGATGTGAATGTTTCCGACATCCACGACACAAGTTATCGAACTTAGTGTGGGACTATGAGTCTGACTATGAGTATGACTTTTATTATTTCTCACTGTGTCCCGCGGTTTTACCTCGTAAGTCTCGGAACCGAGGTACTATCGGGATAAAGTATCCTGTGTGTTAATTTAGGGTATCAGCTACCTCAATACCAAATTTCATCAAAATTGGTCCAGCCGTTTGAGCGTGAAGAAGTTACAAACATACAAACAGAAACTTTCGCTTTTATAATATTAGTGTAATTATTTATTAACTGGTCCTCCAGGGCAGCTTTTGGAACATCGCTCATTGACAGATTTTTGAACCTATGCCAGTCGAGCACGAGAAAATAAACGCTTACACACTCACAGTCACACTTAGTTCAATGACTTGTGTCATGGGTGCCTGAAACATTTACATTACACACACAATTACAACCAGAACCAGAAACACAATTTCCCTTGGGGAAAAAACTTTTTTTTTTTTATGTTGAATAGGCAAGCATTTGACCACTATCTCACCAGATGGAAAGTGATGATGCGGCCGAAGGTGTGACATGCTTGCCTAGAAGATACCTATTCACTCGAGACTTGAAGACTCCCAGATTATACCGTTCGGGGAACAAAGACGCAGGCAATCAGTCAGCTAACAAGATTATCTGCTGACGACTCAAAATCTAAACAGACATTTATTATGCCTCTTGCTGTATTATTATGAAGTATTATCATAATGTGGAGGCCTGATGGAGAAGGCTCTGGAACGATGCAGCCTCAGGCTACCGCGAGGATATGTTATATTCTTTTAATTACCATCTTCTACCGTGCTACACAAATAGCAAAAATGATTAGACAACAAGTACAGCTCGCATAAAAAATCTACAGCATTTTTTATATATGTAAAAAAGGTCAAAGTAAACGCATACAATTATTTAACGCATGAAGAGATTTTTTTTAACTACAGCGAATAAGTATATTCTAGATATGTTACATATTCGGCTTTGTCACTGTCCATCAGGTGAGATAGTGGTCAAATGCTTGCCTGTCAATCCTGTCAACACATGTCATGCATAAAAATATAAGAATGTATATATACGACCCTATAATTATAATTATGTATAGCAGTTGATATAGTTGTTGTTATTTATTTTCACTATTACCCTGTAGCGGCATATACATTATTTTATTTCGTAAATTACATAATTAGCTATCTGACCTTACTAATTATTTCAATAAAACTTATTTTTCTTATAATTTTGGCTTCGCAATCTTGTGCATTTAGCCAGTGTCTAGTAATAATATATTTCAAGTGTATATCAAAATAAGTCATAAGTCACAGTCAAAGTTAAGTAAAAGAGTCAAAGTCTTAGTTAAGTCATGCACGTTTACTAAACATTACTACACATGAATACTGGAAGAAACACAGGTTTTGGAAAATTATACAAAATCAATAACGCCAATTTTTCACTTTCGCGGGCAAGTAATCTTAAAATCCATTAAAACTTTTAGTACATTAGAAATGTGGCAAAATAAATAAATATATTGTACCTACCTCTGACGACTTGTCCATTTTCAACATAGCTAAAAATACTCTCGATCCAGTCACCTTTCAAACAATAAAATCTCTCTGTTTGCGTCAGTTATTAAAAAATACTAATTGTATTGCTTTTATATTTAAAAAATAATACATACAAACGTAATCTTACTATTACAAGTTTGAAGTTTGTATGTCTTTATTTGAACTAACTCTAAAAAAAGACTCGGCTAAGTAAGAATTAGGCGCGCACATTTTATAGTACGAAATCCCCAGTGCGAGAGTTCTACTCGTCATGTTAAGAAGATAATTAAATAAAGTGACTTTACGTAAGGTGAAAAAGTTATTTAAGTGTCGTTTGATTCCGAATATTACTATACGACAAAATGTAAAGCAAATTCTTGGAACTCGGGAAAATTGTAAGCTTTTCGGTTAACTTCCTTTACTACCATTATGATATCCTTTAAAATTCTCTCTGTGGTACCGAAGTACTTAACAACTCATTATTGCAATTATGTTAGAACGAGCCCATCTGTAACTTTAGACACGGAGTTTCGTATTTTATAAATTACTTAAGTTTCCTTAAAAGTTAAAATATTGAAGTACAGTTTAAATAAAAGTTATTTTGTATTACGCTTTGCATCATATTATCAAATTACGTTTCTGGTGACATAAATTACATTTTACCAATTTTTGCAGGTAGGATGATATAGATATATATGATGACGTTTTTCCCGTAATACTAGTTTTACCATTAATGGAAAGCTTGAAAGTAAATTTCGGTCCATCGCCGTCATTTTTAACAGACTTCCAAAAACGGAAGAGACTTTTTCCTAGGTGAATCAATTTTGATGATTCTTTTTTGTTTAACAGCTGGCGCTTCTTTTGTAGTTCCATTTAAATTTGATCGAGATGCCACCAATTATTTTTGAGTTATCTTCAAAAATGCGTAATTAATTAATTAAATCTGATCATGGGTTCTAAGGATAAAGCCGTGAAGTCGGATTTTCATCCGACTTCACAAATAAAGGAGAAAGTACTCAAGTTGACTGTATTTTTTTATTTTATTTGTTTTACCTCATTACTTCTTTCCACGTGAACCGATTTAGATTTTTTTTTTGTTTGAAAGATGTTGCTTTCCAATTGCACCCATTTAAATTTGATCAAGATCTGATCAGTAGTTCTTGAAATATCGTCAACAATGCGTGATTAGTACATTTAATCTGATCAGAGTTCCAAAGATAAAGCAGTGAATTTATTTTTTTAAGCTTTACTTACGTTTAATTATTTAAGCTTTACTTGCGTTTAAATAATATAGTGCAATTATTTTATCATGGCATTGCACTGAATTTCGTAGCACAAATGTTATAAATGCTTACTTTGTCAGCATACAAAAAACTCCAGAAGTTGTATCTCTCACCTGCATAGTAAAGTTAAATAGACAAAACTTACAACGGTGTTAAATACTTGCTTAGTCAGCATAAAAAAACTCCCTAAATTGTATCTCTCACTACCCGCAAAGTAGAGTTGCAATGCTATTGAACAAAACAGTAAAATTCAACTGTTTCTGCTATCGCTACATCATAATGTTGCATTGCGCCAGCGCATCTCAGGTAGCCTGATTTAGTGCCGCCTTAATGAAACCTGTTATGTAACTGGTATTATTTATTATTTAGTCTAGAGCAAGGTATCCGATAGCTTCTGTCTTGGATAATAGCTGTTTCTGTTTCATGTCTAAGTGTCGTTATGTTGTGGTATCGGCTATTGCTATTTAGCAGTGCTGTGAACGCAGGAAAATAACAAAACTTTATGAGCTATAAAAATATACTTATCCGTTGATATTATTTTATTATTATAGGCTTAGTTAATGATCATTATCTTCGTTTATAGGACTCTCTGTTGTTGGTGATTACGACAAATCAGATTACCAAAGAAATAAACTTTATATAATACGTATGTATTATGCCTACTCCAAATTAACAGAGCAGCGCTCAACTCGATGGTGTAACTATTATTCAAAATGCTAAACGCAAAGGTTATTATCAACTGGACACACAGATCTGTACATACGTTCAACATTGCACACGTATTATTACCCGACTGCTAAGGAAGGGTTATGTTTTTCGCATTTTGTATGTATAACATGAACATATACCTATATTTGAAAAATTCTTTATTACCTCGTATCTTCCACGCGGCTGGATGGATTTCGACAATGAAAGTACCGTTTTATTCGTCTTAAAAACATTGCATTAATTGAACTGCCCGTTGGCTAAGTTAGGTGCGCGTCCGCCTTCTAAGCATGGAATTCGAATTTTAATTTCTAGTGGAAACAAAAAGTTTCTCTCCAAGGGAAATTTGTCTTTCTGATTGGTCTGGGTGTGATTGTAAAGAAATGTGAATGTTTCCGGCACCCACGACACAAGTCATTGAACTAAGTGGACGGCTGTGAGTGTGAAAGCGTTTATTATTATTATTATTATTATATAGATATAGTGTGATATCGCGTGTTGTCCCGAATTAATGTATTTTCTTTCTTTTCTTTCTTTCTTTGATGCTTATTGCTTTAACGTGTAAATACGTCGACTTAGTTTTTTGTCGTCAATTTCCGGATTAAGTGGTATTCCTTCCTGAATTAAGTTACCAAAGTTTTCACTTTCTAATCTTCGTTCGACCTTTTAAAGGTGCGTACTATATCTTTAAATATTACTTGGTGCCGTTTTGATATCCTTAAACTTTAATTTTACCAAGGCTTTTGTAGATTTTTTTATGCTAAATAGGCATGCAATGGACCACTGTCTCGCCTGATGGAAAATGATGATACAGCAGAAGATGTGACTGATAAGATTCACTCTTGATTTGAAACTCGTAGATTTTACCACTCGGGGAACAATGACGCACGTAATGAGTTCCATTCCTTTGCTGTACGGATGATGAACGTAGAAGCAAAACGCTTCGAGCGAAGTGAAGGTATATCAGCTATAAATGGATAACGTTTAACTGTTTGTCTGGTTGTTAAAAGGTAAAAGAGGCATTGTAGAATTAAGTCTTCTTCTTCTTCTTCTTAGTTATGGCTTCGCAATCTTGTGCATTTAGCCAGTGTCAAGTGATAATATAATATTTCAAGTGTATTTCATATTATAAGTCCTAGTCACAAGTCACAGTCAAAGTCAAGTAAAAGAGTCAAGGTCCAGTCATAGTAAAGTCATGCCCTAGTAAAGTGGTGGAAAATTTACTAGAACTTCTATTGGAGTTTTGGAGCGAAGGCGAAAATCACGTTTTTCAACTTTGTATGATTTGCCTACACTTATGCACGTTCACTTAGTATCAACGGTTAATAATCCACCATTATTACACATTAACACTCGAAGAATCACAGGTTTTGGAAAATTTTACAAAATAACAACGCCATTTTTTCACTCACGTCAAGAAACCCTAGAATTAAGTCATGTATTTCCTGCGCACACTCTCCAAAATGACAACGATAGAATGACAATTGGCTTGCAACCATACGTCGATGACCGAGACTGTGCAATCTGGACTCAACTAGCTTATTATCACCAATAAGTATTTTGCTTGTATCTGTTGTACCTGATTATTGAGTCAAAATATTAAGATTCAGCCCAACCTGATTCTCCTTACGACCGATAAAGAATTTTGACAAGCCTTATTCTCGCGTAACAGTAAACATCGCCTGAGGCGCGATGCCGCCATGATAAACCTTTGAATAATCGTTTCATTATTAAATTGGTCGTTTAATAAAATAAAAATACGTGTACGTGGAAGGTTTGATAAATAAACACCGATGTCAGATGAGATCTCATGAAAAAATGATCATTACGGACGGGCGGCCAAAAACAATGTGACTGAGGGAGAGATTTATAGAGCTGTTACAACTTGTTCTATTTTACTAAAGAATTTATATATTACAGCATAAGTCAATATTATTATACTTCAATTTTAAAAACTTAGTGAAGTTTTCATATAAAATAAAAAGTTAGCTTTGATGCAGTCGCGTAAAAGCTAATTTGTTTTATTCTACACTATTTTGTGACAATAAGACCTATCATGCAATAGAATAAAAACTTTATCACAGCTTTCTTATACATGAACATTTTAAGTGAGAATGGTTGTTAACCTACTTTAAATCGTTATAGATCCAATGGTCGTCCAAAATTAAAAAAGGTGATAAACCTAAAAAAAAATTGTTAACATGGCGTCTGGCGGTCACTATATTGTATTTTGATTTCTTGGCACTGTCATAGTGCCAATAAATAATTAATATCGGCCCTCGCATTGGTTTTCTAGACAGCCACAAAGGAATAAACATACATACATACGTAAACTGATAGACACATCACCCTACTTTGCTTCACGCATTCGGGTAAAAAAGTCCCGACTACAAACCTCCTTATCTGCGTTCGCGTGAAAAAATAAGAAGAAATATAAGTACTTATGACACTCCATAAAACTAAGTTGTTGATTAACATCTAATATTAAATTATTGTTTCTATTTTATAAACATGGATACTCACATAAGAATTAGTACACAAAAAACGCTACTAAAATTAACTTATATTAGTAAAAGGAATATTATACACATAAACTGCTAATAAAATTTCGGTGTTATCATCTCTCTATAGATATCATCATCTGCTCAACGAACCAAACTTGCGAATGCCTTGAATTTTTTTGTTGAATTTAAAACAAAATTAATTACGTGCATTACCTCTACATACGATAGATTTCATAAGATAATATTTATATACGTGTTTTTTATGACTTCTGTTGAAACTTAGCCGATAAAATGGTCATAGAAAACACATTTTTTCTCAGTCAACATAATTAAGATGTCTTAGATTTACTTGTGATTATTAAAAAATGTGGAGCTCAACTATTAATCGAGGTGCGTTAAATAGTTTGGTACACATTTTTCGAGTGCTTTTATATCCTTAATCTGGAATTTAATGACCAAACGACGTGTTGGTAATGATGTGAATTTTTAATCGGTCTTTTATGTTAGTTTAACGATTTAACATTTTGATAATGATCTGTAAAATACAGTGATATTTTTTTACAACAGACTTTCAAAACATTATATAAATCAGTATCGGTATCCTCGCTAAAGTCAGGCAGTACTTCACCCAGCTTCTTTCTATATCAAGCTCAAGTCCGATCGTGTATGGAGTATTGTAGCCACCCTCGTAGTTATAAGCTCTTGAATCTATTGCCCAGTCGGTAAGCCAAAAGACTCATTGATAAATAGTAAGCTAGTCGAATTCAGGTTACAGTCTCAGTCACCGACGTTAGGTGGTAAGCTTATGGGTTTTGTATAGTAACACCACGTCACAATACGTCTCCAATATGTTATATTATGGCAAAAATATGGAAAACTGCTGAAAAATGCTTGGAAGCATTGCACACTGACGAGTTTTCCATATTTTTGTCGTTAGCGTTGCTCTGCTGAATTTGCCGCTAGCCAGCCCCATTCCGTGTTTCAGGAAGATGTGACGGAGCTAAAGTATTGTATTGACACAAGTTGCATCCACACTTGGCTATGTTGTCTTCAAAAAAAGGAGAAGGTTCTCACCTCTCAATTCGACTGACTTTTTATTTTTATTCATGTGTGTCAGGTACCTCAGAACTTTTTTCTAGGACAACCAATTTTGATGTTTTTTTTTATTTGAAGACTGGTGCTTTCCATGTAATCCCATTTAAATTTGATAGATTAGACCAGTAGTTTTTGAGTTATCCTCAATAATGCTTATTTAATTCATTGATCGAGCGAAGCGAGACTTGCGTCGTTCAGCACCTTGTTCGTCCGTCCATCCGTCTTTCAGAGGCATCTACCGTCTAAACCATAGAAGTGATATAATTGAAAATATTAAGTGGTCTCCCATACATGTAAGTGAGGAGCACAGTATCGTTGAAAAGGGCTTGATAAGTAGAGTACGAAACCGATTGAAAAATAACGATTTGGTAGGCCACCAAATGAACTGTTTTTAGACCTATTTTGTCTCTGGGTCTTTCCCAAAAACGGAATCACACTGAACGCTGAAACTTACGTATAATATCCGTTGTATCCTGTACTTCAACAACAAATACAGAAATAAAACAATTATAATATATAGAAAAAAGTTATGAGCAAGTAACCTCAAAAATTTTTCTTTATGAGGCAAAATGTAGGTGCGAGATCTCAGTTCGGCGCTCAGTTTAGTATGATCAATTTTTCCGAATATCAAGCGGTGAAGTCGGATTTTTAAAGGTTTGTTTGCGTTCAAATTATTTAAAAACAAAAAGGTACTTTTGATTTGCATTAGACATGAAATATAAATAGATTGATTTGAAGAAGGCTCTATACAATGTTATCTCACAGAACCGGTCAAACGAATATGCCATGTGAACCATTCTGAACCATAGGAAATAAGAGAGAGGCACAAAGACATGCCAAATCGAGAGATAACAAAAACTAGACTAGATGTGACCACCGGCGTGCCTTATTCAAAACAAGTTGAGAAGACGATGCAGAGGACATTCCCACATACAGTAGGGTGTAGTTATCCATTGTAGAACGAACAATTACATTCATTAATACGTTTTTTGTGAACCATTAAGACAGGAGAAAATGTTCCTATCCGTTGAACTACTTATTAACTGAGTTGGGTGTGCGTTCGCTTTATGCAGCGGTTATCAGGTTCAATTCCCGGTGGAAACACAAGTTTTCTCCCCAAGGGAAGTCCACGGCACAAGGGTATATTCATTACAATATTATATACATTCAATTTGCTTGCATGTCAGTGGGCAGTCTTAGTGTCGGGATATTTCAAACCGCTTCAAAGCATCCGACATGGCTAAAAGACTGTTGTCTTACGACTAACAACCGAAACAGCTCAACGTGCCCTCCGAAGCACGTTGACACAGGGAAGAAAATCGCACTAAGCCATCCAAGCTGTGATCTGACTGACAATATACAGTCAGTTGATAATTTAGATCATAAACAAACATTTTCAAGATATATTGAACAATATAACGAACTTTATATTATGAATGTTGTGTTTAAAATTGTAAATATTGGTTTGAATATAATGATCGTTTACATGAATGACAAATGCTGTTTTTGCCGGACTGCGCGACGCAAATGAGGGTAATTTTTTTATCAGCCTATATAGAGCCCAAATGCATGGGCAAATATTCCGATGATTCTTACGTAATCGATTTGTCTTAATCGTGTAAGTGTCACATAATAATGCAAGTGACACATGAAAGTAATCAAAATTCAACATGGCGACTGCTATACGCCATATTATAAAGAATTAAAATAATTCTAATTGTATCTAGTGTTTGAATAGGTATTTGAAAATAATCTTAAGGTTTTTTAGTGTTTTTAATTTTTAATGACCGTTTAGGATCTAAAACGATTTACAATTTTAGGTTAGCAACCATTTTCACTTAAATTTTCAATATTTATATAAATAAATCGAGATAAAGGTTAGATTTGAGCCGGTTTAGATTATAGTGGGTCCTGACCATTAAAGTCACTTTGTTCTGCATTTGAATTTATTTGACTTGATTTTTTTTATTTTTTTTTATGTTTATTGATACAGCTGTAGTGAAAAAAACCGTAGTACAATGGAAACCAATAATGTCGTGCCCCTTTCCTCGTATCGGGCAACGTCGGAGATCGATGTATGGAGATCCGTGGACATTTACATATGCCACGTCTATTATTTCGCGAATTTAGAATGTAGCATGGTTACCAATAGCTGGACTATTTGAGAGGTACCGTATTGCAAAAACACGTATTGTGAAATCTTTAAGGAGCATAGGAACATTCAATTTCAGCATCTTTATAACAATAACAGTGATTATAACATTATTCAGCCGCACACTGCTTTTTCCGAAGACATTTAAGGACTAATAACTACTAAAATAAGTGGCTATTTAATATCGGTCTATATCCTACTAATATTATATATCCGAAAGTTTGTGTGTAAGTATGTTTGTTCCCTCTTCACGCTTTAACAGCTGAACGGATTCGATGAACTTTGGAATGTACATAGATTAAACCTAAGATTAACTCATAGGCTACTTTTTAACTTGATAATAAAGATATTAACTCTTTATGGTGTTCACTCTATTACATTATTTTGCTATCTCTTCCAAAGGTTGTCAGGGGGTATGTCTAGTGGTCTGGAGATAGCAAAATACTTAAGAACTGTGGTGTACCAGAATTCTATAAAAACTATAATACTATTAAAAAAACAAACGCATTCACATCTCCGCAATAAGTTCAAGACTTATCGCATTAGAGGTGTTTGTTCGATAATGTCACGGCACAGGCATGCAACAAATAAACATATTTTTGTATGTGTGCGGCTAGGCGAGGGCAAAGCCTTCAACGTTTACGATGATACGAGTAACTAATTTTCCTCCCCCCGCCTAGCCCCGCATTCCTAAGGCGCGTTACAGCGGTTTCATTGAATCTGTAGAAGCTTTTTAGTAACATTTTATAGTTAATGTGCTTAATCCATTAATTTGTGCAATATAAATCTCAAATTATGAAAGTATCTTTTAGCCAAAAGTTATCACATTCTAGAGCAACAGGCTTCCTTTACTATTGGTCATATATCTAAGACAATGAGTGTCAGTACATGGTTTAATATTGACAACCCTAACTCAAAGGTTAAAGTAGTTTGTTTTCAACATAGGACGAAAGACAATGACTTACAATGTTGCCGTAACGTATGAAGATGAGCTGGCAAATCGGTTAGCGGTAGCAAAGAATACGTATCAGTTCGTTAAATCTTGGTTTATAACTTTGTTAGGCTTGTAACTTGTTGGCTGCAAACATATCAACTCGTTACGGCAAATTATCTTTGTGGGTGCTCTTGTGGAGTATCCTAAATGAATGAATATAATGAGTGGGAAGATTATTATTTCTAATTGGTCCAATTAGAAAAACAGAGCTGCCGGGGTTTGATCTAAGTTATATTTTTTTAACGGACTGCAATCCGATGCTTATCTAATGAATTACCCGTTGGCGTAGTTAGATACGCGATCGCCTTCTGCATTCGCTCGGGCTGGTCCACAATTTGAAGTCGCTCAGCGAGCTATGGAAAGAGCTATGCTCGAAGTTTCTCTAAAGGATCAAATCTGGAACTAGGTTATCATACAGAGAACCAAAGTAGTCGACAACTATGCAATGGATTAATAAGCTGAAGTAGCAATGAGCTGGTTATATTAGTTGGAGAACTGATAACCGTTGAGGTAAACGTGTTCTTGAGTGGACACTGCGAATCGGCAAAGGTAGTACAGGACGCCCTCAAGCTTGGTGGAGCGACGATCTACGCAAGGTGGCTGGCAAGAGCTGGATGAGAAAAGCCGAGGTTCGTGTTCGGTGGCGTGCAATTGGAGAGGCCTATATATGCAGCAATGGCATATAGGCTGATGATGATGATGATGTATGCGAACGCTAGCTTATGAGGAAATAAGCACAAAACACCGAACTAAGCTCTTTGGCTGAACTGGCTACACTGGCTCACAGATAGCGACAGGTCAACACTCATTCGAACGCAACCGGAACGTATCGCTCATGTGACTGTCGCAGTTTCCTGCGGTTTGCGTGAAGCTAAACGATTGATGGCGTTGGATACAATCTGATTATCGCGTACTACATACTAACATGCAAATGTAGAGCTAGTGAACACTGAAGTAAATGTAAGAAAAGTTTAATAGATAAGTCATGGCGTAATAGATGGCGCTGATAGGTTCTCGGACCTGGAACGTTGATAAATCGATTCCTTGGGCCGAAAAACCCCCAATCTGTAACTTTCATGAAAATCGTTGGAGCCGTTTCCGAGATCCTGATTACACATATGTATACAAGAATGGCTCGTTTAAACATATTAGATAAATCTCAAAAAGTAATCAAAAATTATATTATTATCTTGATATTTTTACTTGTAGCTAAATAACGGCAAATAAACTATATTTGTTAAGAAAGGAAAAGTCCTAAAAAATACTTATATTAAAGTTTCATATTTATATGTTAATGTGAAACATCATAATTTTTTGGAAGGTTCTGTTTAAACTTATCGTGAGAAGTCGCTACCTGAAGCCTTATCACTTAAAACAATCCCCACCAGAACCTATTGAGAGATCGTCTCATCCAAATCTGAACGTCCTCCTCCAATATCGACATGAAAAAACACTAATATTTTTTCTTAAATTAATCTTTATTACATCTGATGATTGTCATGCTAAAGGAATATTTTCATTATATTTTAAAAGTTAAGTAGTTATTTATATGGCGTTCATTACTTACAAAAGAAAGATTTTAGAGCTTCGAGTATCTTAAGTCTAGCAATTAAATAGGCTGACTGGCAACCATATCTCGTCACTTTAATCCTGCATTAAGACTCGGGCCAGTTCTTAAGCCCTAGATATGAGAGTGCTGATAGGCGCGCCAAACTTTATATATTACGAAAACAGGCACATTTATACTACTAATATTATGAAGAAGTGAAATTTGTTTGTTTGTGAAAGGCGATCCCTGGAACTACTTAAATTACTAACTTGTTTAAATTCTCGAGATGGCTGTAACTTTGCGAATCTGCCAATAGAGTCATTATTTTTCATGAGTGTATCATTGGAGCCAAGGTGAATAAACCATTTTGATTTTGAAATCAAATATAACCTTTTACCATACCATACCAACCTTAAGAGCAGGCTGCGTTTCGATCCATGCACTATTGTTTTCACAAGGGATTATAGAGTGTATGCCGTAGCATATTAGTGCGTTTAGCGGAGTAAAATGTGGCGTCACGGAAGTTTGTGCGTTTCATACATTGATTTTTAAGGAATTGATATTATCGAAAAATAAGATATATAAACAAAAAAGATTATAAAACCAATTTAACGAAAAATCTAAAATAAATTTAAAAAAACCCGATTTTTTAAAAACATAATCGTATAGAACACATTTAATTGTAAAACTGGCTAAATCAAAAAAAGAAACGTTAAAAAAATAAATGTTTTGATAGGATATTGGATCCACTCAAGATAATTATAATTGCAAAATATAATAATTTAAGGGAGCTTGCTCTGAAGCATTATGATCCGAGTTAACAGCGGGTACAAGCAAATTAAAAATAAATCAAAATGGTAAAAAAACCTGGGTTCATATTACACTGCGCTTCTAAGAACAAAAAGTGAATGCATGCGGTAATAAAAGACGCTGGCCACTCAAAACCAAATTTTCTAAATTTATTATGATTTAGTTCCTCATATTACCTGCTTGACATTAAACAATTCTCAATTTGAATAAAACTTCTTCGACAGCCCTAAAGAACACTCATTAGCGACAAAAAGAATAAAAAAATGTACGCACAAACACCTCATACATCCCAATCAGCAGCAACGTTAAAAGAAACGTTGAGACAACAAATCAGTGACAGCCCTGTGTTAGTCTCAGTGACACACAGATGTAGAGCCTGGTGAACTAACTGAATTAACTGAGCGTGTTGTACGTCAAAGATAGTAGCTTACTTTAGATGAAAATAAATAAATATATTTTTTTTATAATAAAAGTATATAGGTATCTGCTAGGCAAGCATGTTACATTTTTGGCCGCATCTTTGCTTTCCATCAGGTGAGATAGTGGTCAAAAATCAAACATTTTTTTTTTACAGCCCCACACTAACTTCCAAGACTTGTATCGTGGGTGCCGGAAACATTCACATCACACACACACATTACACCCAGAACCAGAAGCACAAATATCCCTTGGGAAGGATTCGCAGAGGGCGGACACCTGTCCACTGCGCCAACCGGGTCGTCGTTACTATAACAAACATGGAAGTACGTGCTCGCCTGGCTAGTTATGATACTTGTGATCACCATTACGGTGTACCACAAGTATCATCATAGTCATAGTTTATCGTCGCCAATTAAATATCTATCGTTAAGTTATAAAATGGTATTCCAGCCGATATCCATGATATTTAGGAGAAGCGTATTTTGCGCCTTGACCACATCGTCACTTACCACGTGATAGTGGTCAAACGATTAAAGACCAAAAAATTTTTTTTAAAACTACAGACTGTTCAAAATTGTAATAAAATGATATTTGGGCAGAATTATTGTATTTGTTTTATTTGCGACTTTGATTTCAGTAACAACATTCTAGTTACATTCTATTCGAATCTATTTATTTGGGCATGATGTTTCTTTGGGATATCCCGCAATTTAAAGGTTTTGATTTAGTTTTGATTATGATATATTAATAGACAATAGATAATATAAGAAGTATTAAAAGCATTTTACAAATAAATACAATGACTTATAAAAAGCTATTTAAAATAACGTACATAAAAGACCATTCCAAAAATATATCTAAGAAAGTTGCATTACATAATAAAATTTAAAAAAAAATAATATTAGCAATCAGATTTTTAGATAATTATTTCGTAACGGTCATTATTTAAGTCAATTAACATTTCATGTCATTATTTAAGTCAATTACACACAATTCATGCAAGAATGTATACGACTAATAAATGACGATAAAAATAACTATATTGATGTATTGCCAGTTGCCTCGGCTGTAACTGTTAATGAACATACAACTAACAACGCAGAAATTGTTCACCAACCTTATCATCCGTGAATCACGAGCTTAAACAACGCGACACCCAATTAAGGGGGTTGAAGAGCAAATTTTTCACCACAACGCAGCCCTATTTGGCGTCGACGCCCGTTCGTCAAAGCCAGCGCACACTTAACTTACACTCATACAAACGCCTATCAAGTGGGGATTCTCAGCAAGTCCCAGCACTTCGGCCTCCGGACTGTATAAGGCACCGCGAGGTAAATTAGTACCAGCAATTGTGTTAACGCTGTTAAGCCTTGTTCCGAGCGAGGTGATTGTCAATCGCGGGGATTTATCATGTCGTAGCGAGTGTTTGCTGGTTGATAGTGAGATGGAAAGTGTCGGTTCATTAGCGGAGTTGGGTGTATGGAAGCGCGGAGATGTTTAGTAGACATAGGTATTTTGTATGGAAATTACGAAGCTTCTTATAACTGCTCCTTTGTTGATCACACTGTACGTGTTTCTATTTAGAAGACAGTGGAAACTGCTTTAAAATAACAGATTAGAGGACTGTTCTTATTCTAATACTAACTGGGGGTGATAAGGCCTGCATTGACGTCCCGCTGGGAGTGTATTGTGCATTTCCCCCTGCCAGCAGTTAGCCCGGCCACCCCAACTCCTAGAAACTCTAGTAGTAACTCTAGTCTAGTGAAACTTATTGATTGTCTATCAATCTGTACTTTTGCAACCTGTAACCACAAGTTTAAAAAAAAATGTCACAGTTTATAGAATAATTAAAGTCACCCTAAACCTTTCAGTTTTTTTTGTTTTAAATGTTGACTTTGACTTTGACATATAGGTACACCCACATCATTACACTCTAGATTCACTAATTAATGCCATTTCGATAATAATTAGGCAAACCAAAGATCCTTCTTCAAAGAAAACTAGTCCTAATAGTGGCAATCTGGACTCCATCCTTTTAAAGACACTTGCACACTGAGAATAAGTCACAATTGGAAACGAATGGACTCACAGAGCGAGTAGACAAATGAGGCGATTCGAAAGTATCATTTAAATAGAAAACTGGATTATGTGACACGGTACTTATGTGTACAGCTGAGGAGAAAAGTGCTATGCACCTTTTTGTAAGAAAAGCTCAATAACTCTAAAGTTAGTAAAAACATTTATTTTTTTTATTCAATGCGGGTAACTTATCATCGTTTAAGATATGATAAAAATACTGTCGAACTATAGAAGGTATATCGAACGTTTTATAATTTTATGAATGTTTTGTTAGATTTTGTCCTTATAATAAACAAACTACGGTAAAATTTCTAGCAAATTAAAATACTATCTCTTTGAACTGTAGAACAAATTTTTAATAAACATGATAAGTTTTGTATCGCTCTAAAAATTGCAGTATATCTGGAAATAAAAAAAAACACGTGATTGACGATCGAAGTCCAATCTTTTCTATTTTATTGTCCCAAAACAACTCCCACATTTTCATGTTAAATTATATCTTCTTCTTGGTATTTTGTAAGTCTTTGCCGTTGCATAAATATTTGTTATTGTTCTCTCTTAACTTAAAATATTTCACTGGTACCACTTGAAGCTTTTAAAGGTCCATATCATATGTGCTAGCAACCGTGCTAAGTGCAAAAAACTTAGCCGGACTGCGGACCCTAGCACAAGCCGGGACAAACAGTTGAGTGTGGTATTGGTACAGTTAAATAAATCATTTATATTTTATTTTTGGGACTAAAGTTCCTTATCGCGCGTTGCGAAAGGGGGCTAGATGGAAAAAATTAAGACCAAAAGTTGTAACGACACTTTTTGCTATATTTGTAAGCCATACCACGTTCTCGTCCGATCACCGAAGTTAAGCAACGTCGGGCGCGGTCAGTACTTGGATGGATCCTTGGTTCAGGGTGACCACCTGAAAACACCGCGTGATGTTGGTTATTGCACGTTTCTTTTAATTTTGGAACGAAAGTTTCTTATCGCGCGTTACGAAAGAGGGCTAGAAATTGAACTTCGTTCCATCCGGGTGTCCCTTGACACCTCTGAAGTTTTTTTTATTATATTTTCTTTTCGACTGTACCAAAGACAGTTAATGACTTGAAGTGAAATTACACACATACGAGCTATATATCCTAAGTTAATACTCAACGATAGTTATCTAGACAACGTGTGATCGAGTGAAAACTGTTACTTTTCCTGGTTTAAGCGGGTTATTAACTGATAAGACTTAGAAACTGCAGATTGCTGTGATACCATAGTTTAATTGTATCTATCATATATAACGTATACACATATCATTAATGCTACTATTAGCACTGTGCTATTATTGGCCAGTTATTAAAACCAACAGATTTGTTTATTGGATAAAATTACACCCAAAATCGGAAACATACTTTCATTTGGGTACAAAACTTTTGTTCCTACCGTGAATCAAACCTACTTAAAAGGCGAACGCGCACTCAACTACACCAACGAGCAATTGCATTTTAATTTTACAATACTACTGGAGACAATTGTTGGAGAAGTAGCAAGCTAAATCCTCTCTCAGTTTCTTAAATACAAACATCAAAGAGCACCATAACACTACTCCAGCTCTACAGAAGTTGTTTTGGTAAGTACCTAGTGATAATTCCAAAAAAAAATACAAAAATATAAAACAGGCTATCATTAACCAGTCTATTTATCGGCATCAGAAATAAATATGTAGCATATAACTGTGTTATCAAAACAGTGTTACAAATTTAGTCATTATGAATGAAAAATATGATACTCAAGATAAAACACCGTTGATTTTAATTTGTTCTAATCACATGCGGTAACGAGCGATGTTTCTATAAGTAGCCTCCTAAAATTCATAACAAACAAATAAATCAGCAACCTTATCGATAATACAAAAGCATCATTAAGAGAATCAAGTATCCCACGGAACAAAGTGTACTAAATAGGAGCGCGTCGACGCAAACAAATTGAACAGTATTGCACCTATGTAGCAGCACCAAAGTACTTTGATACTTTGATTGAAATTAATCGCAAGAAACGCTAAAAAAACCGACTTTACCGCTTTATCTTCGGAACCCATGCTCAGATTAAAAATCAAAATCAAAATCAAAATCGTTTATTCACATGGGCCCCAAAGAGGCACTCATGAAAGTTAATGAATCTATTGCCAGATTCGCAAAATTACAGCCATCTCGAGAAGAACCTGGCAAGAAACTCGGCGGCGCATATTTTTTTCAATCATTTTTTTTTTTTTAAACATTCTTAATCTCTAATACATAAGTTTCTTAACCTAGGTGTTATTATGGTAGTCGCTAGAAAGAGCCTGTGCAGTTTGCCTCCATGCATCCTTGTCATTAATATAGTCTGTGGTTTTATAGTAGGCTTTCTTAATTAATGCCCGTTTTATTACAGATTTGAACTTTCCCAGTGGTAATTCAGTTACGATTTTAGGAATTCTATTGTAAAATCTAACACCATTTGCCATAAAAGATTTATTCGTTTTGCTTAATCTAAATGCGCGCACTGTAATTTTATGCTTATATCTAGTATTAAGATTGTGTGCGTCGCTTCTTAATTTATATTTACTAATATTTTTGCGAACATGCATTATATTTTCAAAGATGTAAAGCGAAGGCATGGTAAGTATGCCTGTTTCTTTAAAGAATTCCCTGAGCGATTCGCGTGGACCCATATCATATATTGCACGAACCGCTCTCTTTTGTAGAATAAAAATAGTTTCAACATCGGCAGCAGATCCCCATAGCAAGATTCCGTAACTCATCAAACTATGAAAATATGCAAAGTAAACCAGCCTTGCCGTCGCTACATCAGTCAGCTGTCTAATTTTACGGACCGCAAAAGCAGCGGAACTCAAGCGACCTGCAAGCACATCAATATGAGGACCCCACTGCAGTTTTGAGTCCATAGTCAGACCTAAGAAAACAGTTTTCTTTATAAGATCTAATTTGTTGTTTTCAAGTGTAACATTTGCATCTACCAAAGGAACATTAGGAAGGGAAAACTTGATACATTTGGTTTTGCTAGCATTTAACAATAAGTTATTAGCAGCAAACCATTTCGATACTAGATCTAATTCATAATTTACTTCATTTAATTCTACGTCTTTCCTATTTGTTTTAAAAATAAGTGACGTGTCATCAGCAAACAAGACAATATCTAATGCTAGCGAAGTTGTCATATAAGGTAAATCATTAATATACACTAAAAATAGGAAGGGTCCCAATATTGAACCTTGAGGCACGCCAATTTTAACTGTAGACCCGTCAGATGTCACACCATTAACGCCTACTTTTTGTTGCCTACCTGATAAATATGAATCTAACAAATCAAGAGCAGTCCCACGTATACCGTAATGGTTTAATTTGCTAATAAGCGTTTTATGGTCCACGCAGTCGAACGCTTTGGAGAGGTCACAAAATACCCCAATTGCATCCTGCGATCCCTCCCAAGCCCCGAGAATGTGTGACACTAACTTAGCACCGGCATCTATTGTAGATCGACATTTAGTAAATCCGAATTGGTGATCATGTAATATTTTATGTTCATTAAAGTGGGAGAGTAGCTGTTCTAGGATAATTTTTTCAAATATTTTACTGAGGGCAGGTAATACAGAAACTGGTCTAAATGAATCAAATACGCATTATTGAGGATAACGCAAAAACTAATTATCAAATCTTGATCAAGTTCAAATGAGACTACATTGGAAGCACCACCTTTAAAGTTAAAAATATATTTTTAAAACGGGTCACCTAGAAAAAAGTTTTGAGTACATAAACTATTTTTTATTGTGTATTTTAGTGTGACATTCTAATTTAATTTTAACTTTATCAGTGTGTAATATAACTTAATTTGTAATGTTTTAAATTAATTAAAATGTGGATGACTTTCTGAAATAAATGCGTTGACGACCCAGATGGCGCAGTGGACAGGTCTCCGCCCTCTGCGCCGTGGGTCCTGGGTTCGATTCCCGGCAGGAGCACAAATTCTTTCCCAAAGGATATTTATGTTTCTGGTTCTGGGTGTAATGTGTGTGTGTGATGTGAATGTTTCCGGCACCCACGATACAAGTCTTTGAACTTAGTGTGGGGCTGTGAGTGTGAATGCGTTTGTTTGTTTTGTTTGTTTTGTTTGATTTGATAAAAAAATAATAAAAATAATTTGAAAGTCGGTTAAAAATAATTGATTATCTGCATCTGCAACATTATCATTTTGTAATTCATATCCTAGTTTGAACATATTTATATTGATTTTGATGTGTGTTTGATAATTAATCTTGATAAACTGCAGAACGATTTTTATGAAATTCTGAAAATAGACATAAACTGTGGGTTGTACTATATAGTGGGTACTTTTAATTGGTTTTATTAACATATCCTTTGTATGATGAACTATTAAATTTTTTCGCCTGGCTAACTACCTCTGGTTTAAGAAAAATGAATTAAATTGTGCCTGACAAAAAATTTACATATTCATATTATATGAGCGTGGCTTGTTTATTGCTGATTATGATTGGCATTTGACCACTATTTTACCTAATGGCAAGTGAAGATGTCACCAAAAATGTCACATGCTTGCCTAGAAGATAACCTATTCACCCTAAACTTGAAGATCGTTTGGGGAACAAAGACGCAGGCAATGAGTTCCACTCCTTCGCTGTACGGATGATAAACGTAGAAGTGAAATGCTTTGAGGGAACTGGAGGTATGTCAACCATGAATGGATGACGTTTGACAGTTTGTGTTGTCATTAACAGTTGATGTAATTTGTTTTCTATAATAACTGAAATTTGACATACATTTTAAAGTATCAAGCCCTCTCCATCCTCTTACGTATCAGCTACGGACACAATAAGGGGGATCAAGTTTACATCAGCTCAATTGGCCGGGTGTAATTTCGTCCTATTGTCTATAGTTGCCCCAGTATCCCCTGTTCCTGTGTCCCCTTGTGTCCCCCAGTTCCTTTGGGAAGTCGTTACGTCCTTTGTGTTAGCATATTTTATGGAGCAAATTGAGCATTATTTTTGCTTTTTCTTAGTAGGAGTGAGTTATGGATTTTGGTTTTTTTTTATATCGTGTGTGTGTGAACGTGAAATAGTCTAACGACTAATAAAGACGGTAAGTATCGGTCGTCGATGCAAAGTAAGGTCGCCATCCCAATGAAGTTGTACGTTTATAAAAGTTTGCGGGAATTAAAAGAGTTGATTTCTTTGCCTATATGAAGACAATCTGACAAAGGATATCAAACCAAATCAAATAACACCATCGAGTAGAAAAAATTGTCACCAAGCACCAAATGGTCTTCCGCCAATTGCCTCGCCTCCCATACAGCGATGCCTGCGAATATATATTCGAACCAAACGCATCCTGTGTTGCGAAACCTTTTTGGAGCTCTAGACTTGGCGTCATTACTAACCTCAACATTTGATCTTTAGACATCATCGCTTATCAACAGGTAAGATACCTAGAGGTCAAATTATTTCGTCAGAATGATGACTAAGGCTACCGTATCTCTAACCATGTGCTATATAAGAGACAATTAACCCGATTGCCCGGTGGCTGTCCGTTAAGGAATCCTGCATCATTTAATTGCGACTCACTAACTGTTACAGAAGCTGTGGTATGTGAACTCTTACACCAACTGTGACTGTGAACTAGATAAAAACTTTTAGATTTAATAACGTTGTTGAATATACAAATTGTTTCATATAAACTGCCCGCTGGCTAACTTGGGTACGCGTTCACCTTTTAATCATCGGGTATCTGATTCGATTGCCAGGAGAAACACACGTTTTCTTCCCAATTAAAATGTGTGTTTCTCGTCTGAGTGTGATTGTGTATGTGATTGTTTTTGGCACCCACGGCACAAGTCATCGAGCTTAGAGTGGTGCTTGAATGTAAAAACGTTTATATATAGCGTTTTTATATTTACGTTAGATTACAATGTTGTTGAACAAAAGATTGTTTTATGTTTTTGGCAATGATTAAAAATATTAAAAAAAATATCGTTATACGCATATCATAGAATAGAGACAGAAAGAAAAGATATAGTGACGCATAAAACTGCTATCAAATCAAAAACTGTGAAGATTGTCTGATAAAGTTACGACCCTGCTACATAATCGACAAAGAGGTTCAAGTGGAATGGCGAAAATTGTGGCTCTCCGATGCTTGGTCGACTCCACATCTTAAATAGATAAGTTTAAGTTTTTAAGTTTCACTCCTTTGCTGTAAGGATGACAAACGCTTAGAAAAACTGGAGATATTTCAACCATAAATAGATGACGATTGATAGTTTGTCTTATTGTTAAAAAGGGGATAATTATGGTTATTAACTCGTGTAATTCCTGCGCACTCTCTCCAAAATGTAAGCGATAGAGTACCGATATTATTATATCATCATTTGATTCTTAAGATTTCATTAGGTCTTTCGAGATATGGGCGTTACAGCTCATAAAAAAAAATATTACTCGTACAAGCGTTTAACAATTAAAACACTTTTTAAATTATTCTCAAGCGGAATCATAAAAAAATAATTCTCTCTAGAGCACCTATGTAGTCTATTTTTAAAGTTCTAGACGTAAATACTATTAGAAAACAATAAAACTTTTTATAGGTACTGAATTAAATGATTTTAAACATAAAATCCTTATCTATTTTCTACAGAAGCCTTGCAATATTAATATGCATACGTTTATTAGCATTCTTTAAGAGGTATATTTATTTTCTTTATCCTCTCGTGACCGTTGATTGCATTCGTGAGTCGAAGAAATATTGTTCTTTTAAAAGTTGCCGCTTGATTGAAAGCTTTTAAAAGAAGCTCCAGAAGCGGATGCTGGGTTTAGTTTTAAAATATACAGATAATAATACCATCTGAGCTGTGTTATGTTTGTCGAGTTTTCTTTGGTATACTCTTACAAATGTCGATATTATTGCTATTTAAACTTTGTCATTTTGCATTCGATCTCGTATCCTAAAAAAAGTCTTAACAAATAATTTTAAATATGTGTAATTAAAACTGAAAAAGGTCAATAGCATAATTATATCTAGTCAAGTATTTTTTAACTGTTGTGTTGGCCTAGTTGGGTGCGCGTTCGCCTTCTAAGCAGTGGGTGTCAGTTTCGATTCTCGATGGACACAAGTTTTTTTCACCAAGGAAAATTTGATTTTCTGGTTTTGGGTGTGATTGTGTGTGTGTGATATTAATATTTCCGGCATCCACGACACACGTCACCGAACTTAGTGTAAAAGTACAAGATGCACAAGATGGTACAAGATGCTTTCACACTCACAGCCCCTGTGAGTGTGAAAGCATCTTGTACCGTTGATATAAAATATTTTTTGTCAAGATTTTGATACATTAACAAAGCAAAATAATTACTAATTAAAAAACTGGCAGGTTTTCCGTCTGTTACCGTTCTGTTACATAGAAAACTTCGCAGATTATAAAGGAAACAATCTTTCTGGACCGCATTCCGTTCAAAGTCGTTCTGATTCAACGGCATGTAATTGAAACTATTTTTGCGCGGGCTGCGTTAGATTGCTCTGCGCTACTGGTTTTTGTTTGGAATGTTTTATAAGCGGAAGCGGATTCTAATGATGAATTTAAAATTTCAAGTTTATATGTACTTGTATATGAAGCAAATAGTTGAAGATGCTTACAAAGGGATGATTACAAAGAAAATAATATAGTTAACTAGTCGTGTCCAGCGGCTTCACCCGCGTTTATTAAGTTAAAAAGTAACCTATGTAACACATATCTATCTCACGTTTAAGCTATTTGCATTGGAAATTTCAGCCAAATCAGTAGCCGTTATTTTACACACTGACACATTTACACAAACACTTTCGGATTTATAATTATAAAATTTCTATTTACCTGTTATTACTTATTAATAAAATTACCATTTATTTCGATTTACATCACTTTAACTTCATAAATAAAGAACTTTCGACATGAACTTTCATCCTCCATTGCACCACCTTAATGCAGCCCTGGCAAAAAAAAAATGTATTTTTTTTTATAATAAATCAGATGCTTAAATAACAGTTTTTATTGCTATAAGTTCAAAAACAAAGTATTTTCATACAAACGTTTTTTTCCCAATTAATCCTCTTAGGGGCAGAATTTCCAAAAATCCTTTCTTAGTACACACCTTTACGTAATATTTATTTATTTATCAGATGCATATCACAAAGTACAGCAGATACAAGAATGCACCCTCCAAATTTCAAGTATTTATGACCAACGGTTTAGGCTGTGAGTTGTCTCTAAGTCAGTCAGTCAGTCAGTGAATCAATATGTCAGAGCAAAGATTCTTATGGTATAAAATAAAAAGAGTACATTTTTGAATGAAGTATATCTATACTAATATTATAAAGAGGTAAAGTTTGTTTGTTTGTTTGTTTGTTTGTTTGTTTGTTTGTTTGTTTGTATGTAAAAGGTAATCTCTGAAACTACTGATCCGATTCTGAAAATTCTTTCACCAATAGATAGCTACAATATCACTGAGTGTCATAGGCTATGTTTTGTCGGGATAGAAGTTAGTTATCAGTTCGAAATAATAATATTCGTAAGACAAGTCGGAGAAAAATTTGCTAACTTTCCGCTTTATCGGCGTACGCTGACTAAACGGTAAGACATAGTTGAATACAATGTATGGCAAAAATGTTGGCCTTCATGAGTTTTACAAAAAAGTCCGCGACAGCATATATCTAACATGTATGTATAGCTCAGAAAAAATACTTTTCTTTGTTAAAAATCTGAAAAAAAAGCAGCCTCTGTTTAGTTGGCTTTTTGAGACATTCAGTATTAATCCTTATCAAAATAAACTATTTCATCGTCTTACGTAGTTCATGTAGATACATTTTGCTTTTTACTGCATATGATTTGGATAAATAGTCTATGAGAAATCGTGAAATTAGTTTCATGGGAGCCCGCCCGTGAACGGGACGGGTCAGAAATGTACAGAAACGTACTACGAATTCCTGCACTAAAAAATAGCGGCTTCTATTTCGTTGGCTTTTTTTAAGTATTTAATATTATTTTTTATCAAAAAAACCTATTTCATCGGCTTACTTAGTTCAGGTAGATGCAATTTGCTTTTTACTGCACATAATTTGAACCCATAGTCTAGGAGAAATCGTTAAGTTTATTACCCGCTAGCGTAGTTAGGTGGGCGTTTGCCTTTAAAGAACCGAGTTTGATTCCCGGTGGGAACACAGGTGTTTTCCCACGGGAATTTGTGTTTCTGGTTTTGAGTATGTTGTGAATGTTGTGTGAATCTTGGATGTTTACAGCCCCTTGATACAAGTCATTGAACTTAGTGTGGGGTTGTGAATGTGAAAGCGTTTATGGGTATGTTTTTTAATATTTACTACCCGGCCGACGCCGGGCGGGTCGTTCCTGAACTTTGAATTGCTCGCTGGCGTAGATGGGTGCGCGTTCGCCTTCAAAGCAGCGGGTTCGATTACCGGTGATAATTTACCTAGAAAATTTATCTCCACGATAAATTTGTGTTCCTGGTTTTGAGTATGTTGTGAATACTATGTGAATCTTGGATGTTTACGGCCCCCCGATACAAGTCATTGAACTTAGTGTTGGGCTGTGAATGTGGAAGTGTGTTTATTTGTATTTTTTTTTTTTAACCGGGCGACGCCGGGCGGGTCATCTTTTGAACTATCTACTCGCGTAAATGGGTGCGCGTTTGCCTTCAAAGCAGCGGGATCGATTCGCGGTGGTAACAGAAGTTTTCTCCCTACGGGAAATTTGTGTTCCTGGTTTTTAATATGTTGTGAATCTTGGATGTTTACGGCCCCACGCTACAAGTCACTGAACTTAGTGTGGGGCTGTGAATGTGGAAGTGTTTATGTGTAGATTTTTTAACCGGGCGACGCAGGGTGGGGAATCTTTGAACTTTGAACTACCCACTGGCGTAGATGAGTGCGCGTTCGTCTTTAAAGCAGCGGGTTCGAATCTCGGTGGGAACACAATAACAAAAAATTTTTCCCCACCGGCAGTTTATGTTTCTGGTTCTGGGTATGACGTGAATGTTGTGTGTGTGGTGTTAATTGTTTACGGCCCCACGATACAACTTATAGTACTTTTACAGTGGGGCTGTGAGTGAGAAAGCGTTTATATGTAAGCTTTTGTTTACCCGGGCAACGCCGGGCGGGTCAGCTAGTATTATATATAAAACTAAGTAATTCTAATAATATTCGAACAATAAAGCTCTTAATCTATCTTGTATGTACTGCCCATTGAGTTCGCTTTATAAGCAGCGGGTATTGGTTTCGATTTCCGGTAGAAACACGAGTTATCTCTCCAAGAGAAATGAGTGTTAGTGGTTCCGGGTGTAATTGTGTGTGTCACATTGTATCAGGTACCCACAACACAAGTCATCGAACTATGGGACTATGAGTGTGAAAGCGTAAATGTATTTTTTGACCTAATTTGATTCTCACTTCTTGACTTTACTAATGGGCTACCCCATTGGGAAAGAGAACATCTCTCCACCGTTAAACTATAATTATTTTATGTCCGCTAGTCTTATAACTTGGACGCGATGCTAACAAACAGTCAGTCATCGCATAGATCAGGTGGTCTAGTATGCGGGTCGTTGCACCGTCGCGTTTGGCAATACGCGACATTTTAGAGCCGGTCCGGTATAATTGATGAAGACCTAGTATAGACCTAGAATCTAGAAGTCTGTATTGCTTTATTATTACGTTTTTTGATCTATCTATACTATAATATCTTTATAATATTATAAAGCTGAAGAGTTTGTTTGTTTGAACGTGCTAATCTCAGGAACCGCTGGTCCGATTTGAAAAATTATTTCGGTGTTGGATGGTACATTTATCGAGGAAGGCTATAGGCTATATTATATTTTCAAAAAAATATCAACGGTACAAGATGCTTTCACACTCACAGCCCCTGTGAGTGTGAAAGCATCTTGTACCGTTGATATAAAATATTTTTTGTCAAGATTTTGATACATTTGTTACCTTTTTACCGACTTCCCAAAAAAGGAGGAGGTACTCAAGTCGACTGTATTTTTTTTTTATTTTGTATTTTTTATCCTATGCACTCTGGTATCCCACTGAGCCACACCCGCTATGTTTTAATGAATTTGCAGCCATTTTTACAAGCTTTTATTTAGTTTCATCGGTCCCGTTGTCCATCGGTGTGTAATCAAATCTTGCAAGCTAAATTAGACCCATATCCCGGTGTCTGATTGTATTTAAACTTGGTGTACTTCTGTATCTTTGGTGACAGTACAATATGGTACCATGGAGCTAGTCTGATGATGGAGACGGAAGATGGCCATGAACTTCTGAACTAAACAAGATAAACCCATCAAGTTTGGGCTTGCTCAATTCCTTTTGTCAATTTCTCTGGTTGTATACCTTTATTACCTTTTTTTAATATTTTTTTTGTTATTTAATTATTACTTGTTTTTAAATATGTTTGACGTTTTTAACGTTGGAGGAGTAGTCACGTTGTAATATTGACAATTCTCTAGCCTGTAAAATAAAATTGGAATAATTATATCTATATTATATCGTTATACGTTGTAATTACGTGTTTTAGTAAAGGTATTAATTATGTAAATCATAGCGTTTAAGTTTTACAACGACATTAAAATCATGACTCGTTTAATAGGTACATAAAACTTAACAATATTTTATTATCTGAATGACACCCAGGGCATTGTTTTAGCTTCTAAATATGCATTAACCTTAAGATAAAAAAACATAAACCATTTTTTAATCTTTGATACGGTATTTATCACTGACTTCTAGGTGATGACAGAAATGAATTTGCATTTTTAATTATGTTAATTTCACGATCTGGACAGTGGACGCGTTTAAAAATCTAAGTGTATCGAACAAATATAAAAAAACAGTTTCACCAAGTGAACACACACGTCCTGAACAGTGTGTTCTGTTGATATTGAGACGTACGATATTATATTTCCTAGAGAAAAATGATGTGTTTGACTTGAAGACTCCCAGATCTATATGTTAACTAAAAATTATTTTTAGTTTGTCTACTAATTATTTTTAGTTAACAGATAAAATTATTACTCTTTATTTTTATTTTTATAACTATCTGTTTCTTTTGAATTACATTTATTTACCGACTTAACAAAAAAGGAGAAGGTACTCAAGCCGATTGTATTTTTTTATGTTTGTTACCTCATAACTTCGTTCCACGTGAACCGATTTTGAAATTATTATTTTTGGGTTTGATGGACGTTGCTTTCCAATTGGTCCCATTTAAATTTGATCAAGATCTGACTAGTATTTTTTTAGTTATCCTCAATAATGCGTTATTTGTGGACTACATTAATGATGTTCTCGTTTTTAACCGACTTCAAAAGTTATCTCATAACTTATCTCGTTGTGAGCCGATATTGTTGATTATTTTTTTATTTGAAATCTGGTGCTTTCCATGTGGTCCCATTTAAATTTGATCAAGATCTGATCTCTAGTTTTTGAATTATCGTCAATTATGCGTGTTCAATACATTAAATCAGATCAAGGTTCCGAAGATAAAGCGGTGAAGTCGGTTTTTTAAGCTTAGCTTGCGTTTAGTTACTGATTTACCTATCTGTTTCTTTTGATTAACGTTTATTTTTCACTTAATCAGAACGAGACATTTTTTTTTCGGTAGTCATCAAAGGCAATAAGATTACTGTACAAGAATCTTCATTTAGTACGAATATATAAGGAAAAAGGTGCCACTCAGCTGATCATTTATAGACAATGGCTTTGTTACGTGGTTTTCCATTTAACGAATAGATAAATAATAAGATTTGATTTTGTTTACATATTTTTTTTATACTAGATTTGATCGCTATCTCACCTGATGGAAAGTGAAAATACGGCCGAAGATGGAACATGCTTGCCTAAAAGGTACCTATTCACACTAGACTTGAAGACACCTAGAGCCATGCTAGGCAGAAATATAGTGATACATTTAGAAAGGAAAAATTATCGCTTGAGGCGGGGATTGAACCCGCGGCCATAGGCTGTCATATTCTATTGCTTTAATTGCTGAGCTACTCAAGCCTGAAGCGACGAAATTATCCTTTTCTTATTATTAACGTCTTACGACTACTGTTTCGGTAGAAGACAACCACGTCAAGGAAAGGATAATTTCGTCGATTCAGGCGGGGCTTGAGTAGCTCAGCGGTTAGAGCAATGCATGACACCCTACGGCAAGGGATCATTTTTGCTTTCTAAATTTATAACTATAATAAGTCTTGTTAAATATCTGTCAATAATTATTATAATGTTCTCTGTACGTACTATACTAGATAGAAGGATGACTACTTACCATGCAGTCCTGTAAGCCTTGTCAGATGTAAAACAAGAGATTGCCTTCATAATTCACTACCTTTTCCAATAATTTACAATCAAAACAAACCTGTATTTCATCATTTTGCTACAAGTGGCGTTCGGTAGCCTGGGTTTTAATTGGTCCAAGATATTTATTGTTGAGATGAACATATCAACGACCGACGGGGACATAAGTCAGCTCCCGTGCATCGACGGGACTACATTTTGTATCGAGTGGGACGATAACTGGGACTAGGGAGGTTGTGGAGCAGCATCACATTAACATATATTTTCCGAAGTGAATCTCACTAGAAACTAGCAGTGAGTCGCGGCTTTGCCCGCGTTTGTCAATTAAAAAAAAGTCTATGTGTTGATCCTAGGTATGAGCTATGTACATTCCAAATTTCATCCAAATCATTTCTGCCGTTACAGCGTGAAGAGGAAACAAACATACTTACATCCACAAACTTTTGGATTTATAAAATTAGTGTGATAGTGTGATTAAAACAGTGATATTAATCCCGCTTTTGTATTATTTTTTTCACTCTATTTTTAAACACACTAGTGTATTTGAATAATTAGTTGAAAATCGTCTTCTGTAGTGGTCTCTGTTATATGCACCTTTTTGAAAGTCAAGTTGACGCCTTATTTATCTTGTATTCTAATAATTTGATTGTTAATCACACAGACATTATAAATGCGAAAGTTATTATGTGTGTAAATGTGAAAGTATGTTTGTTTTCTCTTGTCGCTGTAATGGCCGGAGGGATTTGGATGACAATAGGAATTAACATAGATAATGCCTAGGATTAACAAATAGGTTTATTTTTAACTTGAACGGCTAGTATGATTATATTTTACTTACACACAAATATATGCATTTATGATATATTATTTCCAAACAGCATGTGATTCTAGTTCTTCATCTGTGATTTATAGATATAGTTAATATACGTAGAAACATGGATTTTAAATTCAGAAATATAGTTATATTTATAGTTAACACAATGCAGATTCACAGCAAAATTGCGTTAATACTGCATAGATGTTCTCGTATGCCAAAATAATACACCTAATAATAAACTAACAAAAAGAAAGCGATTTTGATTTGTTATTCATTCTAATAAAAATACTTTTACAACCAATTCGACTCCACCACAGCACAGAGCCCGGAGATAGCAATTTAACGAAGCCGCATCAGAGAGACGTCTTCATTTATATGAGAAACAAAAGCAACACGAGTGAAAAGGATTACAATATCAATTTAGGAAAGTGAACCTCATGATTTATTGTTATGTTTCATGTAAATATTACGGTTGCGATCGTTTCGCGTGCGCTAATTACTTCGAGACGTGTAAATCAAGAAAGAAGTTATAGCAATACTAACTGTACCCGGCATGCGTTGAAATGTCACGTACAGATAAAGTGTTCTACCTCTTTCAGGGTTATGGTTGCCTAGTACTGTAACTTTAATACCATACTAAAATACTTTTTGGATATTGTTCATACAAATAATGAGGGCCCCTCCCCCCTCCATTTTTAGGGGGTGAAAAATGCTTTACGACCAATACTCATACCTACCGAACATCTAAAAAAAGTTTTATTAGAATCGGTCGAGCCTCTCGGCGACTGCAAACACCGTGACACGAGATATTTATATATAAGAAATTATGAAAAATGAAAAAAAAAAAAAATGTTTATTTTGCAGCGGTTAGTGGTTAAAGTTTACAAACAATTCAATAATTAATGAATTATGTTTTATGTGTTTATATAATATACATCAAAATAATAGCAGACACTCTGTAAGATCTTGCAACTACTCATTGCAACTGTATACCAACATTTGGGTAGGTAATGTTAGTACAATTTTATCCTCAAGAAAACTTATTATGGACTTTGAGGGAGGGGGGACGGGGGGGGGGGGGCATACGGGATACGCTGTAATACCGTCAATTATGAATCGATTTAGATGATTTTTAATTTGTTTGGTAGGTTATACTTCAGAGGTAGTCCCATATAAGTTTTATTGAAATTGAATTTTATGCAACCTTGTGTGCAAATATAACAAATGTATCGTGTTTTTAAAGACAAACAAAAACAAGATACATTTGTTATAATATTTGCATGTAAAATGTATTTTTTGTTTTCGGACAAAATATTTTTGTATCACACAGTGCGCTTAAATTCAAGAACCTCTAAACAGGTTCACGTCGATATTGTTATATGGGATTTGGTACTAATATAAATATTTCATACTAATATAATACATTAATTAATTTCTACACTTTACAGCTCTATCCACCTATAAATAGAGACGTAAGTCATAAAGCTTTTTCCATCACCGTTTGCCATAAATAATATAACTATCTTTATGTGAAAACCTCATCTGCATCCGCAAGTCGCATGTCTCTCGATTAAATTGTTAAATCGATTAAAATGGCCATCTCGTATCGATATTCTAAATCGATTATTTTTTGTTAAGCGTGTTTCAAGTGCACCGCCTCGTGGTGTCTTTAATAAACGATTCTTGTATGATGAATGTTTGTGTTACTTTCAACTACCAGTCTTTGGATGAGTCAATTTAGAATTACTAGTGAAACTGGTTGTTTCTATGAAGTGCAAATAAATGAAGTTGTTTCTTTAAAATGTTTTTAATGTATTTATTTTATTCTTATTTCTTTATTTAGTTATTGTAATTTATTATTATTATTGGTAGCCTATCTACTGTAAAACTTATAATATAACGCATACTCGTAGCAATACCACCAAATCCATAATACACAACGGTTAGCTGGAAGAAAATGCTAATTAACTTTAAATTCGCCTATGTACCAGTTTTTATCCTGTTCTATTTTTTTTCCGCCTATCTATATATAATTATGTACTAAGTTCTCAATTCGGCATTTTGATTTTTTGCTTTTTATACAGGTATATATGTTATCTTATTCATATCAAAATTTCTCTACAATTAAGTAAAAGTAAATGAATTATACTTAGGTTTTTGACGCGTAAGAATTAGGGCTATTGTCATTATATAATAATAGTAATAATAAATATTTATTTCTCTCACAAAGGTATTATTAGCTCTTATTTAGCACAAAAAATTTGCATCGCTATTCAACGTGGAAACGTAGCCAGTACTGGGCACTTTTCTTTTGGCAAGCGGTTTACAAAATTTTTGAGTACTATTTGTTTTAATCCCTTTTTGTAATCTTATTTGACATTTTTATCATAATAAACTAATAATGTTTAAACCATATTTAGTAAGGCGATATATTTAAATTATAACTTATATTAAACACAAAGGAATACTTATCTGCTAGTTAACAGTTAAAGTACTTATTACTAAAGCGTAAACCAGTATTGTGAGAGACTGGTGCCTGATGTAGGCTTAAAAAACCTGTATTACAGGTCACCAGGTCCCACTCCGCGAATTCAACATTTAGTTTGAACTTATGTCAGAAATTATGCATAAAAAAAGAGAGAAGACAGATATAGAAGAACATTGGCAAAAAATACTTTTAGCATTACTTCTACCCTTTGTACCCTTTGTGTAATAAATAATAATGTGAATAAATCACATAATAATAAAGATATAGAAATAGTGGTCAAATGCATACACAACACGAATAACACTCGAAAGCATTATACACATTTTTATGCTTGTAAAGACATGATAGGATTACACGAAGCATGACGAAATTGACGAATAATGAACCCATTACACTACACCAATCTCTCCTGTTCGTCTTCACATGGTTACCATATAAAACAAATTACAAAATGTTAAAAGAATCGAACCTTTGACTTGTGGGTACAATACATCATTGTCAGCTCGCGTTGGCCGTTTAGTTTGTGTATACACTATAATTTAGTTTGATAATAGTAGCTGTATACAATTTTAAACAATAATAAAAAGATTATTGTGTATTTTAGTTTTAAAGTAATTATTTTTTAATTTTCAAAGTTCAAAAACCCAAGTTAGCTACCAATCATTTGACTTGGAGGTAACCTCGTCTGAGCTGTATATAATTTTAGTTTAGTTTTAGGAAATATAGGCAATTAATTTAACAGTGCAAAGAACAATATTATTATTTATTCTATGTATTTTTTTGTTGCTGAATTACTTTCAAGACTTTTATTAAACAACATCACGATCCTATGTAGTATTCTTATTAGTTAAAAAATTTAAAAAATAAAATATCATAAAAACGAATCAAATTAACTTAAGCTGACCCACAAAAATGGTTACATTAAGCGCTCGTGGAGCGATGTCCACTATTTCGTGGAGCGCAGTGGCATAACCCAACAAAACAGCTCCAGAGCCTGCGACGATGGATCGGACAACATTTGGTGGAACCTGCCAACATCGTTATTAATTGTTGCTGAATATTATTTTCTTACTTACTTGAATAAAAATAAATCAGTTAAAATAAGACAAACACATTTTAATAGTAGATGGTTTATCGAACGTTTTTCTTTGTCTGTATAAAACGGTTCTTAAAAGATGATGTAATTGAGAACCAAGTTTATTAATTACATAACATTTAGAATGAAGGCGTTATTACACCTAGTCATTTAACCAGACTGGCTTGCCCTTGCTAACAAACGAAGCTACGGTAACTCAGAATGAGTTTTCCGAAAGTGTGTAGCATTGAGCAGGCGGCCGCTCATTAAAAAAAATCTCAAGTCTTATTCACAACATGGGATCTTATTTTCGATAACTCCACATTCAAAGATTGATATAAAAAATTTGAGTATAACCATCCAAAGCGGCTAATTTAAACATAAATCCTTAATCAGAAGCATAATTCTAACCCGGCTTCAAACCATTGATTAACAGACAATACTCATTAGTATTAGAATTCGAGGAGGCAGCTGAGCCTTCATTATCTGATATTTCGAGATTGGACAACCCCATTGCTTACTTAGTTTTACGATCTGTGTACATTCCATCACAAATACCAGTAATATTGGGTTTGAACCAGACATTACCAGATAATACTGAATAATACGTGCACTGGATCGAGATTATTCGCGCCTGTGCCGAGCGGGAGCGGAGCCGCGGGCGAACGCCACTCTTTATAATTTGATCACATTTGTACTGGACAATGCGCGCCCAAAGCGCAAGAGGACAGGTGAACGGGGAATGGTATGGAGGCGGTATAATTTAAATATTTTTGAAGGTTCCCTATTTGTTCGTATAATATCGTTTTACATTCATCATCATCATCATCAGCCTGTCTATAGCCCACTGCTTGGCTTAGGCCTTCCTTCGGTTTTGCCATTTATAACACCCTAATATTAAATAGCTCTAATTTTTACGCGCCATAATCACATTTATTTATTTATTCTATTGCATAATTTAACGGTGCAAAGAGAACTTAATAGATATTTTTATAGGGTAAAAATATACCAAACTTATCCTAACTTCTCCAAATCGAAAACAGGCTAAAATATTATCCTGTATCTAGAGGGAATCGGCTGCTAAATATGCTCTATTTTTGTGTGTGGTAATTGAATACCAGATTCCCGCCGATCATCATGCCGGCGTTAATCATCGTCCTGCCCCTGATCACTACTATGAGCACCCACTGGAAAATGTATCCACATGTTTCGTTTCGGTTCTTTATAGTCCTTGTCGCCAGAATATCCTGTATCTAGAGAGATTATTCGGTTTTCCTTGAATAAAACGCCAAATTACGCATATCTCGTGAATTCCTTTGTCCCAGAAATTGCCACGTAATCCTCGTGATCGGTCACATCCCAAAACTGACATGAATGACGTTGACACTTGAAATGTCATTTATGCAGAATTTCAGGCATGATACTGACAGATAATATAATACATTACAAATATACGTATGCAGAATATTTTTTTACATGACTTATATGTGATGCGATAGAACTAGTCATCAATTATTCAAGATAACAAATTAATAAAAATAATACATAAAATGTTTAATATCCACAGCTACATCATTGCTTCCCATTTGGTGAGACATGAAACGCTATCGCATCAGAGGTTAAAAATTATAATAATTCTAAAACTTTTAAACCTGGTTAATACCACAAAAAACTGTACCTACATAGTAAGTAGATTATACACTTGATTGCTATAATATCAAATATAAGTCTTGAAAATTTCAATTATGAGGTCGATATAGATACACAGATATACATAGATAATATTTTATTAATCCACTTTACAAGATGAGATAAAACAAAGGTAACAAACAAGCTTATACGTAAAGTATCACAACAGGCGGCCTTATCACTAATAGCGATCTCTACCAGGCTCTCTACCAGGCATCTCTACCAGGCATCTCTACCAGGATATATCATACTTATAGTTTTTTTTCTCTTTAATATCTAAATTTAAGATACATATAATATTTATCTCACTCTGTTTACTCAATACGTCATATTATTTAATTATATGAAGTATTAAATAGGCAATACGTAATATTATATCTCAATTCATTTCTTATTTTACCTAACTTTTAAAAAAGAGTACCCGTTAGGTTAGGTTTAAAATTTGAATTAATTAAACAGGTATCTAAGAAAACATGCTCAATCGTCTATCGTATCTTCACTTGCCATCATTAATTGCTGGTCGAATGTACGCCTATTCCAAATAAAAAGAAGTGCATCTCCACGCCATTTTCTGTTCTCCTCTCTCGTCGGCGGCTACGCCGCACCGCCGCGGGCGACCCACAATGGCCGCTACTTTTTCCTGCGCCATAATAAACATTTGTATTCGCCGCGTGTGCCGGCTGAGGCTTATGTATATTATTGAGTATGAGGGCAATTATTTGGACGATATACTTACTTGTAAGAATGGAGTTGTAAAGTTTTGAAGCAAAAATTGAAGTCATAAGCACGGTCATTAAAAAAAAACGGACGTAATGCCGCAAACAAAATGAATGTAGCACCTACAAATTTCGCTTCACGCACATAAATATACCAAATGTCCGACAATCGGTGCTAATATACCTAGTGACTATTAGTTGTATGTGACAGTTTGAAGCGAGATGCACACACACATATATTATTCGTATCATAGAACATTGTTTTTACTGAACGATAACAAAAAATATGAATGAAAAAAAATGCGCCGCTGAGTTTCTTGCCAGTTCTCGAGATGGCTGTAATTTTGCGAATCTGGCAGTAGAATCATTAACTTTCATGAGTGCCTCTTTGGGGCCCATGTGAATATACGATTGGATTTGATTTGACTATGTTTGTATGCTTCACCTATGATTGGATAAGATTACGTCCGTGGTTAATGTTGACAGGATGACTTCAACAATGTTTTATTGCGTATCTACTGGACACGCCAATAAGTTTGGATGAAAAAATTATATGGAATTATGGTTAGCATAACTTATTGAGAAAAAGGGTCATTCGTTATTTCTTACACAAACACATTATACTCTTTATACGACACTGAATTCAATTTGTATGAGACACACAATTTTTGTAATGGTAGGATTATTTTGCCGAGTCCGTCTAGGGCCACACCATGGCCAGACATTCAACCGCCAAGCAGTAGTGTGCAAACGTTACTGTGTTGCAGATTGAAGGGCAATGTTTTCAGGGAAATTACAGGCCTTAAAGAGATTTAACATCTAATATCTCAGGGTAAGAAGCGCAGTTCTTTGCCACGAAGGATTTTGACCTATATAAGTTAGGGTAATAGGCAAGACGCTTAGCATTACGCGTGCGACTTGCTACGTACGGCGAGCGAGTCACATAACAAATGTAAGTCGTAACTTTATAAAAAAAAAGATAAAAAAAACAATCCCGCCCAGAACCGTAAGCACAAATTTAACATTCCTTAATCCATATGAAGAAAACAAGTAATCTTGCCGGGAATCGACCCATGAGCGCATGGCATAGAAAGCAAAGATTGCAATGGGCCAACAGCCATCAATAGAGTCATTTAATCGTATATCGTTCTCCACCTTTAGATTTTCTGGAGCAATATATTTTGAGGAAAGATTTGATGACGTGATGTTATGTGACTCTTAATACATAGTTATCAACATCTTCCTGCCCTTACAATTTGCGTTGTGGTGGTGAGACTTGCACTGACGTCCCGCTCAGGGTACTTTGTGTATTTCCCCCTGTCAGCAACTATCCAAGCCATCACTGCAACTTTTTGTTAATATCTCCCTGCCCCCACTTCATGTGAAATCGGCACTACATGTTTTCTTCTTTTACTCTTTTTTTATACTTGATAGGCAAGCATTTGACCACTATCTCACCTGATGGAAAGTGATGATATGGCCGAAGATGCAGCATGCTTGCCTAGAAGATACTTTTTCACTCTTGACTGGAAGACTCCCAGATTATACCGCTCGGGGAGCAAAGACGCGGGCAATGAATTCCACTTCTTCGCAGTACGGATGACAAACGTAGAATCAAAACTCTTCTTCTGTTATGCTGTCATCTCCTCACTAACTCCTTTCATACACATATTATTTATTAATCAATATATCCATACCATATTAAAAAAATAAATTGTTCAATGAAATCTCCCTAATTGTTATTCACAACATCCGCCCATCACAAAAAGGTTTTCGTCACACATAAAGGTTGCAAATCAGAATTTTAAAGCCCTCCCACAAAAAAAAAACACTCCAAAAATTAAATGATTTAATTTATTTGTACCTAAAGTATTTCATTTGCTAGATAAAGCGATAACGTATTATTCTGTGCTAGTAGTTTTAAAATCCCGTTAAATGGTAGTAAAATGAAGGCAATCTTCATTACAATGTACCAGAAATAAATTACCAACTTACATTGTGAACGTGTTCGGATAGACCCCAATAAACTTCAGGTCCATCATCTTAACGGTGAATCTAAAACGAATACAATTAAACAATTTTCTACTCTATTAACTTTATAATAGTCTTTCAAATTACAATAATTATCTGACTAATCCAAAAACGTTGGCATTAGGGTAATTTAAGCGTAAATTGTAATTAGAAGGCCATATCGTAAAGGCGTTGATGTTTAGTAATGAGAATGAAACTAATTTACGATCAGGTTATTCTTTGATTTCATTTGGAATTAGCAATTAGCATCACAAACAAATGTTTCTCACTGCTGGCTCTTGCTGTCCCTGAGTTCTAAAACTTACCTATTGTCTGATAGGTAGTGTTACGTAAACATTTACGTACCTAAAAACCTAAAACATGCCAACCATATGACCATACTTTACTTCCTCAGGAGGGGAAATAATGCTGTCGACGCGAATCAAACCCGGCATCCAAAGCGTAAAAAGCAAAGGCTTGCAAACCGCTTGGCTGTTACAGACTGGATGCATTTGGTTCGAGCAGATGATGTGAGGGGTTGCGGGCGGGAAGCGACCGTTCCAACCCTTCCGACCGAATGATCAGTGGAGTCAAAAGCATCAAGCTGATACTTGGCTTATCAATCTTAAAGGTAGCTCCAGTAAGGATTCCATACAAGATCGGATGTGGGCTTCAATTAAGAAGCTGCTGTGTGAAGTATACTGCCTTATTCTTGCTTTGTCTGCTTAAAAATATTTAGTGATAAAAAGTAAAATACCAATAAAACTTACCAACCACACAAAGGATATGATGCTCTTTAGTAGAAAATATGATGAAAATATTGGCTTAAGAGGCCGGGGAGTCTTTGAACGAGTATATAGGCTGTCTCTGTTTAACTTGCAAACTGTGCCCATGCTTGATGCGATAGCACTACCGACCGAACAATTATGATAGGTGCCGTAATACCAAAAATTATGAATGAAAATGTAATGTTTAGCCATAGTTTTTTGAATTAATAGTACCTTGAAATGATAATCTATGTTCCTGTTGTAATGACAAAAGAAATGTGTTAGTTTTGAATACAAAACGAATAAGTTTAAGATGCGACATTTACGTCGTAATAATGTGTGAAAATCAATTGGTTTATATTTCGTTATAGGTAATTATTTTGGAATGAAAACTATCCAGGAACCTAGATTAATACGTTTTTAATCTGAATAACAGCACAGTATGGTAGTAATATGCTTGAATTATAAATAATTTCGGTATTACGATTGTATGGGCAAATCAACCTCCGCAGGCCCCTTAAGGCTACATTTTTTTTTCTTTTAATTTTGGCTTCGCTATTTGGTGCATACAGCCAGTGTCAAGTTATAATATATTTCAAGTGTAATGTTTTTATTAAAAGTCCTAGACACAAGTTACAATCAAAGTTAAGTAAAAGAGTCATAGTCCAGTTACAGTCAATTCATGCCCTAGTAAAGTGGCAGAAATTTTACTAAAACTTCTATTGGAGTTTTGGAACGAAGGCCGAAATCACATATTTCTTTGTATGGATTGCCTACACTTATGCACGTTTATTAAATATTAACGGTTAATAATCCACTTCTTCTTCTTAGCGTGTCGATGGCAAACTGTTAAATAGCTGAGGCCCAGAACTCAGCCACCCGAACTGCATTTGGTGCAGCATCCATAAGCTCTTGTTGCGAGCAGGTAACAGGACGGACACAATAATCCACTTAAAATTACACATTAACACTCGATTAATCACAGGTTTTCGAAAATTCAACTTTCGCGCCTAAACCTAAGGCTATATTGTCTATCAAAAGATCGCATGTACAACAAATTACCGGTACCCCGTGTTCTCGTAATTGTTCCAAACTCGATTGCAAGTCCCCAAACGGCCGATAATAAGTGGCAAGCACTAAATTTCTCTTCATCGTAATGGCATTTTAAATTCGGCCAGTGTACCCGTTCATTACGTTGAAACAAAAGGGCGATCATCGGAATAAATTTGGCAAATTATTGTTATTTTCGATATGAGCCGCGGGCGGTAAGTTGAATTTTGACTGGTACTACAATGTTTTTGTGAGTGATGTTGGAATGAGATCGAGATTGAAACGAGATATTTGCGTAAGCTTTAAGGAAGTTACACTCTTTATTTATAAAAATGTCGATATGCAATGCTTAGCCACTTCTTAGTTAAGCAGCTCTTAAGCCCATAATTAATGATCAACTTTTTTTCAGTCGTAAGCGTTAGTTAGGTTATTGAATCGAAAATAATCGAAATTTACTCGATCGCCACAGATTATACCAAAATAGTCGACTGAAAGTGAAATTATACGAATACAGCTGTCAAAAATGTGGTTTTATTAATCTGTTGAAATAAAAATGAAAGACAGGTGACTTTCAATGGTTGTCGAAGTTAACAATTTTGCGCCTTACGTAAAAAGTTTTGACACATTTATTATTGAAAGATAATAATATAAGTCTCGCAATCTTGCCTCTTAGCAAGTTTTAAACTAGGCAATGGCACTGTTTAATTTTGACAACTATTTAAGCATTACTTAACGCTAAATCGTTTATGAGTGATTTGATTTATAAACTGTAGCTAAGCAATTGATTGGAAATTAAGATGAGTTTATAAGTAAATGCTTAACTAATACTTTTTTTTTAACAAACGCTTTTACATTCCCAGCCCCACACTAAGTTCAAAGAATTGTATCGTGGGTGCCGGAAATATTAACATTACCTACACACACATTACACCCAGACCAGAAGCACAAATGTCCCTTGCGAAGGAATTTGTGCTCCTGCCGGGAATCGAACCCAGGACCCGCAGCGCATAGGGCGGACACCTGTCCGCTGCGCCAACTGGCTCGCCCAGATAGAAATAAATAAAAAAACGACAAAATAACGTCTATTCTGATACCACGTGGTAAATTTTCTAATTTTTATTTTTTTATTTCATGATTGGCTAACTTTTGACCACTATCTCACCTGATGGTAAGCGACGATGTGGTCGACGATGGAGCAAGCTTGCCTAGAAGATACCTATTCACTCGTGATTTGAAGACTCCCATATTGTACTCATCAGGAAAAACCGACTCGGGTAAGGAGTTCCATTCCTTTGCGGTTCGCACAATGAATGTGGAGGCGGCGATGACCCAAGCTCTGAAGCTTTGAATTAGTCAGCTGCTCGCTACCAATAAGTTTCTTGGCTCTACGCTCAATGGTGTCAAGAACCTCAAGCTGGAACTTAGCTGAACCGTCCCAAAGATGAGAACAGTACTCCATACATGATCGGACTTGTGCTTGATACAAATTGAGCAATTGACATATTTCTACATGGTAAGAATATATATATATATATTTTTTTTAAATAGTTTAGCATGAAACAGTGGACAAAGAATAGCTTAATGCTATGAAGCTATATCTACCAGGTTTCCTGGGCATGTAAGAAAAGTGTTTGGGCGTGCAGCTAAAAGATAAGCGTATGTAAAAAATAATGTTATTTTAGAATAAACTAGATCAAATAATTTGAAAAATAAATAAAGAATAAAAAATCTATATATTTAAACAAATACAATGTACTACTTACATTTGCATGTTTAACTTACACATAATTAGAATACCTATATAAGATATAAATACATAGTTAAATATTGCTATTCTGGAACTTATTCAGGAAAAATTTGGATTTTTTCATGTAATGAATATATTCATTAAAATAACATTAATTAGAAATAGTATTATCCATTTGAGTTTAACTTCATCTTTATGAGATTTACTGTACCTATCTGAGTAACTTTACAAAATATATTTTACACGGAATATTTTAATTGAATTTTTGTAATTTAGATCAAATTAAAATTGACCATGTAAGGTTATATCGTAATTTAAAATGAGGTATAAATCCCAGTGCAACATTATTAATAAAAAGCAATTTATTATTAAAATTTGTGGGCTGGGTTTCTGGAAATGAAGTTATTTTTTTTTTTTACTTTATTCTTTTATTTCTTTAGATGTTATACTTAGATGCTTTCGAAAATACATGGTAAAGATATGAAAACTAAATATTATTCAAAGATTGATTTATTGATTTTATGACAAACAATTAATTCATAAAAGGGTCAAACCACTGTCCATTTTAACCTTATTATCAGTGTTTTAATATCAATTTTAGTATTTCACTTTTTCTTGGATGTTATTTTTAGATTATTTGATGAAAATGAGTTTTTGGAGGTTTTGGAGTTTACAACTACTAGTATCTACTAGTAGTTGTAAACTCCAAAACCTGCTTACTAAAGCAGGTTTTAAATAATGCAGAAATTATACATCATGAAGTTCATTGACCGTTTATTTTTTCATACGTATTGTACTTATATACAAAAGTATGAAACGTAAACATCAGAAAAAAAAACTTTGGCCATATCGCGAGCGGATTGAGCACTCGAACTTTTTGTATAGTCATACTGAACAAACGAGCCCTAACTCTTATCTTGTTTAGTTCAGAAGTTCCTATGGCCATTTTCCGTCTCCATCATCAGACCAGGTCCGTAGTACCATATGATCATGGTATTGCCACCGAATATCCCTACATAGTGCACCAGATTTGAGTCCGATCGGTTATCGGGAAGTGAATCTAATTTAGCTTGCATGATTTGATTACAGACCGACAGATATCGGGACGGCCGAAAATAAATAAAAGTAAAAATTACAAACTTGTATCTAAACCGCGCTGAAAACAGCATGAATCAAAACTTGGGCGGGGCAACAAAAAAATATAAATGTCAGATAAAAAAACATACTTATTTTTATGATCAAAGTTACGGATATTTTTACATAATAATATGAAGATAGTAAGTTTTTTTTTACCTATTCGTAGTACTTTCTCGTCTGGTAAATGATGTTTTTTTTTATTTTTAATGTCATATTATATTAGGATTCTTATTAGGATAGTAACTTTTAACAAACAAACAACAAACGCATTCACACTCACAGCCCCACACTAAGTTCAAAGACTTGTATCGTGGGTGCCGAAAACATTCATATCACACACACATTACACCCAGAACCAGAAGCACAAATTTGTGAAAGGAATTTGTGCTTCTGCCGGTAATCGAACCCAGAACCCACGGCGCAAAGGGCGGAGACTTGTCCACTACGCCAACTGGATCGAAAAATATAAACAAATCTCGGTTAACATAACTTATGTATTGGAGAACTAAGTTTTTATTTAAATAACTGAAACGCAATCAAAGCTTAAAAAAAACCGACTTCACCGCTTATATTTTGGTTTTGGCTTGATCGATTTTGATAAAATTTATATGTGACCACCTCTGAAATATAATCTACCAAACAAAAAAAAACGTCGAAATCGATTAATAATTGGCAGAATTATTAATTAGTATATTACATGCATACAAAATAAAAAAAAACAACTCCTCTTTTGAAGTCGGTTGAAAAATAATGGAGAAAAATGCGCTGCCAAGTTTTTTGCCAGGGTCTTCTCGAAATGGCTGTAAATGTGTAAATCTGGCAGCAGAGTCATTAACGTTCTATGAGATATATCTATACTAATATTATAAAGAGGTAAAAATTGTTTGTTTGTTTGTTTGTTTGTATGTAAAAGGCAATCTCTGAAACTACTGATCCGATTCCAAAAATTCTTTCACTAATAGATAGCTACACTATCAGTGAGTGTCATAGGCTATGTTTTGTTGGGATAGAAGTTAGTTATCAGTTCGAAATAATTCGTAAGACGAGTCGGAGAAAAATTTGCTTACTTTCCGCTTTATCGGCGTACGCTGACTAAACAGTTAGACATAGGTGAATACAATGTACAGCAAAAATATTGGCCTTCATGAGTTTTACAAAAAAGTCCGCGACAGCATATATATAACATGTATTTATAGCTCAGAAAAAATACTTTTCTTTGTTAAAAATCTGAATAAAAAGCGGCCTATGTTTAGTTGGCTTTTTGAGACATTCAGTATTAATCCTTATCAAAATAAACTATTTCATCGTCTTACGTAGTTCATGTAGATACAATTTGCTTTTTATTGCATGTGATTTGGATAAATAGTCTATGAGAAATCGTGAAATTAGTTTCAGGGGGGAGTCCGCCCGTGAACGGGGCGGGTCAGAAATTTATCGACACGTACTACGTATTCCTGCACATAAAAATAGCGGCTTCTATTTCGTTGCTTTTTTTAAGTATTTAATATTATTCCTTATCAAAAAAACCTATTTCATCGGCTTACGTAGTTCACGTAGATGCAATTTGCTCTTCACTGCATATAATTTGGACCTATAGTCTAGGAGAAATCGTTAAGTTTATTTGAGGGTGAGAACGGTGGATCACAGAATGTAACAGTTACTGCGTAATCCGGCATACTTCTATGTTTTGAACCGACTTACATAAGAAGGAGGATATAAATTCGACTGTTTTTTTTTGTTGAGTCGGTTATAACCGACTACTACCGAATGATAAGTTATAACTTATCATTGAACTTTGAACTGCCCGCTGGAGTAGTTAGGTGGGCGTTTGCCTTTAAAGCACCGGGCTTGAATCCCGGTGGGAACACAGGTGTTTTTCCACGGGAATTTGTGTTTCTGGTTTTGAGTATGTTGTCAATGTTGTGTGAAACTTGGATGTTTACCGCCCCACGATACAAGTCATTGAACTTAGTGTGGGGTTGTGAATGTGAAAGCGTTTATGGGTATGTTTTTTAATATTTACTACCCGGCCGACGCCGGGCGGGTCGTTCCTGAACTTTGACTTTGACTTTGACTGCTCGCTGGCGTAGATGGGTGCGCGTTCGCCTTTAAAGCAGCGGGTTCGATTTCCGGTGGTAATTTACCTAGAAGATTTCTCTCCACGGGAAATTTGTGTTCCTGGTTTTGAGTATGACATAAACTACTCGTACTATTTCCCATGGCATTAGAAATTCACAATCAAAATAACGGAGCAACAAATCATAAAGATATCTTACAAACGAGGCTATAAATTATACAGTAATTATACAATGAAAAAGAAATTAATCGTTTAATTGGCAGTAAAACTTACTAAGTGAATTTACAGATGCCATTTCTACGGGTTAAGCTGGTTCTCGATTGATAGCCGCAACTCGAAATTAAACTGAGTTTCTTACCAGGTTCTTCTCGAGATGGCTGTAATGCGAATCTTGAAGTAGAGTCCTTAACTTTCATAAGTGCCTCTTTTGGACCCATGTGAATAAACGATTTTGATTTTGTTTTTTTTTTTAACATAAACGATTTCATATGCAGCGCCACCCTACATTTAATTATTTGTTTTGTAGGTCGGGAACATTCACATTGCACACCCAGAACCAGAAGCACAAGTTTCCCGTGGGGAGAATTCTTTTGTTCCCATCGAGCATCGAACCAGATACCCGCTATATTTCAACGTTGTCTTTAATTAGCTTGCAAACTTAAATGTTACATCTATCGTTAGACAAATGAAGGTACGAAAAAAAATATTTTTTTAACATCCATATACCAAAAGATATATTTTAGATCCGCCCTCATATACTTGTAATTAGTCCAGAGAATATAGGCAAAAAAACGTAATGCCCCAAGACCATCCTAAGGTCTTTTTGCGAATAAGTTAGACTGTAAGTACTTCAACCATTGTTGTATAGTCCATTTACTGACAGGTAGAGAAATGGTCTAAAGTCTAACAGTATTATCAGATAGTCTTAAGTCAAGAGTGAAAAGGAATCTTCTAGCCAAATATTATGTTCCATCTTCATCACTTTCTATCAAATGAGATAGTGGTCAAATGCTTGCTTTTCCAGCATAAAAAACTGTACGTTTGCGTCATGAAATAATCACCTGTACTTACGTATTACCATTATTTTACTAGACGTGAATAAATAATTACTATTTCAATAACGCGTTTTAAGTTTTGAATAATGGCAGCATAAAAAAGTAATCAAGATTGAAGAATTTATTGATTTTTACCGTAACGGCTAAGTCAATATTTTTTACTAGCATTAATATTTAGATGGACAGTTGTTATGCAAAGATGTACTTTAATTATACAGCCATGTCTTCCTCAAGATGGTGCTGGCCTGGGTATTAACAAAATAAATACGGAACTAAGCTTATAAATGGTAAAATATCCGGTTGACCGAGCTTTGCTCGGTTTTTTGTTTTTGGTAGAATGTGTTTGAATTTGTAGCCTCAGAAAGTTCCATCTAGTGTCGAGTAGACACAGCTTTTTACATCGGTCATGGCGGAATAGATGGCGCTGATAGTTTCTTAAACCCGGTTTTTCAAATGCAGTTTGGGAACCGAGCATTTCTCGGACCTGGAACGTTGATAAATCGATTCCTTGGGCCGAAAAACCCCTAATCTGTAACTTTCATGAAAATCGTTTGAGCCGTTTCCGAGATCCTGATTACACACATATATATATATACAAGAATTGCCCGTTTAAAGATATTAGATATAGGGACTTGATATATGAAGCAGCCAGGACGCGCGCTCGGACGCTCGCCCTGTACGCGAGCCTCGGCCGCCGCGCCGCTTCTCTAGTTTTCCGTGTCAAACATTGTAATATATTTATACGAGCACCCTGTTCGCTCAGTATATGTGAAATTTGTGTAAGACCCGATGTTCACTTGTTTTTAGTTTGATATCTTCCTCCCATAAGCAAAAGAACGAACTCCTTGTAACCTAGAAAAACATACAACAAGCTCAAAGAGATGAAGGAACCTGGTAAGTAAAGAGTAACATAAGCATAGATTTATTTTATAGTAGCCAGTTACTGTTGTAACATTTCCACTGTAGGTAAATCTAATGCCACATTGCAGTCTACATTCGCGCTAAATGATGCCTCAAGCAACTAGCAACCTGTTTTCACGCACTTATCTTTTACTATTACAATTGTTTATAGCAATATAAACTCTATTACCATCAGTCCTAACTTCACAATAGAGTATAGAGTTTTCTAGATTTATGCCATTGTTGTTTTATGCTATTCTATTTCTATCGTCAGTAATTTCTCCTCATAAAGCTCAATATTCATCTTGTTGTTTGAAGGAGGTTTCGCAATATTTAGTTACGTGTTTAATGATATTTAAATATTAAGGATATAGTCGTTGAATTATGCTTTTTTACCCGATTACGATGAAGCACCGGTATATGGTAAATATTCCACGAATGCGGAAATAGCGTTTGCTTCTACAATTATTGTGCGAACCGCAAAAGAAAGGACCTCTTTGCCTGAGTCGGTGTTTCCTGATAGGCACAATATGAGAGTCTTCAAGTCGCGAGTGAATAAGTATCTTGTAGGCAAGCGTGCTCCATCGTCAACTACATCATCGCCTACCATCAGGTGAGACAGTGGTCAAACGTTTGTCTATGCTGAATAAAACAAAAACACTACATATAAATACACTAGGTTGCTATGTTTTTGCCCGGAATATGTGTGTAATATGTTCATCTATTAACTTCTAAACTACTCCAAACAATTCGACAAATGAAGTGTCATTGGAGGCGTCTTGTTTGTCCTCTGCTATGGTCCTCTGGTTATAAGTTATGTGACGTCATATTAAATTGAATATGGCCCCCTTTAAGGGGCACGAAGTCAAGGGCATATTTTTTTTTTCATTCCACACCATCATGTATTGTGAACAGGGATTTCATAATGAAGATATGTTGGTACATCATATTTTTGTCAAGCGTACCGCTTGCGAGATGTATTGAAAACTATTTTATATTGAGTAGTCGGGTATCAATTGTTAAATGTATAGTCACTCGCCCTATGGAAAGCGTTACGCATGCTACAGTTTAGTGTTAAAAAGATTTTTAAGCTTTAAAAGTTCAAAAGAGAGCAAATGCATTCCTGCTCATCACCCTGAGATTCTAGTTATGGACGGTCTATATACAAGTTTATATGGAACCTTCAGTATGCGAGATTCTCATTTGTTATTTAACTAAGTAAAAAAGTAATTCTAGTTCTGATACTATAACTGCATGCTATATAGTAAGAGATGAGTAGAAATTTTCTGTTAAAATAAAAAATAAATTTAAAAATTCAGTTAAACTGCTGTTAGCTATTGCAGTATTTTTAAAATACTCTCACACATATATTACATAACACCAATTCCATCAAAATCAAAAATCTAAATCGTTTATTGACATGAAAATAATTGGCTCTACTGTCAGATTGGCAAAATTACAGCTCTACGCAAAATTACATCCCCATACTAAGGTCCTTTTGGAAGGAAAATTGTCCTCCAGCCGGGAATCAAAAGGACCCACGGAAAAGGCAGCCTTGTCCACTGCGCCAACAACTTTGACGAGTTATTTAACAGTCCATTGCATCTCAAACTAGGTACCACCTTTTGTCTTACGGCCTTCACACAGTAAGTTAGTTCTCGATTTATGCGTACAAAGGAATCAACACGAAGAGGCCCTCGAGGCGATGGTAAGTTACGAGCTGCAGCGTTACACGCCTTATCTTACCATCTGGCCATCTGACGTGCTTTACAACCGAGCTTCTGATTTTCTTAATGACGGTTGATGTACGAGTTTAATGTTATGATTTTTCTTCGTGTCCGTTGATTTGATGCTGAATAAAAAGTACAAGATGTATAGAGGGTTTGGGTACACATTTTTCATTAATAATCATTACCTGTAAAACGTATAAAGAAATCAGAACGGTATAATATCATTAATGTTATCAGAGTCATTTTTCTGATTAAGGATACAGCTGGACGTTTCACTGGAAAATAAGAAGAGTGTGAATTGGTATTTAAAAAATAAATCGTGTATTCATATAGTATTGAACAATATCCAAGAAGTTTTTAGTATGGTATTAATTACTAGGCTACCATAAACGTGAAAGAAGTTAAACAGTTTTTCTCTACGTTGTATTGCAACGTATGCCGAGTACAGCTAGTAACTCATATAACATTCTCAATCTTCTTAGTATTCTTTTTAAAACACGGTTCTTTTATTAGTTCAATCCTTTAGCGCCGTCGTTTCTTCTTTTTCCAACAATCCAGAGTTGATTAACGGTTGGAAGTGCATACTTCATTCATAGAGCCAGTTTTCTGCAAGGTTCATTCACACCGATTCCCATTCATTATCTCGCTTCGATTGCATTATAGAGCCACAGTTTGTTCCAGTAGGAAATCATAGTAATGAGCTACAAGACAATTAATTGTCTAACATCATCCAGTTTTGAAAGTTTCACCAAACTGAATGTCATCAGTTTGGTCGAAGCGTTCCGCCTCTACGTTTATCGATAAGCAAAAGAGTGGAACTCATTGCCTGCGTCTTTGTTTTTTCCTAACAGTCTTCTACAGCTAGGTATCTTCGAGTCTTGAGTGAATAGGTATTTTTTATACAAGCGTCTTACAAACAGAAATCGAAATATTAAGGTATTTTTAGATTTCTGTGGTGTTACATCATCGGCCGCATCTTTAATATCCATCAGGTGAGATGGTGGTCAAATGATTATCAGTCTGGGATAGAAAAAAAAATTATTAATTCAATGATGGAAATGGTCGGAAAATGTTAGATAGCTCGAATGGAATAATTAAATATACACTGAGATGTTATGATTTATTTAAAAAGGATAATAATTATAGAACTCTCAGTTCAATGTTCTAGTCTTTTTTACCCAACTGCCAAGTAATGATAATGTTTTTCACGCGTATCTTAGATATAATACTCTATATTAGTAAAATTCTCTATAACCTCGGTAACTTCTAAACAGCTGGATGGATTTCGACAGTTAAGGTATCGTTAGATTCGTCTCAAAAACCTAAATATCCTTAGATATGTTTGAAAAAAAAATGAAATAGCGGATTTTTTGCGTAAAGTAGTACCTACTTATAAATAGGTTAATAAAAAAAATAAACATTCCTATCGAGTGGGGTATCAAAACAAAGGAAATTAAAAAGGGAATATATACAAAGTAGGTTCTTATTTTTCGCAGTCGGGTTTATATAATTTTTTGTTTATTTGCATTAATTAGTTCACTGGTGAATATGTAAGTCAGAGTGTAGGAGTTTTGCCGCCTAAGTGAAAAAACAGCGTTGTTGATTCCAAAACCTGTGATTTTTCGAGTGTTTTAAGTGTTTTTTTATTTTATGTGTATGTGTTTTTATGTTTTATATTTGTGCATTATTAACCTTTAATACTTAGTAAACGTGCATAAGTGTAGGCAAATTATACAATGTTGAAAAACATGATTTTTGCCTTCGCTCCAAATCTCCAATTCTAGTAAAGTTTCAACCATTTTACTAGGGCATGACTTGACTACGACTGGACCTTGACTTTGACCGTGACTTGTGACTAGGACATTTAATATGAAATACACTTGAAATATTATATTATTACTTGACAGTGGCTAAATGCACAAGAGAGCGAAGCAAAAATTAAGAAAAAAAAGTTTAGCTCCGTCACGTGTCCAATTTCACCTACTGCCTTGACTGTACTATGGCAAAACGGGGGCTTTAACAAGCTAAGCAATATCCTGCATTGTGCTGATCTGACAAAGCTGTTTACGCAATCACTTTGCATTGGATAGGTTTGATATGAGATCGGACCGTTTTGTTTCTGTTTTAGTTCACATTGAAGTTGTTTCCCAAACATGATTCCTATAATTAATAGATATCTAATCGTAGATTTTAAAAAAAATCTAAAAAAAAGTCAAATGATTTCCCCACATAGCTTTTCTAATATTGTCTTCACTATTGAAGTTTGGTATTGTTTTCATTGTAAGATCTCTACTTTTTACACGACTGCCAAGGAAGGGTTATACATTTTCGCGTATCTTGTATTTTTGTTAATTTCTTTATTCTTCTTAACGGCTGGATGGATTTCGACAGTTATATACGTTTTTAAAACCCAAGTGTCTTTAGACAGGAGTTTAAAAAAATCAAAATGGTGGATTTTATGTGCGAAATAGTAATAGGTAAAAAAAAATTACAAAACCCATCGAGTAGGATATCAAAACGAAGGAAATTAAAAGGGGATTAGGTACATAAAATTACATGAAAAGTAGGTAAATTTTTTCGTACTCGAGTTTTTTTAATCTTTAGATTCTAAAGTTTAGAAGATTGACTTGTTTAACAGGACTTTTATAATATTGAATTTAATCATGATAGATAAAACATATCCTACGGGCCATCTGCCTATATTGCCTAAAACTATATACAGCAAAGACCTAAGTTACCTACAAGATTTCGAGCTTATAGGTAACTGAAGTGCTCAAGCCCACTACCAGTGGGTAGCGGTCCAATCAAGCTGGCGGCATTGCACATTCAGAGAGCTGAATTGCAATGCAAAATATAAAGATGGCTGTAAGTGTGAAAGAGTTCATCTCTATTCCCTTATTCATAAATAGATAAAATTATAGTTTTTTTACGTATTTTTTATTTCGATGCGTAATATTTAACATCGCACAATACGTGTTTTTTATAAAACTGTTTTTATTTGCAATAAACAAACAAACACTATCTCATCTTATGGAAAGTGAAGATCTAGTCGACGATGATGCACATTTGATTATTCACTCGTGACTTGAAGACTTCCAGATTGAACTTATCTGGAAATACGGTAAGGGATTCCACTCCTTTGCAGTTCGCATATTGAAAGTGGAACTAAAACGCTTCGAGCCAACTGCTGGAACATCTACCATAAATCGTTGTCCGATTGTTGAAAGGGAATGGGGGAATTAGGGACGCTGTGAAGACAAAATGTATGGTGCCTAAGGGACAGTGATATACAAAGCGGCCAGGGCGCGCGGCCGAGCGGAGGACGCGCGATGGTCGCGCGCCCGCGACGCTTCCCCCCCTGCCAACGTTTTTTATAGGCTCTAGTGTAACAAAATATAAGTGGATAGGGCGCGCGTACAGGGCGCGCGGCGGGCGCGCTCCTGGGGCGCTTTGTATATCAATTCTCTTAAATGTTAGATGCTGTAGCTCAGTGGCACACTCGCCGACGTGAAATGGAGAGAGGAAAAGTCCTAACCTTAAAGTTTGACCACCGCTGTGTTAGGATATTGCTACAATCTAAGTAGCTGGCATTGTTGATCTAGATTAAATTTATCGGGACTGTGATTACAATATATCCTTTGTCAAGTAACAAAATTGGAACAGATAAGCTGTTCCAATAGGCACAGCGGTAGAGTCAACATAAGCACACTTGCAAAATGATTAGGAATTTATTAGAAACGATTATTAAAGCTTTTGTTTTTATATTTGGTTATCCTTTCAGTAATTGTGGCCTACTTATCCTATAGGATTTACTACCCAGCAATGACCCCGGTTTATGACTCAATAATATAAAAAAAAACTAGCCGTGCCTCGCGGCTTCGCTCGCGTTTATCAAGTTAAGAAGTACCCTGTGTGTTAATCCTAGGTTTAAGCTACACATTTTAAAGCCGTTCAGCCGTTACAGCGTGAAGATCAAACAATCATACATTATACATTTACACAAAAACTTTCAGATTTATAATATTAATGTGATTTCTATGTACACAACTACCAAAAAAGATAAATATTATATCCTACTTAAATTGTTTACTAGAAGAAAACTCTGTGAACGGATAAGCTCGCTTTTGTACATCTTTTGTTATGGCCTTATTCGAAGTTTCATGTACAATATGTACAATAAATAATATAAGAATAAGAAAAAAAAAACTATATACAGCAAAGAAGTTGGGTTGTCGTCGCGGCAACTTCGGCAGAGCAGCGCAAACGGCGAAAATAAATGGATACCACGGCAGTGGTTTCATTTTTTTTAACTGTATATTGTTTTATTGTAGTTTAGTTTTAGGAAATATAGGCAATTGGCCCGTAGATAAGATAAACTTGAACGCATTAAAAAAATGTATAAGAAATAAATAAAATGTTGAACGTTATGCGCTATGGACCTTTTGCTCGTTGGTCTTTGTGAGCTTTGGACATTTTGCTTTACTAGTAATTGTGCGCCTTGGACGTTATGCTCTTTGAACATTTTGCTCATTGAACAATTTGCGACTGTTTGTCATTTTGCACTTTTGCAAAAACTTTTGCGACTAAACCAAAATACCCATCTCATTTGAAGCCAGATAAGAACCGTTGGAAGTAAAGTCGATGATTTAATAGATCAGAAATCATTCTCAGCTTAATAATTTTAGCATCGTCTATCGCAAGAGAAATTAGCCAATCACTCAAACTACTATTATTACAGGACGGCGAATAGGTAACCATTATGTTTTAATATCAAAACCTGACAATTATCTTGATATAAGAGCTAGGCACTGAATAACTAATAGTACAATCAGCTGCAATATAATGTGAATACTGACGAGGATATATTCAAACTACGGGCGAATCCTACTAAAATTATAAATACGTAAGTTTGTGTTTAAGTGTGTTAGTAGATTTATTCCCGGTTTACGCTTTAACGGCTGAAAATATTATAAATATTATTATCTCTTTCCATTAGGTGAGATAGTGGTCAAATGCTTGCCTATAGAGAATAAAAAAATAATAATACGTGAGTTTGTATGTAAGTGTGCAAGTGTGTGAGTATGTTTGTTTCCTCATCACGCTTTAATGGCTGAACGTTAAAAAGTAACCTATGTGTTAGTTCTAGGTATAAGCTATGTGTATTCCAAATTTCATCCAAATCCGTTCAGCCGTCAAAGTTTGAAGGGGGAACAAACATACACGCTTACTCAATTGCACACTTAAACACACATTTTTGGATTTATAATATTAGTATGATTGTGTGTAAATATTTAGGTTTAAAGAATGGTTATCATCTTCAAAAATAATAAAATTTCACTTACAGGACGATCTTAAATAAAACTAATTAAAATTTCGTTGTGAGCATGTTTACATTGAATAATGATGATAATAGATTCATACAACAAGGTATTGCAAACAAAAGGCAAACATTGAATAAGTACCGAAAATACATTTTTATAGTAATAATCTTCTAAATATATATAACTCAAAGGTGACTGACTGACTGACTGACATAGTGATCTATCAACGCACAGCCCAAACCACTGGACGGATCGGGCTGAAATTTAGCATGCAGGTATATATATATATACGTAGGCATCCGCTAAGAAAGGATTTTGATTAATTCTACCCCAAGGGGAAAAAATAGGGGATGAAAGTTTGTATGAAACTTTGTCAATTTTAAAATAATACTTCTTAACGCGAGCGAAGCCGCGGGCAAAAGCTAGTATATAAATAGTTTAAGTAGCTTTTTAAATACATCTGTTGATTCAGTTTCCTTAATAGTCTTAGGTAATTTAAGGTTAGCTTTAAAAATAAATATCCCATTATATGTAATCGGTAGATCTCATTCTGTTTAACTTCAGTGCAAACTTTGTTTATACATGGACCAATTGTTACATCTTATTGCAACTACCTGTACAGGACTTAGGTAAGCCTAGTTACGGTGAAATTGCACGCAAAGAATTCATTTGTATGTAAATTAAATTGGTACTCGATAGTAGGCCACAATACCTAGCTACCGGTTTTTTTAAGTTTGAGTATGCTTATGAAATAATTTATAAGGTTTTGATTAATATTATATCGACGTCTTAATTGAAAACATTTCTATTTAGTATATTTTTCAAAATGATGAGGTCTAACTAGGGTTTTATGATAAGTCAAAGCGACCCCTTACTATTTACGCGGCTTTACGTTTTTTTTTTGGACAAGCATTTGACCACTATCTCACCTGATGGAAAGTGAAGATGCGGCCGAAGATCTAACATGCTTGCCTAGAAGATATCTATTCACTCTAGACTAGAAGACATTCCGATTGTACCGTTCGGGAAACAAAGACGCAAGCAATGAGTTCCACTCCCTCGCTGTGCGGATGATAAACATAGAAGCAAAACGCTTCGAGCGCGCCGGAGGTAGAGTCAACCATATAAGGATGGCGTTTGACAGTTTTTCTTTAAGAGTTTTTTTTGCCTCTTGTTTAATATAAAATTTCAGTAGACTTCTGTAGTGGTTTGCAGAGTCCGCCTAATCTATTTTTTTTTAAATGTTGGCTTAGCAATCTTGTGCATTTATCCAGTGTCAAGTAATAATATATTTCAATTGTATTTCATATTAAAAGTCCTATTCACAAGTCACAGTTAAAGTCATAGTCACGTCATGTCCTAGTAAAGTGGTAGAAACTTTACTGTAACTTCTATTGGAGTTTAGGAGCCTTGCGAAAATCACGTATTTCAACTTGGGATCATTTGCCTACACTTATGCACGTTTACTAAGTATTAACGGCTAATAATCCACCATTATTACACATTGACACTCAAAGGTTTAGGAAAATCATACAAAATCAACAACACCGTTTTTTCACTTTCGCGGCTCTACCCATTCTTTTAATTCGTTTTTATCACTCTTTATTCGATGTTACACAGCTGACAGCTTCTATTCTATGGTAACTTCTATTCCACGCGAGTTAATACGTACATAATGAGTGAGATTACCTAAGATGGAGCCCGGGGCAACGGTATCCGAGATGTGCCAATATATTCCTTATAACACCTGGCTTACATGGAGCTTGGCTTACTTAAATACTAATGTAATATGAAACACACAAACATAAACGCTTTCACACTAAGTTCGATGACTTGTGTCGTGGGTGCTGGAAACGTTCACATCACACAATGACAATCAGAACCAGAATTACAAAATTTCCTTGGGTAGAATACTTGTGTTCCCCTTCGAAAATTCGGAATCGAACCCGATACCCCTGCTTAGAAGGCGACCGCGATCACAACTAAGCCTACAAGCAGTACCAAACAGCGTTATTATCTTATTTTAAGAAGGTACTAGGGGTTATAAAACACACAGCCTACAATGCCAATCCCTTAAAGTAATATCCTACTAATATTATAAATCCGAAAGTTTGTGTGAAGTGTGTAAGTATGTTTCTTCCCTCTTCACGTTTTAACGGCTGAGCGGATTTGTATGTAATTTGAAATGTACATAGCTTATACAATTAACCCATCTGCTATTTTTAACTTTGTAATAGCGGGTCAAGACGCGGGGCACGGCTAGTCTAGAATAGAAGACTTTAGGCAGGCTCTCTAATAATTATAATATCTTGCACAATATCGATCATTTTATCCTTTCAATGTGTAAATTTAGTATATAATTTTCAGGCGTTTATAGGCCGTTTCTCGATTAAATGACTTTCCCTTGATATTTTTTTTTGATGAAAATTAATTTTCTGAAATCGTCGCAAATTGGTTTTACCCGTATGCTGTACTAAAAATAATTTAGAGTTTAAAACATTGTTCATTATCCGTTGTTTGGTTAAAAATACATTCGAACCAAGAACCTCCACCTTTTTTTGAAGTCGGTTAAATAATGCACGCTGATTTGTCTATGCCATCCAGTCCTCAATACTGCCAAGTTCGAAAAGAAAAATAATTAATAATTTTATCTAAGTAAACAGCCTCATGTAAACCCGTCATCTAATCCAGTACTACGCAATATACTATTAAAAGGAGTCAACGCACGAGGTAAGTACGCGGTATGTAATAACAACGGACTACTGTTCAGCTGTGCTGGACTACTGGACAATCTGATATCTATAGAGATGATAAAACCAATAGCTACTAACAAAATAAATACACACTCGGTTGCGGAGCACAAATTCCTGGAACACGTGACTTTTAATGTTTTAATGTTATATACGTCTTAAAACACGTAAAATGTCGACTTACTTTATTGTCGACTAGTTGTGGACAAATTAGTTGTCTTTCGTAAGGATGATGAAATCGGATCTTTGATCAGACTGACTGATTGCCTAATGAAGGAAAAAAACATACGTTGTAATGTTTTTTTTTTATGTTCTCAATTGAGAACCTCCTCCTCTTTTGAAGTCTGTTGAAAAGGAAATTTATCAGCAAGAAACAAACAAAAAATAGTATTAATTCACTTTAGGTTTATATTTAAGCAGAATAAATATTAATTCACCAAAAAAATATATTTTTCATGGTCAGGAATACAAAGCTCGGGTTTGATAAAGTACTAGGCATCCATAAACGTAGAAGAGGTAAAATGCTTTCATCTATATGTGGCATTGCAACGCATGGCGGTTATAGCTTTAATTTTATTATCATATAATATAGCTCAAGAAAGCTACATTTAAAATGTGCAAAGTACCATCATGTGTACAAGTAATATGACAAAGCCTCGGCGCCAGCCTCCAGATTAAATTATTGTGCCTGTCAAGCGACAGGTTTTGCACGAACGTAATTATATAGAGCGGTTATTACACCCTATTCAATTTAATAGTTTTGTCACGGTTCTTCAGAGATGATTGAATGGGTTAATACGTCGGAAACGAAACACTATACTGATTTATTGGTTGGACTTATTAGAATTGATGTAAAATGTTATAAGTTTTTTATTTTTAGGTTGGTTTTTACGATTGGCTACAAAAACGGTATTTTTATTATAACTAGTCGTTCGCGCCAAACTGAGATCTCGCGCCTACATTTTGCCTCATAGAGAAAAACTCTTGACGTTACTTGCTTATAACTTTTTTATATAAAAAATGATTGATTTCTGTATTTGTTGTTCAAGAACAGGATAAAACGGATAGTATTCATAAGTTACAGCATTCAGCGCGAAGCTGTTTTTAAGATAGACTCCAGGACACAAAAAAGCTAAAAACAGTGATTTTAGTTGCCCACCAAATCGTTATTTCCCAACATTGAATTTTTAAAACTCTGTTTCATATTGTACTTGTCCTGCCCTTTTCAACGGTACCCCACAAGAGAAGATAAAAAAATAAAAAATATTTTGCTGCCCACTTACCTACATGTATTAAATAAATAAATAAAATCCATTTATTTCAGGTAAATCACATAATAACAAATAAATTAAATCACAATACTAAATAATTGAATACTAAGTATTGGAGCCCCCTTAATATTTGCATTTACATAATTTTAAATGACATTTCTGGCTTGGGGCTGTAGTTTTACATATTCTATGAGAATTTGAATTCATTTGCTTATATGGTTTAGACCCCAGATGCTCTGACATATGGACGGACAGACGGACGCACGGACGGGCAAAGTGTGGAACGAAGTCAACATAGAGATCTCGCTTCGCTCGATCAAAAATTGTGCCATTTGTTGCCAAATTTTAATCGTCTAAGCCACTTCAATCAAACTAAATAATCGATAGAAATAAGCGGAATAACATTTCCAGTGTAATTTAATTAGTCTTATTTATATTGAATTTGTGCCCATCCATACATACAGCCATATAAAATTGATACAAAAAGTATCAATCAAAGTCCTCCGCTCTGGATGAATAAGACAGAATTAAAACATTCCAATCAAGTCTATCTTTACAACAGGTAATAAAGGTTCATCCACACTACAATTTTCTTCACAACAACGGGTAAGATGGTGAATAATAAATTACGTAACTACTGGCAGGATCCTGTTTATTTGTCAGTTGTCCTACCGGCAGAGGTAATCGCTGGTTGCGTGTACATTGTAAGCAATTTAGTATTTACATTGAGCTGTTAAAACATAGCAAATGTTTCGATTCCTGCACTATTCAAAATGTTGTTTTCTTACAACACCGACGTCCACGTTTATTGCGTATAATTCCTCTCCGCCCAAAGGTTGTCTGTAAGATATCGTTTGTAGTGATAAGACCGCCTATAATATTGTTACACTTATTTTTTGGTTCTGTTTTGTCACAATAATTAAGGTGTTTAATGAAGAGTTTATATAAGTTATTTTAATGGCTTGAGTTGATAAAACTTGACACTGATAAAGCTTGATGAAATACACATAACAGCTAGATTATAAAAATCAAGCTGTTTTGCAAAATATTGGCACTACCCATCATAACTTATTTACGGCATTATGATACTTTTCAGTAACTAAACGGAGTCTATGTTTGTTACGTAACGTTCTAACTTTAAGCATTTCCTAGCATAAAGTAAAACAGTTTTTTATAATCCGAACGTTTTGCGACAGTAGCCGAACGTATAAAATATAATCTAATGATCAAGGCTTCGGCGATTTTGCCACAAAACCGATTAACCAATAACAACACAAGATTTTAGCGCGCGTTTATTTTGCCAATGGTAGATCAATGTTTCCCCCGAAACTAAAATGAATCTACTACAGTTACATCGGGAAAAGTTTAATACGAACTAAATTATGTTAGTTTCACACTTAATTACAACGGTAATTTATAAATAATTATTACAAATGTTCGCTGAATATAAACCTAATTACATTTAAAATATTAATACGTGTCTCATATAGTTACGGAAAATATATACTCATACTTAAACCACATTAAAAAACTAAATTAATAACTTACTCCAATAATGTAGATAATATTATTATGATATTATAACATAGTGTTAATAAATGATAATTATACGTCAACTTTTATATTGGATAAAATTATAATTGATATATCAATACCAGTTAACAACATTAAAGTCTAAATAAGATTCCCAGATCTGTATCACTGTTCAAATTACTTAATAAATCGATGACATCTTCTGTCTCAATTATTGTGGTTATTTAAAACATCACCTATTAATATTATTTTCTAATTAAGCTTTAATATAATCTTTGGAATCGTCGCCGCTTACATCCCACATATTTCATGCGTACCGCCGGATACATGTACTAACAGCTCTATAAACATAATCGATCGCAATTAGATTGTCAATGGACAAGTGTCGTAGCGACCAGTTCCATTCCGATGTTAAGAAACTGGCGCAGATCATAGAAATGCAGATATTCTGACGTAGGTAACGGTCTAAAGGTTTTTCTTTTGACCATTTTATAACAGCAGCCGTCTGAAGAGCCTAATCAGATTTTTTTAAACATTCGCGAGGAATTATGTCGTCGAGGTTAATCAAAATAATGTTATTGGACGGTTTTCAACCGACTTCAAAAAAGGAGGTTCTTAATTCGACTGTATGTTTTTTTTTGCATGTATGTTACGCGATATCTCCGCCAATTATGAATACATTTTGAAGATTTTTTTTGTTTGGTAGAGTATATTATAGAGGCCACAGGTCCCAAAAATTTTTTGAAAAAATGAGCTTTTATCAAATATCTACCATTTTATACCAGCAGCCGTCTGAAAAGCCTAAACAGATTTTTTATTACAGAATTAAAGCCCGAAAAGTCCCGGTTTTTTTCATAAAAACATGAGCCTATACGACTTCTTAAAGGGTACCTACAAAAGCTCTCAATAATTTTATAATAACACAAAACGGTATCCATGCCGTAAATTAATAATTATAATAATATATGCATGGATAATATTTATATAAACTTACTTGTTTTCCCTTTTATTTTATAATACATCACGTTTTTTTTTAAATTACATGACGACCCAGCTGTCGCAGTAGACAGGTGTCCGCCCTCTGCACCGTGGGTCCTGGGTTTTGATTCCCGGCAGGAGCACAAATTCCTTCCCAAGGGATATTTGTGCTTCTGGTTCTGGGTATAATGTGTGTGTGATGTGAATGTTTCCGGCACCCACGATACAAGTCTCTGAACTTAGTGTGGGGCTGTGAGTGTGAATGCGGTTAAAAAAAAGTTCCGAAGATAAAGCGGTGAAGCCGGTTTTTTTAAGCTTTGCTTTCGTTTAATTATATGTTCCGTGTGATGTAAATAAATAGTCATAGTCGCTATAACAGTGTCTACATATTAAATACACCAACTATGTTTAATGAATGTGTACCATATCCACTGTTTTTATATTCTAAGTAGACTATTTACAGCAATAAACAGCGTACGTATGTATACAATAATCATCGACGAGTTTTGCTTGTTTAACTTTCTTCGATACAATTTTATAGTAGCAGTTGTTGCCGACCCGTTTGATCAATAAATTCTATGGTATTATATAAATTAGTCTCTTGGAAGCCGAGTGCCGTTGATTTTTGTTATGAAAGTGTGGTTGTTTCCTGTGATTGGACTATTGCAGTTCATCAACATTTATAACCTCTATTTGAACAACTGTTAACAGTTATGTGTTGATGATTTTGAGCCTGAGACACGAAATATATAGAAGACAAAGAATAAAACGAAGATATACGTATTAACGATAATTACGTATTACGTAAGATTCACAGAGGCAATGCAGCCAGCATGATGGGAACGCTACCCACTGGTAGTGGGCTTGAGCACTTGAGTTACTTTTAAGCTCGATGTCTTGTAGGTAACTTAGTTCTTTGCTTGATTGTTCTTGTACATAGTTTTAGTTTAGTTTTAGGAAATATAGGCAATTTGCCCGTAGATTTATACGTTGGCTTATTCATTCCGTAAATTTTTATTGTTAAATAACGATATAGGCTATTAAATTAAATAATGTAGTAGATGATGGATCCTAAGGGCTTTAAAATCACACATTTGCAATTGTTAATTAAGAGATGACTGAGACCAAAATGTCCAGTGTCGTCAAATTTATCAAGGATGATTGAAAAAAAAACACAATATCAATTACAAACAAGAGTCACGTGTGAGTGTATCTTAAATTTAAATATATTAAATCATCACTGTGCACACTTTAAAAGAAATCTGATGGGAAAACAGATAAGTTCACAACCCTACATTGATGTCTCAAGCAAGATAATCGTATCTAGTGGTTCGCCTCTCTATTGAATCAATAACTTGATTTTTGACATATTTGTCCACTCAAAGGCTATATTATATCACTCGGCAAAATAAACGAAGATAAACTATTTGAAACACTTGTTCCTAAATATCCAACGATAGTGATTTCACTTGCGGAAACAATTTACCCATCTAGAATTCAGTAGCCAGTCACATAACTGCGCACACGCAGAAATTGCTTGTCCAAACAATAGTTTCTGCGTAATTCAGTCGCGTACACAATCATGGTGGACAATAGCTATGTTCTATGGGCGTGCGGTCACGCGCGTCCGGCGATCAAAGCTATTACGATGTCACTCACTGGGTCAGATACGATCGCAGAAGAGTGCATCCGATATAAGTTCATTGAAACAAATACCCAAATTTATATCACGTTCATTATTTATCTCCTGATGAAAAAGAATAGTGAGGTCAAAATGGCATGGTTGACTCGAAGATTTTGTGCATACCCACATATTCTCAAATTTTAAAATGGACACATATTATGAAAGCTTTGTGTATTATACACAATATAATCATACATTTCAAGTATATAAATGTGTAGCCGTTTTGAGAACCCTATTTTTAACGTGTATATTTTTATTGCCATTTTTGGCTTTGGGCTATATACAGCTTCATATATTCTCTGCGAACTTGAAATTATTTTCTTGTATGTTTTACGCTGAAAACCTCTGACTGACGGAAAGATGGGCGGACGGACAAATTGCTAAGCCATCGAAGTCAAATTAGAGACCTCACTTCGGTCAGTCAATAAGCTTGAATTTCGTATACACCCGTGGGGACCAATTCTCAAAGAGATATCAAAACGTTTGGTTCATGCGAAAAGTAAAACAGAATGCTGGATCTTATTTAGCAGAATACTGGATCATATATAGTGCAAAATAGTGTTGCCCAAATTCAGTCTTGGTCTTGCAGTCTTGGTCTTGTTCTTGCGTTTTTGCAAGACCAAGACCAAGAACAAGACCGCGTATTTTTAGCAAGACCAATACCAAGACTGACCGTGCAAGACTTGAGCAAGAACAAGACATAGCCTGCAAGACTCTTGCGTCTTGCAGCTAAGACTTACCGCTATTTCACTGAGTAGTTAGGTGTAACAGTTCGGTGTATAGGTAGGTACGCTTAGGAATTCTATGAGACGCAAAAAACTGTATCAAAGAATATGAAAAACTGGACCTATGCGCATTACGACTAATACCATAAACATAGCGAATAAAAAAATATCTATTAAAATCAAACTGAGTGCATGCATAGTTATGTTTTAACCATCGGCACTTTGATAATGCGGCATCAAAGGTTTTGTACTTACTTCTCAAAGAAATTTGCCGCTTTTCGGAAGTACATGGTTATGATACACGCGCCGGCGGCTTCTTTTGAAATCTAAAACAATCGTTGCCGCCACGCCGAAATCATAACATTTGACACTATTTGATTGCCGCCATAGGGCGTAGGTATACTCATGCAAAATAATTTCCTAGTAGAGTACCTACAGGTGTTCCAAAGAATAAATAAGTTTCAGAGTGCTTAGAATGAAAATGAATACATTATACTGATCACGCAAGTAGTATTATGATTAGGATAAAATGGTAAGGATAGGTAGTAGATGTCATATTAATTCATTCTAGTAAGTATATATTATAATATTGATTACTTATATGGTTTTAAACTAATTACTTAGGTACTATTATTGTACATTTAGTCATTATATTTCTTAAGTTTTTACAAGAAAAAATAGCAAAAAAGTGTTCAAATATCACCCGTTTAATAAATATTGTAGCCACTTTTAAATATACTTGAAACGTGTAAAAAAATTCTACAAAACTAATAAAATAATATAAAAAGCGTAGGTACTTACCTACTAATAAAATAAAAAGCCTGCGATAAGAGTTTTGTATTACTTACCAGCCCGAATATCTCTGAGTCTATCGTAAAACTCTTTTATTAAATTTCTTATAAGTTGAGGGTTCAATCTCTTTCTAGACAGATAAGTATTGTTCTTTAAAATACAGTCAAGTTATTGTAATTAATTTGTTTTTTTACATGTTTTAGCAAATGTAAGCTTATAAATCATAAATGTTTATTAAGAAACAGTTACTTCCATGGAAAACGACATATAGGTCAGTTGATTTTTCGAATTTCTTATCAAATCTTCAGTTATTTATTAATCTGCTTGATCTTTACTATGGCTATGTTAATTCAAGCTCACAATGTTCCAATTCTAATACGTTTTTCTAAGATTTAAAGTAAACTTTAATAAATAGTAATAGACTAATAGGTAATTGCAAGACTTGCAAGACTCTTGCTGCAAGACCAAGACCAAGACCAAGACTGGGAGCGCAAGACCAAGACCAAGACCAAGACCAGGTGTATTGGCGCAAGACCAAGACCAAGACTGGCTAAGTCTCGTCTTGTTCTTGCATTTGGGCAACACTAGTGCAAAAAGAATGTTTCGCTATTCAACGAGGAAACGAAGCCAGAATTCGTGGCACTCTTCTTTTAACAAGCGGTCTACAATATTTTTGATTGCTATATATATTTGTTTAATTCCCCTTTCTTAGATTTAAATTTGTATGTAATTGTTGAATATTTTAATCCAAAAGATTAAAATAAATGCCGTCATAACGTATAAGAATCCACTGATGTAGCTACGCCAGCTACATCTGCTACAAGTATTTATCTTTTTCAATATCTTTTTTTAGTTAAAATCGGTTGCAGTAAGTTATGGCTATTATTGAGATTGCCCTTCGATTTTACTGCGTGTGGCCGGCGATTGTTTACATTTACTGGTTATTGTGGATACGGTTTATGGAGTAAACCTGTCCTTAGATAAATTGAAATGTTTCCTACCTACAATACCACTATATACATAATACACCCACTGGTAGTGGGCTTGAGCTCTTGAGTTACCTATAAACTCGATGCCTTGTATACCTAAAAGGCTTCAAGTTTATAGGTTCAGGACTGCTTGAGACTGCTGTATAAATGTACAAATATTTAGTTTAGTATTAGGAAATATTGGCAATTGGCAAAAAAAGCTTAAAATGCTTCTATATTTTTAGAATCTTCAATTAGTGATTTTAATGTCCTACCAAAATGTTATTGCCAACTTAGATTAAAATTTCGGTTTAATAATCTACTTGCAAAGCTCTTTTCAACGATACAGGGCAGAATAAAAGTAAAAAATATTTTGCACCGCTGACATGTATGGGTGCCCCTTTATATTTTCATTTATATCATACTAGCTGTCCCGGCGACCTTCGTTCCGCCTAACAGTCAATGAATGTGCATATTTAGGAAGCCATACCCGGCATGCGTTACAATGTCACGTGACTATATTATTACAACCTTCATGTTTATGTTTGCCTAGTACTTTACCAAATCCGAGTGACGTATGAGAAAATGGAAAGCATGTCGAAATGTAAAAAAAAAATTTAAAGAAATGTACGTTCTTAAAAAGTATCCTATGTCCTTCTCCTGGGTCTAAACTACCTCCCTGCCAATTTTCAGCTAAATCGGTTCAGCCGTTCTTGAGTTATAAGTGGAGTAACTAACACGACTTTCTTTTGTATATATAGATTTACTGCCATTTTCGACTTTGACAACCATTTTTCAACCGTAGCTTCACATATTCCCTTATGATGTTATTCGATGAAATGGTTTAGACGCTAATCGCCTTTGACGGACGGACGGACGGCCAAAACGCTGAACCATCCAAGTCAACTTAGAGATCTTGCTGCGCTCGACTAATTAAATAAAGATCAAAATAACACAAAGCCAAGCAAAACCCAAATTTAGCAAATAGCACTTTATAAAGAGTCTCATTTAATTCTCCATACATATGCAAATGGACACATTACTCACTAAATCGATTTCATTCGGTCATCCATTCGGTCTTTACGTCATCCATCAAGGGAGAAGATTGAACGAGTGTCTTCCCGGCGGTCGGTCTTTTGAATACTTTATTCGCTTTTATATGTTGGGGCTGTTTAGATTTAAAATGTTAAATAGCTTCTGAACGTACAAGGTAACGTTTTAGGTGATTCGCATATTGAACGGAGGCGGTTTTGTAGCAAAGATACGCTAAAAAGTACACACAGAAAATTAATAGATTTTTTCAGAACAGTAAATGTAATAATTAAACGCAAGCAAAGCTTAAAAAAACCGACTTCAACGCTTTACCTTCGGAACCTTGATCAGATTTAACGTATTAAACACGCATTATTGACAATAACTCAAAAACTAGCATCAAAATCTGCCAACAAAGACAGAAGTTATGAAGTAACTTTCGAAGTCGGTTAAAAATGAGAACATCGTCATTGTAGTCATTACATTAGACAGAATACGCATTATTGAGGATAACTCAAAAACTACTAGTCAGATCTTGATCAAATTTAAATGGAACCAATTGGAAAGCAACATCTAACAAACAAAAAATAATTCAAAATCGGTTCACGTGGAACGAATTAATGAGGTAACACGCATAAAAAAAAATACAGTCGACTAAGTACCTCCTCCTTTTTTGGGAAGTCGGTAAAAACAGAACCATATTCCCGCAATTGAACTGCCGGTTGACTTGACTGGTTGCACTTTTCATATACTGCTCATCATTATTCTACTTAATTGGTTGTTGGTTGGAAAGGAACCAGAAACATAAATTTTCTTTGAGGAGAAAACTTGTGTTCCCGCTGGGAATCGAACCCGATACCCCTGCTTAGAAGGCGAACGCTCATCCAACTAAGCCAACTGGCAGTTCAAGCCTAAAAGTGATCACTTTATGGTAGCCATTGTTCGTTAAGTTTCAAAATAGTGACAAAGACATGTGCAGAAGCTCCATTCCAAAATGTACATATATATTTTTACTTGTAGAGTACTTCGTATTTGAACCTTGTAGTAGTGAGTCCTTCTAATTTAAGCTAAACATAGCTAATTAGTAATTTAACTTTAACATAAACTGTTACAATGCTAAGAATGTGTCTATTAACACTTTTCTTATCGGTAAATTATTGTCTCTATTTAAGGGTAAGATACTTTATTCATGTGTTTTTTTGAAGCATTGTCACTATATGTTACTCTTACATAGATTTATAAATAATTTATTGCTAAATATTTAAAACATTGGTATGGTACACAAAGCAAAATATATGCAAGAAATATTTGGCAATTGGAATATGTTCAGCGCTAAGACTGCACAAACTAAGGGTTTGTGCAGGGCTGGTTTTCAGCATATCCCATTCATCGATCTCAGGTTTTACTCGAAAAAAATGTCATGATAGTTGTTTTTTGTGGGATGATGTGGTCGACGATGGAGCAAGCTTGCCTAGAAGATACCTATTCACTCGCAACATTAAGACTCCCATATTGTACTCATCAGGAAACACTGACTGACTCATGTAAGGAGTACGCACGATGAATATGGAGGCAAAACGCTTAGTGCGCATTTGTGGAATGTCCACCATATAGCGGTGTCGCTTAGCAGTTTGTCTACTTGTCTGATGATAGAACGGGGATGGGGGAACTAGATCGTGCAGTTTCTTAGCACACTCTCAGAAATATATCCGATAAAAAACCGAGAGACTAGCTACCATGGGACGATGACTCAAGCTCTGAAGCTTTGAATTAGTCAGCTACTCGCTACCAATAAGTCTCTTGGCTCTACGTTCAATGGTGTTAAGAGCCTCAAGCTGGTACTTAGCTAAACCATCCCAAAGATGAGAACAGTACTAAACAGAGATAGAATTTATAATATTATTTTGTTGTATACTAACTGTGAAAATTTATATAAATATTTTCTTTACTTCGATCATCAAACCATACACTAAACCATAATATAATTGTTAATGTAAATTGATAGATAATTCAATGTAAATCTATGTAGATTGATATTGTAAACAACGGGACACAACTCACGTGTGAACACTAAATGTAATTATGTAAATTCCAATGTAATTAAGGCTTGTAATGTAAATATAGTAAATTAACGTTTCCTGAACACATTTAGGTTTGGAGTGAATTTTCTTGTTATTCGGTAATTGATTGTTGTAACGTTTTAAAATATTTATAATTAAGATGTCTCATTTAAGATCAATGTGGGTGAACGAAGCATTTAGTTTAATACTTTAAACTTAAGCAAAGCTTAAAAAACCGATTCCACTGATTATGTTTTGGTTTTTCCTTGACCGATTTCGATAAAATTTATATGGGATCACCTCTGAAGTATAAGTCTACCAAACAAAAAAAATCATCAAATCGATTCATAAATTGGTGGGGATATCGCTAATATACAAACAAAAAAAAACATACAGTCGAAATGAGAACCTCATTTTTTGAAGTCGGTTGAAAAAAAAACAAAATCGTTTATTCACATGGGCTCCAAAGAGGCAAACTAATGAACGTTAACGACTCTACTGCTAGATTTGCTAAATTACAGCCATCTCGAGAAAAACCTGGCAAGAACTCGGTCGTCTAACTAGGATGCCAAATTATATAACTAGGAGGCCTCAATTTCATCAAAGTCAATTCTTTTTTTTTTAATGTCAATAGTTCATCGATTAACAAATATGTGGAAATAAAACCGCGTAAATTAAAAAAAATCGAATCCCAGGACGAGCTCAAGCTTTCTGTGAAGGTAAGAATAATGTTATAAAATCGATGGTCCGTTTCCGTCCCTATGAGTCCATAACAAGTTCCAATCTTCAGACGTTTTCCATCGTGATGGGCTCTAGAGTCCATCTACAGACCAAACATTTTTTCACAAAGGCATCTTTTACTTAAGCATCTAGCACTACATCTTCGGCCGCATCATTACTTTCCATTAGGTGAGATATTGACTATTTGACCAACAAATGCTTGTCTGTCTAGCATAAAAAAATATAAACCTTTATTTTTCGTTTTCTGATAGGGTAGAACTACAGGTAAATAAATAAATACAGAAAACACAATAAGGGACATACTATACAAAGCGCTTGAGGCGCGCTCCCCGGTCGCTGTAAATGTAAAATGTATGGCGCGTTAGGGACCTTGATTAAAGCGCCTGCATCTCCAATGCCTTTTTGTATACTGCCGTCATAATGAAAAAAGCAATAACTGCATTTTTGACAAAATGAGTTACATACATTATCGGAATCAGGAAAAATACACGCATCTACTATTTTTTTTTTTTCAATATTTTTTGCCTGGGTTATATATATATTTTGCACAGCAATTAAGTCTAGCTGTACAACGAGGTAACGCAGCCACCATTTAAGGCACACTGCCGACCAATGACTTTTTGTATTAGTTAAGTAGTTTAGTTAAATCTGTAATTTGATTAATCAAGAATAAACTATTATTTTTATTTTAAAATATTCAAACGCAACTTGCTGAATCTTACTTTTTATTTAGACGTATCTGCTACATAACATATACTAAATAGCAAAAACATATCTGATTTATATAACTCAATTTTGTCAAAAATATCGCTTACGTGTTTTTTCCTTATGACGGCAGTATAGGGCGCGCGCCTCAGGCGCTTGTATATCAAGTCCTTTGTATATCAAATTAAATTTACTGGCATAACTATCAAAGAAGAATGCATTTTAATTACCGATTAATGATCGATACAAAATCAATATTTATTTTATAGACATTTTTCGAAATTTTCCACACACCATTCTCAAATAAATTCTACTGGAATTCAGTTTAATACTTTATTTTATTTATTTCAAACATTCAGGCATAATTTTTGTAGGTATAAAAACATAAGAGCACTCTCAAGAACTCTAAATTTAGGAATGTGAAACGAAATATCGATAGTCAATAAAATCGATACATAAAGAGGTGTTTAATTTAATTCATTCGATTGAAAAGATTGTAAGTAACCAGTTAAGATAGTATTGTGGTCTGATGTAAGATTAGATTTTGGTTTAAAGGCGTAAGTGTCAAATTAATTTTCCACACTACGTGGCTTTGTGGCGGTCTCACTTTTTATGGCGTAATTTTTTTAAGTAGTTTATTTTAGTTGACTGCTCATGAACTTGCCTGTCGGCTTTGTTAAGTGCGTCATTTAACACTATGTTAGTCAAATAAAAACTTATTTAAACATATGTTTAGAACTAGCTGCGCCCCGCGGTTTTACTAGCGTAATTCGCGCGGAATTCCGGGTTAAAAAGCCTTTGAATGAATCCAGGGTGACAGCTACCTCAAAATAGGTCCAGCCGTTTGCCGAAGAAGTTACAAACATACAAACACACTCAAAAACGGTCGCCTTTACAATATTAGTGTGGTAACATTAACAATCTTTATTTTGGTTCACTTGCCTTATGAATTGAAGCTTTTTATGGGAGGGCTTTGAAATTCTGATCCGCAACCTTTTTTTGTGACGAAAAGTGGTGGGAGTAAACACTGTGATGAATAATGAAAATATTTCCCTGTTACACAAAACTATTTTTTCTATTGTGTGTCTAACGAAACAGCCTGTTTTTATCAGTACGTAGAATTAATATTTTAGCCATATGTTTCTTAGAAGTCACAATTCCTCAAATGTTGGTTGCGCCAGGTAATAATTTATTGCTAGAGTAATTAATGAACATTTGAGACATAATATTGTAAGTCTCTGGATGTGGATCGCATTGCAGTGCCACGCCTTTGAACATTCAAATTTTAGGATGGCAGATGTATGAAGCAGGCGTGACGCATGCCATCAAGAACAATAGAACGCATTTTTCGCTAACCCTGACTTGTCCTAAATCGTCCCTAAACGTAATAATTAAACGCAAGCAAAGCTTAAAAAAAACGACTTCAACTGACTTTTAACCTGATCAAGGGTTCCGAAGATCGCTCTATCTTCGGAACCCTTGATAAGGTTAAATTAATTCAATATGCATTATTGAGGACAACTCAAAAAGTACTGGTCAGATCTTGATCAAATTTTAATAGGATATGGGAAGCACCAGCTATAAAAAAAACATTAATCATGAAAATCGGTTTACCATGAAAAAGTTCTGTGGTGACACACAAAAAAATACAGTCAGTTGTTTGCTTGCATTTAAATTATTTGTTATCGGAATAAGACGTTAACGTTTATTCACACAAAACCATAAATCATAAAGTTGTAGATAAATCAAAAGAACTCGTATATGAAATAGATGTTGATGCTGATTTCTTTAGTACTTTTATTAAATTATTATAATATTACTTTCGCGAATCAATCTTCACTGCTAACTTTTAGCACACTATAATTGACTTTACCTTCGCAATATCTATAAAGCATTGTGAGACGTGCTACTTGAACAAGCCTTTTCGCACTAGCATAAAAGTAGCACACAATAGGCTTATAAGCAATTTAATGTTAACTGTATTGTAATATTTCAAAAGCACAATATTACTGAACTTCTAACTCGTATATTCCATTGACTCTTTATGGCAGCATCAGTATAAATCTAGTCAATTTTTCACATTAAAATCGATACCACCTTCAACTTTTATTCCAAGGGAATAGAGTTGAAATTGACAAAGAAAGGTAATTTTAGTTGAAATAGAAAGCATTGCAAATGCCTAACAGTGCCATCCGTTTGTGTTCTTTGTCAGTCCTTTGATTGAATATCAAATGCATAATCGTAAACATGGTTCGATTCTCGAATACGAAGAATCGATATTGGAATCGGCAAGCGCTAAAGGTTAGGCCGAAAGGACAGTGTTGGGAAAATCATAATGGAACTAGCTTTGATATTTTCCAGAAACATTTTAATGCGTTTCGAAATAAAGAACATTAAAACGGAATTATCTGAAATTGCATTATTGGGATATGTCTATCTATTCAATGATCATGAAAGGCATTGCTTACCATCGCATTGAATATATTTCAAAGGGTTTGACGAATTTTTAATAGGTTTTAAAGGAACGAGAAACGTTTACTTCATATTTCAGATATAGTAAATTATATATGTATAATAAAGTATTTAATTTCTATTACTTGTAGTAATCGTAAGAAACAAATCTGCTTAAGTCTCGATATAAACTGTTGGTTTCATCCAGATTAGCATGAAAAGTATTGTTATTTGTAAATAGTTTAAACCTGGGATTAACACATAGGCTACCTTTAAACTTGATAATAGCAGGCGAAGCTGCGGGGCACGGCTAGTTAATCTATAAATCATGTACAAATCACACCCATATTATAAAGGCGAAAGTTTGCGAGTGTGTTTGTTACTTCTACAAAAACGGCTGGACCAATGAAATATGGTAGCTGACGTGGATTAACACATAGGCTTATTTTAATAATATTTAAAAAATATATATTTTATTGAATAATATTGTTCTTTATCAAAATAGGTTCACCTAGAAAACACTTCTGAGGTAACACACAAAAAGATACAGTTGAATTTAGAACCTCTTCCTTTTTTGAAGTCGGTTAAAATTTTTATGAGTATTACTTACACATAAGTGTCAACAGAAAAAGCTCCTCAATACCTTTTGTTCCAAGCTTTCTCCATCGTATATCGCATCACCTAATCACGAATATTGGTACAAATTATGCGACCGTGAATTCTTCCACAGATAATGTATTCGATTCCACTCCGAGACGATGGCATCGTTCACGCGAGCTTCGAATGTTCCAACTTTTATCCGATACTTCTGTTTCTCGATCTCGATCGTAAAATCCAATTGCGTGCTTTTTCACTGGGCTCTCGATAAAACTTGTTGGTGGAGAAAAATGGACCATTTGTCTGATAATTACGCAGTGATTCGAGTGAGAGTTAAGTGATTGTAATAGTGATATAGTTGTGACTTTATGCGTTTCGAGATAAGATATGTTTGTTCTCTCTCGTACGAGTGTTGCAATCACTAAAAAAGTATAAAAATACATACGTGAGGACTACAAAAGGGGTGACAAACCCACCTCAGCGAGGGACTGCTCACAGGCGGGGTTTTTAGTAGGTTCGAGCCCCACTTACCCTTTTCCTTTACCCTGGGAAAGAAGGAAAGTGTTAAGCATTTTACCCTACCAAAAAAAAAGGTGTGACAAAGTAGTACTTTGTAAATCGGCAGTGCTGCTTGTTGATTTGAATTAATCAGAAGAACTGCATTACGACATTGTTGTAATTGATATTCCAAAAATACGCACGCACGCAATTTGCTTCCACATTTCAAATGCGCTCCGTTAAGGAATGGAATTCCTTGTCTGATTCTGTGTTTCCCAATAAGTTTAGTGGGAGTCTTCAAGTCACGACTGAAAAGGTATTTTCTAAGCAAACTAGCTCCATTGTCAATCGCGTCATTTTTGCCTATCCTGAATAAAAAAAAGAGCTTGTATCGTGGGTACGTGTGATTTCGTGTGTGTGTGTGTGTGTGTGTGTGTAGTGTGTGTGTATGTGTGTGGTGTAAATTTGTCCACAATATAAGTCATTCCACATAGTGTTGCTAACAATTTTGACACTTTTTTACCACTCAAATAAGAATGATTAACAATAAGCGATATAAGAAACTGATTTTAAACAACAATGTTTCAAATCAGTTTCTTATACCAGTAGTAGGACAGCAGATTCGCGGCCGATATTCGTAATATTCACGCGATTGTATCGGTACACGAACCTGCATATTTTGTATGTATTTGAACGAAGCGTGTCACCTGCACTCTTCGATTGTATACCGATTTCGTTGTTACACCACGACATTGTTGTTTAAGAAAAAAAAATGGATTCGAAAAATATTTATTACGAAAATTATACCCCATATTTTCCCCGATCCCTATATCGGGTAAAAAAAGCGACGCATAAAAACGCGTCAAAAAAACTAAATTAAAACTAACCAAAAATAACTATAACTAGACATAGGTATATACAAAACTTAATCGAATAGACCGCTACCAGTTGTCAAAGTACCCAAAATGCTGGCAGCATTGCCACGTTGAAAGGCAATGCTCGATCTCTGAATAAAAAATTAAATAAAAATATACAGACATAACTACGTATCTACTTAATACAAAAATGTGTTATTATAAATAATATATATGCTTTTAAAGTAATCAATTAGGTATTAATTAATTATAATCCATATGACACTGACACTTTACACAATTACAGAGAAATATTTCAAGCATTCATCTCAGTGTTTACATAAGAAATTTCACTGCATGAATCTGATTCTAACAAATATAATAATTTATTATTTAAAAAAGCAGCTATATTATTTATAACGACATTTTTTGCATTAAGTAGTTATGTAGTTAGGTGTGTATATATATTTACGCGTTCACCTCTCATCCTTACATGTTTAAAAGATTTTTTTCGTGGGTGTCGAAAACATTTACACACTACACACACACCCAAAACCAGAAGCATGTTTGTTCCTTATTATGGAAAATTATGTTCCTTCCGGAAATCGGTCCCGCGGCGAAGAAAGCTATATTTGATGAAAATCGGTGTAGCTGTTTTTCAGATAAAGCGTCGGCGGGGGTTTTGTCAAAATTTAGATTTTGCCACTTGTCTTTATGGTAAAAGAGGAATAAATTTCGACTTATTAGGAGTATAGATTTGAATAGTCAGATTTATGTGACAAGAAATTATGTGTTTCAATATATAATAATTAACAGCCATATTCGTGGTTTAATGCAAATTTCTTTTACACAAGATATTAGTATGTCTATTTAAAAAAATCCGTATTATCCACGTACTGGTTTTTGATGTGATAATATCTTATATGTCGATGAACACCGGCTGCACGCACAAAAAAGTGCCACGTTCCGCCTGAGCCTGAGCGTGCAAGCGAGAGCGCGGAACAAGCGATAGAGAGGCACGATCGGCCTAAACTTCAATGTTTTCTTATGACGTTATCTCGTAAAATTATCGTCCGTAAACCAACTTTACAGACAACCATTTTTTTTATTAGAGTTTCGTATCCAAGGGTAAAACGGGACCCTATTACTAAGACTCGTCTGTCCGTCCTTCTGTCACCAGGCTGTATCTCATGAACCGTAATAGTTAGACGGTTAAAATTATTATTTATTATTATTATTAATTCTCGATAGGCAAGCATTTGACCACCATCTCACCTGATGGAAAGTGACGATGTGGTCGAAGATGGAGCATGCTAATAATTTTGATGATGATGTGTTTCTATTGCCGCTATAACAACAAATACTAAAAATAGAATAAAAAAATATTTAAGGAGGGTCCCATACATCAAACGTGATTTTATTACTCGTTTTTGCTCGACATTGATAACGGCAACAGGTAGACACTTGAAATATTCACAGAATATTTAGTTATATATTCACTTTAAAAAAAAATTATTAAATTAAAATAAAACAAATATTTTAGGGGGGCTCCCAAACAACAGACATGATTTTAATTCCGTTTTTATAGATAATTGTACGGAACCCTTCGTGCGCGAGTCCGACTCGCACTTGGCCGGTTTTTTATTCTTATTTTAAGCCATATCTGCTTTATCTATTATACTGCAAATCTAATTCATCCATTTCGATAAAGATCATTGTTTGCTACTATGTATCGTCCCATACCTTATCTCTACATCTTAATTGAAATCCAAATTCGTAATAATTAAAGGCGGCACATCAAAGCGGCATCGGGAACAAACGGCCCTTGCAATTAACTTAAGCTCTACATATTAGGCTCTATTAAGTGAACCATCGTCCATTTCTAGTACGAACCGATTGTATCGACAGTCTATGCTGGGCTACTGAGCGGTTTACACCGGAAGCTAGATAAATGTATAATTGGCGCTAAAACTCAATAATTGTAGATAAAAATCGGATGGTGAAGCAAACCAATTAACGTGGACGTTGTGGTGTACGCATCCGACCGCTTGCCACACGGCCGTGTAGTGATGTACAGTCTCCAATCAATCGCTGTCGATAAAACGCGTACTTTATCGCAAAATTATCGTAATTACCTTTTCTCTAGATTGAACTTCCATTCCATTTATTCTGAGAAAATTTGTAATGGTATTTTGTTTATGACTGGAATTTATAGTCCATTGTAGGTTTATTGTATTTGGACATCACAAAAACCTCTGTATTTCCCATTATTTGTAACTCTACCGTAATTTAAGCTTATAGAAGAAAGTTTGTTAATATTGATTTGAAATCCTATGATATAAGATAGTAATAGGTATATTGTTTATATTATTCGTAAGTGCCTGGATGACCTTTTGGATGGTTTTTTTTTGGAAATGTTAGAAAATGACGTATTCTAAAAATGAAACCTAGCTAGATCGATTTATCGCCCCCTAAACCCACTGCATAATAAATTTCATCAAAATCGTTGGAGCTGTTTCCGAGATTCAGATTACATATTATTATATATGGACTGGATCGATGAATGGTAGAAAATGCTCTTAGCATTAAGTCCTCCAATTGTACATTGTTTTTGTAGTGCAATAAATTATAAATAAATATATATATATATATATATATATATATATATACTTTTTTTTCGATAAAATTCAAAATGTTAATATCTAAAGTTCAAAATATATTATTAACATGGTCCGCCCACCAAGTATAACGCTAGATTGTTTAGCTTCATCTAAACGCGCCTAAACCTACACATACACGTCTTAGACACTAAAAAGTTAAATAAGTAAAACATTTTCTATTGTAGTGAATCAGTCATTGTCAAGGTTATAACTTGAAATTTCACATTGTATTCTCAAGTTACTAAATTAAATTAAACTAAAATGTATCTAAACAATGTGTAACAAAAAGATGTAGTAATTCACTCAAACCACGCATCTACCAACATTTATAGAATCTAACAAGAACTTCTAAGTTCGCGACAGCAGCATGAATATTGAGTTTTGATGAATATAAGTTTCTGAAAAATTACAGCATTTGAACCCTATTCACATAACCCATCATCAGCCACCGTTTTACACTACATAGTCTTTGGACCTAGATGTCTGACAGTAGGGACTATAACAAAGGTCAAGGTCACGAGCCACAGATGTAACCGTAGGGTTGTCAAAAATATTTAAAAAATATAATTTTTAATTTGTGTATGTATTTTTTTTTCTGCCATTTCGACTTTAGTTCTCAAGCAGGCGATTCCTGGCACGATACACATACACACCATCAAATATTACAACAACATTTTGTTACAGATTGTATATGCAAAACTACGTACATACATACGTATTACATAATAAATAAACTAATACGCTTAACTACGCCATTAAAGTTGTAACTGATTATTTTATCGAAATTTATTAAAATACAAAAGAATTTAGTTTTTTATGTTATAGGTATTACGAGAATTGAATTAAAGAACGAGGTAATAAAGTTTTAGCTAAGATGTTGCTATTAGTTCCGCATACGATTATGGTTTAATATGGATGTTCAAGTTTAACATAACTATAAACTTGTTTTTATGGGTTCTATTAACAGTTAGTATAGTATATGCCAACAGAACAATCACTTATCGCTTTTATGTAGAATAGCGATATGTGACTGTTCTATTGGCGTAATCAGTTACATAAAAGAGTTACTGTTGGCTACGGGTCGGGCGTTAGCTTCAATAACCTACTACACTTCTAATTGTACCAAAGAAAACTATTCTGATTTTATCAGAGTTTGAGTACGATTGTGTATGACGAGAATGTGGTAGGCCTCGTTTAGATGATATCTACTTATCAAAGTTAATATATTTATATTTATATTTAATCATCCTAGCGACCCGTTCCGGCTTTGCAAGGGTGTAAGTTTAAATTAAATGCCCAATAATACTATCATATTTATATGGCTTTATAATATAAGAGACTAGCTGACCTGCCCTTCGTTGTCCGGGCAAAAATACCTACACACAAACGCTTTCACACTCACAGCCCGCACAAAGTTCAATGGCCTATATCGTGGGACCGTAAACATTCACATCACTCACACACAACTTCATGCCATATGTGTATAAAAGCCAAATGGGTATCTTAAAAAAAAACAGTCTAATTTAGATCCTTATTTTTATCTATAGGTTCAGAATATAGACGATCTTCTACGCATAATGTAGTACGTATAGTGAAGGATTACGCAGTTAGTATTAATGAATTTGTGACCTTTTGTCCTCCCGTAAATAATCTCACGATTTCTCTTAGGCTATTTATCCAAATTATACACAATAGAGAGCAAATTGTATCTCCATGAACTATGTAAGACGATTAAATAAATTATTTTGATAAATATTAATAATGAATGTCTCAAAAAGTCAAAGTGAAAGAATTTTGAGAATCCGGATCAGTGGTTTCAGAGTTTACCTTCTACATACAAATAACAAATATTAAACTCTTTGTAATATTAGTACAGATACGTATTTATTGTTAAATAAAACCCCAAAATTTGGGGGTGTGATAGAACGCCTGAAACAAGGTAGAAGTATTTCAATGAAATTTGAATATACATATCCAAAACCATAAAATTGAATAAAGGTTACTTTAAACTCCAACTTAAGCAGAAATGAACGAGGCATGGCTAGTACAAAAAAACAGGATGGGTCGTATAGACACACGATAGAAGTGAATCTTTTGTATAACAGGGAACACTGTAATAGTTAATCACAGTTTTTACCACCACCACTCTTCGTCACACAAACAGGTTGCAGATCCGAAATTCAAAGCATTCATAAAAAGTTTCTGGCAGTCTTCAAATCAAGAGTGAATATGTATCTTTTAAGCAGGCACGCTACATCTTCGGCCGCATCATCGCTTTTCATCAGGTGAGATAAAAGTCAAGTGCTTGCCTATCAATCATTAAAAAAAAGTTACAAAAGTCAATATAAAACATCGATATCGATGAGAGGGGGTAGACATTACGACATCACTACTTCACATGCGGTCTTCCCAGGCACGGCTAACAACTCATTAGTCGGTCTGCCGTCACTGCACTGCACCGGTCGGAGGTTAATTGTTTTAATTCGACGGCTCCAGACTTAAAATATTTTATTTTATTTCGAATATCCTACAGTTACTCAATCGGCTCTGATTTTGATTAAGATAGTTAAAATAATTGGGTAACGGAAGAACTTTGTTTATCTAAAGTTCCGGTTGACACTGCAGACGTTATAAACAGGCGTGACATTTACCATCGGGAAAATATCTTCATTATCTCTTTTCTTATCTATACTATAATATGATATAATAATATTATTATAAATAAATAGGTAAAGTTTGTTTGTTTGTTTGTATGTAAAAGGTAATCTCTAAAACTACTGATCCGATTCTAAAAAATATTTCACTTATAGATTTCTACGATATCCTTGAGTGTGATAGGCTATGTTTTGTTGGGATAAAAGTTAGTTTTCAGTTTGAATTCATAATATTCGTAAGACAAGTCAGAGAAAAATTTGCTAACTGGCCGCTCATCGGCGTAAACTGACTAAACAGTTAGACATAGGTGAATACAATGTATGGCAAAAATGTTGACCTTTGTGAGTTGTGACGTGAAATGGGTGTGTGTGGTGTTAATGTTTACGGCTCCACGACTCAAGTCATAGAACCCTTTTTGTGTGGGGCTGTAAGTGTGAAGCGTTTATGTGTATACTTTTAATTACCCAGGTGACGCCGGGCGGGAGGGCTAGTTAGCATTATAATACAAAAAAATTAATGTTTTACCACTTAAACTGATTTTGTACAATAGTTTAAGTTCTTTTGGTTCCGCACTTCGAAAAGAGAAAGGAACTCTTGCTAGAATTCCTTTGTCCGTCTATCTGTCTATCAAGGCTTTTTTATTTTAGGAACGTGAGGAGGCATCAAGTTGAAATTAATATGTAACACTAAGATCTATAATCCCTTTAAGCTGAATAAAAATGAGGCTTCTAAGTAAACGGAAGAAAATAATACGGCCATTTATGCGGCATAAATGGCTAATACTCACTTAACACGAAATCAAGTCCTATAGAGTACCTTCCGTTAACATGAATTTGGTAAGAAGTAAGGTTTCTTTTAATACGTAAAGGAAAAACTCGAATCTTAATAACATTTGTTTAAAATAAATCGAAAAAACGGTCACAATTCCCATGATAAACGGAACTCTACATACAAATTTGTAGAGAACCCTCGGTGCGAGAGTTAGACTCACACTTGTCGAATTTATTTAATCTTGTGACTGAACCTTATGTGGTGGTCCTCCATAATCGCATACATACCATGTACACACTTCCAGCTATCACCTTCCATACAAAACAACAGCAGGTGCTTGCACATGCCCAATAAAATTAATTCAACACAGTCGGATAATATTAGATCCTTTTATCTAAAATACAATCGATGCTACTTTGTGCAAATCTAAATCGTTTAGGACATTATTATATTTTTTTCCGTTTTATTATGTAAGATAGGTAAGTATTTGATCGCTCTCTCACCTAATGGAAAATGATGATGCGGCCGAAGATGTAGCAAGCTTACCTAGAAGATACCTGTTCACTCTAGACTTGAAGACTCCCGGATTATACCATTGGTAAAGTTTGTCCTCTTTCTGGAGGAAGAGTAGAGTTCACTCTACTCTTCCTCCAGAGAGAGGACAAATTTCTTCAGAATAGATTATAACAATTCTTCAAAATAGATTATATTCCAGAAATCATGTTATGAATAAGAAAAGCCAAAACTATTTCTGATCAGGCCTGACTGCATGACGTCAACGCATATTGGGAATGTTAGTAATATCATCCCTAACGTATCGGGTTCGATTCCCGGCAGGAGCACAATTTTCCTTCGCAAGAGTTATTGTGCTTCTGGTTCTGAAAGTAATTGTGTGTATGATATGTAAATGTTTCCGGCACCCATGATACAAGTTTTTGATTCTTTGAAGGTAGAGCGAGGCTGTGAATGATAATGCGTTTATTTTGTTATGATTTTAGGATCCATCCCAGAGGTGGCCGCACTTACATGATCGGAGCTTGAAACAAATTGAGAAACCGCCTCAGTGTGAAGTACTGCATGACATTAGTGCAAAATATATCTACCACATCTCTTATCTTATCTACACAATCGCAAAGGTACATAATTACCTACAATGCAACGATATAACCTACATAACGGCGGCTCTACAAAGCTTAACCACATAACGCAACTAACTCTGGTGTTAATTCGCTAAGGCCCGAGGTATGACAGTCTGCTGGACGCGATACTACAAAAGATACAGTCGGATGTGGCGGTAGGATAGTGTGGATACGCCACGTATTTTTGCTGACGGTACAAACTTGGCAAAGCTAAAGTTACTATTTTTTATAGTATAGCTCGGGTTTAACACAACAAAAAGTATTGTATCTTCTTTATACAGAGTGGTTTTTTGAGAAGGGTGGTTGTTAATAACAAAGTCGGTTTGTGTATATATACGTTTTTATTGTAAAAATGCAAGTACAGTTGTAAGAATGCAAGTACAGAATGCGGCGGCTTCTCGCTAGCGCGATCGGTTGCGGTCTACGGGTTGGTGCGGCGGCGCTCGGCTCCTGCGGCGGTCGCTCGTCCCGCCCGTCTCTCGCCTGCCCCTCTAACATCTTAGGTTCGCGCGCCAACATCCTCCCGGGCCTTGAAATATAGGTTTTCAATTGGGAATTATACACATTTTGTTGACGGCTCGTCTTATTATGCCCTTTGAAGTGCGTATGTCGGCAACTCTGCATATCCCATCTGTGCCAGGATACAGTTGACTGACACGGGCTAGTCGCCAATCCAACGGTGGAAGATTTTCTTCTTTTAATATGACCAGGTCACCGATCTGAAGTGCTCGCTGCTTAGTTTTCCATTTAGTCCGCTGCTGAAGCTCTGCCACGAACTCCCGGCGCCACCTCTCCCAGAAGTTTTGCCTTAGCTTCTCGATAAGCTGATAACGGTTGGGATGCTTCAAGCTGATTGGATGCGATGGTACTGATGTGAGAGCCCGTCCAATAAGAAAGTGCCCCGGAGTCAAGGGAGAAGGATCAGTTGGATCAGTTGACAAAGGTGTAAGTGGACGGGAATTCAATATTGCTTCAATTTGTGTGAACAGTGTGGCCAGTTCCTCAAATGTTAGGGAAGCATTGCCGGCTATACGCCGTAAGTGAAACTTGGCTGATTTAACACCAGCCTCCCATATACCTCCAAAATGAGGCGAGTATGCGGGACTAAATACAAATTTGAAGCCTTCATTGGTTGCAAAATTAATAATTGATTCGCGACTAGATCGGAGTATTTTACTTATTTCGTTGTTTGCTCCTTTAAAATTAGTAGCGTTATCACAAAAAATCGTTTGAGGGCGCCCTCTCCTGGAAACAAAGCGCCGCAAGGATAGAATAAAATCCGATGTACTTAACGAACTCACTAACTCTAAATGTACAGCTTTACTAAATAGACATACAAATAAACACAAATAACATTTTGAGATGCGATTGCCTTTCCCCTTGCGGCTAGAAATCATAAAGGGACCGGCAAAGTCAACGCCACACGAGTAGAACGGGAAATAAGAGTAAGTTCTTTCGGCAGGTAAGTTACCCATCAAAGGCTGCAATGTTTGCCCGCGAAACCGAATACAAATCATGCACTGCTTAGTCGTGCTACGTGCAAGATGCCGGCCACCAATTGGCCAGAATTTTTCTCTTATCGACGCTAATAGATGTTGAGGACCGGTATGAAACAAGCGCTCGTGTTCGTTTTTAAATAACAGCTTGGTAAAGTGATGTTTCGAATCCAAAACTAAAGGGTGTTTTTTGTCGTAGTCATAATCCGAGTTGGAAATTCGTCCGCCCACTCTTAATAATCCATCCAAGTCAATAAAGCAGTTCAATGACAGCAATCCAGATTTACGGTGTAAAGTGTTGTTGTTATTTAACAATTTTATTTCTTCCCGGAATGTTTCCAACTGACTGGCTTTGACTAATATTACTGACGCACTCTTTATTTCTTCCACATCTAAAGGTCCGGTTGTTTTTGAGCTTTTATTTTTGCAGTTTTTTATAAAACGCAATACGTAACTATATACTCTTTTCAGACGATTTAAGTTAGAATATTTATCAAACGGAACAAAGATGTCAGTATTGGTTGTTGCGACAAAAGTTGTTTTTTGTGTTTTGAGTTCAGGTAATGTATTAGGGGTGTAAGTGTGTGTTTGTTTAGGCCATTGAGACGGATCGTTTGCTAGAAACGTAGGCCCTTCCCACCACAAGGAAGAAGACTGAAGCTGCTTAGGATTTACACCTCGGGATGCCATGTCCGCCGGATTTTCATCAGTGGGAACGTGAAGAAACATGAAGCCATTAGTAAGTTCATTTATTTCGTTTACCCGATTACACACAAACACTTTAAGATCCCTTGGCGGCGTCCTTAACCATCCCAGCACTACAGTCGAATCAGTCCACAAATACTTATGATTGATGTCACATCGTAACGATTTTAAAACCTTCGAACTAAGACGAGCACCTAAAAGCGCACCACAAAGTTCCAACCGTGGTATAGTAGTTGGATTGAGAGGCGAAACTCTCGATTTAGCGCATAACAACCTGACTGTGATGCTATGATCAAGATTTACAGAGCGTAAATACAACGCGCAAGAATATGCCTTCAAGGATGCATCTACAAAGCAATGAAGTTCAATGCTGATGGGAGTTTCACATAGTGCTCGACGAGGTACCTGAATTTGGCACAAACTGGCGAACTCTCCTAGCAGGCCTGACCAATTCTTAGAAAATGTAACGGGAACCAAATCATCCCATTCAAGCTTGGTTGAAAATAACTCTTGCAAAAGAATTTTAGCTACTATAATACATGGACATAATAATCCTAGTGGATCGAAAACCTTGGATGTAGCAGATATAACAGATCTTTTTGTAATTATTAAAGATGGTTCCAGATCTGTAGAAAATTGCAACGAGTCAGATCTTGGGGACCAATTAAGGCCTAGCACGCTAGATTCTTTGTTGAAGTCCATTGGTTTTGACTCAATTTCCTTATCAAATACTTCGGGACAGTTTGTACGAAATTTCCTAAGCGGAAGGCATGCAGCGTTTAATACCTCTACAACATTATTATAAATGAATTTTAGGCCATTTACCGTATCGGAACCCGTATTTAAATCATCAGCATAGAAGTCGTTTTTGATGACTTGAGCAATAGATTTATCGTCACATTCATCAGCTAACTGTAGGAGACATCGAGCACTCAGAAACGATGCAGACGCCGTGCCGTACGTCAACGTATTAAGTTGAAGTACATCAATTTTCTTATGCCTTTCTTCACGCCACAGGATAAGCTGTAGGTGACGCTGCGACGGTGTGACTTCAATCTGGCGGTACATCTTCTCTATGTATCCTGTAATAATATATTTATGGATGCGAAAGCGAATTAATATCGACAATAAATCGTTTTGTACCACAGGACCGACCATTTGAATATCATTGAGTGATTTTCCCGAGCTGGTTTTAGACGAGGCGTTGAACACTACTCGTAGCTTCGTGGTTTCACTTTTTTCACGAATGACCGCATGATGCGGTAAATAATTTCCAAAAACTGGTCTGTCTATCTTTGTAAGATGCCCTAGACTAGCGTACTCATTAATAAAATTTTTGTAGCTTTCTTTTAATGCAGGGAATTTAATAAATTTTCTTTCGAGACTTTCTAGACATCCTTTGGCAATGTAATATGAATTACCAATCGCCTTCTCAGGTGCCTCCTTAAAAGGCATATGAACAGAAAATCTACCAGTTGGTAAGCGAGAAACATTTTCGACAAAATGATTTTCACAAAGTTGCTCTTCGGCTGAATATGTTTTTGTCTGTGGTAAGTCATCAATTTTCCAAAACTTTTCTAAAGAATCTTTAATCTCTTGAGAGAAGTTACAATTAACCTCTGGGATTGACTGACTTGTCATTAAAGGACCACCTACAAACCACCCGAGCTTAGACTCTTGTAGAATAGGTTTATTTGAACCTAGTTTTATAAGATTAGGGCAAACTATCTGCCAATAGACATCAGCGCCCAAAAGAATCGAAATTTCTGCCGGGGAAAAATATTGCGGGTCCGCGAGTTGAATATTGTGCGGCAATTTAAGATTATGTGTGTCTATGATCGAATTTGGTAAAAGACCAGTGATGCGTGGTACCACTAAACAATTAACATCAACTTCGAACGGCATCACTCTTGATTTAATTTTAATCTTACATTTCTGAGAAATTTTGCAACCCGCATTATTAATCCCGCATACATTTATCGAATTCGAGTCCTCACTAGACAATCCTAGCCTTTCTTTCAGACTTTCAGTCACGAAGGAAGACTGCGACCCAGTATCGAGTAGAGCGCGAGCAAGGTGAGTTTTATTATTCACTACTATTTTTACCACTGCTGTACATAACAGCACTTGACCGGTTGGTGACGACAATGGCAAGGAGATAGGCAGCGAAGAAGAAGTCGACGACTCTGGCTGTGCTTCGGGAGACGATGGGTAAGTTTTATGAATAAGTGTATTATGCTTTTTTCGACACGTAAGACACAAACCTTTAAGTTGACATTTATAGGAATTATGACCACGGCGAAAACAATTTTTACATAATTTTAATTTAGAAATTTCATCTAACCGCTCACCCACATTCATTTTCATAAACTTAGGACATTCGTGTAATGAATGGCCTTCATTACACAAAACACAACTATTATTATTACCCTTTTTATCATGAGATACGACAAAGCTTTTTGATTGAACAAAGCTTTTTGATTGAACACTAGGCTTTGGTTTATTGTCAACTAATTTATCAAACCGGTTATTGCTATAAGCTGTTTCGAGCACGTCAGCACGACTACGCAGGAAGGAATAAAACTCATTCAATGAAGGTAAGTCACTTAGGTTACATTTATGTTCTTCCCACTTTCTATTCGTGTGTATATCTAATTTGCCTGATACCATAAAAATTATTAAGGCATCCCACTTGGTGGTTGGTTGGCCGAGCGATTCGAGCGCACGTAAATGCTTTGAAACATGGTCAACAACAAAGCGCAACGCTTTAAAGGATTCCCTTTGCAAAACCTCGATGTTAAAAATTGCTTTCAGATGATTGTTAATCAGGATATTTTTATTATCATATCTCTGGCATAATAGATCCCAAGCTAATTGGTAATTTTTCGCACTAAATTCGATTGATTTTATCACCACAGCTGCACTCCCTTCAAGTGAGGAACGCAAATAATGAAACTTATTGATAGGTGGAATCCCTTCGTTGCTGTTTATAACTGATTCAAAAGTGTCCTTAAACTCTAACCATTGTAGGTAATCACCATTGTAAGTTGGTAGTTTAATTGTAGGAAGCTTAATTGTACTAGCCGAATGGGAATGGCAACTGCTAACAGAAGTATGCTCACAGAAATCCCCGGGGTTCTTTTCCCCTTTAGATGTATCTTGGCGGTTATCTAAAATTATATGACAGTTGGATACCAAACCTAAAAATTGATTTTCGAACGCATCTCTTTCTTTTATTTGCTCTTCGGAATCGTTATGCAATAAATCTAATTTATCTTGAACTGTTTCATACTCATTTAATAATAATTCACATTTTTGCAATTTTAATTCTATTTCTTTATACTTTGCAGAAGAGATATCGCTCAAATTTTGTATATTAGTAACATAATCAGAAAATTTAGTTAACCGCCCCTTAATAATTCCTCTTTGTTTGATTAAGTTCGCCAGTTCCATCCTTTTATCCTTTTCCTGCTCGGCAAGAGCGGTTTTTGCTTCAGACTGACTCATATAGAAAAAATAAAATCACTTAAGATTTCGGTAGCAAACAACGTAATAAGCAATAATGCACTCAAACCTGTTCAGGGAGCTGAAAAGCTCCTGATCCAGTCACGTTCGTCCGAAGTTAGGCCTAGACTAGTTGGGCCCACCGAGCGCACAGCTGGAGCCAGCAAACCGGCACAGCTGCAGCCGCGGACAGGTACCGCGCGAGCAAACAACACTGGGGCAGTTGAATCGGCCGCCAACGTTTGTTTTGCGCCCCCAGGCTGGAATTAGTCGGCAAATCTGGTGTGAATTTACGTCGTACTGCTGTTTTTTTTTTTTTTTTTTTTATAAAGCAGGTAGATAGGTTGTTCTTTAAATTACGATGAATATCTTTTTATTAAAGAAATAAAAGTGATAGTTATGATGTGAAGCGAGTAGCTAAGTGTTATTTGAACCGATATTTAGAAATATTTTAGCAAAAACAGAAAAAGCTGGACAGATTTTTGAAAATTTAGAAATAAATTTGTAGGTAGAATATGAAGAAGAAGCCGCTGTTAGACTTTTTGGTCTCACTTTAAGCTAGATTAGGTGTAATACCTAACGCTTGAGATGCCAGTCAGCTGTAACACACACTGCTATGCGATTGAATGATTCAGAAGGAAAGATTCGAGTGTTAGGAATAAGGAATGGGCTTACTTTCTTTCTCCTTTGGACTAGACCTCTGGTTGCGACGATTGTTGTCTCCACAGGCTCCACAGGCACCACTTCTTATTGTTTCACGGTCGCCACTTGTTAATAACAAAGTCGGTTTGTGTATATATACGTTTTTATTGTAAAAATGCAAGTACAGTTGTAAGAATGCAAGTACAGAATGCGGCGGCTTCTCGCTAGCGCGATCGGTTGCGGTCTACGGGTTGGTGCGGCGGCGCTCGGCTCCTGCGGCGGTCGCTCGTCCCGCCCGTCTCTCGCCTGCCCCTCTAACATCTTAGGTTCGCGCGCCAACAGTGGTAATGGCCAAGTCCGAAACCACATGAACTAGTCCTATGCCCTCGATGTTTTCGATTAATCTTTTCAAAGAAATTTATAATTAAATAATTTTTGATGTTTTTTTTTGTGTGTGTTATAAGCTTAGACCACGTGCAGCTGAGATTGTTATAGGTGGCTATGTTATTTGTAGTGATATTCTTTAAGCTTATATATCTGGACTAACTACCCCAGGTGTGCAGTAACACACCAGTGTCATTCTTTTTTACAGTCATTGTGACAGATATCGTAAGAAAATAAAAATTAAATGTACCGCCATTTCCTCTCAACAAAGTAATCGACATGTGATCTAATAATATATATTATTCAGTGTTTGTTTGTTTTACTTGGGTGGATCAGCACTTTGTTTGTCCGTCCGTCTGTCAGAGGCATCTAGCGTCTAAACCATACAAGCAATAACTTTATATAACTTCATATAAAGCTATGGCCCAAAGCCAGAAAAACCAATTATATAATTATGAAAATGTTAATGGGGCACCCATACACATAAGCAGGGAGAAAATTTTTTTTTTTTTTTTATCAACCCTTTTGGGTATCATTGATAAGAGTTCTGCAAGTAAAGTACGAAGGCGATTTAAAAAAAAATATGTTGGAAAATAATAATTTGGTAGACTACCATAGACACTGTTTTTAGACCTATTTTGTCCTGGATTCTATCTCAAAAACGGCTTCACATTTAAAACTGAACTTACGTTTAGTATCTGTTATATCCTGTTCTAGAACAACAAATACAGAAATCAAATAATTGTTATTTTAAAAAAAGTATAATTATAAGAAATAATAAGTAATTAAACTTAAAAGTTTTTTTATTAGGCAAAATCTGGGCACAAGATCTTAATTCGGCGCGAACGACTAGTTTATAATAATTAGACAGGATTACGCCTAATCAACATTGGTATAGTACTAGGAAAACATAAACATGAACAAGGTTACAAAAATTTAGTCTTTATGTTTAAATGATTGTAATAAAGTACTAGGCAACCATAAACGCAAAGGAGGTAAAATAATTAGTTTACGCGGCTAAGCAACGCATATATCGGATACAGCTAGTATTTCATAAGGCGTGTCCACACTAACATGCCCGTAGAGCGACGTGCATGCGACGGGCTATAATAGTCTTGATATTTTCTTTATCTGCACAGTTCCCACTCCCCGTATAGTATTACCTGTTTGCGGATTATTCGCAGTATTAATGTTTGCTTGTTTCTTGAGTTTTCTAAGCTGGTGCATACGAACTTCGAGCTTTTGGATTGTCGCTTAAGTTAGGGAAATAAGCATCGCTGTAACTTGATTGAGTAGTTTTGTCTAGAAACCCAGCGGTATTCATTCTGTTATTTCTATAAGAGTTCAGTATACGTTTTTTTTAATACCCCGACGCTCTATTTGGATTATCTGATCGCTCTCTCGGTCAAGTCACCTTTCAAACAAAAACAAACCAAATCGAAATCGGTCCAACTGTTTGAAGACTACGATGCCACATATACAGACACAGATTACTGTTCAATTTATAACATATTTTTTTTGCGCCTGCGATTAAAAATTCGTTCGTTTCCTTAAAAACAAGGCCGTATTATTAAGCATACACCGTCTGTTTGTCAGTCTGTCTTAACGTTTGAAGAACTTTATCGTTTGAACTGTAATAACAAGCTAGCTGAATTTGTCATACAATATTTTTGATAAAGCCTTGTATACATGTAAAAAAATTCATATTTTAAAAACTTTAATCGACCCCATAAAATAACATTGAGTTTAGTTAAGTAATAGTATAAAATTAGATACATATAGCAATTTGCTTATTATTGACCCTTTTCAATTATAAATATATTTACGCAGTCAATCTGGATATTATTAGTACTTTCATGACACGAACTTGGTGTTTTGGGTACGCCTCTGCCTTTTACGCAGGAAGTATTGGGTACGATTGCCGCGGGCGGAACACAAGTTTTATCCTCAAGGTAAATTTGTGTTCTGGCTATGGGTGTGATTGTGTATGTGATAGGAATATTTCAGGGACCCATTACACAAGTCCTCGAACCTAGGATTGTGATTGTGCAAGTGTTAAAAAAATTACGCCTTTCACGAAATTACGTGTTTAATAACTAAACAGTAAGATTTTTTTAGACAAGCAGGACACAAGTTTTTTTTATTTTTTGCGAGGCTGCGATTGTGAAAGTGTTAACGTTCAACTATAAACATTGCAAATTGAACTTGACTGTGAATATATCAGCTATTTTACTGTGTTAAAGTACAGTCAGTAAAAGTGGCTAAACATGTTCTAATTTTAAATATAGCTAACATCTAAAAATCTAATAATAATATAAATGATATTAAGGGCTGATCATGGCACAGCGCATTTTATAAAAAAATAATTATGCTCTCATTTAAATATTGTGAATCTAAAAATAAAAAATATAAAAAATGAAAATATAAAAAACCAAGTACTTTTGTTGCTGACTGTACTGTGTACTCACTTTACTGTGTACTGATGAACTCGAGACTTAGGCCTAGAGAGGTAATCAGAAATGTTTCATTAAATTAAATATCAATAATTATTAGTTACCTTAAGTAGTTGTGTATACACACCTTTAGGTTCTACTTTGTCTGTACGCACACTTAGCCATATCTACACATCGCGTAGATATGGCTAAGTGTGCGATTTCATTTGCGCCTTTTATACAATTTTCAACTGTTACTAGTTTTGCTTTGTTTTGTTGGTATTAAAATATTAACGTTCTTCTTTTGTTTGCATTGTTTTACGTCTCTTAACATCTACTACAGATTAGTACAAGTACAGAAGTTTATCTCCGCAAAAGTATTTAGATTAATAGCGACTCTTGCAATGTCACAATTAAGTTGAATTTAGCTCAGATGGCGTTGCCAAAAATGTTTTGTTAATATTGCGTTGAATTATAATTTTATTTGACATTTTATGTAAGATCTAATATATAAAATTCTCGTGTCACAGTTTTCGTTGCTATACTCTTCCGAAACGGCTTGACCGATTTTGATTAAATTTTTTGTGCTTATCCGGTATCTATGAGAATCGGCCAACATCTATTTTTCATCATCATCATCATCATCACTTTTCATCATTATCAACGCGGGTGAAACCGCGGGGCGCAGCTAGTAACTTATAAATATCACATATATCCATAGTTATTAAATTACATATATATTCTTTTTTCCTGATTGATGCATGCCTAATTCATTTCCTCCGCTGGATGACTGGCAGAGACTAATTTTAGCATTAAGTCCTCTTTTATACAATGTTATTGTACAACTAAACTTTCAATTAATTAAATCCAATTATAAAAAACGAATATTACAGTATTTAATTGATGACAGATACTAATCCCACTTTAAGAGAGAGGCGTCTGCAAAGAGCAATACAGGAAAGTCTGACCACATTCAAACGAGTTATTTCATTGCTTATTTCCCACGCCCATTATGTGTAATATCTATCTATTCTACTAAATTAATATTCATGACTTAATAAGTATTTCTTTCTTATGCTAAAACCAATCTACATACTAAACTTCATTATGAAGAATTGATTCGTCGTGAACGACTAATTACAAAACATCTTTGAAATTTAATGAACGAAATGTAAATTGCGTTGGGTGAAGTTAGGAGGTATTAAATGACTTGATTTCGATCTTTACTTATAAGCTATAACTTTAAATTGGATAATTAATGGTTGATTTTGAAATTTAGAACATGGCATGGTCGTGAGAAAAAATTATTCTTAATTTGAAAGAAATTCAGTGAATATTATGTCCTACGAATAATTTCGTAGTTTATTTTATATCATGTACAAAGCACGCCGTGATATTACAGAACCACTTGTCAAACTTATTTCAAATACTTACCGTGAATAAACCGAAGATATAAGCGTGGAAGCCTAAGGGCTCCTTTAATTACGTGAGGTGATTTTAGCGATTTTTCGGCCTCTTGGTGAGATGTCGTGAGATTTTGCTCGACTCCCTCACCCTTCCCTTATATCATGTAAGATTTTTCAAAATGCGTATATTAAATGTAAAAAATAATTCAATCTGCGCTTGATTGCGTTGAATTTATTTGACACACATTTTGTTTAATTATTTTTATTTAAGACTAACCCCTACTAAGAAACTATATGCCTTAGCCATATTTCAGTAGTTTTTTTTCCTTAACTAAACCCAGTATAACTCTGCAGTTTGGTCACAATTTAACTCTGCTTTGCTGAGATTCCACTTCTCCTATTGAGATTGGGTAAGGTTAGTCTCCACCCTCTCCCCCTTAAATGCGTCGTAAATCACGTAATTAATGGACGCCCCCTAAGCAAATAGGTAATTCTAACTTGACAAAAAGCTTTACATACCTAAAGTAAGATTGGTTAAAGTACAGAAGCGATGTATCACAAATAATATAAAAAAAATATTTTTAGTTAGTGTCATGGCTCTGACAGAAAAAAGAAAGGGGGACAGCCGTACATAAAAGTAAATAGAAGAACCGCAAACATTGCGCATGTATATCTTAAGTTTATTTTTTAAAGCGAAAAAAATAAAAACGAAACAGTTATTTACTGACATAATTCTGATGTTCATAATACATTAACCCAAAAGCTTCTGAACTAGTGTCTAGCACAGTATTTCAGGTTCCAATGGTGCTAATTCTGTTGAGCACCGAACTAAACTAAACTAAAAATAAACTAATTTTAGTCAAAGAATACCTAAACGCTATTCTAATTTTACGTTGAACTTAATTTAAAAGTTTAAATGACAGGACTAAAACTAATTTTAGGCTAGTTTAGTCTAATTCTGGATAACAGAATCGGCACCATTGGCTTCTTCCACTAATATCTTTGCGAATTATGACTTACGCTCTAATAAATACAATAAAGTTGGCGAGTTTGGTGGGTCACAGTTAGTTCCTAAATAATAGTTAATTTACTTCAAATTGATATTGACAATGTTTTTTTAGTAATCCGGTTTTAAAAACAAATGAACTACGGGCAAAAAGTGCAGAAAAATGCTTTGTTATAGAAAAGGGGGCAAGCTTCGTATGATATGCCGAAACATTCTTCACCGATTAAATGTTTCATCGACTGCAAGATAAGTCAAAAGTCGCTTGAACGAAAAAATAACTTCGCAATCGCTCTTCGTCGATAGTTGATTTTATGAAAGTAGTAGTAATATATAGTTACATGTACTGCACTTGGTAAATTTAAATAGAATTTTTATATGATACTTTATAAATACAAATTAGGGATTTGTAAAAAAACATTTTACCGGTCATGAGCCGGTTTTTTATCGGATACATTTCTGAGAGTGTGCTAAGGAACTGTACGATCTAGTTCCCCCATCCCCGTTCTATCATCGGACAAGCAGACAAACTGCTAAGCGACACCGCTATATGGTGGACATTCCACAAATGCGCACTAAGCGTTTTGCTTCCACATTCATTGTGCGAACCGCAAAGGAATGGAACTCCTTACCCGAGTCGGTGTTTCCTGATGAGTACAATATGGGAGTCTTCAAGTCACGACTGAATAGGTATCTTCTAGACAAGCTTGCTCCATCGTCGACCACATCGTCGCTTACAATCAGGTGAGATAGTGGTCAAAAGTTTTCCTATCTTGAATAAAAATAAAAAATAAAAAAAAAATGAGCACTACCATATCCAAATATCCTCGATACACCCAAGTTAACTTGAAGAAAATGCTTTCCAGCTTTAAGTTCGTCTATTTACCTACAAAATTGTTTGTGCAATAAACAATTTTCTACCAATCTATGTATGTACGAAAGATTATTTATCGAATGGAACATTTCATCGAAAACTTGCAGCAAAGTGGATTCAAACAAATTTCATATTCAAATTCGAACCATAAACTAAAATTTCGATTGTTAATTTACTGGAATTAATAGGTTCGTGCTATAATCTACTTAATCTAACAAAACAAATAATTGCATTTCTCCAAGATAACTTTTAATTAATTAGTTATGTATTATTCAATTCATTATACAGACAATTTAACATTTATTTTAACGTATTTTTTTAACATATTCGATTACAGCGAAGTGTATCTAGTTCATTAGATATAGTTTTAATTAGGAGTCGTGCTGTGACGCTGATTGAAAAATCTCGCTGTTTGAAAAGCCTTAATATATTGTTTGTTTTAAAAATGTATGGTTATGTTACGTTTTTGTATCCGGTGTATTTGTTATTGTCGGATTGTTGTATAATTGGGAGATAAAGGGTGTGGAGATATGTGATATGTGTGGGTAATAATTATAACTTCTTATTGCGTAAAGATGGCGTAGAGATATTTTTTTTGCATTTTTTTATACTGTTGAGAGAAAAGACAGGAAAATAACGAACTGATAAACATTAATTCCGTTCATTTTGGAGATCTTTGGGGGAGGCCTATATCCAGCAGTGGACTTCTTGCGGCTGAGATGATGATGATGAAACATTAATTTATGGTTGTCACACCTCCAGTTCACTCGAAGCAATTCGCTTCTACGTTTACCATCCGTATAACGGAGAAGCGGAACTCATTGCCTGCGTCTTTGTTCCCCGTCGTTGTCTTCAAGTCTAGAGTTAATAGGTATTTTCTAGGCAAGCATACGTATTGTTACATCTTCGGCTGCATCTTCACTTTCCATCAGGTGAGATAGTGGTCAAATGCTTGCCTATCTAGCATTGTTTGCTTGGTGGTAATCGTCATATTTCGTTTAACATCTACTCATTAATATGTGAAAGTGCTTCATACATTTGAACTCCAAATTATAAGGTACTAACAGTTTTTCTTACCTTCATTTGTTTATCTGACTTTAATTGGTTTATACTTGTTTTTACGAATATTTATTTGTTTTTAATTAACTTTTTTTTAGTAGGGGTAACAATATTATTACTACTACCTCAGTTGTAGTACGAAAGTACTAAAATATTATGCACACACAAAATCAGAAACGCAAATATCCTATGGAAGAAAACGTGTGCTTTTGCCAAGACTCGAACCTAGGTACCTCGGCGTAGAAAGTAAAGATTTGCACACTGCGCCAATGAGGGCATCCTTATTAAAATCAAGACCAATTCGCAATAAAATAAAAAACCTTATACCCTTTCACACTCACAGCCCCACGCTAAGTTTGATGACTTGTGTTTCGTGTGCCGGAAACATTCACATCACACCCAGAACCAGAAACACAAATTTCCTGATAACCGTTGTTTAAAAGGCGAATGCGCAACTTATCCAACAAGCAGTCAAAAGGCATTGTCTTTAATGTAGCTTTATAAGTAAGAGGTTCGAAGACTACTAAAAATATAGCATCCAAGAAACAAAGCTACCGTTTTTATCAATGATTCCCAGTACTCATGCATCATACAACAATGTATCCTAATGTACCTGCATGGACGAACGGCAGGTGTATTCTCTGATTCCAAGCAGATAATTTACCTAACTGGTTTCATGGTTCACTTTACTTCACCATCTTCACCAATAACGACACTTTCAAATACTGCAATATACATTGGAATGTGTAGAGAAGAAATTCTAGAGTAATCGATGTAAAACATGCAGTGGTTGCTGAAAAATTGGTAAGGGATAAATGTAAAATTTTTATGTTTATAAATAACGATCCAGTGGCATCCGCTTGATAAAGTGTTTGTGAAATTTTAATTATGATGACTTTAGTTTTAAAGAAAGGGCAGGTTTTCAGAGCGGTCTCTCGCTAGAAACTATTATCGTGTTTTGTCATTGAGATAAGTGTGATGGCTTCCTTATTGTTAGCTTGAACAGATTGCAATTATGCTTGATCTGGGATGATACCCTCTATTCGTGGGAATTTGCGGAACTGGTAGATGATTAGAAGTAATTTGGAAGCAATCGATTATTAACCGACTTAAAAAAAGAGGAGTTTCAGTGTTCGACTGTATGTATTTTTTTGTTTTTTTTATTTATATTCACCGATTTCTCCCCCATTCGTGGACCGATTCTCAAAATATTTTTTGTTTGGTAGATTATACTTCAGAGGTGGTCCCATATAAATTTTATCGAAATCGATCAAGCTAAAGCCATAATATAAGCGGTGGAGTAGGGTTTTTTGATGGTTATTATAGTTTACATTATTTAAGTAATAAATAGTAATATTACTTGGCAGTAGACTCAAAAGCTTGTCTCGAAGCTTGCCAGCCTTAAACAATGAGGTAAATTTCATTAAGCACAGTACATTGTCGATGGTCGGGCTTGTTGTTAATAAATAAGGTATTATCTGTAATAATAAGTTGACTCGATTGAGCGGAACAATACTTCGGGATACGTGTGGGAGGCGGATTGCATCTGACTACTCAGGGAAGCGTATGGAGCTGTTGAAACCGTCTTGTTAAAATTATTTATCGAATAATTATTGCAATCTGTAGGTACTACAGGGGTAGCGTATAACTGAGTACCTGCGACAGTGTAACGATGAGGCAGGGATGTGTTCGGTAGTGGAGCAGAGTTTTTTTTTTTATTTTATTTGTTACAGGCTAGTGTTTGACCACTATCTCACCTGATGGTAAGTGACAATGTGATCGAAGCTGGTAAACACACTAGATCTGGAATACGCAGGCTCTCAAGGATAACTGCCGGAACACCGTATTTGGCTTGGCGGCAGACTTTCAACTTGATGGTGGTAAGCTACTTTGGTAGCAAGCCAGGCGAGCAACTCACAAAATGCTCTACCACCTCTCAAATGTCACCTGATTAGCACCACCCGGGGACCACGTGTAGGGATTCAGACTTAAGGGGTATCCTCCTACGGACGTGGGTGACTCAGCCCCACTTGGGGGCTTGTTCTGATGTCATGCGAATTGTCCGCAGCGCGTTACATTGCAATGTATTTATGTATGTATGGAATGAAAAATGATTAATTACACAGATAAGTACTTATACTTTTCAAAATAAAATTAAAACAAAACGTAATAGAAATTTCTTATATCCTATAAACTGCCATAAATAATTTGTTCATATTTGGTTAACTACTTTTTTTTACTTGTGAGCTAAAAATTAAGAATAATTGTGAAATTTGTAAATTGTACTTTTTCTGGTTCTACGCCTCTGATATAAATTATAGTGCCAATTTTTTTTTTTAACTAAAGCATAATAAAATCATGACCAGATATTTATGCTGACACTAAATTACAAAAAAAATACAGTTGTTGTTATGTACTAAATTATTGAATTACTTGAAAAAAATTTTTGAAACGCTTTCTTACACACTGCCCCAAATAAAGTTCAAAGACTCGTATCGAGGATGCTGAAATCATTTTAATTTATAAATTAAAAGTAAGGTTTTATCATCACCTTATATTCCAAGTCAGTCTCCAGCCCGTCTGATTTAATTGTGGCCAGCGTTAATTGGCCATTGTCCAGCATATTGCTCTGCCCCGGCTGCCCTACACTTAACTACGGCCCTTTGTTTCTACCCGTAGCCTTTTGTCAGGTTATGGTAGTCGCCATTATATTATGACGATTTAATTTTGGCTGGAATGTATGAAGATAAGAATATAATAACGTAACCACCTGGCCGTAGGTTGAACATTAATATATCACCTTTTCGTAAGTGACGATATATTTAAAAGTGGTAAGATAAGTAACATTAATACCTTCAATGGGACAAGCTGGGGCTGAGTCACCCACGTCCGTAGGAGGATACCCCTTAAGTCTGACTCCCTACACGTGGTCCCCGGGTGGTGCTAATCAGGTGACATTTGAGAGGTGGTAGAGCATTTTGTGAGTTGCTCGCCTGGCTTGCTACCAAAGTAGCTTACCTCCATCAAGTTGAAAGTCTGCCGCCAAGCCAAATACGGTGTTCCGGCAGTTATCATTGAGAGCCTGCGTATTCCAGGTCTAGTGTGTTTACCAGCTTCGATCACATCGTCACTTACCATCAGGTGAGATAGTGGTCATTATGCTAGTGTTCGATTATTTACACATTATCTATACATTATATACATCTCAAATAATCTGTACATTTTTAATGTATCATTGTGAAATCTAATATATAAAAATATCGTGTCACGGTGTTTGTCGAACTCCTCCGAAACGGTTTGACTGAATTTAATGTTTTTTTTGGTATATTTGGTAGGTATGAGAATGAGTCGTATAGTATTATTCACCTTGCTATCCCCCACTGTCAATTTTTTTAAGGTGATTTTAGTTGATCGAGCGAAGCGAGATCTCTAAGTTGACTATTTTTTACTTTTTTTAAACGACCCGATCACTATAATACTACGGGCCAATTGCTTATATTTCCTAAAACTATATACAACAAAGACCTGAATTACCTACAAGTCATCGAGCTTATAGGTAACTCAAGTGCTCAAGCCCACTACCAGTGGGTAGCGTTCCCATCTCATTGATGGCATTGCCTCTCTGAATTGCAATGCTAATCCGTTGAGCCAAATAAGTACCAGCACTTTGATCACGCGTGGCCTCAACCTGGCGCTCCGATAGATTTTTGAAAATGAATGAGCTCCCGGTCCCCACGGGCTCAGTGTCTCAACCAAGTCTCAACATAAAACGGCACAAATATGTAACCACTGCCGAGGTTCGGGAGCAAAAGCTGTATATATAACAAGTGCGAATAAAACATCAAAGGCACACCTCAATTGTTGAAAGTAAGTCCTATTCTCGACTTAGAAATATTGTTGATACTAGAATATACGTAAAGGTCTGTGGCTATAAAAACAACGACTGATTATTATGGAAAATTCGACGATAAAGAGACTTCTATTTGATAGACAGGAACGTACTAAGGACAACCTCTCCTTAAATTAATTAAAATATTTTTTAAGTTGTTTTTCGTTGCTCATAACTGGAGTGACAAAAATTTTTTTTTTTTCATATTTGTGTTAAGCTAATTTCACTCTCATAACATATATATTAGAAAGCAACTTCCTCTCAGTGTATTTCTTACTTCTTTTACGCCGAACCGCTGCTGTACGGATATTGATGAAATTTGGTAGGCATTTAGTACCTATCATGAATAAAAACGCTACAAACACGGGGAATTTGGGTACATAGTATTTTATAAAAACGAATGTTGTACATTTATTCTGTTTTCCATATTTAATAAGACACTTAGCACTATAGAAATTTCCGGAGAGGTTTGAATGTATAGGCTTAATTTTTATTACAATAACGTAGGCAAATCTACAATGTGTTGTTAAGTTTTAAAATAAAAGGAGTCTAAACATAAATTTTTGCTTAAAATTTTTTTTTTTAGTTAAATAATACATGAGAAAATTCTACAATGCTGTTTTCCTATAATGTTCCTGTTTCCTATAAAGTCATGTGTTTAAATCAAACAATCATGTGTTTAAATCGAACCAGATTCGAATGTTTATCAGTCACGCGATCTTCTTCGGTGTTTTCTGGATCCTTGGATCTTTCCCTGCATGATTAATTGGAGGAGTAATTTTACTAGAAAGCGTAATTTCACTTATTTTCGCACTCCAAGTTCAGAAGACCTGTAATCACATCCTTAATACGCCCACAGACAATGTCGCATTCAGATTTCATTTGCAAACACAATACCTATTATAAACCTAGATACATAGTATTTACATAACTTGTGATTTTGCAACAATGTCCTAACGTGAGCCTGCACTTACCATTATGCTGTTACGATGGAATTGAAGAGTACATGAACGAGTTATTTGTAGGGGATCGGATAACAGTTGCAGTGGACGTGAGTCTGAGTGGAGACCACATCTCGGCAAGTGTAGCAAAGAAAGCCAGTCGACCAGGTGAAGCAGAAAAAAAATTGGGACAACTATGTGTGAACTCACTGCCCGCTTCCTTGTTCCCCGAACAGTATAATCTGGGAGTCTTCAAGTCTAGAGTGAATAGGTACCTTCTAGGTAAGCATGCTTCATCTTCGGCCGCATCGTCACTTTCCATCAGGTGAGATAGCGGCCAAGTGCTTACCTATCTATCATTAAAAAAAAAAACTAGACTACTAAACTTCTTAGGAAAATATTATTTTCTAGTCAAAATTATTATAGTTCTTTTTACAAAAATAAGCTAGTTATTACCAAATAAATTCGTGTGATTGTTACTAATTAAAACAGGCCTCACCTCGCTAGTTGACAGAGTTTTCTCTCTTTGGGCACGTGGTCCGCGAGAAGTACTTCATTTTCCAATTATAAAACATGTTTTTTATAGTTATACCTAATACCGTTCAATAACGGTAATTAAATAACCAACCAAATTTAAAAAGTTAGAGACATTTCGAGAAGAACCTGGCAAAAAACTCGGCGGCTCTTTTTTTTTTCTGACAAGCATTCATCACCTTACATTATGTAGTTATATACAAAATCAAAATCAGAATCGTTTATTCACATGGGCCCCAAAGAGGCACTCATGAAAGTTAATTATCTCTTGCAAGATTCGCAAAATTTCAGCCATTTCGAGAAGAACCTGGGAAGAAACTCGGCGGCACATTTTTTTTTTTCATATTTTTTAAAACATTCTTAATCTCTAATACATAATTGTACCTATGTGTTAATATGGTAGGCACTAGAAAGAGCTTGTGCAGTTTGCCTCTATGCATCCTTGTCATTAATATAGTTGATCGTTTATAGTAAGCTTTCTTAATTAATGCCCGTTTTATTACCGATTTGAACTTTCCCAGTGGTAATTCAGTTACGATATTAGGAATTCTATTGTAAAATCTAACCCTACATATTATGTGGTTGCCAAAAAGCGTTTGTGCCGTTTTCCCATTCATCCTTGTTACTAATGTTATCATTATAATAGTATTCCTGCGTATTCCAGGTCTAGTGTGTTTACCAGCTTCGATCACATCGTCACTTACCATCAGGTGAGATAGTGGTCAAACACTAGCCTGTCACAAATAAATAAAAAAAAAAAAAAAAAAAAATAGACTTTCTATTTTACTACTGATTTAAAGTTTCCCAGAGGTATTTCAGTTACAATTGAATTGTAAAATCAAACACTGTTTTCCATATAAGATTCGCTATGATTAATGTAAATGCACACACCAATATTTTATGCTTATATATAACAACCGTTCCTTTTGAAGATCTTTGGGGAAGGCCTACATCCAGCAGTGGACTTCTTGCGGCTGAGATAATGATGATGATGATGATATCTTGTATTAATATTATGTGAAATAAACCTTATCCTCACGATGTTAGTAGCAATTATTGCCCCAATTGTCAACCCATCACAGCGAGGATCCGTTAGCTACGATCAATACCAACAGCTTTCCACCAAAGGAAAAACCCTTTCCACCTATCAATCTACTGTAAAAAACAACGAAGATCGTTCCACAACAAGAAAACTCGAGTCGGGACCGCATTCTAACCCCGACACGGAACTGCAACGGTGAACCAGCCTACCAGTACGACAATGGCATCTAGCTTCGTATAAAAATATCAAGTGGCTTCACTTGGCCTTATATGCAGTACAATGGTCGACGTGCTTTGCGGGACAGCGGGCAAACTACGTAACGACTCTAGTTTCGCGAAATAAACTTGGTGCAATCAAACAAACAAACGCATTTACACTCACAGCTCACGAGCTGTGTGAGCGGTACACGTAGGTACCGTGGGCGCTGCAAATGTTTACATCAGACCCGTAACTAGAAGCAAATATATGTCCCTTGGAAAGGAAAATTGTGCTCCTCTCGGGAATTGAACTCAGGCGCAGAAGGCGACCTGTCCACTGCGCCAACTTGGTCTAGCAATCTTGATAGATATAAAGATTATGGGCTCTTTTAAGATATGCTCAGAAGGCATAGGAGTGAACACATGAACACATTGAATTGCTTCATTGCATCTTATATGATTATGCAGCAGCTAGCTTGACGAGAATTGTGGGACATTGGATTAATAAACATTTATTCAATGTACTCACGTCGTTCGCACAGCTCGTGAATGCCAAACGAATAAAAATTGGTAATAAGAGAATTGATCTTACACCCGGCGGCCCATTCTCATTACCGGGGAAGGCTAGGAAAAAATTTCAACGTCCCCGGTATCCCTGCAACGGTAAAATTTTCAATATTATAGGTGACCCCAGCGCTGGCTTGCACAATAGCACAGATCATGCTCATTAGTCACCGAGCAGCCTGCAGCCCCGGTACTAACATTTAATAGGATAAATGGCATATATACCAAGTATCATTATCTCCGATTTCAAAGGCACTTCTACTATCTACTTTCGAAAATATTACTTATTTGTATAATAAATAATTAAACCGAAGCAAAGTTAAAAAAAATCGACTTCGACGCTTTATGTTCGGAACTTTGATCAGATTTAATGTATTAAACACGCATTATTGACGATAACTCAAAAACTAATCAGATCTTGATCAAATTTAAATGGGACAAATTGGAAAGCTACATCATTCAAACTAAAAAAAAATTTGTATTCGGTTCACGTGAAAAGAAGTTAACACACATAAAAAAAAACTGTCGACTTGAGTACCTCCACCTTTTTTGTGAATTCAGTAAAAAAGAAACAAAAAGATATTAATTAAAGGACACGTCAAGTTTGGCTTCACTAGTCAAAGTAAAAAAAATCTACGATGTAAAAAAAAATACTTAGTCTTGCCAAGCAATCTAAATTAACAGCTTTCAAAAAACATACAGTGGAGTCGGTCGAACCTCCTTTTTTCTCGGTTGTTAAATAAATAATAACTACAAAAATGTGAAAATGGTTTATAAATAAATAATCACAACAAAAGAAGTTATGAGGTAAAACATTAAAAAAAATACAGTCGAACTGAGAACCTAAAAACAAATCAAAACACACGACACCAAAAAACAAGTGAAATAAATTCTAATTTATTCTGTGGGACTATTCTAGTGACGCTAACAGACGACTGTTTAAAAATCTAGATCTGCTTTGAGCAGATCTTATCATAGAGGAACTTTTTATACCGGAAGATCTTATCAATAATGAGCCCTGCTTTGCGTCGCGCATATGGGTAAAAAAAAAACTAAACCAATAACCGATCGGGGAAAACCAATGCAATGGGGCATACCGTGGATTGTAATAACGAAACAAATTTAAGGGTTATTTCTTAAATCAAATTGTTTGTTTACTAGTGAAAACTATTGCAACATTGCAACCTGTCCGAAACTTATCAATTTACGTCGTACAGCATTGCGTGTTGCGCAGAGAAACGCGAAAATCACTATTTATTGTCTAAGTGACGAGCCATAAATCGACGGACAACCTGACTCTTACCATTGTCAGCCATCTTGCTTTTATTGGTTAGCGTATATTGAATACCGCCTTCGCTATTGTAAAGATAATGCGTTTGCATAGTGTTCTATGTATTTAAAATTCAATTGGTTTTGTAGTGTGTTTGTGAACGGATCGAGTAGTTACGGCTCTATGTTAACTTGGTTTTCAATAAGAATGGAGATAAAGGAATAGAGATTGTTTTTAGAAAGGAAGTAACTGGAAGTTTGCAGCGAAAGTAAAGATTGAGTAGTCGATCTTCTATTATTTTCTAAAATTTATGTTTCTTTGAGTTAATTAATGTGTAATAGTAGTGGATAACTGCGAAGTTCGTGAACATGAGTCGGAGCGGTAACAGTACACATATGGAAAAAAAACTAAAAAAAAAAAAAAAAAAAAATACTGGAAAAATTCAGAAAATTCAAAATTTGCATATAAATAAACTTTAAAAAATTCATAAAAAATCCCATTTCAGTCTTAGGACATTTTCAATTGGACAGCGAGGGTCGCTTTGTGTGCGCGTGTCGATCGCCACCATTTTTTTAAGTTTTGTTTTTTTTTTACCGTCTGTGGGGTGGTGCTGCCGCAACACCGACGCCACTTATCATTGGGCGAGCAATAGTATCTTCTCGTCTATTAGTAGTTAAAAAAAATATATAATTAATGTCTTATCGAGTGAAAACATTGCTTTAATAAACGATTTGACTTTAACTTTGGTCACTGTGACTAAACTACAAACGACAGAACAATCCCACACTGCCCAATCATTTAAAATACCCCATTCCACATTAAAATTTAAAAGCAAATACTGTGAATACCACACATTTCCTTGACAAAAACACCTTCCAACGTATGCAGCGGACCTGTAAGATTAGCCGGCGATTACTCAAAATGACACACAGCATCCATCGTTCAGTTAAAACAAACAATGAAATATTGTGGAGAATTACCTGTGATTGTCGGCGAGAACCGGTGAACACTGGAATTTAATCTGGGAGATGATAGTGAGGTAAATTAATTGTTTCTGACCATGTTCTTAATTGGATGAGGGAGGTTGGTAGCTTCACTGCAAATCTGAGATGCTTCAAAGTTCAAGCGATTTATTTCGTTTACAAAACGAAGTAGTTAACGATAAGTGCGTGTTTAGTTTGTATTATTTGCTCGCTTGTTTTCTGATCCGGTTTCATATGTCCAGATGCTACTGTGATAGTAGCTTGATCGTAAGCTGACATCATCAGTACTGTCTGTACTTTGTAGCATCAAGATACATAAATAACTATATAGTGAACTCTATAATATTTTTAGGTCTATATATTGTTAAGTTTCTACTGTATTTTTTAATTTGAAAGGCTCGGACCACTTAAGGATGTAAAATAACCAGTTGACAGCGGTTCAAGAAAATTTAAGATACAAACAGACAACTAGTTATTTAGTTTGTGATGTAAAACAACTCTTGAAAACTTTGGCAACGCGTCAGTGTAATACAGATTCTGGTGTCTATTATATAAGCGACTTCTCATTACGCAGGCCGTCTGAATATACATACAGTCATATAATATTATTATGAACGATGCTTATTTGTTAAGTGCGGCACGAATATGTAATGTTATAAGGAAAAATCTTCAGCGTATTAGATAATGAAACACTTAAAAACTAATGAAGTCCAGGTCAATAAAATTTAAACCTGTATCGTTTTAATATCCTTAGTTCTTAATATATCGTAAAACGTAGACCTACTTATGCCAGAATAATAAAAGCTAATGGGACTTTTGTCATTCGCAGGGATGGGACTTTTATCGATAATTAGTAAGTGATATAACTTTGACAATAAACACTCTATAGTACAAGAGCTAGCACATGACAAAAACGTTATATTTTTAAATGACTGCGCAACGGAAAGTTGTCTAATGTTCCTTTGTGGTGCTCTAGAGACCAAACGCTTGGGCCGATTTTGATGATTCTAACATTAATCGAATTGTCTTAATCTTGCAAATATTATTAAAGACATGACAGTAACCAAAATGCAATAAGGGAACAACCACACTCCCTATTAAACAAATAAAAAAAATTAAGTCGAATATTTGTGTATCACTCTAACGTTTATATAATGGCCAATTAGGATCTATAAAGATTTAAAGGAAAAAAAAATTTTGAGTAGCCACTTAAATTTTCGGTACTTATAATAAACCTGTGATAAAGTTCTTATGTAACTGCAAAATAGGTATCAATAACGAAAAAGTGAAAATAACTAAAGTTAGTTCACTTTTTATTCAGTCAGGTTTCTCGATTTTTATAATATCTTGTATAAACAGTTGGGGTATCTTAACTGAAAAATTAAGTAGCAAGTTTCCGCACAAATATGTACGCAGTTTGTCCATCGCAAATCGAGTTTCAAAGCTACTTCATCTGTTTTTTGTTTATATCTATTATTGTTTAGAGAAAAACAATTTTCAGATTATTTAACATGTGCTATGACTCTTGGGTTTTTTGGCAATTTGCTGGCCAAATTTAATGATTCTAGGTTTACGGGAAGCATTTTTATCTCTTATGTTGCTAATAACTTAAATTTAGTGGAAAATTCTTATGAAATAAACGGTGACTGAAAAACCACAGTAAGCTGAAGCGCGTACTCCTGGCTCAGTACCATAAAGCTAAAAATAGGGCTCCGCAGCGGTGCCTTAGAGTGCGTCTCGGCTTTAATCGTCCTATGAAAGGCATAACTGTCCTGAGGACAAATAAACTGAGTTTTTTACACCATCTTCTGTCGGCGATGCTCGATAGTGAGACACACGGGGCTGAAAATACGCCAACGACGATGCGAGCATATCTGTATGTTCCTATGCTTTGCGTTATCATAGTTGTTTGTAGCTATGTAGTGTGTTTAAAGATGATATTCATTACAAAAATATACATAGAACTTTTAAACTAAAATTAAAACAAAAATTTGTGTGATAGACCAAAAGCCCGCGACGACGGCCAGAAACAAATGTCGATCTAGACATTGAAAACTTAAGTCATAGCCCAAGCCAGCCACGGTCAGACTTTCGTTATTTTATAAAAGCTGAAAGGTGCTACTTTATTACCTTAAGTTTTTGCGAGTTTATCAATTTCGACAAAGCTTGTCGGTTTGCGTGCAACTGTGTCAACCTCTTTTAATTTTATTCGAACTGTAATTTTATAGTAAGTATTCTATCCGTGCTTATTCTTACCTTACCTTTACGAGTCTAGTCTTAATATGCGATTAGTATCGGGATATTACTGAGTAGTACATTGTTTTACGTTTTTTATTGTAGAATGTCTGTTATATTAAGAAACTTTAGCAAAAACGTGCCAGGGTCACAAAACAATCAATTTTACAACATAAACATAAACACTTTCACACTTACAGCCCCACACTAAGTTTGATTGGATGATGTGTCATGGGTGCCGGACATTCACACACTGAACTAGAAACACGAATTTCCCTTGGGGAGAAAACTTCCACCAGAATCGAACCCGATACCCGCTGCTTAGACAGCGAACGCCAACTGTGCCAACGGGCAGTTTTACATTATTTTTGGAATTCCTACAATAATTATATGGGTACTTTCCTATTCAGACGGCCCAGTTGGCACAGTGGGCAAGTGTCTGCCCTCTGCGCCGGGTTCCTGAGTTCGATTCCCGGCAGGATCACAATTTTTCTTTCCCAAGGAACATTTCGTTTTGTGCTTCTGGTTCTGAGTGTGAATTAAATGATTCCGGCAACCATGGTACAAGTCTTTGCACAAGTGTGAATGCGATTGCGTTAGCTTTCTATTTACCACTACTTGGGGTTGCCATATAAACTATCACACGTTTATCATATGTTCTATAAAAAATAACAAATTAAAAACTTAAATTCAATTAATCATTATCACACACAAAAAAGTTAGCAACTAAAAGACCTTTCACATCAACAAGCTCTTAACAACGCAATAATTGCTAATTTTGCTTTCATACCTCACGAACAATTAATGTCTATCAAACTCAGAGCCTTATTATATAATCTGTGCTTGGGGTGCCTCGGGCAACTTCGGGCACGTTCGGATGTTCCCGACAATTACCGAACGCCGTCGGCGACTCTTGTCGCTACCGCAACGTTATATTCAAATAGATAAAATGATTTGTTATCTTTATCAGATTAGTAAATTAGTTTTGAATGACGCTAATGAAGGTTTATTGGGAAAGAGCCACAAGTGTGGTCAAATTTTGATGGTATTTAATAATAATTGCAGACCTTAAATGAAGTTCTTATCCACTTCATGATCTGCTGTTGAAAAAAGTCAGAAACAGACGTAGATTCTGTCCTAAGAGGAGCTAAATAAATATAGTTTACTAGCCGTGGCCCTCAGCTTCGCCCGTCATTATCAAGTTAAAAAGTAGCCTATGTGTTAGCGCTAGATGTACATTCCAAATTTTATATAAATCCGTTCAGATGTTTAAGCTTGAAGAGGGAAACAAACATACAAACACACATACATTTACAGACACGCAAACTTTGGAATTTATAATATTAGTAGGATGGATCTGTTAAACATTGATAGTACCGTAATGGCAAAAGTAAGAAAACTCACCATTTTGCTAAGGTACTTATAGGTTTGTTTGTTTGTTTGTGTGAGATGTCGCCGAAATGCTTTGAAATACGCCAAGATCTAAGAATTTGTTGTAATAGGATTATTTATTTGCCTGGTAGAGATGACGCGTGACCAAAATGCTGGTACTTATTAAGCCGTATTAGTATTGCATTTCAGAGAGGCGATATCGCCAGCATGTTGGGAAAGCTACGCACTGGTAATGGGTTTCATATACTTGAATTTGTGTATTTTTCTGTTTGTTTTAGCCTTACATATAGGTTTGTAAATCTTGTCTTCTGGCCCCAAACAAGATATAACCTGTACCTTGGATGCTCTTTACCTTTTATTAACTACTTATGACCGACCATTTGCTACTTGACATCTGTACGTGATCAGCATAAAGTCTTATATTAAATGACTTAAGCAATAATTTTAGGAAATAGGCAATTGGATAGATAGCAAAGAGAATTTGTTTGTTATTGGTTTTTTCCCACACCTTATTGTCGTAACAAACAGTACATTGGATTAACAAACAGTACATTACAAACGCTGGATGACTGGTAGAGAATGCTTTTAGCATTAAGTCCTCCTTTTGTACACTTTTTACTGTGCAATAAAGTATTAAATAAATACATTCATTTTATATTTTTTCCCTGTCTCAGTTCCAAAATCGTGCGGCAATGAGTTCACGAACATTAACCTCGCATTTCTCTCTTTCAAAATGCACTTTCCTATATCATTACCTGCAAAGAATTCCCATGAACTGGGCAAAATTTTAATTAAACACAAAAGCTTGTTGCGGCTTTTATCTTTCACGAGAACAATGAAAGCAACAATTACAATCAACAAGTTCGGGCTTACGGGACTTAAGAGAAAAAATACGTGAGGTTAGGGTTATCACAGTAGAAAGGAAAAGAAACGGTGAAAATCTGACCATAGTGTAAGCCGCCAACCTTAGTTATTGTATAAGGAATTCACTTAGGTTATCCAGGGTAATGTGTAGTTAGATTATATATATTGGGCAAGATAGTGACTGCTAACGCGACCCTATCTTGCCCCACCTCGGCGAGGGACTGCTCACGGGGGGGGGTTTTTAGTGGGTTCGAGCCCCACATACCCCTTTCCTTCACCCCTGGGAAGGAATGGAAGTGCCAGGCATTTTCCCCCCACAAAAAAATAAAATAAAATTATAATATATAGAAATCGATATTATAGCTTCTAACGAAATATTTATGAAGAAACTTAAAAAAAACATGCGCGCATAAATGATGTTTCAAGCTACAAATTGTCAAGAAACGACGTTACAGAAAGAGAGACTACCAGATGTCTAACTGCAGTACTAACTGGCTCTCTCATTATATACGCCTTTTAGTGGCGTGTATAGTGCCCACATCTTTCCTTGAAAGGGGTAAAGAATAAGGGTGTGGGCTCGAATCCACTAAAAAATCCTAAGTGAGCGGTAATGAGCACTGAGCAGTCACTCGCAGAAATAGGGCAAGATAGATACATCTTAACCTCGACTTTATTATTTCTCCTACATTCTGTCTATTTATGTGTTGTAATCTTTAATTAATTGTTTATTTCAAACCATATTAAGTAGCTTGCCGAAATTTTATTAAAAACGTCTTATTACCTTCTTAAAAACTTCTGATAGTACGTGGTTTCGTGCCATCATATTTTTTAAACACACATTTAGACACAACGCAAAGGGAAAAATTTAATATTGTATGAATTCAACGTTTAAAATAGCACATTGTTCCATAGCCAGTTTGACAACCCTAAAATGCCCCAAATTGTTCTTTTTGCGCTGCCCGATCCGATAATGGTCGAAATTTGCCGAAAGCGCAGATTTTTTGGGTCGATTTGATTTATTTTTGGTTTGATACAGTTCCGCGTGTCCAGTTTTTGTTCGGACGTGAATTGATGATGCTTGGGAAATATGGTAACATTGTCCTCAAGAATAATATTACCGTGATATTTTTATATGTAACAATTTTTCTACTACTCCCAGAATATACCATTCAGGAAACATATATAAGAACGAAATCTTCGGTCGCATCATCACTTTACATCAATTGAGATAATGGTCAAATGCTTGCCAATCCAGCATAAAAAAGGCAATGTGTTCCACTTCTTCGCTATTTAACGTAGAAGCAAAACGCTTCAAGGGAACTGGAGGCATTACAACCATAAATGGGTGACGTTTGCCAATTTTTCATGTTCTCTTGAACTCAAGTTCTTTCTTGACACAATATGTTGTGTCAAATTAAAAAGAGCATGGAATTAACTCGTGTTATTACTGCGCGCCGAAATATAAATTGTAGTCGTAATACAACAGTCGTTAAGCTGTGTCGGATGCTTTCAGACGACCTGAATAATCCTGTCATCATGACAGCCCACTTGTCAAGTTGAGTCACGCGACAAGCAAGCATCTATCTACTTTGGTAAGATAAGTTTACTTTAGATTTTTTTTAAAGTTGTCTTTACAGTTACAAGTATTTGTTTTGTTTTTTACCTCGTTATTTTCCTTATCTAGGCTTTCATACTTAATTGCATTCGTAACAGGCTCGGATGTGTTAATAGCGTGAGCGTAATCTTCAACTTCGAGATAATTTATGTTCAAAAGGTTTATCATTTTAATTGTTAGATTATAGAGATGTAAGGTGTTGTTGATTAGTGTGTTTAAACCTGAAGTATATTATTATTGCTGTGTATTATTAGTTATACTAGTTGTACTTGTTTTGTTAGGAGCCAGCTTTTTAACTAGGAGTCTTTATCTAGTTCTTCTGTATAATTCAGCTCTAGCTTGATCGAACGAACCAGCAGGCCTACCATGAACTTTTTAAGCCTGCCTAGTTACAGGCAGTTCATTTATTGGATCGATATTTGTCCTGCTAAATTTTGAACTTACCACAAACAAACAATTGCTGAACTGTTTTGACCTGCTTCGGGGATCACAGAGTAATTTATCTAATCTAATACAAATTTTAGCAGGACAAATATCGATCCAATAAATTAACTGCCCGGAGCTTGGCAGACTTAAAAAGTTCATGGTAGGCCTGCTGGTCAGTATTAAAACTTTTGGCATGGATGTTATGAGTAAGGTCCCTAATTATGAAAATTTTAAATTATATATTGAATAAATAACTTATAACACAGTGCTACTTTTATTTTTTTAAATATATACTTTTTTTCTATCTTCCATTTAGTCAGTTTCACTATTGAATGAGTTTCATTGCAAAGTACTTGTAAAAGGTTTTTTTTTAGCTTTGATAGCCTAACGTTTGACCACTATCTCACCTGAGTGTAGTCAAGGATGTTAAATACTTTGCACCGTATTAAAATATTTGTATAAATCTAATTCAAATATTCATACAGATCAAGTTCAATAAAACAACAAAATTAACTTAAAAACTAATATATAAACAATTGACGTATTCATCAACTATTGCAATGGAATATTGAGCAATTTATCAATGATTGGGACATGCGCTCTATACTAAGATACCTACTTAGCTCAAAAGGAGAGCCACTGGAACATAATCTCTGGTGATAATCGCGACAGATTTTTTCTATTTGAACTACGACTGTATTTCGTACAGGGCAGTAAGCCAGAGATCGAGAAAATGCCCCACCACCATGGGTTTCATCTCGTTCATACCTGAAGCCTGTTGTAGGATTCGAAATTGTGACCTTGGATTACAAGGGTTATTCACAACGACGACGCCTCCACGGCTTCTATCGTCATAGTCGAAGCCTTACCAAGAAACAGGTCTAAATCACGTTCAGTTAAAATTTAAGTATCGGTATTTATTGCAATTTGTCAGCCAAACGAGATTTTAAACTTGTTTTAATTGCTGGACTCTATGATGCGTAGGGCTGTCAGTAATTGTTTTCATGGAATCATATTGAACTGCCCGTTGGCTTAGTTGGGTGGGCGTTCGCCAAAGCAGGGGTACTGGGTTCGATTTCCGTCGGGGACAAAAGTTTTCTCCCCAAGGAAAATTTGTGTTTCTAGTTCTGGTTGTGATTGTGTTGTGAATGTTTTCGACCTCACTATACAAGTCATCGAACTTCGTTTGGGTCTGTGAATGTGAAAGCTTGAATTTAGATATTTTTTGTAATTTATTATAATATTAAGTTACGTGTTAATACCATGCTACGTGGTATTTTTGAACCCCCGAAAAATAGGGGTGTTATAAGTTTAAAGTGTGTACCTATGTCTGTCTGTGACATTGTAGCTCCCAAACGGCTGGACCGATTTTATTTTAGAATAGTTACCCGGCGAACTTCATACCGCCAATTATCTGTGGTCAAATATTCAGAAACATCTCCTGTTTGACAGGTACGAACAGTTTGTATGGGAAAATAAAATACTACTTTTTACTAATTTTATTGCAATTTCTTTATATTTTCTCACCTTTTAAACCTTCCCTGAACTTCCACAAATATTTCAAGATCAAAATTAGCCAAATCGGTCCAGCCATTCTCGAGTTTTAGCGAGACTAACAAACAGCAATTCAATTTTATATATGAGAAAGATTGTATTTGTTTGGAAGGTTAATTGATCGTAAGTGTAGCGAAGGATGCGAGCTGTTCGTTGGTAGCGGTGACATTTGTTGATCGAGCGAAGCGAGATCTTTAAGTTGACTTGGGTCGTTTAGCATTTTGTCCGTCCGTCCGTCCGTCCATCCGTCTGTCAGAGGCATCTAGCGTCTAAACCATATAAGCGAATGACTTCAAATTCTCGGCCCAATGGTTTTTTTATCTAACCTTGTAGGGTATCGTTGAAAAGAGCTTAACAAGTTTAGTACGAAATCGGTTTTAAAAAAAATCTATGTTGGATAGTAACAATTTGGTAGCCCACCAAAGTTACTGATTTTAGACCTATGGTCCCGGGGTCTATCTCAAAAACGGCTTCAAACTGAACGCTGAAACTTCGTATATCCGATATATACTGTGTTTGAACATCAAATGCAGAAATAAAACAATTATTATATAGAAAAAAAGATATAAGCAATTAAACTCGAAAGTTTTTCTCTATGGGGCAAAATGTAGGCGCGAGATCTCAGTTCGGTGCGAACGACTAGTTAGCCAATAGACAAGTAATAATTTTACTCCTATTTTGGATTTTTTTTGTATTGAATTTCATATATATTTATTACTTAATTTTGAACTCTGCATTACATATTATGAATCTCATAAAATATTAAGAGACAACCCTAAAATAAGTCGCTACCGAGACGTTCCGCCATTTTGTTTTTGTTTCCCGCACGCGAATATTAATGAACGCAACTGTACACCCATCAATAGACGCCATTGATAAATAACTACAGGTTTTGTAGTTGACTGTACAGTAAGTGGACTTTAACGTGGTCTTTAACACGCAGCCTGCTGTCTTTTTCGTATTGGACTTGAAAGAAAGAGAAAAGTCATGTTTTGTTGTTCGAACTTGGCCGGAATCATACAATCTAATTTCCCCATCCCCATTCTATTATCGGACATCGAGACAGTCTCTTAAGTGACACCGTTATATGGTAGATATTCCACAAATTCGGACGAAGCGTTTTGCCTCCACATTCATTATGCGGACTGCAAAGGAGTGGAATTCCTTGCCTGAGTCTTTGTTTCCTGATAAATACCATATGGGAGTCTTTAAGTCACGAGTGAATAGGCATCTTCTAGGCAAACGTGCTCCGTCGTCATTCGCATCGTCACTTATCAGGTGAGATGGCGGTCAAACGTTTGCCTATCTAGAATAAAAAAAAAAGAACTACCCTTAGGCTTAGTAGAGTGAAAGAGCGTTCGCCTTCTAAGCAACAGGAATCAGATTTGATTCCCGGTGGAAACACAAGTTTCTCCTGACGGAAATGTATGTTTGTGGTATTGTGTCTGATTGTGTGTGTGGTGTGAATATTTTCGGCACGTACAACACAAGTAATTGAACTTAGTGTGGGGCTGTGAGCGTGAAAGCGTTTTGTATCCGTTATTCCTTTTATTGTGACATTCTGAGACCAAACGTGAGCCAATTATGTTAATTTTCTACCGACTTCACAAAAAAGGAGGAGGTACTCAAGTAGACTATTTTTATGTGTTTTACCTCATAATTACATTCCACGCGAGCCGATATTGATATTTTTTTTTGTTTTAAATATATTTTTGGTGCCATTTAAATTTGATCAATATCTAATCAGTAGTTCTTGAAATATCGTCAATAATGCGTGTTTAGCACCGACACCTAACCGATCAAAGTTCCGAAGATAAAGCGGTGAAGTTGGTTTTTTAAGCTTTGCTTGCGTTTAATTATTACGTCAATCGATCAGTCTTTATTTAGTGTCACAAAGACAGAAATCTAAATTCAGTATGGCCACATTCAGACGCCATATTGTGAAAGATAAAAAAAATAAATCGCGCTGTATTAAGTGAGGTATCATTTTTCATTTCCAATGACTATTTAGGATCTATAACGATTTAAAGTTTGTTATTAACCATGCCCACTTTAATTTTTAAAATCCTACTAATATTATAAATCCGAAAGTTGTGTGTATGTTCGTTCCCTCTTCACGCTTAACGGCTGAACGGATTTGGATGAAATTTGAAATGTACATAGATTATTTGAACTGCCCGTTGGTTTAGTTGGGTGGCGTTCGCCTTCTAAGCAGGGGTATCAAGTTCGATTCCCGACAGGAGCACAAATTCCTTCCCAAAGGATATTTGTGCTTCTGGTTCTGGGTGTTATGTGTGTGTGATGTAAATGTTTCCGGCACCCACGATACAAGTCTTTGAACTTAGTGTGGGGCTGTGAGTGTGAATGCGTTTGTTTGTTTGTTTGATTATACCTACGATTAACACATAGGCTACTTTTTAACTTGATAATAGCGGGCAAAGCCGCGCACGGCTAGTATTTAATAAAGCTTTGTTCTTCGCATATAATCACATATACGGGTACAAATTCCTTATAAAAAAGTTGATACAATATTGTTTTCAATATATCTACACTAAAAATACTTTCACAACTTCATTCTCCTAACAAAATAATTCCCATTTCACCCCTAACCTCCAACCCTAAATACCTCAATTGTGTGAGTGCCAATCCGTCGCATTTCCGCCCCCCGCCAAAATCAACCTGTTCATTTGGTCCCATTAAGGAATTTCCGGAAATTCTGTTGTGAGTGACAGAAACGGTGTTAAACGAGAAGCGAAGGATTGTTTGCATGGACCATGGAACTACTGACATAGTAGAAGTTTGTAACTAAATAGCTTGAAATATTTTGTTACTTGACTGACACTGGTATAATGCACCTACATTGCGAAGCCAATCTTAAAGAATATTGGTGATCTCTTTCCAATTGTCAACAATCGCACTAATACCTACTAGTAATAATAATAATAACATATTTGTACCGCTCGGATAAATCAGACGGTCTGGTTGCCGATGAACTAACGGCAAACGAACTACTGAAGCATATTTACAGTAGGCGAGTTATTGGACTAAGATATTTTTTCACAACCTAATACGAGTAAGTTGTTTAAATTTGTCTAATACATGAGATGCAAGATTCTGATAATATGACAGATTTTATTAACAGATGTCCAAAATTGTTGGATGGTATACACGCTGGGCCTCCAACACAAGAGCACGCACGCACTTGAAGCTCACGCAGGTCTTACACCAGTTCGCCTGCCTCTTCTCTCCTCTTCTGTAGTAGGGGTCACTGGTGGAGAGCCAGGGAGCCCTACACCACCTTGCACAGCCCCACACGTCTGGGGGGGGGGGTGGCCTTGGTGAGCAACGTTGCCCGTCCACGGGCGCAGTGGGGAGGTTTTTAGCGGGTTCCAGCCCCACATATCTTTTTTCTTCACCCCTGGGAACAAAAGGAAGGGTCAAAAAAGAGCATATCGAGAATTTCAAAAAATAGTCTCGTTGAAAAAAAACGTTACTCTTTTTAGTCTTCCAGCGACTGTCCCCATTAACATGATTGCATTAAACGCAGCACAGCATTAAGCCGCCGATGATGTGTTGTACTCAAGTCATTGTGGATCATGTCCTGGTTCAGGTTAAGCCGCTTATGCATTGTTGCATCGCGTATTGTGGAAACCTGTTGGTACAGGTTTGCAAATGTTGAGATACATTTAGTGGTATTTGCTGTGAACATAATATAATGTTTGCTTGTAGCCTGTGCGTAGAATTATGATGACATTTCCTGATAAAATCACCAATCAGATACCTAGTGGTCAAATGCCAGCCTAGGAAAAAAAAAGCATTGTATTATGATTAACCACCATCATATTTTTGGTTTGTAGCACTTTTGCTGTAATACCTATGTAGTTTTAGGAGATATATGAAATAAGATACCTTTGATGTTAAAACTATCGTGAGTATTACACATTATGTTTCAATGTTATATTCGGCTTAAAACACGAAAATTTCGACTTACTTTGTAGTCAACTAGTTTCGGACAAATTAGTTGTCCTTCATCAGGATGAGTCAGACGCGCTATACGCAGAGGCGTGCGGCTCGGGCCTCGGCGCGTGATGAATGACTAATTTGTCCGAAACTAGTTGACTACAAAGTAAGTCGAAATTTTCGTGTTTTAAGCCGAATATAACATTGAAACATAAGATACCTTTGATATTTACTAAGTACGCGTTGTCTTTGTATCAATAGTAGGTAAATAAGTCTTTAGTTAACTTATTGAAATTCCTTTTGCCATAGTTTGTGGAGCTTCTACCTTCTGAACAGCAAGTATCGGTTCGATTCTCGGGGTAATTAAAGTTTTTATCCCCAAGGCAAATTAGTGTTTCTGTTTCTGGGTGTGATTGTGTGTGTGATGTAAATTTCGCCGGCACCCATGACATAAGTCATCGAACTTAGTGTAGTGCTGTGAGTGTGAATGCGTTTATGTTATGTTTATTTTTTATTTATTCCTCTATCTATAGGCCGATTGCCTATATTTTATTTTAATTTATTTTATTTTTATTTATTTGGAAAACCAAACAGCCTTCTTACAAAATAAGTAAAAAAAAATTCCTAAAACTAAAATAAAATTATATATCTATACAGCAAAGACCTAAGCTATCTGCAAGGCATCGAGCCTATAGGAAACTCAAGTGCTCAAGCCCACTACCACTTATAACTCAAATTCCTGGTTCGTGGATTTCACGCCCCCGCAGTTCTGCTGACTGACAGCATAATCATCATCCATTTAACTTTTATTGGCATTTCAACACATTTTGTATCAACAATCGATTTCCTTTATTTCCGAAACAGAATTGCCTTAAGCGAGGGCAAAGGGAAATTGACAATATTTGTGTTGCACACCTTTTCATTGACTTTCAACATTTAAGAGTATTTTTGTGGGATTATTATGTTAGAGTGGAGCCAATGCTGTTACTAAAACTGGGTAGATTTGGGCCACCTCCAACATGGACCGCATATTACCTATCAGGTCCAACACTCACAATTTTTCTTAGTCACAATTAGACTGGCGTTTGTGATCCTAAGGTAGGTAGTTATACAATTATCTTATTTATCTGTTTGTGATAGACGTAAATTACTTGCAAATTATTTTTGAAAAAAATAACGCATTGTAATTCGTAATTATTTATTTCATATTTGGTTACATAAACGCTTTCACACTCCCAGTCATAAACGCTTTCTCACTCATACTCACAGCCCCACACTAAGTTCGATTACTTGTGTCGTGGGTGCTAGTAACATTCACATCACACACACAATCACAACCAAAACCAGAAACACAATTTTTCCTTGGGAAGAAAACTTGTGCTTCAGTCGGGAATCCGTTACATAGGCATTATTTTTCTGACATATATGTACATTTTCACTGACACAAATCATAACTTAATATTTTTTTATAAAATCGTATTATTGTAGCTCCTAAACGGCTGACCCGATTTAGATTTTTTTATTTTTGTTTAAAAAGTGACTTGAACAACAGTGTTACAATACAATACAATAACTCTTTATTGACACCAATAATAAAAAAAGTACAGAAAAGAAATTACTAATAAATAGGTACAATGGGCGGTCTTATCGCAAAGAGCGATCTCTTCCAGACAACCTTGTGACCGAGTGTTCTTAGCTTATGTTTGGTGAAAATCGGTGCAGCTATTTTTTAGATATTTTCTGGCGTCTATCAGTCAGGGGTATTTTCAAAATTTTGATTCTGTCTTTGCTTTTATTGATAGAGACGCAAGAAAGCGTGATGTAGAGAAATATAAATGGAATTTAAGAAGTACTAGTCTAGCGACTGATTACTATTCTCATTTTGCAGAAATTTCTGCTTTACCAACAGTAAACTATATTAGAAAACTCCTCATACCTTGTCTAGTTATTTTACAACAAAAACGAACAGATAAACTTCACGCCTTAAAACAAACCAGGAACTATCAAACTTTATGTTCATTTTCATTCCCCATTCTACACAATGGGCATAACGTCCTCACCTCGTAGTCTGAACAATAATAGCTAACGAAAGACGTGTGGTGTTAAATTTTAGTGCTTTGGTAGTTAACGGGTAACGAGTGCTTAGTGCGTGTTAGTGTTGTTTTTAACTTACACATTTCCATCATTTGAAAAAAATAACTTACAATTATCATTGGAAATAAACGTTGTTTGTAACGAGAGTAACTCAAAAAAGGTTTAGGGTTGGCCTTGACCGTTCTCATGTTAGAACTGAAATCTCCGACAATAGAGTTCAACAGGAAAACAGTTATCACCATTTGTATCATGATTATAATTGTTTTCCAATAGCTTTTTTTCCTACCTATGTTAAAGACAGTATGAAAACTCGCTTGATCGCATGGTGGACACATAATTGTCTTGTCATACAATAACACTTATGTAATTCATCGACAAAGCCCAGCTTAAACTTATAATACCAAGTTTCTCTTGTTAGACGTAAGTTATATTAGAACTGGTTGACAAGACGAGCCGAAAGCTTAAAAAGATATTTAAAAAAATACAGATGGCATTCTATATTCCAATTTCCTTTATATATAAAACTTATAAATTGTAATAACATTTCAGTAAATATTTTTTACGGGTAGACAGCGCCATCTAGTTCGTATCTGGGGGAAATATTAGGGCCGCCTTGTCCAACTGCTTAACGACCCAAACGTCATATAATAAATTGTGCTGTTGGTAAATACTGTCAGCGACACTTTTCTTTTAAATACTATAATTTCTACATTACTATTTAAAATTACGATATGAATATCGATAGTTTTATATTTTTATATTTTGTTTAGATTTAATATTAGTACCTGGTTTTTTTTCCGAAACCCCCTGCATATATGAAAATCATTGTTGCCGTTTCCGAGATTCAGATTATATATATACATGTAAATAAGAATTGCTCATTTAAAGGGATTAGATTATAGATATAAATACATTTGAAATAATATATCATATACAAAAATAACATTTTAATTGATGGTTAAAACGTCAATCAAATCCTCTCAATATACTGTTTATACGAGTAACGTAACAGTATGGGATTGTTATTGTTAATAAGCTTGACTCATACTCACTCACAGCTCCAATGAATGTCCAAATACATGTATATTGGATTGGGTGCCGGAAAGACAAAGACAGTCGAGGTTTCTCGACTGTCGTCTAATTCGAACGAAACATTTAGCTAATTTTCTTACTGGTTTGTACATTTTGTACAGCTGCAATTATCAGCTCTACAAAGCTGGTTCATAAACTGGATCTTATTAAACTAATTTAACGGGTACACCTGTTAAACAAAACGCCTAGGACTTTGGTACCGGTGTTTTCTATGATTCATAGCCCGTTCCACCTGCTGGCAGAATGCCTAGGCCTCGTGATACATTGTGCGAAATCACGCACTAAATAATTAATAACAAATTATTATAATAAATAACAAATGAATTAATTCTAACCCTTTAACATTTTACAAGACGTTTATTAGTAGTTTATTAGGCTGGGAATAATTATTTTGCGGCAAATGGTCGATAAACAGTCACTCTGTGGCAAATAGATTTGTTGAACAGTAAATACAAGGGGTTTAGATTGATGTGGCTAGTTTTGGGATACAGATAGGGTCGAAACCCACCAAAATAGAGTAATATTAATTAAGACGCCATATTCTCAAAAAAAAACTATTTTTTTATTCCTGAATACTGACTTTATGTTTAATTTAATAGAGAATTAAAAACCGAAACTAAATCAATATGAAAATCATTCACGATAGTTTTAATAATAATACTGACTTTAGGTTATTATTTTGCTAATCAATTGCTTGGTCCCATAAATATAAAGAACTTTCACACTCACAACCCCAGACTTAGTAGTTTAAAAACATGTGTCATGAGTGTGGAAACATTTACATCACACATTGAATAGCACCCAAAACTAAAAATACGGGAGTAAACTTGTGTTACCAACCCGATACCTAATGCTTATATAGAGGGCAGACGTGCACTAAACTAAGTCAACGGTAAGTTAAATTGATTCTTTAGTTATTTAGACCTAAAAGATACTAAAGACGATCCTTAATGGATTGCTTGTTAGCTATATACTTCCACTAATATATATCTATATATAAAAATGAATCTCTATTTCTCTTAGTCATCGCATCACATCATCGCATCAATCGTGAGCGGATGGAACAATTTCGCTAATTATTTTTTGTTGTGTTAATTATTGTCAGTTCTTATGAAAGAAAATTTTATCCCGGAATTCCCGCGGGTCCTGGACTTACGCGGATACAACCACGGGGCACAGCTAGTATGTTTAAATTATATACAAATATACTTTCAACTCCCAAGAGAGATCCTCTTTCTCATGAATAAGACGACCAATAAAATTGTTTGATTAATTCATCTAGTGTATTCACTGAATCATTTGTTTTTGCTAAAAATAATCTAATATATAAAATTCTCGTGTCACAGTTTTCGTTGCCATACTCCTCCGAAACGGCTTGACCGATTTTGATGAAATTTTTTGTGCTTATCCGGTATCTATGAGAATCGGCCAACATCTATTTTTCATCATCATCATCATCATCACTTTTCATCATTATCAACGCGGGTGAAACCGCGGGGCGCAGCTAGTATTATATACAATTCACACTCAATTGTTTGTAAATTATATAGCAGAGCAAGAAAGTTAAGACCAATGGTTATCTCTAATAATTAAACGCAAGCAAAGCTTAAAAAAACCAATTTCATCGCTTTATCTTCGGAACCTTGATCAGATTTAATGAATTAAACACGCATTATTGACTATAACTCAAAAACTAGAAATCAGATCTTGATCAAATTTCAATGGGACCAATTGCAAAGCACCAGCTTTCCAATAAAAAAAATCATAATCGGCTCACAACGAAAGAAGTTATGAGGTAACTTCGAAACTACACGAACCAAACAAAAACATCGTCAAAGTACGCATTATTCGTCACAAAATAGACATTATTGACGATATTTTAAGAACTACTGATCAGATCTTGATCAAATTTAAATGAGACCAATTAGAAAGCAACATCTTTAAAACTAAAGTTATGAGGTAACACACATAAAAAAAAATATAGTCGACTTTAGTACCTCCTCCTTTTTTGGGAAGTCGGTAAAAAAAAATCGTTATCCACTGAAACAAAAACAATTATAACTAGCAACAAAGGCTAGCAAATCTGTAAAATAACTAAGTACCGATGCTTTTGCTTTAGCCACTATTTCATATATCGGAGACAATTACAAATTTTATTATATAGATTATTCAAATAAATAAAAATGTAATACAAATTATTGACGATACATAACAAACATAAACAAATTAATGTATTACACTGTTAAATTATTTCATCCCTTAAAGTATTTCCATCAGGCCAGTAATTTATCTACCTGTATAAGTAGCCCATATTACCCATGGGCTGCCAATAGGAGCGATCGCGGTCCTTCAATACTCAATCATTTATTGCAATAATGTTTACAAAAATACACTTTATAAGTAAACACATGACCCTAATAGGATTTAACATTAATAGGGCTGGGAGTGTACTTCTGTTATTATTACTTCTATCGCTTACATTTTGGAGAGTGTGCTCAGGAATTACATGATATAATTCCTCCATGCCCGTTTTACCATCAAACAACAAGACAAACTGTCAAACGTCATCCATTTATGGTTGACATACCTCCAGTTCGCTCGAAGCGCTTTGCTTCTACGTTCATTATCCGTACAGCGAAGGAGTGGAACTCATTGCCTGCGTCTTTGTTCCCTGAACAGTATAATCTGGGTGTCTTAAAGTCTAGAGTGAATTCTTTCTTCTAGGCAAGCATGTTCCATCTTTAGCCGCATCGTCACTTTCCATTAGGTGAGATAGCGGTCTTATGCTTGTCTATCCAGTGTAAAAAATAAAAAAAACAAGCTTTTACCTAGTTTCGCCTGTTTCGTTGTATATCTGTCGGTCTTTAATCAAATATTGCAAGTTAAATTAGACCCACTTCGCGATGTACGATCGGACTCAAATTTTGTGTACTTATGTATCTTCGGTGACAATACAATGATCTGGTACCATGGAGCTAGTTTGATCATGGAGACGGAAGGTGGTCATACAAACTTTTGAACTAATCAAGATAAATCCACGAGTTTGGGCTCGTTTGATCCGTCTTGAAAAATTGGTTATATAACTTACTAGCTTTTGCCCGCGGCTTCGCTCGCGTTAAGAAGTATTATTTTAAAATTGACAAAGTTTCATACAAACTTTCATCCCCTATTTTATCCCTTTGGGGGTAGAATTAATCAAAATCCTTTCTTAGCGGATGCCTACGTCATTACATCTACCTGCATGCCAAATTTCAGCCCGATCCGTCCAGTGGTTTGGGCTGTGCGTTGATATATCACTATGTCAGTCAGTCAGTCACCTTTGAGTTATATATATTTAGAAGAAGAAAGATAGATTAGACCTTTTTTATTTACAGCTAGTAAAAGCTTGATTATAAAGAACATTTTAAAGTAATACTTGTTTTTACTCTTTTCTGACAGATTAGATATATTTCAGCTTAGTGAGTTCAGACCTGTAAACCTAGTTGTTTCAAATGTGGCCGTTCCACTTTTCCTTTGGACAAATGTCAATCGGCTTGTTATAGAAATGTCCACTTACGCATATCTAGGTAATTTGAGATAATTATGAATAATGAAATAAAAATGCACATTTAACACTATTCTCTTAGAATTCGAATCGTTTTTAGCATCGTAATACTTGGGTATTCTTGTGTGTCAGAGTAATATTAGTGATATAGTTTTTGTTTTTAGCTATTTTTGTTCTCCTTGATTCTAATATAGTTGTGCAATTGAAGCCTTAACTTTGGTTTTTAGAAGAGGTATATTTCCTGGTTATTACTTTATAAAAAATATATAGATTTTTAAAAGAACTTAATCCGCTTTCATTGATCCAAGATTACAATATCAAAAAATCATTAATCAGTAAGTAGCGTTAATCTTTATGTTCCTATAACTTGCTGAAAGGTGCTCATTAATTAGGTACACTAAAATTGATATGTGTATTCTATAAATAAATTATATACCAAAAAAAATTATATCAAACATAAATCGACCAAGACACAAATAGTCATTATCTACGAGAACATTACATTTTTAATTACATTAATGATCTATTATTTCAATAAAATAAGATAAATACTAAGACAAAAGGAAAACAGAAAATTTTTGGTTTAGGTTTGATATGCTTAGATTTTAACCAAGCTATTAACTACTTAAGCATTTTTTTTACTAGCGGAGAAGTTTCTACTAACACAAGTATTTACATTTATATCCCCAAGACACACACACATATTTCTTCTCTCATCAGCAAAATAATCCCATATACATATTTTGAGTGCAAATCTCAAAACGATCTGACCGCTCGTAAACATCTCATCACGCTTGTATTTGTTTTAGGTGCAATAAACAACGGTAACAAGGACGGTAACAAGTCAAAATTACAACTGCAGTGTTGGCTCACACCATACCTAAATCAACATTGGGACATAGAAAGGTATAGACAGAACAAAAGGCGACAATAAAACCTTTTGTCTTGAATCGATCGGCTTTATGTAAGCAGAACTATTCACGGTTTGTTGCAAAGTTTTAAATATCTAGGCCAATTAGAAATAGGTTTGAATCGACTTCTTATATATGTTACGGTATAATATGTGTAATATCCGGATGACCGAGGTTGTTGTTGCTCGGTTTTTTGTTTTTGGTAGAATGTGTTTGAATTTGTAGTCTCAGAAAGCTCCATCTAGTGTCGAGTAGAAACAGTTTTTTACATCGGTCATGGCGTAATAGATGGCGCTGGTAGTTTCTTACACCTGGTTTTTCTAATGCAGTTTGGGAACCGAGCATTTCTCGGACCTGGAACGTCGATAAATCGATTGTTTGGGCCGAAAAACCCCTAATCTGTAACTTTCATGAAAATCGTTGGAGCCGTTTCCGAGATCCTGATTACACATATAGGTATATACAAGAATTGCTCGTTTAAAGATATTAGATTAGATATATAATTATTATGCTAGTGGCTCTGTGAGCTGAAGACCCCGCATTTTTTTTATTTTTTTGGTTCAACCCCCGTATCTCCACTATTTTGTAAAATTTCCAAAATCGAATGGACAAAAAAGTCCATAATATAACCATCGAACCTGCTCACAAAATTTTACACGAAAACCGGTTGAGAAAAGCGACTGTAGAGAACAGCCGGATATACGAAATCATTTTCAACCGAAAAAAAGGAGGCACAATTCGGCTGTATGTTTTTTTTGTATATATCTCCTCAAATTATGAATCAATTTTGATGTTTTTTTTTTTCTGTGGTAGATTATCCATAATTTTTTTTATCGAAATCTATCATGTCAAAACCAAAATATAAGCGGTGAAGTCGGTATTTTTAAGCTTTGCGTTTAATTATTTATTACCCAAGCTGAAACGGAGATTGGCACTTGCTCTGTCAAATAGCCAATACATAATATAGATATACCTGGGTTAATATAATTATGTATTAGTGTTTAGGAATGATTTAAAATGAATGAAGAAAATGTGCCGCCGAGTTTCTTGCCAGGTTCTGCTCGAGATGGCTGTAATTTTGCGAATCTGGCAGTAGTATTTAATTTTCAAGAGTGCCTCTTTGTGCCCTTGTGAGTAAACGATTTTGATTTTAATTTTTATTTGTTTATGAACAAGCAGCGCAGTGCTGGTATGTCTACTTCATTGTAGTGTTGGAGTGATTTTCCTGTGGATAGCCACTTAGCTTGTTTTTAAAAGCCATCCGTAAAGCAGTTGTTGTGGCTGACACGAAATCTTCTGATAGTTTTTCCAGTTGTGGACTACTCTGTTACTAAAAAAGTTGTGTGCAGCATTCGTTTTTGCATAGGCATGAATAAGCTGGATTTTATAACCTCGGATGGGCCTTGTATTTTTTTAGTTAATAAATATCTGTTATATTAGGCAGATTGATTACAATGAATATATATAAATTATATTATATATTCAAACTTGCTATGAAGCGTGTAAAAATTTACTCATAAAAACTAGTAAGGTACCTCTATCAATTTCTAGCTCTACACAACACCGCGTTGTATGCAAATGGACACCACAATGAAAGAATCTTACGACAGGTGCCCACAAATCCTTTCCTTTGTCGATGGTTCGTTTGTTCGTAAACAATTAAAACGTTGTTTATCGCTCGATTGAACAAATTGACTGCTGTGGAGATGCTTTCGATATTCTTGGCTGTCTTCTGAACTCAGGGTTGTGGTCCCGTAAAATAACATTTCAACACAAAAATAACATGTAGGTACGCTTTCATAGTCACAGATCCACACTCAATTCGATGACTTGTGTTGCGGATACCGGTAACATTCACAAAACTGGTAACAATCAAAGGAGGGTAATGTGGGCTCTTCAAAGCTTACTGTCAGGGGATGTAAGTACATGGGTGGTCTGTGGTACTGCTGTTTACAAAAGTCGTTAATCGCCTTGCGCATCCAGTATAATAATGTGTTCTGGATGTTGTTGAAACTCCCGCGATTTTGCAGTGCCTCCGGGGTGTTTGCTCACATTGACGGCTTCCATACTTTCATCAGGAAGAAAGTAGCGTCACTGGTGAGGAGAATTCGAGGGAATAGCAACAATATCCTGAAAGTAGCGGCCGATGACCAGAATGCGCCAGTATTGAGGCATCTCGTGCGGATAATGATATCTCACGAGATGCCTTAGATAGATAGATAGATAAATTCTTTATTTGCACACCAAAATAAATAACACTAACAAAGAAATCTTAAATATAACATAGGAGCACAAAGGGCGGTCTTATCGCTCAAAGCGATTTCTTCCAGACAACCAAAGGGAGATGATAAAAATATTACAAACAGGGACGGTGGTGTACCTCGACACGTAACACTCGCCTTATAAGTACATGACGCATAATTTATTTTATTTTATTTGTATTTTATATTGATCATTTGTCGTATAGGCCTAATTTTTTACCAACTTCACAAAAAAGAAGGAGGTACTTGTCAACTGTTTTTTTTTCATATAAACTTGATTGTCAAATTTTATGGATCCATTGTTGTTCCGAATCAACATTTTGAATTGAATTAAATGTGTTCATCAGCCTATGTATGTTTGTTCCTTTGTAGCTTTCTAGAGACCAAACGCGTCGACCGATTTTTATGATAGTGATGAATTTAGAAAGGAAAATTTTTTCGCTTGACGCGGTACTGTTTCGCGTACGTCACTCGTCCCCGTTAGACGTTAATAATAAGGAAAGGATAATTTCTCGCTTCAGGCAGGGTTTGAGTAGCTCAGCGGTTAGAGCAATAGGGCATGACACCCTGTGGCCGTGGGTTCAATCCCCACCTCAAGCGATAATTTTTCCTTTCTAAATTTATCACTATAGTTCTGGCTAATGCTTTATAAATTAAATCGAATTTGATGATTTTAGTCAATCGTTAATTTGCGTAAAATCTTGCGAATGTCACTAGAGACAGTAATCAAAATTCCGGGAGCTCATTCTTTTTTCAAAAAACTACCATAGCCGTGTTGAGGCGACGCGTGATCAAAATGCTGGTTTGGCTCAAAATTGCAACTCAGAGGCCGCCAGCATGAGGGGAATGCTTCCCACTGGTAGCGGGCTTGACCATTTGACCTTACCACCTTACCAGTTACCTATAAGCTCGATGCCTTAAAGGTAATTTGAGTATTTGCTGTACAGGTGTATATAATTTTATTTTAGTTTTAGGAAATAGGCTTAGTTAGGTGGCGTTCGCCTTATAAGCAGGCGGGTATCGGGTTCCATTCCCGGAGGGAACACAAGTTTTCTCCCCATGAAAAAATTGTGTTTCTGGTTCTGGTTGTGATTGTGTGTGATGTGAATATTTCAGGCACTCACGATGCAAGTCATCGAACTTAGTGTGAGGCTGTGAGTGTGGAAGCGTTTACGTTTATGTTTTTTATGTTTAATTATAACCCGTTATCTTCTTAGTGACTCACGTTTATCAGAACAATGACTCAAACCGCAATATTCAGTCAAAAAGCCAATCGGAAAGTCGATTGTAAATTGTACCTGCGCATGCGCATTCTGAGCTTTAAATTAACACCACCTGCCGCTATAAAGCTTGTATATCAGTGCTAGTGGAAATAAAACAGATTGTATTTTGTATCAGAGCCATAACTCTTAATTGCTTTGAAGAATTTAGTACAATTTTAAAAGGTACTTTATAATCTGACCAGCGTTTACTATGATCAGCACCTGTGCCCGCATATATAAACAAAAAACAAACGGTTTCACACTCACAGCCCTAAGATTTGAAGACTTGTTTCGCGGATACATCATCACACTTCTTTAGACTTAGAAATTGTCGGTGGTCGGAAATGAGGATTCAATATGTTTTTGACACGTTACAGCACATAATATATTATTTAAGCGTGGCTGTCTTTGGGGATTGCCGATAGAAGTGAAAACTATATAATATTTATATACACAGTATACATATATAACCATTATAAGTTGATCCCCGATCGTGAGTAAAACGTATCGCGCGTATTGCTCAACAAATATTGGCCGTTCGGTAACGATAACGCGAGTTGCATGATTTTTGTTCACCCAAAAGTGCTCAACGCGCATAAAGAAGTTTTCACTTCAAAAAAGGATCCTTATATCAATTAATTTAAATAAAAAAAAATAGCTTCGCAAATTACTTGCACTGGATCGAAACCCACTTGACCACCCGATTGTATAGCTTCATAAATATTTTTCGAAAGATGATTTATTCTTTGAGCTGGTCTAATTATTTGGGTCATACCTTCGAGATCGGCTTTTTTCTCGTTTCTCGAAAGAACAAACGTGAACGACTTATAGGACTGCGAAGTGGGAACGAGTTGAAAAACAAATGTTTATTTTCAACCGACTTCAAAAAAGGAGGTTCGCTATTCGACTGTATGTTTTTTTTGTATGTATGTTACGCGATATCTCCGTCCAACATAAATATTATCGTAATCGGTAAATCCAAAATCAAAATATAAGCAATAAAGTCGGTTTTTAAAAGTTTGCTTGCGTTTCAATTATATTAGGTGCAGTTTACACATAAACAAAAAGGTCTTTTTGTCGTTTAACAAAAACTGTACGAAATAAATGTGTCTACCGATTAACTTGTATAAACGTTTCGTGAAAAGAAATCTACACACTGTACCTAAAGTTTGTGGTATTTTTTCACGAAACGTTCTTAATACCTTTTAAGTAAGGTGTTATTAAAGTGGTATAGAACCATAATTGTTAAGCATATTTACTTATTTTAATTTTTAATAATCGTTAAGGATCTAAAACGATTAAAAGTTTGTTAGTATCCATTTTCATTTAAAGTTTCATTACTAAAGCTGTGATACAGTTTTTATATATTCGCAAATTAGGTCATATTAACAAAAATGTGTAAAACATAAGAGTAATTTACTTTTTAAACAATCGAGTGTCTGATTTTTTTTTTGTATATAATAATATAGACCACATATTGACCGATATCATAGATAATTATGACCAACGCCTGTAACTTATTACCATGGTATGACTTGTACTTGTATCAAATAATTAATCCTACTAATATTATAAATCCGAAAGTTTGTGTGTAAGTGTGTGTGTAAATGTGTAAGTGTGTAAATATGTTTGCTCCCTCTTCTCGCTCCAATGGCTGAACGGATTTGGATGAAATTTGGAATGTACATAGATTATACCTAGGATTAACATATATAACATACATATGTTAATATATATGTTATTTATGTTAATTATATTTTATAACTTGATTAAAGCGGGCTAAGCCGCGGGGCAGGGGTAGTATGAATATAAGCCTAATATTATTTTATTTTGCAAAACCTCTTTTAAACGGATTTCACCTTAGCAGTCACGCAGTCACGCCGTGTAAGTATTCGATTCCGGAACCGACCCGATCGTGTCTTATTGTTTGCGTGCTGCTTTATTTTAAAAACAAGTTTGTGATGTGCCCTAATTTAGTGCCTCTGTTTTAAGGTATTGCCAATTATAACACCGTTATTTTAAAACATTGTTCGAAATTACTGGGTGTGTTATCTCCCCTTAATGGCGCCGAAATTATTTAATGAACCGGTAGGTGAGATATTCGAAACTTAATTTGACTATAATTATCATACTCTTATTATAAATGCGAAAATTTGGGCCTAAAGGATGTCGATTTTCAACCGACTTCAAAAATTGAGGTTCTCATTTCACTTATTTTTTTTGTATGTATGTTACGCGATATTTTCGCCAATTGAGAATCGATTTTGATGTTTTTCTTTTGTTTAGTAGATTATACTTGAGAGGTAGTCCCATATACATTTTATCGAAATCGGTTCAGCCAAAACCAAATTATAAGCAGTGAAGTCGGATTTTTTAAGCTTTGCTTGCGTTTAATTACTATGTTCATACTACATAAGCAAGCATTCGACCATAATTATCTTACCCGATGTAAAGTGGTGATGAGGCCGAAAATGTAGCATGCTTGCCTAGAAGATACCACTTAGACTTAAAGGCTCCCAGATTAAAGCGTTCAGGAAACAAAGAAGAATTTCTTCGGAAGATGGTCTAGATTCTTGAAACAGTCCACTATAGGTGGTGCTCCACCCCTTCGCTGAGCAGCCGAATAGCAGCACTGTGATATTATTAAACCAAATCTGTTTCAAGAATCTAGACCATCTTCCGAAGAAATTCTTCTTTGTTTCCTGAATGCTTTAATCTGGGAGCTTTTTACTAACATCGTTGTTAGTAAAAATCCGTGTCCACTCACTTTGACGACTCAGTTGGCGCGGTGGGCAAGCCTCTGCCCTCTGTGCCACGTCCTGGGTTCGATTCCTGGCAGAAGCACAATTTTCCTTTCCCTAACAGTATTTGTGCTGCTGGTTCTGGATGTGATTGTGTGTGATATTTAAATGTTTCTGGCACCCACGATACAAGTCTTTGTAGTGTGGGGCTGTGAATGTGAAAGCGTTTGTTTGTTTGTTGACGAAAGTATGTTACATACTGATATGGCTTAATAACTCACAGGTACCTCACCTATTCAGTTGTTTATTGACGGGTAATGTACACCCCTCCTACCTAGGGTGTCTTTTACCTCCCAGCAGGTCACACTATATCAAATCAGTGATTTATACGTAGTTGACTAACTAGTGATGTATGTCGATATATTTCAGAAACGCAAAACAAACAAACGCATTCACACTCACAGCCCCACACTAAGTCCAAAGACTTGTATCGTGGGTGCCGGAAACATTCACATCACACACACATTACACCCAGAACCAGAGGCACAAATATCCCCTGGGAAGGAATTTGTGCTCCTGCCGGGAATCGAACCCAGGACCCACGGCGCAGAGGGCGGACACCTGTCCACTGCGCCAACTGGGTCGTCATATTATGTCGATATATTTCAGAAACGCAAAACAAACAAACGCATTCACACTCACAACCCCACACTACGTTCTATGACTTGTATTGTGGGTGCCGGAAACATTCACATCGCACACACATTACACCCAGAACCAGAAGCACAAATATCCTTTGGGAAGGAATTTGTGCTCGTGCCGGGAATCGAACACAGGACCCACGGCGCAGAGGGTGGGCACCTGTCCACTGCGTCAACTGCGTCGTCATTTCGGGTTCTAATTAGTTACTCTGTGTGAGAGTACAGATAAACATACGTGCTCATAATCTCTCATATTATTCTCCTCTGCCGTACGATCCAATAGAATAAAATCTTTACGAACGCAATCTGCAACTCCCAGATCTCTGACCCCTTGATAGAACCATAACACCATTGTCACGCATTCCCATACAAGATATTACATACTCCGCCATTATAGGATGGTTCACGTCTCAATCTAAAGGTTAACCGTGTGTCTGTTACTGTCAGTGATCGCGCCCCGCTGAGTTTTCATACGCGCGCTTCGTGGCGTGTGGTACAAGTTATAAACGGAAGATTTTAGCTAAGCCATGATAGTAGAGACGCCTCTCGGGTTGGTTGCGGTTAACAATCCTGTGCAGGGCGTAACTTTTCAATGATATTGTGATGTACGCCCTTATTATATTTAGGCATTTGTTCACGCTCACCTGGCTAGCTACTTAAAATAAAGTCGTGGTTGTGGAAAGGTCTACTGCCAGTGTTTTCGGAATCATTAAGAGTTAGATACATTTGAAGTGTGGCGTTTACCCACCTCGACTATGTCATAGAGTCAGAGTAGGTAGAATATCCTGGTCGTCGTGAGAAATGAATACATTTGCTAAATAAAAATATGATGCTATGTTTCACATAATAAGCTCTCTCTTCCGCTTTTAGGATCATGTACCAAAACATGAAACTATGTTATCAGGTATTAATCAAAAGCAGTTAATTCTACTTATATTTCCAGTTCAGTTTAGAATATTTTATAAAGTAATAAAATTAACCTAATTAAAAAAAATATAGGCATTAACTGTGAACTAAAATCTTCAAAGTGTACACAATTACACGCAAAGTACGAAAGTTCTAATAAGAAGGCATAATTATCATAATAGTCGACATAACCGTCCATAAATTAATCTAAACGCAGAAGATAAATATACCCATTTTTTTTTGGGTTAGACTAGTTTACTGAAACATTTCTTTTTAAGCTAGATAGACAAGCTTTTGACTACTATCTCACCTGATGGTGCCTAGAAGATACATATTCACACTAGACTTAAAGACATCCAGGTTTTCAACGTTCGGGGAACAAAGACGCAGGCATTGAGTTCCACTCCCTCGCAGTACGGATTATAAACGTATAATAGAAGCAATGACTTAATTTTACGCGTAAATCTAATAACCGCTGTCAACATATTATAATTTCTATTATCTACGGGCCAATTATCTATAACTTATAGGCCAATTACTTATAGGTAACTCAAGTGCTCGAGCTCACTACCAGTGGGTAGCTTTTTCATCATGCTGGCGGCATTGCCTCTCTGAATTGCAATGCTAATGCGTTGAGCCAAATGCGTTCCAGCATTTTGATCACGCGTCGCCTCAACCAGGCACTCTGATAGATCTTGTATTACTCGTAGCTCTGGAATATAATTGTCTCTTGTAGCTTGCACCACCTGTTTATAATTTGTTCTACTAAATTGTCTGTAAAACTTGCGCTTAGAATGTAATGTTTAATAACTCATGCCATGGGAGGCTGATATGTAATTGTACGCCTGTTCTGATTGGACGGCTTAGAACAAATAGAATTAATAATGAGCCGGATTATTAATAACATGATCGTTGTTAAGCTTGTTTTGTTAGTTTTTGAGGCGTTATTGGAAATCAATATGCGGGGATTCTAGTTAGAAGATTTAAGTTATCGTATTAGCTTTTAATATAATTTGATCTTGTCATAAATTTACATTGATATTTTATACTGGCTGCGCCCCTCGGTTTTACTTGCGTAAGTCACGGACCCGCGGGAATTCCGGGATATAATTTTGCTTCTCCAGACAATAATTAAGACAGCAAAAAGAATTAGCGAAATTTTTCCATCTGTCCACGCGTGATGCGATGACCAAGAGAAATAAAGATTCATTTTATATATATAGATGTAAAATTTGTGTTTTTATGTATGTAATATTTTATGCAGAGACGAGACAAGCTGGTCGCTTGTTTAATGGTAAGCGTTAAGTATTACTAACAATTGAGTGACACCCAGAATTTAGAAACACCAACCGTTGAAAATCCTGCGCGGCAACGCACTGCGTTCGTTACCCTGAGTCTATTTGTCATCCTTTCACGTCGCAATAACTGAACAGATTCAGTTGAAATTTGAAGCTTAAATTCAAGTTAAACAAATAGGCAATTCCTATCTTCATCAAAATCATCTCAGCCGCAAGTCTACTGCTGGATATAGGCCTCCCCCAAAGATCTCCAAAACTAACTATACTTAGTCAACAAGTCAATAATAAACATAATATAGGCAAGCATGTTCACTTTGCATCAGGTGAAATGGTAAAATAGTGGGCAAATGCTTGCCTATCTAGTATCAAGCATAAAAAATACTAAAAAAAAAAACCCGACTGCATAAAAAGTTAATTTACTTTTTTTATTGAATGCTAGCCTTATAAGCTGTTCCTTTGATATAAGAGATTCATATACTTAACAGGGTTGATTAACTAGAATTAGGCTGAGTAAGTTTATATTTAATTTCATTTCATTTATTCAGATTAATTAATCCATTTGTGTTAGTAACATAAATACTTACAACTATATTTAGTACAATCATAATAAAACAATGTCTTAAAAGATTAGAAGAAAATTAATATCACAAAATTAAAGTAACTATTAACTATGTCGCTGCGTCTGAAACTCAACGGTTTTGGTCCAATATTTCAGTATCGGTCCATCAACCCTTTCGGCAACAACGCGAAGAAGGCTGTTGGCACTGCCACGCACTCGCCGCATTAGGGAGGCAATACGCTTTCGCATAATGGCGTAAAAATCATCTATCTTGTTTAAGTATATAAAATTAAAGAGACCACGATTGATTTGGTTCTACTTTCAATTTTTATTTTTTACAATATGGCGTCTGGTTATGGCCATATTGAATTTTAATAACTGTATTATTAAATTTACTTGTTAAACGCTTTAAACGCTTTCACACTCACAGCCCCACGCTAAACTCGAGACTCGTGTCGTGGGTGACGGAAACATTAACATCACACACACAATCACAACCAGGATCAGAAACACAAATTTTCCTTGTGGAGAAAACTTGTGTTTCCGTCAGAAATCGAACCCGTTGCTTAGAAGGCGAACGCCACCCACACTAACGGGCTGTTCATTGTGTGTTTTATTCATCCATATTATTATATATCTCAAGTTCGCTCAAAGCGTTTCGCTTCTACGTTTATCATCCATACTGCGAAGGGGTGGGAATCTTTGCTCTCGACTTTGTTTCTCGAACGGTATAATCTAGTCGTCTTTAAGTCAAGAGTGAAATCGATTGTCTTAAGAATTATCAATCGCCACAAATAAACACACATACATATGTAATAAGGAATATCTAATAGGAATACGAATTTATTTGAGAATGCGAATAATCCTGATAAAGCAAAGGAAATCAAGATAGACATCACAATCTAAACAATTACCTTACAAAATCACTCACGACACCACATCTATGATTGTCGCCATTTCTATAATGATGTGCAACGGATTATTACCTCAATAGATACGAGAAATGAGAGAGACAATCACAAAGTACCCATGTGAGTAGAGTGAGTGAGACAAAAGATAAAATAGGACAAAATGAGGGGTAATCGTGTGACAATCACATTCGTAACAAGATTGGATTGCTATTGATATGTGGATGATGTTATAAGAGAATGAGGCAAGATTTTATAAGTCTTGATTAAATTGCTAAGCTGTATGTACTCCTGTTATTTAAGTACGTATCTATATGTCACATAGATACGTACTTAAATAACAAGAGTACAAAGAGATAAAATTGTACCAAAAGATTATCGAATCTTTTTGTTTCTTTTAATGTTGGCTTCGCAATCTTGTGCATTAAGCCAGTGTCAAGTAATATATTTCAAATGTATTTCATATTAAAAGTCCTAGTGACAAGTCACAGTCAAAGTCAAGTAAAAGAGTCAAGGTCCAGCCATAGTCAAGTCATGCCCTAGTGAAGTGGTAGAAACTTTACTTGAGTTTCTATTGGAGTTTTGAAGCGAAGGCGAAAATCAGATTTTTCAACATTGTATGATTTGCCTACACTCATGCACGCTTACTACTTAGTAATCGTGCATGATTAACGGTTAATAATCCACCATTATTACACATTAACACTCAAAGAATCAAGGTTTTGGTAAATTATACAAAATCAACAACGCCATTTCTTCACTTTCGCGGGAAAACTCCTTAGATAATCTATAGACAGAGAGAGAGATAGTTTGTGCAATTATAAAATGACATTATACAATTTTGTTATTAAACTCACGAAACACACAATAAATGTGTATACTCATTATTGAAAAGAAACTTCTTATGTTAGGGCTTTGAAATTTTGTTCTGCAACCTTTTTGTGTTAAGAAAAGTTGTAGGAGTAAACATATTTAAAATGTTTTACTTTTTGTTACGTACTATTTATTGCATGTCATATTTTACCAAAAATATGTAACAATATTTCTGAAATACATGAGACAATAACAATGCAATTTTATAATTAGAGAATAAAATATAAAATATAATTATTTTAGAAGTGATCCATTATGGTGATTTCCTAAAGTATACTAAAACAGTAAGATAATACTTTAGTTTTGACGATGAATTCTTAATCTAGATATTAAGTAAAATTAACCTTTTTTATTAAATAAATCTATATATCTATAATTAAATAAGTAGCTAGTCCTAAATTTTCATATATTTTTAACGCATCTTTCTACCGCATCTCCGGTATTGTTTTTAACCTCTTTTACGACACAGTTGACCTAGTGGCAAGTCTCGGCCATGTGCGCCGTGGGTCCTGGAGTCCTGAGTTCGACCCCAGGAAAGGACAAGTTTACTCCCCAATGGACAGTTGTGGTTCTGATTGTGATTGTATGGTAAGTGATTCCCGCTCTCAAGATACAAGTTTTAGAGAGTTTGTTGTTGCTGTTCCATGCAAAAAAACTGCCTCAGTTGGGTAAGCGTTCGCCTTGTAAGCAGGGGGTATCAGGTTCCTGGCGGCAACACAAGTTTTCTCCCCAAGGAAAAAAATGTATTTCTGGTTCTGGTTTGCGATTGTGTGTGTGATGTGAATGTCATCGACGTTAGTGTGGGTCCACAAAAAATTATCCATAACGTGTGACAAAATATGGCCCATAAATTAGAAAAAAATCGGTTATATATAAAATATTATCTTTGCTCCTAATAATATATAGGTAAGTACTGCATACTACCATCCAACGCAACTAGCAGAGACAAATCCGCAAATTGTTCCGCGTGTGATAGAAACAGAATTATTGTCGGATTACTATAATGGGATGCGATGTGACGCTTTCTCATAGCCCGCAGACATTTTGCAGTTATGTGCAGTGCGATGCAAAAATACGGCACACAACGTAGAGAGACTGCCTGTTGGCGTAGTTGGTTGCCCAGCGGATATCGGGTTTGATTCCCGCTAGAAACTAGTTTCCTGCGGAATATTTGTATTTCTGGATCTAAGTGTAATCCATGGGTGTGATGTGAATGTTTCCGGTACTCACGACACTATTCTTGGAGCTTAGTGTGGGGTAGTAAGTGTGCAAGCGTTAATAAGATGGTGGATTCTCGTCACAAGAACCTAAAACGCTTTCGCATGAGTTAATTATATGATAAATAATTAAAAGCAAGCAAAGCTTTAAAAAAACCGACTTCACCGCTTTATCTTCGGAACTTTGATCAGATTAGATGAACTGAACACGTTCAAATTTAAATTGGACCAATTGGAACGCAACATCTTTCAAACAAAAAAAAGGTTCAAAATCGGTTCACGTGGAACGAAGTTATGAGGTAACACACAAAAAAAATACAGTCGACTTGAGTACCTCCTACTTTATTGAAGTCGGTAGAAAATAGTTTGCATAACTACATCGAATTAATAGCCCTACTTCTGTGTATAATTTATAAAAAAATATATACAAAATATCTGAAATAACTAATTAATCGAATATTAAATATATGAATACATATTATTATTTGTGCTATTAAAATGTTGTTCATTTTATTTGCACTGAATTGTAAACTCGAAACCGAATGTCACGTGCAAGCCAATCACAAGCATTATCGCTGCGTGACGTCATCAGTTGAAAGTAGAGCCTCATCTGAGCTTAGTATGAAAATTCCACTGGGAAAATCAATTGGGTACTGCTGCACGTCAAAGAATGTGAACAAGATTGGGATAAGGACGCTAACATCTAAACTTACAAACTTTTGCATATAGGTACAGCCCGCTGGATCAGTTAAACATAACGCTTTAACACACACAGCCCCACAATAAGTTCAACGACTTATGTTGTGGGTGCCGGATACATTAACATCACACAAACGATCGCACCCAGAACACAGATTTTCCTTGGAGAGAAAGTTTGTTTTCCCACCAGGAATCGAACACGATACCCCTGCTTAAAAGGCGGACGCCCACCTAACTAAGCCAACGAGCAGTTCAAATTGCGTGTCTGCCTACTAAGTAGCGAGTATTGGGTTCTATTCCTTGTGGGAACACAAGAATTCTCTCCCATGGAAATTTGTCTTTCTGGTTCTAAGTGTGATTGTGTGTATATGATTATGGTTCCAGAACCCGCGAAGCCTTCGAACTTAGTGTGGGCTGAAAGCGTAAAAAAAGTGTTTCAGTCCTTTTTAATTATAATTGTTTACTATAGAAGCAATCAGTAATGGGACCACTGTTGATAGAAAAGTGCGACCTCAGATTTGGTTTATTGCTGTTTTTATTGATAGTCTATTTTTTTTTATTAACGCCGCAAGATAGTGACCGCTAGCGCGAACCTATCTTGCCCCACTTCGGCGAGAGAGGGCTGTTTTTAGTGGGTTCGAGCCCCACACAACCCCTTCCTTCAAACCCTATTGTCCCCGTTATTATAGTGATTTTTAGATAATTTTGTCCATGAAAATCTTTATAATATATTAAAATCTTGTGTACGGTTTGTAGTCGAACACCTCCAAAACGGCTTGACCGTATTTCATGAATTTTTTTTGTATATTCAGAAGGTATGTGAATAGATCGTTTCCTCATCGTGATTTTAGTATTTTTGTATGAACAAAATCCAAGAAGTCTTTAGTATAGTATTAAAGTACTAGGCGACCATAAACGTGAAAGAGGTGTGCCATTGCAACGCATGCCGGGTACAGCTAGTTCTATAAATAATTCTATGTAGGTCATAGATATATTATTATTCGTGGAGGTCAATACCAATCATAATTGAGTATGACATTTAAAACCTGACTAATAATAACAGGACACAATGCAAACTATTCAAATGCAAATATTGTATGAATCTGCATAATCATTATCTCTGTAAGGGATCACAACTGCATTGATATATATACCTACCTAGATGTGACAACTCACTATAGAAATATCTATGATATTTAATATTTAATGTTCTAATTATAGCGTTAAATAACATGAATACCTAATCCTACATTACGGGGAAGACACTGCCTTTTGCAACACAGTTCGAAACTAAAGCAAGAGGCAGGGTTTCACTCTTTAATTTGTACCTAATTAATAATTCATGTCAATAAATATTTTGTATTTTTTTGTATTTTGTATGATGTCTCAGATTTGGGGCAGCAGAAAAATAAAGATATTTTATAGGAAAACAATTAAATAGTATCTGCCATTATCCCAAAATCTAGTAATTTACCGGTGAAAAGCTAAATACACCAAATGCCAATGGACTTTTGACCAAATTTGTCTTATTCTACGCGGTTGACTAGGACCTGAGTGTACCAAGAAATCATTCAATCTGAGAATTATATTGTGCTTAACATTTTAGCTAAACCATCGCTTACAAACTAAAACTTACAAGTTTAAATTATGAATTAGGTATGTCTATATATGTTTATGTATTGTTGTGTTGAGATAGTAGGGAATACATATTAGAAATTTAAATGAATAATAACAATGAAACGTATTACAATTTGTAGCAATTTTTCGTTAATTATTTTATTATTTTCCATAATTTTGGCTTACCTTCTTACCTGCTATAAGCTCTTTGAGACTACAATCCATTTGCTTTGATATAGTAATAGGCTAATGATAATGATTAATATTTTGTAATATTTTAGATTTATTGAATAATTTTTTTTATGACCACTATCTCACCTGATGGAAAGTGACGATGCGGCCAAAGATGGAACATGCTTGCCTAGAAGGTACCTATTCACTCTAGAATTAAACACACCCAAATTGTGCCGTTCAGGGAACAAAAACAGGCAATGAGTTCCACTCCTCCGCTTTAAGGATGATAAACGTAGAAGCGAAACGCTTCGAGCGAACTGGGGTATGTCAACCATAAATGGAAGACGTTTGACAGTTTGTCTTGTTGTTAGGTGGTAAAAAGGGCATGGAGGAATTAAATGCTGAATTTGTTAGCCCCATATCTTAGTAGTCTCATACTTTCTCAAGACATTTCACTCCTTGACCTTTTTGACATTGAATTCGAAACGTGTTAGACAGGTAGATATCTAGTGTCACCATCGAGATAGGAGAGAAACCTTAGAAAATCCTTGAGTGTCACCTCTAGTGGTATAATACATGTCAATGTAGTTCAATTTAAAACAGGCACTTTATCTATCGGATGGCGTGCTGTCAAATAGACTAAGATCGAGTGCTGCACAGGGTTTAATAAGAATGAGATACGTGGCGTGTGAACACAGCTTTATCTTCTATGCATCCTATCCTAGGCTAGCTTAGAACGGGTCGCAGGCCGGGATAAAATACATCAGACGAAGAATGTTTTATTTAATAACTAACCACGTCACGCTACTACGTAAGCGACGAGGAAATAAGTAGCTTATGTCCATGTGTTAAGCTATCTTCTTGAAGAATTTCAGTTGATTTGGCGTGATTGAAGAACAAAATATAGGTAACCAAAATTTCAAATTCAAATCAAATCAAATCGTTTATTTGCTAGAATACATGTATACAAGATCTTAATGTAAAAAGTGACACAATATATTCAGTCTGCAAGCAGACGTGCAAATGGTAATGTCTATGTCTACTATAATATCTAGACTAATTTAAAATTCTTAAACTCCTTCACACTATAAAAACAATGAATAAGAAGCCAGCTAGTTAAAGAATTTTTTAATTTGTTACCTTCCAATATTTGTATGTCATTAGGTACACTGCTAAAAATTGATATGCACATATTATAAACGTTTCTTTTGTATAATTCCTTTTGGGCAGTCGGTTGATATAAAAGGTTCGTGAATTTATCTCTTTTTTGACGAGTAATAACTTGACAACGTTTTTAAAAAAAATCAGGGTGTTGTTTAACAAAAAAACAAATGTCCTTAATGTACATACACGGCAAAGGAAGTATGTTGCATGCTTTAAAAAGAGGTCGAGAGGAGGTAGAAACCAAGCCTTATTTATGACCCTAATGCATCACTTTTGTATTTTAAAAATTCTGTCAATATTGACTGAAATGATTACTTAATAGAGTTTAAAATCTATTGGGATACTTATAATATAACTCTGGGTGGGATTAAACTGTAATGAGCAAGCGTGTCGCTTACCATCAGGCGAGCAACTTGGTCGTCTCGTCTCTCACTTCGTCACTTAGTTGGGTGCGCATTCGATTCCCGGCGGGAACACAAGTTTTCTCTTCAAGGATAATTTATGTTCTAATTGTGTGTGTGATGCGAATGTTTCCAACAGTCCATGGCAATTTCCGATAAAGTATACCATCGATATATTAAAATAATACAGATACAACGCAATTAATCTATGGAAGCCGAAAAAAGATACCGCTGCAGTAAAAGTCCGTTTCTATTTATTTAATACTACCATAGTAAAAACAACATAGAGGAAACTTCTTTCAATTGCTCTAAAAATTAATTAAAACGATGACTTATCGAGCAAATGTTTTATAGCACAGATGAGTTTATGAAAATTACATAATTGTATACATTGACATATATTATATTGACATGTTCTTTTGGAAATTATTATTAATTTTTTATTTCGTAATTTTTCATTTTGACATGTTTTATTTTTTCATTGTATTTTTAATTAAGAAATATCTCATTTTAGGCTGTACAATATTACGTGTAAACTAATGTTTATGAATAAATGAGTATTTGATACTAGCTAGGTACTGGTTCCCTGTTACTAACCTACCTAAAGATACAGTAGAACGCCGATTATCCGAATTAATATTGACCGGGGTCGATTCGGATTATCGAAAATTCGGATAATCGGACATAGACTGGTAATAAAAAAAACGAACAGTCACACATAGTATAAACTTTAACAAACAAAACATGTAGTGTCTTGCCTCTAGCTTTCAACTATAACAATTGAAATATAAATGGACTCCAACGAGTTCCAACTTGTTACAACAAAACAAAACAAAAATTACTTGGTTTTAATTCTTGATATTACGCTTAGGACCGATTCGGATAATTGGCGATTCGGTTACTCGGCTTTCGGATAATCGGCGTTCTACTGTACTCGAATATAGTTTTACATACCAATGTCAAGTAGACAAATCTGTCGCCAAACACAAAATGGTGTTGAAAGCTTGAAACCCATATCATATTCTAGGCCTAGCTTGTTTACCATCCTCGACCATATTAATCATTATCACTTTCTAATAGTGAAAGTAGTAAATTAGAAAGAAAATATTATACTGCCATCTGTCAAATATAGACGTAACTAAAACGGTTTCTTGGCACCGTACGAACCTAAACGTTTATTCATACTATCAAGTACACACATTAGTTGTAAGATGTCACTACGTGTCGAGGATGATGTTGAGTTATTGCTTTTAACGCCATCTGTTAAATTCTGATGTAACCAGAAAGACCCGAAGTATGTATGAAAGGTGTGTTACCAAAAAGTTCATCAACAATCTGTAAGATGTCGCTACGACTTGAGACTTGCAAACTGCAGGACGCAGCTGTTATGTGGTACTAGAGGCAAATAATAGAGGGCGCAATAATAAACATCTTAAATGAAAACGAGAAAAAAATAATAATAGCGGTCTAGCGGATCAAAATTTCAAAAGCTATCTAAGAAATCCTTTGCTGTCTGTATATGCGCTTTCTTATTTGGTTAATTGGTTGCTTGCTTTGTATATACATACTGCACTAAATGTCACAATTAATATTAATGTATCTGCTTGACATTGTAAAAACTATTATATGGCATTGAATCTATAATTTTTAATATTTAATATAAATTGACATAGAATTAATTGTGACATTATTTAATGGAATTGAATTTTGTAATTAATTTGATATTGTATAATTTAATACAATTGAAATGTTTAAAATTTGCACGCCGTGACACGGCAAAATGTATCTGGTACTATACTAACCATTTCCACCTTACTAACCTACATTTTAAGCAAATAAATGATTATGATTATGATTATGATTAATTTAGATATTTTTTACTAGGTCACTTAAAAACAATTAATTATTGGAAGGCTGGCACCTTCCTACCTAGCTAGTGATTTGTTATACATATATGTATCCAAAAGCTAAATAAAAATTGTGTGTCTACCGTGTAGGAATGCGGAAGCCACTTCCGTTTAATATGTGAAAGACGAAGTTACCTATTTCAATTAAATCACACGCTCTTTAATCAAAGACATTCCGAGTCTCGGTTTCTTGGAGCGTAGTTATTGGATAGAAATGTGTCACGTCCTTTCATTTATTAAATCACCTACGAAAGTACTTACATTTTGGCGCGAACGTAATAAAATGGCGTCGTTAAGTTTGTATTATCATAGTAGAAATATATTTCTACTATGGTATTATTGTCCATTATAAGAATGCTAATAATTAGGTTATTGTAGTAAAAATGGCGTTAACGATTTTCTATTATTTTCCATTCTACCTACGAGTGTTAATATGTTATTGTAGTTTGTTATGTTGTCCGATGGAAGAAAGCCGATCCGATGAAAGTTGTACCATGGGGTATTTTGGCGCGAAAGTGCAAAAATGGCGTTGCCGGGTTAGTATTATTTTCAATTCTAGTGATAATGTGTGATTGTAGTTTACCTTGTCCGATGTTAGAAAGGTCATGAGGGATTTTGGCGCGAAAGTGAAAAAATGGCGTTGCGATTTTGTAATTGACTATTTTATTTGTATTTTCCTTTTTCCTCCAGTGATAATAATATGTAATAATGGTGGATTATTAACCGTTTATAGATCTTAAACTTGCATGAGTGTAGGTAGGCAAATCATACAAAGTTAAAAAACAAGCAAGTTTTCATAAACACATGTAATTAATATAATAATCGTTGGTAAACCATAAAAATAAAGCTTTTAGCACTGTACTTGGCATGACTTGAATATTGCCGGACCATGATTCTTATTTGATTGTGATTGATTTTGATTAAGTACATAGAAGAATATGAACTTAGTACATGTACCTAACATAAAATTTTTATGGACCCTGGTAAGAAATAAAGGTAAACAAACACACGCATTCACACTCACAGCCCCACACTACGTTCAAAGACTTGTATCATGGGAGCCGGAAACATTTACATCACACACACAAACACACCCAGAACCAGAAACTCAAATAACCCTTGGGAAGGAATTTGTGCTCCTGCCGGGAATCGAACTCAGGACCCACGGCGCAGAGGGTGGACACCTGTCCACTGCGCCAACTCGTATTACCACCTAAAATTGAAATATGTATACATCATTTTATACTCCTATCTGTTCAAGCTGACCTCATTTGGACGTGGTATTCATGGTGATTAGGTGATCACCACAGAATCCAGTGATCCAAAATGAGTATTCCCATGGCGGGTTAAAAGTATGTAACTGGCCCGTCGTAAAACGACCTTTGACGTAGTGAGCAATTTTCTGTACTCTGCGCTGTGGGTCCTGGTTTCAATTCCCGACAGGAGCACAAATTTCCTTCTCAATAGGCATTCAACTTCACACAGCTGCAATGCTGTGTCCTCTTCTATCATATGGGATGGTTTGTTGGGACCTCTCTGTCGCACGTATTCACTCGCAGCAATATTTCACTCTTTAAAACTCGACAACCGGAATTCAGGACTGATTTTTCGCAGACAACCCTAGTAAACTAACTATACCACCGTATTCGTGATGAAATAAAAATCAATCTTTATTTTTTTTTTTTTATTTGTGACAGGCTAGTGTTTGACCACTATCTCACCTGATGGTAAGTGACGATGTGATCGAAGCTGGTAAACACACTAGACCTGGAATACGCAGGCTCTCAAGGATAACTGCCGGAACACCGTATTTGGCTTGGCGGCAGACTTTCAACTTGATGGTGGTAAGCTTCTTTGGTAGCAAGCCAGGCGAGCAACTCACAAAATGCTCTACCACCTCTCAAATGTCACCTGATTAGCACCACCCGGGGACCACGTGTAGGGAGTCAGACTTAAGGGGTATCCTCCTACGGACGTGGGTGACTCAGCCCCCAACTTAACTTAACTTTAATTAATTATAATTAACCAGACCAGTACAATTTACTGGTATCGCTTTACCTGTTTGTACCTCCCTACCCAAGAGTTGTGACGTGAAAATATAGTCAACCTAACGTTTGCATACTTTATAGGCTTCATACTTTCGATTGGTATGGATTGGTTTAACTAAAACAGTGAAATGCTAAAAAAAATATTTTTTAATTGTTAATTAATCATATTCTGGACTGAAATTTGTTAGTCAACCCATTTGCAATATATTTATTGACATATTTAATTTGATATAAAATACTTTTCATCCATTAACCAGCTCGTCGAAGGTCGTTCTATACACACACATATAGCGCTCAAACCTATAACACCTCTCTTATTGCGTTGGCGTTAAATAAACATAAACACGCTTTCGCACTCACAACCCCACATTAAGCTCGATGACTTGTGCCGTGGGTGCCTGAAACAATTACATCACACACACAATCACAACCAGAAACACAAATTTTCCTTGTAGAGAAAAATTGTGTTCCCGTCGGGAATCAAACCTGATAACTCTGCTAAGAAGGTTAACACCCATCCAATTAAGCCAAATGGGCAATACATGGTAAATATCCCGTCTCTAAAAATTCAAACAATATTTCTAATGTGAGAAACTATGACCATTTCACTTAAAAATCCTAAACTTTTTAGACATTTCATATTCTCTACCATTCTCTACTCTATTATTATCCAGTTATACGGTCCAAAAGTCTATAAAATATAAATAAAAAAGACAAGATATCTTCAACATCAAGTCTGAGAGTATCTCTCAAGTAAACCCTTGAGAAATCTCAACAACGAAATGAGCAGACTACTTAGACGTAACAAACCACTAGAAAGAATTTCCAGAATTATATTATCATTTACTTTTGCATAAAAAGTTATACTTCGCTCATTTATTTCGATGCTAGCGACTAAGAACTTTCACTTATTTATTTTTATAAACGCAAGCAGAGCTTAAAAAATACCGACTTCAACGCTTTATCTTCGGAGCTTTGATCAGATTAGATGTACGAAACACGCATTATTGACGATATTTCAAGAACTACAGATCAGATCTTGATCAATGGGACCAATTGGAAAGCAAAATCTTTAAAACAAAATAAAAAATCAAAATCGGTTCACGTGGAAAGAAGTTATGAGATGTAACCAAAAAAAAAACACAATCGACATGAATACCTCCTCCTTTTTTGTGAAGTCGGTAGAAAATAACATCTATCGATCCTTTTATCCACTACATTTCATTTAAGTAAACGACAAGATTTTTGTTATTTCACTGAACTTGTTGTGCAGAGTTTAATAATTTTTGCACGCCACGTTTAAATAAAAATATATAGTATAAATACTATAATAATATGTTTCGCTATAGACAAATAAATTAACTGAAAGCGCGCGCAAAAAGTACACTGACCTTTTTGTTACAAGTTCAAAAGAGGTCGGATACAACTTCTTCATTCGATGGCCGACTGTCCATCCTCTGCGAACATAAAATCAAATACCAATTTTCAAAATTGGAACATCAAATCGCCATAGAAACAAAAATAACAAGAGAAGACGTCGCGAAAAAAGGGCGACTGACATTTTTTGTTAAAAAAAATAATTGAATATTGCGGAAAATAAAACAATGTTTTCCGATGAGGAAATAAAAGAAATACCGGAAGGCGGCTTCATGAGGCCTGGAGATGAGATTATAAGGTGATCGATCTTCGATTATTTGGAAAAATATGAACGCTCGAAGCGTGACCAAGCCGATTTTGTTCGTGCGTGTTTTATTGGAAACAAAAGTGTATTGAAGTTGTGTAATTGTTTCAGCATTCAAGAGGTGTGTTTGAGTGACAAATTTGACAGGAAGGACTTGGGACTTCACTTGCTGCCGAGTTCTAGTAAAAATGACGTAAGTTTAACTGAATCAATCGCACGCGTCGTATTAGTACACTTATATTATATTTATGTCGATGCCTCGTAAATGAATTGTATAAAGATGTAGGTATATATAAGCGTTGATTTTTGCCGCGTAAATGTTAATACATGTTTTTTATGTGTGTTAGTGTGTAATTGTGTTCAAAAACGTGCATGTTTGTAGTTAATCTATACTAAGTTAAAAAACGTGATTTTGGCTTTCGCTCCAAAACTTCATAGAAACTTTTAGCAAGAAGGTAGATACCTAAAGTTTTTACCACACAGGATTTATTAAGGTATGGTTTGGCTTGATTATGTGGTACAGACTTGTTTTTTAATTATTTATGACTATTATAGGTAAGTATTTGGTGTAATATTATCATGAAGAATCAAGATCAAGTTGTACATAATATTTAACATTGAAATGTCAGTTGGCTAAGGTGGGTGCGAGATCGCCTTATAAGCAGTGGACATCGGGTTCGACTCCCGGTGAAAACATAAGTTTTCTCTCCAAAGTAAATTTGTGTTTCAGGTTCTGAGTGTGATTGCGTGTGTGCTATTACTGAATTCAACAAACTTTGGCTAGGATGTCACATGTAAAAACATAAACATAACAAACAAAACAAAAACTTCGGTTATCAAATTAACTACATTCAGGTTTTACTCTTGATACCGTAATGCCCTATTTTGATGCTAAATAGCATTAATAAGGCTGTATCTACTATCTAGTATGCTTTAAACAGCTGGATGTATCTCGCTCTCTCTTTCGTGACGGCTTCTTCCCCGAAAGCCTGGAGCAGCAAGCCAGGTTTGCGTGGACAGAGGAGGACGGCAATATCGCGTCGCTCGTGTCCGAACCAGGGTTCGGGACCACAGGACAGACTACGTTCGGGAAGCAGATCGATTCGGCCTTGAAGAGCGAGATGAAGGTACGTTTGAACTACTTTCTTATTCGTATCCTGCTGATGGTGTTGGTTGCGCGTGTCTTTTTAGTAGTGGATATCGGATTTGATTCCCGGTGGAAACAAGTTTTTTCACCAAGATATATTTATGTATCTGATTTTGTGTGTGATGCGAATGTTTCTGGCACCCACGATATAAGTCTTAGAACTTAATGTGGGTTGTGAGTGATAGCGTTTTTTTTTATTTTTTGTAGGAAAATATCCATTAAAATCACACTAATGTCATCTCATCCCACTTGACACTGATTACCCTACTTTAAGTTTCATCCTCTGAACCGATTTTGATAATATTTTGAATGTATACATAGTTTATACTTAGGATTAACATGTTATATAGGAAGATATAAATTTTGTTATATTTTTTTTGTAATTTGTCGAGTAGGTACAACTGATTCAAGTATTTTAACTAAGTTTGGGGCTGTCAGTGAGAAAAAGTTTATGGTTAATTTTTCTTAGTTATTATTTTCTTACAGGAAGCCGATACCTCAAGCTCTGTACTTCAACCCACAAACCGAAGTAATTCTTACGGAGATTCCCAGCAAGTCACCTCTACGTCTTCGGGAAATCCTAACTCTGGCAATATAGGTACGTCTTACAAGATACTGAAATCGATGTTTAGATAAATAAATACTTTATTTGCATACAAAAAGAGAGCACTTTGAAATGCCCATAGGCTCAGTTGGGTGCGCGTTCGGCTTCTAATCAGGGGTTCGTTTCGCTGCGGGTTTACATTAATTAAATAATTATATAATTAGAAGCTATGTGATGTCAAAAACGTTTAACTCAATATTTTTGTCACACACTGATTTTCAAGTTAAACCTACACCAAGCCGGTAGTGTAAAAATTAAAATTAAGTTTAAGCTACTGCATAGAATTAATATAAATAACCAAAATGAGAATTCTAAGCAAATGCTTTGAATAAATTCAATTGTGTCATTACACAAATTGATGTTATTCAAACAAGTTGTAAGTTTTAAGTGCTTTATTTAATTAATAATCCTCTATGCTTTAATCACCTCATAAAATTAACTTCAAAGTCAGCCAATTATACAAAACAAATTGCTTTCAGTTTTAGACAAAGCCAAGATTCAAGGCTCATGCAAGGTGGACAAAACTGATCCTAGGTCGCGGTACCATTTCGTTAAGTACGTCAAGAGGCAAGGGCGGACTGTCAAACTATGGGAGTGTGGCATTTGTAAGTATATAGGTCATATTTATAAACTTTATCAATTTACTAGGACCAACACATATCTACTACTAGCCCTGCCCCGAGGATTCGCTCGCGATAATCAAGTAAAAAGTAGCCTACTTGTTAATCCTAGTATAAGCTATGTACATTCCAAATGTCATCCAAATCACACACTTATACACAAACTTTTGCATTTATAATATAAGTAGGATTACCAAAGACTATTCATTGACTGTTACCCACGGATGTAATGCGTTTCTGAGATTCTGATGTGCATAAATTGCAAGGATTGAACCGATCCAAAACAAAGCTAATACAAACAAACGCACACACGTTTTACACGTTAAGTATCATTTACTTATTAACATTCATTATTAAGTACCTTAGTATGTACTCAGGACCGGCAATTAATATTAGTTAAGACGATCTCTAGTTACTCAAAAAATGTATGCTGTTGAGGGACTCCGAGAACTTATAAGAATTTGTACAAATCCAACAGAGGCTATTCTTACTCGACCACATATTTTTTTACCACCAGGTCAGATGTGGCCAAACAAAAAATAAAAGCTGCTGGCTCTAAAGGATTGCTTAGGTATTTAGTATTGACTTTATTTTAATACATTGTATCTAGCAGGGTGACAAAAAGACCTTAGAGTTGAATTTATACTACACATTGTATATCTATTGATTTTCCAAATAAATAAATTGCTCCAATTCTCCCGTGCATACTAAGTAACATTCCAGGTGGTCGTGAGTTCCAGCACCAATATACTCTGATGCGTCATCTCCCGACTCACACTGATGAGAGGAATTTTCACTGCACGGCGTGTGGCAAGAGTTTCCGCCAGTTGTCAACTTTGAGCCAGCATAAGGCCATCCATTCTGCAGAACGACCTTATTCTTGTGAGGTCAGTGAAAATTGGGGTTTGGAAAAGATTTTGCTATTCAGTTTCCTTCCGTAAAGCGTCTACTAACTAGGCACGAATTTCAGGTTCAACTATTCAAGCATTTAACTTATCATTTGCTTTTTCCCTTTCTTCCATTACAAAATGTTTTTTCCTGGAAAAAGAGTGAAGAACAGAAATGAATCTAAGATGTGAATAAGATTTAGCATACAATTACATGACTCTTAGCTGATGCACTAGGCAGCTTAGATTCAGCAACCAGGCTGATTCAGCAAATCCAATATATGATGACTGAGGCAATCATTAGAACGCGCTTTGTACGGCAGCCAAATGGCTGACCAGCGAGGCAAGTAGATGTGGCTTCCTCCGCGCACTTGCCGCAGCAGCCTGAAGTATTTTGTGTTCTGAAACAAAGCCAAATTTGAGAAATTTATACGGAAAATTGAAAACCGAGATGCAGTTTGGGTTATGTCTTCAGAAAAATATGGTTATCGTAATTTGTGAAGAAGATGGGTAAATGGTGGAGCAATCATAATTTGTGATACAACATGAATTGAGATAATTTTGCAATAGAATATCTCATCGCTCTACTGAAGTCACAACTGGCATTTGACGGGCTGCCTAATATTTTGGTTGCCGCAGCCAAGCTGCAACATTTATCATTTTAACCACTTTTATAATTTTATCCAGTACAACCAAACTGCATGTGATGTAATCTTATATATTCAGCAAATACTACCGAACTAACCCTTTCCTTTTTTCCCATTCCCTGACAATCCAGGTTTGCAACAAGACGTTCAACAGAGTTTCTACTCTCATCTCCCACCGCAAGACTCACTCCGATGAGAAACCCTACAGGTGCCATATCTGTCCTAAAGGATTCCACCAGAAAGGTTACCGTTCATTTATTTTTCCTTACCATCCTTTACTTACTTCCAAATTGTTCTTACGAGTATTTATAACCTGAAACTGATTTTCGGCATAGCGTAGAACTAAGCGAGCATTTTATTACTCCATATGTTTTTGATTAAATACTACTGCCTAACATTAAATATTTAATTTAATATGTTTTCAATATCGGGGAGTCAGTTCTAGGAACGACGAATTTGACAAAACCGATACAAGTTTTGAAGTAATAGTTTTTATTTCGTATAACGAAATAAAAACTATTACTACCAAAACCGAATAAAATTATTGAGTTTAAATAATGAGCAGGCTACCTAACAGAACATGATGATGGGTGAAAAATCCTCGATTGGTGAATATATATTCCATGTGATAGAAACCGCACTAAAAAGATTTCACTAGATGTTCCGAAGATTAAGGGAATTTAAATTTCTAGGATGTTAAAAGGCTATGTAAGCTCTTGGCTGAAGACACATTGTTTTGTATTATTTTCAGGCAACTTACGAAACCATCTATTTACGCACACAAATGAGCGCCCGTATCGGTGTAACATTTGCTTCAAAGGATTCAACCAGCAGTCCAACCTCGTCTGCCATAAGAACAAGGTAAGAAGAATAAAGCCCTACGAAGAAAGGGATGGTTCCCTTTCTTCGTAGGGCTTTATTAATATAAATAAATATTCACCAATAACTACTTTTCAACTTCTATTACCTATATTATCCTTATATCAGTTTTTATGTTTCAGGCGCACCCTGAAGATGGTAGCGGCAACATTATTCGTAGAAATATTTTACCTCGCATGGCTCGCTCTGTATCAGAGCCTAAACTTGAAAACTCCAGGTAGTTAATTAATTTATTCGTGTTTAGTCTTTGGTCTTTAACGTTTCTAACGTTACGTTTTATTATAATAATGTTATGAATTCATGCTATTTCAAGACAGTTCTCCAATAACCAAAATTTTACAGGGGCCAATCCGAGCACTGCGAAGTATCTTCATCCGTGGATGGTCTAAACGCATCAGCTCACTGGACCAAGCCCACTCCTTGGGAATTTTCTTCTACTTCCCCTGAATCCTCTACCGAACCCTGGAACCTGATTAGTGGAGTGGTCGTTGATGCTATTAAGACTTACCATATGGAAGTGGCGATTGCAACTAAACAAACTCCATTTGCGCTTTTGAAACCTGATGATGGAGCTCCAGTACTTGTTAAAGTGGTTGATACTTCGCTTCCTGGAGGAAAACAGGTAGATCAAATAAAAACCAATATTATTCAATGTGTAATGTGCCCGGTGATCACAATGGAATATTTTCTATCAAAGTAGGTGTTGTATGCCATAAAGATGATCTATAAGTCTAAACGCGATTGTGATCTACGTAAAATGGTTTACGCAGAAGTATAATTATTCCAGATCTACGTACCATACATGAAATCATATTGAACCTTTCCCCTGTAATGATGAGTTATTGTTTTGATTAGATGCTGGTACCTGCAACAGCTGAAGACTTAAGAAGTGGAGGAAAGATAGTTGTTAAAAAAGAAGAGGGTGTCCAGGTTAGTGATATAAGATTTGTTTCTATTGACCACTAAAACCTGATACTATACTTAAAAAAGTTCCATATTATTTTTATGCAAAGAACCATCTTATATCATGTACCACTAATGATATAAGATGGTTCTTTCCAAATGGCGCTAACAGATAGTGTCAACGATGTCGCACGTTTGCTTATAGAATATGACAATAAACCTTTAAGAAATAACTTTCAAGGCATAAAATTTCAGAATGGCGAAGACGAGCCATATGTCAACGTGGAAGGCGCCGTCCAAATCAGGGTGCCAGTGGTGGCTACCGTAGTACCAAGGATCAAACCTGGAGGCAGACTGCATCTGTCTGTGGAGGAGCCACATCGTGCTTACCACACTGCTCTGTCCGCTGAATGTAAGTGATATTGGTTGATAGGTTGATTGTTATACAGAAGTTTTCACATAAGAGTGCCAATAGTGGTTTTCGTGGTACCAAGAATTAAATTTGGAGGCAGACTGTATAATAATGTCTGAAGTGAAGCAGCATCGTGGTCTGCGGTGGCAACCGCAGTCCCAAGGATGACTTTGGAATAGCTTGCATCTAACTACCATACTGTATTGTCCGCTGAAAGTTGTTGGTAAGAAAGGTAGCTGCGAGGTGTTCTCTTCATTAACTTTAAATGAAGGTAAAATTTTAGCTTTGTATATGTATATGTATAATATAAAAAAGCGTAGTATAAAAAAAGCATTAAATATAGCACGTACAACCAATTAAATTAATATTTTTGTCAAATCAAAAATTATACAGCATTGTTGTTAGGATGATCTCTTGTCATCCTTGTAGAAATTGTGACTTCACTCTTCAGGTTACCGTAGCTTTTCTTTAGCAGCAGTATCATCGCCTTTGTCATGACTGATATTAGCAGCAGTATCATCACCTGTGTCATGACTGATAGCACAAGTGCAATACTGCACAATTAATAATATTCATTTTATCGGGCAAACGATTTGCATGTTTCTTACCAATTTTTTTTTCTGATATATACCAAATTTTTTCATCGTTGTTGTACATGAGACAAGTAAGTCGCTTGTCTATGAAATTTGCAGTATTATTCAAAACTGAATGCATACCACCAAATTAATATCTCATATGGGCAGATTTTCTCTGCCAACCTATCTTTTCAGTCAGAATCAAATTGTGCAGTTCTGATAATCACCTAATCAACATTTAACATTTGGATACCACATCTAGTAAACTAACTTTCAGTACAAGAAGTAAACGTAGAGCCATGTTCCCTGAAGCCTTTGCGGGACCTTCTTCAGCCAGCGCCTGCCTGTGCCAGACCAGGCTCTCGCTATATAGAGCTGAATTCCAATCATTCCAAGGAGTTTGTGCCTGGTGAGTCTTTGCTATGTATATCTTTCTAGGTCTGAGATGAAAGTACTTAGAACGTTTTTATTTGACCTTATCCTGGGTATACAGAACTGCCATTACTCTTAACATTTGTATATGCTATATAGCTTTATAACCCAAGTTCAATGAGAAAAATCGTTTATGAGATATTATTACGACGATTTAATTTAGAAACATTTATAATTATATGAAGGATGATCTTCCAATCTTTTGTTTAGGTTCTCTATGCATTGAACGACCTTTTTTTACTTTTATGATGTATAGTCATTATTACTACCCGTATTTCACTTCATGGAAGTTATTTTCTTCTTTCTATCTGTTGAGTTGGCTAGCATCTCCATAATCACTCCATTCTCATGTCACCTTTTACTCTATTTATTCATCTTTATTAAGGCTTACTCTTCCTTCAAATCCATCCACATTCATATGTTAATTTAATCTTTTTATTACATAACATTCATCCCATTTCATATCATACCCATGCCATTAGGCACCAGATTAACCGTATTCTGTACATAATTAGCAGGGGCTGGGATATCTTCAAGTTGCGTCCTGCCTGCTCCTCCACCTTCGCCCCCGCTGGATCTCATACCTATGGACTTATTTGAGCCTATGGAGTGCATGCCTTTAGGTAAGTTTTATACTAATGATTTCTAATGTGCGTTTGCAGTGAGAGCCCATGTCCATATTTTCAGTATATGTGTGCCAAAAAAAATTAAAAGAAGCTGAAGCAACTTATTTTTTGCAGTACAAAATGATACATTACAACGTGATTTCTTTTTATTATTGCCGCAGGTCCTCAAATTACGGCAGTGGACAATATTGACCAGCCTCCACCTTCTGACGACTCTGAAATCTTCATTGGAGAATTCGAGGTAACTGTAGTAGGTATTCATCTTTAAAGTTACATGGTTTTGTTATACATGGACTAAAGTGGCTTTCTAGTGAAGTTAAGCATTATGGAACCTTAATTATGCGGACGTAAAGCCGCATCCAAAATGTGCACCCTAGGTCCAACACATTTCGCTTGTCGTAACGCAAGCTACACGCACACAGGTACATCAAAGGTCCGACAATCAGCGCCAAAGCTCCTACATACCAGTAACTATTAGTTATCTAACAGCTTGTTCGAGATGCACGCACGTCCTCAGACAAGGACATTTGCTTGCTTCACCATGGTTGGATGAGGTTACGCCTGTATTTCTTTAATGTCCGTGTATGACACATTATTTTTCCATTTTATTTTCAGGAAAGCATCCCACTGTCTGATTCCGACTAGGCAAGATTTCATTTTATTTATACACGGTTTATTTATGTTTTTTTTGGTCAGTCAAGAGGATGAAGTAATTTGATTTAGCTATAAGCGAAAATTATTTTAAGTTTACATGGTGTGGCTGTTATTTGAATAAACTTATACAATACGCTTTTATGTTTTTGTTTTTATATGCCTTGAGCATCACTTCATCTTTAAATAGCGACTATAGAGCTGTCGCACAATGCCTTCAGCATCAATCTTTGCGCGGTCCGGACAGCTGAAATGGAGAAACTATAATTTGGAACTAAACTTAACAAATTCATGCTCACACTAAGTTTAAAGACTTATATTAGGGGTGATGGTAAACGTTGCCAGCGTGTACCATTACACCCAGAAACAGAAGCACAAATAGGAAATTTTGCTCTTGAGAATCGAACCCAGGACGACGTAGAGAGGAAGGTTTTGTACACTGCGCCAACCGGGTCATCATTTTAACTTTGATCACACGTGCGCGACTTGCGGCTCAAATCATTATGAAAATACAAAAATACACAAAGTCACAGTCAGCAAAAAACCTCTTTTTTTTAAATTCGCTATCATAGTTACAATGTCTTTAATCAAGACGAATCCTCCCCTCAACAATACAAATATGATATACGCAAAAAAAGCAATTTCCTGTCTTCAACGTAAATACCCTATTATGACGTCGCGATGACGTGCGTTATATCGTTTCGATACCGTTGTCGTATCGTATTGTTGTTGGCACGTGGACGGAAATAGGCCCTTTAGCTGCCCCAAGGGTGGGAGGTGGAGTAGTGAGGAAAATCGACGATAGATGGCGGGAGTTGTAGCGAAACTTAAGAAGTGGCAAAAAGTAAATTTGGAAAATACACCCGACGTTATAACTGGAAAATGGCGGGACTAATTTTCACCAACATAGCTAAGAACACTCTCGAAGTCGGATTTAAATAAAAAAAACAAAATCGTTCCAGCCGTTTGGGAAATATGATACCACACACAGACACTCACACATAGAGGTCAAACTTATACTTCTCTTATTTTATGGAGTGTCCTGGACCCCATATTGTTTTGTATGATAAAACGTAGACCTACACAATATGAGAATAAAGATGAAGCCAACTTATTAAAGTTACAAACGGTTAATTAGTTTGGACAAAGTGAAGGAACAATCAGACATACATGGATATGCACATAAATAATGTGTTAAAATTATTATTCCTTTGTTAGGTAATAAACTTTATATACATAAAATAGGATGTGATCTCTTATTCCGACTGGTTCTTTAGTTATACCATCTTTCTATTACTTCCAAAAATTGTGTTACCGGTATTATTTATTACTTCTTCTTTGCTTTTAATATTTATTACTTTCTTTGACTATCACATGTTTCAAGCTAAAATCTTTCTTAAAGTAAGTTAAAAATATTTGTTGTATTTTAGTTTGCTCGTAAATATCACCGGAAAAATAAATATTATTGTGTTATCATAATATAGTAGTTATTATGATACCAGAAACAGATAACTTAATTACTAAAGTGTTTTCCTTTTAATTTTGGCTTCGCAATTTTGCGCATTTAGCCAATGTCAAGTTATAATTTATTTCAAGTGTATTTCATATTAAAAGTCCTAGTCGCAAGTCACAGACAAAGTCAAGTAAAAGAGTCATAGATAGATAGATAAATTCTTTATTTGCACACCAAAAAATAACAATTACAAAGAAATCTTAAATATAACTTAGGAGCACAAAGGGCGGTCTTATCGCTCAAAGCGATTTCTTCCAGACAACCAAAGGGAGATGATAAAAATATTACAAACAGGGACGGTGGTGTACCTCAACACGTATTTAAATTAATAAATGTACTTACACATACCTATTAATATTAGATACATAGTCATAGTCTAGTCATAGCTAAGTCATGCCCTAGTAAAGTGGTAAAATCTTTACTAGAACTTATATTGGAGTTTTGGAGCGAAGGGGTAAATCACGTTTTTCAACTTTGTATGATTTGCCTACACTTGTGCACGTTCACTAAGTATTAACGGTTAATAATTCACCATTATTACACATTAACACACGAAGAATCTCAGGTTTTGGTGAATTATACAAAATCAACAACTCCAATTTTTTACTTACGCGGCAAAACTCTATATTTCTGAAGTTTACAAGAGTTCTTTATACTATATCTACTTCCTTTTTAAAAAAGCTTGACTTGGCTGGCGAATATTTATGTTAAAAAGTGCATTATCTGATTAATTATATAACTACTGCCGAATATTTTTAAGAACTTTCAAGTATAAATACTGCCATAGGTGAACAGTCCTACGAAATATTTTTTGTTAAATGTAAGTGTGCCGCCACTCCTCGTGAGATGGCGCTAGTAGTTTTCATCTAAAGATTTTGTATTATGTTTTTATATCGTTCAAGTTTCTTTCTGCAATTTCACTTTTTATGTGTATTGGCTAGACCAATATTTAATTTCAAGTCACGTTAATTTATAAAAATATTATTTTAGATTTCTTTAGGCAAATGACAGACAAGACGTGTTACAAATGAACTATACAGTTCAGCACCTGTCAAAATTTATGAATTCAAAATTCGGCAATGCATTGATGAAAATATCATAATCAGACCAACTATAGATAGTGGTCAAATGCTTGCCTATCGAGTATAAAAAAAAAAAAAACTAAATACTACATGATACGAATCCGTCTCAAACAAAACAAAAAACATTGTGCAGGTACATGTTTAATTTGTGCATTTCTGTAGCCATTACCATAGGCTGAAATTTAAATTTCTTTAATTCAGTGTTTTTATGCCGAAAATATGTTTTTAAAGCATAGTGTACATTAGTGCTAATTACTATTATACAGAGCTCTCTTTACGGATAATTGTTTAGTTTTAAAGTATAACATGCTTATTAAAGAGACTATTGGAGTAAATAATAAAAAGACTCTGATCGTATTAGTACAACCAAGCCAAAAATACGTATGTTTTGTTTGGCTTTGAAGTGAAAAGCTTATAAGAATCCAGTTTCTGTTCTAAATTCGACTATGGTACAAGCTTATGGCATTACCGAGCTTTACTTTCCCGCCCTATACTATGTCATTAGAACATTTTTCACCACAATTACATTTAACCAATTCAAACCTTCACTCATCCATTCAGCACCAGTCATTACAGCTAATGACAGATAAGCGCGACCGCAGACCTGCAACAAAAAATCGCCATAACATTTAACAAGAAGAATGTCGCAATATAACGCGTATTACGCTCGTCCAGTTTTTTACCAAAGACGCGCGCGTGGCGTGCACGCGTCACGAAATATTAAAACTAGTGTTAGATCTGACACGCGGCTTTTCCCACCAATAAATAGTCTTGACAACCCTGTTTTGTGGAGCAAAGACCCATGTTCGAACCAATTCATACTGTATTTCTAACAAAGTAAGACTTATAATTTTCTGCTACAGAAAAGGTTATGTTTTATGCTGCGTGCATTCAGATTTAATTCTTATATCAGTGAGGTTGAGTTCATTTTTTCTGAATTGGTGGTGATTATAAATTTAGGGTTGCCGCCAATAGTTTAATACCGCCCCCGACGGTTATCGAATAATGCGTCGGCACGTGTTGTACTGCGTTTTTTATCGAATTTTTATTTCGTGCGAACAGAAGTGGCGTCTGGTGGCGACTTGGCCGCACAATAGACGTCCTTTATTGTGGGAGAGTTGAGTTCTTGGCGATAAATTTGTTTTGATGCGATGTTATTAATATTCTAGTTTTGTCAATAAAAACCAACACAATCATTGTTATTATCACAAATGGCGTCTCAGGTACGATTGTAGCCAACAATATCTAGTGTTTATGTAGGTTTGCTCCCACAAGTCCCGTCAGAACAGACGAAGAAAATCAGGGTATACAGAAGGGTAAAGTTAAGGCTACCCTGCCGGGACTATTTTTGCCACATAATTCAGCTTGTGTTATATGCTAGGCCGCTTTAACACATCATCGTTTAACAACATGCGATTAAAAGATAAACCAGACCATGTGAAGAAAATCTCAAAGCAGTTTTACTAAAAATGTACGTATTTAGTTTATCGTAACAGGCATTCGACGTGTCCTAATATTGCAAACTAATGAACTCATTTTAAGTCATCATAATCCTTCATTTCACACAAACAATAAACTATCAATTTCATAAAATCATTAAAAAACAAACAGGGGGATCATAATCCCTTTCAAGGGTGTTGCACCCCCGAAATATCATTCATATTTTGATTATGATATCAACGTCGCATTGACAAACGCCGGGGTTTTTATGTCCAGTACAAAAATGTCCCGGGATTTTTTATATCTTTTGTCAGTTAATACACATATTAACCCATTAAGAGTCGCGTGCCGACGGAATATAATATTTCATACGTATAATAAAACCATTGTGTGCCTATGTTAGTTTTTGTGAGAATTGTTGTGATTGTACTTAGAAAGGGCCGTAGGGAAATGATATTCAGTAATTGATTGAGTTAGGTTTATATTTATGTGTTGACGGTAATTTTTTAATAAAATCTTCAGACCGAATGCTGGCAATGCGTTTCAGTGAGGCAATACTGCCATGGGCACGCTGCCAAAGTACGCACTTCGAGTTCTTCATCTTGGTGAAGTGAATTCTTTTGTTGTAAATAAATATGTAATTTTAGTAAGCTTTAGCAAATATGTCTAAACAACTGGCAGGTAGAATTGACAATGGGACGTTTTCCTTTGACTAATATGTTAGTTTGTTTCTTTTAAATGTTGGTGGGAAGTCCTAGATCAATTAACTTACATCGAGAGGAAACAAACTTAGGCAGATACAACAGCGACCACACAAAGGCTAAAATTGTCATTTATTCATATACTAACAATGTACCTAACTCAAATTATCAGGCACATGCACCGATCTAGACGAAAGGACATTTTTTTATTTATTTTATACATTTTAGGAGTTTTATGATTTATTTTTAGTACTGTAATCATGTTCAGATATCTACAATCGCTTTTAAATAATACAAAGAAAAATGACTTAAAACTGAAGAAATGCAATTTGAAAACGTGACAACTGCCAAGCTTTGTTAGTATCAGAGTGCTGGATTAAACCCCAAAATTCTTTAATGGATCCTTTCGTAACTAACTTTTTATATATCCTTTGGCCTTTGTCCAACATTTATTGTAATATTAATGCTGTTCCTAGCCTAAACTTTATTAATGGGACAGTGCTAAGGTCTTCTATTGTTCAACAATCGCCTAGTTGTACTATGGAGGCAATAGAAAAGCATAAATCAATATGTTCTTAACAAAATGCCTTGAAATAAGAACCATCGCTGTTCATTACGAACAAGATACCAACTTTCACCAAAACGCAACAAATACAAACTCATTACGGTTCATAATTAACGAGGCTCTGTCGGCGGCAGACGCGCGACGCGGACGCGACACGCGGCCGACACGCGTCGCGGATCAACGCGATTGGTCGCAGCACTGGGTACGGAGGATGGATTTGGCAAGGAACGATTATAGTAGGATATTAGCGGTACGGATGAGGTGTTTTAGTAGTTGTAGTTAGTAAGTAGCCTATGTGCTAACAGATAGGTATAAGCGATGTACATTCCAAATTTCATCCCAATCCGTTTCTGCAAAAGAAAACAAACATACTTACTTCGTTCACATTTACACACTTACATACTTTCGCATTTATAATTTTGGTGTGATAGTGTGATATTTGGTCATAGTACTTATTTATAATTGTTTCCTACTTATACTATTTCAGAAAAGCAAAATGGGTATTTTCTTCATTATTTAAGTAAACGCTTTCACACTCGAAAGTATTCAATTGATGGCTAATCGTACTTTTTTGCAATGCACTGATAAATCATTATGATAATGATTGAAAGCATTTTTTTAAAAGTAATTCCTATTTCCAATATAAAATGTAACATAACTCATTTTAAAGCCTTTTATTACGATAGTTAACATAGTAGAAATATGATAATCAAGTTTTGACAACAGAAAATGCATTGTACAAAAGAATATAACTATGTTATACATCATTATATATCATATGAGATGATATTCTAACCTACAACTTTTCTTAATCGCATTACCATAGAAAAGTAACATTATTGTAGTTAATTGTAATATGGCGTTACAACAACTATACCGCAAGGTGAGGTACCAACGAATACCGAAAAATAGCGGTTACAAAACTTTTCCAGTCCTACAGGACGCGCGTACGGACTGCAGACTTAAGTAATGACTGCTTACGACTCAATCGCAGAGGATTTGTCGCACTCTCTGACGGTAATGTGGTATGACATTGCCTTTTTATTGTGTTGTCAGATACAATTATTTTAGGGGCAATAACTGTTTCACAGTGAATTTCGTGTTTGCTTAGTGGAGTTTTTTTAATGTGGGAAAAGATATAATAAATTCATTGTTCGCTCTGTTAAGCACTATTGGTAAAATTAATCTATAACTTGCTGTGCCTTGCGGTTTCGTCTGCTTTAATTGGAATAAGAAATAGATTTACTCACTAAAATTCGATCCAAATCCGCGCTTACATAGATACATAATTTTTAAACATATCTCCGTACAGCTACATTCACACACAATCGATTTTATAACATACTAGCCGTGCACCGCGGCTTCGCCCACTATTATCAAGTTAAAAAGTAGCCTATGTGTTAATCCTAGGTATAATCTATGCACATTCCAAATTTCATATAAATCCGTTCAGCCGTTAAAGCGTGAAGAGGGAACAAACATACTTACACACTTACACACAAACTTTCGGAGTTATAATATTAGTAGGATTAGGGACGTTAGACGGTATCTATGATTTCCAAATTTATAAAAAGACATTTAAGTAATTAAATAAGGCATTTTAATTTTGAAAATTAAAAACTCGTAGTCTGTCTTCATTGCCCATCAAGAACAATGTTGTACGGAGTGTAGGTATTTATTTAAGCGTTTTACTTTTAGACACAAATATACCATGTAATCGAACATGGTGGAAAATTCAAAATAGGTACTAACATTTGAAAAATTGTAGTTATCTTGATGTTTATTTGTTCAGGTTTATAGAGTTAGCTAAATAGCATAAACTGACATGCACTACGCCTAAATGTCATTTAATTATTACAAGTGGAATAATTACATTTGTGTTACAAAATTTCTTAATAAATCTTAAATAACGTGATTATGTTCAAAAGTTACTCGACGGAGCAAAAAATTATATAGGTATTTATATTTAAAATTTCCTGCCAAAGGCGATCACAATATTCACTTAAAATACTAGGCAAATTCTTTCTACTCCATTGTATAGAATTATAAAGACTATAACTGGGAGATGATTTTAAACTATACATTTGAAATCTACCTATGGTATGTACCTGTGGCCATGGAAAAAAATACCAATATATGTTAATGAGAAAAACATAGGTAAATATATATCTTAATAACCATTATCTAGGTTAGAATAGGTCTGACCTGTAGCCTATGCTACGGCGTAGCGCTACGCAAGGTGAGCGTAGAGTCTTCCTTTCTCCACTAAAACAACTATACCGCTAGACACAATACAGAACTAACAAATAGCAATAATAAAACTAACAAATAATAGCTAAGAAATAGTAATAAAGACAATACAAAACAAACAATACATAAATACTTACTATTCGTAAGTATACGATTCAAAATAAAAATGTGAGCATTTTTGCAGTTTTAATTAAACACACAGTCTATCATAATTAATGTTGACAACTTTTTTCTCTCTCTCTCTCTCTCTCTCTCTCACACACACTCTCGATATCTCTCACAATTGTTTTCCTTTACTCGAAACTTAATTAGATAAATGTAGCCTACGTAGGCTACGTAGGTAGGTATGCTGCTTTCTAATAGGTAAAATATCTTATATCAATTCTAACCTAATTAGGGCTTAGTGGTTTGGCGAGATCGAGAAACAAACAAACAGAGGAATGTTTATGATCTTCAAATACTGTTCAACTTCTTTTTAACCGATTTCACAAAAATGCGGAGACTCCCAATTCGACTGTATTTTTTTTGTTCCAGATAGGCTATCATTTGACCACAATCTCACCTGATGGAAAGTGATGATGCGGCCGAAGATGTAGCATAAAAGGTGCCTATTCACTCTTGACTTGAAAACTCCCAGATTATACCGTTCAGGGAACAAAGACGAAGGCAATGAGTTGTTGAATGAAGCACTCCTTCGCAGCACGGATGATAATATAGAAGCGAAACGCTTCGAGCGAACTGGTGGTATGTCAATCATATATGGATGAAGTTTGACAGTTTGTTTTGTTGTTAGATGATAAAACGGATGCCTACCTATGTTGATTTGTTAACTCATAACTTATTTCTGGGTGAACCGATTTTGAAATATTTAATAATAATAATAATAATAATAATTTATTTCATTTACAAAAAATATATTACACAGACTAACATTATATGTAGGTACACATAATGTTACAATTAGTGAGCCCTGTATCCCACACTAGGATAAGTCCTGTGTCGTGGGATTCAGTCTCTTTCAGTATTGATTGGTGCACTTTATTTTGAGAATTTATACATTATAAAATTATATAATAATATATTAGATATGGACATTATAGAACTATTTATATTATTGGGATTATTGACAAGAATACGAAATAACATCTAAAATTTAAATTATTAATTAAATTTACAAATAAATAATTTTAAGTAATACAAATAACAAATAAAAGTTATAGAAATGAGAAATTTTGAGAAATACGTGTTCTCGTGTATTTGGTAGTCATATAGGTGCTTTCTATGTGATCTCATTAAAATTTGATCATGATCTGACCAGTAGTTTTTGAGTTATCGTAAGAATGCGTATTTAATTCATTGAATCTGATCAAGGGTTCCGAAGATAAAGCTGTGAAGTCGGTTTTTTTAAGCTTTGCTTGCGTTTAAGTTATTGTTAGCCTTAATTCATATTTTTTTTAATTCATGATTGCCATTCTGTTAACCACTACATCTTTGATGGTAAGCGATAAAAAAATCAACTCCTTTTTCTTGGTTCATAAAGTGAAAAATAAAATGCAATAAATTGCAATGATCATATACCACTGCATTTGCAGCTAAATCAAATTACCAAAAACGCATACCGCGCGGCCCGCGCAGTTGTAATGCATTTATATATAAATCTGTCGGTCTACGGATGAAACACGGATGTAGAAATACTAAAATATATAAGGTAAAGTAAATTGTACTGTTTAATTAAAAATTACACCGAAAGCACAAACGAAAATACTCTTTCATTCACACAAACAAAAATCCTAATAATACTATAAATCCAAAAGCTTGTGTGTAGTGTAAGTATTTTTGTTCCTTCTTCACGCTTTAACGGCTCGAAGGATTTGGATGAAATTTGGTATGTACATAGCTTATACCTACGAATAACACATAGGCTACTTTTTGCTTTTTAATAGCGGGCAAAGCCGCGGGGCATGGCTAGTTAGTCCATATAACAGAACAAAGTTAAACAAACCGGTAAAATTGTCGGCCTTGGTATTTGATTCAAGGCAGGCATATTTGTTCTTACGAGATATATAGGATATATTTTGTGCTTCTATTTCTATTTATGTATTTTTATTCTATATGTTAATTACCAATATATAAGTGGTTCAAATAATGCGCGCTGATCCCTCGTCTTTTCTTCACAGTTTCATAATTTATACTTTAGTTGCGCTCCGAAAACTACTGAATCTCACTACGAAAACTGATAAAAAAATATATAACTTATTTACATACTTATTTCCAGGTACAACCCCGTTGGCGCATTGTCTCAGGGTCTGCTTTCTGTGCCATAGGTCTTGGGTTCGATTCTCAGCAGAAGCACAATTTTCTTTCCCAAGGGACAAAGTTTGTTATTCTGGTTCTGGGTGTGATTATGTGCAAGATGTAAATGTTTCCGGAACCTCACCACAAAACTTGTGTTTCCACCGGTGATGGACCCCACGATACTAGTTGCTTATATGGCGAATATCAAAATTGTTAACATAAATTTACAAATTAGTTCATTTGTGGCGACAACACTCGTAGACTAAGATGATGAAGATGAGTGTGATAGGACGTCTTTCTTGCTTAAGGTATCCTACCACATCCAGCAAAACCGACCTTTAACTCCATAGTGGGGTGGTAAAGACAATGTGGAACTAGTCGTAATCAGGTTAGGGAACAATTTGCGTCTCCCACCATGCGCGGAATATGCCGCGTAATGCCGCTGGCATGCCGCAATTGATTTTTTAAGCCGCGGAATTGCAATTGTTTTGATTGCTGTTGCTTTTAGTAATGGAGGCATGAAATCATAGTTGTTTTATTCGAGGCAAATTGATTGTTGCCGATTGATGATTTATTTTCTATTTAATACATTTCGGTTGATGTATAATTAACCGCAAGCAAAGCTTAAATAACCGACTTCACCGCTTTATCTTCGGAACCTTAATCAAATTCAATGTATTAAACACGCATTATTGACGATAACTCAAAAACTACTAATCAGATCTTGACTAAATGGGACCAAAGGAAAAGCACCATCTTCCAAACAAAAAAAAATTTCAAAATCGGTTCACGTGGACAGAAGATATGAGGTAACACACATAAAAAAACAGTCGAATTGAGTACCTACCTCCTCCTTTTTTGTGAAGTCAGTATAAAATAGGATCACGGTAAGGTAAAAGGGTATATATGTAATATATATACTCTGAGAATAGTATCTTGTTGCTGTTGCTAACATTCTAGTGTTACAACTATAATTATTTAGTAGCAATCGCAAACTTAATTGGTATTTTGTAAAAAGAACGTACCTAGCAACTGTAATGTTTACTAGAAAATATGATTCTCAGAAGACTAGTCTAGTTGTCCAAAACATGTCCAAAAGGTATTCAATGTAGAATTCTAGATTTAGATCCTTTTCAAGATAGAAATTTCACAAAGTCAATGACTAATTATTATACCTACTTATAACTACTTCCTTCAATTGCTTTAAAAATAAATTGAAACGATGGCTTATCGAGCAAACATTCTATAACACAGATGACTTTATAAAAATTAAATGATTACACATTGACATAAATTATATTGACATGTTCTTTATGAAAATGATTATATTTTTAATTTTCATTTCTTAATTTTTCATTTTGACATTTTTCATTTTATAATTGTATTTTTAATTAAGAATCTCATTTAAGACCTTACCATATGACGTGTAAACAAATGTTTATGAATAAATCAGTATTAGAGTATTTGAGTATTTATAATAAAATTATAACATGCCGATGTCTGTATATTTGAGATATTGAAGAAAAATAGACATAAATATATATTGGTAATGTACATTACAGGTCATTCAGTAAAACATAAGAAAATAAAAAACAGTAGCTAGTACGTAATATAGAACATATTAACCCATATAAAATATAAATATTAAATGTTAATAATATTGTCATTGTTATATTAGTTAATTATAATACAAAAAATATAAAAATTATACTTGCGCTTAAGTACTTTTTAAGCACAAAAACTATTGAAAATTAATATAGGGGGTCTTTATTAGTACAACAAAAGCCAAAACAACAATTTTACTAATCTTTGTTTGTCTGCCTGGATGTTTTTACGCGCGTCACGCAAAAACTATTGCTTGGAATTATATATTGTTTTCACCGATGCCACAAGCCTAACTTAAAATATAGGATCCATATTACCGCAATAAAATATCTTATTTCTTGTTTTTTTGAGTACATTTGGCAAATGATAGGCACGCTGAAATTGTCATGCATATCGGAAAATTCCCCTGTTGTACTTTTAATTTTAAGATGTATAATGTGACAGTGCTATAAATAAATCTAATTCCGCTGTTTCAAATTTAATATTCTGTAGTAACTACTACCCGGATCTCCGAAACTACTAAACTCGTTTTCATACGGTTTTTACATGACCATTTTCACAGATCTTTGTTCACAGACTACTATTAAGCATACTTACCGGTATTCAAGACAGAAATCTAGGTCTAGATCATTTTTAAATGGAAATTTAATTAAGTCCGTGACCAATTAAAATGCTAGCATACGGGTCTTATGTAAATGTTAAGTTAATAAAACGGGCATTAATTAAGAAAGATTACTATAAAACCACAGACTATATTAATAACAAGGATGCATGGAGGCAAACTGCACAGGCTCTTTCTAGCGACTACCATAATAACACCTAGGTTAAGAAAATGATGTATTAGAGATTAAGAATGTTTTTTTTTTTAAATGAATGAAAAAAAAATGCGCCGCCGAGTTTCTTGCCAGGTTCTTCTCGAGATGGCTGTAATTTTGCGAATCTGGCAATAGATTCATTAACTTTCATGAGTGCCTCTTTGGGGCCCATGTGAATAAACGATTTTGATTTTTGAAGTATATTTTAACAATAAGACGATCCTCACAGACCTTTTCTCACAGACAAGACTAGCAAACATACTTACACGCGATTATAATTACGGAACCGACGCGAAGGGCTGGACCCCTAGCCCCTCTATGCAATGTTATAATTTGATTTCTATTTTGATCCCATTTGTGCGACTGATTGCGAACCCCGGCCGGCTTTTATTATTTTGGGGTTTTCGTATAACTCTATTATAGTCATATTTATTATAGACTTATAAATTGATACCTACTGAGCAGCGTAAGTAATGCCATTGTCATTGATTTGGATAAATATTTTATTAATTTAACGAAGTTGTAGCTTATAATTACATATGACTTCTGCAATCCTGCAAAACCGTAAAAAAACTAGTACATCAGTAAAAATAGAGTTTTTGACATTTTTATATTTAATGTTGTAATATTCAGACTTAATTTTTTGTTGTATAATTGGATAGATGACTATTTAAAGGGATTTACAATCAATGTTACCATGCTTAGGTACTGGTTCTTAGTCGTTAGATAACAGGGTGTCTTCAGGCGGCCTGAAAAATTCTGATACCAAGACTGTCAAAGCAAGCAAGCATATTAAAATATTTATATTTATATTTGGAAGATGCCCAAATTGGTCAAATAGGAGAATTACTTGAAGAATTATTTACGTAAACAGGATTTTGCTAGTTGTCGAAATAACAAGTTTTCAGTGGTTTTTTTATTTTTTTTTATTCTTGATAGGCAAGCATGTTCCTAACTGGATACGTGTAATTCCACATGTCCAGTTGATACCTACCAAAAAGTACAGTATTTTACATATCTCATAAATATCTACCACTAAACTAATTCTGATATTTATTATTCCAATAGCAGGACGCCACGACTTTACTCGTCAAATACGAATTGAATTCTGGAATCAATTTGTCTACCGCCTCAACAGATCAAACATTCAGGTAAAATGCTTGAGAGCTTACGAAGAATATGAAGTCAGAAGGTACAAGTTTTGTAGCGATTAGTTTTGATTCGTCAAATAAGCTTCTTTGGTCTTAGTTATTTAGTACGTCAATGAGAAGAACACAAAACAGGGTGTGTCGTAAAGACACACAGTAGACGTGAAATTTTTCTATTGCAGGGAAACGTTAATTATTCGTCACAATGTTTACACCCACCACTGATCAAACAAAAAGGTTGCGAATCAGAATTTTAAAGCCTTCCCGTAATAAGTTTCACTTCAAAATCAAATAATAAATTTAATAGTGTAAAATAAGACAACATTATAAATGTAAGGAACACTAAGTACGGCTATATTTCCAATTGCCTATATTTCCTAAAACTAAACTTAAATTTTATACATATATCTAGTAAAGACCCAAGCTACCTACAAGTCATCGAGCTTATAGGTAACTCAAGTGCTCAAGCCCACTACCAGTGAGTAGCGTTTCCATCATGCTGGCGGCATTGCGTCTCTGAATTTCAAAGCTAATACGTTGAGCAGCTAATACGTTACCAGCATTTTGATTACGCATCGCCTCATCCAGGCGCACTGATTACAAAATATATATATGTATGTTATGTTATCCTCTTAAAAATGTTATTTAGTACATAAATAATTTTTCCCGAATAAAATATCAAATAAATCAGAACGTTTAAAACAGTGTGCCAAGAAGCGTAACAACTTTAATATAGATAACGAAGATGGTTAGAATAGAAGATAGAAATAGCCATAAAATACTAGATAATAATTCATTCTTCTACATATTTTTTTTAGCATGTATTAATTATGAATTTATACAATATTTTTATATTTAACTATTGAAAAAAACACCAATTTTTTCTTAAGGTAGTGAAACTTCCAAAAGACAATTTCAAAAATCTCCATTATGTTTTGCAAGCCCGAATTTAAAATAAGATTTCATGGATTTCATTTTATTCTTTGTCCGTGAATTCCGTCTGGGACCAACGTTGAATCAGTTCCAGCCTAGATTTAGTAAATTCACTAGATTTAAAGTCTCCGCCAGTTTCTTGGGGTGCGCTATGCAAATTTAACATCTGTAGCTTATTATTTACCGGGTTATAAAACTGCTGCGTTTTTTATCTTAAAAGAATACATATTATATTTATCGATAACTAACTAATTGGCAGCGATTTGCGTAACGACTTTTACTGTTTCTTTTGCGTTTTTGTAAATTTAAATTTTAAATAATACACAATCGATACATAAATGTAATGCTTAAGCACATCTTACTATAGATGATGAAATCACTTTTTTAAACTCAAATGTCTTATAAACATGACATAAAAACAATGTTTCCTGAATTTTTATATTTTTAATTGCACCGTGTAGGTACATAGTTTTCGTTAGATAAAGAAATTACAAAGTTACATTATATTAAAGAGGTATTGAATTCTTATATTCATATTGTAAAAGCGAAAGTTTATAAATTCGGGCAGTTCAATCTAGGTATGTCTATATTTACGCAAGGTCTAAATGAAAGTATTACTATGTAGATGTTGAAATCGGCTAATGAAATCATCATTCATCAATAAAAATTTGCAAATGAAGCGATGCTGGAGCATTTTATGCCGAGTAATTTCCAAGTGACATCTAGTTTATAGAGACTGCCTCTTTGGGACCCAAGTGAACGATTTTGAATTTTGCTACGATCCGTGCGTCCTCCAAAATTGCATGAAAATTGGCAAAAGCAGACATATTATGCTGGCTTTAGTCCCGCTCTATGCGATTTTTTCCTTTACTATATCGAAAAATAAATTGTACCATATATAATATTCATAAAATTATAATAAGCAGTAGAACATTTTTAGTGTATACAAATGAAATAGGGTAGCAAATGATAACAATTTTTAGAAACTTTAATTCACTTTCATGCTTCTGCCGCGAATTCAGAAGTTTCTGTTAGACTCCACACATGTAGCTAGATGCGTGGTTTGAGTATTACCACACCTTTTTGTTATAAGTTGTATACGAGTATGGTATAAATATCAAACAAAAACTAAGAATTTTTCACGCTGCGTTTTTCCCGACCAGTGAGTTTCCCGGCAGCCGAGGCAGAATTCCCAATGAGGATGTCACAGCAGGCTTCACCCCGTGACATTCGCTCGCTCCGCTTTATTTGGACAAAAGGGTTTTTTGCTCACAAATCCTTCCTTCTTGCCATAAAATACGAAAACTCGACGAGTTCTTGATTGGATTATTCAATTTTGGAATTAGTTTTCGAGATCGCGTTAAGCGTTTTGGCGAATTTGTTAATTGAGTTGAAGTGGGAAGGGTTGAGATTTTACATAAATATTACTTTCCTTGAGTTTGATCGCGAGCTGATTTCTTCGGTGTGAGTAAGGGACATGACATACAAAGCGGACGAGGCGCGCGCCCCGAGCGCTGTAAAGGCTCTGCATTGCGCATAAGGGACCTTGATATACAAAGCGCCTGAGTCGCGCGGCCTAGCGGCGGGCGCAGGGCTGGCACGCGCCCGCGATTCCTCAACCCGCGCTGCCGTTTTGTATACTGCATTTTTGACAAAATTTATTTATATACATTATCGAAATCAGGAAAAATTGGCGCATCTACTATTTTTTTTTTATTTTAAAGTATTCAAACGCAATCTACTAAATCTTACTACAAGTCATAACATATACTAAATAGCAAAGATATTTCTGATGTATATAACTCAATTTTGTCAAAAAACAATAACGTCTTTTTACCGACTTCCCAAAAAAGCAGGAGGTACTCAAGTCGCTGTATTGTACTGTATGTGTTTTTTTTTATTTTTTTATGTGTGTTACCTCATAACTTCTCTCCACGTGAGCCGATTTCGAGATTTTTCAGTTTGAAAGATGTTGCTTTTTAATTGGTCCCATTAAAATTTGATCAAGATCTGATTAGTAGTTCTTGAAATATCGTCAATAATGCATATTTTGTGGACTACTTTGACGATGTTCTCGTTTACCACGATTACAAAAGTTACGTCATAACTTCTTTCGTTGTGAGCCGATTTTGATGTTTTTTTTTATTTGAAAGCTGGTGCTTTTCATGTGGTCCCATTGAAATTTTATCAAGATCTGATCTCTAGTTTTTGAGTTAAAGTCAATATGCGTGTTAAATACATAAAATCTGATCAAGGTTCCGAAAATAAAGCGGCGAATTCGGTTTTTTTAAGCTTTGCTTGCGTTTAATTATTTCCTTATGACGGCAGTAAAGGGCGCGAACCTCGGGTGCTTAGTATATCAAGCCCCTAAGAAGTCAGTATTATTTGCTATATTTATAAGAGTATGCAAATTATACGTTGCCTAAGTAACTATAGTACACAATGGTGTTGTACAATATATTATTATTGTGCTTGATAATGCAAAAGTTTGTGTTCTAACGTGCAAAAAAGCTTGACTCTAAGAATCTGAAAAGCGAGCTAAAAGCTGATTTGCCTACTGAACAAGCGTAGAAAAGACTTCAGAGCTTCAAACATTTTTTTTTTATTATTTTTTTTTATTTGTGACAGCCTTGTGTTTGACCACTATCTCACCTGATGGTAAGTGACGATGTGATCGAAGCTGGTAAACACACTAGACCTGGAATACGCAGGCTCTCAAGGATAACTGCCGGAACACCGTATTTGGCTTGGTCTTACCTTACACATCGGTGTAAGGTAGCTAGTTTGTGCTTGTTGTACAAGATACATTTTGGGGAGTGTTCGACAGAACAGCATGAATTAAATTATCCAGCTCTCTTACATCATCGTACAACAAGGTGTATACAATACAAGACATCTTTTCATCGTGGACATTCCTCCAATTCGAACCAAACGATTTGCCGCAACTTTTGTTATGCTAACTGCAAAGGAATGGAACACTCTGTCTTAGTTCCTGTTTCCCGATAAGTATAATTTAGGCATCTTCAAGTAAAGAGTGAACAGGTATCTTCTAGGCAAGTATTTCCCACCGTCGACCGCATCGTCGTTTTCCATCATTCACGAGGTTGGAAACAAGAAACAAACAAAAAAAAAGGATTTTCAAGTCCATTTTTTGTTTGTTTGTTTGGTGTTTCAATGCTCGCCTATTGACCATAGGAAAATCAAAATGTTTTTGTTCTTCATCATAATAACTAAATATTTTATTGATTTCAAATTCACTCAATCAGATCTGCCATCGTTGTACATACATAACAACATAAGAGAAAATTCCTCATACTACAAAATTGTATAGCCAAATGCTAAACAATGTAAAATTACGAATTTCCACATTACTTCCGCGATTCGAGCCTGAATACGTCACAATAAGCCCTATTGTTGCATAGGCGTATTCTGGAAATTAAAAACGCAATTGGAATCGAAATCGTCGCGGATTCCACACGAGTTGTTCTCGAAAATGGAAAGTTAACAGCCGCGGTAAATAACCACAAATCACAGTTTCCTAACGCCTGGGGCGAGGTTTAAATTCACGCGTGGATGTGGCCATCGTTTCGGAGCGAGTTTCCATTGTAAGCCATCTAACGATATTAAAAAATAATAAACGAAGGATATCCTACTAATATTATAAATCCGAAAGTTTGTGTGTAAGTATGTTTGTTCCCTCTTCTCGTTTTAACGGCTGAATGGATTTGGATGAATATTGGAATGTACTTATACCTAGGATTAACACATAGGCTACTTTTTAACTTGATAATAGCGAGCTAAGCCGCGGGGCACAGCTAGTAATTTATAAATATAAATGCTGTATTATTATATATATCACGCTTAATTTATAAATTCAATGACTTGAATGGATGCCGAAAACATTCACATCCCACACATAATCACACCCAGAGCCAGAAACAAAAATCGCCCTTGGGAAGAAAACTCGGGTGGCTCAGCGGAAATCAAACCGAATACCCCTTTTTAGAAAGTGGACCTAAGACAACAAGCAGTTTAATAAATCAGAATTAACAATCTATAAATCTATGTATCTATCTATCTATCTATCTATCTATCTATCTATCTATCTATCTATCTATCTACATCTAATTATATAATAATATAAATTATTGATACAAGGGAATTGCTATTTTTTCATTTAGCCGTACCGAGAAAAACGTTGATCTGTATGCTGCCGTCATAAGGAAAAAAGACGTAACTGCATTTTTGTCAAAATTAAGTTATATACATAATCGAAATCAGGAAAAATAGACGTATCTACTAGTATTTTAAAATATGTTAACGCAACCTACTAAATCTTACTTCTAGACGCATCTGCTACAAGTCATAACATATACTAAATAGTAAAGACATTTCTGATATATATGACTCAATTTTGACACAAATGACAGTTACGTCTTTTTTCCTTATGAAACAAATGGCAGTATGGTTAAAATGATTTCCCAAGAGGATTCTGGTAATACACATTAGCCTGCGTATAAAAATAAATACGTTTCAATCTAAGGACGATAATTTTATAGTCCTTAGATTGAAAGTACTGTGCAGCTATCGTACCGTCATAAGTATCGTGCTCTCTCTAACAATGTAAGCGCACCACCCATCAAAATCAACATACGACCGTAACGTGCTAACGTATCACGCAACGCTGCGCCAAAAAGACAGAGGGACTGCAATGACGAATTATTATTTTTAAATTCATACACCGTACACTAACCAATTCCATGTTCACTCAATTCCAGACCCTACTCCCTTTATTTAAAGGATATATTTTATAATTTGATCGACTATACTGTTATAGTAATGATGTAATTTTTGCACTTGTTCAAATCGTGGGTGCTACACGATCGGTGCGTGACCAATTTGTGGTTTTTACAATTTCTAGAGATGAATCGAATTTCTTGAGCCGTGTCGGATCGCGTTGAGATCTCTTTGTTGTGGCTGAATAAAAGAAAGAATTTTATCGTTTATTATCATCCTTGTTTGTTGAATTGATGCCTTGTTGATGAATATAGATACATAATACATTGGTAAATAATAATGGCCGATACTGAGATACCTTAGTGCTTATTGCATGGACTGGTAGGCAGTCCTGGGTAAGTATATACGTATCTTATTTATCTATGGTCTTGGGTGTCACGGTTCTTCAGGTCAAGACATCTAACTTAGCTACTGTACTTACGATTAACGGATGGGACCAATAGTTTAACGTAACATCCTTATCACTATATACTTTAAGAGTGAATAGGTATCTTCTAGGTAGACATGCTATATCTTCCGCCACATCTTTGTTTTCCATTAGATCAGATAGTGGTCATATTCTAGTCTATTAAACATAAAAAAGAACTTTATAAAAATAATTCAGTGGCATAAATTTGATGTGTAAGCAATTTACACCTTTAACAAGAAATATTTTTTTTCTTTTTTAATGTAAGATAAGCAAGCATTCCCCTATCTCACCTTATGGAAAGTGACGGTAGGGCCGAAAATGGAACATGCTTGTCTAGAAATATCTATTCACTTCTATTCATTCTAGACTTGAAGACGCCCAGATTGAACCTTTCGGGGAACAAAGACGCAAGCAACGAGTTTCACTCCTTCGACGTACGGATGATAAACGCAGAAACGAAACGCTTTGAGCGAAATGTTGCTATGTTAACCATAAATAGATGACGTTTGATAGTTTGTTTTGTTGTTAGATGTAAACATTGCGTAGAGGTATTATAACATATAATTCTTAAGCACACTCTTCTATGCCCTTGATTAGAACATTGCCTATTTTTTATTTCGATTACTACGGGTTCCAAAATTGCTTGCAAAATTGCTTTCGGTATGTCCGGCGTATTTCCGGTTGTTATATTTTACAGGTCGCATTTCTCAACCGATTTTCGTGAAATTTTGTGAGCAGCAGCCACATTTAGAACCTTACTTTGAACTGCCCGTTGGCTTAGTTGGGTGGCGTTCGCCTTCTAAGCAGGGGTATCGAGTTCGATTCCCGGCGGGAACACAAGTTTTCTCCCTATGGAAAATTTGTGTTTCTGGTTCTGGTTGTGATTGTGTCTGTGATGTGAATGTTTCCGGCACCCACGGCACAAGTCATCGAACTTAGTGTGGGGCTGTGAGTGTAAATGCGTTTAAATTTTAAATTTAAATTTTTTAAATTTAAATTTTAAATTTAAATACGATAACTCAGTTAGCTTACGAGTCGGTTAGTTCTCGTACGATAAAGTGTATTTTCAAAGAGAAAGTTATCCAATCGTATCGATTCGGTAAGTTATCGAAAAGTTCTGAATCAGGGGGCAGGTTCGCCAAATATATATATTGTCGATGCAGTTTTAGGATTTTTTCAAAATGGCGGAGATATGGAGGTTGAAAAAGTAAAAAAAAAAACATTTCACCCATTTCGAAAAATACTATATAATATATGAAATAATATTTGTAAGAATAGTCACTTTATCACCTAATTTAATTAAATAATTATTTATCACCTTTCATTAAAAACACCATTGTCACCTACCGTTCACTCACCGGAAGTACCCCTCCGCCCACAATAGATGGCGTCCACATCCGGCGCGCGCGCCGCCTAACGTCGCGAGTTTCCGTGCGATTTAGCGGGTATTTGGAAAATATTGCGGTTACAGGATGTTTGTTTCACAATAGACACGTGTTAGTCATTGTAAAGGCAATAAATGGAACGTTTAAGCATGTTTAAGAAGCTTTTATAGGCATGGTAGTTTTGGTCCGGATATCTCCCCATCCGAAGTTTGCCTGGTAGTAGTGATACGGTCCCCAGTTGTGACACTTAACGCAAGAACTTGTATGTTACCTTATTTTATAAAACAAACGTGAGTGAAATCGTTTACTCCTCAATATGTGTAACATGATTCTTTCTATCTGTGTTGTATTTAAACATGAATTGACATTAACAAACTAGATACTTAACAGACAACATTTAAGCTTATCCCTTTGGGAGCCTCAATTTAATAAATATTTAGTCACTTACACATGTTGCGTATTGGCCAAAACTTGTTCAATGGCATAATAAGATGAAAATGTCAGCAAATAAGCTTATGAACACCCCGCGGCTGTTCATTAGGCAACTGTTTAAGATGTTAAATAAACATACGAAATATTATTGAATAGCTGGATGGCGTTATGCAACAGGTCTACATGAGTAATTAAAAATATTGTATGTTTAAGTGTTTTTTTTATGGGAATATTGTATGTTTAAGTGATTTTTCTTTTGTATGTTTAAGTGATTTTTTATATGTTTAAGTGATTTTTTTTAAGTGGCTTTGAAATTCTGATCCGCAACCTTTTTGTGTGATCAAAAGTGATGGATTAAACACTGTAATGAAAAATTTAAATGCTTCCATGCAATACGAACGTTTCACTTCTATCGTGTGTATTTACGGTATCAAAAAAGTAGCAAATAATTTGAAATATCATTTATCTTAAAAAATTTAACATAATTTTAACGACACCGTTGGCGTCGCGGGTTTTGGATTAATTTCCGACAAGAACACAATTTACCTCTGTAAAGGCAAATTGTGCTTCTGGATTTGGGCGTGATTGTGTATGTGATGCAAATGTTTCTGTCACCTAATACAAGTCTTTGGATTTAGTGTGAGGCTGTGAGTGTGAAAGCATTTGGTTTTTGTTTGTATAAATTATTAGATATTGTGTTAAACTCGTGCATAGATACAGTTGTTGCTAGATTTCTTATGTGAAAAAAAAGATTACTAGCAATATAACATACTTTTAAATACCTAGCACCAGCAAGTTGTTAGCTTGAATTGATCTTTTACTGTAAATTTAGTTAAGGCTGTAATACAAATAAAATATTTTCGTAAATATTTATAACACCTTATTATAATTTTTGTAACAATGATTTCTAAAATTAAATCTTGTCAACCTTTTGCACAACATCCTTATAAACTCCCCCATAGATTAAGAACGCTAATCAGTAAGGGTGCAAACTACCCCTACCTACACCCTACACTTCAACAAGGGCGAAGTGTTAAAAACACAATAAGATATAATACACGCGACCATAAATTGTATGTCACTGACAAAAATATAATATTTTTAGACTACCCTCTACTACTAAGAAAATAAAGATCATTTTTGAAAAGTTAAGTTTTAGATAGGTGCTCATTATTTGTGTTATTTGTAGTAAAATAATTCGTAACGCCTTCAAAGTGTCATATCATTCATATTGATATAAAATACATATTTTTAATCGTGCTATTATATGTGACGTTTGTAATGGGGTCCGTTTTGTTACAGCATTTTATTATTTTTTAAAGTGTAATAAATATTCATGGTTCAGTGTTGTATGCCAGTTAACTGTTTTGAGTGTTTATTTACTACATAGCTGATGCTTTACGACATTCCCAAAGAGGACAATGTTTTCAGTGTGCATGTTTGAACTGTCCGTTGGCTTGGTTGTGTGTGCGTTCACCTTCTATACAGCGGGTATTGGGTGCGGTTACCGTTGGAAATACTAATTTTCTCCCCCAGGGAAATTTGTGTTTCGGATTCTGGGTGTAATTGTGTGTGTGTGTATTGTGAATGTTTCCGGCACCTACGACACAAGTCATCGACCTTGGTGTGGGGCTGTGATAGTGAAAACGCCAATGTTTGAGAGTTTATTATTCCATCAATATCGTAACTATATGCCTGACCTGATTTAGATTCGTAGGTATGTTATAAGTGACTTAAAATGTATAAGCTTGAGTTAAACAACTGAAAAAAAAAACTTTATAGATAAAATCAAGTATGAATATCATTATTTTTGCATGTTGTTGTTTATAATGGTCAGAATAATGATGAATGGAATGTAAAAATATTTTTGAAATCCGAACGATTGCGTTTTCAAATTTTTACTTTTATGTAAGTCGACTAAAAGAAAAAAAAAATATGTATATTCCCTGCCTGTTTATCACAGTAACGAAATAAGTGCAGTGCTTTTGACACGAAAGACCTGAACGCTTAGACCTTAGGACTATCTATCCTTATACTTATTTATATTGACCTATACTTATACTTATTTATATTGACCTATGACTCGTCCTTATCTCAAAAAACATTTTCAATATCTTCATTTATCTCATTCCCTTTCTCTTCGTTCTTCAAACACTCTCCAATTAAAACTTCCTCAAAACACACTTTCTTTTTATGGAAGTTCCTTCACAGTCCAAGCTGTTCGACTGTGGAATGCTCTGCCCGTGAATATAAGACACGCTAAAACTATTGACATTTTCAAAAACTTGGTCAAGTTACACTACCTGTCAAATAATTTTTGAAACTATTATTTGAAAATTATAGATACATATGTATTTATTTATTTATATGTTTGTAAATGTATTAATGAGTATATTATGTACATACATATATTAATATTCGTATTAGGTATACGTATTGTATATACAGATATATATGATTTATTATTTATATATTGTTATCCACATATAGTGCTATTTATATATTATGTTTAATTGTATGTAAGTAGTATTTAAGTTACATATGAGTATTTAATCTGTTTTATACTGCATGAGTTGTATTAGTTGAGAACACCACCTACAGCTAAATATTTCTACTATCCTGTCCGTCCAAAGGTTGCCTGCAAGAAATTGCTTAATGTGATAAGGCCGCCCATTGTACAACAATTATTGTTTTTCGGTTATTTATTGTTATTGTTTTTAACTACTTATTGGTGTTCAATAAATAAATATTGTATTGTATTGTATAACCCTGTAAGGCAAAACTACTCAATACTCTATAAAACGAAAACATACATAAGCTCATCACAACATTGTGCTTAATATTTAAATCGGCAGTCTGCCGCCGTTGATTTGAATGACAATGGTGAGGGTTCGAACCCGGAGCGGACTTTAAAATTTTGAGAGAAATGTGGGGGTTTTATTATGGTGAAATGGTGATGTGCTTCCGGGTGGGAAAATTTATAGCGTTCTACTATGGCTACATTATATCGTAGGATTATATAGGATTAGTATTTATATAGGATAAATGATATATTGATTTTGTCTCTGTAGCATAGTCTACGACACAATGACTTTGATTATGAAATGTTCGTTGATATGATAATTAAACGCAAGCAAAGCTTAAAAAAACCGTCTTCACCGCTTTATCTTCGGAACTTCGGAACTTCTTCATCAGATTAAATGTATTAAACACGCATTATTGACGATATCTCAAAAACTGCTGATCAAATCTTGATCAAATTTAAATGGGACCAAAGGGAAAGCACAGGCTTTCAAACAAAAAAAAAGAACATCGGTTGACGTATTATGAGGTTATAACACACATAAAAAAAATAGTCGAATTGAGTAACTTCTTTATTTTGAAGTCGGTAAAAACCGTAGACACTAACGTTGCAAGTCAGTCTAGCCAATACTGTTTTGCTATTTTGAATTTCTTATGCATTATTAATTATTATCACATTTTATTGAACCCTATACAGGGTTATTTGTATAATACCACAATTTATGATTAATAGCTCCGATAGGCAAGCATTTGACCACTATCTCAAACATTATTAAACTACACACTACCGACAAAAAACGGCATCGCTGCGCCGCGCCTCGTATTATGCACACGAGTAGAAATTTCAAATGTTAGACTTATTATAGAACTTAGACTTGTTATAGATGTTTGTGAAACTAGTAAAAAAAAACTATAAATATTTTACGGTTAATTATACCTACTACCAATGAAAAAAAAAAACCTAAATCTCAAAAACGTAAAGAAACGAAGACTCATATTAAACGTGATCAAAACCGAAATGAAATAAAAAAAACAAAACTATAAGCCCATTTCACACTCTATAAGTCCATAGCTTCCCATCTGTAGTCGAGATTAATCTATAAGAAAAAAATACGGACCAGAAATCTTTCATTTCCCGACAATGGTGGTTGAACGGAGGTAAAATGGGCGATGCGATGGGATTGAAGTTCAGCGGAGCGAGCGAAGCCGCGTGATGAGCATTGTGTAGTAGTATGTATTGTTATTGAGACGGAGATTGGGTAACGTGAAATTGAAAAGTGGAATGAAATCGCTCATTTGTAAAAATAATATAAATGATTTCAAATGTGAGAAACATATATAGGTATATATAAATACTAGCCGTGCCCATCGGCTCTGCTCCCGCTATTTTTAAGTAAAAGTAGCCTATGTGTTAATCCTAGGTATAAGCTATGTACATTCCAATTTTCAGCCGTTAAAGCGTGACGAGGGAACAAACATACTTACATACAAACTTTCGGATTTATAACATTAGTATGATTAACCGAGATAAGTTTGGGTGGTACTAAAATGTAATGGACAAGCGTGACACTTACCATTAAGAAAGTGACTTGCTCGTCTTGTCTTTCAATTACATAGAATATAAAAAAAAAGTCTCTAAGTTGACTAGGGTGGATTAGCACTTTCAAAATCAAAATTAAAAATCGTTTATTCACATGGGCCCCAAAGAGGCACTCATGAAAGTTAATGAATCTATTGCCAGATTCGCAAAATTACAGCCATCTCGAAAAGAACCTGGCAAGAAAAGCGGCGGCGCAATTATTTTTCAATCATTTAAAAAAAAAATTCTTAATTTCTTTATCCCTCTGTCCGTCCGTCCGTCCATCTATCAGAGGCATTTAGCTTCTACACCATATAAGCGAATAACTTCAAAGTCTCGTATAGCATATAAGTATGTAAAGCTTTGGCCCAAAGCCATAAATGGGAATTAAAATGCTATAAATGTAAATAAGGGGACAGCCATACACGTAAGTGAGCGGAAAAATACATTTTTTTCTGCCCGCCTCGTTGAAAACTTTGCAAGTGGAGTATGGAACCGTTTTCAAAAATAATCTGTTTGAAAATAACAATTTGGTAATACTGCAAAGTCATTGTTTTCATCTATTCTGACCTATTTTGTCCCGGGATCTCAAAAACGGTTCTATTTAAAAAGGTGCTATTATGTATAATTTTACTTATATTCTGTACTTAAACAACAATTACTTAAACAAACAATTATCATTAGGACAAAAAATATTAGCAAACAGTTACAAGTGTTAAAGCAAAAGCAACTTTTATTTATTTAGTTTTTCAAGTTGTCACTAGATGGCAGCACAAGTATAATCGACTCGCGCAAGAGTTTCGTTTACGGTTTATCTGCACAAAAAGTTGAGACTAATTACCCGACTGCCAAGGTAGGCTTAAGGTTTTCACCTGTATCTTGTATGTATGTATATTTGTAAATTTCTTTATTACCATGTATCTTCCAAATGGCTGGATGGATTCCGACAGTTAGGGTATCGTTATATTCATCTTAAGAACCCAAGTATCCTTAGATAGGTGTATGAAAAAAAAACGAATTGGCGGCTTTTTGGCGTGAAATAGTAATACGGTAATATAAATAAATTATCAAAACAGATCGAGTGAGGATCAAAATGAAGGAAATTAAAAGGAGATTACATAAAAAGTAGGTTCACATTATTTTTTCACGGTCGGTTATTTAAATTTTCTACCGACTTCACTTAAAAGGAGGAGGTACTCAATTCGCCTGTTTTTATTTTCTTATTTTTTATGTGTGTTACCTAATATTTTCTTTCCACGTGAACCGATTTTGATTTTGTTGATTGAATTATTGTTTGAAAAATACTTCAAAATCGATTCATAATTGGCGGAGACATCGCGTAATATACATACAGTCAAATTGAGAACCCCCCTGTTCTGAAGTCGATTGAAAATCATAAAACATACCAAAAAAATTTACAGGTAGAAACATCCAAATAATACACAACAATTAGATCTTTTTGCATAATGTATGTCTGTCTGTTTGCAATAAGAAATCCTTTAAAATAATTTAAAAATCTATAATGGTACTCTCCCTACGAGATCATTATAGAGTCTCTACATTCGGCACGTGGCGAACGGAAACGGATGGACGCAATCTATTACACGCCTATCGGACTCTACATCTGCATTGTAGAGCTTGAAATTGACTTTGTACTATAGACTTGTGTGTGTATGCAAAATTTGTGAAAGTAATATCCTAATAATATTAAAAATACGAAAGTTTGTGTGTAAGTATGTATGTTCCCTCTTCACGCTTAAACAGTTGAACGGATTTGGATGAAATTTGGAGTGTTCATAGCTTATACCTAGGATAAACACAAAGGCTACTTTTTAACTTGATGATAGCGGGCGAAGCCGCGGGGCACGGCTAGTATCATATATATTTAAAGATGTTTTTTAAAGACTTATTTTAAAGACCTACGCTTGAAATATTTTAGTACAGCTCAGCTCTTAAGAACAAGTTTGGTGATAGTCTATTGGGAAAAATTAAAAATGTTACTTTAGGATCACAGTAAAACATAAACATAAACGCTTTCACACTCACAGCCCCACACTAAGTTCGATGACTTGTGTTGTGGGTGCCGGAAACATTCACATCACACACACAATCACAACCAGAACCAGAAACACACATTTTCCCTGGGAAAAAATCTTGTGTTCCCGCCGGGAATCGAACCCGATACCCCTGCTTAGAAGGCGAACGCCACCCAACTAAGCCAACGGGCAGTTCATAATTTTTTTTTGACCGTGGTCAAATTTTTTTTTTTAATACCTTCGACGATCTATCTTTGAAACAGCTGCATACATTTTCAACAAATAACTAAGAAACTCTCTATCAAGTAAGCTACCAAATAAAAAAAACCGTATCTAAAACGGTCAAACTGTTTAGGAGACATTTGTAACAAACAAAATAAGCGCATTCTCACTCACAGTTCACACTAAGTTCAAAGAAAATCTGTTAGTGAAAAAAATATTTAAATCGGTGATGCTGGCAAAATTCAAATCACAACCAAAACCAGAAGGACAAACGTTCTTTGTGAAGGAAAATTATGCTCTTTTATTGCTTAACTTTAGCTAAATTACATGACTGAAAAAGATTTAATATCTAATATCTCAGGGTAAGTAGTGCAGTCCTTTCCCGCACTTTATTTCGACATATAAGTTCAAAACTCTGAGTGACATTGAACTGGCAAGCTGACGCTCACCAATCAGGCGACATGCTCATTTCGTCTCTCAATCATAGAAAAAAAACTTTACTGACACACAAAGTGACAGCTCATAATCTTAGTAGAGCTTGTTAATCGACGACATGGACACAAATTGAAACAAGGAAAGGAATGGAACACCTTACCTGAGTCGGTGTTTCCTGATGAGTACATTTGGGAGTCTTTAAGTCGCGAGTGAATAGGTATCTTCTAGGCAAGTTTGCTCCATCGTCGACCACATCATCCCTTACCATCAGGTGAGATAGTGGTCAAACGCTTGTCTATCTTCTTTCTTATATATAAAAATGAATTGCTGTTCGTTAGTCTCGCTAAAACTCGAGAATGGCTCGACCGATTTGGCTGATTTTGATCTTGAAATATTTGTGGAAGTTCAGGGAAGGTTTAAAAGGTGAGAAAATATAAAGAAATTGCAATAAAATTAGTAAAAAGTAGTATTTTATTTTCCCATACAAACTGTTCGTACCTGTCAAACAGGAGATGTTTCTGAATATTTGACCACAGACAATTGGCGGTATGAAGTTCGCCGGGTCAACTAGTATTGAATAAAAAAAAAAAATTGCTTCATTTCCATATCCACAGCTACGTACAGACCTGGTGGACCATAAGTTCATAAGCCGAGCAGATGTGCGTCCACACTACAATAAGCTAACGCGATTTGCGTTCACACTCCGGTACGCACGCCATCCCTTATTGATTGTGTGCATGTGTTATGCAAGTGGTCCAATGTAATGAAATAGAGAAAAGGCGATGTATATGGAAAAAACTAAATTTTATTAGCAATTTATTAGCTATTTTTTTTATCAATGATCTTCGGGCCAATTGCCTTTCTTTTCTAAAACTTAAACTATATACAGCAAAGAACCAAGTTACCTACAAGACATCGAGCGTATAGGTAACTCAAGTGCTCAAGCCCATTACCAGTAGGTAGCGTTCCCATCATGCTGGCGTCATTGCCTCTCTGAATTGCAATGCTAATACGTTGAGCCAAATAAGTGCCAGCATTTTGATCACGCGTCGCCTCAACGAGGCGCTCTGATACATTTTTGAAAATAGAATTAACTCCGGGTCCCCACGGACCCAGTGTCTCAACGTTTGTTAAACTATGTATAAGTTAAGATATAATGTTTATTGCCAGATAAGCTTTAATATAGTTACAGACAAGTTTGTGTCATACCAGAAATGTATAATAATATCTACATACTTACCCAGTAATATTAATGTGAAAGTAATTCTGTCTGTTACACTTTCACGCCTCAACCAGTTAACCGATTTCGATGAAATTCGGTACAGAGCTAGACTAGAACTTGGGAACGGACAAAGTCTATCTCGCGAGTCCGAGACTTACGGAAAACCGCGGGGCGCAGGTAGTGTATAAGTATGTAGTCAGTGGCGGATTTATCAGCAGGCTGAGTAGGCTGGAGCCTAGAGCGGCAGATTTTAAGGGCGGCAAATTTGGGACCGTCTTTTTTTTACCTAGTACACATTCATGCTAATTGGGGCAAAGGTGGTGTAATATAGAACCCACACTATCGTCCTAATTGCACCAACTTTCTTAATGAAATTGTAACTTTATGACTTGGGAATCGTAATATTTAATTGACAAAAATATTGTAATTAATATGATTTTGAACTAGGATTGTACAGGTCGGAAAGGGCGGTAAAATTTGAGTAGCCTACTTGCGGCAAATGTGTAAATCCGCCACTGTATGTAGTATGTAGTTCGAATAACAAAACTATAATTTGGTATCTTGGAGCTAATCTGATGGAGCGATGGATAGTAGAACTCTTCAATGGCATACCCTGCAGACGTTTTTTTACATATGATATTTGAGCGTGATAAAAGTGTCTATTTAAATTCATATATTATTTTCTTTAATTATGTGTATTCGATTTCCCGATAGGAACACAAATTTTAAATCCAAAGGAAGTTTGTGTTTCGGGTTCTGAGTGCGATTGTGTTTATACACACAGGAAACATTTATATGTTTCCTAGTCTTCGAACATAGTGAAGTGATGTGAGTATGAAAGCGTTTTATGTTTATGATGTAAAATTATTTTTCTATATATATAGTTTCTTAATATAACAGACCAAGTTCTCCAATAAAAAGCGTAATACAATGTAGACTCAGTAATGTCCCGATACTAATCTATACTAATACTAAAAAGAGGTAAAGTTTGTGAGTTTATGAAGTTGTAGGAGGTAATCTCTGGATCTACTGAACTGATTTTGAAATTGTGCCATAGGTTACGGTGCAAGTCAGCTAGTCGCATATAAAGACTAGACTCGTAACGGTAAGAATAAGCACGAATAGAAAACTTACTGTAAACAACTATAAAAATTATGTTATATAATTATAGACACGAGCGAAGCCACAGGCATAATAACAGCAACAGAAGCTATAATTATGCCGCTAGTTAAAAAGAAAATTTAATACAGAATTCTTATTTACTAAAATAAAATCTCGCATTAAAAATGACTAATTATACCTCTCTTCATTCCCCTAAAACCGTCCCATTCAGAACTTCGGAACAAGAAGTGCCATTAGCCTAAAAAGAGGCATTCCACCTCCAAATCCAACGAGAAACTTCTCAGAGCCATTCTTACTGAATACCATCTGCATAGCAATCTTGAAAATGCATTTTCCAGGGGGGCGTGGTCTAGATCAGCCAATGTGCAGTCAGGCGATATATAGACCAACCACTAACCTAGACCTCCCACTCAAATCTCTACCAACTGAAACAGGAGCAGCTTCGAGGAACAGCATAAATTTTCCCAGGTCTAATCTCACTGGTTTTGCACCAAGCTCCGCCCATTGGAGCGCTTCGATAGATTTCCACGCGAGTCAGAAAAGAGTAGCTATACGAATTAGAGAGGGATAGCTGCGACTTTTCTTAGATAGTTGGTTGATTATATAAGATGACAATGTCAGGATATATAAGGAATCAGAGCTAACAATGTGTTGTTATGTAAATCAGACGGTTATTTATGATTGGTTGTGCAGAAATTGATGTCGCGAATAGAAATATGTGAAAAGTTTAGCTCAACGAGCGTGGAATTCAAGGAAATGTTTTTGCGATATTGGAGGATGTTTTGCGCGTATCGAGGGATAAATTACTTATAAAGGGTTAGAAAGAAAATCTGTCTATAGACGCCATGACGAGCATGTTGACGCAGACGGCGATTGCTTTCAACTCTGTTGGTTCTGAATTCGATTCCCGTCAGAAGCACACTGTTCCTCCCTAAGGAAAGTAATTCTTGTTCTGGGTGCCATTGTGTGTCTGTGATGTACTCATGATAAAAGTCTTTGAACTCAGTGTGGAGCTGTGAGTGTGATAGTGGTTGTTTTTGTTTGAATTAGAAATAACATACTGCTAATTAATACCTAGTCCAATTAGAATTATATAAATGTATACAGCAAAATAAACAATCACAAGCCTTAGTAGATAACTCGAGTGCTCAAGCCCACTAATTACTTATACTTAGTATGTAGACTAATCTTGCTTCTCACATGGCTATTTCTGCTATTAGTTTATTTAGGTTCATCTGAGGGCATTTGATATGGTTTTACGGCTTAACTGTGTCCTTAATGAATCTAACGACCAGGACCGACTGTTTAACATGCTCTCCGAAGCACGTAACAAGCTTACCGTAACACATAATTGAAAATTCCACTAAATGTTGTCGCCTATTTACATTATATACCTATATACATATAGGCAGGTATTTGACTTACAGAATATAAGCGTAGGATGCTTCAATCTGATTTTTAACTTAAAACAGTATAATAACAAACTGTAACAATATCATGGGGAAGACAATGCCCCTTGCTTCACAGATACTATGACTAAGGGATTCTACAAATCTTTTGTAAATGGTAATATTATTTGATTCTGTTTATATAGCATCAGCCATTCTAGGCAGATCTATATTGATAAATTTAGAAAGGAAAAATTGTCGCTTGAGGCGGGGTTTGAACCCGTGGCCATAGGGTGTCATGCCCTATTGATCTAACCGCTGAGCTACTCCAGCCCTGCCTGAAAAGACAAAATTATACTTTCCTTATTATTAACGTCTTACGGGGATGTGTGACGTCATCTACCGAAATAGTTTAAGAGGTTAGAGCAATAGGACATGACACCCTATGGCCACGGGTTCAAAGTTCCCCGCCTCAAGTGATAATATTTCCTTTCTAAATTTATCAATATGGTTATATTATGTCCAAATAAATATATTTTTTTATGCTAGTTAAGCAAGCATTTGTATTGTTGTATTTCTATGGATGGTTATTCGTAACAGAGATAGGTATTAGAGGGTCTGATCCGTGTTCAATTGATACAAGCCACTGAAATTACTTAAAAAACGAATATAGACATATTCTCAAAGCTAAAGCTTTTAGCGAACCTTTCTAACTCTTCTAGCCTACCTCTTACTATAAAATAGGTATCTTAACTTAGTCTTCTAAATGACTCCAGTGCAAATTATGCGTATCACATATATATTTTGTAAAACTATTGCATGTGCAAAATAAACAGACTGTTGAGACATTTAATTTAAGATCATTATGTATACAGGAGCAATTAAGTATATATTTATTTCTATTTCTTCTGCCCTTTTAAAATGTTTTCTAAATTTCGAACAACTATTCAAAATGAAATGTTTCGAAATATCAACTAACTTAGAAACTATAAAAGGATCGTCTGACATTCTTAACGATCGTAGGGGAGGCAGGGGTGAAGGGGTGCGGTCGATTTGCATGTGGGGAGGGTGCGGAATTAAGTGAATATTTTCAACTATTTTGGGCGTAAAGGTGTACGCGGTTGTTTATGGGTGGCGGTGGATGGCATACTAATGGTATTTTTTATGGTTGTATCAAAAAATACGTACAAAAATATTAGTAAAGCATGTTTGTATCTAGTTCGATTGCACAACAGTTCGTATACTTATCATTAGGTTCAGAAAAATATATTAAATACCTATATACTTATATTTGACAACCCAGTTGGCGCAGTAGGCAAGTCTGCCCTCTGGACCTCGAGTTAAGGGCTGAATTCCCGGCAATAGCATAATTTTCCTAATCAAGTTCCATTTGTGCTTTTGGTTCTGGGTGTGATTGTGTGTGTCTGTGATGTAAATGTTTCCGATACCTCTGATACAATTCTTCGAACTTATGAATGAAAACGTAAAAAAATATTACATGTAATCCAAACACAAAGTAAAAATCTAAATTAAATTCACAAAAACGCCTTTTTCTATATGTATAATGAAGTGTCTGTTTTGAATGTTCGTGCGTTTCGGTAAAACAATTTCTTTTTTACTGGAACAGTACCTACAAACATTATATTCAAAATATACTTCAAATACCTACCAAAAAATCTCGTTTATCCCAAACATTCCTGAATTTCTCCAAGAATAGGTTCTTAAAGAAGTCTTATTATAATACTTTTGCGGCACAATGTTTCTTAGTTTTTATGACGCGGGTGAAATACGGTTATGGCCGCAGTTACCCGACTCTCCCCTAAGCAGTTAAGAAGGGATCGTATGTAGATTTGAACCCTCTTATACCTTATTGTTTTCAATATCTTATACAAAAGTATTGAACATAATATTTTGTATATAACAGCTTATAGTGAAAGAACGTTCAAAATGTTTGTTTTATCGCTACAGATTAGTGATGCGGTCGTGGTTGTCGTATTATTTCTTACCGTCAACCCTATATGGCAATGGTTATTTTAATTAACCTCCAGTTTGTTCGAAGCGTTTCGCTTCTACGTTTATCATCCGTATAGCGAAGGAGTGGAACTCATTGCCTGCGTCTTTGTTACCTGAACGGTACAATCTGGGTGTCTTCAAGTCTAAAGTGAATAGGTACCTTCTAGGCAAGCATGTTCCAATTTCGGCCGCATCGTGTGTGGTGAAATAGCGGTCAAATGCATGCCTATTTAGCATTAAAAAGAAGAAAAAAAAGGCCTCCTTCGTTAATTGAAAGGGTCATCCATCACGTGAAGGTGGTGTAGGCTAGGTTGAAGACGCAAGAGTATAATAAAAGCATAATTATTTAGAATAGAAGTGTAGGGGAGAAATATTTAAGTGATTTTTAATTTAGTTCTGGCTACATGGCTCATGCTATAGGAACAAAATATCAAAAGCATTGTTTTTGGCAAGGAGTTTTGTTCATTGCAGTTACTAACCAATTAAATATAAAAATTGCTGTATCAACAACTAACCTTAATGCTAGAGTTTGACTCTATAGATAAGTATTACACCTATAGATAAGTATTTATTTGTGACGGTTACTACTGTGTTGGAGAAGGTACTGGTGGCGGAAGGCGGGGCCGGTTAAAACATAAACATAAACGCTTTCACAATCACAGCCCCACTAAGTTCGATGACTTGTGTCGTGGGTGCCGGAAACAATCACATCACACACATATAGTCACAACCAGAACCAGAAACACAAATTTTCCATGGGGAGAAAACTTGTGTTTCCGCCGGGAATCAAACCCGATACCCCAGCTTATTTTTATATGTGGGTATCATATAAAATCAAATCAAATCATTAATTGCTTAGAATGTTAATAGGATTACAGAGTTGTTAAGATTAATATTAAAGTCCCAATATATTAAAAGAATTTATTACATTTATAAAAATAAAAAAATACATACATTTTAAAGATTTTAAGATAAATTAAACATTATTATGTCAAATTAATTATATTTATGTCAAATGATTAGTGTAAATGTCAATAATAATTAAAAATAAGTAAGTACAGTTAGTTACATACGCTAACTAATAGTGCTATTTATATATAAAAAACACTTACATAATAAACGTGAAAGTTTGTGCGTAAATATCTATGGCTGAAAGGGTTTTGGATGAAATTTGGTATACACATAGCTTATAACCATGAATAACACATAGGCTACTTTTAAACTGAAATAACCTGGGAAAAGCTACGAGGCACGGCTAGTACCTACTTCATATATAAAGCACAAATTTTTTCACTTATATTTAACTATTGTGTTTATTGTGTTTTTGGTTCTGGTTGTGATTCTGTGTGTTATGTGTCTGGCACCCATGACATAGGTAATCAAAGTGTGAGTGTGAAAGCGTATTTATTTTTATTATATCGGTTTTGATTTTCGGTAGGGACACAATTATTTTTCTTCTATAAAAATTGTGTTCTGGGCATGATATTCATGTTACTGTCACCATCAATACAAGTCATAAACATTAGATGGCGGCCGTGAGTGTGAAAGCTTTTAAAAGTTTGAAACGCATTTGTTATTAGCATTCCAAACAATTAACAGTACAAATAATTTTAATAACACTAGCGAAACATTTCTGATTCATTTCAAATGTGGTCTGAACAGGAGCTTCCTATACACTGTATAGGTACAGTCGACAGCATAGTGCGTTGCAGCCATTAACGGTAATGAGGCTGTATTCAGCTGTACAATGCGACCTCGGAGTACAGTCAGGTGCAAAAGTGAGTGATCAAACTCTGTCTCGAAGTTAAAATATATAATAAATTTATTCATTCATCTGCAGGGTTATTTGTAAAATACTATACTAGCTCTTAGACTATGGTTTGTGTTCTAACCCTTAGCTCATGTTTCTACGACTTTCTTCTGAATACTATATTTTGCTGTTGTTTTTGTCGGGCACCCAAGATATAAGCTTTGCCTAGTTTGGGGCCCATCATAGGAAAACTCATAAAACCTGCAGAATTGCTATAAAGAATACTTGAAACGTAAGTAAAGCTTGGCTTCAGCGCAATTTTTTTGGTTTTGGCTTGATCGATTTCTACCTCTGATTCTGATTTCTCTCTAATATACCAAACCAGAAAAGAATTTTAAGAATCGGTCCACAAATGGGGGAGAAATCGATTAACATATAAGTGCATAAAAAAATAGTGGCTAAGTATCCATCAATCAATCATATAAATTATCACAATTTTACTGAAGCCCTGTCTCTCTCTTGAAAAGCGTGAGCTGTGCCCCAAGAGACAGTTATCCTCCAATGTGTTTGTTAACAATATATTAATTACGAGTATGTATGGCTATCCTTATTACATTTTGAATAATATTTAAAAGAAAAGGTATTGTGTATATTTTGTGTAGTATTTGTCTGTATGTGTGTTAATGTATGTGTTCCTATCTGTATGTCTATATTAAATATGAACGCTTTTACACTCACAGCCACACAAAGTTCGATGACTTGTGTTGTGGGTGCCGGAAACATTCACATCACACACACACAATCACACCCAGAACCAGAAACACAATTTTTCCTTGGGGACAAAACTTGTAGTTCCGCCGAGAACCGAGCCCAATACCCCTGCTTAGAAGGCAAACACTCAGCCAACTGAGCCAATGGGCAGTTCTAAACTTACAATACTGGTATAAAAGCAGATTAGTACATTCTTTTTTTTAAATTTGCAATAGGCAAGCATTTTACCACTATCTCACTTGAAGGAAAGGGATGATGCGGCCGAAGGTATACATGTATGTAATAGTATGTTTTTTCTTATTTTAAATGTTATTAATTATATTAGAGGTGATGTGAAGATTTTAAGTAGGACTTTGTTTTAAATGTGTTACCTTATATTTCGGCTTCAGTTCGTGCTTAATTTTTTACTTCACGCTAGATTTGTCATATGACTGATGCACCCGACTGTACCCCTGCGAGAGTACCATTACCGAGATTGATTTGTTGTATACAGCGCCTATTGCCTCGCCTCTGCCCTTTTGTACGCAAAGGCTCCAGTATGAATACGCCTTTACAGCCTCACGATAATTCCAGGTTAGTATACATAGCGGTATTTTATTAAAATTATTTACTATCTGCAATGGGCAATGGACTATTCAATATTTTTTTTATCTGATGTCTAGCGTTTGACCTCTATCTCACGTGATGGTAATTTATGATGTGGTCGAGGATGGTAAGTCCGCTAGAACTAGAATGACTGGATCCCTAGGATAGCCGAACCTACGATCTCTAGATTATCCAGAGATCAATTATAATGATAATGGTATACCTAAAAGCACCTGGATGACTGAGCTTTGCTTGTTAAAACGACGTTTTCTAAAAATGAAACCTAGCTAGATAGATTTATCGCCACCGAAACCCCCTGCATACTAAATTTCATGAAAATCGTTGGAGCCGTTTCCGAGATTCAGACCATATACAAGAATTGCTCGTTTAAAGGCCTACCTTTAAACAAAATATAATATCCAGTAATATCTAATCTAATACCTATATTAGATTAGATATTACTGGATATTATATTTTATTAGCTACCAAGCCGACTTCATAAGCACGTGGTCCACCTACCGACCAACAAACGATGATCCCGTAATTAACGCTATTTCCAAGGAAGATTGACGTCAGGTAGGTGACCGGTAGGTAATTAAAGTTCATGTTCACGATGAAGTGCAGAATACATTATTTATTCTTACTCTTCTTCTAAGAAGAGTACATGATAAAAGAACCCCATTTACATCGTGTACTCTTCTTAGAAGAATAGTTGATTATAACTATACTTCTCCTACTTCCAAATTTTGAATTATTTGCCAACCAAAGCCAGGACATAAAAAATGGATATTCAAAGAGTTCTGTACTATTACTATTTTTACTTATTTAAGAGCAGGATTCGGTCCAAGCATGGCTTTCTCGACAGATGATTTAAGGTTTTTGTGGTCAAAGACAAAGCCCTTAAATAAATTAAAGAGAAGTTTTTTAGTAATCTTTTTTCGAAAATAATAAATATATCAAAATGTTGGCTAAGTCACGTATATTTTACATAATAAACGCAAGCAAAGCTTAAAAAAACCGACTTCACCGCTTTATCTTCGGAACCTTGATCAGATTTAATGTATTAAACACGCATTATTGGCTATAACTCAAAAACTAGAGATCAGATCTTGATCTAATTTCAATGGGACCACATGAAAAGAATCATCAAAATCGGCTCACAACGAAAAAAGTTATGAGGTAACTTTTGAAGTCAGTTAAACGAGAACATCGCCAGAGTAGTAGTAGTAGGCATTATTGACGATATTTCGAGAACTAAACTAAAAAAAAAAATACAGTCTACTTGAAAACCTCTTCCTTTTTTGGGAAGTCGGTAAAAAAAATCTAGACCATCATGATGTCTGTAGGTATATAAACATAAACATAAACGCTTTCACACTCACAGCCCCACACTAAGTTCAATAACTTGTGTCGTGGGTGCCGGAAACATACACATCACACACACAATCACAACCATAACCAGAAACACAAATTTTCCTTGGGGAGAAAACTTGTGTTCCCGCCGGGAATCGAACCCGATACCCCTGCTTAGAAGGCGAACGCTCACCCAACTTAGCCAACGGGCAGTTCGTAATATGGTTATCCATTCATTACGGCATACCCTGTACATAACTAATTACGCTGCTGAAACATTTGTCTTCGACTTATACAGGTATCAATTAATTTGGTAAGAAAGACCAGAATGTTACCTCACAAACTTATTTCCTTATGTAAATAGTACATAAACAGAAACAGTAGGTACGGCACACGGCCAACCGCACTAAACTCGGAGTGGCGTGGATCAGCCATTACTGCTAATGACTTCGCCACCGTTCTACCTCGCTCTCCAATAGGGTTGGCACTATCTTAGTTATGACGTCTTGATTTTTATTACCGTTGAAATTTTTTTTAATATTCATAAGTTACGTTAAGAATAATTGACGACCCAGTTGGTGCGGTAGGGAAGTCTGTGCTCTCAGTGCCGGGGGTCCTGGGTTCGATTCCCAGCATAATTTTCCTTACCAAGGGAGATTTGTGCTTCTGGTTCTGTGTTTTATGTAAATTGTAAAAACTTGTAGAAGTTTTTGAATTTAGTGTGGGGATGTGAGTATTAATGGGTTTGTTGGTTTTATTGTAATTCGCTATTGATAATGTATCACCATTATCAGATTTTACCATAAACTCAATTGATATAAGAACAATGCTACAGTATTGATATATTTTTATTATTTATTTTAAAGAAAATAGTGTGACATGATCTATTTACGTGAAGATTTGATTGAAATATTCATACACAATTAACTTAAGAGAATTATTGATTAAGCGAAAGCGTAGCGCGCGCGTTGCGTCTCCGTTTCAGCTTGGGCAACAATTACTTTCGTATGTCCGGCGGATTTCCGGTTGCCCTTCTCTACAGGCCGCATTCCTTAATATAACCAATTCTCGTGCAACGATTTGAGCGGGTTCGATAGTTATGTAGATTTTTTTGTCGAATAATTTCTAGGATTTCTTTAAATAAATGGCGGAGAGTTGTGGATTGAAAACTTAAAAAAAAACTATTTCATTTATTTCGAAAAATACGCATTCAGCTCACAGAACCACTAGGTATAGTTCTATAGCCATATATTTTTTTTAAAAGCATGCTCTACATTCAAATCTCATGCATGTTCTTGTTTCCCGCGTTGGCAGCCCTACTAGCACGATGCATCAATGCATCCGGCATCCGAACACGTGTACTATATCGATGGTACATCGCTGGCGTCTCTTCGGCCCACTGATTGGATTTGCGACGGCAGAGCGTGATGTTGGCAATATTCCGATGGATTTCAATTGCGGATTAGCTAGCTATGCAAGGAGTGAGCTGAAAATGTACAAATGTATGGGCTTTGGTTTTAATTGCTGATATGCCGATGTATGACCATCTTCTTCATACATGTATGTATTAATTACTATTATTAGGCATCTAAAGCTAGTTAATATTTTTCCTTTTTTTATATATCAAATTTGTTAAGTCCTACACCAAAGTCCCAAAATTATTTAAATAATTTCATACTCGGCGATGCAAACAGCATTTGACCAAGCTTCGTACAGGTCTTATAGTGTTATCTCATGTATTAGGTAGTGTGGTTGACGAATCCTGTTTGCCTAGAAAATTGTTTTCCTACGATTATAGGCAGCTTGCTGCTGAAAATAAATACTAAAAAGTATTTAAGAGTATTTTTTCCCTTGTTCGGGAATTTGGCTTCGCACGGTTTGCGCATTTGCCAGCGTCATGTTCAATTTCTTCATCTATGACTGAGAACAACTTTACTTTTTCAATTCTTTTTTTTCTTAGTTTTCTAATATTTTGTGGAAGGTTCTTAAGAAAAGAAAGAATAAGAAAATTGCGCAGTACATCGGAAAATTTCAGAAAACTTAACGACCATTTTTCTTCATGCGATTGATAGTTCGCGCTTTTAATGAATGTGCTAAGGTAGTACATATGTCAGATCAGACAGTACATATAGATAAATAGTACCAGACTGGCTTGGCATTAGCAAATGCGACTTAAATTCTACGCGCTTTCGTTCGAATCCGGTTTGGCCCCATTGACCAATAACTTTCTCAAGTTATTTGCTGAATTTTTACTGACTTTATATATATAGTCCTCCATATCGATTTCGATGACGGCGACCCCAGTAGTTCGGACGAAAGATAGGAACCTCCATCGGTATCTGTCTATAGCCATTTGGACTTGTCACAAATGTGAACGTTAAACGTACATTACTTATTATTCTGAAAAAAAAAATCTTCGTACTCTTTCAGTTCATAAAAATATCCCATCAAAGTCAACGGCCGGACAAAGGGCCGGTTCACATAGGCCTAATCACCGTAAAGTGCAAACTTGACGAGCGGGTGAACATGCAGCCTTAGCTTACACGCCGTGGACATTGTCCATCGGCAGGGAAAATCAACAGGAAGAGTAAAAATAGGTTGAGGAGGATGTCAGATATTTAGGGTTCCGTAATCAGTACCTAATGGTCGCAAATTAACTTTATTAAAGTAGTAAAACCATATCTATATGAAAACCAACATGACAACCCAGTTGGCGCGTTAGGCAAGTCTCTGCCTTCTGTGCCGTGAGTCCTCGGTTCAATTCCTGGCAGGTTTCTGGCTCTGGATATGATTTATATCCTAGATATTCTGATTATGTGTTAGTTATGCATGAATATGTAAGTAATACATAATTGTGTATATTGTATTTACGTTTATTAGTATTACTAAGTATTAACGGTTAATAAACTACCATTATAACACATTAACACTTTTAATCACAGGTTTTGAAAAATTATACAAAATCAACAATACCATTTTTTCACTTTCGCGGCAAAACTCATGTCTTATTCATGCAAAACCATGACAGCAACGATCACGCCTGTCCCGAACTGAACCATCACGCCATCAAAATCAAAGCACTGACATCCTCGCAATTTCAGGCCAGTCCGCGCGACCGGAAAACTCGCTGTTATTAATAAAGCCAACCATGGCTGCCTGCAATCTTTGTCAGCCGACTCTAACCATCGGCGCGTGTTGGACTTGCCAACTCGATGCATGTAGAAAACCACCCAGTTCTAAAACACACTATCCTTCCTAAAGCTACGCTTCTAATTTGAATTTTGAGTCTAACACGTTACGGTTTAGAGTTGTAAGTTGAGTTTTAATTTTTAGGTGCGTAGCCGGGTCGTGCTCTGGGCTTGACAATAATGCATGGCCGAACTAATGTTTGCTTTGTATCAAGCTACACTAGTTATGCCGACCGCGGCCCGCTCGGGGCGTGAATGTATAATTTGGACTAGAATAGGCAATTAAAGAGGTTCATGCATTTTGTATGCGGTGTAATTTGGTATTGTGCTGTTTCAAATTTGGACGGTCGGTTATGGAAAGTTAAGGATGAGATGAAATATGTTGAACTACATAATCACTGTTGTATGTATTTATGGAATTGAGTCTTTATGTAAAGGAAATAGTAGTAGGATTTTTTTGCTAAGTCCGCCACTTTCTTTAAATTTTATCGTGCTTATTTTTTATTTACAAAGGAACTATTGTGACAAAAATTATGGCAGTTCTATTTTATAAACTTAGTATCACATTATAATACCAGATGATATTAAAACGATAAGTGTACTACATTTAAATATTTTTTTGTCAAAAGATGCCCTTTTGGTTTCTTTTAGTATATCTAATTGCTTACAGAGTCCAGCGGTCTTGTTATTTTCCGGATTTCATTATTAAATTTATCAGTTAAATGTAGTTAATGCACATTTTTTTAAATTCAGGTCCTATAGGCTATTCTAACCAATTTATCCAAATCAGACCAGCAGAATACTTTTTTGGTTCTTGGTAATTGAGGGACAAAACGATAAAGTCTCTTGTCGGATGATAAGCGTCACGTTTGCTCCTTATAGTTCAATGCCTAAGAGTTTAGTAAATAAGTAAAATATACCTATTTCAACTTGCTTATAAGCTTCCTCTTTATTCTAATTTTAAACTTACTTTTAGGTCTATATATGTATTGTATACTCTTTGGAACTACTACTACTAAATAATGCTATCTACGGGCTAATTGCCTATATTTCCTAAAACTATGTACAGCAAAGAACTGTTACCTACAATACATCGAGCTTATAGGTAACTCAAGTACTTACTTATAGTAACTTACTTTTTAGCCCCAATGATAAAAATGGAACTGTGCAGAAAATAGACAACCACTTTTTCAGTGATATTTTACCTTAATGATAAAACTGGTCCATAGCACATAATTGTTCGCTTGTAAAATATTTGTGTGGATACTACTCGCTGGTATCCGCTCTAGAATGGATTATACAATCGTATTACAATAATAACAGCATGAAATTGAGTTTCCCCACGTGTCGGTTGGCGGAAGTCCAAACTATTCCGATGATCACGTGCGATCCCTGCCGCCAAGCGGAATTGAATTGCGATCGTCGAGAATATGTTCGTTCTGATATAAAATATAATAACATTATAAAAAGCTGGTAACTATAGTCAATTGCACTAACGATGACTGTTTTTAGGGAATCTAATGCAAAGGAGATGTTTCATTTTGGGCGAGCACTATGTACCATACATACAAAAATAGGGAAAAAATATTGCATTTTCTTAAAAATACAAATAAATTAATCTGCAGAAGATTACAGCTGTACCCTCAAATTATTATTTTTAAATATGTAACCCTATTTTTGGGGCAGTCATGGCAAGAAGATACTGAATGTCACTCTGTTCTAAGTTTCAATCGAGTAAAATATTCTGTAGTCCTATTATAATTATAACAAAACCCAAATATTTTTGTATTGATATGTTGTTTACAATAAATGATCAATCAACACGTCAAAATTACAGTTCAATATTGTCGCAATCCGCTATTTGTAATTGTGTTGTGTTGCTATCAATGTACCAAGATATTTTAAATGTACATTAAAACGAAATAAAAGGAAAGAAAATAAACATTCAAAAACGGTTACTATATTGTATATGTATGTATATGGTACATGGTGCTGGCCCAGGCTCCTTCAATTTTGAAACATCTCCTTTGACAAAAACACAAAAAGACTCAAATACAAAAATCGTTATTATTAATAATGTGCATACTGTTTTATGCTTCTAATCGATGGTTTGCTTTAATACATTGGCAAAAATAAATTTTTCATTTATTATCAAATAAATATTTTAAGTTGCGAGCAAGTTTCAGCAATTTTAAACGGGGCTGTATTTACTTTTTTTCTGTGATATTTACGATCATATCGCGAATCATATTTACGATCAATTTCAAATACTTATTACATTTGATTTTGAAATAAATATTTCAAAGTGCAAACAGGTTCGGGCAATTAGTATCTATAATGAGACCATTTTGACGTTTTTCTGAAATCCACGATCCAATCGCGGCTTCCGTGGCATCAAGAAAAGTTAACCAATCAGAGTTTAAAAAAAAAAATGTTTTAATTTCCCATGCATATTTACGAGTACTATTAGTTGTTATTAATCGTTACACGAATCTAGTTTTTAAATCTTATTTGTCCAACTAATATTATTTTAGGCAAGTGTGAGAATAGTATTAGGCCATTGATTTGTCTTCTCTCTCGCTCGCACATTTATATATTTTTAATAAATACAATTAGCTACGTGTGTTTTTGAAAATGTTTTCAACCAACTATACATTTTAAATTTTACGGCATTTTTTTAGTTTTAGGAAATATACGCAATTGGCCCGTAGATTTACCAACTATATGGACATTAATACAATGAATGTTTTAATCTAGCTTTCGTTTTTCATATCTTTTAGTTAAACGAAGAAAGCGTGAAAAACACATTGAAATTTGGGAACTCTGTTTTTTCTCATCTTATTGAAGGATATGATAGGGAAAAGAAGTGTGAAACATCCTTGTATTAATTTCCATATAGTTAGTTAAAAATATTTACAAAAACACACGTACATAAATGTATTTATTAAAAATATTGAATTGTGCGAGCCAGAGGGAAGACAAAAGGAATAAACCCTCTTAAGGTAAAATATCACCAAGATATCAAAGTGTAGAGATGCGGTAGACCCGCGAATTTGTTTGCTAATATCACAGTTCTAGTTCCTAGTAATAAGAATATATATATATATATATATATATATATATATATAGATAATAAGAATAAAAAATATTATTCCCCAACACGGAGAAAATAATTGTATTATAGTTATCACATAGAGCACTAGAATATTAGTAACAACAACAAGACATGTTCTCAGTGAATTATCATGGAAAGTAAATAGGCCTGGAAATTTTAAAACGATTTCAGCACTAAAATACTGCATCAAAAAAGGCACCTATACTATAGGAAACAAAAATTTTACATCAAGTTTAAACACATTAATGATACACAAATAGGGTTATAAATTCGGTTTATTTTTATTTTATTTTATTAATATTTAAATATGATTTACACCAAAAACGTTCTTAAAGTTTGAGGAACTGTTGGTAATCCTAGAATTTCAAAACTTCTTAATTATAAAACAGCAATTATGTTTTAACATAAACGCTATCACACTCACATCCCCACACTTAGTTCGATAACTTGTGTCATGGGTGCCGAAAGCATTCACATCACACACACAATCACAGCCAAAACCAGAAAATCCAATAAAGGACTCGTGGAGCGATGTCCACTATTTGTGCGTGAAGCGCAGTGGCATAACCCACCAGAAACACAATCTGAGAACAAAGCTATAGTCTCTGCATTATAAACACATACCACATATATTACCATTTATATTTTCAGTTTACTAAAAAACTTATTTTAACCGTATGAATTTTATTTAACTAACGCCAACAATAGAGCACCCACGTTTGAACATATTTTCACTTATAACCAGCAAAAATAAAATGGAGCACATATAAAATTCTACCCCGCTGGGCAGCCACGGTTGCGTGAAAATCAAGCCTACCCGAGTACCGACGGTCGGACGAACCTACCTGTATAGATATATTGCTATTTGGTTGTAAAATATAGATTAGTTTAAAGGATGAACGTGTGTCTGTTTGTCGTCAATCTGGGTGTCTTCAAGAATGGGTTCTTTCTAGGCAAGCTTCGTCACTTTCCTTCAGGTGATAGTGGTCAAATGTTTGTCTACAATATCGAAAGATAGAAGGTCGAAAGATGCAAAACGTACAGCATGGCTGATAAATTTTGTTGAACATTTAATGTTATTAAACGATTGCTTTTTTTGTATCTCTAAAAGCTGCTATCTACGGGCCGAATGCCTATATTTCCTTAAACTAAATTTGAACTATATACATCTATACAGCTTTGACCTAAGTTACTTACAAGGCATCGAGCTTATAGGTAACTCAAGTTCTCAAACCCACGGTTCGGAATATCATTTCAGGTCAGGTTAAGAAGAAGGTTACGTTCGTTATAAAAATTAATATTTTTTTGCTGTTCTTAGGAACATGACCCGAAAACATGACCCACTCCCGGGTTAGCCCGGGAGCGGGTCAGGTTTTCGGGTCATGTTTGGAATAAACCACTACCAGTTGATAGTGTTTCCATCATGCTGGCGGAATTGGCTCTCTCAATTGCAGTGATAATAGGTTGAGCCAAATAAATACCTATTACTGAATATTTATCTTCTAGGCAAGCATGTTTACATCTTCGGCTGCATCTTCACTTTCCATCAGGTGATATAGTGATCAAATGCTTGCCTAGATAAATAAAAATTAAAATTGGGGAGCAAAAGAAAATGTTCATCCAATTCAAACGTTCATCCACTCACATCTCCATACAAAACACCTCTATATCTGAAGTACTTTCTACATACTAAAAGCACTAGTGCTTGCCCGTGACGTCTGCTGCATCGACATGCTATGCCTACGAAATGAATCACTGCGCTCGATGTAGAGCTTGGAAATGGTCAGACATTACAAATTTGACGGATTTTTATGGTCAAACATAGCACACAATCACTCCAGAACTAGAAATATGAATTTAACTTGGGGAAAAACAACTATGCCAATAGGCGGTTAATTTGGATCAACTTGTAGTATATTGCGATTTTGATGGGGTAATGCTGCCAGCATGATGGTCCCTCTGTTCACTGGTAGTAAGTATGAGTTTCCTTGTCTGGTTGATCTTTTGTTTATATTTAAGTTTAGTTTCGGGCCTGTAGAATAAATAGCCTGTAATTATATTAATATGTACTATATTACCAAGATATCACAACATATGTTCAATTCTATAAGACACTGCTACTAATGTGACTTTTTACTGTACATCTTTTGTTCCATTTAAATAAAAACAGTTTTGATATCGGTGGCGCTGTCATCTGAGATGACAGCCTAATACCAGCTGTCTAAAATTAATGTTTTTAATATATTGATTGTTACTCTATCAAGTTATTAGCTAACAAACCATAGCTTTGTCTCATATCTCGATGGTAATTACAAAAATGCAATATTGTAAACAATTTCTTATAAAATATTATTTTATTAATTACTTACCAGTTAATAATTAACCGTCGCCGCGTTGTCCTTAGATTCGAAACCGTGTGAACCGATCGGTACTAATCAGGAGATGCGTACACTATGCACGTATCTCAGCTTCGAAATTCAAGGTCTTGGCAATTCTACTATCTTTCTAACTCTGTAACTCCAATGACCACGGAACACATGTATAGTACAAGTACGTCCACGAGAGGCATTGTAGAGCTGTAGACACAGCCACTGCTCGATATTCCTGTTTACGAATATCGGTGGGCTTTGTTTGGCTTCGAGAAATATGGAAGTTAAGTGGTAGAGAGGAATAACTTAGTAGCCGTTGTGTTGAAACTTATATTCACTTAATTAACACATAGACTAGTAAATCATGTTTCCAGTGAAATAACAGGGTTTAAAGAGATTTAATATCTGATATATCAGGGTGACAAGCGCAGTGCTTTGCGCCTTGGATTTTGACCTATATAAGTTCAAAAATCACTGGGTGACACTGAACTGTAGTGAGATAGCGTGACGCTTACCATCAGGCGAGCCACTTGCTTGTTTCGTCTCTCAATAATTGATATAAAAAATATAATATTTAGTTATTGTGATTCTGTAAGTAAAACAATGTGCATCCAGTCACCCCGTAAGTAAAAAAATGTCTATCCGGTTTCTACCCCATATGGGTAAAATCGGATTTCGGGTCGGGGGAACTCGGGTTATGTTTTTTATGCAAACATATCCCAATTTATTTATTTGTAATACTTAATTATCCAAAGTGTTATGCTTAATATCTGTTCTTTGAAGAATGGTGTTGATTTTTAAAGATATTTTTTGTAGCTAGACAACCTATTTCTTAAGTATCCGGTGTCCACACTGACACCGGATACTTAAAGAATAGGTTGTTTGGCTACAAAAAAATTTATTTGAAAATCAACACGGAGTAATAGTATTCTGTGATTTGAATACCTAGGGTATACTGTAGGATGTGTACATTCCCTACGTATATATTATACTGCCTTTGATATAAATCAAATTCTTAATCCAATCAAATGTGTAGTCCAATTTAATAGGCTCAGTATTTCACTAATTGGATGCCAGCGGTCATTGAGTGTAGTGCCTCTACACACGTATGGAACTATTGAGAATACCCTGAATTTGTGCTCAAGAGGCAATATGTAGCATACCTTGACTAATTCGGTACAAACTTACATATCTACCTATACACATATATCAGACAAGCTGACCTGTGAACTTCGTACCTCCAATAAAAGTTGTCTGGACCTATCCATATAAATAAAAAAAATTCGGAAGGAAGCTTCAAAGGTCGTCTTCTCCTTGGCATAGTAAAATAGATTGCGTGTACTTCATATGTATAAAGTCTATTTGTCTGTATCAAATATTAATATTGCTTTTAGAAATTAATTGTGTCCAATCTTTGACAGGTACGAACAGTTTGTATGAGAAAATAAAATTAGTTTTTACTACTTTCCTTGCAAATTCTTTATATTTTCTCACCTTTTAAACCTTTCTTGGACTTCAATAAATATTTCAAAACCAAAATTAGGCAAATCGGTTCAGCCGCTCTCGAGTTTTTGTGAGACTTTATACATATGATGTACGGTTGTTATAGTCTGTACGTATGCAATGATTGATATCGGCGAAAAGTAAAGAGAAGTTTAGGTAGAAGAAGAATATCTTGGCTCAAATACTTTCGGCAATGGTTTAATTAGAGTAATCTATGTTTCGAGCTGCGGTGTCAAAAGTCCATGTCACTTTAATGATCGCCGACCTTCATTAGAAGATTCACAAGAAGAAGATATCGGCGTCTCCGAAACCTTGAAGTCCCCAGCTTGTCTACCGTCTGGGAGTCACTAAGTCTAGAGTGACTAGATATTTTTTTATAGTCATACGGCAATTATATTACCACTATCTTACATGATGGAAAGTAAAGATTCGGCCGAAAATGTATATAAAGAGCATGCTTGCCTTAAAGTATTCTTAATATGCTTTTACATCGTCTAGGCAAGCATGTAATGTCATCGGCCGCATCGTGAGATACAAAATACAAAAAAAAATTGTTATAAAGTAGTTAGTATACATAAACCACCTATTTTATGCCTATTCCAGCCGTTGTAGATTAATTGTCAATTAACATGAGCAACCTAATTTTGGGTTTTAATTGATTTAATTTAATATTATTGTAAAGAATTCGGATCACTAAAAAAATCCACGATCAAGAAAGAGAATCCTGGATCTGCTTGCGGTGTAGTTGGTTGGGCGTCTGCCTTCTAAGCAGTGGATGTCGGGTTCGATTCCCGGTAAGAACACAAGTTTTCTCCGCACAGGAAGTTTGTGTTTCTGATCCTGGGTGTTATTGTGTGTGATATTTTATGCGTCTACGATATACCTAATTCTTTGAACGTATGCTAAGTGGGGCTATATGAGTCTTCTAGTAATCTAGTAAATTATTATACTTTCATAGAATCTGTTCCGGCAGGTTACAACATATATATGTACAACACGCGTATGTAATCTACAAGTAATATTAATTTGAACTTGGAATTACGACATTCCTGACAAAATATCTTTGTTTAAAAGGCCCGTGTTCACCACTATTGGTTATCCTCCAATCAAGTAACTTAGTTTTTTTAGTTACTCACACTATTTCTACCTAATCAAGCCTTTTCTTTGCCTGTGATTAGAATAAGATGATAATGTTTCCAGCCCGATAACAATTTTAAAAACGTGTTGTGGAATTTTGAGAATGAATGTGTTAATTTTTTTTTCTATACGGCATTCATGATGCTTTGAAAGAGTGATACCTGGTAGGATTTTAAATCGAGAGCTACGTGTTTCGGTACCGGAAAGTATGTTACCATTTAGCGATGATAACTTTTAAGAAATATTTACAGTTTTTCATTTTTTTATAGGTTGTGTCACGTATATTTTACATTGTTTTTATTACTGGCGACACAATTAATATCTACTAGTTATAAGAGTTTTGCCGCGAAAGTGAAAAAATGGCGTTGTTGATTTTGTATAATTTTCCAAAACCTGTGATTCTTCGAGTGTTTATGTGTAATAATGGTGGATTGTTAACCGTTAATACTTAGTAAATGTTCATAAATGTAGGCAAGTCATACAAAGTTAAAAAACGTGATTTTCGCCTTCGCTCCAAAACTCCAATAGAAGTTCTAGTAAAGTTTCTACCACTTTACTAGGGCATGACTTGACTATGACTGTCTACTTGACTTTGACTGTGACTTGTGACTAAGACTTTTATTATGAAGAATAGAAATTGTTGATATTTGTTTAATATTTCGACTGAAGGACTATGCATCCATGGTCATGAAATATTAAAAAAAAAAAATAGTTATAACTGTTGCTACGGCGCGACCCGCAGACATCTGATATTTCTAGATGGAGCAACCTGTCCCCCAATATAGGCAGACAGCAAATGACAAGACGCCATCTTTGATGGCTGTCTCCAAATTGGCGGTTTGCGGTTCCGACGTACAGTTATTTGAATTGATGTATGTTATTTGGAAGGCAGGTGATGTATATAGGTAGATATATATTAAAACGTTCTGATGGTTATAAATGTAGGTATGTATAGTATTAATTAGTATTGTATTTACATCTTTGCTAACTGTTGTCTGTGACTATGCCCGCGTTGGTCCCGTAAAGTGCGAAATACAAAATTTATATTTTAACGCTATTATCAACTACCCTATGAAACTGCGGGTTGAGGCTGTGCGTTGATTATTGTTAGTCAGTCACACGACACAACACACGACATGATACACGACGATTTTTGTTTATTGAGAGAATGATGAATTATTTTCAATCGTATAAAATCGGTTTCCCAATAAATTGTTCTGGATACAGCATAAAAAGTAGACGAAAATGATGATAATATCCATTAAATAATAACAAAGATATTTCACCCAAATCAAATCAAACAACCCTTACAATCATATCCCTAAACGTAACATCTACCCCTAATTAGTGGAGATGCGTCCGAAACACGATAGATGCGTTTGACGTCATGCAGTTGACACGAATCACGCATCACTGAACAGGTTTTCGAACGCACTCCCGGGACTCCAGTTTTGAATTTCGAATTGTGTTAAAATGGCGGATAATTCGGTGATTGGTTCAAGTTGCGTCTACTTGTACAATTTCGAATATCTGTGGTTGCTAATGAGGTTGAAAACTTGCTTCGATATTTGGCGGGAATCTGAAATGCTATGTTTGGCTTTGTTTGCTTATTCTGTCGTGTTTCACATTGGTAAAAATTTTGACTGTTTCGGTTTATAGAATCTGATTCAAAATGTGAACTAGAAACAAGATATATGCTAACCAACTTTTTTGCTTTTGTATTGATAGGAGGACTGTTTTGCAGAGTCCGCCTGAGTAGTGCAACATCATTGCTAGTCATTCTACTGCCAAGCATTTCGTTGCAACAAAAAAAACCTGTATATCCCTGTATATCGGATTGAAAGGCTATCTTTCCAGAGAAATATACAGGGCATACTTACATTTAAAATGTTGTCAGACGTCATTTGGGAGAGTGCCTTGCCACCCAGGATTTTTTACTATTTAAGTTCAAACTCTGGATAGCACTGAACTGTAATGAGCAAGCAAATAACATTTTCCAAAGACCAAATGACAATAAAATTCGAAAACATTAACATCACTTTCAAACAGCAAAAGATGAATTATACCTACATATTTGGTATCGATAATCTAAATATTTTTTGTCTGTATAAGGAACAAGATCCAGCTCGTTCACCACCATTCCACCCTTATCTCCCAAAATACCCGCAAGTAAGTACAAACTACCCCACCAGGCAGGGTAGGGCAGGCAAATCGCGCCTGCAACCAACGGCAAGACATTCCGCCATGATTTATAGTCCCTGTTATCGACACGGCACAGCCCGCACCCTTCTGTACTATCGGCACAGAGTCGAGGAGTAGACTTACGCATGTTATCCCTCAAAAAATTAAACAAAAATCCTTAATATTCTTTAAATTCCGTCTCCTACTGTACTATTGGCATAGTTCAAAGAAATAGACTTACGCACTTATTTTTAATGTGTAAAAAAATAAAAATATCAATATATATCATTACTATTTCATACATTACAGATTCGTAACTTAAATTATTTATCTTTATCTGAAACAGTATAATTGTTTGAAATTGTTAATATTGTATCAACATTTTATGGAAGAGGGCGTTGGCAGCTTCGACACAGTTTTACACTACTGCAGGTGTCATCGTTTTACCAACATTGTTGTCTGTGCAACCTTGTTTTTATCCTAGAATAAACGAAAAAAACTAACGATTTTTTCATTTTTGGTTTAATCAAGAACCACATAGGACAAGATGTCATGAATGTGCTGTGTTTTTGGAGCCTGTCATATCATACCTTCACAATTGAATCTTCAGAAATCACTTCACATTTTTTCACCGTCACGGATATTAAATTATCACACATTTTCTCACTAACACGTATTACACTAAGACGGATTTTTTACCTTTATGGATTTTATAATTGCAAAACACAAAACAAGGTGAGCATAGCAATACACCAAATTACAAAAGAAACATAGAAAACTGAAATTATGTGTCTAAATGAATAAAAACAATTTAAATAATATTATATGCACTATGCATACAGATTTTTGTGAGACTTTAGTTTACACCGCAATAAATATATACAATTATAATAATATTATTATACTAACAAAAATAAAATTAATATAATGATCTATAATACACATATACCCTGCATATAATATACCTACCTAATTGAATGTGAATTAAAAGTTAAAATTGATTATAAGTCTTACACATTAGAATCGAGTTACTCAAAAGTTTTCTCTTGTCGACTCAACGCCACTTCTGTTTCGTCAGGCCGGCCACTAGTGCGTGAACATCGGGGCTCGCGATTTTTTGTAAGATTTTCCGCGAGAGTGCGCGCGCGCACTGCCGTTGATTAATCGACTATTGATTGACGCCGACGGGAGGGATAGTTTGGATATCTTGGCTTTCTGGGGAAATTCGTTAAATTTAACTAAACTTCTTGCGGATTTTATGATGTCCTAGCACATATGATCATAATCATAATAATTTATTGGCAAAGAAAATATTTACATTGATTTTATATAAACTCTAATTTCCACAGTAAGCGAACCTGTGAAGTGGAAGGTAGTATCTTTCTTAACAAAAGGTGTAGTTTTGCCTGTGATGATCAGTTGTTTATTTTGCAAAAATCCTTAATTATATAAGAGAAGCAATAATAATAGAATGGATTAGATTATCTCTTTGAGTGAAGCTAAAACTTAAGGTTTACAATCAATAAGCATAAAAGGTAACATCTCAAGACCTAAACAACCGAATTTCATATACATTCATCCAGCCGTTATATATCAATTGCTACCACGAGACAAAGAAGTAGCAACAAGACAAGAAGAAAAGAAGGCTATAGTAGTGTTGTGTTTTGAGAAAAAATCCGTCTACATTGTGTGTAAATAGGTACTTCCAGTACCCGCGTAACAAGCTTTTATTTGGTTTAGTTTCACCTGTTCAGTTGTCTGTCGGTCTGTAATCAAACCTTTCAAGCTACATTAGACCCACTTCCCGATGTCAAATTGGACTTAGGTGTACTTATTTATGAATCTTCGGTGACAATACAATAATTTGGTACAAATGACCTAGTCTGATGAGTGGTTCGTCTTGACAAGTTCTCTATACTAATACTTTTAAGGCCATTTTAGGATTCCGTACCCAAAGGGTAAAACGGGACCCTATTACTAAGACACCGCTGTCTGTACGTCTGTCTGTCTCTGTCACCTGGCTGTATCTCATAAACCGTGATAATTAGACAGTTGTCATTTTCACAAATGATGTATTTCTGTTGCTATAACAACAAATATAAAAAAAACAGAATAAAATAAATATTATAGTGGGCTCCCATAAAACAAACGTGTTTTTTTTCTCGTTTTTGCTCGATATGATAACGGCAACAGGTAGCTGTTGCCGTTATCAATATCGAGCAAAGACGAAAATATTTCAAGCGTCTACACTCTTAAAATATTCCCAGAATATTAAGTTTTATTTTCACCAAAAAACAAATACCTAAAAATAAATAGAATAAAAATGAATACTAAAATTAAAATAAAATGTATATTTAAGGGGGCTCCCATACAACAGACACGATCTTTTGCTGTTTTTATAGATAATGATACGGAACCCTTCGTGCGCGAGTCCGACTCGCAGTTGGACGGTTTTTTTATTTACAACTGGCAAAAGCTTGATTTTAAAAAACTTTTTAAGATATAACTTTTTAACTTAGTGTGTCTATGAGCATAAGTTGCTATAGTCACCTAGCTCTTTCTAATCCATTCTAACTATCAATGTATCCCTTGTACATTCGCAAAACAATAACAAAACATTTCTCTATATTCGAGAATTAATTAAACCACGTAACAGGGCGAGAGAATTTACGGCGCACGCGTGACGTCACACGGCATGTATCGCGTTATTTCAAATACCGGAGTTTGCACGAATATTGAAATACTTGCAATAGTTACATAGAATTTCTATAATGACCTTTATTTGATATAAAACGAGATTAGGTATTGAATCCTACTAATATTATAAATCCGAAAGTTTTTGTCTTAGTGTGTAAGTATGTTTGTTCCCTCTTCACGTTTTAACGGCTGAACGGATTTGCATGAAATTTGAAATGTACATAGCTTATACCTAGTATTAACACATATGCTACTTTTTAACTTGATAATTGCGGGCGAAGCCGGCTAATATACGAGGCATTCGTTAAAATACTATTTCTACTATGGACTTTTGTGTTCGTATTGGAATTACTTATATAAATAGGTGGCTTCCAGTTAGTTTTTAAAGCAGTGATGTTTGGTTTTAAAAACTAAGTCCTACCTACATTTATTCCAACTCGCAGTGTTGGGACCATAAAAAAAAATAAGAACTAGGGTTTCGGTGAAACTGTAAATTTAGTTTCTGTAAAAAAAAACTTGTTTATCACCATAATCGTAATAAACATAAAACACTTTCACACTCACATCCCCACATTAAGTTCAATGACTTGTGTCGTGGGTGGAAACAATCACATCACACACAATCATAACCAGAAACACATGTTTCACTTGAGGAGAAAATTGTGTTTCAGCCGGGAATCGAACCCGATAACAAGGCGGACTTGTACCTAAGTCAATGGGCAGATCATAAAAACGCATGTGAAGCAGCGGGGCATTAGTTATGTATAAAGTAGGTACCTACTACAAACTTTCACCAAGTAACAACGTTTTTTGTAAGATAATGTTATTTTATTTAAAAAATATGCACCAAATAACCAGAAAAAAAAAACATTTGTATATCTATTGCTGAATATATTAAGATTGTGCATAATTGTGCATTCATAAAATTTACATTCTTATCAAAGTTTCGCAATTAGTCTATGCAAATCTTCCTTTTCGTGAATATTCTATGCAATGTTTTTATTGCTAATGTAGAAATCGATCGCTTGATGGTAAGCGTCCAGCCTGCCAATAGTACGCCTACATAAAACATAAACATAAATATAAACGCTTTCACACTAACAGCCCCACACTAAGTTCAATGACTTGTGTCGTGGGTGCCGGAAACATTCACATCACACACACAATCACAACCAGAACCAGAAACACAAATTTTCCTTGGGGAGAAAACTTGTGTTCCCGCCGGGAATCGAACCCGATACCCCTGCTTAGAAGGCGAAAGCTCACCCAACTTAGCCAACGGGCAGTTCCTACGCGAGTTAAACTCGCACTATAAGGGACATGATATAAAAAAATTGCCTAACTACGGGCCAATTGCCTATATTTCCTAATACTAAACTAAAAATATACTTACTAACTTGATACTTTAGCTCCGTCACATCTTCCTGAAACACAGAATGGGGTTGGCGTCGCGGCAACTTCGGCAGAGCAGCGTAAACGGCGCAAATATGGAAACCTCGGCAGTGGTTACATATTTGAGCCGTTTGGTGTTAAGACACTGGGTCCGTGGGGACCGGGAGCTCATTCTATTTTCAAAATTCTATCAGAGCGCCTGGTTGAAGCGACGCGTGATCAAAATGCTGGCACTTATTTGGCTCAACGTATTAGCATTGCAATTCAGAGAGGCAATGCCGCCAGCATGATGGGAACGCTACCCACTGGTAGTGGGCTTGAGCACTTGAGTTACCTATAAGCTCGATGTCTTGTAGGTAACTTAGTTCTTTGCTGTACATAGTTTTAGTTTGATATAAAATATATGGTATGTAGCGTAAGAGCCCTTGACATACAAAGCGCCCGCGACTCCTCTCCCCGCGCTGCCGTGCCGCGCCGTTTTGTATTAGGGCGCGCGCCTCGCGCGCTACGTATATCACGTCCCTAAGAGCAAGCTCCCTAAAATTATGATAAGTATTCCTGTCTATCACGTCCCATCAATGTGTTCTATTTTTTTAATGCTGTATAGACAAGCATTTGACAATTTTCATGAGGTGGTTCTTTGAGAGATGGTAGAGCATTTTGTGAGTTGCTCGCCTGGCTTGCTACCAAAGTAGCTTACCACCATCAAGTTGAAAGTCTGCCGACAAGCCAAATACGGTGTTCCGGCAGTTATCCTTGAGCGCCTGCGTATTCTAGGTCTAGTGTGTTTACCAGCTTCGATCACAACGTCACTTACCATCAGGTGAGATAGTGGTCAAACACTAGCCTATCACAAATAAAAAAAATAATAATTTCAGGTGATATTGTGGTCAAAAGCTTGTCTATCGAGTATAAAAAATGAAGGTAACATTTTTATAAAATCTACGGTAGTACGGCATTTTTTTTATGCTCGCCTGGCTTGCTACTCTGTACTACAGTCGTAATTCGCAAATCGAAAAGCTAACGCAAAATATATTTAATAAAAGAAATAAAAAAGGACTCTATCCTAGAGAGCCACTCGTTATAAGCCAATCATGTTTACCATCTTCTATTACATTATCAACAAGTGAGATAGTGGTCAAGAATATAAAAAAGTAGAGTTAGGAAATTTTTAAGAAGAATAACTTAAGTCTGTTATTAATCTCTTTCGTGTGTCACGATCATTAGTTCCATACCTTTATCCTATTTCATATGATGACATAACATGTTTTTTTTAACCCATGTTGAATCAGGATTTGGCTAACAACATTATATCATTAATAAACATAACAACCCGTAGACTGCAGTCTACTGATTTTGCTTAAGTTTATCTTAACCGCCGCCTGTTAACAATTGCTATTCTAAAAATGAAACTAGGACTCTTTTATTGATCGGCAGAAGCTCCATGTGCAGGACTTGAGGAACAAGGTTTTAAACCGTTCATATCCTCTTATCGTCGTTATCGTCTTACCGCCATAACTGCATATATCTTGTGTTCGAGGATCAATTTGATCTACTTTGAGTACCGTCATTTTTGTTTCTACTTGGCTAGCGTCTGACCACTATGTCGCCTGTTGGTAGTCTAGGGCGGTTAACACGCTAGGTCCAAAATATTTAAAGGGATGAAATTTAATGACCACCAAAAAAACAATCGTTGTCCTAAACAGCCTCATCCAAAAAAAATATAATATGTACAAATAATCTCCATCCCAATACCAAAATCTTTCGGGCTATTTAAGTCATGCCTGCACTACAAAAACTCTTCATAACCCAAAAAGGCCACGCGTTCACCAAATTTTTACTTGGGGTATAATTTAGATGGCCACCAAAAATAAAATAAAATTTCCTGTGACAGAAACAAATCGGATAACAGTAGGTTAAGGTTTTTTTTTTATAATTAATACAAAAATATTTAAAATACGAAAAATTATATAATACAATTTTGTGACACCCTGTATTTTCGTTTCTTTTCTACATTTTTAAACATTATGAATTTTTTTAACCAGTTGAATTAAATTAGGCATAAGTAACTTTAAATACATATATTTTACTACTAATGGGGTAATTATGATAAAAATTGGGCAAGATAGTAAAAATATACGCAAGGAATATTAATTACTTAAAAAAAAACGTATATAAAGTGATCAGAAAATTGAATTTTCACAATCAACTTGTGGAGAAGCCTCAGCTGCTATTTCTACTATTTTAAGGTAAACATTTAATTCTGTTCATTTTAAATATACACACTACATATACATGTACACATATATTTTAATTATATGTGTACATGTATATGTAGTGTTAATGTAGTTTATTTAGTACTTAGTCTCAGTTTTACCACACCACCATCCCTGCTTATCTGTATTATTCTTTTCCATCCAAAGGTTGTCTGGAAGAGATCGCTCTTAGCGATAAGACGCCCATTGTACCTATTTATTAGTAATTTCTTTTCTGTACTTTTTTATTATTGGTGTCAATAAAGAGTTATTGTATTGTACCTATTGTAATATTTATAAAATGTATTTTAAGCCTCAGTTAAGGGTAATGGCGTGTGTTTTTGAGTTTTGTCAATCCTCCGTTTTTAGTCTATGGCCACTATGTGCGCATCGTCGCTTCCCATCGGTATTTATGCGGTCAAGTGCTTGCCTATTGATTATAATAAAATAGTTAATAGAATCAATCCACTAGAAAAACAATTTTTACATGGTTTTATTCATTTTTTATATTATACTAGCGATCCGCCCGGCTTCGCCCGGGTGTGATAAATGAAGAACCGCTCGACCGATTTTGTGCAAACTTCACATAAACCATCTACTAAATAGTTCAAACAAAGCCGAAACTTGGTTTAGATAGGAGAGCATGTTTTTGAGTTATAAAATTACAACGAAAAGTGGTATTAATATATATATATATATATATATAGATTTTGTACAAAAATAAAGTACTCTGAAAAAAAAATTGATAGTTAAATAAAATATCCTACTAATATTATAAATCCGAAAGTTTGTGTGTACCTAAGTATATTTGTTCCCTTTTCACGCTTTAACGGTAGAACGGATTTGGATGAAATTTGGAATGTACATAGATTATACCTAGGATTAACACATAGGCTACTTTTTACCTTGATAATAGCGGGCGAAGCCGCGGGGCACGGCTAGTTGAATATAAAAAAAACTTAACCCTTTGATCAAAATCAAATATAATCGTGGGAAATCTGCAATAAAAGTAGCTTATGTGTTAATCTAGGATGTTAGCTACCTCCATAGCAATTAATATCAAAATTGGTCCAGCCGTTTGAGCGTGAAGAAGTATCAAACAATAATTTTAACCTTTATAATATCAGTGAGAAGTGTGATTGAACTATACTTGCATAGTATATACTACTTTCTATTAAGCCTTGATCTGGTTTTTAACGAAGGACAACGTTCTTTTATACTAGATAGGCAAACATTGGCCACCACATTCTCACCTGACTCTGCCCACATCTCATTTTTTCTTAAACTTTTTATTTTTATGTTTCAGGAGTTTGTAGAGAATCAAGATGCATTTCAAGACCTTCCTGCTGTTGACGGTTCTGGCGTTAGTTTTCGTTTTTGTTCAGGCACAGAACTCAAAACGATGCAGCAGGTCTACAGCACTGCTTATTGGTGACGACGTAAGTTGTGAAAATTTAGTTTTTTTTTATACCGTACCCAAGGGGAACATTTTTTAGACTATCTTCTAAGATATGGCCACTGCAATTAGGCCAAAATGTTCTGTTATATAAAAATATTTTAGGCGTGTATTCCAACCGTAAATGTTTCAAAATTTTAATAAAATTATAAAAGACAACAATAAAAGTGGGCTGCTCATTCTTATATGTGGGATCACGTACTAGTATTTGTATTACCACAACATCGTCCCTGCTTTTAAATTATTTATACCCATCCAAAGGTTGTTTGGAAGAGATAAGACTGTCCAATGTGCTAGTTGTACAAGGGCGATCAATGGTGTTGGACAATGTGCCTGACTTGAAGAAGACAGAAACACTTATAGATTATACCTAGGATTAACACTAGGCTACTTTTAACTTGATAATAGCGGGTGAAGCCGCGGGGCATGGCTAGTAATATATATGTTAGTGTATGTACTTCTGGCAATAATATTAATTATATGTTTTTTCTTTGTTACAGTGCTCTAACTCCCCTAATTGCTGTCCTAATACCACAGTATGCGCTGAAGTAAAAACTTATGTATGTGCTAACGTTCGAGTATAAAATTGATATTGACAAAAGATCGAAATAAAACTACACTGCTTTAGTCCAGGGCCGCAACTATGGTCCAGGTACTATCGAACATAATCGCAACGGCTTTGTTGTGGTATAACCATATCAAGAACAATATATCCCATTAGAATCAGGCTAATGGATTTCAAACTAAAATCCGCTTGTCGAAGCCTACCTGGACTGTAACAGTTGATGGACTGGATTGTAGTTGTGTAGTTGGATAAAGGAAAAAGTTTACAGGAATTTTCTTCAACTTTTATTATATATCACATTTTTCTAAAACTAATATGAAATAAAGCACAGTTAAACTACAGTTGTTGTTTTATTCCTATTTAAATATGTGTATATTTATTTGGACCCTAGTATCTATATTGGTAATGCTGAAAAATAGACGTAGAAGATACTAGGGTTATAAAAGATAAGTGTTCACAGTAAAACATTGAACAAAAAATTATATAATTATTACCCACTTAAAGCGACTTGGTATCGAGTTGGCGGACTGGAGCCAAACTGTAGCCTTGTAGAATTGCCTGCATAGTCAGCGTGCGCGTTTTCATATATTTTTTTTAATTAATCTTACCCTTTTACAAAAAAATTAAGTTCACAACGAGGTTCGAAAATTACGAGTACGAGTAGTTCGTCCAATTTGGAGCCTACTCCACCTTAAGATAAAATACAGCCATTTTAATCTATAAGGTTGAGCAAGGACCCTTGTTTTCTAATTTAAGGTATTTCGCAAAGAGGTCGCGCCGTTTTGCGGATGGATTGTCTATTGGGAGTTTTGGTTTCCATTCAATTAAGTGTTGGATTGGATTGTTACAGTAATGCAGCGTTTGGTACGTTTGTGTAGTGTATAGTTTATACTTGTTAATAATTAAACGCAAGCAAAGCTTAAAAAAATCGACTTCGCCGCTTTATCATCGGAACCTTGATCAGATTTAATGTATAAACACGCATTATTGACTGTAACTCAAAAACTAGAAATCAGACCTTGATCAAATTTCAATGGAACTACATAAAAAGCACCAGCTTTAAAATAAAAAAGAATCATCAAAATCGGCTCACAACGAAAGAAGTTATGAGGTAACTTTTGAAGTCGGGTAAAAGAGAACATCGTCAAAGTACGCATTATTCGTCACAAAATAGGCAATATTGACGATATTTCAAGAACTACTCAGATCTTGATCAAATCTTAATGGGACCAATCAGAAAGCAACATCAGACAAACAAATTTCGAAATCGGCTCACGTGGAGAGAAGTTATGAGGTAAAACACATAAAAAAACAAAAAAAATACAGTTGACTTGAGTACCTCCTCCTTTTTTGGGAAGTCGGTAAAAAATACAATAATAATAGTGAATAAAACAAAGAAATATAAGAACTGCCCGCTGCACGCTGGTCTGGTTGGTTGCACGTTTGCCTTTTAAGAAGGGAGTATCGGGTCCGATTCCCGGTGGGAACAGAAGTTTTCTACCCGAATTGTGTAATTTTGTTAAGACAAGAACAGGTCCATTTAATAACATACGTATAAGTATAATAAAACCTAAATTTTCTTGTAATATACAGCTATACACCAATTTAAAGAGTAAACTATAAAACTCCAGAAGATAAAATAGCAGAGCCAATGAATATTTATATATTTTACACACTCATCCGCTCTTCTGATCTGATTTTCTTTTAGCCCTTTTCCGGTAAAATATAATAAAAAGGAAGAGGATTGAAATAAGCGGTATTTATTAAACTCTCTACAGAAATTATGCGAAGCTATATTAAGTTTTTAAGTTTAGTCTTATGATCTACGTATATTATGAATACTGTAGTAATACAAATATTGCTTATAAATAAAACAATTAATTAAACTTTAAACGCACTATTTCTGTGTTCTACGCAACCGTATCCAACTTAACAGATTGTATCCATTTGTTTTTTGGTAGAGGTTACAAATTGGAACCGTTTGGTGTTGAGACACTGATCCCGTGGGGTACGCGAGGTCATTATATTTTCAAAAATCTATCAGATCGCTTGGTTAAAGCGACTCGTAATCAAAATGCTGGTATATATTTGGCTCAACGTATTAGCATTGCCATTCAGAGAGGCATTGCCGCCGGCATCATGGGAACGCTACCCACTGGAAGTGTGATCGAAAGGAAGGCCATCTAATCAGGCAAGCGTAAGAAATTGTCCGTCCTTAATGGGTTAATTTCTTCACGATATTGCCTTTACCAAAAGCTCAAGCCTAAGTAAGCCTAGTAAGAATTACAAGTACCTATAAAAATTCTGAACGCATATGTGCTTAATCAGGACTAATTCGATAATAATTAAACGCAAGCAAAGCTTAACAAAACCGACTTCACCGCTTTATCTTCGAAACCTTGATCAGATGTAATGTATTAAACACGCACTTTTGACGATAACTCAAAAACTAAAGATCAGATCTTTATGAAATTTCAATGGGACCACATGAAAAGCTTTCAAATAAAAAAAATATCATCAAAATCGGCTCACAACGAAAGAAGTTATGAGGTAACTTTGAAATCGGTTAAAAATGAGAACATCGTCAATGTAGTCCACAGAATACGCACAGAATTGACGATATTTCAAGAACTACTGAGATCTTGATCAAATTTAAATAGAACCAATTGGAAAGCAACATCATTAAAACTAAAAAAAAATTTTTGAAATCGGTTTAAGTGAAAAGGAGTAGTAATTACTATCTTTTTTTTTTTTACTGTCTTCACATAAAAGGAGGAGGTACTCAAGTCGACAGTATTTTTTTATTTGTGTTACCTCAAAACTTCGTTTCACGTGAACCGATTTTTAAACTTTTTTTTGTTTAAAAATTTGCTTTCCAATTGGTCCCATTAAAATTTGATCAAGATCATCAAATTTTATGTCCTAAACACGCATTATTACGATATCTCAAGAACTACTGATCACTACAGATAGTAATAATGCGTGTTTAGTACATCTAATTTGATCAAAGTTCCGAAGATAAATGGTCGGTTTTTTAAAACTTTGCTTGCGTTTCATTATTACGTAATATATGTAATTTTAACTATAAAATATGTTTCAGAGAACATTCTAGTAGTCTAGTTGTCCCAAATTATTTTATCCGTGAACATTTTTGCCCGCATCATCACTTTCCATCAGGTGAGATAGATGTCAAGTGCTTACCTATCTGGCATAAAAAAATATCGCTGGATCGACCTCACTTAAAGATTTTCATCACCATCATCGTCATAAACGCATGTGAAGATGTGCGGCATGTGAAGATGTGCGGAGCAGCAAGTTATATACCTATACATTTCAAGTAACATATTGAAAATGTTCACTTGACAGTAACGTTTTTTGTTAGAAATTTTTATTTTATTCGCAGTCGTCGAGTATATAGACTACGGCGAACCATAACATTTTTGACCGGTATGTGTGTATGTTCATCTGTTTCCTTAACTTCAAAACTACTTAGGTATCATTATTTGACCATCGGAAGCGTCACATTTAAAGAAAATCAATACAGTGATTATGCTGAACAACATTTCAATATCTAGTACAGTAATAGACTAATAGACTAATAGATCAGAAAGTTTACATAGTTATGAGATTTTTCATACATAGATACGTAATTTTTTTTTATTTATTAAAATCTGCCAAAGGCCTAGTGTCCGTGCATTTTAACAAGGGCTAGGAATAGGACTTTAAATTAGATTTTAAATACAATTTTTAAATTATTTTAGACAATACATTTAATAAGAAATAACAATTTATATAATGGCCTCGATTCTGATGTACACTCACTAAATTAAATTTAAACTATCCCTGTCTCTTACAAAATAGAAACACGAGACAGAGATAGCATACATTTTAGTGCTGTCAAGCTAGTTTATCAATTAAAATATGAACAGCAGAAGCAGAAAGGCGCGTGGTTTTATTCAACACCAATTACATACTCGACTAAGCTTGCATAGACATCTAAGTTCTGACTAACTTGACAGCACTTAAATGTATGCTATCTCTGTCTTGTGTTCCTATTTCGTAAAAGACAGGAATAGTTTAAATTAAATTTAGTGTGTGACATCAGAATCGAGGCCAATACCTACTACACTTTAACTAAAACTAAATAAGATATACTAAGCTATTACATTGACTAAGGTATATAATATAACATATTATTCTTATATAATAATAATTATGACAACATCTAACTTTGAGTTCTTCATCCTTACTGCAAAGGAGTGGAACTCATTGCCCTCGTCTTTGTTCTCCGAACGGTATAATCTGGGAGTCTTAAAGTCAAGAGTGAATAGGTACCTTCTAGGCAAGCATGCTACATCTTCAGCCGCATCATCACTTTCCATCAAATGAGATTGTGGTCAAATGTGGACCACTATCTAACTTGATGGAAAGTGATGATGTCGCCGAAGGTGTGACATGCTTAGAAGATACCTATTCACTCACATTCGTTTCGACTCTATTCTATCAAACGAAACGCTTTCTAAATGTAACAGACCTTAAAACTCGACTTGATTTGTTATATAGCACTCACCGAGATTGCAAAGTTACAGACAAGTAATTTGAATTGATTTTATTTATATAGCATTAGCCATGCTAGGCAGAACTATAGTGATAAATGTAGAAAGGAAAAATGATCGCTTGATGCGGGATTTGAACCCGCGGCCATAGGGTCTCATGTCATTTCAATAAGAAAAGGTTAATTTCGTCGCTTCAGGCGGGGCTTGAGTAGCTCAGCGGTTAGAGCAAAAGGGCATGAGAACCTATGGCCGCGGGTTCAAATCCCGCCTCAAGCGATAATTTTTCCTTTCTAAATTTATCACTAAAGTAATTTGAAATATTCGTACACAAGTATTAAAGTCTGTTGGAAAGCGATTCTTTTGATAGAATAGAGACAGACCGTTTTAGCCCTCAACAAAGTAAACATTTTGAAAAAAACCTCTGACGCTCCATCTGGGAAACTGCTGTACCGTATTTCACCAAACATAGATAAAAACACTCTCAGTCAAGTCCATCAAGAGTTAGTTGGCATACTATTATTTCAAACTAGCTGCGCCCAGCGGTTTTACTCGCGTAAGCCCCGGACCGCGGAATTCTGGGATACAATTCTCTTTCATAAGAACCTACTTCTAACTAAGATTAACACAACAAAAAAAAAATTCACTAAATTGTTCCATCCGTTCACGCGTGATGCGATGACCAAGGGAAATAGAGATTCATTTTCAACCGATTTCAAAAAAGAAGGTTCTCAATTCGAATGTTTATTTGTATGTATTTTACGCGATATCTCCGCCAATTATGAATCGATTTTGATGTTTTTTTTTGTTTTGTAGATTATGCTTCAGAGGTCGTCCAATATAAATTTTATCAAAACCGATCAAGCCAAAACCAAAACATAAGCAGTGAAGTCGGATTTTTCAAGCTTTGCTTGCGTTTAATTATTATATATAAAGTTTTATTTCTATCGTTTACATCTAGAAATGTTTGTTCCCTCTTCACGCTACAAAGGAACAGAGTTGGATCAAATATTGATTGAACATTGTAGCTACGGGTAAAATTGAGTATTAAAACATAAGCTACTTTAAACCAGCTAGTTGCTGAATAATATTAAGATTGTGCATTATTATGCGCTCGTACAATTAACATCTTTATCAATTTTCGCAATGTACATTTTGTCTTCGTTTATGTTATACATACTGTTTCTTTTTTGAACTGAAAAATCCATTCGCATAAGAAAATGTTAAGCCTCTTTTTTTTGGTGGTAAGCCATTTTCTTGTGCTCGCATAGCTTGCGATCCTATACCGATATACAGTAGTAGTTACACTTAAGTAGCAAAATCTACTATCTATTATATTTAACTAGCCGTGCCCCGCGGCTTCGCCCGCTTTTATCAAGTTAAAAGTAGCCTATGTGTTAATCCTTGGTATAAGCTCAAAATTCGTTCAGCCGTTAAAGCGTGAAGAGAGAACAAACAAACTTACACACTTACACCTTTGCACAATTACACTACACATAAACTTTCGGATTTATAATATTGGTAGGATGATATCTATTATATAATTAAAAAATATATAACAGCTGGCAAGGTAAATTTTTTTTATGCCTGATAGGCGAACATTTGACCACAGTCTCACCTGATGGAAAGTGACGATGCGGCCGAAGATGTAGCATGCTTGCCGAGAAGGTACCTATTCACTCTTGTCTTGAAGACTCCCAGATTATACCGTTCGGGGAACAAAGATGAGGGCAATAAGTTCCACTCCTTCGCAGTACGGATGATAAACGTAGAAGCGATACGCTTCGAGCGAACCGGAGGTATATTAACCATATATGGAAGACGTTTTCTGACAGTTTTCTTGTTGTTAGATGGTAAAACGGACAAGGTGGAATTAACTCGTATATGTCCTGCGCACACTCTCCAAAATGTGTACGATAGAATACCGATAGGCTCGACCTTATGTTTTGAAAAAACCCCTGACATCTGGAGGACGGCTGCACCTATTTTCACCAAACATAGATAAAAACACTCTCGATCAAGTCACCTTTCAAGTAAAAAGAACCGCATCCTAATTGGTTCACTCGTTTAAGAACGGTGCCATAGACAAACATTCACAAATAGCAGTCAAATATTTATAACACCCCTCTTCTTGCGTCGGGGATTAAAAATGATATTTCAACTGCTATCATATGCATACAAAGTTCATACTCAAAGTACTTTATTGATAACCATAATTACACGTATTTTTATTTTCCGAAAGGTACAATTTGGGTGTTTTCACAAGAAAAGTGAATAGGTATTTACTGAGCAAGCGTGCTTCAACTTAGACTAATAAATTGTCACTCTCCATCAGGTGTAATTGTGGTCAAAGGTTGCCTTAGTCGGTTTTAAAAAAAAATTAAACAAAGTAATAAAATTATAGTATAATATTATATACACCAAAATAGCAAAAAATCATATTTTTAAAGAAACTGTCAGAATAAACAATAAATAAATAACAACAAGTGTAATTACAGCAATAATACTTCATGTCTTCAAATTTATAGAATGACGGCTCACTCAACAAATTCCTTAATCCTTTTACCCGACTGCACGGTGCAAACGAGAGCTCTGTGTTTATGAGCCTATGCTCATAAACACAACGCCCTCTTTTGCACCACTGATATAGGTACGTACATAGATACGTACCTATATCAGCCCCTCTGTGGCTCTCTATAGACGCCTATAGACGCCTGAGCCGATTTTGATGATTCTCACGTCAATCGAGTGTCACTATATAGACACATGACAACCAGACGCCATATTGTGAAAAATAAAATATTAAAGTCAACGAACTGTATGTATAAGGTAAGGTAATATAGGCATTTAATAATCAGCTTTAAGTTTTTTAATTACTTTTATAATTTTAAATAACCCTTTAGAATCTATATCGATGAGTAACTTACCAATCATTTTTACTTAAATGATCGATACTTATAATAAAACTGTGATACAGTTTTTATATAATCGCATATATAATATGATTGACCTTATTAAAGAAAACGTGTAAAATGAAAATAATTAAACGCAAGCAAAGCTTAAAAAAACCGACTTCACCGCTTTATCTTCGGAACCTTGATCAGATTTAATGTATTAAACACGCATTATTGACTATAACTCAAAAACTAGAGATCAGGTCTTGATCAAATTTCAATGAGACTACATGAAAAGCACCAGGTTTCAAATAAAATAAGAATCATCAAAATCGACTCGCAACGAAAGAAGTTATGAGGTAACTTTTGAAGTCGGGTGAACGAGAACATCGATATTTCAAGAACTACAGATCAGATCTTTATTTATCGTCAAAGTACGCAATATTCGTCACAAAATAGACATTATTGACGATTCGTCACAAAATAGACATTATTGACGATTCAATAGTGTCTATTTTGTCTATTTCTCGAAATCGGCTCACGTGGAGAGAAGTTATGAGGTATCACACATAAAAAAAAAATACAGTCGACTTGACTACCTCCTCGTTTTTTGTGAAGTCGGTAAAAAGTAACTTTATCGCAATCGTGCTTTCTTTAATATATTTGTAAGCTTTAGACTTGACTTGAACACTATTCGTGATATAGGTATTTTTCTTTTTGAACGGACTAAGTACTGTAGCCTCTGCAGCGTCACGATTTCGACTCTCAGACTTCCTCTAGCCGGTTATGAACCGCTGCACGCGTTGCATGGTGCCATCACGTGCACCAGTTTCAACTTCTTACACAGCATATGTGGTACTGCTCGCTATCTTTTGAACTGAACTGCTCGTTGGCTAAGTTGGGAGACGTTTGCCTTCGGGGGGTACACAAGTTCTCTCCGCAAGGAAAATTTGTGTTTCTGGTTCTGGGTGAGGTTAAGATGTGAATGTTCCCGGCACCCACGACACAAATCATTGAACTCAGTGTGTATAGCTATCAGTATAAAGGTGGTAACATTAAAGAAAAAAAAATCGGTGCGTGGTACTTGTGTTCGCAGTCATCATTTAGTCTATAGTAATTTTCGACGACATTTTGATTGGACATGTTCTATATTTTTATCTGACTATCTCACATGTAGGTAAGTGATGATACGGTCTCCCAATAGTGGGTACGTATAGGCGGCTAATATTCTTGATACAGCCTGTATTTTCGTTTCTCATTTACCTCGCTTTATCTAACTAATGGGGTAATTTAATGTTAAAAAAGTTTGGAAAAATAGGTAATAATATTCGAATAGAATATAAATGACATGAAAGAAAAGTATATAAAGTGGTCAGAACATCGAATTTTCACAATCGAGTTGTGGAATCCTCAGCTGCTATTTCTACAAGGTAAGCATTAAACTATTTATTTGCTGACTATAATTAAGAACTTCAGTAAAGCACCTTTGTTTTTAGTTCAGTTTCTAAGTTGCATAAAAATCGCGGTTTCGCTCGCATAAATAAAGATATTCACTGATATTTTTTAAATGATTGAGAGACGAAACGTGCAAGTCGTTCGCCTAATGGTAAGCGTTACGCTTGCCAATTAAAGTTCACCCTGAGATTTTTAAACTTATGTTCGTCAAAATCCTGCACTTGCCAATTAAAGTTCACCCTGAGATTTTTAAACTTATGTTCGTCAAAATCCTGCGCTTGCCAATTAAAGTTCACCCTGAGATTTTTAAACTTATGTACGTCTAAATCCTGCGCTTGCCAATTAAAGTTCACCCTGAGATTTTTAAACTTATGTACGTCAAAATCCTGCGCTTGCCAATTAAAGTTCACCCTGAGATTTTTAAACTTATATACGTTAAAATCCTGCGCTTGCCAATTAAAGTTCACCCTGAGATTTTTAAACTTATATACGTCAAAATCCTGCGCGGATATTAAAAATTATTATTATATTAGCGAGCTATTTATATTAAGTTGTTTTAGAAAATATATTTACCGTAAAATTGTAGTATTTTCACAATACTAACTACTTCAATCGTTTGAGAACAATTGCCGTGGAGCGCAGTGGCATAACCCCTACTAATATGGCTAAATCTGGCTGATAAAAGTTAAAAGGCGCAGTGGGCAGTTGTCTGCCCTCTGCGCCGTGGGTCCTTCCCGGTAGGAGCACAAATTCCTTCCCAAAGGATATTTATGTTTCTGGTTCTGGGTGTAATGTGTGTGATGTGAATTTTGCCGGCACCCACGATACAAGTCTTTGAACTTAGTGTGGGGCTGTGAGTGTGAATGCTTTTTTTTTTTATGAAATCTAGCCGTCCTCCTCTCTTTTAAGTTTTGCTGTGCCCTACAGGGTCCATCTTTACGATGTTACACTCACAGCCCTACACTAAGTTCGATGACTTGTTATAATAACAAACAGTTGTTTATATATGAAGAATAGTTAAAGAGCTATACTTTTAAAAACACCTATTTGTTACTTTAATAAGTCATCGAACTGAATGTAGGACTGAGAGTGCAAAGGCTTAAAAAAAAGATTGCAATAAATTAATTTGAATATTATGTATATGAGGCAGTCACAAATGACAACTGTTAAAATATTTTACTTCTTTATTTATTTAAAAAGTACAAAAGGTGGACTTAATGCTAGGGGAATTCTCTTTATTATTTTTTCTACTTCTTTATTATTTAATAGTTTTCTTCAGGTTTCAGCTGTTTCAGTGAATCAAGATGCATTTCAAGACCATTCTACTACTGGCGGTGTTGGCGCTGGTTTTCGTTTCAGTACACGCACAGAAAACAAAATGCAACAAAACTCAACTACTCAGTATCGATGACGATGTAAGTTGTTTTTATTTAGACAAACCGTCAAACATAATTTATAGTTGATATACCTCCAGTTCACTCAAAGCGTTTTGCTTTTACGTTTATCATCCGTACTGTAAGGAGTAGAACTCATTGCATGCGTCTTCGTTCCCTGTACAGTATTATTAATCTGGGTGTCTTCAACTTTAGACTGAATATGTATCTTCTAGGCAAGCATGTTACATCTTCGGTAGCATCTTCACTTTCCATCAGGAGATACAGTGGTCAAATGCTTGTCTATCTAGAATAAAAAAATCTATTGATCGATTGATAATCCTTTATTGCACATACAAAATTTACAGGTTCATAGTCGATCTTAATGCTATAAAGCATTATCTTTCAGTCAACTCTTTTCCAGTCTATTTGCTTAGTATTTGTATAATATATTGTATTATCTGTCTTCTGTCAAAATCAATAATTTGAGTATTTTTTCTATTGTTACAGTGCAAAAACAACCGTTATTGCTGTCCTACTGCCTCAGCATGTGTCGAAGTCCAAAGTTATGTGTGTAGTAAAATTCGAATATAAACATGAAAATGACGAAAACACACACAGCTATAGTCCAGGATCTAAACTATAGTCCTACCATCTATGCAAGCAAAATTGCAAAAGCTTCGTTAAAAGTATAGCAATATCTACTAATGTTTAAAAGCGCAAATAAGATCTATTAAGGCTGGATTAATAAACTTTAAGGCGCAAGATGAAGCTAAGCTTGATATATAGCTGATGTCTTGGATTAAGTTGTATAACAAAACTTCTTCAAATTATATTATTTAACACAATTCTATTGCACTAATAATAAAGCACATTGAAACTACGGTTATTGTTTTATTTTCAATTCAATAAGCAATGCAATTTTATATTATTCCTATTGCTGCTGATTAATTGATACTACTTGAAACCGCTAAAAGTAAAGCATACTTGCTGCCAAGGATAAGAAGAGTAAGAGGAATGCAACTCATCCTAATCTGCCGACGTGTGATTTTTTGTATTTATGAGGGACTAAATAAAAAAAGCACACACGTCTCTCTACAAGGGTTGAACAGATCTGGAATTTGGAGTGAACATTGTACCTGGGTGTAAAAGCCAGTAATAAAACAAACAACATTAACACTCACAACCCCACACTAAACTCAAAGATTTGTAGCGTGAGTGCCGGAAACTTTTACATCACACACACTCTATTAAATTCAACAGAAGCACAAATGTCCCTTGAGAAGAGGAAGTTCTTTATGTCGGGAATCGAATCCAGAACTCACCTGCCCACTGCGCCAGCTGGATATGCATAACACAAGCTACTTTTTACCAGCTAGTTGCTGAATACGAGCATAATTCATACAATTAACATCCTTATCAATGTTTTGCAATGTAAATATTTGCTTACGTGGTTATTATACGTACTGTTTATTTTTCTCACTAAAAAAACCATTCGCTTTATTATGAACGTTAAGCTTCTTCTCCTTGTAGGTAAGCCATTTTCTCGTGCTCGCCTAGCTTGTCCTATACCGATATGCAGTCCTATTTACCCTCAAGTACGAGTAGAAAAGTCTGTCTACAAAATTATCTACGATCTGGTTGTCTTCAAGTCTAGATTAAATAGATTATTATCCGCACAGCGAAGGAATGATACTCATTGTCTGCGTCTTTGTGCCCCGAACGGTACTATCTGGATGTCTTCAAGTCTTGAGTGAATAGGTGCCTTTTAAGCAAGCATGTTCCACCTTCGGCCGCATCGTCACTTTCACGTAAAAAAATTACAAAAAACATGCATACGGGTGACTATTTGTTATGCTTGCTTTTTGTAAACTCCTCTTCTTTTTACCGACTTCCCAAAAAAGGAGGTACTCAAGTCGATAGTATTTTTTTTATGTGTGTTACCTCATAACTTCTATTCACGTGAGCCGATTTCGAATTTTTTTTAGTTTGAAAGATGTTGCTTTCTAATTGGTCCCATTTAAATTTGATCAAGATCTGATCAGTAGTTCTTGAAATATCGTCAATAGACTAGTTTGACGATGTTCTCGTTTAACCGACTTCAAAAGTTACCTCATAACTTCTTTCGTTGAGAGCCGATTTTGAAAAATATTTTTTTATTTGAAAGCTGGTGCTTTTCATGTGGTCCCATTGAAATTTGATATCTAGTTTTTGAGTTATAGTCAATAATGCGTGTTTAGTACATTAAATCTGATCAAGGTTCCGAAGATAAAGCGGAGAAGACGGTTTTTTTAAGCTTTGCTTGCGTTTTATTATTTCTACCACTATTAATTCATTTCTAAAAATCTTTCTTCTTCCTCCCACCTATATGCAGATGATCTCCAAATCTATACTGAAGTGACCCTCGGCCAACTTGCGGATGCTGTGGAAGCCACGAATGCTGACCTAAATAAAATTGCAGTGTGGAGCAAATCCTTCCCTACAGAGTGGCCTAAAGATAATCTTGACAAATCGGTACTCATAATATAAAAAGACGTGTGGCACTCGGGGACTGCCGCGGTAAAGCTATTGCATAGCATTTTTTATCAACTTATCCAATTATAATTATTTATTTTATTTATGCAGTATTTTTTTTCCTGCCACCTAAAGGCGAGTTGCTGAACTAAAGAGACAAGCGTGATATTTCAAAAAAGTCATTAAAAGTTCTGCTATTCATCGATAGATGGCAAAACTAAAAAGTATCTAAGCTGTGCCGGTCGGAGTGGGGGGGTGTTAGGTTATTTTCGTTACGGAATTTCTGGATTCGGTCTCCACGCTCAAGGCCCGCGATAGAAGCTATGCAATAGCTTAAAAGGTTAAACTATTCACAGTGTAACATTGAACAAAACATGACATATTACCCAAGACAAAATACAGACATTTAAATCAAATTAAGGTTGAGCGAGGGCCCTTGTTCTCCAATTTAGAAGGTATTCGCCAAGAGGGCGCGCCGATTTGTGGATTATATATTGGGCGTTCCGGTTTCTATCCAATTATATGTTGGATTGGATTGTTACAGTGCAGCGTTTTGTGTAGTTAGAATGAAGCGGTTGTCTTTTATTTACGTCAAGCTTGTTGTTGTTGACCTCTACCAGCGCCTCGTGGTATTGGTCAACAACAACCTACAGTTGCCAACAAGCTACATTGAACAAAGGCATTCAGTATCGCTTTAATATAATTATTTATAAAAGCATATTACATATTTAATAATTATTGTTCATTGACTGAGGGAGCAGAGCAAGCGAAGCTTCTCCGTTTCAGCTTGGGCAAAATGCTTTCGTATGTCCGGATGTCTGACGGTTGTTCTCTTCTACAGGTCACATTTGTCATAAAATTTTGTGAGCAGGTTCGATAACTATACAGAATTTTTGTCTATTCAGTTTTTGGATTTTTTTCAAAATGGTGGAGATTTTGGAAAAATCATTTCAGTTATTTCGAAAAAGTCTTCAGCTCACAACATATCCACTAGTGTTAGAAATCAGCTGGCCACATTAACCAGAATCCGATAACGTGTTCTTTAGTGAAGATCGCGAATAGGCAAAAGTATATAGAACAGGACGCCCTCAGGTTCAGTGGAGCACCGATTTTCTTAGGGTCGCTTGTAAGAGCTGGATGAGAGAAGCCGAGGCTAAAGGGCGTGCAATTGGAGAGGCCTATGCCCAACAGTGGACTTCTACAGACTGATGATGATATAAAGGTGCCCGTTAATGCCCGTTTTACCATCTAACAACAAGACAAACTGGCAAACGTCATCCATTTATGGTAGACATTCCACCGGTTCGCTCAAAGCGTTTTGTCATCCGTACTGCGAAGGTGTGGAATTCATTGCCCGCGTCTTTGTTCCCTAACGGTATAATCTGGGAGTCTTCAAGTCAAGAGTGAATAGGTATCTTCTAGGCGAGCTAGCTACATCTTCGGCCGCATCATCACTTTCCACCAGGTGAGATAGTGGTCAAATGTTTGTCTATCGAGAATAAAAAAAAAAGGTTGCAATTACATTTAAAAAGAGACGATGCATTAAAATGAATCCAGATTTCTCATTAAATAGTACAGCTACTCATAGATATCTGACATTTTATAGGGCAAAAGGGAATAAGGCAGAGTAAACGGGAAAGATATCTTTTCATATTTTTTTACACTCATTAAGGGAGCGGTTTCCGGTTTTTTTGCCCTTTTTCCGGTGAAAGAGATAAAAAATGAAGATGAACTGGCGAGGTGCAGAGTAAATACGGGGTTGGATAGAGATGGAGCGATATTTAGTCGATAATTTTCTGCAGCCAATGTCTATTTTAGTTTAAACCAAATATACGGTTACCATCAGGCGAGCGACTTGCTCGTTTTGTTTCTCAATTATATAGAAAATAAGGTCAGTTTTCCTTAGCCAAAATCTTAACGAATTAATAATTTTAACGTTATGATTATTTGAAATCGTGCGAAGTTTTTGGAAGCTTGAAGACTTTTTTAGAATTTTTACTCATAACTAGATAATAACACAAACATTATTGTACCAAGTGTTTGATTGATACATTATCTCTAAAAATATTTTTTTTCGTGCATCCTAAATGCTTCTGGCTGGGAGTAGCCTCTGCAGCGTAACCGGGTGGAAGAGCGAGCACGAAATACTCTTTCTTTTTTATTTTAAAAGATACGTATCAAATATGCGGACAGCAGCAGCTGACCTACCCAGCTAGCATAAAAAAGCGAATTGGCATCACAGTGTAATTAACTTCTGACAATGGTTCAAATTGTAATTAATTTCAATGTATCCTATCTATTTCAATAAAGCTCGAAGAGAGAGTGCTCTCTTGAAAATTCTTATATTGTATAAGAAATCGTCATGCATTATTATTACCTGTATTTACTATTTTAATTTATCCATTAGACATGTCCATCCGAAGACAGAACCTGTATGGACTACAGACTCTATACCATAACAAGATACTTTTATTTTTTTATGATGATCCTTGACGTGTCCGTTAATTGTGTACCTTGTCATACCATACCTTAATGGTACTTTTTTCTATAACAACATATTTTCATATTTTTATTCGATTTATGCAGTAGAAAAATATTATTTTATCGTATGATTTTTAATCCAAACATTACCCCGTCACTACCCCGCCGGCCGCAGACCGCACGGGCCGGTACACACGAAAAGTCGTTCCCGGCAAATATATTAGAATATACATTACCCTACGTGACTTCAGTAAAATGAATAGCTGTACCTCTGTCCCGCAATCTTCTCTATTTAAATGTATGTGGGTTATATGTTACAGGGAATGAGGTTCTATTTGTGCCCAAGTAAATAGTTCTCTAAAGCAGTTTGTAATGAAAAATCACATATGAAATAAAAGTGCATTTTAATATCATGTTGGGGTTTTGCGCACTGCTTCTAAAATGTATTAATTTTATGTTTCAAAATAGATAAACTTAAAAATCGTAGTCAGCACTAGACTCAAAGCACCGTGTAGCACAGGATTGAGGTCACGGGACACACTATTGTTATACAGTTAGTTACTCTACTAGTGACTCTACTTCTAGTATGTCACTAAATTCTATTCCCGGTAAAATGTACTTAAGGTAAATTGTTTACATATAAGTTTGAAGGATATTTTGAATAAATTATTTTAAGACTATTATAACTATATAATACTGCAACGTTAGGTGACATAGTAGTTAAACGTTTGCCAACCTTGAATGATAAAAAAAGACTTAGCTCAGTTTTGAGTAAAAAACCTGTCGAAATGACAAGAATTAAGTTGAAAGAGTCGGAGGAGAAATATGCGTGATTATTAAATATTAGTTGTTTTTTTTTATCTATATAGCTATAGTAGAATTACACTTATAACATTAAGTACTTATTTAAATGTTTTTCAATTAGGAGTTCATATGCATAAATAGCAATAATAATTCATTATTGGCGGAATAATCCTGTAGTATACATACAAAAACAACATACAGTCGAATTGAGAACCTCTTTTTTCGAATATTTATGTTGATATGAAATGTTACATTGTTGAGAACAAAATTTTATCTTCGGAAATATAATAACGTTAAGTATTGATAAAAAGCATACACATAATTGATTTTATTTAAAGTTATTTCTACCATTCAGCTATTTCCTCTATAGCACACTGCACAGTATTAACGAACACACATCACGAATTCAAAACAATACTGATTCCGCTCCTTTCGAAGCCTCCCTTTTATACACATACTGAAGGCCTGATTCGCACTGAAGCTGAAACTTTCAGTCGAGCTGAAAACTGTCAGTGCGCATGAGTTGAATCAGAGATTGTGGGTAGTCACCCGTTTAGAGTAAAGTGTGAAATGTTTATGGAATTTTGCCGCGGAAGTATAAACTAGGGATATTAAATTAAAAAAAAAAACATGGTCGTAAAGATGCACAATATAAGTGAAATTTTTGTATTACAGGGAAACATTTCAATTATTTATCACAGAGTTTACCCCCACCACTTTTTGTCACACAAAAAACTTGCGAATTTGAATTGCAAAGCCCTCCTATAAATTATCACACATACACACACACTAACACACATACACACACACACACACACACATACACACACAACACAATGAACAAAAATTTCCTGAAAATTTAATGCAAATTATATATATATCTATATAGTGATAAATTTAGAAAGGAAAAATTATCGCTTGAGGCGGGATTTGAACCCGCGGTCATAGGGTCTCATGCCCTATTGCTCTAACCGCTGAGCTACTCAAGCCCCGCCTGAAGCGACGAAATGAACCTTTCCTTATTATTAACGTCTTACGGGGACGTGTCTGTATCTATATATATTATATGTGTATTATCAAGTCAAAACTAGCACAAACGGGAGAAACAGGTCCTCATAACACAGGGAATCCTAGTATGAGGTCAGTGTTGACCAAACAGTAATTGCAGTTCAAGGAGCTTCACCTTTCCTATAATTAATAGATACTTTTTTACTGTATTACTGCATTAGGTACATAATGCAACAATAATTTTATGTCTGTAGATATAAGTACCGATGTTTTTGTGAACAAACTAAACTATTATTATTATCACTTCAATTAATACAGGAACAAGTGTGATTTACGCGTTGTAGATGTCAAGATGGTCAACTGATTCGGCTTCTACCTCGCACAGGTGGGCAATGTGTTCGAGTGTTATTGTGTAATGATGGATTATTAATAGTTCGTGAATGTACATGAGTGCTGGAAAATCATACAAAATTAAACAGATGTTCTAGTAAAAATTTCGTAACTTTACTTGGGCACGAATTTTGTTGGACGTTGACTGTGACTGGTGACGAAGTAATATATGATGAATAAATGATAAATTTTGAATGTTTATTATTACTTGACTCTAGTTTTCAAAAATATACCGAATGCATTCAAAAAGTTTACCCCACTTCTACCCAACTTTTGTACGAACAAACAAGAAGTTATCAAACAGCAGTTTGCGAATACTTAAACAACTTTAACGCATTATAAAGAGATAATTTAAACAGGGCTAACTCTTTAGGTAACATATTGTTCTCAATTACTTTATGTATGATATTTTTATAATATGCTATTACTGGGGGTGCGGTTCACTAGATTTACGTGAATGTAATTCTTCAATGCATAGTTATTTTTATTTTTTTTAGTTCAAGAGTACCTCTTGTGAAGTGCCCTATTATAATATTACAATCTAGCCAAACTATGGCTATTCAGTAATTTAACTTAAACTGCTACATTGCTAATAAAGGAGCATAGCTAAAATATATTTTTTATCTATTTAAAAGGAAGAATTTCTTCAAAAGATCATGTTAAAAATTGTTTTCTATTTGTTTCTACGAGCAACAGAAAAGTGGTATGTCTATATCACACAGTGTTGAAAGTCATAACAGTTTCTTTTCTAACAAAGTTTGTTTATTAATTCGCAACCAATTGTCAAGCTTGTTTTTAAATCTTTTTATTGTGGTAGCAGAAACAATTTTTTTCGTAAATTTTGACCCAAATTTACGAAATAACTCGTGAGACTCTATCATTGATTTATCTTGTAATGAATTACAATAATAATTTACACAGTTATCTTGAAGTGGACCACAGAGAAAATAATTGCCCCTGGAACAGCCCGGTGGACTATGTTGGACCACGTGCAATGGCCGATTTTGATTTTACAAATCTTTTGATATACGTCAAATTTGACATTTAACGCCATTTCTTTTCGGCGCATGGGCGAAGTAAAAGCGCAATCCTTAAGCGCGCCGCAAGTCATAGTGCAAATTTAGTCATTTTAGAGCGCGAATTATATTTCCATGTTTTTCCACGTTCACTGCTTCCACACACAAAGACGCCCAAAAACACAAATTTTCCTGTAGAAACAAGTTGTTCTCGTATAAAAAGGTAAAGAGAAGATTGATGATTCATTAATAGTTATAGGCAAAGAGTAGTTATTTAATTCCCTTAACTGGGACTTGGGGCTTTCTCTACATATCCTACAATTATAAAAATTCGACGTTATCCAACGATATTGCAGACACCGGAACTTGAGAAAGTTTTTGGTAAGGAGCCGAATAGAATTCAAACCAGGTTACGTAAAAATATAAGTAACTCAAGGTACTTCTGAACCACACTCACAAGGCAAGGAAAAATATAAAACTCAGCCTGATTAGCGAGTTATTGGACAAAAACGTATACGAATTATCCAAATGTTCGTACAAAGAATGCGGTAAATCTTTTTTGTCGTCACTTATCATCATGGATTAAATTTTCACCTTCAGCTAACTGAAAAAATCCATTACTTCCGCCAGATGTCACGAAATCAAATGTCGCTGGGACAGAAATCTGTAGAGACGACACAACGATATATAACGGTAAAATTTTGACGAATTGGTTGGCGGGGTGGGCATGTCTCTGCCCTCTGCGCCGTGATTCCTGAGTTCAATTCCCGGCAGGACCACAATTTTCCATCCTAATGGAGATTTGTGCTTCTGGATTTGTGTGTGTGATATGTTAATGTTTCCGGCACCCACGATACGAGTCTTAGAACGTGTGGGGCTATGAGTGTGAATGCGTGAAATTTAAGAAATAGCTTTAAACTTTCAACCAAAAAAATCTAAATTATTCTGTTTGTGACCAGGATAGCAGTCTGTATTTTGCACAGCGCATAAGTATAATTACGCTCTACAGCGATGCAACGCAGCTAACATTATGGAAACATTGCCGACCCGTTACGACTTATTTAACTTAAGTTAAGTAGATTTATTTTAGATTGTAATATGCTACTTAGTTACATTACAATAGGAAATTGGCCCGTAAAAGTGAAATGGTTTATCATTTGTGTCACGACCGAAAAGAGTATATTTCTTACAGTTTGTGTTAGTTAATATGTAGGTGTTGGATAAAAAATAATCTAATAAAAGGATTCTAAATTTACCTATATGTTAACGTTGTCATTTTTTATCAGTCGGCGACCGCTGCAAAACTTTTGCGTCATTTGATGGAAAAAAATAGCACCGCGGCATACCGCGAGTATACTTCATTCTTGACATTAAAAAATATAGTGATGTGAATGTTTCTGGCACCCACGCTACAAGTTATTGAAATTAGTGTAGGGCCATAAGTATGAAAGTGTTTATGTTTTATTTTATTAATATAATTATACCCGCGTCAATAAAGAAAGGGACCAGGATTACGATAGCTAATCGTATCAATGCATCTCACTCCCACTAGCGATTAACGGCGCAGTAGGAGCGAAACACCATCATCTGTCAACAATACTTGACCCATTCTTTATTGAAGCGGGCTATACCAAAAATATAATCACGTGTCCTCTCCATACCACCGTGTCCACGGCCGAACTGAAACACAACTTTTTTTAATCCTCCAGCTAGAACATTAATCAACGTCTATCAGACGCAGTGCGCATCAAACGCGATGTTTTTACGGTAAAACAAGTATTGTCTGTTCGAAATAATTGATTTCGACAAAAAATCATTCATATTTGCGCAGATATTTTGCATACTGATGGGGTTCTAGAGTGATTGATTTTTTCAGTGAGATTTTATGAATTTTCAAATTGAGGTTTCATTTATTTTGTAATACTTATGTGATCATAATATTAAAGTCACAGTTTAGTGACAGATAAAGTAAAGCACAACACTTCTTCTAATTATAATGTAAGATACATTATAATTACTAAGTTGCTTATCATCAGGTGAGATAGTGGTGAATTGTTGCCTATATTGGATAAAAAAAATATCTTATTTTAAGGTCTAGACTATTTACATCTGATTAGTAATGTTAACACACACAGATACATACGATCAAAAATATATCAGAGCACCTGGTTGAGGCGACTTACCATCAAAATGCTGGTACTTATTTTTTTTAACGTATTAGCATTACAATTCAAAGAGGCAATGCCGCCAGCTTGATGGGAACGCTACCAGTACACTGGTAGTTGGTTTAAGTTACCTATAAGTTCGATGCCTTGTAGGTAACTTAGGTCTTTCACGGGGAAAACATTTGGGACAACTACTTAGACTACTAAAGTTCTTAAAACCATTAATTACAGTTACTATGTTCTTTACAAAATAAGTTCATTTTTACCAAATTATGTTGTGATTGTTAATAAATAATTATAGTTGTCACATATAGCACTAGACTGTTAGTATCAGCAACGAGATATTTTTCTAATTGTTGCTCTATAGAGCAACTAAAACTATATAGATCTATAGATCTATATAGTTTTAGTTTATGTTGAGGATATACGATTGGATTTACTGTATCTTAATTATTAAAATGTATTGTCTAATTACTCGCCTTGATGTACCGAAGTGTCATAAAACACAAATAACAAGAAGTCAAAAGCCATCTTAAGTCTTCAGAAAATCCTCTCAATCCTTTAGCAAATCCTCATAATTCGATCAGCGCACGCGCTGTCAAGCACAGCGGCGCGCATCACACAATGTTAAAAAGGAACAGTAAGGGATGTACACATAATTATGTGTATTATAGTGAATGTGTTAAATTTTTAAGTAAGTTAATAGGTACTATTTTGTATTTGAGCTCTAATTGTTGTTACTTTCCTGCACGCTTTGGTCAAGACTGTAAGTGCAGTAGGCAATGTTTATTATAAATAAATAAATATGAAAATAAACAGTGACATAGTTTATACATTTCTTAGCACACATTTAATATTTAAATAAGTATTGATACCCACTAAGCTGACCTCAACTTCACGGGAAGACCATTCCTGTTCAATTAACAAACGAGAATCCGGTGACTTTCAAATTATTCTCAAGGACGTTGACAAATGATCAAAATGTATACCAAATTTGATGTCGTTTTGCAGAAAATTTAAACAACTATCTGTAAACAGCTTTAATACATCGCGAGAAACCATTTTACAATTTTGATAGTTATATTGATGATTATGCATATTTATTTCAAGGAATTGTGTTTTTGGTATGCAGTTATTTTATCTGTGATTTTTTTCTAGAGTTCTTCTTAATCTTTCGAATAGCGTCAATTTGATACATTCTTGGATTTACATTATTACGAAAATTACATCAAATACTTGCTTGAATGGCATTAAAATTTACACCACCGCAACGTCCATACTTCTTAGTTTTTGTACGTTCTACGTCGCGCCAGCACCGTAGCTGTTACGTCGACCGAGAAAATACCTAACGTCGTCGTCTCGTAGCCTCGTAGAGGACTTGTAGCTGTGTTTGTAGACGCGTAGCAACGATGCGTTTGTAGAGTTTGAAGAAATGTCCTAGCATGTACTACTATTACTCGATATGTAGATGGAAAGACTTTCTATTATTGCTCTTTTTAAGTAATTTTTAAGTTATGAAACTAAAATCCTGTCGTGTTAAATTATTGCTGTTTTATTAATTTAGTTATTAAAAAAATAGTTTTTTTTTTTTTAAAGAAAATTATCGTTTGTTTCGGTCTTATGTCTGAGCCTAGACAAAACATCGACAGCGCGGGGGGAAGCGTCGCGGACGCGCGCCCGCCGCTCGACCGCGCGCCGTGGCTGCTTTGTATATCAAGTCCCCTAGGCGCGATAAATTTTATCTTCACAGGCGCCTGGGTCGCGCGCCCGCGGCGCTTTGTATGTCAAGTTCCTAAGACCGACTATTTTGTTGCAGTAAAAGTTTTTTCTTAAATTAGTAACCGTGAGTGCAAATTGTCATTTATCTTTAAATATGGTTGTACATTAACGTCATTTTCACATATTCCAAAATTAATTAAAAAATTTAATATTCATTATGTTAACAAAATTCAAAATCCAAAGCTCTCCATCAGAAATTATAAAGTCAATAGGTATCAAATAAATCGTATTTCTCGCTCACAGGTTTATTATAAACATCGGAATATGCTAAGTTATCTCTTATTTCGTTAATTCCCGACCCGTACCGCCTGGAACCGGAATAAACCGGTATAATTAAAATAAACCGGTACAATTAGAATTTTAGATTGAAACGGAATTTTCCACGTTCGTTGTAATATGCCCCGTTAATGAAATTTAAATATTGTTTTATTAATTTGACTGTTTTAGGATTTGTTTTGAAAGGGTTACTTGGGTTGCGAACTGTTGATTTTAAAATCCTTTAGAGATTAATGTTTTTGTATAATAATTATATTTTTAGGAGTTTTAATATTCGCTAACATCTTTTTGAACTGAATTATTATATAGAAGGTTTATTTCATGTTGTAGTTTTGCGAATCTAGCAGTAGAGCCATTAACTTTCATGAGTGCCACTTTGGGACTGATGTGAACCATTTTGAATTTAGTTTTAAGTTAATGTGATAGAAAATGGGTAAAATTTCTATGAATTTATTTCAGTTGATATTTTTTGGTATTATTATAGAATACTATATGTACGTATGTGTATGGCACTTGCACTAATTACGGCAAAACAACTGTCACGTTTAAAAGTGCGGGCCTTTTTACCGACTTTACAAAAAAGGAGGAGGTACTCAAGTCGACTGTATTTTTTTTATGTGTGTTACCTCATAACATCGTTCCACGTGAACCGATTTTGAAAAAATATTTTTGTTTGATAGATGTTGATTTCCAGTTGGTCCCGTTTAAATTTGATCAAGATCTGACGTAGTTTTTGATCTATCCTCAATAATGCGTATTCTGTGGATTATATTAACGATGTTCTCGTTTTTAACTGACTTTAAAAGTTACCTAATAACTTCTTTCTTTGTGCGCCGATTTTGATGATTATTTTTTATTTGAAAGCTGGTGCTTTCCATGTAGGCCTATTAAAATTTGGTCAAGATCTGATCACTAGTTTTTGAGTTTTGTCAATAATGCGTGTTTAATACGTTGAATCTGATCAAGGTTCAGAAGATAAAGCGGTGAAGTTGTTTTTTTTTTAAGCTTTGCTTGCGTTTAATTATCAGTAAACTACCTTCGGATATAAAAAGTATAACTCTATCGCCGTATTTAAAAAGCGACTCGCTGAACGTAGGTACTATCGGAGATGTTTATTTTTATTTGTGAAAAAGTGAGAGAGACTCGTCAAACACTATAATATAAATACCCACCGAATTGTTATTTCTTTTTTTTAACGACGAACAATATTTTATTGTAATCTAGTTATGTTGTCATGTATAAGTGGCAAAACATTTTATTGAAATAAAATATGCTGAAACCAAACCTTATTGCTATCCATTCGTATTTGCGTTTTCTTGCGACGAAATAATATAGATATACCTAGGTTAATATCATTTCTGTATTAGTGTTTAAGAGTAATAAAATTTCATGCGCTGCCGAGTTTCTTGCCAGGTTCTTTACATGATAGCTGTCATTTTGGCAGTAGACTCATTAACTTGGGGCTCATGTTAATAAACGATTTTTATATAAATTTGAATTTGATACAATCGAGACTTGGTATAATTTTTATAAATATGTTACAGTTGATATTAAGTTGTATTATTATATGATATGTTAATTACTATCCATCCATATTAGCAACGAATATGAACTCCACGAATATGAAACTTAAAAACTAAACTCATTTCCACGAAGACGCAAGGAAGCAATAAACAGGGCTCCGTAAGCAACTCAAGAAACCCTGAGACAGTTGGAGCGCGTCGAGACCGCAGGGTTCAGTGACGCGGAGCGAACCTGCTCTGATCCCGACTGACGCGCCTTTGATACCGTATGTGGAATACCTTATAGGGATCTCTATAGAGATGATACAACCTACGGATTCCTAATAATTATGATATTTATTTATCAAAAAGAATACAAATTCGCTTAGAAAAGAAATTCAAGGAAACTTGTTACTAGAGTGTGTACGACAATATGTATTTAATAACAAAAACTAAACAAGTTTAGTGTTTACTATCTCAATTGCGAGAATATTAACATGACAATACAGGGTATTTGGTAGAGGGTTAGCCAAACGTGGTGACATGTAGTTGGACCTATTTGGAAAATACAAGTTTGCGTAAAAGCCGCTAGGTGTTGTTGTTTTTTTTTTATCGTTGATTTTGTTAGAAATAAGAGCTTATAACGAATAATTTAGGCATTATAGGGATCAAAAAGAGCCTTAAGTAGACCAAAGTACATCTGAGGCCATTACAATAAAAAAATTACCAGAATAATGCACGAAAACATCATTTTAAGGCAAAAGAGTAGGTAAACATTTCGTATAATCCTAAAAAATACAAAATCAATGAAAAAAAAAACAATAACACCTAGCGATTTTTTCGCAGACTTGTATTTTCCAAATACACGTCCACCACGTTTGGCTAACCCTCTACCAAACACCCTGTATATAGGTAGATAAAACGACATACTGTAATTACCGCGAACCTGAGCGAAAAAAGCAAATAACATTGTGGTGATATATTATTGTCGCCTCGCTTCTGTATTTATTTTTGTATTTACTAATTTATACTCGAAAAGCATTCCAATTGGAACCAAAAGTTGTAGTTTAAAGTTTTACATGGCATTAAATTTAAAGATGGCTTAAAACACTGGCTGCAAAGCTTATTATACCTTAAAGAGTATTTCGACACATAATATGTCTCAAGAGCTTTAATTTTTTATGTTATATATGTATATATATATTTGAAAAATGTTTTATTTCTGTAACCAAGTTTTGCTTAACTTAAGGTAGGTTGGGACCTTCTATGAAGTATAAAAATACCTGTGTCAGAAGACTCCGCTCTTCCATATCCATTCCATAAAATATATTTAAGTTTCAGATAAGTAGATGATAATTATACATAATTTAGTTTTTTTTATATAATTAACTAGTATTGTATGTAATTATGTTGATTACTAAACCTAAAATGTGTGTGATCTATGTGTTATATTATATTGTACCTATTACATTTTTATTATTATATGTTTGAAATGAACGAAGTTGTTAGAGCTATTTTGTTATGTAAGAATTATAATTCTACTCAGTTTTAAAATAAATGCAATTCTTATTCTTATTCTCACCACTTTATTTTTTAGAATTTGAAATTTTTTTTTGGCTTTTTAGGCTGCACGTTAGGAAAATTCAGCAATGTGTCAAATCAGAGACAAAATAACCAGTTGGCTGTTAATATCTTTTCACCGCTCACGAAAACGAGGGGCTGAGGGGCGCATAAAAGGCGCGGGGCGGGCGCGCGCTTTAGGCGTTTTGTATATCAAGTCCCTTAGCTATTAATGCAGCACTAAATATGGTATTAACATCTCTATATTGTATAGAGTCGTAGGAAATCAAATCGTATGAGTGCAGCGAGGCGGCGGAGGCGCGAACGTGACGACTTCCGCACGGGCCGGGCCCGGGGCACGCTTGCCATTTTGATTCACCCGGACGTATTGAGATAAGTTGTATTGGAACTTAGTAAAAGTTTCAGTGGGGATGTTTTTAACCCCTTGAAGATTTGTCACAGAAGTTTTGAAACTAAAGGAAATATATTTACTAGCCGTGCTCCGTGGCTTTACCCGCGTTTTTCAAGTTTAAAAGTAGTAGTTAATCTTAGGTATAAGCTTTGTCCAATTTTCAAACAAATCCTCTCAGCCGTTACAGCGTTAGGAAAAAAACATACACACATTTACACACACAAACTTTCGAATTTATATCATTAGTGTAATACTAGTTTAAAATTAAACTGCTTGCTAGCGTGGTTGGGTGCGCATTCGTCTTTAAAGCAGTGGATCAGGCGGGTTTGTTTTCCGGCGGTATTTGTGTTTCAGGTTCTGGGTCAAAAAAAACTAATCATCGTTGCTATACTTTTTCTTGCAACAATTTATCGACTGATATAAATTGTTCCACTGATTACTGTCATATTTTCACCTTACAAAGTTATTAACGAAGAGAGGCTTATATTACATTACGCATTCATGTAATTTATATGAGTTCTATTGCCAGATTCTCTAAATTACAGCCGTCTCGAGAAAAACGAGGCAAGAGCATGATCAATAAATGCAGCCTTGTCTATAGGTACACTATGTTCGATCAATTCTGCTTTATTAAGCGTTAAACAGGGAACAAAAGTGTTGAGTTGATCTCACTATGATAATAAGTTGAACGCAGAGCATTCATAAAAGTTGGTTAAAATTATATATCGTTTTAACTTAAAGTCGTGAGTTTAAGTCACGATCATTGTACAAAACTTGCTATACGCTACAGCGACATCTAGTTGGTTTTTGACAAACTTTAATCAATATTTATGTAAATGATTCCAATGTCCACCACTAGATGTCACTGTGTTTGAGACCATAATCCTACATCGCGGTGTCGAGATTCTCAGCGATGCCATGTATCATTTGGCGTGTGTAACATAATTTAATATTTCTAATAGAACCTTTTATAAGTAAAACTGGTGTTTTAAATTTCCTACAACCAGTTCCCTTAGGACTTTTGAACATCTAAATCATAATATCTTGTTCAATGATAACGACAAATTTCCCTCGTTTTACAATAATCAATTCTTAAATCAGAAATGTATTGTATTTAGTGACGCATTTTTTCACACAAGCTTACATCACTAATACATTAACCTATACCTAGGTATATCTATACTATGCAGTCGCCAGAAAGCACTTTTGCTGTTTGCCACCTTGCGTTCTTGTCATTTAAGTAATGTTAGTTAATTTTACAGTTAGCAATAATACAACTTCCTCCATTTACGCAATTGCCTATATTTCCTAAAACTTTTTTGTTTATGCATTATAGACAAACATTTGACCACTATCTCACCTGATGGAAAGTGATGATGCGGCCGATGATGTGACATGTATATCTAGAAGATACCTATTCACTCTTGACTTGAAGACTCCCAAATTATACCCCTCAGGAAACAAAGACACAGGTAATGAGTTCCACTCTTTTGCCGTACGGATGATGAACAATGATGATAATGAACTAAACTAAAACGATTTATACCTATATAGCAAAGACCTAAGTTACATACAAGGCATCGAGCTTATAAGTAACTTTAGTGCTCAAGCTAACTACCATCTAAGGCTAAGCTTCCTTAATTATTAATCATTTTATTACTTTCCCAGTGATAATACAGTTATAATTTTATGAATATAACTGTTTTTTAATTATGAACTCTATAATCAGAGATTGTGTTCAAATGCTGGCTTAGTTTAAAAAATACTGGTAAGTTGACATCGTGTCTATAGTATTTTTATCATATTTATTGGCAATGCCTAGCAATATATTTTTTATGAAACTATCTCAAATAACAACAAGCTTTCATAAATAAGATCGCATAATATTTTACCATTACAAAAACCTCCGGAACTAAATTCAATCCAAGGCTTATAATACCTACTACGTGGAAAAATAATAACCAACGTAGCATGAAGAGAATTGAGATGAAATCATCCACACGAAATCAGAACCTCATTTCTTCCTAACCAGCCCTTCCGATGGAACTGCGGTAACTGTGAACTTAACTCATTATATATGAGCTTACGAGGAAATAGACGACCCTCTATAAGGTTTACAGTAACAATTTAAATAAATATAGTTTTAGCCGCGCATTGTGCTCTTAGACTTGTTTCTTGGGTGGTGCAAAAAATCACATCTCACAAAAAATTACATCCAGAACTAGAAACACATTCTCTTCGAGGTAACACTTGTGTATCCACCAAGAATCGAACCCGGTAACCGCAGCTTAGAAGGCAGATGCGCTACCAACTACGCCATCAGACAGTTCGGTAGTATAATTATAATAACATTAGCTATATTTATTGAACTTTGGCCGTTTTCTCCCCCTTAAAAAATAATCAGAGAATAATAAAAACAAATTTATTTCACACTTAATAAGGGGCTTGAAAACTGTATCTTGGTAGCAGGTAGACCTTCATAGATTCTAAATCTTATACGTACATAAAAAAAACATAATAAATAATTTTGTCACATTTTTTTTTTGGGTTTGTGCATTGATTTGAAGCATGATTTTATTAAGGCTCCAAATTACTAAATACTTTTGATTAATTGAAATTATTTTTAACTTGTACTTGTGAAAAAGAGTTTTGTCAAAAAGTCAAGACATACAGACGAAAAACGGAGTAATCTAAAGCTCAAAATTAATTCTTATCGGTTAAGTATCTGTTTCTTGTGGTACAGAATCTTGAAAACATTTAACTCCTTTCATGTGATATTCCTCCAATAACAATACCATTCCTACTCCGCTGTAGATACAAACCTAAAGTTAACATTTTTTCTAATAAAATCAGCGTACTCCAAACTCTACTAGTCTGCCGATACAATTTCCTCGGCGACAGGATCTCGGTATATTCGCTTAGAAATATAATTTAATCCGCGTACAATAGGAGGGTCGTGATCAGGACAATGGCTGCGGTGGTACCTGTGGAGATTGGGAAAAATAGTCAAAATCGTGGTCAGATTTCCAATTTGAGCCTATCTCGAAATGGTTTATTTCCACTCAACAAGCTTTAGTATGTTTAAACGTCCTCTATGATCGATCTTTACGAAGTTCCGACTCGAAATTGGTGGTGGAGATCGGTATCGATTGAAAGCAGTCGATGAAATATTCTTACGGTGAAGGATTTTTCGGCATATAGTATGGAGATCAACTACTCTACTTAGAAGAAATAAAAATCCACAATGATCATCATCATTGATGCGTTTTTTTATGTTAGTATTATAGTAGGATGTTATCTACGGGCGAATTGCCTATTTTCCTAAAACTAACAAGGCTTAGAAGCAACTCAAGTGCTCAAGTCACTACCAGTGGTGATGCGACTGCATACTAAAATTTCGATGACCGTGGTACCCACCAACCAGTACAATCATCGTCGTTATTTTCATTCAAATTTTTATCAGTACATGGACAGTACAAAATCATGCCAAACTTAATTTACAAATGAAATAAAATTTATAACGAAACCCTAAGTGGGTAATACAATTTTCAAGATGTAAAGTCAAAGAGAACCTCCCTCTGTTACCACCCCAACCCCCACCTCATGTCGCAATATACTTAATTACTTTAATACGACCCCAATACGTGACTTTATGATGTAGGGTGCTTGTCGGTTCGGGGTTTTTAATGTGATTTTTATTATTGTTATGATTTAATTATGAAATTATTGGTGTTTTAAATGTGATATGCATGGAAATAGTACTAAGCTATACCTCTCTTTTCAGTACACGCAGAGTCGTCGGACGGTCTACGCGAGTACTCGACTGATGAAGGAACACCGAATGTTCCGAAACTAGTCTCGTAACAATGCGCGAGTGAAGTCGTATAAATCCTTAATATCTCTTAATGTATTTTTTTTTATTTACTTGTTATTTTACCGTTATTTTCAATTCTAAACTATATAGAGATTTTTTTATACACTGAAAAGAAAAGAAAAATATCTCGTTGCTGTTACTAACATTCTAGTACTAAATGTGACAACTATAATTATTTACTAACAATCACAGAATTATTTGGTAATAACTAGTTTATTTTATAAAAAAAACGTAGTAACTGTAATTTTGAATAGAAAATATGTTTCTGAGAACTTTTGTAGTCTATTTGTCCCAAATTTTTTTATCAGTGTAATATTCTTTGCATAAAATATAAAAAAATTGTAGTTATATTATTTATAATAAAAAAATATATCAAAAACGACCTAAAAATTGCGAGAATGATACATAAAAAAATTGCTTAAACTGTAATAATTTATTGTATGATACAATAAATTATTACAGTTTAAGCATTTTTTTTGTTGTATCATAGGTACAAATTAAACACATAGTACCTACGTTCCAAAAAAAATGACAAAGGAGACATTTTTTAGTTTGGGAAAAGGGCCCACTGTTTTGGTAAGCTTAGGAACCATCAACCATGGGAGAAAAGTTGAAAAAGTTTCCAGTCGTAAGCTGTAAATAACAGTTTGAAAACCGTCCAGGATGGCGCTAAATTAGACAAACGGTGTAGTAGAATATATGTAAATGTTTCCAGCACCCACGATACAAGTCTTGAACTTAGTGTGGGCTTTGAGCGTGAATGAAAAATTCCGAAAATTGTAACTGAATTACCATTGGGAGAGTTCAATTCTGTAATAAAACGGGCATTAATTAAGAAAGCTTATTATAAAACGATTGACTACATTAATGACAAGGATGCATGGAGGCAAACTGCACAAGCGCTTTCTAGCTACTACGTAATATAGATATACCTAGGTTAATATACTTATGTAAAAGTGTTAGGGAATGATTTAAAAAAAAAAAAAAAAATTTCGCCGCCCAGTTTCTTGCCAGGTTCTTCTCGAGATGGCTGTAATATATGAAAAAATATATGAAAAACGATTTTTAATTTGAATGCGTTTCAAAATAATGTTATTTGTTAAAAGGAACTGGGAATAATTGTAGTGATAATAAAGCAATGTCATATATAATTTTCTCAACTTATTCATATATTTATTTTTTAAATAATCTAGGCGTAGGCGTCGACAAATGAGAAGCATAAAATAATTATGTGTTGTTTCCTATTTTATGAGTAGGTACTTTAAAAAGTCCGTCATAACTAAGCGGAGGTTTTTATTCCCTTTTTACCGACTTCCCAAAAAAGGAGGAGGTACTCAAGTCGACTGTATTTGTTTTTTTATGTGTGTGTTATCTCATAACTTCTCTCCACGTGAGCCGATATCGAAAATTTTTTTTTAGTTTGATTGATTTTGCTTTCTAATTGGTCCCATTGAAATTTGATCAAGATCTGATCTCTAGTTTTTGAGTTATAGTCAATAATGCGTGTTTATACATTAAATCTAATCAAGGTTCCGATGATAAAGCGGTGAAGTCGGTTTTTCTAGCTTTTCTTGCCTTCAATTATTTATGGCGCTTTGTTTAAAATTTACCCTGATGCTAACGTGGCGCTACCCTAATTTAATGCATTTCGATGGACACTATTTCATTTTGAAAGATGTTTCTCCTCTCTACCCTCCAAACCCGCCGGGAATCGAACCCGATATCCCTGCTTGGCGAACGCTCACTAAACATCCCACGGTCAGTTCAATAATAAAAAGTGCAGAAAAAGAAAAGATTTTTTTATAAGTGTTGTACTAAAATCTGAAAGCATATCCACAGCAGTAATTACGTGCTAATTACGTGACTCGCGCGCGCGTGTGTAATTACCACGTTACCGGGAACGCAGACTCGACTCATGCTCGAGTGTCGCGATTTCCAACCTGAATCTTAATGGTGTCGGGTTTTTGTTTGGCATTATTTGTACGTTTCGGGTTTTCATTATGCATGGGAAATAAAAGCACTGTTATTTAAATACAACTTTCCTCACAGCTCATCAAGATGAAGACGATGTGCTTGCATGCCCTGTCTCTTTTGAAATGTCTAATTTCAAGCCCAAACTAAAATAATAACTCTAATTTCAAGTCGCGAGTGAATAGGTGTCTTCAAGGCAAGCTTGCTCCATCGTCGACCACATCGTCGCTTACCATCAGGTGAGAAGGTGGTCAAAAGTTATCTTGAATAAAAAAAAACTCAATGGGTTTATCTTATTTAGTTCAGATCGAAGTTTCTATGATCATCTTCCGTCTCCATCATTAGACCAGCACCATGTTACTGTCACCGAAGATTCATAAGTGAACCAAATTTGAGTCCAATTGGACATCTGGAACCGAGTCTTATTTTTTTATTTAGATTTGATTAGGCACAGTAGTTAACAGGGCTAAATAAATGCTTGTAAAAACTGAAAACTTCTTCCAAGTAAAGCCAGAATAACACATTTTTTTAATAGCTAACGTCTTTAAAGTACAACACACATCTGCATTGACTTCGTACATTGAACAAACTGCTTTATTTTAATGAAAACGTCTTAAATTTTTAAATGTATTTATCTGCTAATCTGTACGTAACAAGTGCACCATATCTGATTTTTAAAATGTATATCTAAACATCGGGCCAAGTACAGGCAACTTCCTAAAACTAAATAAAAACTATTGCTAACACTATAAAGGTACGTAGGTACATCTATACAGCAAAGACGTATGTTACCTACAAGGCTCCGAGCTTGTAGGTAACTCAAGTGCTTAGGTCAGTACTACCAATGGGTAGCGTTCCCATTTTACTGGCGGCATTGCCTCTCTAAATTGCAATGCTAATACATTGAGCCAAGTACCAGCATTTTGATCACGCCTCAACCGAGCGCTCTGATAGATTTTTGAAAATAGAATGAGCTGCCGGTCATTATGGGCCCAGTGAACAAACATCATTGTAATAGACGCATTCTGTTATTAGTTGTTAGAAAGTACAATACCACGTCTTTGTTCCCTGAACGGTATAATCTGGGAGTAGGTTTCTTCTGGGCAGGCAAGCTACGTCTTCAGCCGCATCATCACTTTCCATCAGGTGAGATTGTGGTTAAATGCAAAAAAAAAGTACCTATCATATCAGAAGGCAACCGACTGACCATTACTCTATTTCCAACCGCACTAACACGTAATAAGTTTTACGCTCTTTGATCTAGGCTTCCAGTTGCCGCATACCCTATCTAATCAAAGCCCATAATTTCAAATAACCCCTAGCCGAAGTATCGAAATATTTCCGCAAGGCTTAGCGGCAAATTTCTCATCATTGCAGGATCAGCTCGCCCGTCGGTGCATCGTAATTGCAGCGCAGATGGGCCGAATGAGGTTACGGGGGGTATTGGTGCGTGTAACCTATACCTAGTTTTGATGCAAGTTTAGATAAAAAATATACTAGAAGAATATTTTCTGAAATTTAACTACGGCGATGAAAAGGAGAGTTATGATTTTAGCGGATGTATGCAAGTATGTATGTTCGTCTGTTTCCTCATAGCGTCTAAAAAGTAATCAAGTTATTGTAATGTATAGGGTATGGTTATTATTTCTCAATTCTATAGGTGGCATACGGGCTACGTTTATTAAAAAAAAAAAAAAAATGGCGTCCGAGGTACTAAACAAAGTAGTTACAGATAAAGTTAATTACCATCGTAATGAGTTATCAAACAGAAGAACTCCAGAATACCATTTCAAAAACTACTAGTCGATCTTAACCAAATTTAAATGGGACCATATGGACCAGCATTCAAATAAAAAATAATCATCAAAATCAGCTTACAACGAAAGAAATTATGAGGTAACACGCACAAATAAAAAAATAAAAAAGCAGTTGAATAGACACAGACAACCTCCTCTTTTTTTTGAAGTCGGTTAAATAGCGATTTTGTACTAATAGTCGAGTTTTAGTTTTTTGTTACCGAGACGGAACTACGACGGATAATAAATGCGTTCTCAGGTTGATAGGTTGTGTGTGTGCGCAATACGAATATCTTACGGCGGAGGCGGCGAAAGATTAGAATCATTGCCTTTGTGATTTTATGCCCAGTCAGACTCCCAAATAAATTGTACTGTTCACATTACAATTTGGGAGTCTTCAAGTCTACAGTGTATCTTCTATCACTTTCCATCGAGCTAAATAGCAATCGAATCTAACCTATCCAGCATATAAACCTTCTTCTATTAAAATTCGGTAAAAAATATGTCTTTTAGTATTTACCAAGTAGTGAAAATTACAACATGCTGCATCTTCGGTCCTATAATAACTTTCCATCAAGCAATCAAAATATTTGTCACTCGGCTGCCGCTCGGTATAGCGTGAGTGTGTCCATACAAAATATATGTAATTTTAGTTGACCGTGCCGGCGCTCGGCTCGGAACCGATACGGTCTAGCGTGAGTCTTTCTAAAAAAATTATGTCCTTCAGTTTCAAGCATGTGGTCAAAATTACAACATTTGTTCAACAATACCGCACTTGTGACTAGTGGCGATTACAACATTATTATAATACCCCTCGATTGTAGCAATTGTCGGCGGGAACTCAAGTATAATTGCATGTTTACACTTCAATGGGGTAGCGGTTGAAATTGATATTGTTCATTGAATCTAATTCAGCTCATTGAAGGGTTCTATTACATTTTATGAAAATAAGTGTTTTGTTAACTAGCTGCGCCTCGTGGCGTTGCCCGCGTTTATCTGGATGAAATTATTTTTTTATTTTAGCTTAAATTTTAATTACAATTAGAGGGAATTTCCGGGAAACGTGCTAGACTACACCTTACGATTAGAGAACGTAGTAACATGCAAAAATCGCTTTGAGCGATAAGATCACCCTTTATGCTCCTATGTTATGTTAAGTTTTTTTGTAAGTGATATCTATTGGTGAAATGAAAATATTTATCTAACCAAGTACATGTTTAATAAAATAATAAAACATGTGTAAATGATGTACAACACTTTATTCACACGGACCCCAAAGAGGCACTCATAAAAGTTAATGACTCTACTGCCAGATTCGCAAAATTAAAGCCATCTCGAGAAGAACCTGGCAAGAAATTCGGTGGCGCATTATTTGATAATTTTGTTTAAACTATTAAATGACTTGTACCTGAATTATAATAACCTAGGTATATATATTATAAAGTCGCCAGAAAGCGCTTGTGCAGATTATCTCCATGTATGCCTTTCATATATCAATACCTTCCTGCACGCTCCTTGGTCATTAACTTTCTAAGAAGAGATATAGGTAGTACCTTCTTTAATAGCTGCAACTTTTTATACCTAACGACGCTAATCTCCAAACCTAACTCTATCGATCTCGAATCCAAAGTATCCCAACAACCCGGATCAGCGTCGATCCATCCTTTACGTCTAATCTAGCGTGTTAAACCGAGATTAATAAATGATGCTTAAAATTTAGCCTTTTTTCGGCCAAGCTAATGGCCCTCACGTAATTAGACGCTATGTTTATGGCGCCTAATGTGGAAAGGAATTTATTATTGGATTTTGTTGAGCTTGTGAATGAGTTATTAGTTTAAATATATTTTGCTTTTTAAACATATATTTAAACAATTACTGTGAATAGCAACAACGTATTTTGAGGACAACTAAATTAGGTCTGAAACCAATTCCGACGCTCGTCTTTGTTTCCTAAACGTTATAATCTGAGAGTTTTTAAATCTAGAGTATTTAAATAGGTATTAAGCAAGCGTGCAAATTCTTCGGCCGCATCATCCATTCCCATCAGGTGAGAGAGTGGGTTTTGTTCTCTGGACGGTATAATCTAAGAATTAAAATCTAGATTGAATAGGTATCAAGAAAGCGTGCTAATTCTTCGGCAGCATCATCCATTTCCATCGCGTGATAATGTGGTCAAATAATATAATAATAATAATAAATTGGAAATAGAATTGGAATTGGCAAGTGCCGTAGTCTCATGCCATAATCCAGATATTTTATAAACCATCAAATATACGATGAAATACTCTAAGTTTTTACTCGCATTAGTCATAGTTATTGTCACCCAGATATCATCCATCCCCCAGTCCATAGTTAATAATATATAATTATTGGAAAGGCGTGTGCAAGCATAAAACGGCATCAACTTCTAACGTAAGAGATGTCCGTCGTATGTTTGGACACGCCTAATATGTTATTTTTAAAATATAATTATACCATAGGCCTATTACAATTGACTACGGCTCCGCTATGCCTTACAAAGGTCCGGGCAGAGACCCGTGAGATTTAATAAATACTTGGATAATAAGAATAATAAGTCACTAAATTCAGGCAAAAACCCATATCCAATACACAATTACACAGCTTTTTTTTATGCCAGATAGGTAAGTATTTGGCCGCTATCTCACTTGATGGTAAGTGATGATGCGGCCGAAGATGAAGCATGCTTACCTAGAAGATACCTATTCACTCTAGACTTGAAGACTCCCAGATTATACTGTTCAGAGAACAAAGACGTGGGCAGCGAGTTCCACTCTTTCGCTGTACGGATGATAAATCTAGAAGCAAAACGCTTCGAGCGGATATGAGGTATGTCAACCATAAATGGATGACGTTGATCAGTTCGTCTTGTGGTCCGATTATAGAAAGGGCATGGGGGAATCAACTGATGTAATTCGAGTGCACACTCTCCGAAATGTAAGCGATAGAATACCGATAGGCTAGCTACTTTACGTCGATGACTGAGACTCTGCAACTTGGAGTCAACTAGCTTGTCATCACCAATGAGTCGTTTTGCTCGCCGACCAATGGAGTCAAGAGCATCGAGCTAATATTTAACTTTAGCTAACTACAAATGCTTGCCTATCTACATATAAATATAGATATAGTAAAAAAGTAAGGCCTTTCCTAAATATCTACAGACATACATGCCGTACTTAATAGATACTTTCAGTTCTACAAAAGGCTTACTTTGAGCATTACGGATCTAACTATTTTCAAAGCGTCAGTGATTTTTTGTCAATGTGCCTAAATGTCATTCTAACCCGTTTCGCTGTTACAGCGTGAAAAAAACAAACAAACTTACACACGAACTTACGGTTTTATCATATTATTACAATTTAACGTTTTCTTCTATATGAATAGTTCGTTCTCTGCTGAGCATTTGCAGTGACATTTCCACCGGGCGTTTAGACCATCTAGAACCTTAGTCTTACTACAACCCAAGTCTTAGGATTTAATGTGCTTGGCACTTAGTCATTTAGCAATTATTCATGAGACTAACTACATAAACTTCAATGTGTATGTCTCTACTCACATTATTAGACTGTGCGTGCATCTTACTGCAAATTGTCATAGATAATTAAATAGTTACTAGGCTACCAATGCTGGCGTCGATTGTGTGCGTGTAGCTTGCGTTATGACAAGCAAAATTTGTAGACCTGGGTGCTTAACCCGTTTTTTTCTAATATGATCGCGTACCTTGAGACAAGAATATTATGTCACTTTTGTCTGAAATTTTGTTGTGTAGGAAAATTAACCTCATTCATTAATTCATGGTCGAAATCATAGTTTGATGATCTCATCAAACTATGATTTCGACCCGAATCAGTAGAAACTCGACAGGGTTCTTTGTCGATCCTACTAATATTGAGTCGTATCATGGAAATATATTACTAGAAAATTTCTTCGTTTATCTATACCGTAGAGCATCAACCTACAATAGAACCTCAAGTCTCACTAAAAATTCCGAGTAAGTTTACTGATAAAAACCTATACTAACGTGGATTAAATATGTCTAATCACCATTACTACAAAGCTTACTTTTGCTTGCAACAATTTATCAACGTATGCAGCTACGTCTGACGCTATTTTCACCTTATCTACGAAGGTTTTGACGCTTATACCTATATCGTTTTGTCACCCATGTCCCTGGCATTATTAACTAGTCCCTGAAACACAGTTTTCAACTACATCACGGGCCACAGTCTTCACAAACATGAATGTGAAAATCTAGTGTCAGTAAAAATGTGTTTGTTTATGTTCCGGTAACACTTGAGCGCGGACCGAAAATTCGTGTAAATTGAATGCTGTAAAATTATATCGAAATATAAACTGGCATTTTAGAACAAAATTTAAATAAGTTATGTTAAGAACTTACCAATACCTAAATGTAAACTTGCCAAATACTTACCAGAAGGCGAAGTCCTTTGTTATTGAAAGACTCATCGGGTAATAGATCAGATGACAGATGCATGTGTAGGCTCGATATTACTCGATATCCAATATATAAAATTCTCGTGTCGCGGTGATTGTTACCAAACTCCTCCAAAACGGCTCGACCGATTTTATGAAATTTTGTGTGCATATTGGGTAGGTCTGAGAATCGATCAACATCTATTTTTAATACCCTAAATGTTAAGGGTGGTCCAACACACTTTTCTTGTTTTTTTTGGAAAAAAAATTGTTTTGATTTTTGTATGAGCATTGAAAAATACATACTAATAATATATTTCTACTATGCCAATAATGTATAAGGCAAAACGTTTGCCAGGTCAGCTAGTTTAAATATATATATATATATGTCTTTTAATGTGTTGTCTTCTTATACCTATCAAATAGGTATGTGAAGAGGTCGAGTATTTTTTTCTCCACCCCCTATCTTAATCGCGAATTTAGTAGTTTTGTAGGAATTATATTCAAAAAGATTTTAGTACGGTATTAAAGTACTAGGTTACCATAAACGTGAAAGAGGTAAACCACTTTTCTTTGCGTGGCATTGCAACGCATGCCGGGTGCAGCTAGTATATTATTATATATTATACTAGCCGTGCCTCGCGGCTTCGCCCGCTATTATCAAGTTAAAAAGTAGCCTATGTGTTAATCTTAGGTATAAGCTATGTACTTTCCAAATTTCATCCAAATCCGATCAGCCGTTAAAGCGTGAAGAGGGAACAAAAATACTTACACATTTGCACTCTTACTCACAAACTTTCGGATTTTTAATATTAGTAGGATTATAGGTACCTTCTAGGAGGCATGTCCCATCTTCGCCCTCATCGTCACTTTCCACCAGGTGTTATAGTGGTCAAATGTTTACCTATCCAGAATAATCAGAAAAACAAATACAGACGACACTGGATGGAACTTTTAGAATATACGATAAAATATTTAGAAGGAAAAAGGAAAAGGAAGTCAGTAAAACAGCACAGATAAGAAATCTATAAATAAATAAGACAGTACAGAATACAGATCACTGTTTATTGAAATTTGAATTTAATAGTTATGGATAGGTATTTACAATCATAATATATGTATATTCTCCGCTACTATATAATATATATATTTATACTACGTACGTATAGATACAAGTTAGGTACACACAACCGATATTTTCTAACTGATATATCTACAAATGTAGCAAGATTCTGAAATGTATATCGAACATATATACCTAGGTATAATATATAACTTCTAATCCAAAAAATTGACATATAATATCATGTTAGAAGTTTGTATGTGATGTGCGTTAAAAATAACTATGTTGTGGTGTACGGTAGACATAAATGAATGATATTTTTTTCTAGAGAAAAAAAAATAACGAATAAATATTTCAATGGGAGACTGAAAGAGTCGACACGTGACCAAAATGCCGGTTTGTATTTTGCACTGCAATTAAATCTTGCTGTACAACGAGGTAACGCCAGCATTTTGGGCACACTGCCGACCAATGACTTTTTGTATTAGGTAAGTAGATTAGTTTAATTTGTATGTTGATTAATCAAGAATAAATTAATAAGATATTACTTAAAAAAATATATTTAGTTATATGTTATAATAATAAAGTCAGTGTGTCATTGCTTGTCGGCATAGTATTTTCCCAAATGTGTGTTTTGCGTTTCCTAAACTGGCGATTAGTACAGATATATATATGAAATTGTGTGTGTAAGTGTAATTGTTTATTTGCCGTAATGGCTGAACGGATTTGGATAAAATATGGTATGTATATTTTTAACTCGAAATATTCAGACGAAGACGCATGGTACTGCTAGTTAGTAATACGAAAATTAACCTCTAGAGTTTCGCAGGTTGCGAAACACAACCACTGATCGGTAATATAGTACAAATATTGATGAATATTGATAAATTCCGAATGGAAAAATTATTGCTTGAGGCGGGGTTTGAACCCGCGGCCATTGGGTGTCATGCCCTATTGCTCCAACCGCTAAAAACTGTTTCGGTAGATGACGTCACACGTCACCGCAAGACTTTATAAGGAAAGGATAATTTCGTCGCATACATTTAGTTGTTGACAATAATATAATTTTGAACAATTACTACTGTGTTATCAAGGTTACATACAAAAAAAAATATTTATAAAATACTTAATGTATAAATCAGTGTAAAATAAAAAATCTGCAGTGTAATATATATAAACCCAAATTTCATATATAAATATCTATTTATTTATTACGAACCTTTTTGAGACTTAACTTTATGTAAAAAGGAACTATAAAAAAAGCATTTGATATACATTATCAGAATCGTAGCATACATTTTGAGTATCTCATAAAAAGCAGGATAGTTATAATATATTATTATTGTGTAAAATATATTTATTATATTGTGTATAAGATTTATTAAAGCATATAAGATACGTCGTTGGAATAAATACTAAATTTAACTTAGCTATACTAGATAATAATAAAAAAGCATATATAAACTCATAGATGAGTGTTTAAGAGAAAGTAAATATAAAAACTATAAAAGTATATAAAACATTTCGTTAATTTCGGCAGTGATTAACTATAAATTCATTTACTATTTAATAATATATAGAGACACACACTCTTATTGATTTACCTACTGTCTAATTCAGAAATTATGTTATGATTCTAAAATATTATGACAGACTACAGGTACCCTTCTACAACCCTTTTTTTATAAATATATTTTAATATTTCCCGATTTTCAAAATTATAATACCATGATAGGCATGCCATTGAAAAGGGTAATTTGTAATTTTTGAATAATAATATATTTTCTGAATCTATAGTATATTACGACGTATATAAATATTATTCCCTATATGTAATAGCTAATATGATATTATTTCCATTATAACAGTATCTTTGGTATACATTCAGTGATTTTTTATAATATTCTGAGTATCCTGAACACGCTTCTTTATTGTATTAAGTTAACATTGTAATAACGATGTGTAAATAAAATATATTAATGGTGTTAATATTCAAAATATGCTTTTTGAGATGATTAATTATTCTATAGTCTTTAACCTAAGTGGTTTTGTGCTATATATTTTGCTTGTGACTTTTTATATACACTCAATGTGAAATATAAACAAAGACCAATTCAATGTAGGAAATATATTGGCCCGTAGATAGTAGATATTGTTATATTATATGATGATATATTAAAAAAATTGTGTCACTTGCATTTTTTGAACGGCTAATTGAATTATTTCAATAAAAATATTGAAAATATTATTTTTTAAACAACTGAGCAATGACAAGAATGATCTATTTCTACGCGATATTCTACGTATAAAATGGACGCCTATATCGAATCTAATTTGTATATAAACAACTAATCTTGGTGTTTCCATGAGCAATATCAAATCTATTATTTTGGGGTTTGAGTGTTGGCGTGTATTACCTGTATTTTGCATTTTGGCACAATTTATATAACTGTAGATAATATATATGTATATTTTATTTTAATTCTAAGAACAAACATTTATTTATTATCATATATATTAACATTATATTAATTTATATTGAAGACAACTAGCTCATTTTAACAATAAAATTTGGTATAAGCCGTGTAATACATATATATACATATTTATATAAACTTGCGTAAAATTCATACGTAAAATATATAAGCAGAAGCAACAAGTGTATACTATAAAATGATGATAAATAAAAGAAATAAAATGATTTGAATACTTTTACTTTCAAATTATATCACAACAATTACAAGAAATCTCAATTAATTAAATCAGACTTCAAAAGTGTTATACATGAAAACATAAGGCCGATTACACAGTAACATAAAAATATTTACATGACATATAATGAACAATAATTTTGAAACTTAAAACGCCAGCGGCTTGAGCAAACAGTTGCTTTTAATTGAAGAACATCCAAATATTTTAAAACGTTGTCTAAGACAAAATTATTGTTTCCAAATTTTTTAAACTACATGCAAAATTAACATCGGAAGCTCACATATAATTTTTTAAATTACCTCCCTAATGACCAATTTAACAAGACCTTTGTTTCAAGTCAATATATGGTTGTAGCCGGTTCTAAGAGAACTGGTTAGCTTAGCCTTTAAAATAACACATATATGTTTTAACATTTGTTGATATGTTTTATGTACTATATGTTTAATATGCATTAGCTTTCGTTAATCAAAATATGTGTGATATAACGACCCATTTTCAACAATTAATGTACTTAACTGAAACAACTACTATATACAATACAATTTCAATTATATAATTAATATACGACACCGAAAATCTGGTAACGTATTTGTATGTAGTCTAACTAATATCTAATATAGAGATTATCATATTTTAGGCCTATTCAAATATCAATGTAATACATTAAAACGCTTAAAATAATACAAAGCATACCTAGCCAATTTTAATTACGATTAAAGCAATAATTATTTCATAAAATCGCATAATTATAACATTTAAAACTCATTAATATTATTTATTTGGATTATAACTGCACAAAATGCTATATTTGCTTTAATTTTCAGCAGGCTTTAATTTATATAATTCTTGTAGTTATTATAAAATAGACCTTATTATATAGACACCACGACAAATACTTTATTGCAACAAAAATTGATTAGATTTTACGTCAGCTATTTTTTAACAATTCACACATATACACTAAAATGAAACAAAAATATACAATTACTAAAACTTATTATAAATATAACAGCCCCTATAATTTTACTATTCAATAGTAAAACGATAATTTATTTTAATATCGTACATTAATATAAACAAGGTGAATGGTTTTTAAAAGCAGCGTCGAAATCTTTATAAAAATCAATATCAGTTACTTTAAAATTCAGCCACAAATATTTTATCTGGCGTATAAAACTGCTTAAACACTTTTATCTACTAATACAGAATACATCGTCAACGCGATTAAAAAAGATTCGAGAAAACATTACAATCATCAATTTTCACCTAATAAACCGACTTCTAAAAATGGAGAGTATCGTCGCATAATTTTTATTGCATTCCAATAGTTTCTGAGCCAATTTACGTATCTAGCCAGTCCCAAAATATTCACTTATTGAGAAATTTTTAACGCGCCTTAATCACTGTGACAAGCGTGTCGCTTTTTGAGATGATATAATTTTATTGTTAAAAGGATATTTTATTTTACCCTAAGCTGTTGAAGTCGGTTTTTAATTTAGAAAAACGTTTAGAATTCATCCAAATTCGAGTATGGAAGTATCGCTTCTTGTAGGAAGACATAGGCTACATAGGCCCGTTATTTCATATTTGCAATTCAATTTCGTAAAATTTTCGCAATCATTTTAATTTCTCACTTAATTAGATATACTTAATTACATCGACGACATTGTTATTCGTAATTTCGATTCGCGTAGTGAACAATTACCTTTTACAATTCTTCCGTAGACGCTATAGGAGCTTTTAGAAGCGGAGTCCTAGGACTCCTAGAGCCATCGGGGTGTCTCGTTGAAGCCTGAAAATCTTCGTTGGACAGCGAAGCCGGTAGTGGAGCTATCTTCAACTGGTGACCATTAAGTTTAATCTCGGTGATGGAATGTGATCTCCCATGGTTAACATTGGGTTTCTCCTTATTGCTCGTTGTCATGGGGTCGTGAGTTGGGGTTTTGGCTATTGATTGCGTCACTCGAGTCCTGTTAGATTGCTCTCGAAGCGCCATTTGGTAAGCCACTTCGAAAGCTTCGCCTAGTGTAAGGATGACTTCAGTCGCTTGATCCTGTAATAAACAAATACATTTTAAAATAATTGCAAGATCTGAAACGGTGTATTTTTGAGAGCATATAATACTAACCCATCATAAGACATTTATAGGTTTTATTAAGTGACAATATCATGAAGGAATATACTACACTACGCGTAAACTCTAACATTTCAAAACACTTTAATAGATGATTTAATAATTAAACGCAAGCAAAGCTAAAAAAAACTGACTTCACCGCTTTATCTTCAGAACTTTGATCAGATTAGATGTACTAAACACGCATTATTGAAGATATTTCAAATAACTACTGCTCAGATGTTGATCAAATTTATATGGTACGAATTGGAAAGCAACATTTTTGAAACAAAAAAAATTCTAAATCGGTTTACGTGGAACGAAGTTATGAGGTAACACATATAAAAAAACAGTGTACTTGAGTACCTCTTCCTTTTTTGTGAAGTCGGTAGAAAATACTAAAATCGCGATTAAAAAATGGGGGGTCGGGGTGAAAAATACTTTAAGACCTATTCTCATACCCACCAAAAAAAACGTTAAAATCCTTTTCTAAAGAGTACATCCACAAACATCATGACACGAGATATTTTAATATTAGAAAGATAAAAAAAAAACTAAACAATATATTTTTTTTATATTGTTTTTGTAATTTTATGCATGTATTAATGTATATAGATATAAACATAAGTTGTATTTGTGTATATGATTAGGGTTTTAAACCACCATCATTTATAATTATCCCTCTCTTAATCCAAAGGTTGACTGGAAGAAATAGCTCTTAGCGATAAGTCCGCCCACTGTACTTAGCTTTTTTTAAGAATACCCTTGCCACTTATTTGATGTATAATAAAGAATTCTCTATTCTATTCTAAAACTCACCATAGTAGCGACCCTAAAGACGTGACAATAGTGACTTCTAGTAGCGTGGTCCTTGGTGATATACGCGAAGTGAGTGAGGTCATCCGCATCCTGGCAAGCGCAGTGGATGTTACGGATCTCGTGCTCGCAAACCAGCTCCTGTTAAACAATTATTATTCAGACATATACCAAGAGATACAGTTAATAGAATGGGTGATCTGTATATACCACCTGTAACAAAAAGGTGTAGTAATATTTGGTGTGTATGTGTATCGTGCCGGGAATTGTCTGCCAGATAAGGAAAGTCGAAATCGGGCATATTTTTTCCATACAAAGATTTAAAATTATATTTATCAAATATTTTTGACAACCCTACGATTACATCTGTAGCACGTGACCTTGACCTTTGTTATTGCCACCACTGTGAGAGGTCTAGGTCCAAAGAATATTTTGTGTAGCTGATAAAATTAGGGTTGCAAATGACATAATTTTTTAGACACTTTAATTAATCATTACTCGAAATTCATGCTACTGCCGCAAATTCAGAAGTTCCTTTTAGACTCCATACATGTAGCTTAATGCGTGGCTTGAGACATTGTATATAAAATTGTTTATGTAGTGGGTAGTAGTAATAAAATGTTACCCTGTAATACAAAAGTTTCACTTCTATCATGCGTCTTTATTACACATACTGTTTTTTTTTTAATACTTATGTCAAAAAATGTATATAATTTCTTTTTTTATCAATCAAATTAGAACCTTGAAACAAGCAATATCATTTCATATTTATGAGGAAAATACTATATATTATTAAACAACTAAAAAAGGTTGAAATTTTTTTCACGAAAAAAATTCGTTTACCGAGAAAAAAGGCAGTATTATCCTAAGAAACAAAACAACACTTTTTCCGTCCGAACAAATCGGAACAACAAAAAACACTAATTATCCCACCTAACTAACCGTGAAAGGTTAACAAAAAATAATTGTATAAAAAGGGGGAAGAAAAATCAATCCTTTTTTGTAAGAAACACAAAGGCAAGATGGTCACCGGTCCGATCAAGTGTGAACGATGGTCCGTAATTAAAAATCAGGCGGGAAAAGTCAGGGGTTTTGTTTAGTAAGGCCCTTTGTCTATAGACGGAGGATGTTTACCCTCGGCACACTTGGTTGGTCTTCAAAGGACGTCTCAGTCTCGTAGTTAATTAAAATGACCTTAGAGAATATATTTTAGAGGTAACATAAGTTTTTGTTTTTCAAAGGATTTAACATTATTTTTTAATTAATGATGAGAACCTTTACTTGCGTAACTCATACTTTTCGCAAATTATATTTTTATTTAACATGTTGTGTTCTTTAGAGAACATTTTTTTTTTAATATAGATAACTAGCTAAACTTTCATGCTGAATCATAAAAAAATTTTAAAAAAAAATGTTGTCCACAAGATAAAATAAATATTTTTGGTTTGGACCACTCTAAACATATGTATGATAAATAGATGTTGATCGATTCTCAGACCTACCCGATATGCAAAAATTTCATAAAAATCGGTCGAGCCGTTTTGGAGGAGTTTGGTAACAAACACCGCGACACGAGAATTTTATATATTAGATAATAGATATACAACACACAAGTTTTCTACCCAAGAAAAAAATGTGTTTCTAGTTTTTGATGTGATGTGTATGTTTCCGGCACCCACGACGCAAGTCATCGAACTTAGTGTGGGGCTGTGAGAGTGAACGCGTTTATGTTTATTTAATGGACTGTATCTAAGTTTGTCTCCAAACATATTGCCTACAATATTAAATACAAAAAAAATTAAAAAAAATCGCATTATCCATTTAAAAAACTAACTATGGTAGCAGACAATAAATACTTACCCTTGTAATAGTATTGAGGAACTTCACACCCCTATAGCTGATGGAAAGGATAATGTCGGGGGAGTCCCGGGGTTCTTTGGTGGTTTTCTTCAGCTTTTGTATCGACTTCTTCGTCGATTCCGTCCCTCGTAGTTCTTTTACTACAGTTGATCCTAAGTACTGTTGGTAAAAAAAAACATTAAATAAAACTCACCAATAAAAAAAATTAACTGCTCGTTGGTTTAGTTGCGCGTTCGACTACTAAGCAAGGGTATTGAGTTCGATTCCCGCTGGGTACACACTGGTGTTTCTGGTTCTGGTTGTGATTGTGTGTGTAATGTAAATGTTCCGGCAGCCATGACACAAGTTGTCAAACTTATAAATGTGGCTGCGAGTAATAGAAAAAAAAAGAAATAAGAGGTCGTGCATTTTGTTACAAATATTTTTATTTGAATAAAATATTTAAGTAAATATAACTGCATAAAAACGATGTAAAAACAAAAAGTATTTTTCTTCTTTAGAAAGTTTTACAATATAATAAGCTGAGAATTTACATGTTAAATACCCATAGTAAGTAAGGGATTCAAATTTTCATAAAAATAACTATTGTTTGTACAATACAAGTCTTTAAACTTAGTGTAGGGCTGTAAATTTCAATGTAAAACCGAGGATATGTAACCATGTCCCGCGATTGAAAAAATGGCTCTTTGATTTTGAATAATTTTCCAAAATCTGCGATCCTTCAAAAGTTAATGTGTAATGATAGTGCATTATTAACTGTTAATACTTAGTAAACGTGCATAAACGTAGGCAAGTCTTTCAAAGTTGAAAAACGTGATTTTCGCCTTCGCTTCAAAACTCCAATAGAAGTTCTAGTAAAGTTTCTACCACTTTACTAGGGCATGACTTGACTATGACTGGACTTTGACTCTTTTACTTGACTTTGACTGTGACTTGTGACTAGGACTTTTAATATGAAATACACTTGAAATATAATATTACTTGACACTGGCTACATGCACAAGATTACGAAGCTAAAATTCAAAGAAAAAAATACGATCTTACGTTTAAGAATATTTAATCTAGAAGACTGGACTTACATTAGCTACATACGTCACAGCTCCAGTGACCAGCACAAACGGCTGATGTTTCCACTGCGTCTTCAAAGCTCCTGGCACGCCCACCAGCAGCTCTGACGGTGCTCTAATCTCCAGGTCCGAGGGTCTAGGCGGTTGAGGAGCAGGCCGGTTCTTCTTACTGCGCTTCAAGGTCTCTCCGCCAGGCGGCATCAGTGTAGGAACCACGGGAGGCGGAACGGGTTTCAGGTTCTCTGACGGTGGTAGTTTCTCTTTGATTTCTTCTTTTAGCTGCTGTATATTGTTTTTCTATGGGAAGTATTGGCAATATTAGTTTTAGGAAAGCTGAGGATTTTTTTTAAATAGAGCCTGATGTATTTTTCATGTCAAATCAAATCGAATCAAAACGTTTATTCACATTGGCCCAAAAAAAGGCACTCATGAAAGTTAAGTCTACTGCCAAATTCGCAGAACTACAGTCATCTTGAGAAGAACCTGGCAAGAAACTCGGCGGCGCACTTTTTCATTAATCATTTTTAACATTAAGGAGTTATATTTATCAGGTATATTATGTAGTCGCCCGAAAGCGCTTGTTCAGTTTACTCCATACATCCGTATCATTGATGCAGTCATGCGGGATACAATTAAATCTCTGAGACACTATCTCACCTGATTGAAAGTGACGATACAGCCGAAGAAGGCTTGCCTAGAAAATATCTAATTAGATCATTTATACCTTTATGGGAAACATGCAGGGAGTTTAAATCTCTTTATTAAACTTTCTTAGGAACTTAGACGCGGAATAGAGGAGACTAATAATTTTCCATTTTCTAAATCGATAGCGAATCGCTTCAGACGAATAGAAGTCAACTATAAGATGAATGACAATTGAACATTTGTTTAGTTTTCTGGTAATAGATTTGGGAAATAGCTCGTGTATTTTTGACGCAATCCCCAACATTTTCTTATATTAAAAATGAACATAACCTTTCTTTATATAACAAATTGAAAACACCATTCAAATAAAAAGAGCAACACTTCGCAATAAAAAAATGAATAAACAAAACAATGGAATACAAAAAAGGACTAATTAAATCAGAAAAGGGGTAACAAACAAAGCTGACAATCAAAAAGAGATGAAAAAAGGTAGTCGAACTGATTCACACCTCAGAGGTGGGATACAAAAGTAATGATGCAACGATGCAACTCAGAAATAGAGCCGTGGACGGGGAGGCGGACAATTTTAATTAGAACACTAATATCACAAAAGGGAATACAGTCAGTGTGAACCAACTAATTTGACGAGTGTCATTTGATGTTAATAAAAAAATAGAGGGATGTGGGGTTAGTGAATGGAATGATATTACGGCAGAATGGATTTGAATGGCAAAGGAGATTGCGCTCATGGTACATTTTAGTTAGACTGCAACTATCGGTTTTCGAAGTGCGGTGAAATTAGTTTTTTATATAATAAAGAAAAGAAGCAAAAATTATATTGAAGACAATTAAAGCTAACACAAGTTGGCTCTAAGAATACAATCATGAAAATTATGAAGGTCGTTTTTGGGTTCGATTCCTGGCAGGAGCACAATTTTCTGGGTGATTTTCTAGGTATGATTCTGTATGTGATAAGTAAATGTTTCCGGCACCCACGATACAAGTCATTAAACTTAGTATAGGTTTAGAGTGTGAATGCGTTTTTTTCTTTTTGTTAAAGATTTTTGAACTCAAAAATGTTTGATAGAAAACTTATTTTTCTTGGGCTTCATGATATTTTGCGTGCCCATTTACAGTCGGTTGTATTTACAAAAACATCTTCAAATTTACAAATATATACAATTTCTAATCTTAACAGAAATCTACGGTGAGCGCTTCGCACTCATCCTGAAGAAGGCATCCGAATAAAGCCAAAACAATTGTCAATCGGCAACGCGTAAGTCACACTAATTCCCGTTTAATAGCTTTCGAACCTTGTTTATTTTCAGTTCTGGCATTTATCATATTTTCAAAACAACACAAGTTTATCAAATATATTTTTCAAAAACTATATACCAGATCCTTGGTAAGAGAATTCATAGCCAGGTTACTGCCACCGAGTGGGCCACTCGTACGAGCCCTGAATAGACGTCGCATTGGGCTCTAATTACCTATACAGAGTTGGCGAAGTGTGAAATTAAAAAAAAGGCTGCAACTGGATGAATGCTGTGCTTACCGTTGAGATTTAGTGGTATATGTAGATGTGATATATTTATAGGTATACGTGTGTGAAGGCTGTTGTAGTGTAGAATTTTTATGCTGTATTATATAGCTATAACTATTACTAAAATGCGCTATAGGAGGTTTTTTGCCAATGATTGTATTTGACACTAAGTATCTCTGTCCCAAATGAAGTAATTTACTAATTCGGTTTGTAGATTATCTATACTTTGAATCCAGCTATTATATGTATAAACGCGAAAGGCGAGAAAGGCCCAATCAGGGAAACTACTGAACTGAGTTAGCCGAAATTTGGAAAGTAGGTAGAAAGCAATCTGTGACTGTTTACTTATACTATAAGTTATCTTCTAGGCAAGCTTGCTCCATCGTCGACCACATTGTCGCTTACCATCAGATGAGATGGTGGTAAAAAATTTGCCAATCTTGAATTATAAAAACAATGGGTTGCACTCCAGGCCGGCAGAAGTAAAAACTTGAACATTAACGTTGTTAGCAGCAGGAGCAGGCATACATTTTCGCCGCGCGGTGGAAAGAGAGGGGGATGTTACTTCCTCTCCTACGCTACGCCGGTGGTCTACTCTCCCTCCGTCTTACGAATTTTCGAACAGGTCACGTATCCTGACGTTTCCTGTGATCCTGAGTTTAACATTTTTTACCCATCCCAAAAATTGCACAACTCCAATAGAGAAGTTTTTACTTCAAAAAAGTACACTTTTCATTTACACAAATTGTATGATATGGAAAGTTTTCGCCTAGTAGATGCATCTGGGCCAGAATTTGTTTACCGATGTTAGAGCATACCGTATCAGTCCATTTGGGAACATCAATGAGTCAAGTGCTCGTGGAGCGTTGTCCACTATTTCGTGGAGCGCAGTGGCATAACCCAATTTATTGTATTACAATAGATAACATTGTACATAGCAAAGATTGAGAACGCTTCGATTATAGCCAGCAAGCCAGCCAGGGGACAGATTAAACTCCTGTCTATAAAATTAACCAGCGCACCTTATCGATGCACCCTAAAACCTGTCGCGATTAAAATGGCTAATCTTCGTCAAATTGCTCATCTAGCAGTAATTACCTTCACGCACGTGCAAAGGGGGTAGCCAGGCAACCCCGCAGGTGTCGTAATCGGTAAACGTGGAGAATTTAAATGGGGATGTCAAGTGGTTGTTTAATAGTATTTATTGGAAATAGACGCAGGGAGGAAGATTTTTGATACTACTAATATTATCCTACTAATATTATAAATCCGAAAGTTTGTGTGTAAGTGTGTAAGTATGTTTGTTCCCTCTTCACGCTTTAACGGCTGAACGGATTTGAATGAAATTTGGAACGTACATAGATTATACCTAGGATTAACACATAGGCTACTTTTTAGCTTGATAATAGCGAGCGAAGCCGCGGGGCACGGCTAGTATTTCTATAAAAGTTTGTGTGTAAGTGTGTAAGTATGTTTGTTTCCTCTTCACGCTTTAACGTCTGAACGGATTTTGATGAAATTTGGAATGTATATAGCTTACACCTAGGATTAACACATAGGCTACTTTTTAACTTGATAATAGCGGGCGAAGCCGCGGGGCACGGCTGGTATATTATATGTAGTAGTATAACGGTCGGTTATCAACAAAATGTAACACTCGTAGCGCAGTTTGTCTGGTACATCTTAAATGATTGACAAGGTAAGCATAACATTGAGTCAGTGCTGGGATCTTAATTCCCAATCTACCCGCTCTGGCGGAGACGTAAGGGGGGGGGGAGACAGCTGTCCTCCTCTGTAGTGGGATGTAAGAAGAAGTCATAATTTGTCGTATCACACAGATTACGACGAATATTTTTATTTATCTGGTTTTATTAAGAATGCTGAGTAAAACGGTTAGAAAACACGCGTTTTAGATACAATTCTGGTATCACCCCTTAACAGAAACTTAAAAATATTCCAATAACTGCATTCTCAATTTTCTAAAGCTATCGTCGATTGCGTTATGCCACTGCGCTCCACGAAATAGTGGACATCGCTCCACAAGCACTTTTTCTGACTATTAATTAAAATAAATGACAACAACAAAAAAATATACATTTTGTATGCATTTATCGATTTTTACTTCATAAAAACATTACATTTCGTATCAAAATAAATATTTGAAAACGCGACTAGGTTCGAGCAAATTTGAACGCACACATTTTGACGTTATTTTTATGAATGTCACTCGATGATGAACGTAGAAGCGAAACGCTTCGAGCGAACTGGAGGTATGTCAACCATAAATGGAAGACGTTTGACAGTTTACTACACTGAATAACTTTTTATTAATTAATATTCCTGATTAAAATTTCAATTTTAAAATAATTTCGTTGATGTTGATGTTACCCTGAAAACATATCATATCTTGTCTTGTCTATACTAAAAAAATCCTAAGATCCTCATTATTGGACAAAATGTTAATAAAACTTAACCCAAAAAAGTTGCGGAATTCAATTATAACTTAATTTAAAACAACCTATACTAAAATATATTGAAAATCGTAAGTTTAAAAGCTGTATAATATGAAGAGAAAATTAATCCCCATATTATAAAGAGATTCTGATACCGATATGAAATGAAATCCTTCGTTAAATATCTTTAAATATATTCAATAGCCGTACGAATGCGGTTACTGCAGAATAAGTAAGCACCAGGATCAGTAATATATTTTATATTGCTCGTGAATATTTATGAAACATTTCTTGATATGAATTATAATGTGTGGGTGACAATATTGTCAACGATTGATATAAGAATGTTATTTATGATAAAGATAAAACGCATTCACACTCACAGCCCCACACTAAGTTCGAAGACTTGTATTGTGGGTGCCGGAAACATTCACATCACACACACACATTACACCCAGAACCAGAAGCACAAATATCCCTTGTGAAGGAATTTGTGCTCCTGCCGGGAATCGAATCCAGGACCCACGGCGCAGAGGGCGGACACCTTTCCGCTGCGCCAACTGGGTCGTCTGTTATTTATGGTATGCAAGTACTATCAGATAATATGTAATTTGTTTTACATTTAAGAGTAAAGTTTTATTTAAATGTAGGATTAAAAAGGACGAGAACGAATATAGTTATGTAAATACATAATTTATTTTAATTTGGTTTATTATTAAACAATATCAATGTAACATTGTTAATAAATTATCTATAAAAAAAAAGTTTTTATCTGTGTTATAAAATCCACAGATCATAATAAATGGTAAGGTAATTCATCTATATTATACATATACTGAATTACGGATCTACTTCATATATTATGAACTAAGAGAACAAACAATTTTACATAAAAACTATTAATATTTTAATTTTCTTTTTTCTATGGGCCAATTGCCTATATTTCCTAAAACTTAACTAAAACGATATACAGCAAAGAACTAAGTTACCTACACACATCGAGGTTATAGGTAACTCAAGTGCTCAAGCCCACTACGAGTAGGTAGCGTTCCCATTATGCCGACGGCATTGCCTCTCTGAATTGCAATGCTAATACGTTGAGCCAAATAAGTGCCAGCATTTTACGAAACATACTTAATTAGTATGTTATAAAAAAACTTGATATACTTATCAGATTTTATGAATACTTATTATATTTTATTTAAATATTTGATTTCCTTATCACTGCGTGAAAGGCACGATACATTTCAAATTATGTCAAATGTTGAAAACCACAGCGCAATACACCGTAAATAATTGCGTTATCCCTGCTTTAATGGATTCGACATGGTTTACTTGGTAAAGAAAATTCCAATATTATTAAAATACGGCTTTCACTTACGCCATTTGATCGAATTCGTAGACCTAGGTTTCGAGCATGTACGATGCTCTTCTTCGGGAAGAGTTTACGTCGCGAGATCGCGACGAAGACTTTATATGGGTATACTTTATAGTTATAATTTAAACGTAAGCAAAGCTAAAAAAAAACCTTACGCTTATATATTGGTTTTGGCTTGATCAATTTCGATAAAATTTATATGGTGGTCCCATAACAAATGTTGAAGCAAAACGCTTCGACCGGATATGAGGCATGTCAACCATATATGGATGACGTTTGTTTGTTTTATAGGTCTAATGCTTGTTTTAAGAACTTAAATAATCATGTGTTAAAAATGTTCTATCTTTATGAAAAGTCTATACTATGTTCGACTATGCATTTTGTTTTATGTTCATCGATTTCTCCCCCATCTGTGGACCAATTCTCAAAATTCTTTTTTTTGTTTGGTAGATTATACTTTAGAGGTGGTCCCATATAAATTTTATCGAAATTAATCCAGCCATAAACAAAATATAAGCGTTAAGTCGGTTTATCATAGTCGGTAATTTAAGCTTTGCTTGCGATTAATTATTTTACTGAAATATTGAAAATGGTAATATGTTGACTGTTTTCACTATATTTAGGATAGGCGGCTGCTTAGAATATATATTTGGGTGGAAATATAATTATACTCTAAGCGCGGCTGGCTTTTAGTTATTATTTAATATAACTGTTCTATTTATTTAATCTCACTTCTCGAAACCTTTTTGAGAAACATTAGAAAACACCGTACCACCAATAACAAACTGAACAAACAAATAAATTACTTAATTCTTCTAGATTATTATCAAAGAGTCGGGCCTAGAAGCGATCGTAACACGTTGAATATATGTATTATCAAATGCTACTTCAATAAAGTGTATTACGCCCGGAGGTGTGATGACACTTAAATCGCCCTGCCCTCGTTAACTTTAAGCCCGAGGGTGTCATAGCAACTCCCTATCATCGAAATCGTTTGCTCGCAGGATATCCTTTTTACAAGCTTCAGATTGAGATTGCTCAGTTAAATGCGCCGATGTTATCTTCGTGATTTGTCCGTTTGTTGGACTTTCTTGATGGGAATTATGTCGGTATAGTTTTGAATGAAAATTTGACTGTTTAATGTTTATTATTTTATTATTTTCAAGATGGCTGTTATTTTGCGAATCTGGCGATAGAGTCATAAACTTTATTGAGTGCCTTTTTGGGGCCCATATTAATAAACGATTTTGATTTAAATCTAGATTTATTACGTGTCACTTAGTATACAATGAAACTCTCTTCTTTTTGTTCTCAATAAGGTTAAACTTTTGACGAAAAAGATTTTTTTATACTTGATAGGCAAGCATTTGACAACAGTCTTACTTAATGGAAAATGATGAAGATGTAGCATAGTTGCGTAGAAGATACCTATTCACTCTGCATTTGAAGGCTCCAAAATTATACCGGTAATTTAAACATAAAAAAAGAAACTAAGCTTATTTCAAGAACAGAAGGTATACATACATATATATAATATTTTTTTAATTTAATGAATACTATTTCTTATAGGTACTCTCTTTAAAACTTATGTTTATTATCTTCTTTTTATGCACGTTTAAAAAGTTAGTCAATATATATAGTCTGCATATCGAGCCTTGAAGAGATCCAAAATCAAATCCAGAAATTTAACTATGTCTTGACCTTGGCTCTTTTGCTTGACTTTGACTTGTGACTAAGACTAGTTACTAGGAGCTAGACTAGGACTTCTATTATGAAATATATACAACTTTAAATAATGTATTAATTGACACTGGCAAAATGCACAAAATTGCGGAGGCAAATGTAAAAAGAAAACTGGGATTCGTTCTTGAAATCAGATCAAAATAGCTTTCACTTCAATAAATAAACCCATAGACGTGTTCTATAGGTTCACTAGCTTCAGCATCAAGAGCTTATGGAATAAAGATTGATCTATCAAAAGTGTATTTAAATTCTAAAGCCATGGGCTTAATAATAACACAAGTGAATACAATAACGATCAAAGTCTGTTCAGCAATTTGGATTGTAAACTTTGGAATAAGTAGGTGCGTATGGAAAACCTGTATGGTTTGCATTTGTATGGGTTATATAAAATAAGGAAGACGCGCATTACAATAGTGAATACGTGATAGTTTTGAGAATATTTTTTTGCAGACGTATGAATCAATCATGAGTTACTTATATAAAATGGAATGATATCGAAGACGTTACTATAAACTACTTAATTTATAGCAGTCTTACTTTGATAGTGCTTTGATATAATTTTATTCACTATCATAAACAGTAATGTGCAAACATTACTGTGTTTGGGATTGAAGGGCAATGTTTCCAGTAAAATTACAGGGCTAAAAGAGATTTAATATCTAATATCTCAGAGTGACGAGCGCAGGAATTTTAACATATATATGTTAAAATTCCTAAAATAAAAATATGTTTTTTTTAAAATAAAATTTCTAGAGCATGTCCCTCCCTGGTGGTAAACGTTACGCTATTACAGTTGAGTATCACCCAGAAATTAAATCATTTTAAAAATCTCTGTAATAGCGTAACTTTTACCATCAGGAGGGACATGCCCTTGAAATTTTATTTTAAAAAAAAATATTTAAAATTTTATGTTATTGTGAAATAAAATAGATGTACTCAATTTGTAAGTTTGGATCATTTTTATCAGCGTTTAAAATATTAAAACTGGATGAAATAAATTGAAAATCAACAATAAAAATATTTTCTCAAAAAAGTCAATAAGAAACAAAGACACTCACCAAAGTGTTGAGATCAGCGTTAATATCTTCCATATGATTGGCAGGTCCATTCTGCTCCCCAGAAACCGAAGCCAGTATCCTTTTCCTATGTCCAGCTTTCTGTATTTCTAGAACAGCAGTCAGTTCCACCTCCCAAATCCTCCTTACTCTATCCATATCAACATACAAATGTTTCCTAAACGTATCACTATATTGTTCTAAATTTATATGCCTTAGCCATTCGTCTACAGATTCGTTTTGGTTTTTATTACTTATATTATTATTGTTGTGATTATTGCTTATTTCCGTTATTTTAAGAGGTAATTGTTTCGATGACTCTATTATTTTGTGTCTATCGTTTTCTTCTATTCCCATTTCACGTAGATCGTTATCGTCTAGTATTCCATTCTGAAACAAAAATATCTGTTTAAGAGAACATAATGGATAGATAGATAGGTGAAGTCTATATTGAACACCTTAATTGTGATAAAACAGAACAGAAAATAATATTTTACAAAATAATTGTAACAATAGGCGGTCTTATCGCTGAAAGCGATATCTTCCAGACAACCTTACAATTAACAATCTAAGTGATATTAAAATACTCTGAGCCAAATACAGGCTAGATTGTCATGAAAATAGGAAGCATTTTCATGTATGTCTCCTAGAAAAAGGGAAAAAATTAAAGAAAATAAAACAATTTAGTACGTGCAATTGGTATAAAAACAGCAATACTTACAATAAAATCAATGTCATCATAACCACTCTCAAGGAACAAAGTTTCATAGTCATGGAGTCCCATTCCAGACAGCCAAAGGCCCAGGTTAGAAGCCACAGAAGGACTGAGGCTGGACTCGGAACAGCTCAAGCCTAGTCTGGAGGTGAACTCCTGCTCCAGCTCGGAGACGAAGACGGACTCGCGGACCAGCTTGCTGCCGAACGAGGCCATGATCTCGGAGATCTTTGCCCATTCCTCCTGTTAGGGGAAATAAATGTGTTATATTATGAATATTTTAAGTTTATTGAGGTTAATATTTAATGGAAAGCTACTCCATCGTTAGCTGATAGATTGCATTTGCAATGCCATACAAATTGTTGAATAATAAAATTTCCAGTTCCATTTCAATTTTCGTTGCAGCGTCTTCTCCTGAGGCTCGAGTTCATAAGTCTCAGTTATTCGCGAAAATTACACTGGCAACTTTTCTTTTCTTATCTGTCTACCTATCCATTCTTAAATATTGTTTACTAGCTACGCCCAGCGGTTTTACCCGTGTCAGTCCCGGACCCGCAGGAGTTAGAGTTAAAGTTAAAAACTAGCCTACGCGTTAAATCAGGTGTCATACATATACCAAATTTCATTAAAATTGGTCCAGCCGTTTGAGCGTGAAGAAGTAACAAACATACAAACACACTCACAAACCTCCGGCTTTATAATATCAGTGTGATTATTAATTTCCCTGTATCTAGTCAAGTCTAGTGAATAGGTACCTTCTAGGCAAGCATGTTCCATCTTCAGCCGCATCGTCATTTTCCATCAGGTGAGATAGCGGTCAAATGCTTGACTATCTAGCATAAAAAAAAATCTCTTTCACACATCTCTATCTTGCATCTTATTTCACCAAGCATCCTCGAACGCAATGAAACTGTTGCTACCCTTTCAACAACTAATAAACCATGAAAATTTATTCATAGGCTATCATAACGCGTACGCCGACTACTGGCTATATAGACTTCGCCACTCCATAATAATAAAAAACATAGTCGTCTAAGGACTTATCGCTTCCGTTAGCTTTTGCACACAACATAAGCAATATAACATTAAATACATCTGCCGCGAACACCTGCCTACCTGCATCGCAACAATTTATTTTATCAGGGAAATACATAACCTCGTATGTTATGAGAACCTCATGAGAACATAGAAAAAATATTTGTAAAAAATTATACGGGTATCCTCCCGCATGTGTGATATTGTGTGACAGTTGCAGTTTATAGAGTTCCGTGGTATGACATAGAACCCTTATTATAAAGTACTAATATTTAAAAAAGCGTATCACCCATTTTGAAAAATCTACAAAAACTATCGAATAAAAATTCCATATAATTATCGTGCCTGGTCTCAAAATTTTCGTGAGTATTGGTTGAGAATGCGATCTGTAGAGGAGAACAACCGGATATCCGGACTTTCGAAAGAATTTTTGTCTAAGCTGAAACGGAGACGCTTGGCGCTCACTCGGTCGCTCGGAAACTGTCTACATAATGACATATCCTTACTCGTAATTATATGCAAAAACACACGCACACACAGAAACACATCTACAAACAGAAGTGCGTTCAAAAGCGATAGCATTATTTTGATTGTTTTCGTACACCATGGACCTTATCTAACTAGATAACCACTTTGGATGAGCACGATTGGCCTACAATGGGAACTTAATTTCAAGGAGAACTGCTGGAACACCATTTGGTGCTCTTTGACGGATTTTCTACTAGAAAATGATAAATAACTACGTACTAATGGTAGAGTAATTTACTATCTAATACATTGATACCCATTTTATTGTAGCTATGCCCCGCATGCGTTGCAATGCCTCGTAAAGAAAAAATTTCTTACATCTTACACGTTTATGGTTGCCTAGTACCCGTTCTCGAGATATCAACAAAAAAGCCCATTTATACAAAATGTAAAAGATAATGTATTTATATGTTTTATTTTTCAATGTTGAAATAGTTATTATGTTATTCGAGGCGGAGCCAAATCAAACAAATTAAAGATCATACAAATTGGGCTAGCCGTTCACGGTGTAACCAAGCCGACTTTATTTCACCTATGATATAGATCAAGCTAATGCCAAGCGTATATTGAAAAACTTTGCTTTTCTACGTAGGCAAAATTCAATGTACTACCACTAGTCGTTCGCGCCGAACTGAGATCTCGCGCCTACATTTTGCCTCATGAGAAAAACTTTTGACGTTACTTGCTTACAACTTTTTTCTATGCAATAATTGTTTGATTTCTGTATTTGTTGTTCAAGTACAGGATATAACGAATAATATACGTTAGTTTCAGCGTTCAATGTGAAGCCGTTTTTAAGATAAACCCCTGGACAAAAAGTCACTTGGTGGCCAACTAAATCGTTATGTCCAACATAGATATTTTTAAAACCGGTTTCGTACTCTACTTGTCAAGGCTTTTTCAACGATACTCCACAAGGGTAGATAAAAAAATGCATAATGTTTTTCTCTCCACTTACATGTATGGGAGCCCCCTTAATATTTTAATTAATTTATATAATTTTAAATGTCATTTCTGTCTTTGGGCCGTAGATTTACATATTCTTTGACAATTTGAAGTCATTCGCTTATATGGTTTAGACGCTAGATGCTTCTGACAGACGGACGGACGGACTGACGGACAAAGTGCTGAACGATCCAAGTCAACATAGAGATCTCGCTTCGCTCGATCAATTAAAACTTATAATTTAAAATAACTTACGAAGAACACTGTCGTATAATACCAAGGTTCCTAACAACATAAAACTGCACAGTTTTTTCAGTTCAGTTTGTCCTCAAACCCTCAGATAAGGCCTCAGGTACAGTCAGAAGATAATTTTTGTATCCTGCCTTTGTCACAATACACCTAATTATAAGTTTACTATACATAGACTGTTAGAATGTGTCATCAGTTTGCATTCGTAGTAATTTGCAATTCAATATTTCGCGCACTGCATCACCAATGCAACGATTTGGAAGTCTTTTTTTATTTTAGCTTCGCAATGTTGTGAATTTAGCCAGTGTCAAGTAATTAAATATTTCAAGTGTTACATATTTTATGACGCGTGACGGCCCATTTGGCGCAGTGGACAGTAAAGTTGTCCGCCCTCTGCGCCTAGTTTTGATTCCCAGTAGGAGCACAAATTCCTTCCCAAGGGATATTTGTGCTTCTGGTTCTGGGTGTAATGTGTGTGTGATGTGAATATTTCCGGCACCTACGATACAAGTCTTTGAACTTAGTGTGGGGCTGTGAGTGTGAATGCTTTTGTTTGTTTGTTTTTTGTTTTTAATATAAGTCCTAGTCACAAGTCAAGTAAAAGAGTCGAGCTCCAGTCATAGTCAGTTTATGACTAGGAGTTCTATTATGAAATATGTTCCACTTGAAATATTTTATTACTTGACATTGACTAAATGAACAAGAAAGCGGAGCCAAAAATTTATAAAAAAAAAGCTAATACTATGACAGGTACAAAATCATTCATACAACGGGAACTTACGTTTGTTTGTAGTGAAACAAGTCAATTTCATTAATGACGGAAGTGATGTTTACTTTTTTTGGCATCTGAAAATCTGTTTGTTACACGCAATTTCAACAAACAGTCTCCTAAAACATCCATACTTTCACACCTTCCACACTTCCACACTACATACACGAGACTCTTAATATACTTCAAAATTATAAAGGCGTTTGTAGGTAAGTAAAATTTTAGACGCCCCAGTTGCCGCAGTGGCAAGTCTCTGCTCTCTACGTCATGGGTTCTGGGTTCGATTACCAGCAGGAACACAACTTCCCTTCTCAAGGCACATCAACATTTGTGCTTCTGGTTCTGAGTGTGATTGTGTGTGTGATGTAAATTTTTCCGGTACCCACAATTCAAGCCTTTGGGGAACTTACAGTGGGACTGTGAAAGCGAACGCGTTTGTTTTGATTTTGTTTTATAATTTATCATCCAGCATCTGACTATCTTACCTGTTGGTAAGTAATGATGTGATCGTAATTGGTAAGTCCTGGGTCTAAAATATAACTGCCTCTCAAGAAAGCTGAGAACTATAAATTACAATATATTTTTTACAGAACGCACCTAGTTCTTTTCAAACGATGATAAGTATTTAGCAAGATATACGATCAACGTTACTTTGTTATAAATAAAAGATAATATCATAAAATGAAAAGAAAGACGAATCAGCGACACCGCTACATGGTAGACATTCCACAACATTTTGGTTCTACATTCATTATGCGAAACGCAAAGGAATAGAGCTCCTTGCCTGAGTCTGTGTTTTCTGTACAATACGGGAGTCTACAAGTCATGAGAGAATTGGCATCTTCAAGGCAAACAATAGAGCACTATCGTCGACCGTATCGTCACTTAACACAAAGAAAGATAATTATCAAACGTGCCTATCTTGAATTTAAAATATGCTCATTGGTGTAAATAATTCCTAAAACGCATAAGCGAAAAATGTACGCTATGGATTTGATAAACTGTTTACTGTATACAAATAATACTTCAAAAAGTTTATTATAATCAAGTTTTTCCAGTTCTAAATAGAAAAGGACTAAAAACTTATACAACCAGAGAACTTGTCAAGACAATCAAAGGAGCCCAAACTCGATGGGTATCTTGTTTAGAATTTCCTATAAGCATCTTCCGTCTCCATCATCAGGCCAGCTCCATATCATGCATCACACGTACCATATCATTGTACTGTCACTGAATATACAGTCATAAGTTCACCAAATTTAAGTCCAATTGGACACCGGGAAGTGGGTTTTTTTTTTTTATTTGTGGCAGGCTAGTGTTTGACCACTATCTCACCTAATGGTAAGTGACGCTGTGATCGAAGCTGGTAAACACACTAGACCTGGAATACGCAGGCTCTCAAGGATAACTGCCGGAACACCGTATTTGACTTGGCGGCAGACTTTCAACTTGATGGTGGTAAGTTACTTTAGTAGCAAGCCAGGCGAGCAACTCACAAAATGCTCTACCACCTCTTTAAAATGTGGCTATTAAGGGTCTAATTTACATGACATACAATTGACCGATAGACAACGGGACGGGTAAAACTAAATAAAAGCTTGTAAAATGAACTCACCTGCTCATCAAAAGGACTAAGTATCGACAGCGACTTATCCCCGCTGTGAGTAGAACTGGTCGTGTTGCTCCTTCTCCTGACCTCCTCTTCCACCCCGTTGGTGTTCCTTTCGACCCCATTGGAGACGCTATGGGGTGGTTCTGTGGGGGAAGAATCGTAGACAGACTTGAGCTTGCGCAGCGTCTTGGGCCGTTCGGCTGGCATCGGCCGTAATCCGATGCCATCTAACGTGGTCGTCGAGCCTTTGAACAGGCCTGGGGACAAGAGAGACAACAATTTCAATACATTAACTATGTATTTTTTATTATCGTATAATGTAAACCTTTATATTTATAAAACAAAGTCGTGTTAGTATACACCATTTATAACTTAAGAACGGCTATAACGATTTTTATGATATTTGATTTGTATTTTTTTTATTTGTTGTAGTTATCTCCGCCCCGGATAGCAGAATAATGATTAGAAAACACGAAAAATCTTGAAAAAATAATTATAATAAAAATAGTCCAAAAAAATCTAAGAGTGATTAATATAATTTGTGATATAAAACACTTTATGTACATATATTTATTATAATTAGACATAATTACTTCTTTTAGTCTTAGTAAATTACTAAGAAAACATAAACATGACAGGTTATCTATTTTTTCTTTTTATTTTGGCTTCGCAACCTTGTGCATTTAGCCAGTGTCATGTAATAATTGAATATTTCCATTGTGTTTCATATTATAAGTACTCGTCACAAGTCACAGTCAAAGTCCAGTAAAAGAGTCAAGGTCCAGTCTTAGTCAAGCGTCAACAAAGTCTCACAAGTTGCACGGTGCCCTACACTTCGGAATTAAGTTAATGTCTCATTGGCGACCATGTTAGCGCAGTCAGCAAATCCTTACTTTCATCACGTTGGTCCCGGGCTCGATTCCTAGCAGGAGCATATTTTTCTCCCCTAGGGAAAGTTTTGCATCTGGTTCTTGGTGTGACTAGGTGTGTGTGATGTGAATGTTTCCAGTACTCACGATTTGAACTTACTGTGCTTGGGGAATGTGAGTGTAAATCAAAAATGTATGTATGACTTTTTCTATGGCAACTTGCCCATACAACTAAGAGGATTATACGTAAAGCGATCGGTGGAATTATTCTCAGCAAGCCCTTTTATTTGATACCCATATTGTTGGAGTACATTACAAATAACTTGTCCGCCATTTTAGGTGTTCCGACATGTTGGATTAAGAATGACGTCACATAGCTAACTATGCATTGTCATCCAAACTAAACGTAAGCACAAAATTTCAGCTCAATCGGTTGAAGATATCTGCTTCAATATTGAGTTGTAGGATTCCACCCGAACAAACATAGTTACATACATTGCAAGTTAAATAAAAGTTTGAAAAAAAGGTAAAACCATGAGTACCGGATTGATGGTGCCAGTCACATCACCTGCCATGTCGATGCGATGCTGTTTCGAATTACATTACATAGAGGAACATAGATGTATAAAAACATAGAATACTGTTCGTCTACAGGTACAATGTAAAGATGGGAAAGACGAGCAAGCTGTTTGTTTTTTATTTAATACTAACTGTTCCCTGAATGCGTTGCAATGCCTCGTAAAGAAAAAAGTGTTTCACCTCTTTTAGGTTTATTGCGTACTAAAAACTTAAACTAAATTATTACCTCTCTCGCGTTTATGTTTGCCTCGTACTTTACTAGACGTAATCCTGTTGAATTACATCTGTACTTTGTAAGAATAATTGGAAATGGTTTATTTTTTACATATATTTGGGCTCAAAAAAACCTTTTGGAATTTTTCTGTACTATTTTTGACAAGAAACCTTTTGCAGAACAACTGTTCTCGAAAATCATCACTAAAACCAATAGTTGTATGAAAGAAATATTTTTTCCATGAACTTTTTCCGATGTTTTTTCTATTTATAATTTTGACATTCGGGGCGGAGACAATCCAACAAATCAAAGATAAACCTAAACATTACATAAAACACAATCACACCCAAAACCAGAAACACAAATTTCCCTTGGAGATAAAACTTGTGTTTCCACCGGGAATCGAACCCAATACCCCTGCTTAGAAGACGAACGCTCACTCAACTAATACAACGAGCAGTTCAAATGAAAATGAGGTCTCCTTTAGTATAGATACCAATATTTCTGATTGTGTGTGTCATGTGAATGTTTACGGCACCCATGATACAAGTCATCGATCTCTGTGTGGGGTGTGATTGTGTTTATGTTTAGCTATGGAGTAACTGGACTTTTTTTTACCACTATCTCACCTGATCATCACCTGACCTCAGACCTCACAGTGATGATGCGGCCGATAAAGTAGTAAATTATTTACCTAAGTAGATTACGTTTCTGACTTCTAATAATGTGTTCGAAAATATAACATTACAATTTACGCCGAATGCCATTTAAAATGACCATGGGAAAAGAGTGTTTACTACCGTTTATGGCATTATTTATAAATACATTTTATTTTTATTATCATAAGTATGTTTTTTAACATTTATTTCGCGGGATTTGACTTTGATGACCACATCCTCCATTACTAGAAATGTCGTTAAATCTATTGCCAATGTAATGACTTCCAGTCATTATCAAGAATGGTTCACTAGAAATCAGAAGGCATATGACCCACTTCGTCTGCGACAAAGGACTCATATCACGGTTCTTAATTATGATAGACATTTATTGTGATGTCATTCGTGTCGTAAGTAATAGAAACGAAGTAATTGGCCACCTATCTGGTACACAGTGTTTAAGACGATACATTTTAGCAGAAGGTGTTAAAAATCAGACGAGTTTTTTACTCGTTTTACATTAAAAAGAGATAAACATATAGATTAGAGTCCCGTCTCATTAAATCGGTTAAATGATAAATCATTAAAACTCGTTTTGCGTGGGAACTATACCATTTGAAATTGAAATGGTTTCCATTTACTAAGGTACTTCAAATATCTAAAGAATATAGTAGAAATATAATTTGTATCATTTATTGAGCCAGATAATGAACGATATTAACGTTTCAAAGGCATGTTTCTGGGCTGTGAGTGTGCGTGTGTTTTATTTGAACTTGATGTGTGCAACATATTTATATAAACATTGCACCACCTCCTACACAGCGTTCAGTTTTAGTGAAGACAGGCTCTAGTTTATTGCTTGCTTACTCAAAGAACAGTGTCAAAGTCACAAATATTTTGGCATACGACATCATTAATTTCACTGCACCTTAAAACACTTTAGTCTTCTAAGGTAACATATACTTTACTTTCAGCTTTAACTAGACAAATAAATATCTTAATTACGAACTACTTAGTAGCTCTGTGAACTGACCTCACCTATTTTTGGAAGGTTTGAAATATATTTTATTACGTATCTCCGCCATTAAAAAAGTCCAAAAACGAAATCGACAAAATGTTCCATATCCTGCCCATCAAATTTCATGAGAATCGGTTGAGAAACGCGACCTTTACAGGAAAATAGCTGGACATCCGGACATACGAAAGCATTTTTTCTCAAGCTAAAACGGAGTCGCTCCGCTTGCACTTCACGCTCGCTCGGTAAATAAAATGCGACATAAACAAATGCTCGTAATTACGAATTTCATACCTTCATATTATTATTACATTACAAATCGTAGTTAATTTCCCCGCATAAAAAGTCAATGAGACCGCAAAATTCCGTAATTACACGGATATAACCGTAACAAACAACCAAACCTAAATACCAACAATAAAATAAACAAACATGACTAATCGATAACCTCCAAGAAACCGTTAAAAAAAGAAAAGTGAAAAGACAATCTATGTCAAGGTTAATAGAGTTATCATAACAGGTATCTATTGCTTGGAGTGTCGATACTCTAGTCTCTACAATACTCTACATTTAGCTAATAATATGATAAAAAAACAGTGTGTCGTAAATACCCGATAGAAATTAAACTTTTGTGTCACAAGGAAACAATTTGATCACAGTGTTCTTTCCGACCAATTTTCGTCTCAGAAAAAGGTTGCGTATCAGAATTTCGAAACCCACGCATAAGAAGTTTCACTTCAATAATGTAGATAAGTTAAACGCTTTCACACTCATAGCCCCATACTAAATTCGATGACTTGCGTCAGAGGTGCCGGATCCATTCACATAACACACACACAATAACAACCAGTTCAGAAACACAAACCATAGCGGAATATCATCATATATTAAAATAATATATTATATAGAAATGCTTTTAAGTTTGAAGACGTGTATCGTGGGTGCTGCAAACATTCACGTCGCACACACATTAACACCCAGCACCAGAAACACAGGTTTCCTTTTTGGAGAAACCTTGTGATTCCACCAGGAATCGTACCCGATGGCCGCTGCTCAGAAGATGCAACCAACTACGTCAGCGGGCAGTTCAGTATATTAAAGTCATATAGTATATACTCTACATGTGAAAACGGTTCATTCAGTTTACTCAGTTCTTATAAGATTCAAGACTGTCAAACGTAATCTTTTAATGGTTAACATAGTTTGCTTGAAGCGTTACGCTTTTACGTTCATCATCCGTACGGCAAAGGAATGGAACTTTTTGACTGCGTCTTTGTTCCCTGAATGATATAATCTGGGAGTCTTCAAGTCTAGAGTGAAAAGGTCTGTATCTTATTGTGAAGCATGTTACATCTTCGGGATCATCATCACTTTCAATTAGGTAAAATAGTAGTCAAATGCTTGCATATCTAGTTTCAACAAAATGTGACAATGTACAGATTCAGTAGATCTAAGTATAGAATGTCTAAAATATACATTAAAATATCGAATAGTCCAAATAACAATAAATAATTAAACGCAAGCAAAGCTTAAAAATCCGACTTTACCGCTTAATCTTCGGAACTATGTTCAGATTAGATATACTAAACACGCATTATTGACTTTATTGATTTTGATCAAATTTAAATGGGCCCAATTGGAAATCATTCAAACAAAAAAAAATTGAATTCGGTTCACGTGGAAAGAATTTATGAGGTAACACATACAAAAAAAAATAAAGTGACTTGAGTATCTCCTCCTTTTTTGTGAAGTCGGTAGAAAAATCCAAATTCTTATTTACAAGTATAATAACTTTTTACTAGTACAGTCATAAATGTCATTAAAATGGTTTTTTGTAAATAAGACTCTACATCTGGATCATGGGCAAAAGGCTTGGGTAGAGTCGGTGGAGGTCTAGTTAGAGATAAGAAATTCGTTATCTCTAAGCGGGCCTCATTCCAATCTATTGTTATGTTATACAAGCTATGTCCCGCGCTGTCGCTCGCATTTATTATTAAAAAAGTATAGCGCTATTTCAGGTTTTGGATATTTTAGATTTATCTCTAAAAAACTGGAAAAATTTGGTGGAATCTTTGCTCTACCACAATTTTTACCACAACTTTGCCAACCAGGCTCCTCCCGGGCGAAGCCGGGGCGATTCAGCTAGTATTATAATATTTGCATGTTTTAGACGCATGCGCATACCAGACAATTCTGTCCAATTGACGAGGCCGCGGAGTCAACACTTTATGATCATGGCTAACTGCTATTGTTACTTGAAAATTAACTCAAATATATCGGTAGGCATTAAATTAATAAGACCAATCAAAGCTCATTAGCAGCATTTTTTAATTAAACTCTTCATTGCCCCACACAAAGTTCGATGACTTATGTCGTGGATGCCGGAAACATTCACAGCACACAAATTTCACAGCACATTCACACCACAACATAAATTTCCCTTGGGACAAAAACGTTTCCACCTGGAATCGAACCCGATATCCGCTGCTTAGAAGGCGCAACCAACATCGCCAGGGAGTACTTCATAGCAGTTTACGTATTTTTTATGAAGTAATTTCCGACAAATTATTAATTACTTCTATATATATAAAAGAAGCTATATAGGTACTTTGAATGTGAATATATTTGTACCGATTGTTAAATATAACTATTTCACCTATTAGTGACATTAGTAATGTTATTTCCTAAGAACCAATTAAATATTAGGTATAACAGTCAAACGTCATCCATATATGGTTGACATTCCTCCAGTTCGCTCAAAGCGTTTCGCTTCTACGTTTATCATCCGTTCTGCGAAGGAGTGAAACCCATTGCCCTCATCTTTGTTCCCCGAACGGTATAATCTGGGAGTCTTCAAGTCAAGAGTGAATAGGAACCCTCTAGGCAAGCATGTTACATCTTCGGTAGCATCATCACTTGTGAGATTGTGGTCAAATGCTTGCTTATCGGGCATAAAAATACTTTCGATTATTATAATAGTTTCACGACACACGCTCAAGTTTATATAGAAGTGACAGTAGGACCGTACCACCATAAACATCGGTTGAACAATGGTCCATTGTGGCCCTTGCAGACCCGATGATAAACATGATAATTATGTAACTTATGGCATGCTACCAGGCTTTAACGATATAAACATGCGTTGGTATGCGTAGAAGTATTGACGACCCAGTTGGCGCAGTGGACAGGTGTCCGCCCTCTGCGCCGTGGGTCCTGGGTTCGATTCCCGGCAGGAGCACCAATTCCTTCCCAAGGGATATTTGTGCTTCTGGTTCTGGGTGTAATGTGTGTGTGATGTAAATGTTTCCGGCACCCACGATACAAGTCTTTGAACTTAGTGTGGGGCTGTGAGTGTGAAAGCGTTTATTTATTTATTTATTTATATAGTTAGTATACAACGATACCCGTGTTAGAGATGTATATCAGTACATAATCTATACTGTATCATAAAGAACGGAATTTGAGCGAAGATCCATCCAAAACTGAAGCTCGCCTTGATAGAGTAGAACCATTTTAAATGTGCACTCCCCTCCACTAAATTTGACAAACGATCGAGTGTCAAATGTATATTTTTTTTATAGAGGGGCGTTCATATATAGAATGGTAGAACCATACTCTAATATAATGTAAGAAGGTTAAAATCTATTCGAATTTGACACTTCAATTAACATTTAAAAATCGAACGTTTATTTCCGCAACGTTCAATATGCGTCACCTCCCGTTTTGATGACAAATACGAAGCTTCAAATTTTTGTGTGTTTACATAACCGTAGGTTTGTTTCCTTTCTCAGTGGTATACCTATTATAGACGTAACATTCGTAAATAATTAACAAGTATTCCTACCACTTTGTTTACTTAAAATTGAATCATCCGACTCTAGCATTCCACAAATTGATTTCCCTCTAAGACCTCTAAGTCCACAGTTTGCTTTCAAGATTATATGTAATACACAGTACTTTAGCTGCAAAATATTTTTGCACCAAAACCAATTTATCAAATATAATAAAAGTACGAATCAAAATAACCTTGAAGGCAAATGCATTTTCATTCTTGAATTCAAATACGTCCTCAAAATATGCAGAATACCGAGTATAAACCGGATATTAGCAAAAACTTATTTATATAGGGATTTCTGTTATTTAGTGATTTCTTTTATTTCTGTTGTTTCTGTCATTGAAGTTCTGTTTAAAATTTGGTATAAACACTACATCAAGACAGACTGTCAAACGTCATCTATTATAGTTGACATACCTCCAGTCCGCTCAAAGCGTTTCGCTTCTCTATCATCCGTACAGCGAAGGAGTGGAACTCATTGCCTGCGTCTTTGTTCCCTGAACGGTACAATCTGGGTGTCTTCAAGTCTAGAGTGAACAGGTACCTTCTAGGCAAGCATGTTCCATCTTCGGCCGCATCGTCACTTTCCAACAGGTGAGATAGCGGTCAAATGCTTGCCTAACTAAAACATCATGCATTGTTAAGAAATATGAAATAATACCTATGAACCATGCAAGTTTTACTACCGCACTTACAAGTGAAGGTGTATATTGTTTATTACTTTATTCCATTACAATTGTATGCCTACTTGTCATAATGTTGTTAATCGTTTTTTCATACAATTTGCTCAAGGTTGATGAATTTTACGATGAACTCACCCCAAATGTAAATGACTCTAAAATTAGGGTGAGCCAGTTAAATAAAAGTACAACACAAAGAAGCCTTGATGCCATAATTAACTTTGTTTACACCAGATTGTTACCATGTGTTTTACAGCTTTCCAATTATTCAAAGGAAAACATTGTTACTATTTATTTCGTAATATATTATACTGTCACATTATTATGTCATTGGAATGGTCTCATCGCTTACGCCTTATGAGGAAATGCAATTTATAACTGATATTCTAGTTAACATATCTGATACGGGAATGACTAAAACAACCTAGATACGTGTTTGAACAAGTGAAATTATTAGTGTTCACTCATTACTTATAAAAAAATATGTATAGGTACTCACAGTTTCCCATCAGTGTGATAAACATTAAACACTCCATAAGACTCGTACACCATCATCTCGGCATTAGTCAGATTTATTTTGAGTAACACTATAATCTATTCACAATTTTTCTCACGGTATATCCGTAATTCACATCGCGTTCAGATCAAAATGCTTAAAAATTCCGACGTGACACTTCTGCCCGTTGATAGATGATATTTAATCGTTTGCGTGGGATACTTTGAAACGTAATTTGATGTGGTATATAATAAAATATCGATGGTCGATTGGATGCGGTCGCGCGAAGAGCCGGTCGCGAAGGAACTGCCGTAGCGAGTTGCAAGTGAAACGTTATTGATAAGACCGTGCGAGCCTACGTCACTTATCGACCACTTTATTAATCTGCATCAATTTATTCATGAAGACAATTGGTCGAATCTGTCACTGAGGTTTGGAGACGGGGCATTGAACAGCCCATCAACAGACCAAGGGGACCCGAATGTTAAACAATAAAATGTACAACAGTAAAACAATTTTACAACCGATGCTCGTGTTTTCAATGAAAGGAATGCATTGTGTATCTTTTACAGAGGGTTTTGTTGATAAAGCTCAAACCTTAAGCACTTTAGATAAGAAAACATTTCGGGACAAAAAATGAATTGGACGATTCTGCGAACGCGTTATCTACAAAAGTGTCGTGTTCCGATTTCTCTGATAATTCAGATATCCAACTGAGTGTTGTATATATAATATTTCCTCATCGTTACGTTACTTATCCTCATTCGTTAACTCTGTATCTGTTTAAAGTATGACAACATTGTATTTTACGTCGGCTTTAAAGATATCAAAGAGTCGCTGAGTTGCGCAACTGGTTTCGAGATTTACATATTAGAATAGGAGATAGTTATGATTATCATTAATCAACGACTGATATAAACTGGTCGGTGCTGTTATTTTTAATTTTATAGCGTCTTTGACGGTCACCTTTATGTTTAAAGATATCTTCTTCCGATGAATTCTCACATTTGTTTCGTGCATTCGTTTTAAGCTGTTCGATTTATCTTTTATTGATAGAATTATGTTTATTAGCAATTTACATAATATAAATGTTGTTAATATTATCTTTTTAATCAATTTAAAATAAAATTAAAATAAAATTATCATTGGACTTAAAACATAGGTAAATAAGTAATCTAGTATCTACAATATTTGGCTAGGTATACCTGCTGCACTTTTTATAAAAATAGCAACTTTTTCTTTTTTTGCATCGTTTCAACCTTCCTGCACAATAAAAGTAAAGTACAGACATACCATTTCCATCAAGGTACGAACAAAAGGCGGACTTATCGGTAAGCGATCTTTTCTTGTCAATTTTTGAATGAAGACAAACATAATTAAACGCAAGGAAAGCTTAAAAAAACTTAATTCAGCGCTTATATTTTGGTCTTGGCTGAACCGATTTCGATAAAATTTATTGTGGACCATCAAACAAAAATGTATAACAAACAATAATTATCTAAATTGATTCATAATTGGCGGAGATATCGCATAACATTAACACAAAAATAAAAATAAAAACATAGGTACAGTCGAATTTAGAAATTGAAGACAGTTGAAAAAAATAAAATTGCATAGAGTGGTGGTGTAAGAAAATAAATTTCAGATATACGTAATAAATACATTACATTTACACACATATATTTATATATACATTCATATAGTACTTTGTACTTATACCTAGTTTTTGCTATACTGGTACATGTATTTATGAAATAATAATTAAACGCAAGCAAAACTTTAAAAAAACCGACTTCACCGCTTTATATTCGGAACTTTGATCTAATTAGATGTACTAAACACGCATTATTGAAGATATTTCAAGAACTACTGATGAGATCTTGATAAAATTTTAATAGGACCAATGAGAAAGCAACATCTGCCAAACATTTTTTTTTCAAAATCGGTTCAAGTGGAACGAAGTTCTATCATCGGACATCGAGACAGACTCTTAAGCGACCCCGCTATATGGTTGATATTCCACATATGCGAACGAAGCGTTTTGCTTCCACATTCATTATACGAACTGCAAAAGATTGGTATTCCTTACCTGAGTCCGTGTTCCCAGATAAATACAATAGAGTCTTTAAGTCGCGAGTGAATAGGCATCTTCTAGGCAAACGTGCTCCATCTTCGACCGCATCGTCACTTACCATCAGGTGAGATGGCGGTCAAACGTTTGCCTATCTTGAATAAAACAAAAAAAGTTATGAGGTAACACAAATAAAAATTTTAAATACTGTCGACTTGAGCACCTCCTCCTTTTTTGTAAAGTCGGTAGAAAAGAGTTATAAATACAAGAAACATTAAAATGTAGAGTAATAAGACCAGATATAGAGTAGTTCGAATCTAAGTCTCTGGACATACTGAAGTTAACCGAACCACGTGTTATCAATATCTGGTTTTGAACAACATGTGTTCATGTAAGGTTAAACAAGGTCATGTTCATTCAATTACATGAAAGCGATTTCATTGTTTCAAGTTAATTTTGATGGATAAGCTTATCATAGTGATTGTTGATGTTATATGTTAAAATAATAACTATATCTTGCAGCTTTGCTCGCTTTGTTTTAGTATCCTACGTTTGTATTTACCAAGCGGGATAAACGTCCTCGAACCGAGGTACATTGGGAGCAATGTAACAGAAAAGTATATCCATATAAATAACTCTTTGGTCTTTTTTCCGTCTTTTTCGTCCTTCCTTTTCCTTCTAATTATTCATCAAAATAATGTATAATAATAATAAAAGAGTTATAAAATTATAGTTATGCTATAAGATGCTGTGTTGACACACAATAGTGTTCCTACTATTACTATAGATAGTTATAAGTACATGGAGTGTTACAAATTAGTTAAGTTTTTGTCCAAATAAAAAGATTTGGACGAAGAATTCAATGAAATTAAAGAAGTGTCGTGTGCAAGTGTGTAACTGTTTGATCCCTCTTCACGCTGTAACGGCTGAACGGATTTGGATGAAATTTGGAATGTACATAGCTTATACCTAGAATTAAAACATAAGCTACTTTTTAATTTGATAATAGCGGGCAAAGCCTCGGGCGCAGCGAGTATTATTATAATACACACGTACTTATTACATAATTAAGTACATAACTATTAAAACCAATGCAATGAATAAACTGGCAAAGGTACTTCCACGAATTCGAAGTACTTCCACAACTAAAATCGCTCTTCTTGAATGGATTTTTCATATTATTAATATGTATTACAAAAATATTCCCATACTCCTCTATCTCTTTCTCTTTCTCTCTTTCCCATGACAAGGAAACCCTATAAAAGTTAACAAAAAACAGTTCCAAAGATAGCTCCCATAAAAACTAACCCACAGTAACTCAATCCACGGAATATCTCACAAAACGTCAGAAATTGTTACGAAGCCAATGAATAAATGCACCTTGACATTAATAGCAACTTTAAACTTTATGTTTATAACTTTAAGTTCAAAATTCAACGTAAGCTTGGAGATGAAATTAAGAGATCAGGGTAAAACAGTAACTTGATAGTTCCTGTGTAAAGCTTTTTATTTAAAGTCAAAAGATGTTATAGTGACTGCTGTATTTTAAAGACGTTAATTTATCATCATCATTAGCTCTATTCTTTCCCACTGCTGGGACTCTAGCCTTCACTCACTGTGAAAGAATTTAGGTCCTTATCCACCATACAGGCCAAGTTTGATCGGTCCGATGGAGCAGGCGGACCGGGCTTGAATGAGCTTGTCTTGCTGTCTGTACTAAATAATTTTCTCGTGGAGCGCAGTAGAATAAATGTACTGGCTTATATTATTTTAATTTAAAGTCAGAAAAAGTGCTCGTGGAGCGTTGTCCACTATTTCGTAGACCGCAGTAGCATAACCCGTATAAATATTTATTTTAACGTTACGTAAAAAATTTGCATTATCTGGAAATGCTCTGGTGATGCATTCTATTTTAGCAATAATGCAATATGACGCAGTATTAAATATGAGTAAAAATAGCTTGTGACAACGTTTTGATAACACGGGTTATATTTTTGCAGTATTTTTATTATCAGCTACTGTTCGTATGTGCGATTTATCATGTTGTAACTTGATATCAATGTAGCAATAATTTATCTTTATCGTGATTAATAGGCGGAAACAGGCGTGTGTTCGTGTTTAAGAATAATATAGGTTACTTATTTTTTACCGACTTCACAAAAAAGGAGGAGGTACTGAAGTCGACAGTATTTTTTATGTGTGTTTCCTCATAACGTTCTACGTAAACCGATTTTGTTTTTTTTTTTGTTTTATAGATATTGCTTTCCAATTGGTTCCATTTAAATTTGATCAAGATCTGACTAGTAGTTTTTGAGTTATCCACAATAATGCGTATTCTGTGGACTACATTGACGATGTTTTCGTTTTTAACCGACTTCAAAAGTTACCTCATAACTTCTTTCTTTGATTTTGATGATTATTCTTTTATTTGAAAGCTGGTGCTTTCCATGTGGTCCCATTTAAATTTGGTCAAGATCTGATCACTAGTTTTTGAGTTATTGTCAATAATGCGTGTTTAATACGTTGAATCTGATCAAGGTTCCGAAGATAAAGCGGTGAAGTCGGTTTTTTAAGCTTTGCTTGCGTTTAATTATCATGTTAAAGAATTCCCTAGTCCGCGTTGGTTATAAAGTGTTGTAACGATTTTGCCGCGAAAGTGAAAAAAAGGCGGTGAAGGCGTTGCTGATTTTGAATTACGTTACAAAATATATATTTTATTGACACTTAACTTGACAAGATAGCGGAGCCAAAATTAAAAGAAAAAAAACAGTGTAGTAACCCTTTTTACAAAAACATATTCGACAAATAAAACAAATCACACTAAAATTATAAATGACAAAATTTGTTTATATTAAAAAAAAACCAATTGCACAGAGTAGGCTACATATGCTACCTAATGCGAACTTTTTAAAAAAATATGTACAACAAGTGGCAAAATCAACATTTTGAAAACCTGACGCGATAGTTAGAAAAGGTATTTTTTTAGTAGCAAATTAAATACTAAACTATTCATAAGATCAAGATTCAAAAGTATGAAAAAAAAACATTAATTAATGAACAGGAATACGTCACTAAGATTTTTTTACAGTACTAGGCAAACATAAACATGATGGAGGTAATAAAGTTAATAAGTTTTAGTATGGTTACAAAGTACTAGGCAACCATAAACGTGAAAAAGTTAAAATGCTTTTTTCTTTAGGTAGCATTGCAACATATTGCATGCCGGGTATTGCCTAGTATTTATATAGATAATCATGTTTTTTTTTTACCGGCAATGTATATAGTATTCGATAAACTAAAAAATATCATTGTTATAAAATCAACGTTTTATCGCCACCGCGCAGTCTACCGTAAAATTACCTATAGGAAACCGCATCTTAGAACTTCCCTTGACTCATACACGCAACTATATGACTCATACATTACTCATACAAGGCAAAACGTTAAATATTTGATAACGGCTCTCAGCATTGTGTGGAATGTAACCTTGATACAAGCGTAAAATGTGTGATAATGCCTTTGATAACCGTGTTAGATGGAGCACGTGTTTAAAATGCTACTGTTATGTTTTATTACAATGAATACGATTAATTTAATACTATAAAAAAGAAATACCGAAAATATTGTTTTACCCGACTGCCAAGGAAGGGTCATGTTTTCGTGCGTATCTTTCATGTTTTTTTATGCAGAATAGGACCACTATCTTACCCGATCAAGATGCGGCCGAGCGACGATGCGGCCGAAGATATGACATGCTTGCCTAGAAGATACTATGTATGTGTATTATTATATTTCTCAATTACCTCGTATCTTCCAAACAGCTGTATGGATTTCAACAGTTAAAGTACTTATAGTTATATTCTTCTTTGACGACCCATTTGGCACAGTGGACAGGTGCCCGCCCTCTGCGCCGTGGGTCCTGGGTTCGATTCCCGGCAGAAGTACAAATTCCTCACCAAGGGATATTTGTGCTTCTGGTTCTTGATGTAATGTATGTGACACATGCATTACACCAAGAATCATCACCGAAAACATTCATCAGGCTAGGTTTTTTTTTTAATTTTTAGTACATTGACTTGTTGTAGCGGTAGGAATCTTTCGCAGAGTCCACCTGGGGAACCTCAACATTTCCAGACATTCAACCGCCAAGCAATGTGCATATAATTTCATTTTACTAAATAAGTAAATAGAACAAGTAAATTTGATATAATATGTAATAAAACGTTATTCCTTTTAAAATAACAATACGCAAAGCTTTATTACTAGACCTAGCATAAAATAACAATACAACGAAATCATGTTCTTAGAACTCGAAAATATTACCGCATTTTCCTACAAAGACTTGATTTGCATAATAGTAAGTGAGACTTTTATGACTTTTTCTTAATAAAACATAGACCTGTCGCAAACATGAAACAAACGTAGTCTCAGAGAAGCTTAAAAAGAAATAATATATATATATAAATAATAAATATATATATATAAATAATAAAATAAACTGTCAAACGTCGTCGGAGCGTTTTGCTTCTACGTTTATCATCCGAACTGCGAAGGAGTGGAACTCATTACCCTCGAATTAGTTCCCCGAACGGTATAATCTTGGAGTCTTCACGTCAAGAGTGAGTAGTATCTTCTAGGCGAGCATGCTACATCTTCGGCTGCATCATCACTTTCTATCAGGTGAGGCATAAAAAATATGTAGATTTATTCTCAGAAACGTGCGAGTTTGGCAAATTACCTCAAAGTCTACCATTTCAACCAACTAACGGTAGATAACATGAGGAAAAAGTACATACGTAATGTAGTAGCTACGGAGATCTAGGTCATATTACATGTTCGTGACTATAATAATAATATATTTTTCTCTACGCCCGGACCATTGTTAGGCATTAGCAGAGCCGTAACCCGCTTAGCGAAGTTTTACTCTCTTTAGTGTGTTTACGTTTTGGAATCCGTATGGTGAACACGTGAATACCGTTCTTTCAAATACTATTAAGTATTACCTAGTCATGGGTCATTTATTTCTGGGTTTGATGCTGCATTCGGGGTCCACCTAAATTTGTTTTTTTTTTTTAATTTTTATTGTACCTACATTTATTATATGTTCTGCCCATTACTGCGGCATGTGAGACAATAATTACGACTAGGATATCTACTAACTCTGCTGTCAGGCTATCCAGCTTCTGAGTTACGTCTAAGATTTAGATGAGAAGCGATGTCATTATCAAAAAAAAAACATACATCTCCTCTTTTCAATGTCCAAGTAGTGATCATGAAAGGGAAACCTATTCTATTTTGCGTTAAAAACACAAATAAGGGTATCTTATTTGTTGCAATAAAAATATTACAGCCATAAAGGGTGGACAAAGGCAGTTCGATGACTCCAGATATGAGCGACTCCATTGTTAGAGACCAGACGGTTTATTGACGTGCAGGTAGTTTCACTTTCGTTAAATCGGGTTCAACAATCATGAAACTGCATTTAAATAATACTTACATCTTTTTCGAGTTTCCTTAAAATTCTAAACGTAAAAAGAGATTAAATAACTTGCTTTTTAAATAATTTTCATAATTGGCACAAAATTTACTGTTTCTGTTCCCACAGTTGGACATTACTTCTATTTTGCACTAAATATCGTTATCACGTCTTGATATTGCTCTCGAATAAGAACGCATTTCGTAAATCGCGCGCGATAATCAACAAAAGGGGACAAGTGCGTAACATTTTTTTTTTTAATTCAAGATAGACAATCTACTAAAAGTAACCACTATATCACCTGATGGTAAGTGAAAAATTGGTGATGCAGTCGACGGTGGAGCACGTTTGCCTAAAAGATACATGTTCGGTCGTGCCTTTGAAAACTGCCCGATTGTAAACTGATCGGGAAACACAGACTCGGAATTATAATATAAGGATATTATAATGCGTATAATTAACGTGAAAGCATAGCGCTTCGTGAGTATTTGTGGAATATCAACTACAATACAGTCGCAAGGTTGTCCGATGACAGAATGGGGATAGCGAAATTCGATCGATTAGATAACAATTCAACCCGAATGATTTTTGACAATACAAAACACACAAAGACTAGTATTGCAGGTGCATATTCACATAACACGCAATACCCTGAAACAGGAAAAATATATTTCTTTGAGGAAAAAAAATGTTTCTGCCGCCGGCTTGGATAAATGGACCAACTGCGTCAACAGAGTAGGTTGATTATCGGTTGTTTAAGGAATATAAAGGAAAAGTTACATGTTTTTTTATAATACTAGTAGGTATCTAATAAGATAACACAACACTTCACGCCACACTAATATAATATAGGTAAATCCGAAAGTAACTCTGTATTTTATTTATAAACTAGTTGACCCGGCGAACTTCATACCGCCAATTGTCTGGGGTCAAATATTCAGAAACATCTCCTGTTTGACAGGTTCGAACAGTTTGTATGGGAAAATAAAATACTACTTTTTACTCATTTTATTGCAATTTCTTTATATTTTCTCACCTTTTAAACCTTCCCTGAACTTCCACAAATATTTCAAGATCAATATTAGCCAAATCGGTCCAGCCATTTTCGAGTTTTAGCGAGACTAACGAACAGCAATTCATTTTTATATATAAGATAAGTTATCTATAGTTACACTATAACGCTTATCGTGATTAAACCATTGGATCGATATTAATAAAATGTGTAGGAGTATTAACTGTTGGAAAAGGACAGGATAAATTATATCTAGATTAAACCTCATCACATGAGCTATACCGTGGGGCATACTTAGTCTACTATAATCTAGTATCGTATGTGCCTAGACAGTGGAGCCGCACATTCGAGTCGTTGCACTGACCCCACCGGCACCTGCTGACCTTGCGCAAAGTCCAGCCCCCAGGCTTATTTATTAAATTTCTTAAGTTTCTCTAGGTAATCCTCCTTTTTTACTTTTTATATTGTCTATTCGGTTGACGTCAAGGTTCAGGTTTTAGAATTCTGAGTCACGGAAACTAGGAAATCGACCGAATCGAAGGTAGAGCCTGCGTATTCCAGGTCTAGTGTGTTTACCAGCTTCGATCACATCGTCACTTACCATCAGGTGAGATAGTGGTCAAACACTAGCCTGTCACAAATAAAAAAAAAAAAAAAAAGAAAAAGATTATCTAAAGAGACTTCAGATGTTTAATAAAAGCACCATATGGTTATTGTGCTTCTTCTCTGGATGTGATTGTTTGTGTGAACATCGACGTGAATGTTTGCGGCACCGAGAAATATCGTCGCATATTTACAGGGTAACAGAGAATATTGTGACGGGTTGTGAATATAACAAACGTTGTGACCAACGGGCGAAGCCGCGGGGCACGGCTAGTAACTACATAAATATCAGTTTTTATCGGCATCTCAAAAAAAAATAAAGACTCTATAAAACTTTTAAAAGATCTAATCGTGCCCTATAAATGCTTTCTCACTCCCAGCTTTTAAGTACCGATCAGTTATGAAACTGTTCGTACAATTTCGTGAACAAAGGTTTTATTCCGACCGTTATTTCCCAAGATTTTAAAATAGTTCTACAAAAGAAAGTTCGTTTGTCTGATATTGAGAAAAAGCTTTTGTGTAGCAAGTTTGCTAAGTAATGCCTTTGTAAAGGACGCCGGGCTTTAGTGGCTGTTTTGTTGTATCTAGTACTTAGCGTTCTATATACAAATATGAATGGAAAATTTGGATACAATAATAGGTCGGTGATTAATATCTACATTTGGTACCTACGCAAAGACTTTACGAATAATTCTTAAATATCACAAAATAAGAAATTAAGAAACTTGTAGTTCGAATCGCTTATATTTCAGTTTTGGCTTGACCGATTTCGATAAAATTTATATGGGACCACCTCTGAAGTATACTCTACCAAACAAAAAAAAACACCAAAATCGATTCATAATTGGCGGAAATATCGCATTACATAAATAAAAAAACATACAGTCGAATTGAGAATCTCCTTTTTTGAGGTCGGTTAAAAACGAGCGTCTTTTCAACTAACTGTTGGCATAGTCACATGTCTACTCTGGTGGCGTCTGGTTGGCACCATATTCAATTTCGATTACTATAATGTCTTTAGTGACAATTCCAAGATTAAAACAAATAAACTAATGTAAGTATCATCATGATCGGCCCATGCGTTTCGTCTGTAGAGTGCCACAAAGGAACTAACATACATAGGCCGATAAATACATTACAATCCTTTACGTCGCGCAATCAGGTAGTAAGGTAGGTATTGTGATTAGTTGAGGGCATTGCCTGCAGGTAAAGTGCCCAAAAAACCAAAGCTAGCGAAAAGAAACACCAACCCTTTGAATCTGTGCTTATTCTGTGTTAGGTAGCTATATAGGCCTTTATTCTTATATTCTTCATAGTACACAAATTGATAAACAATTTTACAATAAGGCCATAACAAAAGATGTACAAAGGCGAGCTTAACCCTTCACAGTTTTCTTCTAGCAAACCCTTTAAGTAGGATATTATTTATAGAAGCGAGTAGGTTGTTGTGTACATAGAAATATGATAACAATACAAGATACTACCTACTTAATAATATGTTAAAAAAACATTCAATTTTTTTATAATAATAGACACCATTTAAAGTATATAAACAATATAATAAAGTAAGAATAAATACCAATATCAATAAACATCACCATGTATATATAAATATATACATATTTACATTTATTTATATACCTTTAAACTTGACTTAAATAGTGATTTTTCACTCTTCTTTTAAATATTTCGAGAGAAGAACTGTCTCGTATATCATGTGGTAGGGAATTCCAAAGATTGACTGCCTTTATAGTGAATGAGTTACTATACCGACTAGAATTGTGAGGAGTTATCTTAAGGAGCAGAGACTTCGCTGTTCTACACTGTATGTCGCGTGGCACAAGGTAGCCAAAACGCTCCCGAAGATAAGGAGGACACTGTGGATTGGAGAGTCAAGAATAAAGGAATGACAGCACGTGCCCACTTTAATACTATCTTAGTTTGAAGCATCAAACAAAACATACAAAGAACTTGAAGTATTGCGTTAACGCTATCACAGAAACTCAATTCAACCTTGTCGTGTAACCTACTTGCGGAGAAGGTGCTAACTAACACGTAGGGCCTCACGACCAGCGCGTGCGCCGCTAAACACTTTCCAAACATACGAAACAAACAAACATAAACACCCAAAAGGTCACACAGGTTACGGTTGTCTGTATTTTGGTCGAGGAAAATGTAGTCGGTCCGAAAAAGGTATTAATCTAGCAAGGTTATAACTTATAATTGGTTGTTTTGATGTAGGTACACCCTTATACGTTCTCACCGCTGGGACAGGGTTCTTTTCCCGGTGGTATTTTTTACTCTCTGATAGGCTAGAGTTTGGCCACTATTTCGCCTGATGGTGAGTAATGATGTGGTCGAGGGAGACGAGCCACACTATATGGTAGATATTTCACTAATTCGGACTTAGTGATAAGGCCGCCTGTTGTAACACTACGTATAAGCTTGTTTGTTACGTTTGTTTTATCTTATCTTATGAAGTGGATCAACAAAGTATTATCTATCTTTTACTGGTACCGCAAAGGAATGGAACTCCTTTCTTGAATCTGTGATCTCTGATAATTAGGTGGGTCAGACTGGGAGTCTTCATTTTTTATTTTTTTACACTCTTAGCCCACTACTTAGTTTGATGACTTGTGTCGTGAGTGCCGGGAAACATTCATATCACACACACAATCACGACCAGAACAAGAAACACTCATTTTTCTTGGGGAGAAAACCTGTGTTTCCGGTGAGAATCGAACCCGATGCTTAAAGGGCCCAAGTAAGAATTCGCGAGTAAAGAAGAATCTTCTAGGCAGACGTGCTCTATCGTCGACCGCCGTCAATTAACATCAAATGACAATGGACAAACGTTTGTATATTGAAAAAAAGCATTGTTGGTTAGTGATATTGTTGCCGGAGATGGTAAGCATGCTAGGCCTAAAATGATACCGGTTTTCAAATATAACTGCCGCAGACTATTTGGTGTTTGGAGATCCAAGTTTGGTCCATCCAAGAGACTCATTGGTAGCGAGCAGTAAACTAATTCAAAGCTTCAGAACTTGGGTCATCGCCGCATGGTATCTATCGGTTTTTATCGGATACATTTTGGAGAGTGTGCAAAGGAACTGCACGATCTATTTCCATTAATATTTTGTGTGCCGGAAACATTCACATCACATACACAATCACAACCAGAACCAGAAACACAAATTTTCCTTGGGGAGAAAACCTGTGTTCCCGCCAGGAATCGAACCCGATACTCCTGCTTAGAAAGCGAACGCCACCCAGCTAATCTGAAGAGCAGTTCAAACATAAAGCATAAATTCAGTGTGTATATTTTTTATTGTATTCCATAGGTAGAGAAAACAACTCTTTACATCATCGCACCAAACGAAGTATTCAAATCTCTATTATGTCTAGATTTAATGCAAAATTTGAAGGCAGTTCACGCCTTCTGTTCATAATGTATACTGCCTTTAAACAGAACTCTGCCTATATACAGCTATTTTGTAAATAATTTTCTGTTTCATAAGATTTCGAAGCTTCAAAGCCTAGAACATTGTCGCAGGGTCGCAAGTGTATCGGTATTTTATAGGATACATTTCGGAGAATGTGCCATGGAATCGCATGATCTAATTCCCCCACGGCCGTCAGTACAGCCACGCGACATCGGTTTATGGTTGATATTCCAAGGGTGCGTACGAAGCGTTTTGCTTCCACATGTATTATACGTACTGCTGAGGAATGGAATTCTTTGCCCGAGTCTGTGTTTCCCGATAAGTAAAATCTGGGAGTCTTTAAATGTCGAGTGAACAGGTATCTTCTAGGCAAGCATGCTACATCTTTGACCACATCGTCACTTTCCATGAACCCACGATGAAAAAAAGGGGTGTCAAAGGTTCTGTATCCGTAGCATTGGAGCTCCCAAACGCCTGGACCAGGTTTGTTTTTTTTTTATCCTCAATAGGTAAGTTAAAACTTTTTTACCACTGTCTACTATTAACTTAAACTTCCGTCATTATCATTTATTTTACCCCAACAAGGGATCCGCTTATCCGTTACCCGATCCCTTATTACATCCCTGTTGCAAACGGTTTTTATTCGAAAACGACAAAAAATAAGGAAATAAGGTTCATTTTTGCTTACTTTAAACAGACACACGCAGCCGCTTGGGAGTCCCAAGACATATTATCTTTTAGTCTAGGTACCTATGGGCTAATTACCTATATTTCCTAAAACTAAACTAAAATTATATACATCTATACAGCACAAGTTACCTAAAAGGTATCGAACTTATAGGTAGGTCAAGTGCTCAAGGTGTATCCTACTAATCCTACTAATATTATAAATTAGAAAGTTTGTGTGTAAGTGTGCAAGAATGTTTGTTCCCTCTTCACGCTTTAACGGCTCAACGGATTTGGATGATATAAGGAATATACATAGATTATACCTAGGATTAACACATAGGCTACTTTTTAACTTGATAATAGAGGGCCGAAGCCGAAGCCGCGGGGCACGACTAGTTAATTATAACTCAACTTATTATTATTTATTTATATTTACAACAAACCATCACGAATAGAGCAGATAAGTACCCCCTTTACTCACATAAGGGTACAACCAGACAAACAATAAGTATGTCGAGCAAACCATTTCAACAAAAACCTAATGATTCAACATCGGAAGGAAATAAAGGGTTCGATACTTCAATGGACCGGAAGGACGATTCCGGGCCGGAACTACACCGGTAGCCCTTTTCCGGTTTTTAGTTCACTAACAATGAGACACTTGGAGTTTTGGCGCGAAAGTGAAAAAAAAGTCTCGTTGTCGATTTTATAGAATCTTTTTTTTAAATCTTTTTATGTCCAATAGGCATGCATTTGACCACAATCTCACCTGATGGAAAGCGATGATGCGGCCGAAGATGTAGCATGCTTGCCTAGAAGGCATCTATTCACTCTTGACTTGAAGACTCCCAGATTATACTGTTCGTGGAACAAAGATGAGAGCAATGAGTGCCACTCCTTCGCAGTACGGATGTTAAACGTAGAAGCGAAACGCTTCGAGCGAACTGGAGGTATGTCAATCATATATGGATGACGTTTGACAATGAATTTTTTACATAAACTGTGTACAAAATATAGTATATAAATAGTATATAGACGTTAATAAATTCAATGAACGTAGAATCGGTAGGTAGCTTCTTAATACCTTGCTTGATAAAAGTGTGAGAATCCTCATGTCATCGACCGATAAGAGCTGCCAACATTGCCAATCCTCTAAGCAATTTTGATACGATAAGCTGTTCCAATTAATTTTTATTACTTTTCCTAGGGAAAGAAATGAAAAATTAATTGGAACAGCACTATAATATAAATCTAACTACTATATAAATCTACTATGTTTAACATAGCAATCGACACATATATACTTATTACTAGCCGTGCCACGCGCCTTTGCTCGCGTTGATTAAGTTTAAAAGTAGCCAATGTGTTAATCCTAGTTATAAGCTATGTAGATTCCAAATTTCATCCAAATCCGTTCAGCCATTACAGTGTGAAGAGGGAACAAACATACTTACACAGAAACTTTCGGATTTATAATATTAGTATGATGTTAAAATGTTTTAAAGGGCTTTATTGAGTAGTTCGTTCTGTTGGTAATTGATATATAAACCTATTTATCGGCAAGAGTTTTTATCACCGGCCGCCTGCCTGACGGCAATCCTCTTTGTTTTTTATTATTTACCAGAGATTAATAGATAATAACTGAAGTCAACCAGATGCTATTTCTCAGTACTTACTATATTATTATGATTCTAAGGACATAAGTACTTTTTTTTTAAATATTGATAAACTCATGCATTAAAATATTATATACGTGTATGTAAATTAATATGGTACTCTGTTCGAGGACTACAATATCAATACGTTAAAAACAATATTAAAGTCCACACATAACCATTACAATAACCGTATTGTTCAAGAAATGCCATCCACGCGGGCACAAAAACACTTTTTTCGGTTTAAGGTCTTTGCACACTGCACTGGACCAAATACTATCACTATCATACAAACAAAGAGCCGTCTCTTTTAAAAATAAAAAAATGTTTGGCTGTAGTATAGCAAACCTTATCCTCTGCCTTAAATATAACCTAGCATTTTAGCCATGTGCCGAATCAATCAGTCTCTTAGACAAGTTAGAATAAGTTAAAACAAATTACAAAGAAACATCCGTAATGACTGATGTATGAAGAAATGAAGTAAAGAATATTTTTTTTGTTCCAATAGTGAATTGAAAATTGTATGTGCTCAGTTATTTGAGAATTCTCATTGATCAACAAAAATATGGGTTAAAAACTGAAATAATTAGGTACTTTAAATTTATCTAAGTAATAGGATAATTAAATTAAACAGGGTGTATCATAAAGGCATTCCATAGAAGTTAAACTTTTGTATCTCAAAGAAACATTTTAATTATTCGTCACAGTGCTGACCTCAACCGCTTTTCGTCACACTAAAAGGTTGCGGATTAGAATTTCAAAGCCCTTCCATAAGAAGTTTCACTTCAAAAGGTAATATTGTGTTTGGTCTAAGACGCGGTATAATGTGCGAAGACCCCAACGTAAAATGTGGTAATTCTGCTCACGTGCGACGAAGCAGTCTGTAACTACGAGGACAATGGGACTCATAATGACATTTTGGGCAGAAGTTGTGAACATAAAAAAGGAAAAAATGATTAGAGCTCATAGCTCATCTTCTTATGTTTGTCCTCAGTCTTACTCTTGCACTTCTTGTTTATAGTAAGTACAATCGCGGCTGCCTAAAAAAACTGGTCAAGTGCGAGCTTAGTTTACACACCAAAGGTTCCATATTATCTTGTATATATAGATAGTTAATCCTTACATGAGTCTGTGTTTCCTGATTAATACAATATGGGATTCTTTAAGTCACGAGTGAATAGGCATCATCTAGGCAAATGTGCTCCATCGTCGACTGCATCGTCGCTTACCATCAGGTAGATAGTGGTCAAACGTTTGCCTATCTTGAATTTACAAGCTTTGTAATTTATAATAACATGTTTGCATAAGCATATACCTCGAAACGGGCAGACTGTTGAAACTATTTACTACATTATGATCTTTGTACACAGTTTATACAATAAAAATATTCTATTCTATCCTATTAAAAAAAAATGTATCTCCATTAAGAAAATCTAGTTCCAAAAAATGTTGCCTGACTTTTCCACATTTTGTGGGAGAAAAAAATTAAAGAATAAAATATCCCCCATTTTTTTCTATGACTAGAAATAATAAACAAAACGAACAGACCTGTGATTTTATATACTAAGTAGGTACTAGCTCCGGCTTCAAACGGGTGTAATTTCTTACATGATTTATGGGTTTCAATTATTGATCTAAACCATTCTTGAATCAATCTGAACACACACATTTTTTATCAAAATCGGTCCAACCATTTAGGAAGAGTTCAGTCACATACACGTACAGAAGAATTAAATATCACACTAATATCATTATTCCAATGGTTTGTGTGAAAATGTGTAGGTGTGTAATTGTGTAAGCACGTTTGTTTCTTCACTCTGTATCGGCTGAACGTACTTGGATGAAATTTGGAATGTATTGCTTATATCTAGAACTAGCTGCGCCCCACGGTTTCACCCGCGTAAGTTCCGGACCCGCGGGAAATCCGAGATAAAAAGAAGCCTATGTTCTTTCCCAAGCTCTGGAATATCTGTGTACCAAATTTCATTAAAATCGGTTCAGTAGTTTCGGCGTGAAAGCGTAACAGACAGACAGAGTTACTTTCGCATTTATAATATTAGTAAGGACTAGTAAGGAAGTAAGGAAGAAAGGAAGTAAGGATTAACAAATAGGATTTTTAACTTGATTAACGAAAGCGAAGCAGCTTAAATATAATTAAAGTAGAGACCGAGCTAGGTTTATGACTAAGTAATTGTTCCATTTTAGTTTATTGACCTTAAACGGACTTATTAGTGAGTGAATCACAATCACTAAAGCGATAATTATATAAATGTCTATTAATTAAATAGTTTCCTTTTACGATCATAATGAGGTCATTATAGGATACATATAAATTTAGGTTAGTTACTCGCTACCATCGATCTTAGTACTAAAATATATAATTATAAACGCTAAAATAAGCTTTAACACTCACAGCCCCACACTAAGTTCGATGACTTGTGTCGTGGGTAGGAAACATTCACATCACATACACAATCACAACCAGAACCAGGAACACAAATTTTCCTTGAGGTGAAAACTTGTGTTTCCGTTGGGAATCGAACCCGATGACGCTTAAAAGGCGAACACACGACTACACCAACGAGCAGTTCAATAGATAAGCTTTTCATTGAACACCTTAATTGTGACGAAACAGAACAAAAAATATTAATCTACAAAATAAGCGTAAAAATTGGCGGTCTATTGCTATTGCTAAAAGCGATCTCTCACAGACAACCTTAAAATATACAAATACAACGTACGGAACATGAGGGTGAAGCTGAAAAAACGAATACCACTCCACTAATAACCTATTCCTTATTATTTAATTCAAAAGATTTTGCTTAAGACACGTTATATTATGGCCTATTTTTGTATATAGCTTGACAATTTACGGGTGGTAAGCAACACTATTAATTTTACTAATAGATGAATGTATTATTTGAGAAATGGAATCCGCTTTGTTGGTTTCAATTACATCTCCCTTTTGATGTATATGTTTTTCATAGTAAATCTATGCTCGCTACTGGAATAACCATTTAGGTCAAGATCACTTAAGTCGTGGCTACAGGATTGATGACATAAATACGTCAAAATAATTATTTCTCATGAAAATTATTGGTGACTAGGTGGTGACCCTTTTGCTTGCATCTAGTTAAAGACTAAGTAACGTCACAGTTTTTGAGAATCCTCGGAACCTAAGCCATCTCAAGGATGATTGCAACCAGAATGACTAATTTTTAACCGACTTTAAAAAAGGAGGAGGTTCTATGTTCGATTGTATGTATTTTTTTTTACATATATTCATCGATATCTCCCCCATTTTCTGGACCGATTCTCAAAATTATTTTTTTGTTCCAAAACCAAAATATTATTTTTTAAACTTAGCTTAGGTACCTTTAAATTATCTAACTTCGGTACTATTGTAATATTTGTCCATCAAATGTGGACGTTTTTTTCTACTACATAATATACAACGCTTCACTTTCTTCCGTTTATTCTATATACAACACGAATAGTAACTCAATTATAGATTAAATAAAAAAAAATCATAAGAAATGCTTAGTTTTCTAACAAAAAATCATATATTTAAAAAAACCTCTTGAAGTTCATCATGTGTTTAATACCTCATAAAAAAAAAAACGAATTAATCTCAATGTCAAATATCGTCCTTCCAAATAAGTCCTTCATTATATAACTCTTGAGCTTAAAATTAAATGCACATTCGTTTAAAACGAAAACAAATGACAATTTGGTCTTCAACTTCAACAATAGAAAACAAACTTAAATACATTGAATTAACACACAATTTTGTGTGCATTCAAATCTGTAACAGGACTCCTGCGCAAGCAAATTTTTATCGTACATAAAGATGAAAGAGTTCATATTTCCTTGTTTAATTTTGTAAGACAAACAATGGTCATACAATTTCACGTCTCAGAAAAGGGGTCTCGGATGTTGCACCCGATTTTGTATGGATAAAATTGTGTATAGGATTTTTTAATCCATTCTCGTTTGTTATCTTTAACAATGGGGATAACAATCTTTGAAGAAATTGAATGTGGAGCTCATTTAGAGGGAAAAAACATTTAAAAGGGACGGTTCCTATATTACTTTTTGTTACTGATTTAACCCAGATAAGCCTGAAAGTATTTTTTCTCGAAATCATTGTAAAGTTTATATTTATTTTGTTACACAGACCTTATAAGACATGTAAAAAATAATTAAAAAAATATCGGATGTAAGTCTTGCAGGGAAATGACCGTCCTATATATGGGACAGTAGGGCAATAGGTGGTATGTTACGTTACATAATACACCATTGTCAAAATACATTGTAATGGTGCATAATCAACCTTTTTATTCACATAATGTGTACAGTACAATTAAGTTTCGATATTCCAGATTACCACAGTCAATTTTGATACCTAGGAATGATACATTTCAAAACACTTCACACATACTCCGACATCACATTTTCTGCAGCGAGTCAAACACTTTTTATGACATTGACGACAGCGTGTCTGTTTTGATTGGGGAATAACCAAATGATTGATTTGGTCTTTTCGACTATCAGCGTGTTCATGTTGGGAAGGTCGGCTGGGTCCTCTTTTCCCCATTTTTCTATTGGATTCAATCAAGGCTACTGCTACCCTCCTTCGAAAACTTCTTCTAGGGGAGAAAACTCCAAAAACTTTTTATTTAGTGATCTTGCAAATCCAGGTTATCATTGACATGAAGATGGCGAAATATAAAATCGAATCTATCCCTTGTCATAGCTGAGCTCACCAACTCGTTCTTCGTATCAGGAGAGTTTTCCCAAAACATTCTTCTTCGTGGAAGCCATGAATAACCGCTGACCAATAAAATTCCAATGAAACATTTCATATCTTCAGTTGTTATATCTCCTATCACATTTTTTTTGTTGGCATACTAATTACTTTCCGATACCAACAAAGAAATAACATCTTCATCTATGAAGTTTTCAAACCACTCGATTGGACGTTTATCTTGGAAAGCTCCTTGGACCTCAGGCCATTCTAGTGGAGATGTTTCTAAGTCTTGTTTTCTCCAAATGTAGGTTCGCTTGCGCGTAGCTCGACCTGCAGAAGGTTCTTCCTTGGCATCACTAATAGACTGCTCACCTTGAACAGAGACTTCTGCAGGCTGAAGTAGTATGTTTCTTGGCAAGTTGTTCAGCGTCACATTATCCTCGTCCCCCGTATCTTCATCGGTAGGACAGTCTGGATCAATATTAAAAGGTGGTAAAATACATATAACTCTTTCTCTGTGGTCGTCATCATCAGATAAGTTTTCCAATGCATCAAATATTTCATGCGCAGCTAACGGTCTGTAATGAAAAAGTTACTGGTATGATCCTACTGTCCTGTATGTAGTCCACCATTATATGTAACAAATTATTTCCACTTTAGAAATAATAATTCATTCAAATATTTATAAGCAATGACGAATAGGTTAACAACAACACATAAACACAGTAAAACTTTATGTAACCATATATAACTATTTTTTGTACATACCTGTAATCAGACATATCCGTAAATCACTTTTATTGCACACTTTACACTAAAATATTTTGTTAAATTGTTAATATACCTTCACATATATTTTTGCTACAGTGGCACCAATCACCTTACTACAAAATCACAATAAATGACATCTGTAACTTATGTAGGTAGACGAGTATATTTTTTTATTCTTAGTGACCTATATATGGGACGGTAGGCTTATCTGGGATATAATAATAAATGTATTTAAAAAAAATTATTGCTAGAGTCTGGCCATTAAATAATATTTTTTTTTTTTTTTCTTTTGCACAATACATATGTACACGGAGGACTTAATGCTAATACAGCATTTTCTGCCAGTCAACCGAAAAGGTGCAGAAAAATTCGTGGTAGTGCAGTATAAGGGCTAATATCTATTATTTATGATTTAAAATATACCAACTTATATACACATAACATACAACAAATATAATTCAATTTATCATACATAAATAAAATTATAATAATATTTTCAAAGCGGTACATAAAATAACACATATGGAAGTTGTTATTTTATTTTAAAAAATGTGAACTGATTACTAAAGCCAATTTTAACGTAGGCGTAGGTAGTTGGTTGTGCGGCTGTTTTCTAAGCAGCTGGTATTGGGTTCTTTCCCAGTGGGAACATAAGTTTTTTCCCCAAGAGACACAATAAAATGTGATCTAGTTTTGAGTGTGATTGTGTGTATGCGATATTGTTTGTGGTGTGTGTTTCTGGCACTCACAAAACGAGTCTGTAAATTTATTTTAAAAGAAAATTTAAAATAAAATCGTTATTTGAAATTAAATATAAACGAACTTAATTTAATAGATAATTGAAGTTAAAGACGTCATTTGAAACTAAATTATTTAAATGCAAGCTAAGCTTGAAAAAACTGACTTCACTGCTTTATCTTCGGAATCCTTGATCAGCTGAATTTACATGATTTAAATACGCATTATTGAAGATAGCTTAAAAAATGACTGGTTAGATCTTGATCAAGTTTAAATGGGACTACATGGAAAGCATCAGATTTCAAATTAAAAAAGAATCATCAAAATTGGATAACCTATAAAAAAGATTAGAGCCGAGGCACATAAAAAAATTCAGTCGAATTGAGAACCTCCTCTTTTATTTGAAGTCGGTTAAAAAATAAAAACCGATAAATTAAAAAAAATACATAATTATTTTTAAAACATACCCATCTGCCCGTCAACAGGCGCGTACTCCGGAATGTTTAAGGCTTGTACCACAAACTAATGTCACAAGAAATCACCGGACATTCTCCGCACTTAGCTGTCACTGTCACTTTTCACATGAACACATAGCCTTAACGACTTTAGTTACCTTTAAAAGAAAAATAATAGTTTTAATAAAATAAACAGAAAAACTTCAGAGTAAACTAAACAGCATTTTTTAGCAGAGCAGAGTGGTTTGGTTAACAAACTAATAAAACTAATAGACCTTACTATTTTTTTCAAATGGCACTCACAATCTTAACCCTAACATTATAAATACGAAAGTTTGCGTGTAAATATGTTTCTTGATTTCTTCAAGCCTTAAAGTCTGAAAAAATATGTTTAAAATTTAGAATATGCATAGCTTATAAATTAGGATCAACACAAAGACTACTTTTACATTTAAGTTGGCGGTGACATAAATGTAGATTAAAACTAGCCGTGCCCCTCGGCTTCGCCCGCTATTATCAAGTAAAAAAGTAGCCTATGTGTTAATCCTAGGTATAATCTATGTACATTCCAAATTTCATCCAAATCCGTTCAGCCGTTAAAGCGTGAAGAGGCAACAAACATACTTACACACAAACTTTCGGATTTATAACATTAGTAGGATAGAGTATTAGTAGAATGGCTGGATCAAGTATCAAGGCATTATACAAACCCACTATAAACCAAAATAACCCACTATAACACCAATCATATACGAGTATATTTTGAATTTCGTTGAGACTTATTGCTATTAAAAAAAATCTAAATGTACATTGTATATATCCCGTTTCGAATAAAATCAGCCTAAAGTACAACATCGTCCACATTCCCAAAAATATAAGAATAAGAAGACCAAAAGGAGTTAGGTCGTGCGGCCCCGTTATCCTTTAATTGGGGGACCTCTAACGGGACCCGGCCACGACTTGCCCTCGCGGGTGCCCGATTCGCCATGCCTGGATGTCTGTACACGTAAGCTTTATAATAAGTGAAAATATTTATATATTTTCCTTCAATTTTGCTTCGCAATCTTGTGCATTTATCCAGTGTCAAGTAATATTATATTTCAAATGTATTTCATATTAAAAGTCCTAGTCACAGTCAAAGTCGAATAAAAGAGTTAAAGTCCAGTCATAGTCAAGTCATGCCCTAGTAAAGTGGTAGAAACTTTACTAGAACTTCTGTTGGAGTTTTGGAGCGAAGCCGAAAATCACGTTTTTCAACTTTGTATGATTTGCCTACACTTATGCACGTTTACTAAGTATGAACGGTTAATAATTAACACTCGAAAAATCGCAGGTTTTGGCAAATTCTACAAAATAAACAACGCCATTTTTTTACTTTTGCCGTAAAACTCCACGTAAGTACTTAGCTCTATAACAATTTAAAATGTTCATTTTTCTGACGCAAAAGGAGGTTGTTATAGCCACAGAGAATATAATATGATCTGTGGTTATAAGTAAAACGGGTGTAACTGTATGTCTGCCTGTGGCATCGTAGCTTTCAAACGGCTGAACCTATTTTGTTTTAGTTTTTTTTTTGTTTTAAATGTGACTTGATCGATAATGTGTTTAGCTGTTTCGTGAAAAGCCAGCTCAGTAGCGGTAAAGTTATATATAATACTAGCCGTGCCCCGCGCCTTCGTCCGCTATTACCAAGTTAAAAAGTAGCCTATGTGTTAATCCTTGGTATAATCTATGTACCAAATTTCATTCAAATCCGTTCAGCCATTAAAGCGTGAACAAACATACTTACACACACACTTTCGGATTTATAATATTAGTATGATGTAACTCACATGAGACGTAATAGATTAGATAAATAGATAACACTTTATTGAACACCAAATTACGATAAAAACATAAGAAAAAGAACTTAAACCATGTATACAAAGGGTGGTCTTATCGCTCAGAGTGATCTCTCCAAGACAACCCAACCAGAGTATTATTGATTGAACTATTTCGTCCCTATAAATAATTTAAAACTATTTAAAAAAACTTCGTTTCTCTTAAAGATCTCATCAGCACAGAATATTTTCACAAGAGTTATCACTTTCGGAAGACATCTTAACTTCCAAATATAGCCGAAAACGACACCTTGACATCCTGATGATTGCACTAAGCGTAAGAAGCTTATTCCTTCACCATTTGTAGACAAAAATACCAACTTAACAAGACCCCTTATTACCTTAGGTAATCTTAAGCAGAAAGGTCTTACTTAAATGGATTGAATGTGGAACTGCCAGTTTATTAAGACCTCATAAGCGAACAACTGGTTATATAGAATTCCTTTTACTGAAAAGGTCTTTGTTATTTGGTTTGAAGGTAGAGGCTGGATTTAGAAAACCAATTTGTCTATCTGTCAACAGGATAAGGGAAATTTAGTGCCCTTCGTGCTTCAACGCAAGATTGGGAGTCGGTTTTGGCTATATTTGGACATAATTACTGGTGAAAAATAAGCTTGTTTTGGTAGAATTGAGCCATTGGCGGTGAAGTTAATTATGTATGAGAATGTATCTTTCTTGGTACCTACTATGCTACCTATACTTAAGAGATCATTGGAGTACCCATAGTATTGTTTTATATTCACAAAATACTTTGCTTTTTTTCATACGCTGCTATCTACGGGGCAATTGCCTATATTTCCTAGAACTATGTACATCTATACAGTAAAGACCTAAGTAACCTACAAGGCATCGAGCTTATAGGTAACTCAAGTGGCTACCAGTAGGTAAAACATTAAAAAAAAACAAATTAGCTTAAATAATAGAGAAATATATTTAAACTGTTCATAAAATGCTTGTTTCATGCACTGCCATACTATTTTAATGAAACTTAACAGTGAGTTAATAATGAATACGCGTACTTATGCCGAAAAAAGGTAAAACAAATCCGCGTTGACTGGCAATACTCAATCTCTTTGCATAGTATTATAAATATTTAAATACTAGCCGTGCCCCGTGGCTTCGCCCGCGTTTGTTAATGTTAAAAGTAGCCTATGTGTTATTCCGGAACCCAAACTATGTACATTCTGAATTTCCATCAAAATCGGTTCATTCGTTACGGAGATACATGGTAACAAAGATTCATACACACACAAACATTCACATTAAAATTTATAATATAAGTAGGAAAGATAGGAAGTAGGATTCGTTTTACCAACCTAACAATCGTTATAAACTTTGTATTTCTTATTTTGATTACACAATAGAGCAAATGACCCGTGTACGTAACCTAAATACCAATTTAATTTTGATGGAATTCAATACATACATGTAAACATTGGCACGTGCAAACGAAAACGCAAATAAAATCAAAGTACAACAAACATGTGTGTAATTGTAATAATACATGGTTCAATGTGGAACTCTTCAATTACACCCACACCACTAAAGATGATTAAACCAGCTTTGCACGCCACTTATTTATAATATAATATATTTGAAAATTGTAGCAGAATCGAACGTTCCTTGCCAGACGTTATTTCTTTTTTTAGTTTTGGCTCAGCAAACTATTGCAACTAGCCACTATTAACTAATACATTTCTTAAGGTTTTTTTTAATTTTGGCTTCGCAATCTTGTGCATTTAGCCAGTGTCAAGTAATAATATATTATATTTCAAATGTATTTCGTATTAATAGGCCTAGTCATAAGTCACAGTCAAAGTCAAGTAAAAGAGTCAAGCTCCAGTCATTCATAGTGAAGTCATGCCCTAGTGAAGTGGTAGAAATTTTACTAGAACTTCTAATGGAGTTTTGGAGCGAAGGCAAAAGTCACGTTTTTCTACTTTGTATCATTAGCCTACACTTATGCACGTTTACTAAGTATAAACGGTTAATAATCCAACATTATTACACACTCGAAAAATCACAGGCTATGGAAAATTATACAAAATCAACAACACCATTTTTTCACTTACGCGACAAAACTCCCATTTAGTTAGGTATTTCATAAAACCGGTTCTATAGTCACCAGTCACAGACAAATTCAAGTAAATAGTCATGTTCCAGTCATAGTCAAGTCATGCCCTAGTAAAGTGGTAGAAACTTTACTAGAACTTCTATTGAAGTTTTGGAGCTAAATCGAAAATCACGTTTTTCAACTTTGTATGATTTGACTACACTCATTACTCAACTGTTAACTCGAAGAATCATAAGTTTTGAAAAATATTACAAAATGAACAACTTCATGTTTTACTTTCGCGGTAAAACTCCCCCCTTGCCAGATGTTATGTATATAAAAAAGTTTTCATTTTAAATTCTTGTAGTATTCATCCGACCTTGAACGTGACAAAACATCAGAATTCGAAATATAAAAATAATTTGAATTTAGAGCGCGAGTTCCCGCGGCGCTCTCAACGGCCTGTTTAAAATTAGAACGTACTATTCTGGAACAGTGAACTCCCGGCCGATGGCTTCTTATTGTTTTTGTATTGGGATCTTCAAAGAAGTTTTATTGGATAGTGATTAACCGCCAAAAATGAACCACCATTTTTGGTGGTAAATTATTTGAGTCCTTTCTTAGTGCATGAATCAACACGTAGCGAGTATCGTGTTTAACAAAGAACCATTTAGGACTCCCGATGAGTTACAAAGTTTTTTTATCGACTATTGTCCCGATGGGCTTTTGTTTTACGATTTTAACAATAGACAAATGATGGGTCAATTTTGTCTTATTATGCGACCAAGCTTACCACATCCCGGAAACTTGGACAATTTAAGAGTGAGCTCGTTTTGTCGACTTTATTGCAGTAACAACATTGAAATATTAATGTAATATGAATAACTATTTATTAATTCTGTCTGATTTTTGTTTTTCAGTAATTTGGTGAACATTTTTCTAAACAGCTCCTTAGAAAAATTGGGCTATATTTATAGTTATTTAGGGTAATTACAATACTTGTGATATTTTAATAAATGGTCACTTTTTTTTTTATTTAGTTTCGTACACCTTTTTCCTTTGTTAATTAAACAGCAGGTATTGCTTATTTCCCGCCACTACACCAACATATTAATAAAGGATGCACTAACAAAGAGGAAGTGTAAAAGAGACCGGCAAAGCATAATGGAAGCATAAAGACTGTTAGTGACATAATCTAAGAAGTAAGAAGCCATTAGTGTAATAATTAGCGAATTTAGAAGACGCGAGACGGCTCAGTCCACAGACTATAATATAAGTAGTCCTATTTTGTAGCTCAGACAAGAGTCGTACACTATAAAACAGTAACGCAGGTTCATCTATACATATAATAAAATTGTAAACTACAGCATGGAATTGAATGCATTTTTTACTAGTGTATTGCTGGTAGTCGAACTTAAAATATAGGCTCCATTTTACCGGAATAAAATATCTTATTCCCGCTTTTTAAAATTTTGTTTTTTAACAATGCCCGGATAACCTGTTCTGGTAGTAACTGCTACCCGGATCTCCGAAACTACTGAACAGATTTTTGCTATAGATTAAACTTTGCCTGAAGCGATAAATAAACTTTATTTCATTACAATCGATATTGGACATAAAAATCATCGTCATTTATAGATCACTAGCCGTGCCCCGCGGCTATGACCACTATTATCAAGTTAAAAAGTAGCCTATGTGTTAATCCTAGGTATCCTAATATATGTACATTCCAAATTTCATCCAAATCCGTTCAGCCGTTTAAGCGTGACAACAACAAACACACTTACAAGCTTTCGGATTTATGATATTACTATCCGTGCCCCGTGGCTTCGCCCGCGTTAATAAAGTTAAAAGTAGCCTATGTGTTATTCCGGTACCAAAACTATCTTCATTCTAAATTTCATCATAATCGGTTTATTCGTTACGGAAATACGTGGTAACAAACATTCACATTTATAATATTAGTATGATTAATAGGATAAAAGCTTAGCTACTGACATACTGTCTCTATTTCGTCTCTCAAAATATGAGAGGTGTCGCATACCCCGTCATATTGCATGACACCATCCAAACATACGACCGTGTTTATGTAAGAGATACTTAGTAAAAACACACGTCCTGTCATCCTGATATCTACCAAATGCGGGCGACGGAGATCGCATCCTGTAGATTAGCTGAGATAACAGTGCAAATAACAATACTTACCAAAGCTCTATAGCTTTGGTAAGTATTAGCAAAATAAATATTGAATGATTGTTTTATTACAATTAAAATACATATACACTACAAATAAGAAGGCTTATTGATTGAACAAAGAATCACACTAACATTATAAATCCGAAAGTTTGTGTGTATGCATTTTAATTTTCTATCCACGCTATAACGGGTAAACGGATTTGGTTGAAATTTGGAATGAAGCTTATACCCGGGATTAACATCTAGGCTTCTTTTTTTAAACGCCGTCCGTTGGAACCAAATGCGTCCAGTATGTAGCAGCTATTAATTTTAAATAAGTGGTTCTGATATCGATTTTTCATTTCGTCTTGAAAGTTAGGTTTCGAAGGCAAGAAACATTCATATCACTTTCACTCTCACAGCCCCACATTAAGTAAAGACATGTCTCGTAGGTACCGGAAACACATAAAATCACACCTAGAACCATAGTCACAAATATCTATTAACTATTCTATCTTTATCTACCCACGACCCAGTTGGCGCGTGGGTCCTGGGCTCGATTCCCGACAGGAGCACAAATTCCTTCCCAAGGGATATTTGTGCTTCTGGTTCTGGGTGTAATATGTATGTAAATGTTTGCGGCAACCACGATACAAGTCTTTGAACTTAGTGTGGGACTGTGAGTGTGAATTTGTTTGCTTGTTTTATAAGCTCCAAAAATCAAAGACTAACAAATAGCTCTTTTTTTGTTTTTTTTTGCTTGCAACACGTCCACAGATAAAATCTAACGGTAGGTTAACGTAGGAAGTTACCGGGACCACCGCTGAGTTAGCGAGATGTTTTCATACAAAATATGAGCAGGTGTAGGCTTAATGGAGCGCCTTGTCAATTTGTTGAGTGTTGCGTCCACCGGTACTTTAATAATTCGAATACTTTGAAAACATAAACATTACTTTGTCGGTTATTAGCCTAGTTTAAAACTTGATTTGGGAAATGATAAAGAGATCAATTTAAATTGTCTTTATTAAAAAGCGTTCACAAAAACCATATATCTATTTATGTAGGTACAGTACAAAAAGAATATATTGGTTGCTTGGAAGAGATTCTACGCAGTCAATATACAAAATATTGCCGTGCAAACAAGTCCTTATGCCTGTATGGACTTATGAAACTGTTATTCATTTTACTATTTGGTATCAGGTTCGATTCCCGGCGGGAACACAAGTTTTTTCTCCAAGGAAAATTTGTGTTACTGGTTTTGATTGTGATTGTATGTGTGATGTGAGTGTTTTCGGCAACATATTTTCTTCTACGGAGAAAACTTGTGTTCCGGAAATCGAAATCGGTAACTGTCAGTCGGAGTTCTTTCCAAAATTTTTCGCCGGTGTTTCAATGGCTATCTTTCAGAGTATGTGACTATTTAGTTTTTTATCTATGATAGGCAAGCGTTTAACCACTCTCACCCGATGGTAAGTGATGATGTGGTCGAGGATGGCAAACGTGCTAAAAAGGATAAAAATCTAAATAAAGATGTATGAATTCATCTTTCTTTAGATTTTTATCCTCTAGGCTAACGTGTTTATCTCAAATGTACCACTTACCAACAAGTAGGATATAGTACTGAGTCACCCACGTCCGTAGGAGGATACCCCTTAAGTCTGACTCCCTACACGTGGTCCCCGGGTGGTGCTAATCAGGTGACATTTGAGAGGTGGTAGAGCATTTTGTGAGTTGCTTGCCTGGCTTGCTACCAAAGTAGCTTACCACCATCAAGTTGAAAGTCTGCCGCCAAACCAACAAATACGGTGTTCCGGCAGTTATCCTTGAGAGCCTACGTATTCCAGGTCTAGTGTGTTTACCAGCTTCGATCACATCGTCACTTACCATCAGGTGAGATAGTGGTCAAACACTAGCCTGTCACAAATAAAAAAAAAAAAAATCAACGCTAGCCTATCAGAGATAAAAATATAATATTAACTTTCTTTTTCAAAACGGATATAAACTACGAATACATGTAGGATATAAATAGAAAAAACACACAAAAATTATTATTTTATGTGATTTACTAAAAACACATACTTATAAAAAAATACCTATCCAAACTAAAACTGACCTTTCTCACGTTATCTCTGATTTATGTAATAGCAACCAACTGCCCCGTTTTTGTAAAGGTTTTTGTGGGACATAAAAACTATCCCGTCACGTGGCTGTCCCGAATCCTTAATGTCCCGCATCCCATGTTTTGTTTACTGTAATAACTTTGACATATTTTACGATCCAGTTTATTTTTGGTTCACCTTTGCGTCTAAATTTAATAAAAAAAAACTATAACACACAGTTTTTCTCGTGTGTTTGTTATTTCAAAATTGTATGTATATAATAAAGTTTTAATGTTTGTATTTTTTGGGATTTTTGAACAAATGATAATAGGAACTAGATTCCCCGAACGGTATAATCTGGTAGTCTTCAAGTCAAGAGTGAATAGTTATCTTCTAGCCAAGCATGCCACAATTTCGGCCGCATCATCGCTTTCAATTCGGTGAGATAGTGGTCAAATATTTGCCTATCGAGCATACAAAAACGAAAGGAAATTATACGCCCCTTTATTTTTTTCATTTATGTCATTATAATTGGCATATCTGACTTCTGGTTCTGGGTGTAATGTGTGTGTGATGTGAATGTTTCCGGCACCCACGATACAAGTCATTGAACTTAGTGTGGAGCTGTGAGTGTGAATGCGTTTGTTTGTTTGTGTCACAGCTGTACATATTCTCTGAGAATTTCAAGTTATTCGCTTGTCTGGTTTAGTCGCTAATGGATGGGCGGACGGAACAAAAGTGCTGACTATTCAAGACAACTTACGAGATCAATTGCGTAGTAGATAACGTCATCCAATATTCTATTGAATTTTTTATATATGGCATTTACACAGAAATAACACATCAGCCAATGTCAGCCAATATGTAGAATATATTAATAAAATAAAAACATACAGGCATAAATTAGACACATACTTGATACAATAAGCAAGTATGTGTCTGTAATTTATGCCTGTCTTCCTTAACCACCATACATTACAGGGTCAATATCTTAAGTTTCTAAGTTTAGTCTTATGACCAACTTGTACATGTAATGCATATAAATAAATAAATTAACTTTAACTTTTAAAACAGTCGAAAAAATTTCCATTAGTCAATCCAATACAGAATTCTGAGAAGTCGTTTGTACGACCACGCGATGTAATACGATACATTAGACAGACATCATGTCATTGTCTGTATAACATCTACGTACAAGATAATGTGTAGTCGAAAAACAACATATAATTATACAAGGATAGAAATGAACTTGGCGAGCAAAAAAATGTAAATTCTATTTGTACGTCACGTTCATTACTCCTCTGTAAAACTATGGCTCCAGTCACAGATCAATTAGCCAGTCCAGCTCCAGTATCACTAAATTGGGATTGTATTCGTTGTCTCGCTCTATCAACGCACTGAGAAAAAGGACAAGGTTTCAGCTGGGTAGGAATTCGAATCCAGAGTGACCCTAGTCGGAAATAATATTCTACTAAACGTGAATCACCTATGGAAGACAACAGGTGGGGAAACCACGTCCGTGCGTCAAGTGACGCAGACTGATTATACAATTTAAATTGATCACGCATTAAGATTCGAAGCACTTATTAGTAGTCAGTTACTTGATGTCAGTAATTATTAATTTATACCATGGAACTGAAAATTGCTGTCATTATAACGATTAATAGCTCCATTTCAACCGACTTCAAAAAGAAGGTTCTCAATTCGACTGCATGTTTTTTTTGTATGTATGTTACGCGATATCTCCTCTAATTATGAATCGATTTTGATGTTTTTTTCGTTTGTTAGATTATACTTCAGTACCATATACATTTTATCGAAATCAGTCAAAACCAAAACATAAGCGGTGAAGTCGGTTTTAAGGCTTTGCTTGCGTTTAATTTTTTTTATAGCATTCGTTATGCTAGGAAGAATTATAGTAGTCAATTTGGAACGGATAATTTCATCGCTTCGCGCAGGACTTGAACAGCTCAGCTGTTAGAGCAACAAGGCATGACCTATGGGTGCGGGTTCAATCCTCAATTTGAGCGATATTTTTTTCCTTTCTAAATTTACTACTATTACCTCTTTAATAGTCGAGAATAATAGATTGCGTATTTTTTATCTCTTTTCATTAGATCCACAAATCAGCTGGATCTTCTCATATGCAGCGCATATAGCGTATACCTATGTGTATATGTTACTATCTTAGCCTACGCGGCTGTTTTACTATGTTCTCAGCAATGCCTTTGATCACTAATTAGTCGGGAGTAATGACTCAACTACTAGTAATACATTCCATCGGTAAAGAGTACTACGTCAGAGATTGACCACGTTAGTAACATATTATTGGGAAAGTCTTTAAAACGTTTACTTAACTACAGGTTTAATTCGTAACTCGTTGACGACCCAATTGGCGCAGTGGACAGGTCTCCACCCTCTGCGCCGTGGGTCTTGGGTTCGATTCCCGACAGGAGCACAAATTCCTTCCCAAGGGATACTCGTGCTTCTGGTTCTGGGTGTATTGGTGTGTTTAATGTAAATGTTTCCGGCACCCACAATACAAGTCTTTTAACTTAGTGTAGGGCTGCGAGTGTACAACACACTTACACACAAACTTTCGGATTTATAATATTAGTAGGATATTTCGCACTAGCCGGCTTAGCCCGCGTTTATCAAGTTAAAAAGAAGTCTAGGTATTAATCTCTATTATCTATTATATTATCTATTAATCTAATATTAGTATAAGCTATGTACGTACATACAAATTTTGGATTTATAATATTACTGAGATAATATACGTGGAATCATAAAAATCCCATGCATTAAACAGTGTTACTGAGAAAAATTTGGCGTCAAATTAACCGGTAATTCACAACTTCCTCTCAACGCGGTCACAAGTCACAACACATTACGTATGTGCAGACGTGCTTACATAATAAAAACCGTCATTTTTCTGACAGTGACATTGGTAGAGAGATAGTTTAAACTACTGATTGAGATGAGCTGTGACCTTGAATGTCAAGCCAATATGTTTGCCAATATTATTGTGTAACTAATTTAAGTTGTGTAAAATGTTAAATGCTAAAGAATTTTGCATTGATTTTAATTTTTAACAGACTTCACAGATAAGGTTCTTAATTCGACTGCATTTTTTTATGTGTCACCTTATAACTTCTTTCTAGGTGATCCGATTTTGATGATTATTTTTTTATTTGAAAGCTGGTGCTGGTGTTGTCCCATTTAAATTTGATCAAGATCTGAGCTGTAGTTTTTGGGTTATCCTTAATAATGCATATTTAATTAATTTAATCTGATGTAGGGTTCCAAAGATAAAGCGCTGAAGTTGGTTTTTTACCGACTTCCCAAAAAGGAGGAGATACTCAAGTCGACTGTTTTTTTTATGTGTTACCTCATAACTTTTTTCAACGTGAACCAATTTCGAAAACTTTTTTTTAGTTTAAAAGATGTTGCTTTCTAATTGGTCCCATTTAAATTTAATCAAGATCTGATCAGCAGTTCTTGAAATATCGTCAATAATGCCTATTTTGTGAACTACTTTGACGAAGTTCTCGTTAAACCGACTTCAAAATTTACCTCATACCTTCTTTCGTTGTGAGACAAATTTTTTTTTTTAAATCTGGTGCTTTTCTTGTGTTCCCATTGAAATTTGATCAAGACCTGATCTCTAGTTTTTGAGTTATAGTCAATAATGCGTGTTGAATACATTAAATCTGGTCAAGGTTCCGAAGATAAAGCGGTGAAGTTGGTTTTTTAAGCTTTGCTTGCATTTAAGTTATTAGTTGGTATACTGGTTCATTAATGGGTTTTAATGGTTTATGACTTGTTGTGACCTGTTCTTTCGGCTGCATTCATAACGTTAATTAATAAATATAAAAAATTACTCAAACTGGACTCGCCAGTTAAAATCTACTATATCTAGTATAAGCTATGTACATTCCAAATTTCATCCAAATCCATTCAGCCGTTAAAGCGTGAAGAGGGAACAAACATACTCACACACTTACACATTTACACACTTACACACAAACTTTCGGATTTATAATATTAGTATGAATTTCACTATAGCTTTTGATTATTTAATGAATTCAACAACGTTTAATTGATTTGATCTGGTATATATTATTATATTTTAATATTATACTTATTCCTTGCGCTTTAAACACATATGTGTGTGTGGTCACACCAATAGATCCGTTGAAAAAAAGTTGTTTTTTTTTTCAATGAAGAGCAATGAATAAAAAACTAAAGTAATAATGTCAACTAATTTGCTATTAAATTTCATCGCAACCTGTTGAAATTTTATGTAGTAGATATTTGTTTGACTTCGACTTTCTCTATCACTCTCACATTACTTACGTTCTCCAAGTACTAAATCTATTATTAAACACCAAGTTATATTTCAGCAGCTATCCTTGAAAACAATTTACTCTTCTAGTAGGTATATTGAGTGTTCAAAGGTAGCCCACCTTTGAACACATCAACTACCAACGGGTGCTATGGATCAAATACAATACAATACAATAACTATTTATTGACACCAAAAGATAATTAAAACTTACAGAGAAACTTAAAAAGATAGGTACAGTGGGCGGTCTTATCGCTAAGAGCGATCTCTTCCAGACAACCTTTGGATGGAAATATATATGGAAAGATTATGAAGGTCACTAGCCTTTCAATTTAAAAAATGTCAGCAGCGATTCATTAGCTTCACATTTTCACAATATCTATTCTCTAATATATCATTATAATAATACGTTATGATTAAACTACCGACCTACCGAGTTGTACCTGATCATTAATGGCACTAAGAGTGGAAAATGTACAGAATTTTAATTATTAAATTACTACTTCAGAGTAGTATTACTCATCACGATCGTATAGCTGACTTCCTGTGTTTAGAAATTACGATCAGAATGTAGTTTATGGAGGTGAAGAATTTTCTATAAACAATCTGTGGTCACTCTTATTAAAGTAATTAGTGCGAATAGTAATGAACCAGAACAGCATTAGAAAAAGTCCTACTACCATAGATACACAATTGAGCAATGTGATATATAACGCGACGGAGACCCCATCACGCGTATCATACTGCAGTTCGACGAAGACGCTGGTTTCTTTTTCCCTGTTCTGACAGCACCCGAGGCTTGTAAAAAGACGACAGGTAAAAGGCTAAATGCCAGTTTCTTGCCAGGTTCTTCTCGAGATGGCTGTAATTTTGCGAATCTGGCAATAGATTCATTAACTTTCATGAGTGCCTCTTTGGGGCCCATGTGAATAAACGATTTTGATTTTGAATGAAACTTAAGAAACTGTTAAAATACAATACAGGTTTTTTTTTAATAAAGCAAAACATTTAATCAGCATGAGGATGTTGTATTTTATTCAAAATGAAGATTGTAAGCAACGGGCTTTGGTATCGATTCCCGGTGGAAACACAATATTTCTCCTAAAGGAAAATTTGTTTTCTGTGTGACCCACGACACAAATCATCGAACTTAGTACGGGGTTGCGAGTGTGAAAGTATTTATGAATATGAATAGATGGCAAACTAATGTAGGTACATTAAAAGAGCAATTACAAAATTTTCCACTGCACGTTCCACCATTCACCGATCAAAATCACAGCAAAGCAAAACTGACCCTTGTTACTAATAGAACTGTAGAACAATACAATCAACTAGACCATCACAATATTCACAATGCATTGCCAACCTAAATAACTTAAACACATCCGTTATCCAAGCATCAAAATCCGATCTACATTTAGAGTGCAATCGTGAACACAATGAACGAACGAAACTACAAAACTGTACTGCACGCTTCCTGTTCGTTCCCAGAAACAAACGTTAGAGTTTGACTGTGAATATAGATTAGGCACGAGTACATGTACTATATATGCACGGCATATTCATTCATGAGGAAAAGACGGAATCAAGTTTTCTTAGTCACGAATTTAATGATATGATTGCTGTAAACATTATTGAGGTTAATAATACAATCAACGAGAAAAAACAGCTAAAAAGCAAATTTTATAAATGGCATTTATATTTGTAAAGCAATTAGTTAAGCAAATGACGAGAATAAATACACAAAACTAAGAAAAAACAAACGTGAAGCAAATGGAACGAAACCAGTCTCTTATCATAGAAGTATTAAATAACCAGGTAATTAAAAATATTCTGTATAACGACGTGAAGTAATACTAAGATTTAGTGTATTTGTGGAACAATTGCAAGCATCAGAGAACATGATACAAGAAGTATGAGACAACGCAATCACTATAAGACTGATAGAAGCTATAAGACTGATAAGAGCTATACATTATAAGGAAAACTCACAGCTGTAGAAAACATTTTGTTAATTGTTATTAATTTTTTATCCTTCAAACTGTCCTAAGAAAGCATTCTCAAATTAATTATGATCCAAACACAATTAACACTAAGCGTAGAACTGACAAAGTCTGCAACATAGAATACCGGCGTACGGCGACTGCAAGTCGACATTATCATTATATCAGCTCGATGCTGTACAATAGGCTTAACAAAAAACTCAATATATATTCACTTCCATCATATAAATGCAAAATAAAATGTAAAGAATGGCTACAATCCTTGTCATATCAAGACACAGAAGACCTTATAACAATTACTAAATAAACACACACGCACACACAGATACACACTTACACACACACACACACATTCACACTCACACACACACACACACACACACATATACAGTTAAAAAAAAACAGTTTTAGCTATGAAACCTAGTTAAGATTGATATTATGTATAGTTCTTTTCTAGATAGATTCGTAACTTAAATTATTAACTTTTGTCTGAAACAGTATAATTCTTTGAAATTGTGAAAATTGTATCAACATTTTTCGGAGGAGGGCGTTGGCAGCTGCGACACAGTTTTACACTACTGCAGGTGTCATCGTTTTACCAAAAGTTTTGTCTGTACAACCTTGTTTTTATTCTAAAATAAACGATTTTTCATTTTCATTTTTTTTTCAATTGATTGATGATGTAAAAAACTCTGCAACGCAATAGTATACGATTTATATATATTGACATTTCTACTGTCATCAATTTCGAAACATCCAAGTAGGAAACTGTACAAATTCCATTCAATTGCGATTAATTGTAGTAATCAAGCAATTGCTAGAACGATTACATCGCTGAAATTAACAATGATAATCGACTTCACGAAGACAATTATAAAACAATCTTACCAGCTGACAAGTAAAGCTCAAAATTGCATAACAAAGAAACTATGCGAGTCTAAAAGAATGGAGTAAATACTTAACTAGTTAAAAGAGGGAGAGACAATGACCATTTTAAGCTTAATGACTCTTAAATAGTTATTTAAGTAGCTAAAATGGTTATAACAGTGAAAAAAGATACAAAGATAAACTTATTTGACTAAAATCTAGTTCCGGTAGTCTCTTATGGTATTAAGAAATATGACTTTGCTTTATGGACTGACACTAACTGTAGTGACACTAATTGTAGTTGAAAACAAATTTTTAGCAATTTATCTTTGTGGCATCTAAATAAAGGTTTCTTAAAGGTATAGAAAAAAACAAATACCGACTATTCTATATAAACAAAAGAATTGAAAAGAAATGTTGAGCTGACAAAATGGCAATTAAGTGAACGAAGCATTTGACAAAAAAAATATTATTGTGATGCTCGCTTCAAAGGGAAACCACATAGTAAACATAGCCAAATCTAATCATTAATAATCCAGTCTCTTCCATCCTCCAGCTGAGTATAAGACCTCCCGTTTTTATGCGATTTGCCGCAACCTTACATCTGATCTGCGATAAAATTTAATGATATTAACAAAATAAATAATACTTTTTTTATTAATTGGGACAATAACGTAATTTATTACTCTAACTCTCTAAATCTAACTATAACTAGCAATAGTAATAGTCATGTAGTAGTAGGAACACTATAGTAAACTCAGCATCTTAAGGTGGTTCATAATTAAACTAAGCTGATCAGTAAGTAGGTAGATATTTCTCGTGTACATATATAAACCCTAACTCCTAACTAGGTTGCCCAGTGTGTAGGATATCAGTGCTCTCCAGCCATAGTACAAATAGGGACTTAACTAATTGGTAATAATAGATGTTAATAATTCAATGTCTATGATAATATTCTCTAGTAACCATAACAAATTCTATTTAACACGAATGTGCCATTGAATTCCCACAATTATCTGGAGTACATACGAAGGTCGCGACCTGCATAGATGATATCAACAGGGTCCATTGGAGGTTAAACCACGACCATAATTCACAGGTCTGTGACAAGCAATTGAAATGTTATTGAAGTACTGATTGTAAATGAACCGGGGAAAGCGTGGTAGGTCTACGTAAGCTGGTGATGCAACTTGAATCATAGTAATGAAATGAGTACATGATTCTGACGGACGAACAATCCTATATTTGTTGTGTGCAACAAAACGTGACGAATGGGGTCGTAATTAGGACGAGCGGTTCGTCATGCTTTCCACTGGCACCATGGTTTGTGGTAACAATGGAGTTACAATTGCATTATGTACAATGGCTTTGGATTTGCCACTACCAAAGAGCAAAATATTTTAACAGCTTTAGAGTTTAGAGAAAGGTTATATGTCAGAAATAATGTTACCTAAAATTGTATAGGATTTATGAAGACGGAAGGATTATGAAGCCTAAATATCGATAACGCAGAAAAGTCATCCGTTCAGATTAAAATTCTTAATAAACACAAATGTATAATTTAAAAAATGATAAAGAAACCAAAATCAACATTGACTAAACATACAATTCTCATCTGAATAAATCTCTACCTGGACCTGCATCCGCCGAGATAACTGATAAACATTGTGATATTCTCATAATAGTATCATAGAGAATATAAACGTATTGAGAGGTGGTAGAGGATTTTGTGAGTTGCTCGCCTGGCTAGCTACCAAAGTAGCTTACCACCATCAAGTTGAAAGTCTGCCGCTAAGCCAAATACGGTGTTCCGGCAGTTATCCTTGAGAGCCTGCGTATTCCAGGTCTAGTGTGTTTACCAGCTTTGATCACATCGTCACTTACCATCAGATAGTGGTCAAACACTAGTCTGTCACAAATAAAAAAAAAAAAATTTCAACTAAGCAAAAGTGAACCTTATTTCTTAAGAGGTTTGTCCATTTCCAATTGAAACTGATCGCAACAGAGATATAGGGGGTAATTTTTTTTATTCAAGTTTGGCAAACTTTTGGTCTGAAGTAGTCTGAACACAATACGTTTTGTTGCGAAACATTATGTGCGGAGTGCGTGACAAATCAAATCGTTTATTTCAACCATTGTCAGTTTCTGTAGATATCAAGAGACACTTTTTAAGGAAAACAAACAGATAAACCTTGCCATTATAACCTAGATATACCTCTTAATACAACTAGTCGTTCGCGCCGAAATAAGAACTCGCGCCTAAATTTTGCCTCATAGAGAAAAACTTTTGAGGTTACTTACTTATAACTTTTTTTCTATACATATAATATGATACAGGATAATATAACAAATATTATACTTAAGTTTCAGCGTTCAGTGTGAAAAACGAATGATAAGATCTTGATCAAATTTTAATGGGACCAATGGAAAAGCAACAGATTTCGAACAAAAAGAAATCAAAATCGATTCACGTGTAAAGAAGTTATGAAGTAACACACATAAAAAAAAATACAGTCGAAGCACCTCCTCCTTTTTTGTGAAGTCGGTAGAAATACATACATTCGAATCGAGGACCTCCTCGTTCTTTGAAGCCTGTTTAAAACTGACGCAATCTTATGAATTTGAAGGAAATAATATCCCGAGATCGGAAAGATCCCAAGTAACAGGTACTAACTAACCGTGTTAAACTTATGAAACTGATAACCGTTGCCTCATTCACGAGCATTGTACAGCAACATGGAAAGTTCGTTGTGAAATCTGTTGTATGAAACTACATGTGTGTGCTAAGAATTTGATAAAACATGTAAATGCAACAACGCTGTGACGACTTCAATTTGCTATATGTCACAATCTTACTTCATTCATCGCCATTCAACAAATCTCATTTCAAGTAGAGTTTTATTTATTACTTTAACAAATGTAACAAATCAGATTCACCTATATTTGTGTCGAATTGATTTTGTTTATATAGCATTAGCCATGCTAGGCAGAACTATATTGATAAATTTAATTTCAAACCCCGCCTCAAGCAAAAATTTTTCCTTTCTAAATTTATCAATATTTGTGTCGAAATTATCATGTACACATTATACTCTTCCTAGAAGTAAGTACACTGTCATTGTAAGAGGCTTCTTATATTTCTTGAAGTACAAAAACACATTCATGTTTCACACAAATCTTTAAATACTCGAACTTTCCTGTTGTACTCATTCATCTATTTGGAACGACTCAATGATTCACACAAAATGTCCAAAACTAAAGATTCTCATCTAAACATATAATTTAACAAACAAATTCTGCTTACAGAATAAATACCACGAATATCTTGGGAAATTGTTGAAGGATAAACAATGAACAATCAATAAAAAATATGTTTAAATCCATCTCCAAGTAGGAGAGCATATCGCCAAAATTACTAAAAATTATTAAGGTGTAGACCCTCCCAAACCACATCATCATTTACCATCAGGTTATATGGAAGAAAACGCCAGCCTATTAGAGATAAAAAAAATATCGTTTATGCGAAAGTTAGGATATTTGTTATACCGGCAAAAAAAGACGGAGCAGTATAGAGCATATGGTTACGTTTCAATTAATTAACAAATAAAGCCGCTAATAGCCAGAATAGGAGCCATTGTTACGCCAAGACGACTGAACGTGTTTAAATTAAACTTAGGGAGAAAATAGCTTGACGGGTATGTGTACGTAACACGTTGGGTACTTGTGATCCTCTGCAAAGCGGCGGCGGAGCAAAGTTAAGCCATTAGTTCTATTAAAGTCAATATAGTTAAGCTATAGAAATAAAAATAAGGTACGATATTGTGTTACCGACTATATTATATACTGAATAGATTCGGAGACAAGAACATGAGAGTTTATCTGTTCGAGACAGACTGGATGGAGTGAAAACTAACCATAAGTTATGGTATTATCAAGTAATTTTAAATGATAATAACACTATAGATTTTAACTCAAATGTTAAATTCACGAAGTGGGTGCCTGGTGACCTGTAATGTTTTTTAAACCTACAGTAGGCACCAGTAGAGACTGGTGAGAGCACAATACTGTTGTATGCCCTAGTTAAACTTACTTTATTAGTTAATTAGCAGATAAGAATACCATTGTGAGAGAAAATTATGATTTATTTATTTATTTATATTGTGAAATATCCTACATCCTCTTTTTTCTATAGCCAATCAAGAGCTATTCAAGGAATTTTGTCTACCTCCTACACTTTATTTCACTTATGCACGTGGTCATTTATCTGTTCTTATCTCGCATCCAAGCTCAGTGTGGTCGTTAGGTATCGAAGGTAGCACTATTGCTGGCTTATCTCTGTAATTAATCTTCAACTAGGTCTTTATTTTACTTTTATATACGCTATTGGTACAACGTATACACTTGCAACTAGTTGTAAGCTATTCACACTATTGTGATAAATTTAAAAAGGAAAAATTATCGCTTGAGGTTGGGATTCTAGCGAAGAAAGGATAATTTCGTCACTTTAGGCAGGGCTTTAGTAGCTGAGCGGTTAGAGCAATAGGGCATTACATCATATGGCCGCGGGTTCAAACCCGGCTCAAGCGTTAATTTTTCCATTCTGAATTTAAACGCTTCGTGCAAATGGTAGGCATTTTGACCATAAGACGATGCCGAATACCGTACTAAAATGTGGGATCATATTCTCATCACCCTTGAACACTCTCCATAATGCAATTCGTTAGAAACTGCCGACGATTGAGACTTTGTAGTCGACTTTAGACTATAGAACACTAGCCGTGCCTCGCGGCTTCGCCCGCTATCATCAAGTTAAAAAGAGTGTATGTGTTAATCCTAGGTATAAGCTATGTATATTCCAAATTTCATCCAAATCCGTTCAGCCGTTAAAGCGTGAAAAGGGAATAAACATATTTACACTTACACACAACATTTCGGATTTATAATATTAGTAGGATTAGTAGGATAATAGTTTACATTTTCAAACTCCATATCTCCACAACTTCGAATTTTTTTTTAAAACTAATTTGACAAAAAATCCATATAACTGTCGAATCTGCTCAGAAAATTTCACGAGAATCGGTTGAGAAATTAGTATGGATAACAGCCGGATATACAAAAGCATTTATGCCCAAGCTGAAACGGAGATGCTTCGCTCTTGGTTCGCACTCGTTCAGTAAGCAAATTGCATAGCATATTATAATTAATTACTGGTTCTATAATCTATAAAGAGAGAGAGGCTAGACCTATTAAAGCTGTGTTTTTAGTTTACGTTTACGCTTACAAGTGCTTACTAATTTTCTAATAAGTATAAAATCTGTAATTAATATTTATATGGTATTCTAGTTAAATGCCTTATAATAGAAGACAGTAAATGTTTTATGCGTTTTAAGCTTCTGAGTGTATGTTGTTTTATAACTGAAAGAATTTTCAAATACGCTGTCTTTAAAATGTTTATAAACAAGGTCTGAAATTGCTTGAAATGTTGTAATAAACTGAAAGAGAAATTCAAAATAATAGATCGCTTTACCAGATGGACTGATTAGTGACGTCAGTTCACCATGAGCAGCCATGATTGGTCGTGGACGTCACAGAAAAAAAACGTCAAAATGGCCGCGTTTAAGTTTAATCAAACTGATTGCATTTTCAATTATTTCTTTTGATTAAAGTTTTCTTTTTACCGGAAATGCATTAAATAATAACGCTTAAATAAACGCTTTCACACTCACAGCCCCGAACTAAGTTCTACGACTTGTGTCGTGGGTGCCGGAAACATTCACATCACACACACAATCACAACCACCTCAAACAGTCAAAAATAAAAAGTATAAGTAGTAAACTTCCCAGATACAGTCTTTATAAGTTTTCAATTACATCTCGCGTAAATGTTCGCTGCAGGCAACCAAGAGCCAACCGAACCAAGACCATTATAGCTTTCGTGACCGCAACCAGAAAAGACCTAAAAGAGAGATATTGGCCGACAAATGAAATGGCTCCAGTAATAAGACAGTACAGGTTCACGCTGGTTAAAACTTCATCACAGGCTCTGCCAGTCCAACGGCTTTCCAACAACCAGTCAGTTATTAACACCAAAAACTAATTTGTCATGCACCCTCGTATGTACCTTTATAAGCACTTATAATATCAATTAAAAAGAAAACGGCTCAATCAATTCACAGGGCGTCGTAGACGTATCTGTCACCATAAAAATCAAGATTGCCGATGATCGAAAAACGATTTTGGAAACCAGTTTTTGTGGTGATTCGGGATGTCATAAAATGTTTCCAATCTGATATATAGTGAGGAAGTAGAGAGTAGGTGAAAAATAAAAAGGTTAGGACAAAATAATTGTCACTATTGGTCACTTCATCACTCACCAACATGTGTGATAGGTCGGCTAGCCAATTAATGAGTGATTTGAAAGCTGGGGAGCTTTCAAATAAAAAAATAATCACCAAATTCGGCTCTTAACCAAAGAAGTTATGAGGTGACACATATAAAAAAAAATACAGTCGAATTGAGAACCTCCTCCTTTTTTTGAAGTCGGTTAAAAATATATTAATGTTCAATGGACAATAACTAAGTCACAGATGTAAGTAGGGACTATTGTTTTACAAACATGAACTGGCAGGTATGGTCAACTTTTTCTGAAATAAGATACAAATTATTCGATAGAATAATTAACATGGTAGTATCTTTGTTGTGAATAGTTAAAGAAGGTAAAGCTGTGCAACCATACGGACGCCATTAGGTGGCTAACAAAATAAGAACAATTTTCACTATTTCTGACATCAAACCTGCTTTATAAGAACCAGATGAAGAAAGCAAGCACATTAGAGGAACAGAAAAAAAATATTTTTAGCAATCTAAGTTAAATTACTATTACTCATTTGCCAAATACAGGCTAGATTCATAAAAGGCAACATGCATAAGTATGTATCCTAGAATAGGGAGAGAAAAATAGTGAGAAGCATATCAAAAGGGGGCTTTTAGCCCCTTTTTGGAAATCACGAAACTAATGGTCTTCTAACTACAAATATTTTAAAATGAAATATAACAACCGTAAAATTCATTTCACCACATGCCCATCTAACGGCCCTGTTCTTCAAAATTAATCGTTAACATCCGGCGGCAATCCAGAACCGGAAACAACGCGATTTAGTGAAAAAACCTTTCTCAAAGGATCATTCATCAAGTGATCGAGAACATATGACAGACGGTGGGAGAGCACGATGCGGCTAAATATACCAAATTTCATGATATAAATAACCTAGCGACAAGTCACGTGAGAAAACGCAATCTAAAATAAATGGATGAAATACGAAGATCCGACACGAAAGCTTTGGATTAAATTATATCAGCTTTATGACGATAATGATAGTTTAGCAATCTAGTAGAGCAGTGGGAGTAGAGCAGATCAGAGATATTACCCACTGCTCAACTGTTCATAGTTGAGCAATTACCCGTTGAGCCGTTGGTATTACCCACTGCTCAACTTGTTGCAGTTGAGCAATTTGGTTGAGCAGTGGGGAAGAAACGGAAAAAAATAAATAAAAAGTAGCGCATATCGTTTTGCGTGGTATTAGCTCTCTCCACACAAAATTTTATCAAGATTAGTCGCGTTAGTAGATTAGTTAACCATGAAAATGAACTATGAGATGAACAAACAAAATGGATTCACGAGAATCACGAATCAATACTAGTTGCTTCGACCACAATTAATTAATAATGGACTCACTTTAAAAAATAAGGAAAATAGACAAAAGAACAGAACTGAGAAACAGAAAGAGTAATTTATAACATTAGTCAAAACAAATAACGTGATAATATATGTCGTAATCTATAGAATACCCATAATGAACAGAGAATTTCACTAAGCTTATATTTGTTAATGGTTATTAACAATTTAATAACTTTACCCATATGCTTAAAGCATGTAATTCAACATGCAATAATAAAGCTTTGATAGAATTACTATATAATAAAAATCAGATAGCATTATAGGAGACATTTCAAGAACAAATACATGGACAATGTATGGCAAGGTTGAAGCTTACAGTAGCTTAGCTTGTCATGCTGGCAAAAACGTAACGTGTTCCGCGGAGTGTTTTTGTGACTAGGCATCTAACTCTCGACACAATGATGAATGACTCTTATTATGTTCGCTTCTAAATTATATCACTTGTGCTAGCTGTGTCTGATATAAATTAGATTTAGTTACTGTATAATAGCATTCTTTAGAGACGCTTTTACTTTTATGTATGGAAGTGGACCAAATTTTACTTTTACGAATTCAACTTAAGCTGTTGAGTTATTGTTTCCTTGTGAAAGCCAGTTTTGATATAGCAGCGCAGATTTATAACATAAACATAAACGCTTTCACATTCACAACCCTACACTAAGTTCTATGACTTGTGGCGTGGGTGCCGGAAACATTCACATCACATACACATCACAACCACCAGAAACACAATTTTTCCTTGGAGAGAAAACTTGTATTCCCGCCAGGAATCGTACCCCTGCTTAGAAGGCGAACGCTCACCCAACTAAACCAACGGGCAGTTCAAGTTATGTTATAAGCATTAAATTATGTATGAGGCAGTACCAGCTGCATTGGCAAGGTGTTTGATAGCCAGCTGCTTGTAATTTTGCAAAATTAAAATTTTCCCGTGTAATGCCATCAGGCGTATAGCGAGTGGAATATTTTTACCAATGTTTGTGATTGGGTAAACAATTGGGAAAGTTATTACAAGTCAATAATGTTAGATTTTTGGTGCTTTATGACGTAGAAGGAAAGTTTTATTTTATGGATAGAGTACGTTTCAATCAATATTGGAACCAAAATTGAGTAAAAAAACAATCACAGCTATTAAACTAAAGGTCAATTAAAAGTATTCACTGGTAATGTTACTTTTAGATATTAATTACTGTTTCTCTAGTAATAATAAATTTAACTAAAAACTACATTAAAACTACACAAAGTACAAAACTTAATCTAATAGACCGCTGCCAGTTGGCAAAGTACCCAAAATGCTGGCAGCATTGCCACGTTGAATGGCAAAGCTCTATCTCTGTCCAAAATATTTCCCAGCATTTTGGTCACGAGTTGCTTCGACCAAACGCCCTGATATTTCTAGTTATCAGGGCGTTTCTTCTTTTTTATTAATCACAGCTGAAGTTTAGAACATTTAGACTAAACGTGATATAAAAACAAATTTAACTTTAAAGTAAAAGTCACGATATCAAGTAATAGAAAGGGCATTAAACATTAATATTCTAAAGTAAACTTGATAACGAACGGCCACGATCCTGACCTTATAGGCGGAGCTATCGCAGGTTATACAAATGTTTGTAAAGAAAACATACTGCCTATGAAAACAACCAAAATCAATAATGATTCATCGACACACTAAAAAGATAAGAGCTTATGTTATATCATAACCCGTCTTTTAAGTAGCCGTCATTTAGTAACCATTATTATATTATTCTCATTTACCTCGCCCTCTTCCCCTGCTGGTGAGTGTCGTTATGTAGAGAAATTATCATCATGAGCTATCAACTGGTTTTAATAATCTTTGATTTGCATCACGTATTTATAAAACAAGAGGGATAGGGCAAGAAGGCACCCCGCTGCGAACGCATCAAGTCTCATATTGGCATGATCGATGTTTTTGTGTATAGTCGAAAATCACCACGCGACTGAGTCGCTTCTCCTATTCCTAACAAAATGCCGCATTGTTCCGTAAATTTGTAAAAATGCGAGCATTCATGAATGGACACATACATTGCTTATACCTAGGATTAACACATACGAATTTTGAACTTTATAAAATATGCTAGTTGTTTTATAAATCCGTGATTTCCATAGTCTGTGATGTGTCAGTCAGTGTTAAAGATATTATATATTCTAATTGTATTTAATATAATTATATTATTACATACGTACCTAACCAATATAGATGTGATATTTACAATAATTATTATGCAAGTCAGAGGTTATCTAATACGACAATGATATCGTTGTAATCGTGTATTGTTTATTTATACCTATTATTATCTTTACGTAAATGAACGTGACTCTTTTACAAGCTTTTTTTTATCTTTTTTTAGTTTCACCTGTCCCGTTGTCGGTCTGTAATCAAATCTTGCCAAATAAATTAGACCCACTTCCCGATGTCCGATTGACAAACTTAGTGTACTTATGTATCTTCAGTGACAATACAATGATATGGTCCATAAAGCTGATCTGGATGATGGCCATGATGGAGACGGATGATGGCCATTGTAACTTCTGAATTAAACAAGATAAACCCATCGCGTTTGGGGTCGTTTGATTCGTCTTGACAAGTCTTCTGGTTATATAACTTTTTAGTCCTTTTTTACTCACAACTGGTAAGAGCTTGATAATTCATTGAAAACCTTTTTAATGTAAGACTTGTGTATTAATTATTACTGTAGCGTTAGTATTTACGTTTAAATGTAAATAAGGTAGTTTTCCGAGATTGTTGCGTGTCAAGAATTTCACGTAAACCTTAGTCATTTGAACTTCGACGAAATGTTCAATAGTCTTCATTTTACCCAAGAAACAAAAAGGAAGGTAATGATTTTAGCACAATAGAAAAAAAAAATTTTTTTCTTTGTATCTATATATGTTCATTTGTTCCCTAACAGCGTCTAAGCTAATAATACGATTAGAACGTTGAGTTTGTCTAAACTCTACGGATGACATAAGCTGTTGCCCGTGACTTCGTCTGCGCAAACGTAGTACTATTAGAAGCTTACTTTCTTCTCCAAGGTCCTATCTATCTTTACACCATAATTCATCAAAGTTCTGCGGTTTAGTCGTGAAGGCGTAACAGACAGAGTTACTTTGAGAGACCCATCACCAAATCTTTATTGTATTTATGGTTCACTAGATAGATATATGCTGTCGCGGGGCTTTTTGTAGGATCAGATACGCAAATTTTCCTTGGGGAGAAAACATGTGTCCAGCCGTGAATTGAACCCGATTTACCCCTGCTTAGAAGGCAAACACACACCGTACTAAGCCAAAGGACAGTTTAAATTTAAAATGTGTAAGCATGTCACGTAAGTACATTATTAAGTAGAGCATCAAGTTGGTACATTTTCCGCAATAAAATGATCACCCCAGCTTCGTGAATCTCACGCGATGTTGCAACTTTACTGCGGCCTTATCTATGATGAAAGATGTTTTATCTTGTGTAGAAATGCCTACTGATATAACATAAATATAAACGCTTTCATACTCACAACCCCACACTAAGTTCGATGACTTGAACAAACACAATACACACGCAATCTCACCCAGAACCAGAAACACAAATCTTCTGTACAGCGAAGGAGTAGAACGTCTTTGTTCCGAAACGGTACAATCCGAGTTAAGCCTAGATTGAATAAGTATCTTCTAGGCAAGCATGTATATCTTCAGCCGCATCTTCATTTTCCATGAGGTGATATTATAGTGGTCAAAAGCTTGCCTATTTAGCTCAAAAAGAGATGTTGTTATATCTGCATAACAAAAATCATCAATAAAGTTGATTCTTCCAACTTCTATAATAGTTTATAGAAAATAAACATATTTATACGACAGACTATATCAACATCCATGTGAAATATCTTGATAATTAATTATATATTCCATATATATACATAAATAGCATGCTACTGACAGTGCTTGTCTTTACATTCATCAAACGACCTTTATACAAGTAGATTAATTTGATAAATAAACAACTGTTTATTACGTAAGCACTGATAATTATGTTGACAGTGTTAATTGTGTAGAAGTAGATGTAATGTGTGATGTTGCCAATGTTATTTTAATTAGAAGTCATGAATGAGATGACTCAAACTATGTTTTTTTTGATGATATCACAAAAATCTAAACGCATGAGATTTTAATCAAACTACAGATGTTAAATTGAGTAAATTCGAATTGAAGTCGAAGTCAACGTTTTAACACTCACAGCTCCACACTAAGTTCGATTACTTGTGCCGGAAACATTCACATCACACACACGATCAACCAGAACCAGAAGCACAAATTTTCAATGGGAGAAAACTTGTTCCCGCCGGGAATCGAACCCGATACCCCTGCTTAGAAGGCGAAATTTAAGTTAAAGCGTTAACCAAACCACTATCACTTATCTCTACATGAAAATCATAGTATCTAAGAGTATGATAATAAACAACTCAAAATAGAAACTAAATATATACTCACCAAATATTAAGGGTGACACTGCTGAACACATATAATTCACTGAATCAACGGAATCACAACAATAACTGGCCCCACAAAAACACAAATGGATCTACTTAAGCGATCAATAAACTCAAGAAGTGAACACACGTGCGTTTCATTCGATCGATCGAGAGCTACTGACAACTGGTATCGTCGTAGCATGCGTCTGCGCAAGTTTAAGGCGACTGAATCTAAAATGCCTCTACATCTCTAAGTTTGTACTGAAGCAGATATAATTTTGATTTTGTCAGTTTATAGTCTGTTTATTCACCGTGAAACTAATGTATTTTTAGTAGATACGGTGTGGCAGGTAATAACTTCTGTAGGGCCAAGGGCTCCTGTCTAAGAATCGAATGTTTAATATAATTTATGATTGTACAGAAAATAAATGTGTCAATAATATTGTAAAGCCGTATTGAGACTTAAGCTTGGAGACAACAATTATATTTATAGCTATCACATAAGAACATTGTATTAGTTGTATCTTTTAGTTTATTCAACAAGAGAGCTTTTTGGCTCCGTAAATTACAACCCATATTTTGCCTTCTGCACACAAACAATTATTAATATAAGCAGATATTAAAACTACCACAATATGGTAACAAGGTAAGTTTATATTCATAACTAGCCTTTCCCCGCGACTTCGCCCGAATTTATCAAGGTGAAAAGCCTATGTGTTAATGCTAGGTATAAGCCATTCCAAATGACATCCAAATTAGTTTAGCCGTTGCAGCGTGAAGAGAAAACAAACATACTTAAACATTTACTTATTGGTTCTGGTTGTGTGCTATGTGAATGTTTCCGGTACCCATGACACAAGTCATCGAACTAAGTGTGGGGCTGTGAGTATCAAAACGTTTATGTAAAAAAAAAAAAAAAACGTTTTATTTACACATATATATATATATATACAAACGAATACATTGGGGGATTAACTTTTATTATTATCCCACACTTTTTATCAGAGCTTATGATATTTAAGTAAAGTATAGATATTGACTAATCTACGGGCCAATTGCCTATATTTCCTAAAACTAAACTAAAACTATATACAGCAAAGAGCCAAGTTACCTACAAGCCATCGAGCCTATAGGTAACTCAAGTGCTCAAGCCCACTACCAGTGGGTAGCGTTCCCATCATGCTGGCTGCAATCATGCTTATGATATTTTGTATCATATTTGATCAAATATGATATTTTGTATCATATTTGATCAAATATGATATTATGCTCTTAAAGGAAACCTTGACCTGAATATCACTAGAACTTGTCTTTATTGATTTTATTAATATAGCATTAGCCATGCTAGGCAGAACTATAGTGATAAATTTAGAAAGGAAAAATTATCGCTTGATTTGAACCGCGGGATTGAAAAATCGCGGGATTTGAACCCGCGGCCATAGGGTCTCATGCCCTATTGCTCTAACCGCTGAGCTACTCAAGCCCCGCCTGAAGCGACGAAATTAACCTTTCGTTATTATTGATGTCTTACGGGGACGTGTGACGACATCTACCGAAACAGTTTATAGAAACTACTATACTATTAATTTATCACTATATGTACTTGTCTTTATGTATGGATGACGTAATAATATGTAGTTTAGACGCATAAGTGTAATTTGAATGCATTGCATGCTTTACCTATAAACGTGTATACCTCTTAGTAAGTATCAATATTGAAATAGAAGATGTTTTGTAACATAATATATATTATTAGCTGTACCCGGCATGAGTTGCAATGTCACGTAAAGAAAAAGTCTTTTACCTTTTTCACGTTTATGGTTGCCTAGTACTTTAATATCATACCTACTAAAAAATACTTTTGGATAAATTTCATAAAAAGTACAAAAATCGCGATTAAGAAATGGGGGGTGGGGGTAGGAGGTTGAAAAATAATTTACGACCTGTTCTGACATCTACCAAATATACAAAAAAATCATCAAAAACGGTCGAGCCGTTTCGCAGGTGTACCACAAACACCGTGACACAAGATATTTATATATTAGAAGATAATATATACGTAGAGTAATAGAGACAGTATATATATATTCAACATAGTCTTTAAGTCACGAGTAAACAGGTATCTTCTAGGCAAACGTGCACCATCGTCGACCACATTTACTTTCCATCATGGTAGTGTGCAAACATTTACTTATCGCAAACAATTATATAAAAATCCTACTAATATTATAAATCCGAAAGTTTGTGTGTAAGTGTGTAAGTATGTTTGTTCCCTCTTCACGCTTTAACGGCTGAACGGATTTGGATGAAATGACTTTTTAACTTGATAATAGCGGGCGAAGCCGCGCGGCACTGCTAGTAAATTATATATTTCGGATGACTGAATCATTTATTTGATAAAAAATAACAGATTCTTTGGATATGATGTAAAATGACGTATCTACTTTTTTTTTATTACAAACCAAGCAAACGTTTGACTACAATCACACCTGATGGAAAGTGACGATGTAGTGTAAGGTGGAGCACGCTTGCTCAGTAAAGTAAAAAAAGTTTTTGAGAGGTGGTAGAGCATTTTGTGAGTTGCTCGCCTGGCTTGCTACCAAAGTAGCTTACCACCATCAAGTTGAAAGTCTGCCGCCAAGCCAAATACGGTGTTCCGGCAGTTATCCTTGAGAGCCTGCGTATTCCAGGTCTAGTGTGTTTACCAGCTTCGATCACATCATCACTTACCATCAGGTGAGATAGTGGTCAAACACTAGCCTGTCACAAATAAAAAAAAAAAAAAAAAAAAAAAATACCTATTATTCACTTTACTTTTGAACTCACCCAAATTGTACCTCTCTGGAAACACAGATGACGTTAAAGCGTCCCATTCTTTTGCTGTTCTATAAATGAACGAAGACGTTTCGTGATAATACGTAGTAATTTAATATGTTTTCTTAATTGTGTTCATACATTGTAATGTTTTCAGTTGTATCGTAGGAGCCGAAAACATTTACATCACATTTACACTCACACCCAAAACCAGAAGCGCAAATGTCTCTTGGGAAGGAAAAATGTGCTCTTGTCGGGAATCGAACCCAGGACCCGCTGCGTAGAGAGCAGATCTGCCCACTGAGCCAACTAGGTCACCATCAAAATCACATCTAAATAATGTGGGCTTCAATGTTACGATTTTTTAGCAAAACGTCCAAGGTTACAAAATGTTTGAGATGGAAGTCATGATAGCTTATCAGAGATAAAAAAATGCTTTTGATAAGTCGTAAAGTAAATATATAACACATACAAGAAAAAGCTTTTTGGCTCAGAAAACATCGGTTCAACTAGTAGTATAGTTGTTCATGGAAATCTCTCTGATTATCTGGATTTATTATTTGGAAGGGCCTCCATCAAGTTTATCAAACGATCGAGTGTCAAATGTATGTTTTTTGCGTATCTTAGTTGCAAGCGATTTCTATTTGAATTAAGTAAGAAAAAATTAACCTTATTTGTTAAGAGTTTTGTCAGTTTGGAATTGAAACCGTTTGCAATAGAATAGAGGGTCTGATCTGATTCCTAAATGTAGAACTACTTATTCCATTTTATTATAATCTTAGGAAAACTTACGGCTACGTAAGAAAGTATAACCTATTCAGTAAACAGAAGGTCACTTAAAAATGTTTAATATATATCCGTCCCAATCGAAATCTAATATGGACTATCATTACAGCACTAGAATACCAAAAACGGCCCCAATTCGGCAGTTTAAAACCTGAAATAGGATGTGTTCCAAATACAAATCGTCGATCTATATCCACAGATCGATTTGGTCCAATAACACGGAACAGTGGGCCGGTGTCAACGCACTCGTGCGCAGGAGGTTGATTCCAAATTCGAATCAACGGCCATATGTGGCCAGTGCTAGATTCGATTTATAAATCAGACATGGTTAAAGAAGGTTTTGGTGTACAGCGGAATTATTACCACGGATCACGCGCACCTACGTGAACGAGTTTTTAACTGTTTTGATGTTATTGTAGGTGATTCCAAAATATGTAGAATCAATGTATGCGTATTTTGTGTAGATGATGACCAAGCAATATAAAAACTATATACATAACTCATAAAATAAAATAAATATTACAAATTCCGAAACTTCTGATCACGACTACGGAATTAAAAAAATATAAATTTCTTTGAAGTCTTTGATCACGCCGTAGTATGTAATTACACATTAGATCGTCGGTCGTAAGACAATAGTTAATAGGCTATGCCGGATGTCAAACGGCCCGACAAAATTTGACGCAAGATTCGATTACCTACAGAAACATAAACGCATTCACAGCCTCACACTTTGTTCGTAGACTTGTATCGTGGATGTCGGAAACATTCACATCAATCACACCCAGATGTAGATGTAAAAATTTAATTTTAGTTGAAAATAATTGAACAATAGTCATTACTAATACATAAATACTCTTTAGGTATAGGACCTATAACGTTTAAAAGTTTGTTAGCAACCATTCTCACTTGTAATTCCAATATTTATAATAAAGCTGTAATAAAGTGTACTTTTTTAGTTTACTTTGTGTTAACCTTTTACTCAATCGAGTTCTAGATGTGATAACGTCTTATAAATCGATGAACACTGACGGCACGCACGAAAAAGTGTCACGTTCCGCCTGAGCCTGAGTGTGCGAGCGAGAGCGCGGAACAAGCGATAGAGGCACACGATCGGCCTAAGCGTTCGTCTTATGACGTTATCACGTAAAATTATTGTCCGTAAACCGACTTTACAGACAACTATGATTTTTTATATTTGTCGTTAAAATGGGCTGATACCATTTAAACAAGAGCATTGAACGACATCAATAAATATATCTTACTTCATGGCCCTTGGCATTTATCAGTACATTTTGTGACATAATTACTGCACAAAGTGTTTATTCTCACAGTTTATAGTATTGTTCTTTTACCGGTTTTTTAGTACCCGATTTATCTTGAACTCTCTGTTTATGTCCCTTATTAATATATTTTTTAATTTTATGCAACTAAATAGTTTGGAAATAATTACTAGCTTTGGTAGACCTTGTTTATTAGTAATCGGGATATTAACTTTTTTATAATGTATTTGTTTTTTTTAAAGAAATCAGGCTCAAAGACATAAATTTATTTCTTAAGAAAACTTGTGTTTCCATCGAGAATCGAACCCGCTGATTATAACGCAAACGCGCACCCACCTATGCCAACGGGCAGTTCAAGAAGAGACGACTTAGATTTAAAATCGTATATTTCTGACATTTACTTCCCTCGGTTTTGATGGTTTTTTTTTTCATCTGGTGATAATTCAGCATAATATACCCGCTGCTTATAAGACCCAACTATGGCCACCGGGTTTCTAGCTAGGTTCTTCTCAATATGGCTGTAAATTTGACGATCTGGCAATAGAGTCATCGTTAATGTTCTTGAATGCGGACCAGGAGAATAAACATTTTTGATTTTGTTAAATTTAGAATTTTGGCTTCAGGTATGACAATTAGTCTATCGGAGCTAAAAAAAGAAAAACACATTTGGCAAACTAAAACGATAGAAATCCTACAGATAACAAAACAAGAGCCCAAAAAGTAGGTTAGGTTTATTTTCGTACCAAATATCTGCGGAAGTTCATGGAGCTCACGTTTTATTTTAGACTTTTGGTGTAAGAAATCGGTCAAAAGCTCGCAGGGCTTTTGAACTTAAAGACGCAACAACCGGTTCCTGACTAGTGTGCAGAATGGATTGGGACTATAGAGTGCTTACACTGCTTCCTTAAACTATGTTGAAAGACTGGATGGTCCAGTGCACCCAGCCAGTTTAATACTTTTGTATGAGAGTGTATTTGTTGCTAAGGAAATAAGCTTTTGGTGTAAGAAATCGGTCAGAAGCTGAAAGGGCTTTTGAACTTAAAGAAACAGCAACCAATATATTGAGTGTGTTAAGGAATTATTAAAAAAATATATATGAAAAAAATGCGCCGCCGAGTTTTTTGCCAGGTTCTTCTCGAGATGGCTGTAATTTTGCGAATCTGGCAGTAAAATTTTTAACTTTCATGAGTGCCACTTTGGGGCCCATGTAAATAAACGATTTTGATTTTGTGTAAAATTTTATTGGAGCTTACAGAACTTCCTTAAACTACGTTTGGACGACTGGATAGTTCAGTGCACCCAGCTAGTTTAGTATAATTAGTACTTTTGAATAAGAGTGTATTTATTGCTCAGGAACCTAAGCAACAAATACACTCCTATATAAAAGTATTAAACAAATAAACGCATGCACACTCACAGCTCAGTACCACTAAGTTCAAAGACTTATGTCGCGGGTGCCGAAAACATGAATGTATCATGTATCTTCTAGTCAAACATGTCATCATCTTCGGCTATCACTTTCTATCAAGTGAGATGGTGGTGAAATGTTTGTCTAAATAGCATTAAAAAAAAACAGTCGCCGAACACCAAATATTCTGACAGCTCATCTGACAGCTATCCTTGAGAACCAGCTTCCATTCCACCGCATCACTTAACGACATCGCGCAAACCTCATAGCACCAAAATGGTGTTCTGCGGTTTCAAAATCTGTCTCTTAAATCAGTCTTAACACACCGGCTGATTCAATGGGGTAATAGCCAATCTGCAAATCTCAAAACCGTAAATAAAACATGTGAGTCACTGAAACGAGGAAGCGACCCAGATCGTCCGACGTAGGGACGCCGTCGCGCCACCTTCGACACGTCATCCATCTTTATGATGGAAGTACTGCTTTGTATCACTTGTGGAGAACAGAGTAAGAAGCGATTTCATACTCACAGCATCACACTAAGTTAGGTGACTTGTGTCGTGGGTGCCGAAAAAATTCACATCACATATCTAAAACCAAAATATTCAAATTTAAAAAATAATATACAAATGTCTCTTGAGAAGAAAACTTCAACTCAAAACTTCAAAATACCATTGGAAATCGAACCCGATACTCGCTGCTTAGAACGAAACGTGCATCCAACTAAACTAACTGGCAGTTCAGGAAGGTCCCTTCTGTGCAAGGGAAATGAGTGGTAAATTTTGATGGATATAAGACCGCGTGACCTACTGTTAGACACATTCAGCAGCAAATAGTCCATTCAAGAATGGGTACAAGAAAAGAGGTACGTCAAAAAAGAAATAAATTGTGTGGAAGAATATACGAATAAAAAAGAGACTGTTAGAGATAAATAGAGGAAAAATAAATGGGAAATAACTAGTAGGAAATGATGAAAGAGCAGCAACAGTTACATAATAATAAACTAACAGAACGACAGACTGTGAGTCAAAATAGATTTCCAATATAAATAAGACTATTAGCACTTGAGGAAAATGTTCATCGCGAATTCTTTATTGGACTTTTATACCCCATTAGAAACTGATCGATAATTCAAGACAGATTCTTGATCAACAAAACATTAAATAGTCCTTAATACAGCTAATATATCCAATGATAGCCCAAATATAACTTATTATATCCGCAACTACATATGGGATGCATATTTTAACACTAATATTAATTCATTGCACTCGCTCACTTTTCCATCTGTGTCCGCAGACGTAAAGGACGCAGGAACGAAGCTTGTTCTTCCGAACCTTATTACATCGACATATGGTTTGTATTTGATGTTGATTTATCCGAAATCTTAAGTTTGTTTTGGGTGCAGACTGGTGGCGCGACAGCCAGGCGACAAAATCATGATTCGTTGCGCTAGGTCAAGTCGATGCGTTTATTTTTGACTGTAGTTCTTTTTACTTTTTTATATTGTATGCTATGGCGGGCCGAATAGGTTGACATTTGCTTTATGCTATAGTCTCTAAGATATCGATTTGTTTTTAATTGAATCAGATTTAGTACTGGACGTAAACGAACGAGAGACTTATATCAGTATCGAGATATAAAAACCCGTCTCGAGTATTTTTATAAAGGTCACTTGACAGTAAAAAAAAAGAATGCGCTTGTACAACGCTGTAGTTTTACAAAATATATTTTATACTAGTTCAATAATATTATGTATTTACCTACCTAATTCAGTATTGCTCTCGCTAGTGCTCTTATATTCTTTTATGGTGTCATATCACCTGAAATTCCAAGTACTGTAATCTTTAGTCCTTCAAACGTCTTTATTCTTAAGCCGGTGGCAGACAATACATTTCCCCGGACGCACTCACAACCCAAAAATACCACTTAAAATACTTATAAGTTATACCTGGTATATAATAGCTGTAATCTTTCGACACTCGCTTGTTTACGATATGACTGCATGTCGTGTCTGTCGGTCGTATAATTAATTCATTGGTGTTTATTTATTTTAATTGCAGTGCATTTCATCGCGCGTGTTGCTGTCACGCCGACATACCGGTAATCCGAAGTCTCGTTATTCCGATCGGACGCTTTGTTGGATTTCATATTGGTGAAAATATCAGTTATTTTTAGGGGCGTCATTGTATGTTTTAAAAATGCTCGTAAGCTAGATTCTCTACTACTCAAAAAATCTATCAAATAAACTCATTTAATCGTGAAACTGGCTAAACAGAGGATCGAAAAGGTCTGAAATGTTTTATATTAAACTGACACATTAATAAGATCTGTGATCGACTCAGGATATCATTGCAAAAATAATATTTTTTTGGGAGTTAACCGTAAGAGAACGTCGTTACCCTGCCTAAAAAGTCCCAAAAAACAGCCTGCTAGTTCATAACGCCGTTGTCTTTATATAATTGTATCACGATGATGCGAGTGGATCCACAAGGCACAACTAGTTTGGTAAGCTTAAAATATTCATGACAAATGCATATAATTCTCTTACCTGACAACTTGATTCGCGGAACATTTTCAATTAAATTCTGACAATGTATTAATTTAATACCTCCAAAACCGGTCAAAAATTAAAGAAGTAAAATTGAGATGTTCAAACCTTACCTAAATCATTTCGCTCGGGTCAAATGATGGACAAACTAAGCTAATTTCTTCTATTTTTTTATACTAGATAGGCAAACATTTGACCACTATCTTACCTGGAAAGTGTTGATGCGGCCAAAGATGTAGCATGCTTGCCTAAAAGATACCTATTCACTCTAGACTTGAAAACTCGTAGATTATACCGTTCATGGAACAAAGACTTGGGCAACGACTTCCACTCTTCATCCGTACAGCGAAGGAGTGGAATTCATTGCCTGCGTCATTGTTCCCCGAGGGGAGTCTGGGAGTCTTCAAGTCAAGAGTGAATAGGTATCTTCTAGGCTAGCATGTTACATCTTCGGCCGTATCGTCACTTTCCATCAGGTGAGATAGTAGTCAAATGCTTGCCTATTTTGCATAAAAAAAAACTTCATCGCCGTATGGGTGATAAACGTAGAAGCGAATAGCTTCTATCCAACTGAAGGTAAGTTAACTGTAAATGGATGCTGTTTGAGATGAACATCGTATGTTTCACTAATCATTGCTGTATTTTACTATGAGCCGCTTGAACTGTCTGACAGAGACAGTTATATGTGTCCCAGTACGTTATTATAATAATACACACGTTAATTTCCCTACACACTCCACCTCGAGCACTATCTACTAGCATGCATCAGTTCCCTATCACCTCGGAACCGGTTCTACAACCTCTGACCTACGGATTTGAGCAGAGATTTCATTATGGTAATAATATATTTACTGCGTCCTCAGTCAAGCCTTCACCTAGATGTTTTCCTTTAGCTTTGCCAGTCGAACTTGGATATTTAGATTCATTAGGTACGATTTATCAGGACCTGTAACTTGGTACTTTTGAAGTTGCTTACCAAACGTTTTGCTTGTATGTTCCATTGTAGAGTTATAAAAATCACGATTTCTAAAGTCACCATCGCAAGTTATTCAATCTCATCTTTATAATATCACGAATTTGAAAGTATGTGTGTATGTGTAAGTATGTTTGAAACGGCTGGCCGGATTTGAATTAAATTCGATATGAAGAGTATCTAGTTCTAGAGTAATCTAGACCCTGACATAGGCTTCTTTTTATTACAAAGAAGCGAAGCCGCGAGCCAAATTTTATACGTAAACTGATAAAAATAATGATAAAAAACACTGTTTTCATTTAAATCAAAATCAAAATCGTTTATTCACATGGGCCCCAAAGAGGCACTCATAAGTTTTCATAGCTCAAACTTGTGGTAGGAATCAAAATTGCAACCTGACATCATCGCTGTCGCCATGGGGGCCATTGAGCTGGTATAATTGTTTATTTTCCTTCTATTAAATCACAAATCTATAAGACCTATATTTTCGAGGTGGAGGGAGAATTAATTATAATCGACAAAAAAAGGAGGCTCTCAATTCGACTGTATGTTTTTTGTATATCTGTTACGCGATTACTCGAAGACGGACTATTGGAAAAATATTTTTTTATTTAAAAGGGTATGGTGTTAAGTTGGTCTCATATAAAATATGATCAAGGGTTCTAGAGATATACACATGCTTTTACAATCACAGCCGCACAATAAGTTCGATGACTTATGCCGTGGGTCGCGGGTGCCGAAAGCATTCACATCATATATACAATCAAACCAAGACACAAATTTTCCTTGAAGAGAAATCTTCTTGTGCTCCGGGAATCGAATAAAAGGCGAACGCACAATCAATTAAGCCACCGGGCAGTTCAAGAGAAAAAGCGGTGAAGTCAGTTTTTTAAGCATTTTGATAAATTGTCATTTTTATAAGAGACATGCATTTGACCTCCATCTCACGTGATGGAAAGTGAAGATGCAGCCAAAGATGTAGCTTTTCTTTTCTTTAATTTAAATGACAGGTACGAGTGTAGCGGATTCTCAAAGTTCTTCGTTGCAACACAGACCACAATAGCAATCACATCGCCGACCACAACTTATCTATTCAATAGTCCATTTCGTAGAAAGCGGCTATAATTGAAGTCCATTGTTCTATGTTTTATTGCTGTGGATTCAGGTAGACTATATGTACTTTGCGGCAACCTTTCAAATATTTCGGCAGCTCTAATTATATGAATAAACGATATCTATGTAGGCAATGGAGATTGAAAACGTGCGAAGCTGGGGCTGGTGGAGGAGCTTGAAAACTTCTGTTTTTTATTTATTACTATAGATAAAAAAAAACAAAAGCACAAAGCACAAGTTAAAACACAAGCAAATATTTAAAAAACCGACCTCCTCGCTTTATCTTCGGACTCGTTGATCAGATAAAATGAATACGCATTATTAAGAATAACCCAAAAACTACTAGTCAGACCTTGATCAAATTTAAAAAGGAGCAATGCTTAATACCAGCTTTCAAATAAAAAAAACATCAAAATCGGTTTACCCAGAAAGAAGTTATGAGGTAATGGAGGAATTAACTATGTAATTCCTGCGCACACTCTCCAAAATGTAAGCGATATCATATCGATAGGCTTGCCACCTTACGTCAGTGACCGAGACAATTTGAACTTAATAGCTTATTATCGCCAATTAGTCTTTTAATGTTCAAAAAAACATACAGACAGAAATACTATCAGATTAATTCATTGTGTGATAACAAATCAAACTTAATATACGTATCTATCCAAAAAAATAAAATAAAATTTAAACCAACATCCAGGGTTATGTTTACGCATAAAAATAGCGCACAATAATACATCGTTTCGCACATAAAAGTTAAGCGAAAGTAAATTAAAAAGGCACAAATAAAAGGCGTTAAAGATGGCGTAGCGGCGCTTGCGCATGCCTTGTTGCGTTTTTTGCGCCTTCACAAGGATTCTGCGTGCGGTTAAGTGCGCAAAAAGAGAGCTATGGATAGGCCTTGTACATACTAATTGCCCTGTCTAGACTTGCTTTTAAAAATACATTTATACTATGTAAGTTTTCAAGCTAACATGGTCACTTTCACTATAAATCATGGCGTATGATCATGGCGCTTGCAACAGTGCCGAAATATCGGAAACTCAAAACAAACGAAATACATGGTAAATATCCCGTTATTGATACAAACATTTATACTAGTCGTTCGCCCCGAACAGAGATCTCGCGCTTACGTTTTGCCTAATAGAGAAAAGCTTTTTAGGCTATAATAACAGCTTATAACTCTTTTTCTTTTGTTGGATATAGCGGATATTATAAGAAAGTGACAGCGTTATATATGTAGCCGTTTTTGAGATAGGCCCCGGTACAAAATAGGTATAAAACAGTGACTTTGATGTCCTACCAAATTGTTATTTTGTAAGATAGATTCGTTCTTCTTGTCGTTGTTCTTGTTCTACTTGTAGAGCTCTTTTCAACGTTACCACAAGGGCGGAGAGAAAAATAGAAAAATATTTTATCCCCCACTTCCCTACGTGTAGGGTGCCCCCTTAATATTTTCATTTATATTATTTTGAATGCGATTTCTGGCTTTCGGCCATAGCTTTACATATTCACTGAGAATTTGAAATGATTCGCTTGTGCGGTTTAGACGCTCTTTTTGGATGCCTCTGAAAGACAGACGGACGGACGGACAAAGTGCTAATCAAGCAAAGTAAGTTCTCTAAGTTAATTTGGGTAAATTAACTTAGAGAACTTGCTTTGCTTGATCAAAAATGACTGAGAAAGAATAAGTGCGAAATGCAAAGTCTCTGTCTCTAATGTAAGGTAGCAGGCCTATTGGTTTTCTATCGCTAACATTTTGGAGAGTATACGCTGAAATTAGTTGAGTTAATTACCCTATGCCCTTTTACCATCTAACAACAAGTCAAACTGTCAAACGTAATCAATTTATTATATGAAAATAATAAATTAAAGCAATAAAGTTCAAATTATTATTATCAACAGTGTAATAAGAGATCTATCGTCAGCAGTAACCACACGCTTTTAAACGTGAACAAATCAAGTTTGAAGGTATGAGGAAATTGTGGTTTGCGGTGTCAGATTTAATATAATATGTAGGTATAAGCCAAATTCATGGTCGGTCATAATTTGTTAAGACAAGCAGCTGAAAGATTTACCTCCAATACATAATCGTCGAATTATTTCAGACACGTCAATGTACCTAAATCACTTAATAATTGATTAAGCCAAAAACGAATCAAAAGACTCATTGGTGATAGTAAGCTGATCGAGTCCAAGCTGTCAAATACAAATACAAATTCAAAATCTTTATTTGCTTGAATATGGGTACAATTAGCTAGTGAGAGTTATGACAAATAGTGCTCCATATTCCGCCATTGCGGCATGCAAAAATTATACAATAACAGTGACCAGAGATCACATAATATTATACAATGTTAATGTGTAACAGATACACACAGAAATGGGTACTCAAATGAAAAAATATATAAGTAGGCGCTTAACTCTGAATTATATAAAAGTAAAAACATTTGAAATTAAAAATCAGAAGTTAATTCATAAACAATAATAACAATACACCGAACACAAGAATTACGTTTTTGTGTTCGGTGTCGACTCTCGGTCATCGATGTAACGTCGCGAGCCTGTCGGTTTTCTATCGTTTACATTCGGAGAGTGTGCACAGAAACTATACGAGTTAACTCTACCATGCTTTTTTTACCATCTTACAACAATACAATGAAACGTCCTACATTTATGGTTATCATAACTCCAGTTCCCTCGATGCGTTTTTATATTCATCATCCGTACAGCGAAGGATTAGAACACATTACCAGCATGAATCTTCTAGGCAAGCTTACTAAATCTTCGACCGCATCATCACTTCCAACAGGTGATATAGTGGTCAAATGCTTGCATTAAAAATAATAATAATATAAATGCTCCTGAATTCTGGAAATTCACTAACGTTCATATTAGCATTGATAAATTACATGAATATTAATAAGCACTATATTTACTTGCGTTAATCTTATAATTATTCAAAATTGATCTTAAGACTATACACCAATGTATTGGACTGAAATAAAAATTAAAAAATGTATTCTGAATTTTTTATCGCCTAAAAATGTGATCTCGTTATCCTTACTCTTCCTTAATAAAATTGTATTGTACGTACATAACCATTAATTTTAAGTCGTAAATTCGTCTCCATTGTTAAATATAACTAAAGCTAATAAAACTGTTAAAAAACTAAAACTAAGTCAGCTATTACTTTAAAACTATCATCAATGTCTGTTACTCAAATTAGCCTACTAACATAACGAAAACATACCATAAAATTACCACATAGCCGATAGCGGTCACGATGTAAGTAGCATAGAAGTAAGAAGCAGTAATCAACCATCAACAGGTCACTTAAAGCGCTATACACACCAAAGCCGCCGACCCGTTCGACACAGATCGCCGGGCGGCCTATAAGAAAAAAATCACATCGCAATTCAACCGCGCGTGCTGCCCGCTGACATGTTGGCGGCATGTCGGCGGCGGCGGCTTGCGTACGCAAGCGTTCAGTTTTCCGGTGTGCAATGAGTGAAGCCGCCAACAAGCCCGCGGACAAAAAGTTATGGCAAACAAGGTTAGATTTACTATAAAATTGACAAAATTGTAATTAAATTTCACTGGGAAAATTTTAATATCTGTAATATAACGGACATTAATTAAGAAAGCTTATTATAATATGAATGACTGACTACATTAGTGACAAGTATGCATGGAGGCAAACTGCACAAGCGCTTTCTGGCGACTAACTAATCACACTAATATTGTATGTACGTATGTTTGTTTTCACTTCACGCTCGCTGTAACGGCTGAACGGATTTGAATTAAATTTGGAATGAACATAGCGTATACCTAGAATTAACACATAGGCTAGGAAAATATGCAAACTTTATCTTTTGTTTTTACGGAATACCAGTTCTTAACGGCTCAAAAAATTACATAGGGCCTTAATAGTTACTACGTAAATGATACACCATAGGCATTTCGACCACAACGGCATGTCTAATGGGAGAAACACGAATACTCCAAATAAAGAAAGTAAACGTTGATGGAGTGATTGCATGGAAATAATGGTGATATTATGTCGAAAAGATTATGAGGATATGGAAAGAAAAAAATGCGCCGCCGAGTTTCTTGCCAGGTTCTTCTCTAGATGGCTTTAATTTTGCGAATCTGGCAGTAAAGTCATTAACTTTCATGGCTTCACCGCTTTATCTTCGGAACCTTGATCAGATTTAATGTATTAAACACGCATTATTGACGATAACTCAAAAACTAGTGATCAGATCTTGATCAAATTTAAATGGGATCACATCGAAAGCACCAGCTTTCAAATAAAATAATAATCATCAAAATCGGCTCACAACGAATGATAATATTAGGTAACACACATAAAAAAAACAGTCGAATTGAGAACCTCCTCCTTTTTTTGAACTCAATTAAAAAAACTTGTAAGAAAGGAGAAACATCAACAAATCAGCGATGCAATATTTTATTGGTTTCTCATTATTTAAACTTATTTTATGTTTTTTTTTGTTATTCATTGAATTTATATATTTATAATAATAAATAATAATATTGTACATATATATCTGCCAACATTTTTTACCGACTTTACAAAAAAGGAGGAGGTCTCCAGTCGACTGTATTTTTTTTATGTGCGTTACCTCATATCATCGTTCAACACGTAAACCTATTTTGAATTTGTTTGATTGATGTTGCTTTCCAATTGGACCCATTTAAATTTGATCAAGATTTGATCAGTAGTTCTTGAAATATCTTTAATAATGTGTGTTTAGTACATCTAATCTGATCAAAGTTCGGAAGATAAAACGGTGAAGTCGGTTTTTTTTTTTTTTTTTATTTGTGACAGACTAGTGTTTGACCACTATCTCACCTGATGGTAAGTGACGATGTGATCGAAGCTGGTAAACACACTAGACCTGGAATACGCAGGCTCTCAGTCGGTTTTTTTAAAGCTTTGCTTGCGTTTAATAATTTTTATTTTACTTTCTGTGTATCTATTTCACTGTTTTAGATCCACCAATTCTGGGTTGTGACTAAAAATCATCGCCAAAAAAATGCTGAGTCACGACCCTTTAGGAACTTTTTGTTTTGTTTATTTATATCGATGTAAGCTGTTTTTGTTGTGTCTATTTATGTTATGTTATGTTTTGTTTATAGTGCCAAATAAACACATTTAATTCATTCAGTCTTCACTAAGCCAAATAATTCATATTACACTGGTAGCACCGGATGCATTAGATTCATACAACCCATACATGGTCAGACGCCGGTTCTGCTCGGCTTAATGTGCTGATCACGACTATATTATTATCTAAGTATTTTGCGTCTATAGACAAAAATTTACAACATACAAAGTATGGCTTTTCTTGAACGAAATATCTCCTTCGGTATGATTTAATTAGGTAGAAAACTAAGATAAACAATTAATCCACCATAATTACACATTGCATTACACCATTATTACACACTCGAAGAATCACAAGGATAAAAAACTTAAATCAAAAACGTCAGTATTTCTCTTTCACAACAAAACTTCCTCATTAAAAACTTATAAGTTTGACTACACAAAGAAAATATACAACGACAAAAATAAGTTCAAGTAAAGATAATTACTATTAAATTACAGCTAGAAAAAGATCGGTTGCCAACCCTTTAATGACCCAAAATCTAATATATAAAATTCTCGTGTCACAGTTTTCGTTGCCATACTCCTCCGAAACGGCTTGACCGATTTTGATGAAATTTTTTGTGCTTATCCGGTATCTATGAGAATCGGCCAACATCTATTTTTCATCATCATCATCATCATCACTTTTCATCATTATCAACGCGGGTGAAACCGCGGGGCGCAGCTAGTCTAATATATAAAATTCTCGTGTCACAGTTTTCGTTGCCATACTCCTCCGAAACGGCTTGACCGATTTTGATGAAATTGTTTGTGCTTATCCGGTATCTATGAGAATCGGCCAACATCTATTTTTCATCATCATCATCATCATCATCACTTTTCATCATTATCAACGCGGGTGAAACCGCGGGGCGCAGCTAGTAAACTATAAAATTCTAAGTAATACGGATTTAAAAATGAAATCACCAATGTTGTACTAACGCATCGCCAATAAAATCCCTCATCGTAACATCATCTTATTTTATATTCAAGCAACTAAGTTACGCAAGTAAAAACTTATTAAACTAAGTTATTACTGCCACAGCACGCAACGGATATTGATTTGCGCATAAAAAACTAATTGGTTTCGTATCTTACTAAACAATCATTAACGTTTAAGTTACTGGGAGCTTTTTATGTACAACCTACACTGCCATAAGGAAAAAAGACGTAACTGAGATTTTTGTCAAAATTTAGTTATATACATCCGAAATGTCTTTACTATTTACTATATGGCTATGACTTGTAGCAGATGCATTACAATTTAAAGTAAGATTTTGTAGGTTGCTTTTGAATATTTTAAAATAAAAAAATTATAGTAAATACGACTATTTTTCCTGATTCCGATAATGTATGTAACTCATTTTTGACAAAAATGCAGTTACTGTTTTTTTTCATTATGACGGCAGTATATGTACATGATTGCTATCATGTACATATAATGATTGCTATCATGTACATACAATGATTGCTATCATGTACATATAATGATTGCTATCATGTACATATAATGATTGCTATCATGTACATATAATGATTGCTATCATGTACATACAATGATTGCTATCATGTACATATAATGATTGCTATCATGTACATATAATGATTGCTATCATGTACATATAATGATTGCTATCATGTACATACAATGATTGCTATCATGTACATACAATGATTGCTATCATGTACATACAATGATTGCTATCATGTACATATAATGATTGCTATCATGTACATACAATGATTGCTATCATGTACATATAATGATTGCTATCATGTACATACAATGATTGCTATCATGTACATACAATGATTGCTATCATGTACATACAATGATTGCTATCATGTACATACAATGATTGCTATCATGTACATATAATGATTGCTATCATGTACATACAATGATTGCTATCATGTACATACAATGATTGCTATCATGTACATACAATGATTGCTATCATGTACATACAATGATTGCTATCATGTACATATAATGATTGCTATCATGTACATACAATGATTGCTATCATGTACATATAATGATTGCTATCATGTACATACAATGATTGCTATCATGTACATACAATGATTGCTATCATGTACATATAATGATTGCTATCATGTACATATACTGCCTATAGCTTCTTAGTAGGAATTACAAACATTTTAAAGATAAGGAAAATTTTTAAGTGGAGATAGCTTATTGGTAGTTTTCGGGCGGTCGCTGATTCGAATTCGGCTACGAACATGAGCTTTCAGTGAAGGCATAATAGTGGAATTACAGTTTGCAATACTTATCTGGTTTGCTACTATTCATTTTTTTCTATCTCTGATAACCTAGCGTTTGACAAGCTCTCACCTGATTGTAAGTGATGACGCAGTCTTACTGTATTTAATTTGTTACACTCAAGTTAAAAAAATGTATCACTGGACAGCAAATTGTGTTCCAGCAGCTTTCCCTAAGTCAATCCCAATCTAGGAGCATTAATAACGTCATTAAGTACACCACCATCCTACTTATCCTACTAATATTATAAATCCTACTAATATTATAAATCCTACTAATATTATAAATCAGAGAATTTGTGTGTAATTATTTGTGTAAGTGTGTAAGTATGTTTGTTCCCTCTTCACGCTTTAACGGCTGAACGGATTTGGATGAAATTTTGAATGTACATAGATTATACCTAGGATAAACACATAGGCTACTTTTTAACTTGATAATAACGGGCGAAGCCGCGGGGCACGGCTAGTATATATATAAAGGGGTTATCTAATTAGATGTAATGATTACCTACACTGTTGCACATACGTTTGGAATACGGAATTGGTTGTTCTTAATTACACCATGTCAATCTTACCTTCATGTTCTGTACTCTGTGATGTGTTTATTCTAGTAAATCAAAGCACTGTAATATTTCAACTGTTTATTACATACACAACTTATGTACATAAGCTGCTATAAGATAAACAGTGCGAGGTACCTCGTCTACGTACAACGAGGCGATGGGAATGAGGCAAGGCTAAAAGCTAAGATTATTATGATAAGTTGGTTTCGAAAGGGCGTACATTTATTTGAATGGCTATTAAGTCACAGGTATATTACATAAATGAACTTTATGTTTATGTGTGAACATTCTACTAATATTATAAATCCGAAAGTTTGTGTGTAAGTGTGTGTGTAAGTATGTTTGTTCCCTCTTCACGCTTTAACGGCTGAACGGATTTGGATGAAATTTGGAATGTACATAGATTATTCCTAGGATTAACACATAGACTACGTTTTAACTTGATAATAGCGGGCGAAGCCGCGGGGCACAGCTAGTCTGTTAATAAACTGCTTTGAAATTTCATTAAAGAATACGTTCAAAATTTGGTGCTATGCTAAACATTGAGTGATGTCATAAGACATGTGGTATGTTTAGATTTTAGATTATTTTTAGAAGAATGGTTAAGATTCACAATGCGATGCGATACATAATGTTTTTTATTCCACTGGAAAGTGAACGAGCGAAGCCGGAGCGGGTCGCTAGTATATTCGTATGTATACATAAGAATATATGATATTCTGTTGAACAAGCCAAGTTTCATGAGTGCCTCTTTGGGGCCCATGTGAATAAACGAATTTGATCTTGAATGCATAAAAACATAAGAGCATTTGTCTTACTTATTTTGCCAGGAGTTTATTGTGTGCATTGCATTTGTTTATGTATCAGGCGCAAGCAAATACAAGACCAATGCGTGTTTGCTTGCTGTATAGATCCAAGTCATCTAAAGGCATTTGATATAGCTAAGAGACTGTTGGCTTACAACTATCAACCGGGACCGATGACTTAACATGCCATACGAAGCACGGTCATATCATAAACAAGTAATACTTTTAAAAGATTTTTAATATTAAGGTCTTAACAGTTGTAAATAAAATAATAATTAAAAACACAAGAACCTTGATAAGATTAAATGTTTATTAAACACGCATTATTGATGATAACTCAAAAACTACTGATCAGATCTTGATCAAATTTAAATGATAAAGCATAATATGCATAATAAAGCATATGCATAAGCATAGCTTGCAAACAAAAAAAAACAAAATCACGTGGGAAGAAGTAATGAGGTAAAACACATAAAAATAAGGTGCGTCCTCATTTTTTGTGAAGTCGGTAGGAAGAAGAAAAAAACTGAATCGAGAAGCATCTCCTTTTTTCGGTTAAAAGAGTAGGTAGATATTTTATTCATCATCATCATCTTATAGCCTACTGCTGGGCATAGACCTCCCTTTGGTTTTGCCATTCGCGTCTGTCTCTCGCCAATCGCATCCACGTATTGCCTGCTATCTTCTATAAACATAGTAAAGTACTATTAAAAAAATAAAGATTTCGGAGGCTACCATCTCATCTTAGATAAAGAATAATATACCCTTCATATTCACATGTTTAGGAAATAAAAGTTGCAATTGCTTTATTGTAATTAAGGTTACAGCAATTACAGAAAATGTCTATATACCTATCTAAACTATGAAAACATATAGCATCAAACTTACAAAATACTCTTTACGATGAAAATCTTTGAAAACAATCCGGCTCCAGCAAAAGCTTAATCCCGCAACTTTACGTCAAAACTCCGTAAAACCGTCAAAAAATATAAAACTACCGAACTTATACCGAATATTTGGTAAAATACTCCATTGTGGTATTTTCGACTGGAAACAATGCCGTGTTTGTTTGCCGTCTGGCAGCCCAGTGGAGCGTGCGGTGTTGCCATATTTGCTGGATAAATACCGGGAAAAATCGGGAAAACCGCGAGTTGTAAATACGCCACAATTTAAACGTATCGGATTCCGAAAGTATCGACTCTCGACAGTTGTGTGTTAGGGACTTATGTTTTACTAAACTATGTTCTATTTAGGCTACGGGGCTCAAGCCCTTAGGGGTTCATCTGAGTTCTTCCGTGACTATCTAATGAAACGAATCTTATCTCGTGATAGTCATTGCTGCAGCGGCAGCTAAATCTACCCACAGTTGGGTCAAGCCGCAACCAAACGACAATCCTGAATCCACCACTGTACTGTATAGTGGACTTTTCTTGTAAGGAAATAAATACATTTATTATATACCTACACATTTGCGCTTAGGTACCTGCATAATTATGAATCAAAGCTTTTTTCAAGGTCAAAGCACAATTTAACTGGACTGTAAAACTGTGGTAAAAAAAACATAAGTAGTTTAAATTTTACAGACCTCCGATGCTGTTAATCGATAATACACTTAAGCAATCTTGGAATAGATATCTTAACTCACTAGCAAAAGACACGTAGCGTGTCGCTTATTCCTTTTTAGCACGCTTTTATTAGCTTCACCTGTATCTATGAATGTTTGTTTGTAACCAACTCCTTTGGGCTTGTTTTTGACCCGTATTTTGATCCAAACAGTCGGATTTCGTTCAAACTTTGTAGACTTATCGAGGACCGATGACAATACAAAAATATGTTTTTTTTATTTTATTTATAAAGCGTGTTTTTTAGTTATTTAAAACTAATATATTTATCTCCGTACACCAACACCACACCACTGATAATCAAATCGTGGTTTTACCTTTATAATAAACACCATAACAATCATCAAGCTCTCGACTCGCTTAATTTGCCAATCAATATTATACTCTTAGTCCTATGTAATAGTAATCTAAACTCACCAGCAAAGGGCACGTCGCAGACGTACTCCTCCACGCAGTTGTCGCTTTTGCCACTTCTGTCTGTGGCGCCACTAGCGACCGAAGCGGCGGAAGCGGCGCGTAGAAGGTTCACTTCCGTTTCCGTATAGCTGTCGCGAAGCTGCGATCTTCGCTTGTATTCCTGTTAGAAAAAGCTCATGTGGGTACAAAAATAAGTTAAATATGGTTATGTTAACATTTAATTTTAACCACAATAAAATACGGTTATGCGAAAAAATGGCATTGTTGATTGACTCTATATAATTTTACAAAACCTTTGATTACTCGAGTGTTAATGCGTAATAATGGTGAATTAGTAACCGTTAATACTTAGTAAACATGCATAAGTGTAGGCAAATATACCAAGATGAAAAACGTGATTTTCGCCTTCTCTCTAAAACTCCCATACAAGTTCTAGTAAAGTTTCTACCACTTTACTAGGCCATGACTTGTCTATGACTGGACCTTGACTCTTTTATACTTGACTTTGACTGAGACTTTTTTAAAATTTCACGAGAATACCGCCAAATCGAAGTATTCCCGAAGTTCTGATCTGAATTTTCATTTTTATACTGGATAGGTAAAAGTCACTGTGTCACCTGATGGAAAATGATGCTGCAGCCAAATAACGCCTGTAAAATGCTTGCTAGAAGATACTTATTCACACTTAAAGGTTCCCAGATAATACCGTTCAGAAAATATTAATTAATGCACTATATAATATTCCACTTTAAAAAAAAACTACTTTAATGTGTTAAGAGCGAGAACAGATAATTGTGTCTCAGCGTTTACCCGCTCGCCTCCACACCTTTTGGCTTTCCAGAGCTTCTGTCTTTATAGAAGGGCTGATTTCACCCGGGCTTTGCCCGTGGTCCACCTACACAGTCCACCAGGCTGTACCAGGAGCCATTTTGAAGGAGCCATTGAAGTTGCGTTTAAAATTCTAAATCTATTTAAGTCTTACCAACAAATGTTTCAGTATTTTATTGCATCTATAAAGTTGATAAAATAAATTCAATAACAGTTCTTTATAGACCCTGGTAGGGCACAGCAACATTGATAGGTAGGTAATAGAAGAAAGGACGACTCTTACTTATGTTATATTTTATTGAATAAGTTAAAGTCATCAATATTTTATGATGAATACCGCCAGACCTTGTAAGAAAGAAAGAAATATATTTATTGCTACTATAAAAAAAAATACATCGGATTAAATTTAGATATCACTTTTAACAGATTTTTTTTTATAGACCAATCTGGAGTAAATTATCCTTGTACTGCGTGTTCAATAAGTTACTTTGTGCCTTGACGAATAAGTATTATTTAAGAGTTCTACCCGCATATCTTAAAAAATGAGACTCACGTATCTCATTAAAATGAGATTCTAATTAAATACTTAAGTTATTTCAATAATTTTACTCGATGTCTTATTGATTAAGTCTTTCAAATGAGACGTTACTTGTTGATATATTACAAGAAGAAACGTATGTTGTAAATATTCACACGATTACTCAGAAAACTCGTCAGAAAACTTTGTTAGGAATCGGCATATCTATTATTTATGAACCACAAAACTCTGATTCGTGACATCTGGTCTCAGGGACAAAAGAAATCTGAAGGGGACTTCAGGGATAGCAGTGGGAACATTATGAGGTTAATAATGATACTAACTCAGGCCAGGACTTAATTTTTTACCTAGTTTGTTAAGCCAGTAAAGAAAGTTTAGAAACGCAAACTCTTGTAAAAAGACCTAGTAAGTGGAAACAAGGACGAAAATGTCTTTGATCGCAACTGGTTACAAACTCCGGTTTCGTAAATTGAACGAGCGAGCGCGAAGTGTTTCAGCTTGGGCAAAAATACTTGTCTAGCGGATGTCCGGCTGTTCTCTGCTATTGGGCTGCGAGGGTGAATACTCTACTCAATCTGAAGGCTTTCGAATGAAGCCAGAACTACTTTTTAACGTATTAATTTAATTAAAATATATTCTACGGTTTTGTACGGAATTTTTACTAGCTCACCTAAAAAAAAAACACAAACTCTCTCCCAGTGAAGGTCCCAAGTCGAAGCAGTAGAAACAAAATGAGCTGACAATGATAATGATTCTTTGAATATTTTTTTAAATACATAATTTAGATTCATATGAGCAGGTTGTACTTAGTGAGTACAGGAGTTGCGAACAACAAGCCCATAGGCGCTACAATATTATATTTTAGGGACTGATATGCAAAGCGCCCTGTACGCGCGCTGTGTCCGTTTAACATTATCTTGTTACACTAGAGCCTACACAAAACGTAGGTACGGCAGCGCGAGGGAAAGCGTCGAAGTGCGCGCCCGCCATGGCCGGTTTGTATATCAAGTCCTTTAGGCTCCGTACATTTTATCTTTATAGCGCCTGGGCCCCGCGCCTGTGTCGGTTTCTATATCAAGTCCCTTATTTTACATAATATGTCGCAGCATTTATTTCTTAAGGCGCTAAAATAGAATAGCGCGGTAATTGCTAAAAAATCTATTGTAGGCTCTATTTACTGTAACTAATATTCTTTTGGTTTACTGTTGTTGTACGTCCCTACTTTTTACTCGACTACGGCGAAGCAAAAGGGAGGGTTATGTTTTTGTCCGGTATGTTTGTTCATCTGTTCCCTCATAACTTCTACTTATCATAAATTGATAAATGAGGTGTCGTTGGGAGCGTCTTGTTTGTCCGCAGGTTATAGACTATGTAACATCACATTAAATTAAGCATGGCGCCCTTAAGGTAGAGTTTGGTGCATCATGTTTTAATCAAACGTACCTACCGTTTGCGAGATAAATTCCATCAGTCATGAACATTTTTTTTTTATTTAGTAGTCAGGTTAAAACCCTACTAAATAAAAAAAAAATTTGAAGTTATTCTTGTTCGATATCGAAATTAATTCCTGATGTTCATTTGTTTCCAGTCCTATATATGTGTTAACTGGTTTTGATTAGCGTAAGCTACTACAAGCTTACGCTGGTAAAATTTTGCAAGGAAAGTAAGATAATTTAGTCTTTTTCTAATCATACACATAAATCTGTTCATTTTGAGTGATGTGCTCATTTTGCGGTTTGCACATTCTCTGTATTCTTCATTTTGAGTGGCTTGTTCATTTTGCGTATTGTACATTATGCTCCGAGGCGCATAAATCTACGTTTACACAAGATTGTGCAAGACTCGAGGTCCATGTTTGAAAGTCGATGCCAACACATCAGTTACCAACTGTACAGGTGGCGGAACGCTTGCCTATCATATATATATATATATTAGCTGACCCGGCAAACGTTGTTTTGCCATATACATTATTTCTAGGAAATATTTTTTTAGTTCCATAAAAAAATAGGGGGTTGATCGTAGAAGGGTGACAATTTAGGGTTTTATGTAAAAAAATCTGTCCGAAAAATAAAATTAACTTATTTGGAATGGGTCACCCTTATCACTTAGGGGGATGAAAAATAAATAACAACCTATTCTCAGACCTACCAAGTGAGAATATAAAATTTTATCAAAATCGGTTCAGCCGTTTCGGAGGAGTATGGAAACAAACACTGTGACACGAATTTCTTATATATATGGATATATATATCCAGCAATTATTAGGTACTTACCTTCGAGTAAACTATTGTAAATAGCTCCAATTTTCTTCACTGTTTTTGTAGTTGGGTTCCGTAGAGAAGAAAGACCATACACATAATTTTTACCCACTAGTGGGACAAAGATGGTGGGTAACAAAACATCTACCGCTGCGTGCTAGCGCTCTAGATATGGCATTTGTTTCTACAATAATCTACGGCTATATTAAATTAATAACCTCTTATATACTTATAAAGAAATTCAATGCCTGTTTAAGCGTGTAATAGGATATTCATTGCCTAACAAGTGAAGAAAAAATGCAACTAATATTATAATATACAGGGTTTTTTATAAAATACCTGATAGCACTCAGATCCTGATTATTGTTCCAACCTTTAGCTCAGTTAGGTCTACGACTTTTTCTGAATGCTACATTATCCGTAATAATTAAGATAATGTATACAATCTATACAATCTATCATTCATAGAAGTTTTAACTACACTATACCTCGTAATATGCACGCCAACGCCAGATACTTGACAATAAATCATATATTTTAAAATGTATTTGATAAATCATAAAACAGACTTTCGAATACCGGTACCGCGAAAGAGGTTGGTCTCTATGGTTAGAATAATGTCCCTAAGGTTTTTTTTTATTCAAAATAGGCAAACTTTCGACCACCATCATGAGGTTTCAGTTATTTTACAAAACACCCTGTATAGTGTTAGTATACGTGAATTCTGCTAAATACAAAAATTGCATAAAAAGTTGTAAAATGAAAGAAAAAACAGAACATTAAAATAAGAAAATTTATTGCAATACAAGTAAATAAAATTGAAAATAATACATAAATCTTACAATTAAACTAAATTAAACAGAAAAACTTAAATTAAAATAAAATTCTTTTTTGGGAACATATTTAGCACATCAGTCCAATAGTGGTCTTTTTATTATGTTAGTATAGGAAACAACCATTTTAGTACCCTTTTTAATAAAGCATTTTTTTTAGCCAAAAACACTTGAGATACGAAATTTTACAGAAAATCTAATATATTTATTCCAAAAACTTCTTTTCTTATAATTCTTAGGCGCAGAGCATAAACTATATACCTCCTAACCAATATAGTTAAAAATACAATTTTATATCAAAACTTATTTATATACTATGTTATAACTATTTAACTTTACATTAATAACTAAATAATAAAGATACTGTCATGTAGGTAAATAAAGAATGATCAATTTACAATATTTTGCGACATATCTACATAATGTTTCATAAGACTTAAAATACGAAAAAAACGTCTACTTATTCTGTGTCGACTAGTTTCAGGAAAATCAGTTGTCCTTCATCAGGATGAGTCAGACACGCCATACGCGGAGGCGAGCGGCTCGAACCTCGAAACTAGTCGACAGAAATGAAGTCGACAATTTTAAAGTATTTTAAGCAGTATATAACATTGAAACAATGTGTAATATTCAAGATAGTTTTAACTTTAAGACTTATCTACAAGTGTTCAATTCATTTTCTTTATTATTTCAATCGTATTCATAGACGTATAATGAACCAATATAAACAATACGTCTATATGGTTATGGCACGGACGAAAAAAAATACGGATCAAATATCGTATACAAAACGGTCCCACCCTAGGTCCTACAAATTTCGCTTGTTGCTTGACCTTAGGTTGATTTGTTTACACGCACACAAATAAACAATCGGCGCCAATATACACAGTAACTATTTAGTTGTCTGTGACAGTTTGCAGCGACATGCACGACTCGGAAATTTGCATGCTTCACTATGATTGGATGAGGTTACGTCCGTATTTCTTTCAGATTCGTGGTCTATGGTTATATTGTATAATGACCAAAGCTTCAAATCTGTTATCACAACACTAATGGTCCTTTATTACACGAATTAAATTTAATAGATTTTTTTTATTCATTGTATCAGACAATAATCTAAATAAAACTATGTAATTAATTACACTACATATTATTATAATATTTTAATCTTCCTACGTGTTATACCAGAATTTATATCATAATATCAACGACTCTAATATAAATCGTTCTATTTAAAAATAAATACTGTTAATATTTTGTGACAAAAATGCATTGACAATTCGCGATTTTCGGTAAATATAGTCAAATTCAAAATCTAGGTAACTTTTAAAGTAATACTAATTTCTTTTATAAAAGATAATATATCAGTTAACTTAATAGTAAATTAATGCACAAAAATAAGGAACAAATCTAAAATAACGTTTGGAAACTTAATATAGAAAATTATAACAAATGATGAAATTTGTAATTGATAAACATAATAACATATCATTAGTTAATAAAAAAAATATTCTATATTATACACTTATTTTATTAATAAAATAAAAGAAACTATTGTCTATGTTTACAACTATATATGCAAGCACCTTTTAAATTTAGTTTTAGCACATTTTTTTTATAATATAAAATCTATGTACAGAAAACATTGAATATATATTGTTTCTAAATCTACGGAGCACCATAAGAGCGGAACATAAGACTAGGGTACATATATAAAATAAAATTACAATTCATTGCACAAAATTAACACATTGTGAAAAGAATTGCAGGTAAATAATTAATTAACATGTTTATAGCAGTGTAAAATAAATTTCAACTTAAATTTTATTAACAACGTGGTTGGTATTTCTCGTAAAAAATATACACAATAAAAAAACGAAATCAGCTATGCGTAATGTCACCCTGGGACTTTTTTCTAATTCTTATTTCTTCTACAACTTCCATTATAAGCTGAAATATTTTTAAAATATAAATTATACAGAAATAAAAACATAAAAGTGCTCGTGTTTATAACATGCCCATGCAAGTGCAAAATTTATTTAAAATTAGAAAATTTTGTATAACGATAAATGATTACGTAATTATATGTAACCTACGTACTCAAATTCAACAGTTTGCGTTAGTGTTCAGCATGATATTCTTTTTGGTTCACTTATTTCCATATCCAAAAACTTAGCTCCATGCATTACAACTTCAATTATGTCAGCAGTGCATTATCTCATCGGTCTATGCTAATTAAAATAATAACAAAAAATAAGTGTTTGTGTGAATGACAATCATGCCATTTTACTGCCAGGCACTGTACGAACCAAGGAGTTAAATCAGCAGTGCTACTTAACCCTAACAAGCTAAGTGCTTTGACCTAAAACTAGCTACAATCAGGACTAACCTGACTTAAAGGTCTGATCCTTTCGTGTATGCTATTCTCGGCTTGCCTCGCCGACGGTGGCGGGTGATCAGGCGTGGGCGGCTGCTCGTAATGCGTCGGTGACAGAGGAACATCAACCCTCGGCCCATCGTAATACCTCTCGTAATCACTCGGGCTATTCACCGACTGGTCGTCTAATAGACTCTCCAGCGAGGACTTCTCTTGGTGGGAGTACTTCCTCGCAGTCATTCTATCGGGTCTTGGATCATAGCTATCGTTGAAGTTGTTTCTTCGCAGTTTCCTTCTCGGGTTTTGTTCTTTTATGGCGACGTTTTCGTACATAGCAGTGATCGCTACTGGTTGGGAGCGGTGCTTCAGGCTGGGCCGAGGGTTAGGGATGGGGGCTACGCGAGGGGAGTTGTGGTTCTCTTCGTATTCGGAATAGGAGAGTTTGCTATCGACGTAGTGATCGACCGATCGGCCGTGTTTGAGGTAGAGTTTAGCACCCTGCAACAAAGGAAGCAGTTGTTAGGAACTTATCAATTCGTACGATCTGAAAACCATCAGTTAACAGGCATTCATCACAATACCTCACATCTTGCTTTACACACTCGCATCGCAATTCATTCTCCTTTTTCGTAAGATATGTAAACTCATTCACATCTTAACATATTCGAAGACTTACTAAAGACTGGTCTAAAAACGTTGTAAAAAAACTGCGAAAGATCTAGAACTCGACCGAATATAAGCTTGAAATTCGAGATAAAAATTAAGATTATTTGTTACCACGTGAAAATCACAATATTTGAAATTATAATCATCAAAGCAAAGATTAAATCTATTTGATAGCGCTAAGAATAATGTATCTTCAAAAAACATTCACTTGCTGGGGAAGGGTATGGTTAATGTATGCTTGTGATTGGCTGATGCGACAGTTGTCAGCGTCAGTTGCGGAAAGACCAATCTTAACTACTGAATTGATGCAAAAATCATGTTTTCTAGTTGCTATCACGTGTTTTTTAAAATCCGAAGACTGCCTGTAACGTAGTTTCACAAACACCGATTTTTGGATACCCCAATTACCTGTATATCATCCAAATCATCCTGACTCCTCGCGTGTACCCTGAGCTCGTAGCTGTAGCCAGATGATGGTGAGTTGGCATGCGTGGGGGAAACCGAGAGGTTCCTTCGAGGCGGCTTCTTAGGCGGGGTGGGCTGGAAGGTACAGGGCTGTCAGACGCCGGCATATTTGGAGTAAGGAGTTCAATATCTTTAGGAGTTACAGTCTGGAGTTGACCAACCTATATACCTGATTTCAGCTTTGCCTATATACCCACAAAATTGTCAGGTTTACCGACAACAACCCGAAAACATGAAATGAGAGTCTTGAAAATAAAAAATGTGCAAAATTATTATTTTTGTAAATATGATTGTTGAGAAGAGACGTCTTGGAGCAATAATTTCGTTATTAAGTTTATTCTGCAATATTAGACTCGTTGGCCATAGTTTAAACCTACTACTAAAAAACGAAAAACTATTTCGATAGATGGTACACATCCCCATGCGGTGTTAATTATTATTAAGTATATAAAAAATATAAAAGGATAATTTCGTCGCTCCAGACAGGGCTTGAATAGCTCAGAGGTTAGAGCAATAGGGCATAAAACACACTCTATGGCTGCGGGTATAACCCAGACTCGAGCGATACATTTTCCTTTCTAAATTTACTACTTTAGTTCTGCCTTGGTAAATGTTATAAAAACAAAATCAATAAATTCGATATCTGCGTATACTGTGGACATCATCTGTTTCAATTTATTCGCAATTTGTTCCATTATGGAAGATACATATACATAATATATATTATGGCAGTTACTGCTGTAGCATACGTTGATAAATTAACAGAAATCACTTTAACCACATTACTGGATTTAAGCTTGTCATTATCCTTTGAGTCATGACAATGCATGATCAAGTTCTGGATATTCTGTTAACTGTATATTGGTTATTTTAACACTAATTACATTATCACTCTACACAATATTATTATTTATCTATAGTACCTCTGATACTTTTGACGGTAAGCAACTGCAGCGTTTGAGATACAATTTTGCATCTATCTAGTCTTTTTTTTCTCTTTATTAAAAGCCACGACGCGCTTTTTATTTATTATGAACGATATTTTTAAGAGATGCGATGTGCTAAATATGCAATGTAGTCTTCTGTTAAATAAGTTAATCGATATATAGATATACTAGCTAGCTTGTTGTTGAAAACGTGTTCTTGGATAAAAGCTACGTGCATTCCAAATGTCATTCAAAGCTGTTCAGCGGTTGCATTGTAAAGAGGGAACATATGTGTGTATGTTACACACATAAACGCGCACGCACGCACGTACACACACAATTTCTGATTCATTATGTTATTGTGATATAAAAACATAAACATACATAGGAATGCACAAGGTCATATTGTCACAACTGAAGGAAAATTTATATGTATAATTTTATGTTCAATTTATTTTAATATAATCATTACGTTTAAGCAAAACCACCATTACAATCACTTATTGAAAGCTAGAGGAAAAACCAAATAGAAGATTGTTAGTCGGGGCTGTAATGTATTTCACCTGACCTATTTTAATCTGAAAAATACGACAAAAGTCCTAAAACATAAGGTTCATTTACGCTTTGTTCAAATTTCAACTGACCGCAGCAAAGATAGGTAATAGGGGTAATCCCTATTACCCAAACCCCTTATTACCTATCTCTGTAATAGGGGTTTAGGTAATAGGAGTCTGAGATATCAGCGCAAGAGAGAGTGAATTGATCAAAGACGCTTACAACGAGGATTAATGTTATACCCAAGGTCAAGGAAACATTACTAGACACTAATTAACTCTTTGTAAAATTGTCTCCTGCTATTTCCTTGCATATGCTGTAGGAGCCTTCAGCCTGGGGCAGTACCACACCATTGCTAGACATTGAAGCGCTAGCAGTAGTGATTACTGTATTTCAGATTGAAAGGCAATGTTTCCAGTGATAAACATAAACATACATAAACATAAACGCTTTCACACTCACAGCCCCACACTAAGTTCGATGACTTGTGTCGTGGGTGCCGGAAACATTAACATCACACACACAACCAGAACAAGAAACACAAATTATCCATGGGGAGAAAACTTGTGTTTCCGGGAATCGAACCCGATACCCCTGCTTAGAAGGCGAACGCTCAATCAACTTAGCCAACGGGCAGATAACAGGGCATTAAAAGATTTGACATCTAATATCTCATTGTGACGAGCTTAGTGCTTTAAAGCGTAAGAAACTAGCTAGCTACCTAGGTAGTACTGGTAGTAATAGACAAGCGTGACACTGCAATCAAAATCAAGTAACCAACACATATATAGGTACTAAGGCATAAGCCAATATATTTGAAAACTAATCGTAAAATCCAATTTGTAACCATAATGACCAATTCGCGCTCAACACAAATAGCCTATCTATTCTTGTTCTCGTCGTCATCAGAAGCGGGATAAATGCCACAATTGAGTAATCGCCTATTTGAATCAGTACGACAATCTAAGCCCAAGTTAGAAGAGATGAGACTAATAAGCTAACAAGTAAAACTTTCTTGTAAGCTCTGTATTCAGATAACTAGATTAAAGACGAAGGCTATTTTTTACCGACTTCCCAAAAAAGGACGTGTGTGTGTTACCTCATAATTTTGTTCCACGTGAACCGATTTTGAATTTTTGTTCATAGATGTTGCTTTCCAATTGGTCCCATTTAAATTTGATCAAGATCTGAGTAATAGTTTTTTAGTTATCCTCAATAATGCGTATTCTGTGGACTACATTGACGATGTTCTCGTTTTTAACCGACTTCAAAAGTTCTCATAACGTCTTTCGTTGTGAGCCGATTTTTTTTTATTTGAAAGCTGGTGCTTTTTATGTGGTCCGATTAAAATGTGATCAAGATCTGAGCAGTAGTTCTTGAAATATCGTCAATAATGCGTGTTTAGTACATCTAATCTGATCAAAGTTCTGAAGATAAAGCGGTGAAATCGGTTTTTTTAAGCTTTGCTTGCGTTTAATTATTCAATCTTTAAACAAACAGTCTGTTAGTTATCAAACCTTTGCAGTAGTAGGACTCTTTTGTTAGTCCGCCTGGGGCAGTACCACAACATCGCCAGACATCCAACTGCCAAGCAGTAGTGTGCAAACATTACTGTATATCGGATTCGAGGGCAATGTTCACAGTGATATTATAGGGCTTAAAGAGAGTATATCTAATATCTCAGGGTGACGAGTGCAGTGTTTTTTTTATTGCGTCTTTTATATTTCGAACTATATAAGTTCAAAAATCTTGGTGGCACTGAAAAGTAATGGGCAAGCGTGACACTTACCATCAGGCCTTGAACGTTTTGTCTCTCAATGACATAAAAAAGAATAATCTATCAAATTATGCACCAAATAAACTTTTTTATTTTCTAGTGCTCTGTTATCGATCAGATAGTTACCTATCTGTAGCTTTTTTTGTAACTATCTTCATACACATTAGATGCATTTACACTAAGCTGGGGGTGTTAGAGAGAGAGCTATGATTTTGAGTCATTTAATATTTGACGTTGGTTTAGACGAGTGGATTACCTGACACGTGTGACATGTCTCTAATGGTGGTGGTCAAATGTTTGCCTAAACTAAATAATAAAAAAAAAATACAGAAGTTTCTTTAATGAAACAAAAATATAGTAGTTAGTACCTCTACTGGTGCTTGCGAATCTGGCAGTAGAATCATTCATCAACTTTCATAAGTGCCTTTTTGGAGTTAATATGAATAAACAATTTTGAGTTTTAATTTGGTGTTTACCAATGTCTTCTAAAGAGATATAGCCAACAAGTGGATATTGCATATTTAATATATTATTATATAATTTATTAATGTATAAATTCTCAAAATAAAGTGCATCAATCAATACTGAAAGAGACTGAATCCCACGATACAAGACTTATCCTAGTGTAGGATACAGGGCTCACTAACTATAACATTATGCGTACATGTAATGTTAGGCTGTGTAATATTTTTGTAAATGGAATAAATTATAATTTTTATTATTATTAAAAAAAAAAACACCAAAACTATAATTTTCTTTTATGTGATCCCCGCTACCGTTTATGACTAATCCACATCAACCAAGCGGTCCAAGTAATTCAATACTAAGTCGCGGATGGGGCTCAAATTGGTCGCAGCCGGTCATCTAATGGGCTTTTTAGCGTGAATGGTTGGTTATTATGCTATAAAGGGTTACTTATCTATTCTACGTAAATAATGGTAGGCGGAAAATAAAGAGGGATAGCGATCGAACCCACGGTTTGGTCTACGAAATTACCAACTGAGCTATTCGAACACGGCATGATCGATGGTGAAAGTTGTTGATGATGAAGTAAGTCAAAATTTATTATGGACATTATTTGGAGGTTTTGCTATTAAAGGTGAAGCTTAAAAGCATGAAAGCTTGAAAAACCGACTGCACCGCATATATTTTGGTTTTGGCTTGATTGATTTTGATAAAATTTATATAGATGGTGTCATATACATTTTATCGAAATCGATCAAGAACCTCTGATGTATATTCTACCATACAAAAAATTTTTTAAAAATCATCAAAATCGATTCATAATTGGCAGAGATATCGCTTAACATACATACAAAAAAAGAAAACAACATACAGTCGAATTGAGAACCTTCTTTTTTAAAGTCGGTTGAAAACTTATTAGTCTTCAAGTGGTAATGTGTAGTAAAATTGTGAATCATTACCCGATAGTAGTTCGTGAACGTATGAGTGTAGGGAATTCATAAAAAGTTGAAAAAAGTTACAATAATAATTCTCTAAGTAAATGTCCTTGTGCAATACTTTTTTACGACTAAGCTGAATCTACTTTTTTATCTACCTATTAAAAACAAAATTGTTTCACTATATTTAGCATTTTCTCTCATTGATGACGTACAAACACTAACAATAAGAGTGAATAAACAATGCATTAATACGCATTTAAAAGTAAATCATTCAAATGTATAATCCATTGACGTCGATACCAAATACAAGTAAACAAACATTTACCTATTATAAGTATTATAATAAGAAGGTATGAGGATATGAAATGTATTATTATTAATTAAACCTATAGAGCTCCATGCAATGCAATGGGTTTCAGATTCTTCCATATTATACCTATTGAACAAATGACATAATAAACATAAACGCTTACAAATTAACAGCCCAAAGTTAAATTTATTGTGGATGTGAATCGTAGTTGCCGAAAACAATCACACACAAAATCCTATCCAGAACCAGAAATATAAATTTTCAGTCAGTCCCTGTTGATAGTCATAAGACGACAGTCTTTAAGACGACAGTCTAAAAGTCCTTGCAATGGGGTATTTTGATTAGTTAATACTAAATACATTACAGTGAAATACGTCAGTATTTAAACTGAGTAGTTTTCAAACTCAAATTACGTCAGTATGGTTACGAAATGGTTGAATGTTCATGTAAGTGATTAATTGTGGTCTTTTTATTAGTGACTAAGCAAGCTGTTGGCCACTATTTCACTTGAATGAACAACGAATGAACCCTATATTTTAATTTTACACAGTAGACGCGCGATCTTCAGCAGTTTTTTTGCAGCGAAATACTTCGTACGAATGGTAGTTATTTAAACCAACATTTACGTTTATAACACTATAAAACATAAACCACCGGTGTTCATGTCCTATGGTTGTATGTTCTATATTATACATGTCTCGCGCTGACTATTTTGTTCAAGCGCGTACGTAAGCCTAACTTACTAATTTAATATAACATTTGCTCAGTTTAAATTACCGTAACATTGGATAAACAAATTAACACACATCTACAAAGCCACTATTTCTCCGAAAACAAGCAATCATAAGTACCTTCTAACATCAAAGGACCGAGATATAAATTATCGTGCGCAAACGCAGCCCTCATGGCACATTAATATTGCTGTAATAGGACAGCAAGCAGTAGGGACTCTTCATACAAACGATTAAAGTTACAAAGACCAATCTCTCGTTCTATCTCTGGTTCTTCTCGAGATGGCTGTAATTTTGCGAATCTGGCAGTAATCAATAACTTTCATGAGTGCCTCTTTGGAGCCCATGTGAATAAACGAATTTGATTTTTTTTAGTCAAAATCTGGTGACTTGATATTTTAGTTTGTGGAACCAATCCTTGCAAACCAACAAGCTTAGTTAATGGATCAGAATCAAACTGTAACTCTGAATAGAAGAAGAAGTTAGTAGCAAAAGTAAAATGTACTACTTTAGAATGGATAAGGCAGCTAGAAATGTGTGGGTACACTAAAAGCTCTCTCGGTAGATAAAAACTGAAAGCTTAGTTGGGTGGCGTTCGCCTTCTAAGCAGCCTTGTATCGGGTTCGATACCCGACGGAAAACACAAGTTTTATCTGCAATGAAAAATTGTGGTTCTTGTTCTGATGGTGTGTGTGATGTGAATGTTTTCGACACCCACGACTCAAGTCATCGAACTAAGTGTAAATTCATAAAATAAAATTGTCTAGAATAAAGCATGACCACGGACGTAAGAATCTATTCTTCGTTGTGAGGCTTTAAAACAAGCAAGCTTTGTGTTCACGTATCTAGTAATAGGCCAGTATAAAATTCTATAACAGTGATGCTTCCTAGGTCGACTGGCCGAACAATGCATAAGTGCAAGATACAAGGTGGTTTCATAGATCCCTAGTGTCTAGCGCCCGATGGGCCGATGATAAGCGCCCAGACAATAAGCGAAAACAAAGATACTACTAAAATAGCAGATAATCTTTTATCGATCGAAGTTTGTTTATAACTCACGTGAGAAACATCAATTAGCAGAATGTCTGATTATTTACGGACTCGCGAAAGATTAAACACACAGCTTCTTATTCTTATCAAATGTGTGGGGGGTAAGGCCTGCACTGACGTCCCGCTTGGGGACTCGGCTATTTCAAATTGCGTGAACTTCCTATACTGGTCTAGCTATTATAGATCATTAATACGGCGCCAACGTGGACGGACCGCTATTGATATGGGTAAATGGGGAATGTGAACATTGACCATGACTGATTAGGTCAATTTCATCTGGGGTTTGATGTTAAAGTCATTTTTGATTTTCTAGAATCAGTATCAGTACCTACACAATACGAATAGTTTTTGATAAACCCAGCGAGATTGTGGTATCGATTTCGTGCGGTGATGTTTACTGGACGATGCAATTATACAAACAAACGCTTTCACACTCACAGCCCACATTAAGTTCGATGACTTCTGCCGTGAGTGCCGGAAACATTCACTTCATACACACAATCACAACCAGAACACAAATTTTCCTTGGGCAGAAAACTTGTGTTCCCGCCGGGAATCGAACCCGATACCCCTGCTTAGAAGGCCAACGCCAACCGACTAAGCCAGGGGTCGGGAACCTGCGGCTCGCGAGCCACATGCGGCTCTTTGGATGTGAAGCTGCGGCTCTTTAGTTCCACACGCAAATTATTTATTAAAAACAACATTTAAAAAAACGTTCTGAATCGATTAATGGGGATTAGACACTATTTCTATCGAGCCATTAACAACCCTTCAAAGGTAGCAAAAAAGTACATTTATACAGTTGAAACAAATAAATTATGGGATGATATAACTAGGTATAACGCGTGCATAACGTTTTCTATACGATACTCGTAGTACAGCAGGTATTATTGTTGGCATTAAGGATTATTGTAGACAAGAAAAAAATTGTGGCTCTATAAAACTATGGTATTTTGTAAATTGTAATTTTTGACTCTTCCGACTCAAAAGGTTCCCGACCCCTGGACTAAGCCAACGGGCAGGTCAATAATAAATTATTGTAATATACGGTCTCAAACATTAACACGTAATTACCAGTAAGTGCCTGTATAGGTTTCAGCCAATAAATATAGATGATTAGGGAAATTCAGCAAAGGGTTGTACGTCTCTTTTTGGAATTGAAAGCCTTAGGGCAAAAAAAACAAGTCTGATCTCTTGAGAATAAACTATTACAATCACCATATCTTTAGGGACATAACTTTCGTAGCTTGCTGTAACTTCGGAAATCGATACCATTTCCAAATAGTCAAATTATTTACGATCTGCCAAAATTGTGAGACGTTAAAGTCTCCAGCTTACATTAGTCAATATTTCACTAATTTCCCGCTAACCCAGTTACGGGTGACGAAATCAATAGTTAATATTGAAACAGTTTACAATGCGTACGCGCATCTGCTGCTAGCCACATGTCCGATTCTGTTGCAATCGTTAGCATATGGCTAAGATAGGGGTATTTTAATAATTTTAATACGGTCCTCATTCATTATTGAGTGCGAGTATTTATTAGTCATATAGTGAGATTTCATACTTGGTCATTTAAATTTAGAGTACACAGTCTGTACAACTATTTTGATGTGTGTGCACTTATAACAACCCTATTTTGATGCGTGTTCACTTATAACAACCCTATTTTGATGTGTGTGCACTTATAACAACCCTATTTTGATGCGTGTTCACTTATAACAACCCTATTTTGATGTGTGTGCACCATAAACAACCCTATTTTGATGTGTGTGCACTTATAACAACCCTACTTTCCCCACTGTATTAGTTACAATAGCTTTTTATTTGAACTACCCGTTGGCTTAGTTATGAGAGCGTTCGTCTTCTAAGCAGTGGTATCGGATTCGATTCCCGGCGGAAACACAAGTTTTTTACCAAAAAAAAAATTGTGTTTTTGGTTCTGATTATGATTGCGTGTGTGATGTGAATGTTTACGGCACCCACGACACAAGTCATTGAACTTGGTGTGGGGCTGTGAGTGTGAAAGCGTTTGTTTTATATTTATGTACTTGCAAAAATAAATTTATTCACAACTAGTAAAAAAACACGTTTTGGATCGATCTAAAGTATATGGCAATAATATGGCAAAATGAGTCTATCTTAACTTTTTATGCGTGACAAGAAAATATCTACCAACCGTCAGCAGACGCCTAATACACTGTTTGTTTATAGTGCCTCGGAATTTAACTATTAAGAATGTACTAATTGAAGATGATGTCATAAAACATTGAAGATGTATCTACATGGGATAACATACCAATGAGCTGTCTACGCTTATTTACACTTCTAAATAACAGATAAAAATGTGAGTTAGAAGCTTATAGTGAAGATCTCTAAAATGCATGTTATAAACACTTTTTTTTGCACAATTTATAACTTTCCCGTTGATAGTGGAGACTGCCGTTGGCTAAATAGGTGGGCCTACGAAGCACTATCGGGTACGATTCCCGGCGGGAACACAAGTTTTCACCCCATGGATAATTTGTTTGTTGTGATTGTGTGTGTGATGTGAATGTTTCCGGCATCCACTACACAAGTCATTGAACTTAGTGTGGGGCTGTGAGTGTAAAAGCGTTTATGTTTACCTATACACAGTAAAGCGTCTGTGTGCCATACAATCTTAAGCTAATAAAAAAGCAGTTTCATAAACACTGGCAACACGAATGCTTCCTCCAGTAAAAAAAAAAAATAACGATTACTTTCAGTAGTTCAGTAAAACTGACGCTATATTTATAAACCATTACAAAACATAACCTTGAGAACATTTTTGTTTCCTAACCTTCGCTAATAAAGAAGTTAAAAAACGTTATATCGAGTAAACTATTAACTCCATGTAAACTGAATACCGGGTACTGGTGTCCGGCCAAACGCCAGTTTCTCTATTTCCGTTAATCCTGGACTTTCAATATGTACTAGAGCAAGAAAACATAGCTCGAGAACTAGGTTCCTCTATACTGCTCTAACTAGAACTAGAAATGCTCGTCAAAATTAATGCTGACGATATGGTCAGATTAAACAGCTAGCAGCTGACTAATAAGAATCAATTCAGCAATTGATTATTGTGATAACATGGCAAATTTAGCACTATCATGGCTCGCATCGAAAATTAAACAAAAAGCATTCTCAATCACAGCCCCACACTAAGTTCAAAGACTGTGGGTGTCGGAAACATTTACATCACATACACAATTAAACCCATAACCAGAAGCACAAGTGTCCCTTGAGAAGAAATTGTGTGTCCTGTCGGGAATTGCACCTAGGACCCACAGTAGTAGTCAACTGCGCCAACTGGGCCGTCTGTTAGATGGACAGCAATGGAGATATTAGTCAAAGCAAGATGCAAAATTCTGGGTGACTGAAATATTTGAGGACTGAGCGGATTTATCTCAAATTCTAATATGAAATAAATTTAATGAGACGAGGCATAACTAGTAAAAAAAATTCAATCGTAGATTTTCTACCGTACGAAATACATTTTCTCCTATACACACAATATACAATGATTGTTCTATTCGAATTCCCACGCCATGGAGAATGCACTCTTTGTATTGGAAAATTTAAACACACCAGCATAATAAACAGACAATCTTTGAATGTCTTATCGCAAGATGGTTGTAATATTGACATGGTAGAGCGACCAACAATAAAGTTAAATCCACTAATACCTATATACTAATTATTGTAGTGGTAGTCCGTCTGGGGCAGTACCAAACCATTGCCATTCAACCGCCAAGCAGTAGTGTGCAAACATTTCTATATTTCGTAATGAAGGGCAATGTTTCCAGTAAAATTAGAGGGATTAAAGAGATTAAACATCTAATATCAGGGTTACGAGCTCATTGCTTTGCCGTACAGGAGTTCGACCTATATAAGTTCAAAAATCTGGGTGGCACTGTACTGTAATTGGCAAGCGTGACGCTTACTTACAATCGAGGCAGGCGAGCGACTCGATAGTCTCGTATCTCAATGACATAAAAAAATACTTATAGGTTCATAGAAATATGATTTACATAACACATTTTTTTTCTTTTGTTTCCGTGTATTAGAGGAGTTCACATATACTCTTGTAGGTTAAGAAATATATTACGTCCGAGAGAAATGTTCGTTGCTTGTAACCATCGCGTACACAAAAAGCTAAATTTAAAATTAGGAGCACGAGAAAGCTGGCAAACATAAACATCAATTAGGAGATAAGTGTACAATCCATCATGATTACCATAACGCATAGTTGGAATCTATCAACAACACTGTAATTTGGGTTACAGAAGCACGAGTTTTATTTATAAATTAAGGAAATTGTCCGGAGAACTCCACTACGTACGATATATTTAGACTTTGCGAGGCGATGGAATTGGGTTATAGGGCCCTTGACATGATGTTTTATATCTAAACATCGTTGAAATTCACATTACAAAATTTCAACAACATACATTATAAATAATGATGAAAAAAGACCAAGGACATTTTTAATAATTTAGGTATAACTAAATAAGAAACATTTCATTTCTAATTTTAAAATTTCTTGTATCGGATCTCCGAGCACATTATATCCTAGATATCATTCATGAAATATATTAAACATAGACAATTGGCACGTAAATAGTACAACTAAAAATATATCATTCATGAAAACATTCATACAATCAGCTTGTCTCACACAAAAAACCAACTGTAGTTCACTTCCTATATTTAATCCTGAATCATTTTAATCGAATTCAATTCGAGCTTCAAGCATTCTTTCCTTAATTCTTATCTTTCGACAATCGATACTTACATACACAAATCACAATATTAATCGTCACTTCACAACACAACACACACAGCACTTTCACCTGATTAGTGATTCGATACGGCTTATCGATAACGATCACGATCATCGATTCAGCGACGACAGACGCAAGCGTCGATCGCGTACGCGACGGAGCGACTGACCGCCCAATTTCTTCGTCTTCGCGGCATACCCGACATACTCGCGAACATGTGGGATGATACAAGCGTAACAATATGGATTAAAAATAGAGGAGCCCATTGTTGATGGTTTAAGGATCTTGATATAATAATGTTGGGATAATAGAGAGCGACCGTTGACGTCGTATAGAACTCTTTGAAAGCGAGATTATGTCTGGTATGCACAATTATGTTGCAACTATTTAGTGGCGACATTTTTTTTTCTTTTGGGACTTAGGAGACATACATAAGCATGTTTCCTTATTTCATTACAACCTAGCCCGTATTTGGCTAATGAGTAATTTTAACTTGGATTGCTAGAGTTATCAAGAACTAAGAATGTGTCCATTGGCACTTTTCTTATTTTTTCTATTAAGGGGAAGACACTTTGTTCATGTGTTCACATTGACACATTTTATGACAGTTCTTAATTCTAATGAGAGCGTTAGGAAAGTTAGTAGGTGATTATCATCATCATTTTTAACAGAATTCAAAATGCCTCTGAACTTTTTTCAAAGTGAACCGATTTTGACGATTCTTTTCTTTTATTTGAATGCTGGTGCTTCCCACGTGGTCCCATTTAAATTTAATCAAGATCTGACCAGTAGTTTTTGAGTTATCCTCAATAATGCGTAGTTCCGAAGATAAAGCGGTGGAGTCGGTTTTTTAAAGCTTTTAGAAAATATTTTGTATTTGAGAAGTATGCAATAAAGTAGTAAGATTACAATCAATTACAATTTTTAATGGCTTTAAATTGAAACCTAACAGAATTATGTAAAAAATTGTAATAAATATTGAGATAAAATTAAATATTCAATAGAATTGTCATTAATTAAGAATCTGGAAATGCCGAACTACCGGCCTACCGTTATTTTCACATCTTTCAATCTATTCTTGATATAAATTGAATATATTGAACCGTCCGTTGGCTTAGTTGGGTTTATTGGCCCCCACGACAAAAGTAATTCAATTTAGTGTGGGGCTGTGCGTGAATGCGTTTATGTTGTAATTATGTAAATGCAAGGTTATAACGGAAGTATTGAAAGTAAAGATTTTAATAGGTCGTATCATTAGCATAAATAATAAATATTTATGTATGTACCTACGACACAGAATAGATTTTTTATAATAATATCGAATTGATCGTTGAGTAGTTAGTTGAACACCTGCCTACTAAGTATAACGAGTATCTGATTCGATTTCCGGTGGAAACACAAGATAGTTTTCTACCCAAGAGAAATTCGTATCTCAGGTTCTGGTTGTGGTTTTGTGTGTGTATGATGTGAATATTTCCAACACGCACAATACAAGTCTTCAAAAAATTTTTGTAGCGCTGTGAGTGTGAAAGCATATATTATGTTGGGTATTAGTTTTATGTCTACCTAGTTGATGTTTCTGCTACAGAGGATGTACCTAGAGAGAAGTTATCAGTTCGCAAAAGATTTTTGTTAATTTTTTTTACTGATTTTTTGCAAAATTTTTCAAGAAATAAGAGTGTCAAATTTATGAGATCTCCATCTATCCGCCAACACGTGGAAAGAGTTTAGTTGGTTGAACAATTACATTAAATGTCTTCCAGGGTTCCGTACCTCAAAATAAAAAAGGAACTCATATACGTTGTCCGTCTGTCTGTCTGTTAAAACCCTTTTTCTTAGAAACGCGTGGAGGTATCAAATTGAATCAAATACTTAGGTCTACGCTCTGTTATCAACAGCATGTTTAACAAGCTTTAAAAGCTGTGAAAACAAGCTTCTAAATCTACGCAAAAATAATAACAGTCATATAAGCTGAATATTTTAAAACTCGCATACAATTATTATTGTTTGAATGAATGTTTCGTAAGTACCAATTAAACATAATTTTAGGATTTAACGATTTCACTCAATGGTCATTCACATTATTGAGAGACTAGTTTTGAAGCAGTCGGTGCTCCTTCATCAGTCGAGAACGCGCGTAGTCTGGCGTCTCCGACTTCTCCGAAACTAGCCTCGCAACAATGCTAGAAACAAACCATGACTCAAATCGTTAAATCCGAGTAGTTAGGATTTAACATTTCACCACACTTGCAAATCAAAGCCTATATTTCTCGTTGCACTAGAATCATGAAAATTGTCAACAAATAGCAGCACAAGTATAAAGAAAAAAAATCTAAAATTCGTAAATTTTTAGAGGTTCTATGTTCAACTGTATGTATTTTTTTAGTATGTTCATTGATTTCTCCCCCATTTATGGACCGAGTCTCAAAATTATTCTTTTGTTTGGTAGATTATACTTCAGGTGGTAGTTCTTTGGTAGATTATTCTTCATAAATTTATTTTCGAAATCGGCCAAGCCAAAACCAAAATAAACGGTAAAGTCGGTTTTTTAAGCTTTGCTTAAATTTTTAAATTATTATCAGTCAAAAATTAAAACGAATTCGGGCAACAATCTTCATGCTAGTTTGTATGGAACCCTACGTGCACAAGTCATACTCGCGCTTGTCCAGCAACGTTTCTATGTAAAACTCGCTATTTACAAATAACATAAATGTCTCAACCGCCAACACGTGGGAAGAATTAGCCCAATGACGTTTACGACATTTCTCACGATTCTTATTAGTCTTGGAATTTAAACGCGCGTCATTCTTCATACTTTCTCTTACGCACATTAACAAATCTTTGATGTTGATGAAGTACTGGACGTTATGAATACGAAAGATGTAAGGGATTCACAAACAAATAACGGAGATTGGACGTCATTGAAGAATTCTTTTGATCAAGGAAAATGTATTACGGAACATCAATCTCTTGCAAATATTGAATTGTATGGACGATACGGGACTTAATGATTGGTAAAAATCCTTTTGGGGATCATATAAATAAAATATAGATACAATAGTCTATTTAATAAAGGGTTCAAATTATTATCAAGAAGTTTGTGCGTGTGTATAAATGAGATATTGTTTAATTAAACAGGTGTTAGTATACATACATATATAATCTACAAAAAACCGAATTTACCGCTTATATTTTGTTTTATGTTGATTATCTCAAAAAGCGCTAAATCTATTTCGATAAAAATTTTATAGGGCCACCTCTGAAGTATGATCTATCAAGCAAACAATAAACATACAGTCAACAACAGTCGAATTGAGAACCTCCTCCTTGTTTTAAAGTCGGTAAAAAACAGGGACTTTGTTACTACCAAATTGATAAATTTCCCAGGTTTTTTCCACCATTAAAATTTAAAATATAACTTTCGTTTCGTGACTGGTGTACACAAACAACGTAGCTAATAATTAAGCTACATTATATTGCCTCTCTGTGCGTGACTCGGCCGCTAATAACACTGATAGGCGCAACAGGTCACTGGGTGAAATGTATTTATAAATGTTTAATTATGGTTGCATACTTAGACTAATATAATTGTTTTGATTTTACGTATCACGAGGGTAAAAGATGATAATAGTAAAAAGGAATTTAACCCTATTTAATGTAAATTCAACCCCGTCTATTACCTTCTATAGTTCTCTCCATCCAAAGGTCGTCTGGTAGAGATTAGTTTATAATACTAGTTATAAAGCCATCAGCCGCTATTAATGATAAGGCCACCTGTTGTGACACTTTACGTATAAGCTTGTTTGTTACCAATTTTTTTTTCATATGAAGTGGATCAATTAAGTATTATATAAATAAGTATTATCAATAAATTATCATATATCTAAGGAAGAGAGGAGTTAATAGTAGATAGAGAGAGGAAGATAACATACATAAACGCTTTCACACTCACAGCCCCACACTAAGTTCAATGACTTGTTTCGTGGTTTTACGGACATATTCACATCACACACACAAAATAATAATAATAAAAAAATAGTAGGATTGAATCGAATTGATACTCTAAAAAAATTATTTTATAAAAGTGCTCTCCCTGAAATACCTACTTGCATATTTAATGTTATTAATTTTTTATTTCCATTAAAAAAATTAAACATACGCAACATTTTAGTCAGGCTTTTAATAATTTAGATTCTATTGTTTCAATATGACTCAAAGGCATTTTGTGGTAAATCAGTGGAAAGAATTTGTTAATATTAGGTATAAGAATAACAACGCAAACATCGAGAATCATTACTATTTATAATAATTATAATTATACTAGTGTTGCCACGCTCTGGTCGACAAATTGTAAATTATTTTATATATTACATCCATACTGTTTTTCCCTGATAGTCTAGATTGTAGACCACCTCTTATAGTAAATTGGTAAGTGATAAATTTTAAAAAATCAAAATATTATATTCAAGACTTTTTTTTAATTATTAATAAAGGCAAAATTTTAACCACCGCCTCATCTGATGGTAAGCGACGGTGTGGTCGACGATGGAGCAAGCTATCCTAGAAGATACCTATTCACTCGTGACTTGAAGACTCTCATATTGTACTCATTAGGAGACACCGAATTAGGCAAGGAGTTCTATTCTTTGCGGTTCGCACAATTAATGTGGAAGCAAAACGCTTAATGACTCTTCTGCCAGATTCGCAAAATAACAGCCGTCTCGAGAAGAATTAAGTGGTCGATTTATGGACTTAAATGTGTTGTGTAATTTACATAAGCGAGATCACACATAGTCTGTAGGTCTCATTTAATACTGTTATACATCGACCTACAAACAAATGGAACATAAACTTCACGAAACAATCTGGGAGTCTTCAGGTCAAGAGTGAATTGGTATCTTCTAGGCAAGCATGTAATTTCTTCGGCTGTAACAACGCTTTCCATCAGATGAGATAGTGGTCAAATGCTTACATATCGAGCATAAAAAAAAATCTATTTCATCGTCAGATACAATTTGCCCTTTGCTGCATATAATTTGGGCATATTGTTGTAAAAATCAGTATATAAATATTTGGCCTTTGGCAATCTTTGTAATTTTGACAAAGATTGAAAAGCACTTATAACCTTATATCTTATAATTATATACCTACATAAAGTTGTCCACCTAGGCGATGCCAGGCGGGTCAGGTACATACTGTTTTTTATTTATCCTCAATAATGCGTATTTAATGTATTTATTTTGATCATTGGTTGCAATGAAGTCGGTTATATAAGCTTTGCTTGCATTTAAATTAGTTATTGCTATTTTTTTATTGATGATAGGCAAACATTTTACCACTATCCCACCTGAAGGTAAGCGACGATGTGATCGACGATTGAGCGAGTTTGCCTATACGGATAAAAATGATAACGTGAATTTAGAAAAAAAAAACTTGCTAGATTCCCACAGTTCAGGTATATTGTATGTCTTTTCTATTTTTATTTTTTCTTTGTGTATCGATGCGTTAATGTCATGTTTGCGTTATTAGTAAAATATATTGTTTCTAGCCGTGAGGACCATTAATTGGCTTCGGCTGTTGGTCTTCCTTATAAATAAATAAATTAATGAATTAATAAATATTTTTAAATTTGTCTTAAAACCCAAGTGTCCTCAATCAGGTTTTAGAAAAAAATAAAATGGCGGATTTGTAATAGCAATACGTTAGTAAAAAATATAACCAAACCTATCGAGTAGGGTATCAAAATGAAGAAAATCAAAAAGGGTTTACATAAAAAGTACATCCATATATTTTGCAGTTGGATTTTTAAAATTTTTAGTAAAATGACTTGTAAAGCCAAATGTCACTGTCAAATGCTTATGCAGTATAAATACAAAGGCTAATTGCAGTGTCACAGCTGAATGTTAATTTTAAACGAAGTTGATTGCGTTTAATTAAGAGTATTTTCCCACAAACAGTTAAAGATGGACTCCTCAATGACAAAGGGTAACACGCGATAAATAACGAGTTATGGTAGGTTGCAACACGACATCTAGTAATTTATTCATAATTCTTTTTTGTATATCTCTCTGTTAGGCTAGCGTTAGAACACTATCTCACCTGATGGTAAGTGATGATGTGGATGACTACATCATCAATTCATTGAAACTGACTTTGAATACTCTATACTGAAATATAAGTAGTCTTAGTTTATAATAAAAAAATAAGGTACTAAAATATGATAATAATGTTGAAGGTGTAATTATATCACTGTAAGTGTGTTTTCTGAACTGCCCATTGGCTTAGTTGGGTGAGCGATCGCCTTCTATGTAGGGGTATCGGGTTCGATGCCCGGCGGGAACACAAGTTTACTCCCCAAAGACAATGTCTTTGTGGTTCTGGGTGTGATTGTGTTTGATGTGAATGTTTTCGACACCCACGACACAAGTCATTGAACTTAGTGTGGGGCTGTGAGTGTAAAAGCGTTCTTTTTTTTATGTTTATGTGTATGTTTGTTTTGTCTTCACGCTGTAACGGCTGAACAGATTTGAAATAAATTTGGAATGTACATTGCTTTTACCTAGATTCGCATTGGCGTTTTAACTTGATAAACAAGGGCGAAGCCGCGGGACACGGCTAATATTATATAGAGATAAAAACGAATAATATTTAACATATATTTAAATATGATACAAATTCCCTATTGTACCAGTTAATCGAATGAGACCTTGACAAAGCCCAATATAAATAGTTTGTAAATATAGTCAATATTTTAACATAGTAAAGCTTTTCAAGACACCAAAATCCCTGAATACTTACATTAGTGGGAAAGTCAGTTACAACAATATCTTGGGTTATTTTCCTACTCGTAGGCAAGCGTTTGACCACTATCTTACCTGTTACACATGAATAACTTTATGTTGTTATATTCTCGTCTATGCCCGAAAAAATCACGGCCATCTTAAACCTGTCTAAAATATCCACGTAAGGAGCTATCTACAACATTAAATTACTCACCGAAACTTTGCTATAGTCGTGATGATGCGCTAAATGCAGCGGCGCGCAGCTGGATGCAGCGCTCGATATGCTGAGCGCGTCGCCTTCGCTCATGCCTTCCAGGTCGTCCCACCGCCGCCGGCCCGACCCGCTGCGAACACCCCCCGACACCGAACCCCGCTCAAGCGAAGCACCAAGCGACACACCACCCCTCGGAACACCGCTGTCATCCTCACCCCCCGACGACGAACTTTCAGAACCCTCCACGCTACCCTCTACACTTATCCCACTCTCAAACTTCGAAGACATCGTTTCGAATTTCTCCTCAAATGAACTGTGACTCTCTTCGACAATAGTATCTATTTCAGGCCTATTATTACCCCCGAATCTAAAAGAGTCACTGTGCACCCACGGCCTTTTAGCCGTACTTATATCGGATTTAATGGTTTCCGTGTCGGATTCGTCGTCGGAGTGCAAGGTCCCGTCGGAATTTTCGTCGGAAGATTCCTCCCGGCACGTCTTGAATGACGTATCCGATCTGATTGTTACATTTGAGTTGCATGATTGTAACGACCAATGGCCAGAGTATTCCGAGGAGCTCGATTTGCGAACAGGCAAATGCACATCGGAAGCGTTAGACAGAGTAGAGGCAGTCGATGATGAATGATTCAACGAAATCACTTCTGCAATGTCTTTTATCGAGTACATCCGAGATGCAGACGAGGACAGTGTAGAAGGATGAGACATTACTGTATATGTTTCAACTTCGTCGTTAGGTTTGTCTGGTTTGTTTCTTTTCATGATATCTTCAACACTAACAACAGCATAAGGCTCTTCTTGGTGCACGGAATTGTTTTGAGATAAACTAGTACTAGAAGCGGTCGAAAATGAAGGATTCAAAGTGATATCTGGTGTGGAAATGCTTTTCTTAATGGCCGAAAACTTAACAACAAAATCATGAATTGAATCGCGACGAGTTGAATGAAATGTGCACGTTCCTGATTCGCAGAAGCACTGGAACGAAGTGGCAAAAATTTCTCGTCTTTTCGTGAAGGAGTCGATATCTATTGAAACTTGTTCCTCGATGTCTTGTGGCATTCTCTCTAATAAATCTTCAGCACTACTGTGGTGTTTCGGTGGCCTCGGTTTACAAAAGCATATAGCCGTTTCAAAGTAGCTATCTCTTTTGTCATTCGGCACTTTTGTAAAAGGAGGGACGTCTTTGTATAACGTGTCTCTATTAAAAATGTATATAAACTCTTGTACTGTAGGTGAATTATAAATGCAATGACCCGTGCCACGGATATGATAGTGAGCCAGCGTCTCCTTAAGAAACTCGTTATTCCATTGCGGCAAGTCTTTGACTTTAACGGAATTTCTATCTACTTCTATGTTAGTGAAAGTTTTGTGTCTGAAAAGCACTTTTTTCTTTTCCTTATTAGATTTTTTACTAGGCAGCGTGCCAGTCATCGACATATATAAAGCTTTATCGTCTATGACGTCACTACAGTCGACATTTTCTATAGCACTAGCCTCTGTTACATCAGAGGACTCGGAAGCAGTTGACTGCGTCCGTCGAACTTCCGACCTATATGAACCTGAACCTGAACTATAAGAAGGAATTTGTCCGTGCTTAAAAGATTTCGATTTTTGTGAAAGAAGAATATCTTCTAAATTGGTTTCATCTACCATGGAATCAGATGATAAAGTAGAAGATCTGCTGACACTACGCGAATCTCTGTCTAAGCTGCTAGATGACGATGGCAAAATCATTCTTTTGGGAGGTTCAGGTTTATTTGTGATTCGTACATTTTCATATAAAACTTTCTCTTTTGCTTCCTCTAAAATCTTGACCGGTATATGTGTTCTGGGGGTCGGTTTTGGTCTAAGGTTCATCACATTTTCATATATTAAATTATCGTTACGTCTGCTTGATGCATTTGACCTAGGAACGGGACGCGGAAATGAATTAATCTTTAGAATATCTTCAGTTTTGTCAAATTCATACGACTCATAGCATTCATTAATCAAATGAGCCGAACCTGCGGACGCATTTGAAATAATAGATGTTCGTTCTCTGGGTTCGAATATAGTAAGATTAGGAATTAAATTAATAGCTTCGTTAATACTTCTTATCTTATTTTCAGAATTATCACAGTCTAATTCAGTAATGACAACAGATTCCGCTATTGATTCGTGATCGCTTAATTCATTATTTTCCGATATATTTGGTAATGACGTTTTAAAACCAGGACAGCTTCTGTTACTTCTATTGACAACAGAATCTCTGTTAAGTGTACCTAACCTATCTAAAGAAATTGTATCGAATTCGTCAGTACACAAAATATCACCAGATTCCTCCTTTTTTGACAATATATTAAAAAATTTACTATTGCCTATGAGCAAGGTGTTAGTGTTGGTTTTTTTATTTGTCGATTTGGATGACACATCGACCTCTGGCTCTGTGCCAGGATTGTTAGAAATATTAGGAGCTGAGTTAAATTTTGCTTTCAGGCCCAAGCATTTAGAAGCCAGCTTTTTAACAAAGCTCTGTGGATGACTTTTTGTTAGAGACGATGAAGATGGTGATAATAAGCTGTCATTTTTGTTAGATATTTTCCGGGTCTCTGGGGCCATCCTGTAAAACACATAGAGCAACAAAAATATAAACAAATCGTAAAATAAAATGAAATTATGAGATAAATGAATGTGTTAGTAAACAATATTCAAAAGATAGGAAACCAGCACCAGTTTTATGAATTGAAAAGGTCTTGATATTTTTATTTTTTCGGTTCTTCTAACGTCCAATCGAAAGCAAATTGTTTTAATTGAGTAATTTTTTTTTTAAATATACCGGTAGGCTTTTTGTCGTTTGTATCCGACAGTTCGTTAGACGTGGTTTCTTCTTCATGTTCAAATTTTTTTAACACCAAGTTGTTTCCAATATTTCCTCTAACTTTATACGTTTTGGAATCATTTCTAAAGTCCTCTACAGAACAATATTGATTATCATCTTCATTCAATTTCATACAACTGTAAAATTTATCTAGGCTGTCTTGATTTTCTTCTTCTGATGATATATTGTTCGACAAATCCTTGCAAAAACAAGGTGAACCTTCTTCCTTCATTTTTTTCTTTATAAATGGTGGAACATTTACGCCGGGATTTACAGTGTTGTGGTTTAATTCATATATATATATGGATTCGTCTACTTCATATTTACAGCCGGAAACGCCCTTTATGTGCATGCTGAGTGGTTTCGAACCTAATCTAAAATGGAAGCAATCAGGAATGGATTTTATACGACTGTGAACTCTAGTTTTATTTACTTGACTACGAAGCTCCAAATCTGGGATACAATTGACATAATCCATTGATAAGCTACGTCGTCTGATCGAAGATCTAGGGGAAAGAATATTGGAATCAACAGATATATGTTTATGATATTTCGGTGTAGATGGAAGTGGTTCCATGTGCAAATAAATATCATCTTCCACCTTCTTAGGAACATCTAAATGAAGAGTCTTTGGTTTTACTTCGGACATTGTCAAGTAACCGTTTTGGGAATCCTCATTCGGTTTATTTGCTTTAATGTAATCTGGTACATTTATAGGTATATTTTCATATATTTCTTCCTTATATTCAGGGACGATAAGGATGGGAGTATTTGCATAAATCTGCTCATCCTGTGTGTTTACATATATACATTCATCACTATAGTCGGTGAATTTCGACATTGAGATTAACTGTTGGCTTGCAGCATAATAAAGTTCTTGAGCGTGTATTTTTTCCGAATCAATTTCATCAACTTCGTCGACGTTAGTTTTCAATATCGGTTTAGGCAAAGGTCGAGGTCTCTTTTTAGTTTCCAAACTATCAAGCCTGGAACTTCTAGTGCCCTTATTTTTTTGTTCAAATTCACTTTTAGTGCCCTTGTAATATTGTTCAAATTCGCTTTTAGTGCCCTTATTATTTTGTTTAAATTCACTTCTAGTGTCCGTATAATATTGTTCAAATTCACTTTTAGTGCCCTTATTATTTTGTTCAAATTCACTTCTAGTGCCCTTATAATATTGTTCAAATTCACTTGTAGTGCCCTTATTATTTTGTTCAAATTCACTTCTAGTGCCCTTATAATATTGTTCAAATTCACTTTTAGAGCCCTTATTATTTTGTTCAATTTCACTTCTAGTGCCCATGTAATATTGTTCAAATTCAGTTTTAGTTCCTTTATTATTTTGTCCAAATTCACTTTTAGTGCCCTTATGATATTGTTCAAATTCACTTTTAGTGACCTTATTATTTTGTTCAAATTCATTTCTAGTGCCCTTGTAATATTTTTCAAATTCAGTTTTAGTTCCTTTATTATTTTGTCCAAATTCACTTTTAGTGCCCTTATGATATTGTTCAAATTCACTTTTAGTGACCTTATTATTTTGTTCAAATTCTAAGTCGGGCCAAATGTTCTTAATTTTTCTGAAAACATTAGATTCAATAATGTGTTTGCTTTCGGCAGGAAGCTTATCAGATTTGATGACATTCGAACGAATACTTTGAAACTCAGATAGCACATTGTAATGTTTAACAAACACTTTAGACGCAATTATGTCGTTTCCACGGTTATCATTATTTATAATTTTTTGGAATATTTTCTTTTTTGCAAGAAAACTATCTGTGCGCTCGATTTGTTCCGCATCCAAAGATTCTTTACTTGAATTTATATCTTTTACGTATTGATCATTCAAAGGAAGATCGGCCACTTTCTCTCCTGGCAGCAAAGTATTCTGTTTCAACAAACTAGCATTTTCATTATTACTTTGATAAGAATAAACTTTAGCCACTTCTTTTTCAGGAAACGTGTTTGAACTTTTTATCACATCCGATAACTTACTTTTTGGTTTCAACAAACAAACATCATTACTTTGATAAGAAAAAACTTTAGGCACTACTTTTTCCGACGACATGTTAGAGTTTGTAGTTACTTTCATTTTTGGTGATATACTACTTGGTTTCAACCAACTAGTGTTTTCATTATTTTGATAAGAATATACTTTAGCCGCTTCTTTTTCTGATAACGTCTTTGATCGTTGCGGATAGGGATATTTATTATTGGAATGTTTTATATTATAATTTTGGTGCACATCAAGAGTTTCTTCCATTTTATTTGGTATATGAGAAGAGCTATCGTTTGAAGTTTGAAAATGTGGATATGCATTAGTAACTTCTTTTGGCGAAATAGAAACAAGCTCATAAGCAGGTTTTTTATTAGTGCTATGCGATAATGTTTGCGATCTTTTAACCCTGAAACAGTAATCATCAAGGTAAAACAATCTAAATCGGTAGATATTTAATGGTTAATTGTAATTTAAATATGCCAAACTTCAGGACCCTATTACACTTATTTTGAAATTAAATATATTATTGTAACATATAAATGTATGTCTAATATGTAGGACTCTTTACATTAATTTACACGATTTATCTTTTCGCAGGCGTCCGCGGTGTTTTTTTATGTTAAGAGTACTCGTTTTAACTAGAACCTTTGCCCATCAAAGGATGTCGGCGCAAGGAAATATTTTCCTGCGTTAGTCGTTTTCAGACAAAATCAAAGACACGGAAGATTTTAATGAGGCGCAGCCATTGAATATGTTTCTCCTCTTTTCCATTATATGTTTTTTTTTGTTTTTCTTCCATTATTTGCATGCTGAGTTAGAATTTTATTCAAAGATACCGGATGCCACTAATATGTTTTTTTATAGCTAAGCAATGGCACAAAGAGTTTTATAAACCAAATACCGCTTTGGAACCCCTTGGTCTCAAGAACTGTTACTAACACGAAAGATAAACCAAAGTGAAATAAAAGAAAGCTAGGACAGAGAGCGCCCAAGATATTAATCGCAGTTCAAAGGTGAAAATAAAAAGCGAGTTGACAGGCACTCCAATTAAAACTGAATGTTTAGAGGCTTTTCGCGGGGAATCTAAGTAATTAAACGCGTTTATAGGTTCTTCCCTTTTGAATGACAGATTTAGAATACTTTAGACACCGCAAAGGTGTCTATTACGACCCTTTATTGATGTTAGAAGCATATTATAACGTTAGTGTATTACAATTAAATATATACCGCCATGGGTAAGTAGTGCACAATACTGCAGGGGGTTCTTTGGAATCGACAACTGAGCAAATAAAAAAAATAATTTTTTTTTTTTTTTCAATTTTTAATCGACTGACCTGCTGGCAGTTCAGTAGTAATTGTCAAGTAAAGTATGGCCCTCCGTAGACAGCCGTTACAACAATAGCTTCCAGAGTAGGTGAGTGCTACGAGTGCTACGGGGTCATTGAACTAAAATGTGACGAGTGGTCACACTGAAAGGCGGTTCAGGAATTACGAGAACCAACCAACTCGTTAAGAGAATGGCAAATTATTATTATTATTATTTAGCATAAAAAAGCTTCCGTTTCAGTTATGATAATCGGTATTTATTTAGTCGGTCCTAGTTATTATGAGGTAATTAATTCCTGAACCGCCGAGAGGTCACACTGAAATGTGACCTTTCGTCACATGTTAGTTCAATGACCCCGTAGCACTCACCTACTCTGGAAGCTATTGTTGTAGCGGCTGTCTACAGAGGGCCATACTTTAGTTGATAATTACTACTGAACTGCCTGCAGGTCAGACGATAAAAATATTTTTTTTATTTTTTTTTATTTGCTTAGTTTTCAATCCCAAATCACCCCCTGCAGTATTGTGCACTACTTACCCATGGCGGTATATAATGATAGACTTAAGAGATAGAATAGTACCCAAGGCCCACACCGTAATGAATGTAAGAGTGAGATAACATACCCTAAGACTTAGACATTTTTAATGCTTTTTGAATAAAACTGTGCAGTAGAATAGTTTAGTAAAATATCTTTAAGTTTTCAATAGACGCAGACATAATTATAAATTATAATATTTTATATTTTACTGTGTAATAAAGGCTTATTTGTAAGATACCAGATAGCTCAGCTCTGCTCAGATTCATATTCCGAAACATTATGCACGCCAACGCCTGTTGACACTTGACACCATAAACTTAAGGGGCCATCGATGGTTGATTTGCCCATACAATCGTTATACCGAAATGATTTGTAATTCAAGCATATTACCATCATACTGTGCTGTTATTCGAGTTAAAAAAGTATTAATCTAGGTTCCTGGATAGTTTTTATTCCAATATAATTACCTAAAACTAAATATAAACCAATTGATTTTCACACGATATTACGACGTAAATATCGCATGTTTAACTTATTCCTTTTGTATTAAAAACTAACACATTTCTTTTGTCATTACAACAGGAACATAGTTTATAATTTCAAGGTACTATTAATGCAAAAAACAATGGCTAAACATTACGATTTCATTCATAATTTTTGGTATTACAGCACCTATCATAATTTCTAACAAATTTTGTTCGGTCGGTAGTGCTATCGCATCAAGCATGGGCACAGTTTGCCAGTTAAACAAAGTCAAACTATATAGCGACGGAGTTTTGCAATCGACTCGTTTCAAAAAGTCCCCGGCCTCTTAACAGTGAAGATAATATTTTTTCTTTTTTTAAATCACAAACAGTATTTGCAATAGCCGTATTACGAAAGAGGTTGGTCTCATCGGTTTAAACGATGTCCCAAGAGGCTTCTGGTATTTTACAAATCCCCCTGTATAGTGTGTTTATATGTTTAGTTCATACACATTTGAATAAATTTAGAATTTAATAAATAATTACTTGATGGTGAAGTTATAATAATAATATTTATGTCATGCATATAAAAACTATCTGAAACAAAACATCCACTGTAATGCTATCTCACTCCAACCACTGCTGTAATCGTAGCTCAATTTACATCAATATTCCAAAACAGCGTTAATTTTACTGTTTTATAGTTTTTTGGTTTGCAAAAAAAGGTTCAATGAGTGAAAAGGTAATAGAAACAATAAAAAGAAAATCAACGACAGCTAATTCGAGATAAATATGTCTGGAATCAACATTGTTACACGCTTTATATTAGCTTCACTTGTATGTATGTTTGTAACCGACTCCTTTGGACTTGATTTTGGCCCACTTCAAACCGTCAGATTTCATTTGAACTTCGTAGACTTATCGAGGACCGATGACAATACAAAAATATGTATTATTTTATATATTTTTTATTTATAAAGCGTGTTTTTTAGTTTTTTTTTACTATTATATTTATATTTTCATACAGCTAATCTTTTCTGCTCATGTCCGTATTTCGTTTGTTTTACATTTGCCATGATATATGACATTTATTGTAAGCTTGAGCACATGTTCAAGCCTACAGTAATTTAAACTATGTACCGGTACACATAAATTGGTCGTCGTTTGTCTCCGTTGTTGCTTAAAGGTTTTTGCTTTTTTTTATACATACCTTGTTTTAGCTTTACGTGCTAAGGGATAATTTTATCGGTCAGTTAGTTATCAAACCAATAAATTTCTCAGTCCAATTTAGTACCAAATAAACATTTACGATATTTCACTACTCTGTTATCGACTAGATAGTTATCCATAGTTTTTTATAACTACCTTCACGATTATATCGAGGAATGGGATGCATTTACAGATGTTAGAGGGAGAGAGAGCGACAATTATCAGCCATTTGACATTCGACGTTTAAAAGCGTGGATTGCCTGACATGTAACGTCGAAATCTATTGAATATCTGGTCTCCAATCGTCGAAGAAACAGGAATTATTCGTCTGATAGTTGACTTATTATACAAACTAAGTCTGTATGGCCAGATTTTTGTTACTATTTGAGGAATAAATGCTGTCTATCTAAGCATTGAAAAACAGGCACTAAGTATGTTAAGAAATGTTGGAAAATGATTTTAACCTACTTCTAATTGTAAGCCTATATATTACACACAGATGTATTAGAAGAATATATAGATTTTCGCACGCAAAGAATATTATTGTACGACTAGTTGAATTGCAATAAACATGACAGCGGACCTTTCGTCTAAGATAATAGTTTTATTTACACTATCTATGGTCCTGTATCACATCCTGATAGGCGAAATCATCTAGATGGATTCAATAATGGAACAGCATTTGTTTGAGAATAACAGCTAGATATTTTTAAATTATTAACATGAGCTTATCAGGTGGTGAAACAGGTCTTAAACCTTTATGATTACTTACCTATACGGGGTGGGGCTATGATCATTGTCCACAGGGAATCTAGGTAAATCTTCTTCGCTGTCGTCGTAGGAACTCTTGTTTAATATAAATTCTGTAGGGAGGATACCAAGTTAGTAAGAGTCTAAAAACAAACGCATTCACACTCACAGCCCCAGTCTAAGTTCAAAGATTTGTATCGTGGGTGCCGGAAACATTTGCACTACACACACATTACACCCAGAATCAGAAGCACAAATATCCCTTGGGAAAGAATTTGTGCTCCGCCGGGAATCGGCAAACCGGGACATTTTCGGCGGCACCATCACTTTCCATCAGGTGATTTTAGTATAAAAATGGAAAGGAGGTGTTTTTAGTATAAAAATAAAGAATGAAAACACATTTATTGATGACACGATTGACACGCAACGTTACACTATTTACACAAAACAAGATAAAACACAAGCAACATCTTTCAAACAAAAATTTTTTTCAAAATCTGTTCATATGGAACGACACATAAAAAAAAAGTCGACTTGAGTACCTCCTCCTTTTTTGTGAGTCGGTAGAAAAATAAGGGTTTAAAATAAACGTGAACAAATAATTTGTAAAATATAACGCTGCGTGATCCCATGAATGAGGTTCCGACTCAGCGTATAACAAAGTATAGTGATGTTTTTTGAACCTTTACTTGCGTTTGAATTATTTACCTCTAATAACCTCCTGGACCCTTCTGGTAGCCTCCGTTGGTAGTTCTTCTAGTAAGTCAGATAAGGTCTTGCCCTGCTTGTTTCTCGCTTTAGGGTTAGCGCCATTGTTGAGCAGGATTTTGACAGTCTCCTCTCGGGCGAATGCCTCGTGAAGCGCCGTGCCGTTGTCTGTACGTATGTTCGGATCCACACCAGCTTGCAGTAGGAATAATATTACGTCGCTAGGGAAAAAGAAATAGAATGAAAATAACTAGCATATTTGTATGGTTACATAGGTATACATAGTTATATGACTCTTTTGCAGTCCGCCTGGGATAGTACCACAACATTGCCAGACATTCAACTGGCGGTTGAATATCTGCAGTAGTGTGCTAACATTACTATATTTGGGATTGAAAGGCAATGTTGCCAGTGAAATTACGGGGCTTATGGGGCCGTCTATCTTAGGGAGGGGGTCGAGCAAAATCTCACGACATGTCACCAAGAGGGGGTCGAAAAACCGCCAAAATCACCTCACGTAATTAAATGATGCTCCTTAACATAAACTTAAACAGTTTCACACTCACATCCCCACACTAAGTTCGATGACTTGTGTCGTGGGTACTGGAAACAATTTTTTCTTGGGAAGAAAACTTGTGTTCCCCGCCTGAAATCAAACCCAATACCCCTGCTTAGAAGGTGAACGCGCACCTAACTAAGTCAACGTGCAGTTCATATATTTCTATTTCTATTTCAAAGCCTCTTCGACATGTCAACTAACTCTATGAACATACACCGTTAAAATATTTGACACAAAGCTCTCAAGAGCCTTATCCTATTGTGTACACACTGACCGTATGATTGTTGTATGTGAATCAATACAATCATACATATTCATGAGCACAGCACTAACGAACAGACGACAATCGTCATGGCATGTTTGTATGATTCGCGTCACTGTTATAACGTGCACAATGTAGGAAGATAAAAAGTATTTCACTATATTGCACATGATTTCGGAAACTGATAAAAACTGAGTCACCCACGTCCGTAGGAGGATACCCCTTAAGTCTGACTCCCTACACGTGGTCCCCGGGTGGTGCTAATCAGGTGACATTTGAGAGGTGGTAGAGCATTTTGTGAGTTGCTCGCCTGGCTTGCTACCAAAGTAGCTTACCACCATCAAGTTGAAAGTCTGCCGCGAAGCCAAATACGGTGTTCCGGCAGTTATCCTTGAGAGCCTGCGTATTCCAGGTCTAGTGTGTTTACCAGCTTCGATCACATCGTCACTTACCATCAGGTGAGATAGTGGTCAAACACTAGCCTGTCACAAATAAAAAAAAATATATATATCAAAATCGTTTATTGATATGAGCCCCAAAGAGGCACTCATGAAAGTTAATGACTCTACTGCTAGATTCGCTCAACTGATATGGATGGCAATCAGACTTTCTGATCGAAGAATCTGCCGCCCGAGCTTGAAATAAGAAACTTGAACTGCCCGTTCGCCTACGGGCGGGTACACAGTTTTCTCCCCAGGGAAAATTTATGTTTCAGGTTTTCCGAGGCGTCAGAGGCAAGACATAAGCCATCTAAGCCGCTGGGAGTGTGAAAACGTTTATTTTATGTTTATGTTAGTCACAAGTTTTGGAAATAATACAAGATCGACAACACAATTTTGAAGTTAAAACTTCTTTAGGCGCGTTGAGCACTTTTTGGGTGCACAACAAAAATCATGGAACTCGCGTCATCGTTGCCGAACGCTTTTCATGAGCTATATGTATACTGTGTATATATGTGTACTCTTTGGGTGAACAAAAAGCTTCAAACTCGCGTCATCGTCACCGCACGCTTCCCATGAGCAGTGTATAATGTGTGTATATATATATGTATATATATATATTACATATAGTTTTTACTTCTATCGGCAGTCCCTAAAGACTGCCCCGCATGTTTTTTTTTTTCAATTTGCGGCAATACCCCGTTGAGAATAATTTCAAAAATGTTACCCGAAAATATACAATTTACGCGAACTATTTGCGTGTAAAATTAATTTATGTTAATGCCAAGGCGTGTACACAAGCGACAATCGTTTCATATTCATATTCATTCGTTCGTTATAACGCGCCGGTAGGTTTGGTGCTCGCGAATTTACGTTTACATTGAGCGGCGAAACGGTTTTTATGGATGTGGTATTTGGCTAAGTAAATTATAGTTTTGATAGTTCATAGATAGGTATTACTTAGTATTTAAACATAAACGCTTTCACACTCATTACCTTCGTCTTTGTTCCCCGAACGGTATAATCTGGGAGTCTTCAAGTCAAGTGTGAATATGTATCTTCTAGGCCAGGAGTCGACAACCTTTTGAGTCGAAAGAGTCAAAAATTACAATTTACAAAAATTCAAAGTTATATAGAGCCAATTTTTTTTTCTTACCAACAATAATCCTTAATGCCAACAATAATACCTACTTTACTATGAGTATCGTATAGAAAGCGATATGCACGCGTTATACCTATCTAATCATCCCATAATTTACTTGTTTCAACTGTATAAATGTACTTTTTTGCTAACTAAGCTTGTTAATGGCTCGATAGAAATGGTGCCTTATCCTCGTTAATTGATTCAGATCGTTTTTCTAAATGATTTATTTGTAATGTATAATATTTGCGTATGGAACTAAAAAGTCGCAGCTTCACATCCAAAGAGCCGCATGTGGCTCGCGAGACGCAGGTTGCCGACCCCTGTTCTAGGCGAACAGGCTACATCTTCGGCCGCATCATCACTTTCCATTAGGTGAGATTGTAGTCAAATGCTTGCCTATTTGGCATAATAAAGCAAAAATCCTGAAAATTTGCCACATCCACAAAACCATCACTTTCTAAGCTCTCCTATGTTCCATGTGTCAATTTTCCTGTCGAAGGGTTAAATTGGTGACGGGTGGCGTGTGCCGCCCGCCTTCGACGTTTGTTGACTTGAAACGGCAAGGTGTAAGAGATAGCGTTTTAGTTTTGATTAACACCTAGAACGCGACAAATGCGAATTTGTTCGGGTAATTTTAAACGCAGCCATCTTGGCGATTTTATTGTGACGTCAGAGACCACGTCAATTATGCTACTTAACAACTACTTGAAGCTAGTAAATGTCTGACATTTACTAGCTTCAAGTAGTTGTTAAGTATGATAGGAAATATGATTTTTTTATGTTTCCATTCGATTGTTTACGTAAATACCTACATGGCGAAAATTTAAACATCACACTTATATTAGACACATTTTGTTACTTCTACGCGCTCAAACGGCTGGACCAATTTTAATGAAATTTGGTATCAAGGTAGCCCTAGTAGGTACTTTTTATTCCTGAGGTTCCGGGACTTACGCAAGTAATATCGCGGGGCGCAGCTAGTCATTCATAAAAACTAGGTGCATCAAAAGTTTTTGCTCTGCTTATTATATGTAGTTTATAAATACAAACAAAGTTAAATCTGAGTGAAAGTGATAAATAACTGTACCTTAGATAAGCCTTTATGCAATAGTATATAAAATAGCATTTACCTACTGGCCTACTAAAATTTCAACTACAAAACCAGTAACTATTCTATAACCTCAAAGTGAAGATGCCTAACATGCAAGAAGTGTTGGACACCCAGAAGCGCATAGAAGAAAATCTACTCTCTAGGATGAATGAGCTAGAGAAACAGTTGCAGTCAACAACCCCTGACAGCCAGCCTAACTTAGAGAAACTTACCCATGACTTCTATGACTTCAAAAAACTAGTGTCGTCAATGTTCACTGTAATGAACTCTCAAATTAACTTTCTCACTACACAAGTGGATAATGTGGATAACCAACAGCGTCTTAATGCTTTGCTGTTTAGTGGGATTGAGGAGTCGGATAGGGAGGACTGTCCTGCTACTATAATGAACATAATCAACATAAAGCTGAAACTTAGTGATGTCCAACCATCGTCGATATTGGCATGCCATCGTCTTGGGGTGAGGACGGAAAGCAGGAACCGGCCTATTATTGTCCGTTTTACTGACATTCCCATAAGGAACATGATCTGGAGGGAGAAAAAGGCACTGAAATCCACTTCTATTGTAATCAGTGAGTTTCTAACAAAGTCGAGGCAGGCCATATTCTCTGCGGCTCGCAGACATTTTGGAATGACTCGGGTGTGGTCTCAAGCCGGTAATATCTTCGTTAAATTGGCGGAGAACGATCGTAGGCGCATTTCGTCAGCATTGGATTTAGACCATCTAATAGCCAAGTATCCTGCGGCGAACAGCAGCAGCACTTCCACCTCGAAAGCCACGGTATTAAAAGCACCACCGAAAGGTGACCAGGTGACTCGGGAAATGTTTTTGGAGCCCCGCTCAAACCGAAGACATGATAGACTAGCCAAAAACAAGCCTAGCACTAGCAAACAACAATAGGCTTCAGTGCTCATTGCAAGCTTGAATCCTCGCCCGTTCCGGACTTTGCCCTTTGTGATTTATTGTGTGTGGTAGTAGCGAGTAATTATATTTTTGCCTGAACTAATTTTACTTCTCAACCCTCAAAACAAATAATTCACTTTTTCTGTTTTGTTTTTATTTTTCTTGTCTTTGACATGCACAAACGTCACATTCTTATGTCAATGTCAATTAAAAATCATTCACCCATGGAACTAAAAATAGCAGTTACTAGTAGCAGTAGTATAAAATTCGTATTCTAGTAGTTTGTTTATTTTATATCATGGTTTGTACCGTCATCGTATATAAGTACTTACGTTCTCACTTACATATTTTTGAATTTCTTACTCGAATCAGTACATAATAACATGAATCGGAACCTACCTAATCTAGATAGTAGATATTGCTTAAATACTATTATATTACTTGCTTACATTCTTCTAAATTAAGATAATATTTGTCTTTCTCTTCTTTGTAACATTTTGTAGTTTTAATAAGTTGTTATATACATGTTGTAAATGGCCAGTGAGGTATGCAACAAAATAATTTAGTTTGCCCTATAATATTTAATTTTTAAAGACAATAGTATTACGTCTTTTTTTTGTATTTTTTATTATATTATTATTTATATATTATTATATTTTTTATATATATGATTTCTAGCGACGAATCATTTTTCTCAGCAGACTCTGACAGTTCTTTCCTCAGTGCTGACGAAAATTTAGCCAATGTTGGTAATTTACTGAAAAATGTACTATCTCCTTATCCAAAGAACTTTAATGTTTGTCATATCAATGCGCAAAGCATTCCTGCTCATTTTAATGAAATTCATGATACTTTCTGTTCCGACTTTATAGATGCCCTTTTGGTTTCTGAAAGCTGGCTTAAGCCCACTCTTAAATCCACATTTTTTCCTTTACCAAATTTTGTTTTAATTCGTAACGATCGCACTGGAAAAGGCGGAGGAGGTGTAGCCATGTACCTAAAAAGTCATATTCCATATAAGGTGATTCTCCAATCACCATCGTTGTATACCTCTTCGATGGAATACATATTCGTCGAGGTTGATCTAGGTACCAAAATTCTCCTTGGAGTCGTGTACTGCCCTCCTAATATAGAATATTTTTCTCATTTTGAAAGTGTGCTAGAGAACCTACTTCTCGACTATAACCGTGTTCTTATAATGGGTGACTTTAATACGTGTTTAATCAAACAGAATGCAAGATCTCGTAAACTCTCATCACTAATTAAATCATCTAATTTAAACTGTCTCGATTTGTCTCCTACTCATCATTGTCATACAGGCGATTCTCTACTTGATTTAATTATAACTACAGACACCAATATCATTTCTACCCATGGCCAGTTTGACGCGCCTGGGTTTTCTCACCACGATTTAATCTACGCCTCTCTAAAAATTAAATTTCAGAAACCCAAACCTACTATTCTAATGCAAAGGAGTTTCGCTTGCATGAATGTAGACAAGCTAAACGAAGACGCTTCCTTAGTCAATTGGACAGAGATAGAGAATTTGGACGGAATAGATGATAAAATCGATTTCCTTACAAATAATGTCATAAAACTTTTCGACCGTCATGCTCCACTACATCCTGTAAAGTTAAAGCATAAGCCAACACCCTGGATGAGTGATACAATTCGTAAGGCAATGAGTAGAAGAAACAAAGCATTTCGTATATATAAGCTCGACAGATCAGAGGAAAATTGGTTGCTTTATAAAAAAGTAAGAAATATTTGTAATCGGTTATGTCGTAACGCCAAACGACGTTATTATGCTGAGCAAATTGAACTTTCTACCCCAGCGGGTATTTGGAAGTTTTTGAGATCTTTAGGGATTGGAAAACCAAAATCTCTGGACTCCAAAGTTTTGTTAGACCTCAATGTTCTTAATAGCCACTTTACCTCCTGTAGTAGTTTGGACCCCGCTCAGAAACATATTACTCTCAAAGAGATACAAGACAGACCATGGCCTAATGCCCCAATGCTACCAAGTGTTCCTTTCAGTTTTGACACTGTTAGCCAAGACCGCATTGACCGGACCATTCAATGTCTGAAATCTAAAGCTGTAGGTAGCGATGATTTGGGCCGAGTAATGATAATCTACATTTTAAAACATATTTTGCCTGCTCTTACTCACATCATTAATTTTTCTCTAACTTCTGGGCATTTCCCCGACAAATGGAGAAAAGCACATGTACTACCCTTACCTAAAATTTCAAACCCTCTTCTTCCTAACGAATTTCGCCCAATTTCTATACTTCCATTTCTTTCTAAAATAATTGAATCGGTTGTTCATAAGCAGGTTACTGAATTTCTCTCCAATTCAAATTTATTTAACTCATTTCAATCTGGATTCAGGGCGGGGCACAGTACAACTACCGCGTTGCTAAAAGTGACTGAGGATATACGGGCCGGCATGGAGAATTCTCAGGTTACGGTTCTTGTCCTCATTGACTTTAGCAATGCGTTCAATGCAGTTGACCATGATTTACTCTTGGCGATTTTACATCATCTAAATTTTTCTCCTTTGTCAGTTAGTTGGTTTTCTTCCTACTTGAAGGGACGTAGACAGGCCATTCGCACTGGGCAGACATTCTCTGACTGGTGTGAGTTGCAAGCGGGTGTCCCTCAAGGAGGTATCTTGTCTCCACTTCTCTTTTCTATATTTATTAATATGCTTTCCTCATTCCTTCACAGCAAATATCACTTCTATGCCGATGATCTACAGTTGTACCAACAAACTGTCATCAATGACCTCGATGATGCTATTAAATCCCTTAATTATGACCTGTATCAGCTTTCCTCGTGGTCTAGTCGCTTTGGCATTCAAGTCAATCCAAATAAATGTCAGGCCATACTTATCGGCAGTTCGCGCCAGCTATGCAAAGTTAATTATACCGAGTTGACCTCACTTAAATACAACAACTGTGTGATTCCTTTATCTTCCACTGTTAAAGACCTTGGGATAGTAATAGATACAAATCTCTCCTGGACTGCCCAAGTAAGCGAAGTCTCACGAAAATTTTACGCATCTTTACACTCGATTATCAGACTTAAAAACTTTATTCCTTTAAAAACAAAAATATCCCTAGTCAATACACTTCTTCTACCAATTCTAGATTACGCCGATGTAGCATACCTTGATCTTTCTGAACAGCTTTTAAACAAGCTAGAGCGTCTACTGAACACTTGCATTCGCTTTATATACGGTCTCCGCAAATACGACCATATCTCGGCATACCGAGCCAAACTCAAGTGGCTCACAATCCGTGAACGCAGGAATGCCAGATTACTCAACCTACTGTTTTCGGTACTTAATGATCCAAAATCGCCAGCTTATCTTAAAAATTCTTTTGGTTTTCTTTCAGACAAACATAATTTGAATTTAAGATCTACCAATAACCTGCGCTTACACATTCCAATGCACACCACTTCGTTTTTGGATAAATCTTTTGGAGTTATGGCTGTCCGGCTTTGGAATGAGCTTCCACCTAACATCAAAAATTCTCCTTCCAAAGAAGTTTTTAAAAAGCTAGTAAAGGCTCACTACTTAAAGGTTTCGTCACGCGCTGAGTGATTGTCCTATACTTATCCAGACAACATTTATCTGTATCTAAATTATCATTCTTTTTTCTTTTCTGTTCATTATTTCGTCGCTTATATTTTATTTTATTTGTATATTTATTTTTATTATATATAATTATTTGGTATGCATTATATATTTTTTTAAATTATAAGTACCGATATATTTATATATATATATATATGTATATAATCATTTATGTTTATTTATTATTTTAACTAATCATCTAACTTTCTTTCGTCTCTAGCCCTCTCTATACCATTTTGATGCACGCCTACACCCCTCTTCTCGTCTACCATGTGTGGTTGACTGGTAGAGAATGCCCCTAGCATTAAGTCCACCTTTTGTACTTTTTGTGCAATAAAGAATTAAATAAATAAATAAATAAAAACGTTATATTTATACTTAAAATAGGTCAATATTTAAAACTGCATACGCGCTTCACGTCACAGTCCACAACCCATTAACCGCCGTGAAGGAATGAAGATAGGTAAATGACGTAGAAAATGTGGACGTCAACAATCAGTCTAGCCAATAGCGTGCGTTTTGCTATTTTACAGATGTTTTTGAGTGCAATAAAGCTAAGCCGCGCTTGTCTCGTGAATCGGACCACACCCCAAAGACGCCTTGTTCCGATATCGTTATAATATTTAGCAAATGAAGCCTTTACGTCACGTGTCAAGTTCTGTACTCAATACATTTATATACATTGCTATATACATTTTCTTAGTACATAGGGAATACATTTTAATATGCGTGTGATTTAAATTTTGATCTACATTTTTTATCTATAATAACAAAAAGGTGTAATCATAATCATAATAATCATAATTCATTTATTGCATAGAATGTAGGTTGATAATACAAGCTGTTGAATTAATAATAATTCCCATCTAATCTACCCTTTATACATGGGTGTGCAACGCAACGTCATAACATGTTTCTTCTATTTAGTTTTTAAATATAACAAAGTTTACAATGCCATTTGAGTAAAACAATATTATGATGTTAATTCAATTATTATAAATCATTAATTAAAATAAAAAAGTGTCAATTTTATCCAGTTATTACAATAAATATTTAAGTTATCTTTCACTTTAGGTCAAGTTATTATAATATCATATCATAGTCATTTATTTAAATTGAAAATATTCATTTAAGCTATAAAAACAATTACTCAAAAGCCAGGACTTCAATGATTTTTAAATTGATTTCTATTACGCACCTTAATATCTTTGGACAATTTATTGTAAACCTTTATCGCCATAACATACGCGTTTTTCTTAAAAATATCGAGTCTACATGTGGGAAAATATAGCTTGTAAAAAAGTCTACTGTTGTAATACTCGCGCCTCGCATCTAGCTACATGTATAGAGTCTGACAGGAACTTCTGTATTCGACGCAGCACCATGAATATTGAGCTATGTAATTAAAGTTTCTAAAAAATTATGCCATTATCAACCCTATTTCATCAGCTACCGTTCTGTATTTGGGCCTAGACGTCTGAAATTGGTAGCCATAACAAAGGTCAAGGTCACGCGCTACAGATATAACCGAAGGGTTGTCAAAAATATTTAAAAAATACAAATTTTAATTTTTGTGTGAAAAACTTATCTCCGATTTCGATTCGATGTTCCTTGGCAGACGATTCCTGGCACGATACATATACTCACCACCAAGTATTACTACACCTTTTTGTTACAGGTTGTATATAGATATAAAATTACACACCTATAAAAATATATCTATAATAATAATTAAATGCTTTTTAATTAGGTTGAATGCCAATCCAGCATAAAAATAACCATTGCAAACTTATCCTGGTTTCATTCTAATATCAAAAACTGCCGGAAACATTTCCATCACACACACAATCACAACCAGAACCAGAAACACAAATTTTCCTTAGGTAGTAAACTTGTGTTCCAGCCGGGAATCGAACCAGATACCCCTGTTTAGAAGGCGAACGCTGAGCCATCGGGCAGTTCATATAATTATTTGTTGTTATCTCGATTAACGCAGATATTAATAGAACAGCAATGTACTCACTTTTTGCCACCTCTAGCGGCGCGATGGAGCGGCGTTGTCCCTTTGCTCAAGTATATGCTCTCCCGCATTGGTGACGCCCTGTACTGGTCTAGCATTTGAGGCCGGACGCGCAGCAAAAGCTTCACTATATCTACCCTGTACAACAAAAAAAAACTTTGTATTAAAATTTTCACAGTTAAAACAAAAAATTTCAGTCTTTATCTCCCAAGGTGTATTTAAAGCTAGGATAAAAATTGTAGATGGATCCGTTACGCTTTCACATTGATGGTAAAACTGGGACAAACAAAATTAATAATACTTGCAAGGCTACGTTAATATATATATAAATATGCTAATTTTATTTTATTTCTAAAGATAGGTTAATAATAATAATTAATATTAATCGCACATAAATATCCCAACCCTTTGAACGCGCAATTCTAAACATACCTTACATCCTCCCTCCCCCACTACATATACACACACACATACGCACAGACACACACACGCACGCGAAATACAAAAATAAAATTAATTCAGTTACTGGGTTACCATTACGTACGACATAATCCGCAGTATTATTAGTGGGAGAAGCCATTGGAACCTGAAATACAGTGATAGACACTAGTTCAGGAGCCTATGGGCTAATTTATCATGTACACCATATTATGTCAGACAATAAATGTTTTATGTTTTTACTAAGCAGACCATTTTACATAAATAAAGAAATTCACACCACGCGAAAAACATAACCAATCCTTGGCAGTCGCGTAATAATTAATTAAGGACAAAAACGCGTTTGAGTTATGAACAACCATTAGATGCTCGTACTATACTGCCGTCATAATGAAAAAAGCATTTTTTTTTTTCTCTTTATGTTACGCGATATCTCCACCAATTATGGATCGATTTTGATGATTTTAGTATACTTCAAAGGTGGTCCCATATAATTTTTATCGAAATCGGTCAAGCCAATCGAAATATAAGCGATGAAGTAGGTTTTTTAAGCTTTGTTTGCGTTTCAATTATAATTTAGACGCATCTGCTACTAGTCATGACATATACTAAATAGCAAAGACATTTCTTATATACAATGTGAAACGGAAAAGTGTAGTATACTTAAGCTACGCATCTAGCTACATGTACGGAGTCTAACAAAAAGTTCTGAATTCGCGGCAGCAGCATGAATATTGAGTTATGATGAATTAAATATTCTTAAAATGTATGTCTTTTGCAACCCTATTTCATCAGCTACCGTTCTACTCTACATAGTCTTTGGACCTAGACGGCTGACAGTGCTGGCCATAACAAAGGTCACAAAGATGTAACCGTAGGGTTGTCAAAAATATTTTAAAAATATAATTTTGAAATGTTGTATATAACTCAATTTTGTCAAAAATATCAGTTACGCCTTTTTCCTTATGACGGCAGTATCCAAGTATTAGATTTCATCCAAGAGCAAGAAAACTCGAACTATCTCAAAGTAACAAAATCAAAGTTAGCAACCGCGGTCGCGACCAAGCTCCTCAAAACTAACTAACGAGGCACTCGACAAAACTTGGTATAACTTTATGGACAAGATCATGAAACGACTTGTGTTTGCTGTAAATTCTGGAGATAAGTAACCACCAAAGTTGTGTAGTAGATACTGTGACACTAGCGTCTACGGTGAAGTGTACCTACATTCATTTTTGATATTACAATGAAACCAGGATAAGCGGAACCTGGTTTATTTTCTACCGACTTCACAAAAAAGGAGGTGGTACTCAAGTCGAGGGTAATTTTTTTAATAACACCTCATAACTTCGTTCCACGTGAACTGATTTCGAATTTTTTTTTTGGTTTGAAAGTTGTTGCTATCCGATTGGTCCCATTTAAATTTGATCAAGATCTCGTCAGTAGTTCTTGAAATATCTTCAACAATGCGTGTTTATTACAGCTAATCTGATCAAAGTTCCGAAGATAAAGCGGTGAAGTCGGTTTTTTATAAGCTTTGGTTGCGTTTAATTATTTAATTCCGGTTAGGTTAGATTAGACCATTAATTTGACCACTATTTCACCTGATGGAAAGTGATGCGGCCGAAGATGGGACATGCTTGCCTAGAAAGTATATCTACACTTTAGACTTGAAGACACTCAGATTGTGCCGTACAAATAACAAAGACGCAGGCACGGCACATACCCCTTTCCTTCACCCCTGGGAAGGAAAGGAAATGCCAGGTATTTCCCCCCACCCACAAAAAAAAAAAGTTTTAGGAAATATTGCCGATTGGCCCGTAGACAGTACAGGATACAACGGATAAAAAAACTATAAGTAAGACAACTGTCACATGATAACTATTTGGGAAACTGGGTAAATGAAAAGTGATAATAAAAAATCCCACCCTTCAGATCCCACTTATCCAGGTTTCACTGTACTATTTGTCGTAGCATAGTTACGCGTAGCACACAAGCATTCTGTGCTACGCGTAGCAATGCTACGAAATATAATTACATAACATAAACGCTTTCACTCACAGCAGCACAGCAGCACCCCAAAATAATTCGATGACTTGTGACGTGGGTGCCGATAGCAATTACATCACACACACAATCACACCCAAAACCAGAACTGGGTGTAAATGTATGTGTGATGTAAATGTATTATTGAGTATAGACCTTCACAAGTACACTCACTTTCTCTCACACACTCTTACACAAAGGTACACACACACAAACAATCTCACTTAGTTAAACAAGCATTAAGTATATTATTCTATAGGTACCTTCTATATTCTCCAACAATTATTGTATTAAGTTATGTTTCATAATAGTTTCCAAACTGTAAATGTACTAGCAGGAGTCCTGGTGACCTGTAATACAGGTTGTTATCAACCTACTTCAGGCACCAGTCCCTCTATATCTTAGACCTAAACTCGGCAAACAATGGCCTCGATTCTGATGTACACTCACTAAATTCAATTTAAACTATCCCTGTCTCTTACAAAATAGAAACACAAGACAGAGATAGCATAAATTTTAGAGCTGTCAAGCTAGTCTATCAATTAAAATATGAACAGCAGAAGCAGAAAGGCGCGTGTTTTTAGTCAACACCAATAACATACTCGACTAAGCTTGCATAGACATCTAAGTTCTGACTAACTTGACAGCATCAAAATGTATGCTATCTCTGTCTTGTGTTCCTATTCTGTAAAAGACAGGAATAGTTTAAATTTAATTTATGTGTGACATCAGAATCGATGCCAATGTTTATTTAAGAGAGAGAATAAAATTTGATTGATTGATTGGTAGAATGTTTCCTGCACCCACAGTACAAGTCATCGAACGCAGTACGAGTATATAAGATTATGTTTTAAATTATGCTACGTTTTATCTGGATAATTCCGATCCCTGATTGCAAGATACAGCATTCCTTACCAGCCATACTGCGATGCGAGGTCCAAAGGACTTTCGTCCTTGTTGTTTCTGATGGTGACGTCAGCTCCGTGTTCGATTAGCATCTCCACCACACTTATGTAGCCAGATTGTGCCGATATCAACAACACCGTTTCGTGGTTTGCAGTCTGTTGAAGATTTTAAAGATTAATAAGAAAATAAAAAATAAGGGAAATAAATTATTAAATAATCACATGCCCCTATTACCATCAAACAACCAGACAAACTGTCAAACGTCATCTATTTATGGTTGATATAACTCCAGTTCGCTCGAAGCGGTTTGCTTTTACGTTCATCATCCGTACAGCGAAGGAGTGGAACTCGTTGTCTGCGTCATTGTTCCCCAAAGGGTTATAAACTGAGAGTCTTCAAATCAAGTGTGAATAGTTATCTAGTAGGCAAGAATGTCACATCTTCGGCCGCATCATCACTTTCCATCAGGTGAGATTGTGGTCAAATGCTTACCTATCTGGCATAAAAAAACCTAATCGCAAAAAGTGAGTAAAATAAGTAAGTTATATATATATGGGTGAATATACAAAAATTGGGTAACTCAATGTCATCAGCCAATATATAAAAAGTCTTATTATATTTTATTGAAATAACAATTTATTTTAAAACAATGAAAAGTCCTTTATTTGGTCACCCAAATTCACTTCTTCATTTCAAATACAAGTTAATAAAATAACAAAATTAATACCTAAAATGTCAGTTCTTTGGCATGTCACAATCCCGAAAACCAACAATCAAGTGACTATCCATTAAACATTATCATTGATTTAAGAAAACTTACTAATTTACTACAATCTGTGATGTACAAAGTATTATATACTACAGCTTTCATAATGCAATGTTCTCCATTTTATTTTTTAAAAAATAAGAAACTTTGTGTTTGTTTTTTTTCGTCAGTCCGTTGTGTGTTCTTTAAATTTGATATTCGCGCCAAATATCACCGAGTCAAGGTCAAATCCCTGTTTAAGTTTTAATGTTGGTAATGAAGTTAGTTGTGGACCGCACAATTTGACGGTCGCCATAACTGTACCAGTGCTTGGGTTGTGTTTGTCGTCTATACACGTGCGGAGCCAGTCAAAATGTCAGTCCCGTGGTGAGTCGTTATTTTCTTGTTAATCTGAGGTTTATTTTCATTTATGCATAGTTAACTATGATTTGTTAAAATGTAGTTTGTTGATATTCGAAATTACAAAAAAAAACATTTGTTCTGATTATAACCTTAAATTAAGTCTTTTTCGTCAGTCCGTTGGCGTCAGTCCTTTGTCAGGTATCGCGCCAGAGGACTGACGTGTCTCCATAGTACTGATGTTTTTTTTTTGTTTTAGAGCACTTTTATCTTAATTGCTACCGTGTATAAGCATGTCTATTTTATATTTCAGTTTAAAAAATCATGCGGCACGCTAAAAGCAATTTGGCTAGGGAAGAAATATTAAAAAACAGAGATAAGCCGAAAAGGCTCGCTTGGCCAGAATTAAAAGTGACCCCATAAAATTTGCGGAATACAAAGAAAAACTAAAACTTTAGTACTTAAGGAAAAAAGAGAAAGGACAAAGAAAAAATTTTGAAGACATGACACCACGAGAGCAACGAATAACTAGAAAAAAATGGAAAAAAAATTCATTAAACTACAGGCAAAGAAAACAGCTATTGAAACAAACCACTAATAATTTTATATGCCAGTATACTCCTCCACCAACTGACGACGAAATACGACCCATAGTTAATGAAGCAATCAGACCTGTTATTAATGAAGACCAAAGAGCAAAAGAAGCTAAAAGGAGAAGTGAAAGACAGAGAAAATCTAGAAGCAGGAAAATAAAAAAGATGGAGGCTATAGTTTCAAAGCTTAAAACAAAATAAATACTCAGCGTCAAAAATATAAACGAGTCAAAAAACAGCTAAAAAAAGCAATAAAGTCTGTTGATAAAACGCCAAAGACCAGAATTGAAGACATAAGTGAAGATATAACTAAAAAGAAAGAATTAGTGAAGAAGGCCCTTTTTGGGGAAGTTATCAAAACACAATTAGAAGAAAACTACACTAAACTAAAGACTCATGAAGAAAGAAAAAAAATAAACAAGTTATATCTGGAAATGTAGTAGACAAATACAAACTATGGAGGATAAAAAACAAATCAGTCACCTATTAAAAAACTGGAAAAAACCTGACAAACAAAAAAATAATAAAATCAAAATTAGAATGTAAGGATTAGTGCAGGAATTTTTCGAAGATGATTCTAACAACCGTCAAGATTTTTGTTGCTATTGTTTGTTGATTACTTGAAATATTAAGTAAAACTTAGTCAAAGTAGTAAAAACTAAGTGAATAACGTTACGTTAAAAGGCTGTATTGAGAATTGAAATGGTATTTTCTCCCAGTATTACATATTAATAATTATTTTAATGTTACTAAGTGATTTTAATACTTAAAAGACATGTGCCATTATTAAAACTAAGAGATTTGTACTAATTTTTATTAAATTTCATTATAATTCTTACAAAATTGTGTATTTTATCAGTACTATGCTAGCCTCGTCAGTCCCCTGGCAGTCAAATTCAGAAAATTTTAAATATCTCACAATCTACTTAAAAAAGTGACTGGCCCGATTTGGAACCATATAATCATTAGATTAGCCATCATATACACCCGAATTTGTAATAATTAGATTTAATAACTATAGTAAACAAAATATCCTCAAGAGTTACCCAACTTTTGTATAACTACCCATATATATATACTATTGCTGAAATTCTAATAATGCTTGCTTAATTTACATTAAAAATCCACCCAATCTCACCCACTATCTGGTCTTCGAGACCGCAGCACAAAGGCTAACACATGAATATAATAATCAATAAACATTACGAAATCCAAAGGTCAATTCTTGCGTGCACAAAATGCCATCGACCTCACAAGACCCATAGACCGGTTCTATTCAAGCCGGCCACAAACATATTCCCCGAATGACACTATCCACTGTCCACATTCCCGAGAAATGCACTAAGGTCCGCACGCAGACGGTCTTTAATAGCATGCTACGTGGAAGCACGAGGGAAAAGGTTGTCAATGAGAAAGAGCGACTTGGTGACAGAGCAAGCCAGCTTCGGCTTGCTCTGTGCGTTTCGACGCTTGTAATTGACGCTCCAGATGTGCTTGTATTTTATTTCAATTTAAAAGCATGCTTGAAAAGTGCATAGTTAGCCGATAGGTGAATGTCCGATGGATTTTATAGGGTAAGTTTGGTCCGTAGTCAAAATAAAACGCCAGCGAAAATTATTTGTTACTCTAGATAAATACAAAAACTTGAAAGGTGTCAAGGGACACCCGGATGGAACGAAGTTCAATTTCCGTCTAGCCCCCTTTCGCAACGCGCGATAAGGAACTTTCGTTCTAAAATTAAAAGAAACATGCAAAAACCAACATCACGCGGTGTTCCTAGGCGGTCACCCATCCAAGTACTGACCGCGCCCGACGTTGCTTAACTTCGGTAATCGGATGAGAACGTGGTATGGCTTACAACGATAGCAAAAAGTGTCGTTACAACTTTTGGTCTTAATTTTTTCCGTCTAGCCCCCTTTCGCAACGCGCGATAAGGAACTTTCGTTCCAAAAAATATAGACTAAATCGTATTGGAATACGTTTTAAAGAATTTATAGAGTTTAAGACAATTAAGAGTTATAAAAAAAGGATTTTTATTTTTTGAGTTATCGTCTGTTTTCCTCAAAATACAAAAGTCACTAAGCAGGTAGGACCTGTTTATTGACGTTTTGTATTAAGAGGTCGCAGAACAAGAATTTTTTAAGTTTGACTTTGCCTTACCTCCAAAACGGAGACCGATATTAATGCGGTTTTTTTAATAATTGCAATGGATATAATATAATGGATATTATCTATGTTTGGTAAGATCGGTACAGCCTTTATTAACCACAGACGCAAACAGGTGTTATAAATTTAACGTATCTCTCTGTGGCATTAAAGCTTCTAAACAAAAACTATTTTGATTTAGTATATTTTGTTTGAGAGGTGAATTGACCAAGAGTATTCTGAGTATGTTTAAAACCGCCGTTTTCTGGAATTTAATTATACTGTATCTGCAAGCATGCTCCATCTTCGACCACATCGTTACTTTCCATCAGGTGAGATAGAGGTCAAATGCTTGCCTATCAAGAATATTAAAAAAAAATACAGCCTGATCTTCAACACCGTGGTTTTCTTTTTATCAAAACAAAACTTGATCCGACCACAAAAAAGTAGAGGCATTCTATAATTTCTTTTAATCATTTATTTATTCAAAATTTCAATTACAACTATATTTACAGGATTATCCTAATGCAATAGTGTAAGCCAACATAAGTACGAATTTCTAATATTATTATAAAGTAATTAAAATACAAAGTCAATAATAATTATTAATTAAGATTAATACGTCATTTTCTTAAACTCAGAATCTGATACATATAAATATACAGATAGCGGGCTAATGCTTACCTATGTGGCATAAAAAAAAATATTGGATAATTTTTCGGCAACTAATTATAAATTTAATTAATATATTTAATAAGATCATCGTTCTTAGTTTCCAGAACTTACCACATGATTGATGTTGACAGGCGGGGTTTTGTGTTCCAGAAGCAATTTGACAATTTCTGTGTTGCCGTGGAAGGCAGCGAGGAAGAGCGGTGTGCCACCGTTTTTGTCCGCAATGCATGGCGACGCATTTACTGACAGCAGTAGTTGGACGATTTCTCTAGGAAAGAAAAATAAAAGTCAATAAGATATATTCTAAAAATCGTTTTTATATCAATAAATAATTCTCTGAACGCTTTAAGGGATCAAACGAACATACAAACATACGATGCTACAATCCTATTCAATAATTAGCTTCGCCGCACTCGGGTACAAATCCTACTAATATTATAAATCCGAAAGTTTGTGTGTAAGTGTGTAAGTATGTTTGTTCCCTCTTCACGCTTTAACGGCTGAACGGATTTGGATGAAATTTGGAATGTATATAGATTATACCTAGGATTAACACATAGTCTACTTTTTAACTTGATAATAGCGGGCGAAGCCGCGGGGCACGGCTAGTAATAGATAGATAGATAAATTCTTTATTTGAACACCAAAAAATAACAGTAACAAAGAAATCTTAAATTTAACATATGAGTACAAAGGGCAGTCTTATCGCTCAAAGCGATTTCTTCCAGACAACCAAAGGGAAATGTAAAAAATATTACAAACAGGGACGGTGGTGTACCTCAACACTTATTTAAATAAATAAATGTACTTACACATCTTATTAATATTAGATACATAATATACCTACAAAAACCTACATACATAGTAAAAATATATTATAAACATACACAAATTAATATATATTATACATATATATGACTAATAAAGGACATTCATAGCTTTAACTTAATTGGGAGTGATACCATTTTTTTATTTGTTCTTTATAAGTGTGTAGTGATTGAGAGCGACGTATAGAGACCGGTAAACTGTTCCAGATAATTGACTATGCACTTTTGTGTCACGTTTATGTTAGTAATAATTAACTTGTATATATATTATACTACGAATTAGGCATAAAATGGGAAACACAATGATAAAATAATATGAGTCACTATAAACCCTTGATGAATCATACTCCGCGATAGGGACAATAACACATTTATCTGATATATATCACATGTAGATAGAATATATGGAGCGCCGATATTCTAAAATTCAAACATAAAATTAGATAACAGACTTGTACTACTTATTATATTATCTATATCACTGTAGCACTAAATCAACGGATAAAAAATAAAGAAAATCATTATTCGCACCGCTAAAGAATGGAGCTCTTGTCTTAGTTTGTGTTTTCTGATACAATCAAGAAGCGTCGCGATTCAATAGGCATCTTAAAGGCAAACGTACTCCATCGTCGACCGCAACGTCACGTCAACATCAGATGAGAAAGCGGCCATACGTTTGCCGTCTTTGAATAAATATAATATAACATAAAGCATAAACGATCACGTTCGATGACTTGTGTGGGGGGTGCCGGAAACATTCACATCACACACACAATCACAACCAGAACACAAATTTTCCTTAGGGAAAAAGCTTGTGTTTCCGCCGGGAATCGAACCCAATACCCCTGCTTAGAATGCTGAATAACATATTCTAGACATGGCAATAAAAGAATGCATTTTTGTATGAATGACCACATAGTAAGCAAGGTTGATTTGTTTTATTATGTAGTAATATGAAGGTAAAATCAAATATGTTCATTCAAATGGGCCCCATAGAGGCACGGTTGAAAGTTAATTATTGTTATTGCCAGATTCGCAAAATTAGAGTCATTCCGAGAAGAGGCAGCCCAGCTTTGAGCTTCATCCAAAAACTCCACGTCGGCGTTTTTTTCCCTTATTACCACATTTCATTCGACCAATGTCATGTAGTCACATGTAGTCTATATGGCCATTAACGTCATGTTACACCAAGTAACTTGTGGGTGTATGATTATGCTATGAAAATGAATTTATTTATATAACAAATTCAACTTTCCTGTTGGATTTTAATAACCTGTTATCGAACAAACCGAACAAGCAATTAAATTAAAATTAAAACTGGAATTAGCGTGACCTACACGTAGTCGATGTCTAGATGGACAATCGTTTAAGCTACATAATCGTATTAACAATTGTCGATCTAGACATCAACAACGCTAAATCACTCTAATATCTGCGTTTATTTTAATAAGTTTCATAATGTGTGAGTATTTATCAAATTGAACAAGTCATAGTTTCATTGCACTTCATTACCGATTTACACATATACATTATTTAAACGCAAGCAAAGCTTAAAAAAACTGACTTCACCCTATCTTCGGAACCTTTGATCAGATTAAATGAATTAAATACACATTACATATTTAGAAAAACTCAAAAGTACTGGTCAGATCTTATTAAGATCAAATTTAAATGGGACCACATGGTAAGCACCAGCTTTCAATAAAAGACATCATCATCATCACATAGAAATAAGTTATCATGTTCACATAAAATAATTAAACGCAAGCAAAGCTTCAAAAAACCGATTTCATCGCTTTATCTTCGGAACTTTGATCAAATTAGATGTACCAAACACGCATTATTGACGATATTTCAAGAACTACTGATCAGATCTTGATCAAATTTAAATGGGACCAATTGGAAAGCAACATATTTCAAACAAAAAAAAAATACAGTTGACTTGATTACCTCCTCCTTTTTTGTGAAGTAGGTAGAAAATACATTGAGACTTATTTAGTGAAGTCGGTTAAAAATAGAAAAATGCTCCTGGTATCTGTTTCAGGTTAGATATACACAAGCAGATCATTAATGATTGATTATTAATTACCATTAATCAAGTAATTAGTTACTTACGTAATATTATATGTCACAACTTTACAAGAAATCGAGAAATAACGTCATAAATATTAATCACCGTACCTTATTTGGCCTGTTGCCCTATGTTAACCCTACCTGCACGTGGTATTCCTGCTAATCAAAGAGTGAGACTACGGGTGACTCAAAGCGAGGATTCCCAAAGAGATTTGACGTCGGGCAAGTCAGTGGATGACCATTCGCTTGCCAGACGTCAAAAACCTCACGTCAAATCTTATTCATATCACGAGTACCTACTCATGAACTCATGCCGACCCCAATTTTTTTTTACTAAGTGGGAAAAGGAAGAGCGATGATGCTGCTGGCGACGACCCAGTTGGCGCAGTGGACAGGTGTCTGCCCTCTGCGCTGTGGTTCCTGGGTTCGATTCCCGGCAGGAGCACAAATTCCTTCCCAAGGGATATTTGTGCTTGTGGTGCTGGGCGTAATGTGTGTGTGATGTGAATGTTTACGGCAACCACGATACAAGTCTTTGAACTTAGTGTGGGGTTGTGAGCGTGAATACGTTTGTACGGTTTATTGACCGCGAAAAGCCAGGTTTCTAAGTTGACATGAGTGGTTCGTCTGTCTGTCTGTCTGTCAAAGGCATTTAGCGTCAACGCAAATACAAGCGAATTCCTTTAAATTCTCACAGAATATGTAAATTTGTGGCCCAAAGCCAGTGCAAAATATAAATAAGAGTAATAGGCCAAATGTTTTATTCTGCCCGTGATTTTTTAAAAGAGCTTTGTGAGTAGAGTACCGAAACAGTTTTACAAAAAATCTATGCCAAAAAAAATTGGTAGGACACTGATCACACTGTTAAACCTATTTTGTCCCAGGGTCTATCTCAAAAACGGCTACACATTTTAAGCTGAATCTTACGTATAATATCCAGTTTTTTTCTATACTTAAAGAGGTTTATTCCTTTTCTCTTCTATCTCGCTCGAACAATTCGATATTTTTAATAATAATAATAATATAATAATAATCATTTATTTCAAGTAACAAGGACTCATAATTTTACGACACAATAAACAAAATTATTAGATAACACACAAATTATTAGATATTAAAAGGACAAGACAAATTAACAAAATTAAATTAAATTGAAATTAAATAATCGAAAAATTTATATTATTAAATACAATTATGTAAGTTAAATACAATTGTGTTTTCAACTACCTATATGGACATTGATACAAGGATGTTTCAAAATTCTTTTCGTTATCATATCATATAAGATGAAAAAAAACAGAGTTCCCAAATTCAATGTGATTTTCACGCTTTCTTCGTTTAATTTGAATATATAAAAAAACGAAAGGTAGATTAAAATATTCATTGTATTAATGACCATGTAGTTGGTTAAAAACATTTTCAAAAACATACGTAGCTAATTGTATTTATTAAAAATATCGAAATGTGCGAGCGAGAGAGAAGACAAAAGGAATAAATCCTCTTAAGAGGGTTGAGAAGAGGTTGTTTACACAATAAATACAAAAGGCAAACAATTGTTACTAAGAGTAAATAAGTTAAAAGCAATTAACCTCAATGGTGTTTCTTTAATAAGCAAAATGCAGGCGCGAGGTCTCAGTTTCGAACTACTTGTCAACCGACTTCAAAAGAGGAGGTTCTCAATTTGACTATGTTTTTTTATGTACGTATATTACGTAATATCTCCGCAAATTATGAATCGATTTTGATGATTTCAATTCAGAGGTGGTCCCATATAAATATTATCGAGACCGATCAAGCCAAAACCAAAACATAAGCGGTGAAGTCGGTTTTTTCCGACTTCAAAAAAAAAGGAGGAGGTACTCAAGTCAACTGTATTAATTTTTTGTTTATGTCCTCATAACTTCTTTCCACGTGAACCGATTTCGAAATTTTTGTTTAGTTTGAAAGATGTTGCTTGGTCCCATTAAAATTTGGTCAAGATCTGATCAGTAGTTCTTGAAATATCGTCAATAATGCGTGTTTAGTACATCTATTCTGATAAAAGTTCCGAAGATAAAGGGGTGAAGTCGATTTTTTTAAGCTTTGCTTGCGTTTAATTATATTATTTACAAATACAATTACTGACAAAAGATTTTTACAATCATGTTTGTGAAGCCTGTGGGATGTAGTTGAAAACTGTGTTTCAGGGACTGTGTTTAGACATGTTATCATCAATAAGGTGCTAGGTATTTTCTATGGTTAACATATTGCGCATTATTCATTGTTAAACAATACTACAAAAGCTATATTAAAAATTGCCTTTTGTAAACTCACTTGTGGCCATTTAGACATGCGTGATGTAATGACGTATAACCATTATCATCTTGGAAGTTGACACCCACTCGCCGCAAACTGTAACAAATAAAAACAATATATTACAAAAAGAATCCGCAGTCGGTAGGATTCGAACCTACGCTCCCAGAGGGAATCTGATTTCTAGTCAGACGCCTTAACCGCTCGGCCACGACTGCCTTGATCGAGACGTGGAAATTAGCTTTCACTCGGGCAGCTCTGATATCTGCTACATGAATCTGTTTAAAGATTACATACTAAGTAATAGAGTTCAGCGAATCTAGAAGAGATAGTTATTTTTACTATATAAATATAGTTATTACATCAGATACACTAGAGTTTGACCTCAGGGTCTCAGGGGGACCTCAGGGTCAGGGACCTCAACAGGTATCTCACCTGTTGATAAGCGTTACAGTGGTCAAAATCTGAACCAGAAACACCAATTTTCCTTGAAGAGAGAACTTGTGTTTCCGCCGGAAATCGAACCCGATATAGAAGGCGAACGCTCACCCAACTAACCCAACGTGCAGTTCAGTTCGGGATTGTGGAGTACATTAAGACTCTACTTGGGTAGAGTTCTAGCTAAGACCAGGAGATATTTCATCACGCTACCCTTACCGGAAGCTCAAGTATTAGAAGGATTTGAAACCGCAACTGCACGAGTGGCCGACCTTCACTACACGAATCTGGCAGTAGAGTATGTAACTTTCATGAGTGCCTCTTTGGAGCCCATGTGATTAAACGCTTTTGAATTATATATTGTCTAGGCCGTCATAGCAATTAGACATTTTAATTGATATTTACAAAGATACAATTTCTTCAATGAAAATAAACGCTCTCTACTTTGCATACAACCGACCTTGGCCCGGCATTACGGTCAACGAACCAAAGCAAATCATTCATCGAGAGTTTCGAGAGACCTGTAAATTGGGACAGCTTCCTAAACTGTGACTTGGAGTGTTAACTATTCTGTGACTGAGAAGACATGAGCAACTGTATCAACAATGCCTATTTAAGGGTACTGTAATGTGTTATATTATATTGAATGCAGTTTTAATTTATTTTGCAATTTCATTGTTGTTCTTATTAATTTATTGTGGTAAAATTTAGTATCATTTAACGTTTTTGTTATACATTTAGGTTGTTAATGTTTTTACAATAGGCAATATTCATGAGATTTAGATATAGTTTAAGTATTATTTATTTGAATTTTTATAGCTATTTTAATTAGTTCACTTTTATAAAATCAAATATACTACCTGAAATATATTAGTCATAAATGATAAAGATGCATAGCAATTTCAAAATAGCAAAATGCACGCTATTGACTAAACCGACGACGTCGTCGTCGCGTCGCGTCGTTCATACAATTTTATGACAATTACTAGCCGTGCCTCGCGGCTTCGCCCGCTATTATCAAGTTAAAAAGTAGCCTATGTGTTAATCCTAGGTATAAGTTATGTACATTCCAAATTTCATCCAAATCCGTTCAGCGGTTAAAGCGTGAAGAGGGAACAAACATACTTACACACAAGCTTTCGGATTTTTAATATTAGTTGGATTATTAGTCAAATTGCCTTAACAGCAACTGTCGGTCAACTATCTTTGACTGTGATTGGATCATTTCTTTTAGTTTTGTAGAAGTAAATATAATATATAAAGAGAATTTCGCAAAATTTTTTTTTTTAAATTTTCAGTACAGTACAATTTGGAGATGAAATATATTGACGTACTAACTAGAAAAAATACCACCTAAACCATAATTAAATTTTAGTACGTTATAGTAAACCTGTCTAGGAGACTACAATTCTGACTAAAATATATCATTTAACGCATTCACTGCCCTTAAGAAAAAAACTTCGTTTAACATTTCATAATAAGGCTAACCGTTATTGTTCCGAATACACAATTACATTCGCGTGATTGTTAGGTACACATATGTATACCCAGAAACCTGTTTTGTACGTAAGATGTTTTTGAGATGTGTGGAAAACAGTGGCCTAGTTTTTATAATAAGACCAACTAACCATATGAACCATTTATCTAGTATGAATTCATACTATATTCATTAACTAGCTTTTGCCCGCGGCTTCGCTCGCGTTAAGAAGTATATTATTAATTACGTATAAATCCCCCTTTTTCCTCTTGGGGGTAGAATTAATCAAAATCCTTTCTTAGCGGATGCCTACGTCATAACATCTACCTGCATGCCAAATTTCAGCCCGAACCGTCCAGTGGTTTGGGCTGTGCGTTGATAGATCACTATGTCAGTCAGTCAATCACCTTCAAGTTATATATATTTATAGATTTTTAATACATTTATTTCTTTCACTCTCGTTCTTGTCTTTTTCTCTACCAGTTGTAATACAGACATTTTTTTTTTGAAAACCCAGTTGGCGCAGTGGACAGGTCTCCGCCCTCTGCGCCGTGGGTCCTGGGTTCGATTCTCGGTAGTAGCAAAAACCTTCCCAAGGGATATTTGTACTTCTGGTTCTGGGTGTAATGTGTGTGTGATGTCAATAATATTATAAAGAGCTATTCGAGCGATTTTCAGATGAAATGACGCGAGTTTCTATGCAGCTGGCTTGAAAGGTTTTCTAACAAGAACGAAGTAGCGACTGACAACTACTTATGTCTTTAGAATTATTACGATGCATTTTAAGAAGATAACTGGTTAATAGAGAGAATAAATACAATGTCATGTGATCTAATTAGATTATTAAATCGTTATCAGTGAAATGGTGACAACATTGTATTCTGAAGGACAATCTCAACAAATAAATGAAGTAGGTACGTATGTAGGCCATTTCTTATGAATCAAGTCAAATAAAGACGGTATATTTTAGGCACTGTCTTTACATTTATAAACAGTGCCTAAATATATATATAAACAAACGCGTTCACACTCACAAACTCACACTAAGTTTAAAGACTTGTACAGTGGGTGCCAGAAATATTTAAATAACACACAACCAAACCCAGAACCAGATACACAAATATCCGATAGAAAGGAAAATGTATTGTGCCAAGAATTGAACCCAGGACCCACGAAGCAGAGGGCAGCTACTTGCTCTCTGCGCCAACTGGGTCGTATATATATGCTTAATAGGGAATAGCTATGCAAATTTTTTACATACTTAAATATGTTATGTTTTATATTTTACTAGTTGCGCCCCGCGGTTTTACCCGCGTATGTCCCGGTCTCACGGAAATTCTGGGATAAAAAGTAACCTATGTGTTAACCCAGGGTGTCAGCTACCTCCATACCAAATTTCATCAAAACTGATCCAGCCGTTTGAGCGTCAAGAAGTAACAAATATGCAAACACACTCACAAACTTTCGCCTTTATAATATTGGTGTGGTACAATTTATAAATTGCAAAAGCAGACCAATCAAAAGAATATGTGTAACATAAAGAAACGTAGACTAATAACCTAATATACTAAGACTAGACCTAATATATAAAGCCATACCCAATTTAGCTTAAAATTTGCTCCAATAAGGCATTCCTAATGCCTCATAACATTCGTTACACAATGTCAAGGTAAACCCATAGCAATAACTTAATCGTAAATCGTGACTAATGCGTACATACCTACTCATATGCTAATTTCAAATTATAACATGAGGGGTAACTCGTAATGACCGTTATTATAATATTCTTGGAAAAGGAAGTTACGTGATGCCGCCCAACCGGCAAAGGTTGCAAGAGGTACAACAGGGTGATCCAATGTGAACATTATTCTTCAGTATAGTCGTTAAGAGACAAGTCGACAGTTACCTATTTTTTTGTACTTATTTCTGAAGTACTTATATGACTTTTACTTTTGACAATATTCTCGGGAAGAACTACGTATATTAACATTTTCAAGACTTATCCAGCTTTCTTTCTATTGCTCACTAACTTTTAACATCTTGAATAGGAAATAGATGCTATTTCTAGATTCTGTAACAAATTTTCTAACTTGTTATTTTTCCGATGTGCCTTAATTTAAGAAGAGATAAAAGTTTAGCGAGTTTTGTAATCGTCATAAGTATTATATATAAAAAAGAACGCATCATTCTGTATAACAGATAAACATTTAGCTCCAACGGACGTTTCGCGGAAGGCCGTCTCGGATCGGTTGTTTAAAACATTTTTATTTGGAGCAAGACAAAGAACGTTTACTTTACCTGTTAGTGATTGATTGACCTTAAAGATAGTGTTTAATATCATTATAATACGAGTAAGTATATCGTATATATACATTACGCATTGATCTATCAATACATGGATATTGGGACCACGTTCGTTTTGTCGCCTATTTTCTGTGAACACAGAAAATAGGCGACAAAACGAACACAATCCCGCCTCGCTAAAAACTTTGTATTATTTGGAAACAGTGTCGATGCGCAAGATCTATTTATTTCCCAAAAAGTTCCTTGTTAATATAAAATTGCCGGAGAGTTACAATCCTCATTTTAAAAACTTAAAAATCCTAACCCAATTGTACCCAATTCAACACTTAAAATCCATAGCTCAAGTCCTATGGCCGTAAAAAAGTATAATGATATTCCCGAAAACAAATAAAAATCAAACAATCAACAGTCACTAAAAAAATCCCAAAAGGCTGGAAGAGATCACTTTTAGAGATAAGACCGCCCATTGTACCTATATTAATAAGTTTCTCTGTAAGCTGTATTTATCTTTTGGTGTCCACAAAGATTATTGTATTGTAATGACAAACTACACGCTACAAGATGTTTTTAATGATAAATAAAAATCACTTTCCTTCTTTATGTGACGTGCTAAATTATGTGATGTTTATAAAAATAACCAATTATTTAATAAATCAGCCCGTATACTCCCAGTCTTATTATTGATATACCCTATTAGGGTCATGTGTTTACTTATAAAGAATGGCAATGCTGCCAGCATTTCGGGTACTTTGCCTACTGGTAGCGGTCTATTAGATTAAGTTTTGTACATGTTTATATCTAGTTATAGTTTGTTTTTTTGGTTAATTTTAATTTCATTTATAGTTTAATGTAATATATAATGTATTTAAGCCTTATAAAGTGTATTTTTGTAAACATTATTGCAATAAATGATTAAGTATTGAGTATTCATTTGTTTATTATAATTAGGTCGATGATATTACGTTGTATGTAATATGTATATAGATATATATAGCAAAACAGTTTGTGAGGAAAAGAAGAAACCAAATTGATTTCAGAATTTAATTTTGTTCAAATCAGTGTAAGGTATTGAAACTGCACATATTTAGCGCCTATTTTTAGATTTCCTTTTATAAAATATCTGATAAAATTATTCATATTCATAATTCTTTACAAACATATATATACATCAGAACTAGGTAAATGTACCCTGCGTATAGTAAAGTAAACAGGTAAATTAGTTTTATAATTATTATACATGTTTAAACATTATACTAGTAAAATAAAAAATTGGTTCAATTACATTTAGTGAATGTATCTTTGAGTTATGTTAATCTGTCCCATTAGACAGTTAGCATAACTTACAGGTTCATTTTTACTTAGTAGAAGTGAGTAAATCATGCTTTGTTTAAACTGAATACAAAAAAAAATAAGCTTGCAATTGGATACGGTAAGTTTACAAACGGACGTTTATAACTTGGATTTATAATAATCCTAACTTCGATTAAATAATCCTAATATGGTAATTGTTATTTCCATATCACAAATGCTTCGTAATAATTGAAACTTTATAAAACAGACTTCACCGCTTACATTTTGGTTTTGGCTTGATCTATTTCGATTACGAAGAATTATCAAAATCGCTAGTCTGTTATGCGTGGTAATACATAAAAATATACGAGTCGACTTGATAACCTCCTCCGTTTTTCCGTCGGTTAAAAAATAACGCTCTAACTCACTGTATCCTACATTGGTATCTCAAAGCAATTCACTTACAATAACTAAGACGTTTTCACTCTCATTTATTTTATGGAATCTAAGCATACACCCACACCAGCTTCGTTCAATAGCTTGTTCTAGATATTTTTTTTACATTACCTACATAGTAGTAGATAACATTAGCTAAGTACATTGCTTTGAAGCGACTCATAAACTAAGTTTTAAAGTAACCATATTTGATAATTCATGATGTAGGATTTACCTACTCATATTTATTACACATACCTGGGTAGTTATTCCTAGATGGTGAAAAAGAGCGAGACCGCTAAAATTCCAACTCAAATGAATCATCATCTCGAAAGCACTAAGTTTGTGACGAAACTCATGATTTCCAAGTGCCAGGTCCAAAACAAATTATTCAGACATGATTTTATGGAAATCCACACGTAAAATCCTCTAAAATTTACATCTCACACTTTTAGGATTTAATAGGTTATGGGGTGATAAATTCCAGCCCACCTGATTATAGCGTTCTTAACAAACCAAATGCAAGCACTCACCTATCTTTGACAACAACTTTATCCCTCAACTTCTTGGCTTTAACCCATTTCCTATGAAAGCTGTATCTGACATCGCTCCAATCGAAGTCACTACCACAACACGACACTGTTCTTCCACTGTTATTCATTTTAAAACGCGTTAAAGCTTAAATACACGTCTCGTGGAAGCAAGTTTAAGACCATCGCCGAGTAAAGTTTAAATACGACTAAAGTTAAATAAACCGAGTCATAAGTTCAAAAACGTACAAGAACGCATTAAAATGAACAATAAAACACTTAATGAGGTCCACAGCCGAAGGTGTGTATCGTAGGAGTGAGAGCCAACAAATCATTTCCAGGACAAGATAAGATACAAGTTGATAAGATATCCAAGTGGACCAAGGAAATGCAAAACAAACGCAAAATGTATTAACAGTACGCGGATATTAACAGGACTTTGGAGGACATGCCATTTGCAAGATAAATAGCGTACTAACCTGTCTCTGAAAATGAATGGCTTGACAGAGAAAGTGTTTTAAAACAATAAATTGAAAGTGAACATGGTTTATGAGTGGTTTTGCCAGTGGTACGGTAGTTTTTTATGTGTGCAGTGTAAAATTGTCTCTTATATATCATACAGTGATCAGTTTTAATCATTACTAGCTATGCCCCGCGGCTTTGTCCGCGTTAATTAAGTAAAGAATTAGCCTATGTGTTATTCCGGAACTATCTTTATTCAAATTTTCCACAAAACCGGTTTATTCATGACGGAGATACGTGGTAACAAACATTTACACACACAAACTTACACATTTATATTATTAGTAGGATACTTATGAAACAACTGTGAATGTAACCTGTGTATCGATTACTAACAAATGAGACTAGGTGTCTACAGCAATTCAATAGGCTTTCAAAATTAACCCAAATCTCAATGGTTTGGTATATTAGTAGAAATAATTCATAATTAATTCAAATTAAGTAATACAGATATACTACGCAAGGAACATGCGACTTCAAGCGCACAAAGCGAATACCAAAACCACTCGTCTTTTGTTCTAATCAATTCAACTGGTTGGTCATTAGGAATGGGTCGACTCCATATATGTAGTCTGTATTTTTAACCAACTTAAAAAAAGGAGGAGGTTCTCAATACGACAATTATTTTGTGTGTTACTCATAACTTATATCCATGTGAGCCGATTTTGATGATCATTTTTTTATTTGAAAGCTGTCGCTTTCCATGTGGTCTTATTAAATTTGATCAAGATCTGATCACTAGTTTTAGAGTTATCGTCAATAATACGTGCTTAATACATTAAATCTGATCAAGGTTCCGAAAATAAAGCGGTAAAGTCGGTTTTTTTAAGCTTTGCTTGCTTTTAATTATTTAGTCAATCGATAAACTATCTACGGGCCAATTACCAATATTTCTTAAAACTATATACATCCGTACAACAAAGACCTAAGTGACCTTCAAGGCATCGACGGACATATGTTTAAATTCTATTCTATCAGCCTTAGTTCATCTAAGGACTGGGGTAATACCTCTAATTACGCGAGCATAATTAATGAGATACGAATGATCCATGGTTTTAGTTAGTTAGTTTTATATATTCCACGTAATTCACGCATTCCATCCAACTATTCAACCTAATGAGACATTATTAACATTAATATATACAACATTATATAACAGTATTTTCTTGCGTTGGGTCGTGTGAGAAAAGACGCGCATTGTCTTCAGGCTGGGCAGGATATTTATTATCTTAACAAAAACTCGAATCTAGGCCAGATGAAACATTAGGACATATTCAGTACCAGATACTAGAAGTACATAGGCCGCTAAGCTACCTATTCGAAAACGGTCTCTATTTAAGTATTGGTTTTGAATAGGCGTAGGCCATACTTGACACGGTTTTTCCTCTAACAAATATATCAAACAGCATGACTTCATTGTAGAAGTGATCCATTTTAAGCTGGAAATTCCAACATTTATATCTAGAGGAAATAAGCTGGTCGGAATGAACATTTAGGATTATTATTTATTTTATATAAAATATTAAAATTACGTTTCTTTATTTAATTATAATTTGATTTTAACATGAACTTTTCACCGGCTTCCAAAAAGAGGGCCAATTCGACTAAATATTGTTTTTATTGGCTATTTTTTTTTTACAGACGAGCAGCAGAATGCTGATAATTATATCTATATCACAGCATTGGAAGTCATAACAGTTCACTTTTATAACAAAGTTTTTTTATTATTTCGCAACCAGCTATCAATATTTTTTTCCAAAATCCATTTAGTGTGATAGCAAATACAATATGTTCAAATTCTGGACTACTGACCATAATTACTATAACGGTTTAGATGATTATGTTTTTCTTTGCTTGTTAAGAACATTATCAACATCGCACGAAGAATTCGAGCTATCCGATTTTTCAAAATCACACAAATATTATACAACCGACATATTGTGTAAATGTGTAAGTTTGTTTGTTTTCTCTGCACGCTGCATCGACTGAACCTATTTGGATGAAATTTGGAATATACATAGCTTCTACGTAGGAGTAACTAGGCTACTTTTAAATGTTTTTTTTTATAATAGATAGTTAACATTTGACCACTATCTCACCTGATGGAAAGTGAAGATGCGGCCGAAGATGTGACAAACGCTAGTATTTAATAGTAGAACGACGTTTGACCTCTATAACACAAATTCGTTAATGATGTCGGGGACGGTGAGCACGCTAGAATAGAAACGTAATAATTACAAACGTCAAATGTAAAAAAATACAACCGAATTGACAACCTCCTTTTTGAGAAGTCGGTTAAAAAATTCAATGCCTACTCTTTTAATTAACAAACCGCTTATGTAAATCTACGGGCCAATTGCCTATATTTCCTAAAACTAAAATAAAACTATGTACAGCAAAGTACTAAGTTACCTACAAGACATCGAGCTTATAGGTAACTCAAGTGCTCAAGCACTACCAGTGGGTAGCGTTCCCATCATGCTAGCGGCATTGCCGCTCTGAATTGCGATGCTAATACGTTGAGCCAAATAAGTGCCAGCATTTTTATCACGCGTCGCTTCAACCAGGCGCTCTGATAGAATTTTGAAAATAGAATGAGCTCCTGATCCCACGGACCCAGTGTCTCAACACCAAACGGCTCAAATATGTAACCACTGCCAAGGTTTCCATATTTTCGCCGCTTGCGCTGCTCTGCCGAAGTTGCCGCGACGCTAACCCCATTCTGTGTTTCAGGAAGATGTGACGGAGCTAAAGTATCGATACAAGTTGCATCCCATACTAAAGGCCGTCCCATGCCTACTCTTTAGTGTTTAATGTAAGTTTTATGAACGTCAACAGACAAACACTTATCGGTTGTATTGTATCTAACTAGCATTGCCCCGCGGCTTCGCCCGCTATTATTAAGTTAAAAAGTAGCCTATGTATTAATCCTAGGTATAAGCTATGTACATTCCAAATTTCATTCAAATCCGTTCAGCCGTTAAGGCGTGAAGAGGGAACAAACATACTTTCATACTACACACACACAAACTTTCGGATTTATAATATTAGTAGGAAGTAGGATAACTGCATGATGGCTTAGTTGGGTGCGCTTTCGACTTCTAAGCAGCTTGTATCGAGTTCGATTCGCGATGGAAATACACAAGTTTTCTTCCCAAGGGAAATTTGTGAGTGCGATTTACTGTTAGTATTATTTAATATATTTATTACCTAAAATCATTAATTTTCTAACAATCCACACACAACTAATACAAAGTTTACATATTGTTATACAAACCCGATTCTCCTCTTAATCTTCCTAAACATGTTACATTCGTCAAAACACGGTATCAGCTTCATTTTAACAACAACAAAGATCCACAATCAAAACACATCCACTTTGAATGGCATTTGCATTACAATTCACAATTAGAGAAGGCTTCGAGATATTAGTTTCGCGATTCGCGGTCTTATCGCGTTCGGTCTCTATTTAAATATTGGTTTTAAAATATTTACAAGAAAGCGACGCGTTCTGTCTACCCGACTTGTGACTATGTGACTAAGGCACAAGAGAGCGTTCGTTCGATGAATCATAGGACCGACCAGGTCGCTTCACTTAGAGCTTTTTATTGCGGTATTTCTACCGAGTAACTGTATATAGGCAACTGTTCTAATTAAATCGCAAATTTCGCCGTGTAACCAAATGCTTGACAATTGCGACTATCGCGGACATTTCAGCTGCTGGAGATTCAACTGACGATCTAGTTTGGCCAGTGGGTAGACGGGTCCTGCCAGCGCAGCGAGCCAAAGACTTGTCCAAAGTTCGGTTACCGAGAGGAGCACAATTTTTTTTTTTATTTGTGACAGTCTAGTGTTTGACCACTATCTCACCTGATGGTAAATGACGGTGTGATCGAAGCTGGTAAACACACTAGACCTGGAATACGCAGGCTATTAAGGATAACTGCCGGAACACCGTATTTAGCTTGGCGGCAGACTTTCAACTTGATGGTGGTAAGCTACTTTGGTAGCAAGCCAGGCGAGCAACTCACAAAATGATGGGATCAATTCCCAGAAAACCCAAGGGACATTTGAGCATCAGAACTAGATGCGTGGATTTGATGTAAATGTTTGTAGCAGCTACGATAATAAGTCTTTAAACTTAGTCGTTTTGTTTTGATTGTTTGTTGTTGATTTCATGAGGTTGCTGGAGGCCAAGATGATTGACCGAGCGGCAGCGAAGCGCGAACAAAGCGTCTCCGTTTCAGCTTATGTAATGCATATATTTACATAGATGCTACAATCACAGGCAACCTTCCTTTAATAGAGTACTTCGCGTTCACCAAGAATCGTGAAATTTGGCAAGAAGTATTTATTATATCTCAGTACCTACTATCACAAAATGTTCAAAATGCCCATCTATACTAATATTATAAAGAGGAAAATTTTGTTTGTTTGCATATAAAAGGTAATCTCTGATATTACTGATCCGATTTTGAAAATTCTTTAACTAATAGTTAGCTACACTATCCCGAGTGGCATAGGCTATTTTGTTGGGTTAAAAGTTAGTTATATTAATATTCGAAATATTTATATTAGTAAGACAAATTAAAGAAAAATTTTTGCTAACTGATTTATCGGCGTACGTCAACTAAACAGTTAGACATGTGAATACAATGTAAGGCAAAAATGTTGGCCTTCGTGAGTTTTACAAAAAAGTCCGGGGTAGCATATATCTAGCAGCAATGTAAATAATCAGAAAAAATAGCGGCTTCTGTTTTGTTTGCTTTTTTAAGCATTTAATATGAATCCTTATCAAAAAAAACTATTTCATCGTCTTACGTAGTTAACGTAGATACTTACACGTACGTACGTTTTGAACTGACTTACATAAGAAGGAGGATATAAATTCTACTGTTTTTTTCTTTGATTATTCGGTTATAACTTATCATTGAACTTTGAAATGCCCGCTAGCGTTGATAGGTGGGAGTTTGTCTTTAAAGCACCGGGTTTGATTCCCGGTGGGAACACTAGTTTTCTCCCCACGGGAAATATGTGTTCCTGGTTGTGAGTATGTTGTGAATGTTCAGTGAATCTTGGATATGTACGGTCCCATGATACAAGTCATTGAACTTAGTGTGGGGCTGTGAATTTGAAAGTATTTATGTGTATATTTAGTAACCGGGCGACGCGACGCCGGGTGGGTCATCTTTGAAAGTTGAACAACCCGCTGGCGTAGATGGGTTCGTCTTCAAAGCAGTGCATTCAAATCTCGATTGGCACATCCTACTAATCCTACTTAATATTATAAATCCGAAAGTTTGTGTGTAAGTGTGTAAGTATGTTTGTTCCCTCTTCACGCTATAACGGCTGAACGGATTTGAATGAAATTTGGAATGTACATAGATTATACCTAGGATTAACACATAGGCTACTTTTTAACCTGATAATAGCGGGCGAAGCCGCGGGGTACGGCTAGTAAGCTATAAGACGTGAATATTGTGTGTGTGTTGTTAATGTTTACGGCCCCACGACACAAGCCATAGTACCTACTTTTAGTGTGGGGCTGTGAGTGTGAAAGCGTTTATGTGTATGGTCAGCTAGTACACGATATTTTGAAAATATAATTAACAAACAGCAGGCTTTTAAACTATAAGGTTTTTCCTTATAGAATACAATATCATGAAATATGACTATAATAAGAGTCAGTTACACAGCAAATAAGAGCAAAAATCATGTACATATTGCTTTACACAAAGGCTATTAAATGCCTTTTAGATATAACAGAGTAATTTATAAAATAACAGAAAGCTCTCAGACCCTAACCTTCTAACCCATGGCTCATTTAGTTCATTTTTTTTTCTGAATGCGATATTTACCGTTACATAATCCTTACTAATATTATAAATGTGAAAGTAACTCTGTCTGTCTGTCTGTTACGCTTTCACGCTAAAACTACTGAAACGATTTAAACGAAATTTGGTACACAGATAGTCTAGAGCCTGAGAAAGGACATAGGCTACTTTTTAACCACGAATTCTGGCTGGTCCGGAACTTACGCGGGCAAAGCCGAGGGGCGCAGCTAGTGTATTCTATGCAATCTATACTTAATTATTGTTAAAACTACACAGTCCTGCAATGAACGGCATCGCCAAGACACGCCTTGTAATATGCATACCAATGCCAGTTAACACTTGACATCAAACATAAAGAACGTAAACTATTTTAAAATTTATTAGCAAAATCATAAACCCAAGAAATACGTTGGCCTCTATGGTTGAAATGATATCCCAAAACATTTCTGGTATTTTGCAAATGACCCTTCAGTATATATGAAAGAAAAATTATTAGGTAATTATTACCGATTGACCACGCGGACTTTCCACATACGCTCGAAGGGCTTTGGTAACCAGATCCGTGTTATTTCTGCATGCAAATTCATTTCCACAATACACACAATCCTGGTCGAAGGGGAATAATTGTTATATTCAGTCTTATACACACATATCTATTAGAGTAAAATCACATCACTCGCGTAAGCCGTGGAGCAAATTAATAATACATTTAAAACATTTTCATCAGTAATTAACACGCACGACCACCAATAAACATTGATAGGAACTAAAGAGAACTCAATTACTCATGTTTTAAAACAATGACGTGTATTATTATTAACACATAATATTAGTATCGTTATATATTGTAGCTGGGAGTAGGGAACGGATAACTAGTTGAGTTCTTTATTATAATAAAAAAAAAAACAATAAAACGCATTCACACTCACAGCCCCACACTAAGTTCAAAGACTTGTATCGTGGGTGCCGGAAACATTAACATCACACACATATTACACCCAGACCAGAAGCACAAGTGTCCCTTGGGAAGGAATTTGTGCTCCTGCCGGGAATCGAACCCAGGACCCGCGGCGCAGAGGGTGGACACCTGTCCACTGCGCCAACTGGCTCGCCTATAATTAAACGAACATTTCATTTTCGACCACAGCAATCTACCCATAACTAGGGAATGCAATCCCGATCTCGCGGGATCTCGATCTCGCGAGATCTCGTGTAATTTTTCGAGATCAATCCCGAAGCATAATATGACGAGATCTCGTTCGAGATTGGCGGGATTGGAATCATCTGGTAATGAGATTAATACCACATACAAATATAGAAAACGAAGATTTCCTCTTTCAATAATTGCAGAGGATTTGAATTTTTGTGTAAAAAGTAACACGACTCTTCAAGAGAAATTAGAAGAGACAATGAGAGCATCTAAAAGTCCTTTTTGCGTGTATCTGCGACGAGTTTAGATACGTTAGAGTTACTCATAAAGAAAGAGAGCTATATGGATCTATATGACTGTGGAGGTACAAGGGGTAGTTTTTACAGTTTGTTTACTCACGTTGCATTGGTGCCAACCAGTGTTGAATCAGTGAGGGCATTTTCAGCTGCACAGTGAGGGCACATAGCGACTGCCATAATGCCGTATATGAGACAGCACTCTCAAATACTCTCATTGCAATATTCTGTTTTGTAAGAAGTTTCTAAAATCATCCCTAAAACTAGAATTTTATTTGAATTGCAGTATTCTTATATAGTTTTCGTTGATTTCCAAAAAATACGGATAATTAACAACGTGTTTTTTGAAACTACCCGAGATCTCGAAAATTCCGAGATCTCGCGAGATTGTAATTTCTAATATCGCGAGATCTCGAATTTACGATCTCGGGTCGAGATTGCATTCCCTACCCATAACCTTATTTGGATGGTGTTTTATTGGAAATATACCGTTTATTACCAGTGTCCACTAAGTTTTAATAAACGGTAACATTTTGTATTGAATATGTATTTTCCTGACGGAAACAGTTGAAATGTAAAATATTATTATATTACACTCCACAAGCGCACAATTTGTTTCCGTGTATTTGAGAGATTGTATTCTAATTACCGACTTCGCAAAAAAGGAGGTACTTATGTCGACTGTAGTTTTTTTTTTGTTTATGTTTGTTACCTCATAACTTCTCTCCACGTGAGCCGATTTCGTTTTTTTTAGTTTGAAAGATGTTGCTTTCTAATTGGTCCTATTAAAATTTGATCAAGATCTGATTAGTAGTTCTTGAAATATCGTCAATAATGCCAATTTTTGGACTACTTTGACGATGTTCTCGTTTAACCGACTTCAAAAGTTAACTCATAACTTCTTTCATTGTGAGCCGACTTTGATGATTATTTTTTTATTTGAAAGCTGCTGCTTTTCAAGTGGTCCCATAAACATTTGATCAAGATCTGAGCTCTAGTTTTTGAGTTATAGTCAATGATGCGTCTTTAATACATTAAATCTGATCAAGGTTCCGAGGATAAAGCGGTGAGGTCGGTTTTGTAAGCTTTGCTTGCGTTTAACTATTTTTCGGCAGACAGTTACTCGACCAGCTGCGGTCCAGCTGGTCGAGTAACTGTCGTAACTGATCGACAAGGATAATATTAAGCAATGTTCAATTAAGTCGGTGCTTAGATGGGTGATAGTTCAGCTGGATTTTCTGAACATTACCGAGCTTTGTGGGCACGTTAAACTATCGGCTCCGGTTGTAAGTCATAAGACAACAGTCGTTAAAAATGTCGACGGTCTAAAAAAATCCTGGCTTGACTGCCGCTATTCCGTACGATAAGCAAGCAAGCAACTAGATAGATAAGGAAACTATTCTAATGTTAATTAGGTATAGTTATAGTTATATTCATTAGATATTTACTCGTAAAAGTATCATCATCAACATTCCTAATTTATACCATTCCCATCTCAAGCCAATAATTTCTTTCTATACAGCCTATTTACCAAAATCCTACTAATATTTTAAATCCGAAAGTTTGTGTGTAAGTATGTTTGTTCCCTCTTCACGCTTTAACGGCTGAACGGATTTGGATGAAATTTGGAATATACATAGATTATACCTAGGATTAACAAATAGGCTACTTTTTAACTTGATAATAGCGGGCGAAGGCGCGGGGCACGGCTAGTAGATTTATATAGTATACTAGCCGTCGTCCACAGCTTCGCCCGCGGTAATTAAGTTAGTTAGTTAGCTATTTGTTAGTTTTTTTTATTTCTAATTTATTGTTATTACTTACTAGCCGTGCCACGCGGCTTCGCCAATTATCAAGTTAAAAAGTGTTAATCCTAGATATAATCTATGTACATTCCAAATGTCATCCAAATCCGTTCAGCCGTTAAAGCGTGAAGAGGGAACAAACATACTTACACACACACATACACACAAACTTTCGGATTTCTTATATTAGTGGGATTAATTCAATAACCTTTTATTTTACTACTCAGATACAATTTACAACATTTTAACTGCTACACTAAAACTTCCCAAATGAACTTTAATTACCCATTGCACCAAATTAAGTAATGCACCTTCGACCAAAAATATTATAAACATCCTTTTTATTTTAAATGAACTACTCAAATACAAATTTTCATGAGTTTAAATTCAAAAATAAAAGCTTTCGACATTAAATTTCATCCCCCATTGCACCACCTTAAAGCAGCCCTGTCAAAAAATATTGTAAACATATTTTTTTATACTAAATCAACCACTGAAATACCAATGTTCATCGCTATAAGTTCAAAACAAAGAACTTTCATACAAACATTTTCATCCTAGCCCTCTTAGGGGTAGAACTTCCAAAAATCTTTTCTAAGTACACCTCTACGTACTAAGACAATTTTTTTTTTATTCATTATAGGCAAACGTTTAACCGCCATCTCACCTGATGGTAAGTGACGATGCGGTCGACGATGGAGCACGTTTGCCTAGAAGATGCCTATTCACTCGCGACTTAAAGACTCCTATATATTGTATTTATCAGGGAACACAGACTCAGGTAAGGAATTCCATTCTTTTGCAGTTCGCATAATGAATGTGGAGGCAAAACGTTTCGTTCGCATTTGTGGAATATCAACCATATAGCGGTGTGAGTCTGTTTCGATGTCCGATGATAGAATACCGTCCAAATTTCAAGTCTCTACGACCAGCGATGCGTTGTCTCCAAGTCAGTCGGTCAGTGAATCAGTATGACATGACAAAGATTCTTATATTATTAGATTGGCTTCATTACTGTCTAATTTGATATATTTATTTAGGGAGTGATGACCCCAGAACACGTCTAAAATAAGGTCGGTGTGATAAGCCCATTATCTGATTAGCTAGCGCCTTGAAGCTCTATTGATGCGCAGAACATTAATAGACGTAGGTGCAGTATCTAAATAGTTTGGCGCACGCGAACACTATTTCCGACCTCCAAGTGATGCAATAAAGCCATTAGAATAAAAAAATCGTTTTCTTTATTTTTATTTATGTTATCGAGTGACAAGCAAGTCGTTCGCTTGATGGTAAGCGTCACCTTACTAATTCTACTAATATTATAAATGTGAAAGAGTGTGTGTGAATTCTTGTTACCACGTATCTCCGTAACGAAAAAACCTATTTTGATGAAATTTAGAACGTCGCGTCGATAAATCGTCGCGAAATAACACATACAATACATAGGCTACTTTTTTACTTAATTAACGCGGGCGAAGCCGCGGGACACGGCTAGTGATATATAGATCAAAATCCTGCGTGGCAAAGCACTGCGCTCGTCCCCCTGAGATATTAGATGTTAAATCGCTTAAAACCCTGTAATTTCACTGGAAACATTGCCCTCCAATCCGAAACAGTACTGCACACTACTGCTGGTTGAATGTCTGGCAATGGTGTGGTCCCAGGCGGACTCTACAAAAGACTCCTACCACTAAAAAAACTAAGTGATAAGTATAAATAGAAAACCCATACTTATCATACTTATACTAATCCATCTTAAAGAGTAAATAAAGAAGTCACGAAGGGTGTTTGTTTGTTACTCAACCACACTAAAGGGCAGTGAGATTTGCTTCACGAATATAGGAAATTAGGACCTGAACTTCAACCCCAGTGGCGAACAGTTGACGCAAATTGACCCTACAAGGGTTTTACATTTTGAAGTATGGAACCCTAAAAACATTATGTTTTTAAGTTACGAGGTGCCAGACAGTTCGAAAGTTCACCGTACACGTTTGATTTTGGCATCTGGCCAACCACTTCACTTCAATGGTTCACTTATCCGTCCACTCCCTTAAATAGACGTACGTTCGGATGGTAGGTATGTTTACTCATTGTACTTTCTACCATTGTGTCTCGGGATTAACGTATTGTTTGTACACTTGTTGACTACAGAACATACCTAAACATAGTCCGTCGTTAAGCCATGTCGGATGCTTTCAGGTGCCTTGAAAATTACTGACACCAGGTTTCCCCACTACGACAAGCAAGAAACAGTATACGTGTTATTTATTCTATGGTATTCCATAGTAACAAGGTTAGTGTTAGTGGTTTCCAAAGTAACAAGGAATATTCTGAAAACTCACCAGATCTGAAAATCCGCCTATTTAACCAAAGTGTTCTGACCCTCTATGACCCTTATCTCTGTTGCGAACGGTTACAATTCTAAAACGGTAAAACTACGAAGAAATAGGCATTTTTTTCTTAATTCAAGTACTGCTCGCAACAGAGTTAGGTTAAGGGTCTGGCCACCAAGAGTTATGGTGCCGAAGCATGGACGCCTACACATGAGTCCTTGTACGAAATAGGGACTGCACAGAGAGACCAATGGAGCGAGCCATTCTCGACATTGATCTACAAGATTGAGTCCCTAATATTGAGAACAGACGACGAACAAAGGTTCCAAAGTAAATATTCATCGAGTTCATCGGGAAATGTGTAATGGGACTCATATAGGGTTCGGCGTAAATGGCCAGGCGAGGTGACGACAGGTGCAGCAAGATCTTAGCACAGTGGTGGCCAAGACAAGGTAAACGCAGCGTCGGACGTCCAGTGGCAAGACGATGATATTGTTAAGATAGGGTCGAACCTGGACAACTAGCAGAGGTACGAGGCGAAATATGAGAGAGGCCTACCCAGCAGTGGGATCAAAAGGGCTATGGATGATGATGATAATGATGAATCAAGAATCCTTATGTCGTTATGGGTTGGCCATTCTTCAAAAACTTTTATTTTCCGATTGTTGATATCCCACCACTGAATCATGAAAGCTATTGAAGTTGCTTCTGTCACACACACAGAGATATAGTTTCTGTGATCTGTGGTCACAATAATTACGATATCGAGGAGGCTCTCGTACATATTGTTTCATCTCTCATTGCTATCGTTTGACAACATTATCTCACCTGGTGTGGTGATGATGTAGTTGACGGTGGAAGACGTATGATGAATGACTGGCTGTCAAGAATAGTTGCCGGAATATAATTTTTAATGATTATGGCGATAGAATTATCATCTTGGGGATGGTGAACTATGACTGTATTTCGGTACAGGGTAGCAAGCCAGGCAAGCACTAGAAAAAACCGTTCCACCATGGCGGTATCACCACGGGGCAAAAAAAATTGCCTGTACGGATATAATGTAGTAATTTACTATTAATATAAAGAAAGTGTGAACTAAAATTAATATAAAATAATTTAAATAAATATATGTAATTTTTTATTAAATTGCTTAGTAGAGTAAATTATACTGTCGTATTTCAAACACAGTTGAGAGATTATAACCAAGCACTTGAAATAATTTTGTTGGAAAAATATAACGCATATCTTTTACAAATTTTAATATGAGGAAGGTATTCAAAAAATCCAGCCGGAAATCATTTAAGTAGAAGGTTTCTGAGGATCAGTCCAGGCTAAAATATTTACCTTGGAACATACTCATTTATTTGAACAAAGATAACAATATAAAGATTTGACATATTTTCCTTGAAAAATATAACAATAAAAATGTTTCGATTCTTTGTTGTAAACATGTGTTAAACATTCGACCACTATCTCACCTGATGGTAAGTGACGATGCGGCCGACGATGTCGCTTATAGAAACCTATTTTCAGCGCGATTCTCTTGCCAATGCAATGAAGCGTAAAATGACTTAACACTTTAAACTTCGTAGAAGCCCCACCAACTCGTATAGCAGAATACATTGGTATTTCTCAACATCATACTTGCATGACCAATGGAATAGTCATAAATATCATTATAGGGTTTCCCACAAGTTTAATTTACCACATTATGTCTTATTCACTAGAAGTAATGGATTTTAACATACCTAATGTCACACATACACCAAAAATAGGATAATGACATGGAATCTATTAATTGGAAGGATATCTCACAATGACTCTCAATATTAGTGTGATGTATCATCAAAAACTAGAATTGGTCAGTAGATACATTTTCCCTTGTAGTAACCATGTAGGTAACCAGTAATATTTTTCAGTCAAAGCCCCGCTCTAAGTTCAAAGACTTGCATATGGATGCCGGAAACACTCACATCACATACACACAATCAAACCCAGAAACAGAAGCAAGATAAAAAAAAATATGTAGTAAATGCTTTCACACTCACAAGTCCAATCACGACACCCAAAGACACTAAATTCAATGACTTGTATCGTGGATCTGGAAACATTTACATCGCATAAATGTTACGTCTAGAACCAGAGAGATAAATGTGTAAACACAAATTGATGTCTGTGGTAAGTATATTATATGATTCGATTCGGCATTTATTTTATTGGGAATATTGTTACAAATTGTAATGAGGAAATATAGTGGTCCTTTTCTATATAATTCCATTTTAGGTTCTGGTAAGAACAATCTGGTTTTTCTTTGTGGGTTTGGATCAGGCATAAGAAATACTTTATAAGATACATTCTTTTTACATATATATTGCTGCTTCTAGAATATGGATACATGGTAGTGGAAGAATAATGTACTGAAACTACACTTAGTCTTAGTTGGTTGTAAGTTGTCTTCTAAGTATATCGGATTTGATTCCTGGCGGGAAACACATGTTTTAAAAGAAAAATATAGAGGAGGTAAATTTTTGTTTCTAGTTCTGGTTGTGTTTGTGTGTGTGATGTGATTGTTTCCGGTACCCACTACACATCGAACTTAGTGTGGGGCTGTGAGTATGAAAGTATTTGTTGTTGTTGTAAATGTGCTGAATGAAAATTTTGCAGCTGTAGCATTGCCAGATGCAAATTATTATGTATGTAGGCAATTATTGCATAAAGTAGCTCGGCATCAATGCTGTTGCCCCATAAAATTACCCCATATGTCATTGTCATGAATGCGGGTAAAACTGTAGATTTACATAATTTTAATACCAATTTAGGTACTGGTGGATAGTACAAGTTGAAGCACACACGTTGGGACTATGGCAGTCATTATGAAATAGCTAATCACTTTCTCTAATCACTATGCCAACTGAGGCTATGAACATGCGGGTTATTTATTTATTTATTTATAGACGAGCAGCAGAATGCTGATATGTCTATATCACACAGTGTTGAAAGTCATAACAGTTCACTTGGTTGGGTTGGCTTACATAATGAAAATATTGCATTAAATAGATGTTTTCACTCTTTACTTTGTAATATCAGGCGTTTTAATAGGTTCACCACTTCACACCTTGCAGGTGCAGTCAATGATATCCAGCAGTATGACAAACGTAGAGACTCGTGGGAGTGTATGAGTGAGTATTGACACCACTTATCTAAATGTAGTGATAATACCACAGAAAACGACAAAATACAAATTGAATCAGCATGCTCAATGCCTTGACTACTTCATAACTTACCAAAACCACTGGGATAGTGCTTAGTAAAATTCTAGTCAATTCAGTTACCTCTAAATGAGGAAGGAATGAAAGGCCATAGGGAAATGAGCTCTAAAGACTCATTGGCGATGATAAGCTAGTCGAGTCCAAATTGAGTCTTGGTCACCAATGTAAGGTTGCAAGTCTATCGGTATTCTATTGTCTACATTTTGGAGGGTGCGAGTGAAGCCTACAGCCTAGCAGCAAAAGTCAGGCCAAGTTGGTACTTGTACCCATTATTGGACCTGTACAGACTTCGAAAAAAGAGGAGGTTCTTAATTCGACTTTATGACGACTGTACATTCTTGTTTTTTTTTGAATTTTTTTTATTATATGATTCCTCAAAGTCTGAACCATTATGGAAAATTATTTTATTATTTCAAAGAGTATGGTGTCAAGTTCGCATATAAAAATCATCAAGATCCGATCGAGGTTCTGGAGATAATGAGGTTAAGTCCGATTTTTAAAGCTTTTCTTGCATTTGAATTATTTTAGTACACTGTTACACTAACAGCAGCAGTCAATATTCAAATGTATTTAATGTGTTTGAAGTAATTAATTATCGAAATCATTAAACCACAGCATGTAATTTAACATTTCTAGTTAGTATTCAGATATCATTTCTGTACATTAGTAGCTTGAAGTCAAAGGTATTTATTGAGGAAGTTGCCAACTTAATATAGTAAGTTATATCAAGGTCAACAGTAAAGTGATAAATACCGTTTGATAAATTATTCACCTGTACTGATATCTGTTCTGTACATGGCCTGAATAAACATAAACATAAACGCTTTCACACCCACAGCCCCACACTAAGTTCAATGACTTGTGTCGTGGGTGCCGGAAACATACACATCACACACACAATCACAACCAGAACCAGAAACACAAATTTTCCTTGGGGAGAAAGCTTGTGTTCCCGCCGGGAATCAACCCGATACCCCTGCTTAGAAGGCGAATGCTCACCCAACTTAGCCAACGGGCAGTTCAGAATAGAATCTAAAACAATAACAATGGGGGATTGAAAAGCATAAAATTATGTACAAAAAGATATATAATAGAATACGGTAAGAACATTCACAGATTTGTTCAATAAATGAGGCTGTGATCAACTCTACTTGAAAAAAAAACAGAAATATGCACCCAATTTGCCAGGTTCTTCTCGAGATAGCTTTACGAACCTGACAGTAGAGTCATTAACTTTCATGAGTGCTTCTTTGGGGCCCATATGAATGAATGATTTTCAATTTTTAATTGTATTTTGACTTAGGGCCGATTTCTCAATACTCAGAAAAATAAACAGATATCATTTATTTCTCTAATAGTGCAAAATATTTTTTCAATAACCAGATTGTTTAAGTAATTAATAAGTCAAATGCCAGATGAAAAATTTCTAAAAAAAAAAACAAGATTAATGAATAATGTCAGACAAACCATGTAAACATCATATGTCAAAACAATCGCTCTCACTCTCTCACATCTGCAAATTTGTGTAAATACATCTCATTCCCTCTAGACAAGTGTAAAGATAGTGTAAAAAACTACAATAGCGTAAAATATTATTGCGTACTATCTTATTGATAACAGAAAATAAAAAAAATATATTAATTTATTTGATACTTAACAGGATCTACATCCTCACGACTGGAACAATTGTGCCAGTGACCCAAAGCTGCACTCCTATATATAAAGGAGTTGGGGTGGCTGGGCTAACTGCTGGCAGGGGGAAATGCACAATACACCCCCAGCGGGACGCCAGTGCAGGCCTTATCGCCCCCAGTTAGAATTAGAATTAGGACAGATAAATTTATTGGTTCGATAGAAAACTGACCATATGTCTAAGGATAGAAAATTTTGCACATAATAATTATTACTAATTATATCTGCCGATATCTGATACATATTTGCCGAATGTCATACAGAACAATTATTATTCTGTCTATTGACAGAGAGACAACTTAATGATAACTGATATGTTACTGTGTAATCTAAGGTACTTTTAAACTTAATGAAGCCGCAAACTGTCATATCTTATTCTTATTCAATGTGGTGGTAAGGCCTGCACTGACGTCCCACTGGGGTGTATTGTGCATTTCCTCCTGCTGGAATGATACAACTTATAATTCATTTTGAACAGGAAAGTAAGAAAGCAATTTTATGGAGATTGTGAGAGAGCACTCTAGTTATTTTTTTTACTATTAAAGTTTTCGTGAGTTTGACACATTATACTTTATATAAATGAAACGACTTGACTCACGATTTAACGTCGAGAGTCGACCTTAAATCGTGAGTGAAGCCGTTTCATTTATATAAAGTACACTAGTTATTATTATAAATTTAATAAGCATTTTCATATTTAATAATTCAAATACTGCTAGAGTACTCTTTGGAACATGATGGACCACCTACTCGGTTATGTAAAGAGGTCAGGATGGCTGGGGTGAGAGCTGGCAGAGGGAAATGCACAATACACCCCAAAGGAGGTCAGAGCAGGACTTATCAACCCCACTCAGAATTAGAATAAAAACATGATGGATCGTTAACTCGCACAGTTAATCTATGGAATGCTATAAATTTTGTTTGTAATATGTTACTTTTGAATTAAAATAGCCACAAATAGCTAGGTTAAAACACACCATAAGTTATTTCCATAAATTAAATATCTTCAGTACTAATGCAGTAGGTAGATAAGTACAAATAAATCATTTGATATTGTAAGGTAATACTAACATATCTGCATCTACATAATATATTATTTTTCCTACATGAAGTCATAATTTTAATATAATAGTCGTAATTTTATAAGTAGGTATGTACGGAATATATAATACCTACGTAGCAACTTTAATCCTGAGCAGATCTAAACCTAGATTTTGTGTTTCGCGAATTTAATAATTTATGGTTTATTTATTCATAGCGCGTCTGTAATATCATATATAAACAACATATAGCCGGGTAAAAACAAAAAACCCCTCATATAACACAACAGTAGGTATGTAAACATCTATGAAATAGTGGATATCAAACACCTTTGTTTTTCACTGATAACATAACTTTACACTATTTTTCTACAACAGATGGACCGTGTCAAAATTATTATTTCATGGCCTTACAATACTAATAATTAGCTCTTGAATTCTGCACATTTCTTCACCTAAACATGGATATGCATACCTTGGAAAAGGACCACTCCTTTTAGTTATTTGGCCGATTATTTTCTCGACTGTTCTGCGCTCGCCTTCCCGGGCTGCATCCAATAATTCGTGGCCTTTCCCCATGGCCCATAAATATTTTACCACTCACAAAACAACACTGATTTATCAAACATTATAATTTTTACACTAGACTTCACACAACACATTACAACTTCATTGATCGCGCCGCCATATTTGTGAATTTGACGTTAGTGCGCTCTAGCGGCCGGCGAAGGAATCGATACGATAGCGATTACGGAGCAGTCAGCTGGGTTTGTACGGTTCATAGTCGGATACTATAGACCGTTTTGTACGAGGCTATGAGCGTAGGCTGGGACCACGAGACCGAAGGTGTTTTCCAGGGTTTCTTAATTTACGATTCTGCGGTCGTCGGGAGGGAGTCAGCTAGACCAGACGAGCGCATTTAGGCCATAATAAATATATATAAAGATAACGTCCCGTGCCATGACAAAGTTCCTTTCTCTATAAAGGACACGATTCTATACATACGACTAATGTCAACCTAAATATTAGGGACTTTTTTCCGAGCTGCTACTAAGTTCTACTACCAGTAGTAAAACCATAGTAGAAATATATTTCTACTATGGTAAAACGGGGAAATTATATACGTAGTTATGTAACAACCAGCCGAGATGGTAGTATCACAGGAATATATTCGAATTTAGAAGCTCTAGATATAATAGAATACTAGAGGATGTGTCAAATATAACTCTTAAATTGGTCTATTTTCCAAATATATATATATATATGTTCCTCGGTCACCATGGTTTGTCTTGTAGCATGAGTGCTGGTCATAATATATAGCTCGTCAGTGCTTTAGATGATGTCCTACGTCGCGCGTCGGGCCTTTGGAAGTGCAAACGTCACGACTGTTTTAAAGTCAACTGGCTTGATGCGTGACGTCGCGACGGCGAAAGACCCGATCGCGATGGTATGACTCTCATTCCTTGGAAGATGGATCGCCTTTTGCAGAGATAGGTAATAGGGGGTTTGACCCCCTATTACCTATCTCTGTTGCAAAAGGTTCCATACGAAATTGACAAAACTTCTAAGAAATAAGGTTCATTTTTGTTTAATTCTAATAGAAACCGCGTGCAACAAAGATACGTAATAGGGGGCAGTTTTTACACATTTATTATTGAAATATTTCAATCCTGCCGCCCGCCATCTTGCCTCTTAGCAAGTTTTAAACTAGCCAATGGCGGTGTTTAATTTTGACAACTATTTAAGCATTACTTATCGCTAAATAGCGTTTATGAGTGATTTTTTTGTTAACCTTTAGCTAATCAATTGATTAAAAATTAAGAGGGGTTTATAAGAAAAAATAAGACTGTAAATGTTTGAATTGCTTTAAACTGCTGTCATACGTATATACGTGATATTGGGCAAAATCGGCAGAATTACGGTGCGACAGCCCTACAAAAATAGCTGTAGCCGTCAATCGTCATAATTATAAAGACGAAGTTGAAGTTGACACTTTGACAGTGGTTGATATCTTGGCCGAAATAGATAAACAATATTATTTATTTATCCTCATTGAATTACATTCTGCAAAAAGTCCGACGACGACGGTGCGTGTTCCTTGCCCTTGTTTGGAAAAGAAATATTTTTATCGTGAACCGTTGAGCAATGTGAAAAGTACATTATTTACGTGCTTTGTTTGGTTTAGCAAAATGATCAGCTGATTAGATGTTTTGAAAAATTTCGACTGATGAGCTACATACACCATCTATTAATTAATATAAACTTGTTTCAATATGTATCGCTCCATTTACCTAACGCTTGTGATATATGTTTCGTTTGTCTGCAGTCAAAGTAAGTATATAATAACATTATTTATTCGAAATGTATCGTTCGTGTTTACAGACTTCATATAATTCCCTCTAAATAATGGTTTTAATTGTCATTTAGACTTGGGCGTGGCTAGTTGACATCAAACCAATTGCTTCATTTATCCTCTAAGAGTTTTGTAATGGGTGCTGGTTCAAATATTATAATAAGCAAGCATAAGCATTTATCTTACAGCTATGTGCTATTTGATAGTTAAAACTATTCAGCTTGAAAATAGCAGGTCTTTCACAAAAGGTCTCATCTAGAATATCTATATTAATTAGGGGTAAACCAATGCCAAACTAGTGTCCAATTTAATCAGCAGACCTCAGCGTGCACAGTTGAGTAAAAAGTATTAAAACGTGTATCATAGAGGTTAATAAAATGAGTCTATTTATGAGGCGATTTTTGCAATACTACACTTAGATATATTTACTCAAATATATAAACAAAATAAACACTTTCACACTCACAACACCACGCTAAGTCCATTGACTTGTGTCATAGGTGCTAGAAACATCCACACATTACACACACATTTACAACCAGAACTAGAAACACATATTTACCTGTTGGAGAAAACTCGTGTTTCTGCTGGGAATTGAACCCGATACCCCTGCTTAAAAAGCGAATGAGCACCCAAATCGACGTAACGGGCAAGTTTATTAAGGAATATGTTGTTTTTATCAGATGAGATTGTAATCAAATTCTTGCCTATCTAGCATAAAAAAGAAACTATTTATTTTCAATGAATGTATTTACCATTTAATATTTTCAGGTTCATTCAAAACGATTCCTCTCAACAAAACACTCTCATACAATGACAAAGAGCTGTACGGAGATTTTATTAATTTAAATATAAACACAACAATCAAAGTAAACTTTACTGACATTGGCAAGAACCTGTCCTTTATAATATTCCAAGTACACAGCCATTTATATGACGTCATATTGCAGAAAAATTGTTATGGGCCCAATTTACCAGTTAAAGGTACAAATATAGGGCTTTATAGTTCAGTTGAGACTGGTTTGGACACATTTTGCATACGAAATATAAATCCTTTTGAGATTAAACTGTTTGTAGCCGTGCATGGATACAAAGTCACTGGTATGTATGGGATTTCTTATTTAGTAATTTTTTTGTTTTTGTCATTGGTTTATTAAATTTTATTTCACTTATGTACTCAAAACATAAACGCTTTCACACTCACAGCCCCACACTAAGTTCGATGACTTGTGTCGTGGGTGCCGGAAACATTCACATCACACACACAATCACAACCAAATAGTGGAGCCCACCCAACTTAGCCAATGGCCAGTTCAAACTATAAGAACTTAGCTTTAAGATTTAAAAAAGGAGCATAAGAGATATTTGTTTTTTTGTTTGAGAATAACTAAGCTGAGAATTTGAGAAGTGCAACCACTACTAATCGTACTAATACTAATATTATAAATCCGAAAGTTTGTGTGTAAGTATGTTTGTTCCCTCTTCACGCATTAACGGATGAATGGATTTTGATGAAACTTTTTTTATAAATTTTGGATTTGGATTTGGAATGTACATAGCTTATACCTAGGATTAGTACATAGGCTACTTTTCAACTAGATAATAGCATGCAAAGCTATGGGGCAAGACTAGTTTTTTTGTTACTTTCACACTAAGTAGGTACTACTACTTGTGTAATTGTGCTGCAAACATTCACATCACACGCACAATAACACTTGAGCCAGTAACACAAATTTTGTTTGGGGATAAAACTTGTGGTCCTACTGGGAAATTGAGCCAAGGGGCTCAGCTCGTTGCATACCGTCAGATTGTACAGTCGTAAGACAAGAAGAAAAGTGAAACTAATAAACCAAGCATATATATAACCTGAGTTTTTGATTTCATAAAACTAGTTACCATTTGCAGGGTCAATGTTATGATATGCCTTAGTTGTTCTGCTTGTGACCGTTAGGTAGCGCTAAAAAGCAACCGATTTTTTTAATGGCAGGCTTCAGCTGCCAGCTACCATACCAACCCCAGGACCAAGTCATGGTGCTAAGCGCTTTACATTTGTTTTTACACCAAGATTATTAAGGGAAGCCATTTCCGACTGGATGGAGTTATCAGTCTGCAGCCGAGATATATATATGTATATAGATATATAGAGAGTAGATGTATCAGTCTGCAGCCTTGCTTAAGAGTGTAGCTATTGTAGTGTAGAGATCTGCTCAATGATCGTCACCAGAGCAAGTTTCTTTTTCTTTTTTTTTTTATTTGATTACTTGGAAAAGGGCTTTGTCGCTGAGCGACCACATTGCCCAATCAGAAATAAAAACATAAATATAATAACAAAACCAGAGCAAGTTGTAAGAGGCCCAAGTAGTAGATTAGCCATCTATGAAAGACTGTCTTGCTGCTTGTGAAACTCAACTATTCTTAGGTTGTCCATCGGGTGACCAGATATAAAGAACTGATGGATAACATTGAGGGGAACGTTTGAACCCGCAGTTTTCTCTGTTGGCGCCGAATCAGATAGAATACCGTTGCTGGTCTGCTATTCCCCTTGTTCATTTCCTTTTCAGCTCACATGAGTGAAGAGAACAATAACTTTGTACGAAAGAGCCTCACACTCAAAATGCATCTAACAAACATACATAGATTGCATTCAAATCTCCAACTGCAGACTGCTAATCCATGTTTGTTTTTCTTATCGGAGACTCAGATCGGGTGTCCAGCAGACGTGTCATAATTGGACTAACCAGGATATATCCTGGAGTACCGTTTTGTCCTGGTATCGGCTGTCTCCTTATTATTAAACACTCCTATTTTTGGTGATGTGGACATCACCAAAAATAGGAGTGTCCTAGTTGGCATTGCAAATAATATTTACACTGATGTTTTTCCCTCACTTAGCGGGATCGGGAGACAATTCAACTGGCCGAGTATCACTGTGATGCTGGAGAATTGTTATCATACATAGTTAATTACAGGTGTAAAAACAGATTTGTTGATGCAGAGTTATCATTATTCCAGATCCAATACCAGGTAACCAGACTTCGGAGTTTTCTCAAATAACACCATACATGATATCAGTTGTTGTTAGTAAATCCTATGTCAAAGTTGAAGCACCTTGGCCAGTTTCTTTACAAAGCAAGTCAATAGACATAGTTTTCTACATGAAGTATCTGCCAGAAAACAATTTTGCCTCTGATGTATACTTTGAGGCTATTAGAAGTATGAGTACAATAGGAAATATTGAAAAGCATGGGACTTTTGTAAGTATTTTGTGGTGTTTAGAGGATAACCAATTGTTTAAGATGGAGCAGCTAAAACTCGGAGATACTATTTACTGGCCTTTCTTTAGAAAGAGATAAACGTATGGTGCTAAGTGGCGTGCAATTAGAGAGGCCTATGCCCAGCAGAGGACTTCCATAAGCCAATGATGATATTATAGGTCAGAGTCACGTAGCTTTAACTCTGGTAAGCGATAAAAATCTTGTTTTGCTTGAGAACTATTATAAGCCATTTAAAACATAAATGGTTTACTTTATGTTGTATACAGCTTGAAACACGTAGAAAATGTCAACGTACTGTAGTCGACTAGTTTCGGACAAGTTCTTCATCAGGATGAGTCAGACGCGCGATACGCTGAGGCGAGCGGCTCGGGCCTCGTTTCAAGCCATAATTTATGTGTAATACTCACGATAGGTTTAATTTTAATATTATGTTTACATTTGTGTAGGTATTTTTATTTAACCGACTTCAAAAAAGGAGGTTCTCAATTCGACTGTATGTTTTTTTTTGTATTTATGTTACGCGATATCTCCGCCAATTATTAATCGATTTAAATGATTTGTTTTTTTTTGTAGAGAATACTTCAGAGGTGGTCCCATATACATTTTATCGCAATCGGTCAAGCCAAAACCGAAATTTAAGCGATGAAGTCGGTTTTTTGAAGCTTTGCTTGCGTTTCAATTATTATGGTCTAAAGGGTTAGAGTAAAAAATATTTAATTTATCTTTAAGAGTCTGAGCATTAACAATATTAGTGTTTCATTGGATCCAATCTCCATCCAGCGCTCATGTTTCTGGTTTATATTTATTAATAACATATTTACAACTCAATATTATCCAAACGGGAAGCTTTAACTTGATTGATTATGATTACCTTTTATGTAAAACTTGTCAGCCGTTACTTAGTACTTAAGTTTAAGTAGGTATACCACATCACTTACATTGTACTGAACCTACTAAATACTAATAATACCTCTACTAGCTGTGTGTCGTGACTTCGCCCGAGTTACTGATGTTGTTAATCAGGATAAAAGTAACATGTCTTTTTCCATGACTTAAACTTGACGACCCAGTTGGCGCAGTGGACAGGTGTCCGCCCTCTGCGCCGTGGGTCCAGGGTTCGATTCCCGGCAGGAGCACAAATTCCTTACCAAGGGATATTTGTGCTTCTGGTTCTGGGTGTAATGTGTGTGTGTGATGTGAATGTTTCCGGCACCCACGAAACAAGTCTTTGAACTTAGTGTGGGGCTGTGAGTGTGAATGCGTTTGTTTGTTTTGCATGACTTAAACTGTTTCTATATCAAATTTTATTAACATCCAAGAAGCGAGTCAAAACGTCCCTTGGATATATACATTAGTATGAAAGTGATTCGATATGCTGCTGGTGTTTGTAACATGTCTGGTGTGAATACTATTTGCTATGCAAGCATGCTACATGTTGAGCCGCATCATCACTTTCCATCAGGTGAGATAATCTCCAAAATGCCTATCTACTAAAAATCGCAATATAAAGTAGAAACATACAATAAAAATATGAAAACAATTATTTATATACTTTGAACATCATACGTGTCTGAGGGTACGCAGAGCTTTCTTCCAATAATAACGTGTGGGTGAATTGATGCGTATGCATATGTATCATACATTGTATAGGCGAGCCGGCCGCGCGTAGCGACCGGCAGTAATAAACAAGTGGTCCCAACCAACGGTCGTTTCATTTACTACAAGCAAACATATCATTGGCGACGAGGTGATTTCTACCCACATATAAAAAAAATAAAGAAGAAGAAGATGTCATATCTCGGCAATTTAACTAATTTTGATCATAAAACGAGCGAGTGGTCAATATTTAAAGGCAGATTAACGCAGTTTTTGAAAATAAATAATGTGAAGGAGGAAAATACGAGTGGGATTCTTCTTACTTATCTCACTGATGAAACGTTCCGGTTGTTACGCAACTTAGCCTACCCTGCGGAGTTGGAATCACTAAGTTATTTGGACCTTGTGAAATTACTCGACGGCCATTTCAAGCAGAAGAAATGCACATTTGTGGACAAGGCGAAATTTTTTGGAGCAAGTCGTAGTCCAGGCGAATCATTGGGTGAATGGGCGGCGCGAATAAGAGGTTTAGCTACCTACTGCGACTTCGGCACTGCCCTGGAAACTAACTTGAGGGACCGTTTTGTCCTCGGCCTGGGCTCAGGACCAGAACGCGAAAAGTTGTTCGAGCAGAACCCGTCCACGCTGACGTTGAGCCGGGCTATCGAACTGGCGGAACAGGCGGCCTGCGCCAAGGAGGCTAAAGTGATGATGGTCACTAGCGACGCTCCTGCTATTAAGGAGGAACCAGTGTTCAGGGCGAAGTTCCAGGGCCAAACGGGCCGCGGCGATCCTCGGCGATCAGGTGCAAGCGCCGCCGGTGCGGCAGGTACAGCCCGCTGTTCGGTATGCGGGATGAAAAATCATTCAAGTGACAAGTGCCGGTTCAAAGGTTATAAGTGCTTAAAGTGTGGTGAGAAAGGTCACCTTAGGAAAGTGTGCGATAACGCTAGGAAACCGTGCGTTTACCATGTCGATGCAGAAATGGAAGGAACTGTTGGTCGGGAAAAGGACACCATATCATGTGAGGAATGCCAAAATTTTAATATGAGGTATGTTACTGATAAACCTATTCAAATTGACCTTGTATTAGGTAATCAACAATTAAAAATGGAACTTGATTCGGGATCGGGTAGCTGTGTTATTTCAGAAAAATTGTATAGAGAAAAATTTTCTAAATACAAGTTACTAAATAGTTGTGTAAAAATGTGTTTGTATAATTGTCACAAAATCGAGCCCCTAGGTTATTTTAATGTTGATGCTTATTTTAATAAACAAACAAATGTTTTAAAAGTGTTCGTTGTGAAAAATGGTGGGCCCCCGTTACTAGGCAGAGATTTTATGTCTGCCTTCAATTTAATCATAACGACCGATAATTATTCGTTAAAAAGTGACTCAGATTTACATGACTTATTAGAAACATATTCAGAATTGTGGCGTGACGAATTGGGCGCATTTAATAAATTTAAGATCAAGTTAAGATTAAAAGACGACGCTAGCCCTAAGTTTTTTAAGCCACGAACTGTGCCCTTTGCCCTCAGAGATAAAGTCGAACAAGAGCTGAACCGCTTAGTAGGGTTAGGTATTCTAATACCGGTGAATCATTCACAATACGCTACCCCCATTGTTCCAGTTTTAAAGGATAACGGTACAGTAAAAATTGCAGGTGATTTCTCGGTTACATTGAATCGAGATCTCATTATAGATAAATATCCTCTGCCTCGAATCGAGGAGGTGTTTGCTAAAATCGGAGGGGGGGAACAGTATAGTAAAATTGATTTAAAAAATGCGTATAATCAGTTCGTTTTGGATAAGGATTCTCAGGACCTTACTACAATCAATACGCATAAAGGTATGTATAAATATTCACGTTTAGTTTATGGCTTGGCCATGGGACCTGCAGTTTTTCAAAAATCTATGGAAACGCTCCTCGCTGGCATAGAAGGCGTCAGCATTTGGCTGGATGACATTTGTATTACAGGACCGGATAGGTCGTGCCACATGGAAAGACTAGGTAAGGTTTTAAATAGACTTAGTGACGCCGGGTTGCGTCTTGAAAAGAGCAAATGTGTATTTTTTCAAGACAGCGTTAAATATTTGGGGTACGTCATCAGTAAAGCGGGCATATCGACCTGTCCGGATAAAGTTCAAGCAATAGTAGACGCCCCTGTGCCCACCAATGTGACCGAGGTAAAAAGATTTCTAGGCGTAGTGAACTATTATAGGAATTTTATTCCTAACGCTTCATCTGTATTGAGTCCTCTCCACGAGCTATTACGTAGTGGTGCGACATGGGAGTGGGGCGAGCGACAGCGGCGCAGCGTCGCGGCGGTGCGGCGCGAGCTGACGTCGGAGCGCGTGCTCGCGCACTTCGACCCGGCGGCACCGCTGGTGCTGACGGTGGACGCGGGGCCCGCCGGGCTCGGCGCAGTGCTCGCGCAGCGCAGCTGCGACGGCGCCGAGCGCCCTCTAGCGTATGCGTCGAGGTCGCTCACTGACAGTGAACGTAATTACAGTCAGATACAGAAGGAGGCGACGGCTATCATTTTTGGGGTAAAACGATTCCACCAATATTTGTATGGCCGGGAAGATGCGTTTATTTTAAAGACCGATCACAGACCTCTCGTTTCAATATTTGATAATAAAACAGGTATACCGGTTACGACTGCGCTGAGGCTACAGAGGTACGCTATAATACTATCCGCCTATAACTATATTGTGCAGTATGTACCCGGCGGAAGAAATCAAGTAGCTGATTATTTGTCTCGCGCTCCGGCGCCCTTACAGTGCGACGCGACCGAAGGTATTAACGACGACGTAGATTCTTATTACGCCCTTAAGTTTCTCGACGCGGCTTCGCCGGCAACTACGACTAAAGAGATCGTGCAGATGACTGAACGCGATTCAACAATAAATACGGTCATTAAATACATGCAGTATGGTTGGCCGCGTAAGGTAAAGTGTGCATCTATTTTGCCCTTTTTCCAGTGTAAGTCTGACTTGCAATTAGAAAACGGTTGTTTGTTTAGAGGGCACAGGGTGGTCATTCCGTCGACGCTTCGAGAGAAAATGTTAAAAGAACTGCACGAGTCCCACTTGGGTATAGTTAAAACTAAAAGCAACGCTCGCAGTCGCATGTGGTGGCCTAATATTGATGGTGACATCGAAAGGTGGATAGGGTCGTGTGAGAGTTGCGTAAGCGTGCGCGCGGTGCCGCCGCGGGACCCGCCCGCGCCCTGGCCCTCCGCGCGCGCCGCCTGGCACCGGCTTCATATAGACTACTTGACAGTGGGGCAAAGGGTATATTTGGTGGTCGTGGATTCTTATTCTAAATGGTTAGAATGTTTGTATATGAATAATGGGACGTCGACAAGTGCACTTATTGCAAAATTGAAGGGAATTTTCTCTATTTTCGGATTGCCATTTTTGCTGGTTTCGGACAATGACGTGAAAATAAATTCAGTCGAATTCAGGACATTTTGCATCTCAAATGGTATTAAATATATGACGTCACCCGTTTACCACCCGCCTAGTAACGGTCAGGCCGAAAACTCAGTACGAACATGTAAAAAAATGCTTAAGTGTATTGTAAGAGAAAATTTACCGCTTCATAAAACACATGAACAATTGTTAGGTTATCTATTTAATTATAGAAACACCGTGCACTGTACCACCGGTGACACTCCAGCTAAATTAATGTTTGGAAGAAACCTAAGATCGCGTCTCGATTTAATATTGCCATCGAAATTGAATACCACAGACCAGTTGGATACTAATAAGAGCTCAGATTCACCCGCAGTGTCTGGTAAACGGAGATTAGAAATAGGCGATGCGGTTTGGACTCGATGGTACAGCGCACGAAAAGAAGTTTGGCAACTCGGTTTAATAAAAGAGAAAATAGGTAACAAAATGTACAAGGTATTTATAAGTGAGTTAAACGTAGACTGTATTAGACACATAGATCAGTTAATGAAATATAAAGGCAACGATAGGACAAATCAGCTTATAGATAGTAACGACAGCGACGTATCTCATAGGGTTCAAGGCCCACCGTCTGTTCATAACGATGATGTTCCATCAGCACAGGTGCAGGCTAGCCATTCGCCGGCGAGCGCGCAGCTGACTGTAGTGCAAGCAGATGAAACATCAGCGCACTGCTGTGTAGACGATGAGAACGAAGAGGAATGGGGTGATTGTGAGGCGGGCCAGTGTGAGAGAGTAACTGTTAATAACGAAACCGCGTCGGCGGCGGCGCCGTCACCGATACGCGTCGGCGCCGACAATGTACACAGCGATGTCGCTGTTGCTTCGTCTCCCACACTCACACGCCAGGTGCGCCCCAGGCAAAGAGTAGACTATAAGAAGTATTATTAAAGTTATTATGTTTTAGTTGTAAGTGTGTATTATGGTAACTATTCGATGACTGTTTATAATAGTGTTATTGTTTTGTCATCAGGTTTCAAAGATTAAGTGTGGAGGAGTGATGCGTATGCATATGTATCATACATTGTATAGGCGAGCCGGCCGCGCGTAGCGACCGGCAGTAATAAACAAGTGGTCCCAACCAACGGTCGTTTCATTTACTACAAGCAAACATATCATGAATGCCTGTTCGCCCCAACTAAAACATTGCCAAAACTCCGTAGGATTAATTTTTACGTCCGCTGGGGAATCTAGTACAGAACAAAGACGAATGGCGAAATATGAGAAGTCTCTACAGTTTCTCAGGTTCTATCATAGTTCACAGGATTTTGATCCCAGTGTTCCCACTTATGAGTACCCAACATAACGAATGTTATTGTTCGCAGTTGCCTGTACCAGTACATAAATTCTGGGAAATGCGTCGGATGGTCGCAGCATACCCTGGTACGGGAGCCATATACGTAGCTGTTGCTAAGATCACCGGGAGCAATCATTACTCCGTTTACACGCCCACTCATAGCTACGCTTGCTCACCTTTGCTCGAGTATGACTGTGAATTATTAGGTAAGCCGATTTTTGTTATATCATAGGGTAGCGTTTAGTCTCTGTCGTAGGTACGACCGAGGCCAGACGCTACCTTCATAATTTCATTAACAAACAGGTGTTTGTAATTGAAAATGTGATCGAGCATAGATAGCATGGTAAGCCTAAATAGAACTAGCTCTCAAGGATAGTAGCATATCCTACCAATATTATAAATCCAAAAGTTTGTGTGTAAGTGTGTGTGTAAGTATGTTTATTCCTTCTTCACGCTTTAACGGCTGAAAATTTGGAATGTACATAGATGATACCTAGGATTACTACATAGGTTACTTTTTAACTTGATAATAGCGGGCGACGCCGCGGGGCACGGCTAGTTGTACATATTTGTACGTTGTTTATTTATAATCTGGCATAATATTATTATTTGTAAATGTCATCATAATTTTAAGTCCTGTCATACATACTTAGCTACGGTCTCATATGTGGGGTAATTCTGTTGACATTGAGCAAGTTTTAAAAATTCAAAAGAGATGCATTAGGGTTATCAACAAAGCTTGGTTTAGGGATAGCTGTAGGCAACTATTCAAAAAATGATATATTTATGTCTTTTAACAATAACTCACACAATTGTTTTTTTAAACGTAGTGAAATTAATAAAAAATCAAAAGTATGCTAGACCTTAATGTAAACCTACCTGTCAAAAAGCGATTTATAAGATAAATGTATATCACATGTGTATTTCTTTATTCAATCAAATACCTAAAAAAATATTTTTTTACAATGAAATAGTTTTAAGATAAATTTGAGTCACTGGCTCTTAAGAAGTTATTAGCTTAATTCATAATGGTATAAAAAACTATTAAGAGGTAAGGAATTGTTTAAATATAGTGTAAAACAAAATTTTTTTTTGAAGCAATTCTTTCAAAATCATGTGTAACGCTTATCTGTATTGACTGTTTTTGACTAAGTTTTGGCTATCACATAAAAGTAATTCAAATATTGTTTATACGCTGATTTAAACTGTTTTTTATTTATCGAACTTTCATATTATTTCAATTTTACAGATGACGACTTTACTATGTTACTTAACGCTTCGCTTTTTTTCATCGGTATATTCATATGCTATTTTGGACACCGGTTCTTCAAAATACAAATCCTTACTATTGGATTCCTCAGCGGATTCATTGTAACTTATATACTCCTATCAATAATCTTTGGGATTGGTGGTCCTGGTGAGTAGAAGTATATTTGTATAAATGACTCGGTGTACATGACCTATAAGATAGGACCCAGTGTTTAACCTTGTGGTACGCCGAACACATATTTTTTTTGTTGTTAGCCTATTAAAACAGATTTCTAAACAATTGTGCTTTGAGTATAGCCAATTGAAACTAATATGCGAATGTATTGAAATCTTTTTAGTTGACTATCAAATCTAAATATTCTATCTATAAACGATGTCTAAAGCTTCTACAATTTCTAAGAATCTGATGTGCTTAATTAATACGTTAACATCCTAATTGCTCATTTTGATTTCTTACGCAAGCAGCTTTTCGTGTAACTTATAAATATGCCGATACAAAGTAATCCCGGTAACACAGAAATTGAACATGATTTGAGTATAACTGGATTTGGGACTCCTTTGACTTTATTTATAGGTCTTGTAGCTGCGTCTGCGCTGTCAGGATTATGCATAGGAGCAATAAGTGTAGTGGCCTGGTGGTTATATGGAATACCTATTTATGTTATTGTGATGACATCAGCTGATTTTGGATTTTTGGCTGCTTGCTTTCTGTACTATGTTTCTCCAGGTAAGAAAAGAGATTTTTGTTGCTTTCACTACTTTTATACCAACATATTTATCTGCGTAAAAACTTCTGGAGTTTTTACTTTTTAAGATACTTTGACGAGAAGAAAAAGAGGGCTTAATTTGAATTATTGTTTATTGTTTGCATGGCATTAATCTTATATATACATTTTATAATAAATTGTCTCGGATCAACATTTTTTTACGAATAGATAGATCTTTAATTAATGCATTTCCAAAGTTAGAGGTAAGTCGGTCGTAGTTTTTTTCTTTTAAACCGTTTTATTTACAATAGTTGTATGTTTCTGTTACTGAAAAAAGCTCTGCCAGCCAATGGGAAAGTTAAAAGCAATTGTTACTTGCAGGAGGATGGTCCTACTTACAAGTAGACTTCAACTTCTGGTCTCACTTCATACTAATAATGCTGATAATTACGATCTGCCTTCTTACTGTTACTTACGTAGCAAACCTACTCTGCTGCGCCGTCATCGGTGCTTACACGGCAATATACCCTATAGATTACTACTTCGGATCCAATTTGAAATTTATACTGAACAATACTATACGGAGGGCGACTATACCAAATTTCAATAGAGTTGTCATCAATCCTCCTTGGCAATGGACTGGTGAGTTTTTCATTTATAATGATTTTTAGTATCATAGTGAATTTTTTTATCATCATCATTTGAGTCCATATTTTCGTTCTAACTGTTGGAGATGGATCACTTTCTTACGATCCTATCTTGATAGGATGGGATAAAACCACTTTCTTACCTATTGGTAAGTAGGTATGGTCAAGGGTGTGACTAACTTAAGAATAGTTGCCACAACATGTATCAAAATTTGGTGTTTGACGGTAGATATCTCTACTTAAAATAGTAAAGTAGGACTGTACTGCAGTATTAGAGATATATATATAGAGTTACTCAGGTTTCACCACGATGTTACCTTCACCAAAAGCTTAAGCTCGCGGTGGGATTGCAAGCCGAGGCCGCTAGAGAAGGGGCCGCCTCCGTCACCACTGATTCTCCCCGTTTTCTTCATATTACATAAATATCACTTGATAGGAAGGCATTATCTAATTCTTGTCTCGTTCGCTACCCTCCCTTACTGAAATACAGTCGTAGCTTACCCTCATCTAAAAAAAAATCTGTTGCTCTGCACTAAACGGTATTCTAGCAGCACTTCTTGAAAGTCATAGTCATATTTTAGGCCTTGCACCTCGCATCATCATTTCAGGTTAGATATCAATTTTCATTGAATTTCCAGATATCTTCTTGTTCGTGATTTGGATAGTTATGTCAGTGACAGGGTTCCTTTACCAGCATTACTACAATAAAGGAAGACCGCCCTTCCCGCCTCCGCCTAGAAGCGTCCGAGCGGTGCCGGAGTTGCCAGCCCAACCTGCGATGGCTAGGCCCAGTATAATTCATAGGTATGTTAAGCTAGTGTGACTTAAAGTCTTACACTGGTTTGAATCCTGCTCTGCCTTGGACCCATAACTTTCTTAAGATAAAAAGTTCTTGTACTGTGTATAATTTTCAGTTTTGATCTCCGATATTTCGATGCCGTTGTAAGAATGTTGAACGCTGAGAAACTGGCAAAATGAAAGGTTTAGTATTGTTAAGTTTCGTGAATAGTTAGCGAGCCCCACACTCCCCTTTCCTTTACCCCTGTGAAGGCAAAAGTGAGTTTGTGAGAATGTGTGAGAATGTGCCGAGCCTCCAATACCAGTATTGAGAACCTATGGTGAGCTGATAATTATGTAAAAGTCTGCGTCTCGCTGCTTCACTCGCCTTACCTAGGAAAAAATCGTCTGCCTGTCCTTACCCACGGTTCTATCTTTTGAAGGTAGCTGTAGTTTAGTAGGTATCCGTAATAGGTAGCCGGCTGTTTTTACAGAAATATATTATTATGTACAAGTAACAATACAAACTGATCAAATGTGAGGTCTAAGGTCTGTAAGGACCAAATATGGTCCGTTTAGCCGGTTACATTTACTTGCTGCTATTACTTCAAATTAATTAGTAATATTGCAACCTTATTTGAACTCTGAACTGCCCGTTGGCTAAGTTGGGTAAGCGTTCGCCTTCTAAGCAGGGGTATCGGGTTCCATTCCCGGCGGGAACACAAGTTTTCACCCCAAGGAAAATTTGTGTTTCTGGTTCTGGTTGTGATTGTGTGTGTGATGTGAATGTTTCCGGTACCCACGACACAAGTCATTGAACTTAGTGTGGGGCTGTGAGTGTGAAAGCGTTTATGTTATGTTTATGTATTTATGTTACCGTTTAGACAAATACAATAAAAATATATGCCTATCTCTGAGATTTTCGAAAACATGTGTATTCGAAAATTCGATATTAAATTTATATTTTAGTTAGATTAAATTCGATATTTTAGTTATTATATGTAGTAATACAGGTTTATGTTAAACGTATATATTACTAAATGTCTATTTACATAAGCCTAGTTTTATCACAATTTATCTTAGTACTGCCATTGTGATGAGAAATAAATGGGTTATTTTATTTTATTCTTCGATTAAAAAGAAATGTAATGTTTCCTCATTCCAGGCTTTTCTTTTCGAGGAATCGTTCAAGAGATTTGGGAGAAAGAACACCACTCATATCCTAAGGAAGTATTTCCTTTTAAAAAACTTAATTATGCTTGCAAATTTATTTGAAAAATAAATGCTTGTATTTTGTAAGTATATATAATAAGTATTTGAAGGTACGTTACTCAGATTAAAGTACTGATACATTTTGTTTAAATATAGGTACTTATGTGTCTATAGTTATTCTCATATATTTTCATGTTATTTTTCTTCTAAACTTTATCTTTCAAGTCGTTATCTAAGTTACCTACCTAGACTATATCTACAAGACATGTTTTATTATAACTTACTTATAAAATCTTTGCGTTCGGCCGTTTACGTAACTGGAGTTTCGTAACTGGTTTCGATGGAGGAGTAATTATTACTTCTACGTAACCAGATTCGATAAAGATTTTTTTACTTGTCCGTAACCAGTTTCCATGTTGTAATTATCATGTATATCGGTGCTAAAATGATTATAAAGACTAAACATGTTTAGGATCTCTAGTGTTCAATGGTTAGTGAATTATTGGGTGACTTTAATACTTGTCTTTTAAAAAACGACTATCGTTCTTCCCAATTCAAATCTACTATCAGTTCAAACAACATGCATATCCTCCCTCTCAACGCCACTCACCACTTTCCAAACGCAACACCCTCTCTTCTAGATTTAATTACTGTCTCTTCATTAGGGCATGTTGCAAAACACGGCCAGCTATCTGCTGACGCCTTTTCCTATCATGACTTGGTGTTTTTGTCATATAAAGTTCGTCCTCCAAAACCCAAGCCAACCATTATTTTGCAGCGTAACTTTAGTAGCATGAATATGGAACGCTTCATTGAAGATGCTACAAACATAGATTGGACACCTGTTGTTGATGCTAAATCTGTTGATGATCAAGTGGCAACTTTTAACACTATTATAACACAATTGTACGACATTCATGCTCCTTTACGTCGCATTAAAATCAAACACCTTCCTGCACCTTGGCTTTGTGATGACATCAAGTCGCTTATGCACAAAAAATGTGTTGCAAAGTCGAGATATAAACTTCGTCCGACTGACGAAAATAAGGACAAATATGCCTTAGCTCGAAATCGCTGCAATCGGATGTGTAGAGATGCTCTACGTCGCCATATACATAAATCTATTGAAAGTGAGGATCAAGCTAGGGTTTGGAATTTCCTTCGGTCGCTTGGAGTAGGCAAATCCCGCCAAAATTCTATACCCAAAGACTTGGACATTAATTCTCTAAATATCCATTTTTCTTCACCATCCAACATAAAAGACTCTAACAAATTTTCGACACTACAACTTCTCTCTTCCAATACATCGCCTGACCATCCGCCGTTTATCTTTAGTGATTTCACCGTTTGTGATATTAGAAAGAGTATACTTTCCATTAGTTCGAATGCAGTGGGGATTGACGGCATCAGCCGAAACATGCTTGTTCCGATTCTGGATATCATCCTTCCTGTCCTTTGCCATATCTTCAACTACTCCATAGCAAATGGCGCATTTCCCTCGTCATGGAAAGATGCGCAAATTATTCCTCTTCCCAAGAACCTAAATCCTAAATCCTTTTCCGAATACCGTCCCATATCTATACTGCCCTTCCTTTCCAAAGTTTTAGAACGACTTGTTCATAAACAAATAAACTCCTTCCTCGTCTCTAACCATCTCCTTAATCCATTTCAATCTGGGTTTCGCCCTGGTCACAGTACAGTGACTGCCCTAGTGAAGATTACTGATGATATCCGTTTCGGAATGGAAAATGGTGAGCTTACAGTCCTTACTTTGCTGGATTTTAGCAACGCTTTCAACACCGTTGATTTAGACATACTTCTTGCATTGCTCCGTTCAATTAATGTATCACAAGCGGTGATTGACTGGTTCCATAGTTATCTTTTCGGTCGCCGTCAGCGGGTTCGCTTAGACGAGTCCTACTCTTCGTGGTGCAACACGTCTGCCGGTGTACCTCAAGGCGGCGTACTTTCACCTCTTCTTTTTGCAATTTTTATCAATTCTATTTCTCAAAATCTCACTTCTTTCTACCATCTGTATGCAGACGATCTTCAGATCTATGCCCAAGCCAGCCTTGACAACATTGCTAGCGCTGTAGATTCTATAAATACTGATCTGCATAAAATTCACACTTGGAGTGAAGCGTATGGCCTAAAAGTCAATCCGCTGAAAACACAAGTGTTAATTGTGGGCAGCTCTCGCACTATTTGTAGAATTAACTGGAACTCATTACCTCAAATAATTTTCAATGGAGTAATAATTCCATACAGTGCTACTGTAAAGAATTTGGGGGTTATTTTTGACCGGTGCTTTACTTGGGGCCCTCAGTTAGAAGCAGTCAGTCGGAAAATGTATGCATCTGCTAGCTCTTTAAGAAGAATCCGGAACTTTCTTCCTACGGCAACTAAAGTTACGCTTGCACAATCTCTCCTTCTTCCTATTCTTGACTATGCTGATGCCTGTTATATAGATCTTACGGAGGACCAGCTAAACAAACTTGAGCGACTTCAAAATTTCTCTATCAGGTTTATATTTGGCTTGCGCAAATATGACCACATTTCCGAATTTCGCTCCAAGCTCAAGTGGCTTCCCATTCGCGCTCGAAGGAATACTCACATTCTATCTCTCCTTTTCAATATTCTCTTCCACCCTTCCTCTCCTCGTTACCTCCAGGAACGTTTTAAGTTTTTTAACCTCTCTAACTCGTTAGGGTTGAGGTCGTCGGAGAACCTCAAGCTCAAAATGCCACCACACACCACCTCGTTCTATGGCAACTCATTCACTGTCGAAGCCGTTCGACTGTGGAATGCGCTTCCCATGGAAATAAAGCGAGCTCAGTCGCTGCCCATATTTAAGGAACAAGTTAAAGCTCACTATCTCGCTGAAAATAATTAAATTATGTTGTAATCTGTCCCATTAAATCCATTCTTTATTCATGATATTGGTATTTATATTTATGTACTTATATTATGTAGTTTTCGTATTATATTATAATGTGTAATAATATGCATTTATATTAGGTCATAATTGTACAAAGGTATATATAATAGTGTATTTTAATTGTTATATATCATTATTTATAATTAAGTAGGTATATTATAATTTACATTATAATTATTAATTTTTTTTAATCTTGCATCTTTCTGAATCTTGTTATGTTAAAACACCGACGTCCAACTTTGTTGCGTAATTCCTCTCCATCCAAAGGTTGTCTGGAAGAGATCGCTTTTAGCGATAAGACCGCCTATTGTTACACTTATTTTGTATGTAATTATTTTCTATTATGTTTTGTCACAAATATGGTGTTCAATAAAGAGTTTATCTATCTATCTATCTATTATAATATTTTGTGATTTAATTATAATAAAGCGTATTGGACAGAGTCCTTATCTTCCTATCCTTATCCTATTCCATATCGAATCAGCACAATATGTGTTCCTCTTCCACTGTCTTATGCATAAAGTGTAAAAATAATACCTATTATGCATATCTTTCTTCTTCTTTCTTATATATAAAAATGAATTGCTGTTCGTTAGTCTCGCTAAAACTCGAGAATGGCTGGACCGATTTGGCTAATTTTGATCTTGAAATATTTGTGGAAGTTCAAGAAAATATAAAGAAATTGCAATAAAATTAGTAAAAACTGTCAAACAGGAGATGTTTCTGAATATTTGACCACAGACAATTGGCGTTATGAAGTTCGCCGGGTCAACTAGTTGAATATAAATAAAGCTTTACATGTCTTACAAATAAAAGGGTCTGTATCACAATGCCCTGATAAGCTCTATCTACCAGATAATTTAAAGTGAAACAGAATTAATTTATATTTGCCAGGTACATTAACAGCTTCTTTGACCAAAAAAGTTCCGAAACTCAGTAAATTATAAGGTGCATAATATTATCCAAGATCTTGGACAAAGTAATATTACTTTTTCCAAGATCTTGGATGCTATTCATCATACCGATGTATGATTATTCAATCTATTTTTAATATAGATTTTGAACCATAAAGGTACAGAACGAATTACTATTGAAATAATAATACATTTTTTAAAAATGAAGATCATGATTATACTGCAGAAGGTGTTTAGAAGAATCGAGACTTCTCCTCAGTTATATACAATGGAAAAAAGATTCTTATCTCCTTATTCTTATCAAGACTCCTCTGATACGAAATAATTATAAATAATATATTTCCATAATTTTATATATTGGCGTCGACGAAATAGTATAAGACTAGATGGTAATACAATGTGATTTTTTATTAATTGGTAATAAATATATAATAATAATAAATATAATAAATAAGGAAACCGTATGCCGTTGAGTGTTTAGATTTCGAGTCGACTTACGAATGATAAACTTATACAATATAATTAATAAACCGATACGGGCTTCTCGGTCTTGGCTACGGGTCCACTAATGCCTATCAAAAGGGCATAGTATAGTATAAGTATTGAATTTCGCATAAAGAAATACAAATCAAAGAGAGTAGACTTTAAATTTAATTAATACTTAAAGGCTGTTGGACATGCGGTTACGTTTGGAGACACCAAAGTAATACGTTACTACAACCCGGTCACAATATCTATGCACCTCGCTGGAATGCGGCGCCTCTCCCGCTTCCCCTTTCACCTCTCCCTCGCCTCCTCACCTCTGTGATTTGAAAAGGTTAGTAATTTTTGTTTTACCTCCACATTTCTCGAAAAAACTTTTTTTCACACCGTACCCAGACCGCCGATATGACGTCACGAGGTCAGGTGCACAGATATTGTGATCGGGTTGTATAGAAGTTTATTTCGACACCACGTATAAAATAGTAATATTTATTATTAAATAAATAGCGTAATAAGTGATTTTAAGGCACTATAAGACTTTCTAGAGTATACCAGTATATAGTGTTCGGTAATTGCATTGGTTCATAAAATTGGGTATATGCATATTTTTTTTTTATAGTTTTATTCGATTGTTTATGTTAATACATGGGCAGTAAAAAAAAATCTTTCATCAAGACAATACATTGAATACTAAATAAATAATCGCGTTTAAAATACCAGTTTTAAACGCGGCCATGTTGTCGGTCTTTCTGTGACGTCAGAGCAAGACCAATGGCTGTCGTAAATTAAACTTGACCAATCACAGACATCAAAAATGTATGAACTGACGTCACGAATCAATCTTAACGAATAGCGTGTGTTTTGCTATTTGGAATTTTCCATGCCTTTTTATAAATTTTTAATCATTAAAATTCCTAATTAAAGAAAATAGAATTCACCTGTATTTTAATCTCATGCATATTCCCAATTGCTTTAAATTGCTAAAAGTATAAATTGTGTTGTTTTTAATGTAAAAACATTGTTTTAAATAACTATGAATGTTATGTTGATTTTGAATGTAATTATTAGTCAAATTATGTTAGCCATGTCATTAGGATTAACTAATGTTATAATAATAAATTGACCTATATTATATCTCACGAAGACGGGCGATTCTTACTTGTAATGGTGGAGTGTATGGACTAGACGTGCGTGCAAGTGTGCGTTTCGCCCAATGACCACTTTCTAGGTTACGCACACAACCAAAACCAACCCACTAGCACAGAAGTAATATAGTACCAAAGTACAGAATAGGCACTCCGCCTCCTGCAATCCGTGCACCCCCTACCGTTCAGCGGTGAGCTAAAATTTTCAAAAGTTGCGCCCTCAAGCTGTTCCGGAGCAATAGGCTTATTGTCTAAAAATTCTATTTACTCCGTCATTTAGTACATAATCAAAAAATATTGGACACGTATTCTTATTTTTGTCAATTTATCAAAAAATTACGAAGATATAGTGCGTTGAAATTCTGCGTGACGTCACGCCTCAGTACATTTTTAATGAGAAGTGACGTCACGAGCCCCTCACTCCCGAACTTGGGCGCTCTTCATCTCTGTCAATTTCCATTGATTTGTTAAATAACAAAAACACACGTCCAATATTTTTTAATAAATTAAGTGGCGGACTAATTAGTTTTACTGTATAGGGAGTGAGACAATCTAAGCACGCACATTTGACAGAGCGTGTACGTACTGTAACTGCAATTGTTGCAACATTTGTATGGAGTGTGCGGAATGTGCCGTCATCGTGAGATGAAACGACTGTAAAGATAGTCTGATCTAAAACTGAACTGCTCTCCACCAAATTTGTTTAAGTTTGCATCAGATATATAGAAATATTTGGTAGTAAGGGGTTTAGTTTTTTAAGACTATTTCTAAGTTCTTGAAATTGTGATTATGATATTTTACCAAAAAAAAAACCTACCAAATTATTATTTAGTTATTTACTTGTAAGACTGCTTCTAAAAGACCGTTAGGTTGTATCGAAAATAAGGATTTGTCATTAATTAATTAAAATATTTTTTTAATTAAACATTTATTGCACATGCTTGATTTTTATTACCTGACGCGGCGAAGCAAAAAAGAGGGATATGAATTTAGCACCGCAGTGTGGATGTAATTATGTGTCTCTATGTTTGTTCGTTTGTTCTGTCACAGGGTCCAAACTAATAAACCAATTGAATTCGTCACTCCCGGACTAATGAAATAAGCAAAGATTTTTTATCAATGAAACAAATCATTTCATCGATTTTGTGGGTAGGTAGGTACTAGTAGCTGGGGTTCAGTCTTTAAACGTTCTTCTTGTTTTTTTTAATGCTAGATAGGCAAGCATTTGACCACTATCTCAACTGTTGGAAAGTGAAGATGCGGCTGAAGATGTAACGTGCTAGCCTAAACGCAATATACACCTTTACGTGTAAAAGTGTAAGGGGGATAATTGGCTGTGGTTAAAAAAGGTGCTCGCATTGAAATATACCAGCCCCTTAACTTTTAAAATGCTCCCCTGATAATTAAATATGAGCAAGTCGTTTATCTACTAGTGAAAATACCATAATGGCGAGCATACATAAAAAGGTTTTAATTATTAATAAAAAAAACCTGTCAATATTTGATTCTGTGAGGGTACCGTCGCGTCGCCGTAAACCAGCCTTCTAGTCAGGGGTCTCGGTTTCGAAGCCTACAACGGGCTTGACTATCCGGTAAAAGTATCATCATCCATGGTGGTAGGTCATTTACTCGTTCTCGCTACCCTATACCGAAATACAGCCTTAGTTCACCAACCTAGTAATAAAAATTCTGACAGTGAAATAGAGCCAATCGTTCAAGGCCCAATAGCTTTGACCACGTCATCTTTTACCATCAGGTGAGATAGAGATCAAACACTAGCCTTCAGAGATATAAAATTACTAAAAGTAACATTCTTACAGAATAGTAAGAGTAGACAATTGTAACTAAGTTGTTCTATGACAAGCGTTAAGCTCTCTTCTATAAACAGTAAAGCGCTACCTTGTTATATGAATAACCTAAATCCTGAATGGCATTGCTCTTCCCTTGATATTTAAGTTGTTCTATGACAACCGTCAAGCTCTCTTCTATAAACAGTAACGTGCTACCTTGTAATATGAATAACTTAAATCCTGAATGGCATTGCTCTTCCCTTGATATTTAAGTTGTTCTATGACAAGCTTCAAGCTCTCTTCTACAAACAGTAACGTGCTACCTTGTAATATGAATAACTTAAATCCTGAATGGCATTGCTCTTCCCTTGATATTTAAGTTGTTCTATGACAAGCCTCAAGCTCTCTTCTATAAACAGTAACGCGCTACCTTGCAAAATGAATAACTTGCATCCTGAATGGCTTTGCTCTTTCCTTGATATTTAAGTACTTATCACTTAAGCAACTTTGCACTTCCAAGCGAAACCAGTCCTGCTAGCATAGATCTTATTGTTCGCCAAATTGGTATTGTTAGATATAGGTATCTCCTAGGCAAGCATGCTATGCACTTCACCTGGTGGAAAGTGATGATGCGGCCGAAGATGGAACATGCTTGCCTAGAAGGTTTCTATTCTTGAAGACAACCAGATTGTATAGTCACGCATCAGTTTTTCTGGCAATTTCTGGGCTAAAAAATATTTTTATATATCTCTGCGTTTCGGCCAAGTTGCATTGCCCGTGGTCTCGAGAAGTCTGGGAAATGCGTGTGTCAGCGTCGAACAGGACGAGCATTGTCTCCAACTACCCGCACTTCTTGTAAGAAATTGTTGTCACGACACAACTCTCCCGATATCAGAAGATGTATCGCGGGATAAATCGCGATGCCAAGCGATACTTTCTTATAACTGGGTTCCAAGCTGCAAACAGCCTAAATAAATCCTCCCGATTAAAATGCGACGCTTCTTAGTGTCGACAATTTTACGTACCTACCTACAATCCTTGAGTAGAACCCAAAGTCGGTCAGTGGGGAAAATGTTTGGGGCGTGGATCTCAATGCAATTGTTAGGTGCTAATTCCAAAGCTCATTCTTTATGCTCTTCAAAAATAAATAATTAGGTTACCTACAGTAGGTAACCTGATTATTTATTTTTACAAGAATTGCGGGTAGATGGAAACAATCCTCGTTCTCACTAACTGAGAATCCTGACACGCCACATCAATTCATAGGTACCTACTTGTCAAATGTATGGCGGCGCGGTTCGATCCAACTACGATTTATTTCTATTAGAATTATACCAAATCAAATGCAATGCTATCGAATGGGGTTGCACAGACAGACAGACCTAAACCAATTATACGCGTAGATAATCTCCTGTTTCGGCTATTGTGAGGTAGACGGCAGCACTGTGTGTTTCTGATAGAATTCCGTTGTGCTATACAGGATGAGAAAATATGGGCACGAATTATGAGTTCATGAAGTTAATGTAATCCATTAAGATACCATAAATCAAATCAAAATCGTTTTTTAACATGGGCCCAAAGAGGCACTCATGTAAGTTAATAATTCTACTGCCAGATTCGCAAAATTACAGCCATCTCGAGAAGATCCTGACAATCTGCTGCAATATGCTTGATACAATAACTTTTTTGTCATAATTAAATAATTATGACAAAAAAATGTAGGGTGCCCTACAAATGTAGGGTGATTTTTTAAATTAAAGTAAGAAATTTTGTTTCGCTAAAAATTTATGAATATGGAACGAATCATAAAAAAAATACCGTAAGAAAAAAATCTATTTTTGTAATCGATTAAATTTATATGGGACCACCTCTGAAGTATAATCTACCAAACAAAAAAGAATTTTCAGAATCGGTCCACAAATGGGTAAGAAATCGGTAAACATGCATAAAAAAATACATACAGTCGAACATAGAACCTCCTCCTTTTTTGAAGTCGGTTAAAATCAGAAGTGCTAAAATTACTTGACCTTTCGACATAATTAATTTAAACTGTCATTACATAAAGGAAATGTCAGGGATTTTGCAGCTTAAGTAACTGTAGGTTTGTCTCCTATCTCGATGGGGAAAGTATAATGTGACAATAAGATGATACTTAAGCACTTACATTAAAACCTTACAAATACTTAAGCACCTAACTGTATGATTATTTGGTGATATCTGTTATTACCATCACCGTTATGTACAAGAGTATTTAGTGAACACTCTGTATATGAATGGCAACACATTCAACAAAATTTAGATCACTATAATGCCTATAGCACAACACGGTTAATCCCATCCTTTTGTCCAACCCTCCCTTTTATAAGGGTGAATTAGGGTGCAACGCATGAGGGTAGCAACACACAAAATTAATATGTACCGCCCAAATATAGTTAACAGCATAATTTCCTCAGTTTTGGAAACGTTTTTTACTTGCGGCAACACTGTTTATATGGTGGGGTCTATATTGCATCTGTTGTATTGTGGATGATGTGTTCCCTTGGATGTTTTATTTTTAAATTCATAAGGCTTAATTATTAATTAAAAATACTATTCAATGATTAATGCATTATTTATTAATAAATTTCACTGTAATCTCCTCAATCTAATCTTAAAATCGATTAATAATTTACAATACACTTAAAATCCAAACTAAATTACATTACGTACAATGTTTACTTTATACCACGACCATATTGCATTTCTTTATATTCAATAAAAATAATATGTTTGTGTATAATATAATTTACAGTGCTGTAAATATTATATGTTGTGATAACTTGTGCTATACAAGCACCATTTCAAATAAAATTATTATGTAAATACTACAAAGAAACTTCGTTACATTTAACTATTACAAACTGTAAGTAGGTATACATAATTGGACTCATTGTACACGTTGTGGTAAAAATAAATCTATAATTAGGTACAACTATTTAATCACAGCGTTACTGACGTTCTTATTGTTTAAATTAATAAATAATATAAATTAATTCGTTTAGAGGAGTGCGCTATGAGTCAACACGTATACAACATCTAGTGTAATATAATACAAGAATCATATCGTAAATACAAACGTGATTAAACTGTATGGCAATTTGTAAGCAATGCAGGGGTGTCAACAAATAGCCGTAACGAAGCTCATTGCCGCTTTTTTCTGTAGAGATTAATATTTTCGCACCCCTACTGCATACATCAAAGGAATAAAGGGTTAAAATATATTCGTAGGGCGAGTAACACTCGATTATTACAAATGTTGGCACAAACAAATTTACATCTTTTCGTTTTCCCGCCACGAGGCAGATTTCGAGCTTCCGCTACTCAACAATAGATGGCGCCAGTAGTATCTATATTTACAAACGCCGGAACTTACGTTTAATGACCACACACAATGAAACGTCTTAGATTTAGGTGCAAATTATTATGTTATAAGCAGCGTACATTATCATCGTGTACGGTCACCTATAACTAGGTTTGAACATCATCAGTTTCCTTATAATATCGATACGCAGAAAAAATAATTTCACTGATTATTTTCACTGAGTTTACGAATTGTTTTGTTCTTGCATTTCGCCCGCCAAAACGGCGTCATGTCCGGCAGTCATGTTGATAGCACTCATAGACAAGTGAGCGTCGGCGTAGTTGTGCGCGAGGTCTCCGCTAGATGGCTCCGGTAGTCCGGAAGTCGGATTCTCCATCGACAGAAGCCGATGCGGGAATCCGAAGAGCTGAGATCACTGAAGCCGCCCCCAGTAGTTTGACGCGAGGTCCGGCCCCTGAGACGGTATTTGCACTGGCACGCTTACACCCGCCGATATTACACCTATGGACAAAAGGGGATGTCAATAAAAATTGCACATTATTACTCGAGCTTTCTGCTGTTTGTTGGGGTAAGACGACTATTTGTATTTGCGGATGTCTATTATTTCAGGAGGGACAGAGATTTTTGCTTCAATAAAACTTTTTTATGAAGCAAATATTTATATAGCGTGATCAAAGCATCTACTCTTGGTTTCGGGTTGTCTACCTGGAAAGGCACATATATAACTTTTGTTCATCTCAAAAAGATTTTATTGTTTTTTTTAATAAAAGTAATAGTAATAGTTTTAAAACAAGTAAATTAATGTTTATCAGATTTATCCGATTAGAATCGTTTAAAGCTTATCTAAAAACTATTAATGAATTAATAATTAATTGGCTTGTAATGACATTTATTTAGAGTTGTATGACCCGCAGAACCTACACTAAGAGTAAATCTTGTGTTGTAGGTGTCTGCATAATGTCCAATGTACAATTTGTTTTTGTATATTAGCCACTGGTATTTACTACACACTGTATTTTACAGCTTCATCATAATAATATTATATAGATAAAATTGTATCTCTTATGTTATAGTATCCAATACCAAGATGGATTTATTCTAACTTAATGATCACGCATCTCTACCTTGCGCCGCTTTCGTTTAAGCTTTTTGGAAGGCAATAAAGTCGTCAATTCCAGTTTTCTATCACATACACGGTCACTTCAACGGTACCACGTTAATAGGGCTAGAATTCAAATATTGTGATGGAAGATCCCAATCATCTTTTTATAGAGTACCTAGACAACGTTTACAGTCTTTGGGTCCATTGCATTAAGGTTTAACCTTCCTACCTTAAAGGAGTCTCACCAAAATGTTTAAACATATTTATTATGGATAGATTATACAGTCTACCCATAATAAATCTGTATAAACATTTTAGTGATCCAATACTATCTCTTAATTGATTCCGTCTCTAATCAAGATATCTATCGTATTGGACCAGTCAATCAAACGCTAGAAGCACGTTAACACAATATCGGCAAACCTATTACGCTTGTATCAGTATCGGCCCAGCCATATGCCTAATGGGATTCCGATTGCGTTCCGTTACACACAATCGGGTTATCTGCCGTCCGATGCCGTCATGAAGCCGTCACGTTTCGATGACGAGACCTGCCTGCCAGACTGTTATATTAGTTAGGTACAAACTGTTACAATGGTTGTACTTGCTATAATAGGTATGGTAATATTAAGTCTACATTGGCCTGGAATTTATGCTTGTAAGCTTATTGGAATGAATTTCTTTGGTTCAATAGTATTAATAGATAGTTTAATTACAAGTAGAAATTATATTCGTAGGGACGATTTTTTTGCTATGGTTTGGGTTCGATTCCTGATGGAAATTGTATAACGTAATTTAATTATGATGGGTCTTTGAGAAACACTTAACTATTCTTCACTATTAGTTCTACTCTACTATATTACACAAATGATTTTTTTTCACAAATACTTATAGATTTTTAGAACCACTCCGGCATTGCCCGTTGGCGTTGTGGGCAAGTCTTTGCCCTCGCCGCGTATTCTGTATTTGATTCCTGACAGGAGCACAATGTTTCTCACCAAAGTAATTTTTGCAAATTTGTGCTCCAGATCAGAACAGAACATTAACATCACAAACACAATCACGCCCGTGAGATTATGGTTTTGATGTTAATAATACATAAAATAGACCATTGCCTTTGTCAATCGATGCAAACAATATGCGACTAAAATATGGTTGCAACAGCGATTAGAGATACTTAACACATCGCCTCGATATTAACCCTTTTCCAATAACGTGCCCGAGCGTGCGGCCGCGCGATAACACTCGTTCTACCGCGAGCGTCACTAGGGGTAAACCTACTATAATGCAGTGCTTGAAGTTACTACAATCGCGACCCTTTCAAACCCACACGGTCAACCATATTATCATCGTTATGAAAAAAAATCCTCAAAATCCCTACAAAAACTTCACAACGTCAAGGTGTATAAAGTGGCTCTAGATATAATTAAGTAAATTGCATCTTTGATAGTACACATGTAGTGAAAATTTAACCTAATCGCTTTAATTTACTTATGTAATTTTCTGATGATTTAAGTTTTTGTTTAAATTTGATAGTTGATTGCATCTGCTTTATAAGCAGCGGTTATCGGGTTCGTTTCCCCATTTCGGAACACATTTTTTCTCTCCAAAGAAAATTCTGTTTCTGGTACTGGGTGTGATCGTGTATGTGATGTTAATGTTGCCTACGACACTAGTCTTCGATCTTCTGTGTGTGTAGGGTGTGAACAGTATGATAGCACATCGACAACGCGTAAGTCACGCTGATTCCCGTTTTAATTTTAATTTAATAGTTCAAAATGTGCGTGAGTTTTTATCAAATTAGTATGAAAGCGTTTGTTTAATTTTTTGATGTATGTTAATTCTAATGGTATCTCATATTATACTGTAACGATTAGTATAATGGTAGAATGAAAATTAACCCCACAATTTGAGCTGAAATACCTCGTGAGTTTAGCTACTGAACACAATTGTAGTTGGTCTCGTCGCTAGGGGTAGCTAACGGCGTAACAGCGTTTACATTCATTATGCGTTATTATCGCCGCTAAACAGCTCTTGCGAGACTCGTTTAGTCAATCGTCTGTGTCGTCGCTTGTTTATGGCTTGTAGCTGGAATTGTCTTTTATCTTGTAGATTCTGGTGTTTAGGTTTGCGCGTATTTCTCAGATAGACATTATAATCCTGATTCCTGATAATGGATATAGTATTAGATTTTCCTATTTAATAATAATGAGTAGGATTGCTGCGTAATAACTTAAATGGTTGTTATACTATATATCTATGCCTTTTAATTCATTATCATAGTTATTTGTTCTTTTATGCCTATAGATGAAAAACATTTCATCAACATTTTTAATCTTCGAGATACGATGGAAAATGAAAAATTTCTACGAACTCTGGATTTGCAAAAGAACCGCGAGCCAAAAAGCGAAAAGTGGAACAAATCCGCATTATTTAATACCGCACGAAGCTGGAAATGCGCCCGTCGAAAGAGCGCAAAAGAGTAAATGAAACGAGAGCGTGCATTTTGAATTGTGAAAAAGTCTTTTGTTCGCGGTCCGTGGTGGAAACTCGGCGTCGAACAATGCCGCGAAACGCCCCAAACAACAATAATTCATACCGCTTTCCGCCACCTACGGCTAAAAATGTCCGCCGCGTGATATATAATATCAAATGGAAAAGTTACGGCTTTTTAAAACAATGGCTGCGGCGTCGCCTCGCGTATTCTCTCCCTGAATAATATTTTATGCTTATACTTTTGAAAAATGTGTGCAGCATACAGTCTAAACATTTAATCAATATTTAGAATACGGATGGAAATGGCCTCGACGTTGCTGCTATTTGTTAACAAAAGCGTTGGATATTCAAAATCAATTTAAAAGCCATTTGTAAGGAACAGACAACGGCAAATCCAATCGGGGCATGAACTCCTATTTTCCCTTTTCCCGACGTTTTTTGTTTTTCCCGTCATGTCGCGGTCTTGTGAGCCAGACGCCCCTTGCTCTTGAGTCAGCGTTTTTTACATTTTATTACGGAGTTGGTAAACATTTTCCATGAGCTCTCATCTTGATTTCGTTGATGCTGTAATATTTTTATTTACTTTACGTTTTACCCGCGTGCTACTGTTTTCTCGGGTTAAGTGACTTTAAATAGCTACGTGTGCTTATTTATATTCTATTTATGTATTAAAATGAAGTGAAGTTAAGTGTTTTTTACCTACAGAGAATTTTAAAATAAAGTAACCTACAAAAATGTAAACAGTTTATTTGTGTTGTGACAAAAAGTAGTCAGCATTTCAGAGTAAATTTTTTGTTTTATTAGAAATATTTAAATTTTATTATTTTGAATAAGATTTTGTGAATGATAATTGTTTATTACCAGAAATGTATAGGTAACTTTACTAAACTTGTGTTTATATATTAAGAGTTAGCTTTCTTTGGAATGTTTATAAATTAGTCGTTTTGAAGCAAAAGGTAAAATTATAAAAATAATTAAATCGATAGCTTGTAATATTTAAGATACTTACCAGTACTAGCAGCGGTCTGCGGCTGCGTATACGCCGCATGTTGTTGATGCGCCGCTGGTGCTCGCGAGTAGCCCCCGCTGCCCAGCACGTCACCAAACATGTAGGGGTACCCGCCTTCACGCTGCTGCAGGCACGACGAGGGAAGCCCGCCTGACATCGAACTGCCAAAAAAATAACTGTCAAAATAATACAGGAAAAACGCAAGCTTTAGGTAACTAAGTGGTTTTACACTGGCTGAAAATTTAAAAAATTGGGAGTAATTGTCTATATTGTCTAAATGTCCGATTTTGTAACCGGAAGTTTCGATTATAGACTACTTATAGTTTGTACAGCGATTAGCGATTATGATGAATAGAAGTCTTGTTATTTAAAAGAAAAAAAGTTGGAAAATCTATGAACGATCCACTCGCCGCCAGTCGCGTCGTAGCAAAAGCGGAACTTCTCATCTCACTAAGTTAATTTGCCCGACAAAAGCTAAAACTCGTAGTTCACTATTAAAAATCAATTCAAGTGGAAAGGCGGCCGACCTTCGGGAACTTGAGCGTCTAGAGTCGGTGCAATGGCGGGAAAACAAGGGAAGGAGGCGACCTTTACCGCTCGATTTAGCGCGCAATTCAATTAGTGTTGCTGCTCGATGATAGATGGCGTTACAAAACATTGTGGGATAGATTACGTTCCCTTTTTCTTATTTTATTTATTGGCGTCCACAGAACCTAGGTAAGTTAGGTTCGTAAAGTTTCACGGAAGCTACTGTTAACACAGTACCTATGGTTTCACGTTTTACTGTAATATTTACTCGATGTAAGGAATCATTTTTTGATGGGTACCTATATAAATAATATTTTACGACTATTAGGGTATCGTATATACACATTTTTTGGTAGAGGGTAGACCCTCTACCTACTACTAGACTAGACTATATAGAGTCAATATTTGCTACATACAACATTTTATAAAAAAATCTTCTAGTACGCACAGTACCTTACCTATATATACGGTATTGTAATACCTGGATATATATATATTATTATTTTTGTGTAGGACCTAACTTGTTCTGAACATATTATGCACTTACTCTGCAAGCAAAGCACCAAGGAGCACAGTTGGTTGCTGGCATTGTAATTGTAGGCATACATATTTAAATTGAAAACGTTAGGTAATTAATTGAGTTATTCTTACTCACTGATATCCTACACACAGGGCAACCTAGTTAGGAGTTAGGGTTTATCCATGTACACAACAAATATCTGATCAGCATAGTTTATTTATAAACCACCTGTATGAGCCAAGTTATAACATAAGATGCTGTGTTGACACACAATAGTGTTCCTACTATTACTATAGCTAGTTATAAATATATTGTATTAAGTGCCCCTGGACTAAGACAAGATACTGCCTACTTTTTAATCTGGTAGATGCGGGAATAAAGTTTGTAAGATTTTTTATTAGCCACTATTGATTTCTTCAACTTTGTTCTCAAAGCGATCTAAACTTTTCACAAAAGTGACAACTTTCCACTTACCTATAAGTGTCGCCCATCGTGGCTATGGGCTGGGGTATCGGACTGTACATGGAATTGAAGCCTCCATTGAGAGGCAGCCGCGGGGCAGGGGGTGCAGGGGGTGAAGCAGCGGGGGCGTCCCTCCGCTGGCTTCGCAGCTTCTCCTCCCGCCGCCATTTCGCTCGACGGTTTGAGAACCATACCTGTTGGGAAAAATACGGTGAAATTAGAAAATAATACATACAAATAGTCCTTAATTATAGAGTAGGTATAGGCAGTTGTCTGCACTATGTAGGTTTGTTATACCTTAATCATTGTTGTTTTCGTGAGGGTGTTGCAAAATTCTGTTAACGCGATACATGTGTTTATACAGGGAAATTAGTTAAATGTCAGAAACCTCTTGAGATATAATTTTTTTATGAGACGTAAGTTTTTCTTGGTACGATAAAATACTTTATGATTTTTCAAACAAATTTTAAAATATGTGATTTATTTTCATTGTTAAATTTAAGGTATTAACTTGGCATGCATATTACAAAGCGGCGATGCTCTTTTTTGCAGGACAGTGTAGTTTAAATAACTATTAATTATAGATTGTACGATATACGTCATCTTAATTATTAGGAAATATAAAGCATTCGATGAAAGTCGTAGAGCTCAATGAGCAAAAGGTTCAGGGTCTGAGAACTTTCTAGTATTTAGTAAATATAAGTATAGTGTAAGTGACTGAAACTTTATAGAGGTTAGGACTTTCATTATTTACCTTTATTTATGACTAAAATAACTAATCGTTCGCCAAACTGAGATATGGCGCCTACATTTTGTCTATCAAAGAAACACTTTTGGGGTTAATTGCTTAGAACTTTTTTCTTTAAAACAATTGTTTGATTTTTGTATGCGTTGTTCAAGTACAGGATATAACGGATATTATACGTAAGTTTCAGCTTTGTATGTGAAGCCGTTTTTGAGATAGACCCCGGGACAAAATAGGCCTGAGATTGAGCATTGAGAGCCTGCTTATTCCAGGTCTAGTGTGTTTACCAGCTTCGATCACATCGTCACTTACCATCAGGTGAGACAGTGGTCAAACAATAGCCTGTCACAAAAAAAAAAGGCTTTGGGCCATAGCTTTACATATTCTCTGAGAATTTGAAGTTATATGCTTGTATGGCTTAGACGCTAGATGCCTCTGATAGATGGACGGACGGACATAGTGCTGAACGATCCAAGTCATCTGAGAGATCTCACTTCGCTCGATCAATAAATTAATCAGCCGTATTATTATAATTCAGATTTACAACGTTTAAGTAAATGCTACATTGCATCATATTTTATTAAGAACAAACTCTTTTTATTATTTAAAAATAAAATGAGGTACCAAATCGAATTAGGTAGATATGAACGATCTCTTTCCACTATTTGTCTAATAGAAACAATCCTACTAATATTATAAATCCGAAAGTTTGTGTGTAAGTATGTTTGTTCCCTCTTCACGCTTTAACGGCTGAACGGATTTGGATGAAATTTGGAATATACATAGATTATACCTAGGATTAACACATGGGCTTACTTTTAAACTTGATAATAGCGGGCGAAGCCGCGAAGCATGGCTAGTTAATAATAAACCTTAGACCTAGATTTATCAGAACAACGTAATTCGCTTACCCTGCTTCAATGTTGATAATTAAATTGAGTGACCATGTTGTAGGTACAAAAAAGTTAAAATTAGTAACAACCTGGCCTGATATTACTTTTATTTAATTTAATGAGCTTGTGAACGTTATGGTTCACGTACGCAGCTTACAACATAAAGTTTAACGCTTATGCGTTAAACTTAATTTTGTAATTTTGATAATTGGATACATTTACGTAATAACTGTAGACCGAACAGTATATTAAAAATTTTAGAAGATATATTAAAATTTTTGCTAAAAAAAGGAAGCTATATATATCAGTCCTCAGACTATCAAATCAAATCAAATCAAAATCATTTATTCACATGGGCCCCAAAGAGGCACTCATGAAAGTTAATGAATCTATTGCTAGATTCGCAAAATTACAGCCATCTCAAGAAGAACCTGGCAAGAAACACGGCGGCGCATTTTTTTTCATTCATTTTTTTTAAAAACATTCTTAATTTATAATAAGTACATAATTTTCTTAACCTACGTGTTATTATGGTAGTCGCTAGAAAGAGCCTGTCTCGTTTGCCTCCATGCATCCTTGTCATTAAACTATGTAGTTAGCGAGTAGCTTGAAGTAATAAAAAAATTAGTACAAAAAATATCTAATCTGATGGCAAGTGAGTATTTCAGTCAGAGTTTTATTTTCTTAACCGTGTATAAATAAAAATAAAAATCTCATACATGCCTAATACATACATCGTCAGAATCATTTTCCTTTTGGAAACCCATCTACCTACCAATTGAAAACTTTTAAATAAAATTGAGATATATCCGACCAAAATCAAAGAAAATATAAATTAAATTATTGTCAAAAGTTTCATTGCCTATTTCTAAATATTTTCTTCAACGCAGTTCACCCGATAGACATAGTTTTATGACATTGAACTGCGTGAATCGGAACGCAGACCGGAAGTCGTCCTCACGTGCGCGTCACTTCCGCCGCCGGGAGTCATGGCGACGACAATATGGCGCCGATTTCCCGCGCTTTGTTGTGCCACGGGAATTCAGACTGGGAATTTTGTAACACCTCATATCTAGACGCGCTTCTGCGAACTTTCATCTTAAGTTTAATTCTTATTGCGATTTTAACATAAACACAATTCTACGTATTTGAAGTCGTTCTATTGTCCAATATTATTATTTTATCTTAAGTACGTTTCTAAGCTCAAAACTATATATAAGTATCCAATAAAAGAGTTGCGAAGAGCTTTCATAAAATTATCCATAAAAGCTTTTTATGACGAAATAAAAAGAACGATCAAAGTAGTGACCATTTCAGCTAGGTACACATCGCAAAGAAAATATGTGTAGTACGTAACTTATGTAGTACCTTTTCTTCTTTAAGGAAACTGCGGAAACGGTGGCGCGTTCAAAGAGGTTTCGCATAAGGCAATATGTCATAATATTATTGCTCCGGCCTCCAACAAATTCGCTAGAATGTTACCGACAATATTTTATCCGAACCCTCGCAAAGAACTACGCAAAGGGTCGTAAAGTTGTGTTCATGTCAGAGGGAAAATGCGTAGGTACCTAAAATTGGTTTCCTTTATTTTAAGTAAAAAAGATTTCTGTTATGAAATAGAAATAATATTGGAACTTGAACTACTATAGAAAAAACATCAAACGATTGTTAAAATTGAAATTGTATTCTTGAGTACATTCGAATAAGATTTGTATAGAATCCAATATCATTGGACTTATTAGAAATTCATATTATAAAACAAATATTACGTCATTTAACAAACATATAACAACAATAGGTTTGAAAGTATATCAATTAAATTGATAAATGTACACATAATTAAATGACAAAACGTTAAAATTTTGATGCTATATTAGCTTAACATATGACTAATCTCATCAATATAACCTTATACAATGTTGAAATCAAATAAATTATTATCTTATATTAAAAACTATTTCGTAAGTTTAGGGTTATCATTGTAAGTCTTATAGAAACTAAGCGAAATTTATCAGTTAGTGCTTCTAAAATATCTGTAATATGTAAGTAGAGATGTAGCGAATTACGTAGAGTGCTACGTAATGACGTAGCACCCATCCATGTGTCTCAGCTTAATGCTACGATAAAATATTGCGACGTCTCCCACTTTCCTGCGTCTATAGATATGTTGTCTATGACAGCCATGACAGGCCTTTTCCCGCCTCTCAGCTATTTCCACTGGCCTTTTATAAATTGTTCGCCTACCCTCATAGTAACGACTAAATAGAGTTAGAGGGTTCCTCACCAAATGGGATTTTCCCATAATTTTATTAAATAAACGAGTTGTGGGACCCTAATTGTTTTCTGTCTGCAATTTGCTACAATATTTTAATGGAAATATGATTTTGATATGCTTTACTTTCGTATGTAAAGTGCAGTTGTGTCGTTGTTGTCGACGCGCGGTAAAGTTTGCTCATTAGAGCTATGTTTTGTAGAGATTATGATTGTATTGCTGTTTTATATATAGAGCAGCGTTTCATTGAATTGAATACATAATTATTATTTAAATTGTAAAATGTGTAATATTTTGTTAAAGTTCTGTACGCTTACTGCACAAACTAAACTGACCAAAGTTTTTATCTACTTCTTGTTATAATAAACAAACGCATTTTCGTAGCCCCACACTAAATTCAAAGTCTCGTATCGTGGTGACGGTCATTTACATATCACACACGCAATAACTTCCAGCACCAGAAACACAAATGTCCCTTGGGAAGGAAAACTGTGCTCTTGCCGGGAACCGTATCCAGAACCCACGGCGCAGAGGGCAGTGACTTACCCACATCGCCAAGTTGTTACAAAAAAAAATATTATTATAAAATGTTACGTTTTGTTAGAAATTGGTTGCTCTAACATAATAAGATTTAGTACTCTAATGCTCTCTTGAACTACAACTGATAATTGATGTACAAAGGAAAACAATTCAGAATTTTGAATATAGGGTATATTCCAAATTCAAATTGTTTATTCATTTAGGTCCAATAAAGGTACTCTTGAAAGTTAATGAGTCTAATATAGGTCACTATAATAGGAATACTTAAAATGTCAATGTAAAATTTTAAAATTGCGCAACCATCATAATGTACCATCGTTTTTGTTGTGTACCTGCCCTTATTGGCTGTCATTATGCCTCTTATTTACTCTTATTTACACCCAGAAATAAATCACTATCTTACACAAAAACGTAATATTAATCAAAGACATAAAAACAAGGGAAATCTGAGTACCAGTATTATGGAGCTCGTGAAACGTGGCAAGTGAAATGTGACTTTATTTCTAGTTGGTAGAGTTCTGTTTCGTTTGTTTTGGGGTGGAAATATTTGTAGGTGCCAATTTTTCAAAACACCTCCCCTTGAGCGGAAACGCGCCCGCTTCCGGTAGGCTCGAGGATCGATACCACACCCCTGGTGGTGACGATGACCGAAGTGGTAATGAGGATAAAAATTATTTAACTTTTTTTTTTTAATGAAAAGTGGATCCATAGTTGAAAACCAGTGTATTTGTTCCCAATGAATTTAATCGATGAGTTAAGGATACAGTGAATTGTTGATATAATAGAATACAGAAATTTTTTAAATGTTTGGCAACACCGTTCATTAAATTTGATAGTGTACTAGCATAAATAAGTAATCCTAAATACGTAATTTTTTTATATAAAGCTTTTACTTGTTTTAAATAAAAATAAGTTATATAACCAGAGAACTTGTCAAGACGAATTAAAAGAGCTCAAACTCGATGGGTTTATCTTGTTTAGTTCAGAAGTTTCTGTGGCCATCTTTTGTCTTCATCATCAGACCAGCTCCATGGTACAATGGTACCTACCATGGAGCTGGTCGTTGTATTGTCTCCGAAGATACTTTAGTTCAATAGGACATTGGGAAGTAGGTCTTATTTATCTTGCAAGATTTGATTACAGACCGACAGATAACTGGACAGGTGAAACTAAATAAAAACTTATAAAACTGGGAGACATAATGTTTTCAAATATTAGCTACTCATTTCGTTTTAAATGATTTTCTGTGGAGTAGGGATATTAAATTAATAAAAATAAAAATATTAGTACTTTTCAAGGTTCTAGAATCTGTAGGTTATATATAAATATATATGAATGTATATTTTATTTCTTGAAAATGTCCACTCATCATCAAACTCATGGCCACACCATCTCATCGCAGCCTTGAACCCGAGGGCAACACGTGGTGAAGTCCCTCCGAACAAATCGGTCCCCTCCTCGAAAGCCTAACTACCCGGCAAAATTGATCTCTACACCAAACAGTTAAAGCCCAAAGTGCCATGTCATTGCACGCTGAAGCTTCAGCACACAGAATTCGAAAGAGTTCCTTATGTAGGGATGTGCCTCTCAATTATAAATGTCGATATTCGGATGTTGTTTGTTTTCACAGAGGTTTTAATGAAAATCTGTTTCCATTTTCAAATGTTTTTAAACAATATGCGTGATATTTTAATTTATTTGGATTCGTTTGTTTCAAATGGTAGGTAGTTATTGAAGTAAAACTTTTTATGGGAGGGCTTTGAAATTCTGATCCGCAACCTTTTCGTGTGACGGAAGTGGTGAGTGTGAACACTTTGATGAATAATTCAAATGTTTTCCTGTAATACCAAAAGTTTCACTTCTTTCGTGTGTCTTTACGACGCACCCTGTTTTTTTTTCATTTTATATATTACATTTTTGTAAAGAAATTAACTAAAAAAAATGCATTTGAGGTCTTACACTTTCACATTTAGAACTGTTTATATATATCTTATCTTTCAACGAATTGAGCTGTGTAGTTATAATGATCAGTGGTTACCTACGTACCTATTTTTACGAGTGTAAGCTTTTTACTTTTTAAAATATATCTCATGAAAATTACCTGAGTTAAAAAGGACACGAATACAACCAATGTGGAGAGCATTTGTAAAGAAAAAAAACTGTGTATTTTTATGGCGCGAAAAAATAGAAAGCTAGTGGTTTCAAAGCTACTATTAAATACCTCCGGCTTTTACTCTTTCCTTTCTACTCAGCACACAAAGTTGTGCACGACGGCCGGAATATTAACGACGGCTCGACGACACGAGGTTAATGTCGAAGCTTAGTCCTCGCTGGGACAATGTCGCCGCCATCTTCTTTTTTCTTGGCGCGAACAAGAAAACTAGAAAGTTTTACGCTCATCATGTTGGTAGCAAGTTTATGTGGGTGTTGCCGTTTTATAAAGGATTTTTATTATGAATTACATTTTTATTTTCTGTTTGAGGTAATTTAGAAAATTAATGTTGTGCATTTACATGGTACACTCATCGTATAAATTATATAATAAAACTACAGGAAATATGCATGACATTTAAATATATTTATGATAAGTTTTTTTTTAATCTTTATAACTATAGAAAAAAAGGTATGCTGCAGTGATCGCCCTTTAATTTGTGTGTTCCTGTAGTGTGACAAAATATTATTTTGATTTGATTTTATTATATGTACCATTTAGTTTCAAATAATGTTTCGTACCAAAATAACATTAAAGAGCACTCAACTAATTGAATTATAAATGCGAAAACTAAATTTAAAACTGCTATAAATTTAAAAGCTTTCAACAAATTCAATTATATATAACCATTAGACAGGCAATGCCCGTATCATGCGTCAAAAAAGGGGATGATGTTAGTTTCATATATGCTACCTCTTTGTTAGGGAGGGCCCCCCCTATTATCACACCACCATCCCTACATTAACTTTTCGTTAATATTTACTTCCAAAGGTTGTCTGGAAGAGATCGCTCCATATGCGATAGGGGCCATTTGTATCTTTATAAGTCTATATATAATATAGTATATCTGTTTTACATATTCAGTTAAAAAGTAGCCTATGTGTCCTAGATATAAGCTATGGACATTCCAAATTTCAAAATCCGTTCAGCCATTACAGCGTGAAGAGGAAACAAACATAAGACAGGCAGGTCCGCTGGATATCAAATCGAGGCACTAGAGACTATTGAGCGAAGAGCCAAAAGACTCATTAACAATGACCAGCTGTCAGATGCTAGACTTCAGAGCCTAGGGCATCGTCGCAGGATTGCGAGCCTCTCGGTATTTTATCGGATACATTTCGGAGAGTGTGCTATGGAATTACACGATCTAGTTCCTCCATCCCCATTCCATCATAGAACCACCAGACAGACTGCATTGCGACACCGATACATGTGGATATTCCTCAAATGCGCACGAAGCGTTTTGCTTCCACTTTCATTATGCGCACTGCAAAGGAGAGGAACTCCTTGCCAAGCCTCCAAGATAAGTACAATCTTGGAGTCTTCAAGTCGAGAGTGAATAGGTATTTTCTAGGCAAGCGTGCTCCATCGTCGACCGCATCGTCACTTAACATCAGGTGAGATAGTGTTCAAATGTTTGCCTATCACAGTTAAAAAAAAAATAACACGCTTGCACATTTACACACAAACTTTCGGATTTATAATATTAGTATGATTTACCCAATGACGGTCTTATGTAATCTGTACTATACGCTGATGACCGTAAACTAACAAAACGCCAATATCCTGTCACGCATCCAATCAATGCAAATTAATTCAATTTTTAAATAAATCTGCTAAAACAAGCCTTTATTAAAACGGGAATGCGTTCATAAGGGCCTGTTTACACTGTGTGTTTGCGTAGGCACGGGCCGCATGTAGATGCGCCTTAAGCAAACACGTTAAAAAAACAAGGGTTATATTATAACGGAGAGGAGTCTTTGTGCAAATACATTTTAATAATATGCTTATTATATAGAGTATGTAAATATATGGTTTGGGAACAATTATTTATTGTTGATTCTGGTCTTGGTCTATAAGTAGTATACACTGATTTTAATGTACCACTATGAGATAATAACACTAGTGTTTTTTTTGAGCTGAAGCCGTCGAGTATTTTCCGAAATGGCTGATATATGTTTTTTTTTACGTTTGCAACCACGTCATCACATCACATACACACTCAAACACCCGCCCAATCACACATTAATACGTGTCCCACGAAATCAAATGAGCCGAGTTGTTCTATTGCTTTAGTTTATCTGTTAATTTTTGTAAGATTTTGTTTCCAATTAATGTTTAAAATCTGATAATTTGTAGTTCTCCACATATTTTTTTATAAGCAAATCGTAGAGTGGCCTCCCGCGATACAGGCAAGCCCTAGTGCGGGGACCATTAGTAACTAGGATACCTATGTTTGTAAAGTGTTTTTTTTTGTATTTGTATTTTGTATCTCCGCCATCTTGAAAAATTTCCAAAAATTGTATCGATATCTAATAAAAATCTATATAATAAACTGTTGAGAAATGAGACCTGTAGAGGAGAACATTCGGAAATCCGGACGTACAAAAGCAATTTTGCCGAAGCTGAAACAGTGACGCATCGCTCGCGCTTCACGTTATTTAGTCAATTAATTATTTATAATGTATTTTCGCTTTATGTGACAGTTTAAAAAATAATAATCCAAATTTTACCCACGTATATTTTTATAATATTTTATTCAGTTTATATTCAAGGGGTATCGGGTTCGATTCCCGGCGGAAACACACGTTTTCTCCCTAAGGGAAATTTGTGTTTCTGGTTCTGGGTGTGATTGTGTGTGTGATGTGTGAATGTAACCGGTACCCACGACACAAGTCATCAACCTTGTTCTAAATATTTTTTAGTTATATCTTGTTATACGGTTTATAAAATAAATATATTTTAATTTATGAATCACATTATTGCTATAAATCCGTTTTTTTGTGTGTTTGTGCGTCTTTCCTAAAAATATATAAACTATAGATATTAAAAGAGCATTTTCAAAAGTTTCGTAAAACTGATAAATCAGCAATTGGATAACAATGTACCATAGCGAACTTGTCCTCATTGGAAATCATTTAAATTAAAGCAAAAAAAAGAAACTGATTTCACCGCTTTATCTTAGGAACCCTTAATCAACTTCAATTAATTAAATACGCATTATTGAGGAAAACTCAAAAACTACTGGTCGGATATTAATCAAATTCAAATGGGACCACAAGAGAAACACCAGATTTCAAACAAACAAAAAACATCAAAATCGGTTCACCTAGAAAGAAGTTATGAAGTAACACACAAAAAAAATACAGTCGACTTGAGTACCTCCTCCTTTTCGAAGCTAGTAAAAAATACACGAAAATTTAAATCCATAATCATTATGGAATGCGTTTTTCCAATTCCATTTCCAGCCTTTGGATTAGAAGGTCATCCCACTATCATTACGGGCTTACCGCGTGTAAACTGGATGTTTTTATTTTACCTGGATACGTGCCTCAGGCAATCCGATCTTTTCGGCCAGTCGTTCTCGTGCAAACACGTCGGGGTAGTGCGTCCGCTCGAATTCTGATTGAAAAATACAAAATAGATCAATTATTACATCATAACTAATTACTAGAAAAAAAGCATGTTTTAGAGTTTTGGCGCGAAAGTGAAAAAATGATCGATTTTGTTTATTTTAGTCTAGTGTTTTTTTTTTCGAAACTTTTGCTATCAATTGTAGATATTACTACATACATTTACATTTGCGTACATACTATAGGTATACATTTGCCTATATTACAAGACATCGAGCTTAAGAGACAGACATCGTCTAGTGTACAACAATGGTACAATTTTAACTGTATTAATGAACGTGCATGAGTGTAAGCAAATCAGACAAAGTTAAAAAACGCGATTTTCACTTACACTCTAAAACTACAATAGAAGTTCTAGTAAAGTTTATTAGGGCATGACTTGACTATGACTAGGCCTTGACTCTTTTACTTGACTTGGACTTGTGACTAGGACTTCTATTATGACATATGTAATACACTTTATAGTAGAAATATTGTAATACGACGTGTATGACGTGACGTGATACGAAGTGGTCCATAAACATTGAATTTATGGACCATTTCGAGTTCGTATTTAGATGTCAATAAATCACTTTGTGTATTTTTGATACATTAGACTTTGTGAACGCCATTTTTGATGACAACCAAACATTATAAAATTTAAGTTTAGTAATAAGGTCATAAAGCTATTGCCAGTTTTTGATTGAGGATTTAGTATTATATGACGACATCTCTGATGATAATTAGAATAATCTGAAGATAATTATGACCTGGTGATATAATTCTTCAGGAGACATCCTGAAGAATTATATTTCAAAATTATAATCAATAATGGTTGACCGTTCTTTATTTCATGGTATATATCAATATTTCACGGCAATAATTAACCGAGCAGCGCGAAGCGTATCCGTATCGGCTTGGGCAAAATTGCTTTCGTATATCTGGATGTCCGGATTTCCGGTTGTTCTCCTTTACAGGTCGCATTTTTCAACAGATTCTCGTGATATTTTGTGAGCAGGTTCGATAATTAGACTTATAGATTTTTTTGACGATATGGGGCTGAAAATGTAAGAAAAACATATTTCTGGCATTTCGAGAAATATATAATTAAAATAGAAAGAGAAATATATAAATAAAATAATAGCTCTACGTCTACAAACAGTCGTAGAATCGTCGTTACTTTCAAAGTTCCACCAATTCTCTCCCCAATAACATATTTTTCCTAAAGGCGCTTACACACAAACAACTAATATTTCATCCGAAGTCAATACTGCCAACAAACGAAAATTAAGATTAGCGCCGTGCCATAATTGGTCCCGGTGCCACGATCGGAGAGCTGGCCAAATATGAGGGGACAATATTTATTTGTTTACTAATATGGGCCCTGTTTATTTACTAATAACTTGGCGGCAAACATTGGGACGTCAAATAGGTTTATGAAGACTCTTGGGACTACTTATAGGACTGGAGTGTTTGATTTTTTCGATAGTCTAATAACACGACTAGACGGTCGATATGTGATTTTATGGGATCCAACGAACGAATGAATGCTACTGTAGAGAATAAGGTTATTTGTTAAAAGATCATCATACATTAAGATTTTGACTCTTGGGACTACTTATGGGACTGGAGTGTTTGATTTTTCGATAGTCTAATATGTACCACGACTAGACGGTCGACATGTGATTTTATAGGATCCAACGAACGCATGAATACTACTGTACCGAATAAGATTATTTGATCAAAAGATCATCATATATTAAGATTTTTTTTAGTACACATCGAGACGAACGGCCGGACAGTCTACGTGAGTATTCGACTGATGAAAGCGCACCGAATATTCCGAAACTAGTCTAGTAACAATGCGAGCAAACCATGAGTGAAGTCTTAAAAATCCTTAATTAAGCGTATTATGTATTGCGGAAATTACTCAAATAAAACATTTATTGTCTTTGTCATGTTTGTATAACTAGGAATACACTAAGGAGATCCTATTAGCCCTATGCTATTTGATTCAGCCGCAGATTTAAACTTCAATTGATTACAAACACATATGATTAACATCTCAGGTTGCCGCGTTAGATTTAGAACTGTTTAAGTTCAAAACTCTGGGCAGCACTGAATTATAATGAGCAAGCGTGACGCTTACCATCTGAAGAGCGACTTGATCGCCTCATCTCTAAATTACATAAAAAATAAACAAAGATATATTTCCTTTTTCGAAAGCCAATGACAAAGCATGATCGTCATTTAAGCTGATAAATTATTTCTTTATCATTATTGAAATGACTCCTGAAGTATACAAAATCTTGAATGTTAAAATATATTCTACCTGGGCTTGAAAACTATCACGAGTGTTACCAAACGATGGCCACCGTACATGAACGATACTAGTCGACTCGAAATCCGACAAAAACCGCTGCGAGTCCTAGCCTGTTAGTAAACAATAATAATGTATCCTACCTGATTTTTTTATTTTAACTTATACATGATCTATAAATTCTAAATAAACTTTAGGATATTTTAATGAGCCATTATTCTCACCTTTTTCAAGGCTGTCGATCTGGTCGTTCGTGAAGGAGGTTCTGTTTCTCTGGAGTTTCCTCTTCAGTCGTAATCTCATCTGCGAGTCCTCGTCTCCTGATGATGCGTGTTCGCTGTTGCCGTCGGAACCGGCTTCGGATTGGAGGGTCTCTGCTGTGAGGGAAAAGAAGAAGATAAGTTAAGGGTAAAGATGGCATTTGAATTATTGTAATGAAGTGGAGTTAGTGTAAAGAGGATAGGATTGAAGTTGTTTTAGAATGGAATACTTAATCACTTAAGAGAAAAACATGTTAAAACACGTTGGTTTTTAGACCCAGTTGACGCAGTGGGCAGGACTTTGTCCTCTGCGCCGTGGGTTCTGAGTTCGATTCCCGGCAGGAGCACAATTCTCCTTCCCAAAGTACATTCGTGCTTCTGGTTTAGGTATATAATATATATGTTTCGGTTATGCACGAAACAAGCCTTTGAAGTAACTGTGGGTGTAAAAGCGTAAAAAAATATATTTACTACACTAAAAACAAAACCGATGTCCAAGTTATAATGGCAAACAAAATCCACCACACGGCGCATTGCATGTAATTTACCTAAAGCGTTTGAATTATCAAACAATGCCGTGTAGCTTTTCACCATTTGCTTTTAGCTAAATCTTTAACGCATAATACCGAGTTGAATCGCTTTCAGAGCATCCCCTAAAGTTAACCTCGTTTGTTAAGTTATATTAAGTACAAAACTCTCCAAACTACAGACGGCATCATTACACGACAAAAGTCCCAGTTCAAAAGGGGATGTTCAGCCTCTCCATCATAAACTATCAACACATTGTTCGTACAAACGCACTCGATGATCAAGCAAATGCGTCAGCAGTATTGCACAAAGTTACAGCCCTAACATTACAGACAAAAATTACCCACACACCACATAACAGAAGCCTTGGCTCCGTCCAAATTTGTTGACAGAACGGTTCCAGTTACATCGGTTGTTTAACCTCCAAAAGTGAGGGTGAAAGACCTCTCAGTTTGAACAGAATGTTAGCAATGAGGGTTCAGGTTATGTGGTAGGCTGGAGGGTTTAAACACCCCTCTGAGGCAGAGTTAAACGTTGCTCGTAATGTTGTCGACATGCCTCCAGCTAATTGATTAATTTGCTTTATGGTCACCACTCGAGCCGGGGTTCGATTCCCATAATGACGGCACGGCTAGCTGGCTTCCAAAGGAAGACTGTTATGCAATCTGTCGAGTTTTTTCTGATTGGTCTGATCTAATTACGTAATGGATTTTGACGGTTTGTCATGTCTATTGATGTAACTGAAAATGTGGATATCCTTATAACTAGGGTAACAAATGTTTGTCAAATATATGTTGTGCATAGGAATAAAAAAATACATAAAATAATAATAAAAATGTTATTAATGCAATAAAAGATTTCCTAGTTTGCTATTGAACAAAGAATTAACACACGAGCGAGATAGAAATACATAGTTCCTCAAATTCACACACATCACACTTATATTATAAATCCGAAAGAGTGTGTGTAAATGTGTAAGTATTTATTTTTCTCTTAACACATAAGCTTTTTATCTTAATAAATACGGGCGATGTCGCGGGGAACGGTACATAATATGAATAGCCGTTCTCTGAGGCTTTGATATATTCTATTGATTAATTTAAAAGTATTCACACATGATGAAAGGAACAATTCTCTCATAGTTGTTACTAGTAAAGCAACGACGCGAAAAACGAGTAGTTTTTATTTAAATGTAAATTACACATTTTAAAATGTGATAAACTGCATTTATATCTACACTTAAGCATTTTTAATAGAACATTATTAAAAATTATTTTTGCCGTGAAGCTCAAAATCATTTTCATCAGTACAATAATAATTCATCAAGTACCTCGGCGACATAAATACATCAATACTCATTCAAACTCCAAAAATTAAGCGGGGTACCGACAAGTGTTGATGATTGATGCGACGCGGCGGACTTTCCAATCGGTTGACAATTTTGATTGATCGCCGGCTTGACAGTGTGCAGGCCCCTTAACGTCACGCGTTTGTAATGATACCGCGCGGTTAAACGGTTCTATTATGTGATATGTGTTTGATAGATACTCTTTCATGAACTAGGTATGTGTGTACCGTACTAAAAAAAATATTATATTTTTGTTTTTACCGACTTCACAAAAAAGGTATTTAAATTTGATCAAGATCTGACTAACAGGTTTTGAGTTATCGTCAATAATGCGTATTCTGTGAACTACATACCTAGACGATGTTCTCGTTTTTAACCGACTTCAAGAGTTACTTCATAACTTCTTTCTTTGATGATTTTGATGAAAGCTGGTGCTTTCCATGTGGTCCCATTTAAATTTGGTTAAGATCTGATCACTAGTTTTGAGTTATTATAATAATGCGTGTTTAATACGTTGAATCAAGGTTCCGAAGATAAAGCGGTGAAGTCGGTTTTTAAGCTTGCGTTTAATTACATACTATGTAAAGAAAGATATCAAGGTTGTCCACTAACAATTCTTTCTGTCTCAGTTAAAAGAAAAATAATTGTTCTTTCTTATAGCGCTTACTATATTTGTCTCACATCACCTAACTAACTTAAAAGGTTTAGTTCTCTCGAGTCTTCTCTATTTAATGTTAATTATAAAATTATTAGCCGTGCCCCGCGGCTTCGCCCGCGTTCATACAGTTAATAAATAGCCTATGTGTTAATTCTAGGTATAAGCTATGAATATATATTACAAATTTCATCTGAATTTAGCCGTTACAGTGTGAAGAGAAAAAAAACATACTTACACATTTACACACAAACTTTCGGATATAATATTAGTGTTATTCAACTGATGTTGACACGTATATATTTTCAATTTTTGGACGCTATAGTTTTCCTTCCAAGTATAGAACATAAAGACGACATAAACAAATTATAAGTGCTTTCTTAAAATAATTGTTTTAGATCTAAGCAAACTGTTTTACCCAATAATAGGTTACCTAATAGCTTTGTTAGCCAGAAGTTTTCCAGCCAGCGAGATGGCAATTTCTCATTATTTGCCATCGGCATTCCTTCATTATTCCTTATCCGTCGAACATAAAGGAATTCATTATAAAAAACCGATTCGATAGACCGCGGCACTTAGCATTCCCACCAATAGCGACCGTCGAAATGATTGAAGGAAAAAACTTCCGAGGGGATGAAACACGAAAAATACATAAGAGAAAATAATAGTAGTAGGAAAATAAAAGAACGGAATAAAAGTGGGGAAAAAATTGGAGAAAATAAGCACAAAGGGGACAAGAAAGTCGTGAGTTGGGGAGATAGAGCGGAATCGGGGGTTATCGGGGCGAAACACGGCAGGGTGGGGGCGGTCTGCCAGCGCGCGATTATGTGAGATCGATACTGTCACTCAAACGAGCGGGCGGCGGTCACGAGCGGCAGCGGGTGAAACTTGAATGTATTGTCTCATACTTATCTTCTATCTAAATTAAATTTGTTTGTTTTAGAAAAACCATCTGCGTTACGAAATCGAGCATTTATTAGGTAAATTTGAACAACATTAAAAAAATCGAGAATCGTGTTTGCTGTTGAATAATTCCTAATAGATGCTATATGGCGTTTAATACTGTTGCGTTTAAACACCTGAATAAAATATAAATAACTGCACCCCGCGTTTTCGCCTGCATTAGTCAAGTTAAAATGTAATCTATGTATTATTCTAGATATCTACCTACAATAAATAAGTAACAAACATCCAAACGTTTACATTTATATAGCTGGCTTATCTGCCTGCGTGCGTTATAAAACTGGTGATAAAAATATTTAATCGCCTTAAGCCTATCTTTGTACTTACCATATGGCCGCAGTGACTGGGTAAGTAGAGATCCGGTAAATAAATATCCTACTAATGTGTACTGCAGATCTTAAACCTTAATAAACAGATATACTAAAACAGCTGGCTGTATACGTTTGATTATGAAATCAAAGATAAAAGTTACAAATCGCTCGTCGTTTGTCTTTGTACCACAAAATACAAAGATAAAAACACTGATACTGTGGTTGTGTAAAACTCGGGAGCGGGCTTAATAAAATAATAGCCTTTTCTAAAATGAAATACTGCCTGGTATTCATCGAAAGGTTTGAAAGCGCTCGTTGCTTCATCTTGTACCACTGAGTACTGCGCCAAAAACACGGCTGCTGTAATCGGAAAATAAATGCCCTACTTTAATTTCGTACTTTAAATAAATATCTACATTTTGGCATGTAAAAGCAAAGATAAATATTTTTAAATTATTCTATATTTTGATATTAGCAATATTTTTCATTATTTTACTATATTTTTTATTTAATTAAATTTTAAGTACTTTTGCAATGTTAATATTATGAGTAAAAAGAAATATTGTAGTACTTATTTCATTGGTTAATGTAATATTTAGTGACGTTCATAGGTGTACCATATACCTACATGAAAAATAAACGAATTGAATTGATGAAATATAAAAATTTGAAAACGCCCGTCGCCTGTCTTCGTACCACAAATTATTACGCCAAGAAAACGGCTGCTGTGACTGGACAACCTTCTGGCTACTTAATACCTTATTTTAAGTATGTGCGACTATCTTTTGGCTTATAAAAGCAAGATAAAAGTATCAAATCGCCCGTCGCCTGTCTTCGTACCACAAAGTACGGCGCCAAGAACACGGCCGCTGTGGCCGGACAAGGCGCGAGCCGGCTAATTCGACACGCCTCTCTTCAGGCCAACATCTATTAGGTTACTTTTTTAGAGAAAAATATACATTATTTACAGGTCTGTGGTCTGTACTACATTATTTTCAATAGATATTTCGCTTTTATGAACCTGTAAGTGTTACTATATTTCGCTCGTCCATTATTGGATACATAAAGAAATACTTTTTTCAGGATTTCATAACGAAGGTTAATAATATATTTTCACTTATTTTTAAATATTAATAACAAAAATACATTTCATGATATTTTTTTTTGGATTTGTTGTAAAAGTTGTCAAAAGGATCCAGAGTTAAAAATAATGCAGAAGAAAAAGCCATGAGATAGTTATCGAAAAACATGAAAATATATTTAGGTACTATTCAAGATTTGTTTTTTATTTACAGACATAATATAAATTGCAAAAAATAATGAATACGCATGTAACTTTCGCTGTTTTGACCGCCCTAATAATGACGAGGCCAATAAAACAAGACCTCATACGTATCTACCTCATACATTTTACGAGGATCCTGGGACTTTGGTTCGTACAAACTCCAGCTTAATCTGCGGCTTGGGGCTTGTCAGGGTTCACAATAAATTGGTCGTAATCAACCGTACACTTAATGTCCCATACAGGACCATCTAAATTACTTAGTGCTGGGGTAGATAAGGTTAAGTTTTTATTATTGTGACGGAGAGGAGCAATTGTACCAATTGTCTCGTAATGGTGGAGAGGGCAGATTGGTAGGGCGCATCTGTAGTTATTTGTTGATACGTATTAACGTTATTAGGTTTTTAAATACAAATTTTGTGAAGTAGAAGTTTGGGGTTCATGTGTGAGATTTTACTTTCGCTCAGATTTGTAGATTATCTAAATTTTCCTTTTAGTTGGATTGCTATATTATTTTTACAATTACCTAATTGTTTCGACTTGGGGAAAAAATGCTTTGGTGTGTCTGAATTTCCGGCTCTTCTCCTCTACAGTATCTTATATTCCTCTACAGTAATATTTAACATACTTATATTTTTAAACCGACTTGAAAAGAAAGAGAAGGTTCTCAATTCGACTGTTTTTTTTATGTCTTACTTGGAAACTCTTCTTTAGGTGAACTGATTTTGATGATTCTTTTTTATTTGTAAGCTGGTACTTCCCATGTGGTCCCATTTAAATTTGATCAAGATCTGACCAGTAGTTTTTGTCTCCTCAATAATGCGTATTTAATACATTTCATCTGATGATGGGTCCGAAAATGAAGCGGTAAAGTCGATTTTTTAAGCTTTATTAAAAAATAGCCGTGCCCCGCGGCTTTACCCGCTATTATCAAGTTAAAAAGTAGCCTATGTGTTAATCCTAGGGATAATATATGTACATACCAAATTTCATCCAAATCCGTTCAGCCGTTAAAGCGTGAAGAGGGAACAAACATACTTACACACTTACAAACAAACTTTCGGATTTATAATATTAGTAGGATTGGAATAAAGCAGTGTCCAATGTAGAGGTGAGAGGTGACTTGACACAAGCGATTTGAGTGAGCACCGCGTCACTGGTTCAACAACAAAGTAAATAAACATTTGCTCGGCTTCCACCAACCATCAATGTTTGTGCAACGAAATTGTTTATCATACATTTCCTGCTTTTTGGAAAGCTTTGAAAATTTAATGAACGATAACGTGTAACAAAATTTAAGCATCAAAACTAGTATTTATACCTGCATTTTTAAGTACGAATACCTGTCTACTTACTACCTAGTATTTATATTAGGTAGATAGTATCAGATATTTAATATCGTTAAAATTATTGAAATAGATTGGAATCAGAATTGGAGTCACAAATAAAATTGCATATGATTATGATGAATGAACAAGTCAGTTACAATATAATATTTAGAATTATAGTACTATCGTAATTGATAAGTAGCAAATTATAATTTAAAAGTATTGTTCGCTCTCAAGGGAAATTTATTCAAATCTGCAAAAATATTAAATTCATCTAATACGAAGAGTCATTAATAAATCTAACTATTTGCCTATATTTCCTAAAACTAAATTAAAACATATACAGCAAAGAGTAAGTTACCTACGAGACATCGAGCTTATACTCAAGTGCTCAAGCTCAGTGCTGAGCCTACTTTTTATGCAATCTCTTTTGAAATTTCTTCACTATGATACCCTACGCGATAGGTTTGGTTTTTTTTTTATTAACGTATTTCGCGCCAAAAATTCGCTACTTGTTTTCATACGCCTTTCTAAGGACACTTGGATCTTTAAGACGAATATAACAATACCTTAACTGTCAAAATCCATCCGTTTGGAAGATACGAGGCAACAAAGATATTTACAAATGTATACTACCTATATTTCTATATATATATATATATATATATATATATATATATATATATATATATATATATATATATATATATATATATATATATAAAACAGTCGCGTTTTTTACAACACTATATATAACTCGAGAACTGCTGGACGAGATTTCATTGTTTTTGGTTTTTTGGATTTGTCTCTGTAGCAGAATAACTATTAAAAACATCGGAAAATGAACGAAAAAACAAATAATTTTTCATACATTTTGTATAGAACGGCTTCTTGTTGTTATCCCGAGAAGGGGTACTTACTAGGCAACCATAAACGTAAAGGAGGTAAGACGTTATTTCTTTATGAGGCATTGCAACGCATGCGGGGTACATACATACAAGATACGCGCGAAAAACATAACCCTTCCTCAATCAGTTAGGAATTAATTAAATCCGAAACAAAAAGAGCGTATAATTAAAACCTAACTATCGAAACTTCCACCCCACACCTCCAGGTGACGCCACCGAACAACACAAATGAAACTCTTGACTTCCTCTCTAAACTATCGATTACATAACTACTCCATACCACTTCACTAGTCGACGAAACAATGCTTTTTTATCGGCAAGTGGTTTCATTCTGCAATTAGTTTGTAAAACGTTCTTCGTAAACTGCGCACGTGTTTAAACTTAACTGTGAAGCGTTTAGTTGTGTATGGGGTTATTTTTTTTATAGATTTTTAACTGCTATTGATTAATTCGTTAATTGATATCGCTTACTGGTAGGAGTGTAGAATGTAGAAACAGAACAGAGTCTGAATGAAAGTGTAGATTCAAAGTTTATTTGTTATTTTTTTAACTTTATCTCTATTTCTTGCTCGCCGAAGCTCATGAACAAAGACTTCATCACCATGTGAATGTTGAGGCAATCCTGCTCCTCGACAACACAGACTTAGGGAGAAGACTCAAAAGAACTAAACCTTTTGAGGTAGTGTTGTGATGCGACAGTGCTATTAATAAAGAACACAAGAACAAAGTGTCTTCCCGATAATAGAGACAGTAAGAAAAGTGTTATTGGACACATTCTTAATATATTACTCTACTTTGTAGTTGAGGTTAAAATTAAATTACTTATTAGTCTTAAGGCTAGATCGTAATTCCAATGGTGTACCAAACGTAATTGGTACATCATAATAAGAAAAAAAAAACTCTATTTATACAGTTTAAAGATTCTTTAAGATAAATAGAAACCCAGATCTTGTTCCAGGTCAAGACAAGACAACAAGACAAACTGTCAAACGTCATCCATATATGATTTACATACCCCCAGTTCACTCAAAGCTTTTCGCTTCTACATTTATCATCGGAAGGAGTGGAACTCATTACCCTCGTCTTTGTTTCCCGAACGGTATAATCTGGGAGTCAAGAGTGAATAGGTATCTTCTAGGCAAGCATGCTACATCTTCGGCTACATCATCGCTTTCCATTAGGTGAGATTGTAGTTATATCATAAAATAAAATAAAATAAATAAATATATACTTAAGATATTTATTTCTTGTTTTAGTTTAAAAAATACTAACACACTTCCTTACAAACTTACACATATACAAAATTCTGATTTATAACATGAGCTTGAATGCAAATTACTTAAATGAAAAAAATTACTACTTTTGTATCACTGGGCATGAAACCAACTTGAGCATTACTACTAAACATCATTATATTTTGTTTCATAAAAGAAACGTAAGTAGACACCAGGGACAGTCGGTGTCAGTCTTCAGTGCATAAAGGTGGTATAAATATTCGAAAGGTAAATCTTGTGTTTAAAAATATTATACTAAATAATAGCTGTGTAATCATTAAAATATCTAAATATCCAAATGTTGCAAATATTGCTTACAAATCAATACATAATTTATCCTTCTAATTCCAGCGAATTATTTACTCAAATATTTCCCAATGAATACAAATGTTTGATTCATAATAATGTCTATTAATCCTAAAACCCGCAAGTTAATCATTGTGTTATTATCTCTAACCACTAACATCGTTCAGAGTTTGACATGCACAGTGTGCACAAACAATTTGCCCAAATGTGGACAAATTATTTGTGCGTGGCGCAAATATTAGGTAATTTTGTTTGGTGTTAGTTCAACGGGTGTCGGCGTTATCGGTTATTTGGTCAAATTATTATAGTACTTGACTTTGACTATGACTTGTGGCATGTAGGTACTTTTAATATGAAATACATTTTAAATATTATGTTATTATTTGACACTGGCTAAATACACAATTTGATCAAGATTGCAAAGCCAAAATCAAAAGAAAAAGCAAATAAATAACCACCTGTCAAAAAAAAACATTAAACTTAGATCATCTGATAGGCAGAAATACGTCACATCTCTAGCACGCCTACAATATTTCTAAAACATGCCTTTAAATTGAAAACAAAAGAATTTCATCGGACATTTCCGCATCCACCGTGCACACCTACGCATGCGTCAATCACACCCGCGAGTTAACTTTTTGTACGAAAATATATCGGCCATATTGTTATTTTTTTTGTCGTTTTTGTATACTTCCGAAACATTGGGCGCGCTCATCGACCCGTGAGACTGACACTGCGTCGATATAAAAAATGCGTAGGACGACGCACAAATAAATTGGTTCCGGATAAAATGGACGCGGATAGTTCTTTTTTAACGATGATAAACTGTGTATTGATTTAATTTAAATGTTAAAATGAAGTTATAGAGAAGCTAGCGACTTTGAATCCTACTAATATTATAAATCTGTAAATTTGTGTGTTAGTATGTTTTTGACCTCTTCACGCTTTAGCGGCTGAATGGATTTGGTTGAAATTTGGAGTGTACGTAGCTAATACCTAGGATAAATACGGCAAAGGAATGGAACTCATTGCCTGCGTCTTTGTTCCCCGAACGGTATAGTCTGGGAGTCTTCAAGTCTCGAGTGAATAGGTATCTTCTAGACAAGCATGTCACATCTTCGGTCGCATCATCACTTTTCATCAGGTGAGAAAGTGGTCAAATAAAAAAAAAAAAAAGGCCTATTCACACAACATAAAATAAAAAATTACACGTAGGCTTCTTTTTAACTTGATAAAAGCGGGCAAAGCCGCGGGGCACGGCTAGTGCTATATATATTTATAGTGTTCCATATACTGGGTTAATTTTATGCTCAATAGGCAAGCATTTGTTTCGTCGAATAGGTATCTTCTAGGCAATCACGCTACATCTTCGGCCGCATGTTTACTTTCCATCAGGTGCGATAGTGGTGAAACGTTTGCATATCTTATTGAAAATAGAAAAAGTTAATATTAAAAAAAAAACATTGTGATACATTCCAGTCTCAACAGTTGACATAATTGAAACGCAAGCAAAGCTGGGACCACTTCTGAAGTATAATCTGCCAAACAAAAAAAATATCAAAATCGATTCATAATTGGCGGAGATATCGTGTAACATACATACAAAAAAAAAGTCGAATTAAGAACCCGCCTTTTTTGAAGTCGGTTGAAAATTATTCGACAATATTTATTTACACTATTTAGTTTAAAAAAAAATACTATTTTTCCGAATTGCAATGCATAATGCGTTATTTTTTTCCCTACCAAACAACACATAAGCAATATAAAACATTATCTGTATCACGCAACCTTTTTTATTACTTAAGGGCTAACTTTATTCGTTGCAGAGTATATAGGTAATTTCAGTAAAAAATATATTACGCCCGCCCTCGCGTGGACAATAAAACAGTCCCCTTTTTACATAGCTTTATAGTTTATTTCTCCCAACACATGACGATATTGGTCAACTAGTACGTAGGTATGTATAAACTTTGGAATAATAATTATACGCAAGCAAAGCTTAAAAAACCCGACTTCACCGCTTTATCTTCGGAACCTTGATTAAATTTAATGTATTGAACACGCATTATTGATTATATGACTCAAAGACTAGCGATCAGATCTTGATCAAATTCAAATGGGACTACATAAAAAGCACCAGCTTTTAATAAAAAAAAATGATAATCATCAAAATCGGTTCACAACGAAAGAAGTTATGAGGTAACACACATATAAAAAAATACAGTCGAATTGAGATCCTACCTTACCCATACCCTTGATTTTTTCAAAAAGTGCTTAATCAATTTCGGCAAAATTTATATCGGACCACCCCTGAAGTATGATCTACCAAACTAAAAAAAAATCGTGAAAATCGATCGCGGAATTATCGCTTAACATACATACAAAAAAAAAACTACAAAAATTTTCAGTTGGTTGAAAATAATAATAATGATTATATTGAAAACTTTAAATTGGCCATAGATTTAATAGTATTTATTGTATATCTATACATAGATCTTTACCTTTACTTAGATATGAAAAGTACTTAGGTATATCAAAAGTTCTATAGTTAGGTATACGTAGAATCTAAAATCTAAACCAAAAACAACCGGAGAGTTCCTGAAACTCAATAAAAATAACATTCTTCTAACTTCCAGCGTTTCAACTTGAGTTGTAAAACTTCTTTGAAACTGGGGAAACAAAGATGGCGGAGAGTAACTATGTTCTCTTTAGAAGCATTTGGATCATGCTCACACATAGGTTTAGCATACGGCAAGTGAAGTCCTACTAATATTATAAATGCGAAAGCCTATGTGTGTGTGGGAATGTTTTTGACCACGTATCTCTGTAATGAATAAACCGTTTTGATAAAAATTTGAATGTAGATAGTTTAGGTGCCAGTATAACATACAGATTATTTTTAACTTAATTAACGTGGCCAAAGCCGCTGGGCACGGCTATGTATTGAATACAAAAACGATTCTGCAACTAAAATTATACACCCGAAAGTTTGTGTTAAATGTGTACCTAAGTGTGTAAGCATTTTCGTTTTCTCTTTACGCTGTAACGGCTGAACGAATTTGGATGAAAATTGTAATGTATATAGCTTATACTTAGGATTAACGCATAAGCTACTTTGAAACTTGACGAACGCGGGCGAAGCCGACTCGCGATGGACCGCAAGTTTTCTCTTTACTGAAAATTTGTATTTCTGTGTGTGCTTCACCCACGACACAAATCATTTAAATAAGTAAGGAGCTGTGAGTGTGAAAGCGAAAAGAAAAATGTACTTGCCTTATCATAGCTGCCGGTTACAGAAAAAAAAAGTTCCTCACACGTCATCACTCTCTAAGTCTGCAAGCAGTCAAGTAAGGTCCCCGAAACCCAAGATCAAGCCAAGGCGAGGTCAGGGGTCAACCGTATTACACTCTTGACTCCACCGCCGAGGCTCCGTTGAGGGATGCATACCCAATGAGTTTCTTGTGGGTGGGTGGTGGATTTACTTCTTTTATTTTGACCAGACTTTTGTTTAATCTATATAAAATTAGCCACTGTGATGATTATCGTAGGCGGGAATAACGAATATTTGAAAGTATTTTTTGTGTTTTTTGTGCTTTGTACATTTTGTAATTATTTGTTTGTCGGCATGGAGTTCAGACGTTACGATTATTTGTTATGTTATGGAAATAAAATAAATAAATATTGAAATAACCTTTTTTATAGAAACTAAGTATTATAGATGATAAAATCGTTTACCTACAGTTAAAGGACTTGTATCGTCGGTGCCGGAAACATATGCATCACACACACAATCACACCCGGAACCAAAAGCACACTGTCCACTGTCCCTTGGGAAGCAAAATTGTGCTCCAACTGGAAATCGAACCTAGGACCCACGGCATAGAAGGCAAAATCCTGCCCACTTAACAATAATAATATAAGGAGTACTAGTGTCGAAAACGTTCGCTGGATAATCTACACTCTAAAGAGGTAAATAGTGTTTATTTGTTTGTAAAAGGTAATTTCTTAACATATGATCCAGTTCACTCGAAGCGTTTTGTTTCTACGTTCATCATCCGTACAGCGAAGGAATGGAATTCATTGCCTACGTCATTGTTCCCCGAGGGGTATAATCTGGGAGTCTTCAAGTCAAGAGTGAATAGGTAACTTCTAGGCAAGCATGTTACATCTTCGGCCGCATCGTCAATTTCCATCAGGTGAGATAGTGGTCAAATGCTTGCTTATTATGCATTAAAAAAAATATGATATTATTTTACCTGGGTCGTAGGATCGAATCCCAGAAGAAGCACAGTTTTCCTCCCAAAAAAAATTGCGTCTTAGTACTAAGTATAGATCTGTGAGTATGAGAGTGATTGTTTGTTTAATGTCACCTACAACTGTTAATCGGTAACAAACATACATACATCATGATTCACATTCTTTGTCTCACACAATCACATACACCCACACATTCAACTGACGCATTTGTATATAGAGATGTTACAAAATACACCTCTACCTGGAGCTAATATGAATCTATACATAACACAGTTAGAACTGTGTCACAGTATACCTACATCCGCATACCTACTTAGTAACACGACTGCGGATGGATGTTCTTTCCTATTTTACTTTGACACGGGAGACGCGACTTTTCCTTTTGAGTTGGCGGTGGCGCGTAGGGTTGACAAAAAAGTTAAAAGTTTATTTTGTGAATAAAAATATACATAACACATGCATGATAAATTCTAACGTTTGTGTACGTGAATAAATGAGTTAAAAACGCATGTAAATGTATAAAATCAAATTAATTAAATATACTTTTCTTTCTTGTTAAAAAAAAACTATTTATTTCAAAAAAAAATTTCATCTCAATTTCATATAATTGCCAAAAAATATTAGGTCTCCCAAAAACAACAATTAGTCAAAAACCTATATTTAACATATAATAAAAACCAATTTGACGACTTTAAAAAAGTAGGTTTCCATAGGATAACAGTTTGACCTTCTGGGTTTTTTTTTGTTATATGTTACTTTTGATCACAAATATAAGCATGATGCAAACTTTTATAATTAGGGTTACCAACGGTTATAAATAAGTCTGTCTAAAAGTCTAAAAGTAATTTAATTTTAATATAGTTCTGTTCCGAGCGTGTTTTTTTTTTATTAACGTATGTATCATCGATTACTCCGAGATTTCATTGCCGATTATTGTAATAATTTTTTAGTCAGGCGTGTAATGGTATCATTAAACTATATTGAACTGCCAATAGGCTTAGTTGGGTACGCGTTTGACTTTTAATCAGCGGGAATCAGGTTCGATTCTCGGCAGTAACAAGTTTTATCCGCAAATAAAACTGTGTATTGGGTGTGATATTGAGTGTGATTCGATTGTTTCCGGCACAAACGACAAAAGTCATCGAACTTAGTGTGGGGCTGTGAGTGTGTGAGCGTTTATGTTTATTAAAGTAAGTTTTCGGTGTAAAAAAATATTTGATTGTTGGTTCAAATTCAAACATAATGCGCAATTCGTTTAAGCTTCGTCAAACTAAACCCAAGCTAGAGCTCTAAGTACTTACTTACTTAGAATAGTCTAAGTAGAGTAAGTAAGTACTTAGATATTTTATATTTCCATTATATTCTTCGGGCAAGTAACCCTGTCCACGCCTTTTAGGGTGGCAGGGGGAGGTTCGTTGTTGCCGACTTCTTACGAACACCTCGCCGGATTATATGCCCGCGTTTGTTATTTTCTGTGTGTGTGTTTGTGTAAGAGGATTTGGCCGCGTTTGAAGGTATTTTGGACAAATATTCAGGCTAGACTATTCATATGTATCTGAAAGTGTCTCAGTCTCGATGAACAGGGTGTAGTGTAACATTATACCTAACTCACCTGATGGAAAGTGAAGATGTGGCCGAAGATGTGACATGCTTGCCTAAAAGATATCTATTCACTCTAGACTTGAAGACACCCAGATTGTACCGTTCGGGAAACAAAGACGCAGGCAATGAGTTCCACTCCCTAGCTGTTTTAGCTTGGGCGGAATTGCTTTTGTATGTCCGACGGATTTCCGGTTGTTCTCCTCTAAAGGTCGCATTTCTTAACCAATTCTCGTGAAATTTTATGATTAGGTTTGATATTTATATAGATTTTTTTTGTCGATTCAGATTTTGGAAATTTTAAAAATTGGCGGAGATATGGGGATAAATGGGGTTTAAAAACGTAGAAAAAATACAGCCATTTCGAAATGCTTCATTCTTCAGCTCACGGAGCCTCTAGTTTAAGGTTTAGTGAATGGGAGAAGACGCTGGTTCACAGAGTATACTACATCGGTAACCAAAAGCTTCCGAATCTAAATTGTATCCTCTAAAGATTGTCAATGAGAGTTTTTCCGTGAAAGTGAAAAAAATGGCGTTGTTGATTTTGTATAATTTTCCAAAAACCTGTGATTCTTCGAGTGTTAATGTGTAATAATGGTGGATTATTAACCCTTAATACTTAGTAAACGTGCATAAGTGTAGACAAATCATACAAAGTTGATAAACGTAATTTTTGCTCGCGCTCCAAAACTTCAATAGAATTTCTAGTAAAGTTTCTAGGGCATGACTTGACTATGACTTTTGACCAGGACTTTTGATATAAAATACACTTGAAATATATTATCACTTGAAACTGGCTAAATGCACAAGATTGCGAAACCAAAATTATTAAACAAAAGATTGTCAATAAATATGATAGATTGAATCATATTTACCTATATATGTTTATATAATATGTTTACCTCGTTTATGTTCCTCTGGTGTTCGGTTGAGCTGCGGGGGCAGAGGCGCGGGTATAGCGGGCGCTGCAGGCGCGGTGGGGAGCCCGGGATACCACCACCCCGTGGCCGCCTGCCCGTTGAACATCCTCAGCTTCTCGTAAACGCTGTCGTTCTGGGCTGACGCAGCTTGCTCCTTCTGCGAAGCCAGGTTCCGGAGTACTCGGTTTATTGATGAAACCTGCGGAGGAGGTGATGCTAGATTTTTTGTTTTAACTTCTGAGATTGGTATGAATTATCCAAGACCCATGACACTTTATAACTTTTTAAGGATTAACAATATTACATTATTGAACTGTCCGCTGGCTTACTTGGTTGAGCGTTTGCCTTCTAAGCAAAGGTATCGGGTTCGATTCCCGGCGGGAACACAAGTTTTCTCCCTAAGGACAATTTGTGTTTCTGGTTCTGGTTGTGATTTAATGTTTCCGGCACCCATGACACAAGTCATCGAACTTGGTGTGGGGCTGTTGGTGTAAAAATATACGCTAGGCCCAACCACAGCATCATTTATTAACCAACACTAGCCTATCAGAAATGACAATAGAATATTATGACAATAGAATATATATATATATATTTATTATATGTATATGTTGGGTAATAACAACTAGGTGGGACATCAAAGTCACTGTTTATACCTATTTTGTTCTGTGGCTATCCCAAAACAGCTTCATATAAAAAGTTGAAACTTGCATATAATATCTGTTATATATCCTCTAATCCCTACTATTATTATAAATGCGAAAGTGACTCTGTCTGTCTGTTGCGCTTCCACATCTAAACCACTAAACCGATTTTGATGAAATTTGGTAGAGAGGTAGACTAGAGCTTGGGAAAGGACATAGGATACCCGAAATTTTTGTAGGACTTAGTTAGTCAAACACTAATAACAAAAATCAAACAATTACTGCTAAACTGATATGAAAAAAGTTTTTCTTTTCCATGCTAGATAGGCAAGCATTTGACCGCTATCTCACTTGAGGAAAAGTTATAAGCAAGTAAAGAGAACTCGAGAACACAAAAACAATTTTACATAACCATTACGAAATTCCTATTAGAACAAACCCCTAAACAAGGGTCCCAAAATCACATACTCCTAACTATATTTAAATCCAATAGGAAACAACTTTGTCCATCCCTTTTTACTTACAAACACGTGTAATTTAAAATCTAATATGATTACTAAATTCCAATCGGGGGCTCAAAGGGGCAGATTAGGGACCCCCTTTCCACCCCTAAGGGTCTGAAAACTCCAATACTTATATACTTACGTCCGTACACGCATGCGTGGAGACACATGACTGTGAAATAAGTGACTTTACTCGCACATAGAGTTATAATGAGTTATTGTAAATGTCTTTAGAATATGATGTTTATGAGAGACGAAATGAAATAGGCTTAGAAACTACTTTGAGACGAAATGAAATAATCGTTTCTAAAATTCAAAAAGTATTTGCTTCATAAGAGGGTTTATTCCTTTTGTCTTCTCTCTCGCTCGCACAATTCAATATCTTTAATAAATAAAATGATGTACGTGTGTTTTGAAAATGTTTTCAACTAACTATATGGACATTAATACAAGGATGTTTTGAACTTCTTTTCGCTATAATATCCTTCAATGAGATGAGGACAGAGTTCCCAAATTTCAATGTAATTTTCACGCTTTCTTCGTTTAACTTAAAGATATGAAAAACAAAAGGTAGATTAAAACATTCATTGTATTCATGTCCATATAGTTGGTTGAAAACATATTCAAAAACGCAAGTAGCTAATTGTATTTATTAAAAACTAGCCGTGCCCCGCAGCTTCGCCCGCTATTATCAAGTTAAAAAGTAGCCTATGTGTTAATCCTAGGTATAATCTATGTACATTCCAAATTTTATCCAAATCCGTTCAGCCGTTAAAGAGTGAAGAGGGAACAAACATACTTACACACTTACACACAAACTTTCAGATTTATAATATTAGTAGGATATCGAAATGTGCGAGCGAGAGAGAAGACAATAGAAATAGAGAGCGAATAAATTAAGCTTTTATGTCTTTGCGAATTGATTTTAGATTTAGATGAGACCATGTTCAGTTTGCCGCCCAGAGTTTGATTTTAAAAAGTTTGAAACCCTGCGTAGCAATGCACTGCGCTCGAAATTCTAAGATATGAGATTTTTTAGTGTTTTTTAAGATAAATTTAAAAAATAATAGGGTGTAATCGAGCAATTGGGTAAAAAAAAATTGCTTGCCTATCAGGCAGAAAAAAAAAGAAAAACTGATGTAAGAGATTGCGGTAGACTTTACAGTAATTTTTTTTATGCTAGTTAACAAGCATTTGATCGCAATTTCACCTGATGGAAAGCGACGATGCGGCCGAAGATGGAACATGCTTGCCTAGAAGGTACCTATTCACTCTAGACTTGAAGACACCCAGATTGTACCGTTCAGGGAACAAAGACGCAGGCAATGCGTTCCACTCCTTCGCTGTACGGTTGATAAACGTAGAAGCGAAACGTAAAATTTTATATATAGTGTAATTCTCTATTTTCCAATATACTATTTATATTATTTCGTATAGGCAGGTGAATAAAACCACCAAGCCACAATTCAAAGAGGTAAATACGCCTTCACAAAGTACACTCAATTACATAAATTACTTGTTACATTTTTTATTCGACTAAAAGAGTCCTAATCCATGTTCAGCTTATCACGGCTGGAAATTATTTTTGATTAGATTTTTGTGCTATTAAGTATGTTTATGGTCGGTTTAACGCATAACTTTAAATGGTTGCCAAAATATTGTAAGTTGCGCCCCGCGGTTTTTTTTTAAAGTTATAACTCCGTTTAAGTCCCGGAACCTCGGGAATTCTGTGATAAAAGACTGTGTTAAAACAGGGTGTAAGCTACCTCAATACCAAATTTCATCAAAATTCGTCAAGCCGTTTGGGCGTGAAGAAGTAACAAACACACTCACAAACTTTCGCCTTTATAATATTAGTGTGATATATATTTTTAAAACATAATTGCTTTAACCCTCACATCATAGCACCGAGTTTTAAGAGTTGCGAAAGTGATAACAGATATTCCTGGTGCCTGAGAGATTCAAATCACACTCACAAGCAAACCTAAAACCATAATAGAAATGTGTCCTAGAAGAAAAGGTATGCTCGCACTGGGAATCAAATCTGGTATCTTCAGATTCTTCAGCACATGTGAATACTGTCACAAAACAAATGACATTACTTTTTTCAAGTTTAAGTTACCACACACATTGTGTTGCACCCAACTGTACCCAGTTGCCGTATCTGATTTAATCCTGTGTTCCGCTAATGGAAGATAATGTGGGATACGTCGGGAACAGGTGGTGTTACGTCATACTACGTTAGGTACGTGCAGGTAGCGACCGAGTCCTAACCCCAAATTATAAGGATTTAGGGCTTTATGGAGTTTTTTTTTATGCTGGATAGGCATGAATTTGAGCGCTATCTCATCTAATGGAAAGTGATGATGCGGCCGAAGATGGAACTTGCTTGCCTAAAACCTACCTATTCACTCTAGAAAACACCCAGAGTGTACCGTTCAGGGAACAAAGACGCAGGCAATGAGTTAAGAGCAAACTCTCTAAAATTATGATATTTTGCAAAGACGTTCTAAGCCTACTACTTATCTAATAATATATAATGCTTATCCTTTTCAGACTTTTCACGATTGAATTAAGTTTCCTAGGATAGATCTGGATTTATTTTTAATTTTTTTCTTTGAATGGGCTCTAATCTTATGCCGTAACTAAATACTAATAGTTAAATAACATAGTTTATTAGCCGTTATTTAGCCAAAATTTAAATACATTTATTACGTATCGCGAATTATACAAAAAAAAAACGTAAGCTCGCGTGACCTTGTGTAACCGCCATAGTTTTAATCCGCTACTACATACGCTCAATATTCGTCTTTGATGCCAATCGTCCTCGAACTAAAGCGCAGCCTGCTCTTAAAACAAACATTACTAATAGTTTTCCTTAGTGATAGGACATTATCTCGTTTTCTTGCTATTTTTTACCACAATACAGTCGCAGTTACCACCGTAGACGGCCTGAAAAATCCTGACACTAAGACTGCCAAGTAGTGTATACGACAAGCAAGCAAGCAAACAACACTGGAGTTGAAAAATCTGTCGCCATAACTTGCGGAAAATGACCCAAAAGGGAACAAAACCCTCGCGGGATGTTAAACGAAACGCGCGCTTTTAAACATCTGTAGATACCTAACATCAAAAATCGAATTAACGCATTCAAATTCCCGATCAGAGTACCACAAAAAGTCTATTCGCCAAAACATTTTTTGATTTTCGAACACGGAGCTAGCCAATAAGAGAGGTGCATTCAAAGCGTTCTGTTTCTGACAGCGGACCGACCAATCAGATAGGTACGAGAGATTAAAGAGCACGTTCCCATTAGAATTTGAAAGGGTTTTTTAATACGTTTTTTTTTAAGTTGTCGTGGCCAGAATCACTTAAAATATTTTAGGATTTCTTTGCAAATACTAAAAACTTTGATCATTTACCTACTTGTTTTAAGAGTCAAAACAATGAGAAATAAATAAACCCGTCAGTTGAAAAGATGATGGTTACATATCTAATATAAACTTTTTAATAATAAAAAAACATTACGATGTAATAAAAAAAAACTGTATTGTAAAAAATTTTTATTCACGGTATATTACGATTTTTTATTGGCCCGCATAATAATTTAATTGAATTATTATTAATTCTTAGAGCAACGTATATGACTGAAACCGGGTCGAAGCATTTTTCCCCGACAATACAGGAGTGAAAGCCGTAATAAAATAATAATTTAATTATTTTATTTTTTATCTACAAATGTTTAAAAATATATTTACTTTACACACATATTAGTAGGAATTTAAAGTCCGTCCTTGGAGCTCAAAAGCTTTACATAAAGTTTTATCACAAAAAAGCAAATAACCATTAAAAAAACAGCACGTGGCTATTGAAAAGGAGGTTAACTCAGTTTTTAATCGATCCTCGTATTTATTCAGTTGTCATTATTTGAAAAATCGGTCGGAAAAAAATTGGTTCTTTCACATTAGCACGCAACAGCGGACGCAGCTGCCGACTTTTTGTTGACGTGTATCTATTTTGTACATTTTGTTTTTAACTTTTTTCGCTATTGTTTTACGAGACAATGACTTGTCTTTTATATGTTATTTAAATTTACGTTTAGTAATTAATTAGGTTGTATTGTTTAGAAGAAAGTTGTTTCAATTGTTAGTAAAAATTAACGTCGTGTTTTAGTAATTTGTACAATGTTAGGTTAGGTTATGCTAATGTTTTTGTTATTAAATTTATATTGCCTTTTTATATATCCACTGGTAGTGGGCTTGAGCACTTGAGTTACCTATAAGCTCAATGACTTGTAGGTAGCTTAGGTCTTAGCTGTATACAGCTTTAGGAAATAAAGGCAATTGTGTACCAAGTATAAGAATTACTATTATTAAAAAAACCGACTACATGATGCTGGCGTAGCCTTTGCAGCGTCACCGGGAGTAGAACTATTTTTTTTCTTTGTTATTCGTACGGACTAAATGCTGCTTTGCTCTGTGTAGCGTCTGCAGCGTCACTGAGCGGGAGTAGAACTATACAACAATTTTAAAGCGTCACTTACGCTCTTTCACATCGACGCAATCCGAATTAGTGGGCAGCGATGTGTGTAAAGGGTCTAAAACTTTTGGCCGCTACGCAGCGTGCGTGTAGAGAGGGCTTTATAACAGATTAAAAAAAAACTGGGCGCGTTTGAGTGCAAAGCCGAATTGGCTATAGAAATGCTAGTTTGTAAATAGTTGGGTTACTTTCGAATTTAATATTTTTACCGGCTTCACAAAAAAGGAGGAGGTAATCAATTGGACTGTATTTTTTTATGTGTCATAACTTTTTCCGGGTGAACTGATTTTGTGATATTTTTTATTAAAAAGCTGGTGCTTTCCCATTGGGCCCATTTAAGTTGGAGGAGGTTTAAGGAGGTAATAATTTAGTAATAAGTTTTTAGTATGGTGTTAACGAAATCATATACGTAAAAAGACATAAAATGCTTTTTTTTACGTGGTATTGCCACGTATGCCGGGTATGGTATAGCTAGTTATGCCGGGTATGGTATAGCTAGTTTTTTAAATAAAATCCTGAGTAGGTAGGTATCAGTTTACGCGCGTCGAGGCGAGCACGGCGCACGCCACTCCCGGACTATATCAAACAGTATCAAGTTTCATGCTTCGAGTAAGTGCTGTTTTGCACACGTTTGACTTGGTGTACTGTTCATATTGTTTACATCGACAAAGTTTTGTAGCCGGGCGATCAAAAGGATGTTTTCCTTAGAAGCAGTGGAACCTTAAGAAACCTAGTACTAAGTAGGGGTGGAATAGACAAAGTAGACAACATAGTGTTATTTTCTATAAGGAGATATTTAGTGAGGTAATAGATAGACAAATGCTTTACTTGCACACCAAGATAACACTTACAAAAAACCTTAAATACAGCACACAGCATCCTACACAAACGGCGGTCTAATCGCTCAAAGCGATTATTTCCAAACAACCGAAGGGAGATGATAAAAAATATTAAAAACAGTGACGGTGGTGAAAATAGAAAAAAGGAAAAACTTGTGTTCCAGCCGGGAATCGAACCCGAAACCCCTGCGGCAACCGGGGATCCAACTAAGCCAACAAGCAGTTCAACAGTTTTTGTTAACGCACTATGTTCCGAACTCTTCATAACTTTTAAAACTCTAAATGCGCTTACAAAACAAACTCCTTCTTAACTGTCCGATGGCCCGATAGTATCGCATCTCCATAACATCTAATTAAAACTGAACATAATTATATCACGTTTCGCGACCGCCTGGTCGTAGATCATTTTCGATTTTCGAACGGGCGTCCTTACGTCACCGTGACAGTTGACAGGTGTCATTGCGCTGCGCGAGCGCACCTCATTAGACGAGAGTAGGGTTGGCGCTGAGTGATAATATAGTGATATATTAATGAATTAAGTTTATTTCAAGTTATTTGTTCAAGTTTATTTTAGACTCTTATTTTTTTATATACGCGTATCTTTTAGCTGCACGCCCAAAAACTTTTATTACAAGCTCAGGAAAGCTGGTAGATAATGCTTCATAACATTCAGTTTATTTCTCGTACACTGTGTTGTGCTAAACTATTACATAAATAAATAAATAGATAGATATTATATAACTAGAAAACGCTTGAATTATTTGTAATATTATTCGTTTAAATTAATGATTACTTAATTTCGTTTAGTGTGGCGAGGAATAAATTTCATATATAATAATGAATACTGTTAGTCTATAAAAACTTTTTGGGGACAAAATAGTTCACTTGTGAATTTTTCCGGCACCCACGACATTAGTCATCGAACTTAGTGTGGGGCTATGAGTGTGAAAGCGTTTGTTTGTAATACTCACTATAGTAAACTTTTAAGTGAAATGTGATAATAGGCGTTGACAATAAGTAAAAGGATATAATAATATATAATATCTCAGGGTGACGAGCGTGAGGCAGAGATTATGTTCTATATAAGTTCATAACTGTAGCACTGAACTGTGATGAGCAAACGTGACATATACCATAAGGCGAGCGACTTGCCACTTCTGTCACTTATCACACTTCACATTAATATTATAAAGGCGAAAGTTTGTGCGTGTGTTTGTATATTTGTTACTTTTTTCGCTCAAACAGCTGCATTTATTTTGATGGAATTTGATATAGAGGAAGCTAACACCCTGGATTAACACAGAGGTTACTTTTTATCCCAAAATTCTCGTGGCTCTGGGACTTACACAGGGCGCAGCTAGTCATAACATAAAAAAAAACATAAAAAAATAGCGGAGAGTGACAACCCTAGTGGAGACGTATCGGTGCATCTAGCCAGCGATAGTGTTAGAGATCCAATACGTTGGTGGTCTAAAAAACATCCGACGTTTACGGACGTTTACGCGGATAAACGAATTTGTTAGCGATATTGGGTTTGATCGATGGAAACCGATGGAGAGATAACTTGGTTAAGTTCGGAACAGATTTTAATATTTTATACATTTTGTTTCTATGAAATGTGGTTGAATTAGTGCTACTATTAAGAAAAAAAATATATAAATCATAGAAAACTTTGGTCTGAAAAATTACGTTACAAGTGACTTAAAGCTTCTCAATTCGTAATGCATAAAGTCCTAAAATATCATCCAGCCATTACAATATATAACTTAAACTAAAGCTAAACTAAAAATATATACAGCAAAAACCTAAGTTACCTACAAGACATCGAGCTTATAGGTAACTCAAATGCTCAAGCCCACTACCAGTGTGTAGCGTTTCCATCAAGCTGGCGGCATTGCCTCTCTGAATTGCAATTCGTTAAGACCCGGTTTTCGCATATAAACATAACAGATAATTTAGTATTGAAAAATACAAAGGAACAAAAAACCTCAAAGAAAATCCTCTAAGCGCTACTTTTCCATGCCCTTTCAACGTATCTCCCAGCGATACAAGATATCGCATAAAACCCATTAAGAGTACAAATTCCTACAGAGGGGTCGGCCCCTAAATTACAATTACTATTACTACCTACGATTATCTATAAACATTTTAACGTGTGCATTTAACCCGCGGAGACCCAAAACCGCGCGGCCCCCGGTGATTCGCAACCCCTGCTGGGGAAGGAAGTTGAGAAAAAAGCGGTACAAGCATTAATAATACATATAAATTAGGGTATGTTCAGCAGTTGTGCTATATTGTATTTATCAGGAAATACAGTTTCAGGTAAGGATACATTAGCGGTTCCCATAATGAATGTGGAAGCAAAACGCTTCGTCCGCATATGTGGAATGTCTACCATATAGCGGTGTCGCTTAGAAGTCTGCCTTGATGTCCGATAATAGAATGAGGATGGGGGAATTAAATTGTGTGATTCCGTTGCACACTCTCCGTAGTGTATCCATAGTCTAGGCGGAAAGAGCGAAAACTTAGAACGCCTGATACGTGAACCTCGTATGTTCTACATAAGAGGTTCACGTATCAAACAGAAAAGACTTCACATAAACCATCTACTATAGAGATATATATATATCGGCCTACGGGCCAATTGCCTATATTTCCTAAAACTAAACTAAAACTATATACAGCAAAGAACCAAGTTACCTACCAGACATCGAGCCTTTAGGTAACTCAAGTGCTCAAGCCCACTACCAGGGGTAGCGTTCCCATCATAAGAAAATACTAGTTCTAAGATTCAATCGCTATCGGAATAAAACGATTACGCGGTCCTTGCTACCTCACTGATTCCCTTGGACGAAGCAGTGAGGGCGGCGAAAGAGGGCTTTTTGCAAACCTCTTGGGGGCTGAGATTGCAGTGCGTTTGTACTGAGAGTTCATTATAGATGTTAAACTGTTCAGTGATTGGGCAGCTGCTGAGTGGAAAATTATGAGCTTCTTCTTATGATGACAATGTATCACATACGAGCCGTGCCCCGCGGCTTCGCCCGCTATTATCAAGTTAAAAAGTAGCTTATGTGTTAATTCAAAGTATAAGCTATGTACATTCCAAATTTCATCCAAACCCGTTCAGTCGTTAAAGCGTGAAGAAGGAACAAACTTACACACACACAAACTTGCGGATTTATAATATTAGTAGGGTAACAATTTATCACATTTTCGTTGCAATTGATCGTCCAACAATAACTTACCCTCACATTTTCCGCGCTACAGATCAACAGTTACTCTCTTACCCCCCAATTAACATTTGCAAGGGCTGTGTTAAAGTAAGAATATGTCCCTGTAGCCCTCTGTAAAAGTGACGTCACGAGTGACGTGGCGTGACGTCGCGTGACGGAGGGCCACAGTCGACAGTCATCGTGGCTAATGTCCGGCGAATTGCGTGATAATTATTACCAATCATTTCAAGTGAGGTTATGTTTCAGTAAAACGTAAGAAACTTTGAAATTATATTTGTGTACGAATATGTACTATATGAGTTAATTCCACCATGCCCATTTTACCATCTAACAACCAGACAAACTGTCAAACGTCATCCATTTATGGTCGACATACCTCCAGTTCGGTCGAAGCGTTTTGCTTCTTTCTTCATTGCCTGCGTCATTGTTCCCCGAGGGGTATAATCTGCGAGTCTTCAAGTCAAGAGTGAATAGGTAACTTCTAGGCAAGCATGCCACGTCTTCGGCCGCATTATCACTTTCCATCAGGTGCGATAGTGGTCAAATGCTTGCCTATTTAGCATAAAGAAAAAAAAAGTCGTATATAAGTAGATATCGTGTTTAACAAAAATTTTATTAAGGCGGAAATAGACTATGGTTACCCGTAGTCTATTTCCGCCTTGATAGTCCACAGTGACAACAAACTTTATCTTAAAAAAAGTAAAAAACTAAAGTTCCTCTACACCACCACACAAAACGACCCGACCTCCCGACACGGCACCCAACCATCCCAGCCTCTCAAGTTACACCATTTTTGCGTGTAAACGAAATCGAAACCTACATAAGGCTACATAATACAGTTCAGGAAGCCTCCGAAATGCGGTACAGTAGCTCCAAACCGGTGTCGGGTGTCTGCTACGCTCGATCGACTCATGAATTCCAAATTTGAATTAGATCGTTCTAAATCGTATTTAACGGTTTGAAAATGTGCGGTTTTCTTGAATATGATAGAATAGTACACTGAGAAATTTCACGTTGCTGTTACTAACGTTCTAGTGCTGTATGTGGCAACTATAATTATTAAGTAACAATATCGGAATTATTTGGTAATAACTAGCTTATTTTGTAAAAATAACGTAGGAACAAACGTTTTTCATCTGTACAGCGAAGGAGTAGAACTCATTGCGGTTTTCTTGAATATGATAAAATAGTACACTGAGAAATGTCTCATTGCTGTTACTAACGTTCTATTGCTTTATGTGACAACTATAATTATTGAGTGGGTAACAATCACATAATTATTTAGCTTATTTTGTAAAAAGAACGTAGGAACAAATGTTTATCATCTGTACAGCGAAGGAGTGGAACTCATTGCCTGCGTCTTTGCTCCCTGAACATTACAATCTGGGTGTCTAAGTCTAGAGCGAATGGGTACCTTCTAGGCAAGCATGTTCCATCTTCGGCCGCATCGTAACTTCATCAGGTAGTGATCAAATGCTTGCCTATCGATTATAAATAATTGACTAGAAAATACTTATAGAAGACTTTAGTAGTCTAGTAGCTCCAATTTTTTTTTTGTGTTTTGATGTTGTATGAGATTAATTGAATAAGGTAATGAAGATGTATGACGATGTTGAAAATTAAAACGAAATTATACTGCACATTATTAGGTACAGTAATAATTCGTTGAAAAGTTAAATAAATGGTTAAACAAAGTAAAGTATATCTCTAGAGACAGAGATCAAAATTAAAATTGTGTAATTAAGAGCAGGCTCCCTTAAAATTAGATATTACGCAATGATATTTGAGTCGATCACCTCGTCTAATCAATGTGTTACATAATTTTATAATTAAACTTTTTTTTATTTAAGTTTTACAGACTTATTTTTTTTGTGTGTCTTATTACTTATTAGTGACTAAAAGTAAATAAATCTTTTAATCTTGTTCTAGTTTTAACTCTTCTCTCATTTTACTATCTTCCTACAAAGGAACATGTTAGTTGTCAGTTAAAAGTAAAATCGAGTCCTTAAGCCACGAGTTAACAGGTATACATGCTCCATCGTTGATCGCATCGTCGCTTACCATCAAGTAATTTATTGGTGAAATGTTTGCCTAAAGTAATAATTAAACACAAGCAAAGCTTAAAAAAACATACCTTGATCAGATTAAATGTTTTTAACACGCATTATTCACGATAACTCAAAAACTACTGATCAGATCTTGATCAAATTTAAATGGGACCAATGGGAAAGCACCAGTTTTCAAACAAAAAAATATCGAAATCAGTTCACGTGGAAAGAAGTTATAAGGTAACACACATAAAATAAAAACTACAGTCGAATTGAGTAAGTACTTCATTTATTGTGAAGTCTGTAAAAAAAAAACTTAATAACTCGTAATGCACACTGAACAAAGACATGTTTTATGATGGCCAATATCAGAATAATCGATATAAAAATTAATTCGCAACTTAATTTCCGTTCCCAAAAATCCCCTCGCAAATACCTTTGAACTTGCCGAAATCGTCAAAGTCGTCATAAGTATGACGTTAATCCGTTAGACAGGGAGGGAGATATGACAAAATGCAGATTCTTATGGAGCCTCAGTAAGCACGAATGCGATGGCAAATGTTCTGTGCACTCACGCGTAAAACGCGGAATTATAGTATGGGGAGATGGCGGCAGAAGGGCGTAAGTGATCTTGAGTCTTGGTTTGGTGTGATGGAATTGGATTGATAGAATGTCTTTTTCGTGGTTCTTTAGCAAGACTGAACTAAAGTTTAGTGTATAGGTATAATTTATAGCATGATTATATAAATGATAAGAACATATTAGATTAACCCATTGAACTGTCCGTTGACTTCGTTGGCTGCGCGTTTGCCTTCTTAGCAGTGGGTACTGGATACGATTGCCGGTGGAAACACAAGTTTTCTTCTTAAGGAAAATTTTTGTTTCTGGTTCTGGGTGCAATTGTTTGTGTGTTGTGAATGTTTCCAGTAGTTTCGACTCAAATCATCGAACTTAGTGTGGGGCAGCGAGTGTGAAAGAGTTTATTTTATATTAAAAAATCTATGTATATTATTGTATCAACGCTATATTGTAATGTAAAAAGAAGTTTCGAGTTAGGTTATATTTTTTTCTAATGGAATTTGTTTTTCAATTAGCTGTAGTACTTTTATTTTGTGCTAACTTGTTCAATGTAGCGAACCCTTCATAAAGTTTCAGAGCCTTGCCCGTCCGGGCCAGACCCTTCCACCGCGCGTCGCTTACGCCCTTTCCTCGCCGGCCGGCAATCGATTGTTCCACGTATTTTTGTCCGCTTTCAGTCGGTAAGAAACATCACGCCCATTCGACCGTTATGACTAGGCAGCGGAACGCACGATAAATACCTATCTCTCTCTTACACGTATGTTAGTCCATAACACCGTACCGCTCACCTATTTGCCCAGTGGGCCGAGTGCGTACGTACGACAGTCATAAAAATAGCCCCTTTGGCGCCGAATCTTCTAGGGGCTTTCAGTATTTCGATTTTGTGCCCTCTTGTTACGGAGGGTGGGCGGAGGTATGTTTATGATTGCTTATGGTTATAGGTGTTTTTGTCTGCCGTATCGACTAGTTCCATTTGGGATTTCGCTTAAAGTGGACTATGTACTGCGTAGTTTATGACTTTGACGTTGAAATTTTTATTTTGTACTGAATAAAGGTTTTATAGCAAATATGAAGTGACACTGACATTTTCCAAAGATAACATATCCACAAAACCAAGCTTCGACACTTGAAAGTACAAAACATTTTTTTTTGACGAGCGGCGTGTATTGTCCCGCCAAGTGTTTACATTATGGCTATGGCGGAATCACAAAAACAAGATTTTCGAGTTGTGACATTATTAACAGAAAAATTGGCCCGATCAATGGATAGAATTTACAATTTCTGCTTTGTTATTTTTTGCGTCGACCGCGCAGATGTCGTCACGAAACGTCTGCTTCGATTACCGACGGTGTCAATTCTGTTACAGCTTTATATTTAATATATCTCTTACGAGATACTTTTCATTTGGATCGCGGTTTTCGTTTTTACTTTTTATTCGTCTCGTTAAATTGTGAGAAATGTTGAGGCTGTCATCGGTAGACAAGTACGTGAACGTCGCTATACGCTGACATTAAAAATAGAAATGCATTTTGTTACTGAATGCTTTGTCCATATTTGAAACTATTTAACAATTAATAAATGAAGCAGGTTCTTTTTCAATGTAAGAGTGAACGTTGTTATTCCTATAATTTTAAAATTAGAAGTTATAAAGTCTTTGAAACTTGATGAATCAGCCACATTTACTTTAGATTTGCGTTAGGTCTTTTATAGTTCTGATTATAGGTGTTTGTGCAGCAATCTTTGGGAACCAGTTGCATTATAGAATTAATTTCTTTACAATCCCTGACCGCGTCGTCACTTATAATCAGGTTATATAGTTGTCAAATGCGAGCATATCAGATTTTAAAAAAATACACATATATAAGGCTTGTTTGCGTTTCGGGCGATTGTGGCATTTTAGATTTTAGTGATATTCTTACCGATTGGGTAGCATTTGAATACTTTCTCTCCTGTTGATATAAAAATGATATAGTTGCAAGTATATATCACAGAAAAACATTGGCTGATTATGCTGATTATTGACTGGTTTTTTTATGGTGAGCATGAGAAATTACGCATCCACAATATTTAATGTCTCGAAGTTACCTTAATCGAAATCGCAAACTCGATTTAACGTTCAAAGTCACGACCGTTCAATTGGAAGCTAACTTCTACTACCAATGTTGGCGTGTTGTTCATGGCAGTTGCCATTGCTACAAATATAAATGAAAATTCAGAAAACATCAAAAACAAAAATGTTACGTTTGCTCCTAAAAGTAACAAATCGTAACAACTGTAGTAGGCTTGATGTAAAGCTACCCTCCTGTTTACAAATTTCAAACTACCCCAAAGGCTCTCAAAGTGCTTTCATAAAACTGCGACAGCATATTAGCATCGTTGAATACGAGAATTTATGAACTCTCAAACTCAATAGTCGACTATTTGTATAGAGAACGACAAAAACCTAATAAAACGGTGCCATCAGACGGTCCGACCGAAAATTTTATAAGCCGTCATCAATTATGTTCGCAGAATGAAGTCCATTGAGTCTTTTGCATTATGAACACGGTCCATCTTGAAAGGGCGTATCGGACAATGAGCCCGCGTTAACCGAAACATATGGCACTAGAAATTTACAAAATTGGATTAAAAGTAAAAACGGGTCGCTTGAATTATGTCCAGCTTATTTTGATAGTCGACTCAATGGGCGGCTGCGGATGTTTAGGAGATTTTTAATGAAATTTTATGTTTGTAAGTATTTTGACATATTGTATTGTGTTTGAATTACTGGAATTATTCATCGAAATTCGATTTGACTGACGTGTGATATAACGTAAATGTGATCGTAAAAGTCATTACAAATTCCCATCCTTTCATTTTTGCATTGATCTCGTCGAAAATATGTTTTATTTTGTAACTACTTCCTTTTTTGTACTTGTGTAAATAATTTGTCTCACATGAAAAAGAAACATGTATTTAAGTAGAGCAATTTGAAATGCGGCTATTTTGGCGTTCTTACATCCACGCTCCAATCACGGCAGCCGTCAAGGAAAGTTGACCAATCATTAACTTCAAAAATATGTGAACTGACGTCACGAATCAGTCTTGCTATTAGGTATCCGTAGTTAAATCCGTTTGTTAGATTAGTTTAACCTTGGACACTGTTTAGTATCCTTGGTTAGACTAATTAAATTGCATGTGCTATTTTGAATTTTGGATGCATTTTTTTAACACTTAATATTTCCTAATTAAAAAGCAAGAAAATAATATTATAGATGTAATTCTATAGCCAATAAGTTAAAAAAACAACCTATGTTTAAAGCTCATGCATAAGCTGTTCAGAACACCACCGGAACTAACTCTAATTAAAAAAAAACAATACTCACACTAGGTATATTGTCGTTATTGCACACGTTTTCGCTGAGCAGACGGTCCCTGATCTCCCAGGCGAAGATTGAAGGGCATTCCCTCTTGTAGTCAGCTATCTTCTGGACTACGGGGGTCGTGGCGACCCGGGGCTTCGATCCTCCGATGGCGCGGGGCTTTATGGACCCCGTCTCGTAATATCTGTGCGCAAAGCTGAACTTAGTTTGGATTTTGGAAAATGGTGAGATCGTACAATCGGGGGGTGTCAGTCTTGTAGAGATCGTCGAATGTAAAACTGAATAACTCTGCCAAAGTAGTAGAAACCGGTGAATGCTTTTTTCTAAATAGGCAAGCATTTGACCACCATCTCACCTGATGGAAAGTGACGATGCCGTCAAAGATGTGACATGCTTGCCTAGAAGATACCTCCCAGATTATAGCCTTGGGGGATGCAGGCAATGTGTTCCACTACTTCGCTGTACCGAGGATGAACGTAGAAGCAAAACGCTTCGAGTGAACTGGAGATATGTCAACCATAAATGGATGACGTTTGACTGTTATTGCTCGAACCACTGAGCTACCCAAGCCCTGCTTTAAGGGACGCAATTACCCGTTTCTTATTTACTAAGCCTAGCTAATGCTATATAAACAAAATTTACTCTGCCAATTAATTCTTCACGCTTGCATACGTGCCTGGTAGTAATCTTTTTTTTATAAGTGACATCTAATTGTTTAAATATTTTGGTAGACTGGCGTTCAGTTTTATATTTGACGATCTCTACTTTATTGCATAATAAAACGCAAGCAAAGCTTAAAAAAACCAACTTCAACGCGTATATTATAGTTTTGGTTTGATCGATTTCGATGAAACTTATGTTACCTATGAAGTATAATCTATCAAACAAAAAAAAAATTAGAATAGTTTCATAATTGGCGGAGATATCGCGTAACATACATACAAAAAAAAATAACACAGTCGAATTGAGAACCTCCTTTTTTGAAGTCGGTTGAAAATTAATAGTAACATACCTAAAATTATTAACATAGTAAAATGATTTAGGTGAGCACATCTTAAAAGGCATATATATTATTTGTCTTCAATTATGAAAATATGTCAGCATTTTTTTTTCTCCTCCCGAAAACTACATATTTCGAGTTGGTAGTCGTCTCGACCGAAAGAAACTCGACCACGTGGTTAAGTCGCTCCCTTAAATTTATATAAACTTAGGGACAAGTTTAAATTTATCATAATATAATTTAAAAAATCAAAAGCAATTTTTCAAGAGTCTTAACAAATGAATTAAAATTGTAAACAAATAATTGAAACGTAAGCAAAGTTTTAATAACCGACTTCATTGCTTATATTTCGGTTTTGGATTGACCGATTACGATAAAATTCATATGGAACCACTTCTGAACTCTACCAAACAAAAAATCAGCGGAGATATCGCATAACATACATATTAAAAAAAAACATACAGTCGAATTGAGAACCTTTTTTGGAGTCGGTTGAAAAGTAACACAAATTAAACGTCTTAATGTTAATATACATTTTTTTTTTATAAAAATCATCTAAAAACATAGTGCCGTCACTTTTTACTCGAAAAAAAAAATGCTTCGAAGGGTGGAAACAACTGAATAGGATTCTCTTATTCGTTGAGAAGAGTCCCACTCCGTAACGAACTTTAGACAACATCCCTAACCACTCGAAAAGTATTAAAACACAATTACAAATGTAATCTCTAGAACTACCCTCTTAACTTCAAGTGCCTATACAAAACTGCACCAAAATTCACTCTAATATAAACCCTAATCGGTTGACATAAGAAAAGGGAAACCTAGTCAAGATTTACTCGCACAAACTTACATTTGCTATCTATTGCGAAGTTCTGGCGCGAATATTAACCTTATGTAGTAAGTGATAGAGGTAATTCAGTTCGTCTTTTCTATAGTTGTTGTGTTGGTATAGATGCAGGATGTAGTCTATTCGAGTGTATTGTTGCAAGATCGACATGTGTCGATATTTAGGGCAACAATTGACGGTTGATACTGGCAATACGATTGTCGATATGTCTGTTCGGATAATGGCTGCAATGTGCTTGGCCAAACCAAGGATTTCGGTGTGCAATTATTGTATTGTTTGGTTTATTTTCTTTTTATACCTAGTAGCGAAGTTCTGATAGTTTTTTTTTTAACTCTCTCGAGCTGCAATGATGTTTTGATAAAACCGGGTTTTTCTGAGATTTTATTTTCAGCCAACTTCAAAAAAGGAGGTTATTAATTCGAATGTATGTTTTTTTTTATATGTATTTTACTCGATAATTCCGCCAATTATGAGTCGAATTTGATGTTTTTTTTTTGTTTGGTAGATTATACTTCAGAGGTGGTCCCATATACAGTTTATCGATATCGATTAAGCCAAAATCAAAATTAAGCTTTACTTGCGTTTAATAACATTATTTGAACTAACCTCTACGTTTAGACAGGGTTGCACTCTGCCGAAACGTCTAGTTTTCTTCATAATAACATAAGTTCTGATACCTATTTATTTATACCTACCCTTATATTCTTGACGTACAAAACTTTTGATTGTACATTTTTTTTTGTATAAAAATATATATAAATGAATAAAATAATTTATTTTATTTTAGTGTTTAACAGTTGCTTTCTTTTTCTTAACCGGCTTAAAAAAAGGAGGAGGTTGACTTTGTTTTTCTGTGTGTATGTTTGTTACAGACTATTTGGAAAATGTAGGTATTCATTGAAGTAAAATTATTCAAACTTCAGGCCAATTACCTATATTTTCTAAAAATAAAACTATGTACAGCAAAGATCTAAGTTACCTTCAAGACATCGAGCTATGTCACTATAAAAAACCGTTACAACACTGAATTACAAAAAAAAGTGTTTTCTTCTAAAATGTTTCGGGAACTACAAATATATCGAAAGTAGTCCATTAAACAAACAATTAGTTGTCATTCGTTGTTTATAAACTAGCTCGTTTATAAGCTATTACCGATGAGGGGATGTTTGCCCCGAGCGGCCCGTGATCGCTCGCCTCAGGCGATTGTTGACAGGGTGTGAGGGGGTGCAGCAGGGTTTTATTTAGTAAGTTTGTTTAAAACTGCGGTATTTGTAATTATTTTGTCATTTATGAGTCTTATTAAGAGTCAGCAGATGTTTAAAAAAATGTAGACCCTTCATTTTATTTTCCGTACATGGAATTTGCATCTACTTTAGTACATGATTTTCTATGCGTTGAATAGATAGATAGAGAGATAGATAGATAAACACTTTATTGAACACCTGATAAGGAATAGTAATCTAGAAAATAAGTGTAACAACAGGCATTGAATGAATGTATTGTGAGAGAATAACAAACATACTAATTTTCACTTTTATAACATACTCGCCGTGCCCCGCGGCTTCTAACGCGTTAATTAAGTTAAAAAGCCTATGTGTTATTCCGGAACCTAAACTATCTACATTCTAAATTTCATCAAAATCGGAGTATTCGTTACGGAGATACGTGGTAAAAACTTTCACACACACAAACTTTCTTATTTATAATATTAGTAGGATGTAAGAGTATAAAGTAGTGAAAGTCTGAATATAGTTTGATTACATTTTTTTTATTGAAGACTCCGTTTATCATATACTCAAAGTTTTGTTTCTTGTCTAAATTTGAGGATAGTCTATAGCACAATAATTTCAATACAACCCGTGTCTTGACGACTTTAGTCTTACGACGAATAACTACATAAAGGCGAAGCACAGGAGACTAAATGGGCAAGCAGGCAGAGAGTACTTACTTCATAAGCTGTGATTGATAACGATTAACAAATCCGACTGAACTGAAAGCACTTTATCATAGTGTAGGATAGATACAGTCACTAAGTAAAAGTTTGTTCTGTTCTAGTATGATAGAATTTTACCCGACCTCAAAAAAATTTAGTTCTCAATCCGACTGTATTTTTATATGTTTTTCAGATCCCATTATGTGGTCCCATTTGGTCCCATATGAAATTGATCAAGATCAGACCAGTTTTTGAGTTATCCTCAATAATGCGTATTTAATACATTTAATCTGATCAAGGGTTCCGAAGATGAAGCGGTGAAGTCGGTTTTTTAAGCTTTGCTTGCTTTTCAATTATGTCAATGCAACGTTCATGTTAATTACCTACAAATGTCAGTAAACTAATTCCAACCAAATCATTAACAAGCAATATCCAAAACATCAATCCTCAATCAGGCAACCAAATTGCGGCAAATGCAACTGAAATAGCAAACGAATTGAAACCGACCAATTACTCGATCAAACAATAACAAATTGATCGTAATCAGTTGCGTTCAATCGGACACCGCCGCGCCGGCTAACCGACGACCGTAGCCGGCTAACCGTTGGTTAAGTGGTTCTTGCATTGGAGACAATGGCTCAGCAAGGGACGGGCTCAGATCGATTTGATTTGCAGAGATTTGGGACTAGAACGTGTAGCAACGAAAATTTAAATAAACAATGAAGTCCCAGCCAGTCCCAGGCGAGAATCAGCGAACATATTTGTTTTTATATCTATCTACCTATGTCGTAACTAAACTGAAAAACTAACGCAATTAAAACGATTTCATTTTTGTGCTAACTGTACAAAGTACATAACAAGGATCGCGGTTCCAATTGACCGATTCAAAATCGCTGTTGGGTGAAAGGACCGCGGTCGTAGTCTGCCGAGTTATATAAACATAAACATAAAACGCTTTCACACTCACAGTCTCACACTAAGTTCGATGATTTGTGTCGTGGGAGCGGGAAACATTCACATCACATACACATTCACAACTAGAACCAGAAACAAAAATGTTCCTTGGGGAGACAATTTGTGTTTCAGTCGAGAATCGAACTCGATACCCCTGCGTAGAAGGCGAACGCCACCCGGTTTACGATTCATGAAAAATCGATTAAGAAAATGTTGAATATCAGAATGACTTAAATGATTGATTAATCGCTGTGTGATAATCGTTCTAAATAATTAATAATTTAATTAATTATTTAGCAATTAGAGTTTGAAAACTATCGTTATTTTGGAACGTTGCGATCGGCCATCGTATAATAGGTGTCGTAAAGGTATCGTACATGCCCGAAACTAGTCAGAAAATCCGACAAAAACCGCCCGAGTTCCAACCGGTTAGTAAATAATAATAATTATATAACGGTTTGCGATTCATGAAAAATCGATTCAGAAAATGTTCTTAATTCTTGAATCTTATATATACAGTTGTACACTATAAATGTTTGTATCAATAACGAGATATTTACCATGTATTTCGTTTGTTTTGAGTTTCCGATATTGATGCATTCAACGCACGATGTTCAACGCAGTAAACGAGTACGAAAGCCGGTAGACCGTTTTGTATGCTCGTAAATCTAAATCTTCATCTACCCGTGATCATGGTGCTTGTAAATGTGTTGAAATATCAGAAACTCAAAACAAACGATCCACATTATATTATCGGACATCGAGACAGACTCTTAAGAGACACCGCATGGTAGTTATTCCACAAATACGGCCGAAGCGTTTTGCCTCCACATTCATTATGCGAACTGCAAAAGAATGGAATTCCTTACCTGAGTCTGTGTTGCCTGATAAATACAATATGGGAGTCTTTAAGTCACGAGTGAATAGGCATCTTCTGGGCAAATGTGCTCCATCGTCGACCGCATCGACACTTTCCATCAGGTGAGATGGTGGTCAAACATTTTCCGATCTTGAATAAAAAAAACTAAATACATGGTAAGTATCCCGTTATTGATACAAAGATTTATAGTTAAAGTTACCATGGATGGTAGCTTAAAAACGTATATATATTTATTTATATATATATATATATATATGCCGCCATGGGTAAGTAGTGCACAATACTGCAGGGGGTTGTTTGGAATCGACAACTGAGCAAATTAAAAAAATAAAAATTTTTTTTTTCCTCTCGACCTCTCGACCTCTCGTCACATGTTAGTTCAATGACCCCGTAGCACTCGTAGCACTCACCTACTCTGGAAGCTATTGTTGTAGCGGCTGTCTACGGAGGGCCATACTTTACTTGACAATTACTACTAAACTGCCTGCAGGTAAGTCGATTAAAAATTAAAAATATTTTTTTTTTTTTTTTAATTTGCTCAGTTATCGATCCCAAACCACCCCCTGCAGTATTGTGCACTACTTACCCATGGCGGTATATATATATACACTTTTTTACTCACAGAAGCTGTTACGTACGATTCGATCACAACCTCGGGGGGTCTAAGATTAAAGAGGCGATATTTTCCGGGGGCTAGAGGGGGCACTTATCTGAGATTGTTTTTGAAGTGGTTATTTAAATGTAACCGAGTTATTGCAGCCGGTTGCTGTTGGATGATGACGTGATTATAGGTCAAGGGGATGCTATGAATAATTTTGGGAGATGGCAGCATTTGTATACGTTACTAGCGTACGTGTAGATTAAGAAATTAGGAAGATATAAATTGTTAATCGATGTAGGCAACTATTTCCAATATGATATAAGTATTCGTGCTCCGCAGCTTCGCCCGCTATTATCAAGTTAAAAAGTAGCCTATGTGTTAATCTTAGGTATAAGCTATATACATTCCAAATTTCATCCAAATCCTTTTAGCCGTAAAAGCGTGAACACACTTACTCACTACACACAAATTTTCGGATTTATAATATTAGTAGATATGTCCAAATCTATATACCTAGCTTGAATTTTTCGACGGTTATTTTCAAATAATAATCTTAAGTTATTTTAATATAAAACAGGTAATTCGGGCAATTTTCGTAACTATACTTTCATGATATTTGCTCGGAAAGTACAAAATGTCTGCCGATATAGGATATTACATACTTAGTGAAATAAGGTTTTTAAGAAATTTTGAGCTATAATATAATTAAATGATATATTTATGTGCTTCATAGGTATGAACTTCATCTATAGATATCATACCTGATGGAAAGTGACAAACAGGCCAAAGATGAAGCATGACTTTGACGTTTACTAAGACTGGTTTTGTGAAATACTAGCCACTTTGAAAATTATTTTATACGCACTGGTTAAATGCACATAGTTTGCGGCGCCAAAACTTAAAAAAAAATATAATGTAGGGCAGTAACATGCATTGAAATACCAACCCAACAGAGAACATTCAAAACTGTCCAATAAAAAAAGAAACATAATCTCCACCGGTTACCATTATCCTAACACAACTACCAAAATCCCTAAGAACACTAAAAGTCGGAATCAAACGGCTTCGCCAGCGGGGTTGCTCCTTAATTAGGAGTCCTGCCACGCTTGCCCTTTATTATAAGCCCTAAGGAACCCTTACGGAACCCCTTTCGTAATTGGCACGATAAGAATGTCAGTGTGTGGGAAAACGAGTCGCACTTGCAGCCGGTGAGGAACAAATAACAATAAAATTGATTTGGAGATTTCCACGTAATGTTCGGAAGTACCAAACATAAAAAGGTAAAATTCAAATAGGTTACAGTTACTTCCGCACCTTTCACCCTTTCCTTTCGCTTGTTTTCAGACTGTGAATAAAGAACTAGATTCTAAAATATATAACTATGTATATGCTTGTCGATACTAGAATGTTCTACGCATCTATCGCATAACAACTACCAGAATACTGAGGACATATATCTCATAGGACTCTTGAAAAAAATATACCTATTGAGTCAAAAATGTACTTTATCATATTAGATTATTGGCATAAAAACATAAGATACAACAAGCCACAGTGTATTTATTAAATATGATAATAAATTATCCTAAAATTGTCAATAACAAATTAACGGCAAAGTTCAAAGAAATCCTATAAAAGTACTCCTCAACACATTGCCTACTTGTTTCACCAATAGTAACAACATGTTAGTAACAAGCGAAACATTGCAAAATAATAACATGCCCAGAGGGTCGCATTGTAGGGTTCCGAGGCCAAATATTATTTCTACAAGATCTCCTCAAGTGGCGTCAAGCGGTCTCCGCGGCAGGGGTGCCAATTATTAGAAAATAATGTTGTATTTTCACTTTTATTTTATTTTTATTTTAGGGCGGTCGTGGGACTGCCCTGAAAGGCATACCCTGTATTAAAATAAATCTTTCATTGACGTCATTTGCATTTTTTTATTGTTTGGTTTTGACATTTCTGTTCTCATGACTCTATTATTTTGTCAATCACCTAATATTAGTCAGTTGATATGCAGGTATTGATTTATTAAAAAAACATTTTATTTAAGTAGTTGAAATTTAATTTTAATTACTTTTAATATTCTTCGAACAACTTAATTAAACATTTATTGTGTTGCTATCGTTAATCACAAAATGGCAAATAGACATACTATGTGTATGAAATGGCAAATGAAAAAAGGATTTTTCATGAATCGCAACTTAAATTGTGTAAATATGTTGGGAGTTTTTTCATCGTAGATTTTTTACAACTTAAGATAACAAAAAATGCCTATTGTAGTGAACAGCAAACCTATTTCACTAAGCACTCGCTTCCAATCCTCTATCCTAATCGAGAGGGATCAAATCCTCCTTGATCTGCTGATAAAATCGCAATCAAGCTATAAACTCAGCGTGGAAATTACGGCACCCCATGCACCCGCTGTCGATTCTCACCCAGTCGCCCGCTGAGCACACGTCTACACCGGAGCCCTAAAAACAATGCTCTATGGGAATGTGAGCACTATTGTATTGATTAAGTCATTGAAATATTCTTTAATTTTGTCCACGACTTTTATTGTGCACGACCATTGTGCGGCGTCTTGGGCGGTACTATGGGAATTCGATCAATTTGCTCGCGTGGCGTCGAATCGACTCGAATCTTTTCTTGGCGATTCTTTCTTTACAATGGTTTGTGTTAAATAATTCGTTTATTCGTGCTGCGTAATAGTACTCGATTTAATTGTTATGGGTGCTTAGTAGTGTTTGGAAGGAGGGAATGCGGGTTACATTGGCTTAGGCATTCTTCTTTTCAAAGTTTTGAGAGTTGGTACAATACGTTGGACAAAATGTCTTAACAAAAGCGTGATCTGCAGTAATTTAATAATGGACATTTTTGCAGACTTAATGGAATTATAAAGTCGCTAATATTTGAATGAGTATGGGACATGGGGCTGTGGATTAATCCGAATAGGGTTTCCAGGGATCTCTTGTTACAAAATTGGTGAATGAAAAACGGATTTTAAATTACAAAAATCTCTTCAAATTGGTAGGAGTTACAGCACGGCCTACAACAGCAAGGTTTAGCAATGTGTATGGCCAGTAGTTAAGAATTGTATAGTATGAATCTCAACTGAGAATTACTATGTTTAGAACACGATAAGCCGTTGGTCCCGGTCGTCTTCACGCAGCCTAAAGAAATCTCCTGCAAGGACTGACCTATTAAAGGGAGTCCTGGCTCAAATAGCAAACAAAGAATTTTACTGCGTAAAGAATTTAGTACTAGATATTTCTGGAAGCCTAGACGACGGACTTTAAAGAAATATAGATGTTAAATCCAATCATGGATGAAGCATGTAAATGTATGTGTGTGCATGCGTCTCGCTGCGAACTGTCGTAGATTAATAAATAGTTACTAGGTGTATTGGCGCTGATTGTCGGACCTTTGGTGTATTTGTGTGCAATTACCTCGCGTGATAAGCGAAATCTATAGGACCTGGGGTGCTTCACCAGTTTTGTTTGCGGCATTACGTCTGTTTTTTTTTACCTAAACTGGCCTACTTTCTGATTGATATTTAAACTACATGATTGATTACACTAGAAGTTTGAGTACGAATAATGTAAACGTAAGCAAAGCTTAAAAAAACCGACTTCACCGCTTGTATTTTAGTTTTGGCTTGATCGATTTCGATAAAATTAATATGGGATCACCTTTGAAGTATGATCTACCAATCAAAAAAAAAAATTGAGAGTCGGTCAACAAATGGGGGAGAAATCGGTGGAACATACACAAAAAAAAATACATACAGTCGAACATATTACCTCCTTCTTTTTAGAAGTCGGTAATTGGAAATGGATTCCTACCTTATTAAAATTATAATCTTAATATTTTAATTTAAGACCAAAGTGTACACAGTTCAGAGCAACAAAGTATATTTCTATTTTTATTTTTTTCTATTTGTACCAGAGCTTTAGCTTATAACATACGTCATACATTCATACGATAGAAATAATCTATTAAACAGCAAGAACTGGTACTGACCTGCCAAGGATCTTGGAGACACAGCCGTTAGAGACCTGCAGTATCCTGCTGATGTCACAAGGCCGGGCTCCAGAATGCGCCAGCTCTACAATCTTCTGCCGCGTGGAGTCAGGAAGTGGCCTGCCGTTCACGTAGACCCCTCCCAGTTGGTTGATGCCGCTGTGACCGGCAGAGGAGCACCCGAATAGGCCTCCCCCGCCCATCGCAGCACTGTGCATCAGCTCATCTGAGACGAAGACGAAATGGTCTGAGGAACCGTCGTAATGCTTTTGGCGCCCATGAGATCTCTTTGGAACTGGTTGGTGGGCGGGAGTTAGATCTTAGGGCGTTTGCTTAAAAATAAAGGGGAGTCCTACCGAGAGCCCTAGATTTTTTTTTTGTACTTAAACTGCCCGTTGGCTTAATTGGGTACGCTTTTGCCTTTTACGCAGTTGGTATCGGATTTGGTTCCCGGTGGAAACACAAGTTTACTCCCATAGAATTTATGTTTCTGGTTCTGGTTGTGTTTTTTTAAGGACATATACCTAGGTAAGCATTTGACCACTATCTCACCTGATGGAAAGAGACGATGCGGCCGAAAATGAAGCATGCTTACCTAAAAGATACCTATTCAGGCTAGACTTGAAGACTCCTAGATTGTACTGTGTGTGATTGTGTGATGTAAAAGTTTCCGGCACTCACGACACAAGTCTTTGAACTAAGTGTGGGGCTGTGAGTGTGAATGCGTGTTTTCGTTTTGTTTGTCATTGTTAGAGTGTACTTAGGAATTATACGATATAATTTCCCCAAACCTAATCTATAACGGAAGTATCCAGTCTTGTACAGTAATTGGGCAATATAAAAAAAATACTTAAAACAATCATCCATGATTAACTTATACCATATATCGCTTGAAACGTTTCGCTTCTACTCATCATCCAAACTGCAGTACAGTGGAACTATAGCCCTCGAATGTCCGAGTTTCCAAGCATAGAGTAAACAGGTATAGTGCGGGGACCGTTAGTAACTATGTTGGAAAATAAACTGTTTTGAATTTATATTTTTTGTATTTTGTATCTTTCTTCATCCTCGGCGTCATCTTCACTTCCATCAGATGAGATTATCTGATTCATTGATATTTATTTTAGATTTTATCGACTGTCTCCAGTAAAAAATATACAACTTCTAAGGATTATATAGGTAGTGTATATACATCCTGCTTCATAAAAAAGACGTGTGGCACTCGGGGACTGCCGCGGTAAAGCTATTGCATAGTATTTTTTATCAACTTATGCAATTATATTTATTTATTTATTTTATTTATGCAGTATGTTTTTCCTGTCACCTATTTAAAAAAAGGCATTAAATGTTCTGCTATTCATCGATAGATGGCACAACTAAAAAGTATCACCGCTGTGCCGGTCGGAGTGGGGTTATTTTCGTTACGGAATTTCTGGATTCGGTCTCCACGCTCAAGGCCCGCGATAGAAGCTATGCAATAGCTTAATAAAAAGCCAAGCAGTAGTGTGCAAACATTACTGGATTTCGGAATGAAGGGCAATGTTTCCTGTGAAATTACAGGGCTTAAAGACAAGAAACATCTAATATCTCAGGGTGAGGAGCGCAGTGCTTTGCCGCGCTGTATTTTGACCTATATAAGTTCAAACTTTGGGTCACACTGAACTGTAACGGGCAAGAGTGACGCTTACCATAAGGCGAGCGACTTGCTCGTTGTGTCTCTCAGTTAAATAAAAAAAAATCTTTTAATTTTAAACCAGCTTCAACCGAAGCGTTTTTTGCACTGATCTGTGGTTGTTTGTTCTTTGAGTGCGGTTAAAACTTTTTCGAATTGTAAAGGATTTTAGAATTTATAGATAATATCTCCTTATCCACAATCTAAGCCATAGAAAATAGATCGGTACATCTTTAACAAAAAAATGGTAAAAATCTTAACCCTTTTAAAAATTTAATCCGCTTTGCGAAAATAAAAAAGGATCTCCAACTCAGAAAGGGTTTCGCGGTGCACGCAAAAAAACCACAGCTTTTTTATCTAATCTTTTCAAATTAATATATATTTATAAATATAAGTACTGTTAGTTATAGTTTTTCAAAAGATCCGTTAAGTACCTTATATAAAACATGGGACGATTTTGAGCCTTGTAAAATGTTGACGAATAACTACATTAAGTTAAAAACATTAAGTTCAAAATACGTTAATATAAAGAAAATATAAGCTTATAGGTACTTTCTAGGCAAGCATGTTCCATCTTAGGCCACATCGTCACTTTATATCAGGTGAGATAGTGGTCAAATGCTCGCTTATTTAGCATAAATATATACATATATTAGTTATTTTACAAACAAACTAACTAAACCTACATTACACAATGAAAATTATTTTCTTTTGTTTAATTTTATAATGAGTTAAGCGAGTTTCAGAGGTCATTGAAACCACAAGGAAAATGTAAAAAATATGAATGCGGTTATTTTGCCGCTTTAGCGAAAAAATGGCGTTAGTTATAAATTGTATAATTTCCAAAACTTATGATTCTTCGAGTGTTAATCCTACTAATATCCAAAAGTTTGTGTGTAAGTGTGCGTTTAAGTGCGTAATTACGTTTGTTCCCGCTTCACGCTTTAACGGCTGAACGGTTTTGAATGAAATTTGGAATGTACATAGATTATACCTAGGATTAACACATAGGCTACTTTTTAACTTGATAATAGCGGGCGAAGCCGCGGGGCACGGCTAGTGTGTAAAATTGGTGGATTATTAGCCGTTCCGTTAATACTTAGTAAACGTGCATAAGTGTAGGCAAGTCATACAAAGTTGTAAAACGTGATTTTCGCCTTCGCTCCAAAACTCTAACAGAAGCTTTGGTAAAGTTTCTACCACTTTACTAGGGCATGAATTGACTATGACTGGACCTTGACTCTTTTACTTGACTTTGATTGTGACTTGTGACTATGACTTTTATTATGAAATACACATGAAATATCTAATATTTTGACACTGGCTCAATGCACAAATTTGCAAAACTTTACTTTAAAAAAAAACAAAACTAAAAAAAAAACAATTTTAGTATAATTCCTGATATCTCTAACCATGGTCACGCGATCAAAGTTGACTGATTTTTTTTACTTTTAACCAGAATATTTATTACCCATAAGTTCTCTATACAATAATTACATTGACATAACGTCATGCACAGATAAAAAATACAAGCTAGTGATGTGGTCAAAATTAACCCTTTATTCCGGCAAATTGCAGCCTACACCATGTTATCTCCAATTATGTTCTTTTTCAGGCCAATAGTTTTGAATGAGTGCATTAGATCGTACACGCCGACAGTCTGTCAACGATTCTTCCCTTTTTCCTACCCCAAGCAAACTCGCGGTAAAAAGTGAACAATTGCTTGCAATTTGTGGGCGAATTTAGGGCAGGCCCTTGATTAAGCCCGGGGGGAGGGCCATTGTTTTTTGGCCCTTTTTCGTCCCTTTTTTCTGTGGTCGGTATAATTTCGATAGATCGTGTCGGGAATCCGAATGTGCAGATTGAGCTTTGTTTTTGAAGTTTGCGATTTGGGTCTATTGGAAATAGATTCGTTCGTACCTATAGTGTATATAAGATATACAAGCTGCGCCCCGCGGTATTACCCGCGTAAGTTCCGGACCCACGGGAATTCCGGGATAAAAAGAAGCCTATGTTCTTGCCCAAGCTCTAGACTATTTGTGTACCAAATTTAATTTAAACCGGTTCAGTAGTTTTGGCGTGAAAGCGCGACAGACAGACCGATAGACAGGCAGACAGAGTTACTTTCGCATTTATGATATTAGTAAGGATATATTGTGTAGTTTTTTTTTTACATAAAACTCCTATTTTACCTACTGGCAAAATAAGAGATAGAGATTCCAGTACCGTAGTCATAATTAAAAAAAAATGCATTTTTGTCAAAATAGAGTTATATACATTACTAGCTGCGCCCCGCGGTTTCACCCGCGTTGATAATGATGAAAAGTGATGATGATGATGATGATGAAAAATAGATGTTGGCCGATTCTCATAGATACCGGATAAGCACAAAAAATTTCATCAAAATTGGTCAAGCCGTTTCGGAGGAGTATGGCAACGAAAACTGTGACACGAGAATTTTATATATTAGATAAGAATCAGGAAAAATAGACTCATTCTACTATTATTTCTTTATTTTCAAATATTCAACCTACTAAATCTTACTTTTAATTTAGACGCATCTGCTACAAATTTTCAATCAACAAAGAATTTTTTAAACTTTCGCGAACTTCAATCATGTTTATATGAGAAAATCGGGTCTTTTCGCGCTTTTATTTTCTAAATAGCATTATTTTGATTAACCTCGACGTTTCGTCATGTTTGCACCGGCCTTGAAACGCCACGGTTTTGAAAATTAAAGCGCATAAAGACCCGGTTATCTCCATAAACATGACATTTCTGATGTATATAACTCAATTTTGACAAAAATATCAGTTACGTCTTTTTTCCTTATGACGACAGAGTAGGTAAAATAAGGGTATATGATTTTCTCTAACTCGATGAGGTAAGCAATCATGAGTGGAGATATCTATATGCATCTATCTATACCACTTCTATAGATACTTCTACATTATGCATATCTGACAACAACTTTCTTCCTCGTGCTGAGCTAAAATGAACTCTGTGTTTTATACGCAAAAGTTTCGTTTCGGAATTATCTGACGCGAGCAAACCTTACTACAATTTCTTCGAAATTTAAATTAATTTTCCATATCCCCACTCACATCAACAGCGTGCACTGCAAATAAAAAAACCTCTCGTATCACCAATTAATAAAATTGACGTTTGGATAGGGTACCGCCGGTTCTCACCTCGAACTCGCGTTAATCACACCTCGTGCGTGGGCGTCTCGCGGGTAACAAGCGAGAGACTGTTAAAAGTACAATGGACTATCGAGGTAGTACCCTAGTAGCGTTAGTTACGTAGGACAAGTTGGGAGATATGGGCGATTAAATACAATAAATGTTAATAGTAATTTATCTATCATAATTATATGAAATATATGTTTTTGCGTAATAAGTACATTGTTACTGTTTTTCATACTAATAACTTGTTGTTAAAAATAATTCCAATAATCAACCTTTATGGTGTGTCTATACTATACCTAATATTATGTCTGTAATGAGATAAATATAATTATTTAAGATATATTTTAAATAAGGAAAACTGACCTATATCTCTACCAATTCGTTACATTATTGAGTTCTTAGGCATTAAAAATATTGAAATATTTAATAAAAGTAAATATGTAAAGCAGAAGCTTAATAATAAGTAGTCATTTAGTTTTCTCTTCATCGAGTTCCATCTTGAATATGGTTGTCACAACTATGGTAGTACTATCAACTATTTGTGGTTCTAATCAAAAATCTAAATTGACTTAATTTTGTGCTTTTTGAAGGCCGTAAGTTTTTTTATACATCAGTTTTAAATTAAATGAACGAGAACGTCCTTGATAATTTTTACTTAAAATTATTTTATCTAATAAAACACGTATCGCTTTTCAGGTCATTCCCAAGCACAGAACTTTAAACCAAATTCGATACATATTTATAAATAGATCTTTTTCAAATATTTTTTTGATCAGTTTTACAGTCTTACATTAATCAATTATTTGAATCATAACACACAAATTCGCTGTCATTTTTAACCTTGCTGTTAGTAGGTAATAAACAAACGAAATCCCTTATATATTTGTATTGTTTATTTTAGTAATTCTAGTGACAAGTAAAACCCAACCGATTTGCTTGTATTTTTTGTAGCTGTACAAATATCAGTATAATTTGTACAACTAGTTAAATTTCTCAGTTGTACTTCTGATACAGCGTGGAATTACTAAGCCCCGCCGTTACGCTCCCGGTCCCGCTCTCGCTCCCGCCTGTGCCCCACACCTCACACACGCGTGTCGTGAGGGAACGTTTTAATTTCAGAGGCGCAATTTATTCAGGCGATTTATTTTTAATCCCCTTTTTTATGCCACGCTATAAATTCCATTTGTAGGTATAGTTATATTTAGTTTTTGTTGTTTATAGTTTTAGTACTTTTAGCTGATGGTCGGTAAAGTGAATTCGCGTTTCTGTAATATTTTACTTTTAGTTACATTTTTATGACTTTTTTACCTATTTTTTTCTTTTTATATGTGTGTTACCTCATATCTTCTTTATCGATTTTGAAGATTTTTTTTGTTTGAAAGCTGGTGCTTTGCCATTGGTCCCATTTAAATTTGGTCAAGATCTGATCACTAGTTTTTGAGTGATCGTCAATATTGCGATACGTTGAATCTGATCAAGGTTCCGAAGATAAAGCGGTGAAGTACTTAGGATTTTGTTAAGCTTTGTTTGCGTTTAATTATTAAATTTAGTTTTGATACTTTAAAAAGAAGGTTTACATTGTAAGTTAATTGTCTTACATTTACTTTCACACTTATATTATAAGTAGTACCTAAAAATATATTTTTCAAGTGTAAATCATATTAAAAGTCCTAGTAATAAGTTATAGTCAAAGTCAAGTAAAAGAGTCAAGGTCCAGTCACAATCAAGTCATACCCTAGTTAAGTGGTAGAAACTTTACTAGAACTTCTATTGGAGTTTTGGAGCGAAGGCGAAAATCACGTTAACTAAGGTAAATAATCCACCATTATTACACATTAACACTCGAAGAATCACAGGTTTTGGAAAATTGTTACTAACAACGCAATTTTTTCACTTTCGCGGTAATACTTCTAGTAGAATCTTTGTAGTCTTTATTTTATTTATATTGTTATTTCTATGAATAGGCCCGTATCTTACATAGATTATTTTTCTATTTAAACTCTGTAAAGATTTACAAAATCTTCTTATAAACTTTTAAAATATTTAGATATAAAGTTTTTCTTAAATTTATTTAGAATTTAAGACCCACCAATGAATTTAAAATCATACACGAGCAAAATATTTTTTTTTTTTTATCTGTGATAGGCAAACGTTTGACCACTATCTCACCTGATGTTACGGTCGACGATGGAGCACGCTTGCCTAGAAAATACCTATTCATTCTGGACTTGAAACTCCAAGATTAAGATCAAAATTAAAATATTTCTCAAAAAAAACTTATTGAATATTAAAAACTAATTGAATTAATACGAAAATAATATAAATTAAACAATTAACAAAACATAACTCCAAATTAGCTTATCACCAACTAACGGAAACTTCGCGTAAATAAAAGAAGAAAAAACTTTTATCAAACTGTCATCGCATTATTAATCAAACGATAAATTATATATATATAGATACTTTATCTTATTACATAAGGGTCGTCACCCCGACAGACAACACCTGGCGCTACCCCCACTTCCAACCCCTCTTATTATTATTTTGTATCTGTTTTTGAATTGTTTAATCCAGGGGTGGTTTAATCGTACGGTAAACGCCATTTTGGATGCGTCAAATCCTGTTTCTGATGGTAGAATATGGGCATTGTCATTTATGTATAATTGAGTAGAATTTGGGATTGCATTATAAGGGTACATTATTAAATAAAATATTCCATTATGTTTTTAATAAAGATTTTGCTAGGATACTGAAATAATTGTAACTTAAATGTTGGATTATATTTTGATACTAGCCGTGCCCCGCGGCTTTGCCCGCGTTGATTGAGTTAAAAAATAGCCTATGTTATTTTGGAACCTAAACTATCTAAATTCTACAAAAAGAAATACAAAGTTTGAGGTCGTCAGATAGATAAATAATAAAAGAGCGGTTATTGAAGTGCCATCAAAATTTTTATAAATGTTTTGCAAAACATTTTACGGCACTTCGTCGACAAAGGGTGTTTCTTCATCTGACATAATTTATAGTTGTTATAGCGGACCACGCCCTGAAGTGAATGAGATGAAAAAATACTCATTCATGGTCTCTATGGAGACTGTAACAGTTTTTTTCTATGATTTGTGTACTTTTTATGACTTAAGATGACAATCAGAAAAAAATCAAGGTATGTAAAGACACACGATGTAGTGAAACTTTTGTATTACAGGGAAACATTTTAATCATTCATCACTGTGCGTTTCCATCAAGTGAGATAGTGGTCTCAATGCTTGCCTATCGAATATAAAAAAAAGTTCTTAGGTACTCCCAGATACCAGACCACTTTGTGTCACACAAAAAGCCTTTTGTGTGTGAAAAGTGGTCTGCTATCTGGCGTTAAGCATTGTGCACGGTCACAATTTCAAAGCCCCCCCCCAAAAAAGGTTAAGCAAAATGCTAAGCTAGATCGGTGGGCACGTAGCTGTCAGTGCTTGTTGTTAGTCGTAAGACAGCAGTCGTTACGTCATGATGGATGCCTTCAGGTGGCTTGAAAAATTCTGACACTTGGCCCACTAGACTATAAGATAAGCAAGCGCATTGCTCTTGTTTACCAACACAACATTGCAAATGTCCATTGTCCAGACCTTGTGGTGCGTATCGGGCTGCAAGCTCACGTGTCGTCTAGACCTGCAGCCTGTACGTACCAGAGGCTAATATCAATTATCAACAGAATATTTACATTATAAGAGTGTAGTGTAGGTCCTTCAATAAGCTTTTAGCGGAATATGATGTTGACCTGTACAACATCTAGCGGTCAACTTTAAAAGTTTTGCTGAATAGCGGATTCTTACATGTCTAATGTTTTCTTTTTACAAGCTTTTATTTAGTCCCGTTGTCTATCTGTCGGTCTGTGATCAAATCTTGCAAACTAAATTAGACCAACTTCCCGATGTCCGATTGGACTCCAATTTGGTGTACTTATGTATCTTCGATGACAAAACAATGTAAAGTTCTGTGGAGCTAGTCTGATGATGGCCATAGGAACTTTAATACTAAACAAGGTAAACCCATCGAGCTTGGGCTCGTTTGATTCGTCCTGACAAGTTCTCTGATTATATACCTTTTTAGTCCTTTTTTATTTACCACTGACAAGAGCTTGATTTTAAAAAACTTTTTGTTACTTGTTAGTTATATTCATTTCCTACCATATAAGCAATTGTATTTACTTCTACGTTTTAGGTTATACTAGCCGTGCCCCGCGGCTTCGCCCACTATTATCAAGTTAAAAAGTAGCCTATGTGTTAATCCTAGGTATAAGCTATGTACATTCCAAATCCGTTTAGCCGTTAAAACGTGAAGAGGGAACAAATATATTTACACACTTACACATTTACACAGTAACTTTCGGATTTATAATATTAGTATGATTCTACATGATCATTTTACAAGTGGATATTTTAAATAGCTCTCAATACTAATCAATGTATCTGTATTTTGTAACTAACTGAAAATAAAAAAAAATGCATCTTTTTTGTGAATAAAAATGTATGAATAGTTTTTTTGAGCAGATTTAAAATTGTCATTGATAATGTTATTTCTTTCAAGTTTATTTCTAACTTTTTTATCTAATCCGATTTATTCGACTTATCTATAGTTCTGTTAGAGAGAAGATTAACGGTACTGTTTAGCTTATGATAATCTACCTTAGGATAGCATCGTATAAATTAACCGTTAAAAATGGAATGTTTGAAAAAGAAGGATTAAAAACTTATGTCACAATTCATAAACGTACTATCTGACTCCGGCGGTTTTACTCGTGCAGTCCTGGATCCGCGGGAATTCCAGGATAAAAAGTAGCCTATTTCCTCCCAAGAGGACTCGAGTCTATCTCTGTACCAAATTTCATCAAAATCGGTTTAGTGGTTTAGGCGTGAAAGCGTAACAGACAGACAGAGTTACTTTCAATTCAATAACAAATTCCAATTTTAAAAATTGCAAACGAATCTCTATAAATTCAAATAATCTAAGAATTAAGAAAACAACATCCCGAGACAACTCATCGCTGCGAGTCGCCCGCCTAGCATTCAATCATTAAAATTCCTTTAGCGGTGCAACAAAGAAAACACTGTTTATCTCTCTCGAACAACTGTTTTTCCGGTCTATTTGTCTTTATCTGTCGTTTAATGTGACACAATCGTCTCATGCTCGGTTTGCTTGGCTGGTATACCGTAATTATATTTCGTGTTGCTTTGAGCCAAACTATTTTGCTAAGTTTGAAAATGGAATAAGGTTTTAATGCTTTTGTTTTATTTTTCTTGTGTTACCATTACACAAATGTTTTTCTGTTAATCGCAGGTCTCGATATATTTTTATATGGATTATAATATTATAAATGTAGATCTAATTGTTTTCTTGTACAAGCTTTTATTTAGTTTCATCTGCCACGTTTAGTGTAAGGTATTAGTACAATGTAGTGTTTTATAAGTGCTGCTCATAAAGAACACATGAACCAAGTGTCTTCGCCTTAATAGAGACACATAGAATAGGTGTCAGGCAATTAACACATTCTTGGATATTATGAATCTAGCAGAATCAGTTAAATTGAAGTCACTTATTACCCTATCTTGGCTAGATTGTAACAAAAAAAGGGAACAGGCTATTGTGACCTATAAAATTAAAAAAAACCTATCACGTTGTCTATCTGTCGGTCTGTAATCAAAGCAAGCTAAATTAGACCCACTTTCCGATGTCCGATTGTCATGAGAGTCACGCACTCACACACAAACACACACACACATGATTCAAAACAGCATTATTATGTTACGTTAGTATATCTTACTTCCTTCTAATATTATAAATCCGAAAGTTTGTTTGTAAGTGTGTAAGTATGTTTGTTCCCTCTTCAAGCTTTAACGGCTTAACGGATTTGGATTAAATTTGGAATGTACATAGATTATACTTAGGATTAACACATAGGCTACTTTTTAACTTGATAATAGCGGGCGATGCCGCGGGGCACGGCTAGTTTTAAATAAGATTAAGAATGTTTGGAAGAGAAAAAGTCTCCCCGAGACAGGGAATCCTTGTGGGGATCTATTGCTCAATCTCATACCTTGTTAATACGTTTCTGCATAAATAAACAAATTATAATTAATAAATCTGTATTATGTAATGTTATGTTATATTCGGCTTAAAACACGAAAATTTTTGACTTACTTTGCAGTCAACTAGTTTCGGACAAATTAGTTGTCCTTCATCAGGATGAGTCAGACGCGCGATACGCAGAGGCGTGCGCCGAGGCCCGAGCCGCACGCCTCTGCGTATCGCGCGTCTGACTCATCCTGATGAAGGACAACTAATTTGTCCGAAACTAGTTGACTACAAAGTAAGTCAAAAATTTTCGTGTTTTAAGCCGAATATAACATAACATAATGTGTAATACTCACGATAATTTTAACATTAAAACTGTATTATGTAGTCGCTAGAATGCGCTTATGCAGTTTGCTTCCATGCATCCTTGATTCTGGGTGTGACATGACTGAGTGTATGATGTAAATGTTTCCGTCACCCAAGATATAAGTACATATATCATACTCAGGTATCAGTAAATCACGTATTGCCTTCTAAATAACGTAAAACATCGTCTCAGAGCATCCATATTCCATACCTACTTAAGTAAGCAACGGTCAAGTTTGCAACTCGTTAAAGTTAAGTCACCTCTGTGCAAACAAACCTACTTAGATGTGTACTAGCGACAGTGTTGCCAGCGTAGCGAATTTCCTATGTTTGTGAAGAATTGACGAAGTTTGGGAGATCGGGTTATAGCGGAAATTAAATTAAACGCTTTCACATTCACAGCCCCACACTCAGTTTGATGGCTTGTGTTGTTGGTGCCGGAAACTTTTATATTACACACGCACAATCACAACTAGAACCAGAAACACAAGGAAAGGAGATAGCACACCCAACTATGCCAATAAGCAGTTCATTTTTTTTTTGACATGTCTAATTATTAATTTATTATTTGTAATAATTCTATTACTTATTTGCTATATGGCTTCATCTTAGTCTACTTTATTATGCCATGTTTTTGTATTCATAGTTTAAAAAAATCTATAATAAACCAAATAGCAACCTATACGTCTAATCTCTCAGTTGCATATAAAAGAATCCTTGGTACGAAAACCTAAATTAATTTTTCTATATTGTGAAATTTGTGAATGTTCACTACAATTTTGGGGGAAATCTATCTAACGTATACATCTGGCAACCCTAACTCAGTTGGCCTTTGGTGCTTAGAAGTAAACTGCGGCATTTGGGGTAACTTTAGTTTTGTTTACACTTAGTTTGTTAAACAACGTCTTAGATAACTTAGAATAGTAAACATCCTACTTACCATACTAATATAATACAGGTATATAATAAATGCGAAAATTCGTATGAATGTAATTAAGCAAAAATAGAGAATGATGATAGATGAATTTAGGGTTTTAATTCTCCTGATTTTGTTAGATTTATGTAAATCTATATATAATAATTTTTGTAATAAATCAATCACATAATTTAATTCTGTATATACTTGGGTGTACCCTTAGGCGTCGTAATATTGATATTAAGGTCAACATTTATAATAATTATGGATTAAAATAATTATTTACGTATGTTAGTGTACCTTCAAATTATAATAATGTAATAATTAATTAATTGCATAACTACTAAATTTATAATGCATAATGTGGATTGTGGATACAGTATATTATTTCAAACACAATGTATGTTGTTATTGAATAAAAACTAAAAACTGAAAATAGTAGTTATTTTCTTACTTTACAGCTTTGTAGAAAATGTTCTGTAGTAAGAGTGAGAAAGCTTAAGCCTAAACTAAGTTTAAGTTAAAGGAAGTGTGACGGCTGTGCTTGCCGCCCATTTGAAACTTGGGCACTGCCACAGATTACTTAATAGTACTATGCCTTTATGAGAGACCAGACGTAAGAGCCCTACTATTGATACTCGAACGTGGTAAACGTCCTTAACTGACCCAGTGAGTTTTTTGCCGCAAAAGTAAAAAAATGGCAATGTTGATTTTGTGTAATTGTCCAAAACCTGAGATTCTTCGAGTGTTCATGTGTAATAATGGTGGATTATTAACCGTTAATTAAAACGCTTCAAAACTCCAATGGAAGTTCCAGTAAAGTTTCTACCAATTTACTAGGGACTTTACTATGACTGACTACTTGACTTTGACTGTGCATTGTGACGTCTATTATGAAATATAGAATTTGAACTGAAGGACTATGCATCCATGGTCATGAAATAATAAAAAAAATACTGACCCAGTTGGCGCAGTGGGCAAATCTCTGCACACTTCGCTAGGGGTCTTGGGTTCGATTCCCGACAAAAGCACAATTACACGATACAAGTCTTTGAACTAAGTTTTGGTGTTTGAGTGTCAATGTCTTTGTTTATTATTTAGTAAGTGAGCGCCATGGCTTTAAACACATTACTAATTAAAACCAATAGATGCCTAATTTCAGAGTTTGATAAAGTTTCAAATTCCTAAAGAGTTCTTCGACTCGAACAAACACTAAGTCACTATCACACTAAAACATAGTCTTATAAGTCCTGATTAAGTGAATACTTAATCAATTATATTTAGTTCTAGTGTTGGTATTTAATGTATTTAGCAGTGATCATAAATCAAATGTCAAAAATAAAAAAAACTACTTTAAATTTCGATAAGGGTTCCGAAAAAAAATACAGTACCTAAAATGATTTTCTTCATCTATATTTAACAGGCACTCTTTTATTTCACTAATCCAAAAAAAAATAATTATAATAAAACATAATCAGTACATCAATAATTTAACTGATTTTTATTCAATTTAATCTCAAATTAAAGTCACAAATTCGAGTTCCAATAGTACCGCCTTCAAAACTAAATCGCGGCAAGTCCTTTAGCCAGGAAGTCGACAACTCTGTTGTGAACTTGTAACTTGTAAGTTATAACTTGTAACATTAGTATAGTTGTCAACAAGCGCACTGACTTGCCTTGTTAAAGTCCAACTTAACTATAAATATCACACGGAATAAAAATGTAATACAAAAAAATATATAACGTAATTTGTAAAATACTTGAGAAAAACACCAGAATGATTCCTTAACTGGCGTCATTCACTGAAATATTTTTGACTTGATAACGTCTTCTAAATCGATGAACACCGGAAAACACTGCACGCACGAAAAAGTGTCACGTTCCGCCTGAGCCTGAGCTTGCAAGCGAGAGCGCGGAACAAGCGATAGAGAGGCACGATCGGCCTAAGCGTTCGTCTTATGACGGTATCACGTAAAATTATTGTCCTTAAACCGACTTTATACACAACCATTTTTTTTTATATAATTGAAAGACTAAACGAGTAAGTCACCCGCATGATGGTGAGCGGCATGCTTGCCCGAAAAAGTTTAGAGTCATTTAGAGATTTTTTGAATTTATAATATAGGTCAAAATGCGGCAAAGAACTGCGCTCGTCACCCTGAGATATTAGATGTTAAATCTCTGTAAACCCTGTAATTTTACTGGAAACATTGCCTTTTAATCCGAAATACAGTAATGTTTGCACACTACTGCTTGGCGGCTGAATATCTGGAAATGGAGTAGTACTATCCCAGGTAGACTCTGCAATAGACTCCTACCATTACAGTCTTATATGTGTATGTTTGTGTGTATTTAAAACGAAGAATTTATGCAACGTGGGAAAACATCGTGAGGCAACCAGCCTGACTAAGAACCACAATTATGATGACTCAGAACCCACCAAACTGCACATAGCTTGGTGGTTATTGGCCTAAACTCTCCTTGTTAGAGAAGGCTCTCAGTTGTAGCTTTATTTTAATTTTTTATGTACGATAGGCATGCGTTTGATCACAATCTCACCTGATGGAAAGCGATGATGCGGTCGAAGATGTAGCACACTTGCCTAGAAGGTACCTATTCAGTCTTGACTTGAAGACTCCGAAATTATACTGTTCGGGGAACCAAGACGAGGGCAATGAGTTCCACTCCTTCGCTGGGTACTGATGATGACCTCTGGATTTGGATTAAATTCCGTATGTGACTTGACTCTGGAGCGGGTCATTGACATCTTTTAATAAATTTAAAGCTACAAATTTGAGATAATTATCAAGATGTTTCATCAACATACCTTTGTGAGGCATCTTCCAGAAAGCCTCCGCCGCCGTGGTGGGTTCCCGCGGCGGCGCAACCAGTCCTCCGACCAGCGTGGTGGCGGCGTGAGCGGGCGCCGGACCCGGCCGCCCCCACCCCCCGTGCAGAGCCACCCTACCAACCTACCCCTACCACCCCACAAACACCCCGAGAAATAACCTATAACCCTTCTGCAGCTCCTTAATCTTTGACAAAAAAATTGCCCACTGTTTTACTACACGTTTGACATAAATAATCTCTTCTACGAGTGACTAATCCGTGACAAAAAATATTGCACTCTTTTATAATTTGATTAAAAATGCGTAAATAAATCCATAAATAAAATTGTCTATATTAAATAATTCATATCAATATCTTAATAAAATTTAAGTTAAAAGTCTTAGTCACTTCTATCCTCACTAATCTATGCCGCTAACTTCCGCGTCGTGATCGTGACCTGCAAAGAAAGAAATTCACGTTAAAGAAAATTGACCCCAATACCGTAGACATTTAGACAATCCCATCATCAATTACAATCAAGCGAATCAAGCGTTCCCTCTATGTCATTAAGGCAGTGTAGAAATGAGATGGAGGATACTAATTGGTAGATGATGATGCTGAATTGTTTGTTGGAAAGCGCCATCTATTGTTGCATAGTAGGAATGGCAGCGGTATCGTGAGTCGATAATGCTTGATAATGATCGATGGTAGTAATGAAGTGAGCTGAGTTCGGCGGTACCACCCATCGCGCGGTCGGACGGTAGTCAAAGCTGTCTGTGTTGTTTGATTTTTTTATTGTTACTGTGAGACGTTGAGTGCGGGTGATTAGGTCAAGCGTGGAACGCATATAGCTGCTGTTTAATCTGTGGTCGATCGTTTTGAAGCTGTAATCAGCTGTTGGTTACTTGTTGAATGTATTGATGTTCTTGTTTGATTCCCGGTAGAGTCACAAAAAAATTAAAATTAGTTTCTGGTTCTCAATATACAAAAAAACAATTACTTTAATCTATATGAGGGATAAGGGCGGTAAATCACCTAGCTACCCAAACTGACCTGACGCCTGCACTTGGTGCCCCTGCCGATCAACAAACGAAGAGTAGTGGTCTTTTAATAACATTTTAAAACAAAGGTTGTAATTTTCGTTTCTATCATATTATTTGAGTGATAATTATATCCAATGCTATCTGACAAAAAAAATACTTATATTTTGCAATAGCCACAGTTATGATTGTTGGGATCTTGTGTGTGATATAAATGTTTCCGGAATCCACGATACAAGTCATAGAATTTAGTGTGGGGCTGTGATTGTGAAGCGTTTATGTATGTTACCAATCTTAACATTTCCAATATATTTCAACCTTCTCTTACAAATCTATGCATATCTTCAGTTATTTACAAAAACATTCCTACATACATATCGCATCAAAAGTCACAGGTCCTCAAACTTTCCATTTGATCTTTTCAAGCCCCAATCGAACGATTTCACTTTGATATATTTTCCCCTACAAGCACAATAAATCGAGGGTAGTTAAATTGAGTCTTTGAGTCCTGGGTCCCTGAGTCTTTTGAGTCAAAGGGCCTAAAGTTGAGTGCAGACTGATGTGACGTGCGGTCACCGTTCGAGTGGATTCTAATGAGGACTGACTTCGAATCAAGGTGACTAAGCCCTTATATGTTTTTGTGAATCGATATGATTCGAGTAGTGAATTTTATTGTATTTTTTTGCTTCGATAATGTGTTACCTATGTCATTGTACATAGAGTCTATACTCTGTATTGTTTATCTTAAACCCTTTTATAGATGCTACGTCTATAATTGAAACGCAAGCAAAGCTTAAAAACCGACTTCATCGCTTATATTTCGGTTTTGGCTTGACCGATTTCGGTAAAATGTATATCCACGAAGAAGACCACCTCTGAAGTATACTCTACCAAACAAAAAAATACAACAAAATCGTTTTTTTATGACAAATACGTATAAATGTAACATTTAGCCGCTATCTCACCTATTGGAAAGTGACGATGCGGCCGAAGATGAACAAAATCGATTCATAATTGGCGAAGATATCGTAACATACATACAAAGAAACATACAGTCGAATTGAGAACCTCCATTTTTGAAGTCGGTTGATAATAAATCCCACACTCACGCGCACAGTTTAATCACACTTCACACTAAAATTATAAAGGCGAAAGTTTGTGAGTGTGTTTGTTATTTCTTCACGCTTAAACGGCTCTACCAATTTTGATGAAATGTTGTATGGCGGTAGCAGACATCATGGATTAACAAATATCCTACATTATATCCCGGAATCCTCACGGGTTCGGGACTTACGCGGGTTAAACCGCGGGCCGCACCTAGTAATGTTATACATGTTTTCACAGACGACCACTAACTGACGGTGCAGTGGACAAGTATTCGCCCTCTGCGCCTCGATTCGATTCTTGGCAAGAGCACAATTTTCTCCCCTTACACTTATGGTTTTGGGTGTGATTGTGAGTGTGAGTGTGATGTGTAAATGTTTCCGGTACCAGTGTGAACTTAGTGCGGGGTTGTGAGTGTGAATGCATTTGGTTTAGAATTGGACCCACTAAAAATACACCGGAACTAAATCAACATGAATACGACTCACGATAGTTTTAATTTTTTTTTTTTAATTATTATTTCATGACCATGGATGCATAGTCCTTCAGTCGAAATATTAATCAAATATTATCAATTACTATTTTTATAATAAAAGTCTTAGTCACAAGTCACAGTCAAAGTCAAGTAGTCAGTCATAGTCAAGTCATGCCCTAGTAAAGTGGTAGAAACTTTACTAGAACTTCTATTGGAGTTTTGGAGCGAAGGTGAAAATCACGTTTTTCAACTTTGTATGACTTGCCTACACTTATGCACATTTACTAAGTATTAACGGTTAATAATCCACCATTATTACACATTAACACTCGAAGAATCACAGGTTTTGGAAAATTACACAAAATACAACGCTATTTTTTCACTTTCGCGGCAAAACTCCCGATAGTTTTAATAATAATATACCCAGATTAGTTAAACTCAAAGTGCATTATCACAGAGCAATAACTGGCGCTTCTCTCAAACGCTTCCCTGCTTGGTGCAAATACTCTATCAAATATCCACGTGAACAGCTTATAAAACAAAAAAGAAACAAAAGAACTCGAATCTCCTTTCCCATACCCTCGCCGACATTTTAAAAGGAAACAAATATGATCCATGATCCTTCGGACTTATCTCGAGGCGGATCGCGCGTGTATAGGCTCCTTTATCGCGGTGTCCGGTTACAGAGAACTTGTTTCTAATTACGATAATTAGCGCATCTTTGATGATTTTGTATCGGGATTCCAATGATTTATATACTAGCTGTGCTTTTTGGACTCGCTCGATGATTCTTGACAAGCTATGAACTCACTCGGCTGAACGAGTTGCCTGTTCTGTAATTCATAAATATAAAAGTTAAGATTCCGATAAGTACAAACAAAAAGAAACAAACACACTCACAGCCCCACACTAAGTTCAAAGACTTGTATCGTCGGTGCCGGAAACATTCACACACACACATTACACCCAGAACTAGAAGCACAAATATCCCTTGTACAATCTAGGAGTCTTTAAATCTCGAATTAACAGGTATCTTCTAGGCAAGCATGCTGCATCTTCGACCACATCTTCACTTTCCATCAGGTGAGATAGTGGTCAAATGCTTGCCTGTCGAGAATAAAAAAAATGCTTTCACATTCACTAAGTTCGATGACTTGTGTCGTAGGTTTCGGGAACATTCACATCAAACACACACAATCACTACCAGAACAAGAAATACTTTTCCATAGGAATAAAACTTGTGTTCCCGCCGAGAATCGAACCCCCTGTTTAGAAGGCGAACGTGCAGCCAACTAAGCCAACGGGCAGTTCAATAGGTTTTACTTTGGAGTTTTGCCGCGAAAGTGAAAAAATGGAGTTGTTGATTTTTTTAAATATTCCAAAACCTGTGATTATTCGTAATGTGTAATAATGGTGGATTATTAACCGTTAATACTTAGTGAACGTGCATAAGTGTAGGCAAATGATACCAAGTTGAAAAACGTAAAATTCGCCTTTGCTCTAAAACTCCAATAGATGTTCTAGTAAAGTGTCTACCACTTTACTAGGGTATGACTTGACTATGGACCTTGACTCTTTTACTTGATTTTGACTAGGACTTTTAATATGAAATACACTTGACCTATATTATTACTTGACACTGGCTAAATTCACAAGATAATGTAATGTTCCAATAACAAAAACATTATTAATTCTATTTTGCAGTAGTTTTCTGAAGAAATAAATAAATTCAATATTATTATATATTATAGTAAAAATAAGTAGATCTGTATGACAGTTCAGAGAGTGAAGTTGTAATCCTACTAATATTATAAATCCGAAAGTTTGTGTAAGTATCTAAGTATGTTTGTTCCCTCTTCACGCTTTAACGGCTGAACGGATTTAGATGAAATTTGGAATGTACATAGCTTATACCTAGGATTAACACATAGGCTTTTTAACTGGATAATAGCGGGTGAAGCCGCGGGGTACGGCTAGTAACGTTTATAAGGTAAGGTTTATTTACAAGTATACACAACTTTACAAAAATAAAAAACTAAGCTTTCTTTGATGTTTTTCTTTACTTTATAACTAACTATACAATTAATAACATTCTACAACGTACCACAAACTTTTCCAACAAACGCACATTTACAGTAATAATAGAACACAAAAATCTATTTGCAACTCCGCAGACAAGCACTGGGAAAACCTAGAAAACTACCAAAACTTCAGTACCTAAATGTTGAGAAAAAATATCCAAATGTACGTAAATGTTGGGAAAAGTGTAAAAAAAAAGAGTATTCGTTGTGAAGTGGGAGTCTGAGTGCGTCAAAGGAGAGTTGGTGCATGCAAAGCAGTTCGAAAGGGGTTAAGTTGGTTGCGATTTTGTTCTATCCTTACAGTAGCTTCGCGTTTGGGAAATGTACCGATAAGTAATAATTTAAACGCAAGCAAAGCTTAAAAAAAGCCGACTTCACCACTTTTATTTTGGTTTTTGTTGATTTTCACAAAAAGCGCTAAACCGAGAAAATTTACATGGGACCACCAATAAAACAAAAAAATAATTATTTTCATTTGAAAGCTGGTGCTTTTCGTGTGGTCCCATTGAAATTTGATCTAAATCTGATCTCTAGTTTTGAGTTATCATCAATAATGCGTGTGCAATACATTAAATCTGATCAAGGTTCCGAAGATGAAGCGGTGAAGTCGGTTTTTTTAAGCTTTGCTTGCGTTTAATTATTTAAGCTTTGTTTGCGTTTCAATGATTACTGGTATTATTTTAATATGAATAAAGACCATTTATATACAGCTCATAGAGTACAAATAAAGTAGTAAACTTATCCTTGTAAACTTATCTGAAAAAAAAAACAGTTTCACGAGGTTTCCCGACTCCACAGGTTCTCAAAGATCGGTTCATCTCATTAGGTTCGCTTTGACTCGTTCGCAGCGCAGGTGGCGCTAATGTATGTTTACTCGAACGAGTTGATCCTAATCCGTACACTTTTTAAAGTTTATTCTTTTGGTATGGAAAAACGGGTCATTAGGTAACGCACTCGTGAATATTTTAACTATTTATAACCGACTTCAAAAAAGGAGGTCCTTAATTCGACTGTATGTTTTTTTTCGGTCGGTTGGAAGTCGGTTGAAAAGAACTCTTCTTACTTGTAACTTTTATATTTGTTTCAGGTATTGTTTGTGAATCGCGCTTATATTTCGGTTTTGGCTTGACCGATTTCGATAAATTTTATATGTGACCACCTCTGATATACTCTACCAAACAAAACAAATCATCTAAACGATTCATAATTGGCGGAGATATCGCGTAACATACATACAAAAAAAAAACATACTGTCGAATTGAGAACCTCCTTTTTTTAAGTCGATTGAAAACAGGCAATCTAGCTGCTTTTTTCCTAAGTTCACCAGGGTGAAACTGGGGCCAGTTTACTGTGGTTTGATGCACTATGGTTAAGTTAAAACTGAGTACGCGTTATAAATTCAAAGAGTATAATTTTTTTTCTATTTGTAATACAGTGCATTGGCGTTGAAGATGCTACGTTCCATCACAATAGACGATTGATCTATCGTGCCGACATACACTGCGGTTGTGCCGTCAAATTGTACGGATAGCAACAGAAGTTACGTTCTAGAGTTAATAGATTTAGAAGATTCTTACGCTCGTCCCCTTTAATAATGTGTGACTACTACATCGTTCAATATATTAATACGCTTATGAAATTGTTCAACGTATTTTTTTAGTTTTGTTTTGTGTTGCTAATAAGAACTAATTCAACCAAGACGTTCGTCTGATTGTAAGCAATGGAACGCGTGTCGCTTTCCATTTTATAAGTGATTTTATTGGTATTTAAACATTTATTTATGTTTTGATTATATTTTATAACTGCGTCCGAAATAATAAAAAGGATTTTTTTAACATTAGGCTGCCATAAAAGAACAAATGTGTACTCATTATGGATACCTCATTAATTATAAATATTAAAACTTTTAAAATGGACTTACTTTTTCTATTAAGTTTTTTATATATTTTACATAAATACTTCTGAAATACCTTTTTGTAAGATGTACGTTATTAAAAGCCTATCAGTTATAAAATTTGTTAACTCTTAGTTTATTTAAAATTGTACGTATCTGTTCTTTAAATAATAATAACAATGGCAGATAAGATTACTAAAGGAGAATAAAACAAATAGCACTCAAAAATTTTGTAAACCGCTTGCCGATGGAAAAGTACTCAGAAAACTGGCAACGTTTCCACGTTGAATAGGGAGTACTTAGTTTGTTTATACTTTATTTAGTTACTTAGTTAGTTAATTAATTAATTGAATTTTAGTAACATATCACCATTCTTATACATTTTCTGTGTTACATCATGATGAAAATGTAAGTATGAGAAGTTATTTCAATCCCTGAAAGTTGTTAGTACTCCGTTTGCTGACCGTACATGTCAGTTTTAAATCAATGTAACAAATCGCCCTGGTCTTTGTGCTGACTGTACAGAGGTCTGTAATTTATTTTCGGTTCTGACAGTACAGTCGGCTCCTTTAGGCAATATTCGGTAGCTGGCGTGGATGACTTATTGTATGGTTGTATGGGTTGTATGATGTTTATGTGTATGGGAAACGTGTGCTTTGATTTATAGGCAACTTTGCTGAATCTACTAATTCTTGTTAATATGAAATTTCAGAGTTACTTAAAGATGAAAAATTAATAGAAAATATGAATGAATGAATAAATTAATGAATGATTTATTTAATTTAACTTACTTAGTCTAACATTTACAAGTTTTTTTTTTTTTTACAAATAATGACAATATTACAGACGTGTAGACATTTATACCCAAACTAGGAAATTCCTGTGTAATGGCATATAAATGAACTATAACCAATTACTAAAAATAATTAAGGTATATAATCAAGTAACAACATTTGAATGTAAGTAGGTGTTATTTCATATCAAAATATATTATTGTAATTATAAAAAAAATTTGATCATAAGATCAATTTCAAAAATTCAAAACATTATAATTTCGAAAGTTTGTGTTTAGTTGTGTAAATATGTAAGTGTGTACTTAATATGTTTGTTCTTCACGCTATAACGGCTGAACGGATTTGGATGAAATTTGGAATGTTCATAGCTTATACCTAAAATTATCGCATCGGCTTTATTAATTGATAAACGCGGGCGATACCGCGGGGCACGGCTAGTAAATTTATAAAAATGAGATCATCATCATTTATCTACTGCTAGTCATAGAGAAGCTTCTATTGCCACCTTTCAAGCTCCATTCGTTGCCGTCATTGGAACTATAAACTACTATTCTATTACGAAAAACCTTGTACGTTTTTCTTTTAAATTGTTGACATACTTCCAGTACGCTCAAAGCGTTCCGCGTCATCCCAGCAGCTAAGGAATGAATATAGGCGCGCCGGCATTTTTTGACTCCTATCGGTGTAACTTGGTCTTCGAGGCGTGTTCTATGTAATTATGCTAGATTATCGGTTGCATCGACAATTCCCATTACAACAAATAGTTGACAAATACAAACAACTCGTCAATAAACATTTGTCATGAAGACACACGATAGAAGTGTAACTTTTGTATTACAGGGAAGATCTACCACAAGAACTTCCACTTAAAAAAAATTGGCTGTCGAAAACATTTAGAAAACTGTAGTGATTTTTTTGATATCATATTTTTTACAACTCTACATAACAATTTTCTCTTTTTCTCTACAATTGCATGACAACACATACACCGACAAAATACGAATTTCAAAACCGACGCATGTACGAGGATACTTGAAACGTCAAAGGGCCGTACTCAGGATTGCGTTCATTTAATCTAAACCTGTGACGTCACTGGTAATTATATCCACAGTTTCGAAAGCTCACGTCCCTGTATTTTTAAAGCGTATTCAAAAGGAAGAGGCATGCCTTTGACACTGCAACTTAAAAACGAGTGCACTTACGCAAATGTATTATGTTTGAGGTTTATAAAACCTTTGATGGTTAACAAAATTTAAATGTAAAGACATTTAGAAAAAAAGGAAAAATTTTTTTTTAACTTACTAACGCTTTCACATTCACAGCCCCACACACAGTTGTTCAGTTTACTTTTTACACTACACAGACTTGTATCGTGGGTGCCGGAAACATTTCCATATTACACACACAATCACACCCAAAACCAGAAGCACAAATCGCCGGGTATCGAACCTAGGACCTACGGCGCAGAAGGCAGAGAACCACCACGCCAACTGAGTCGTCCATTACAATTATAAATTCTGTATCGACTGAGTTATTATGTATTCTGTATCGCTCTCTGAAAGTGTTTACAACCCCTGGCCTCACTTACAAAGAGATGAGGTGATCGAACGCAAGTTTTTTTACCTATCTGACATAAAAATGGTTTGATAAAGTTTTAAGAAAATTCTAAACTCATTATTAAAGAACTTCATTTAAGAAAAGCTTAATTTGTTATTTTAATTGTTTTTGTATTTAACAAAAAAATCATACTATTGCAAGTTCATGAACTTGAATTTATTTCGAAAATTATAATTTCAACGCTGTTAATTTTTTAATACAATGTTAGTTTCAATTAACTTGGCAAACAACAATTATATTAATCAAAATTTTATCATATTATTATATTACATAAATTATATTGCAGCAAATAAAAAAAATACTAATGATAGATAATTAATACTTTATTGATTCACTTTATAAGATGAGATAAAACAAAGGTAACAAACAAGCTTATACGTAAAATATTACAACAAGCGATCTTATCACTAATAGCGATCTCTACCAGGCAGCTTCGGATGGAGAGAACTATAGAATGTAATAGACTGGGTACCATAGATGGGTGTATGGAATACCTAATTAACTTAATAAATACCATTACTTAAACTATGACATAAATACGATATAAATTTACATAAACAAGTGATTTATTATTATTATGACACATAAAATAAATAAATAAAATACTAACAAAGAAAAAATAATTTGTGTATTTTTTTATTTATGTATATATACTATCTCACATTTACAGACCAACGCCTATTATGTATTTAAATGGCCTACCAATATTACAAGAACGAATGATTTATATTGAACGCGTCTCAAATATTATATAAAAAAAATAAAAAGGGTTAACCCAAGAAACATCGAAAGCTTTTTACTTCATAAAAGATATCTTAATCCTTATTAAGTCTCATCGTCGAAAGGGTGAGGCTATTGAGACCAAAGAGGTGTTATTTTGAGCCCGTCTCAGATTATTTTATTTTAATTTGAAGATTACTTTTTTTTTAAGCCACTGTTAGATATCCGTAACACGAGGAGTCGGTATATGATAGAAGGTAAGTAGATTATGATATTTATAATATTAACTAATATTTCGTTTTAGAGGGTTTGTGTTTAGGCTTTAGAAGTACTGATCTAGTGTATTTCCCTTTTATAATGTTAGAAGGATTATCTTAAGCAAGCTATACCCGGCATGCGATGCAGTGCCACGTTAAGAACATTTACCTCTTTCTTGGTTATGGTCGCCTAGTACTTCAATGGCATACTTACATATATTATTACCTCCTTCATGTTTATGTTTGCCTAGTGCTTTACCAAATCCGAGTGACGTATTCCATAAGTTTTCTGAATTTTCACAATTTTCTTAATGTTTTTTTATTGTATATGCATAATAGATTACCAATTTTTTCAAAATACAATAACAATTTCAAGCGTTAAATTAAATTTATTAATATTTTTTAGTCATAGTAAGTAACTTTTTTTTTCTTAACAAAAAAGGCAAACTTTTGACCACTAGCTCACCTGATGGTAAGCGACGATGTGGTCGACGATGGAAAGCTTGCATAGAAGATACTCGTACCTATTTACTCGTGACTTTAAAAATATACAAGTGCATATTTCGATAGAACGTAACGTCCAATAAAATAGAGATGTCAACATAAAATCGACACAAAAAATAGAGTAGCGTAATCGATTCCAAACCGTGTAACGACACGGTGAGAAACTGCACAATCAACGGTCATGTCGTCTTTGTCAAAAAATATGTCATTATTGTCATTAATATCAGAAAAAAAATGTCAAAGTTAGCGAGACACCCCTGGGAGTTGTTTCATAATAGCCGTGTCAACACTCCAAAATGATGGCTTTGAAGTATAAATAATGGTACAATAGTGTATTTCAATGACACTCTTGTTACTTTGTCGGCACGCTTGAACTGACTCCGGTTATATTTATTGATTTTTGTGACTTTTTGACAGCGCGCTTAAATTTGTCAAGACTTTGCTTGTTATGCTATCGATATCAAGATTACATTTCTTTATGTAAGTTAGTAATATATATTAAAAATATGAATGTGATATTTATTGCTGAATTAATTAAATATTTTAAATTTTACTTTCGTCAACACATACTCATTAATTAATAACGAGTTTATGTATTAGTTTTATAATACTAGCAAATGACCTATTCTGATTTTATTTCAGTTAACAGTCAATATACAATACTATACTGCTGTACCCGGCATGCGTTGCAATGCTACGTTTAGAATAACTGATTTACCTCATTTTCGTTTATGGTGGCCTAGTGCTTTAATACCAAACCAAAAACCTTTTGGATATTGTTAATACAAAAACACGATTAAAAAATGGGGGGTAGTGTAGGATGGTGAAAAATACTTTACTACCTATTCTTATACCTACCAAATATACAAAAAAATATATCAAAATCGGTAGAGCCGTTTTGGAGGACTTCGTCCACAAACACCGTGACATGATATTTTTATATATTAGATTTTATTAAATGTGTAAAGAAATGTAGCCTGTTTATTCATTATAATTTCATTATAGTTATTATTATAGGCCCGCATCACACGAATCTCGAATAATATTACAAATGCAAAAGTATGTAAGTCTGTTGGTTTTCTCTTCACGCTATAACAGTTTGGATGAATATGGAATATAAACAGCTTAAAGAATTAACAAATTTGCTAAATTTTTACTTAATAAACGCGGGCGAATCCGCCTATTGTTAGAATTAAATTTACTTTTATGGTTTAACGAAATTTATCAATCAAATAAATATAAAGAGCCTTATCTCATCTAGATTAAAAAAAAATAGGAAACACGGTATTGTGACCACGGGATTTTTTTTATCTTAACTAAATCTAAATTACTAAAATCTGTTGTCTTCTTCTTAATATTTTTGGTATAAAATATGTTAATTAAAATACATATACAGATGTAAGGAAAAAATACGACATAAAAGTTTTTACTATTTCTGTCGAAAAATATTACAATACATCGAAATTTTAATAAGGTCTATCGATACCTATCTCTACAATTGATCCCACGTCACTGTCATCTATTGTACCTCAAGTATCGTTTACCGCAAAAATTATCGTCAACTCACAATGCAAGCGTCCCATCTCTATTTAACGAAATTATGAGTTTTGCAGCACAATGCCCGGACGGCAACATCTGAGATGTGTATAGAAATTTGTGAAGAAAATTTGCTAAATATTTTTTTATTTGGCGATGTATACGAACAATTTATTTAAATTTATGTGTTGATATTAATGAAATATAAAAATAAAACAACCGTTTAGTTTTATTAACGAAAAAATGTTGTTTCTTTTAGTTAAAGTAATATTTTTCTAATATTATTTTCATTTTATCAGGACAAAAAGTAGGTTTTGTTTTATTGTAGAATCTAGGCAAACAACACGTAACACCAACATCAATAAAAATCCATCCAGTCAATACAAAATATATCGTCTTATAAATTAATTATGCACATACGCACATAAAGTTTCAGATTTACAATTTTAGTGTGATTATTAGTTTTTAGCTCTACCTTCAATGAACTTTGTTACTTAAAATATAAGCTACAGTTTTGCCTATTCAGTATATTATTAAATATTTTAGTTTTATTTAATTTTGCGTTTTTATAAGATAATTTACGGCAATTATTTACTGTTTACAATACAAGCGTACCATCTCTATTTAACGAAATTACGAGATTCGTAGCACAAAAGAGTTTTTGTTGCGGCAACTTCAAAGATGTAAAATGTTTTCAAATTTTGTTTGCATTTCTAGTTCGCTGTTTGAATTTAAAATTGGTCAAATACAGAGTTGATATAATTTCAAAGCTTCACTCATGACAATATATGAATTTGTTTGATTTTAAGACATTTTGAACAAACCTTTGTTGGGTATTTGATTCAAAGAGTAATGATCATTCGTAGCATTTTTTTCTTGTTTAAAAAAGCGTATTATATTTACAATATATGTATCTGTAGATACACACATATACACATAGTATTAGGAAATATAGGCATATTTTCATAGATTAAGAGATAAAATAATTTGAAGAACATGTTTCTTATACTTAGGAGTGAAATTATTTACTAACATATTTTTTATCCATCATTAAAAATATTTAGATATACTTTATTGTTAAAAAGATCTACAGACCGAGCGCTAAGATTCTATTTTAAATATCACAATTAATTAAATTAAGTCTTCTTGATATAATATCTGCTTATTATCTATTAGTCTTTAACTTCTTTATATGATTCTCCCTTAACATAGGTTTAATGTAAGTACTTATATGAATACCTCTTAAATTATTGTAAGCAGCCTTTTAAAGTATGTATGTTTAATTAATTTTGTTGTGTAATTAAATTACATGGGACATTATAATTTTAAAATATAGAGACAATTCGCTTCTTTGTCTTCATTTACTAATATTGTACCCTAATGTAATTCATAAAATATAAAGAAATAAATATAGTCTCATTCTACTTATTTCAAACGCAACACGACTGGCCCGACCGTGCCTTACTTATCAAATTACACTGCAAAAAATAACAATAAGACCAAATGTTTACTTTTACAAATTATCTCCAACAAAAGATATTAAATGATTCAATTACAAAAAAAACCTCTGGTATGTGAGCAAACAAAAATATTGAATTACAATCTGAGTGTACAGAGAGACCTTTGTCAACGTTAAGATGCAGGTAGACAGTTAAAACACTTTCATTATCATTTATTAAAGTTAATTTTTATTAAATTTACGGTATTTGAAATTTATTTAAATAAAGGGTATTATATTTGCCAATTAGAAAACCTTTAAATTTAATTTTGTGTGTTTAATGATTGTACTGAAGAAGCTATGAAATTTGCATGTTCTAGATAATTTATTTGACAAAATATAGTTAAGTTTTATGAAATTTAATAAAATAAATTATCAGTTGAGCGACAAGCGAATCAACATGTTCACTAACATGTTTTAAAAATGTATGTAATAAGTTATATTTATAATAGTTAGCAAATCTTTGAGGTAACAGAGCGAACGCGGGACACTGCAAATTTTAGGCCTACATTTCGGAATGATTGTTTTCGTAGCGCGAGCTTTCGTAGAACAGGAACATCGTAGCGCGCTTTCGTAGCACCCATTATTTTCATATTTACAGTCCTAATGCTTAACCTACATTAAACCCTAATCCAAAAATAGTAACAAACCACCTACCTAATAAAAATCGTCGGCACGCACACGAAACACCACAAGTCCGAATCACAAAAAAATCACTCAAACCAAAAAAAAAATCGAAACGAAATTCACAGTCCGATAGTCTAAATCACGCGACGTTGCAAACCGGAATTCTTTAATTTGACAAGTTTCGGTGGTCAGTGTACCGCGTAATCATCGAATGGTGTATTGAGGGACGCTGGGAAGCTGCGATCCGTTCACGATGACACGGCTGGCTTGCGACTGGCCAAGCCATCTGATTCCAAGTCAGCCGTGTGAGCATGAAGGGGCGGAGCTTGGGCGAGCTCACCCTAGGGTGGGTGACTCACGCACACAAACAACGCTACCACTACATGCACAGATTTGTACAACTACATCGACGCGCGGCAGTCGCGCTGTGCGTTGTATGATGACGGACTAAGATTTTGCTAAGGTTTTGGGATGTGATCTTGTGTTTGTGTGATTTATCTGGATTATTATGATTTTTAGTAATTGGAATTCGGTTATTTTTGAAGTCAGTGTTTTTTAATGATATTTCTTTGTTTTTTGTATTAGTATCAAACTCATACTGCCATTAGCTGATTTAAAAACAAACAATGTTAGTAGATGGTTAGTAGTGTGTTACTGTTTATAGCTGAATTTTAAGTTGTTTCAGTATCTAGCTTTACCGCTAAACAACTGCTAACAACTAAACATTAACATTCAACATGTAACTGTTAAATATTTTATTTTATGTATTTTTTTTACATTTACAATTTCTAATTTATTGTCGTTGTTGTTCGTAAATAAATCACAAAACTAAGGTAGTTTATCCCACATTAGGAATAATACTTTTTGTTCCAGCGAAGCGTGTAGCTCGTAAACTGCGTATAAAATATTTTACTACCCCTGCGAGTTTTATGTCCAATATCCTAGGTATTGTAATGGTTTGGCGGGTAAGCAGGAATGGGTTGTAAAATTAACATTTCTTTTGTAGCCTACATGTTAAGTATGTATATGAGTATATATGTCTAAGAAAGTAAGAAAGGCTAAGAATAAGTTAGGTATAAAATTAAAAAAAATAAATGGTAATGACATTTTGAAAAATTTTATCGAACTCTATCGGGATTTTTTTTTATTATATTCATTGTTTTTCAAATACTGCTGTTAATTAATGACAATATTTAAGTACTTTGTTAATTCAAAATCACACATAAATAATGCTAAAATCAAGCATTTTAATAATTGCTAGGCAGATATATCATTACAATTATTTGGTAAACAGTTGAATCTGCATTTCCTTTTTAGTTTTAAAAACTACGTATTTTCCTAACTTTATTATAATGTTGATTACATCATGATAATTTGTCTGGTAAGACATTTTTATGCCAAATAACTTAAAACACCCTAAATCGATAAGACTACCCTCCACTTTGGAAACAAACTTACATTTTTGAGCTGCCAGTTGGCTTAGTTGGGTGAGCATTCGCCTTCTAAGCAGGGGCACCGGGTTCGATTCCCGGCGGGAACACAAGTTTTCTCACCAAGGAAAGTTAGTGTTTCTGGTTCTGGTTGTGATTGTGCGTGATGTGAACGTTTCCGGCAACCACGACACAAGTCATCGTACTTAGTGTGGGGCTGTGAGTGTGAAAGCATTTATAATTTCCCACCAATCTACATCACAACAAACATACGTATCATTCTTCTGAATAAATTAGTTCAGCAGCGTGTAATGAAATCATCACTAACGTGCGGAAAACAAATATAATCCGACATTGCGTCATTCGCGTCACGCCAATGATACATTCGTCACACACAATTACTGTATTAAAATGTCACAGTCATAGCATCATGTCGAGCGGCGGGCGGCAAAATGCCTAACTCGTAAAATTAACAAAATCAACAAAAATGATTCGCACGCCGCCCGCCTCTACCCAACAATGGTAGCCACGCGGCGTCACGCCCGCTCAACCTAAGACTGAGTTAGCCCTGATTTATACAGGCGTAATTTTACGCTCGCTCTCGGTTATTGTGAGATTTTGCGATACCATGTCACGGTATTCGATACGGCTGCTTACTCCGTGATTGAGTCATTTTTTTACCGACCTTACAAAAAAGGAGGAGGTACTCAAATCAACTGTAATTATTTTTATGTGTGTTACCTCATAACTTCTTTCCACGTGAACCGATTCCGAAATTTTTTTTTGGTTTGAAAGGTGTTGCTTTTTAATTAGTCAAATTAAAATTTTATCAAGATCTGATCAGTAGTTCTTGAAATATCGCCAATAATGCGTATTCTGTGGACTACATTGACGATGTTCTCGTTTTTAGCCGGCTTCTTTCGTTGTGAGCCAATTTTGATGATTATTTTTTTATTTGAAAGGTGCTTTTCATGTGGTCTCAATAAATTTGATCAAGATCTCATCTCTAGTTTTTGAGTTATCATCAATAATGCGTGTTTAATACATTAAATCTGATCAAGGTTCCGAAGATAAAGCGGCGAAGTCGGTTTTTTCAAGCTTTGCTTGCGTTTAATTATTTAACGCAAAGGTCAACCGATTTTTCTGTTTGCACTCTCACAATGCATCCGAATTTTCAACGAATTAACTCAACCATTAAAAATTTGACAATAGCGATCGCGGCCGATTTACTAAAAAATAAATGGAGCTTTTAAAGAAAGTGTTTGTCTAAGAACAATGTGGGGTACCGCAGCGGGACATCTAGATACGCGTCTAAAACATTTTTTTAAAGCTTTATTTGGTCTTCCATTGAATAGGTTTGGATCCTTAATTTACGCACCGCTAGTTCTGTTCTGTAGTTTCGTATTTGTAAGGGATTGTTCTTGGTTCGTTGTTACATTGCGTATAGATCGCCGTGACGCTATTGTGCGAAAATATCAAGAAGCTTATTTATTTTAACGCGCATTTAGATTCAGTGGTCTGTTATTGATTCAGGTATAACAAACTTGATGCTGCGATCGTGCTTATTACGATTTGTTTTACTTGAGTGAATTAACCTTCTAGGCACGCATGTCCCATCTTGGGCCGCATCGTCACTTTCCATCCGGTGAGATGGTCAAATGCCAGCCTATCCAGCATAAAAAAAACCTTTTCTTTTGGTAAGATTAGTTGGGGCTATCCATGAATTCCAAAATTAAAAGCTATAGCGTCTTTGAATTTCACCGAAACATAATTCAAAATTGTTTATTCGCATAGGCCCCAAAGAGGCACTCATTAAAGTTACTGACTCTACTGCCAGATTCGCAAATTTACAGCCATCTCGAGAAGAACCTGGCATGAAACTCGGCGGCGCATTTTTTCATTCCTTTTTTTAAAACATTCTTAAATGACTAATACAGGAATTATATTAACCTAGGTATATCTATAAAATATAGTCGCCAAAAAGCGCTTGTGCAGTTTGCCTTCATGCATCCTTGTTATTAATGTAGTCATTCGTTTTATAATAAGCTTGCTCAATTAATGTCCGTTTCATTACTAGTACATAAAAAAAAAAATTGAGGTTAGACCCATACATTTCACATTATCTAGTGTACACATTTATAAAAATAATAATAATAAAAAACAAATGAACAAATATACCTATGTTCTAATTAAATAATAAATATAATGTCAGATAAAAAAGAAAATTATATACTAAAACAATTTAACTATTGATGTATAGGTTTCAAAAGGTTTAAATGTCAAATATAAACCAAGACTATAAATGAAGAAAGAAAGAAAGAAAAAAAAAATACATTTATTTGACACAAATAGTACTTAATAATAAAAACAAAAATATATACAATTTTCATGCCAAAAGGTTTAATTCAGCATAATGTCGAGTCAAAAAAATTCGACGCTGATTCGTTATCAAGATACGTGGTAACAAACATTCACACGCACACAAACTTCCGCATTTATAATATTAGTAGTATACTAAAATGTAGATCAGAGACATCAGAATGATTCGTCAGCTGCGTCGCCTTACATGCATCACTGGCGACTCGTAGCATCGCGGGTAAGTAACGCTTTGTGCGCCGCGCCGGTGGATTAGATGGCATGGCGTAAGTAACAGGCGGAGAACTTCTTAACATAACATTTTTGAAGCAATAGGCTTAGGTTTAAAGATATTTATTCTCATATCCTACTATCCTACTAATATTATAAATCCGAAAGTTTGTGTGTAAGTGTGTAAGTATGTTTGTTCCCTCTTCACGCTTTAACGACTGAACGGATTTGGATGAAATTTGGAATGTACATAGATTATACCTAGGATTAACACATAGGCTACTTTTAAACTTGATAATAGCGGGCGAAGCCGCGGGGCACGGCTAGTAATATTATAAACGTGAAAGTTTGTGTGTGTGCGAATGTTTGTTACCACGTATCTCCGTAATGAATAAACCGATTTTGATGAAATTTTGAATGTAGACAGTTTATATTCTGGAATAACACATAAGTTACTTTTTAAATTATTACCGCGGGCAAAGCCGCGAGGCACGGCTTGTAAGATATACATCACTTCCATGAGAACATTAATTAAAACGAATTAAAAAACGCTCATCGTCAATGCATAAACATCGTCATCGTTACAGAAAAAACAAGAGTTAGCAGTAAGTTTTTTTGTTATTGACGTACTGATAAAGATTGGTACACCATTGGAATTACGATCTAGCCGACTAATAAGTATTTTAATTTTGATCTAAACTGCGAAGTAGAGTAGTATACTATGAATGAATCCAATAACACTTTTCTTGTTGTTTCTATTAAAGGTTTAGTTCTCATGAGTCTTTTCACTAAGTGTATGTTATCTAGGAGCTGGATTGCTTATACGTCCACATGGTAATAAAGTCGCTGTTTATGAGCTTCGGCGAGTCTTTACCTAAATCATTACCGAGTAATTCCTAATAATTTAGTACCGCTACTTTATAAAAGATTTTGTTGAAATGTTGTGTATAAGTCTATGAGTATACCCTCGTGACTTCAAAGCTCAACATGAACTTCTAATTTACTTACCGGCCCTTAGTGGTGGATAGCGATCGGAGTGTTTTCGACGCTTTTTAACGTCATTTTTCAATAAACACCTACGCAAGTAGCTCCTTTCAAACAAGTTACAAATAATCGTGATAGTTTTATACTTCAATGAATCATTATAAGTATATGTATATCTAAAATATACAACACAATAAGTAAATATAATGCCTAGAAGTCATTTAAAGGTTTATCAAACAAAACAATAAAAATATTTTTGTAATTAATATATAAATTACAAAAATGATATCGCCGCTCTCTTTCAGCTTTTACCACAGACTTGATTTAAAAAAGGAGGCGAATCCTTTCAGCGATAGGTTACAGATTAGACGCGATGCAGCCAATTTGACGCGTCTTCCGCAACCGACGCGTTTTGTGCGGTTTTGAATTACGTCTCTTTGCTAAAAGAGCGACAAAAGAGTTCTGTTTTTTAGTAGATAGGTTCAATTAGATTGTTGTTATTTTAAAATAGGAACGGGAGCGTATAGTAACTTTTTAACGAAGTTTTGCCGCGAAGCGAAAATGTAGTTGTTGGTTTTGTATTATTTTCCAAAACTTGTGATTATTTCTGTTTATGTAATAATGGTGGATTATTAACAGTTAATACTTAGTGACCGTGCATGAGTGTAGGCTAATCATATACAGTTGAGAAACGTGATTTTCGCTTTCGCTCCAAAACTCCAACATATTCTAGCAAAGTTTCAATTTCTATACTAGGGATGACTTGAATTGCCTGGACCTTGAATATTTTATTTGACTTATGACTAGGACATCTATTACAAAATATGTAAAAAATATTGAACTTCACACTGGCTGAATGAATAAACTGGTTGAGCCAAAAAAAATAGGAGTGTAGTAGATGCAATAATTGCGCCAATTATGAATCTTTTGATGATTTTTTTTGTTTTGTAGTTTGTTTGGTAGTTTATACTTCAGAGGTGGTCCCATATAAATTTTATCGAAATCGATGAAGCCAAAATCAAAATATAAGCAGTGAAGTCGGTTTTTTAGGCTTTGCTTGCGTTTCCATTACCAGTTTAAAGATTATGTCTCTTTACAATCTAGATGACAAAAAGTTGTAATACACTCACACTAATATTATCAATCCGAAAGTTCAGTATGTCTCTTTTTACGTTGCAGTCAACGTGAAGAGAAAACTGACATACTAAGAATTTCAGAATTTCAATTGATTTTATTTATATAGCATTAGCCATGCTAAGCAGAACTATAGTGATAAATTTAGAAAGGAAAAATTATCGCTTGAGGCGGGATTTGAACCCGCGGCCATAGGGTGTCATGCCCTATTGATCTAATCGCTGAGCTACTCAAGTCCCGCCTGAAGCGACGAAATTAACCTTTCCTTATTTTTAACGTCTTACGGGGACGTGTGACGTCATCTACCGAAACAGTTTATAGAAACTACTTCAGAATTTCATGTATTTATAACTGTTGATTAATTATAGGTGTTAACATTGATTAATCTCGCATGTACGTGATTCCCCTACGGATCAACAAACGAAGCTTCGGTGAATCACAAACGCATTCCCAAAATTTAAGTCAAGCAGGCGGCCGGTCACAAAAACTCATTATATCTTTATACAACATGAATTCCTCATGTCAACTCTATTCGTAGGGAAATAGACATGGAGATGAAGAGTCGAGGACACATTAAACTGAAAGAAAATAAGCACAATAATAAAAATATATAATACATCTTCGGCCGCATCATCGCTTTCCATCAGGTGAGATTTTGGTCAAAGGCTTGCCTATCGTACATGAAAAAAAACAATATAATGTTATATAATGTCTTCTATTTAAGAAAGTAACGTATGTAAGATTGAACTTAATTACAATATGAAATGATTATACACTATCCTTAAATCCAATTAGCGTATGCTTCAAGTAAAATCAATGCAAAACTTTGCATAATACCCTCCGTCGATACACAAAAACTACCCTCAAATTTATAATACAACGAACTTACGCAAAAACAATAGCGGTGTAATCTGTTATTATTTATTCCTTATTTCTGTCGCAAATAACGACTTACCTCGAAAACACATCTCTTTAATCGACTTCAAAAAAGAGGTTCTCATTTCATTACATTTTTTTTCCTCGATTAATTGAAGATGGCTGGACCGATTTGGAAATTTCTTATATGGTATAAAGATCTGATCAAGAGTTCCAGAGATAAAGCTGTAATTCTACAAATCTGGCAGTACCTATAGTCATTAACTTTCATGAGTGCCTCTTTTCGCCCATGTGAATAAACAATTTAGATTTTGAAAGCGGTGAAGTTAATTTTTCAAAGCTTTACATGGTCAATACAATACGTTTACATGATTGTTAAGATTTTGAATATTTAGATAAGGTAGATCTTTAACCGTAGAGAACATTAACAGTATAGTCATTATTACTATTTTAATTATACTTAAATTTTCATGAGTGCCTCTTTGGGGCCCATGTGAATAAAGTATTTTGATTTTAATTGATTTTTGAACCGCCCAAGCAGATCTTACCTGCACGTGGAACCCCTGCTCAACAAACGATGCTTTAGTGAATCAAAAATGCATATCCAAGTAGAGTTAACGTCAGGCAGGCGGCCGGTTATAAAAAACTCTTGACAAAAAAAAGGTACATACACTTGCCTACCAGTCATGGCTAGACTCTTTGAGAGAAGACCGCAAATCTCAGAAGTGGGATCTAATCGAACCGATGAAGTAAGAAGTGTTGGTTTTAATTTGCGACAGCGTATATTAAAATAATGAGATGTACCCTCAACGAATTCATAAATAAATAAATAGGAATTTATAATCATGTTGCATCTGCTGTAATTATTGAGGGGAGCTACGAGATCGCCTGAAGACCTTTATGAATAAAGATATAATAATTTATGTGGAGTTAAACGTTTTTTTTACTTTTCTATGTATGTATGGGGTAGATAAACAGGCCCGGTCCCAGTAAAACTTACGGGTATTTTAATATTACTTCATAAACATTAACGGTTTCACACTTATAGCCACACAGTACCGGTAACATTCACATAACACACACAATCACATCCAGAACGAGAAACACAAATTTCCCTTGGGTCCCTTGGTGAGAAAACTTGTGATCCCATCGAACTCGATACCTGCTGCTTGGAAGGCGGACGCACGCCCCACTACGTTTTTAGCAGTTTAATAATAATAAACAAAATAAACGCATTCACCCTCACAGCCCCACGCTAAGTTCAAAGACTTGATTCGTAGGTGCTGAAAATATTGGCACATCACAGTCACTTTAGCATGGTTAAAATATTTACGATTCGCTTGTAACGTTTCGCCTTCCACCTTTATTATAAGAACTGCAAAAGAATGGAACATAAAAATGGAATACCATGCCAGTTATGTCGTTGCGGAATATTTTATGAGGAGTAGCTATTATTTTTTTATATTATTTAAAGACTCGATATTTAAAGATAAAATGCAAGCGCTATTAACGACCCAATTGGCAAGTCTCTATCTAACCTTTGTGCCGGTACGATTCCCGGCAGGAACACAATTTCCTTCACAAGGGACATTTGTACTTCTGTTTCAAGGTGTGATTGTGTGTGTGACGTAATTGTTTTTGGCACCCACGATACAAGTCTTTGTACTTAGTTTAGGTCTGTGAGGGCGTTTGTTAGTACAAGCATTTTGTATTAATAGCCTCATGTATATAGGTATACCTATAAGTTTAACACTAGATATGTGATGACTTTATAAGCAATGAAAAAATATAACAGCTTTAAAATATGTTATTCGAACGTTTAAAATTCGTAAATATGACGGTTTCAGTGACGTCAGTATACTCCATGCTAAAGGACGCTTAAAAATAAAAAGGATGAGTTCTATTTTTAAACAAATTGCGCCATCAGCATATTGAAAAAGTTCTGTTGAAAAGGGCATTCCATTTTCAAAATGTGACGTTATCAATGCGTATGGCAAGCTTTCCCCTTCAGTGGAAAACTCACACAAGCACTCGTCTTCAATTTAACTCACACAAGCATAAAAGACGTAAATACTACGTAACTTGATGCTGTGCGTAATATTTACGGCGTCATAAAATATTTTACCGATATAGATCTACAGTATAGGATTTATTTCTTAAGACCAAGAAACCATAATCATAACCAGCCACCATATAGGTAAGTAAACATTTTTTATGCAGTGTAGGTAAATTCAATATAAACCAAGCAGATACTTTCGTTGTAAAAATGCATTTTTTCTAGATCATCCACTCCTTACATATCGCAAAAAACGTAAATACATAAATAAATCGAACAGAAACCGATACTAAAACAACACGATGCATCATATTTCCCTCGTAGACGTGTAAACACATGCGTGAGCTCTGTCTCTTTCTAGCACGCAGTTTTTCCGTAGTGGCGTGTCTCGTTCTTGCACGGGGCGTATACTGTTGTGTGATTGGTGGAGGGGAGAGGAGAGTTCGAAAGCCGTCGGCAACCTTCCGTCGGCATTTTCCCGCCGGCCCGCGTTCCAAAATCGAAATTTTACCCGTCGGTTTTCCTTCCGCATATGAAAATGTTTTGTTTTTTATTGTTGAACGTAATATTTGTGATGCTTTTTTGTTTTTTTTAGTGATTAAAGTCCACGGGAATGATTAAAGTTTCCGTTGCGGGGTTCCTTTTTGTCCGTGTCGGGAAAGTGATTGTATTTTCAAATATAGAATGAAACTGCTTGTTTTAATTTTGTTTCGATTAAACCGTGTCTGAAAAATAATTGGTACAGTGATGTTTGAGCGCCGCAGAATAGATACTAGTATCTATGTAATAAAGAGTTACTTATTTTGTACAATGATGCATGAATAATGCATGTCATGTGTCACTATTTTGATTTTGATTCGTTTTAAAAATCAATGATAACATAAGTTATTTATGTAAAAGTGACCAATTGTACATTTACTTTATTCTTGTTAATAACTTAGCTGCTTATCTTAATGATTTTTTTTATAAAAGTTGCAGAAATAATTAATATTTATGGAAATTTCTTTTTTTATTTTATATTTAGGTAATTAAGTACCTAAACATAAACAATGATGTCCGTGATATAAAAAGTGATCGAATAATGTTTTAATAAATTGATACATTTAATTTTATCAAACATCTTTTGATTTCAATTCAAAAAAACTTATTTATTTTACGTTTTAGATATATTGATGTTTAAGCAAATTGGTCGATAGATTCTCGAGCGGGTAGCCTAAAAAAAACCAGCGATGAAACGCACAAAACTTTCGATAAATATTATTCGATAAATAGTAAAAAAACGGTTCGCGTCTTCGTTCATTTATAGAACAGCAAAAGAATGGAACGCTTTGCCGTCGTCTGTGTTTCCCGAAAGGTACAATTTGCGTGTGTTCAAAAGTAAAGTGAATAGGTATTTACTAAGCAAGCGTGCTCCACCTTAGACTACATCGTCACTTTCCATCAGGTGTGATTGTGGTCAAACGTTTGCTTAGTCTGTAATAAAAAATTAAAAAAAGGTTATTTCATCGGATTTTTACCTCAAAACTAAAAAAATATTTGTTGATTTTCTATTACTTTTCAAAACTTTATTTCTTCGAGTTTTTAATGATAGATATGTGGATAAATAACCGTTAATAGTCCGCGAACGTGCATGAAAGCAGTCAAATAATTTAAGGTGATAAAATATTGATGTTTCTTTTGTAAAATCTTTGATAACCTACGCTACCTTACCTGGATAGTAAGTAAACGATGATGTGAAGAATGGAAAAAACGCTAGGCTTAGAATAACTGGGTGTCAATCTGATCCAAAAACACAAAAAAAATAATCCTACTAATATTATAAATCCCAAAGTTTGTGTGTAAGTGTGTAAGTATGTTTGTTCCCTCTTCACGCTTTAACGGCTGAACGGATTTGGATGAAATTTGGAATGTACATAGCTCATACTTAGGATTAACACATAGGCTACTTTTTAACTTGATAATAGCGGGCGAAGCCGCGGGACACGGCTAGTTATAGATAGAGTAGATTCTAGTCTTATCTACAGCTTGTCAAAATAACCCAAATGAGCCTCAACTTGAGGAGCCAACTGGTAATGGGAGTTCTATACTAGCCATTGAAACATACAAACAAACGCATTAACACTCAAAGCCCCACACTAACGTCAAAGACTTGTATCGTGGGTGCCGGCAACATTCACATCACACACACATTACACCCAGAACCAGAAACACAAATTTCCCATGGAAAGGAATTTGTGCTCCTGCCGGGAATCGAACCCAGAACCCACTTAATCAGTAATTTGCTACATTGCTAAACTAAGAATGTGTTCATTAACACTTTTCTTATTGTCTCTATTTAAAGATAAGACACTTTGTTCACGCGTTCTTTTGCAGCACTCTCACTATATATTACACTGATATATACTAACATTACACAAGTTCAAATGGTTTAGTTCTTTTAAGTCTTCTCACTAAGTCTGTTACGTCAAGGAGCTGGATTGCCTCTACATTAACGTGATGATGAACTCTATATTGGTGAGCTTCTGCGTATGTATTTATTACTTTTTCAACGATCTCTATCTCAAGGCCCTATGAAGATCGTCATTTCTGACGTACCAGGGAGACGTACATATATACACAAGCTATATACATATATAAAAACACAAAGTTTAATCTTGTCTCACTTCACAAAGCACGTCATGTCTGGCTAGAAAGTGACGTCACATTTATAACAGGATGCATTAAAGAAGGAAACGAGTAAAAGTGCTACAAGACTGGACAGTAGAATACAGCAGGTTCAGTTAATACCGATTTGCAAGAAGCCTGATGGTAAGCTTGACGCTTACCGACGTTTGCCCCGACGTTTGCCCGACGTTTGCCCATTACGGTTCAGATCCACCCAGAGTTTTGAACTTAGGTCAAAATTCTTCTCGGCAAAGCATTGCGATCGTCACCCTGAGAATAAGATGTTTAATCTCTTTAAGCCCTGTAATCTCACTGAAAACAAAACAAACAAACAAACGCTTTCACACTCACAGCCCCACACTAAGTTAAAATACTTGTATCGTGGATGCCGGAAACATTCACATAACACATTACACCCAGAACCAGAAGCACAAACATCCTTTGGAAAGGAATTTATGCTCCTGCCGGGAATCGAACCCAGGACCCACGGCGCAGAGGGCGGACACCTGTCCACTTCACCAACTGGGTCGTCACCATTGACCTTCAATCCGAAATGCATAAAATTTTGCTCACTGCTGTTGTCGGTTGAATTACTGTCAATGATATCTACGTGGACACTGTGGAAAGGAAGAGGAGGCCTACCACTACCTTTCTTGGGAAAAGTTTCAGACATTATAGTGGAAGGACATAGAAGAACTGCCTGATGGCGCGTCTGTATTCTAAGTAGCGGGTATTGAGTTCGATTTCCGGTGGGAACACGAGCTTTTTTTCAAGGTAAATTTGTGTTTCTGGTTCTGGTGTGACGTGTGAGATGGGCATGTTTCCGGCCCACAACACTAGTCATCGAACTAAATGTGGGCTGATAGTGTTAAAGCGTTTATGTTATGTTTAAGTAGAAAATTGGTCGTTATTACCAATCGTTTTTCTGGTAGCTGAAAGCAGTAATTAAATAGGTACTTCATTTTCTTTGGTTTAGCATGCTTGTCTCGATAAAATGAGGTTGTTATTAAGACAACGATCAAAGTTGAGATTTTTCTTAAAACGATAGGTAGGTACAGAAAATATAAGGTTTATTTGTTTTTTTTAATTGACATTATTGTAAAGACCAGCAAGTTGACACATGTAATGGGCTGTGTATAATAGACTCCCAATACCACATTTGAGACAATATTATAAAAATATATTGAAACGATGGCTTATCGAGGAAACGTTTCATAGCACAGATAAATTTATGAAAATTTACTATCTAATTTTATACATTGATATTAATTATATTGACATGTTCTAATCCCATAAAAGTTCTTATATTTTCAATTTTATTTTGTAATTTTTAATTGTGACGCTTTTTTTTATACCCATCCATTGTATACATTTCGAATTTGTATTTGCGATTAAGCAATATCTCATTCCCGACGATACAAAAATACGTGTAAAGTAATGTTTATGAACAATTGATAATTTGAGTATTTAGTAGATAACAAAAAACAATTTCGAAGCTACGAAGAAGCTAGGTACAACTTAGAAACTCCAACCAAAACCTTTCAGGAGCTTAAAGTTTGCGTAAGCTGAAACATCGAACGAAAACTCAAACTTTCCCCAAACTAAACAACCCTTAAACCTATTCCCCCAACATTTAGAAATTTCTATGGGCTCAGGACAAAAATCACACCTTCCTAAGAGCATTACCGTGAAGGCTCATAATCGGCTAAATATCGAATCGTACCATCTATTGTTTGGAGGCTTTAAACCTCCGAGCCCTCGAGAATCGCTTTCGAGAATTTTAAGCCTACCGCCTTCGGAAAAACCGTCCTTTACATCCAAAACTCAGCCTTACACTACCAGAATTAAAGTGCAAAACTATTAGGCACAAGGACCTAAAATAATTCCTGAAAAGTGAAAGCTCCTACGCAAGGTATTTAGGTTTAAACTCCTATCGAAAGAGGTGAAAGTTTGGGGGTGATTTGTTGTAGTAAAGTGGACCGTATTGCTTGCTGTTACGGTATATATTGTGGGTATTGTTACTGGTGTTGGAAGATTGCAGTAACGAGTCTACACACAGTGTAATTGTATCGGGAGCGACCCGCGGGTGAAAGGAGGGGACAGTGTCGATATTTTTTTGGGAATGTGCAAGCGATTTTTACTCTTAAAAACAATTTTAATACAATGACACACAATGCAAAAACACAAGCATACCCAAAACCACCAAAACACAAATTTCCCTTAAGGAGAAAACTTGTGTTCCCACCGGGAATCGAACCAGATAACCCTTGTTAAAAAGGCAGATATATGGCATACATTCTACAAATGCGGACTAACCGTTTTGCTTCTACATTCAGTGTGCGAATTGCATACGAATGGAACTCCTTGCCTAAGTCGGTGTTTCTTGATGAGAACAATATGGGAGTCTTCAAGTCGTGAGTGAATAGATATCTTCAAGGCAAGTTTGCTCCATCGTCAACCATCAGGTGAGATGGTGGTCAAAAATCGTACCAAAAAAAATGGCGGACACGCACCTAAGACTACGGGCAGTTCAAACACGCCTAGCCTTAATTTTGCTTAATAATGTAAAATCTTTAATTATTGCTCATAACTTTTTGTAGCAATTGTATGTTTTTTTTTATTGTTGTTGTATATATTGTTGTTGGATATAACTGATATTAAGTTGTGATACTAACGATATTAACCACCCTGGCACTTATTTGGCTCAACGTATTAGCATTGCAATTCAGAGAGCAATCCGCCTTTATGATGGGAACGCTACCCACTGGCTTGAGCACTTGAGTTACCTATAAGCTCGATGTCTTGTATGTAACTTAGTTCTTTACTGTATATTGTTTTAGTTTAGTTTGTAGAAACACTGACTTGTGATACGTGACTATCAACTTCAAATATAAACCAATTTTCAAGATAGACCCCGGGAAGCGGGCGAAGCCGTGGGGCACGGCTAGTATACCGTAAACACGAAGAATATTTGTTTTTATATTAGAGAGGTTTTTTATTAGAGATCTAGCTTTGCTCAGTCAAAAATCTTCGGTTCATGCACTTACATTTGGTTATCGACTCCATTACTGTCTCTCCCTTTTATTCCCACAAATATTTTTTCAATAAACCATAAACACGAAGAAAATTGGTTTTATAGCTGATAAATATAGCTCATCCATTAAGGCCAAGATGGCTTGCGCGCTCATTCTATCGATACTTTCGTTCGAGCGTGCGTGTCCCGTCCCTAGCTCGGAGGGGTGCGACCCCTAAGAAGGGAGGCTATTTATTGTGCGTATCGTTTTACTTTTATTTGTATCGTCTATTATAATTGTGGTAATGAAGGAGAGTTGAAAAGGATTGCATTGAGGATGTTTCTTTTCGAAAGGAAAAAGAAAAATTAAACTGTTGGTACCTATTTTGTTTTTTTACTGACCCAATGACCCAAGATATATAATCTTTTATCCAGTCTTAATTGTATTTTGCTGAAGTTCTCAAAATATTATCATCACACTTCACACTTCACACTAATATTATAGAGGCAAAAGTTTGTGAGTTTGTTTGTAACTTCACGGTCAAGCGACTGGACCAATTTTGATTAAATTTGGTATGGAGGTAGCTGACATCCTGGATTAACACATAGGCTACTTTTTATCCCGGAATTCCCGCGGATCTGGGACTAACGGGGGCAAAACCGAGAGGCGCTGCTAGTGTGACATAAAGTAAATAGTTACGGCAGCCGGTGAGACAGGCATACATATATATCTAGTATACATTTATTATTATATTTATTTCATTACTTTCTTTATTTTGTTTAAAATATTTTGTATTTGTATTTTGTATTACATTCTGATGCCCGATTCTTATCATACTAATGACTTATTTTGATAAACTGATGATCGGCCAGGGTGTAAATGGCTAATAAAAAATATTAATAACACTAATATTATAAATCTGAAAGTTTGTGTGTAAATGTGTAAGTATGTATTTAACGGCAGAACGGATTTGGATGAAATTTGAAATGTATAAAGCTTATACCTAGGATACTTTATATGGCATGCTAGTTAGTATATTTTTTCTGTAGTATAAAATAGCAGTATGCAGATGAATTGAGTACCAATTTCCTAGGGCTATTAAAAAAAAATCTCAAGTATTTTTTAATAAAAATCCGGAATATTATGTATAGTTCAAAACGTATATACCTTTGTTAAAGTTGAGCGGATTTGGAGGTAAGAAAATAGTCTATCTTTAAACACTATAATTTCATTTGGTCATACCCAGAGTTTTATCCTGAATAACGCGTGTAAAGCCGCGGGGCACACCTAGTATATAAGAATAAAATATAATATGTAACCTTAACTGTCTGTATCTAGTGTTCAGTAACTTGTGGCGCCATCTATGTCGCGATGCAACAAAAACGAGGGTAGCTTTATGTGCGAACTGTTAACAGGAGGGAAATGTCGGAGGTTTGAGTTACTCAGTGGGTCAGAGTTGAGGGTAGACTGAGATTTTGCTACCACCCGGCAGATGGCACATTTTATGAATACAATCGTGGTTTTTTGATAATAAATGGTGTTTTTAATATCCTTTATAGAACTTCTAGGTGTGTTCCGTATACCTTTAGCTCTACTTTAAGGTATAGTCTATTTAAATACTATAATTCATAAAAATCCGTTCTGTTTTTTATCTTTTATATAGAAACGCAAAGATGATCCCTTTTTAGGTCCGGTTTTAGATGATCCCTTATGAAGATTATATGTATTTATGATTTATAATTAATATTATTTTTTAAATATTGCTGTTTTTGGTACTCCATAATATGTAATTTTATTGTTATCAGCATATAATAGAGTAAATTAATAATTGATAAATACATCTCTCTCATAAAATACATCTTAAAAATTAACTTAATTGTTTTGAAATGTATGAAAACGAAACAAATATGTGATATATTTCACGGCTGTTGACATCTGCTAAGCCGTAACTGAATAGGTATTACCTCCCTAGCTTGTAATAATTAATATATGACCTCTGACCTTAACCCTGTGCGACCCCCTGTCAAGAGATAACGAATTTCAAAATGCGCTCGCAATGCCGATCCGGACTCTTTATACAGCTTTCCTCCTTCAGGAAAGTCGAATATAAACATAAACGCTTTCACGCACACAGCCCCACACTAAGCTTGTGTCGTGGCTGCCGGTAACATTCACATCACACACACAATCACAACCTGAACCAGAAACACATAATTTCCTTGGGGAGAAAACTTATGTTCAGGCCGGGAATCGGACCCGATACCCCTGTTTAGAAGGTAAACGCACATCCAACTAAACTAACGGGCAGTTACACTAACAAACACATTGACATACAAACTAAAACTATGTTCAAAGACTCGTTTCGTGGGTGCCAGAAACTTTTACATAGTACACATAGTCATACCCAGAATCAGAAGAACAATTATCAATTGAAAAGGTAAATTTTTCTCCTGCCGGGTATTAAAGCCAGAGCCGGCGGGAGTCAAAAGCAAAGACTTACACGATGCGCCACCAGAGTCTTAAAAATATAAGAGATAGCTGACGTAATAACTGATGTACCCCAATCATATTTTTTTACTATTTAATCGCTTTAGAAAAATCTCGTGCGAAAATTGCGATCTATCAAAAAATTGCCGCAAAACTATCAATAACAAAGCATATAAGGTTAAACCATATTCTTATAGTTAAATCTCTTTGTCGGCATCGGTACATCACAAGATCGGCACTTTTCGGATGTTTTCGGCGTCTTTGTGCGCTTGCGCAATGGTAGGTTAGTGTAATCTTTTGCTATTGTTTGATTACAAACAAGTGTTTGGTTTGTAAACATGTTTTTTACTGAACATATTTGTTGGCGGTTCTTTTTGGAGATTTGAAGTCTCAGTGTATAGTTACTTTGCCGACAAGATGTCGTTCCTTACTTACTTTGATTGGTAGTGTTCCCAGTGAAATTACAGAGCATAAAGAGATTCAACATCTAATATTAACAAATCAAAGAGGTTTCATACTGTAATTTGACTTACACCACTAGTTTCGATAGAGGAATTATTCTTCCTTGTACGTAACTAGCAAACTTTTATAGTATTGAAAAAAATCCTTGTACGTAACCGTGGTTTCGTAAAAAGAAGAAAAGTTCTTCCATCGAAACTAGTTACGTACAAGGAAGAATAATTTCTCCACCGAAACCAGTTACTAAACTACGGTTTCGTAGACGGCCGAAGCCATATCTCCAGGTTACGTCTAGCATTTGACCATGAATATTACCAGGTGAAAAGCGCTTATGTGGTCAAATGTGAAGCACACTAGCTTAGAAAAAATCATCTTAAACAACTCCAAAGTAAGACGCAGTGAGACAATTTCTGGCTTCTGCGCCGTAGGTCCTGGCTTCAATACCCGGAAGGAGCACAATTTTTCTTCTTTCAAGAGACATTTGTGTTTCAGGTGCTGGGTGAGTGAGATTGTAAGTGTGATATGTATTTTTTTTTTATGATGTGTTGACAAACATTTAATCACTATCTCACCTGAAGGAAAGTAATGATGCGGACGAAGATGTGACATGTTTGTCTAGAAGATACCTATTCACTCTTGACTTGAAGACTCCCAAATTATACCCTTCGAGGAAAAAACGCACTTAGTAAGTTCCACTCCTTCGCTGTACAGATGATGTACGTCAAAGCGATACGCTTCGAGCGAACTGGAGGTATGTCAACCATAAATGGAAGGCGTTTGACAGTTTGTTTTGTTATTAGATGGCAAAAGGGGTCACGGCGGAATTAACTCATGTAATTCCTGCGCACACCTCCAAAATTTTTACGATAGAATACCGATAAGCTTGCGACCCTACATCTCGTCGGTGACCGAGACTCTTCAATTTGGACACGATAGCTTATCATGTATATTTTGTATATATGATGGAAAGTGACGACAGTGTACTCCGAATAGCTTCCTTCATACATCAGTATACGTCCATCACACGTCATCATTTTATCAAAATTAAATAATAAAACGAATAATTATTCCGTCTTTATATCAGTTCCCTGATAATCTCCATAATCCTCCTCACCTGGTACACCGGGGGAGGGGTGGGGGTAAAGAAATCCTATTTTAATAGTTCACTTCACCCACCGTCGTAATTTGGTTTGCACGCATCGGTGCATTGGGCTCCTGGTTATACAAGGAATAAGTGGTTTTGATACTTGATAAACCTTCGATCAAACAAGGGCAGTTAGCAACTGATCTGGCATTTTAAGGAATAAACTTATAAATATATTCTGTTTTTTGATCTCTGAAATTATATGACTACTGATAGATATACTTTTGTATAACCTGTTAGTCTCAGTTGGTGAAGTTGAGGGTGTTAAACACGCTGGGCCAAGTGAATTACGGAATTATAGAGTTTATTAGTTATAATGAACATATCGGATGTATAATATGTCAATATTTAAAAAAAACGACAGAAAACTGCTCGCATTTTAATTATGATGAGTTATATATATTAAAGTTATAATATATCAAAATTGCGTTTTTATAGTATTTGCTTATGGATATTAAACAAAATGAAAAAAAAAGAAAGTTCCAGTTTTGAGAGATAGGGATGATCCTTATTACTTAGAAAAGACATCAACGAGCTTTAGCCATTTATTGTAAAATTTAATTGTAAATACAACTTGTGCAACATACATGTTGAGAAAACCTCAAAAAATAGAGACTATAACAATCTCATAAAGTGTTTTTTTGCATATCGGGCTCAAAAATCTATGTTACTTTAGCGTAGGTTCGAAACATGTGTACAATTTAGGTAATATATGTATCTCCTACACTCACAACATATCATTACTGTTTTTACCCTACTCCGGCAAAGCAAAATATATTTTTAACAGGGAAGTGTGTGTTTATCTGTTTTCTCATAACTGCTTGTCATAATTTGACAAATGAGGTGTCGTTGGAAGCGTTTTGATATTCCGCTGGTTATATGACTTCACATTTAATCCGATAATTTTGGTTTTAAATATTCATAGGAAGCTGTTTAGTACTTGTTGTCGGGTTTTAGTTTTAATTAAACTTTAATAAAGTCGTAAATACATTTCTCTTGAAAACTGATTTTCTAAAGTATCAAGATCATTTGTGCTGCGTAAAAACGTCTTAGATGTTTACAAAGTTATTCCATATTTTCGATTTAAACAGAAGGCGGGTGTGGGAAGGCGGTCTGTTTCCCTTCGCATAAACTCCTTACTTTTGAGGCTTATGTGGTTCATTGTTCAGTTTTGGGATATATAAATATATATATATATATAAATAGCTATATACCCGGCATGCGGCAATACCACCTAAAGAAACATGTCGAGCGTTACGCTTCTACGTTTTTCATCCGTGCAGCGAAGGAGTGGAACTCATTGCATGCGTCTTTGTTCCCTGAACGGTAAAATCTGGGTGTCTTCAAGTCTAGAGTGAATAGGTACCTTCTAGGCAATCATGTTACATCTTCGGCAGCATTGTCACTTTCCATCAGGTGGGATAGTGGTCAAACGCTTGCCTATCCAGCATTAAAAAAGTCAATGTACCAATAATTAAAAAAACCCGACTGCGAAAAATGTGAACCTACACTTTTATACTTTTTCTTCAATAAGACCTATTCTATATGATTATATAAAAAGAAGCGAAGCGAGATCTCTTAGTTGAATTGGGTCGTAGCACTTTGTCCGTCCGTCTGTCCGTCCGTCCGTCTGTCAGAGGTATCTAGCGTCCAAGCCATATACGTGAATGACTTCAAATTCTCACAGAATATATAAAACTACGGCCCAAAGCCAGAAATGACATTTAAAATTATATAAATAAAAATATTAAGGGGTGACAAGGAATCGAACCCGATACCCATAGAAGGCGAACGGTCACCCAACTAGGCCAACAGGCAGCACCACATACCTACATCCTGATGAGGACTTATGGTAAGTTTCCCACAACTTTACCAATACCTATTCATCCGTGCGCAAATCATTCTGATAACATAATTCGAGTTTTCCGCCGTTTGGCTCTCGTCAGCCAACAACAACTGATGGTTTGACAGGTTTGACATATTTCTTGATGACGTCCTTATTGTCAAATCAAGCGTTCGAGCGGGTCTAATCGGTAATAGCTTGATTGTCATAATTGGCTTTGTATTTCATTGTTGCGGATTTTTTTTTGCCATATGTTTAAACTTATACTGGTATTTACATCTGTCTTCATAACCTAAAATAAGAGAATAAATAGTCTGTAAAAAAATTTGGGAGAAAAAGACAAATGAAATGACAAATTAAAATGAAATTTTTGAAGTGTATACTTCTTTAGCCGCATTGAGCACTTTTTGGGTTAACAAACATCGTGCAACTCACGTCATCGTCACCGAACGCTTTCCATGAGCTATAATATGTATACTGTGTATATATGTGTACTTCTTGGGTGAATAATAATTAAACGCAAGCAAAGCTTAAAAAATCCGACTTCACCGCATTATCTTCATAACCTTGATCAGATTTAATGTATTGAACACGCATTATTGACAATAACTCAAAAACTAGTAATCAGATCTTGACCAAATTTTATGGGACTATATGGAAAGCACCAGCTTTTAAATAAAAAAATAATAATCAAATCGGCGCACAACGAAAGAAGTTATGAGGTTACTTTTGAAGTCTGTTATAAACGAGAACATCGTCAATGTAGTCCACAGAATACGCATTATTGAGGATAGCTCAAAAATTACTAGTCAGATCTTGATCAAATTTAAATGGAACTAATTGGAAAGCAACATCGATCAAACAAAAAAAATTCAAAATCGGTTCGCGTGGAACGCAGTTATAATGTACACACATAAAAAAAAACAGTCGACTTGAGTACCTCCTCTTTTCATTTCTATTGGCAGTCCCCAAAGACTGCCCCGCATGTTTTTTTTTTTCACATTTACAGCCCCACATAGCCACACTTAGTTCGATAACTTATGTCGTGGGTGTCAGAAACATTCACATCACACACACAATCACAACCAGTTATGATTAATACATTTAATTATGACGACAGTTATCTAAAGATTAATTAAATTATACCATATAATTATTATTAAAATTTAACAAGACTTTTAAAAAGGTAAATAAATCATGAGTTATATTATACTACTATAGTCGTACCCCGTGGCTTCGCCCACGTAATTCAAGTTTTTTGAGTTACACGTATTGTTATTATGGAAATATGTATCTTTAATAATCCTACAAAAAAGCCCGCGGCATATTATCTTCCATTTACGTGTAAGCCATTAACGCCAAAATAACATCATCTTCTTCTTCTTCTTCTTATATATAAAAATGAATTGCTGTTCGTTAGTCTCGCTAAAACTCGAGAATGGCTGGACCGATTTGGCTAATTTTGATCTTGAAATATTTGTGGAAGTTCAGGGAAGGTTTAAAAGGTGAGAAAAATATAAAGAAATTGCAATAAAATTAGTAAATAGTAGTATTTTATTTTCCCATACAAACTGTTCGTACCTGTCAAACAGGAGATGTTTCTGAATATTTGACCACAGACAATTGGCGGTATGAAGTTCGCCGGGTCAACTAGTAACTAATGAAGATTTGGTAGGAACAAATTGATCCTTATATCAAAACAAATACTTTTATCGTTTCTGGTATTTAAAGTAGATGGTATAATGATAGATAGGACCTTGGAGAAGAAAATAAGCTACTCGAAGTACTATTATTATAGAAGTATTGATATATATTTCGGTTACTATGAATCAGATAATTGTTTTTCTAATTTTAAAAATGACCTTTTAAGCATCTTTTTTGGACTTAGTCAGATATACTTTCTATCTTTTAGCTCCCTTGTAACAATAATAGTCGCGATCCGCAAACAAAAGCAGAACCTCAACCTCCAAGCAAAAGCAAGTTCTGAAAAATAAAACTCCTAATATTTAATTACATCAAATTAACTGTAAAATGAGGATTAATTTACCAAACACCGGGCAAGCTTCCACGAAGTTGGGTGCAACGATCCCGCGCTGGCGCGCAGGTCGCCCGCGCGGAAACTGTCACAATTTGACGTTTCACTTGACGTGACGTTCCATATTCAAACAGTCCGCCTTTTATTTTTATTTCTTTATCTCCATCTCAATCTAACCAGCAACTCTTACCTTTTTTATTGCCCTTATGTCAAGTCAACAAGGTTCCGTTTGAGGTGCGTTCAAAAGTAGTATAATTTTTAATCATGTGTTATCTCGATAACCTGTTGTGGGGTATTTCGTTTCGTTCGGACGCGATGAATGCATAATTAAGTGGAAGCATTTTATGATTTGGTTAATCCGAGAACGGATCGCGTTACGTTTGAGAATGTTAGAACGAAATGCTTGGTATTTTTCAGGTTATTACATTTTTATTTCAGTTCAGCTTATTCACTGTAGGTAACAATCTCGACGAATTGATTTTGGAACGTACTATCTTCTGTGTTATTACTTGTTTTTGAAGTTAAACCTCTTTAGGCGCCTTTGGAAAAAAATATGAAAGTGACACCTAAAAGCGACACCATGAAGTTGTTTGGTAATTATTATATCTCATGCTTTCGTGAGAACTGATAACTATTCATTTAATGTCTTTCTTTCACAAAAATAGATTACTTAATGGTACCCGGGATAACTTTTTAGTTAATTTTGTTTTGTTACTCTAAAGAACTATAAATTACTTCTAACGTGCATACATTAGTACACACTCACGTTATTTATTTATGGATTAAACACTGACAATTGTTTCTGGCATCAAGAGATGTGGATTTACAGAACTTTTTCATAAACGTCAAAATCTAGGATTTAGCAATTTATGTACTTACCATTTCACTGCCCTTTATTATGCCTTAGCAACATAATATTATCTTGACTGTAACATAGTCTGTGGATGCTATAAAAACAAAAACAAAACGATGCCTCAAAAAGCCTAACGAAAGTAAAACCAACCGACCTCTTTCGTACTGGACGCCCGCTGACGATACCCGTCAAGTTTGAATTTCGAACACGAACATTTAAAAAAATCCCTATCTTTTTTACCGCCGAAAAAGTAACGCAACCCGATCCTAATATTCACTTGCTACCAAGTTTATTATTTGATACTTGGGGCGGATTATGTTTTTTTCTTCTCTGCTGACGTCGGCATCGCTTTAAGCCTTTGTTAGGTCGGCTTTTAATGTGTAGGTGTTGTTTGTATGGAATTGAGATAGATATTTTGTGGATGGAATGATATAATAATGGTTATTTTTTAGGCTGTTTTTAAAGCTGGGCGTAGGATTTTACAAATAATGTATTTTACGAAGTTATACTTATTACCTTGTACTAACTACTTATTTAAACCTTAACCTACCTAATTCAATAATTAATAGATTTATTGGTTGGTAACTTTCAAATAAGCTATATCAAATTGTATAATTCACTTTAAGTATACTCTATCCATACGTCTGTTTTACTTCTTCCAAATTCCAACTAGCACTGACACAAGTCTTCAAACTTATTGTTGGACTGTAAGTGTTTATGATCATTGCGATCAAATTTACACACATTTGCAAAGCTTCAATTCGATAAGAAAATTAGGAACAGGTTGAATAGATTTCCTTATTTTTTTATTTATGTACTTAGTTAATTATTTTTTTAATTGGTTACTTTTTTTTCTTTTAATTCTGGCTTCGCAATCTTGTGCATTTAACATGTGTCAAGTAATAATATATTTCAAGTGTATTTCATATTATAAGTCTTAGTCACAAGTCAAAGTCATGTAAAGAGTCCAAGTCCAGTCATAGTCAAGTCATGCCCTAGTAAAGTGGTAGAAACTTTACTGGGACTTCTATTGGAGTTTTGGAGCGAAACGAAAATCACGATTTTCAACTTTGAATGATTTGCCTACACTTATGCACATTTACTAAGTATTAACGGTTAATAATCCACCATTATTGCACATTAACACTTGAAGAATCACAGGTCTTGGAAGAATATACAAAATCAACAACGCCATTTTTTTTACTTATGCGGCAAAACTCCTTTTAGTTATTTACATGTAAAGCTAATTGTATCTTGTATTAGTATTTAAATCCGTTGTTTTTTTTTTAACCATATCATGTGGATCATAATATGTTCGATAATTTGTATAAGGCTCTTTTCAAACTTGCAAAAAGTTCATCTAGAATTGTTGGTAAAGTGCGACAAGGATCTTGTGGCACTTGACTGACATTTGTAGGGGGGCGTTGTTGTTGTTGGCTGTAGCTTCAGATTAAAAGGTTGTTTCCTCATACATAGAGGTTTTAACATAACGGTCGCCAGCTGATGAAATCTCTCTTTGTGACAATACAAGAAGTTTACAATATTGCAATCAAGTGAATTTATCTAATTTTGACGGAATGGAACATTGGAAATGGCACCCAACATCACGTATATTTATTTTATTTCTGATAATATATTTTCTTCTTGGTCTAGCGATTTTAGCAATAGTGAGATTCTCTTATCACGTAAAATATTTTTTTATTAAAAGGAATTGGGTTAAAGATTTTTTTTATGAAGTAGTTTATATGTGCATTGTTACCTTTACCTGTTTTAAGAGATCGTTGTCGCACTGTATGTCAAACCTCTCGCATAGTTTTTTTTTTATTTTGGCTTCGCAATCCTTGCGCCTTTAGCCAGTGTCAAGTTATAAAATAATATTATTTCTAGGGTATTGGATATTTCATAATAACAGTCCTAGTCACAAGTTTAAGTCAAGTATAAGTGTCAAGGTCCAGTCATAGTCAAATCATCCCCTATAAAGAGGTAGAAACTTAACTAGAATTTCTATTGGAGTTTTGGAGCGAGAGCGAGAATCACGTTTTTCAACTTTGTATGATTTATACTCATGCACGTCCACACATTCGAACAAGCACAATTTTTGGCAACGCCATTTTTTCACTTTCGCGCCAAAACTTTTTCACATAGCGGATCTTAAATAATAAAAAGCCAGTCACTTTGGCGGGAAAACTGATTCGTAAACAAAACCGGAACTCTACACAGCAAAGACTAAATATCCAGAGTACCTATATATCCGGGTTATTTTATAATTGTGTACAGATTACACGTTTACGTTACGGTTCCCGCCAAAATTCCTAAATATTTTCTCACTAATTGTAATCTAAGCCATCTTTATCGCCATTTCGATCAGTTTAGAGACACCGCCCGGTGGTCTCCACTGACACTGCCAGAGCCAAATTGTCAAAATGTCGACCGATCATGACAACCCTAACAGTATTTTCCTTCTACCCACAGTATGATTAAAATATTCTAAACCTTAACTCTACATGATAAGGTTTAAATTATCTGAAATTTTTATATAAGTAACAAGATTTATTATGAATCCTATTTTATTAGTTTTAAGGTTGCATTTAAAAAGTTTGTACAAAAGTGACGGTAGATGATATATTGTTTTTTGGCCAATACAAAAAGTCGGAGATGGTGTAGATAAGACATCGGACGCCGAAAGTCTCGTAACCTTTGCTTTTATGAATTTATTTGATGTAAAAGGCTTATTAAAATGTATGTCGCCTATTTAATTAGTCACTTTAATTATTATTAGAAAACTAGTTGAGCCCCGCGGCTTCGCCCGCTGATGAAGATGATGATTAAAGTAGCCTATGTTGTAATCCAGAGTAGAAGCTACCTACATTCCAAATTTTATAAAAATCAGTTAAGTTGTTATTGAGATACGTGGTATCAAACATTAACACACACAAACTTTCGCATTTATAATGTTAGTAGGATTATTCACACATTTATGAATATTTTAGAGATTTTGTTATTTCTCAATCTTAAATCCATTGAAATTTCTAGTACTAGTTAAGACTAATAAGTAATTTAAATTTAACCTAAACTGCACAGTAGTGAACTGCCTGTTGATTTAGTTGTTGAACGTACGCCTTCTAGGCAGGAGTATCTCGGGTTCGATTCCCGGGAACACAAGTTTTCTACCCAAAGAAAATTTGTTTCTGATTCTGGTTGTAACTGTGTATGTGATGTGATTGTTTCCGCTACACACAACACAAGTCTTCGTCAACTTAGTGTGGGCTGTGAGTGTGAAAGCGTTTAATGTTTATGTATCAATTACGAATTGGTACACCATCGGAATTACGATCCAGCCTTAAGATTAATAAGTAATTTAAATTTGACCTAAACTGATGTTGAGTAGAGTAGAGTAATAGGTATACTAAGAATGTGTCCAATCAAGTCCAATGACACATTTCTTACTGTTTCTAATAAAGAGAAGACACTTTGTTCTTGTGTTCTTTGTTAATAGCACTCACTATATTACACTGTCACATCACTACACTACCTCAAAAGGTTTAGTTCTTTTGAGTCTTCTTACTAAGTCTGTGTTGTCGAGGAGCTGGATTGCCTCAACGTTCACATGCTGATGAAGTCTTTGTTCATGAGCTTCGGTGAGCCTATTTTACCGACTTCACATAAAAGGAGGAGGTACTCAAGTCGAATGTATTTTTTTTATGTGCGTTACCTCATAACTTCGTTCCATGTGAATCGATTGAGATTTTTTTTTTGTTTGATAGATATCGCTTTCCAATTGGTCCCATTTGAATTTGATTAAGATTTGATCAGTAGTTATTGAAATATCGTCAATAATGATACTCTGTTATTATTACTACACATTTACGATGTTCTCGTTTTTAACCGACTTCAAAAGTTACCTCATAACTTCTTTTGTAGTGAGCCGATGTTGATGATTATTTTTTTATTTAAAAGCTGATGCTTTTCATGTGGTCCCATTGAAATTTGATCAAGATCTGATCTCTAGTTTTTGAGTTATTGTTAATAATGCGTGTTTAATACATTAAATCTGATCAAGGTTCCGAAGATAAAGCAGTGAAGTCGGTTTTTTTAAGCTTTGCTTGCGTTAATTATTTTCTACTTCTTTTTTTTTTTAACCGACTTCAAAAAAGGAGGTTCTCAATTCGACTGTACGTTTTTTTTATGTGTGTTACTCGATATCTCCGCCAATTATTAATCGATTTTGATGTATGTTTACATTATATACGTGTAACTCTAACGGTTTTTGCAGCGCACGTGAAAATAAAGTCGACTTGAGTACCTCCTCCTTTTATGGGAAGTCGGTCATGACATTGATTTGGGCGTACCAAACTTTTCTATAAACTTTAGGACGAATTAACGCTATGTTTCGGACTATGTGGCTTCACTCGTGAGCAGTGGCGTCGACGACATTGTGGGACACCTAATTATTCGGAATAATCGTCGTGTCGATAATTAGCCGCGACGAGCGCCGCGCGACCGCCCGCGACCACTGCGGTGCTCAAACTTTTGTTGATAATCCTACTAATATTGTTTGTACAATCTACAATAAACTATACAGTAAACTAACTATTTGTGAGATGCCGGGAGAGCATTGATATCTTACACACACGGCAACCTAGTTAGGAGTTAGGGTTTATCCATGTACACAACAAATACCTGATCAGCTTAGTTTATTTATGAACCACCTATATAAGATGCTGTGTTGACACACAATAGAGTTACTATAGCTAGTTATAAGTACATGGAGTGTTACAAAAAAAAAAAAAAAAAAAAAAATATTCATTTTCAATATTATAGATCCGAAAGTTTGTGAGTAAGTGTGTAAGTATGTTTGCTCCCTCTTCACACTTTAACGGCTGAACGTATTTGGATGAAATTTGGAATGTACATTGATTATATCTAGGATTAAGTCATAGGCTACTTTTTTACTTGATAATAGCGGGCGAAGCCGCGGGGCACGGCTAGTATTAATATATTGTATTGTTGATAATATAATATACAATGTGTAGCAAAATGATGTAGTAATACTCAAGCCAAGCATCTAGCTACTTTAACCAAGTACTATACCTTTTTGTACAGATTGAATCTATAATAATTATTTATATTCATATTTTATTTCAATTAATATAATAATTTTATTAAAATACTCACTTAATGACCTACCTGTTGATTTAGTTAAGTGCGCGTTTGATAAGCATCTATATATTATAAGGTTCGATTTCGGGAGATAAGTTATAAATACCTAAGATATGCGAGTTGATAATGTAATTAAAACATATTTAAGCCATTTCGAAAAATACGCGTGCGAAAATAGTCTTCAGCTCACATAGCCACTTGTTAATAGTTGTTTAAATTACACTGTCCTGCAAAGGACTCGCCGCGCCGCACCTCTTTTTTTTTATTTTGGCTTCGCAATCTTGTGCATTTAGCCAGTGTCAAGTTATAAAATATGTCATGTGTATTTCATAATAAAAGTCCTAGTCACAAGGCACAGTCAAAGTCAAGTAAAAGAGTCAAGGTCCAGTCATAGTCAAGTCATGCCCTAGTAAAGTGGTAGAAACTTTACTAGAACTTCTATTAGAGTTTTGGAGCGAAGGCGAAATTACGTTTTCAACTTTGTATGATTTGCCTACACTTATGCACGTTCAGTAAGTATTAACGGTTGATAATTCACCATCCTACACATTAACACTCGAAGATTCAGAAAATAATCCAATATCAACAACGCCAATTTTTCACTTACGGCAAAACTCGCCGCACCTCTTATAAGTAGGTACGCCAACGCCAATTGACACTTGAAACCATCGAGTTAACAGAGAAGATAAATTACATAGTTTTTCTCCACTACGCAAAATATGGATCTCCGTTCTGGACAAGGTACTATTAAAATAAATTTAAATACTTGGCTTGTTTCGTCTTTTTGGCCAAAAGTTTGACGACCATCCAAATTTTGTCGCTTGATGGATCGGTCCCATTCGCCGAGGCGTTGGAGCGGCCATCTGTAATCGAACGATTATCGGCGATCCAATCCGATTCACGACCACGTGTTGAGATATTTTGACAATTTGTTTTGGGATAATATCTGGGTTGTACTAGGAAAACATGAGTTTGAAAGAAGAGAGAGAAATTATCTTAAGTTATCTTAGTTCAATACGGCGACCTCCAGACACCATATTGTGAAAAAAAAAAATTATCATCTAGATGATTTGCCTACACACATGTACATTTAAGATCTATTAACGGTTAACAATTTACCATTATTACACATTAACACTAGAAGAATTATAAGTGTTGGAAAATAATACAATGGCCTCGATTCTGATGTACACTAACTAAATTAAATTTAAACTATCCCTGTATCCCTGTCTCTTACAAAATAGAAACACAAGACAGAGATAGCATACATTTGAGTGCTGTCAAGCTAGTTTATTAATTAAAATATGAACAGCAGAAGCAGAAAAGGCGTGTTTTTAGTCAACACCAATTACATACTCGACTAAGCTTGCATAGACATCTAAGTTCTGACTAACTTGACAGCACTAAAATGTATGCTATCTCTGTCTTGTGTTCCTATTTTGTAAAAGACAGGAATAGTTTAAATTTAATTTAGCGTGTGACATCAGAATCGAGGCCAATATCTACAACGCCAGTTTTCACTTTCGCGGCAAAACTGTACTAAGAACTTTTTGAAATGATACTTCTTATTAATATGGGCTTTGAAATTCTGATCCGGAACCTTTTTGTTTTACGAAAAGTTATGGAGGTAACCATAGTGATGAATATTTAAAATACTTCACTAAAAAGTTTCTCTTCTAGGACTTCTATCATGTGTCTTTACGACACACCCTATTTTATCTGTTCGCCCTTTGACATTCAGATTATGTGACATATACATCGAGATAGGAAACAAACCTACGGTTTTTAGCTACAAAATCCTTGGACATATACATGAGTAAACTCCATTTATAAATCTTTTTTTTTATAATAATTCATTATAGACAAACGTTTGACCACTATCTCACCTGATTTCCGTTTGTTCTCCTCTACAGGTCGCATTTCTCAACTGATTCTTTTTGTTCTGCTTAGCGTTTGTCCCGGCTTGTGCCAGGGTCCGCTTCCCGACTAAGTCTTCTCCACTTCGCACGGTTGTTAGCATCCTCGGAATTTAGACCGTTGGCTCTCATGTTCTCTACTGATTCTCGTTAAATTTCGTGAGCAGATTGGAAAATTATACAAAATAAAATTGTCTAATACATTTTTGATTTTTTTTTCAAAATGGCGGAGTTATGGGAGCAGGTTGGAAAATTTTACAAAATTGTCTAATACATTTTTGTTTTCATTTCAAAATGGCGGAGATATGGGGTTTGCATACGTAAAAACAACATATATTAGCCATTTTTTAAAATACTTAGTCTTCAGCTCACATAGCCACCAGTTTGTAATAAAGTAAGCAAAAAGTTTAAGGTCCTTTGTAGATAAAGACATTGTCACCTCGAGCGCGCACCGCCCTCGCGTCGCCAACCCATTTACTCAATCACTCGCTTCGAGAAGCATCAGCCATGATATTGCAGGCCTGTGCATACTTGGATAAATCACGTCTAGAGATAAAAGGATTGCTAATTTTACTCCTTACAATATTAATTTAGATTGTCCCATAGTTTTATTCTGCGCCTCGTTTTACTGTTTAAACTATTTTTATTAACATTGCGTCGTGCAATAATTTATCTTTTAATAAATCGGTAGTTTGCCTCGAACTGAAACCTTGCGCATTTCGATGTTAATTTCATATGACTTCTTGCTTTATAATAACTGTCTATTTTTACAAGCTTTTATTTAGTTTCATCTGTTCCGTTCTCTATCTTTTGTTTGGTCTGTAATCAAATCTTGCAAGTTAAATTAGACCCACTGCCCGATGTCCGATTGGACTCAAATTTGGTGTACTTGTGTATCTTCGGTGATAATTATTATTTTATTATTTTTATAACTTTTATTTCAAACAAAGTCCATAACATTATTACAAATTAATTACAAAACATATGACATTATTAAAAGATTAAATTAATTACATAAACAAATACAACAATACTATATAATATAACAATACCATGATATGTTACCATGGAGCTGGTCTGATGATGTAGACGGAAGATGGCTGTAGGAAATTCTGAACTAAACAAGATAAGAACGAGGGCTCGTCTGATTCGTCTTGACAAGTTCTCTGGTTATAACTATAACTTTTTAGTCCTTTTTTAAATTTACAAATGGAAAAAGCTTCATTGTAAAAAACTTTTTAAAGTAAGATATTATTTGTATGAGTCTTCCAACCAAACTCCTTTGTATTTGTAGTCCACCCAAATAATTAAAATTATATTATACGTAATAATCAATTTAAAATATGAAAAGAGAACTCAGGACAAAATAAGTCTAATAACCGCAACGTACGTACCGTATAATCTAATATATAAAATTCTCGTGTCACAGTTTTCGTTGCTATACTCCTCCGAAACGGCTTGACCGATTTTGATGAAATTTTTTGTGATTATCCGGTATCTATGAGAATCGGCCAACATCTATTTTTCATCATCATCATCATCATCATCACTTTTCATCATTATCAACGCGGGTGAAACCGCGAGGCGCAGCTAGTGTTATTATAAAATTAAGAATTAATCTTACTTTAAACTAGTTTTAATTTTTTCTTAAAGTTAAAACTATCGTATTACACATAATGTTTCAATGTTTGTATATGTCTTAAAACACGTAAAAATGTCGTCGTACTTTGTAGTCGACTAGTTTCGGTCAAATTAGTTGTCCTTCATCAGTATGAGTCAGACACGCGATACGCTGAGGCGAGCGGCTCGGGCTTCGGTGTGTGTCTGACTCATCCAGAAGAAGGACAGCTAATTTGTCCGAAACTAGTCGACTACAAAGTAAGTCGTCATTTTTACGTGTTTTAAGCCATATATTAACATTGAAACATTTAGTTTTGGATAAAAAAAAATTACGTATCTACGGGCCAATTGCCTATATTTCCTAAAACTAACTAAAACTATATACAGCAAAGAGCTAAGTTACATACAAGACATCGAGCTTATAGGTAACTCAAGTGCTCAAGCCCACTACCAGTGGGTAGCGTTCCCATCATGCTGGCCGCATTGCTAATACGTTGAGCCAAATAAGTGCCAGTTTTACTTAAACCACGGATGTAAAGAAATACAAGTCCGTGACATCAACATGTTTCAAATACTTTAACAAACAACTTTTTTTCTTAATGTCAGTAGCTCATTCAGTTTCTTATAGAAGATGTGTATCAAATGGATTCCTCATGTCAAGCACTCGTCATAACAGGATCTTTTTTGCAGTCGACCGCCCAGTAGCATCAAGGACACGGCATATTAACTCACCTTTGTCAAAAATTACTGAGCAAAAGTCAATTTCTACTCAACTGAAAAAAAACTCCAAAATCATAGAACATTCTGAATTTAAAACGGACAGGCTGAATTCGTATTATGAAAAAAAAAAATGGACTACTTGATACAAAAAAACAGATACCATTTTGGTCTTTAAAACTTAAGTAATAAGACATAACTTAAATAAAGTTTAAGTTACAAAGAAATGTCATTATGTTAATCCGTTTTTGGGACCGCAACTTGTTTGCTGTTTATTAACTTTGTCAGAAAAGAGTTCTAGAAAACTTAAAAACTCTTTTTTGTATATTTATAGAATTGTGATGTTTAAGAACTGATTATAGATTAAAAAGTGTAAGCTATTTGTTTGGAAAAATATTCAAAGCAGTATAATATCTTAATTTTTTTATTACAATACTTTTAAAAGTCTTTGTTCCTTTTATTAAAGCTACTTAGACTACTAGGGTAAACCATTGTGTGTTACTATTTTTAACTGAAAGGAGGAGGTTCTCAATTCGACTGTGTTATTTTTATGTGAGTTAGGTACATACCTCAGAAGTTTTTTCTAAGGTTTTTTTACCACAATCTCACCTGATGGAAAGTGATGATGCGGCCGAAGATGTTACAGGTGAAAAGATTTGGATGATCGTTTTTTTACCTACTTCCCAAAAAAGGAGGAGGTACTCAAGTCGACTGTATTTTTTTTTATGTGTGTTACCTCATAACCACTCTCTCGTAAATCTATCTCTCCACGTGAGCCGATTTCGATTTTTTTTTACTTTAAAAGATGTTGCTTTCTAATTGATCTCATTAAAATTTGATCAAGATCTGATCAGTAGTTCTTGAAATATCGTCAATAATGTCTATTTTGTGACGAATAATGCGTACTTTGACGATGTTCTCGTTTACCCGACTTCAAAAGTTACCTCATAACTTCTTTCGTTGTGAGCTGATTTTGATGATTGTTTTTTTATTTGAAAGTTGATGCTTTTCAGTGGTCCCATTGAAATTTGATCAATGTCTGATATCTAGTTTTTGAGTTATAGACAATAATGCGTGTTTATACATTGAATCTGATCAAGGTTCCGATGATAAAGCGGTGAAGTCGGCTTTTTTAAGCTCAGCTTGCGTTTTATTATTATTTAAAAGCGTCTCATGTGGTCCCATAAAAATTGATCATGATCTGACCAGTAGGTAGTTTTTGAGTTATCCTTAATAATGCGTATTTAAATGACTTAGACTATTTTGATGATGTCTTCATTTTATTACTTGTTTATGGTTGTGTTATTGGCAGTAGTCATTTCATGAGTGCCTCTTTGGGGCCCATGTGAATAAACGATTTTGACTTTGACTTGAAGACGGCCGGACTGATTCGGATTTTTTTATTTGAAGAGAATGGTGTCAAGACCATATATGTTAAGATGTACATACCACATATGATGAAGAGTTCCGGATATAAAGTGGTGAAGTCGGTTTTTTGAAGCTTTGTTTGCGTTTAAGTTATAATATAAAAAAATCTGGAGTCCTTAGAATTTGCAATTAAAAAACATTTATTATCGTTATAATAAATCATACATTACATCTACATTACATCTTCGGCCGCATCATCACTTTCCATCAGGTGAGATAGTGGCCAAATACTTGCCTATAGAGAATTAAAAAAAAATAAAAAAAACACGATTCGATCAATTTGTGTCATCATATTGATTGTCTTTAAGCCTGGATTGCATAGGTATCTTCTAGGCAAGCATGTTCCATTTTCGTCCGCATTATCACTTTCCATCAGCTCCCTGATTCAGAACATTTCGTTAACTTACCGATTCGATACGATAGGATAACGTTCTCTTTTTTAAAGAGAACGAACTCTTTTTATATTTAAGAGGCTGTCATTGTGAAAGCCTTTGTGTTTATTATTTTTATAATCTAATTATGTATGACGCGATTATTTTTAAATACAAAATGTTTTATCTGAATCTGTACATTAACTTTTTTTTATTCAAGATAAGCAAGCTTTTGACCACTAGGTTAGATACCTAAAGGTAAGCGACGATGTAGTTGACGATGGAGCAAGATTGCCTAGGAGATACCAATCTACGCGATTTTAGAACAAACCAACTACTTATATAAACAACATATAGTGTTTTTGTATATTTTTTTGATAGTTAGGCATAAGCGATTAAGACCATTTCGCAATCAACTACTGGAGAATGAGCTGTAACTAAAAATGATAATAGTTCGCTTCGGGTCATCTACGTCCATACATCATCTGTCATGTATGGATCGAGCATGATCTATCGACACCTAGTGAATGACAGGTTATATCGCCTGGATGTGGCATCTAACTTTTTTAAAGATAAAAAATTAGCTACTTTTTAAATGAAGCTTTGAGAAGTCCGCCATATTGGATTTATTTTTAGAGTTATTCTCAGCAAGCCCTTTCATTTGATACCCAGATTGTAGGAGTGCATTAAAAATAACTGGTCCGCCTTGAAATAGTGACTGGTAAACAGTTTATTTATATATCATTAGCCATGCTAGGCAGGACTATAATAGTAATAATTTCAATCCCCGCCTCACCCGATAATTTTCCTTTCTACATTTACCACTATACATATATAGATATAGCAGTTCCCACGAAAAAAACATATCATCATAAACATGTCATTGGACAACTAGGCGAACTAAAACAAGACATCCTTTCATGGTGGATATTCCTCAGATTAGAACCAAGCGTTGTGCCACAACGTTTATAATGCAAACTGCAAAGGAACGGAACACCCTGCTTTCGTTTTTGTTCCCCGATAAGTATAGTTTAGGCCTCGTCAAGTTAAGAGTGACCATCTTCTAGGTAAGCATATCCCACCGTCGCGTCGACTGCATCGTCGCATTCCATCAGATGAGATAGCGGTCAAATGCTAGACTTTTGGTCATAAAATAATTAAACACAAAGCTTAGAAAAACCGACTTCAACGCTTTATCTTCGGAACTTTGATCGGATTAGATGTACTAAACACACATTATTGAAGATATTTCAAGAACTACTTGATCAGGACCAATTGGAAAGCAACATCTGTAAAACAAAAAAAAAACAAAATCGGTTCACATGGAGCGAAGTTATGAGGATACACACATTCGACTTGTCCCTTTTTATGAAGTCGGTAAAAAAACATGGTGTCGCTTTTAGATAGTTTTATATACCCAGTGCCCAAACGCGCCAAAAGAAGTTTAACTTAAAAATAACACTCAAACTAAAATAAATAAACGTTTTCACACTCACAGCCCCACACTAAATTCGATGACTTGTGTCGTGGGTACCGGAAACATTCACATCACACACACAATCACAGCTAGAACCAGAAACACAAATTTTCCTTGGGGAGAAAACTTGTGTTTCAGTCGGAAATCGAACCCGATACTCCTGCTTAGAAGGCGAACGCCACCCGACTAAGCAAACGAGCAGTTCAATATAAATATCTAGCCTATTCCTTATACAAGCAGTTATCTCATCCAGTTATTGAACCTCTTTCTTCACAGAGGCGTGTGACCACACATAACCAACGAGCTAATTCCACCACACGCCACCCGCTGTCGGTAGCAGAGGTCAAATTGTAATTTAATTTATCTACTATATCTTACTTTCATTTTGTTGAATGGCAGATTCTTGATGAACACTGGTTACGATAGCTTGCATTGTTTAATTGAAAAGCCTTCTATAAGGTTTGTGTTTCATATAGATTGAATATTTAGTGCTCGTCGTGGCTCTGTGAGCTGAAGAACCCGCGTATTTTTTCGAAACGGCTGAACGTCCCATATCTCTGCCATTTTGTTTTTTTTTTAAACTGAATCGATACGAAAATTCTATATAATAATCAAATCTGCTCACAAAACTTTAAGGTTTATGTATATAATAACGTAATTAAATTTAGATGTAAGTAGAAAAAAACAAAAAGATAAAAAAAACAACGGGTTGCATTCCGGGAGTGTCGGCAGAAGTGACAACTTGAAAATTTTTCGCCGCGCGGTAGAAAGAGAGGGGGGATATTACTTCCTCTCCGTCTTGCGAATTTTCCGTCTTACGAATTTTCGATCAGGTCATGTGTCCTGACGCGAGTAACATTTTTTACCCATCTCAAAAAAGTGCACAACGCCGCTAAAGAAGTTTTCACTTTAAAAAGTATGATCCGAAACCGCTACATTGGACATTGGATTTGACATTGGACGTTGATAAGGTAATCAAGACTCGCCATCACTATATTTACGGTGAAAACTTTAAATTAAAAGCTAATTACAGTAGCGAAATAATTACACAAACAAACACAAACCTAACTGAGCGCATTGACCTTATTATTCAAATAATTCCGATGATTCATTTTTAACTTGGCATTTACATTTCAAATCAATCTTTAAGCCTTTTAGATAGAGTATATAATTGAAAATATGGTATCGATGAAGTGGTCAGTAATTTAGTTCGTATCTTACCCTGTCAGGAAGCATTGGAGCGAAGAATAGAAGCTTCCATGATACGTCTCGTGTCATGAGAAAATGTGTTTTTAATTAAATTTATTGGCTTAAGCTAGTAGGTATGTTATACCTACTCATGTATAGTTTACATATTAAACCATACATAGTCGTAGTTTTGTTTTATCAAAATCAAACTCGTTTATTCACATGGGCCCTAAAGAGGCACTCATGAAAGTTAATGACTTTTCTTCCAGATTAGAAAAATTACAGCCATCTCTAGAAGAACCTGGCAAAAAACTCGGCGGCGCATTTTTTCATTAATTTTTTGAAGTGAGAACTTCTTTAGCGGCGTTGTGCACTTTTTGAGATGGGTAAAAAATTTTAAATTCGCGTCAGGACACGTTACCTGATCGAAAATTCGTAAGACGGAGGGAGAGTAGACCGCCGGCCGGCGCGGCGTAGAAGAGGAGGTAATATCCCCCTCTTTCTTTTACCGCGCGGCGAAAATGTATGCCTGCTCCTGCTGTTTACAACGTTAATGTTCAAGTTTTCACTTCTGCCGGCACTCCCGAAGTGCAACCCGTTGTTGTTTTTTAAATCATTCTTAAACACTATTACATAAAATATTAACCTTCATATAACTTACATATTATGTAGTCGCTAGACAGCGCTTTTGCAGTTTGCCTCCATACATTTAGAGTTTTAAAATTGTTTCCATGAACCAGAAGATGCCCGATGGCGTTGCTGGATTCGACTTCTCATCAGCGGGTATCAGGTAAGATTGGTACCCGGTGGGTACAGAAGTTTCTGAACGTGATCTTTGCGTAATCTGACAGCGTTCATGTTTATGCTTACTTAAATTAACAACATTTAATTATATATATAATTGTAATAATAATATATAAAATGTTAATTGACAATTAATTGGCATGTAATTTTTTTTTTTTTAATTTTGTCTTAGCAATCTTGTGCATTTAGCCAGTGTCAAGTAATAATATATTTTAAGTGTATTTCATATTAAAAGTCCTAGTCACAAGTCACAGTCAAGTAAAAGAGTCAAGGTTCAGTCATAGTCAAGTCATGCCCTAGTAAAGTGGTAGAAACTTTACTAGAACTCCTATTGGAGTTTTGGAGCGAAGGTGAAAATCACGTTTTTCAATTTGGTATCATTTGCCTACACTTGCTTTACTAAGTATTAACTGTTAATAATCCACCATTATTACACACTAGCACTAGCGTGCCCCGCGGCTTTGCCCGCTATTATCAAGTTAAAAAGTAGCCTTTCGGATTTATAATATTAATAGGATCAACACTCGAAGAATCACAGATTATGGTTAATTATACAAAATCAACAACGCCATTTTTTCAGTTTCGCGGCGAAACTCAACATGTAATTGGTTTTTTATTTTCAAGATAAGCTAACCTCTCGTGTGTCTATAGTATCGAAAATTAAATTAAAAAATAAGTTATAATTATATAGGTTTTTTTTTTTATAGTCTTTGATTATAGTGTCATGGCCGGGAACACATTATATTTTCATACATGTATCAGAGCGGAGCGCCTTTTTTTTCTATATTATAGTATACATACTGATAATTAAATGCAAGAAAAGCTTCAAAAACCGACTTCAACGCTTTTATTTTAGCTGAATCGATTTCGATAAAATTTTTATAGGACCACTTCTAAAGTATAATCTACCAAACAAAAATAAATCATCAAAATCTATTCATAATTGGCGGAGATATTGTGTCATACTATAAAAAAAACATATAGACGAACTGAGAGCCTCCTTTTTTGAAGTGAGTTGAAAATAGTGTAGAGATAGATTTTAGTTTTTAGCAAGATCTAAAGACGCCGAAGATATTTCGGAGTTCTACAAACAAATGAATAACAAAGTGAAGGCAGAGAACCTTTCTTCTCCGCCGCAGACCACATAGACACAAACAGATCCGCCGAGTGTTCATACCATTATCTTCAAAAAGGACTCTCATCTCAACAATTATTTAAAAGTATTCTATTGAGGCGTCGGCGTATCTCCAAACAAAACTATTTATGCTCTAGTGCATATCCATTACACGCATTGTGTACTTAGCTTTTTTTAATCCGAAGTCCGAGCTCCTTGCTGGCCGCAAAGAAAATCACGCGAGCCGTGGATTAGGATTAAAAAGTAAACGCCGAAAGTGGTCATTGGTGCGTTTAAATTTGGAACTGTTTGAATAGTGATGCGCGTTGGACGGTCTTGAAATATTAAATAAAAAGATATCGAGAAGTTTGCCGCGAAAGTGAAAAAAATGGCGCTGCGCGTTGTCGACATTGTATTATTATTTTTACTTGTAATGCATGGAGAGGTAATGTGTAATAACTAATACGTTTCGTCAGAATTGCATCGGCTGTGGTCACGACCTAGATAAAAAGGTGACGGGAGTCATCGATCTGATCTAATTGTTTTTGTAATAATGACCGAAGTATCGTTTAAAATGTGAATGAGTATGTTAGATAAAAATTCACGCACATTTTGAAGTATTAAAAAAAAATTAAACGGGACTTAGTCTGACTTACACGTTGTCGAAGTCTAGATCGACAATTATTTCGGCTTCTTCGGAAGCCTTCTTCAGAATAAGTGCCGTCCCACCTTTCACTAAGTTTGTTCGTTTCTACTAAGAATTATAATATTTTAATTTCATTTCATTTTCTAGATCGTGTTCCATCTTGAGCCGCATCGTCACTTTTCATCATGTAAGATAGTTATTAAATGCAATCTAGCATTAAAATAAAACGTAGAAAACTAGCGATCTAATCTTACTGTTACAAACCTTAGACTCGTTTTTTTATGCCATATAGTAAAGCATTTGGCCGCTATCACACCTGATGCGGCCGAAGATGTAGCATGCCTACCTAGAAGATACCTATCCACTCTAGACCTGAAGACTCCCAGATTATCGTTTGCTATGCGTCGGCAAATAACCAATGAGATGCTCAAGTGCATATCTATTACACAGTGTAATTGTGAAATAAAGTCTACAATAACACTGGGGAACAATGGCGGAGGCTTGTCCAGGGATTAAAAAAATCTGGATAAGCCTCTGGGTAGCTGCCGCACCCTAAGAAACGATTACAATTAAAAATTTGAAGCACAGTGCCGCAAGTGGCTATTGGTCCGTTTGTATTTAGAGCTTTTTCTTTTTTTTTCTTTTGGCGCGTTTGGGAAAAATTGTGAGAGTCAATTTTAATTTTATATAAAATTCAAAATATGTCTGGGTGAAAACGACCCATTTATTTTGTTAAATCACGACTCTTTGTTATGTCAAGACTGAACTGGACTGATGCTTCCAATGCACCGGTCTTTCTTGCTTTAAGATCGGTCCCATCATTATTTCTACATGAGTAGTGTTGCATTCTCGTATAGAGTAAATTCTTTTTTATGCTTTCTCGCTCACCAGTGATGATAAACGTAGGCGTTATTCCACATCCCTTGATGCTTAATTTGAACCATCGTTTCGGAGGTTTGGCGCAAAAGTGAAAAAATGGCGTTGTTGCTTTTGTATTTTTTCCAAATCCCGTGATTCTTCGAGTGTTAATGAGTAACAATGATGAATTATTAATCATCAATACTTAGTGAACGTGCATGAGTGTAGGCAAATCATACAAAGTTGAAAAACGTGATTTTCGCTTTCGCTACAAAACTCCAATAGGAGTTCTAGTAATGTTTCTACCACTTTATTAGGGCATGACTTGACTATGGCTGGACCTTGAATCTTTTACTTGACTTTACCTGAAACTTGTTACTAAGACTTCTAATATGAAACATGTTATTGCACTTGAAATATTTTGTAACTTGACTCTGGCTAAATGCACAAGATCGCGAAGCCAAAATAAAAATCATCTCTTGACACTGCACAGCTGATAGTTATTGACAAAGATTTTCACTGCACTTGCAAATTTGTATGAAGTAAGTAAACACTTCGCAATTTATAAATGCAAAATGTTGTGTGCTAATGTGTAAATGTATGTAAGTATAAATGTATAAGAATGTAATTGTTTGTTTTGTCTTCACGCTGTTACGGCGGATTTGAATGATATTTGAAACTTACATAGCTTATACTTACCTAGGATTAACACAAAAGCAAGTTTAACTAGATTAACGCTATGTGCTAGTTTCTCATAATACATGCTATTTTTACGTATACTACACACATAATAAACGAGTATACAGTAGCGGATCCAGGGCTGGGGGGACTAGGGGCCTCAAGAAACCCCCCTCCCCCCAAAACACGAACATTACCGCGGGCGTCGGGGGCAGCGGCAACAAAACCTACTCTCGGTGGGGCCAAGCCCCTCTCAATCGACAATCCTGGATCCGCCACTGCGGGCACATACACGTTAACCTTTATAAGAACTCGGTGCGTCACGAGGCATCATCACACGACTGTCAGTACGAGACAGTGAGATTATCTCCACCAACAGAGATCGGCCCCTTGCTGTGAGACGAGCTCCCGTAGCTGCGTGTGCGCAGGTACCGTCAGCACCAGCAGCAGATATGGATGGAAATTTTTTAAAAATATTAAAATTCCAAAGAAGCATTTTGTTTCGACATTCATAGTGCGAATCGCAAAAGAATGGAACTCTTTGCCTGAATTGGTGTTTTTTTATGAGTACAATGTGAGAGTCTTGAAGTCTCTAGTGAATAGGTATCTTCTAGGCAAGCATGCTAAATCTTCATCCGCATCATCGCTTTCCAGCAGGAGAGAAGGTGGACAAAAAGGTATCAGTGTTTACCCTCACCACTTTTCGTCACATAATTTAAACGCAAGCCAAGTTTAAATAATAAAACGCAAGAAAAGTTTAAAAAATAATTAAACGCAAGTAAAGCTTAAAAATACCGACTTCACCGCTTTATCTTCGGAACCTTGATCAGATTCAACGTATTAAACACGCATTATTGACAATAACTCAAAAACAAGTGATCAGATCTTGACCAAATTTAAATGGGACCTCACGGAAAGCACCAGTTTTCAAATAAAAATATAATCATCAAAATCGGCGCACAAAGAAAGAAGTTATGAGGTAGCTTTTGAAGTCGGTTAAAAACGAGAACATGGTCAATGTAGTCCACAGAATACGCATTATTGAGGATAACTCAAAAACTACTGATCAGATCTTGATCAAATTTAAATGGGACCAAAAGAAAAGCAACAGCATTTAAACAAAACAACATTTCTAAATCGGTTCACGTGGAAAGAAGTAAGGTAACACTCATGAAAAAACTACAGTCGAATTGAGTACCTCCTCCTTTTTTTGTGAAGTCGGTAGAAAAAGGTTGCGATAGTTACTACTACTCGTACCTGGACTTGTAGTAGCATGGGGAATTTTTTTACCCATGCTACTCCAAAAGCGTAAGAATAAAGATCGGTAAAATCTACTGAAAGGAATCGAAAATCATTAATAAGCATATTTCGTTTTTATGTTGTTCTGCTTATTTTGCTGACGATACTTGTTATACCTCTTGCGCAGTGACACTCGTGAGGTCCAGGGTTCGAGTCCTGTCAAGAGCACCAGTTAATTCTCCTCAAGTTTACCACGTTTCCAAGTACCATGAATGGAATGTGAAATTTATTTCATATGTTTATTTATAATGATATAGTGAATATGTATATGTATATAAATATATATATATATATATATATATATATTGGTGTCTGATTCTGAACTTTTTAAATAGATATTTACTTGGCTATATTGGAGAATATTTTTTCTGGAGGGATAGAGGGAAATTAATAAAACAACTAAATTAAAATTGGTTTGAAATGGTGGTTCGGTTTTAAACTAGCAAAATTTAACGTTTGCTTTGAAGTCGGTAAAAAAGCTCGGTGTATTGTGCGTAGATCTTTACTGTTTAGATGTAAGTATATATCGTTTTAGAAACTATAGGTAATTTGCTCTCGAATTAGCTGCTTCAAGCACAAAATCAGGTTCTAATATATTAGTTAAATTGGTCAGACCCATTGCATCTCTGACAATTTTAGAAATATTGTAGAAGGTGGCTCTGACCAATTTTACTTAATACGAACTAGTGACATAGTGCTCAAACGATACTACCTACTCCTTAAGTAAACCCTGGAACTAGTCGCTAGTCTATCAAATATATAAATATATATAAATAAAAAATTAATAAATCAGCCAAGTGCAACTCTGTCTCGTACACTTTGGGTTCCGTACAAACTTAGGTTTTTAATTTATTTGCGAATGTTAATATTGGCTATTTTTTATTACTTACTTAAAAATATATGTTGATAGATCATAGACCTATATACCTAAGAATGTGCAGGTATTTTTTATAAATTTCATCTTGATACCTCCACTTGTTAATGATAAAATAGATCCTTGACAGACATACCGACGGACAACGAAGAGATGAAGCTTAAGGGACAAGGGTTCCTATTTTCCTTTTGGGGTACGGAACCCTATAAAAACATAATGAATGTTTATTCTAACCTCAACCCCAGAGACTAAATAGACTTTCTTATTTAGTCTGAGCTCAACCCATACAAAATCCACATGCCAAACAATCAAAAATCCATTCGATATTCAAAAAGAGAATGTATCATTTTGACCGTTATACACACATCAAAAGCACCGCCATCTTTGATGTGCCGCTTTGTGCGCTACCGGAGCTCGTATACGGTATTCATTACAAGATCATCAATCGATAATTAAGTTCAATTTACAAAGTGGCCATAATGAAAGAAATTCTTTAGTTTTTTTTTTAACGGATGGTAGCGGTAATCAAAGAAGTTATTGGTTTTTGCAAGTTTTTGTTCACAACACGATGCTACGAAACAGAAAAAGTACTTTACAAAACATACGTTCAAAAAGTTAAACCCGAGTAATAGTACAACGTGGGATTCGAAACCACGACTCCCGATCAGAATACCAGCATCATAAGACGGTGCCATCACGGCTTCAATGTGTGGAAAACAAGAAGCAAATTAAAATATTTGAAAATACTCTATCTGAAAAAACTGCACGGATGTGCATAGAACATTTTCGATCAAGTCACAATTCAAACAAAAAATAAATCAAAATCGGTCCGACCGGAACTACAATGCCACACACAGACACACAGATACGCAGATACGCACTACAAACTTGTAACACAACTCTTTTTCGTCGGGGGATAAAAGTACCTGATTAGCCTCATTTAGATCTCTCATGTTTCTTCTTTATATCCTACTAATCCTACTTTTCCTACTTAATATTATAAATCCGAAAGTTTGTGTGTAAGTGTGTTTGTTCCCTCTTCACGTTATAACGGCTGAACGGATTTGTATGAAATTTAGAATTTACATAGCTCATACCTAGCATTAATACATAGGTTATTTTTTAACTTAATAATAGCTAGCGAAGCCGCGGGGCATGGCTAGTTACATATAATTTTTCTGCACACGCGTATGTGAACTCCTCCTATATGGCTGTATCGATTTAGATATTTTTTTAGTGTGTTCAGGTGGATTCAAGGTGGTGTTGGTTTATGAATGATAAAGAAGAACAATCGTTTAGGTCCGATCCGATAAATATTGTTTTTTTTAATCTAGTTGAGACTAGGTATGACAAATACGATTTGAGAGCCTGCGTATTCCAGGTCTAGTGTGTTTACCAGCTTCGATCACATCGTCACTTACCATCAGATGAGATAGTGGTCAAACACTAGCCTGTAACAAATAAAAAAAAAAAATAAAAAAAATAATAATAAATACAGTTTGTGAAAGTATGAAGCCGCGGGGAATCACTAGTGCTAATAAGTAAATAAAAGCCTTGTAAGAAGCATACAAACAATGGATGAAACATCGTCTTCTTGTTCTTCTCCCGCCACGTCGGGTCGGCACAATATGACTCACTCATGAATCCACATCATATAATTAAACGCAAGCAAAGCTTAAAACAATCCGACTTCACCGCTTTATCTTCGGAACTTTGATCAGATTAGATCTAGTACGCATTATTGAAGATATCTCAAGAACTACTAATCAGATCTTGATCAAATTTAAATGGGACCAATTGGAAAGCAACATCTTACAAACAAAAAAAATTTTCAAACTCAGTTCACGTGGAATGAAGTTATGAGGTAACACAAATAAAAAAAAAAGTACAGTTGTCTTGAGTACCTCCTCTTTTTTTGTGAAGTCGGTAGAAAAAGATTTTGCATGTTTTTTTATGGGCAGCCGCCTGCCTGACGTCAAACTTAGGCATGCTTATGTGATGCCCTCAAAAGCCTCGTTCGTTCATCAGCAGGGGCACCACGTGCAGCCAAGCTCTGTTTTCTCCTTTAAAACTATGCAGATTCTATTATTTTTTGGCATTAAAATTGTAAGAAAGAGTAGGTATGTCTAAGCTCCTATAATTTTCTTTTCATGTAAAAACTTTTTAAATTTATCTGGTAGTCTTCTGATTAAGGCGGTAAAAACGAGGTATTTTCTGTGAGATACATATATTCTTTTAAATTAAAATTAAATCGGGAATTAGCGTCACTGACGATTTATCGATGTCTAGATCGAAAACGTGACGTCACACTGTTTTAATTTTCAACCAACTTCAAAAAAGATGGTTGCTGCGTAGGTTGCGGGAGCTGTGGTGTCTGTGGCGGCTGCGGAGGATTTGTGGCGGTTGTGGTAGTTGCATCGGAGGCAGCTGCGGAGGCGGCTACGGTGAATGCCATAGAAATCTATAATAAGGCACTTTAAATTTCTGTGTTGGATGCTGTAGTAGTAGTAGAGGCTGTAGCTGTCCCTGCATAAGAATACACTCTTACTGCACGAAAATATGCTCCCACAATGTGCTCTTTAAATGTAACTTATAATATAAGTGTGATTGCGAAAAAACCGGTGTTTTTTTCAACCACAAAAACATCGCACTAATCTGCAAGCGTCTAGCCGACGCGGCGCGACATACGCCTCAAGAATTGCTACCACAATACCTTACCCCGGATAATCTCTCAAAGGGCCGATAGATACCTCCCAAGTTGGATTGAATCTTGCAAAAACAGGGTATGATAAAATTGTTACGTAAAATGTATCTAAATAACTAGCTGACCCAGTAAACGTTGTTTTGCCATATACATTATTTCATGCTGAATCATAAAATGTTTGTCCCAAATATTAAAAAAAAAGTTTGATTTGGACCACCCTTAAAATTTAGGGGTAAGAAAAATAGATATTAACCGATTCTTAGACCTACCCGATATGCACACAAAATTTCATAAAAATCAGTCGAGCCGTTTCGGGGGAGTTTGGTAACAAACACCGCGACACGAGAATTTTATATATTAGACTAGCTGCGCCCCGCGGTTTCACCCGCGTTGATAATGATGAAAAGTGATGATGATGATGATGATGAAAAATAGATGTTGGCCGATTCTCATAGATACCGGATAAGCACAAAAAATTTCATCAAAATCGGTCAAGCCGTTTCGGAGGAGTATGGCAACGAAAACTGTGACACGAGAATTTTATATATATAGATTGGATATATAATAAATAGCTGTTTCCAGAGTAGTACAAGCGCAGTGCTTTTTTTGAGTTGATTTTAACCAATATAAGTTCAAAACTTTAGGTAGCACTTAAATATAATTGGCAAGCGTGGCTCTTACCATCAGGCGAGCGATTGCTCGTCTCGTCTCTCTATTACATAAAAAAGCCTCTCTTCTTGAATACTAACTTATAGCTATTCTATAACAGTTTTTAAGGTTTTACAAAATAAATTAGGCATCAAGTAAATTTTCCTATAATCCTACTTACATATTAGTCCTCTTCACTTATTTACCTATAACCAATTAAGTTTTGTTTAGTCTATATATATAATATATATTAGTCTAACCTAACAATTAAAAAACAAGCTCAATTCTTTCTGATAAAGTTTTTAATGGGATAATGCCAAAAACATGATGTTATAGTCAAGTCTTTTCATTGCTTCATTCAATTTCCTTAGGCGTCTCAGTATTCTCAACAAGTATATCATCGTGTTTCAGTTTCCTTTTCATTTCTTCCAGTTTATTCTGGTTTATTTTATGAAAATAGCCCTGTTCTTGAGCTGATCCGAGATGGTCTTGACCGCAATATCCAGACTTCCTTACAAAACCGCCAGGAAAGCCCTCAGAAGTTCTAGTCAACTGTACATTCGTTTCTGGCAGTCCAGACGACTCCATTGCCGCAAAATAAGCTTGACGGATTCTTTCTTCGACTTCTTTCGGAGGAACTGCATATAAAACCCGGATTGTGTCCAGGGGATCTTGTTTTGAGTCTGTGTCTTCAACAGGTTCTGAATCTGAGTCTGGACGGGGTTCCACGAAATACGGAAACTTAACAGTATTTAGTTTTTGATCTATTGTCGTTGGTTGATGCGTATTGTCTGGTATATTGTTTGATGGCGTGTTGATATTTCGTTTATTACGAAGCAGCTGGTCGAAGATGTCTAATATTCTTCTTGAGTCGCGGCTCAACATCTTCATACTGAATAAGCCAGGCATGATTAGATGTTGTTTATATGATGTATATCTTACCTACATAACTCACATTACTGTAATTTTGAATGTTTGGACTTCCATAGGACTTGAGCTGCCATTTTGTTGTTTCACCAATGTTTCTTACAAAATCATTATTTTGTTTTCCGAATGAAGACGGGAAGAGAGAAGAAAATTTTTATATTACTTACATCATACTTATTGTTTTATGCAATTGTTCTAAAATAGTTTCGTGTAATATTTACTACAGAAAATCTAGAGATAAAAAGTTCCTCTATATTCGTTTTAGAAACTTGAGTCCGGTATAAAAAGTTCCTCTATGAACGAGTAAGAAGAGCAAAAGGATAGAGGATATAGTGAAAGATAATGTAATCACCATATAGATAGGAAACAAACCTACGGTTTTTAGCTACAATCCTTGGTAATCACTCCCTTTAGATAGAGTACTTTATCATGACTTTATCCCATACACGATTTCTTTGTTTGTAACCATATACGCAGAGGAAATAACCACTCCGTTCACCCCTTAACGCACCTTTGTTGCGAACAATTTCTATTTGAATAATGCAAAAATGAACCTAGTTTCTTATAATCGTTTTTGAATTGAAACCGTTCGCAACAGAGATAGGTAATAGGGGGTCAGATCTCGAATAGAGTCATCGTGATAGGAAACAAACCTACGATTACTTTGGCTACAAAGTCCTTGGATAGATTATATTCTTCTTATGGTGGTCACTTCCTCCATAGACTAGCAGAATATTAGTTTTTTTCTTTTATATTTGGCTTTGCAAACTATGTGCATTTAGCCAGTGTCGAGTAGGTATTGCAATATTTTAAGTTTTTTATAGTTTAAGTTTTAAACTAGTCCTAGTTACATTCAAAGTCAATTTAAAGAGTCATTGGTGCTAATTCTGTTGAGCACCGAACTAACCTTAACTAAACTAAAAATAAACTAATTTTAGTCAAAGAATACCTAAACGCTATTCTGATTTTACGTTGAACTTAATTTAAAAGTTGAAATGACAGGACTAAAATTGATTTTGACAGCAACCAAATTGAATTGTATTCACAAGAGCCGCAATCACATATTCCTCCATTATAGACTTTGTAGGTCAGTTATTTTATTTGCTTCATTAATTGCACGTGTTATTCTTTCAAGTATAAGATCACATTTAAAATAATCCAGACCTTTTCAGACAGACTAATTTGAGTTTAAAATTTCTATTTTTAGTCTTAATTTGACGTAAAACATGTACGAACGAATAAGAATTTGGACATTTTCACTAAATAGAGTAACTAAACTAACTTAGTCCTATCAAACTTAATTTTAGTCTAATCTTGCATTTTCTGAATAGGTTTTGGACTAAAGCAGGACTAAAACTAATTTTAGGCTAGTATATTCTAATTCTGGACAACATAATCCGCACCATTGTCTACTCATAGTCAAGTGGGTCCTAGTAAAGAGGTGGAAGCATTTTTACTCATTATATTTTTATACAAATTTCTTGGAAGAGATCATTCTTTTTTCAAAAATCTATCTAAATGCCTGGTTGAGGCTTAAACCCATAGAAAAGAATATATTCTACTCGAACTTAAACCTATGCTAAAACGATGTGATTACATTATCTTTGGTTGAGGCGACGCGTGATTAAAATGGTGGTGCTTATTTGGCTCATCGTATTAGGGACTTGAGCGCCCATGCTCGCGACTCGGGGACGCTGTGAAGTTTAAAGGGGCGCGCGTACACGGCGTACAGGGCGCGCGGCGGACGCGCGCCTTTGGCGCTTTGTTTATCAAGTCCCTTAGCATTGTAATTCAGAGCCAATGCCGCCAGCATGATGTGAAAGCGGTCCTCTAAATCCTATTGCTAATAAAATGTAATATTACCTCGTTTTACCAAAATTCATGTCCAACAATATAGTCAGTATATTTATAATACTAGCCGTGCCCCACGGCTTCGCCCGCTATTATCAAGTTAAAAAGTAGCCTATGTGTTAATCCTAGGTATAATCTATGTACATTCCAAATTTCATCCAAATCCGTTCAGCCGTTAAAGCGTGAAGAGGGAACAAACATACTTACACACTTACACACAAACTTTGAGATTTATAATATTAGTAGGATAGTAGATATAGTCAGTTCTATCTCTACTGTCTTGCTTCCATAAGTAGATAAAATGGCTCGTGGACCGTTAATGGCATAGAGGAACTTTTTATACCGGAAAGTTAATGGGTCAAAACACACGGGACCACAATAACTCAACCGAGCTTTGCTGCGAAAGTGAATAAATGGGGGTTGCTTTTGTATTTGTAACCGACTTCAAAAAAGGAGGACGTTTTAAATTCAAATGTTTCTTTTTTGTGTTAGGTACCTCTTTCTAGGCGAACCGATTTTGACGATTCTTTATTTAAACGCTTGTGCTTCGCATGTGGTCCCATTTAAATTTTATCAAGATCTGACCAGTAGTTTTTGAGTTATCTATGCTATGGAAAGACAACCAGTACACCCTAGTAACCAGTTATCTTGAGATGAACCACAGGAGAAAAAAAAATCCCTGGTACAGCTAGTTGGACAATGTAGGTGGACCACAGATGACCGATCCTTAACGCGCCAGTATGCAACAATAACGTCGAATTGAGAACCTCTTAAAGTCGGTTAAAAAGGTAATAAAACTTAACATTGTAATAATAAAAGAAGGTTTGTGAGCTAGTTCTTTATTAAAAATTCATTATCTTTTGTTTCGAAAAATCCTTTTTTAACATGTTTTACTAGCAAACATAATTCATGGTTAGCTATTTTTTTCACATTCGCTGTGAAAGTACTATATTAGCGTAGTGAAGCTATACAGCCTATTTCGCTGATGAAACACTGAAATATTTTTCTTATATTTTTTTAGTACTTCTTGAAGCAAATCTTGGATAAGTCATTTTTTATATAAAATCCAAGATCTTGCTACCCGGTAAATATTTTTAATTTAAAGATTCTTCAGTTCACCACCAGCAAATTCGGTCTGAGAAGAACAACTTCGAACAAAGCTGCATCCGTCTTTACCTATTGGCGAGCAGGACATTTAAGAATATCCGGTTGTGCCCACAGAAGTGACATTTTTACTCGGATTTTTTCTTGTCCATAACCATATAAAAGGTGTCATTTTTTGGAAGCAGCTTTAAGAGACAACGAATGGTAAATTAATAGCAAGGGTGGATGAATGGATTCTCTGATGATGTTGCAGCATATATTTTAGATGACATGTCTAGATTACACTAGGTTGGTACTGGTTTAACGCCATCTGCAAAAAAAATCTAGCATTACATACGAAACAAGTAGTACTTTCTAAAGTTTTTTGGAATCAAGCTTTTACCAGTTGTAAATAAAAAGGACTAAAAAGTGACAGCCAAAGAACTTGTGAAGACAACTTAAAGCCTAAACTTGATGGTTTAATCTCGTTTAGTTCAGAAGTTCTTATGGCTATCTTCCGTTCATCAACAGAACCGATTCCTGATACCATATTGTATTGTCACCGAAGATACATAAGGACACCAAATTTGAGTCCAATCGGATAGCGGGAGTGGGTCTAGTTAAGCTTGCAAGATTTGATTACAGACCGACAGATACGACACGGGACAAGTGAAACCAAATAAAAGCTTGTAATTGACCATGATTAGTACAGCGACATATAGGGATATAAAAAAGTCTTAAGGAAACTAAAATATATATCTTAAAGTAAATAGCGCATAACCTCTCCACCTTGAGCTTACTTCGGAAAATGACAATTGCAGTTTCGGTCGTCGATATATGGTAGCAAGACTATAGCGCTTATTCGCTTTAGGACAGATTCGCTTTATGACAGATTAGCTTTAGGACAGAATCGCTTTATGACAGAATCGCTTTATGACAGATTCGCTTTATGACAGATTCGCTTTATGACAGATTCGCTTTATGACAGATTCGTTTTAAGGCAAAAGTACAGACAACTCAACAATAATTAATTGAACCATTTAATTTTTCTTACCATTTTTTTTTATTATTATAGTTATTCTATCTTTTACATTTTGGAGAGTGTGCGCAGGAATTATACGAGTTCATTGCCCCATGCTCACCTAACAATCAAACTGTCACACGTCATCCGCGTCGTCTTTGGGATGGTTCCGCTAGTTATCAAATTGAGGCACTAGAGACCATTGAGCGAAGAGCCAAAAGACTTATTAACAATGACCAGCTGTCAGATGCTAGACTTTAGAGCCTAGGACATCCTCCTCGGTATTTTATCGGATACATTTTCGAGAGTGTGCTATGGAATTACACGATCTAATTCCTCCATCCCCATTCCATCATAGAACCACCAGACAGACTGCATTGCGACACCGATACATGGTGGATATTCCTCAAATGCGCACGAAGCGTTTTGCTTCCACGTTCATTATGCGCGCTGCAAATGAGTGGAACTCCTTGCCAGAGTCTGTGTACCCAGATAAGTACAATCTCGGAGTCTTGCAAGTCTAGAGTGAATAGGTATTTTCTATGCAAGCGTGCTCCATCGTCGACCGCATCGTCACTTAACATCAGGTGAGGTCAAATGTTTGCCTATCACAGTAAAAAAAAACATTTATTGTTGACATACCTCCAGTTCGCTCGAAGCGTTTCGCTTCTACGTTTATATCAGTACAGCGAAGGAGTGGAACTCATTGCATCTTTGTTCCCTGAATAGTACAATCTGGGTGTCATGAATTCTAGAGTGAATAGGTACCTTCTAGGCAAGCTTGTCCCATCTTCGGCTGCATCGTCACTTTCCATCAGGTGAGATAGTGCTCAAATGCTGACGTATCCAGCATAAAAAAAATTAAAAGGCATTTAAAAACTAATTATACCGATGACTTCAGTTGGTTTCGCAGGTTCAGGTTCTGGTTCTGGTTCAGGCTTAACAACCTTGTTTCTAGGCACGTTGCAGTCCTCCATTAACTCCATAGTCCTACCCAGTTCTCCTACAGGATATTTTCCCGAGGCCCCTCCTGTACTGCATCTTACACGGGGTTTCTGGAAAAATGGGAACGTTTTCTGCCTATCTTGTTGATGCTGCTGCTTGTGTTGCTGCTGATGTTGCTGCTGCTGCTGTTGCTGCTGCTGCTGCTGCTGCTGCTGCTGCTGCTGCAGCTGCTGTTGTCGCTGTTGCCGCTGCTGATCTTGTTCGTCTTGATCCGAACCGTAAGAACCCTGTCTTGAATCGCCACTAATAAAATTGACTTTTCTAAATAGGGGATAGAATTGGTTGACGACGACGGAAACTCTGCTAGAGATGGGATACATGTTTAGATAGAATTCACTATATATAATTTTTTATGTTACAGATGCAAATTTTACTCGTAATGTGGTGCTTTTTCTGGTTGGCTGTGTTGAGAAAATGTTCTTTAAGTAAATGAATTTGACAGTGATAGTAAAAAAAAGATCAATAAAAAATAAATGCAATGACACTAAGAAGATTGCATGTAATTCAAATATGTACTAAACTGGTCTACAGGTTTTGCCGCGAGAATGAAAAAATGGCGTTGTCGATTATTTATGTATTATTTTCGAAATGTTGTGATTCTTCGAGTGTTTATGTGTAACTTCAAGTGTTGAACTACCCGTTGGCATAGTTGGGTGAACGTTTGCCTTCTACGCTTCGATTCCCGGCGGGAACACAAGTTTTCTCTCCTAAAAAGTTAAAGACTCTACTACCAGCATTTTTAAATTTTTTCATTCATTTTTTTAAGCGATATCGATAGATGATTTGCGTTCCTTTTACGCTCCTTGACGGCAAGTGGGATTTTCTTAGTCGAATGGTGAGGAAGATGTGCTGCGCCAGGGCATGGAATATCATATTCCATTCTCAGACGTACCTCTGTCCAGCAAAACTCGTCCTTGGTTTGAGGCCGAATATTGGTAGCGCGGTATCCCGAAAACATGAGGCCTGTATAGGCTGCTTGGGCTGATGCTCGAGTTCGCAAGGCTAAGGACATACGCGAAAATAAGAAAGCCTTCCCGCAGAGAGTTAAGCATTCTAGTCCTTGGCTAAGTTGGTTGAAGAGAACTTCTGCAGTGCCTAGCTGCCTCCACTGCTAAAGCCTGGTGGTGGCGGTCCACCGGCACACACCGCTAAGGAGAAAGCAAACTTGTTTGCTTCCTTCTTTGCAGAATCTGCAAATCAAATCATTTATTTCTTCGTATGTAGGTAGGATTACAGAGTGATTAATGTATCCTAATCCTACTAATATTAAAAATCCGAAAGTTTGTGTGTAAGTGTGTAAGTATGTTTGTTCCCTCTTCACGCTTTAATGGCTGAACGGATTTGGATGACATTTGGAATGTGCATAGCTTATACCTAGGATTAACACATAGGCTACTTTTTAACTTGATAATAGCGGGCGAAGCCGCGGGACACGGCTAGTATTAATATAAATTTCGGTATAAAATCTACCTCCTTCAGAGGTGTGCAATATTAAAACAATTAATTAAATTTATAACAATTAAATATTTATAAATTTTAAAGGTTTTAATTTTAATTAAACATTATTATGTCAAATTAATTATATTTTTGTTAAATGATTAGTGTAAATGTCAATAATAATTATAAACAAGTAAGTACAGTTAGAGCCAAAACAGTTATTTACTATATTACATGTCATTAATTAATTTATTTTAATTGTAAATTATCTGTAACATCATAGAAACATTTTTACATTAGGCATTTTTTCTTTTTTTAAAGGTGTTTTACAATTCGACTGTATGTTTTTTTTAAGTGTATGTTAAGCGTTATCTCCGCCAATTATGGATCGATTTTGATGTTTTTTTTTGTTTGGTAGAGTATAGTATATTATAAATTTTATCGAAATCGGTCAAGTCAAAACTGAAAAATAACCGATGAAGTCGGTTTTTTAAGCTTTGCTTGCGTTTCAATGGGGACGACCTTTGAAATTTAAACTTTTTTGTTTGGTTTACAAAAAAAAACATCAAAATCGATTCATAATTGGCGGAGTTATCGCGTAACATACCTACAAAAAAAAACATACAATCGAATTGAAAACCTATTTTCTCAAGTCGGTTGAAAATACCTGTGTCTTGGGACGCTATTTACTTTTATTCGATATTAATCCTTATCCCATAGAATTTCGCAATCCGAATAAATAGTATTCTTGGGCATTAATTGTAAATTATAATTGTCTTTGATAATATAAATAATTCATGGCCTGGAGTCGATAAATTACACCTTTGCAAAGCCGGGTCGAGTAGCTAGTATCTATATATATATATATATATATATATATATAAAAGAAAGTCGTGTTAGTTACACTATTTATAACTCAAGAACGGCTGAGCTGATTTGGCTGAAAATTGGTGAAGGAGGTAGCTTAGAACCAGGAGACGGACAAAGGATACTTTTTAGGAACGTCACTTTTTTTTATAGGTGTATAAAAATAATTTTCTCATACGTCACTCGGATTCGGTAAAGTACTTGGCAAACATAAACATGAAGGAGGTAATAATATAGTCACGTGGCATTGTAGCGCATGCCGGGTATGGCTTCCTAAACATGCACATTCATTAACTGTTAAGCGGAACGAAGGTAAATAGTTAAGCTAAGCTAATAAGCTAGTTTAATATAAAAACAAATCTAGTACTTTTCGTAAGATACTGGATATTAAATATATATCAAATAGTAACTATTGCACAGTGTGCGTTAATTTGGCATACTATTTATAAATTGGATAACTCTACATCACACTAATATTATAAAGGCAAAAGATTGTGAGTATGTTTGTATGTTTACTTCTCACGCAAAAACGGCGAGACAAATTTTGATGAAATTTGATATGGAGGTAGCTACACCTTGGATAAACACATAGGCTACTTTATATCCCGGAAAACCTGCGGGCCCGAGATTTACGCAGTAAAAACTAGTTATCTATATAGCTCATGATCAAAAGGAAATAAGAAGATACAAAGCAGGAACTACATAGTTGTAACTCCTTTGGTCTAACCTCTAGAATAGATGATCCATTAAATTTGATTGTCAAGAACAACCTGTCATATTTGACATTTAGAATTAAACGGAGTGATTAAGAAGAAGTTGAAGTTGATCTTTGTTTAGAATCCCAACAAATTTCAAGTCTAGATAATATAAATTATACGTTCACACGGGGAATATTCTATACGATTTTAGGTAAACTCTTGATTCTCCATTACTAATATAATTTGTAATCCTGAAAAAAGAGAGTACAAACAGTAAAAACAAGCCATTCCATCAGAAATGTAAGAAACTATCAATGGAACCTACCTACAAAAGAAAATAGTAATGAACCAATTCAATCATTCTCTATCTCCAATTCTGCCTACAAGTAATGGTTTTCTTCTTGAAACCAGTAATGCGATCCCTGATCCACCACACAAAAGGCTACGCCAAAACTTTAAAAGTATACATTTCATTTACAGTAAGTAAATTTACAAAGTTATTCGACCATCCTGGGGTTCATGCAAAACCTTTGGAAACTGAAGTCGGTAAGAAAATACAGCTAATTCCTAAACCAAAACAAATTTCCCTGGCATGCCAACATGCTCTGGACAGAACGTGCGGTCCGCAAAGGCAATACCATAAAATCGAATGTTTGACAATGTGGTCAAAGTTTCCAAACACATCAAACGCTATAAGTAATCTTGAATTTAACGAAGACTCTGTAACTAAGCTGTCTAAACAAGCTGAAGCTCAGCTGAGGAAAGAAGACGCAGCAGTTGCTGAAGAACGGTTCCAGATGATGAAAAAATTAATAGACAAGAATCACAAAGGTGGGGACACTAATGAACCATTACGTTGTCCCAGTGTATAAAAGTATATCGTATTTATGTCTCAAGAAAAATGCTCCGACCAGGTTTCGGACATACATTGTCGGAAGAGAAATGCTTCGACCAGGTTTCGGACATACATTGTCGGAAGAGAAATGCTTCGACCAGGTTTCGGCAGACATTGTCGGAAGAGAAATTCTTCGACCAGGTTTCGGACATACATTGTCGGAAGAGAAATTCTTCGACCAGGTTTCGGACATACATTGTCGGAAGAAAAATGCGGGTTTCGGACTTACACCTACTACGATATGCTGTTTTGAAACAAGACGCACGCTTGCGACCTTTAAACGTAGCTCCCAGAAGAAGGTCATCATATCATCCGAAACCTGGTCGGAGCTTTTTTCTTCCGACAATAATACGCGAGAAAGTGCCGGTTTACATGATAATAATGAATAACTCTAACGATAGTTTGTATAATAAGATGAAAAAACAAAATATGTAAAGTGTAAAAACATAAAAATATATGTTAAGGGCAGTGATTTGCTGCCTATTTTTCTGCGTTCGCGTACAATGTTGTGCAGCTCAGGCCAATGGGGCTCTTCAAAAGAACAGTATATATATAAACATTAATAAATATGACATTGTAATATAACATTCATAAAATTATGAATATATACTAATATAAAAAGTTATTAAATAATTTTTAAAAATCTGTAACGGGTAGGTATATATAATATATTTTTTTATATTTTGTGGGCATTGTCAGCAAAATTAAACAAAATAAATATACCTAGAAAACACGAACTCATTATTTTTTATTTAATCGGCTTGAATATATTTTGGTATAATCTCCTTTGGAGAGGAAATGTGTGTTCAAACCGGGAATCGAACCCGGTACCTGCAGTGTAGAAAGCACTCACGATATTGATCACGTGGTAAGTGGTCACCACGGGTATGTTTAATTGACCGAGAGAGAGCGAAGCGTCTCCGTTTTAGGGGCTGAGCCAAAAACTAAAATATTTCATCTCTATAATATTCTATCATAAGGAACGTTTTCTAAAAGTAACAGTCCTTAAAACTTGTACACAAGGTTTAAGATATCTTGACTTGTTGTTTGGCGCTGACCTTGATTGCAAAGTTACAATTTAAAACATTTGTACACAAATTTGTGCTTTGGGAAAATGCTTTCGTACGTACGGATGTCCGACTCTCAGAATACTGAGGTCCGGCTATTCTCCTACAGGTTTTTTTTTTTTATGCCTGATAGGCAAGCATTTGACCACAATCTCACAGGTCGCATTCCTCAAGTGGTTCTCATGAAATTATGAAAAAAAAACAAAAACTGAATCAATTTAAGAATCCATATTACAATTATCAAACATATTATATTATATGTAAATATATATAACATATAATATTATATATCTTTATGTCGATTCAGTTTGTGGTTTTTTTTTAATGGCGGAAATACGTTGATTAAATAGGTAAAAAAAAGATATATTTCAGCCTTTTTGAAAAAATCTGCAAGTTTTTCAGCAAAGATAATGTAATCACTTTTTGCAAACTCTTTGATCGTTCTTTTGCGATCCTGTTTGACGAAAAAATAGATTTCATTTTTTCAATCTAGATGCAATCAAGCGAGTAAAAGTCTGTCATTTAAGTGTCATTTTTTATGGATCCAAAAATTTTATGTTCTAATCCTAATATACCTAATTTTTAGTAACTTTAATCCTGTGAAATTTAAATAGAAAACATCACTAATTTGGAGATACAAGGATCAAAACAAGGAACTATTTCTGTTGAAGCTTCATCAAACCTGCGTCACATTTTGGCATCAGTATCAACAGTAGCCCTTTATTTTTTTTCACACACGGCTAAACGGAGTGATTACATTATCTTTGCACACGGCTTCAGAAAACATCGCTTGGTGGTTCATTAACGAATAAAAACAGATCAAACTCAAAACTATATTCACCAATCGTCATTCAGCAAACAAAACGAGATGAGTATCATTCCGAGACTAGTTGGGGGATTCATTATCTGTTATACTAAAGGCAATCCCAAAATATTTAACGGAGATATTTCATTTGGAGCAAGTAAATTTGGAGCAAGTAAATCTGAGGAGTGCAACAAACGATGGCCTGGAACAGGTCCATTTACCATGACATTCCAACCTGCTTCTGGCTTAAACCAGCTAAATAGAGCATATTATATCCCAAGAAGAGAGTTCCATAACATCGCCAGTATGATAAAGTCAGGTCTTCCAAACCCACTTAACGCTTTTAAAGGTCGAAGGTCCAAATCCGTTGACTTGAAATCTAAAGAAGAATCAAAAAAACGTGAAACGCCACAGAAAAATAAAGAAGCATTGAGTCCTGAGGAGCGTTACCAAAAAATGAAAAAATTGGTAGATACAAGACATAAAGGCGGGGATACAAATCAGCCTTTAAGAGGTCCCAGTGTATAGAATAATCTATTATGAGTGTTTGGTGGTAGTTTTGACCTCGAATGGTGATCTGCTGCCCTTCTGTCCTACGTACTGCTTTTAATTAAGATTCCCAGCATGTGAATGAACGATTAGCAATAACTAAATAAATGATGTGGTGCGTGGTTCCAAAACGAATAGGAGGTTTCAAAACGACCCTAACACCTCGGAATAGGTTCAGAATGTTGTATAATCAGAGGTAAAGTGAATGGCTTGTTAAAAATTATGAGTTGTATTTATAAATGTGTATAATAATGAAAACTGTGGTAATTAGTCAATTTAAAATATACATTTTGTGTTTTACTAATTAAATATGATAAATATACTAATTGCTTACATACTTTTTGCTTTTTTACCGACTTCCCAAAAAAGGATGTGTTAACTCAGAACTTCTCTCCTCGGGAGCCGATTTCGAATTTTTTTTTAGTTTGAAAGATGTTGCTTTCTTATTGGTCCCATTTAAATTTGATCAAGATCTGATCAGTAGTTCTTGAAATATCGTCAAAAATGCCTATTTTGTGGACTACTTTGACGATGTTCTCGTTCCTTTGTTCTCATATTATGACCGACTTCAAAAGTTACCTCATAACTTCTTTCGTTGTGAGCCGATTTTGATGATTTTTTTTTTAAATTTAAAAGCTGGTGCTTTTCATGTTGGTCCCATTGAAAATTTGATCAAGATCTGATCAGTAGTTTTTGAGTTATAGTCATTAATGCGTGTTCAATACATTAAATCTGATCAAGGTTCCGAAGATAAAACGGTGAAGTCGGTTATTTTTTAAGCTTTACTTGCGTTTAATTATTCTGTATAATATCGAAGCTAATTAAATGGGTGGATGTATGAATCCCGGGCACGGAACTGGTTAACTAAGAGATGGCTGAGCATGCTTAGCGACATTTTTATAAAGTAAAACTGATAGTTTAAATTCATCCTGTTTTTTCTACCTACTTCACAAGTCGGAGGTAGTCAAGTCAACTGTTTTTTGTGTTGTTTTTTTTGTGTGTTACATCATTACTTCGTTCCACGTGAACCGATTTTAAAATATTTTTTTTGTTTGTAAGAAGTTGCTCTTCCAATTGGTCCCATTTTAATTTGATTAAGATATGATCTAGTAGTTCTTGAAATATCTTCAATAATTCGTGTTTAGTACATCTAATCTGAATCAAAGTTCCGAAGATAAAGCGGTAAAGTCGGTTTTTTTACCGAATTCACAAAAAAGGAGGAGGTACTCAAGTCTTTTGTATTTTTTTAAATGTTTTTTACCTCATAACTCCGAAAAATAATTGAATTAGGCGTTACTTTTTGGAAATCCATTACGACAAAGTTAATTTATTATATTTAGTGCCAATCCCGAAAATGTTGTTAGGCTTCAAGCAGGATGCGGCACCCGCTTGCCCGCACGCCGCGAAAGTTAGTGTTATTGGCACAGATCATGCCTGAACTGATACTGATCATACAGCATAAATGCTGTCCGGATGTATGTCCGGATGTTGGGCTGTCCTCATCTACAAATCGCATTTCTCAACCAATTCTCGTGAATTTTTGTAACATATAATATAAATATATGATTTGCAATTGATTCAGAGAGGGAATGCCACAACATGATGAGAACACTACCCACTGGTAGTGGGCTTGAGCACTTGAGTTACCTATAAGCTCAATGCCTTGTAGGTAACCTAGGTCTTTGCTGTAGTATGTACATAATAATATGCTTCATATATATATTTACTAGCTGCGCCCCGCGGTTTCACCCGCGTTGATAATGATGAAAAGTGATGATGATGATGATGATGATGAAAAATAGATGTTGGCCGATTCTCATAGATACCGGATAAGCACAAAAAATTTCATCAAAATCGGTCAAGCCGTTTCGGAGGAGTATGGCAACGAAAACTGTGACACGAGAATTTTATATATTAGATAAAAGTATTTAAACAATAGACAACCTCTTTGTCGAGGTCTGCATGTAATCTTTATAATTATAATTATATCAATAAAATAAACTATGCTGTGACAGCTGCTCTTCATTTTTTATTACATTTGTCGTAAAAGTCACAGAAACATAACTCCTACTACTATTCTGTGAAAAAAATAAAATGCAGGTGTAAAACAGCAAAAACTAAAAAAATATCACAATACCTGCATACATCCAACCACCCAACGCATACATAAAAATAACCGTGTGTGACGCAAAAACTAAAAAAACATGTTTCAAGACACATCAAAAAAAATTTTGGTGTCCGCGCACCATATCAAGTCTATGACATTCACAAGGACTATCAGGATGACTAAGGAGGAACCTTTAATGGAAACCAAGCGCGATCAAGTCAAGTTTCCTTACTTACCGAGGCCGCGAGTTGAGTTCCATGTTGATCAGGCTAATTCATATCAAGCTAAAGATCTGATCATGACATGTTTCCGAATCATGAAGTGTATTGAAACTAGTGAGTCTTTCTGAGAACTCCCCGTTAGTTCCCTATGGAAACACAAGTTTTCTCCACATAGGAAATTTGTGTTTCTGGTTCTGGGTGTGATTCTGTGTGTGATAATGCTTCTAGCAGGTCATGGTAACGTTCCGATCAATAGACCTGTTATCAAGCGAAATTTTTTAGTTAGTTATAATTTTTTTAGTTTAATAGTTTTTCCTCCGTGCCTCCTTAAACACACCCTAACCCGAAGGACACATTCTTCGAACGAATGGCGTGAGGGAAGGACACAGGCGCTTTTGCCTCCCGTACAATGGTGTACGGGAGGCAAAAGCGCCACGAGAACGTGGTATGGCTTACAACTATAGCAAAAAGTGTCGTTACAACATTTATATATTCCGAGATTCCAACAAATAGTAATATTCCGACATTCCTAGGTCCCAATGATCTTGTATAGGTATACACTAAAATAATGTTTCGACATGAGTGGACTAACGAAAATTTTCTTTTCGTAGGTGAGCTCGAAGGAGAAAGGTAATAGCTTTTTAACCTATATTATTTCAAATCGGTTTAGTTTTCATAATATACTTTTCTTATACAATAATACTAGCTGTATGTTTCAATGTTATATTCGGCTTAAAACACAAAAATTTTGACTTACTTTGTAGTCGACTAGTTTCGGACTAAAAAAAGTTCAACCACAACTTCTAACTCACGCGGGCGAAGCCGCCGGGCACAGCTAGTAGGTTAATAAAATACCTTTGCCGGCATAGGCAGAACAACTCGCCAACGTTTCATCATAATCCATTCTCGAGATGGTGAAGAACAGATGGTGGCGAATCGCCACTATCTGTGCTGTCCCAATACTAAAGTTCGCCCATCACCGCGAGATTGTCAATGTCATCGGTCAGAACTCCCAGTAACAAGCGAGAGATGATTACTTTTGAACCTAACCTGATATGTGATTATTGTTAACGGTGTTCCACGAATATAACGTGTCTACAATTGTACTCCGGACGTTTCCTCGTTACCTCGGAGTGATTCCACGACTGGATTACCCGGTTTCCCCAAAATATCATCAAAAAATCCGTTCCGTACGATATGACGATATGTATGAGAAAATGTTTTTTTTTTAGATCTTTTTCGTAATTTTCCGAAGTTTTGTTATTTTGCTATTCGTAGTGGAGACAAATCTAAATAATCAAAAATCAATCCGTCAGTTCTTGAGTTATAAAGAGTGTAACGAACCCGACCTTGTTTTAAATAATAGTAATAATATTTTTTTACGCTATTTAAGGAGCAAGCAAGTCGTTCGATATGACGTTTATATTAGCCAGCTATATTTTGCATACCTGAACTTCATTAACAAAGTCTCCTCACTGCAAGGCGCTCTTCACCCGTGAATTAGCAGTTCATAGGACTCTCTAGCTATTCCACTAGAAGCTTCGCTATATCCTTCTATCGGCTAGCATGAAAAAATACCCGATCATATGGATTTTGAAACTATGTTACCTGTTCAAGCGCATATATATGATTAAAAACCACAGCGGCCTATTTTCAGTACGCCTGCATTCAAATTCAATTTTAAAATCTTTTTTTAACATGGGCCCCAAAGAAGCACTCATAAAAGTTAATGACTCAAATGCCGATTCGCAAAATTACAGCCATCTCGAGAAGAACCTGGCAAGAAACTCGGTGGCGCATTTATTCATATTTTTTTAAACACTGAAATGACTGTTATAAATTCATGAAACCCTCCGAAAGTTCCAAGCAACCAAGCATAAGCTTAATATGTTTCAGGTTAAAGATAAGAAAGATTAAAATGTTTAAAGCCAAGAAGCCAATGGAAATGATACATCTCAAAACGGCGGCAGCGAAAGATTTAGAGTATTCGTACCTCCCGGTGCCAAAGATAGAGCTACCCGAAAGAGTCAACATCAATCGGCCGGGCCCGATGGAAAATCTGGTGATGGCATCGTTACCTTCCTTGAACCGTATGGACGGTATGTACCTTAAACACTTGCATGTTTTCCGAAAAAAAGAGTAGGTACTCAAATCGGCTGTATTTATTTTTTGTGTTACCTCATTACTTCTTTCTAGATGAACAGATCAAAGGTGGTGCTTTCCATGTTGTCCCATTTAAATTTGATCAAGATCTGACTAGTAGTTTTTAAGTTATCCTCAATAATGCATTTAAGGTATTTAATCTGATCAAGGGTACCGAAGATAAAGCGGTAAATTCGGTTTGTTTTAGTTTTGCTAGCGTTTATATTATGTTCAGTTGTCTCCCTTGTTTGTTGGTGAAAAGTTTCCAGCTTCTGGACTTCGACGCTTCCGCGATATTTTCTGCAGAAGCACTTGTCCTTACAAATGGAATTTTACTTCACACAATTTCCACCTTACAAATGACATTATTGTCACCCGATATAAAGTTGTGTATGTATGTGGCTGAAAGCTTAGCTTACTTACCTTATAGAAGATGTTTATAGTAGACTTGCGACTGTCAGAACTGTTCAGCGGCAATGAGTTCTGCTTCTCTTAAACATATTGATGATGAATGCAGGAGACGTTTATAAGGATGTCTTGGTGACAAGTAATTAAAAACGAATTGGAGAAATGACTAGGTGATTCCCTCTCTTTAGTGTAAGTAAGTGTTCAACAGAATGCATTTTGGACTCGAGCTACCTACTATCGTCAATGAGTCTTTTGGCTGATTGGTCAATGAATGCAAGATCTTAAAAACTTACTTGGTGGATCTTCCCTAAAAGTGGTCGCAGTAGATAATCCAGTTAAAATTTGCTATTAAAGGTCTCGCTACGGAACTTGGATTTGATTAGTTTTCCTTATTGGCAAATATCAAACGGTCAAGAATGGGTGAAAGTACTCTGTTGCGCACGCATTAATAGAACTGTTGTTGCCCCAGTCCAACGCAGTCAAAAAGCTCTAGTTCGATTGGATAAGAATATTTGTGTTACTGGTTCCGAGTCTGTTTATTTTGATATACTCCTTGCGACCGACGCTGAGCTCTATTTACATATCTCCTGAATAAATTCTCCTCTATAAATTACTGGTTTCACACCTACTTCATACTTCATACTTTAATCAAAAAGTAATTGAAATTAGTAATACTGATTTACGTCGCATTGCAGAATGGAATCAACCCAAATAAGACCCAGGTGTTCATCATAGGGAGCAATAGAATTGTTGCTAAGGTTGACTGTTCAATGCTACCTCCAATTAATCTCCAATTCGAAGGTGTCATCATTCCGTATAGCTCCGAAGTCAAAAACTTAAGAGTTATTTTAGTTAGTACTTTATCGTTGGGTCTGCAATTAGCAGCGGCTAGCCGCACAGTGCTTGATTTAGCACTTAGGAGACAACGTAGTTTTCTTCTTCCTGCTGCAACTAAAGTTAGGCTGGCCCAATTTCTCCTTCTTATGCCGATGCCTGCTATCTTGATCTCTCGGAGGACAAGCTGAATAAACTTCAGCGTCTCCATAATTATTGTATAAAGTTTGTTTTCGGCTTGCAAAAATATGACCACATCATACAATTTCGTTCTAAATCCAAGAGGCTCCATTGTGTAATTCGTCTTCGCCGGAATACCTATTTATCCCTTATATTCAATATACTGCACAACAAATTTACACCTAGTTATCTCAAGGAATAATCTATGTATTTTCACTACTGCAATACACTAAACCTTCGACCATCAAAAAATCTCAAGCTATCCATGCCTGTTCATAAAACTATATTTTATGATGCGTCGTTTGCGGTGGAAGCAGTGCGTTTGTGCCTACCAATTTTTATAAGACAACCTACTTCGCTACCTGCCTTCAAAGCGAAGGTTAAAAACTTCTATCTCTCTTGAAACGACAGATTAGAGTAAATTTCGAATCCTGTATAGGTATCTATTTTATTTATTCAGAATAGTTTTTGAGTATGTTATATTATTGTATATTGTAATATGTTTATATTTATCTATTCATTTGTTATGTAACTTAATGTACTAATAAATCTTTTTCTATCCAAAGGTTAACTGAGAGAGATAACTTTTAGCGATAAGTCCGCCCATTGTAACCCAACGAAAGCACAGACAATATACCAATATTTCTTCCCTTAAGAATTTAAACACTGCAAGTCAAATTATTTTTGAATCGTTAGATATTTATAGTCTAATTGATTTGGGCTGTGTTTAGTTATGCTAGAGATAAAATAACTTGTTTAATAGCTAATTCTGTTTTTTTTCTTGTTACAGGTAAAATGGAAGAAGAAAGGTAAATATATATTACCATACGAGTAACTTCTATTTCACATGTTCCGGCTGCTAGTCTGCGCCACTCAGCATCCGGTATACCTGGTAGATATGAGCGCTGCCGTCGTGGATTTCGCCGAGCCGCCGCCGCCGACAATTCGCGTTGGCGCGCCGACTGTGTCGTAATCATTTGATTGTGTTATATTTTTAATTTTTGCATGTAAACATACACTGCAATAAACATCTTCATTTATAAAAATTGGTACATTTTACAGAGTCGTGAGTAGGTGTCATGTATAAGGTTTCATATAGAAGGAGCCAGATTGTTTAACTGATCTATTGATTTTGAGAAGACAATTTGGCTTGTTTCCAGTCAGACCATCGGGCATTTAAAACAATGCGGCATTTTTATTGCCATGTGATATCATTGAAACAAGTTTTTCTCTCTGGCACAGTCGTACTGTAAAACTAATACAAAAATACCGAGCTTGTTCCTACTGATAGTGCATATGTAGTTTTTTTGACTAAAAATTAAATTCAATAAGTCTTTTGCAAAAGGACCACTTTTTACCCAGATCTCCTAGGTGTTGAAGAAAATTTTATAAACCTATAGCTAAAAGTTTTTAAATAAGAAGCGTTCCAAATTTTGTGTCGTCTCTATCTCTGTTTTACCGACTTCACAAAAAAGGAGGAGGTATTCAAGTTGACTGTATTTTTTGTGTTTCCTCATAACTTCGGTCCACGTGAACCGATTTTGATTTTTTTTTTCGTTGGAATGTTGCTTTCCAATTGGTCTCATTTAAATTTGATCAAGATCTGATCGATAGTTCTTGAAATATCTTCAATAATGCGTGTTTGGTACATCTAATTTGATCAAAGTTCCGAAGATAAAGCGGTGAAGTCAGTTTTTTTTAAGCTTTGCTTTCGTTCAATTATCCTTATTTCTTAAGGTCAGCTGCTTAAGCCAGCGAAGGTTTCTCGATCGGGTACATATATATGCTATCTCACCATTTGGTGAGTGGTGATGACGTTAATGACGATAAGCACTAGTTCTAGAAATTGAACATGTTCCATCGATAGTTACTGGAACACCGTAGCATAGCAGATAGTTTTACTTCAGGATGGTAAATAACGATTCTACAGTAGTAGAGTAATATCAAGTGGGCGGTCAGAAATCTCCTTACCACCATGGAAATGCAATGTAAATGGTGTGTTCAAAATTAAAGTGAATAGGTTTACTGAGCAAGCGTGCTCCACCTTAGACTACATCGTCGCTTTCGATCAGGTGTGATTGTAGTCAAACGTTTGCTTGTTGAGTAAAAAAAAAAAACCATACAACTATTAGCATTGCCAAAGCTAGGTAAGGCTCAATGTTTGGTTTAACGCTTAGCCACTAAATTGGAGTGTTATCACTCGTCCTAAGACAACATTTCAGATAATGGAAATAGATGTTTCATTTTGTGACATATTTATCAAGTAAACCACACAAGCTTAAGGTAATAAGCGTACTTGTCACAAAGTCCCAGTAGCAAAGAAAATTGCATTTTTTCCTATAATTTGCTTACCTTGTAGGTCTGAAGTCACGTTTTGGATTTTCGACATCGAGCAAACGTTCGTAATTATGTGACTAAATATTGTAGTCTGTACTTTCTGCATAAACGGTGTATCAATTTAGGGTGAATAATATGCGTTAAAACATGGTTTATAATAATTTAATAAGGAAAATTTTCAAAGCCAAGACGCTGAATGTCGGCGCGCCGGCGCCGAATGTTTGATTATTTATCGGCGCTCATATCTAATACCCGATGGCGAAGTGTATGCCTACGTACTTACCTATCGGCCCAACGTACCTGAATCACCCTTATACTTCGCCATCAGGTTTCGGTACCGACTACTTGACAACCGGAATATTTAAATAGGCATTTATAGAGACAGTAAATCTAGCATAAGCTATTAGCAGTTTAACCATATAAAATCTATTAGTTTTTGCTGGTAGATTATTTCAAGTCTGTGATTACTTGATTAGGGACCTAATTAACTGCAATGGCTAGGATCTGAATAGCGCAGTTTATATACTGTTTTGCTTCGTATTTTAAACTTGTTTATAATATTGATTTAAGATAGATAAAAAAAAAATATATTTTTAGACATTTTTGCCAATGTTATTAAAAGCTTATTTTATAGCTGACCAAAATTAATTGAATGTTAAATGATTACATTGAACTTAAAAAAAGAATATTATATTTTTATGACTTTAGTTCCCAAGGCGAGGCGGCGGAAATATGGAAGAATGAAGAAACAACGAAAATAAATTATCCGCTACCAAAACCGCAAGGAGAAGCCGACGGGAGTAAAGCCGAAATAAGTTCTGTACAAGATCAGGCCTCGGCAGCCACCCCTGGGTTAAACCGCGAGGACGAAAGTATGTACCTACAACCTTTTTGACAGTTTCTCGAACACATAGTTTAGGTAATATCTCGGAACTTAATCGCGCTAAAAACTATTAATTTACCTCGACGTTTTGACCAAGTCTTCTCGAGACTATGGCCAAAACTTCGAGGTAGTTAAAAATATTTTCAAGTTCCGAGATAATATATATAGCTTAACTTTTTGACAGTATTTGAGGGCTTTTTCGTTTTTACAGACACAAAAAAGGTTCTCAATTCGACTGTATTTTTATGTGTGCTACCTTAGAACTTTTTTCTAGGTAAACCGGTTTTAATATTATTTTTATTTGTAAGGTATCACCAGTTTTCCCATGTGGTTCGATTTAAATTTGATCAAGATCTGATCGGTAGTGTTTGAGTTAATAATGCTTCAATAATGCGTATTTAGTTCATTTAGCAACGTTCCAAGGACTGATAAATTCGGTTTTTCAAGCTTTGCTTGCGTTTAAATTATTTATCATTCGAAGGAGGAATATAGAGAGAGAGTCGAACTTTTGCATCCTATACACGTGTATCACTAAATTTCTCAATATAGAGCATATTAATAAATATTTTTCTTTCATAATATGTATGTTACATTTCATATCTATATAATTAAGTCTTGCAAAATTAATTAGCTTACGTTTCTTTGCAGTATGCAAATTTAGAATTTGCTTAGTGCAACAAAAAAAACAATGCAATTTCGATAATAGCATAAGAGTAGTTAGCATTCGAATGCTTGTACGTATCTAAGGATTAACGATAGTAAAATGATACAAAACTGTTATATTTTTACCGACTTCCGAAAAAGTAGGAGATACTCAAGTCGACTGTATTTTTTTTTATGTGTGTTACCTCATAATATCTCTCCACGTGAGCCAATTTCGAAAAAAAAATATTAATTTGAAAGATGTTGCTTTCTAGGTCGTATTGAAATTTGATCAAGATCTGATCTCTAGTTTTTGAATTATAGTCAATAATGCGTGTTTAATACATTAAATCTGATCAAGGTTCCGAAGATAAAGCGGTGAAGTCGTTTTTTTAAGCTTTGCTTGCGTTTAGTTATTTATTGAAGATCACGTTTGATCACTATCTCCCCTGATGGTAAGGGACGATGCGGTCAACGAATTTGTATCGCATGCTACGACCCAGTTGACGCAGTGGGCATGTCTCTGTCCTTTGCGCTGTGGGTCTTTTCAATTGTTTTGTTTGTTTATACATATAAAGTTTTACATTTATAATATTTTATTGATATAATATTGCAGATGAACAAGATGGAAGTCGCCAAGTAATCCTAGAAGGTAACTCAAAAGATTTTTTTTTAGCTATTCGATAGATACAAGTACATCCATCTGATATTTTCATCAAGTAAAATACAACATCGTTAAATTATTTTTTTCACTTTCACGACAAAAAAACCGCAATTTTGAAATTTTTGCAACTTTTTTTATTTTGATAAAATATATTTTCTATTGCAGGTGGAGTTAAACAGAAAAGGTAATATTTTTTGAATATTGAAGCGGAGTGATTGCTCCTTTTTAGTTAAATATTAATATTTTTACAATGTAGATAATATCACGGGACTTAATCGCGCTAAAAACTATTTTTTATTAAATTCGACGTCGAGGTGGATAAATTTTCTCGAACTATATGTTCAAATCGTAAAAGTTAAACGTTACAATAAAATGTTTGGCTGTTGTTTGCAAAATGCAATAATGCAACATGATATGTTTCAATTTTATATATCGCACGTAAAAATGACGAGTTAGTTTGTAGTCGACTAGTTTCGGACAAATTAGTTGTCCTTCATCAGGATGAGTCAGACGGCGCGATACGCGGAGGAGAGCAGCATCCCGCACTGCAGTTTGCTGCCGAGATCGGAATCATACTTTAATGCATGTAAACATGCGTAGATATGTTGATAGGCGGATTCTAGCTAGTTCTTAAAACAGTGTTGCTCAGATATAGCTAAATTTATTTCGTGGGGAGCTCATTCTATTGTCAAAATTATATCAGAGCGCGCGTTGAAGCGACGAACGCGTGATCAAAATGCTAGTACTTATTGGGCTCAACGTATTAGCATTGCAATTCAGAGAGGCAATGACGCATAATGGGAACGCTACCCTCTGGTAGTGGGCTTGATCACTTGAGTTACCTATAAGCTCGATGTCTTAGTTAGTCTAGTTTTAGGATTTATTGGCCCGTAGATAGAGGTATAATAGATGACAATAGAGAACTCGCTTTTACAGGCCATCTACATCTGGAGAGATGGGTTCACATAAGCCAACACAAGCAGAATTAAGGACTACATTTTGTAATCCAAACCTCATAATGCCCTCTGTGCCCTTACAAAACGATGCCACTGCTGGGACAAACGAGCCTGAAGGGAATATAATCTTTGTATCGTATCCTAATGAGGAATATAGAGATGAAGGTAGATTTTGAAACATTTTAAACGCGAGCAAAGCTTAAAAAATCCAACTTCGCCGCTTTTTCTTCGGAACCCTTGATCAAATGAAATTAATTAAATACGCATTATTGAGGATAAATCAAAAAGTAGTGGTCAGATCTTGATCAAATTCAAATGGGACTACGTGGGAAGCACCAGCTTATCGATCACATCGTCGCTTACCATCAGGTGAAATGGTGGTCAAAAGTTTGCCTATCTTGAATAAAAAAACAGCTTTTAAATAAAAAAAAGAATCTTCAAAATCGGTTCACCTTGAAAAAAGTCTTAAAAACATAAAATAAAATCATAGTCGAATTGAGAACCTATTTCATTCCTTGAAGTCGCTTAAAAATACTACTTGGACACTAAAGCCAATGTTTTAATGTCCAAAATCACGGGAAACATCTTTGGGGTAGTCAAATACACCCTGGGTGAAGCATTTTTTTTTCTTTGGACATCACTGTTGTATCAGGTGTGGTTTATATATATATATATATATATATATATATATATATATACCTTATTCGTCATTTCTTTAATTTTATTCTTTAATCAATATTTTTTCTTATCCTGTATATTTTGGAGATTTTTTATCTATTTTCTCGATAGGCAAGCATTTGACCACATTCTCACCTGATGAAAAGCTTTGATGTAGCCGACGATGTAGCATGCTTGCTTAGAAGATACCTATTCACCCTTGACTTGAAAGACTACCAGATTAAGTATACCATTCGGGTACAAAGACGCGGGCAATGAGTCCTTCGCAGTATGGATGATAAAGGTAAAAGCGATACGCTTCGAGTGAACTGAAGGTATGCTAACCATAAATGTCAGTTTGTCTTGTTGTTAGATATTATTGCACCCGATTGTACATGTCGGGATTACTGACACCCCCCAATCTTCAAAGGTTTCATCGAAAGAATGGTAAGAACGGAAATGATGATAAATTTAATATACATTAATATTTCGTTTGCAGTTCATTTCTCCACGTATGTCTGCAACAACTATATCCGTAATTGGTCGATTTACAGTACTTTGGAACATGTCTAGCAAAGTACCAAAGATAATTGAAGCATTGCATCAGAAAAAGTTCACTATATAGTAAGTTAAATAATTCAAGTAATGATTGCTGTATTCCTGAACTCATAAAAGTAGGGTATTACATCCTAAGGTCCGTGTTTGAAATATAGAGGCACTCATGAATGTTAATGACTCCTAGACCAGCCAGAGCTCAGTTCAGACCAAGTTAAGGTGAAAGTTCGGCTGCATCATCGCTTTTCATTAGGTGAGATAGTGGTTAGATGCTTGCTTACAGAGCATAAAAAAGAACTAACTGTTTAGGAATAGGGATTCAGTAACCACTTTGCGAACTTACTTCGTGACGTAAAAAATCTACTATTTTACCGCTTGTTGAAAATTACTCTAATATATAGAGTTTGTAGAGTCTCTGAAACTATGTGATTATAGATACTCCTACACTCACAGCCTCACATTAAGTTCGATGACTTGTGTCGTATATGCGGGAAATATTCATATCACACAGACAATCACAACCAGAACCAGAAACACAATTATTCCTTGGGGAGAAAACTTGTTCCCGCCGGGAAACGAATCCATTGTCCCTGCTTAGAAAGCGAACACGCACCAACTAAGCCAACGGGCAGTTCACATGATACAAAAGCATTTCCTGTAAGGTATTTTTCGAGGGATTTATAGGATACTAGTTGCGCCCCGCGGTGTTACCCGCGTAAATCTCGAACCCGCTTGAATTCCGGGATAAAATGTAGCAGCTACCCTCCATACCAAATATCATCAAAATTTCAGTCGTTTGAGAGTGAAGAAGTAACAATCATGCAAAAACACTCACAAACTTTCGCTTTTATAATGTTAGTATGCCTTTTAGTAAATACCTGTAATAAAGAACAATTTTATGTTTCAGGTTCAAATTGTTGATCTACCCTAAATAAAATTCATAAAGACACCTTCAAACTCAGTTCTTCGTCTACCTTCAAAATTTTAATCAATCAATAAGATGATCGTCATTCCAAATTGTATCCATAATTTAAACGAAATTACGAACATGAATTAACAGAAAATTATGTGACACGTCATGATATTATGTACCTATACTTAAAAGAAATTTAAGGAGGTATTTATTTTGCTTTGATTGGACGAGTAAATACATGAACTTTTAAGATGTATAGAAAACATACTAACCATCATTTTCGAAATCTCCAAAACACGATAGACATGCTGACGCTTCCGAATCTGATCCTGATGACGGTATTTGAAGAATCTCAGCCATACTAACAATCACGACTAACCTATATCAACTGAAATTATTTAGATTCAGCTTGAAGAAACAGCAGTGACAAATAAAGTTAAGATGAAGAAGTTAAGTGGATAGTGGGCTCTAATAAAAGTGGATTATTTATTTAAATTTGTTATTCTGTTATTGTAAAAACAGAATGAAATTATGCAAATAAAAATAATCCACGCAATCCGTTCTATTATTTACCTATTGGATATAATCTGCGTGTCCCTCCGTTGAGTCACCGATAATTATTATTGTCAGCGGCGCCCGCGAATACCCCCGGACGTCGATTTCGGAACGGTAGGCGCCCACGAGACCTTCGATGTCGCGCGGTTCTGTCCCAAAATCTACGTCCGAGGCGGTTTCCTGGGGCGCCGGTGACGACCCTGGTGACTCACTATCTTCAATATTAGGTACATTTCGGCAGCATCGTCACTTTCCATCAAGTGAGATAGTGGTCAAATACCTCAAGCATAATAGTTTATCTAGCGTTTAATTAATCTATCCTGATGCTCGAGGTTGTGAACACGCTAAGCCTTCACAATAGCGGCTTTCTAGTATATGAAAAGTACTCTGTGTCGGATACCATTAAACTCTCGAAACAAAAACAAAACATTAAAGGCAAACAAAACGTAATAGGCAAGTTGTATTATTGAATCTATAATTAAAGAATCTAATCTTGTTTTATAGAATTAAGTGCATGTGGGTGTGCATGAATTAAGTCATTGGGCAATATGGGGGAGATTTAATAAGCTTTTGTGGCGAAATAAAGTAGAAATTTAAAGGTTAGTACTTAATCCTTTTTTAGGAGTGAATACTAGTGAAGATTTACAAGGATTTAAAGGCTCGTGGTGGGAAATGAAAATATTAACGTTTATAGTCACGTTCATTTAAACCCTTGTATGAAGAACATTCCAAATTTAAAAATCCCGCTTTTTTTATTTTATTTTAATGGTCATAACTTAGATTCCGTATTGTGCTGTATACGTAAAAATTGGTTCACTGCAATTTCTATTAAGTTGGCATTTTCCGGTAGAGTATATCCTTTTCTACGGTCTCGATGACTACGTCATATACAGTTATGATATGATCCTGATTCCAAGAAGGCAACAAATCCAAAAAAGACTGCATGTAAATTTTAGCCATTCTACCAAGTCCCGAGATATTACCTAAACTATGCATTCTACCAAGGTAAGGTAAAGGCTCCTATTACAGAGGTACTCAAAATCGACTCCCATTACGGAGGCATTTTTATTTTCGTGTATTATTCTCGTTTAAGTAAATTTAGATACACCTAAATGGAGTCTATCCATTCATAGTCTTTTACTTCATCACATACCGGACGTCCGGAAATGTAACACAGAGGCAAGTCACAAAAATCAAACAGTTACTGTCACGGCGGCGATACGGCCGTGTGTTTCATACAAACGCGAAGCGACGTACGTAAGTGCATTGATATTTAATATCTAAGTTTTTTATATCAATATGCCGTTCAAGTGTGTGAATATGTCATTTGTAGCTTTTGTCTATCATTTTACTAACTATATGTTTAGGTTTTATCCTGTTTGCAACTGTTTTTATATATAAAAAATAAAAAACAAAACCACGCAGTAATAGGATAAGAATTTTAAAGGCTAGTCCCAATACGGATGTATCATCCGTATTAGGAGAAATACTGTATTACATTTATTTGCTTATAACTTTCAATATAATAATGTATTTACTTAGTTCTAAGTTGACTTGAAATAATGTTCAATACCACAAACTAAAAACCAATTTCTGCGGTATGATTTATCCTCTAGAAACCCTATTTAAATATGAAAACTGTTGAGTGTAAAATGAAGGTTTATTAGAAAGGTAAAAAAAAAAAGGTGTATTTTAGTCCATCAAAAAGCAGTCATCTGTATAGTCGTTGACTTGAGTCTTACATACCTTAACCAAAATACTATTGTCGATCGACTAAGTTACCTTCATTGTTTATGTATCGAAATTTTGATGGGTCAGAATAAGGATTATTAAAACACAAACAGTTCTCCTATTACTGAGGTAGGAATTTGAGGTACCTCCGTGATAGGCTCTATGAGCTCCTAAGGCGGTGGGCATGCCTCCGTAACAGGAATTTCATAGTACCTATTATGGAGTAACAAAATGAATTTTTTAGGGTTCCATAAAAACAACATATAACGATTCGTTCTCTGTTTAATGGGAATTTGGCACCAAATACCCTTTGGCACCAAATTCGGGAAATCATAGCCAATTATTTTCCGAATTTGTATGAAAAAAGTAATACCTCAGAATTTAGAAATGTTATTTTTATGCTGTTAATTTTGATAATCAGAACCATCTCACGAGAGGTTTATGGTATTAAACACATAACCCTGTATATATAAAAGTGTTGTTTTTATAAAAAACATTAAGTTACTATTAGTTATAGGGAGTTAATTCAGTTAATTTTGATATCGTTGTATTTTTTATTGGTTTTTGATGCTATAAGCATAAATTTTTGTATAAAAATAATGGCTAAAAGTGTTGTTTTTGTACCCGACATTGTTTATTAATTTATTTTTGTTATTTACATTGTTTATAAATTATTAATAAAGTTGATTCTTCATAAAACTTAACACATGCATTTTATACCATAAAACTAGCAAGCACCCAGCGGTTTCACTCTCGTTATTCCCGACCCCGTGGGAATATTACGAAAAACAATTTTACTATGTTCACACACAAGTTATATATAAGCTAGTCATCTATTTACCAAAGTTTCATTCAAATCAGTTAGACACTTATAGCCTGAAAACATTAAAAACATATCAACATAGTCCAATTCGCATTTATAGTTGGTTAGAAAAGATATTAATTATTTTACGGAACCACAATACATTTAACTACCTTACCATCCGAATTAGGAGCCGATTACCGCCGTAATTGGCTTGAACCTTAATCAAACCTCCGTAATAGGGAAATTCGACTTGAGAACTAAAATATTTTTTATAAATTATAAACAACTTAATAACAGACAAGGTGTTACAAGAAATATACAATTTAATCTCCATTATTGCCGAAATTTATTTTTTATACCTATCTTGATGCTTACAAATGCTTATTTTTCTTTGTTACTTTCAAATGTTGCCATTTACCTCCGTAATAGGAGCCTTTACCTTAACAGAACTATAAATGTTTTTTTTTTCTTCTAAATGTAGTTCTTTTTTTAACCTCTTCTGCAGCACTGCTAGTAAAGCATTTTCCCCTCCACAAAAAAAAAAATTGTGGAGAGGAAAATGCCTTGCGCTTCCTTTCCTCCCCGTAGGTGAAGGAAAGGCGTTTGCTAGTACCCACTAAAACTCACCCGTGATCAGTTCCTTGCCGAATTGGGGCAAGAGAGGGTCGCGCTAGCAGTCACTATGTTGTCCCGGCGGCAAAGGTCTCCCTCATAATATTCCAAGAAACCTGTCCGGGTCCAATGCTTGTGCCAATAAGCAGTATTGTAATATATTAATGGATGTATTAGATTGATCGTAGTTATACAAACTTCCCCATCTTTATGATTTGACAAAAGTAAGTAAGTCACGCTAATAATTAGTTAAGGTATATTTTCTATAAATGTACCCCTATCCTCCGAAAGTCACTCCAGTTGGTAGGAACGAGGATATTGTCTCATATCTCCAATTCAGTATTTTTGGTAAGAAGATCGGGTTATGAACGATCGCGAGGTCAATGAACCCTCTCTGCCGCTCAGTAGGCAGATTGTTTTGTACAAAGAACAATTCTTACTACCCAAGTAGGTTCATGGTGAGCGTTTATCCTTCTTTTATCCTCTATAATAAACACTCTTTGTTTAAGTTCATTGTTCTTTACTAGACACAGTTGTCAAACTTTGACGCAGTTATTCTAAAAATAATTTCACAGCGGAACAATCATAAAATTACTGAATTTGACCACGATTTAATTTTTTGTTACTTTTATCAAAATTTACAATTTCATAATGTTTGCCGAAAACTCTAGGAAATTTTTAGTGTCTTCGAACCAGTTTCACGCCTTATTAAGGAAAATTAGTATTAAGCAGAACCCTTTGCATCTTATAAAGACAAGTGACTTTAATATTGACGGTAAAAAATGGTGTTCCGTTAAGGATCTGACAGCGGCATGTTTTCGAGTTCTGGCATACATAGACCACAGTAAGTATCTAGCAAGGATTGTGTAGTAGTCTACCATTACCTTAGTAATGGTAGATTTGTTTCCTATCTCGATGGTATCAAGTAACAACGGTTATTTCATATTATACATATATAACTTGTATTTTTACCGACTTCCCAAAAAAGGAGAAGGTACTCAAGACGACTGTTTTTTTTTATGTGTGTTACCTCATAACTTCTCTTCACGTGAGCCGATTTTGAATTTTTTTTTCGTTCTAATGATTTTGCTTTCTAATTGGTCCCATTTAAATTTGATCAAGATTTGATCAGTAGTTCTTGAAAAATCGTCAATAATGTCTATTTTGTGACGAATAATGCGTACTTTGACGATGTTCTCGTTTACCCGACTTCAAAAGTTACCTCATAACTTCTTTCGTTGTGAGCCGATTTTGATGATTCTTTTTTATTTGAAAGCTGGTGCTGTTTTTGTAGACCAATTGAAAATTGATTAAGGTCTAATCTCTAGTTTTTGAGTTATAGTCAATAATGCGTGTTTATACATTAAATCTGTTAAGGTTTCGATGATAAAGCGGTGAAATATTTTTAAGCTTTGCTTGCGTTTTATTATTCTATGCAGCTTCCTCATCATCTATCATAGCAGGGTTCAAAACACAACAATATATATTAGTATGTGATGCTTCTGATTATATATTGGATTATTTCTTTACTAACCGGCTGGGAAAGAAGAATAGTTTCAGACGTTTTTTATACTATATAGGCAAGCATTTGACCACTATATCGCGTGATAGAAAGTAAAGATACGGCCGAAGATGTACCATGCTTGCGTCGATGGTACCTATTCACTCTTGACTTAGGGAATGGAGGATCGATTTGCGACGACTGCGCCCTCTCTACGCGTACCTGACGAACGCTAGGCGCGGGCGGCGGCGACGCTTACGCTGGCGGTCGGCGGTACTGTCTTGCCTACGTTTACCAATACTTACTTCCGATGCTCAGTCTTGCCTACGTATACCAATACTTACTTGATGTCCCCAAATGAAAATTGAAACGAATATTTCGACGTGCCCCTATAATGTTTACTTTGGGGTCCAATAACTATGGCTAATGCCGAGCTGTTCTTTACAATTTCAATTCAAGCATCAGCTTAGAATAATAAAGCTGTCTAAGAAAACGGTGAAAAATTCGAATATTGCTATTTGGACTTTCAATCTTATACCTTTAAACGAGCAATTCTTGTATATATATAATTATATAATATCCGGATGACCGAACTTTGCTCGGTTTTTTGTTTTTGGTAGAATGTGTTTGAATTTGTAGCCTCAGAAAGTTCCATCTAGTGTCAAGTAGAAACAGTTTTTTTTTTTTTTTCTAGTGTCAAGTAGAAACAGTTTTTTTTTTTTGTCATGGCGTAATAGATGGCGCTGATAGTTTCATAAACCCGGTTTTTCAAATGCAGTTTGGGAACCGAGCATTTCTCGGACCTGGAACGTTGATAAATCGATTCCTTGGGCCGAAAAACCCCTAATCTGTAACTTTCATGAAAATCGTTGGAGCCGTTTCCGAGATCCAGATTACAAAGTCATACATATAGATATTAGATATAATCTAAATCTCGGAAACGGCTCCAACGATTTTCATGAAATTTAGTATGCAGGGGGTTTCGGGGGTGATAAATCGATCTAGCTAGGTTTCATTTTTGGAAAACGTCGTTTAAAATTAAAAAAAAACGAGCATAGCTCGGTCATCCAGGTACTATTTAATAAACTGGCAGCATCGTTAGTGTAATAATCAGGCACAAGCATTGATCTACCAATACATGGGTTTCGGGTCTAGGCTCAAAAGTATCTACAAAACATAGGCGACAAAACGAAATATAAGCAACAATGCCGAATATAAGCGACAATGCCCATTAGCTTAGTTGGGTGTGCGTTCACCTTTTAAGCAGGCGTATCGGGCTCGCTTCCCCGTGGGAAAACAAGTTTTCTTCCCATAGAAAATTTATGAATATTTCCAGTAGGTACCCACTACACAATTCAACGAATTTGTGTTAGGCTGCGAGTGTGAAAGCGTTTAAGAAAAAATGCTGCCTAGCTAAACACTTAGTTAGGTGAATAACATATTGATTCGATTTTCAAAAAAATATTTATTTGTTTCAGGTGAAGTCAAACCAAATAAGTATAAACAGAAATCTATTTTATTTGTGAACACACTTTGTTTAGTGCGAAGGCGTTGTATAATTTTCGCTATGTTAAATTGACTTTTGTTATATAAGAACAGTCATCGGTGTTACTTTTTAAATAGCTTACCACTTAATTATAATTAAAAATTCTTATTAGAAAAAACCTACTATACAATAACCGAATATGAAAGATACTTTGTGATCAATCTTTAAAGCCTTATTTTAAATCCAGTACTAGATATAGATATTATATTGTAAATGTACCCTCCTCTCTCCTACATTTTGCTGTGCCCGACAGGGTCCATAATTGGTACTAATTCTAAGTTTACCATCTAAGTTACATTGTGGAATGCAAATAAAATATGAATATGAATAATCATGAAAAGATAAAACGTTCAAGACATTCTAGGGATTTTTCCATTCTGGGGTGGAAGGAAAGTGTTAGGCATTTCCCCCCACAAAAAATAGTCAAGATCTGATCAGTAGTTTTTTATCTATTGTCAATATCGTTTATCTTCGGAACCTTGATCAAATGATCAAGGTTCCGAAGATAAAGCGGTGTAGTCGGTTTTTTCAAGCTTTGCTTGCGTTTAATTATATTTTTTTTTTTGAGAATAAGTAACACACTAAACATAAGTTAATATAATCAAATTATAGACGCAGTCGGGTAAAAAGCGCACTAAACAAAGTGTGTATATGTCGCGGACGATTAAGAGAACCGTTCGATTGCAATAAAACCGGGAGATAATAAACGACCGGACGATCGTGGACTCGCAAATAATATTATTTTCGCATTGATAAGGGATTTTATTCATTATCTTCTCTTAACGCTTGTTTAAGGTAAACACATATAGGTGTGGATGAGCGAAGCGAGCGTAAGGCAACGGAACGTGAGAGCGAAGCGAGAATACCGAAAGCCGCGAATAAAATTATATATCATCAAATAAGGAAAAAATATATTTGTGAGTTTGTAAAAAAAAAATGTTGGTCAGTCGTCGATTCCAAACCACCTCCTGCAGGATTGTGCACTACTTACCAATGACGGTATATATTATATTTTGTGAAATAAATTTTTAGGCACTGAAATCCCTTGACTATTTAAAATGTATATAAGTAAGTATGAACTGACAAATATTTGTCAAGTGTTTTGTGAAATATAATTTAAAATCATCCGGCCATTTAGAGGAAAGGTGGCCCGTGAGGAATTTGAACAAAATAGGTATTTAAAGAAAACATTGCCATCGCGCTGCATCAATCTCTTTCATCGTCTGCCTCGTAGAGTGTGACAGGGACAGCGACAGTTCATACCGCTTATTCGTATGAAAATTATTCCCCTGTTTTCTCCTCTAAAACTGACTGTTGTCAAAAAAAAGGACATTTCGTACTCCCTTTTATCACGGAAGTATAGACAAGGCATTTTTTCGTCTACCAGTATTTTTTTTCTACTTTTAACTAAAACTAAATATAACCAAAAATAATTATAACTTTCCATTAGGTGAGATAGCGGTCAAATGCTTGCCTATCTATAAATAACTAGAATAAATATGTACAAAGCTTAATACATTTATTTTTTATGTGTCTATCAGAAGCATTTGACCACAATCTCATCTAATGGAAAGCGATGATGCAGATGCAGCTGAAGATGTAGCATGATTGCGTCGAGGATAACCTTTTTTCACTTTTGACTTTATATTGCTTTAGTAATTAGTAGCTGAAGAATAGAATGACGGGAGCGTGTCTATAGCAGACCTAAATATTATGGAAAATCCAGAGCCACCTATTTTCTTCCTAGAAAATGCTTCTTGAAGGGGACAATGTTTCTTGACGCATTAATAGGAGATTACCGCCTTTGTAAGGTGAATCGTAAGGTCTCATCCCTCTTAACATCTTCCTGGCATTATACGAACGGTTCTCACATTCGTCCGTTGACATATACAAAGTGAGCCCACATTGAACCCTCACAAATTGACAGCAGTTACAAAAGCCAAACACCGACAAAAGCAAATGAGAACGCGAAGAGCCCAAATGTTTCGACACCTAACGAGAAAATTCTTGCAAGCAATGACACCGAGAAAACTTTGCCGATGAAGGATCTAATCATGACCACGTTTCCAGCCATGAACTGTATGGAAGAATACAGTACACGTACGTATACATTTAACATAAACGCTTTCACACTCACATCCCCACATTAAGTTCGATTACTTGTGTCGTGGGTGCCGGAAACATTCACACCACACACACAATCATAACCAGAAACAAAAACATATTTTTTTCTTGCGGAGAAAATTTGTGTTTCCGACGGGAATCTAACCCGATACTCCTGCTTAGAAGGCGAACGCTCAATAAAAAGTTAACGGGCAGTTCGTATTTCCCGTTTTACTTTTTGGGTACGGAACCCTAAAAACGGTGTGTCCGAAAAACACGATTGAAGTGAAACTTTTGTATTAAGGGGAAACATTTTAAATATGGTGTCCTATTCATTCGCATAATATTTTTAGTCCTTAAGTTGTTCTGCATTCATATCTTGTCGTAATATTTTGTAGTCATAATATTAGATGCGCATATTTTTTTAAAGCCATACTTGTATGTTGTCATATAATTTGCTTGTAATAAATGTCATGTGCATAATGGTTAAAACGCCTCTTGTTCCTAGTCATACTATTTCTTACTACTAGTTATACTAGTTCATATTTTTGAATTTACTATATTTGCATGCCCTAACAATTATTATTCCTAGTGTTCTTTGTGTTTATTTGAAGCGAAGCTGAGCTCCCTTGCCTTAACCTTTCGAGGTTTTTTTCGTTGCCCAAACTGATTCTAGGGCAAAGTCATTAGGTTAGGTTCGTTAGGTTGCTTGTGACCATAACGCGCGAGCCGAGCGAGCGAAGCGAGCGTGCCGCGGCAGCGGCCGGCGAAGTGCTAGAAACGAATTGGCCCCTGTTTACTAGTCTAGGCAGACAAAACTTACATATATCAAAAACGTATACTTAACTGTACATACATCCGGAAACCTCGTTATAACCAATATGTCGAATAATATAAGGGCAATTATAACTTATGACATTAAATATTTATGGCATAAAACTTTATGTTTTTCAATAGTTAGGGCGTTTAAGGTTATTGCTTTTAAATATTAGTAATACTAACATTATGACAAGTGATATTAGGGGCAGTGATATTGTATGTAATGATGATTAGTAGTAACTAATATTAGGAGGCAAATTTTTATGCGATTCAATTTTAGGGCTAAAGATATTAGTCGAATCAATAGGGAACCTTTAAATATACATCAGTGTTCACCACGTTTCGTCACACAAAACAGGTTGCGGAGAGCGCAAAACAGAATTTCAAAGCACTCCCATAAAAAGCTTAACTTCAAAACTACATCGTTGCTTCTAACAATTATTAAATAACAGCCGTGCCCCGCGGCTTCGCCCGCTATTGTCAGGTTAAAAAGTAGCCTATGTGTTAATCCTAGGTATAATCTGTGTACATTCAAAATTTCATCCAAATCCGTTCATCCGTTCAACGGAGGCAACAAACTTTCGGATTTATAATATAAGTAGGATTAAATATTTGGAGTGAATAATACTTTATCTTTATTGTTGCAGGTGACGTCAAAGAAAGGTATAATAAACGAATAATTAAACGTAAGCAAAGCTTAAAAACAACTTATCCGCTTTATCTTCGGAACCTTGATCACATTTAATGTATTAAACACGCATTATTGACGATAACTCAGAAACTACCGATTCTGATCAGTAGTTTTTGAGTTATCTTAATCAAATTTAAATGGGACCAATAGGAAAACAACAGTTTTCAAACAAAAATAATTAAATACATTGGAATTGAGTACGTCCTTCTTTTTTGGGAAGTCGGTAGATTTTTTTTTTAATATTGGTCATAAACACAATAATGAATCGATTTTGATGTTTTTTTTTGTTTGGTAGATTATACTTCAGAGTTGATCCCATATAAATTTTATCGATATTGATTAAGCACTTCACAAAAACCAAAATACAAGCGGAGAAGTCGGTTTTTTGAAGCTTTGCTTGCGTTTAAATAATTACTTGGGCTTTGTTAAACAAAAGCAATTTGACTTCACAAAAAAGGAGGAAGTACTCAATTCGACTGTATTTTTTTTGTGTTTTACCTCTTATCTTCTATGATTTTTTCTTTTGTTTGAAATCTGGTGAATTCCCATTGGCCCCATTTAAAATATGTTGTACTCTGGGGCAGAACCACTACAATATTAATATGTAAAAAAATTAAGTATATAATGTATATAATATGTATATTTTTGTAGCTTAATATCAAAAAGTCTATATTGATAGTTTACTAGAAAATATCAATTTTATGTGGTTCTGCCAAAGAGCATACTCTCCAGCACAACCACATTGAGTAAGCAGTTATTTCACGCAGATGAAACACAGTTCATAATAAAAATATATGTATATTAATTGTATGTCTAAATAAACCTACAATTTCAGGTTTAAGCCTGATTTTTGGTGATAGGTATTGCCGTATGGCTGTATGCGCCTAAAATAATTGCCTTTTAACATTGACTAGGCGTTTCGGCATTATGAAGAACCCGTTAGTATATAGTTTATTCGTACCTAAATACACACACAATGTAATTATCTATTTTCTTATAATGAGTAATGCATCATAATAATTACATCTGTTACACATTTTAAAACATTACTGGATTTGGTGTAATCGACAAAATAACTACGTGTAAAAATAATCTGATTTGAAGAAAAGTACCTACATCTACCCACATTTTAATAATTTTAAAACATACTGCATTTAAAACAAAAACTTAATACGGAGGTTGATGTAAAATGTGCGAATTTTGAAAATGAAGCGTGGAAAGAGACTTTCAGTTAGTTTAGAAGAACATAAAAGTGTATTTCTTCAATGTAAGGATCATTTCAAAGATGAATCTGAGTTGCCGTCTTCGTGCAGTGCGATTTACAAAGAAATTAGTAAAAAAAATTATGTGTGTGAATACTGCTTATGAACTGTACTTTTCTGATAAAAGTAATTTTAAAACGTTTTTTGGTGCAAGGAATGAAATAAATAACCCGAAGAAACAGACGAGTGTTGAAGATGATTATTCTAGCCAAAGTAGTACCAGTGACTCTGAGGAGGAAGATAAAAGTAGTGATAACAGTAGTAATTATAGTGACAACAAATGCAGTATGTTTTGAAATAACCTTAAAAGAGTGGGAGCATGTAAAACCACTTATTGTGATGCCAGAAGCAACAAAAATAAATCGAACTTTAAATATCGTAATAAGAAAAGAATGGCCATAAATAAATGGATAGATTTTATGAGAGAATATATATGGAAGTATACGTCAAATCGATGTACGTGGTACGTTTTTAAGAATAATACAGCGAGTGATGATTATACCGTTAAATTAACAGGATATTGTAAGCAATGCGAAGCCAAACTTTCCGTTGATACTGTAAGAAAAGACTCTGTTGTTATCGCTAATTGCTCAATAATAATGTGAATCCTCAAATCCTACATGATCCTATAAAAGTTCGAGTGACGAAGTTTAATAAACAAGAATTGGCAACTAAACTAGAAAATCAGTATCCTGTTGTAGTCAGAAATAAACTGGTAAATTGTAAACTGATGGTGATACAATAGAACCTCCGTTTTTTCCCAGTCTCAAAACCTTACAAAATATAAGAAACAGGACTAACACTTTTAAATATCTTCATAAAATTGTGGTTCTTGCTTTGTGTAGTGATCTGAAGTGTATCCTTGCATCCCTTTTTTTGTTTATTACTGGACAGGATTGCAGCGGAACTCTTATCAAAAGTTTTCAAAAACACAATACACAGCAATCAGTATTGATGCCACAGGATCCTTGTTTAAATAAATCAATCGAAACACCTGTTTTTGTATATCGCAGTTCTAAAATTAAAAAACACATCAATACCATTGACGCAAATGATATCTGAAACCCAAAAAATGGATAATATTTATATGTGGTTAAAAACTTGGATTGAAAATATGATCAAACCAAAAGAAATTATAACTCTAGTGCCTTAATAAGAGCAAGTGTGAAAGCATATACAGTTTTTGCAACAACAAGAGAGTATATAGACCATTTTTTAAGGTCCTTGAACGACAAACCAGCGTAATTCCTTCTTGTTTCATGCGCTTAGACTCATCTCATTTTATAAAAACATTGTATGAACTGGAGTGCTTTAAATTAGTAGATTTACGTATAAAAAAGTTTTACGTTAGGATTTGCTTTATATGAGAAATTGCACAAATTATATAGAAGTTAAAGAAATTTTAAAAAATTTGGTTATAGTTGCTGTAAACAGATACGATCGATATATGAAAAATGGCGAAAAAACTAAATGTGATGACGCTAAAGAAAAAATATTAAGAGTGACGCATAGTTTTGAAATAATTGAGGATGATGTTAAGATGTTAAATGACCACGCAGAATCATTTATTGAAGATTCGATGATATTGTATAATGATGATGTGCCTTGTTGGTTTGATACTCTAATACAAAATGAAAAGCTTTATGCTGATCTTTGCGAAGAGACTATTTTCCAAAAATTTATATTATTTTCCGAGTTTTGTTTGGCTATTTGCAAAAACTGTTTTACAGACTTCCCTAGTGGACAAATTTAATGTTACCATTTTACAAGGAAACAAATGATGCAGCCAGCAGTAGTAATGTAGAATGTTATTTTAAGAACATAAAACAGTAGTTATTAAATACAAAGAGTGGTCTATTACGCGTAGACGATTTTATTATGAAACATACTGAATACTTATCTGGAGAACTAAAATTAGCCCAGTGTACTTTATTTTCGGATAGTGACATACAAAGTTCAACTAAGAAAGAAGAGAAGAGATTTGAAGAAAGAAATGAATGTACCAATATAAAAACAGACGGCACTCATCACGAGCAATCCTTTAGGAGAGAATCTGTATTTCAAAATACTCCAATCAACGAAGAAATCTGGCGTGATAAAAATTATGAGGAGAAGAAAAAATCTCTAATAGAGACAATTAAACCAAAAGTCGACAGTAAAAAGGTGCAAAAAATTCCAAAAAGTCGCTCAAATGTTGATCAAGTAGTATTTCAAAATACATGTGCTTTTGATGTTGTGGTGCATGCATTTGCGGTCGCCTACAAGGAACATAGGAGTGTTCATGAATTATTCGAAGACCAAGAATCCAAATTTGCTACCCTTGTAAAAGCTCTATCGAAACACGATAATACTGTAGATGTATTAAAATTCAGGACCGAAATTTTGTCAAACTATTTTGACAAAGTAATCAAAGGCAATATTCTAGTTTACAATTGCACATGTAATATTACCAAAATTTTCGAAAGTATTTTGATAACTGAGTATTCCAGTGCCAAAAACGTAAAGAAATGTACAAATTGTGATTTTAAATCTGAAAGGTATTGTCCAATTTTGCCACTAGATATTGATATTAGCGGATGAGTGTCTGGCAACTGGTTTAGAAAAATCAGCAAATTCAATGTTATCTAGTAAAACTCGTTTATGCAAAACTCCTCAATGTAACAGTCAAAAGGGTTTTATACACACACTTACGAGCTATCCGATGTCATTGTTTTTGAAATTGATGATTTCATAAACATAAACAATATACCAGAGACAGTAACTTTAAAACATAAGACACAGTATCGTGTCTGTCGTGGAATATATTCCAAGTTTACCTGGCGATGTGTGACATTTTGCAAAACTGGTTCCAGCTGGTATTGTTATGATGATAATGCATGCAAAGTGTCTAAAACTTTTTATTCAATCACATGGAATAATATACGCAAAAAAGTGATTTATTTACATTAAAATGTTACTTAATTTATATGTTTCTCTATTATTTCTTTACATTAAATATTTACAAACTAACCGTGCCCCGCGGCTTCGCCCGCGTTTATCAAGTTAAAAAGTAGCCTATGTGTTAATCCTAAGTGTAAACAGTGTACATTCCAAGTTTCATCCAAATTCATTCAGCCGTTAAAGCGTGAAGAGGGAACAAACATACTTACACACAAACTTTCGGATTTATATTATTGGTAGGATCTAGCAATTGGCTAAGAAACATATTTCAGGCGCATACAGCCATACGGCAATACCTATCACCAAAAATCAGGCTGAAACCAGAAATTTTAGGTTTATTTAGACATACAATTAATATACATATATTTTTATTATGAACTGTGTTTCATCTGCGTGAAATAACTGCTTACTCAATGTGGTTGTGCTAGAGAGTATGCTCTACCACATAAAATTGTTATTTTCTAGTGAACTATCAATATAGAATTTTTGATATTAAGCTACAAAAATATACATATTATATACATTACTAGCGATCCTCCCCGGCTTCGCCCGGGTGTGATAAATGAAGAACCGCTCGACCGATTTTGTGCAAACTTCACATAAACCATCTACTAAATAGTCCGAACAAAGCCTAAACATTTGGTTTGGATAGGTGAGCCCGTTCTTGAGTTATAAAATAACAACGAAAAGTGGCATTGATTTTTATATACATAGATATAGATATATTTTTATGTACATAGATACACTTAATTTTTTACATATTAATATTATAGTGGTTCTGCCCCAAAGTACAAAATTTTAAATTTGGTCAAAATCTGATCAGCAGTTTTTGAGTTATCGTTAATAATGCGTGTTTAATACATTGCAGTTGATCAAGGTTCCGAAGATAAGTCGGTATGTTTTAAGCTTTGCTTGCGTTTAATTATTATAAATTTAGTAAGTATAATATGATATAGCCACAGCTTACATTAAGATTGCACAGAACATAGTGTGTATAAGTTACTGGACTTAGTGAGAACGTTCGTTTAAAATAAAACCATATTACCTCGAAAGATTATGAACGGCCGGACGTTAATGTCGTAAACCCCTCAAGTGTTAATGACTAAAATCCCATGAATAAGATATCACAATTTAAATCATAATTTAATTAACGAACCGAGTGTTTGTACTTAATTATTCGGTAGTTAGGATAGTCAAGCATTTGATCATCTCACCTGATGGGAAGCGATGGTGCAGCCGGAGATGTAGCATGCTTGCTTAGAAGACACCTATTCACAATTCTGCCGTCATTATGAAAAAAGCAGTTACTGCATTTCTGACAAGAGTTATATACATTATCGGAATCAGGAAAAATAGACGTATATACTATTATGTTTTATTTTAAAATATTCAAACGCACCCTACTAAAACTTACTTTTAATTTATACGCATCTGCTTCAAGTCGTAACATATACGAAATAGCACAGACATTACTGATGTATATACCCAACACAATTTTGACAAAAATTTTAGTTACGTGTTTTTTCTATGACGGCAGAATTGACTAAATATTACTTTTTTTTTTTAAATGTTGGCTTCGCAATCTCGTGCATTTAACCAGTGCCAAGTTATAATATATATCGAGAGTATTTTATATTAAAAGTCCTAGTCAAAGTCAAGTAAAGGAGTCAAGGTCTAGTCATAGTCAAGTCATATCCTAGTAAAGTGGTAGAAACTTTAGCGAAACTCACTTTTTCAACTTAGTGGCGAAGGCAAAAATCACGATGTTCAACTTTGTACGATTTGCCTACACTTGTGCACGTTTACTTAGTATTAACGGTAAAAAATCCACCATTATTACACATTAACACTCGAAGAATCACAGGTTTTGAAAAATTATACAAAATCAAACACGCCATTTTTTCACTTTCGCGGCAAAACTCCCTTCATTGTGTATGTGATGTGAATGGTTCCGGCACCCACGACACAAGTAATAGAACATGTGAGTGTGAAAGCGTTTGTTATGTTTTATGTTTATATTATCTTTGCTCCTACCGTCCGGCCGTAAAATAATTAAAGGCAAGCAAAGCTTAAAAAAACCGATCACCGCTTTATCATGTATAAACACGCATTATTGACTATAACTCAAAAACTAGAGAACTACATAAAAAGCACCAGCGTTCAAATAAAAAAGAATCATCAAAATCGGCTCACAACGAAAGAAATTATGAGGTAACTCTTGAAGTCGGGTAAACGAGAATATCGTCGAAGTACGCATTATTCGTCATAAAATAGACATTATTGACGATATTTCAAGAACCACTGATCAGATCTTAATCAAATTTAAATGGGACCAATTAGAAAGCAACATCTTTCAAACTCAAAAATTTTTTTCGAAATCGGCTCACCTGGAGAGAAGTTATGAGGTAACACACATAAAAAAAATACAGTTGACTTGAGTACCTCCTCCTTTTTTTGGGAAGTCTGTAAAAAAATAATACATTGCCCAGTGACATATATAAAGTGTCGCCCACAATAAGCCCTAACAAATTGAACAGCTACAAAAGCGAAACACCAGCAAAAGAAAAAGGAAACTCCAAGTGCCCAAATGTTCAGATGCCAAAGGAGAACGTCCATGCAAGCGATAGCACCGCGAAAATGTCTCCGGTGAAGGATCTGATAATGACATCGTTCCCGGCCATAAACTGTATGGAATACAGTACAAGTACGTATTTTTTTTTTGCCAAATAGGCAAGCATTTGACCGCAATCTCACTTGACGGAAAGGGATGATGTGGCCGAAGATGTAGCATGCTTGCCTAGAAGGTACCTAAGTATTCACTCACTTGAAGACTCCTAGATTATACCGTTCGGCGAACAAAGACGAGGGCAATGAGTTCTCTTTCGCAGTACGGATGATAAAAATAGAAGCGAAACGCTTCGAGCGAACTGGTATGTCAACCTTATATGGATGACGTTTGACAGTATGTCTTGTTGTTAGATAGTAAAACGGGCATGGGGGAATTACACGTATAATTACTGTATTTCGGATTGAAAGGCAATCATCATCATCATCATACTCAGCCTATCTCAGTCCATCATCATCATCATACTCAGCCTATCTCAGTCCACTGTTGGACATAGGCTTCTCCCAAGGCGTGCCACTGAGCCCGATTTTCGGCTCTTCTCCAGTCGTTACCAGCCCTACGTATATCGTCGCTCCACCTAGTTACAGGACGACCTCTACTACGCTTACCGATTCGCGGTCTCCACTCCAGAACTCGTCTACTCCAACGGTTGTCAGTTCTGCGGCATATGGGACCAGCCCACTGCCACTTCAGCTTGCTAATGAAAGGCTTGCTTGAAAGGCAATATTTCCAGTGAAATTACAGGATTTAAAGGGATTTAACATACAATATCTCAGGGTGAGGTGCGCAGTGCTTTGCCACACAGCAGTTTGATATATATGGTATCAAATCTCTGGGTGGTTATTCGCCATTTTGAAATGTTTCCAAAAACTGAATCGCTAAAAAAACATAATTGTCAGAGCTGCTCACAAAATTTCACTAGAATCGGTTGTGAAATGCGACCCCTAGAGGAAAACAGCCGGACATACGATATTATTTTTTTGGCCATACTGACGCTTCATAAAAGCTTGATTAATTAATAGTTTCTTCTTTATTTTGCAGGTGCAATGAAATATGAAAGGTAAGGTTTAAAATTATAATTCTGTAGGTCTTATGTGAAAATTTTGACCAACTCACAAGTCAAAAATCAAAAAAAAATGTATATAAAAAAATATTACCAGTTAAAACATCAAACACAATTATTATCTATCTTATTTACTACTAGTATATAATAATTGTGATAGTGTTTAATTAAAGACATTTTTTTTCTAGATATAAGTAAAAAAAATTAAGGATTGATAATAAAATATTGCACATGTTAACCAAATTATCAAATTAAATTAAATTGAAATTGAAATAATAGATAACCCAGTAAAATTACTCCCGATCACTGTTTTGAAATTTTCTAAGTTTAAAATTTTAAAAAAAATTATATAAGTATTATGTTTTTTAGCGTTGTTTTGAAATTTCAAAAAAAAAAATATATATATATATATATATATATATATACCCGCCTTGCTAACTGCCATATTTATACCAAAAAAAGGGGCTAACCTTCCATGAGTAAAAAAAACCGCCCACCAAAATGGTGTTACAGGCAACTTTAATTGACAGTCAATCACAAGAGTGTTGCTACCTTCGACCACATATCACTTACCAACAAGTAATAAAGTGATAAAAACCGGCCTTTAAAATTTAAGTAATTAATATATTTTTTACTTCAAATTAAAGTTGAGTAAACATATTTATTACTGCCATTTATGTGGCCTTCCGTTAGCTGTTAAATAACTATAGATAGAGATAGATTGATAGATAATACTTTATTGATCCACTTTATAAAATGAGATAAAACAAAGGTAACAAGCAAGCTTATATGTAAAGTATCACAACAGGCGGCCTTATCACTAATAGCGATCTACACCAGGCTTTGTTACATAGCTATAAGTTTTCGTATGATAATAAAAATTAACCAATAGTTTCATTGCAGTCGGCCATCATCTCGTGATAATCAAAACGAAATTAAGTACCCCCTGAATATACCAAATATAGTGTGTCGAGAAGAAAACACCAGCAAGAGCATTTCTGGTCAAGATCGGCTCAAAAAATCTTTCCCTACCATTATGAGCTATGCGGAAGCTAGTACGTATAATTTAATATTATTTATATGTAGGAAAAAGTTTAATTTTGTAACGAATTTGATTACATTAAGGCAAATATACCCAGGATCTCTCCCTGCCGAGCGTGGTAGACGCCATTCTCGGCAGCGAGAGATCGTGGTAGGCGGTGGTCTCCTTCTGCGAAGCGGTGATGAAACAGAAGGAGGCCGCGGAGTGGGGCAGACAGGTCGATTCCCGATCTGACCCGCTCCGACTCTGACGGCCGGGGAGGAGGAGGAGGAGGAGGAGGAGTTATAACGTTTGGGGAACAAGGACGAGGGCAATGAGTTTCAGTCTTTCGCTGTACGGATGATAAACGTAGAAGCGAAACGTTTAGAGCGTTCGCTCAAAACGTTCCTCCAGTTCTGGAGGTATTTCAATATATATGGATGACGTTTGACAGTTTGTTCTTTGTACAATCACAATGTAATTGATACATATTGCAAAACTTTAAAATAATTTTTGTTACAGATGCAATCAAAGAAAACAGGTAAATATGAAGTATCATGTTATAAACGCGTTTAAGGGTCGAGTTTTTAATCACTTTGTTAACCGACTTAAAAAATTGAGGAGGTTCTCACTTTTTTCATGGTTCTCTCATTCGACTTTTTTTATGTGTGTACCCCTGAACTTTCTCTAATCTGATCGGTTATCGGTTCAAAAGATAAAAGGTGAAGTTGGATTTTTTAAGCTTTACATGCGTTTACATTATTAGTTTGACATTTGACTGAAGCCGCAGTTACACTAGGCAACATTTTGTAGCTCAACATCTGACTAAGTAAACATGTTGTGCAACATGTTGTGCAATGTGAGAAATATTATTATTTTTTTACGTTTTCAAACCCATATCTCCGCCATTTTTAGTGTCGAGTAACATGCATAGATAATTAAACGCAAGTAAAGCTTAAAAAAACTGACTTCACCGCTTTATCTTCGGAACCTTGATCAGATTTAACGTATTATTGACAATAACTCAAAAACTAGTAATCAGATCTTGACCAAATTGAACCACATGGAAAGCACCAGCTTTTAAATAAAAAAATATCATCAGAATCGGCGCACAAACAAAGAAGTTATGAGGTAACTTTTGAAATCGGTTAAAAACGAGAACATCGTCAATGTAGTCCACAGAATATGCATTATTGAGGATAACTCAAAAACTACTAGTCAGATCTTGATCAAATTTAAATGGAACCAATTGGAAAGCAACATCTATCAATCAAAAAAAATTCAAAATCGGTTCACGTGGAACGAAGTTATGAGGTAACACACACAAAAAAAATACCTCCTTTTTTGTGAAGTCGGTAAAAATTGTGTGAAATAAGAACCTCTTTTGAAGTCTGTTAATAAGATTTAAATGTTGCAGAAATCGCGACAAGATTTTAAAAAGCAAGATTGCAGTACATAAGAGAGAAGAATGCGTAAGATTTCCATATCTTCCGAGGCCGCGCGTTGAGTTTTCCTTCGAAGAAGCCGAAAGAGAAATGTCAATGTTATCTGCGATGGATTGTTTGAGCGTTGGTATGGTTATAACATAAAATGCACGTTAAAACCTTGGATAGATTTGTTCAGAGGCAGTTCCTCTTATATACAATACAATACATAACACTTTATTGCACCAAATAAAATAACATAAAAACTATCGTATTATATATGTCTAAGTAAAATGGGCGGACTTATCGCTAAAAGCGATTTCTTCCAGTCAAACTTTGGATGGAATAAATCATTGCGTGTACGTATTGTTCCGCACTTAAATTGTTTTTCTATGTATTGTATACATAATTTAGTGTTAATCAAAGCATTATAATATCATGAACAATGTTTTTTTCTTTGCAGGTGCAACGAAATATAAAAGGTAAAATTTTGTATTACTTATATACAGCCGTACTAGAGACTGTAAAGATAATCTAAACTTCTCACTGCGTAGTTAGTTGCCCACTGCCATCTGCCTTCTAAGCAGTGGGTATCGAGTTTTTTCCCCCATGGATCCCAACTTGTTTTGTAGTTCTTGGTGTACCTAGCTACACATTTGCCGAATTTACGAGTACGCCACGTTTTGGCGTACAACCGAACTTCGGTCGGGCGTAAGTTCAGCGGGGAACGTATTCTACTATATAGTAAGTAAAGCAACACATCATACGCAACGTGAGTTAGGTTCGGTCGGCGGGGGGATGCACGGGGAACGGAGTGCAGTATCTTTACTTAAAAGAAATAATAGCTCGTCGAATGAATGTATTGTCATGCGAAAATACATAAAAAAAAGTACAGGATATGCTGCATAACGTTGAAACTGCCCATCTTGTAGTCTTGTAGAATTCGATGGGTGCACCCACAATTCTTTCTTGTCCTCTTGTAAAGCTTCTGCAATCGCTATTACTGTATCTGCCTTCAATATAAATCAAATGTATCTAACCATTATTTTGATTGTAGCCAACTTAGAGCAGATGTAAATCGAAACGAAATTAAAGAACCTCGCCTGGAGGAACCATGTGAGGGATTTCAAGAAAGTTACAAATGCAACCAAAGCAATCCTGCTACAGATTCATTTTTAAGATCTTTCCCGCCAATAATAAGCTACATGTATGCTGGAAGTACGTACATAATCAGCTGTATTCACCAACTTAGCTGTCACTAAACAAAAGCTTAAGAACTTTAACCTTTATATACTATTCTATCTTGAAAAAAAAAATATAAAACAAGTAAACTTTCCCTTAAACTATTTTATTTTTATTTCTTCAGCATCTTCAACTATTTTTTTCTAAATAAGTAGTTTTTTTTTGTCTAGAGAGTTTTTTTTGTCTGTTTTAATTGTATCAAATTATTGTTGTTTCAGATGAAATTGTTGTAAACAGGTAAAACGTTTTATTTAATGTTAAAAACAACAACAAAAAGTTTTTTTTTTTTCTAAACTGTAGTTGGGTGCAACCGGGTCACATAATTTCGTAGCTTAGCTTGCACATCCTCGCAGCATAGCTGCAATCAGCTGCATTGCACATTGCTGGTGGAAAAGCACTCTAACACTTATGCCGGGTATGCATTTGCGAACAAATTTGTGGGGTTGCATGATACCCAACAACTTTTGCACGTGCGTACCACTAACAAACATACACTGCGTTCGTAAATAATGTTTATGGTAATCGTATTTGTACGTCCCGTACTCGGGCGGTGGAACTTAATATACGCAATCCCGTAAACTTTTACCATTGATGAAATAATCAATTATTTGAAAAAGTCCGCCATATTGGATTTAGAGTAACGTCACTTATTTTTTTGAGTTATTCTTAGCAAGCCCTTTCATTTGAAACCCACATACAGGTTGTAGGTGTGCATTAAAAATAACTTGTCCGCCATTTTGGGTATTCCGCCATGTTAGAATTAGAATGACGTCACACAGATAACTGTCATCCAAATTAAACGTGGACACAAAATTTCAGCTCAATCGGTTGAAGATATCTGCTTCAAAATTGAGATGCAAAATTCCACCCGAACAAACATTGTTACATACATTGCAAGTTAAATAAAAGCTTGTAAAATAAATGAACGCGGGCGAAGCCGCGGTGCACGGCTAATTGACGATATTGTGACTATGTCATCACATTGTATAACTTGTAATTTATTTTTTACAGTTCGTACATTTTCAGCAAGTGTAAATATAATAGAAACTAACTCTATGATTTTTTCTAAAGAAGACGAATATATTACTGATCTACAGTATTAAATGGGAAAATCGAACATCGGATGTTATACAGGTATTGCGAACAAAAATGCACGATTTTTATGCTAGATAGACAAGCATTTGACCACTATCTCACCTAATGGAAAGTGAAGATGCGGCCGAAGATGTAGCATGGTTGCCTAGAAGACACCAATTCACTCTATACTTGAAGACTTTTTTTTTTATGTTGGATAGGCAAGCCTTTGACCACTATCTCACCTGATGGAAAGTGTCGATGCGGCCGAAGATGGGACATGCTTGCCTAGAAGATACCATTCACTCTGGACTCTAGGAAACGCTAAGTATAGCACTTATGGTGAGTAAATTATCACCGATCAATAGGACTAGTATTATTTGTTATCTTCAAGATGTACAATTACACGTATGAAATTATATTATTAAAATATGGCTCTGACTCTGTCATTTGATCGAAAACAAGGTTCGCCTTTTAAGCAGCGGGTATCGGGTTCGATTCCCCGTAAAAACGCAAGCAGTGAATTTTTTTGTTTCTGGTTCTGGGTGTGATCGTATTTATGATGAGAATGTTTCCGGCACTCACAAGCCATTGAACTTGTGTGGGGGCTGTGAGTGTGAAAGCGTTAAAAAAAATTTGTGAAACGTAACGTTTTGATAAATACCACTAAGAATTTTGCGATTTTACTTTTACTCAACGCTCGCGACTGTGGTAAGATTCGAAACCGCGACCGAACAGTCGGGAGCTCCCCCTATTACCACTGAGTAAACGTCGCACCGCCTAAGAGAATTTAATTTTTAACCGTCTTCATAAAACGAGGAGGTTCATGTTCAACTGTTTATATTTTTTACCCCATTTGTGGTCCGATTTTCAAGATTATTTTTTTATTTAGTTGATTATACTTCAGAGGTGGTCCCATATAAATGTTATCGTCGAAATCGATCAAGCCGAAACAAAAACATAAGCGGTGAAGTCAGTTTTTTTAAGCTTTGCTTACGTTTCAATTATAAGAAGTATTTTCTGTTACAGGTGAAAAAAGACCAAGTTCACCTGTTCTTCTTCGAAAACAACAATGCGACACTAATTGCGCTTCTTCCCTTTCATAAATTATTGTTGAAAGAAGAATTCTCTTCTTTTAAAAAAAACTTGAAATTGAAGGTAAAACTGAATAGAGCGTCTGCGTACTAAAAGTTTCAAACTAATTTAGAAATAAATCCGCTGTAAAGGGTAGGTCTTATTTTAAATTATTATTCTGTAAATTATTTGCAGATTAAAATTAAATAAAAGCACTTACCCACAAATCATGTTTTTTTTCCCCTGTTCCCACTTCGTCGCGTTCCCAACAAGCCGTTCTGCTTAAGAACCCGTATACATTTTTATGTCTGTCTCGCTCGCACAATTCATTCATTTTGAGAAATAAAAATTATGGAGCGAGTTATGGAAAATGATGTCAATAACTTTACTAAATAATTATGTAACGGATACTTTAAATTAATTTTCGTTTAAATACCTATTAATTAGACGAAGAAAGAGTGAAAAAAATATAAAATCAATTTGACATCGATTTTCTCCGCCAATCCAAAAGCTAAGAAAACGAATATCAGTTTATAAGATCCGTGATATTATTATTTAGGAATTATATTGACAACATTTACAATAACTCCAATTTATATCTCAAAATCAGTGAATCGTGCGAGCGAGAAAGACATAAAAATGTATACGGGTTCTTAAGATTCATTTTGTAGCCGTGGGATGTTAGTAAGGGATAATTTAAATAAATTGAAAATCTTCTTACACAATTGCGCGTTGGCTTGTTGGGAGAGCGTCCTCCTTCTAGGGTTCCGGGTTCTATTCCCGGCGGGAAGTTTTCTGTTTCTGGTTACGGTTGTGCTTGTGTGTGTGATGTGAATGTGTCAGCTACGAAACAAGTTATTGAACTAGGTAAGTGTTAGCAAATCATGCTTTTTGCTGACGGTGTCGCGGGGCTGTGAGTGTGAATGCGTTTTGTTTTTCAGTTAGAAATGAGCTTGGATCTTCATAAAAATTTAAATTGGCAAAAGTCGTAGTAGGATAAACAACAGCGTCAAAGGTACAAGATATTTTTACCGACTTCACAAAAAAGGAGGTACTCAAGTCTGTATTTTTTTTTTGTGTGTCACCTCATAACTTCTTTCCACGTGAACCGATTTCAAAAAATTTTTTTTAGTTTAAAAAATGTTACTTTCAAATTGGTCCCATTTAAATTTGATCAAGATCTGATCAGTAGTTCTGGAAATATCGACAATAATGCGTATTCTGTGGACTACATTGACGATGTTCTCGTTTACCCGACTTCAAAAGTTACCTCATAACTTCTTTGGTTGTGAGCCGATTTTAATTATTATTTTTTTATTTGTAAGCTGGTGCTGTCACACAAGTTCGATGACTTGTGTCGTGGATGCCGGAAACATTCACATCACACACAATCACAACCAGAATCCGAAACAAATTTTCGTTTGGGAGAACTTGTGTCCCCGTCGGAAATCGAACCCAATATCCCTGCTTAGAAGACGAACGCCACCCAACTAAACCAACCGACAGTTCATGACATTATTTTATCTAAAAGTAAACCTTTTTTTACGAGTATACCTTTGTATGGAGTACAGATTTATTCATTTTTTTTAATTTGAACAGAAAGAATCAACATTATTCAGTCTAAGTAGACTGAATAATGTTGATTCTTTCTGTTAGCATTTCAATGTATTGTAAACATCGCCGTATTTGGGCGATTAAGAAGAAAAGAAAAGAAAGAAAATACACTTATTCGGGACAACACGCGACGTTACATTATTTACATAAGAAAAACAAGACAAAGCACATAACAAAATACAAGAAATAAACAATATAACGCCGCGCGATGTCACGAATGAGGTCCCGACTCGGCATATAACTAGGTAAGTTGGTGTGCAGGACCCTCTTACCTACCCAGTAACTGATTTTCAGGCGGAACCCATGCATGACATCACGCGCGTCAGGACAGAGATACAAACGAAACTTAAAGAAATAATAAAACACTTATATAACGATTAGTGACTCCCCTTTCGACGTTGTTAGCTACTTAGCATTTGAAACAGCATCTCTCGCACACTATTTCTTGGTTTAGCCATGCTTTCTTCTTTAATTCGAGAAATTAAAGAAGTAATTCTTTAGGTGAGCGCTATTGGCGCGGTACAAATTGTCATAGAAATCTTGTACGCCATCGCTAGCGAGTACAATCGTTGAATATTCATAGTAAAGGTACTTACACTGTTCTCTTCTTATCTTCGAAGTCCAAGCGGAGTAAGATGAAGCAAGGGTTTAGTCTAGGAATGACCAATGCGCAAAATGACTACATGGTCTATAACTGACCAATTCTTGAAATGTACAATTCTATAAATGACTAATTCTACAATAGACTGATTCTACCAAAGACCGATTCTGGCGTGCGTCATAGAGGAACTTTTTATACCAGGCGTGCGTCTCGTCCGAGCGCCTAAGGAAAGCGTGAAGTGCGACCTTTACGGTTGTCAACGTTGCTCGTTGTTATTTGTAAGTAATGTAGTGCAGATAATGCCACCTATTCGATACTAAAGTGTTAGGAGTTCTAGAGTCGATTAGTTTTTTGCCGTGCCTTGGTGTCTCTTATGCAAGTACGTCATCTCAGATTTAGAGCCCTAATTAAAATAATTAAACGCAAGCAAAACTTAAAAAAAAACCGACTTCACCGCTTTAGCTTCGGAACCTTGATCGGATTTAATGTATTAAACACGCATTATTGACGATAATTCTAAAACTAGTGATCAGATCTTGATCAAATTTAAATGGGAACAAATGGAAAGCACCAGATTTAAAAAAAAAACGGCTCACAACGTATGTTATGAAGTAACACACATAAAAAAACTTTAAAAAAACAGTCGAATTGTGTTTTTGAAGTCGGTCAAAAACATATATTTGTGTTACAAGAAAAAGCTTTCTTCCCAGTGTCAGACGCGAAATACTAGCTGCTTTTGCAAGGAAAAATATTTTTTGCATTGTTTTTATTAATCTTCTTAGTAAACTAAATGTAAAACATTCCAAAAAGTTATGTATTTTACTTTTCACATTGCATGGTTCCTTTTACTTTTATCAGTGATTATTTTTTCGTTTTTTCGTGGGGGGGGCCCAAGTATGGTCGTCTTTTGGTGGTTTTATGCTCCTCTAAATCCCGCTTGACTTTCTGCGTGAAGTGTCCAGCTTCATGGGAGGTCAGCGGATGAGCGAAGCCTGGCAACCTGCTAGACTCGTGTCTCGGAGGCTTAGGTTTCTCCGGATCAGAAAACAGAGATGGTTCCATAATATTAGGTATTATAGTGCCCTCCAATGGCACAGATGCTGATTTCTGCTTTGTACGATTTGGAGATCTACCGGGTTTTGATTTTTGACCTTTTGTCACTTTTGGTTGTTTCGTGGGAGGAATCTCTGAGAAACAGTTGCCGAAGATCAGTTTGATTACGGATATGGCGCGATCTTGCTGTGCGATAGATTTTTTATTCATATTGTCGGTTTATAGATATATCAATAATTCTAGAAACTGATTTCTGGGAAGGCCATAGATTGAACGCTAGGCAGCCATTGGTTCGAAAGGTACTCAGTTTTTCTGCTTCAACTTTAACAAATCTAACGCATTTTTTAAATTGAGATGCACGATTACAGAATGGTAACGAAGTGTACCAATTCTACATCTATGCAATTAAGCCCATGGGCACGATTTTTTAAATTATTTTGCTTGAACTAGGTTTTTGAAAACGTTTTGTGACGTTTTGATTGGAACCATAGAGGAACACAAAGATATTGTAATCACTCCGTTTAGAGGAACAAACCCACAGAATACCATTACTCCCTACCGGGAGGAACAAACCCCTTCATTTATTTGAAACCACAGAGCAACTAACTCTACGCGTCAAAAGTAGAGATTACAGACATTGTCTTTGGCCTTCATCTATGGGGGGTGGAGGTAACGAGAACTATTTTATATAGAAGAAACACGGTCCAGTTTTAAAACAACACAACAGATAATAAACCGTCAGAATGGCGCTGAAGTAGACAAAGGTGCATTCACCTTTAGCTGTGATGCATTTCGATGGACACATTTTCATAATATACTGATGGTTCTCCCTACCTCCATGGTTTGGTAACCAAAATTTTTGGTGCGAAAGTGAAAAAATTTCGTCGTCGATTTTGCAATATTTTTTTGAAAGTGCATGAGTGTAGGCAAATCATACCAAGTTGAAAAATGATTTCCGTTTCTACAACTTCACTTGGGCATGAATTGACTAAGGCTGGACTAAGATTCTCTTATTTGACTTTAACTGTGACTAGTATTGTGAAATACCATGAAAATTTTACTTGACACTGGCTGAATGCACATATTATACGAAGCCAAAATTAAAAAAAAAAACAGGCTGATTTTAGCTCGGGTAGAGTATAATCCTTTCTATGGATTTGAGTAAACGGAGTGATTATATTATTATCTTTGGATTTGAGCACGAAAGTAGGAATCATAGAAAAGAATATACTCTACCCGAGCTAAGATTAAATTACTAAACGGAGTTATTACTTTTCATTGGGAATTACTACACATTTCGCCGGAATACTCATATAAACGGAGTGATTACATTATCTTTGTACTCATATACTATCACTTCTTTACAATATCCTATTTAATCCTTCGTCCCCGCGCTATCTCAAGGAGCGTTTGTCGTTCCTCAACTATGATCTAAGATCATCAGAAAATCTCTCCCTTAAGAGGCCGGGGTAGTCTGTGAAACGATCTATAGGCTATCTCTGTTTAACTGGCAAACTGTGCCCATGCTTGATGCGATAGCACTACCGACCGAACAAATTATGATAGATGCCGTAATACCAAACATTATGAATGAAAATGTAATGTTTAGCCATTGTTTTTAGCATTAATAGTACCTTGAAATGATAATCTATGTTCCTGTTGTAATGACAAAAGAAATGTGTTAGTTTTTAATACAAAAAGAACAAGTTAAAGATGCGATATTTATGTCGTTATTATGTGTGAAAATCAATTGGTTTATATTTCGTTTTAGGTAATTATTTTGGAATAAAAACTATCCAGGAACCTAGATTAATACGTTTTAAATCTGAATAACAGTACAGTATGGTGGTAATATGCTTGAATTATAAATAATTTCGGTATTACGATTGTATGGGCAAATCAACCTCCACAGGCCCCTTAAAATGCCTTCACACTGTACTACGTTTGAGATCATTCCGGTACAGGCAATTCGCTTGTGAACTTCCTGTTCCAATAAGACGTGCTCAAACTGTTAATGCATTTAAAATTCAAGATAAAAAATTATTTCTCTCCCAATAAATTTCCTGTGTTATACTGTTCTGCTACTTATATATCATAATATGATTCAAGCTGTAACAAATATCCTTACTTTATTATAATATTTTCAACCGACTTCTAAAAAGGAGGTTCTCAATTCGATTGTATGTTTTTTTTTTGTATGTATGTTACGCGATATCTACGTCAATTGTGAATCGATTTTTATGATTCTTTTTTTTTTTGGTTGAGTAGGTATACTTCATATGTGGTCTCATGTAAATTTTATCGAAATCTGTCCAGCCAAAACTGAAATATAAGCGAAGAAGTCGATATTTTAAAGCTTTGCTTGCGTTTCAATTATTATGTATGTATGTATATATATTCGAAACATTTTGTTTTATAATTATTGCCGTATAGAATTTATTTTGTTTAAGTATATATATATTATTATATACTTTACTATATATTTTATTTTCGCATAAACTTGTATTTACACCCCTGTTTAAACGAATTATTAAAATCTTCATTTTTTTTCTATCCAAAGGTTGTCTGGAAGTGATGGCTTTTAGCGATAAGACCGCCGATTGTACACTAATTTAAGTTTTAAATTTTTTTGTAAGTGATTTATGTAAGGTGTGACAATAAAGCTTTATCTATCTACACATGACGCTATGAACTTAATAAGTGTTATTTTTTTATTTTTTTTCAAAGATATTGTTACTTCGAACTGCATAATATTCAATTTTGTGTCATAACTTACACTCTGTTTTCTGTATGAATTGATTTCGATTTTCCTATTTATTTTTACACTTTTTTATCTTTGGTTTTACTTAACACTGTTCTTTTGCTGGATAGTCACTTAGCAAAAGGAGTAGTAATTTTAAAATGAAGGCTCGACTTTCATAGAGTTGCCTGAGTCGGTGTTTCCTGATTAGTACTATATGAATCTTCATGTCGCGAGTGAATAGATATTGTCTAGGCAAGCTTGCTCCATCGTCGTCTTACCATCAGGTGAGATGGTGGTCAAAAGTTTGCCTTTCTAGAATAATAATAAAAAAGAAAAAATCTTTAAAGGCTTTGCAAAATACGATAAGAACAATTCATCTTCCTATAGTACTGTTATTGTTTTTTAATTAGCGTACTTTTTTTTTCACAGCCTAGCCTTGAGTTCTATCTTAACTGATGTTTAGTGATGGTATGGTCGAGGATGACACACTAGACCTAAAAACTGGCTCACGAGGGAAACTGCCGGAACATCATTTATAGTGATTTTTGCGGGGCACTTGAGGGTGGTAAACTACGACTGTAATTTTTAAACTTTCGCGATTCGAACACATAGTTTAGGTAATATCTCGGGACTTAATCGCGCTAAAAACTATTTTTATTTACCTCGACGTTTCGGCCAAGTTGCATTGGCCATGGTCTCGAGAAGACTGGAGAATGCGGGTGTCAGCGTGGGAAAGGGCGAGTATTGTAGTGCGGGTAGTTGGAGACAATACTCGACCTTTCCCACGCTGACACCCGCATTCTCCAGTCTTCTCGAGACCATGGCCAATGCAACTTGGCCGAAACGTTGAGGTAAATAAAAATAATTTTTTAACGCGATTAAGTCCCGAGATATTACCTAAACTAAGTAAACTACGACGTATGTACAGGGTAGCAATGGCTTGAATAGCACGAGATGCTTACCACCATTAATTTCATCAAGATCTTTCCGTGACCGGAAATTTATAAGGAAACGGCTTCTTTCCTTTTGGTATAGTAGAAACAATGAATACTCAAAAAAGTTTTTTTTTAAATCAAGCTATTACCAGTTGTAAATAAAAAAAGGAATACAAATTATACCATATCGCCACACAACAGTCAAGTAGAATTAAACGAGCCCGAACTCAATGAAACCCATTGTGTTCGGGTTCGGATCTTGTTTAGTTCAGAATTTTCTATACTGGTTCAATGTTCTTCTGATCTGACTTTTCTTTCACTTAGAATATTTTTGTATTTCTTTTATTAGGTATTATTATTTTCTCGCATTACGTTTAACTTTAAATATTTCTCCCAGGATTAACCAATGCTATGTCTAGTCTGCCTCTCCTTTCGCTTTGCTAGTTCCTTCATTTTTGCAGCAGAAATGTTTCTATTCACCATCTCGACATCTCAGGAACGGTTTAAAGTGGCTGAACCTTTTTCTTCCCTCAGGATATCTTATTTATTTTTCTCAGTATTATTTTTTCTCAGAATTGGTGAATTGTGAATTCTGCTCTGTCTTCTTTTTCAGTTCTTCAATCTCCTGATTAGCTCTCTGCGCGAAGTATCCCACTTCACAACCAGGGTCCAGATTCGCGTATCCCGGCAGCTGAACTGACTCAAGGTCTTCTATGTAAGATTTCCCTTTCCTCATTTCTGAGAATAGGACTGGCTCCATGATGTTAGGTATATCAGTTTTATCAAAAGCCGGTGGCTCGGGCTGTGGATTTGGGTTGTTTTCGGAAATGTTTGATTTTGTTGGAGGTAGGATGGGAAAGTAGTGTCTCAAGATCCGTTTGATGATGAACTTGGAATGATCCCGGTGTCCGGTGAGGTTTCCAGTCATATTTTGTCTGGTAAATGTATTTAATCCATATTAGATACAAAGAACATTGCGAGACGCGTTATTCACTAATTACGACTATTGTATAAATATTTATTGACTTTTAAATTTTGAGCTTGGAAAATTGTTAAAAGCTATCAAAGATAATGTAATCATTCCGTTTAAAAGCTATGTTGCTCTATCATCACAGAATACTGTTACTCCCTACCGGGAGTCTATCATAAATAGGAGATATGAATTGACACTGGCTGACAGCCTGAAAACATTTCTATCAATGCCATAGATAGCAGATAATAATCGCCGTAGATCTGTCTCGTACATAGACTTACCCAATTGAAGGTTTGCAGCTAAAGTAATCAAACCGTAGGGTTGTCTCCTATCTTGACGGTCTCAAATTATCTATAAGCGGAAGAAGCGTATATTGCTTCCATATTCATTGTGCGAACCGCAAAGGAGTGGAACTCCTAGCCTGAGTCGGTAATTTCTGATGGGTACAATATGGGAGTCTTCAAGTCGCGTTTGGATAAGTATCTTCTAGGGAAGCTTACCCCACCGTCAACCACATCGTCGCTTACCATCAGGTGAGATGGTGGTAAGTATCTTGAATGAAAAGAAAAACATTTTCCTGTGCTCACATGACTTACTACCCTGTACACTTAAACTACACTCATGCTACAATACAGTTGTAGCTCATTTGAGACGAGAACAAAAACCTGTGTCCATAGTCACCGAAACTGATCCAGCAGCTATCATTCCATTCCAGGCCTTATCATTAAGTCAAAAGTGGTCAATATAGCATATCATAGATAGAAAAAACTGCATTTGAAAGTTGTTAAACATATCAATTCGATCCATCATAATTAGTGGAACATATGCCACCTTATCAAGAAGCAAGTTGTCACGTTAATTAAATAAATCAGTGACATTCGTTAGACGACTCACTAATTACTTCTGTTAGTATATATATGATAGGACTAAACAAAACATGAACACGATTTAAAACCATGTAACAGAAGATTTCAGAAAATGTTCACTAAAACGGTAAGTTTAAACCCAAGGAGACATTTGGCTTATTTAGGTGTGCGTCCGCTTTCTAAGCAGCGAATATCAGGTCCGATTCCCGGTGCGAACACATTTTTTTTTCTCAAAGATAATTTCTTGTTTCTGGTTCTGGGTGCAATGTGAATGTACTAGCACCCACGATTTTTGAACGAATTCGTTGAAATTTGTTTGTGCGTTTATGTTTATAAAAAGTTTTTTATTTTATTGTGGAGCCACAAATATCATATTAAAAATGTTCATTCACATGGGACTTGAAGATACTTGATAACTTTAATTGCTAAAAATTTTAAATCAACAGTCGTCCATTTGTGAATCTAGGGTCGATTTAGCGTCGAGAATCTTAAGAAAAAACTTGGCAAGGCAGTTGGTGGTGATATTTTTACCATTTTTTTTTTCAAACTTAGATACAATATTTACCACTGTCTATGTTTTTCAGTCACTAGAAAGCGCTAGTATACACTTTGCCTCCATGTATACTGTCATTAAATATTTAATTTCATTTAAAAAATCCTCAAGCATTTAATTACATAATATACAAACATAAACGCGTTCACAGCCCCACACATAAGTTCAATGGCTTGTGTCGTGGGTGCCGGGAACATTCACATCATACACACAATAACAACCAGAACCAGAAACACAAACTTTGGGAGAAAACTTGTGTTCCCACCCGGGAACAATTCAATTATGTTGACAATCTGGTTATTTTTTGTACTAAATATATATATTTAGCGTTATTTTAGTATTTAAAGCAAGCAAAGCTTTAAAAACTACGACTTCACCGCTTCATCTTCGGAACCTTGATCAGATTTGATGTTTTAAACACGCATTATTGACGATAACTAAAAACTACTGATCAGTTCTTGATCGAATTTAAATGGGACCACAAGAAAAGCACCAGCTTTCAAATAAAAAAAAATATTATCACAATCGGCTCACAACGCAAGAAGTTATGAGGTAAAAACAAAAATAAAAAAAAGTACGGTCGAATTGAGAATCTCCTCATTTTTTTTGAAGTCGGTTAAAATTTAATATATTAATTGTTGCTATTGACTTTACAGATTTTTGTACTAATCCTGCTGGCTCAATCAACGATCTATACAAGGTAGGTGATAAAGTAAAAAATATTAATGTTGTAAGTGTATTTCATTTTATTTTTGTCTTATATAAAAAAACTAGCTGTCCCGGCGACCTTCGTTCCGCCTAACAGTCAATGAATGTGCATATTTAGGAAGCCATACCCGGCATGCGTTACAATGTCACGTGACTATATTATTACAACCTTCATGTTTATGTTTGCCTAGTACTTTACCAAATCCGAGTGACGTATGAGAAAATGGAAAGCATGTCGAAATGTAAAAAAAAATTTTAAAGAAATGTACGTTCTTAAAAAGTATCCTATGTCCTTCTCCTGGCTCTAAACTACCTCCCTGCCAATTTTCAGCTAAATCGGTTCAGCCGTTCTTGAGTTATAAGTGGAGTAACTAACACGACTTTCTTTTATATATATAAGATATATAACATACATTAACGCTTTCACACTCACAGCCCCACACTAAGTTCAATGACTTGTATCGTGGGTATCGGAAACTTTCACATCACACACACAATCACAACCAGAACCAGAAACACATTTTCCTTGGGGATAAAACTTGTGTTCCCCTGGGAATCGAATTCGATGCCGGATGCTCAGAAGGCGAACGCCTACCCAACTAAGCCAAGGTCAGTTCAAAAATATAAAAATGTATACGATTATGTTGAAATAAAAATATATAAAATATCTTGATAAATAAGTTATCGAGAGCTCAGTATTACAAAATTTTAATTAATTGTAAGTTTAGAACATTTAATCGATTTTTATAATTATCTTCTTTTTCTTCTTGTAGATATACTAGTTGTACCTCGCGACTTCACCCGCGTACATTAAAAAAACATTATTAATCGCACCGAAGTGGGAATCTAAACCATTCTTGAATTCAAAAAAGGTTCAGGTGAACACAAAATGTTTTATCAAAATCGATCCAGTCGTTTAGTAGTTCAATCACATACACACGTACAGAAGAATTATAAATATAAAGATTGAAAAAAAAACAATGCCGTGCATTAGTCCTGCCAAAACTAAAAAATGACTCAATCGATTTGGCTAATTTTGTTTGTTGTGATCGCAATTGCCACCATCCCTACTTTCACTTTTCGTTTATATTTCCATCCAAAGTTGTCTGGAAGAGATCCTTCTTAGCGATAAGACCGCCCATCATCATCATCATAATCATCCACAGTCCTTTTGATCCCACTGCTGGGTATAGGCCTCTCTCATATTCTGCCATTCGCCTCGGACCTGTGCTAGTCTTGTCCAGGTTCGACCCGCAATGCTAACAATATCGTCAACCCATCTTGCCGCTGGACGACCGACGCTGCGTTTGCCTTCTCTTGGCCACCACTCTGTTATAACCTTGCTCTACCTGTCGTCACTTCGCCTAGCAATGTGTCCCGCCCAACTCCATTTGAATCCCATAACAAATTTTTCAACGTCTTGAACTTTTGTTCGTTGTCTAATTTGGGTATTAGGGACTCGATCTTGTAGTTTAATGCCGAGCATGCCGAGCAAGACCGCCCATTGTACCTATATTTTATAAGTTTCTCTGTAAACTGTGATTATCTTTTGGTGTCAAAAGAGTTATTGTATTGTATTGTAATTGAGAGAACAAGGTCTGTACTTTTGTATATATGTATAAATCGTATAATTAATGGGTCACTAGTGTATCTAATCTAATATCTTTAAACGAGCAATTCTTGTATATATATATATGTATGTATATATATATATATATATATATATAATCAGGATCTCGGAAACGGCTCCAACGATTGTCATGAAAGTTAAAGATTAGGGGTTTTTCGGCCTAAGGAATCGATTTATCAACGTTCCAGGTCTGAGAAACGCTCGGTTCCCAAACTGCATTTGAAAAACCGGGTTTAAGAAACTATCAGCGCCATCTATTACGCCATGACCGATGTAAAAAACTGTTTCTACTCGACACTAGATGGAGCTTTCTGAGGCTACAAATTCAAACACATTCTACTAAAACAAAGAATCGTGCAAAGCTCGGTCATTCGGATATTAATATATTTTTTTTTAATTATTTCATGACCATGGATGCATAGTTCAGTTGAAATATTAAACAAATATTAACAATTTATATTCTTCATAATAAATGTCTAAGTCACAGTCAAAGTCAAGTAGTCAGTCATAGTCAAGTCATGCCCTAGTAAAGTGGTAGAAACTTTACTAGAACTTCTATTGGAGTTTTGGAGCGAAGGCGAAAATCACGTTTTTCAACTTTGTATGACTTGCCTACATTTATGAACATTTACTAAGTATTAACGGTTAATAATCCACCATTATTACACATTAACACTCGATTCAGCTAGTAGCTACTATTTATAATTAAGCGTACTAAGAGTAATTGTGTTGCATTATGTACTAGTAGCTGCGCCCCGCGGTTTCACCCGCGTGGTGATGGAAAATTGTGATAATGATGATAGAAAGTATTCAATTTTTTCGTAAATTTTTCAATGTTTTTATATTATTCTGCTATTCGAGACAAAGACAAATCCAACAAATTAAAAATCATTAAATTATTGTATTTATTGTTCACTATTTTGGCGATAATGGCTTACACATAAAAGATAGATATATGCTGTCTCGGGCTTTTTTGTAGGACTATTTAAGGTAAACATTTCTATTATACATTATATACGTGTAACTCCAACGGTTTTTGCGGCGCACTCCAGAATAGCTCGCAGATGGTAGATTTTTTTCCTACTTACTTGACACTTATCGTTATATGGATATTTCACACAATATCTTTATAAATTATAGCCTATGTGTTATTCTGATGTGTAAGCTATATTATTGTAAAGTTTCATCAAAATCCATTCAGTAGTTTATGCGTGAAAGAGTAACAAACATACATCCATACATTCTTACAAACTTCAGCGTTTATAATATTAGTAGGAAGTAGGATACATGTTTATGTGATTACTATTTTGTATTGTTCTACCACATATATTGTTATTATCTGTTATAAACATTAAATATTAATTAATTTTATGTGAAATGCTTTCTTTATCACTGTGTTATCTAATGGACAGTGATGATACCACCAGGATGTAACTTGCTACGGTAGCAAATCTATTAACATAAAAAGCCTTATATTGAAGCCTTTAAAATAACTAGCTATATCGAGAATATTCAAACCTGACACTAATAATAATATATATTATTTCACTGTTTTAGATCCGCCACCTCTGGGTTGTGACTGAAAATCAGCGCCTAGTGTTACACTTGGCAAAAATGCCCTCACGCCCCTTTTGGAACTTTTTGTCTTGCATCTTTCTTATTAAGTACTATCTTTCTTTGTAGGCTGTTTTTGTTTTGTCTATTTGTGTTTATAGTATGTTGTTTATATCAAAATCAGTTCAAAATCGTTTATTCACATGGACCCCAAAGAGGCACTCATGAAAGTTAATGATTCTACTGCCAGATTCGCAAAATTACAGCCATCTCGAGAAGAACCTGGCAAGGAACTCGGCGGCGCATTTTTTTTCATTCATTTCTTTTTAAAAACATTCTTAATCTCTAATAAATTATTTTATTAACCTAGATGTTATTATGGTAGTCGCTAGAAAGCGCTTGTGCAGTTTGCCTCCATGCATCCTTGTCATTAATATAGTCGATCGAATAAACATATTTAATGTTCATTCATTCATTCAATATAAAATTATCATGTAACATGACGCTTTATCCTCAACTTCTTATACTTTTATTATTTATAATAACTATTATGGGGTATCGGGTTCGACTCCCGGCGGAAATACAAGGTTTCTTCCAAAGGAAAGTTTGTGTTTCTGGTTCTGGTTGCAATTGTGTGTGATGTGAATATTACCAGCCCCCACTGTACAAGTCATCGAACTTAGTGTAGGACTATGAGTGTGAAAGCGTTTTTGCTATGCTATGCTTCTTTTATTACAACTAATTGACCTAATATAAATGTTTTGATTGCAGCGGATCAATAATCGTTCCTTCCCCACACAACGACAACCGACAGATTAATCCCGACAGCCAGAAATGTCAGTGCTTCAAAAACTCTGGACCTAATAATGACGTCATTGCTATTGTGTTCCCACAAAATCGTGAAGTAGAAAGACTTATAGTCTTTGTGTGTCGTGATGTGAATGATAACCGAATAATAAAATACATCCCACGTTATGAAACACAAAAGATACAAGATCTCGTATTTTGTGCTAGTGATGAGTTAAATCCCATATCTGATGATGAAATTATAAAAGACATGTTTATAAAAAGTCCTCACAAAACCATCGAAGACAATAACGATATTCCTATTATTGAATCGAAAGAAAATGTGCCGGTATATGTCGATAATGATTTAAAGACGCCAGAAGAAGTATTTGTTTCTGATAGTGATGTAACAAGTGTGATTGGTAGCGCTCCTCATAATGATTATAAATTAAGTACGCCTCATAACAATTTACATGATAAATACGATCAGCAATATACATATGAAAAGCCGGATCTATCACAATACACAACTCACGAATCAACATCAGTTCGTCATGTAACACAACGAACTCGCTATGGTAATATATTACACCTTAACGAAGATTTAGTTTTGCCTCAACATATTGGAATGAATAATTTAAAAACAATGCCAATACTGTACCGAAATATCTTAGAGGATTCTGTAATAAGAGATAAAAATGGATTACCAGTCATCAAGACAACCTCGTACTTAACTCCAAATTCACACAATGGACGAAAACAAAAGATTATTATTAAATTACAAAAAGATACGAAGACCAATCATGACAGCGAAAAGAATAAATGTACAACAGAAATTGCTTCAACAATGATTGCTGATGAAAAATTACTTACAGAAGAAACTTACAATACAATGAATATTTTAGTCAAACCTATAGATGGTGAATCGAGCATTTCAAAGTTATCTTCAAATTCACTTGATAGACGCACTAAAGATGGGTTGTTAGCAGTAGTAGATACGACATTCGATGAAAGAAAAAATAACAATACAAACCCCAAAAACAGTTCATTCAAATTGCTAGACGTGTCTACTGTAGAAAAACAACATAATTCAAGAGAAGTATCTAATAACGAATATGTGATTAACAAACCAGAAGATGAGTTAAAAGATTTAGTTCATCCTTTGAATGATGTATTAGGTATATCTCTAATTTCGTCGGCAGATTTAGCCGAAACTTTTAACAGAGGTGGTTTGCGACCTAATGCAGACATATTAAAAAGATCAAAAGTACCCGAAATTGATTTAAGCGATAAACCGTTCGAAAATAAGAATTTAGGCATATCACATGCACTTAATCACCCTCTTAATAATAGAAGACTTGGAGAGATGCATACGCCTAGATTGTCCGATAAAGAAACGCCTGATCAAACTTATGACCAAGTCTATAATAAAGGTAAAGACTATGGTCATAAGCCAAACGAAGGTCTTTTGTACAGATCCGACGTTAACAGTGACGAAATATTTGAACATAAATTTCTGACAGATATTTTAAGTAAACACAAAAGACTATTTGATGTCCTTAACAACAATGAACCTGACTCATCAGATTTTAAACGAAGTAGTATAATTGATGACATACTTTTAAGCTCAGCTGCGTTTGGAAATAACATCTACATGTCACCTCTATTCAACAATGGATATACTCAAAACAAATACGATAGAGAACACCTTGATTTGCCGTTAAACAAATATGTTCCAATAGGAGAAACACCTGACTCAAAAACTAACCAAATTCCTGTACAAGACCTTCAATTGATTAGAAGAAACAACATACCAGGTTTAGATGGTCTTAATAGACTTATGGATAGCAACAGTAGACCATTCGATTTAAGGACGTTTGCTATTAATATAATAGACTCAATATTTCCAAATTTGAAATTATCTCAGGGTGGTCCCAAATCAAATGAACTGGTAGAAACAAAAAATGAGTCTGAATCTAAAAAACCTGCTTCGGTGCCTGAGAAGCACCGTTCAATATCTAGAAGTGGCCTTGCCCCTGCGCCATTGGGCGAAGATGAGCAAGTAGGAGCTTACGAATTTTTGGTGGAGAACGGTGTTGATGATGATGATGATGATGTAAATTTCAGAATTATTGGAGGGAATGCTGCAACTGGCAGTGGAACTCCCTTAAGTAATAGAGGAAGATCAGGAAGACCACATAGAATATGATTGTTTTCTTTTGTATATTAGAATTATGATGAAGTCATACTTTTGCTATTTGTTTCTTATTAAGAATTTTCAATATTTTGGATATTTAGCTATTACATTATTATCCACTTTAATATAGAATGTATTTTTAAGCATAGTTATCAATGTCATCATGATCGTAAATAAAATATCTGAATATATTGTCATTTATTTCTTGACGTATCCTTATATCTCGGTATGTGGTTTAGAATAGTATAGAAAATTCTTTATTGTACACCAAATACAGTTAGTTACAGGGGTAGTCTTAAAAAATAAAGGACAATGGGCGGACTTATCGCTAAAAGCGATCTCTTGCAGTCAACCTTTGGATGGAGAGAATGATAATTTTATATAATGAGGTCGGTGGTGTAAAAACATACTAATAGACATAAATACAACTTACTTAGATACCTATCTATATACATTAATACATACATACATATAAACTTACATAAACAATATTTTATATAAACCTACGTAAATATTACGCTAAAAAACAACTTATCCAACACTACTTATCCATTTGAATATATTATTATGATATAACCTATATTTATGTAGTATATGTATTTTATTTGTACTTTTTATCATTTTAATTATTTTATGTAGATTATTAACTTTACATATTATATATATGTAAATTTGTACACCTCCACCGACTTCAGTTGCTACTACAATTACTGTCCATCCAAAGGTTGTCTGGTAGAAATCGCTGAAAGCGATAAGACCGCCCATTGTACTGCCTTATATTATTAATTTCGTAGTTTTAATAAATATATTATATATTATAGTTTTAATAAAATAATTTGTATCTTTTTGTTTTTTGGTGTATAATAAAGAATTTTGTATTGTATATTATAAACAATACCCTTCTAATAATTAATATCGGATACCAATTTGTCCTTAGTTAGTGATTGTAGATAAAACATTTTAACCTTATTTTGAAACCGGCTAAAGAAGTAGCATGCCTAATTGTTTAATAAAAGAATAATTTACTTTGATCCTATTTTGTCAGCTACATTTTATCCTAATAATATAAACCAATTTTTTGCATCTTTTACCCGACTGCGCGACGCAAATGAGGGTAATGTGTTATCAGCTTTTGTATGTAAGTAATGATGTATGTTAGTTTCTTTTTGGCGTTCTAGAGATAAAATGGATTTGCCGATTTTGATGATTCTTACGTCAACGATTGGTCTTAATCTTACTAGTATCATTAAAGGTATGACAGTAGTCATACGAATATTATAAATCCGAAAGTTTGTGTGTAAGTGTAAGTTTGCAAGGATGTTTGTTCCCTCTTCACGCTGTAACGGCTGAACGGATTTGGAATGTACTATTCTAGGATAAACACATAGGCTTCTTTTTATTTTGATAAACGCGGGCGGAACCGCGGGGCACGGCTTGTAATTTTATATGGCGACCAATACACGTCATATTGGAAAAATAAAAATATGAAAGTTTACGAACTCGAAAGTGGGGTATCACTGGATAGGTATTTGATTCTATGTGTTAATCCTAGGTATAAGGTATGTACATCCTAAATTTCATCCAAATCCGTTCAGCCGTTAAAGCGTGAAGAGGGAACAAACATACTTACACACAAACTTTCGGATTTATAATATTAGTAGGATTTATTTCGTGAAACTTATATCCAGTACAAACAATAAGTACCAAATATGTTATTTTTGCGTCGTGTATATAGGTATGTGCCCCGGATTTAAAAAAAAGGAAAAGTCTTGTGTCCTGTACTTCTGTACTTACAATCTAACGCACCCTGGTTCGAATACCGCTACCCCTCACAACGACTTTCTCAAGCTAAGTGCAGAATTCACACTCGTTCTAATAACAGTAAAGGAAATGAAGAAACCGTTATTCTGATAATTGTTGAAGAAATAGAATATATAGTTCGAGTATCTAGCACAAAAAATATTATAAAAAAGTTATAATATGTAAGACATTCGAGCCTAGCGTGTTTTTTTTTTTAATTTTGGCTTTGCAATCTTGTGCATTTAGCCAGTGTCAAGTAATAATTTATATGTCATATTAAAGTCCTATTCACAAGTAACAGTCGAAAGTCAAGTAAAAGAGTCAAGGTCCAGTCATCTCCCGGAGTAATAGTATTCTGAGCCAGTCATAGTTAAGTCATGCCCTAGTAAGGTGGTAAACAACTTTACTAGAGCTTCTGTTGGAGTTTTAGAGCGACACGGTGAAAATCACGTTTTTCAACTTGGTATGATTTGCCTACACTAATGCACGTTCACTAGTATTAACGGTTAATAATCTATCAATATTACACATGAACTCTCCAAGAATCACAGGTTGTGGAAAATCATATTAAATCAACAACGCCATTTTTTCACTTTCGCGGCAAAAAACTTGCTTAACGTGTTTACTACAACTACAGACTATCATACACACAATCCCTTTTTTTTTCAATATTGGCTTCGCAAATTTTGTGCATTTAGCCTATAAAGCCCAGAAAACATTTTATGTGCTTCATATCATTTTTCTACCTCGGGACACATTGTTTTAAGAATCAGCATTCCTATCAAAAATAATAATATTAGAATCATATCTCATAGTCATTGATTTCTACAATTATGATTATTTATCTGAGCCCCTAGCGGAGACTTCAGGAAACATTATATTTATTTGTAGGTTTCGTAAATATTCAGTTGTATTTCATACAACATAAGAATGGTATTCTATATAACGTTCTCATTAAAAATATTATAACGTTTTTAAATGTATTTCTTATTGATTTTTGGTTGTCATAAATCTTAAAATTAACTTAAAATTTTAATCAAGTACTAAAGAACAATGGCGAACTCCCATACATCATTTTAGTTGAAGTAAAATAGCATCGTATATAGATAAAAAAATATCTTACGTAAGGCCCGTTGCCTTCTGAGCTTCATTTTAAAATAATTGTCGTTTTAGAAGGCCTAGTTATAGAGATATTAAACAAAACATATTTGTAGGTTATGGCTTAGCACACTTTGCCGATCTCTTTTTGAATACGCCAACAGTTCTGACAGTCGTGAATTCGTGATAAAAGCCCATTCCAAAGAGCCACCACTACGTTTTAACCCAAGTTTTAGCTAATATATTATTACTTGACACTGGCTAAATGCACAAGATTGCGGAGCTAATATTAAAAGAAAAAAGAAATAAAACAAACGTCACAAGTGAAAACGTCATTCATGCGACAGTTTGGTATTGCCATGATGACTGCAATCGCAACCGCAGCTGTTTTTCGAAAACCTGTGAATGACAGACGGATTCTAGGCAGCTGATGGTTCATACATAAGTTACCATAGTATTTTTTGTTTTATGGATACATCATAAGCATTAGCATTACGGCTTAGGAATATAGAGATGCACTAGGGTAAGGCAATGGACATGGTAACATCTTATTATATAACCACAGCATAGACAAAAACAGAAAAATTAAAAAATGGTTGAAAGTAATCGTTTTGTTTCTCTTAATGTGTATTTTTTTACCTGGCTTCGGCTGCCTTTTCTGTTGTATTAGTAAATCTTTGTAATTTATTTGAGTGAATTTCGTTAATTTCACATTTAAATACGATCAAACATAGGCCAACTAAAATTTCGCCATTTTTCTTTCTCTCTATATTACTATAATATGTATTCACGCCATCTATTGGGGACCCTAAAAACTAAAATCTTAATTTTATTTCTTGTCATGTCTCATTTAAAATAGTACTCTTGTATGCTGATAGATGTCGGGATAAGCCACGTATGTTTAGTTCAAAAAATGGTAGGGATGGCGCTTATTTGCAATTGAATAGAATTTTAGACAAATATTTTGTCTAAAAATGCTTTTGGCCGCGAAAGTGATAAATAGCGTTTTCCTATTGTTGTTAATATTTTCAATTATGATTCTTCGAGTGTTAGTGTAATAACGGTGGATTACAATGTGCAATACAAAGATGATGGGATTTCCGCTTTCGGTCCAAAACCCCAATTGAAGTTCATTATAATATTCTCTACCACTTTACTGGGACATGAATTGTTTATGATTGGACTACGATTTTTTTACATGACTTTGTCTAACAACGAGGTCTATAGGGAATACTAAATTCTATTCTTTTAAAAATATTCATCACGTGATTTGCAGGGAGAGGGCAAAATAATATAAAACATAATATTGCCGCTAAAAGAGATTTGTTAAAGTTTAATACAAGGAACTGTTATCATATAATTTAACTGCAACCACAAATATGTGATCTTATGACAAAATACTTATATTTTATACTTAGGTATAGAAAAGCTATAATATTCCTCTAAAGTACTTAGTACTCGCGAGCTGCGGTACTAATTCAATTATCGACAGGAGCATAAATAAACATCCTCAACAAGGGACCTAAGTAATTCTCGCTATCATATTACTGAACTAATCCTACTAATATTATAAATCCGAAAGTTTGTGTGTAAGTGTGTAAGTATGTTTGTTCCCTCTTCACGCTTAAACGGCTGAACGGATTTGGATGAAATTTGGAATGTAAGTAGATTATACCTAGGATTAACACATAGGCTACTTTTTAACTTGATAATAGCGGGTGAAGCCGCGGGGCACGGCTAGTATTTAATATTAGCTCTATTAGTATTCGATACAAGCCTTTGAAGGAAGCCTTGTGAAAGGTTGTGAGTGTGAAAGCATTCGATGTTTGATAAATCAGCAATAAGTTGGCAATAAGCAAAAATGTGAAAATTAAAACTATCGTGAGTATTACACATAATTGATGTTGTGTACGGCTTGAAACACGTCTAAATTTCGACTTACTTTGTAGTCGACTAGTTTCGGACAAATTTGTTCGCCTCTGCGTATCGCGCGTCTGACTCATCCTGATGAAGGACGAAATTTAGACGTGTTTCAAGCCGTACACAACATCAATTAAACAAAAATGTAACTTATTTCTCTCAAAACTTCTAAGTTATGTCGATACTGAATTGAAACTGATCGCTACAGAGATATTTTTATGTAATATAAATTAGCATTTATTGTAAAACTATGTACAGTTATATGACAGTTCTTAATTAAATAAATTTAATATAGTCCAACAGTTTTGTTCATATAAAAGAATAACTAATAGTCGGAAGTTTTGCCGCGAATGTGAAAAAATGGCGTTGTTAATTAATTTTGTATATTTTTTCAAATCCTGTGATTCTTCGAGTGTTATCTTAATCCTTAGAGAGCGTGCAAGCATAGTAGAAATATATTTCTACTATGGTGCAGGTGTAGGCAAGTCATACAGAGTTAAAAAACGTGATTTTCGTCTACGCTCCAAAACTCCAATAGAAGTTCTAGTAAAGTTTCTACTACTTTACTAGGGCATGACTCAACTATGACTGGACTTTGACTCTTTTACTTGACTTTGACTGTGTCTTGTGTCTAGGACTTTAATATGTAGAACACTTGACGTGACTTGTGTCTAGGACTTAAAATGAAAAACACTTGAAATATATTATCATTGACATTCACAAGATTGCGAAGCCAAAATTAAAAGAAATAAAAATCATACAAAAAACTGCAGTGGATCGACTTGACAGTTGACTAGCCCGCCAACCCAGCTAAGTCACAGAGTAAAAAATTAAATAAAGCCAAGTTCAACAAAGCACGCTCGCTTACCCGCTTCACGCTTCACCTTCAGTCAGAGAACCAGTCTGGTAGTGAGCACGCGTGTAGTCGGCCTTTCGCTCCACCGCACGCTACTTCGCACTAAAAATAGACAAACCAATACAAAAATAGCATCAAATAACTTGAAACCAACCGACTAAACTTTAATAAAGTCTTTATAGTGTTTTCTGTTGATGTTTTAATTGAAGTTTATTGGTTTTACCAATTTACGGAGAAGTGTTGTGTGTTGCGGGCTATTGTTATGGTACACCAATCCGACTATGACAGGATGTTGTGATTCTAAAGACCTATTAGGAATATAAATTTGTGCGTTACATGGAATTTGGAAACTGGTAAGTTTGTATTGGTATTTGTACCTTATTTGTGTGCTTATTATTTGTGTGTTATTTGAGAACTCAATAATAATAAGAAAATATTATTATTTTAACTGTGTACATAAGGTGTTATGTATGTAACTTAGACTCAAAAGTTAGTCCTTTTCGGACGTACAAATAGTTTTAACTTAAGTGCCTATGTACTAATCGAAAAGGGCATCATAAAATAGTTTATCTGATTTATGAACTCAATCGTGAACATACAGAAGTTGTTTTATCTTTTGATATTTACTAACTCAAGATATTTTACGAGATGTTTATATACTTACTTACCCTCATTTTATATCTCATTCATGTTTAGCTAACTCATAAGGTATCACAGACGTAAATGCTATAATATGTCATGTTAAGATATCTGTCTAATAATATAACACACGGTGAAGATAATGTAAATATTGAAAATATTTATCCTCTCGAACGCCGCCAGGTGTCACACGTGCTACTTGACAGATTTGTTACGATATATTTTTTATCTTACGATGGCATCTTTTAGAAATTCCATAATATCATCATATTCCATATCTACAGTGACGTATATGTGCTTTTTGATCTCAATATATATCTCGAAAATTATGAGTCTGTAAGATGAAAATAATAATAAATAAACGTTTTCACACTCACGGCCCCACACTAAGTTCACTTGACTTGAGATTTGTGTCGTGGGTGCCGGAAACATTCGCATAACACACACAATCACAAACACAACCAGAAAAACAAATTTCCCTTGGGGAGAAAGCTTGTGTTCCCGCCGGGTTTCGAGTCCGGTACCCATGCTTAGAACGACCGCGCACCTAACTAACCAACAGGCATAAATAAAAAAATATATAATATTTTTTTTTATTAATATATGTATGTATTATATACATATATTATATTCTTGTGATAGTTCATATAAATTGTATGGCGAGCGATATTTTATCGTAATATTAAATAGGTACTAGTCGTGTCTCGCGGCTTCGTCCGCTATTATATTCTAGGCTATGTTCATTCCAAATTTCATCCAAATCCGTGCAGCCGTGAAAGCGTGAAGAGGGAACAAACATACTTGCACACACTAACTTTCGGATTTATAATATTAGTAAAATAATAATATTAGTAGGATTATAGCATCTTCGTCTGCGGTGCGACGTCCTTAACTGGTGGCCTGAATCTTCTCTATATTTCCAAATTTTTCTGCAACAAATTGCTTCAGTAAGTAGTCATGGTATTCACGAAACGAAATCGAAAAGTCGAAACAAGACCAAGTTGATTTCTCAATAAATTTCGTACAAAATTAAATTGGTTTTCACGGCGCGTTAGACTGTAGCTAGTCACTGAACTAAAAGTGTGATTTCACAACGTTGGAAGAGGCCGACCATGGACTTAGTTATCCATCAATGGACTTAGCCTCACTGAACTTGGCACAAAAAACAAATCGCACATTAATCGAGTGAACACTTTTTTTAGCCGACTTCCACGAAAAGGAAGAGGTTCTCAATTTTTGTGTGCATCATAACTTCTTTCTAGGTGCAACGATTTTGATGTTTTTAGGGTTCCGTACCCAAAGGGTCCGTACCCTATTACTGAGACTTCGCTGTCCGTCCGTCCGTCCGTCACCAGGCAAGACCAAAAATAAAATAAATATTTAAGATGGGCTCCCATACAACAAACTTATTTTTTTTATAGATAATGGTACGGAACCCTTCGTGCGCGAGTCCGACTCGCACTTGGCCGTCGAAATTATCCTTTCCTTATTAGTTTTATAAACTTCTTATGGGGACGTGTATGTCGCGGGTTCAATCCCCGCCTCAAGCAATAATTTTTCCTTTCTAAATTTATCACTAAAGTGGTTACGATTAAATTCACACCTACATCTGACATTAATGCACTGTAGTGACTGCAACGAGAAACATATTGCACTTATTGTTATCGATATCTAGCATCTAGATTGCTATTACGGAATCAATTGTATTATTCACATATTCTATCCAACGAATCCAATCCATTTAAGTTTAGCCCGATTCCGTTTGACCGCCATCTCACCTGATGGTAAGTGAAGATGCGGTCGATGATGGAGCACGTTTGCCCAGAACATGCCTATTCACTCGTGACTTAAAGACTCCCATATTGTATTTATCAGGGAACACAGACTCAGGTAAGGAATTCCATTCTTTTGCAGTTCGCATAATGAATGTGGCGGCAAAACGCTTCTTCGCATAATATATGGAATATCTACCATATAGCGGTGTCGTTTAAGAGTCTGTCTCGATGTCCGATATAGAATGGGGATGGGGGAATTAGATTGTGTAATTCTGTTGCACACTCTCCGAAATGTATCCGATAAAATACCGAGAGACTCACCACCATGCGACGATGCCCCAAGCTCTGAAGTTTTGCATCAGTCAACTGGTCGCTGTTAATAAGTCTCTTGGCTCTTCGCTCAATGATTTCAAGAGCCTCAAGACTACTTGCTTGTAAGTAGGTAAATTTATATTACCATCCTCTCTATTAGGCGAGATAAGTAAATATATCGTACACGTACCCTTTTTACCCGATCGCGCTATAGAAGGATTATAAACAAACGCAAACAAACAACACACTTACAGCCCCACACTAAGTTCAAAAACTTGTATCGTGGGTGCCGGAAGCATTTATATCACACACACCAATACACTCAAAACCAGAAGCACAAGTATCCTTTAGAAAGGAATTTGTGCTCCTGCCGGAAATCGAACCCAGGACTCACGGCGCAGAGGGCGGAGACCTGTCCACTGCGCTAACTGGGTCGTCAAATGTTATATGGATTATATGTAGTAACAAACAAACATACATAGGCTGATAAGGCAATGTATGTTTGTTTGTAACTTTGTGGCTTTCTAGAGACCAAACGTGTGGAATTTTGATAATTCTTACGTTTATTGGTTTGTATTAATATGATGAGTGTCACTAAAGACTTGAAACAAACCAAAATTAACAACCAGACGCCATATTTGGCGACCACCATATTGCCAATTGTTGCGTCTTTGCAAAATGCTGTCGTTCTGTTGCTAGTTTTTGTTTTGCAATTTTTTGTGCACTGCCTTGACAAGTGGTACTTTATGGGTTAAATAGTAGTAGTGAATGGTAAAAAATGTTTTGCGCAATATTAAAAGTTACGTCACACCTTTCATAGTCAACTATATCAAAGACAATTGGATATTGACATAATTTTTGTTTATCTACAGTCTAGTACGTTAGCGAAGAGACGCTTTGAATGCGAACTGCCAAGGTAGCTACCATCGGTACACCGATTGATGTTTTTTTCTCTTTATTCCCTAAAAGGGGTGTTATAAGTTTGTTGTGTTTATCCGTCTGATTTTATTATAGTTTCTTTTTTGTTTGAAAGATATGATCATGGGTTTTCTTAGCTAATTTTGGAACTAATTCTGATTGGAGGCGATAAGTCCTGCACTGAGTGGGATTTTGATGATTTTTACTTTTCTCGACTTGTATTAATCTTACAAGTGTCACTAACGACATGACAGACATCAAAATTAAATATGGCCACAACCAGTCGCCATATTTGGGCACCACCATATTGCCAATTGTTGCGTCTTTGCAAAATGCTGTCGTTCTGTTGCTAGTTTTTGTTTTGCAATTTTTTGTGCACTGCCTTGACAAGTGGTACTTTATGGGTTAAAAAGTAGTAGTGAATGGTAAAAAATGTTTTGCGCAATATTAAAAGTAACTTTCATAGTCAACTGTATCGGCTGTAATATTGTGATATTTTTCGTCTAGTACGTTTAAGCGACTTGATATAACAAGTAATACTTGAAAAAGTTTTTAAAATCAAGCGTTTACCAGTTAAAGAAAAATGGATGGTTACCATTGGAAGACAAACTACTCATCAAGACGATTCAATTGAGCCCAAACTCGATGAGGTCGTGTCGTTTCATTGCTAAGTTCCTTTGGCCACTTTCCAGCTCCATCATCAGATTAGCACCATGTCATCATAAAATTGCATTGTCACGCGATTTACACATGTATGCAAAATTTCAGCTTAATCGGTAACCGGGAAGCGCCAGGCGCGCCCCCATGCCCCGCGGCTACGCCCTCTATTATCAAGTTAAAAAGTAGCTTATGTGTTAATTTTTGGTATAAATTATTTACAAACCAAATTTCATCCAAATTTGTTCAGCCGTTAAAGCGTGAAGAGAGAACAAACATACTTACACACAAACTTTCGGATTTATAATATTATAGCATGATAAATGCGCGCTTCCTGTTCGCTTAATATATTTCGTTCTTTGGGCGCCATACATTATATCTTCATAGCGCCCTGGCCGCTCGTCTTGGGCGCTTAGTATATCATGTCCCTAATATAGTGGTGGCTTTGAATGCGACCTGCCTAAGTAGCTAGGTACTATCGATACAGCGATTGATGTTGTCAGAAATATCATCACTTACCATCAGGTTTGATTATGGTCAAACGCTAACACCAAGATAAAGATAAATAACCGACTTCACCGCTTTATCTTCAGAACTCTTGATCAGATTAAATTAATTAAATACGCTTTCGTGATCAAATTTAAATTTGACCACGTGGCGAGCACCAGCTTTCAAACAAATAAGAATCATCAAAATCGGTTCACCTAGAAAGAAGTTCTGAGGTAACACATAAAAAATATAATCGAATTGAGAACCTTCTCCTGTTTTTGAAGTTGGTTAAAAAACGATAACAACATACAAATTCGAACTCTACAGTAAAAGTAATAAGCAACAGAGTTATAACATAGTATTTATTTCTACTATGGTTATAATAACACAATGTATGTAAAGTCACAAACTTCTAATAACCTGCGTCTCAAAAGTGAACCCACAATCTGATTCCACTTGTCTACAAGTTGAAACAGACATACACAAAAAAGGTAAAAAATATTTCCTTGACTCGACCTTACGTTCAATTTAAATGAGCAAAAAATGTTTAAGATTATAAATAACATTATAGACGAGAGATGTGTTGGCAGCTCGTTAGAGACGCAAAATGGAGATGAGCTACCACTAAATAATTACTGTACTGGTTTTATCAGTTTCGATTCCCGGTGGAAACACAAGTCTCCCTAAGGGAAATTTGTGTTTCTGGTTCTGGGTGTGGTTGTGTGTGTGATGTAATTGCTTCACCGTGGGTTCACACACGACACAAGTTATCGAACTTAATGTGTAGCTGTGAGTGTGAAAGCATTTATGTTTGTTATCTTTGGCAATGGTTAAAAGCTACAAACAAATTTGTAGGGTAAAAGTATTAATCATTTAAACGCAAGCAAAGCTTCAAATAGTTTTATTGTCTTCTGCTTTATTGTTTCCGGAACCCAGGAATGGACGACCCAGTTCGCGCGGTGGGTAAGTCACTGACCTCCGTCGTGGGTCCTGGGTTTGATTCCCTTAAGGGACCACATTTCCATATACTCTTTTAAACAATAAAATAATTTTCCAAATCGGTCTAGCTGTTTTTGAGCTTCTGAGTAACAATCATAAACAAAAATTATGATATGTAGGTGAAACTAAATAAAAGCTTGTAAAAACATGAAGTGGCTTTAATTATATAACCAATATATTTTTTTTTTATTTGTGACAGGCTAGTGTTTGACCACTATCTCACCTGATGGTAAGTGACGATGTGATCGAAGCTGGTAAACACACTAGACCTGGAATACGCAGGCTCTCAAGGATAACTGCCGGAACACCGTATTTGGCTTGGCGGCAGACTTTCAACTTTATGGTGGTAAGCTACTTTGGTAGCAAGCCAGGCGAGCAACTCACAAAATGCTCTACCACCTCTCAAATGTCACCTGATTAGCACCACCCGGGGACCACGTGTAGGGAGTCAGACTTAAGGGGTATCCTCCTACGGACGTGGGTGACTCAGCCCAATTAATTAACCATTGTACCTATCTTTATAAGTTTCTCTGTAAGTTGTATTTATCTTTTGGTGTCAGTAATGAGTTTTTGTATTGTATTGTAATGTTTATTTTGAAAGTTTTCGTTATGATTTGTTCCGCGTCTAATTTTAATTGAATTATAATGAAGACGGCTACTAAAGGTCGAACAAATCCGGTTTAAGGCGTAGATAATTATCAATTAAATACAAGAAGCAGGAATTGAATTTTTAACCTCCGTGTTTGACTGCAGGGTTTTAGAATTAGCTACCTCAAAAATATAGCCAATATAAAAAAACTTAAAACTGGTCTGTGGCATCGTAGCTGTCAAATGGCTGGACTGGTTCGAGCTGGTGAGTGCCTCCTCCTTTTTTGTGAAGTCAAGTGAAGTTGAAGTCGGTAGAAATGAAAGTAAGTTCACGTTTAATGTTCTCAGGTATTTTTTTTACTATATTGACTTATATCAATAATCATAATATACAGCTGAGTAGAATTTATTAATTAATAAGTTTAGTGCCTGACAACAAGGGAATGCAATCCCGATCTCGCGAGATCTCGTGTCATTTTTCGAGATCAATCCCGAAGCATAATATGACGAGATCTCGCTCGAGATTGGCGGGATTGGAATCTTCTGGTAGACCTTTATTTGACTTACAGTATTCTTATACATATGTATTGTTTTCGTTGATTTCCAAAAAAATACGGATAGTTAAAAACACCTTTTTTAAAACTACCCGAGGTCTCGAAAATTCCGGGATCTCGCGAGATTGTAATTTCTAATATCGCGAGATCTCGAATTTGGGATTTCGGGTCGAGATTGCGTTCCCTACTGATAACACTATTACTCGGTGGTAAGGTTTTGCAGAAAAATACCTACCATACCACCAGGGGAATGGCCAGGGGTATGGTGGGTCCACAGTGTATCAGTTACATGCACCTTAGTGTCGATTTGGTGTCTTGTGTGACAACGGCCTAACATTTACTATGATTTATAACTTTATAACAGTCTTCAATTTGTCTCCAACGATAAGACATAATTGCATCAGTTATGCTATTTGTGTCAACAGATACGTCCATGCATTTATGGATTCGTACAGTGACCGTATCTTAATAGATATGACATTACTTTGGTAACTATTACATTTGTCATAGCATTGTGACTACTAAAGCACTCGAAATAAGATGATTATTAGCTTGGCATATGTAGGAATCGTAGAATGATGAATTATTGTATGTACTACGAAATCAGGCATGGTCAAACTATTTATTTTAGGGACGTATTTTAGTTATTTGTCTTAATGTTGAACTTTGTTTTACTGCCCGTTGGCTTAATTGGGTGCGCGTTCGATTCCCTGTGGGAACACAAAATTTCTGCTCTAGGAAAATTTGTGTTGCTAGTTCTGGTCGTGATCGTGTGTGTGATGTGAATGTTTACAGCACCCACGACAAAAGTCATCAAAATTTGAGTGGGGCTGTGAGTGTGAAAGCGTTAATGTTTATGTTTCGGGATTTGAAGCAGTGCCGACAGCATGATTGACATGCTGTCTACTAGAAGGCTTGAGCACTTGAGTTACCTAGTCGGCTTTTAGTGAGTTTGTTAGAAAGATTTTGATATTATTAGTAAAATTTATTAATATGAGATTTGACGATGCACTTGTGTTAATCTCATTGTTAAACATAATAGAATGAACAAAGAATTTATACCGCGAAAACTTGATTGACCATCGCTGCATCTAAAATCTAGATTGAACTAGGCAGCCTAAGTGCAACGACGTCTTAAACCTAGTTCCAGAGGTCTTGGAGTAAACCGACCTTTGCTAACTGAGATCGGAGCATGATTGGTTAGGCCGTGATATTTAAATGTGTGACTGTAGTTACGATAGTTCGACCTAAATTACGGCTATTAGACTGGACGTAATTATAATAATGTTTAAACTATTGTTATACTAAGAAGTGAGCAGAATAAAGCTGATGTTTTTTCTATCAGGCCTCGAGATTTTTCGATAATATTTTGTCATAATTTATAGTAGAGAGATCGTGCAGTCTAAAAATACACGTACCAACAACAATTTTCATATATTGAACATTTGAGGGTTTACCCGCACCCATACCTTGATGATTTACCTAATGAAGCCGCAGAGATCTGCTACTAAAACATATATTAACTAGCTGCGCCCCGCGGTATTACCCGCGTAAGTTCCGGACCCGCGGGAATTTCCGGTATAAAAAGAAGCCTATGTTCTTTTCCAAGGTCTAGAGCTTGGAAAAGAACATAGGCTTCTTTTGGCTTTTCATCTGTGTATCAAATTTAATTTAAATCGCTTCAGTAGTTTTGGCGTGAAAGCGCGACAGGCAGACAGACAGAGTTACTTTGGGCTTTATAATATTCTAGTAAGGATAAGGATTTGTTCCTATACGTTTTAATTATAATGGATATATATTAGTGTTACCTTAGAAAATATCTCATAAATCTTAAATTAAGATAGGAAAAATTATCGCTTGTGGCGGGGATTGAACCCGCGACCATAGGGTGTCATGCCCTGTTGCTACGTTAATAATAAGGAAAGGATAATTTCGTCGCTCCAGGCAGGACTTGAGTACATCAGCGGTTAGAGAAATAAGGCATGACACCCTATGCCCGCGGGTTCAATCCCCGACTCAAGCGATAATTTTTCCTTTGTAAATTAATCAGTATAGTTCTGTCTAGCATGGCCGATGCTGTATAAATAAAATTCTGTTAGATTTGCCTTCTCTAAGAAAAAGTACGCCTTAAACATAAATTTTAATTAATCGTTTTTATTTATATTTTTCAGTATTTCCGCTACGCTTTGTACCTAAGTATAACTATAACGTTAATAGAAAAAGATAATCAACAAGCTTTAATTACAGTACGTCATTAATTAGTAAATGATTACATGATTTTTTATTTTTCAGGTTAGATAATCTATAGTAATACCTAATAAGTTTAGAACGCAACACCAACCCAAATCCTGCACATTTTCTGTCCATCCAAAGGTTGTCTGGCAGAAATCGCTTAAAGTAATAAGTAATAATATACTACCTCATATAACTGTATTATTTTAAATTTTACAATTTAACTTTAATTTGGTGTGCAATAATGAATTATTGTATTGTATTGTATAATCCACTTTTTTACAATAAAATATATATTTTTTTACACTATTTTCTATTTAAATTTATTAAAAATTATTTTCTATTTTTAGTTGAATTTTATATAAAGCGTGTTTTTTAGTTTTTTTAAACTATTATTTATTTTTTAGATATTTTTTTTTATTGTCATCGTTCCTCGATAGATCTACAAAGTTTGAACGAAATCTGGCCGTTTAAAGTGGGTCAAAATCGCGTCTAAAATAGTCAGTTACAAACATAAATACAAACAAACATACAAGTGAAGCTAATATAAAGTGTGTAAAAAAACACAGTTGACTTGAGTACCTCCTCCTTTTTTGGAAAGTCGGTAGAAACAAATCTATTAATAAGCTATGCTTTCCGTTGAATAGATATAAAAAATCAAGATTACGATAAACTTGCGGTCTTAGATACCTATTCAATAGAAATACCTCGATTGTCATGGGATTCGTGACAGTCTGTCTACTAACGAAATGTCGTGGGTCATGAACACGAAGCCCTATCCAATCTATACCTCCTTTCAAATCAGACAAAAGATCGTTAGAAACAACTAATAATAAGAAAAATCAATTTAAAACTGATTTTCGTAACCAGATTATCATGACAATAGGACCCGTTGTTTATTATTCTGTAGGTAGTTATTTAACAACTTACTTTCTTACGTTCTACGTTCGTCGTTTCACTATCGTAGTTATTTCGCTTGCGAGTTGACACTAACGTTATAAACGTAAAAGCTTTCACACTCTCAACCCCACACTAAGTTCGATGACTTGTATCGTGGGTGCCGGAAACATTCACAATACAGGCAATATCACATCTAGAACCAGAAACACAAATTTCACTCGGGGAGAAAACTTTTTTTCCACCGGGAATCGAACCCGATACCCGCTGTTTAAAAGGCGAACGCGCACCAAACTTAGACAAAGTGCAGTTCAAACAAGTATCTAAATTTAATAATACTTACTATTGAATACTAGATAAGGTAAGATTGCCTATATGTTTCGATATCGATGCGTAAAACTTAAAAAAAGGAACAGTTTCTTAACCTCCTCCTTTTTTTGAAGCCGGTTAAAAAGCATAAATTAACATAAATTATTGAGATCTATTAGAACAGTTTATATATTTGAAAATTCTACTAAGTATCAGGTTTCTACTTCTACTAGGACAGATCAACCAATTTTGCATATTAAATTCCCTATAGTAATTAATACCAACCTTGGCACTTTAGTTTTTACATAGTTTTAAAAAAAAAATGGGTTGGCAACACTGGCGTAGCGGAACTACCTCCCGTAAACAGTCACGTTATCACCCATTATGGCAAGTACCTGGTTGATCGAGCTTTGCTAAGATTTTTTAAATTTTAAACGTCGTTTTCCAAAAATGAAACCTTGTTAGATTGATTTTTCGTCCCCGAAACTCCCTGCATACTAAATTCCATGAAAATCGTTGGAGCCGTTTCCGAGATTAAGATTATGTACATATAATACATATATACAAGAATTGCTCGTTTAAAGGTATTAGATAGATAAACGTCCTATCAAATAAGTCACGTGTATGGTAATTCCGTAATCAATTCATAACTTGTTATGCTACTTAGTATTTTTTGCTCAAACCATTGCGTGATGAAAATGATTCTACTGCTTTGATGACATTTTACATTATTTGAAGGCCCAGATTAATGTCACGTAACTACAAAATGCTTGTTTTAGAAGGATTTACCGTTTACCTTAGGTTTTGGTTAGTGCATGATAGGCAAGCGTTTGGCCATCATCTCGCTGGAAAGTGACGATTCGGCCGAAAATTTAACATGCTTGCTAAAAAGATACCTAGTCAATCTAGACTTTAAGACTTTCGGGAATTAAAGACGCGGTCAATGAACTCATGAGTTATATTCCTTCACTATACGGGTGATGAACGTAGACGCGAAACGCTTTGAGCGAACTGGAGACTCATTATTACAAAGATTTAAGCCGAAATGGTTCCCGACTGTTAAAGTCATATGTTCTGCATTAGAATTTATTTGACTGCATACAGGGTTTTTTTTTATTTTTTTTACAACAACATCGTTATAAACTGGAGATAAGACCGGCAAGGTAAATTATTTGTTAATTGGACATATATTTTTTTAAATCTTAATATATTTTTAAAACCCGACTTCGCTAATTCCTCCCGAAAGTTTCACCCCCTTCTTGTAAAATTTATATAAATAGACACAACGGCCCCTCTCAAATAAAAAAAGAATTATCTAAACCGTACGCCGCAAATATGAACTACCTAATCATAATAATAAAAAACATGCCATATTAATTAATTTGAGAACCTCTTTCCTTTACTTTTTTTGTCAGTTAACAAAGAAATAATCGAAGGTTTTATTCATATCATTCAGATGTGTAGAAAATCACCTCACGTATGACAATTGTCCTTATTTAGAGGCCTTATAGAAATGCCGGCAAAATACTGATGTGTTTAAAGTCACAGTTGGCTTAGTTGGGAGGGCGTTCGCCTTCTAAGCGGGGATATCAGGTTCGATTCCCGGCGGGAACACAAGTTTTCTCCCCAAGGACAATTTGTGTTTGTGGTTCTGGGTGTGATGCCTACCCAATTGGCGCAGTGGACCAGTTTCTGCCATCTGCGCCGTGGGTCCTGGGTTCGATTCCCGGCAGGAGCACAACTTTTTTTCCCAAGGTTGATTTGAGCTTCTGGTTCTGAGTGTGATTGTGTGTGTGATATGTAAATGTTTCCGGAACCCACGACACAAGTCTTTGAACATAGTGTGGGGCTGTGAGTGTGAATGCCTGACCCACCTCGGCGAGGGACTGCTCACGGGGGGTTTTTAGTGGGTCCAAGCATTTCCTGCCCCACAAAAAAAAATGGTAGCAACATAGCCAACCTTTGTGGGGACCGGGGGCTCATTTTATTTTCAAAATTCTATCAGAGCGTCTGGTTGAAGCGACGCGTGATCAAAATGCTGGCACTTATTTGGCTCAACGTATTAGCATTGCAATTCAGAGAGGCAATGCAGCCAGCATGATGGGAACGCTACCCACTGGTAGTGGGCTTGAGCACTTGAGTTACCTATATGCTCGATGTCTTGTAGGTAACTTAGTACTTTGCTGTACATAGTTTTAGTTTAGTTTTAGGAAATATAGGCAATTGGCCCGTAGATTTAGAAGGATGAAAAAAAAAAAACCTTTAGTACATACAACTACATGTTCGAAGTGCACCAAGCAACACAAGATGTATCCAATAGTCGTCGCGGTCCAGACAGTCAGACAGACGGGATGGGGCAATTTGGACATATAGGTCAAGCATCGGATGTTATGGAGCACGATGGACTTGTCAACAAGTGGGTACTTAGAGTTATGTAACATTTGTTATACAAGGACGTTGGACGGGTGACCTTGACGGGTGCGGTTTTGATACTTTTGTGGAAGAGTTCAGGGAAACGAAGAAATAAAATTTGTTGTAATTTTTAAACTTTCGCGATTCGAACACATAGTTTAGGTAATATCTCGGGACTTAATCGCGCTAAAAAACTATTTTAATTTACCTCGACGTTTCGGCCAAGTTGCATTGGCCATGGTCTCGAGAAGACTGACAGTCTAAACTTAACTTTAACTGTTATAGTAGACAATTCGACCACTTATACAAAGTAAAAAACAAAGTAATAATTTAATTCCAATCAAAGCTTAAAAAAACGACTTCACCGCTCAAATTCAGTTTTTTGATGATTTTTTAAAATAATAACTTAAATATTATAACTCGACCACGTGGTCGATTATTTCGCGGTCGAGATGAGTACCAACTCGTACCAGCTTGAGCGTCGGAGGTATTTTCAAAATTTAGATTTTGCCACTTATTTTTTGTATTATTATTTTCTAGCCGTGCCCCGCGGCTTCACCCGCTATTATCAAGTTAAAAAGTAGCCTATGTGTTAATCCTAGGTATAATCTATGTACATTCCAAATTTCATCCAAATCCGTTCAGCCGTTAAAGCGTGAAGAGGGAACAAACATACTTACACACAAACTTTCAGATTTATAATATTAGTAGGATTCTTTGGTTTAACATGCAATCATTGTACAGTTACAAACATTATTATAGGGAATAAATGAGACCCCATGCCCCATATTCCCTATCCGTCAATTCTTTTGCTAACAGTACTCAAAATTCCATGGAGCGATGTCGACAAAAAAATACAATTTTAAGTCTTGTTCGGTGGAGCCCAGTGGTTTCAAAGTATGGACATTCAACCGTTTGAGACCAATAGCAGTGGAGCGCAGTAGCATAATCCATCATTTTAAGGGTTACGATGAACATTAGGTATCCAATAACATTATTTTGAATTGCATTGCAATGGGTCTTTTGACGCTCTGTTATTTAATGATTACAGAGCTGTAGTTAATGTACTTGTTATCATAATTTTCATCAGCACATTTTGTTTGCATTGCTGCGCTGTGACATTAGACGTAGTTATATAATCTTTAGTTTAGGTAATATCTCGCGCTAAAATCTATTTTAATTTACCTCGACGTTTCGGTCAAATTGTGTTGGCCATGGTCACAAGAAGAATATGTCTTATAATTTAAACGTAAGCTAAGCTTAAAAATACCGACTTCAGCGCTTATATTTTGATTTTGGCTCGATTGATTTCAATAAATCTATATGAGACCACCTCTGAAGTATAATCTACCAAACACAAAAATAATTTTGAGAATCTGTCCACAAATGGTCCAGAAATCGGTGAAAATACATTAAAAAAAACATACAGTCGAACATAGTAGGTACCTTACCTTCTCGTTTTTTGAAGTCGATAAAAATAGTTTTTAGCGCGATAAATGCCCGATAACCTAAACTATATGTTTGAATCGCGAAAGTTTAAAAGTTAAGCCAAAATACTCATTGGCGACAGTAAGCTAGTGGAGTCCAGGCGGCAAAGTCCTCGGTCACCGACGTAAAGTGGCAAGCTTATCGGTATTCTATAGCTTACATTTTGGATTTACTCGACTTATTTCTTCCATGCCCTTTTTACCATCTAACAACAAGACGAACTATCAAACTTCATCCATTTATGGTCGACATACCTCCAGTTCGCTCGAAGCGTTTCGCTTCGTTCATCATCCGTACAGCGAGGGAGTGAAACTCATTGCATGCGTCTTTGTTCCCCGAACGGTATAATCTGGGAGTCTTCAAATCTCGAGTGAATATTCTTATAGGAAAGCATGTCACATCTTCGGCCGCATCATCACTTTCCATCAGGTGAGATATTGGTCAAATGCCCGCGATTCAGCATTAAAAAAAAGTTTCAATTACTTTGCCTTAGACCTTCCAACCTAGGTCCTAGGCTAGAATGTCTAAGACACACAGTCCTCCTCTATCTCACAAGAAGAGAGTTTAAGACATGATCCGCCACGCTGGCCTAAAACGAATTGATGGATGAATGACATGTCTTCGAGTTTTGGCGATTCGTGGACAAACCAGTTTCCCACGATATTTTCCTTCTGTAATTAGAGCGAGTGAAAATTCCGCACGTAACTTGAGAAATTCATTGGTCCGAGGCGGAACGGGATTCGAACGGGTGCAGATTGCTGAGCCACACTCTTTTGGCATTTTACTGTAGTTCTTTAACATAGAGTTACATACAACAATAATTTAAATCTATGGTACTCTCATATCTGTTAAGAAATATGATTAAACATAAACATAAACGCTTTCACACTTAGAACCTCACACTAAGTTCGATGACTTGTGTCGTGGGTGCCGGAAACATTCACATCACACACACTATCACAACCAGAACAAGAAACACAAATGATCCATGGGAAGAAAACTTGTGTTCCCGCCGGGAATCGAACCCGATACCCCTATGCTTAGAAGGCGAACGCTCACCCAATTTAGCCAACGGGCAGTTCACATTTTCAGATTCATAATAACTTAATTGCCAATTCCATGTACCTTACTCTAAAACGTATTAATACGAATAATCACACATATATTATAAATCTGAAATTTTCTGTGTAAGTATGTTCGTTTTCTCTTCACGCTGTAACGGCTTAATGGATTTGGATGAAATTTGGAATGTACGTCTATGGCCCATGGCCATACGAGGCCACTGGCAGTAGGCTACCTGCCCAAAATGCAGCAATGCAAAAAGTGAATATGTAATTTTTTTTATGGGCAAGCATTTGACCGCTATCTCACCTGAAGGAAAGTGACGATGCCGCCGAAGATGGAACTTGCTTGCCTAGAAGGTACCTATTCGCTCTAGACTTGAAGACACCCAGATTGTACCGAGATTATTAATCTCTATATAAAGCCTGCTTCGACCGCATCATCAGCTTCCATCAATCGAGATATGACACTTGCATCTACATGTAGCACATTAAATAAAAAGCTGATGGTACTAACATCAAACTAATAACATTCCACCGAAGTCAAAGGTCGTCTTTTGCAACGACTACTCCATTAATTAACGACTTTATAATTCAAATACAAGTAACTGAATATGTATATAAATAAATTACTTTGTCATTTGGTTCATTTTTTAACCTTGGAGCGTTGGCCTTCAACTTTTTATGAGTGATTGATCCTATTAGCTACAATGAGTGTAATAAATCTGTGTAGATATCGTGATTTAAGCAAGCTAAGGGTCATGATATACATGCGCCCGCGTGCCCCGGGAGGTCAGGACGTGCGCCCGCCGCGCCCTATGCTGTACTGCCACCATAAGGGAAAAAGACGTAACTAATATTTTAAACAAAAAAAAACACAAAAAAAAACGCATTCACACTTACAGCCTAACACTAAGTTCAAAGACTTGTATCATGGGTACCGGAAACAGTCACATCACACACACATTGCACCCAGAACCAGAAGCACAAATATCCCTTGGGAAGGATTCTGTGCTCCTGCAATTAAAATTAAAACGGGAATTAGCGTGACTTACGCGTTGTCGATGTCTAAATAACAAACAAACAACAAACAAAACAAACGCATTCACACTCACAGCCCCACACTAAGTTAAAAGACTTACATGTATCGTGGGTGCCGGAAACATTCACATCATACACACATTACACCCAGAACCAGATAGCGATAATTGTTTCGCAGTGCGAGGTCGGATGTGACGGCGAGCGCTCCACACTCATCCTGAAGAAGGCTTCCGAATGAAGCCGAAACAATTGTCGATTTAGACATCGACAACGCATAAGTCACGCTAATTCCCGTTTTAATTTTAATTTAATAGTTCAAGTGTTCGTGAGTTGTGAACTAATATTTTCGTATATGTTATGTACATCAGTAGTGTCTATTTAGTATATGTTATGACTCGTAGCAGATGATATTTTTAATTATGTCGACAGTATACAAAACGGCAGCGCGGGGTAAGGAGTCGCGGGCGTGCGCCCGTGGCCAGTGCAGCCGTGTGGGCCTCCAAGATAATAACTACTACAGACGCACATATACGCACTGCAAAGTAATAACTCCCCTCTTTTTCGTCGCGAGTTAAAAATACATGGTTTTTACCGACTTCACAAAAAAGGAGGAGGTACCTACTTAATTTGAGTTTTGTACCTACTCAAGTCGACTGTATTTTTCATATACCTCATAACTTATTTCCACATGAACCGATATCGAAATTTTTTTTTTAGTTTTTAAGATGTTGTTTTCCAATTAGTTCAATATAAATTTGATCAAGATCTGATCAGTAGTTCTTGAAATATCGTCAATAATGCGTATTCTGTGGACTACATTGACGATGTTCTCGTTTTTAACCGACTTCAAAATTTACCTCATAACTTCTTTCGTTGTGAGCCGATTTTGATGATTATTGATAATTTAAATTTTATTTGAAAGCTAGTGCTTTTTATGTGGTCCACTGAAATTTGATCAAGATCTGATCTCTAGTTTTTGAGTTATCGTCAATAATGCGTGTTTAATACATTAAATCTGATCAAGGTTCCGAAGATAATGATTCCTGCGTATTCCAGGTCTAGTGTGTTTACCAGCTTCGATCACATCGTCACTTACCATCAGGTGAGATAGTGGTCAAACACTTGCCTGTCACAAATAAAAAAAAAAAAAAAAAAAAAAGATAAAGCGGTGAAGTCGGTTTTTTTAAGCTTTGCTTGCGTTTAATTATTTCATATATTTATATTTATTTTTCGAATTGGGAATAAATATTTTGTTATATGTGATTGTGTTTCAAACGCTTGTCATTACTGAATAAAAAAAATCTTAGCCAATAGCAGTGCGCCAACGATTACCCAAAAAGACAGCTGATCAAATATTCAAGTTCACACGTATGCGTAATACTTGTACGTATCTAGAGCACGTACAGAGACAATCTACTGTAATACCTACCGTTACTTCACTGTTACTACATCACACGAAATACCTCGGGCCATACAAATACTAATGAGCGCTTAACAAAAACTCTCATTTTTAGGGTTCCGTACCCGTCCGTCCGTCCGTCTATCACCAGGCTGTATCTCAGGAACGGTGATAGCTAGACAGTTGATATTTTCACAGATGATGTATTTCTATTGCCGCTATAACAACAATTACTAAAAATAAAATAAATATTTAAGGGGGGTCCCATACAACAAACTTGATTTTTTATAGATGGTGAATGGTACGGAACCCTTCGTGCGCGAGTCCGACTCGCACTTGGCCGGTTTTTTTTATGCTGTATATGCAAAGATTTGACCACAATCTCACCTGATGGAAAGCGATGATGTAGCCGAAGATGTAGCATGCTTGCCTAGAAGATATCTGTCCAATCTTGACTTTCGTTTTACCCGACTGCCAAGTGTTGGACAGCTAAATTGATATTGGTACTGCACAATATCAATTTAGTTGTCATTTATGTTAATAAATTATCTGTTTGTCATAAGGCAATAATAATACAATGTTAAGTTAAGTACTGTAACTTATGTTCTCTCTCGTCCCTGCCTTTCGTGCTGCAACGCACCGCTTCGTTAGAAAGTTTTTTTATTTATATCACGACATTTAGGCTTCCTATCCAGCGCCTATAATTACAACCAAACCTAGAGATCACCTAGAAATAACCAGCCCCCTAGCCAAAAACCAAAACTCTTCGTCTCTATTATATCAAAAGAAACTCTCTCCAAATATAACAGACTTTAAAACTTGTGTACAAAGGTTTCAAATTGCTTGTCTGTAACTTTGCAATCTCGTTGAGCGCTAAATAACAAGTTAAAATATTTTAAACCCTATGTGTACAAGTTTTAAGGTCTGCTACATTTTAAAAACGTTTATTTTGATAGAGTACAGTCGAAGCGTTTTGGTTTTTGGCTAGGGATGCAAAAGTATAAACACCAAGGAAGTTTGAAACCTTTCTTTGTACACAAGTTTTAAAGTCTTACATTGAGAAAGCGTTTCTTTTGATAGAATAGAGTCGAAGCGTTTTGGTTTTTGGCTAGGGAGGACCGAAGTCTAAATACCAAGGATGGGTTATGTTTTTTGCGCGTATGTTGTATGTATATTTGTAAATTTATTTATTACCTCGTATCTTTCAATCGGTTTCGACAGTTAAGGTATCGTTACATTCGTCTTAAACAAGTGTTGTTCAATCCAATCACAAACTATTAGAGGTTATAATTTTCTTAGATTTAAATCGACTAATGTCAACGTTAAGCTGGATATTCAATTAGGAAACTTCATAAAATAACTACAATGACTTCTTCACAACACATTTCCGTTCGTCATCTCGCAAGTCAATCAAAACTGGCTTAGTCCAGTTGTCGTAAGTCCATTCAGCCGTACATTAGACCATTCAGAATCAATAATACTTTGAACATGACTGTGACCTCGCCTCGTTCATTACCATTGTAGTACTTACATCAACCTGTAGCTCCAATGTTTTTTAATGTAAAATATACCACAAGATACTAATTTGAAGAGCTCTAGATTACACTTAATATACATATATATATATATATATATATATAGAGAGAGAGAGAGGAGGTTCTCAATTCGGCTGTATGTTGTTTTTTTATGTAGGTATGTTACGCGATATTTCCGCCAATTATGAATCGATTTTGATTTATAAATATCGATAAAGCTTAAAAAACCGACTTCACCGCTTATATTTTGGTTTTGGCTGGACCAATTTCGTTAAAATGTATATGAGACCACCTCTGAAGTGTAATCTACCAAACAAAAAAAAATATCAAAATCGATTCATAATTGGCGGAAATATCGCGTAACATACCTACATAAAAAAACAACATACAGCCGAATTGAGAACCTCCTTTTTTGAAGTCGGTTGAAAGACCGACGTTATCTTCGGAACCCTTGATCAGATTAAATTAATCAATTTAATGTTAATTTTCTTTCTACTACGCTCAAATTTTATATGAATAGTAGCTGTTCCCGGCTTGTATTGCAAACTTGCAATGCTACGTAAAGAAATGTTTTACCCAAACCGTGGGTTTGTTTCCTATCTCGATGGTTTTACCTGTTTCACGTTTAGGTATGTTTAATGAAATGTCAAAGTGAGACACTTCATGTAAATGACATCTCATGAACGACGGTTAAACTATTTGTATTCTTCGTATTAAAATACTAAAATAGCGATAAAAATGTGGGGGTGGGGGTAGGAGGATGACAAATACTTTACGACCTATATCTACCTATTCCTATCCATCCAAAGGTTGCCTGGAAGAGATCTATCTAGAGAATATTGTTACACTTTTCTAAAAATGTACTGTTAAAATTGTACTATTTGTGTTATTTATTATTTAAGGTGTTCAATAAATAGTATATCTATCTACCTTATGAAAAAAAAAACATTAAAATCGGTCGAACTGCCTCGGACGAGTTCGACCACAAACACAGTGACACGAGATATTATATATTAGATGTATTGAGATTTTTGAATATTTTATTCAGGAATCAAATGTTATGGTATACTATTTATACCATTGGTATAAGAAATGAATAGATCTTCTATTCAACTAAGTAAGCAAAAAAAATGCGCTTTACATTATAATAATTGAAAATATACAATATCAATCCGGTAAGTGGCAATAAAATATTTAAAAAAGAACTCCTTAACGAGCTAAAATAGAAGAACATAATGGGGGTTCAATCGATGCATATTCAACCCCCTCCACCACCCACTTCGTTTTATTTTTTATATTCTATAGGCAATCATTTGACCATTATCTCACCTGATGGAGAGTGATGATGCGCTCCAAGATGGAGCATGCTATATAAATATATTTATATATGCTTGCTAAATCACTTGTAAGCTATTTATGTACCAACTAGCTGCCTCTCGCGGTTTTACCCACATAAGTCCCAGACCCGCAGGAATTCCGAGATAAACTATGTGAAGTTTATTGTGGTAGCTTGGAATTACCAAGGCGTCAGCTACCTAAGGTGTTTCCTGATGAGTACAATATGGGAGTCTTCAAGTCACGAGTGAATAGGTATCTTCTAGGCAAACTTGCTCCATCGTCGACCACATCGTCGCTTACCATCAGGTGAGATAGTGGTCAAAAGTTTGCCTATCACGAATAAAAAAAAAAAAAAAATCTTCATACCAAATTTTATCAATTTTACATACACACTCACAAACTTTCGCCTTTACAATATTAGTGTGATGTGATATACAGGGTGATTCATAACCTACTGCTTGTTTTGAGAAATCAGGAAATAAATCAGCTGTTGTCTGCGCAAATTGTAGCAAAAAGCGATGGGTCTACGACCCAGCTGATAAAAAACTACGTCCGTCCGTCGGGTGGCAGTAAAAGGTGTGTCCTTGACTTCGTAACATAGTTCATGAAAGCATTCATACGATAGTCAAGTTTAATATACGCTATCAATGTGTGGTCGAGGATGTTTCACATACAAGGCCTAGAATGGCTGGCTCTCAAGGATTGCTGCCGGATCATAATTTTAAATTATTATGGCGACAGATTTTTTGTATGATATTAGAAAGAGCATCTAAGAAGATTTTAAAATCACAAGCAAAAATATTTGACTCGTAAAATTGGAAATGATTATAGAGCTAATAGTCTGAAGCAATTTTAGTTCCAAGACTAAATTTGAAACTATATTACTTCGTCAGTCGTACGTCAATGTCAAAGTCATTTAAAAAAAAAGTGTTGAATATAACAATGTTTACAATTTTGCATAGTTGTACCTTATATCTGATAACTTAATAAATTAACTAATTATCAAAATTAAAAACATTGCAATAAATTTAGTCAGTTGGCATTTGTACTAGGATTAACCCCAGATATAACTGTGTATCAAATATAACTGTATAATAAAATAAAACAAAAGATGTGGATACCAAAAAGTCCTAAGAACAAAAAAGCAAATGGCTTAAAGTATGATAAAATATTAAGTTAAAAATATTTTTAGTATTTTAATAAAATAGTAACAAGTTATCTGTATACCAACGTTCATCGTCCGTACAGCGAAGGAGTGAAACTCATTGCCTGCGTCATTGTTCCCTGATCAGTGTGTCTAGGTGTCTTCAAGTCTAGAGTGAATAGGTACCTTCTAGGCAAGCATGTTCCATCTTTGGCCGCATCGTCACTTTCCATCAGGTGAGATAGCGGTCAAATGCTTGCCTACCTAGTATAAAAAAATTTTTTTCAGCTTGGCTCGGATGGTAAAAGGATAGCTTTTTAATCGACGATTATCGATTGTGGTTGATTGGTGTGAAGAAAAAGTTGCTCGCATTGACATGACTAGTCCCATCTCTCGCTTAATTTGTGTAAAAGATAATAAAACAAAATTGACAGTTCATCAAAGACCCTGTATAACAATTTTAGAGCAGAGCAGAATAAATAGATCTTTATTTGTACTAATTTATAGAAAAGCTAAATAATGGAACGCTCTGTATTTCCCAGAGTTACAATTTGGGTATGTTCAAAAGATAATATAATTTAAACGTAAGCAAAGTTTAATAAAACCGATTTCAGCGCTTATATTTTGGTTTTGCTTTGATTGATTTCGATAAAATTTATATGGGACCACCTCTGAAGTATAATCTACCAAACAAAAAATTAATTTTAAGAATCGATCCACAAAAGGGGAGAAATCAGTGAAAATAAATTTAAAACAATACATACAGTTGAACATAGTACCTCCTCCTTTTTTGAAGTCGGTAAAAAGTGTATTGGTATTTACTTTAGAATATAGAACAAACGTATTTACTAAGCACGGAGCTGCTCCAGCTTAGACATAAAACATAAACGCTTCCACATTCACAGCCCCACACTAAGTTCGATGTTGTGTCATGGGTACATCGCACACACAATCACACCCAAGACAAGAAACACAAATTATCCTTAGGGAGAAAAGTTATCTTTCCACCGAGACTCGAACCCAATTTGCTTAGAAGGTGAACGCTCACTCATCTAAAGTAATCTTTACATTTTTGACCATTTTTGAGATAAATAGGTCTAAAAACAGTGATTTTGGTGGCCTACAAAATTGGTATTTTCCTACTGTACATAAAATTAGTTCTATTCAACGATACCCGACAAGGACGGAAGAAAAAATTTTGCTCTTCATTTACATATACGGGTGCCCCCTTAATATTATTATTTATATCTTTCCAATTACCATTTTTAGCTTTGAGCCATAGCTTAACATATTCTCTGAGAAGTTGAAGTTATTCACTTGTATGGTTTAGAAGATAGATGTCTCTGACAGAGGGACGGACGGACGTAGTGCCGAATCACCCAAGCTAACATTATAGATCTCACTTCGCTCGATCAATTCAATCAGAACACGTTTAATGATTTCGTCTAATGTAGAAGACCAAGGTAACTTTTTTTTAATCCCAAACGTAGTAAAATGATATATATCTTGGTCACGTTTCGTCCAAGTTCCGGGTTCAATTAGTCACGACTTTTTGCTTGTTACATACTCTCATGGCCGTTTGTTTTGCTATATAAACATTCTTACCGACTTCTCAAAAAAGGAGGTGCTCAATTCGACCGTGTTTTATTTTAATTTTTATGTGAGTTACTTAATTATTTTTTTCCACGTGAACCGATTTTTATTGTTTTTTAGGGTTCCGTACCCAAAGGGTAAAAACGGAACCCTATTACTGAGACTTCGCTGTCCGTCCGTCCGTCCGTCTGTTTATTTTTATTTAAGGGGAAGAGTTTTGGCTCCCATACAACAAACTTGATTTTTTTACCGTTTCTTGCTCGATACTAATAACGGCTACAGGTATACGCTTTAACTATTCACAGGATATTTAGTTTTATGTTCTCTTTAAATATAATAAATTAAAATAAAATAATAATGATAATGGTATGAAACCCTTCGTGCGCGAGTCGCACTCGCACTTAGCCGGTTTTATTTTTGTTTGAAAGCTGGTGCTTTCCGATTCGACCCATTTTAATTTGATCAAGATCTGATCAGTAGTTTTTGAGTCATCTTTAATGCGTAATTAATTCATTAAATCTGATCAAGGGATCCAAAGATAAAGCGGTAAAGTCAGTTTTTTAAGCTTTGCTTACGTTTACATTTTTATATTATTATGTGGTTATTGAATAATGTGGGTCAGTGGCACAGGGTCCAACACAATAAATCTTGTGTAAAATGTTTCACAAGAACATTATGCTTCGATAATTTTGGTTTCAAATAATTGTGTCCAAGTCAATCGTCCATCTTTATTGTACAATGTCTCTCTGTACGACCACTCTCCACCGGTATGACCTTATAGTGATATTCCTCGCTCGAAGCGATTCGCTTCTACTTTTATCATCAGTATAGAGAAAGAGTGGAACTCACTGCCGGCGTCTTTCCCCGAATGGTACCATTCGAGTGAATTGGTTTTTTCTAGGCAAGCAAGTCCCATCTACGGCCTCATCGTCACTTTCCGTCACGTGAGGTAGTGATAAAATGCTTGCATTTCTTTTTAAAAAGTCGTATGAGTCATCAGGGAAGGGAATATTCATAGGTACATGTAACAGCCCGCAAGCGTTTAAAATGTGCGCCATAGTTTTCTTATTTAAACGAAGATGTGCTTTTTAATGCTTTCCCTGTGTCACGCCTTAGAAAACATCTATCTCGATCTTCTATTAATAAATAAATTAACTAAAATAAAAAGAAATCAACTTAAATTTGTTCCACCTACACCCATATAAATTGTCGTTTGCCACACTCAGTACATTTGATACGATTATTTATAATGAAGTAAAAATCGATTTGCCAGAGCTGTTACGCAGTACCCGTTTTGTCGCGGAATGTCCAATTCGCAAAATGTCCAGCGGTCGCGGAACGTCCGATTCGCGGAATGTCAAATTCCTGGAATGTCCAATACGCGAATTGTCCAATCCGCGGAATGTCCAATACGCGGAATGTCCAATTCTTGGAATGTCCAATACCCGGATCGTCCTATTCGCAGATTGTCCAACATTCACGGTAACTTACAAAAAGGTTCTGTTTGAGGTATTGAACCTTGTATAAGTTTGTAGTTATTTATATTTTCTCTACTCTGAAAGGAGGACTGGTTACAAACATGCCATTGCAACAAAATTTTAGAGAAAAATACAAGATGTGTCCTAAAGGCACGATGGATGTGAAACTTTTGTATTGCAAGGACTTTTTTTTAATATTTCATGACCATGGATGCATAGTCCTTCTGTCGAAATATTAAACAAAAATTACAAATTCTTTATTTCATAATAGAAGTCCTAGTCACAAGTCACAGTCAAAGTCAAGTAGCCAGTCAAGTCCTGCCCTAGTAAAGTGGCAGAAACTTTACTAGAACTTCAAGTAGAGTTTTGGAGCGAAGGCGAAAATCGCGTTTTTCAACTTTATATGATTTGCCTACACTTATGCACGTTCATTAAGTATTAACTGTTAATAATCCACCATTATTTCACAATAACACTAAAAAGAGGGAAAATATACAAAATCAACAACGCAATTTTTTCACTTTAGCGGCAAAACTCCAAAACATTTTAATTAATTATTATCAGTGTTTTCCCCCACAACTTTTCGTCACACGTTTTAGGTTGCGGTTCAGAATTTCAGAGCTCTCCTTTAAAAAGTTTTTATCCAATAATAATATTATGACACTCATGGACTGAAGAATCTGTCTTATTAATATTTCAAACCAAAAATCCGCCATTTTTTTTTCAAATATCATAATCCAATAAAAACAAACGCATTCACACTCACAGCCCCACACAGTTTTAAAAACATCTAAGGATACTTGGGTTTTTAAGACGAATATAACGATACTAGGTAACTGTCGAAATTTATCTAGCCGTTTTAAAAATACTAGGTTATGTCTATGGATACGAGGTTATAAAGAAATTTACAAATATACAATACATACAAGATACGCGCGAAAAACTAATTAATACCTTGACTGTTGCGGAAAAAAAATGGCAAACGTCATCCATTTATACAGGTAGACATTCCTCCGGTTCGCTCAAAGCGTTTTGCTTCTACATTTGTCATCCGTACTGCGAATGAGTGGAATTCATTGCCCGCGTCTTTGTTCCCTGAACGGTATAATCTGAGAGTCTTCAAGTCAAGAGTGAATAGGTATCTACTAGGCAAGCGTGCTACATCTTCGGCCGCATCATCTAACAAGTGAGATAGTGGTCAAATGCTTGCCTATCGAGTATAAAAAAAAACTAATTGATAAACCACGTTCCTATTACAGGTAGTTTTTTTTTCACAAGCACTAATAATAGTATCGTGCTATGCAAACGATTGTTACATGAAGAGTTATTGACAATGATTGAGTGGTCTTCGAATTATCTTTTTATTGACTTTATTAACTATTGACAGTCTGATGACAAAATTATGATTCAATATTTATGATGTTTTTTAAAGATCCTTACTGTGTAATACGTAACGTGGCACACGCACTACTTCGTCAAATAACTCAGATAAGCATGTGAAAAAAATTACGTTCATGGCTTACGATTTTTTTTTAATTTTCATTAATCCTTACTAATAATATAAATGCAAAAGTAACTCTGTCTGTCTGTCTGTTACGTTTTCACGCTAAAACTACAGAACTGATTTAAACGAAATTTGGTACACAGATAGTCTAGAGCCTGAGAAAGGACATAGGCTACTTTTTAACCCCAAATTCTGGCTGGTCCGGGACTTACGCGGGCAAAGCCGCGGGGCGCAGCTAGTTATATATAAATGTATTGTGAATAAGCTGAGATGAAGGAGTCAGTTATAATTTATCATACAGATTACGATTTTTTAAATATAGGACATGTATTCTTTTTTATGGCATTACACGTATAAAAATATTTTCTAATTAAACTGCTGTTTAGTTAAAAATTTTAATGAATACAAAAGTGATAAAAATACACGGTAGTAATTAAAAATAAGTATTACTTATCACGTTCATCTCATCCATTTATATTTTTCTTCCGACTTCACAAAAAAGGAGGAGGTACTCAATTCGACTTTTTTTTTTAATATTTTTTACCTCGTGTATTCTTTCCACGTGAACCGATTTAAAGAAAAATGGTACTGGTTCTATTGCTGGTTATCTATTGACGCCATATTGACGTACCTGAAACACAAACAGGTTTATGGTTTCTATTATTTTTCCTCTTGGTATTTTCCTTTTTTTAATATCTATGGAAGTTTCGCAGTTAAGGATAACTACTTAATTCATTATTATTTCTATTAGATTATATCATCAACAAGCTGCGCGGGATGGTGAGTGTTAATCCAAGGTACACACTAAATTTCATCAAAATTGGTCCAGCCGTTTGAGCGTGAAGAAGTAACAAACATACAAAACCACTCACTAACTTTCGCTCCATTTTGAATCCACGTTCATTACTATTATTATTATTATTATTCAAACACTAAATTCAAGTCGAGAATGTCAATAGGTGAATATCAAACTCAATATAACCAAATATCAACCGCTATCTCACATGATGGAAACTGACGATGCGGCCGAAGATGGAACATGCTTGCCTAGAAGGTTGTCTGGTTGTCGCCATATTGAATTTTGATTACTGTCATGTCTTTAGTGACTGTAATCAAAATTACTCGCAAAATTAAGACAAATCTAGTGACGCAAGAATCATCAAAATCGTCCCACACGTTTGGTCTCTATAAAACCACAAAGAAACAAACATAATACATGCATAATATGCTGATAAACACATTACCCTCTTTTCAAAATCAAAATAAAAATCGTTTATTCTCATGGGCCTCAAAGAGGCACTCATTAAAGTTAATGACTCTACTGCCAGATTCACAAAATTACAGCTTTGGGTCGCACATTCGGGTAAAAAGAGGTAAACAATCTTTGATATTTTTATTCATCAACATAAAAAATTGTCGGAGGCATCCAAGAGGCACCTGACATTTAAATTTCAACTTCTGATATTTTGATTAGATTGATTAAACAACATAATTAACATACTAAGAAGTTCTTATCTCTTTGTTTTTTTTTATTCTAAAAACATCGGTCTACCGGATGTTACTGCCAGACGCAACTCAGCTGTATTATCGCTGTTATTATCTTGAATAACTTGTAGCTATGACCACAGAATAAGTGTTTTTTTATTCAGTAGAGGCAAACATTTGACCAATATCTCACCTGATGGTAAGTGATGATGCGATCGACGATGGGGCATGTTTGCCTAGAAGATACCTGTTCACTAGATGAGTCTAGTAAGTATGAGTACTTATCGTACATATAGGAAAACAGAATTAGGTAAATAATTTCATAGCGGTGCGCATAATAAATGTGGTAGAGCATTTTGTGAGTTGCTCGCCTGGCTTGCTACCAAAGTAGCTTACCACCATCAAGTTGAAAGTCTGCCGCCAAGCCAAATACGGTGTTCCGGCAGTTATCCTTGAGAGCCTGCGTATTCCAGGTCTAGTGTGTTTGCCAGCTTCGATCACATCGTCACTTACCATCAGGTGAGATAGTGGTCAAACACTAGCTTGTCACAAATAAAAAAAAAAAAGTAAATCGCTTCGTTGGCTGACGCTCACCTAACTTAGCCAATGGGCAGTTCAACACTTACACGTTTACGTCAAGGGTTGTAAATTTATTTTCTTTTGAGCATCACAACATGGATGTAATTAATTATCAAATACTGTACAACATGATTCCCAGTGCATTTTCTCAGGCATTGTTAAGTGCCGGGTCATTGTGATAAAAATACTAGAACACTTTTTTTTACTTCATTAGTAGTAGTACCTACGTACAGTCGTGTGAGCAAGTGCTAAAATAAAAGTAGAACAAGCATAATTCATAATTATGCACACTCTATAACGTTATGTTTTACCGTACACTTGTCACACTTTGAAACAGAAAATCGTCACCCGACGATAAAAAGCCAAAATATAAAGAAGAAGAAGAACGTTATGTTTCAACTGTCAATCTGTTCTAATTTGACACGTGGGTCAAACTGTCAAACGTCATCCATATACATGGTTGACATACCTCCAGTTCGCTCAAAGCGTTCGCTTCTACGTTTATCATCCGTACTGCTGAGTGGAACTCATTGCTTGTCAGTGATTCTCATGCAGTTTTGGCTTGACAAGAGTGAATTCTCTTCGAGGCAAGCATGCTACATCTTCGAGCGCATCATCACTTTCCATTAGGCGAGATGGTGGTCAAATGCTTGCTTAACGAGCATAAAGAAAATGTGGTCCAAACATATTTTTCTGACAAACATTAAACTAACCGAGATAATTAAATGATTAATATAAAATAATAAATAAATATAATAAAACAAGCAGTAATGTTTTTCTTAAAATAAATATTGATTGTTGAGATATCATTTTAGCAATTTAAAAAGTGCTGCTGAAATCGGATAAATAAATAGAATACGAAAATTGTGCTCCTCCTGTGAATCGAAACCAGGACTGACGGCGCAGAGGGCAGAGACGCGCCAACAGAGTCGTCAAATATATTGTATACCTTAAGACCATATATCTCTGTAGTCAATTCATGACGTAATATAATAATATCCATCTCATATTAAAAGTGATGATCATATCATAATCTATCACACTAATTTTATAAAGGCGAAAGTTTGTGAGTGTGTTTGTATTTTTGTTGTTTCTTCACGCTCAAACGGCTGGACCAATTTTGATGAAATTTGGTATGGAGGTAGCAGCCACCCTGGATTAACACATAGTCTACTTTTTTCCCGACACAGCGGGTAGCGCTGCGGGGCGCAGCTATTCATAAAATCAAGCTATTATTATTGTAATTTGCACATGCGCCAGATACTGTTCATCATCTAGTACTTATGTACTCGACTGTACACGTGTTTATTTACCCACGATTCAGTATTGCCATGTATTGCATTGCGAATATTGCCTAACAAGCAGCTTGCGAGATAAAACGTATACTATAACATGTTTGGGTTACATTTAATTTGTATGTGGGTGGATGACAGTATACATATTATTATGATAATTATGTACCTTTTATTCTTTGCAATATTCCGCAAAATTAAGATGACATCAGCAAACATAGCTAAGGAGTTAAGATGCCACAGGCAAACACACAGATATCGCTTCTATTAATTATCCGTAAAAAGAAGGAGTGGAACTCATTGCCTGCGTTTATGTTCCCTGAACTCTACAATCTAGGTGAATTCAAATCTAAAGTATATGTAGAAGCAAAACGCTTCCAGCGGACATGAGGTAAATCATACTAATATCATAGTAGAAATAAATCTAATATTATAAATCCGATAATTTGTGTAAGTATGTTTGTTCCCTCTTCACGCGTGACGACTGAACGGATTTGGATGAAATTTGGAATGTACATTTGAATCATTTGTGAATAATATGTATAATGGGTACTTATTTATTTATGCTATGAAAGTTTATTTTTGAACGAGCGAACGCGTAGTGCGAATCAAGCGTCTTCGTTTCAGCCTGGGCAAAATTACTTTCGTATGTCCGGCGGATTTCCGGTTGTTCTCCTCTACAGGTCGCATTTCTCAACCGATTCTCGTGAAATTTTGTGAGCAGGTTCGATAATTATATAGAATTTTTGTCGATTCAGTATTTGGAATACAACAAAAAAAGAATCAGCCAAAACGGTCGAACAGTACTTGGTTTTTGTGAGACTAACACAATCAATTCATTTTTACCGACTTCAAAAAAGGAGGAGGTACTAAACATAGTACCTCCTCCTTAAAAAAAATACAGTCACAAACAGTCGAACACGACTGTTTGTGACTGTATTTTTTTTATGAATGTACACCGATTTCTCCCCCATTTATGGACCGATTCTCAGTTTCTTTTTTTTTTTTCAGAGATGGTGCCATATACATTTTATCGAAATCGATCAAGCCAAAACCAAAATATAAGCGGTGAAGTCTTGCTTTGCTTACGTTTTAATTATTATAATATAGAATAGATTTCTTTCTTCTGTTAATTCCGGTGTTATCTGCAATAGTTTGAAATATTCTCTGAAAATTTGAAATTGTTCACTTGTATAGCTTAGACGCTAGATAGACCTAACAGACGGACGGTCGGAAGGCTGAACCACCCAAGTCACCTTAGAAATCTCGCTTCGCTTGATCAATTATCACATTGGTACGAAATCGATTCCCTCGTTCGTTGTCCTTTCTCTATATGCCCAATGTGGAAAGCCTTGCCCAATGTAAATTATGAAAAAAAAATTGCATGTTTTTCTGATACCATATTAATATTTCGCCCTTCATGTTTCTTTTTATAGTAAGTATATAATTAAATTATTTGGTTCGTACTACATTCCACTGCAATCGATTCGATAGCTGAAGCCTTTCTCTTCATTGCCCAATGTTATTTGAGTGTTTATGATATATTAATGTTTAATTAAAAATGAGTTTTAAATATCTGGATGACCGAGCTTTGCTCTGCATTTTTAATTGAAACGTTTTCTTAAAATGAAACCTAGCTGGATCGATTGATCGCCCCGAAACCCCCTGCATACAAAATTTCATGAAAAACGTTAGAGCCGTTTCCGAGATTCAGATTATATATATACATTTATACAAGACTTGCTCGTTTAGACGTATAGTACCTAGATGACCGAGCTTTGCTTGGTATTTTTTATATTTAATTCGACGTTTTCTAAAATTGAAACATAGCGTTTTTTTTTTTGCCTAGGCAAACATTTGACCGCTATTTCACCTGATGGAAAGTGATGATGCGGCCGAAGGTGTGACATGCTCGCCTAGAAGTTACCTGTTCACTCGAGACTTGAAGACTCCCAGATTATACCAGCTAGATCGATTTATCGTCCCCGTAACCCCCTGTATACTAAATTTCATGAAAATCTTTGGAGCCATTTCTGAGATTCAGATTATATATACATACATATACAAGAAATGTATATAAGGTAGATATATATTCAACTATACCCCACTTGACACAGTACGTAGAATATTTTTTACACAATAGCGTCCGGCGTTTGTCTTTAGTAATACTCTATTGATTTAACAATTACTAAAATACACATACACATATATAGGGGCATACACGTTCTCTAGAATGCCACAAAAGAACAAACATACATATGCTGATAAACACATTACTCTCGTTTGCGTCTCGCAGTCGGGTAAAAACTTGTCAAACGCACCCCTTTCTCGAAGTGATTTTAAACTAGTTCTACTCATTTGTATCACAATAAAACAGACCAATTATATAGTTCGTGTCCTTTCTCTAAATTGCCCAACGTTGCTGCCGGCGTTACAACTGTTCGAGCGTAGTTGTTATAATGTAACCCAATGTTACCATAGAACCAATGATAGCAGCGAGCGTTTACAAAACCGTGGTAATGCAATTTATGCAACGCTTCATTTAAAAATAATTGTTTTAATTAGTACAGTTTGTCATCGGAGCAATCCCTACTAATATTATAAACGCGTTTGTTACTCTTTCATGCAAAAACAACTGAATAGATTTTAATGAAACTTTACAATAATATAGCTTATACATCACAATAACACATAGGCTATAATTTATAAAATTATTGTGTGAATTGTCCAAAATATAACAATAAGTTTCAAGTAAGTACGAAAAAATTCTGCCATCTGCGAGCTATTCTGGCGTGCGCTGCCAAAACCGTTTATATAGGAAACACAAGTATTCACCCCAAGGAAAATTTGTGTTTTGGTTGTGATTGCGTGTGATGTGAATGTTTCCGGCACCCACGCACGACAAAAGTCATTGAACTTAGTGTGGGGCTGTGAGTGTGAAACCGTTAATGTAATTGGTTCGCCGTTTTAATTAAAATAAATCACACACGCAATCACAACCAGCAACGCAAATTAACCTTCGGGAGGAAACTTGCGTTACCACCGGGAATCGAACCTGTTATCCGCTGCTAGGAAGTAAACGAACACTAATATTATGAAATTATTATTAAAACTGAAACTTTACATATTTGTAGAGTAATATAACATAGTATAAGGTAATCTAAGCTTTAAACCAAGTGACAGTAGGTTCAAAATAAACAAATATCAGTTCAACAATACACATACAAATTGATTGGACACAATAGTCGTGCATTATTACTTTACCTGGTTCCATTAAAACTAACCTATCATTAAACTACCTGGTTAGGTATCGTGGGAATCCTAAGCTATTGTGTTCATGAGTCTAGACTCTAGATATTTTCATAGCCTTGTAGTAAACCTACCTGCATTCCGTTCGGGTAGTAACGAACATAATTAAAATACCATGATGATGGCTGGCTTAGTGAGTAGGTAATATAATTATAAGCTGATAAAAACTTTTTTAAAACAAGCTTTTTGAAATCCTTTCGTAGAGCTATTCCTATTTAATGTATTTTCTCTTTTTTCAGGTGAGTAATCGAAGAACAAGGTTTTTCGTCTATTTGGAAGGTTTACTTGTATAAAGCATCAGCATATATACCCATAACCAGAAGATAGACCTTGGGGTGAGTAGGTACCCACCTTATTCCATTTTCCCATTTGCGATTTTTCTTATGTATTATAAATATTATTATTTCATTCCACAAAACTAAAAGATAGCAATCAAATGCAGCAGCTTCACCACTGGATCAGGTGCGCCAGCCAAAACCATACTCCGTTACTTTGAGGAGCTTGAGTGAGTAGTTCCTGGAGAGTAGAAATGGACAATAATTATACACCCCAAGCGGGACGTCAAAAAAAGCCTTACCGAGCGAATAGAATAATTAGAAACTATTTGACTACTATTTCACCTAACGAAAAGCGATAAGGCGGCCGTAGATACAGCATATCTACTTGACTAGAAGATAGATATTTGCAAGAGACTACCAGGTTACAACGTTCGGGAACCAGTGGCAAATACAAAATTTAAAAATACCCCCAAAAATCTGGAAAACGGCTGCACCGATGTTTACCAATCATAGCTAAGAACCACAGACAATATATGTATATACGAGTTAAAAAACTAATAACCGACTTCAATCGCAAATATCTCCAAAACTCTTCATCAAATTATAATGGGATCACCTGGATGTGTATACCGTTTTATACAAAAAAATATTTTCTCTAATCGGTCCAGGCGTCTTTGAGGAATTGGGGAACATACATAAAAAGATTATGATGAATTGAGAACTTCCTCCTTTTTTTGAAGTCGGTTTAAAATAACCAGCTGACTGCTAGTACCTTCCCCCTCACGAAAACATCATGCCTTTTGAAGCATCAATTCAGTACTTATGTTGTTCCGCAACTGAGGCTAACATCTGTCACTTCGCCCAATCACAAACACGCATCGGCCAATCACAAGCATAGATTTACGCTGGTGAATTTTGTTAGGAAGGAAAATAATCCTCATGCGCCATCAACTGGTTCTATATACATTTTTACACTCGCAGCTCCACAATAAGTTCAATGACTTATATTGTGAGCCGGATACATTATCACACACACAATACTGGTTTTATTAATCACACAAATACATCCGATAAACTTATAATTTAAAAACTTTTTGCGAAGACTTCAAACGCTTAGAAAGACTACACGTATAAAGCCAAAGATAAATATTTGACGGTCGTTAAAATAAAATAAATAATGAAGCACGCTCAAGAATAAACTAATTATGACCGATAATTAACCATCTGTCCTTGTAATTTACGAAAATATTACGCTATCGGCTATACCAACAAACAATCCATTTCAGAGTTAAATACGTGACAAATTAAGTAAACTCGTTCTTGCTAATTGGAAAAGATATTTATTCTTAAATCAAGGTGATTTTAAAACAATAATGAAAGACACTCGATCACGTTTTTATGTAACTTTCATCAATATATTGAGTTCACTCACGTATGGTACAAAAACATTGTTCCTTACACAATTTTATGCGAACCAAAAAGGAATGAAACTCTTTGCCTGAGTCTGTGTTTCTTTAAAAGTACAATAAATATCAATAAGTCCTTTATTATACCCAATGTATGTACCACAATGCTGATATATAACAATAAGCGGGTCTTCAAGTCGCGAGTGAATGTGCATCTAATAGGTAAACGTGCTCCATCGTCGACCGCATCGACACTTACAAACAAAAAGGGGTCACACATTTGCCAATCTTAGATGAAAACAAGCTGTATACTTATGAACTTACTTTCAACCGATTTCAAAAAAGGTGGATTCGGCTGTTTCGGTGTTTTTTTTATTAATATTACGCAATAATTCCGCCAATTGTGAATCGATTTTTATGATTTTTTTGTTTGGTAGATTATACTTCGGAAGTGATCCCAAATAAGTTTATCGAAATCTATCAAGCCAAAACCAAAATATAAGCGGTGACGTGGTTTTTTTTAAGCTTTAAATCATAAAAAATTACTTAAGCCTAGCATTACTAATGTAGTACATTTCACTTACAAGACATTAATAATAAGGAAAGTATATTTTCATCGTTTGAAGGGAGGGAAGGCTCAGCGGTTAAAGCAATAGGTCATGACACCCTACAGCCGTGGCTTCGAACCCCGCCTCAAACAATATTTTTCCAACGAATTCCAACGCGGACCAAAACAAACCAGTTTCTTACAAATAAATAAATACATAAACGCTTTCCTAATCACAGTCCCACACTAAGTACGATGACTTGTGTCGTGGGTGCTGCGCCGGAAACATTCACATCACACACAATCACAACCAGTACCAGAAACACAAATTTCCCTAGGGGAGAAAACTTGTGTTCCCATCGCGAATCGAACCCGATAACGCTCACCCAACTAAGCCAAAGGGCAGTTCTTAAAAGCAGCTCTCTTTAATGTTACGTAAGTTCCTTAATTTCAGTTATTATGGAAATTCTTAATATTTAAGTTTTCAATTTGATCACGATTTTGACAGAGTGTTAGGCTACATATGATATCTCAGTAAGCCTAGTGTTGTTGACGACCCAGTTGGCGCAGTGGACAGGTGTCCGCCCTCTGCGCCGTGGGTTCTGGGTTCGATTTCCCGGCAGGAGCACAAATTCCTTCCCAAGGGATATTTGTGCTTCTGGTTCTGGGTGTAATGTGTGTGTGATGTGAATGTTTCCGGCACCCACGATACAAGTCTTTGAACATAGTGTGGGGCTGTGAGAGTGAAGGCGTTTATTGTTTGTTAGTGAATAAATTGAATAGATTTGTATTAAAGCACTACTTACCTACAAAAATAGCTTATACTTACAGTCAATTACCTAACGCACTTCCCTTGTACATACTATACATCCACATAACATTTACATAATAGCACCAAGTTTAAACAATATTTATTACCGAAGAGGCCAACACAAGGTCGGCAATTTATTTCCATGGCAACGCAAGTCGCGCATCTTACAGTGCAACCAACATAATATCGAAAAATGAGTTAAAATCATATCTACAAGACAACTCAATATAGACCTTATAGTATTACACATAAGTAACATAAATCCCTCAATAAGTTGGTGCTACTGTACCAATGCCAAATTTGTTTTGTTCCAAGGTTCCACAGAAGAAATAATTCCATTATTAAACTTAAAAATAACCTTCAAAGAAAAAAGAGATAATCGAAGATCTGAGGCTCAATCTTGACATAGATGCATAACCTTGGCACGGTGCTAATGTTAAATATTAATTTATATGCAAACGATCAGCTAAGACTGTTTTTAGTTGTTTTTTAACTTATTTATATATTTACAACTTAATATACATATATTCACTAATAGTCCGATGTGTTGTAGGTAACTTAGGTATTTGCTGTATTATATAGTTTTAGGAAATATAGGCAATTGGCCCGGAACTTGGGATATATGCAATATATTATAATACTGTATTGTTTTATCGATATTTATCTATAATTGTAAGTACATATAATTGATCGTTTTATATTTTATCGTTGCTTTTTTGTGTTGTAAAGTTAAGTTGTTAATGACATATATTATTGATGTGTGTCACACACTCACAGCCCCACACTAAGTTCGATGACTTGTGTTGTGTGCCTGAAACATTCAGATATAATCAGAACCAGAAATCCAAATTTTCCTTGGAGGGAAAAATTGTGTTCCCGCCAGGAATCCAACCCGATCCCCCGCTTAGAAGATAGATAGATAGATAGATAACTCTTTATCGTACACCAGAAATAAAGGAAAATACATTAAAGATCTTAAAACTAACTTAGGCTAGTACAATGGGCGGTCTTGTCGCTTAAAGCGATCTCTTCCAGACAACCTTTGGATGGAGAGGAGATAGCAAAATGTATTGGCACTCAGGTGTACACAAGGAGAGCGCTCACCCAACTAAGCCAACGGGCAGTTTAACTTGACAAGTTCAGTTTGACATAAGTATGTATACATACCATCGAGATAGCATCTACATTCTTGAAGCCGCAATATTTGTAAAAAAGTATCATAATTTTTTTATGCCTGATCCAAACCCACGAAGAAAATACAAATTGTTGTTACCAGAACCCAATATTGAGTTATATAGAAAAGGACCAGAATACATGCTTATTAGAATTTATAATAATATTCCCCATAATATAAAAACCGAATCTAATGATAAATATTTCCAATCAAAACTGCGTAAATTACTGATAAACAAATGCTACTACAACATTAATGAATATTTTGAAGATAAAACGTTACAATCTCATAGCTAAATAAAACCTAAAATAAATAACTTGTATATACTATGTGAAATTAGAAGATACTAACTCTAAATGATCTCATCTCCAATATTATATTAGATAGAATAGATAGATAGATAACATACTTGCTTATACCCTACATTTTGTACATGTAATGCATATGAATAAATAAATAAAAAAAATAGGAAACAAACCTACGTTTACATGAGCTACAGCATCCTTGATACATACATATTGTATAACGATTGACCGTCAATGGAACGGATCCATTACGATCCATTAAAACAATCGTGACATTCATTTTGGGATAACATTTATTAAAAAGAAAATGTACAATGCAAATAATTTAAACAATCAACAATGGCATTGACAGCTCAATATGTCAAAATGTCACAAAATCTCTCGAGCACAATTAAATAAAGTAAAGTATGATGTCACTGATGAACATTGGTAATCCGTGTTGTCATGAACGCGTATTACATCACGTACGTGCGTGTCAAGGGATCCTTACGATTAAAATTGATTAAGGAACTTGGTAAAAAAAGGTTAAATATTATTAAGTGTAATAGTATTGATAATTAAACGAAAGCAAAGCTTAAAAAAAACCGACTTACCGCTTTACCTTCGGAACTTTGATCAGATTAAATGTACTAAACACGCATTATTGACGATATTTCAAGAACTACAGGTCACACCTTGATCAAATTTAAATAGGACCACATGGAAAGCTACATATTTAAAAAAAACTCAAAATCGGTTCACGTGGAACGAAGTTATAAGGTAGCACACATAAAATAATAACAATAATCATACAGTCGACTTGAGTACCTCCTCCTTTTGTCACGTCATTTGTTCGAAATTGTCGACCTAGGTTTCAGGCATGTACGCTCTTCTTGGGGATGAAATATGTTTTTAATAACCGACTTCATTGCAACAATTTTTATTTTAACCTTTTTTTTTTTTTAACCTTTTTATTTTAACCAGTTGCGATGAACATTATTCAAAAATTATAATAACCATGAATCATTTATGTGGTTTTTTTTGTATATTATACAAAAATAAGCCATATTCTAAAAACATGCACCCTAAAAATTTTGATATTTAGCAATAATAAATAATTGGTTGTAATTGTGTGTGTAATGTGAATGTTTCCGGCACCCACGATACAAGTCAACGAACTTAGTGTGGGGCTGTGAGTGTGAAAGCGTTTTTATGTTTATAATGTGTAACTTTAATATATAATTATAGGTTAGTTTCTATATTATTATTAATTAAAAAAGAATCTATATGATTATTAAATTATCATAAATTTTTCACCCTGTTTCTATGCTCTGTTCCATTTGGCCGGTTCGACGGTTAAATGAGTTCCACGGGACCAAATCACGGTCTATCCGAAAGTTTTTGACCTTATCGAACGCTTACGTTATTTTATAGCGTAAGGTTACATAAATAACAATAGATTCTGTACATTTACATGACTGATCAGGACGCGTGTAGCATCTATTAAAACACGCCTATATACATAGACGATTTTAGTTGCCAAAGGTTGCCAATCCCAGACCTTAAGTTGCCTCCTCTACATTAAAAAATATTCTAAGACCAATTTGGCAGACATTAAAAATGTACAGACAGCTCAAATTATCCCAGTTTCCCAAAGGTTGCCAGCCCCAGTCCTTATGTTGCAATGCTAAACACAGGATATCGGCGATCAAGCCATTGTCGCGGTCGTTGACCCGCTATCACAGATTACTTAGCAGTTCTTATGCAACTTGTAAAGCTTGGTGCTTGGTCTTGGTGCTTACCCGTTACGCTATAACGGGTCCTGTCACCTGAGTAGCATAAACTTTATAGGCTTTGTGGATAAAGGGACCGCATAACTACGCATACCCGAGACGAGCCAAGCTAAGGTAATGACCTCTTTGAACTTAGAGAATATATACCTACAGTCTTCGAACCTGGAACTACCTGGAACCTTGCGCAATGCTTTCAGAACCTTATGACAGATACTTATATGATTGTTTTTTGAGTTCGTCGCATGATGGCGCATAATGACCCTGATGGCGCGCATAATGACCTTGTTACAGTGGACAACTTGATTCATGATTCATCATCTTCATTTGAAAGCGGGAGAAGTCGCGAAGCAGCTAGCAAAAAGAAGGCTACGTTTCGGTCCGAGTACTATTGTTAACACAGGCGATTATAGAGCGTATGCGGTAGTGTATAAGAGCGCGTTTAGCGGAATAAAAATATGGCAGTCCGAAACGTCAAGCGTCCGATTTTACTTAAAATTGACATAGGTACTTTTTTTTTTGCTGAACCCGAATAAAATATATTTTCTAACAGTTACTATTTGTTTGTAAAATAAGTCTAAAGCCAATTAAACTAAAAAAAAGCCAGTGTCAAACGAACAAACTAAGTAAACAAATATTTTACAAATTCTGAAAAATGATACAAAATTGACTACGCCATTTTTACACTGTCGTTGCAAAACTCATTGATTTGTAGACTCTAATTCTAGTATCCTAGGGGAGGGATAAAGAAAATGTGTTAATAATGCTATCTAAAAGTTCCAAAGAATCCACAACTTCCCTAATTATTTCCACTCTGTAACCAAATTTGACTGGCCTATCTATGCCATAATAATCCATGCTCATCATTCTCACAGACAGAGGGAATATTTTACGCACTACGCATGACAATTTTGTCGTGCCTATCATTTTCCAAATTTATTCAAACAAACGTATTGTACACTCTTTACTCTGTCTCAAACAAGAATATCATTCAAACTAGTTGGTTCATTTTCTAACTACTAGAAAAACAAAACAAAACGTTCCGTTTCATTCATGAATGCAAATTATTACCAGCTACGTTTACCCAAAAATATCAGTGACATCGCGAACGAGGCAGACGACGAGCCTCTACAAACAAAACACGGCGTCGTATTGCCGAGATTAGGTCTACCTGACGTTCCATTGTTATCGGTTTCCACATTCAGGTTATCTAACGCGTTTATAAACATAAGGCATGTTTATTTCCGTGGGAATTTTGGATTTATGAGAAACCGCCCTTTTGACAATCGAGTCGAAATGTGCTAAAACGTGGCCCGTGATTGGGTGGTCGCGGTTTCGAATCCTGCCACGCGTTTATGTTTTTGGTGCAACGTGAATATTGCAGAGAGATACAAGTCTTTAAACTTGTATGAGTTGCGTGTTGTTGCAAAATTGTAAAAATTATCGTATTCAATAAACTATTTTAATATTTTTATTTATTTATTGTTTCTTTGTATATAATTTTAATTCTGCTATTGTAAGGTAATAAAATGTAGGTACTTCTAATATTAAAGGTAATTTCCAATATTTCGTCACAATTGCAAGTGCTATGATCGCGTTACTCTGTGTTAATTTCGCTCGGATCAGTGCCGAAATATCGGTAATTGAAACATAATATTAAATAAAAACATTAAATAGATTACCTACTAGTTATACAACACATAAGAGCGTACTAATTAATACATTTAGCAACAGGAAAACTAATTTATCGCAACGATCAGCGTTAAATATAATAAGGAAACTCGAACTCAGTGACTGAACCAGAGAGGCATGTAAGTCATTCACCACGTGTGCGAATTGCAATACATTATGTATTGCTTGTTTATAAACTACAATGCCTTTATACTAATGTACCTTAGTCGTAGGTAAATAATATGGAACCAGTTCATGGCGAATGAGGATAATTTTCCTCAAAAAGAAAATTATCTTTTATTTCAGAATTCACTGCAGGGGGAAAAGGGCGAGGTAGCTAGCTTAGGTTATCGCCGCGAGATAGCTAGTCTCTCGGTTTTTTATCGGATACATTTCGGAGAGTGACCCAAGGAACTGCACGATCTAGTTCCCCCATCTCCAGTCCCAAAAGACAATTCACAAATGCGCACGGAGCGTTTTGCTTCCACATTCACTGTGCGAACCGCAAAGGAATGGAACTCCTGCCGAGTCGGTGTTTTCTGATGAGTACGATATGGGAGTCATCAACTCGCGAGTAAATAGGTATCTTCTAGGCAAGGTTGCTCCATCGTCCACCACATCGTAGTAACCATCAGGTGAGATGGTGATCAAAAGTTTGCCTATCTAGAGTTTATAGAGAGTGTTTGGGCAATGCGTGCTTATGATTGGCCGATCTGTTCTTGTGATTGGCCAATGCGATAGTTAGCATCAGTAATATATTATGGCGTCAGTTGCGGATCGTCCAATCACAACCACTGAAGTTATGCTTCAAAAGGCATGTTTTTTTTGTGAGGGGGAAAAGATACTAGCAGTGAACTGGTTATTTTCTGTCTGTGTGTAGGTAGAATAAGTCATTGAAGTACAGTCTAGTGGGAAACAGATAACACCTGTCCCAATTATTATGAAACTGTGCCACAACTTGTAAACAGTAGACATTGTGTGTCGCTGTGTTCATACCGGTATCGTAAACAACTACCCACTACTATTTTATAAGTAAATAGTTTCGATTATTTTTCTACTATTCACGGTGGTTGTAGATTTTTTTTTTATTTATAAGATACGTTTTAAAATGCCTTTTTGTCGCTCTGGTAAGGTAAGTAACACAAGTTGATATTTGTTTATAAAATAAGGTTAAAGTCAAATCAACTAAAAAAAGCCAGTCTCAAGTGAGCAAACTGAGTAAATGAATATTTTACAAATTTTAAAAAACATTACAAAATCGATAACGCCATTTTTACACTGTCGCCGCAAAACTCACTGATTTATAGACCCTAATTCTAGTATCCTAGTGGAGGAACTATTAATAATGTTATCTAAAGATTCCAAACCATCCACAACTTCCCTAATTATTTCCACTCTGATCATGATGATCCATGCTTACCACATACAGAGGGAATATTTTACGCACTTAAAATTATAGGCGCGACAAAAGTAAAACAAATATGGTTGTAGTTGTTAGATCTGTTGAAAAACTTCGAATATTTTTTGAGTCATCAACATGACAAAAAGCAAATTAAATTAGCAAATTATTACTGGGCGGCACTAATGGGCAAGCGTAACGCTTACCATCAGGCAAGATACTTGCTCGTCTCATCTCTCAATTACATAAAGACGAGTATAGTTTACAAACTATCAGCATTGCTCTAGGATCGCGCTGATTCATTTCAAGATACAAAAGTTAACTGACACATTTGAACATCACCCTGACCTCTAGGCACAAATAAATAATATTAATCGAACTACTGAGGTCCAAGAGTCTTCAGTTATTGACCTTCTACCAATAACCAGGTAATAACTGTACCACGGTCGAAGAAGATCCGCCAGGAATGAGGACGCGAATCCTGACCCTAACCTCATGCCACATTGGGTCAAGGCCAGACACTATTGCTGTAGAGAATTAGATTAGGCTACTTGTCGAGTCATACTCATGTTTCATACCTAATGCTTGCCTTTAGACGCGGCGATTTTAGGGCGTGTTTTTTCTGGCTATGTATGTATATCCTCATAATGAGCATAGGTGGTAGGCTTTGTGAAGTAGTCATTTGAAAATGGTAGTATAATATTTTTAATTATAACATTAATTATTTATTACAACCAGTTAACCATTCCGCTATAAGATGAAGATTACTGGCTTATTCCATTTCTCACAGTTCTTAGTTGATTGTATTGTTTAAATTATCTAATATTAATCAACTTATTATTTTATTCCCAATTATTTCTTTCTTACGACCTGTTATTTTTTTGTATGGAATTTATGACCTAAGTATGAAAGATGTTAGATAATTTGAACGATTCATTTCATACTCATGAATCCGACTATTTATTACCAGTGCTACGCTGCGTAGGCTGCAAAAAAACGCCGCGTGTAACGCCCTAGTTAAAGTAACTTAGTACCTGTCGAAAAGTGAATGGAAATGTGCTAGTTAATAATTTTAATAATATCTTTATTAGAATGCATTTTAAGTTAGGAGATAACTCAAGGTTTCAAACATAAGTAAGTTATATGCACATGTTTCGTGTGGACAACAGGCGGAAAACCTAAATTTTCAATGTATCCCCGACGCTCTATCTGATTCCACCAAACATAACTAATAACAGTCTCGATCAAGTCATTTTTCAAACAAGAAAATCTAAATCAAAATCGGTTCAGTCGTTTGGGAGCTACGATGCCAAAAACAGACACACAGATACACACTACAAACTATATTGATAAAACAAACTTATAACAACCATCTTTTTCGTCAGGGAAAGAAAATAAGCTATTACAGAGGTTGACCAAAACAAAACAAATCCGAGATCCAATTTATCCATTGAGCACTTGACGGGTAAAAAAATCAAAATAAGCCAACAAAGAGATTTGGTTAACAACAGGAAGTGTGTGACTGACTCACCGGTAGAGACGTGTAAATAATACCTAATCATATCACTTAAGAAGAACTTCTGTTTTTATCTTAAATTTTTTTGTTGATGACGGAGTCCTTCAGTTGTAATATTAAAGACATTTTTTAAACTAACGAATCATAAACACGTCCTTGTCACAGTCGACGACAATAATACAAAATTGACGACTTTTTTCACTTTCGCGGCAAAGCTCTTATTATAAATTTTCGAGAGAGTCAACTTTGGAATGACAGACAATAAGCTGTAAACTTGTATACACCTTCATTTTCAACTGACTTGAAAAAGGAGGTTCTCAATTTGACTGTACGTTTTTTTTGTATGTATGTTACGCGATATCTCAGCCCATTATGTATCGATTTTGATGTTTTTTTGTTTGGTAGTAGTATATGCTATAGTATATACTATTTGGTAGTATATACTTCAGAGGTGGTCCCATATAAATTTTATCGAAATCGGTCAAGCCAAAACCGATATAAGCGATGAAGTCGGTATTTTTATGCTTTGCTTGCGTTTCAATGATGGTATTATTCATTGAGATTCACGGTTGCCCTTACTTTACAGTGAGTATGGCTGCGGACGTTCAACCCTCTATCTCAAAAACGGTTGGACGTATGAAAAAAATTTTAGTAGCAAAATTTGTCACAAATTGTTTGCTCTACAATTTTTATTAAAAATTGTTAACAATCATTGGAGCTATACCGAGATAATCGTGAAAGACAGATTTTTGTGACCTTTGCATAACTTACGCCGCAGACACGAGATTTTATGAGACTTTTGAGACATCTTTTAGAACATCAAAATGAAGGTGTGTACGAGATTACAGCTTATTATCTCTCATTTCGAGGTTGACTCCTTTTATGCCGAAATTCATGCACTAAGAAATAAAACCTATTAAACTTCAAACGTTTTTTAAAGGAAAAAAATGGGTCATTCCCCGTGCGACTACGTCCACCAATTCTACGCGTGACTTGATTGGGAAAACCCAACAATGTATTGCAAACATCACGAACATACCTAACATCTAATTTTAACTAGAAATCCCCCTTTTAAAACGCCGCGCCCGCGCCGCGCCGGTGTAAATAATAAAACGTTGAACATTTTTTGGTTTAATTTTGTGGGTACTAATATTCAAACTTAGTGTGTGGCTGTAGCGCTGTGTGTGCACGTTTGAAATTGGCCATACGTACATATTTATATAAATAAAACAAAGTCATATTAGTAACACCATTTATAGCTCAAGAACGGCTGAACCGGTTTTTATGATCTTTCATTTGTTGGGTTTGTTTTCGCCCCGAATCCTACTAATATTATAAATCCGAAAGTTTGTGTGTAAGTGTGTAAGTATGTTTGTTCCCTCTTCACGCTTTAACGGCTGAACGGATTTGGATGAAATTTGGAATGTACATAGATTATACCTAGGATTAACACATAGGCTACTTTTTAACTTGATAATAGCGGGCGAAGCCGCGGGGCACGGCTAGTAGCTGAATAAATATTGTAACATCGGAACAATTCACGAAAAAATATATATTCATACATTTCAACTGGTTTACTGGAATCGATGGAGACAGATTATCAAAACGAGGGTATCTTGTGACCACAATCTTCAGCAATGAGGCACCGACTAGAGGGCGATACATACACATATTAGAAAAAGATTACATTTGCGTTTTTACTTATTATATATATGTATTTTTTTTATTTCAGGATAGCCAAAAATGTTCATCATCGCATCATCACTTACCATCACCTGATGGTAAGTGATGATGTGATCGACGATGGCGCATGTTCCACTCGTGACTTAAGTCTCCCGCAATATAGGTACCTACCTCATTCGGGCCTGAAGTTTCGAATGTTAGAAACCGAGCTAGGCCTCTGGACGACGCAGGCGCGGTCTCCCCGCACGTTGATCCGTTCGAACCAAATGCGTCCTGTGTCTAGCAGCCATTATTCATAGCATATTTATTGTCTCCAGAGACCAGTTGATGATATTAAATGTAATATTGTTATTCTTACGTAGTTATTAATAAATTTACATTCCAATAACATGAACTCATATAAACCTTGTTCGATAATTCTTTTAAATGTTGTTTGCCTTCTAAGTCTGCTTTGAAAGGGTATCATAAAATTACTGAGCATACCTACTGACAGTCTGACATACATTATGGCTATGTGTATTCGATAATTTGCATTAAACATCCCATTTGTATGACTCCATCCATATGTATGAAAGGAGATCGTGAAAACATCATCTTTCTTATATAAAACTTTTATTGGTACCTGAATAAATAACATTTTTTATGTATAAAATTAACGCCTTCACACTCACAGCACATACCAAGTTCAACGAATTGCGGTGTGGGTGCCGGAAACATTCACATCATACACACAATCACGCCCGAACCAGAAACACGAATTTCAATTTAAAAAAAAAACTTGTGTTCTTACCCTAAATCGCACCGATACATATATTCTCTGAGAATTTAAATGAAACTTTGAAATTATTCGCTTGTATCGTTTACACGCTAGATGCCTCTGCCAGACGGACGGACGGACAAAGTGTTGAACCTCCTAAATCAACTAAGAGCCCTCTTCGCTCGATCAATAAACACATTCACACTCACAGCCCATACACAGTTTAATGACTTGTGTCGTGGGTGCCAGAACATTCACATCACACACATTATCACCCAGAACCAGAAACACATAATTCCCTTGGGAAGAAAAAATCTGTATCCGCCGGGAATCTACGGGCAGTACTTGAGAAAATACATATCAATAATCTAAAAACATGGGGCGCCCCTCCAAACAAATAATAATAGATAATTAATGGTGGCGCTTTGTAAATACTTTCACAAATACATTCAAATGTTTTGCAATTTAGAGGGGCGCGTCCTGTTATCGTAGTTTATCTCTACTGTAACTTAGGATACAGTAGGTATATAAAGTTACGGTACAATTATAAGTAAGCACATACACACTATAAATACTTCTGCAATACGGTCTATCTTGTTTCATAAAAGAAAAGGAATTAAGGCCATTGTTGTCCGAGCCGTGTTGAAACAGTATTGAAATGATAAAGAACCGGACGGCCTTCAGGTGGGTCATTGTGGCATCGAGTTTGCGTGGGCTGTTCATCTGATACTTCGTCGCTTCCTTTTAGTACGATTTCGATTATAAGACATAACGTAAACTCTTTTACACTCACAGCCCCATACTAAGTTTGATGACTTGTGTCTTGGGCGGCGAAAGCATTAAAATCACGCACACAATCACAAACAGAACCAGAAACAAATTTTCATTGGGGGAATCTTTTGTTCCCGCCGGGAATCGAACCCGATACGCTTAGAAGGCAAACGCTCGCGCAAATAAGCCAACGGGGAATTCAATTGTAGTTGGCACGGTGGGCAAATCTTTGCTTTAAGCCGCGGGTCTAGAAGATTCCCGACAGGAGCCAATTTTACTTCCCAAGGGTTCTTCTAGTACTTACTTACTTACGGGTACTTCTTTGTGTTCCCGGTTTAGGATGTGATTGTGTGTGTGATGTGTTTCCAGCAACTACGATGTCTGTAAGTGTTAATGTGTTAAAAGGTTCTGTGTGTTAAAATAAACAGTATGAACACAGTATAAATAAACTGTGTCGCTGATAATTAACCAAAGATTTAGTATTTCTAATTCACACATAAGCAATGTGTTAAAATAATTACCTATGTTTACCCTATGTGTATGTACAGAGGTGAAATGCCCGAAGTGAATTTTTTAGGTAGTAGGAACTTCTTTGAACAATTTTGAAAAATACATTTTATCTTCACAGCGCTCGGGCCGCGCGCCTGGGCGTTTTGAATATCAAATTCCTTAGGAATATAATATCTATCAATACCTATTGTCTATATAGAACTTTGTTTCGCTAAAAGCAAACCTAATTAAATGTGCCCTGAACATACCTATATTGTAGGTAAAGATAATATAACCTGGATATATTATAGTCCTTTATTGTAGGTATAAATTGAGCACTTGAGTTACCTATGAGCTCAATGTCTTGTAGGTAACTTAGGTCTTTGCTGTATATAGTTTTAGGAAATAAAAGCAATTGGCCCGTAGTCAAAACATTAGATATAAACCTTATATATTGGGTTAGAAGACATGTTAGGCCTACTAATAAAAAAAAGGTATAAATTAAAAGTGTATGTACTTCGGCTATCGAGGTCAATTCCAATGTCAATATTGTACGAGTATAACTTGTTTTAAATTGTTTCTAGGAAGTAAATTTATAATTTTAGCAGATAAAGATTTAACCACTCATCTATTTATAGTTCTGATATATAATTACTCGTATTTACATAATTTTTGTGTTAATAATAGTAAGTAGGTATTTAGTGTTTTATTTTTATTTTATTCTGGATAGGCAAATATATTTTTTTATGCGCGAGCAATGCAAGCATTTGACTACTATCCCATCTGATGGAAAGTGACAATGCGGCCGAAGATGGAATATTTGTGTACAAATGAACCTTCATAATGAAAATACTTTATTGTAAGACTTGATTAGGTTTGTTCAACGGCTTGCCTGAACCATAAGTGAGGGAGTAAATTATACGCAAAATAATATACAAATAGTGTAACTTTTATTTTAGCCTATGGGTATTCTATCCCATACATTTTGGAGTGTGCCCAAGAGTTTCACGATACAATTCCTCCATGCCCTTTTTACCATCAAACAACAAGGCCAACTGTCAAACGTCATCCATTTATGGTTGACATACCCCCAGTTCGCACGAAGCTCTTCGCTTCTACTAATACGTACAGCGAAGGAGCGGAACTCACAGCCTGCGTCTTTGTTCCCAGAACGGTACAATCTGGGTGTCTTCAAGTTTGGGGAGAAAAAGTACCTTCTAGGCAAGCATGTCCCATTTTCGGCCGCATCTTCACTTTCCATCAGGTGAGAGAGTGGTCCAATGCTTGCCTATCATAAAGCATAATAAGATATATTGTATAATACATCGCACAAAATGTTATATATATATATATATATATATATATTTAGATGTTTTGCGGACTCGCTTGAAAATAGACCATATTACGAGAAATATGAATATTGTGCTAAATATGAGTAACATTTCTTGCGAATCGGAATCCGGGTTTTACTCAAGTAGACCTATATAAATTTAATTAATTATATAGGTTCTTAATTAAAAAAAAACAAGCAATTGGTCCATAGCTTACATCTAATAAGAATTGATACGTGCATTTAGACGTGAATTACTGTTTTACAAAAGTGACGTCACTCACAACGTCATTAATTATGAATGCAAATGAACTTGGTAAACTAATCACCGGGCATGTGAAACTAATCATTTACATATGTTATTAGTTTTATCAGCCAGTTAGGCACTGTGTATACGTCAAAATATGCATTTAAAACAAAATCTCTCACACTCACAGCCCCACATTAAGTTGAAGACTTGTGTCGTGGGTGCCGGTCAGATCACATACACAAATATAACCAGAACCAGAAACACTAATTTTTCTTGGGGTGAAAACTTGTGTTTCAGCCGGGAATCGAACCCCCCCTGCTTAGAAGGCGAACGGGCGGGCGTCACCCAAACAAGCCAACGAGCAGTTCGCATTATACATTATCGCTAGATTCTGAGTCTGTATTTAAGTGCGCCTTTATTTTTCCTAATAGAAATAAACTTTGAGGTGATTTCCTTGTGTCTTTATTCTTCATAATAATTGTTTTATTTCTTTTCAAAGAAGGATAGTACATATATTAAACGTAAGCTTCAGCTTTTAATGTTTAGCCGATTTTTTAAATAGACCCCGAGTCAAAATAGGCCTTTATGTCACAGTACCATTGGATAGTACCATTGAAGGTATTAGTGGCAGTAATTTATATCTCTAGTACCATCTATGTCCGAATCTGGAACCTTTGGATACTCAGAAATAGAGCACAATAACTTGGGTTATACTTACCAATAATAATTAAACACAAAATCACCGCTTTATTTTCGGAACTTTGATCAGATTTGATGTATTAAACACGCATTATTGACGATATTTCAAAAACTACTGATCAGATCTTGATTAAATTTAAATGGGACCAATTGGAAAGCAACATCTATCAAACAAAAAAATAATTTTCAGTATCGGTTCACGTTATGAGGTAAAACACATAAAAAAAAAACAGTCGACTTGAGTACCTTCTCCTTTTTTGTGAAGTCGGTAGAAATGATTATTGATCACGCTTCGTCCTCCCAGCGGTATCTGGGACGCTTCACACCTGCAATCGTGTATTGTGCCTACCTACATTTTGCTATGAAACTATGATCGTGCACAGATATTCGATATGGTAATGAAACAGCGATGCGGCAGGAATGCTGTTGACATTTTACCGCACACGTCTATACGTATAATTATTAGATACTAGCAATGCCACGTAGAAGCATATACCTCATACACGTTTATGGTTGCATAGTACTTTAAGTACCTGGATGACCGAGCTTTTCTCGTTAAACCGATGTTTTCTAAAAATGAAACCTAGCTAGATCGATTTATCGCCCCCGAAACGCATACTTAATTTCATGAGAATCATTGGAGCCGTTTCCGAGATTCAGCTTATTCATATACATATCATAGAATAAATAAGAAAGTCATACATATACATATCATAGACTAAATAAGAAAGTCATACATAATATACATATCATAGACTAAATAAGAAAGTCATACATATACATATCATAGACTAAATAAGAAAGTCATACATAATATACATATCATAGACTAAATAAGAAAGTCATACATAATATACATATCATAGAATAAATAAGAAAGTCATACATATACATATCATAGACTAAATAAGAAAGTCATACATAATATACATATCATAGACTAAATAAGAAAGTCATACATATACATATCATAGAATAAATAAGAAAGTCATACATATACATATCATAGACTAAATAAGAAAGTCATACATAATATACATATCATAGACTAAATAAGAAAGTCATACATATACATATCATAGACTAAATAAGAAAGTCATACATAATATACATATCATAGACTAAATAAGAAAGTCATACATATACATATCATAGACTAAAGAAGAAAGTCATACATATACATATCATATCATAGACTAAATAAGACTTCTTATTTAGTCTGAGATACATATAAACAAGAATAGCTCATTTAAAGGTATTAGATAAGTATCATACTAAAAACTTACTGACTAAATTATTTTTCAATTAAATTCAATTCATTTATTTCAGATAAGTCCATAATACAATTTATACACACAATTATTACCTAAAAAATAATAAATAATGATTACCACGTCCCCGTAAGAGCTTCATTTTAAAAAACTTTTTAAGTATGACTTGTTTGAAAATTACTTAACCATTTACCTAACTATTCTATTAACGCTTCGTTATTCGAGTTATTAGAATTTTGGATAATAATATAGGTACTTACTAGTACTATATTTTGCAGCCGTTAGATTGATTCGATAGTATGTTTTCGACTCGCACTTAGCTGGTTTTATTTTTGTTCAAAGTCGATCAAGCCAAAACCAAAATATAAGCGGTGAAGTCGGTTTTTCGTTTCAATTATGGTTTATTGCGGACGCGAGTGCAAACCGTGTATCGGTGTCCGCGCGAACCAAATCCGTATCATGTATGGTAAGCTCAAAAAACTAGAAGACCCGTATACTAGTCAACTTTTTATCAATAAAGTGCCTAGTTAGTGCAATTTCCTCGTTAAATATTTAGGCGTAATCACCAAAACCAGTATTACTGTGTCATTATGCAATTTAATCGTAACTGGACTACTTTGTGCGACATACAAACGGACTATGTACATTTTAATGTAGTTGTTACTCAATAGCAACATAGTTTTTTGAAGGTATGATGGTAGATTGTTTGAATTTAGGAGGTCGTAATCTTTTGATTACTGATACCGTGCTTATATTTATTGGCTACTCGACGATCCATTTGGCGCAGTGGACAGGTCTCCGACAGGTTCGATTCCCAGAAGGAGCACAAATGCCTACCCGGATATTTGTGTTTCTGGTCCTGGTTGTGATTGTTTGTGTAATGTGAATGTTTCCGGCAACCACGATACAAGTCTTTGAACTTAGTGTGGGGCTGTGAGTGTGAATGCGTTTGTTTGTTGTTTTGGGAATATGCACGAGATTTATTTAAACATGAACGTAAACGCTTTCACACTCACAGCCCCACAGTAAGTTCAAAGACTTGTGTCTTGGGTGCCGGAAACATTCACAACACAATCACAACCAGGACTAGAAACACAAATATCTCTTGGGTTGAAAACTTGTCATCATCATCATCATCATAATTTTTTCACATTATCTGTGCAAGTGTGAAACATAATTTAAACGCAAGTAAAGCTTAAAAACTCCAACTCCATCGCTTTATCTTAACGGAACCCTAGTGAACCCTTGATCAGATTAAATGAATAAATTACGCATTATTGAGTATAACTCTAAAACTACTGGTCAGATCTTGATCTAATTTAAATGAGACCACTTGGAATGCACCGGCTCTCAAATAAAAAATAATCCTCAAAATAGGTTAACCTATGAGTTATGAAATACACAAAAAATTACGTCGAATTGAGAACCGCCTCCTTTTTTTGAAGTCAGTTAAAAATGTCAACTATTGAAGATATGGTACTGTAATTAAAACTACGATTCTGAGGAAGCTTTAAAAAATTCAAATTTGCTTTATTGTCAATTTTTGTGGGTACAATATTTTTTTGAATCCATAGGCTCCCAAACTAGTCAAACTGTGTTTCAGGAGCCAGTGGCTTCTCCCATCAATGAAATACATAAAACTATCGTTAGCATTTGTGATCACATTTGAGATCTACATATGACAATCTTTATATATGTTATATATATATGTGTGTGTGTTTATGAGTGTATGTGTTAAATGCGTGTTTATGTGGGAAGTGTAATAATGCATGTAAGGGTGTGTATCTGAATGTTTGTGTATAAGCGCATGAGTGTTAATGTATAGTGTAGGTATATAAAGTATCAGATATAAGCTATAAATATATACTGCATCCAGCACGAGTGTTTCTTGTTACTTTGGTATTTATTATGCTTTTACGCTGTCACTTAGCTGATTGTAGGTGGTGAGTGCGAGAAAGCAAACTATACATATTATTATACCAAAGTGCTTATTGATCAAGCGAGCAGAGCGAGCGAAACGTGTGCGTTTCAGCTTGGGCAAAATTGCTTTCGTGTGTCCGGCGGATTTCCGGTTGTTCTCCTCTACAGGCCGCATTTCTCAACCGATTCTCGTGAAATTTTGTGATAATTGTAAAGATTTATTTTGTCATTTCAGTTTTGGAAATTTTTCAAATTGCCATTTTGAAAAATACGCGAGCTCTTCAGCTCCTATCGCCACTAGTTTGATTAGTTTTTCTACTATCATTATTGTTGTATAATGTTTGTTGTTTAAACAATGTATTAGTATTAACATATGTGGGAGAAGTCGCGGGAAACAGCTAGTAAACTGTTAATGAAATAGGTTGATTTTCCATAGATTAACACCGAATACTTATTTGTCACTTATTGCTAATTATAATAATAAATTATTTAAAAATAATATATTAATAAATTATTTACAAATAATATATTAATAAATTATTTACAAATAATATACTAATAAATTATTTACAAATAATATATTAATAAATTATTTAAAAATAATTTATTTATCTACTTTTTTAAACCTGCACCTTTATTGCTATTCCTATATAAAAATAAATAAGATTATTCCATGATTTTAGCGGGACTAGTTACACTCGCACAATGAAGTCAAATCGAATAACATAAGAATTATCAAAATAGGCAAAAAATAATACAATACAATAACTCTTTATTGACACCAAAAGATAAACACAGCTTACAGAGAAACTTATAAAATATAGATACAATGGGCGGTCTTATCGCTAAGAGCGATCTCTTCCAGACAACCTTTGGACGGAAATATAAACGAAAAGTTAAAGTAGGGATGGTGCCGCGATAAGATGAAAAGAAAAAGATTATAAAAAAAAACTAACATATTAAACTACATAAAAATACATACCATTAAAAATAACAGAATATCTAATCAAATAAACTTACATGAAAAAAATAAATAATTACATTTACTCGTAAGTATTAAATAATAATAAATATTTATTTGATTTAATTTGGTCATAAAAAAAAATTTTTAATAGTGCCATATTTTTACCAGTTTCTTATTTTTGATGCATCCCTACAGCCTCCGCTTTTCAACCATGCGTGGTTGACTGGTAGAAAATGCTTTTAGCGTTAAGTCCACCCTTCGTATGTACCTTTTCTGGGCAATAAATAGTTAGACAACGTACATACGTTTTTTTTACAGTTTTCTTTATTTTATTATATTGTATTGTTTATTACTTTTATAAAAATATTGTAAAAAAAAAACCTTAGCTTAAAAATAAATAAATAAAGGGAATAATAATAATATGTAGGTACCTATAATACATATAATTTAACCTATACAAAATATTACTTCCTTAGACAAGGCAGCTCCAAATAACAAGCAAATGTACACTAAAGTGGCAATTAAGGCTCGTATACCTACTTAATTAACCTCAATAGAGAGCACTCGAGTTTTAGAGATGTTGCAATTCGAGTTACATTTAGATTATTGATATACAGTAACAATTAAATGCACTCGAGATATGAAACTGAAGGATTTACTCTCGAGATATTCGAAGTTAATTCAGAGATTATATGGGATCACTTGCTGCACCCAGCATGCGTTGCAATGCCACAGTGGACAGGTGCCCGCGCTTTGCGCCGTGGGTCCTGGGTTCGATTCCCGGCAGGAGCACAAATTCCTTCCCAAGGGATATTTGTGCTCCTGGTTCTGGGTGTAATGTGTGTGTGATGTGAATGTTTCCGGCACCCGCGATACAAGTCTTTGAACTTAGTGTGGGGCGGTGAGTGTGAATGCGTTTGTTTTGTTTTGTTTGTTCTTCACGTTTATGGTCGCCTAAAAAATAAAAAAACGGGCAATAATTAAGAAAGGTTAAAAAAATCAGACTTGTTGATCGAGGTTTAGTAACTTAAATGCTCTCTAGAGTGAATACTGAATAGTACCTTCTAGGCAAGCATGTTCCATCTTTTGCCGCATGTCACTTCCCATCAGGTGAAAGAGTGGTCAAATGCTTGCCTAAGCAGCATAAAATATAATTTAAATGTAAGCAAAGCTTAAAAAAACCGACATCACCGCTTATATTTTGGTTAAGGCTTGGATTTCGATAAAATTTATATAGGACCACCTCTGAAGTATAATCTACCAAACGACAAAATATTTTGAGAATCGGTCCACAAATGGAAGAGAAATCGGTGAACATACAAAAAAGAACATACAGTCGAACATAGTACCTCCTCCTGTTTCGAAGTCTATATGAATAATAAGTCGATATGAAACTGAAGGAGTTACTCTCAAAGTTATTCGAATATTCGAAAGCAATTTGAAGATTAAGTGGGATTACATTGAAACATGGATTATATTGAAACTACGCGGAAGTGGATCGGATTTTCATACATAAATAAACGATTATGTTTAGAGATAAGGAAGGGAAAATCTAGAATTGAGCGGTGTTCGAAATCACGTCTTTGGAATACCACCTAGATTTGGCTATACGATATATTTCAATTATTGATGAATTCCCCCAAGCCCTTTTTACCATCTGTCAAACGCCACATATATGAGCTTCTACGTTTAGCCGTTTTAGTATTACGTAAGCTCTATAGGGGGCGGGGGGGTCTTGGTTTTGCTTATTTTTGATGGCATGGGGGATAGGGGGTTCTCAATGATGATTACGTCATCCGTAGTTATTTACATTTTTACACATATGGCAACTCAAACATAGTCTATGCTTGAAAACGAAACGCATTTTCGGGGATTCCCACGAATAATGTATAGGTTTAGGTATTTTCTTATTTCTAGAATTAAGTAATAAATAAATAACTTCTGCTCATGAATCAATAAAAAAAACAAAACAGTAAGTAAATAATAGGTAATAGAAAAATGTTTACGTAAGCATGGGGGGAGGGGTAAGAGCTTTGCTTACTGCCTTACTTACGCTGACAAGGGGGATGGGGGGGTAAATAAATGTAATAAATCTGCTCACGTAATACTTGAACTGCCCCTTATCATCCGTACGGCGAAGGAGTGGAACTCATTACCCGCATCTTAGTTTCCTCATTCCTGAACGTCATAATCTAGGAGTCTTCAAGTCTAAAACGAATAGGTACCTTCTAGTCAAGCATGCATCTTTGGACGCATCTTCACTCTACATCAGGTGAGATGGTGTTCAAGTGCTGCATTAAAAAAAAGTATAAAAGAAAGCGTTCGATCATAACCATGGAGGTCGGGTTATTTGGCGTTCCAAAATGTTATTTTATTTTGTGTAGGTCCGCCAATTCTCTTATTAAATTATTGTTATACTCGGTACCGGAGCTAATCTTTCGTGAAATTCCATAGTAACAGAAATGTGTTATCAATGTCCAGACTACTTCTGGAGCGTTCTTAAGCGAGGCTTGGCCTGGTTTAGGCCCTCTACTAGAGGGCGTCTAGATTTGTTGATTTAAATCACGATTTAAATCAAATGATTTTTTCATTAAAAATCAATGATTTAATCAAATGTCTTTTTATTTTACCTTGATAGAAATAAACTTAAAAATCTACATCAGATGTATCTATGTCATCATTTTTACATTATTTGAACAAAAAAACTAATTTTCCAGCTTTTTCATTGCCCAATCGGTTGCATAATTTTGTGTGCACAATGCCAAAGGTGGAAAATACTCTTTCAACTGAAGCTGAAGAAGCTATCGCCCCAAATAGTTGCCTCACTATAGGGTAAATCTTTGACTGTTCCTCTCTGTCAAAGACATTTTTTTGTGACATCCACCACTCAAGTGGACTGACGTTGTTAATCACTTCCTCCGCGAACATCACACTTTTGAATGGTTTTGTTTGAGATTTAAGTTTAACTATTAACGGTAGTAAAACTGATGCATCATACTGATCTCGTGCTTCCTCCAAGGCTCTTTCTTGTTCTTCATCTGTTAGTGAGAATTCTGTTTGGGTTGGGTCCAATAAAAACGCCAAAAAGTGACTGGGAGTCATAGCTTGCTTATATCTCTTTTGAAACTTTGAAATTTGGCTAATATTTAGGTCACTTTTTTCAAATTTAGCTTCAAGTTTCTTCCAAGCTTCCAAGCATTCTGGCAACCAGACCTTGCATTTCTTGTTTACATTTATTGCATATAGCTCGACATTTTTTCCGTAAAATGTTCCCATACTCCATCTTTTTGGCGAGGCATTTTTATTCAAACTACGCAGCGCAGAAGATAATTAACAACGAATGAAAGCTCGTTCGAAAGAGAACAAGATCGTCATCGCACGGCGAAGTTTACAAAACACCGCGCGGGGAATCCCCTTCTTTCCCGACGGCAAAGCGAGCATTCCGTTTGACGCAGAACTTTAGTAAAGCTATATGTTAAGCGAAAAAATCAAAAAAATCATGATTAATTAAGATTTTTTTAAATAATCATGATTTAATCGATTTTTTAAATAAATCATGATTTTTTCCAACCCTGCCACGAATGGGACATTTCGGGAATTAGACATTCTGCGAACTGGACAAAACGGTAATTGGACATTCTGCGACTATACGTTTATTTTGGTTCCAGTTTCAAAAGATAGTTCGTTTTTATAGATAGCGTTCTAACTTGCGACTAGTGGCGACTCTTACAGGTGAACGGGTTAAGTAGGTACAAGTTACTTATGCAAGGCTGCGCAGCACTGGATCAACCACTTTTTGCGTATCTACTGTCAAGGGTCATCTTCCATTAAAATCTCAAGTCTCCACACATCCTTACTAATATTATAAACGCGAATGTTTGTATGTATGGATGTTTATTACTCTATCACGCAAAAACTACTGAATAGATTTTAATGAAACTTTACAATAATGTTGCTTATACATCAGAATAACACATAGACTATCCTACTAATATTATAAATGCGAAATTTTGTGTTTGTGTGTGTGAATGTTTGTTACCGCGTATCTCCGTAACGAGTGAACTGATTTTAATGAAATTTTGAATGTAAATAATTTAGGATCCGGAATAACACAATACTTTTTAACCTAATTAACGCGAGCGAAGCCGCGGCGCACGGCTAGTAATTTATTAAGATACTTGCAGTGTCCCGCGGCTTCGCCCGCTATTATCAAGTTAAAAAGTAGCCTATGTATTAATCCTAGTTATAATCTATGTACATTCCAAATTTCATCCAAATCCGTTCAGCCGTTAAAGCGTGAAGAGACAAACATACTTACACACTTATACACACGCTTACACACAATATTTCGGATTTATAATATTAGTAGGATTGTGTGTATTTTACAAAATATAACGATAAGTGTCAAGTAAGAAGGAAAATATCTGCTATCTGCGAGCTATTCTGGCGTGCGCTGCAAAAACCGTAATGGTGCATCCACACATGCCGAGCGGCTGCAAACCCGGCGACATGTGTGGATGCGCCCTTAGAGTTACGCGTATAAAATGAGTAATGGATAAATAGTCCTACAAAACAGCCCGCGAGAGCATATATCTATCTTTTATGTGTAAGCCATTATCGCCAAAATAGTGAATATACAATAAAAATTTATAATTTATTTCTAATGCAACGGCGGAACTGATTTGGAATGTGCATATGTTATACCTAAAGGATTAACATATAGGCTTTTTTAATTTTAATTAGATCAACGCGAGAGATACCGCGGGGCACAGCTAGTTCATATCTAAAGCAAGTAGGTATATATAGCGCAAATGATTACACCGGGCTATCTTTTTTTGTCACCATCCTCGACCACATCATCACTTGCCATCTGGTGAAATTGTGGTCAAAGAAACCTCCACCATTTTTTAAGTCAAAAGTAAATAGGTACCTAGGCAAGCATGCTACATCTTCGGCCGCATCATCACTTTCCATCAGGTGAGATTGTGGTCAAATGCTTGCATATCAGGCATAAAAAAAAAAGTCGGTTATAAAATCACGGCGACACTGTCCTCGAAATCAAAGCAGAAATAATTGTGATTACGCAATGTCTAGTCTACATTGCAAATGACTAATTAGGCTGCTTCATTAAGAACACTTGATGAGTTTATCTGCAAACAGATTTTACACGCCATTGTAATAAGTAATGAAATCTTGAAGTTGCTGCAATTTTGTTGTTTCTACAATAGTGTCAAGGGCTATATTTGCAAACTAGGAAAGGAAACAAATGAAATGAAATAATTTAAACATATGTCCGGATTTCCGGTTGTTCTCCTCTACAGGTTGCATTTTTCAACCGATTCTCATGAAATTTTATGATCAGGTACTTTAATAATTGTTTAGTTGTTTTTGTCGATTCAGTTAAAAACAAAATATAATATACATGCATATAAAATGGGTAATGGGGGTTGAAAACGTACAAAATAATTCAACCATTTCGAAAAATACGCGCGGTCTTCATCTCGGATAAATTAGTAAACAAAAACATAACATAAACGCCCTCACAGCCCCACACTAAGTTCGATGACTTGTGTCGTGGGTGCCGGAAACATTCACATCACACACACAATCATAACTAAAACCAGAAACACAAATTTTCCTTGGGGAGAAAACTTGTGTTCCCGCTGGGAATCGAACACTATACCCCGATAATGCTTCCAATTTTGTGGTTATTACCATTTAAAATAAAAATTGTTTCTCACGCAAATGTTTGATTTTGTGTATATGTGTTCCATGGTAAATCCTCTTTCTACAATATGTTTTGATGTTTCTAGGCTGTCAGTTTCTAAGCTTAGAAAGCCGAACATGTCAAAAAGATACTAATTATTAAGTCCTAACTCATGAACACAACACAAAAGCTACCTGAGTGTTAAACTAAGTACTTACAGTAAGTATTATTTATGACTGTACCCGGCATGCGTTGACGTAAAACAAATTAGAGTTTTACCTCTTTAACGTTTATGGTTGCCTAGTACTTTTTTACCATAGTATAAACTTAACGAAACCTTAACTGACCTTTCATGTTTATGTTTGCCTAGCACTTTAGACCGACAGACGTAAACCTTGAAAATAAAAATCGACAAAAAAAAAATATTTTTTTCCTTTTTTTTTTAGACCAGATTGCTTCGCCCTTTTACATGGTTTTACACAGAACGACTCTAAGGTTTTATCGCAATCGATCGCTGATGCGCGGGTCGTTAGTTACTACTCTAATTATAAAACGCAAGCAAAGCTTAAAATATGGGACCACCTCTGTATAATCTACCAAACAAAAAAAAAACATCAAAATCGATTCATATTTGGCGGAGATATCGCGTAACATACATACAAAAAAAAAACCACTTACAGTCGAATTGAGAACCTCCATTTTTGAAGTCGGTTGAAAATGTGAACGATTAGATGCTCCGCGCCATACTAGGTAATCAACTGATTTGATCTGGAATAACACTCTTCACGTTTGCTACATCTTATCGCAGACGAAGCCGCGGGGATCAGCTAAAAATAAGAAAAAATATTTTAATAATAATATCGTTTATTGGTACATAAAAAGGCATACAAATAGTAATAATTGATGTTTAATGTCGCTTAAACACAGATTGTTAGTAATGGTAAAACTGGTAAAACACAACTAGTTGGTATACCTCCGGTGAATCTCTGTCCCCCCATACTAGGATTACCTGTACAGTGAGGTCGCAGTGATCCTCCATCGGACAAAGCATTTTTAAGTAAAAAAAAATTATGGGCACCCTACCCCCTGGTAGTGGGCTTGAGCACTTGAGTTGCCTATAAGCTCGATGTCTTGTAGGTAACTTGGGTCATTGCTGTATGTAGTTTTAGGAAATATAGGCCTGTAGTTACGTTTTAATAATATCCCCTCATAAATAGTTCAACTGAATGAAATTCCGTCGGCGAATACCGACGACGACGCATCCTAAGTTGTTTAAAACATAATAAAATTGTTGCTATTCTGGTCTACTTTTATTGTGTCAGCAAAATCACAATTTATAAAATTCAACTATACACACACAAGCAAGAACAGCGCCATCTCTGCGGTCGCCTGTAGTATCATTATATTCGAAACAAACTCCACATGTTTATGATACTACTACCGCCATCTACGTGCGTAGCTTGTAAAACTGATCGAGATAGCGGCCAAAGCTAGCGATCGCTTATTTCGACCGCTCATCCATAAGTCAGGATGGCCGAGCGGTCTAAGGCGCCAGACTCAAGGTATACCTTGCCTGTAAAACAGGCTGAGCTGTTCTGGTCCTCTCTGAGGGCGTGGGTTCGAATCCCACTTCTGACAAATGTTTTGTTGTAATAGGTCAGATATTGTAAAATGAATAAAATGCTATATGTAGGGATTAGGGACTATAGAACTTGAAATAAATGTGAAATATCTCATTCTTTTTTTGTACATTTCTTGCATAAACTTATTATTTAAAAAGCTAGCTCTTAGGTCGGTTTGGTCTTAGGTGAATCTGAGTGTAAATTGTAATCATCTCGATTAACTGTTAAGAAGTTGATTTTTAAAAATTTTGGTTTATCGTTAGTTTTGATTATGTAATTATATATTATTAATTTGTAATTATTTTGCAATCGAAGTTACATCACAGAAGATATAATTGGTACCTATATCATTAGTAGTAATGATAATATACCAGTTATAACTGTTGTTAGAGAAAATAAAAAAAATATTAATTATTTGATTATTCGAATTAATTATACAAAATTACTTAGTATAGGGCTCTTAGTCCAAATGTGTGTAATACAAAAAGAACACCATAAGTATACCTATTATTTTAACAAAATAACCTGCTTTCTTTAACCATCTATATATATAAAAGAAAGTCGTGTTAGTTACTCCACTTATAACTTAAGAACGGCTGAACCGATTTAGCTGAAAATTGGCAGGGAGGTAGTTTAGAGCCAGGGTAAGGACATAGGATACTTTTTAAGAACGTACATTTCTTTAAATATTTTTTTTACATTTCGACATGCTTTCCGTTTTCTCATACGTCACTCGGATTTGGTAAAGTACTAGGCAACCATAAACATGAAGGTTGTAATAATATAGTCACGTGACATTGTAACGCATGCCGGGTATGGCTTCCTAAATATGCACATTCATTGACTGTTAAGCGGAACGAAGGTCGCCGGGACAGCTAGTTTAGTATAAAAAACAAAATCATAATTTTAAAGTCCGACGTGCGTGACGTAACTTGTGACATTCTTCGATTCATTCGCAAAACACGATAATACTTAACAATAAACATTTTCAACGTTTACTTACAAGTCTTCGGTAGTATAGTGGTAAGTATCCCCGCCTGTCACGCGGGAGACCGGGGTTCGATTCCCCGCCGGAGAGAATCTTTTTGTTGTTTTTGTATATCACTGCTTTTAGTATAGTTGTATGTAGCAACTTTTCATATATTTGACACTCTATCGTTTCAAATTGTTTGATAGTAATTTGGTGAAGTGGTGTAAATGTAAAAGTGATCGACGAGACATACATTTTAAACGCATCAAAACACCTGACTATCAAATAGGAGGTTCTCAAGTCGATAAAATATTCCTTTTGGTTTTGTTCATTATTATTGAACCTAACTACCAAACCGATCTTGATTAACTTCTTAAGGGACCAAGGCACATATAATAATTTTACAAATCAATTGATAAATGACGGAGTTGTGAGGCAATAACATTAAAAAGAAATGCAACAAGAATTGAGAACCTCCTCCTTTTTTGAAGTCGGTTAATAAGACTAAAGATGTTTGAGCTCCAAAAGGATTATGGTTTTATCTTTTCATAGAGGGATAGCGAGGGGAAGGCCATGCAATTACAAACGATACAAATTTATTGGACATGTGTGTCCAGGTTCACGTGTCTAGTTAATTCTAGGCATAATGTACTGAACGTTGGCTTAGTTGAAAGAAAGAATAATAATTTATTTCGACATGTATCGAAAATATAACATAATTATATTGAAACACTAATCAACTTATGATTAAGCATGCCGAAATGGGTTGGGTGGGCGTTTTCGCAAAATGTGAGCGCTCGCGCCGTAATGTACGGCGCTTGCATTTACATCGCAATTTATAGCAGTTTCAAATGATGATAAATACTATTTTGTGAGTAATGTAATTAATTGATTAATTTTTTAACCTTTGATTTAGATTCAATAGACCAATGTCACATAAATGCATGCATTTTGTGTCACAAATGTGATTAATAACTTTAAATAAAAAATGGAAGTAAAGTAGGGTTAAAATAGGGTTTTTATTTGTTTTTTCGACGTATAAAAATCAAAATTCCGTTACATTACATTACTACGTTCGCCATCTATTGGGATCGATTCCCGGCAGGAACACAAGTTCTCTCCCCAAGGAGAATTTGTGTTCCGGGTTCTGGTTGTGATTGTGTGTGATGTGTTTCCGGCACCCAAGACACAAGTCATCGAACTGGGCTGTGAATGTGCAAGCGTTTATGTTCAATGTGTGATGTGATTGTTCCAGGTGTGCGGTGCGAGTGTGATGGTGCGGACGCCGGTGCTGCTGCTGGCGGTAGCACTGTGCGCCGCCACCACCACCGACTCCGAGCTGGGAGTGGGCAAAGCGATCAATATATTTATGAGGTTAGTTGTTTAAATGTCTTATAGAACGAAGAAAATGAGATCTTTTAGTTGACTTGGTCGACTTTTAGTTCACTAATATTTCTATTTTTGAGTATTATTATAAACATATTATAATAACAATGATATAACATAAAAAACATAAACGCTTTCACACGCAAAGCCTCACACTAAGTTCGATGACTCGTGTCGTGGGTGCCGGAAATATTCACATCACACACACAATCACAACTAAAACCAGAAACCCAAAATTTTCCTTGGAGAGAAAACTTGTGTTTCACCTAAGAATCGAACCCGATATATGATGGTTAGAAGGCGAATGCTGACCTAACTAACCCAACGAGTAGATCAGTGGTAATAGATGCTAATTGCCTGAAAAAAGAATGAATAAATAAAATAAACATTTCAGATATGGCTACCTCAGCATCTGCATGCGCGTGGTCCCACGTAACGACACCGAAGGCTGGGTGTTCAGGGAGCCCACAGTCAGCGTCTTCCGGGATGTCGATAAGTTCGCAGTGGCGCCGAAGCCCCGTCAGGCCAAGGCGCTCTTCGACGGAGACTTCCACATGGAGTTCTGCGATAACTTGAAGCAGCTACTCCAGGCTTATTTTAGGGATTTTAGTTTTGAAAGGTAATATTGAAGGAGGGCTTTGAAATTGTTATCCGCAACGTTTTACTTAATAAATGTATTTTCTTTCTTCTTTAGTGTGACGAAAAGTGGTGGGGGTAAACACTGTGATGAATAATTAATATATTTCCCTGTAATACAAAAGTTTCACTTCTATCGTGTGCAACTCACCCTGTTTTTATCTAGCGTAAAAGTGCTGTCAAATCGATAATCTTTCGTAATTTTAATAATTAAACGCAAGCAAAGCTTAAAAAACCGGCTTCACCGCTTTATCTTCGGAACCTTCATCAGATTAAATGTATTAAACACACGTTATTGACGATAACTCAAAAACTAGAGATCAGATCTATGGGACCAATAGGAAATCAACAGCTTTCAAACTAAAAAATAATTACAATTGGTTCACGTGGAAGTTATGAGGTAACACACATAAAAAGTACAGTCGTTTTGAGTACATCCTTTTTTGTGAAATCGGTAAAAAATTACGAAAGATGCATATTTGAATTGAATTGAACCCTTCTTCATGATCTAACTTACCCAGAAATAATGACTCCAATATCTTTTTAAACCAGGCACGATTCTCAGGCACGGATTAAGAAAAAGGTGAGTATAAAAGTACTAAATACTCACATAGAAAGTATATTCCTGTAAGAAAATAAATACTTCGTTTAATTATACCTTACTAACCACGCTCCGTGTCTTCGCCCCCTAATATCAAATCATCGAATCCGTTCATCAAATCATTTCATTCAAATCCGTTCAGCCGTTAAAGCGTGAAGAGGGAATAAACATACTTACACACTTACGCACTTACACACAAACTTTCGGATTTATAATATTAGTAGGATACTTCTCAAAGTCAGTTAAAAAGGCTAGTAATTCATACTGATCCGATTGTACAATCAAATGCTACACCAACGTAAAACCGCAAGTCTATCAGTATTCTATCGATTAGATTTTGGAGTGTGTGTGCATTAATTACATGAGTTAATTCCACCATCCCCCTTTTACCATCTAACAGCTAGACAAACCCTATAAATGCATCCGTTCGCTCGAACGTCATCCATATAAATGGATGACGTTCGAGCGAACGGGGGGTATGTAAACTATAAAGTTTACATACCCCCCGTTCGCTCGAAGCGATCCGTAGGTACGGCGAAAGAGTAGAACTCATTGACTACGTCTTTGTTCTTCAAGTCTATAGTGAATAGGTATCTTCTCTGCAATTGCCTCTGAATTGCAATATACTTTGAGCCAAATAAGTACCATCATTTTTTTTTTTATATTGTTTTTAATACATAAATAAACTTAAAACAAACGTTTTCACACTCGCAGCCCCACACTAAGTTCGGTGACTTGTGTCGTGGGTGCCGGAAACATTCACATCACACACACAATCACAGCCAGAACCAGACGAAAATTTTCCATGGGGAGAAAACTTGTGTTCCCGCCTGGAATCGTACCCGATATAAATGGATAACTTGTAATTAATTTGTATTCTAGCAAATAAATTATTGATTGATTGATAGTTGCAACATTTTTTTTCTGTGATTTCAGATTAGAACGTCCGTGGCGAGCGTTCACCGCTGGTTGGCCGAACGACATCATCGCACGGAACTTGGGCATCAACTCATCATTCATCAATGGAGACCATTGTTATGTACTGGTGAGAGTGTCCAGGTATGTCCAAGTTGTTTAAATAGCTGCATTTATAACTAAAGATAATAATATTTTTTTAATCATTCATAAAAGTGTGAGTGTGATAGCGTTTATGTAATAACTAACCGTGCCCCGCGGCTTCGCCCGCTATTATCATGTTAAAATCATGTTAAATGTAAGTAGCCTATGTGTTAATCCTTGGTATAATCTATGTACATTCCAAATTTCATCCAAATCCGTTCAGCCGTTAAAGCGTGAAGAAGGAACAAACATACTTACACACTTACAAACAAACTTTCGGATTTATAATATAAGTAGGATTAGTAAGTATGGAGTTTTAAAAGCACACTCATGCCAAACTGGCAAAATAATGTAATATTGGTGTTTACGCACCCTCGTAACCAACGTCTTGGGCAGTAGCCCCGAGTTAGCCTGATTATGACAAACAAAGTACACAAATTCTACCAAAGAGAGAAGCAGATGCTCAGTCAATACAAACCAACTCACCGAAACACCTGGCAGTCCTCGCGTGGCGGGCCCGCCGATAACTATTCACATAAATCTTCACAGATCACAAAGGTTTCTTAGATTTAACGGAGATGATCGAAGGCTATAATAGGGAACACTTCTTCAATTCGCGGATTGTTGACTGGTGCGTGGACGAATAGCAAGTGGCAGCACACCTTACAAACTACCCTCAATTTGGTGAGAAATATCAAAGTTGCGATTACAGAGCTACCTACATCAAACTGTCGATATTATAAAAACAAAATTAATTAAACGCAGGCAAAGCTTAACAAAAACCGACTTCACCGCTTTATCTTCGGAACCTTGATCAGATTTAATGTATTAAACACGCATTATTGACTATAACTCAAAAACTACTGATCAGATCTTGATCAAATTTTCAATGGGACCACATGAAAAGCACCAGCTTTCAAATAAAAAAAGAATCATCAAAATCGGCTCGCAACGAAAGAAGTTATGAGGTAACTTTTGAAGTCGGGTAAACGAGAACATCGTCAAAGTACGCATTATTCGTCACAAAATAGGCATTATTGACGATATTTCAAGAACTACTGTATCAAATTGAAATGGGACCAATTAGAAAGCAACATCTTTCAAACTAAAATTTTGGAAATCGGCTCACGTGGAGAGCAGTTATGAGGTAACAAACATAAAAAAAAAAAAATACAGTTGACTTGAGTACCTCCTACTTTTTTGGGAAGTCGGTAAAAAATACGAATTACGGGGATTCAACAATTGGTGTAGTATTGGCAATTATGAAAGTGTGATTGTGTATTTATGTAATTACATATTTAGTAAGTATGTAGTATGGAGTTTTAAAATCACACACATTGCAAACTGGAAAAATAATGTAGAAAATATTAACTATATTATATTAAAAAAAAGTATTGACAACTATCTATCGGTATATAATCATCATCATCATCATCTCAGCCGCAAGAAGTCCACTGCTGGATATAGGCCTCCCCCAAAGATCTCCAAAAAGAACGGTTGTTAGCGGCCTGCATCCAGCGTGTTCCTGCGACCATCACTATGTCGTCCGTCCACCTTGTGGGCGGTCTTCCAACACTGCGCTTGCCAGTCAAAATCAAAATCAAAATCAAAATCGTTTATTCACATGGGCCCCAAAGAGGCACTCATGAAAGTTAATGAATCTATTGCCAGATTCGCAAAATTACAGCCATCTCGAGAAGAACCTGGCAAGAAACTCGGCGGCGCATATTTTTTTCAATCATTTTTTTTTTTATAAACATTCTTAATCTCTAATACATAAGTTTCTTAACCTAGGTGTTATTATGGTAGTCGCTAGAAAGAGCCTGTGCAGTTTGCCTCCATGCATCCTTGTCATTAATATAGTCTGTGGTTTTATAGTAGGCTTTCTTAATTAATGCCCGTTTTATTACAGATTTGAACTTTCCCAGTGGTAATTCAGTTACGATTTTAGGAATTCTATTGTAAAATCTAACACCATTTGCCATAAAAGATTTATTCGTTTTGCTTAATCTAAATGCGCGCACTGTAATTTTATGCTTATATCTAGTATTAAGATTATGTGCGTCGCTTCTTAATTTATATTTACTAATATTTTTGCGAACATGCATTATATTTTCAAAGATGTAAAGCGAAGGCATGGTAAGTATGCCTGTTTCTTTAAAGAATTCTCTGAGCGATTCGCGTGGACCCATATCATATATTGCACGAACTGCTCTCTTTTGGAGAATAAAAATAGTTTCAACATCGGCAGCAGATCCCCATAGCAAGATTCCGTAACTCATCAAACTATGAAAATATGCAAAGTAAACCAGCCTTGCCGTCGCTACATCAGTCAGCTGTCTAATTTTACGGACCGCAAAAGCAGCGGAACTCAAGCGACCTGCAAGCACATCAATATGAGGACCCCACTGCAGTTTTGAGTCCATAGTCAGACCTAAGAAAACAGTTTTATTTACAAGATCTAATTTTTTGTTTTCAAGTGTAACATTTGCATCTACCAAAGGAACATTAGGAAGGGAAAACTTGATACATTTGGTTTTGCTAGCATTTAAAAATAAGTTATTAGCAGCAAACCATTTCGATACTAGATCTAATTCATAATTTACTTCATTTAATTCTACGTCTTTCCTATTTGTTTTAAAAATAAGTGACGTGTCATCAGCAAACAAGACAATATCTAATGCTAGCGAAGTTGTCATATAAGGTAAATCATTAATATACACTAAAAATAGGAAGGGTCCCAATATTGAACCTTGAGGCACGCCAATTTTAACTGTAGACCCGTCAGATGTCACACCATTAACGCCTACTTTTTGTTGCCTACCCGATAAATATGAATCTAACAAATCAAGAGCAGTCCCACGTATACCGTAATGGTTTAATTTGCTAATAAGCGTTTTATGGTCCACGCAGTCGAACGCTTTGGAGAGGTCACAAAATACCCCAATTGCATCCTGCGATCCCTCCCAAGCCCCGAGAATGTGTGACACTAACTTAGCACCGGCATCTATTGTAGATCGACATTTAGTAAATCCGAATTGGTGATCATGTAATATTTTATGTTCATTAAAGTGGGAGAGTAGCTGTTCTAGGATAATTTTTTCAAATATTTTACTGAGGGCAGGTAATACAGAAACTGGCCGTTCGTCCGTGGCCTCCATTCTAGAACTTTTTGGCCCCATCGGCCATCCGTTCTACGTACTATGTGCCCTGCCCATTGCCACTTCAACTTGCTAATCCGCTGGGCTATATCGGTGACTTTTGTTCGTCTACGGATCTCCTCATTCCTGATTCGATCTCGTAGAGAAACCCCGAGCATAGCCCTTTCCATAGCTCGTTGTGTGACTTTGAGCTTATTTATAAGGCCCACAGTAAGAGGCCAAGTTTCAGTACCATATGTCATTACTGGTAACACACACTGGTATATAATAGTAAGTAGTATCATGTATAAGATATAAGTTTTAATATTTTATATTTATTATGTAGCTTTCAGTTAAACATTTTGTATTTTTTTAATAGTGGGTATTTTTAGTAGATTCCAACAGAAACAGATGTATTTAAATGTGACTCACTAAGATAAATAACACGGTGTCGCAGAATGTATTACGTATACGTTTAATTATATCATTGCTTATTAATTAAATACATCCTCTATCTAGTTTTTTTTTACTGAAGTACTATGTATCCATATTTAAACTACGGGCCAATTGCCTAAAGTGTCAGCTCTTCACCGAATTTCACCAAAATTGGTCCAACTGTTTGAGCGTGAAGAAGTAACAAACATACAAACACACTCACAAACGTTCGCCTTTATAATATTATTGTGATAATTAGCTACTTTGACGACCCAGTTAGCGCGGTGTGCGCGGTGGGCCCTGGGTTCGAATCCCGACAGGAGCACACTTTTCCTTTCCAAGGGAGATTTTTGCTTCTGGCTCTGGGTGTGATTGTGTGTGATATGTAAATGTTTTCGGCACCTACGATACAAGTCTCTGAACTTAGTGTGGGGCTGTGATTGTGAATAAAACGGACATTCATTAAGAAAGCTTACTATAAAACGATCGACTATATTAAGGACAAGGATGCATGGAGGCAAACTGCACAAGCGCTTTCTTGTGACTACCATAATAACACCCAGGTTAATATAATAATGTATTAGATATTAAGAAAGTTAAAAAAAAAATGAATAAAAAAAATGCGCCGCCGAGTTTCTTTCCAGGTTCTTCTCGAAATGGCTGTAATTTTGCGATTCTGGCAATAAAATCATTAACTTTCATGAGTGCCTTTGGGGCCCATGTAATTAAACGATTTTGATTTGATTTGATGAATGCGTTTGTTTTTTCAATATTCGTTTTTCTCAACACTGCGTATTTCGATTTCCAGATTTCGAGAAACAGGCAAACTGACGGACCTGCCTCCAAACATATCAGTAGAAGACGTAGTCTATGAAGCGATACAAGACTCGACGATTGGAGACACGGCCTCGATAGCTGACTTCATCAGAAAATATGGATCGCACTACATCGCCTCGTATATCACGGGTAACTCCTTGTACCAGGTGAGTGTTACATACCTACAAGCATAGTAGATATATATCTACAAGTGAGCAGTCTGGATTTTATTTATTTACTGGCTGACCCGGCAAACGTTGTTTTGCCATATACATTATTCCTAGGAAATATTTTTTTAGTTCAATAAAAATTGGGGTTGATCGTAAAAGGGTGAAAATTTAGGGTTATATGTATTTTTCAATGCTGAATCATAAAAAAATAAAAACAAAAAATTTTGTCCAAAAAAAATTTGGATTGGACCACCCTTAACATTAAGGGGTATAAAAAATAGGTGTTGACCGATTCTCTGACCTACCCGATATGCACATTTCATAAAAATCGGTCAAGCCGTTTCGGAGGAGTTTGGTTATGGTAACAAACACCGCGAGCTAGACTTTCTGCTATTTCAGGTGCTATATCGGCGTGCAATAAATGAAGCTATAATAAAAAGGAGGTTAGGAAACCTAAAAACAAATTTAAATATATATATATATATGTGTGTATATAAAAATAAACCTAACATAAAACATGCGTATACAAAAACTCTTAGAATTCAATACATAAACATACATACAACAGATCAAATGATATAAGACTTTGCAAGGTTCGTACTCAACTTATTGACTATTGTCTTACGACTTACAAGTATAAGACGTAATGAGCCCTCCGAAGCTCAATTATTAAAATATTCCACTAAAAGTGACTCAACCGAGCATGACATTTCTGAACGTTGCTTAACCTTATCAACCTGTTACGACGATCTACTAAGTTGACCACGCTGCGAGTGTTCTAGCACGTTTTTTTATGCTGAATAGGCAAGCATTTGACCACTATATCACCTGATGGAAAGATGATGCGGCCGAAGATGTGACATGCTTGCCTAGAAGGTACCTATTCAGTCGAGACTTGAATACTTCCAGATTATAAGTCTTTTTTAAACCATCGAAATCGAAAACCAACCGTTCGCCTTCTAAGCATATCGGGTTCGATTCCCGGCCGGAACACAAGATTTCCCCCTAAGGAAAATTTGTGTTTTTTGTTATTGTGTGTGTGATGTTAATATTTCCGGCTCCCACGACAGTCATCGAACTTAGTGTGCGGTTGTAAATGAGAAAGCGTTTAAAAAATTTATAACCGATAACTACTGTACAGGTTTTTGTGTTCTCCCGGTCTGTATACGCCCGGATCAAAGAGCGCGTGAAATCTCGAGGTATATCTGACATACCTCCCAATGAGATGAAGAATTTCTTCTCGCCATTCTTCGCTGAACACGTCGGCGCGATCAAGGTTTGACTCTTGGACTCTGGGGGCCTGATTCTATTCTTTACCAAGAACATATAGTTTAAATTGAAAAGGAATACATACAACCAATTATTTGTTCATACCTACTATATGTCTGTTGATATAAGAAACGATATTTCAGTGAATAAACTATAGAAAAAAAAACTAAATTATTGTGAAGATGCAACAATCTTTCATCTCTTATTTCTTACATTTGCTATTAAAAAAAATGTATTTATTAATAATGAAATAGATAAAAATATTTTTTTAAGAAATTAATGCAATCTATGTTTAGGATTTACAATTTCGTTCTCAGTTGGTTTCTTGCATTTATGCGACGCGCGCATCTTTTTCTTAGGGTTCCGTGCCTAAAGGGTAAAACGGGACCTTATTACTAAGACTCGGCTGTCCGTCCGTCTGTCACCAGGCTGTATCTCATAAACCGTAATAGTTAGACAGTTGAAATCACAGATGATGTATTTCTGTTGCCGCTATAACAACAAATAAAAAACAGAACAAAATAATTATTTAAGGGAGCTCCCTTACAACAAACGTGATTTTTTTGCTCGATATTGATACTGGCAACAGGTAGACGCTTGAAATATTCACAGAATATTTAGTTATATATTCACTTTAAAAATAAATAATAAAATTAAAATTAACCAAAAATTCAAGGGGGACTTCAGACGTGATTTTAACGTTTGTATATTGGTACGGAACCCTTTGTGCGCAAGCCCGACTGGCACTTGGTCGGTTTTTACTTTTTTTATATAATATAGGCAAACTTTTTACCACCATCTTACCTAATGGTTAGCGTTATGGTCAACGAATTGAATCTCGATTGATTGCCAGTATATGCCGAGTCCCCGGACGCGCGTACTCGACTAAGGAGCACCGATTGTTCCGAAACTAGTCTCGCAACAATGCTAGAAACCAAACCTGAGTGAAACTGTTAAATCCTAAATATGTGGAACACTTACGAATCTTACTATCTAACAAATGTAATCTATCTTATTTTTAGAAATAGTATGACACAGAAATGCCTTAAGAACCCGTATACATTTTTATGTCTTTCTCGCTCGCACGATTCACCGATTTTGAGATATAAAACTGACGGTGTGAGTTATTGTAAATGTTGTCAATATAATCCCTAAATAATAATATCACGGATCTTATAAACTGATATTCGTTTTCTTAGCTTTTGGATTGGCGGAGAAAATCGATGTCAAATTGATTTTATATTTTTTTCACTATTTCTTCGTCTAATTAATAGGTATTTAAACGAAAATTAATTTAAAGTATCCGTTACATAATTATTTAGTAATGATATTGACAACATTTTCCATAACTCGCTCCATAATTTTTATTTCTCAAAATGAATGAATTGTGCGAGCGAGACAGACATAAAAATGTATACGGGTTCTTAATATCTATTTTCTGCCTGATATTAACATGAATATATCAAATACAATATTATTATAAAATATAGAATCGAATCAGGTTTTGATCATGGGGTTTTAATCACAAAGGTGTGCTTGGCTCATCATCTACCTAATCATAAATACTATCAACATTATCATGATCGATACCTTTCAACATCAAACGCAAAACATTTTTCACATGCTCTCTTTTTCTGTTATTACATATACATAAAACATTTATCATACATTGTCATTTTAACAAGGTATGTTATTACAATATGTTAACTTAAGTATATTCACTAAAAGTATAGTAAATAAAGTGATAAATGAGTACATTGTACGTATATATACAGGTGTTAGTGAAAGTGGTGTTCCAAGGATAGTAGCGTTAGATAGACGTAGTATTAATTGGTAAGTATTATCAGACAACTTAGCATAGGGACTCATAAACATAAACAATTACTGCAATAATTTAACAGATAATAGTTTTCAAATGAATAGTAGGTAGATGCATTATAATATATACATAACATCAGTGGCGGATGGACACATTTGCCGCCAGAAAAATCTAATTTTGCCTCCCTTACTGATATCCTCCCCTACTCTATAATTCGATTCTATAGTTCACAATCATATTTATTACAGTATTTTTATTTATATATAACTAGCTGACCCAGCAAACGTTGTTTTGCCATATACATGATTTCATGCTGAATCATAAAAAAATAAAACAAAAAAGTTGTGGACCACTCTTATCATTTAAATAAAAAACAGATGTTGACCTATTCTCAGACCTACCCGATATGCACACAAAATTCGCCATTCGGTAAATCCGCCACTGCATAACATCAAATCTTATTATTAATTGAGAGTATGTCCTCATGTTTTTGGACCCTTAATAAAATGAATAATAAAAAATATATAAAATGAATAATATTTTTCATTTGTGTTTTTAGTATAGTACATATATTAGACTACAAAATACGAATGAAAATGTAGAATCATCGATTTCAATATACAAAGACATCTTTGATTGTGTGCGATGTGAATGTTTCCGGCATCCAAAATTCAAGTCATCGAACTTAATGTGGGGCTGTGAGTGTGAAAGCGTTTGTTTGTTTTGAATGCAGAAATCTTATTCAAATTTCTTAGAGTTTCTACCATAATTACCACCATCAAAATTAATTTATTAGACAATTAATATTTAATATAAAAGGCTAATGGATAGTGCAATTACATATATAACTATTCTAAGTGAAATGTTTTGAATACAAACAAAACCTTCTCAAATATAGTAAAAATAAAATATCACAAAGAGAAAGCTAAATATGAAATATATAAAAATATACAATAAACAAAATCAAATATGAAAAAAAAACCAGTGATCGAGTTGTCAACCTTGGTCGTGCCACTTGTCTAGCCCAAATTGTAAATATGTTTACCTTGTTGTATTATATGATTTGTGTATGCTCTCACCAGGTGTTTGTATTCTCTAGAACTGCGTACTCTATGATAAAAGAGAGACTAAAGTCTAAAGGAGTGGCGGATATAACCACTAAGGAGTTAGAAGGATATTTTTCGCCGTGGCATGCAAAGCACATAGGTCTAATAAAGGTAATATAATGTTATAAGCATGTACAGAAACTTGTATCGCAATGAATATGGTTACTAAATCGTAATTTTTATGAGAAAATTGGGTCTTTTCGCGCTTTAATTCTCAATAATATTCAATCTTATTAAAAATACTCACTTAAGAGGCCGGGGAGTCTTTGAACGAGTCTATAGGCTGTCTCTGTCTAACTGGCAAACTGTACTACCGACCGAACAATTGTGATAGGTGCCGTAATACCAAAAAATATGAATGAAAATGTAATGCTTAGCCATTGTTTTTTTAATTAATAGTACCTTGAAATGATAAACTATGTTCCTGTTGTAATGACAAAAGAAATGTATTAGTTTTTAATACAAAACGAATAAGTTAAAGATGCGACATTTACGTCGTAATAATGTGTGAAAATCAATTGGTTTATATTTCGTTTAAGGTGATTGTTTTGGAATAAAAACTATCCAGGAACCTAGATTAATACGTTTTTAATCTGATTAAAAAACAGCACAGTATGGTGGTAATATGCTTGAATTATAAATAATTTCGGTATTACGATTGTATGGGCAAATCAACCTCCGCAGGCCCCTTAAGCGGGCAGGGCAAAGAGTAAACAGTAAGTATTAGTAGTAAAGGGGCAAGGAGTAAACAGTAAGCACCGAACCCTTGCAAATCGCATAACCAACTCTAATATAAATTTGGATATTTGTTACTCAATCACGCCAGAACTACTGAACTGTTTGAACTGACATTTTGAAAATTAATAGAAACTTGAAAAAATACATTGGTTCGTTATCGTTGAATCATCATCATCGACAATGCGGGTAAACCGCCGCATTTGTTTTTTCTAAGTTAGGCCCGACGCTTAACACTAACAATATCTTCTGATACGTCCGACGATAAATCAAAGCAAGATGATAAAAGTGCGATAGACCCGGTTTTCTCATAAATACATGATTGCAGTTCCGGAAAGTATTTTTTTTTTAATGGTATCTAAATTATATCAATTTTGTACTATCAAATAATTATTTGAATTTGTCCCTTGACTGAACTAGAACATCCAAATTTCATTCATCAATTTAGCATTAACATTCAGTTTCATTTTCTATTCATAACTTTCCAGTGGGAGTCATATGAATCATTTAAACTCATTTTTCTCTCATTTAAAATCATTGCAGCTTCGCATTAACAATAATTCTAACATACGTTTAATTTTTATTAATTATTTTAATGCTTACAGGTGGCCAGTGGCAATAAAACAGTGGAGAACTGGGCAACAAAACGTTTAAGAGTACATTACTACATTTTTTCCTACCCGAGCCTTCTAAAACTGCACGGCGAGCAGAGTCTATTGAGGAATCTGGACTCTTTACTAGGAAACGAAGCTTTATTACAATTAGAGTTAAAGACTTTAGCGCCTGCGTTCAAAGACGCAAAGAAAAAAAAGTGGTTCGAAGAAGTTATAGACAATTATTTAAAATTATGGGAGAGTAACATGTGACGAATACTTTTAATTAGTTAATTATAAATGTTAATAACATTAAGTGTATGTACGCCAGACCATCACCTTGATTAATTTTGCGATGGGTGCGATTTTAAGAATTACTGTTTTGTTCATAATACCGGGTGAGTTGATCTCGTTTGAATACTGCAGTATCTCAATTACATACGGAAGTATCCTGTCATGAAAATGTAATTCGAAAATCTTGCGCATATATCCAATATATAAAATAATTCGAAATAAATGAAACATTCCCAAATAAATGAAACTTTTAGTTTATTGAATATAAACTAAAATATTTTTCACAATTTTTGTTGCGTTTCCATAAAAACAGGTTGTGTCGTAAAGACACGATAGAAGTGAAACTTTTATATTACAGGGAAATATTTTAAATCATCACAGAGTTTATACTCATTTTCGTCATGCAAAAAGGGTGAAATTTGAATTTCAAAGCCTATAAAAAGTTTAACTTCAAAATGTAAACATTTTCAGACTGTTTGGGAAAAAATTGCATTTTTAGAAAATGTTAAGAACTAAGAAATTGTGATCTTTATATTTATCATTATTATATTTATACACAATGTTAGATTAAGTTAAGATTGTAAATACTTTGAAAGTGCCTTATTGTGAATTAGCGCCATCTAGCGTATTTACTAGAAACAAATTTTAGTTACATAGATGGCGCTTTACTGACAAATCTACTTTGCAGATATTTCTGTACACATTTTGAAAAATAGTTTAATATAAGTTTAAAGTAAGTGCAATATTAGCCAATCAATATAAATGCATATTTTGAGATAAAATGCGTGTTCCACAGGCAATGCATTTAGAATTGACTAAATATAAGTTAAATGGATGTAAATATCAAAAGTAAATTAATAAAAATGATTTTTACTTAAAAACATCTTTAATTTATTATAAACATAAACGATTATACATTTACAGGACACTAAGGTGTGGGGACACTAAGCTCGATGACTTGTCGAAGTGGATGTTTCACATCACACCAACAACCAGGAACGCCAATTCTTGGGGACGAAAAGCTGTGTTCCGCCGGGAATCGAACCCCATGCACAAGTTTTCTCCTTAAGTGAAATTTGTGTTTCTGGTTTGTGTGTGAAGTAAATGTTTCCGGCACCTACGACATCAATAGCTCAAATCATTGAACTTTGTGTGGGGCTGTTAGTGTGAAAGTGTTTATTTATTTGATAACAGGTACCACTTTACCAAGTACCTACCTATACAGTCGTTTTTATTCTAGTACATATTAGTAGTTTACCGACCTCTAAATCGCCTGTAACACCAAACGGTGTTCCAGCATCTTAAGAGGCAGTTCTAATTAAGCTACTAAGCATCACGATTGGTTATAGAGTGGGTTAGGAGAACCGTCCTAGTTTTGCTTATCAGCAAATCGAGGTCATTGCTTAAATTAGTCAATAATATGATTAGTTTGCTCTAAATAAATATATAGGTTAAATTGTAAATTACCTCGTTGAGATATCATTCCAACCAACGACACCAACATCTTTCGTGGTATAATAGCTAATACTGTTTTATGATACGCGCTCTGATAGATTATTGTAAGGATACAGGCCCGGTGTCTCAACATCAAACGACTCAAATATGTAGATAACTATACCGACTCGAGGTTTTCATATTTTCGCTGCGCAGGGTAAGTCTCTGCGCCCAAGTTAGGTAAGTCTGACAAACAAACAACAAACAAACGCATTCACACTCACAGCCCCACACTGAGTTCAATGACTTGTACCGTGGGTGCTGGAAACATTCACATCACACACACATTACACCCAGAACCAGAAGCACAAATATCCCTTGGGAAGGAATTTGTGCTTCTGCCGGGAATCGAACCCAGGACCCTTGGCGTAGAGGACGGAGACCTGTCCACTGCGCCAACTGGGTCGTCAGTCAAGTCTGAAGTTCTCCATGTCAATTTCAAGTCCAATATTCTAAATTCGACAGTTTGTGTGTAACCGGATTTTCATCTTGACCGGCTCAAATTGGTGATTTTTTAAAGATTTTTAAAGGGTCCCGATTGTTAACCCTAAATCACTAAATATTAGTCTCGCAGACTACATGATCTTCACGCATTCGCTGTTTAAGTATGTTCCTGGTACTCCCCCGGTCCGCCTAGCTCAGTACCTTCCTCATTCAGCTCATTGATGACCCGTGCACGTGCGTCACGTTAACATGCAACTTATTTACAGATATTTTGCAAAATATTAGTCTGTCAGACTAATGTTTAGCGACTAAGTGTGGTAAGATTTACAAGGAAATTCATAACAAGTTTTTCATTATTTATTATTTTACAAATTGATAGTGTAAATTACTTTTTAAGAACAGCAATCCAGAAGTAAAACTTATGCAGTTTTCCTTAATGGAAGCTTAGAATGACCAGAAATGCATATCACTACTGCAGAAAAGCCATTTGTGGCGAGCACACAGTTACAGTTTGAAATTAATGTGTAGATTGACTTATTACAGGATTGTGTTCGTTTTTACATAAATGCTATATACATACTTAATTATGATTTACTTCTATAACAATAAATACTACAATTATAGAATGTATTACAGTTTAATTTTGTTAGTCTGTACGACTCATATTTAGTGACTGCGTAACTCGAAAATAAGGTTAGTGTTCTAAGGTTAAAGTAGCTGTATTCCTCATTAGAATTTATCATTTGTTGTATGTGTGTATCATCATCATGAAACTAATTCGATGGTGTAGTTATTCAACATTATCTATATAAAATAATTATAGACCGTTGTCTTTTTTTAGTTTTAATATAAAGATATTTTTTTACGCAATTTAGGCTTTTGATTTGTTATTTAAAGTTCATTTATTACGCAGTCCAGTTTTTTTTTAAATCGTTGTGTTTTGTCTTTGTGTGTGATTTAATTGACTCAATTAAATGTGTTAAAATTAGAAAAGTAATAAACTCAGCCATTTAGCGATAAGGGTTAATTCACATTACAGTTCAGTAAGGTTATCTCTAAAACGTGTTGGTTGAATGATGTTTAATTACGGCCTTAATTTTTATTCTTTTAAAATGTAGAGCGCCGATAGTGTGTTTAGAAAAGTCTGTTTGATTTAAATAAGCTAATACTTGTTTGCTCCGAATAGGGAATATGTATTTTCTTATGCTTTTAATCGATTGTTTACGTTATTTATAATACATTTGCCGAAAATAAAATTTCATGATAAAAACATTACATTTCATATCAAGAAAATTTTCAAAATCGATTCGCGTAGAACGAAGTTATGAGTTAACATACAAAAAAAGTACTGTCGACTTGAGTACCTCCCCCTTTTTTTGATATCGGTAGATAAACCTAAAGATGTGTTTTTGTATGTATGTGACGCGATAACTCCGCCAATTATGAATCAATTTTGATGTATTTTTCTTTGTTTAGTAGATTATGCTTCAATAGTTGTCCCATATAATTTTTATTGAAATCGATCAAGCCAAAGCCAAAATTAGGCGGTGAAGTCGGTTTTTTTAAGCTTTATTTGCGTTTCGATTATCAAATATCCAATTGACATACCTCCGGTTCGCTCGAAGCGTTTCGTTTCTACGTTTATCATATTAAAAAGTACCCTATGTGTTAATCCTAGGTATAAGCTATGTAAATTCTAAATTTCATCAATATCCGTTCAGCCGTTAAAGCGTGCAGAGGCGAAATTCGTATTCGCCATCGTATTTACAAACATACTTACACGCTTACACACAAACTTTCGGATTTCTAATATTATTAGGATTATCTAAAATTATTACATCACTTCGAATTATTATATATAATGTTAAATTATAGTTTTGATGTCAATTTATTAATAGAATAAAAGCATTTATCACATAGCCAATCACATAATTTTGTCACCAATTGTTTGTATGGGAGCTCCGATATATTTCTTGGTAACCTGTTGTAGGTACACTTCTATCGCCATATAGTAATAGTTATTGGTGTATGTTGCTAAATTAGGTGTAAGGTACTCGTATGTACAATGTACATTCCAAATTTCATCCAAATCCGTTCAGCAGGCGTAAAGAGAATACAAAATATACTTACACATTAACACACAAACTTTCGGTTTTTTTTGGGTTTGGAATCTTATGCGTTTAGCCAGTATCAAGTAATAATATTTTTCAGGAATATTTCATATTAATAGTCCTACTCACAGTCGAAGTCAAGTAAAAAATTTAAGGTCCAGTCATAGTCAAGTCATACCATATTAAAGTGGTAGAAACTTTACTAGAACTTCTATTGGAGTTTTGGAGCGAAGGTGAAAATTACGTTTTCTAACTTTGTATGATTTGCCTAGCACGTTTACTAAGTACTAACGGTTAATAATCCACCATTATTACACATTAACAACACTCGAAGGTGTTGGAAAATTATACAAAATCCACAACGCCATTTTTTCACTATCGCGGCAAAACTCTTTCGGAATTGTATTAGTGTGATACCTAACGATTTTGAAAAAGCCAAAGATCTTTAAATTCATCGTCGGATATAAATGTTTTTCTAAATTAAACCCATCAGTTCCCGCAATTGGGAAGCGAGAATAAATCACAATTAAAAGCAAGATAACGCGCTAATCTTTCAGGTCAAGTGCAAATGTCTGTTTACATTTAGCAAAATGTTGAAAAAATTACAGTTAGTAAGCCACGCGGATACTGCGTTCACGTACCACGTCGACAGGAAAATGATTTTCTCTCCTGCTCTTTTGAGTTGATTTTATGTTTCTTTCTTCTTCTAATTGGGAGATGTTCTTCTTTATTTTGTTTGTGCTGTGCTGTGGAGTGAGTAGGAGTGAGGAGGGAGACGTTGGCTATGGACTCCATATAGGCAACGCCATCGATGTGTTTGCGAAGTAAGTTGTTATTAAATGATCAGAAATATCATTTACATACGTAGTTAGGTGATTCTTTTAAGTCTGTACTTAAATAAAAAAATACTTTCGACTTCATCGCTATTATTCGGGTCTTTTTGTGGTCTAGACGAATAATTAAACGCAAGCAAAGCTTAAAAAAACCGACTTCACCTTTTATATTTTGGATTTGGCTTGATTGATTTTTGATAAAATTTGTATGGGACCACCTCTGAAGTAATCTACCAAACAAAAAAAAACATTAAAATCGATTCATAATAGGCGGTGATATCGCGTAACATACATACAAAAAAAAAACATACAGTCGAATTGAGAACCTCCTTTTTTGAAGTCGGTCCCATATAAATGTTATCGAAATAGGTCTAGCCAAAACCGAAATATAAGCGATAAAGTCGGTTTTTTTTCCCTTTGCTTGCCTTTCAATTATAGTTTATTGATGGTAGATACTACTAGATACCATAAAAATATCAAAAAATAAAGTCTTGTAAAACTACATACAGCAAAGACCTATGTTACCTAAAAGACATCGAGCTTATATGTAACTCAAGTGCTCAAGCCCACTAACACTGGGAAGCGTTCCCATCATGCTGGCGGCATTGCCTCTCTGAATTGCAATGCTAATACGTTGAGCCAAAAAAGTACCAGCATTTTTATTACGCGACCTCTCAACCAGGTGCTCTGATAGAAAAAATAGGAAAATAATAATGAGAATATAATACAAAATATAGAAAATAAATATATATGTCAAAATTGAGAATATAATATTTTCATGATGCCAGCTAAGGAAACTGAGTTCCCGTCATGAGTTTTCCCCAAGGGAATTTTTTATTTCTACGAATTTATTAAACACAGTAATAAATAAGCTTTATTGTAATACAAGGCAGTAAATTTTGTAATGTAACTTAGCTAGGATTGTGATTACAACAAAAAAAAAAACTAGTCCTTCGCCCCGAACAGAGGACTCGTGCCTACATTTTTCCCTTTGATTTTTCCTAATGGCGAACAACTTAATTGCTGATAACTAGTTTTCTGAATAATATATTTTGATTTGATTTTTCTTGTTTAATTAAGTACAGGATATCCAACTAATATTATAAATCCGAAAGTATGTGTGTAAGTATGTTTGTTCCCTCTTCACGATTTTACAACTGAATGGATTTTAATATTTTTAATGAAATTTGGAATTTACATAGCTCATACCTAAGATAAACACATAGGCTTTTTAAATCGAAATAAAATAATAGCGGGAAAAGTCGCGGGGCACGGCTAGTCAGAGATAAAAGAGAGTTGGTTTCCGCTGCATAGTTGTTCTCACTTTGTTTTTAATGCACCTAATCTAGCATTAATACATACCTACTCAGTTGTAGTTGTAAGTATTCGAGATGAGTTCTAGTTATTATTGTAAAACCACTGATAACCGAGTTCTAGGAAGTTCATACTAGTAGAGTCTTTGAACGATAGCTTCATACGTCACGCATACTGAGAAATATGAAAAATAGATATGAAACAGTGTACGAAAATACTATATTAAATATGCCTACTATACTATACTATATATATCTTTATATGCATAACTAGCTATGCCCTGCGGCTTCGCCCGCAATTATGAAGTTAAAAAGTAGCCCATATGTTAATCCTAGATATAAGCTATTTACATTCCAAATTTCATCCAAATCCGTTTAGCCGCTAAAGCGTGAAGAGGGAACAAACATACTTACACACTTACACACAAACTTTCGGGTTTACGACATTCGTAGGATTCTTCTTTACGTATGTGAACTGTGCGTATGTGAAATTTGGAATGTATATGATGTGAATGAGCTTATCCCTAGGATTAACATATATATTAGGCTACTTTGTAACTTGATAATTGCGGGCGAAGCCGCGGGGCATAGCTAGTTAAGCATATCCTACTAATATTATAAATCGGAAAGTTTGTGTGTAAGTGTGTAAGTATGTTTGTTCCCTCTTCACGCTTTAACGGCTGAACGGATTTGGATGAAATTTGAAATATACATATATTATACATAGGATTAACACATAGATAGGCTACTTTTTAACTTGATACCTAATAGCGGGCGAAGCCGCGGGGCACGGCTAGTAAGGATATATATAGGCATAACTAGTATAGTATTTTCATACAGTGTTTCATATTTATTTTTCATATTTCTCAGTATCGTGTAGTGAGTTCAGGTGGATTCAAAAATGGTTTTAATTTACAATTGGATCCGATAAATAATGATTTAAAAAAAAATTTATAGGTCCGCTAGTATATACAAATGAAAAATACATTTATTTGCCATTGAGCCATAAGTTGTGAAAGGTTGTGAGTGTGAAAGCGTTTATATTATGTTTATACTAGGGTATCACGCCTCCCAAAATAACGGTGACGATTATATCATATGACTACAAATTTGTTGTTATGATTCAAAACGATCCCATCTGTTTACTTCATCATAATAGGTACACGACTCAGCCGGCTGTTGGCTCGTGAGTAGGTTTATCTACCTACAGTACTAGCTAGTATCAGCATTATTATTTGAAAACGAATAAATCTTTTATGGCAAATGGGGTTAGATTTCACAATAGAATTCCTAAAATCGTAACTGAATTACCACTGGGAAAGTTCAAATCTGTAATAAAACGGGCATTAATTAAGAAAGCTTACTATAAGACCACAGACTATATTAATGACAAGGATGCATGGAGGCAAACTGCACAGGCTCTTTCTAGCAACTACCATAATAACACTTAGGTTAAGAAAATTATGTATTAGAAATTAAGAATGTTTTTTAAAAAAATGAATGAAAAAAAAAAATGCGCCGCCTAGTTTCTTGCCAGGTTCTTCTCGAGATGGCTGTAATTTTGCGAATCTGGCAATAGATTCATTAACTTTCATGAGTGCCTCTTTGGGGCCCATGTGAATAAACGATTTTGATTTAATTTGATTTGATTTACTAAATAACTTTTATTTATAGCCAGTCTTGTAATAGCCACTATTTGCCTTGAATACAATTATAATATGTTCTTAATATATGCAGTACGTAAATAAAGATAAAAGAACATTATAATTTGGTTTACAAACAAACAAAAATAAATATTACAGCAGCTATTTCTTTTTTATCACTTTGTCATTTCTGTCAAAATATTCCTCTAAAGAAGAAAACATTGCACGAGTTTCCCCAGAACATTATTCCATAGCTAAGTTGCTGATAAACGTAAGCGTAATGGTCGTTGATAGCAATATCTTTATATGACGCATTTCTATGACAGACAGAGAGAAATAGTACTGGGAAGAACATAACTGATGACCCCTTCCATCACTTACTTTATCACCACCCTATTATAGTTATGGCGACCTATCCCAAGTCACCCAAGTGGTGTCAGCAGACTATGAAGGCGAAGAGACCAACGAGGCCATAGTTCCCTTCAGCGAGAAGAACATCCGGGTCTTCATCAATGTCTCCAGCAAGGTGGAGTTCGGAAACGGCATCACAGACATGGACATCCAGCTCTGCGAAACGTTTGACGATCTCCTGGGTGCCTATTTCCAGAACTTCAGGATAGAGGGGTGAGTGACTTGAGACGTTGTGATAAGAGAGAATTCAGTACACACAAACATTGTTTATTTTAAGTGATATGGTGTTGTGTAGGTATATATAGATAAGTAAACGACTGCCGCGATTTTAGTAAAAGTTCTTAAGGGGGCCTCCATTAATTACGTGAGGCGTTTAGGGCGGGGAGACGGGGTCCAGCCGAACCTCACCCAATCTCACGTGGGGTGAGGGGGTGTCTCAGCAAATATCACGTAATTTTTTTTGCAAGATACTGTGTAAAAAAATACTACTGAATTATAGCTAAACCATATAGTTAGTAGGGGTCTTAAATAAAAAGAATTGAACAAAATGTGTGGTTAATAAATTCAACGCAATCAAGCACATATTAACTTATTTACATTAAATATACGCATTTCAAAAAATCTCACGTGAGTTTAGGGGAGGGTGGAGCGGGCCGAGCAACATCTCACTACATCTCACCAAGGGTGGAGAGGGGTCGAAAAATCGTATAATCACCTCACGATGCCCTCTAATTATTACAATGACAAATTAATTAACAGTTTTGGTTGGCTTACATATGATACTAGAAATATAAAAAATGCAAGTGATGATCGATGGTCATACTATAGCCTGCAAAAAAATGTGTTATAAAGTGACCAATGATTAAATGAGCTTTGTTTTATCGACATTAAGTGTAACTAGATATTTCTGGGACGGATTTGCAAGAAACGTTTATAGTCTAGACCAGTGGTCGGCAACCTTTTGAGTCGGAAGAGTAAAAAATTACAACTTACACAATTTCAAAGTTTCATAGAGCCACAAAATTTGTTCTTGCCAACAATAATACCTACTGTACTATGAGTATCGTATAGAAAACGCTATGCACCCGTTATACCTACCTAATCATCCCATAATTTACTTGTTTCAACTGTATAAATGTACTTTTTTGCTATCTTTGGTGGCTTGTTAATGGTTCGATAGAAATGGTACCTAATCCTCGTTAAGGTGGCGATACCAGAATTTCAACTAAAATGTGAGTTTTTGTAACCGTTTTACTCGGCATTCATAATAAAACCAGATAAATAAAAATATTTTTCGAAATCTGTGTGATACAATAATTGACGCCTTCTTCTTAGAATATTCATAACGTTCGTAAATTTAAAGGAAATAATTATCAAATCTCATGCAAATAACATCAATTTGAGTTTTTGTAACCATTTCGTTCCGCCATTTTATATCAAAACACTGTGAAAGTTATTTCATATACGTATATTTACTAGACGAATGATGTCTTCAGCTTATTTTTTTTTATTTGAGGCGCATTTTCACGAAATTTGAATAAAACCATTAAAAATCGAAGATTGCCACGCGCGACCTTGCGTAACCGCCACGATGTAATTCACGCAATATACACCTTTATGTGCAATAGTGTAAGGGGGATAATTGGCTGTGGTTAAAAAAGGTGCTCGCATTGACGTATACCAGCCCCTTAATCGATTCAGAACGTTTTTAAAATGTTTCTTTTTTTAAATAAATAATATTTGCGTATGGAACTAAAGAGCCACAGTTTCACATCCAAAGAGCCGCATGTGGCTCGCGAGCCGCACGTTGCCGACCCGTGGTCTAGAGTAGTCTAATACTTACCTGCAATCGCTTACCATCAGGTTAGCGTAGGAAGGTAAAATGATGGTCAAAAGATTGACTATCTATGTATATAAAAATGAATTGACGTTTGTTAGTCTAACAAAAACTTGAGAACGGCTCAACCGATTGAGCTGATTATTTTTTTGTATTTGTAATTGTCAGGGCAAGGTTTGTAATTTTGTATGTAGCATATTTTTTAATACACCGGAAATTGCACCTGTGCGAAACCAGAGCGGTTGCTAGTCCTACTAATCCTATCCTACTTTATATTATAAATCTGAAAGTTAGTATGCAAGTGTGTAAGTATGTTTGTTCCCTCTTCACGCTTTAACGGCTGAAGGGATTTGGATGAAATTCGGAATGAACATAGATTATACCTAGGATTAACACATAGTTTACTTTTTAACTCAATAATATAGCCAAGATGGTAACAAAATTGTATTATAAAGTTTTAGGTTAACATTTGTTGATTGTTATATGGGGGTGGCATGGTCACTGAGTGACAAAACCCTTAAAAATAAAGAGAAAAAAAAAAAAAAAAAACTCAATAATAGCGGGCGAAGCCGCGGGGCACGGCTAGTTAACCAATAAAACCAAAACAAAAGTGTTAACTCTCCTAAGCATTATACTCCAATTTGTTACTTCACAGCACAGACAAACCCTGGAAAGCTTTCATGGGCGACTGGATTATGGACGAAATCATGCGGACTTTAGGCATCGAATACGACGGTAAACCCGACAATTGCTGCTATGTGCTTGTTAAGTTGCCTAAGAAACACAAGTCCGTGGAAATCCAGGACTTGGCTGGAGTAGAAGTAAAAGAATATGTGGACAGGGCGATAGGAGAGTTGAATATAACTGATACAGCGGATGTTAGAAGGTTTATGAAGAGCTATGGGACTCATTATATAGAGTCCTATGTGACAGGGAACTTTATTTATCAGGTGAGTTATTATTATGTTTATGATATACTTAGACTCTTTTCTCCCATTGGTTAATGGTGCACATTTTTATATTCAAAGGGCACGCAGAACTATTGCACCTGATGGAAGGTGATAATGCACTGGAAGATGTAGCATGCTTGGCTAGAAGATACCTATTCACTCATGGCTTGAAGACGCCCAGATTATACCATTTATGAAACAAAGACGCGGGCGTTAAGTTCCAATCTTACAATACGGCTGATAAACGTAGAATCGAAATGCTCTGAGCTAACTGGAGGAATCTCAACCATAAATGGATGACGTTTGACAGTTGTTGTTAGATGGTAAAACAGGATTCAATGCCTTCTCACACAGGGAGAGTCTAGGGCATCTACTGCGCTGGCCTAGTAGAATAATTGAAGCAGTTTGTTGTCTATTTTGTGATTACACCACATCGATGTTTTCTTCCGAAGAACCAGTTACCAAGAAGTCGCAGGACCTAGCCATAAGGTATAAATCCGTGGAGGCGTTCTGCCACACTCGCTTTTAAACATTTTACCCGACATACCTTTAAGCGAATTGCTCGACTTTATAGTTTTAACATACATTCTTCATATTCTTTACTAGCCGTGCCCAGCGGCTTCACTCGCGTTAATTAAGTTAAAAAGTGTGCAAATCCTGGGAATAAGCCATGTATATCTTAAATTTCATCCAAATCCGTTCATAAACATAAACATAGACGCTTTCACACTCACAGCCCTACACTTAGTTCGATGACTTGTGTCGTGAGCTGGAAGCATTCACATGACACACACAATCAAACCGGAACCAGAAACTCAATTTTTTCTTGAGGAGAAAACTTGTGTTTCTTCAATTGAACCCGAAACCCCTTAGAGGGCGAACGCCACCTAACTGAGCCAACGAGAAGTTTATCAATTTCACTCGTTCCAGGTGTTCAAATACAAAAGGACGGGGTATAACTTGTTAAAGTCATACGTAAGGATCAGAAAAAACAGGCCGACCACTTCGCCCGACAATCTGCGTTTCTACTTCTCATCTTACTTCTTGAAACAAGTCGGAGAGATTAGAGTAAGTATTAACAAAACAGAACAAATAATTTTATTTTAACTAGCTTAGCTGGGTGTTACCCGCTGTGTCGGGATAAAAAGTAGCCTATGTGTTAATCCGGAGTGACTGCTACCTCCATACCAAATTTCATCAAAATTGGTCTAGCCGTTTGAACGTGAAGAAGTAAGAAACACACAAACACACTCATATATTACTAGTCGTTCGCGCCTAAATTTTGCCTAATAGAGAAAAACTTTGAAGGTTAATGCTTATATATTTTTTTCTTTTAAATACTTGTTTGATTTCTGTATTTGTTGTTTGAGTGCAGGATATTATAACTGATGTCATACGTAAGTTTATGCCATTTCTAGCTTTGGACCATAGCTTTACATATTCTCTGATAATTTGAAGTTATTCTCTTGAATGGTTTAGATGCTAGACACTTCTTACAGACGGACGGACGGACAAAGTGCTGAACGACCCAACTCAACTTAAGAGATCTCGCTTCGCTCGATCAATTAGTCTAGAGAGTGATTATTATTTCGCCTTACTGCAATTTATTTCTGGCATTATTGTAAAGTTTTGCTATTGTACGACACTAATAGACACTAGATATAAAAGTCAAGGTTACTTGTAATAAATTAATTTAATTTAACGCTTACAGCCCCACACTTAACTCAAAGGCTTGTATCGGTTGCAGCAAAACATTCACACAATCACACTTATCGTAATTCATTTAACTAATAATGTCAAAAGCTGCTTTCCTAAATGAAAGCATCGTATGTGTTTGCAGATACCGTACTTCTACTTATGACATCACTGCAGTTGCAGGACCTAGCCACAAGTTTTTATGTTGAGCTCACGCTCAACATAAAAACTTTCTAGGAGTTTTGCCGCGAAAGTGAAAAAATGGCGATGTTGATTTTGTATAATTATCCAAAACCTGTAATTCTTTGAGTGTTAATGTGTAATTGTGGTGGATTATTAACCATTATTACTTTGTGAACGTGCATGAGTGTAGGCAAATCATACAAAGTTGAAAAACCTGATTTTCGCCTACGCTCCAAAACTCCAATAGAAGTTCTAGTTAAGTTTCTACCACTTTACTAGGGCATGACTTGATTATGACTGGACCTTGACTCTTTTACTTGACTTTGACTGTGACTAGGACTTTTAATATGAAATACATTTGAAATATACATATTATTACTTGACACTGGCTAAATGCACAAGATTGCGAAGCCAAAATTAAAAGTAAAAATAAACTTTCTAGGAAACTTCGGTTATTTAAAAAACATTATTTCCAGGTGGCAAGCGGCAACAAAACAGTCGAATCTTGGGCCCGTTGGAATCTACGGGACAGTCAGTACCTTTATTCCCGGCCTAGCTTACTCCGGCTCCACTACAATCCATTACTAGTATACAAACTCAACGACCTGTTAGATAACAAGGCCTTATTAGGGCTGGGCCTAAAAACTTTAAGACCTCTATTCAAAGATAGAAACAAAAGCGAAAAGTATGCCGAGATAGTGGAAAACGACCTTAAGTTGTGGGAAGTAAACGCGTAACTGTGGGTTTCTTAGGACGACGTGCCATTGTAAATATAATGCAGCTATTTTGATACTTAATTACTATTAGTCCAAAACTGTACAGTTTTTTTATACTTAATTACTCATAGATTTAATATATTATGTGAGAATTTTGTTAGTCAATTTGGCACCCGTAATTTTTTAAATCACTTTTAATCATTTTGTTAATTCACTTACCTTATTTTCAATTTCAAGTGATAGAACAAAAATATATTTTGTACCAAAGATTTTAAAATAAGTTTCTCCTCAACATACCAGTATTTCTACAATAAAACAATTTTGATATCAATATGTGTTTTAATTTATATATTATTCTACAGTACATTAATTTTGGTGTATAAGTAACACAGACATAACACAGACATAAATATACTTGTAACAAGATAAAGACGGATTGTATAAACGCTTTGCAGATCTAAATGAATACAACGTATGTGTTCAAGTGGATATAAACAAACGGTATTTTGATGTAGGTGACATTTAAAAAACAATGCAGTAAGTCTTTAGAACTTTCAAACTACTTTTTATTTAGCTTATCGTGGTTGATGTTAATATTAAATAAAAAAATATAGCTCTAAAGAATATGGTTAGTGACGCTTGGTAACACTTACACATAAATTTTATAAATCAATAACTCGTCTAAGTGAGACCAGTTATTAATTTATAAGACGTATGTGTAACTATTACCAAACGTCACTAATACACACATAAATATTCTTTAGAGCTATATTTTGTTATTAAATATTAACATTTTACTTTGTAATTTTGTTTTAATTTGGCAATAACTTTCCAAAAGTTACAAAAATATACAGTTTATCTAATAGTTTATCTATCAGTTGTCCGTATTTTTCCTATCATAAATAATACACACCAAAAATTAGGATTAGAATTATTCCGGAAATTCAAAAATATTTTTTTACTCCTAATTTTATAATTTCATATTAAATTATATGTTTTTAATAAATGTTAAAGTATGAGTTTTATAATATATTTTTACTCTAGTAATTGTCACATGTTAGAACAAACATAAATAATACCTTAAAGAAACAGTAAACAACACGTCAACACAAGACAAATTTAATAAATACTATAAGCAATTGCAAAAAATAAAAACCCTTAACAAGCGCTGTAATGTGTTTTAATTTCTTTAATTAGTTACAAGACACAACAATTAATCATCAAAACTTATCCACCATGATAAATAATGACATAATATCCGGACCGAGCTTTGCTTCGTTTTTTGTTTTTGGTAGAATGTGTTTGAATTTGTAGCCTCACAAAGCTCCATCTAGTGTCGAGTAAAAACAGTTTTTTACATCGGTCATAGCGTAATAGATGGCGCTGATAGTTTCTTAAACCCGGTCTTTCAAATGCAATTTGGGAACCGAGCATTTCTCGGACCTGGAACGTTGATAAATCGATTCCTTGGGCCGAAAAACCCCTAATCTGTAACTTTCATGAAAATCGTTGGAACCGTTTCCGAGATCCTGATTACACATATACATACAAGAATTGCTCGTTTAAAGATATTAGATAGATTAATCAACTGATCCAGTACAGAGCTAACATGCCCAAACTGCAAGGTGTCGCACGCTAGATCTAACCTGTTGAAAAATTTTTGTTCCGGGCTTCCAAGAGAGCTAGACCTGTAGTCTAGCCGAGTTTGGAGCCCTCAAGAAAACGGTTACATGAACCTAAAGTGCTTATGTTTTCACACTTTACCTAGTTTCTAAGAGTGATCTAAATGAATAAAATTACAATTACATAACATTGAATTTTTCAAAAGCAGTTTTATTTACCTATTAAATAGTTAATATTTAAATAAATCGGCCTAAGCAAGTTCATCAGCGTAAGTAGTATGAACATTTTTAAACGTATAATTTTCCAAACCACCACATTCATTTTGAACAATATTTTCATAAACAAATTATCACTAGAGTGAAATGTAAATCAAACGATTTTTTTAGCTCCCTCCATAGAGTATTTTAACTATTTATATATATAGTGTATTTTAACTATCTATATATTTTCAAAGAAGTTAAACAACAATGTGGTCGCAATACCGATATTTACTGTCCAGTCTTGTAACCCTATGGGGCTGCCACATCATCACGACATTACCCTCACCATCACAATCCAATGTTTTTTTTTATCATTAAATCACGTAATTAAAATGTAGTATTAATTTTTATCTCTCAAACAACATGAAATTTTAATATTATAAAATTTTAAATCGTTTTTTTTACACAATTCTTGAAATATTAACAATGATTTACCTATTAAATTGCCACACTAAACTTATCGCACGCCTTTTATAAACATAAAGAAGAATAATATGTATAGCACTTTTTTTTTTGTAAGTCACATAACATTTTTTTTTTACTTGCCTTAAATTAGCCTGTACTACAATGAGATCTAGTAATGTCTGCTGGCATACGGTTCTGTTATTTAGGATCTTTTATCAGTTTATTTTTAGCTTTTTAGTACTTTTTAACCGACTTCAAAATAAGGAAGTTCCCAATTCGATTGTAGTTTTTTTGTATGTATGTTACGCGATAATTCCGCCAATTATGAATCCATTTTGATGTTTTTTTTGTATCGTAGATTGTAATTCAGAGGAGGTCACATATACATTTTATCGAAATCGATCCAGCCCAAAACCAAAATAAAAGCGCTGAAGTCGGTTTTTAAGCTTTGCTTGCGTTTCAATAATATATTTTATTAACTATATTTAACATACGCTTTATTATTCTTTGATTAGTTACAAAAATCAGGCTAGAACATTAGTTTCAGTGTACCTCGTAATATAGTATCATATTGTAAATGGACATTATTTTAATGGAATTTTGTTATAAAACTCATCTAATACAAACGTAAACTAACAAAAGCCTAAGAATCAGTGACAGTAATTAACTCAACATCAGTATTCCTTATGCTGCCGTCATAATGAAAAAAGACGTAAGTACATTTTTGTCAAAATTGAGGTATATACATCAGAAATGTCTTTAATATTTAGTATATATATGTTATAACTTGTAGCAGATGCGTATAAATTAAAAGTAAGTTTTAGTAGGTTGAAAATAAAAAAAAAGGGTAGATGCATCTATTTCTTTCTGATTCTAATTATGTATATAATTAAATATTGACAAAAATGCAGTTACTGCTTTTTTAATTATGACCGCAGTATTGAACTAAGGTTTTTAATGTAAACGTATTATTTTATTACAACAGTGTTAAATAACAATAAAATTACACACACTAATAAAACTACAATAATATAAATAACTGCCTTTCACTATTTATGAAAGTTAAACTTTGAATTTTTTTTGAATTTACAATATTTACAGATTTAAAACATAAGAAAATCATAATTAAAAATAGCGATATAAAACATTCCAATCAAACATTTTGTGGATACCATATATACCCCACATTCCAAAATATGTCCGCAACGAACGCGAAGCTCACGGCGTTGCTCCACTGTTCTTTTTTCTATTTTGGCTTCGCAATCTTGTGCGTTTAGCCCGTATCAAGTAATAATATATTTCAAGTGTATTTCATATTAAATTTTCTAGTAACATACAAAGAAAATTAAAAGAGTCAAGGTCAAGTCATAGACAAATCATGCCCTAGTAAAGTGGTAGAAACTTTACTAGAACTTCTGTTGAGTTTTTCAACTTTGTATGATTTGCCTACACTTATGCACGTTAACTAAGTATTAGAGGTTAATAATCCACCATTATAACACATTGACACTCGAAGAATCAGTTTAGGAAAATTATACAAATCATCAACGCCATTTTTTTCATTTTCGCTGCAATGCTCCTGCTCCACTATTGGGAGTGATCGTTGCGGTGGTCCATCCCGAACTGTCAAGTCAAGATGACGGACGATGAATGAGATCAAACGCCATCAACGCTCCCATCTCTCGATCGTTGTGAGCGTGAATGCCGCGATCGCTCACGAACTAATTTTGGAACGTGGGGATATAATTCAATAAATAAATACATATTATATGACAGGTTGTCAATGAGATTCGTACGTACTGGTTACCCGAGTGCAAGCGAACTCGTCTCTACCTATGCGTTTGCCATTAACTCGCAGATGAGTCGGGTCGTTGACGCGAACGGAGCGAAAATCGTACATCTGAAAGAGAACAAATGTGTGGATTATACACGTGTTCTTTAGTAGCATGCTATGGGGCTTATGGGCGTCTCAAAAGCATGCTTTTAAGTCGTAGTGGCCAAAAAAGCTATATTAGTAAAACCTTACCTTTTACCTTAATAATTAACTAGCTGTTCCCCGCGGCATAACAATTTTTGGCCCACGCATCAATACGCCACATGACGATAAGCATAACGTTTTAGGCATAAAACAAATCTGCATATCAATATTGAGCATAATGATAAAGTGGCCTAAAACGAATGTGCATAACTATATCCTGGCGCTTCGCCGGCCGCTGCCGCGGCGCGCTCGCTACGTTCGCTCGGCTCGCGCGTTTTTGTGGTCACCTAACGCTCCTCCTCGCTTCGCTCGTCGTCGCACTTATATATGACTTAGCCAACAATTCAAATATTATGCCTAAAAACATTAGCCAAACAAATAGTTATCGGAAAAATAAACGGTATGCCCTTACATTGTTATGCCAAATCATGAATATGCCAAAACTTGTTATGCGAAACATTTTCGGCCAAATTAAACTAGGAACTGGAAAATTATGCGAGTCAATAGGCACCCAATAGAAATACATTGTTTAATAATATTATTTATCGAATCAATTGTGAATCTAAACCATTTTTGAATCTGTCTAACCACTTTTTATTATAAAGTTTAGTCAAATTATTTTATTAAATAATAATGAGCGGCGAAGGAATGCCCGCTGGTGTAGTTTAGTGCCCGTTCGTCTTCTTCACAGGTTGTCTCCCCAAGGAAATCTGTTTCTGGTTCTGGGTGTGTTCAAAATCAAAAACCAAAATGTATTTATTTGTCAGAGTATGGTAAATCCTACTAATATTATAAATCTGGAAGTTTGTGTGTAGAAGTATGTTTGTTCCCTCTTCACGCTTTAACGGCTGAACGGATTTGGGTGAAATTTGGAATGTACATAGATTATACCTAGGATTAACACATAGGCTACTTTTTAACTTGATAATAGCGGGCGAAGCCGCGGGGCACGGCTAGTAATTAATAGACCTAGTATAAGTTCCACATACTCTACCGTTTCCGGTGTACAAATATATAAATGAGATCAATAAGTAACATTACAAATAATAGTATTCATTTCAAAATTTTAGATGAAAATTAGTATAATAATAAGTCAAAATATCATGTCAATAAAGTATAATATAAATTATGGTGTGATGTCGAATAAGTATGTAAAATAGACTTGAAGACACCCAGATTGAACCGCTTAGGGAACAAAGACGCAGGCAATGAGTTCCACTTGTTCGCTGTATGGATGATAAACGTAGAAGCGAAACGCTTCGAGCGAGTTAATTAATTATTTTAAATGTTTTAATTATTAGGTATATTAGGTCTTCTCGTACAAATAGATATAATATATATGTTAACGTAATGCTGAGGCTCCCACGAGACAGGCTTGCCCTAGTGTGGGGACCACTAGTAAACTTGTATGTAATAAGTACATCGTGTACAACTTTAAGAAATAAATTGGCTCAATTGGGTGAGCGTTCGCCTTCTAAGCAGGGGTATCGGGTTCGATTCCCGGCGGGAACACAAATTTTCTCCCCAAGGAAAATTTGTGATTCTGGTTCTGGTTGTGATTGTGTGTGTGATGTGAATGTTTCCGGCACCCACGACACAAGTCTTCGAACTTAGTGTGGGGCTATGAGTGTGAAAGTGATTACGTTTAGTGTTTAAACAATCTTTATCACTAAATAATGAAAATTTGTATGGTCTGTATGATCATATTGTGACATTAGACGCCCGAGATGGGTCAACTGTAATAACATTATCTGCAATAAGAACTCGCGAATACTAACACTACAGTTTTTGCCAATAAAGAATTATCATATCTTATCTTATTACAATACTTACAATATTAGTTTTCTTCCCTTCGTTTATATCTTTGCATCCGAAGAAGTTTTCCTTCGCTATCTCTTTCTGAAAATATATAAAATAATAATACATTTACACTCTAATAAATATGAAACGCAATACAAATTAATTCACATTCACAGCCCAAACGAAAATCTAAGTCTTAAGGTCTTTGTTGGTGCCGGAACGTTACATAAATGACACACATGATTAAACCCAGAACCAGAAGCACAAATGATCCTTGAGACGAAAAATTATCGTACTTCTGCCGGGAATCGAACCCAGGGCCCACAGCGAAGTTGGCGCAGTGGACAGCTTTCCGCCCTCTGCGCCGTGGGTCCTGGGTTCGGTTCCCGGCAGGAGCACAAATACCTTCCCAAGGGATATTTGTGCTTCTGGTTCTGGGTGTAATGTGTGAGATTTTAGACTTAAACTAAAAACATTAATAATTGCACATCAGAAACAAGAGGAAACACAAAAACATGATACGAGTGCAATATAGATTGGTAGAAGTTTAGAAACTGGTATATATCTTACTATTCCAGGTCTAGTGTGTTTACCAGCTTCGATCACATCGTCACTTACCATCAGGTGAGATAGTGGTCAAACACTAGCCTGTCACAAATAAAAAAAAAAAACCGAAAGTTTGTTTGTAAGTGTGTAAGTGTGTAAGTATGTTTGTTCCCTCTTCACGCTTTAACGGCAGAACGGATTTGGGTGAAATTTAGAATGTACATAGATTATACCGGATTAACACATAGGCTACTTTTTAACTTGATAATAGTGGGCGAAGCCGCGGGGCACGGCTAGTATGTTATATTTGTAAAATTTGTTTAGTTGTTTATTGTTGTGTTCGCGTATTGTGTGTATGCTTATGCCGTGATTTCACCGAAAGGCTCCATCGGAAGATCAGCGCTGGTCATCTACCAGCATTATGCCGAGTTGGGGCCGATTTGTGACTTTCATTTATATGTATATTTTAAAATAGGATTTTTTATTGTTCTTTTATTTATTATTTTCTTTCTTTCTTTTCTTTCTTTCAGATGTAAATGTTTCTGGCACCCGCGATACAAGTCTTGGAACTTAGTGTGGGGCTGTGAGTGTGTGGTGAATTTGTTAGTTTGTATATCGATAAAGAAATTACAAATTCAACCCTGGTTGGTGTATATATCTTACCGGACAGGGAGCATTATACCCGTGCAGGGACACTCTGGGCTCGGGGACGGCCACACAGTCCCCAATGAGGACTCCGCGCCCGTCCGCCCAGTTGTAAACATTCACGGCTATGCACGAGCTTTCGTCTATTATAGCGAATGTGCTGAAACAATTCATTACATCTATACTAATATTATAAAGCTGAAGAGTTTGTTTGTTTGTTTGAACGCGCTAATCTCAGGAACCGCTGGTCCAATTTGAAAAATTCTTTCAGTGTTGGATAGTACATTTATCGAGGAAGGTTATAGTCAAATACTATTTTCAAAAAAAATTGGGATCCTTACTAAAAGTCCAATAACCACGCGGACGAAGTCGCGGGAACTGCTAGTAACTTATACAATTAAAAAATGCTTTCTTTTATGAATTAGTGAACTGCCCGTTAGCTTAGTTGGTTGAACGTTCGACTTCTAAGCAGGGGTATCGGGTTCGATTCCCGGCGAGAACACAAGTTTTCTCCCCAAGGAAGATTTGAGTTTCTGGTTCTGGTTGTGATTGTCTGTGTGATGTGAATGTTTCCGGCACCCACGATACAAGTCATCGAACTTAGTGTGGGGATGTGAGTGTGAACGCGTTTATGTTTTATATTTTCTGACTACAACTGCTACGGTCCAATCTATACTAATATTAGCCTTTACCCGCGTTAATAAGTTAGCGATTTCTAATGTGTTCTAATGACTTATAAAAATAATTAAACGCAAGAAAAGCTTAAAAAAACCGACTTCACCGCTTTATCATCGGAACCTTGATCAGATTTAATGTATTGCACACGCATTAATGACTATAACTCAAAAACTAGAGATTAGATCTTGATTAAATTTCAATGGGACCACATGAAAAGCACCAGCTTTTAAATAAAAAAAATAATCATCAAAATCGGTTCACAACAAAAGAAGTTATGAGGTAACTTTTGAAGTCGGTCAAAAACGAGAACATTATCAATGTAGTCCACAGAATACGCATTACTGACGATATTTCAAGAACTATTGATCAGATCTTGATCAAATTTAGATGGGACCAATTGGAAACAACATCTTTCAAACTCAAAAAAAAAATTCGAGATCCGTTCACGTGGAACCACCTTAACGCCAAAAATATGAGTAACATATTTTTTTTTTATTTTCAATGTACTGTTTAAATGTAAGACTCACACAAAATCACAACCAGAACTACAAACACAAATTTCCCCAGGGGAGAAAACTTGTGTTCCCGCCGGGAATCGAACCCGATATGGTTAGAAGGCGGACGCGCGCCTAAGCTAAGGGGGTATACAATATTAACTTACAATGGAACATTGTTGTTGCTGTGGATTGACCCAACCACCCGTCCCATCACCACTTTCCCAGGGTTGTCTCCATCCACCAGATCTCCGATCTTTGCATGTTCCAGGGTCACTTTTCGCTGGTTAAACGTTATTAGAGTTCCGGGCTCGTAATCAACAAACATCGATGGGTCCATTGACTGGAAATATTTAAGATATTAAACGCATATAAAAAGGAGAAGGTTATCTATACATATATCGTACAGTTAAATTATTATTCGTTATCATTATTATTTAAGTATTTATAGCCATGCAACGCTTAGACATAGTAGAAATATATGCTTAGATGCCCTTTGGTATAATTATCTATTATTAATAACATATCAGGCGTGTCCATTATTATTTATTATTATTATATGTTCTATAATTATTTATGATTACAGTACAGCGAAGGAGTGGAACTCATTGCCTGCGTCTTTGTTCCCTGAACAGTATAATCTGGGTGTCTTCACGTCTAGAGTGAATAGGTACCTTCTAGGCAAGCATGTTCCATCTTTGGCCGCATCGTCACTTTCCATCAGGTGAGATAGCGGTCAAATGCTTGCCTATCTAGTAATAAAAAATAAAGTTTACTTTTATATGTTCTATAGTCACATATGTTTCAGCCATTTTCAAAATGGCTGAAATATGTGTCTCAACAATATATAATTATCTCAGCTATTTTCAGAAATTTCAAAAAAAATCTGTATAACTTTCGAACCTTGTCACAAAATTTCACAAGAATCGGTTGAGAAATGCGACTTGGAAGAGGAGAACATCAGGAAATCCGGACATCCGGACATAGGAAATCAATTTTGCCCAATCTGAAAAGTAGTCGATTTGCTCATGCTTCGCGCTTGCTCGGTCAATAAATACATTCCATTTTTTTTCTAAAATTTTAATAATGCATGAATAAATAAAAACATCATTTAAAGAGGCATCACACCGGTTTTTTAAAACTGTAGACATCTTTATTTATTTATTAATAATTATTATTATATTATACAATTTTACTAACAAATAAAAAATGTCTCCCTTATAAATTTGATTTATTTGCGTGTACCAATATGTGCGGGATAATAGAATGTATTTCTTTATTACTCAATAGCTAGATTTTTTATAGACCCTTAGGACCATAGATCAAAGTATTAAATTCAACTTGATACCTCCACGCGTTGTTAAAAAAATGGTCTTGACAGACAGACAGACGGACAGCAAAGTGATGTCATAAGGTTTCCTATTTTAGTCAGAGTTTCGGAAGTCAATAAAAAGGTGATAAAACAAAGATGATAATGAACTTATAATTAAAACGCAAGCAAAGCTTAAAAAAACCGACTTCATCGCTTATATTTCGGTTTTGGCTGGACCGATTTCGATAAAATGTATATAGGACCAACTCTGAAGTACACTTTACCAAACAAAAAATGAATCATCAAAATCGATTCACAATTGGCGGAGATATCGCGTAACATACATACAAAAAATATATATACAGTCGAATTGGGAACCCCCGTTTTTGAAGTTGTTTGAAAATAATGAACATCCTTTTTACCTTGATCATCTGCTGCAGCCTCTTGGCCTTGATCTTGCCCTTGTTCCTGAGCATATGATCGACGTAGTTGAGGTAGCCCACTAGATCTTTTAGCTCCTGGATTGGGGGACCCCATGGGGGGTCCACTTTGATAGACATTGTGAAACTTTCGATTGCTTCGGAGTAGCGCTCATCGTATTTCAAGGCCTGGAATGGTGGTATAATGAATTTAATTTCTTTGATTTACAGAGATAGCCACATGACAGGACCTACAAGGAACTACAGTTCTTGAAAAAACATATTACGTTCTACAGAGCGTAATATGATTTTTTGTTTTGGCTCCTCAATCTGGCGCATTTAGCCAGTGTCATGTAATAATATAATCTTTTTAATTATTTTATGTTAAAAGTACTTAACAGGTCACAGTCAAAGTCAAATAAAAGAGTCAAGGTCTAGTCTTGGTCAAGTAATGCCCTAGTAAAGTGGTAGAAACTTTACTAGAACTTCTATTGGAGTTTTAGAGCGAGGGCGACTTTTTTCAATTTTGTATCATTTGCCTACACCTATGCATGTTGAATAAGTATTAATGGTTAATAATCCACCATTATTACATACTCGATGCGAAGCCAAAATTAAAAGAAAAAAAAACTGCATGAACATATGAACAGGCTATCTGGTCCTCGATAACTTATTCATAGTGAGAACTTATGTGACAGTGTAATTTAGTGAGTAACAAAGTAAACAAAGAAAACAAGAACAAAATGTTTTTTCATATATTTTTTTAAACATTCGTAAATGACTCATACATAAATTATATTAACCTTGGTATCTTTATATTATGAGTCACCAGAAAACGCTTGCGCAATTTGCCTCCATGCAACCCTGTCATTAATGTAGTTATTCGCTTTATAATACATATGCTTTCTTAATTAATGCCCGTTGTATTATTCCCGGCGAGGTATACAAATTCCCCAAGAGAAATTTATCTCTGAATCCACAGGTCATAGATTTGACATTGGCAACCTCGTATCTCGATAATCACAGGCAAAACAGTCTTGATAATATAATTTAAAACCACATCCTTTTTTAAGTAACTAAGAGATTAACAAATTGCTTACCATTCCCTTGTTATAATGCAAATCGGGATGCCCCTTAGCAACGGGATCAAGCCATGCTTGCTTATAAGCACCCAGCGACAACTTTAACGTAGCGGGGTTTTGGGCTACAAGAAAATATTGGCACAGATAAGCGTTTCCCAGCACACTCCATGATGTGCCATCCTTAGGGTCCAAGGCCACAGCTTCTTTGGCATACTCAACACTTTTAGTTATGGTCTCTTCTTCTTTTGGATCTTGGGGATTGGACTCTTGACGAAGTAAGATGGAGAGGCTACGTAGTGCTATACGGTCTCGTTTCTGAAAACATACAAATCCTCAATCGTCATACTGATCCAATTGAAATTGGAATGTGGCTAAAAAACAAAAATCTTCAATTGACCAATGATAGTCAAATACTTGACTACTTAGCGTAAAAAAATTCAAAAGCAATAATATGCATCTTTATATATCTTTGCTCTGTTAAAAATAACCTTACATCCATAATAACAAAGCTTAATATTCAACTCTAGTAACAAAAATGTTCGAAATGCAGAACAAGAACACCCAATAGCTTGTCATTCCTAACATTGGTAAATCACCTGATTCAGAGCTCCTTCGAAGCAGATCTTGGCCTCCTTTATATTGAAATTTTTCCAATAACACTCTCCGAGTTCATTCCAAGCGGCGACCATGCTAGGGTCTAATTTTACAGCTTTGCTGAGACATTCCAGCGCTCTGGTGTCATACATTGACAAGATGTTATACAATCGTCCCTTGAGGTAGAGATAGTTTGCACGCTCTTGAGTAGACAGGTGTACTTCTGGAATATCATAATTGTTGTGTAAAAGTCAAGGTCAACATTTGGTGTGCACTTCGCGGTGGTTTCCGTAGCAAACTGATTTCACGTCGGTGCACGGCGCGGCGGCGGCATGCGCGCACGCATATCTATAGCTATCTAGGTACAGAGCGCCGCACAGCTGAGTAGATGCTCGGCGCAGGTGATGCGACGTTGTTTATTATTTAATTGTAATTGTTTTACAGGACGCCACAGAGGGACCACTTTAATGTCGCCTCTATATCCCGAAGTCGCTAAATAGGAGAAAGTCATGTACATAAGTATATATATTTAGTTATCAAACTATGTGTTGTGTATCTACCAATGAGAGGGTAGTTAGAAAAAGCAGTCTGCAAATGGCTACCTAGCCTAGAGTTTCTGTGCCGAGTTAATACGCGTTATTGTGAGTATATAATAGTGGCGACGAGGATGGGATAATAGTTGATAGTAAATAAAAGTAAACACTATGGGTATAAAATTTAATGAATTTGACATTGTGAATGGATGTTGGCAAAATTACATCGAAAGATTTTGCTATTGCCTAGAGGCGGGCGAAATAGTAGACGAAAATAAGCAGAAGGCTAATCTGCTGGCGGTATGTGGCCCTGATTTGTATGATTTAATTATTTCTTTGATTTCTCCACAAAAAATAAGTGAGGTTAAGTTCACTTTTATTGTGGAAATTTTGAACAATCATTTTCATCCAAAACCTAATGAAATTGTAGAATCTTATAAGTTTCACACCAGAAACCAAGAAGAAAGCGAAAATATAAGGAACTACATTGCACATTTGCGAAAATTGAGCATAAAATGTAATTTCTCGGATTTGGATCGGACTTTAAGGGATAGATTGGTATGTGGTATACTAGATAAAGAAATACAAAAAAAACTGTTACAACAAAGTACACTTACATTCAAACAAGCTTGTGACATTGCATTATCACATGAAACTGCAAATATGGATGCAAATGTCATATTACAATCAGGCCCGTGCTCAAGTAATACTCCGCAGGACATGGCAGAACCAATGGATATAAATAAGGTATCTTATAAAAAAACGCAGACTCAGGATAATAAATCGGATTGTTTTCGTTGTGGAAAGTCTCATAGAGGAGAATGTAGATTGCGTTGGAGCAAGTGTCATAAGTGTGGCAAAACAGGACATATACAAGCAGCTTGTTTTTTGAAATCAAAAACATCAAAAAATTTAGACATGGATTGTAATGGGTTGTATGAGGTAGGCATTAACAGTATTAGACAAGATAAGGTGGACCCTTTTGTGATCAAAGTATTGCTGAATGAAACAGAATTACTCATGGAGGTGGATTCGGGCTGCCCATACACTATAATTAATGAGAACACAGCCAGGCTCATATGGAAAGGAAAACTACCCACATTAGAAAAGACTAATATTGGACTAAAATCTTATACTGATGGCAAATTGACGTTGCTAGGACAGACTGACATATGGATAAAATATAAAGGAATAAATAAAACTATGAAAATTCTTATAACAAGTGGAAATGGCATAAGTCTAGTTGGTAGGAATTGGTTTGCTGACCTTGGAATTATGATACAAGGAATTCATAATGTGAAGATAGCTTCAAGCGAGAAAGCCCAAACTACACAGTTAGTTAATAAATATAAACAGGTTTTTGAGGAAGGTCTAGGCAAATACACAGGACCAGTGGTAAATATTACACCAATCGAAGGCTCAGTGCCAAAATTTCTCAAGAGTAGGCCAATTCCGTTTGCTATAAGAGAGAGGGTTTTTAAGGAAATTGACAGATTGGTTGAAGATGATGTCTTGGAACCAACAACACATTCGGAATGGGCGACCCCAATAGTACCAATATTAAAATCAAATGGAAGAGTGCGACTGTGTGGGAATTACCGGTCTACAGTAAATGCAGTCACAAACACTGACACTTACCCATTACCTACACTAAATGAAGCTTTTGTAGAGCTTCATGGGGGGGTAATATTTTCAAAGATTGATTTGGAACAAGCGTATACACAAGTCGGTGTGGATGACAAGACTGCTTCCTTACTTACCTTGAATACACCAAAAGGATTATACAAAATGAAACGGTTGGCATTTGGTATAAAGGCTTGCCCGGGAATATTTCAAAGATTAATGACATCCTTGCTTGCAGGTATTCCAGGAATAGCTGTCCTGTTGGACGATATTGTCATATGTGGGAAAGATATAATTCAACACAATGAGAGACTGGAAATGGTGTTACAGAGGCTACAAAAAGCTGGTCTAAGAGTCAATAAAGACAAATGTGCTTTTGCTGTTCCGCGAGTACAATTTCTTGGACATGTGATCGATGAGTTGGGAATACATCCATCTAAAGAGAAAGTGAACTCTATTGAAAAAACTCTGGCACCAAAAAATATGAAAGAACTTCAAGCATTTCTAGGGCTTCTAAATTTTTATGATAGATTTTTACCACATAAAGCAACAATAGCAGAGCCTTTATACAGATTACTAGAGTCTAAGTGGAAGTGGAACACAGAACACCAGAGAGCATTCAAAACTTTAAAGACAATGTTATCTGGTGATGAGACACTGGTTCACTATGATAGTAAAAAGAAATTAATAATATCTTGCGATGCATCTCAGTTTGGACTTGGAGTTGTATTGGAACACCAAATGAAAGATGGGACGGTGAGACCAATTATGTTTGCTTCAAGAACTATGAATAGTCATGAACGAAATTATGCACAAATAGACAAGGAGGCTGCAGCAATTATCTTCGGATTGAAAAAATTTCACCAATATGTAAGCGGACGAAAAGTACTGATCAAAACTGACCATAGGCCATTACTCGGGATATTTGGACCAGACAAACCAATACCTAACATTATATCGCCTAGAATGCTAAGGTGGGCTTTATTATTGAACTCATATGATTATGAAATTCAGTATGTAGAAGGGAAAAAATTGGGAAATGCAGATGCATTAAGTCGATGGCCTTCAGAAGAATCATCTACAGAAGAAGAATACTCAGGAGTTCTATTGATAGAGGAGACACCCATAGAGCTGGAATTCACAGCAGTTGAAGTGGCAAAAGTTACAAAAAAGGATCCAGTACTTAGTAAAATTTTGTATTGGATAAGGAATGGATGGCCCACTAAGGTAGACTCAGACTACAAAATGTTTTGGCAGAGACAAGAAGAACTATCTGTCCATAGTAACTGTATACTTTGGGGAAATAGAGTGGTGATACCGGAGAAAATGCGCACCCACATTCTGGAAGAATTGCACAGAAATCATGATGGTATAGTCATCACAAAAGCTTTGGCAAGAAGCTATTTTTGGTGGCCTTCGATGGATGGACATATTGAGCAAGCAGTAAAAAATTGTAAAACTTGCGCAGAAAATAGGAACATGCCTACTCAAGTGACTCATCATTGGATAAAACCTGATAAAGCCTGGTCTAGACTACATATAGATTACGCTGGCCCGTTTCAAGGAAAAACTTTTTTGATACTCATAGACTCTTACTCAAAATGGCCAGAAGTGAAAATTGTGAATGATCTAAGTAGTACTACACTAATAAGAACTTTGAGAGATATTTTTGCACAGCAGGGTTTGCCTGACTCAATAGTGAGTGATAACGGCAGAAGTTTCATATCAGAAGAGTTCAAAAACTATCTTAAAGAATGTGGGATTCGACAAATATTAGTAGCACCATACCATCCAGCTTCAAACGGCCAGGCAGAAAGAACGGTTCAAACAATCAAACAAAAACTGAAGAAAAACACAGGAGAGCCATGGCATGTGAGACTGCCCAATATGATGTATGGACTACGATCTACACCTAATAGTGTAGAACAGAAGACCCCTGCTGAACTTCTTAATAATCGCCGTTTCCGGACAAGATTTGATTATTTGAATCCATTGTCATATAAACCAAAAGAAATGAATGCAGATGAAAAGAATCAAAATACTAAAGTAGGTGTCTTCAATATTGGCCAGCAGGTGGATGTGAGAAACTATGGTAAAGGACCTCGGTGGTTGCGGGGCATAGTGGAAAGGAGAGTGGGGGTGTGCAGATATTTGGTTCGATGGAATGGGAAAGTGTTACTGCGACATATAAATCAAATGCATAGCAACGGAATCATAATGGAAAAAGAAAATCCAAAAGAGAAATTACCAGAGACAGGTATAAATGACAGTGATGATGAAGATGAAGTTGTTATACCATCACCAAATAAATGGGCTGATATAATTGGAGTATCAGGGCCACAAGACATTGTTGTAAGGAATAAACGAGCTCTATCATTAACACCACCATCATCTACGTCCAAGAAAATAAGAGCTGGAAGAGAACATAGCATAGAAGATGAAGAAGATGTTACTGATGAAGAATAAGTAAAGTACATAAAAGAAGTAGTTAATAATATACCCATAGTAAATAAGACAATAGACTCAAGTTTTAAAGTATAATTAAGTTATTAGAAGTGTTAATAAGAACTGTGTAAAATGTATTGGACAAATTTAAGTGTTAGATGGTGATAGTGAAGTGTCTTAGGGGAAAGGCATGTTGTGTATCTACCAATGAGAGGGTAGTTAGAAAAAGCAGTCTGCAAATGGCTACCTTGCCTAGAGTTTCTGTGCCGAGTTAATACGCGTTATTGTGAGTATAATACTATGTATATTATACAACAGTGTTATCAAAAAAAATAGTTATAGTGACTTGACTTCGCCATGGCCGAAAAGTTATTACAACTGAGATCTTTATTAATTAAATCCGCTGTATGTGCTGTTTTAATATAGAAAGGTATATTCTTTTTTTATCTGTGATAGGCAAACATTTGACATCTATCTCACCTGATGTTTAGTGACAATGCGGTTAACGATGATAGAAAATACAATTTCATTCACAACTTGAAGACTCCCCAAATTGTTTTGTTAATATCTTGTCACAAAAACCCACATATCTATAATCCAAACTTTTGTGTATCACAACTTTTATGTATCAGAACTTTTGTGTATCAGAACTTTTGTATATCTGAACTTTTTTGTATCTGAACTTTTGTGTATCAGAACTTTTGTGTATCAGAACTTTTGTATATCTGAACTTTTTTGTATCTGAACTTTTGTGTATCTGAACTTTTGTGTATCAGAACTTTTGTGTATCTGAACTTTTGTGTATCTGAACTTTTGTGTATCTGAACTTTTGTGTATCTGAACTTTTGTGTATCTGAACTTTTGTGTATCTGAACTTTTGTGTATCTGAACTCTTGTGTATCAGAACATTTGTGTATCTATCATTTTGTGTATCTGAACTTTTGTGTATCTGAACTTTTGAGTATCCAAACTATTGTGTATCCGAACTTTTGTGTATCTGAACTATAGTGTATCCAAACTTTAATCTATACTAGTCTAGGTCCGAATTGGTTCCGATAATCGAGGTTCTACTGTATAGAGAAAGTTATATGAACAAAGTATGTCAATTAAAATAATATTGGTTGTAATAAATAACTTACCATCAATGGCATCATACTTTGCAATGATAACTTCCCTTTTCTCCAAAATGAATGGCATCTTTTTGGGGGCCATTTCCAGGGGGTAATTTTCAAAGAACATGTCTATAAATGATTGAAGCTCTTGCACCTCTTTCTGTAATAATTATGTTAATAGAATAAAAAAACATCATAAAGCTTTTTAACAGTGTGAGACGTTGGGTGGAGCTGAAACAAAGCATGACCATGACCACTGTACGTAAACAGAGAAAATTACAGCATTGAAGCACTGAACAAACAGCCTTGAAAGCTCTTAATCTCAATTACAATTGGATACGTGCCCAATAAAAGGAAAAACTTACAGCGAAAGCCTCCATCACTTCTCCATGGTTTGCTGTTGTTATCGGCTTTTGGTCTTCAACCTCTGCTTCAGCAGACATCTTCACTAAAGATCTCACTTCAGATAAAATATATTCTCCTTGTATACTGTACGGCTTTTTCAATCGATGTTTAACCAAACGGTTTTATATAAACTCCGTCCATTGATTTCATTAAAATATGTTTTTGTTTGGATTCATGAAACCAAAGAGCATACAAAGATAATGTAACACTCATAGATGAATAAGTGCCAAAGAGTACAAATCATACAATATAAACGTACCAAAGAGTTGAAGACATTAAACAAATAAGTACTATCACGGCACCGAAATGTACAATTACCGAAATAACGTAAGCAAAAAGAAACAAAAAGCGACTTCGTCTTATGAGGCAACAGAGAGATAACAGAGATCATATACAAAGTACTCTGTGACAGAGATCATATTCCGACGGAGATGGCAAGCATGATGGAGCATCTCGTTCTAACAATAAAAAAAATGGTTGTCTGCGACGATAATTTTAGGTGATAAGTTGATAACGTCATAAGACGAACGCTTGGCCGATCGTTCTTCTCTATCGCTTGTTGCGCGCTCTCGCTTGCACTGGCTCGAAAGTTTGTGTGTAAGTATTTTTGTTCCCTTATCACGCTTTAACGGCTGAATAGATTTGGATGAAATTTGGAAAGTACATAGCTTATAAATATATATATATATATATATATATATGTATAAATATAGGATTAACATATATAGGCTATTTTGAACTTGATAATAATAATATGGGGAGGGGGAAGTCGCGGGGCGCAGCTAGTAAAATATAAAGCAGATATCGCTACATAAAGGACGGGAGTCAGCCGCGCCTGCGGCTGCGTCTCGATGTTGAAAATCGTAAATGTTTAATACTTGATCATTACTTAATCCAAAACCACAAACTCTGCCTGTTTGGTATATCTTATTCTCTATGGTAGGGGAGTATTCATTTTTTTTGTTATTAAAATGTATTCATACTTGATTACAATTATCTTTGGTATTAAATATTCTGTGGCCACAAAACTAAATAAGTTGTAGGCAATTTAGTAAATTCATGGATACCTATTTTGTATTTTTGTGAAAAATTGTGATGGAAAACAGACAAGTGGGAAATAATGAGCTATATATTACCAAGTACACCGTTAATGTCTATTAAATGTTGCATTGCAACCTGTGTGTTAAGAAAAGTGTGATTGTATAAAAATAAGACGAAGTCCCATTATATAGACGATGGCGTATTATGACCACATAGTAGTACTTTCTAACAATAAAGTGAAATGCACTCTATGCGATACATCAGTTCCAGACAACAATACGCTGCTAGAAGCACACCTCCATGATAGAAAACACAGAGAACGCTACATGAAGACTCTGATGAGCACGAACAACATTATCATTGGCACTTCAGATCTATTTTGTTACATCTGCTACTGTCGCATCGAGATATCAGGCTTGATAGACCACATCCAATCTGATCTTCATCAAACTAAATATACAGCTATCCTAAACATGGTGAGTTCTGATGGAGGACTTATTGTCTTACCAGAAAAAACAACAAACAGTTCATCAGCATACTGCATTACGTGCAACAAAGACGTTGAATTTATTCTTGACTCTATTAAACGTCACATAACTTCTGCAGAGCATAAGCGAGGACGAGCAATGGTGCTGCAACCTTTAAACAGTATATTCTCTGTTGAAGATAATGATAAATATCTATGGTGTAAATTATGCAATATATTTTTCAATAACTACGTTGAGCTCATTTTCTATCATATCGAAGAGACAGATCATGCTAAGAAAATGGCAAAACTTTTGAGACTTATAAACGGAGAGAGCATTGATATTGAAACTTATTTGCAAGACTGTAAACAGGATAAAGCATATTGTAATAAATGTGATATTGAAGTACCGTGCAACGTTGACAATCTGCAAAGTCATATAAAAGGGAAAAAACACAAGAATGCTTCTTAAAATATGTTTGAAGTCCACCAATCTGGGGCGTGTAGAAATGCGCCTCAATAAACGCTTTCACACCAACAGCTCTACATAAAGTTTGATGACTTGTGTTGTGAGTGCCGGAAACATTAATATGACACACAATCACAATCAGAACCAGATGCACAAATTTTTCCTTGGAGAGAAAACTTGAGTTCCCGCCTGGAATACCCCTGCTTTGCTCGACAATTGTACACCTAACTAAACCAACGAGCAGTTCAATTCAATGTATCTAATTGGGAATTTGGAATGTCTAGAATTTATAATACTTATTAAACTTGTGCATAATGTATAATACTGTCAATTACTTGATACTTTCTTGAGAAATATAAGAAATCTGCTGCTTTCATTATAAGAATTTTGTAAACCAGCTTTTATGTAACTAAGGATCTCATATAACCTTAACTTTATAGTGTGAACTGCCCGTTGGCGAAGTTGGTTGAGAATCTGCCTATTCAGCAGCGGTTAAAGTGTTGACCATTTATTTTATGCCATCGTAATATGAGCTTTTCTCTCTATGAATGTATCTTCGTTTCCCTCAATTCTTTTATTTTCTCCTAAACACTTCCTTTCTCTCTTTCTCATTTTACCACATTACAATTTTTTTATGCAAATATATTGCAGCTAATAAAATTAAGTTGTAATAATCATGTAAATATCTCTAATTTTTGCATTGCTCTTGTTAAAAATGTGTATTATTTTGTAACTACTTGATTTTTTAGTACTTTGTAAAAAGTTTGTTTTATGTTCTATGGTCTTACATGACATTGGCGAAATTGAGGTAGCATTACCACAGAGAGCCACAAAATAGAAATAGAATTGAATAGCTAGGTCCTATTTCTGGTGGGATCACAAGTTTCCTCCGCAAAGGCAATTTGTGTATCAGGTTTTGGGTGTGATTGTGTGTGTGATGTGATTGTTTCCGGCACTCACAACACAAATCTTCAAACTTAATGTGAGGCTGTGAGTGTGAATGTCATAAGTTAACAAATTTAATTAATAGTAATTGTTTGTGTAAATTTAATTCTAACCAGTTTTATTGTATACATATATTATAATTAAAAGCATTATCCTAATTATGATATAATTGTATTATTTATTTATTCTATTAAACTAATATTACAAGCTTTTATTTAACAGTTGTATGCAACTTTAGTATGTTACGGTTTTAATTTTTAGTGTTTTATTTCCTTTAATTTTGGCACCGCAATCTTGTGCATTGAGCCAGTGTATTTTAAGCGTATTTCATATTAAAAGTCATGCCCTAGTGGTAGAAACTTTACTAGAACTTCTATTGGAATGTTCGAGCGTAGGCGAAATTAATGTTTTTCAACTTGGTATCATTTGTCTACACTTGTGCACGTTTACTTAGTATTAACGGTTAATAATCCACCATTATTACACATTAACACTCGAAGAATCACAGGATTTGGAAAATTGTACAAAATCCACAACGCCATTTTCTCACTTTCGCGGCAAAACTTCCTTTTGATATTTTACAAATTACCCTTAATTTGTAAAATACCAGTGAAAAAATGGCGTATACAGGGGTATAGCCGTGCCCCGCGGCCTCGCCCGCTATTATCAAGCTAAAAAGTAGCCTATGTGTTAATCCTAGGTATAAGCTGTGTACATTTCAAATTTCATCGAAATCCGTTCAGCCATTATAGCGTGAAGAGGGAACAAACATACATCCACAAACACACACAAACTTTCGGATTTATAATATTTGTAGGATTGTAGGACGACATGAACCCATATTACCTATCTCTGTTGCGAACAGTTTCAATTTGAAAACGACAAAACTACTTAAAAATAAGGTTTGCTTAATTCAAATAAAATAACTTGAGAGGTGTCAAGGGACACCCGGATGGAACGAAGTTCAATTTCCGTCTAGCCCCCTTTCGCAACGCGCGATAAGGAACTTTCGTTGCAAAATTAAAAGATACTTGCAAAAACCAACATCACGCGGTGTTCCCAGGCGGTCACCCATCCAAGTACTGACCGCGCCCGACGTTGCTTAACTTCGGTGATCGGACGAGAACGTGGTATGGCTTACAACTATAGCAAAAAGTGTCGTTACAACTTTTGGTCTTAATTTTTTCCGTCTAGCCCCCTTTCGCAACGCGCGATAAGGAACTTTCGTTCCAAAACTGCTGGCAACAGAGAATAGCGAAATCACAAAAACCGGCAATTGCGACAGACGCGATGGAGCCGCGTAGCGCCCCGGCCTCGAACGGTCGGCATTGTCAAACGAGTTTTCTTTGACTCAGTGCCGCAAGCATGCCGCTCCGCCTCAGTAAAAACAAGACGGAGTAATCGAATACCAGTCGTATTGATTTTTATTTTTCGATTTTACGTGTTGGAATAATTAGTCCGAATCATTCAAACACGTTACATAATAATCCATACAAATATCATAAGAAAATAAAAATCAACAAAGAATGTTTTATTTATTTTTGGTTTGCATATTCGTTACACGACCTGCCTGCGGAGTAAGGAGCGTTAGTTCAAAGTTACCTTGTATATAATTTTATTCTTGATAAGCAAGCATTTGAACACTATAGCATCTGATGGAAAATTGTGATACCGTACTATGCCGCAGTATAGTATTAACACAAAAAACTAAAAATAATTATGAATGCGGAATTTAATAACAGATTTTAACGGTCGGGGCCCAATTCGGGTTTGCAATCCCGCAAAACGGGATCACGCATTCCCACGGGATCCCGCTGCTTTTATTAATCTGCTGGATCCCGCTCTTTTAAAGTGCGGATCCGCGGATCCCGCAAATAAAGAATTGGCGCTAAAACTTTCAGCACAGCGCGCCGCGCCCGGGCGACTAGCGGACGGTTAGCGGGCTGTCCTGTCAGTTGTTCATAAAATTAAACAAAATAATGCCAAACATTTAAAGATGAATCTAAGCAAACATATTACTTATTGCTTACACTTAAGAGGCCGGGGGGGCTTTGAACGAGTCAATAGGCTGTCTCTGTTTAACTTGCAACTGTGCCCATGCTTGATGCGATAGCACTACCGACCGAACAAATTATGATAGGTGCCGTAATACCAAAAATTATGAATGAAAATGTAATGTTTAGCCATTGTTTTTTATTTTAATAGTACCTTAAAATAATAATCTATGTTCCTGTTGTAATGACAAAAGAAATGTGTTAGTTTTTAATACAAAACGAATAAGTTAAAGATGCGACATTTATGTCGTAATAATGTGTAAAAATCAATTGGTTTATATTTCGTTTTAGGTAATTATTTTGGAATAAAAACTATCCAGGAACCTAGATTAATATGTTTTTAATCTGAATAACAGCACAGTATGGTGGTAATATGCTTGAATTATAAATAATTTCGGTATTACGATTGTATGGGCAATTCAACCTCCGCCGGCCTCTTAATTAATAGAAAAAAAAAATATGCTGCTTAATGTAAGAATGTTAAAGTTGATTTTTACTCAAAAACCTGTAGTTTCAATTTGATTTCATAACATCATTTAAAAGATGCGCCCCGCGTGATCCCGCGCGGGATTGAGTAATCCCGCATATCAATCCCGCGGGATTGAATGAGCTGCGGGATTGCAATCCCTATTACCCACTACAAAAAATCTCTCGGCTAGGCTCAATTCTTCCTAAAAATGGGTCCCGATTGGGTGTTAAAGTCACTATGTTCCGGATTAAAATATATTGAAATCAGAATACATTGTTATTCTTCCATTTGTAAGGTAATGTGGTTAATTATTTATTTACATTAAGAAAAATCCTCTGTTTGATTCATCAACCTACGTTTTGTAAAAGGAGAGACGTCTATCGATTATTTAAGCTACATAATCCTTGGTTACATCTTTTGGAGTTTTTTTTCAAATAACATCGTTTTCGAACGCCTCTATTTGACTTTGGCACCAACTTTGTTCTTCTCATAGATTAATAAGTTATATACCTAAAGGTTTCTTCTTAATTCTTCGCGGGTCATTATTAAATTGAAACTGATTGCATCAGCGATAGGCTAAAGGGCGATGCATTCCCAAGTAGCGAAGCTCGTCTATCTTAACTGATCTGTGGTTCCTAAGTGAACAAAATCAATGCGCGCGCAAGGTTCAAAAACTTTTTAGATTTATGTCAAAAAATCTACGAATTATAAAAAGTAAAATCATATAAATATATTATTACAGGGAAACAAATAGTACCCTTACAATTATTATTTAGTGAGTAGATACCTGCATAGTTTGTGATATTGCTAGTGATCGGTGTAAAATAAGAAATTATGAGTAAGAGGTCATACCTAATGCTGGACGGATTTACCCAAGGCGTTTGTTTGATCTGCGGCGTCACCCTTCCAAACCTAAAAGATAGCATAAAACAACACTGCAACGAGAATAGCCATGTTGAAAATATGTCGTTAATGACTAGCAACGGAATTAGGAGTACTTCGGGATCTTTGTACTGCAGACCTTGTGTTAGATTTTTAAATAGCGAAGAAAATATACCTAATCACATCGCATGTAAAGAGCACAATGAGTGGATTCGTGCTATGGAGAAAGTAACGCACTGTGAGTGCATAGAATACTCAGAATATTTAACATACCGAAGTGACGCAGCGCACTGTGGAGTGTGCGAATCGGCAATGATATGCTCTCCAGCTGCCTTACAGCACCATGTCAAAACTTCTGGTCACATAACACGTAGTATATCATCGATGAAACATTCCAATGGAATTGTAACACTGGACAATAAAAAGCTCTGGTGCAAAATGTGCGAGTCGTTTCTTGACGAAGGGGTAGAGTCTTTGAAGTACCACATATATATAAAGCCTGGTCACATGCTGTCGTTGATGAACTTGGAAGATTTGATCCAGGACCAGGGGGTTTCCTTAAAACTATATTTGTCCATCGAATCTGAAGTGAATGCCTACTGCACTAGATGTGATGTCGAGTTATTGTGCAATCCGAAGAGAATCGAATGTCATATTCATTCTGAGTGTCATATGTTGCGGGTTATCTAAGATGAAGTCTCCAGGTCCGCCTATGAAGGAAGCAAGATTATAATTTGATAAATAAAAACTCACGCACATTTTGATATATATTAAAATGGGAATTAGCTTGACCTGGGCGTTGTCGATGTGTAGGTCGACAATTGCTTCGGCTCCATTTGGAAGCTTTCTTCAGGATGAGTGCGGAGCGCTCGCCGTCGCGTCCCAACTCGCACTAAATTATCGATCTAGACATCGACAACGCATGTAAGTCTAAAGTCAAGTCTATAAGTCACGCTAATTCCCGTTTTAATTTTAATGTAATAGAAGCAAGATTAGTCTAAAATCGTGTTACTTTGTCCAACGCAATGAAAAAGGCACTACGGAAGAAGAAAGATGTTAAGAGCAAGTCCTGTTGGTTAATTAGGAAATCAGTGCAAGGAAACTTTATAAAACATTTTCCGGTATTCAAATGTTTTTGAAAAATAATTCTTATAATTTACTGAATAATACTGTTAGTCATTTAAGATCTTTGTTATAGATGTTCTCGTCTTAGGCGAAAAATACAAAATGTTAACCAAGTTTTCCTAGTAGATTAGATTTTAAGTATTTAGATGACATAGGTACTACATAATAATATTATATTTGCGCCTTTTGAGTTTTTTGTTGATTTTGCCACCACACCAGCTTTTTAAAAATGTTTCGAAAGATGAGGCGGCGCTATAAATCTTTTGTGTAATTAATTTCAAGGTTTTCCCGATTTTCACTTGATTCAATATATTTTTAGTTGTTTGTCCAAACTTTCAATGCATCTTCTAATCTACATTTGAAAGTTTGGAGATCTTAACAACATAATGCAGGCTATAGTAACTTCCTAGTTGTAAAAAAAACCTGCTCTACTTAAATGTTATTGATACTCAGTAGTAATATATTATAGCATGGGACTTAAACGAACTGGGAAATCAAATCGATTTCGAATTGAAACCGATCGCAATATATTTGGAGCGATCTGTTTCAATCAAAAATCCAAATTTTAAATTTAGAGAAATTTAAAGTTCATTCTAAAATGCATTATCTAACGGTAGTAAGAGGTCAGACGTTTGACAGAGACTTCAACAACGCTGGCTTTAGTACCTAGGTTGCTTACTTGTCGTATAGACTATTGTAGGTTGTTGTACCTTATGAATATATGATATATAATAATATGTACCATGAATACGAAAATATAATCGTTTATTTCATAGGAATTACATAATAACAATGTATTAATCTTATATGTATTTAATAATAATCAAAATGTTCAATCGTAAATAAAACGCTGTCTATTAGGTCGCTTGCTTATCGTATAGAGTACTATAGAGTAGGTACTTATAGACTTTAGGTAGGTAGTACCTTACATGTGAGTCAATGTAATCTCTTTTCAACCGACTTCAAAAAAGTAGGTTCTCAATTCGAATGTATATTTTTTTTTGTATGAATGTTCGCAATATCTCCGCCAATTATGAATCGATTTTGATATTTTTTTTCGTTTGGAAGATTAAACTTCAGAGGCGGTCCCATAAAAATTTTAACGAACTCGATCCAGCCAAAACGAAAATATGTTTTTTTAAGCTTTGCTTGCGTTTAATTAATATTGTAAGGAGTTAGATGATATCAGTGCATTACATCCATTTACATCCTTTTAATCAAAATGTTTCAATTAGGTACGTAAAATAAAGTTAATATTAGTAGCAATATTATTGTCATCATCGTTATTATGAGGGGAGAAATTAATATAATATATTCTTCAGTAGAGTAGAAAATAGTTCATTTTCAGTGTAAACTTACCTGTTCTTGATTAAAGCAAGCAACATTTTTTACTGTTTCATTAAGCGCCAGATAACATAATAAAGGTGGTTGTACAAAATAAAAAATGTACATTTTTATTTTGATTTTATACAAACTTCGTGAAAATGCACCTAAAAAAAAGCAAAATGTTGAAGATGTAGTAAATGTACCTTTATAAAATAAGCCACTTGTTTAATGTTATGAACATTTTTAGAAGGTGTCTTTTCTCATGCCCTATCAGATTTACGCCGATTTTTTTCGACTAATATTTTTATTTATCAGGTTTTGTTATGAATGTTGAAAAAAATGATTGCAAAGTCACGCGTTTAAAGGAAACATTCTGCTGGACTTTTGTCTTTTTTTAAAGTTACCGAAGCGTGGCCAGTCCCGAATATATTGTTCTCATACCGTTGCGTTGGGTTGCTAATGCCGAAACATTTATTTAAATCATTAATACTTTTGCACAAAAAACAGTACATGGAGGAATTAATGTTAGAATACCATTTTCTGCTAGTCATTCTGGAGGTGCAGAGAAAAGGGTGGCAGTGCAATAGATATTCAACTTGAAAATTTGCGTAACTTGTAGTGTGAAAGTGAGGTTATTCGGATCATGATCCGACTAACTTCACTTTCAAGCGGGAAATGGTGGAACTAACGCCGCGCCGTTTCCTACTAAAATGACAGGTTTGGTAACAAGCAGCGGTTCCGCCATGTGCCAAGTTAGGTTGGCTGTTAACTGTCTAAAGGTGGAAGTTAAGCCGCGAAAGTGAAAAAATGGCGTTATTGATTTTGTATAATTTTCCAAAACTTGTGATTCTTCGAGTGTTAATGTGTAATTATTGTGAATTATTAACCGTTAATACTTAGTAAATATGCGTAGGTGTAGGCAAATGATACTAAGTTAAAAAACGTGATTTTTGCCTTCTCTCCAAAACACCAATACAAGTTCAAGTAAAGTTTCCACCACTTTACTAGGGCATGTCTTGACTATGACTGGAGCTTGACTTTTTTACTTGACTTTGACTTGATACTAGGACTTTTAGTATTAAATACACTTGAAATATATTACAACTTGACACTGGCTAAATGCACAAGATTGCGAAGCCAAAATTAAAAGAAATAAATAAGTTAAACGCTAGTGAGTACAGACCGGTGCTGAATATTTAGTTTTTCCATCTATTCAGAAACTACAAGCGACCTATCTGATTAAAAAAATGTTTATTACTTACATTTGATCCCCATCTCAGGTGATGGAAGGCTATCGATGGTCCGAAAGATGCAGCATGTTTGCCTAGAAGATACCTATTTACTCTACACTTACGAAACCCAGATTATTCAGGAAACAAAGACGCTGGCAAAGAGTTTCACTCTTTTACTGGAACAACGATGAACTTAGAAGCGAAATCGGACGATCGGACTGGAGGTATGTCAAGCATACGTGGATGACGTTTAACTGTAGATATGTCTTGTTAGATGAGAAAAAGAGCATAGGGGCATTAACTTTGTAATTTCTTCATCGAAATGTAAACGATAGAATACCGCTAGGCGTGCAACGTTACGTCGGTCATCGAGTGCAATTTGTATTCGACTAGCTTACTATCGCCAATGGTTTATCAATTTTAGCTCGACGGTTTAATGGACTCAAGCAAGATGGAAGAAGATGAAAGAAAACTGTTTTCTAATGGCCATACTGTCCCTTGGCAGCATGGAACTAATGCTGCTTCATAAAGGTATGATTCCGAACTCCGCTGCACGTAGCAGTGCTGCCGCAGCACTACTGGTCCCCATATATTTTCTATGGGTTTATATGGAGATTATATTCCGAGCAATGCCGCGGTAGCAATGCAGCGGCGGTCGCCCTGTCGCAGCGACAGACCAGTAGTGACGCGTCCGCTACCCGCAGCAATGGTACAGATGAATTTGACAAATAAATTGACAACAAAAAGATTAATTTTGACCAGGTACAACGCGGCAGGCAGCACAGCTGCGCAGCATCAGTGGCAGTATTGTTGCGGCAGCACTGCTGCCTGCTGCTGCGGAATCATATCTTTAGACAGCATAAGACTTACACCTTACACTTAACATTAAAAGAGTTATTTCGCATGTTATAACAAAGAAAAAACCTATTTTAGGTGGTAACTATGTATTCTAACCTATTTACAAACTTTGGTTTAATAAGTAAGTAGGTAACATAAGAAAAAAAGGTCTCATATTAGAAACAAGCTTTATTATATAATTAAGCAAATTTAATTGACTTAATTATATCAAATTAAACTTCTAAAAATTAGGTAAACTCGACAACTTTTCATTCATCTAAATAACTGGTAAACTGCTAGTTCATTTTCACCAGCACCAAACTTCGAAGGAGCTGGCATAGTAGAACCCACTTATTAACAGGTTCATTGTCATAGCCCTCGTAGTTGTATTCCCCCCCCCCCCCCCTCCCCCCCGTAAGGCACTTCATAATATTTAAAAATCAAAATAATTATTTTAAGTTTAGGAGGTCCCAAGATGCTTTAGACATTTGCCAACTAATTGAGCCATTGCCAAACTATTCTCGAAAGCGATTGTTATTCATTGAATAAAACACTTTTTATCGGATTTTATCATGTATATGGAACTGCCAGTTGTCGTTTGTTTTATAACTTGTGCATATTGTGTCTTCTATGCAGAGGATATCAGGTTTGACTGAGGTACACAAGTTTTATCTCCAAGAACATTAATCATTTGTCTGGTGTCACGTGTGTGATGTGCAATGTTTCCGGAACCCATGACACATGTCTACAGTGTAATGTAGCTGTAAAAGCGTTTAACTTTTTTCAAATTCTTAACGTTTTTTCTTTCAGCGCTCGGCATCCTTGTCTCCCTGGACCCCACGTGGTCATCCTTGTGGTCACAAGGGACTTTGAATAGTCGGGTAAAAATACGTATGATAAAAGCCGTTAAAACTTGTTTTACTTAATATTCTCTCAAGAAGGGTCTCATAAAAATACTATAGATTTATAGCTTTCGAAGTACAATAATCTCTTGTTCCTTGATTGGCACTTGTGCTTTAATCGTTAAAGGGATAATCGTCTTCCTCCTCTTCTTTAATCGAAGTCAGTCCAGTTTCAGGGGTCTGTTTGGGTGGTGGCTTTGATAGTGATGGTCCCGTGTGGTCATAGTGGAAGGTGCACTCGGGAACGTCTCCCAGCCGAGATTTGATCCTCTCCTCATCCAAGCAGATTACTTGGAGTAGATCTTCGGCACAGCAATCGATGCGTGTCATGGAGTTAGCTAGATGATTCTGCAAGGAACTGAATAATATTTTTATGACTTGGTTACTTGTAGACTTAAGAACACCGGATAGATTTCAGATAGCTATGGCACCAGTTATAGTGCCAATAATTAAAAAAACTTTTTGCGTGCTAAGTTACTTGCAGTGTTTATTGAACACAACTACACTCTAAGTACGGAAAATTGTACAGTGGTTGCCGGCAACAATGACATCACACACACAACCATACCCAGAACATATGTTTATTGTTCTTATTTAACTTGGGGAGGTAACTCGCACCTTGCACCTATTTTGTCAGTGAAGTTTTTCAAATTGAATGTTCAGAAGTAGGTAATCACATTTTTAGAAAGGAAAAATAAATCTTGGACTGATATTTGAACCTACGGCCATGGTTAGTCCCCTATATAAGTCATTTTTAATAAGGAAAACACAATTTCGTCCTTTTGAAACGGGGCTTGGGAAGCTTAGCAGTTAGATCAAAAGGGCGCGGGTCCAAACCCAGACCCAAGCGATATTTTTCCTTTCTAATAAATTTACTCAAAAAAATTACATTAGTTCTGCCTGCAGGACAATAGAAACAAAAAGTGTATTAAAATATTCTACTTGTGTAAAAAAAATTGGTACCTACGTCGTCCTGTCCAGATTAGTCCTCAACTGTTTGCTGAAACACCTCAGCCTGCCAAGTTCGTCTCTCAACTTCCTATCCACGTCATCTCTGATCAATTCTCCAGAAGGTCTTAGCGTTCGGTCGAGTAATCTTGCTTCTATTACCCGTTCTTGCTCCATAGTCTCTATTAAGTTTTGTTCTGTTCCTGTTAACTCTTCTTCCAAGGAATTGTAATCCTTTAGAGACTGAAAAGAGGATTTGCTCCATGGAAAGAATACAAATTCCACTTTTTTCAAATGTATTACAGACGTCTGCAAACTACTCGTACATATATTATATTATAACTTCTATACAATACATACGAGTAAATACTACATATATAAGATAATAAATAAACTTTTAAGATCTATCGATCTCTTCGGTCGGCTGAATCAAACGTTTCTGACAAAATGGTGGCGAATAGCTGTTGCTTTACGCTTTCGTTTTGTCCAAAGCGTTTGATTCAGCAGACGAAAAAGGATTATGATTTTATCCCATGTGGTTCTTGATAATGCAATGGAGACAAGGAAATGAAAAGGACAGCATACCTCTTCTCTTTGCCATTTTAAGTCTTGTAATTTTATTTTATTAGTGTGTAAGCGTCTTCTAAGCGCCGAGTCTACCCGTGCTGCATACGCTTGTGCTGCAATTGAAAGATGTGTTCTGGCTCCTCGCACCTAAATGACCAATATAAAATGGTGATGAATAATAAATAGCAGTTTTATTATTTGTAACGTCTGGTGTTGAGACACTGATACCGTGAAGACCGGGAGGTCATTCAATATTCGAATAAAAAATAAACAAATAAATCAAAATAACCCGACAGTAATCAATTATTTGTGACAAATAAATAAATTTTAATGTGGGACATAGCGTGTTGTAAGGGTTATAAGCATATAAGCATATGCGTTATAAGGGATCAAACATACAGTATACATACATAGTAAGATAAACGCATTACTATCCTTTGAGTTGCGGTAAAAACCACTAAAGTAAGTGATGCTTAAGAATCTGAAAAATATTGTCACCTGCTGTCTTGTTATCGCTGCACTGCTTAACGATCTAAGACCTGATGCCTTTAAGGAAGCACATCGATTCTCCCATCGCTGTATAGGTGAAGCTCTAAAACAAAATAGAAGACAGTAAAAAAAAGAAATAATGTAGTAATAATTTTATTCGATTTGGAGTAATGCCGTGACCATTTTATTAGAGAACTCTTTCGTGTTCTGCTCAAATAAGAAGTCTTCCTGACAAAATACCTTTTCTTTTTTTTCTTTGCTTTAAGTAGACTGCATGAGGAAGTAGTGATTTGAGCACAAGCTTCATCCACCGAAATAGCCTGTTGTTTGGCGAAAATATCAACATCTATATGCTTCTTTGTTTTTTGTAGGGCTTTAATTTCATTCTCTAAATCTATTATCATCTTTTCGAACTTATTTTTATGATCTCGAAGAAATTTGAATTCCTGTGGAAAGACACATAACTATAAAAAGAATTCGTAGTTACCAATCCAAATCTGGTATACGTTCCTATAACCTACCTAATTACACCAGCGTATGTATGAAAACCTAGTTGCAGTTACGACTACTATAATTTGGATGCGATTACAACCAACTGAGAAAGAAAGATACTGAGACTTTCGTCTCAGAAAAGGTATCTTTTATTTGCCTATCCTACCAGAATACAAACAATATTTGCAGAGTCTATAATTTGAAAGTCTTCTACCGCAGTTGACCAGCGTAGTGGATTATTATAACTTGGATTATCTTTCAGTGAGAGAAGGCCGCGTCTCAGGAATGAAGTGGATTGATAATGTCTGAAAGTTTCTGTAGCATACCACTGTAGAATAGATACTTTTGATTCTTATTTAGATAAGTTTTTATTGTAGTCCTTTATATCCTAAAGTCAGGATGGCTAGATTCACTCTTTGACAGTTGTTTTTTTTTAGTTTAGCTGTGTGAATTATTCCTACTTCAATTGATTATTAAATTACCTCCTTAATAGCGTCTTCCACGACATCTGAGTAAGGACAACACGCGCCGGGTCGACTAGCAGCTCTCGAATGTTCATCTATTTCGTTTTGGACTCTCTGTGTCACCACTCGCAAAGCATTATGTTCATATTGCAGAGCTGCGATCGCTTCGTCTAGACGTTTTGATAGATCCTTCAGAACCCAATGCCAGGATGCTATATCTGCTATTCTAGATTTAGACATAGTTCAATAAAGCGACGTCACTATGCCTACGCACACGTCTGAGACATCTTGTGTTAGTTGAAAATATAAAAAGGGAACTCTTGAATCATGACATAAAAGAGAATGTTTGCAAGCACATGAAGCTCGCCACCTTATAAATTTTCTTAAATTAAAGGAATTTATTTGACCTAAATGAATAAGAAATAACAGTATCTTTTGGCAACATTACATTATAAAACATCGACAATCTGACCCCCTATATTACCTATCTTTGTTTCGATAGGTTTCTATTTCAATTAAACAATCATTAACCTTATTTCTTAGGGGTTTTGTCAATTCGCAATTGAAACCGACCGCAACAGTGATTGGTAATAAGGGGTATAGGATCGGTGGGTCGAGTCAGTGCAAAGCGTCACTTTCTTGGCGTTGTGTCGCGTGGAGTGGATCTAATGGCTGCGCCACAATGGATTCGCCGCAAAATTTCAAATACAACGAACATGCAAAATTCTTTTGACAATAGTTTTGTTCATTGATATGTTATTATAGCATTTATCAGAATAGTATCTTTTGAGATTTTCATGAAATTTATTAAGTTGAACGGCTGCGCCGCACTGCACCTGGCTCGAACGGATGGCGCGCGGTGACTGCGCCTTCGATTCCGCACAGTCGAAGCAAATGCATCCTGTTTGGTGAAACCAAGCGAATTCATATTCGTCTTAGGTACAGATTACTGAACAGAGTACTAGAAGTTGTAATAGCAACTTGAAGATACCGGGCATATTAATAATTTAATGTTCGAATTGTTTTAATCTGACCCCCTATTACGTATCTTTGTTGCACGCGGTTTCAATTAAAATTAAGCAAAAATGAACCTTATTTCTTAGGAGTTTTGTCAATTTAGTATTGAAACCGTTTGCAACAAAGATAGGTAATCGGGGGGCTGATCTCGTATAACATAGTTATATCTGTTGCGATCAGTTTAAATTTTTTTTTACCTGGCGCGAAGGCGCGGCCAGCGTGTCGCGTCTCTAACATGATCAGAGATTTGGGTTCCAAATAAGTATTTCATCATATTTTTATATTTATACATTAAACTTAGTCTGATCGGTTTCAATTCGAAATTGACAGAACTATAAAATTAGGTTAATTTTTGCTTAATTGAAATAGAAACAGCTCGTAACAAAGATACGTAATAGGGATGCTATCGTACCTATAAGTGGTATTAGCAGAATTATGGAGTGTGATATCAGCCCTATAGTCGGCAATTAAATAAGAAATTGAAGTTCTCATATTCAATGTGCAAAACTATTTTAATTATGCAATGACATTGTATTTGAAAACAACGAAACCATCGCGATTCTTTGATAAGTGACTTTACAACAAATGAGTGTTAGAAAGATCCTGTTTACCTTTCTTGCAAACACTTTTTTAACATGCTCTCGTTACATTCCCGTGCAAACTTGTTCAGCATCAGCAGCTCCTGGGTATCGTTCACTTGTTCGACAGCTTTTGCGTTCAACTTATCTGTCAAAGCCCTGAGTCCCTCCAAATCGTCGGTACAGCCGAGATACCCATCTTGAGAGCACATGGTTTAAAAATATCGAAAATTTTGTAGTACATACAGAAACTGGTGCTTTTAGAATGTTTATTTTCCTGTCAATGTTAATTTGATAATCAAAGAGAACTAAGGATTCTGTCAAGTTCTTATTCGATGACATGTTATTCTGCTTAAATTGGAACGTAACATATAAAAAAGATATGCTTTAAAAAATTACGATTTTATTTATAATTTTTTATCTGTTATGTAATTTCAGGCGAGTTTTGCCGCTAAATTGAAAAATGGCGTTGTTGATTTTGTATTATTTCCCAAAACATGACATTTTTTAAGTTAATATCTATTAATGGTGGATTATTGACGAATATAGTTTTTGAACGTACATTTGTGTAGGCCTTTTGTAGGCAAATCATACACAGTTGAAAAACATGTTTTCGTTTAAAAACTTCCAACAAAAGTTGGAGTGAAGAATTCTAGTTTAATACTTGTTATATCCTGTACTTGTACACAAATTAAACAATCCGTATTAAGAAAAAATGTTATAAGCAACTAATTCCTAAAGTTTTCTATTAAGCCATATGTTGGTACGAGTTCTCAGTTCGCGGCGAACGTAACTACTAACATAGAAACAGAGTGCTAATCTTCTACTTATATAACATTTAGCTTATACGACACAATAAGTGTCCTTCAGAACGACGTAAGCAGGTCTCAGGATGACGAAGTACACCAATTCCGCCACGCTGATGATACTGAACCCAAGGAACAGGCTTAGAAGTCCCCCGATGGCACCTGCAAGGAAAATGTAGCAAACATTTTTGAATTTTGAAATAAAACGGACATTAATTAAGAAAGATAGATAACGTTTTGTTGTCACATCTTACATAAATCACTTAAAATAATTTTATTAAGCTTATTATAAAACGAGTGACTAACATGAATGACGAGGATGCATGGAGGCAAACTGCAAAAGCGCTTTCTGACAACTACATAATATATACTTAATGTACCTAATTCCTGTATTAGTTAACAGTACTCAAATTTCCATGGAGCCTACTAAAAATATAATTTTATTTTTTGTTCGGTGGAGCCCAGTGGATACAAAGTATGGACATTCCATCGTTTGAGAACAATGTCGGTTGAGAAGTCGGTTGAAAATGTGGGTGACACTTGTTGTGCATGATGTGGGTATGATTGGTGAATAAAGAAGATACAGGTTCAAGTTATCTCAAGTCACAAATGATGCTTACCCACAAAGTAGTAGTGGTCATACTGCGCATGACGATGCTGACCAAGGAACATATCATCGTAGAAATGGACATTGATTTGAGTTACTTCACCACTGAAAATCAATAAAATCTAAATTAATATCACGTGTCATGTTATTATCAGATATACACAAAAAGTTTTTATTAGTTGTCCTGAAAAAATATGTAAAAAGTTGTAGAACCAGAGAACTTGTCAAGACGAATCAGACGAGCCCAAACTCGATGGGGTTATGTCGTTTTATCACTAAGATGCCGTGGCCACCTACCAGCTTTTTTTTTTTCAAGATAGTCAGACTTTTGACCACAATCTCACCTGATGGTAAGCGACGATGTGGTCGACGACGGAGCAAGCTTGCCTATAAGATACCTATTCACTCGCGACTTGAAGACTCCCATATTGTACTCATCAGGAAACACCGACTCAGGTAAGGAGTTCCATTCCTTTGCAGTTCGCCCAATGAATGTGGAAGCAAAACGCTTCGAGCGCCTTGTGGAGCAGTGTCGCTTAGCAGTTTGTCTGCTTGTCCGATGATAGAACGGGGATGGGGGAACTAGATCATTAGATCCTGGATATCAAATAGGCGTAAAGTGTTCTTCAATCGAGCCCAAACTCGCTGTGTTCATCTTGTTTAGTTCATAAGTTCGTATGATCATCTTCCGTCTCCATCATCAGACCAGCTCTATAGTTTCATATCATTGTATTGTCACCAAAGATACATAATTAAACCTAATTTGAGTCCAATCGGGCATAGGGAAGTGGGTCTAATTTTTGCAAGATTCGATTACAGACCGACAGATAGACAACTGGACAGGTGAAACTAATAGTTTGTAATATAGGAAGGTTTTGAGAAAAAAAAAACCTGGACTTTGTAGTCAAAATGTAGGTGTGAGATCTCAGTTCGGGGCGAATAACTAGTATAACTTACAGCTTTGGCTGTCCCCACTGGCGCGAGCTGTGCAGGTCTTTCGTCAGGTCTGAGTAGAATACCTGGCTGGAGTAGATGACGTCATTGCACGAGGGGTGGCAGGACTGGGACTCCTCCTTGACACCCTGTTCGTCACTCTCTGCGTAGTACGCGTAGATTAACTTTTCTTCCACTTTAGCTGATTAAGAAAATAATATTTCTATGCGTCAATTACTTTTAGGTTCTGGAGGCATGGATTGGTAACTTCCATTTAGTTTGCATGGTCGGCGTGCGGGAATGCGGGCGCGGTCGCCTCCCGTGATTCCCGTACAGTGGTGTCCGCGATTAATAATATTGTATTATGAACTGCCCGTTGGCTCAGTTGCGGTTCTGCTTTCTAAGTAGGGGTATCCAGTTCAATTCCCGGCGGAAACGCAAGTTTTGTCCCCTAGGAACATCTCTGTTCCGCTTGATTGTGTGGGTGATGTTAATGTTTCCGTTGAACTTAAAGTGACTGTGAGCGTGAAACCCTTTTTGTTTTTTAGTACATTCATTGTATTATATTTATTAAGTATTATTTAAATGTGAATATCGAATGAACTATTGGCACGAAAAAGAAGAGGAATTTAGCAACTTGTTTAATGTGCTGAAAAAGTTGTTTATAATATTACTTTTCAACCGACTTCAAAAAAGGAGAGACTTAGATTGTGCTTTTTTACGTATGCTACGCGATATCGCCGCCAATTATGAACCGATTTTGATGATTCTATTTTTTTGGTAAAGTATACTTCAGAAGTGGTCCCATATAAATTTATTCGAAATCGGTCAAGCCAAAACCGAAATATAAGCGATGAAGTCGGTATTTTTAAGCTTTGCTTGCGTTTCAATTATCTAATTAAATAATTACTTAAGCATAATATATTATTATGTTTTATGTACTAACATTGTTATTTTACTATATGTATACAACATATAAAGAAAACTGCGACTGTTCGAATCATAGGTATAGTCAGCCAGATGAGCAATAGAAGTTATTAATAGACAAGCATTGGGCCATAATGGTTATCTTGTAGAGCTTTATTGTCATATAGAAACAACTAGGTATCATTAAGTCTTAACTGACCTTTTACCCTATTAATGCATTGATAATCCCGCTCTGTGGAACATACTGGCTCCCGCTCGTTTTTTCCTGAAAATTGTATTAAGTTACTGTGAAAGTTCCGAGACGAAGATGCAGTTTACTTACGGGTAACAAAATAAATAACAAAATTAAATTTAAACGCAAAATTACTTAATAATTAATATTCAGATTCGGAAATAAATAAATAATAATTCAAAATAATAATATTTTTTTATTGATTCGGCACATGACCAAAATGCTGGGTTGTATTTGGGGCAGAGGACAAGCCTTGCTATACAGCGTGGTAATGCAGCAAGCATTTTGGGAACTTTGCCGAACATTTTAGATCGACCATCTTTAAACATTTGTTTTACAACTTGAATATTTATATTGTAAATTAGGTCTTGGCATAAATAAATACATAATAGAATAAATAATAATAATTTCATTTTAATAATAATACGATGGTAAAAGAAACGAACAAAAGACAGTAATTCCTTGGAAGATGGGTCGGCCCTTAGTGTGGGACGCAACTTGTATCGACAACATTGCAGCAGGCAAGTGGCGCTGCTATCGCAGCTGATTCCTTACAACAATGCGAACGACGCAAATTCGATAGAGGTTACATATTTGTGCCGTTTGAGGTAGCAACACTGAGTGTGGACAAAAATACTCGAAATGTATTCAGATTTGGCTGAAAGAGTCGACACGTGATCAAAATGCTGGATTGCATTTCGCTAACCAATTAAGTTTCGCTGTACAGGCAACGAACCAACTGATGGAATGACTCATGAGGAAGCGACTCAGAAGACGAATACTAAAGCGATGGTCGAGTAGCACAATAGAGGCAACAGGGGAAACTACAATGAAGTATAAACGCAGAACCAAGGAAAATTAAGATTTGTTGCATATTTTCAAGATCCATAAGTTGAGAGAACGACGAAGAAGAACAGCTGTACAACGAGATAACAGCCAGCATTTTGGGCACTGCCAACTGCTTTAGATAAGTAGGTAGTTCAGTTTGTATATAGATACTAGCAAACCCGGCGAACTCCGTTTTGCCTCATGGAGCCCGAGACCTTTCCAACGAATGCAAAACCGTGGAAATCGGTTCGTGCGTTCTGGAGTTATAGCGTCAGGAAGGAAAACCCGACTTATTTTTATATAGTAGATTTCTATGTTTATTGTTTCTTTTTCCAACGAGTTATATTTTGTAATATCTAGGTTGCCTACCTATTTAATTGAATTTTGAGTGTTTGACGTTTTATAATTATATTAGTTGTATCCCCTAGCGTTGTCTACTTTATTAGAGGTTTGGAAAAGAGTATATAAATAGGAAGAAGGGACTTTGAGTCGTCCAAAGGGTCCATTATTGCAGGGTCTAGATATTTATCTTGATACGGATTTTTATTTAACCCATTACAACGGATGACGGCATTTAAATAGAAAAAATGCTCGATACGATTTCCCAGTTTCAGTTTCAAACATTTTCTCTATCTATTAGTACACACACATACACACACAAATTGTAGTCATCATAACCATCAAGAAAGTATCAAGAATTTAGAATGTTGCTATTAATATAATGAATATTGTTGTTTGTACATATCTTCGATAAGTATCGATATCTAAACAGTTTGATTTTTGGTTGAAAAAAACAAGTGACTGTTCAAGTGTTTATACTTTTAGGAGCCGATATTTCAATCCTCAGTTAAAGAATCAAATAGCATTTATTTCCATTTATATTTTGAATTTTCTGACCGTTCAACTGTGGATTGAACAATCGGCCCTAAGAGTTGTAGTACTTACTGGGCCAGTTAAAGAGCACACAATCGCACATATTCTTCGCTTCCTGGACCAGCAGATCATGTTTGCAATTGCTATCAGTATAGGACTCGTAATACTCCAACTGCCTCTCATTTTGGAAGAAGCATTGTCTCTGGCCAGGGGTCAAGGAACGGAGAGAAGAGTCAGTCTTGTAGGTGAGAGGGTAGACTTCCACGGTGGTCATCCGGTCCATTGGCAGACGGATTACGGTGCTTGTGTAGACGTGGTCAGTTGGGGAGCTGATTAAAACCTGGAGACCAAATAACTGGTGGGTTAATCCAGCTTTTTTCTTTAATTTTTTTTTATTTTAATAGGGTAACGTTAGATAAGGGGGATACGAGCGGTATAACATATAGCTCCCCAAGGTAACATTACCAGCTCATGGTGCCCCTGCTAATCAAAATGCCCGTAAATTGATGACGTGGATGGTTTGTAGTAAGATTGTAAAAAGGACATAGGGAAAGTAACTGTTTAACCAAATGTAAACGATCGAATACCGAAGGGCTTGCGACCTTACGTCGCAGACCGAAACTGATTTAGACTTGACTTATTAATTATCTCCAAAAAGTCATTTCGCTCGTCAGTCAATACGAGATTCAAGCTGGTACTAAGCTAATTAAACCAGAAGTGGCCGCAGTACTCCATACAAGATCGAAATTGAGCTTGATACAAATTGAGCAGCTGCCCCAGTGTTAAGTACTGACTGACTTTGGCGAGGGGAATCTCTTAGGAGTTACTTAGCGGGCAGCTGAGCTCTGGCTTCGATAACATTGAGGTTGTAGAAACGATCTCAGGCTAAAATGAACCGATGACTCTTTAAACTCAGTTCTTAGTTCCTCGCAAAAGTTCCGCAAAACGACTCACAGTAAACCCCAAGCTGTTTCCATCACAAGCGAACTGGTGCTCACTGGTATTCAGGTACAATTCCAGGCCAAGACCGTTGCTTTCTCCTGAAGACATTACTCTTAGAGGGATCATGGTAGGGTCAGGAGGGAATATCTTCGGATAGCCGATGTCCAGCCCCCATTCAAGAGCGGCTGGCGAAGCCTGTTTGTTGAAAGACTTTTGCCACGGGAGAGTATCGTTAGTCCTGGAAATAAATAAACTTAGGGTGTACATATATTTTGGCTTGGTACTTAGAAAGGATGGGAGAGGATCGTGCAGTAGCTTAGTCTATTATTTCTATGATAGATCATATTGTTGTTCCTACAGAGATGACGGTAGGGCTGAAAAGCAGGATTTGCTGAGACTTTTCATAAGTAAATCTTCTTATTTGTATAATAATGCTTGTTTTTACTGAACTTGCATTGATTGTGCTTTTTTATTAAATAATTTCTACGAAACAAAAAAACTCGTTCAAACTCTACTTTGCTGTAATTGAGTAAATATCTTCCTGCTACGCCGTGGAAACCGGGTTCTATTTCCGGCAGTGAGTGATTTTGTAATTTCATGGTGTTAATGTTTATGATAATACCGGAATCCACGATACAAGTATACGAATGTATTACGGTTGAATATGATGACGTTTAGTTTTATCAGCTTTTTTAATTCTAATAGGCTAGCGTTCAACTCTTATCTCACCAGCCCCCCTAAACAAAAACAAAACGTTTCGTCTAACCAAAAACCAAAACATTTCTCTATTCTATCAAAAGAAATGCTTTCTAAATATAACAGACCTTAAAACTTGTATATTTATGGTTTAAAATATCTTGACTTATTATTTAGCGCTCACCGAGATTGTAGGGTTGATGGTAAGTGATGTGGTCGAGGATAGTAAACACGCTAGGCTTAGAATAACTGTATCTAATGGATAGCTGCCGAAATATCATCTTTAGTGATTATAGGACAGATTTTTTTACTTGAGGGTGATGAACTACGACTGTATTTCAGTACAGGGTGGCTAGTCAAGCAAACAGGAGAAAATGCTCAACCACTTTGGGTTTCAACACAATGTTACCTTCACCAAAAACATATCGTAGGGTTTCAAATCGTGACCCCTGTGTCTAGATTCAGAAGTTTTCGATGACGGAGCCCTCAAGGTTACAACCTATTAAAATTGTATTGCTATCTCCCAGCTAAGTGATTGTTATGTCCTTAACCGGAGTTCGGTGAACTCGGCCCTAAGGCCCATTCAAGCAATTTCTATAGAAGATCAGACTAAAATAAGTACTCCAAGAATTCAAGAAGGTTTCTTTTGAACTTCTTGTTTAAATTTCGTTTAACTTGATTGAGATACAAGTTTTATTCAATTGAGACAGGAACTTCGAGTTTAGAGTTTCTTCAATTCAAAATCGCGACTTTTACGGAGTACGTATTTAATTATAATCCTTTGATTAATTACTTGGTTAGTTAATTGATCTTTAGTCCCTGCAAGGTGACAGTTTCTTTTACTATAGATGTAATCATCGTCGTATCTCTTCTAATCTAATACCTTTAAACGAGCAATTCTTGTACATATGTATATCTACATATATAAAAATCAATGCCACTTTTCGTTGTAATTTTATAACTCAAGAACGGGCTCACCAATCCAAACCAAATGCTTAGGCTTTGTTCGGACTATTTAGTAGATGGTTTATGTGAAGTTTGCACAAAATCGGTCGAGCGGTTCTTCATTTATCACACCCGGGCGAAGCCGGGGCGGATCGCTAGTATCCTACTTCCTACTATATAATATAATAATATAATATAATATTATAAATCCGAAAGTTTGTGTGTAAGTATATTTGTTCCCTCTTCACGCTTTAACGGCTGAACGGATTTGGATGAAATTTGGAATGTACATAGATTATACATAGGATTAACACATAGACTACTTTTTAACTTGATTATAGCGGGCTAAGCCGCGGGGCACGGCTAGTATTATATAATCTGATTCTTGTAAACGACTGCAACGATTTTCATGAAATTTAGTATGCAGGGAGTTTCGGGGGTAATAAATCGATCTAGCTAGGTTTCAATTTTAAAACATCGTTTTATCCGAGCAAAGCTCGGTCATCCAGGTACAATAGGGTTATATGTAAAGGGTGAGGGGCTTGTAAAAATCAATCTTACAGGGGTTGGTTTGGAATCGGTACTCTAGCTTCTTTGTCTTTTTTTTTATTTTTTATTTGTGACATTCTAGTGTTTGACCACTATCTCACCTGATGGTAAGTGACGATGTGATCGAAGCTGGTAAACACACTAGACCTGGAATACGCAGGCTCTCAAGGATAACTGCCGGAACACCGTATTTGGCTTGGCGGCAGACTTTCAACTTGATGGTGGTAAGCTACTTTGGTAGCAAGCCAGGCGAGCAACTCACAAAATGCTCTACCACCTCTCAAATGTCATCTGATTAGCACCACCCGGGGACCACGTGTAGGGAGTCAGACTTAAGGGGTATCCTCCTACGGACGTGGGACATTCTACTCTACTTAGAGGAGCTGGGATGGTTTTGATAGATACCGCCAGGGGGAAATTGCCAATACACCCAAACGAACCGGACTTCAGTGCAGTCCGAATTAGAATTAGTGTTTAATTTTTTTATTCCAGATAGGCAAACTTTTGAACACCATCTCACCTGATGGTAAGCGACAATGCGGTCCACGATGGAGCAAGCTTGCCTAAAAGATACCTATCCACTCGTTACTTGAAGACTCATACTCTATCAGTAACAGGAAGTTATTCGTTGAAAAAACAAATAATTTTGTCTTTGAATTAGAATGTATTAATTGAAAAGTAAGAAATTAGCTTGAATTTTTTCGACGACCCAGTTGGCGCGGTGGGCAAGTCTCGGCCCTTTGTGCCGTGGTCCTGCATAGGTTTGATTCCTGGCAGAAACACAATTTTCCTTCCCAACGGAGATTTGTGCTTCTGGTTCTGGGTGTGATTGTGTGTGATATGTAAATGTTTCTGGCACCCACGATACAACTCTTTGAATTTAGTGTGGAGCTGTGAGTGTGAAAGCGTTTGTCGTTTGATTGTTTGTATTTTTATCAAATTAATAATGCTTACATCCCGTTGAGTGGTAAACTGTTAAAAGCATAGCAAAGGCCGTAATTGGTAAATATAGGCTGGAACAAGTCGCAGCAGTGCTCCGTCTCCCACTTTAGCTCATGCATCACCGGCCAGTTGCAGGTCTTGATCACGTCGGCGCAGGTTGGAGACGCCTGGCGATATGAGACGAAAATTAACACATTAGGTGAGTTTTGCCGCGAAAGTGAAAAATGGCGTCGTTGATATTGGATTATTTTCTAAAACATGCGATTCTTAGAGTGTTAATATGTAGTTGGATTATTAACCGTTAATACTTGTGAACGTGCGCGAGTGTAAGGAAATCATAAAAGTTGAGAAACGTGAATTCACCTTTTTTTTTTTTATCCGGATGCGAAGGCCCGGCCAGCTTGTCGCGTCTCTGACATAATCAGAGATGTGGAACATGGGTTCAATAATTTATTCAGTCTTATGGTTATATAATTACTTATTTTACAAAAATCGTCTTCTACACTTTCTACACTTTTTTAGGACATGATTTGACTATGACTGGACCTTGGCTCTTTTACTTACTAAGAAGACTGTGACTTGTGCTGTGGATTTATATTACGAAATTTACTTGAAATCCTTTATCACTTGACACTGGCAAAATGCACAGGATTGCGGAGCCAAATAAAAGAAATAACATACGTTTCTACCCACTGGTAGTGGGCTTGAGCACTTGAGTTACCTATAAGCTCGATGTCTTGTAGGTAACTTAGTTCTTTGCTGTACATAGTTTTAGTTTAGTTTTAGGAAATATAGGCAATTGGCCCGTAGATAGGCAAGAAAAAAAAAAAAAAAACATACGTTAGGTGCCAAGTCAGTCGCCTGCATCTGTCAGGCACATGGTAGCTAATGTGTATAAAAATAGTATATAATATTGTATACATAAAAATCTAAATTGTAGACCGAGCGAAGCGAAATTTCAAAGTTTTTTTTGGTCGGTCAGTCCGTCAGTTTCTATAAATTCTTAGAGAATATGTAAAGATGTGGCCCAAAGCCAAAAATAGTATATTATTATGTTATAAGTAACTGTTAGTCTAAGTGGGCAATATACGTCAATAGAGGTAACATTTTTTTTGCTGCCTGAAAAAATGGTTTTTAAAAAAAAAGGTTTGCAGATAGATTAAAAAAAAGGGGAAGTCAATTCATCCAATTTTTTTTTAATGTATTTTCCCCGATTACTCTAAGGCAGGGGTCGGCAACCTGCGGTTCGCGAGCCACATGCGGCTCTTTGGATGTGAAGCTGCGGCTCTTTAGTTCCAAAGCAAAGAATATTTATTTTAATAAAAAAATATAAATATTTAAAAATCGTTCTGAATCGGTAAACGAGGATTAGGCTCCATTTATATCTTTCAGCCACTCTTGTTGGACACGCTTTTTACCGCACCACTCCCTGTGACAAATTTTTTTATGGCTCTTTAAAAACTTTGAAATTTTGTAAATTGTAATTTTTGACTCTTCCGACTCAAAATGTTGCCGACCCCTGCTCTAAGGGACCGATTCGAGATTTTTTTTTTGTTTAAAAGGGTATATATACTTCCCAGGTTGTCCCATTATAATTTGATCAAGATATCGAAAGAGTTTCGGAGATATTATTATTTGCAATTGAAGACGGTTATTAGCTTTTTTAAATCGTATATTATATTGTGTTTATGGAAAACTTCGGTAACCTTGTTGTTTTTTTAACCCCCGATAGAAAAGAAGGTGTTGTACGTTTTCAGTGTGTCTCTATGTCATCGTAGCTCCCTGGCAAAACCGATTTTGATTTAGTTAATTCTCAGCGTGTTTGGTGAAAATTGGTGTAGCTGTTATCCAGAGTCGAAAGTATTTTTAAAATTTTGATTTTGCCACTCGTTTATAAAAATGTTTTGCCTAAGACACCCGAAGAATTAGTTTCGAAGGTTAATTAGTTTCGATCTTTTTAAGGAACAAATGAACATACATACAAACATACGGTGCTAAAATCAAAACCCTCCTGTTTGCTTAGCCATAGTCAGGCAATAAAGCCGAAAATACAGGGAGAATTCAAGGCACTGATTAATCGCAACATGAAATAAACAATACCTTTTTAGACGCCATAATTATATTACGAATGATGGGAACGCTAAAAAACTTTATAACTTATAGGTAATCTTTGCTTTTTATGACGACCCAGTTGGCGCAGTGGACAGCTCGCCGCTCTTCACGCCGTGGGTCTTGAGTTCGATTTCCGGCAGGAGCACCAATTCCTTCCTGAGGGATATTTGTGCTTCCGGTTCTGGGTGTAATGTGAATGTTTCCGGCACCCACGATACAAGTCTTTGAACTTGTGTGGGGCTGTGAGTGTGAATGCGTTTGTTTGTTTGCTGTATTTTGCTTAGATGTATTTAGTTTTAGGATGTATATGAAATTAATAGATGTAGAATGTAAATAAAAGTAGGTAGTTTCACCATTTTGGAATGGCCATTTCCATTCCAAAATGGTGAAACTACCTACTTTTATTTACATTCTACAACTTAAACTTAACTTACTTTAAGAATGAAGTCTTCTAGAAGACTCATCTGTTCCAAGTCCAGCCGATGTTCCAGCCTTCCGTTCGTCATGCGGGGGCACACTAAGGATGCGAAGAACTGCTTGAATCTGAAAGCCAGATACTTTAAAAAGAAGAATTAATAATTTAAACGCAACCATAGCTTAAAAAAACCGACTTCACCGCTTTATCTTCGGAACCCTTGCATCAGATTAAATGAATTAAATACGCATTATTGAGAATAACTCATAAACTACTGGTCAGATCTTGATACGATTTTAATGGGACCAGATGGAAAACACCATGCAGCTTTTAAATAAAAAAATAATCATCAAAATCGATTTACCTACAAAAGAGTTCTGAGTTACGTAACACACATAAAAAATAAGAGTCGAATTAAAAACCTCCTATTTTGAAGTATAGTATGGTTATAAGTAATGGTAGTAAGTTTTATAGAGCAATAAATACCATTTGTAGTACCTATTGACTCGTTCTAGCTCTGTAATATTCTTACTTATTCATTATTATATTTGTATATTTTAATTTGAATTCGCATGGCATTGCATTGGTATTATTTATTTATTATTGATGTAGAACCTAGATACTAATAATTTACTTTCCATTTGTTCATTTAAACTGGTTATGTAATATGAGAAATTATTCGACATGTCATCTTATTGTGAAGTTTAAATGGACATATTGTTAGTTTTAGCAATAATTAATTATTTAGTTTTCGTGTACCTTTACCGAGGTGTTTATATAAGTGATAACCTATGTTGGCTTAGGTGCTCTCATTCTCATGTTTTTGACTTATTTTGTAAGAAGGCTGTTTGGTTTTCCGAATAAATAAAAAAAAAATAAGGCAATATTTCGATGTGAACCGTGGATATAAATTGTGATATTGGTTTGTATTGAAAGTGTTACTTACTCGTAAGTATCATCTACGGTTATGCCTTGTGGTCAATGGGCTAACCCCCGATAGTCTGTAATATTTTGAGAAAAAAATACACCTTCTTAAAACTACCCTTCTCTAAATAAACCTATTCTATAAAACAATAAATAATTAAACGCAAGCAAAGCTTAAAAAAACCGACTTCACCGCTTTACCATCGGAATCTTGATCCACCAGCTTTTAAATAAAAAAATTATCATCAAAATCGGCTCACAACGAAATAATTTGTGAGGTAACTTTTGAAGTCCGGTAAACCAGAACATCGTCAAAGTACGCATTATCCGTCACAGAAAAGACATTATTGACGATATTTCAAGAACTACTGATCAGATCTTGATCAAATTTAAATGGGACCAATTAGAAAACAACATCTTTCAAACAAAAAAAAATTTCGAAATCGGCTCACGTGGAGAGAAGTTATGAGATAAAACACATAAAAAAAAACTACAGTCGACTTGACTCTACTACTTCTTTTTTGGGAAGTCGGTAAAAAAACTATCCCACGACGGCTCCGGCTTACCCTCTACACGCATTATAAGAATACCTTTTGCAGTAGTTAGATTCCTATAAAAACTCATAGGTGCTTACATACAGCCGACTATACCATCCAAGGCTGAAAAACAGGATACTCTATTAATTGACCGATAGTGATCCCTAGTTAAATAGTAGGCACCTTGTGCCTACAGACTCAGAGATACTCGATTAGGGCTTAATTGGCCCTTCCTGCTAGCCTTTGACAAAGCAAACAAAGTTATTTTACAAAAATAAAGCTTTTAGTTAAACGTCTGATATTGCTATTCATATTGGGAAATACAATTAAACGTTTTAAACTCTTTTACACTCACAGCCCCATACTAAGTTTAATGACTTGTGGCGTCACAAAGACAATGACATCCAGAAGCGTGGGTGCCGGAACTATTCACATCACAAAGATAATCACATCCAGAACTAGAAACACAAATTTCCCTTGGGGAGAAAACTTGTGTTACCACCGGGAATCGAACTCGGGGTATCGGGTTAGCAGGCGGACGGACACCTAACTAAGCCAACGGGCAGTTCATTCAATTATCTTTAAATGTGTGGAGAGAGCCATCTTCCATCTATTATGGGATTTGCATTAATTTCTGTTGATAATTAAAAAAAAAAAAAGCAAGCAAAGCTTATAATCGACTTCACTGCCTTATCTTTGGAACCCTTGATCAGATTAAATGAACACGCATACATACCCTGAATAAATATAATAATAAGAATATTGTAAATTATTTCAACAACTTAGACTTTAGTTAGTTGTGTGATTTTAGATTGTAAAAGTTGTACAAAATTAAAAAAAAGGTAATTTTAATATTGAAAAAAAAAAACATTTGTAGTGAAAACTTCTTGTGCACTTTTTTGGGATGGGTAAAAAATTTTAAACTCGCGTCAGGACACGTGACCTGATCGAAAATTCATAAGACGGAGGGAGGAGAGGAAGTAATATCATCGGAACCTTGATCAGATTTAATGTATAAACACGCATTATTGACAATCAGACCTTGATCAATGAGACCACATGAAAAGCACCAGCTTTCAAACAAAAAAAGAATCATCTAAATCGGCTCACAACGAAAGAAGTTATGAGGTAACTTTTGAAGTCGGGTAAACGAGAACATCGTCAAAGTACGCATTGTTCGTCACAAAATAGGCATTATTGACGATATTTCAAGAACTACTGATCAGATCTTGATCCAATTTAAATGGGACCGGAAGTTATGAGGTAACTCACAAAAAGAAAAATACAGTTGACTTGAGTACCTCCTCCTTTTTTGGGAAGTTGGTATAAAAAGGCAATTTCGGGCAAAATCACATTTTCTACTTACTCTTTGAGCTGTGAGACATTGTCATACGCCAGCTTGACATGCAGCTGTGGGCACAGTACCACCGTTGGGAAGGGGATAGCCCACACCGGCGTGGGAACAGAATCAATGACGTTTACGAAAGGGGTGGAAGTCCACTTGCTGACCAGCTGGATGATGTTACCAGCGCAGATCGCTACGCTTATCACCATGATCACCACCCAGGTGATCTGCTCGCGGATGCTGAAGGTCGGCTCGAAGATGTATCTGAAAAAAGTTTTCATCATCAGAATGTTTCAATCCAAATTTTCAACCGACTTCAAAAAAGGTGGTTCGCAATACGACTGTATTTTTTATTTTCGCAATTTGTTGTGATTACCGTGTAAAAATGTTACAAAAAACGCGCGATTTAGGAGTAATTCTTTTAACAGAGGGCCTTGCATTATTTTGTTCTATTTGTATCTCCCTCGCATACAATCTAAAATGTAGATAGCAATCGGTATAATCTCTCGGGTTAAATATTCAAGAATGTATTTTCAAAGATTGTCTAAAGACTGAAAATAATAAGCCTTACTGGGTTATTAATTATTCAAAGTAACCATTACTTTTAACCGGTAAATGTTTAGATGTTACAAATAACTGAAGCCAAAAGTTAGATAAAATTAAGACAGTCATATTCATTTTTGCTCGGGCCAATTGCCTATATAATTCCTAAAACTAAACTAAAACTATATACAGCAAAGAACTAAGTTACCTACAAGACATCGAGCTTATAGGTAACTCAAGTGTTCAAGCCCACTACCAGTGGGTAGCGAACTCATCAAGCTGGCGGCATTACATTATTAAAATTGTTGTTATTATTCAAAGTTAGATTGATATTGAAGTCAATTAATATTGCATAAAACGCACACGGGCAGTGAAATATGCTTAGGAAAATAATCTACGGTAAAAAATACGACAGGAAATACAGCGATCGTGAAAATATTGGGTTCATATTGGCTCGCATAAAATCTGAAGTCATAATTTAAAGTGGCATAACAACTTTTGGCCCCGCATCAATACGCCACATAATTAATGATCAGCGTAACTTTTTAAGCATAAAAAAATTCCGCATAACAATATTGAGCATAATGATAAAGTGGCCTAAAACGAATTTGCATAACTATATCCTGGCGCTTTGCCGGCCGCTGTCCCCGCACGCTCGCTACTCTCACTCGGCTCGCGCGTTTTTTGGACTGGTCACCAATAACCTAAATAACTATTTGTTGGCCTAGTATAAAAAATATAAGGCCAACAAATAGTTATGCAAAAATAAACGGTATATTATTACGCCAAATCATGAATATGCCAAAATTTGTTATGCGAAACATTTTCAGCCAAATTAAACTAGGAACCCAAAATTATTATGCCAAATCATGAATATGCCAAAACTTGTTATGCGAAACATTTTCAGCCAAATTAAACTAGGAACCCAAAATTATTATGCCAAATCATGAATATGCCAAAACTTGTTATGCGAAACATTTTCAGCCAAATTAAACTAGGAACTGGAAAATTATGCGAGTCAATAGGCACCCGAAAAAATTAACAACACATCAAGCAATTGAATAACTAACTTGACACCATGCAAAGAACCTCCATAAAAGAACTGCTTCAATCCTCTCACGACTTCAGCAAACCACTTCTCACACATAGACTTATCGTCAGGCAGAAACGTAGTCATGTTCTTCCGTTTCGAAGCTTCCAGAATCTCTGGACTGATGTACTTAAAGTCTTTCAGATAAAAATCACGGAAATATACTGTATTTGCTAAGCTTTCATCTGGAGGCTTTTCTGTATTAATTTGGTGTACTTTCTTCCTGCTCAGAAACCCTAACATTTTGGATCAAGATTTTTACAATTGATACTGTTTAGAGGAATGGTAGTTTTAGTTTTATACGTGGACTTGTTCAGCTAGGCAATTGGCATTGGTAGTCTATTGCACTTTTGTTAATTGAGTTGGTAGATATTGGAGTGATCATGCATTAGGTATCTATGTGTAAAAGAATTGGAAAGTTCGGTTTGTTTTTGCTTGATTTTAATATGGGAGTCTACAAGTCGCGAGTGAATAGGCATCTTCTAGGCAAGCTTGCTTCATCGTCGACCACATCGTCGGTTAACATCAGGTGAGATAGTGATCAAAGGATTACCTATCCCGAATTAAATAAAAAAAGATTCGCATCTTAGTTTCCAGAACAGTATAATCTAAGAGTCTTCAAGTCTAGAGTGAATAGGTATCTTCTGCTACATCTTCGGCCGTATTTTCACTTTCTATCAGGTGAGATAGTGGTCAAATGCTTGCCTATCGAGTAAGAAAATAGAACCTAAGAATTCTTGGTAGTATTGTTCTAGGGACGCCTGGGGCGGTACCAACGACGCTGTAAACGTATTATAAAACAATACCAACTAAAAAAAACCGGCCAACACGAAGGGTTCCGTACCATTATCTATAAAAACGGCAAAAAAATCACGTTTGTTGTATGGGAGCCTCCTTAAATATTTATTTTATTTTAAATTAATTATTTATTTTTAAAGTGAAAATATAACTGAATATTCTGTGAATATTTCAAGCGTCTACCTATTGCCGTTATCAATATCGAGCAAAAACGAGCAAAAATTCCAGTTTTTTGTATAAGAGCCCCTTAAATATTTATTTTATTCTGATTTTTAATATTTGCTGTTATAGCGGCAACAAAAATACATCATCTGTGAAAATTTCAACTGTCTAACTATCATGGTTCATGAGATACAGCCTGTTGACAGACGGACGGACAGCGGAGTCTTAGTAATAGGGTCCCGTTTTAACCTTTGGCCACGGAATCGAAAAACAACTGACTTCCAAAACACAAAAAATAAAAACGATTTATTGGATGACATATTATTCCAGTTCTTTTAATTTTAAAATGGCTTTGAGCTGTGAACACACATTCCCACACTCCATTTTTTGATCTTCAATAGGTGATCATTTATTCATTATAACTATCTAGACACCAAGGATGTTGTAGCTTTACAAACCGTAGGTTTGTTTCCTATCTCGATGCTAGACACCAACACATAGATAATAAATACCACAAATACAACCCACAGATAAAACTATTGCTGTTTCTGTTACCACTAGATAAGATCGAAGCTTATAGAAGGAAAAAATTAAGTTATTATTCATCATACAAAATAATTCTGGAGTGATTTTGTATGATGAATAATAATTCACTTCAATAATTATAGAATGCCCCAAAAATGTTTAATGATTATATCTTAGTATTTAAATATAATACAATACAATACAAACAACACGTACCTACAAGCTTGTAACTTTTAAGCTATTGCATAGCTTCTATCGCGGGCCTTGAGCGTGGAGACCGAATCCAGAAATTCCGTAACGAAAATAACCTAACACCCCCCACTCCGACCGGCACAGCGGTGATACTTTTTAGTTTTGCCATCTATCGATGAATAGCAGAACTTTTAATGACTTTTTTGAAATATCACGCTTGTCTCTTTAGTTCAGCAACTCGCCTCTAGGTGGCAGGAAAAAAATACTGCATAAATAAAATAAATAAATAATTATAATTGCATAAGTTGATAAAAAATGCTATGCAATAGGTTTACCGCGGCAGTCCCCGAGTGCCATACGTCTTTTTTTATTTGTAGATTAATAAAGTACTGGTGTTCGCCCCGAACTTGGATATAGCGCCCATATTTTGCCTAATACATAAAAACTTTTGAGGTTAATAGCTTACATCTTTTTTATATAAGTGATTGGTTTTTGTATTTATTGTTTAATAAGAGGACATAACGGATATTATATTCAAGTTTCAGCTTTAAGGGGCAGATATATGCTTATCCACATAAAGATGTGTATCTTTTTTTTGTTATTGTTATACCATACCTTCTGTATTTATACAGTGAAAGCCAGGTGCAAACACTAGTGCAGGTCGGTGGGGATATGCCACAGTAATCTAATCATTATTTGTGACACCATTTGCGCCTGATGGAGCTATTGGATGCACTTAACATTATTGCTGTAAGTAAACTAACAGACGATAGTTATCGTAAACATTGTCAACTGGCTTCTATGGCTTAGTCGATGAATTTGTAAATGCGTCGAGTGTCTTGCTAGGTTCTTCTCGAGATGGCTGTAATTTATGCGCTAACAGTCGAATCATTAACTTTCATGAGTGCCTCTTTGGGGCCCATGTAAATAAACGAATTTCTATTTGAGTTGTAGTTTAAGATCGATTGAGAACAACAATATATAATTTACTGGAGTCCCAACGGTTCATAAGATCAGTTTAGAAGAATAATGTATAATTTATATTAGTTGCAACTGATCTTATGATCAGATGGGAACGATTGTTATGATCGGTAAATGTGAAAATCTGATACTATGATCCGTTGGGAAGAACCGCATTTTAGGATTCTATGGATAGATAGAGGAACTTTTTATTGTACACCAATTCAGAAAGAAAAATATCAGTGTGAAAAATAACAATTAAACATAACTTAGACTAGTACTTACAATTGGCTGTATTATCGCTTAAAGCGATCTCTTCCAGACAGATTCTGTGCTCAAAACAAATAAGTAAATATTTCTAGTTTAATTTCACATAAGACCTACCGTCTTTACCACATTTGACCATCACTTACCAACTGGTAAAACAGGCACGGTTGGCGCCATATTGAATTTAATTACTGTCACGTCTTAAGTGACACTCGCAAGATTAAAACAAATCGATTGTCGTAAGAATCACCAAAATGCCCATGCGTTTGGTCTCTAGAACGCCATAAAGTAACAAAAAAACATGCATAGGCTGGTAAACATATTACCCTACATATCGTCGCGCAGTCGTGTAAAAAAAAAACAAAATGCTAGTTAGAGAAACATTGTCATCAAGATTGAACCCGGAAAAGGAAGTAGACTTTTTGAATAAAAATAAAACGAACCATCTTGAAGCGCGTTTAAACTATACGATTTTAATGCAAAAAACTTCACGTAAACATCGATTTACCAATAAATGGATTTCAGATCTGGATCTGAAATGGGGGGACATGTCATCAGTTCAAGAGAGAAGTGGTCAAAAGATGTTACTGAGTTGTAGTGTGTTTCTCTGTCCTTCTCTAGGGAGTGAAGGAAAGAGGAAAAAGGGAAGACCATTTCGAAGATGGGAGGATTATTTATTTATTTAGTAGTCAACTAACTTCCATCATAACAGCAGATACCTAATGCGATAGTGTAGTTAATGTTTAACCTTATTGTAACACAAATGTCTCAAAGCTACCTTTGTGGATTAACTCAGAGAGCAACAACATAAGTCTGTTTCACACAAAACCGTACGGCACAGAGACACACAATTTTGTTATAAGGCTAATAAATAATTCAAATTATTCGCCGAAAATCGTGTCGTGCTATCTAAAAACGTCATAAAAAGGTAGTCTCAATGTTCACCTCTATTTTCTTTAGATGTAAAAAGTTGAATGGGGATACAACGCCTGCGGCAGATTGGAGAGTTGGATGAAGGTTTACTTGCCAACTGGCAATCAGTTATGTGGCCGACGATGAGCTATGTCTTTGTTTTCTTTTGTCTATGGAAACAAGGGGCCTACTACGGTTTAGTACACAAGACAAACTGCAACTTTGCATGGAGGCAAACTGCAAAAGCTCTTTCTAGCGACTACCATAAAAACACCTAGGTTAATAAAATTACCTATTAGAGATTAAATATGTTTTAAAAAAAAATTAATGAAAAAAATGCGCCGCCGAGTTTCTTGCCAGGTTCTTCTCGAGATGGCTGTAATTTTGCGAATCTGGCAATAGAATCATTAACTTTCATGAGTGCCTCTTTGGGGCCCATGTGAATAAACGATTTTGATTTGATTTGAATTGATACATCCGAAACGAGTTTTGCCGCAACTAGACATTCAGCCGCCAAGCAGTAGTGTGAAACCATTACTGTGTTTCAGATTTAAGTGCAAAGTTTCCAGTGAAATTACAGGGCTTTAAGAGATTTAACATCTAATATCTCAGGGTGAGGAGCGCAGTGCTTTGCCGAGAGGGAGTTTTTTGACCTATATAAGTTCAAAAATCTCTGGTTGACATTGAACTGTAATGGGCAAGTCGTCTGGGGGGTGGCCTTGGTGAGCAAGGTCACCCTTCCAGGGGCGCAGTGGCCCGAATTGTATCCGGGCTTACCGCCGGGGCAAGATAGTGACTGCTAGCGCGATCCTATCTTGCCCCACCTCGGCGAGGGACTGCTCACGGGGAGGTTTTTAATGGGTTCGAGCCCTACATACCTCTTTCCTTCTGCCCTGGGAAGGAAGGGAATAGGCATTTTCCAGCGAAAAAAAAAAGTTTGTCGCTTACCTTCAGTCCACTAACTAGTCAAGAGCAACTTGCTTGATTTGTTAGTGTCACGCTTTCCTATTACGGCTTAGTGTCACCTAGAGCTTAAACTTATATAGTTCGAACTCCTGCGCGGCAAAAAACTGCAGTCGTCACCCTGCGATATTAAATGTTAAATCTAATTTCACTGGAAACATTTCCCTTCAATCCGAAACACAGTAATGATTGCAGTTGCTTGGCAGTTCAATGTCTGGCAATGTTATGGTACTGCCACAGGCGGATTCTGCAAAAGAGTTCTACCGTTACAAATTGTGTGTGTGATATGAATGTTTCCGGACCCTATATATACGCGTAGGCGCGTACGTGCGATATCTTGTGTCACGACACAAGATACCAAACTTAGTGTGGAGCTACGAGAGTGCCAGCATTTGACCACTAATAAAAATATAAGTAATTTCCACCAGCAATCAAAATTCTACAGATACCGGAAGGACTAACTTTGTTTGGCCGGAAGTATTTAAAACTGGCTTCTATTTGGCGGTTGAATTTGATTACCTGTCCAAAGGAACTTTAAAAGGTTTTCAACATCAAAGCAGGTGGAGTTACAGGTGAAATTAGATTTGAAATCGATCTGTTTGCGATTGACATTTTAATGCTGGCTATTGATTATTTGTTGCAAATAATTAAAAAGAGGTTTTTCAATAATGTCCTATAAGCTACCACTATCACATTTGATGTTAAAAATAAAAAAATAAAATTATTAAACGAGGATGGTAAATACGCCAGGTTTAGAAGGACCGGCTCGTAAAGGATAGCTGTCGGAAGTTTACTCCAACAACCCGTTGGCTTACTCATAGATGGGTAGGTGTTCGCCTTCTAAGCAGGGTTCAGCACAAAATTTTCTTCTCAACGAAAATTTGTGTTTCTTTTTCTGGTTGTGATTGTGTGTGTGATGTGAATGTTTTCCACACCCACGACACAAGCCAACTTAGTGTAGGGCTGTGAGTGTAAAAAAAAACCAATTTCTCCGAAACTTTTAAAGCTATATCCAGCTTCAACAGTGTCGTCAACATTCAAGATTTACTTGAATGTTGACGACACTGTTTGCGCAGTGGGTAGGACTTTTCTTTCTGGACGGATCCTTGGTTCAATTCCCAGCATTAGCACAGCATTACCCAAAGGCTATTTGTGTTTCTGGGTGAGTTTGTGCATGATGTTAATCATTCCAAAAAACACGTTACAAGTCATTGAACTTAGTGTAGGGTGTGAGTGTGAAGGGGTTTGTTCGAGTAAATTATCGGCAAAAAGTTGCCTGAGTAGGTATTGCCTGATAAGTACAATATGGGAGTCTTCAAGTCGCTAGAGAATAGGTGTCTTCTAGGCAAGTATGCTCCATCATCGACCACATCGTCACTTACCATTAGGTGACATAGTGGTTAAACTATGATAAAAAAATATCGAATAAAAAAATATATCTCCAGTATCAAGAATTGTAGTCTGCCAGTATTCAGCTCATGGAAGTCCTGAAACCTTACAGTGTTCAGGATCATTCTCGTATTTCTGCATGACAAAGGTAGGCTATATATCTCGTATATTATGGAATTGTAAGTAGTAACTAACCATTTATTCCATTTATGGTTCACTTACCTACTTACCTCCAAATCGCTAGAAGCGTTTCTCTTCGACGGTACTTTTTATCTTGAACCGCCCGTTGACTTAGTTGGAAGGGCGTCCGACTTCTAAACAGGGGTATCAGGTTTGATTCCCGGCGGATATATAAGTATAATTTTTCTGTACGTGTGTATGTGACTGAACTCCTTCCAAACGGCTGGACCGTTTTTGATGATTTTATTTTTATCTATGACTAGCTGTCCCGGCGACCTTCGTTCCGCCTAACAGTCAATGAATGTGCATATTTAGGAAGCCATACCCGGCATGCGTTACAATGTCACGTGACTATTATTACAACCTTCATGTTTATGTTTGCCTAGTACTTTACCAAATCCGAGTGACGTATGAAAAAATGGAAAGCATGTCGAAATATAAAAAAAAAATTTAAAGAAATGTACGTTCTTTAAAAGTCCTATGTCCTTCTCCTGGCTCTAAACTACCTCCCTGCCAATTTTCAGCTAAATCGGTTCAGCCGTTCTTGAGTTATAAGTGGAGTAACTAACACGACTTTCTTTTATATACAAACTTTACCTCTTTATAATATTAGTATAGATAAGGAAAGCAAGGCGAAGTTGTTGTATTAAGTTGATTGGTGCAAACAATACACAGCAGTGTAATTTCCACCATTGATGGTTCAAGTCAATGCATACGGTACAAGGTGAAATTATTTGAAATGTTTCGATCTGATAATGTTTTTTAATTTACGCGGGTGGAGCCGACATTAGTTGTGTTATATAAAATCTAAATTTATGCTAAATATCAGCTCATATTCGATGTACGATGTCAAAGGTTGCCGATAACATCATCACACCGACACGAAATCGGTCATGTTGATAAGAAAGAATCAACGAAAGGAGTTGATCATTTAATATGAAAAAGTATGTTTTTTTTATGATAGATCGGCAACATTTGACCACTATCTCACCTGATGGAAATATTTGGTATAAGGTATATCTTAATATAGAAACACATTTTCTTATTAAATTATTAATATATAATTCTTTTGTACGTGTGTACGTAACTGAACTCATCCTAAACGGCTAGACCGATGTTTATGATTTTTAAGTGTTTTCAGGTGGATTCAAGAATGGTTTTGATACACAATTCGATCCGAAGTGTAAAGTTTTTAATATAGACGGGCGAAGCCGCAGGGAACAAATCCGTATAAAAAATCTATATATATAAAAGAAAGTCGTGTTAGTTACTCCACTTATAACTCAAGAACGGCTGAACCGATTTAGCTGAAAATTGGCAGGGAGGTAGTTTAGAGCCAGGAGAAGGACATCTGGGTTCGATTCTGTATTTAGTATCCTACGACTGCAGATTGAACCATATTTGATATAATTTTTTTCATAGACAAAATGAAATCCTTGGCCTTTAATTGATAAAGCTCAATAATATGTAACTAATTCCCAAGACCTACAACAGATTTAACTTTTTTGACAGAGAAAAAATTGTCGAAAAATTTTTTTTCATTATATTTCCTATGGCACCGAAGGATAGCTGCAGGAACAGAATTGTAATATATATTGGTAATAACGAATGTTTTTATGAATAAGATTTACAAACCACACAAGCGCTTAAACACAACTCCAACAAAAATAAGGAAAATAACAAACAACGCTCAAGATTGTTCAGTCGCACTATCGTAATATAATTACATTCTCTGTTACTATAACTAACTATAACTAATGTTCTTTGTGAAACTACAAGTACAACTCTAATGTGGCTTGATAAGGAAACATGTATATTAACATAATAATATACATTAATATGTTGTAATATTTTAAACTGCTTACATAATTGCTAATCAGTTATCTAATACTTACCTAAACTTGTGCGGATCTTTTTGCTCGTATAAGTGTGGTAGACATTCGTGTGTTCTTGTGAATAAGGTATTATATTTTTTGATTTTCAATTGTTTATATTTTAAAAGGTTGGTGGTTTAATATTCCTTTTTTGAGTTTTGGCGCGAAAGTGAAAAACTGGCGTTGTCGTTTATGTATTGTTTTCCGAAATTTGTGATTTTTGAGTGTTTATGTGTAATAATGTTTATTAACCGTTAATAGTTAATGATACAAAGTTGTGATACGTGATTTTCCCACTCTCCAAAACTCCAATATAAGTTCTAGTAAAGTTTTTATCAATTCACTTGACTTGACTAAGACTCGTTTAATTGACTTTGACTGTGACTGGTGACTAGGAAGCTACGTTGAAATACGCTTGAAATATTTTATTACTAACCTGACACTAGCTAAAATAGTTAGCGGAGCATGGCGGCCAAAACAAAAAAATCGATGTCGAATATAAAATTTAAAACTGTGATTAGAGGAGTCTTTAATAATAAAACATAAACGGTTTCTCACTAACATCTCCACACCAAGTTCGATAACTTATATCAGAACAAGAGACTCGAAAAAGTTTATGAAAAAAAAAGCGCCGCCGAGCGCCTTGCTAGGTTCTTCTCGAGATGGCTGTAAGTTTGCAAATCTGGTAGTAGAGTCAATTTTCAAGAGTGCCTTTTTGGGGCCCATGTGAATAAACGATATTGATTTTAAAATATTATCCTTGGGGAGAAAACTTGTGTTTCCTCCGGGAATCGAACCCGATACCCCTTAGCTTAGAAGGCGAACGCTCACCCAACTAAGCCAACGGGCGGTTATGAGGTTTCTTATGAAAAAGGATTAATAACAAAAGTGTTACTTCTGAATGAAATGTTGCAATTTTTTTTAAATTTAATTTACGAGGAAGTTACATTAGCGTGTGTTCTCGGTAAGAAAACTAATTGGAACGAGCAACCTGGAATCCAAGAGTCTTGGTATCTTATGTCTTTTACTTAAATCCCTTGGGAATCCATTTTCTATGGTATTTTCTTTTATATCACGATTGTTTCCATTGAATTTTAAAATAGATTTTAATGAGTTTTGTGGCGTATATTCTATTTTATTTATATGTTTTGAATTTTACAGCGTTTGATACTTAGAATCCTACTAATATTATAAATGCTAAAGTTTGTGTGTAAGGCTGTGTGTGTGAATGTTTGTTACCACGCTGTAATTTTGCGAATCTGGCAGTAGAATCATTAACTTTCATGAGTGCCTCTTTGGGGCTCTTGTGAATAAACGATTTTGATTTTGATTTTGACGTATCTCCGTAACGAATAAACCGAATATGAAAAATTAAAAATGTAGTGTATGAAGATAGCTTAGGTTTCGGAATAATACATAGGCTACTTTTTAACTTCGTTAACGCGGGCGTAGCCGTGGGGCACGTCTAGTATAATTTATATGCAAAAAACCTACTTTAGCGCTTTATCCTCGGAATCCTTGATCAGATTAAATGAATTAAATACGCATTATAGAGGATAACTCAAATACTACAAGTCAGCTCTTGATCAAATTAAAATCATCAAAATCGGTTCACCTAGAACAGGGGTCGGCAACCTTTTGAGTCGGAAGAGTCAAAAATTTAATTTTACAAAATTTCAAAGTTTTATAGAGCCACAAAATTTGTTCCTGTCAACAATAATACCTACTGTACTATGTGTATCATATAGAAAACTCTATGCTCATGTTATACCAACCTAATCATCCCATAATTTACTTGTTTCAAGTGTATAAATTTACTTGTTTGCTACCTTTGGAGGCTTGTAATGGCTCGATAGAAATGGTGCCTAATTTCGTCAATCGATTCAGAACGTTTTTTTTTAAATAAATAATATTTTTGTATGGAACTAAAGAGCCGCAGTTTCACATCCAAAGAGCAGCACGTGGCTCGCGAGCCGCAGGTTGCCGACCCCTGACCTAGAAGAAAGTTATGAGGACATACATAAAAAAAAACAGTGGGTTTGAGAACCTCGCCTTTTTTTAAGTCGATTAAAAATTAAAAGCAGTGTTGGAATTTAGCTGCGAAAATTTTAAATGGCGTTATCGATTTGGTATTATTTTCCAAATCTTGTGATTCTATAAGTTTCATGTTTTTATGATAGGTTGCTATGAAGGACGGTGGATTATTAACCGTTCATACTTAGTGAACGTGATTTTCGATTTCGATTCAAAACTTTAGAAGTTCTAGTAAAGCCTCTACCGCTTTATTAGGGCATGACTTTACGATGACTATATAGATCTTGTCGCTTTTACTTGATTTTGACAGTTACTTGTGACTAGGACTCTATGTCGAAATATGTAAAACATTTGAAATGATTTTATAACTTGACACAGGCTTAATGCACAAGGATTGTGGAGCCAAAATTAAAACAAAAACCGGTGCTTGAAATAGACGTGATATCAACATTATCGCGGATGCGGGTCACAATTTAAGATGTTTATTCTGTGGCATACTTACATAGATATTTGAGTTATCTGCGTGTCTGTAGCACAACTCGTTCGTTCTCTCTTCTTGACTACATATTATTCATAGAGGAACTTTTTATTACATCACACATGGTGGTGGGTTTAACCTTTCTACTTTTTTCTTTTCACACTCTGTCCTGAACGTAAAGAACAAACAAACAAACGAACAAACTCATTCACGCTTACAGCCCCACACTAAGTTCAAATATTTGTATCGTGGGTGCCGGAAACATTCACATCACACACACATTACACCCAGAACCAGTAGCACAAATATCCCTTGGGAAGGAATTTGTGCTCCTGCCGGGAATCGAACCCAGGACCCACGGCGCAGACGGCAGACAAGACACAAGTCATCGAACTTAGTGTGGGGCATTTCCGGCATCCACGATAAAAGTCTTTGAACTTAGTGTGGGATGTTAGTGTGAATGCGTTTTTTTTATTTGTCACAATCACAACCAGAACCAGAAACACAATTTTTCCTTAGGGAGAAAACTTGAGTTCCGGCCGGGAATCGAACCTGATACTCGCTGCTTAGTAGGCAGTCGCGTAACTACCAGCGAGCAGTTTTAATAGAACAGTAAAGAAAATAACGAATGGCTTAACGAAAGCTGCGATAAATATTTAAAATGCTTATAAAAAGGTTATATTGTTGCGTGTTTTAGAATATTATAAAGATGATAATAGAGCTTTTAAATCCTGAACTAACTCTGTTTTACAATACACCGTTAATATTTACTTAACCTCTTTACATCACTTTTAAAAAGATTTTTAAATTAGTTCGAAACTTTTCTGAAAAGGTATTATTTAGACTGCTATTTAGAAAGGTTTGCGGAAAAGATAAGGAAAACACTGTAGGAAAAATTTAATTCGTAACGGTAAGTTCGTTAAAAAGGCATTATTCGTGCACAATGGAAATCCTAAGACAGCAACTGGGCAATATTTGTGTTTCCGTATCTGGATGCGATTGTGTATGTTTTCGGCACGGACAAAAAAAAATTTAGCAGTCTTCGAACTTTGTGTGGGGTTGTGAGTGTGTCAGCTTTTATGTTAAGTAACTCGGCTTAAATTAAACTGTTTTATTTTGGCTTCGCAATCTTGTGCATTTAGCCAGTGTCAAGAAATAAAATATTTTAAGTGTATTTCTTGTTAAAAGTCCTATTTATTCCTATCATATTTCGACATTACGAAGCCATAATAAAAAAAAAAATTTATCTTGATATGTTCATACATAGATTTACATGAACAATATTCCAATATGGGGTCTGCTCCGCACAGTGTAAGAATAAAAGGATCAAAGCTACTTTTTGCCATCACCCAATTTTTCGCTTTTAATATAATAATTAAACTATTCCTGTCTTTTACAAAATAGGAACACAAGACAGAGATAGCATACCGCTGTGCTATCAAGTTAGTCAGAACTTAGATGTCTATGCAAGCTTAGTGGAGTATATTATTGGTGTTGACTAAAAACACGCGCCTTTCTGCTTCTGCTGTTCATATTTTAATTGATAAACTAGCGTGACAGCACTAAAATGTATGCTATCTCTGTCTTGTGTTCTATTTTGTAAGAGACAGGGATAGTTTAAATTTAATTGTGAGTGTACATCAGAATCGAGGCCAATATTTGTGATTTATTACAGGTACAATGGCGTTACTCTACAGAATTGTTTTAGCTGTGGTTATCTTCGCTACCCTTATTTGCAAAGGTGAGTCCAATGAACAATATTTTAATTATTGGAAAGATTTGAATGAATGAATACTTCAATAAAATATTTTAATTTGGCACTATAAACAAAACATACATACAATACATAAAAAACGTTTTTTATTGGCACATTTTCGTATACAAAGATTTGTAGAAAGCCTGCCTCTCGCTAGTCACAGTAACTGTGTTGCAGGAGGCCGTGTCTTCCCCATGATATTGTTACTAGACCGTGGGCCGGTTGTCGTCAACCCTACCTCATCGAGTACCAAGATGAGACCTATATGGGGGTGTCGTGTGTAAAAAGTTATGCTAAAAAAATCAGGGTTGCCTGTTCCTAGCCTGGAGCATTTTGTGCAGGCGACAAAAAACTGATCCATTTTTTTGGTGAAATTTACCTCATCGAGTACCAAGATGAGACTTATATAGGGGTGTTGTGTGTAAAAAGTTATGCTAAAAAAATCAGGGTTGCCTGATCCTAGCCTGGAGCATTTTGTTCAGGGGACAAAAAACTGATCCATTTTTTTGGTGAAATTTACCTCATCGAGTACCAAGATGTGACATATGCCAATCGATAGCCCCGTTCTTCCTTCTATTAAAAAAATAGGGTTGCCGGCCCTAAACCTGGAGCATTTGTTTTTCGGCCTACTTTAGTGTTCAGGCATCAGAAGTAAGTTTTATGAAAATAACATCGAAATGATATATATTAGTTATTTAAACAACAAAATATAGAAGAAAATGATGATGCGCATCATACAATTGACTATTTAGTACTGTCAGAAAGAATGTGACCTCACAGTGAGCCAAAACCGTGGTGACGGAGAATACAATACTTTGTTTTACAATTACAACGAGTTTTGATTGAGCAACAAGATACCATATATGGCGATCGATAGTTCTATTCATCCTTTTACTAAAAAAACTGGGTTGCCTGGTCTGATTTCGAAGCACTTGTTTTTTGGCCTAGTTTAATATTAGGGCGTCAAAAGTAAAGTGTATATCAAAATCACTTCTAAATTACATATTTAAGTAGTGTAAACGACAAAATATTGTAGAAAGCAATAATGAGCAACGTAATTTTGACTTTCAAGTCCAATCAGAAAAGAAGTGAACACGTAGTAAGATGAAACATAAATCACACAGTAAACAAATCATATAATGCAATTACAACGTCTGTTCATTGAAATGAGATAAATAATGTGTGGCAATTGATAGCTCTACTCATCCTTTTATTAAAAAAATTGGGTTGCCAGGCCTTATATTAGAGTATCAGTTTTTCTGCCAAGTTTAATTTTCAGGCAAAAAATTACCTCATCGAGTACCAAGATAAAACATATGCCAATCGATAGTGCTGGTCTTCCTTATATTAAAAAAAATTGGTTGCCGATTCAAAACTTGAGCATTTGTTTTTCTGCCTGCTTTAAAGATCAGGAATCAGAAGTAGCCTATACGAAAATGCCTTGTTTAGTTGTTTCAACAACAAAATACTGTACAAAGTAATAACATGAAACATACATTTGACTATTTAGTACAGTCAGAACAAAAAGAACACGCAGAGAGCAAAAACAGTGATCCACAAAATTGGTATTGTGCACATATTACGATTTTGATTGTGTACTAAAATACAATGTATAGCAGTCGATAGTTCTATTCATCCTTGTATTAAAAAACTTGGGTTGCCTGGCCTAAATGTAACGCATTTGTTTTACGGCCTATTAAAATATTCAGATATAAGGAGTAGTTTTTATGAATGACATATACAGACATAACAGACACATATCGATCGCCATATATGGTATCTTGTTGCTCAATCAAAACTCGTTGTAATTGTAAAACAAAGTATTGTATTCTCCGTCACCACGGTTTTGGCTCACTGTGAGGTCACATTCTTTCTGACAGTACTAAATAGTCAATTGTATGATGCGCATCATCATTTTCTACTATATTTTGTTGTTTAAATAACTAAAATATATCATTTCGATGTTATTTTCATAAAACTTACTTCTGATGCCTGAACACTAAAGTAGGCCGAAAAACAAATGCTCCAGGTTTAGGGCCGGCAACCCTATTTTTTTAATAGAAGGAAGAACGGGGCTATCGATTGGCATATGTCACATCTTGGTACTCGATGAGGTAAATTTCACCAAAAAAATGGATTAGTTTTTTGTCCCCTGTACAAAATGCTCCAGGCTAGGATCAGGCAACCCTGATTTTTTTAGCATAACTTTTTACACACAACACCCCTATATAAGTCTCATCTTGGTACTCGATGAGGTAAATTTCACCAAAAAAATGGATCAGTTTTTTGTCGCCTGCACAAAATGCTCCAGGCTAGGAACAGGCAACCCTGATTTTTTTAGCATAACTTTTTACACACGACACCCCCATATAGGTCTCATCTTGGTACTCGATGAGGTAGGGTTGACGACAACCGGCCCACGGTCTATACGTTTAACTGAGTAGGTTCCTAAAAAGTGTTTATAACGTGTTTAAGACGAGAAACGTCTTTTACTTAGCAACATTTTGCTTTGCGCTGATTTTTAGTCGTAAGCCAGAGGTTAGAGCCTTTTTTTTTTGATAATTTTGTAAAGTGCCGAGCTACGATTGAAATTAATTATATAACTCGTAAACTCAAAAAAAAATACAATACAACTAAATCAGTTAGCAAGTCCTTAGTTTCTACGCCGCGGGTAGCGAATTCGATTCCCGCCACGAGCACAGTTTTCCTCAAAGGAATTTCGTGTTAATTGTTCTAAGTGTGACTCGGCTGTCAATGTGGTTCGGCAGTTCGTAGGTTATGAATGACCATGACTCTTCGAACTTAGTGTAGGTAATGCTGTGAGTGTAAAAGTGTTTGTTTTGTTTAGAAAAAAAACTGATTAGGTCTGGTTCACTTATTAAAATTGGTCATTGAAAGCGCAGTGTACTAGGCTCGACTGCACGCGGACGGGCATTGACCCGACACTCGCCCCGACGCGAATGCATTGATGATAGTGGTGCCGCGCAGCGTCACCTGCGTTAACATATTGGTGCATGCGAACAATAACAGCTGTTTTAGTTGTATTGTTTTTTATTTTTGAGTATACGTATTGGATAATTGGTTGTAATTGTAGCTTTATAAACTTATATAAAAAAAAAAAAAAACTTTTTTTGTGTTGCATTGTCGATACCCGACCCCTGTGGAGTATGGAGCGCTAATTCAAAGTAACCTTGTAAATTACAATGCATTGACTTTTGTTAATCTCACAAAAACTCGAGAACGTTAAAGTCACTATGTTCCACATTCGAATTTATTTTATTTATTTTTATAAAAACAATTAAACAATTTATGTAGTCGTCCTCTAATGGTAATTTATCAAAAGCTTCGTGATTTTTCTAGATTAGGTTTGTGGTAGATGTGGTTTTGGCTATCATCAATGTATGTATCAGGGCGGATGCAGTAACCACATATCTACAAACAGTATGAATTCAGCATCACATACTGACTATATGATAGACTCAACTCCATTTTAACTGACTAAAAAGTAGTAGGTTATCTTGTCGTATATTTTAACTGACCGAGTAAACGCAAAGCGTCAGTAACCGTTTCAGCTTCAAAATGCTTTCGTGTGTCCGGCGGATGTCCGGCTGTTCTCTTCTACAGGTCGAATTTCTCTACTGATTCTCGTAAAATTTTGTGAACAGGTTCTATAATTATATTGTTTTTTTTGTCGATTCAGTTTTTGGAAAAAATTCAAAATGACGGAGATACGGGTTTTGTTTTTTGCAAAAACAGACTCGCGAGGTCTTCAGTAATCTTTTTCAATTGAAAGCCAAATCGTGATCAGATAATTAAACGCAAGCTTAAAAAAACCGACTTCACCGCTTTATCATCGGAACCTTGATCAGATTTTATGTATAAACACGCATTATTGACAATAAATCAAAAACTAGAGATCAGGCCTTGATCAAATTTCAATGGTACTACATAAAAAGCACCAGCTTTCAAATAAAAAAAGAATCATCAAAATCGGCTCACAACGAGTTATCTTTTGAAGTCGGGTAAACGAGAACATCGTCAAAGTACGCATTATTCGTCACAAAACAGGCATTATTGACGATATTTCAAGACCTACTGATCAGATCTTGATCAAATTTTAATGGGATCAATTAGAAAGCAACATCTTTCAAACTAAAAAAAATATTTCTAAATCGGCTCACGTGGAGAGAAGTTATGACTTAACACACATAAAAAAAAACACTCGTCTTGAGTACCTCCTTCTTTTTTAGGAAGTCGGTAAAAAACCAAACATGAAGTACCTTTTTAATATGTTCGAGTATGTTTGTTTTTTTTTTTTGCTCAAGCTACATATAACAAAAATTTAATTATATCTGTTATTGAGGTGACATTATAGTAAATACAATTTAATTATTAATTATTATTATTATTTAATTTTTTTAAATTGTAGTATATACCGTCATGGGTAAGTAGTGCACAATACTGCAGGGGTGGTTTGGGATCGATAACAGAGCAAATAAAAAATTTTTTTTTTTTTTTTAATTTTTAATCGTCTGACCTGCAGGCAGTTCAGTAGTAATTATTGTCAAGTAAAGTATGGCCCTCCGTAGACAGCCTCTACAACAATAGCTTCCAGAGTAGGTGAGTGCTACGAGTGCTACGGGGTCATTGAACTAACATGTGACGAGAGGTCACATTTCAGTGTGACCTCTCGGCGGTTCAGGAATTAATTACCTCATAATAACTAGGACCGACTAAATAAATAACGATTATCATAACTGAAACGGAAGCTTTTTTATGCTAAATAATAATAATAATTTGCCATTCTCTTAACAAGTTGGTTGGTTCTCGTAATTCCTGAACCGCCTTTCAGTGTGACCTTTCGTCACATGTTAGTTCAATGACCCCGTAGCACTCGTAGCACTCACCTACTCTGGAAGCTCTTGTTGTAGCGGCTGTCTACGGAGGGCCACACTTTACTTGACAATTACTACTGAACTGCCTGCAGGCCAGTCGATAAAAAATTGAAAAAAAAAAATTTTTTTTATTTTGCTCAGTTGTCGATTCCAAACCACCCCTGCAGTATTGTACACTACTTACCCATGGCGGTATATACAATTTTATTGATACATTTATTTTTGACAAATAGTACGATAACCAGTCCATATCCCTAAGAGATGTACACACTATACATATTTCATCTAAATGAGTGCAGCATTTTATGAAAAATTCTTATATACACAGACTTTCTGTATAAAAACGAACGCATTTACACTCACAGCCCAAAGTTTGAAGACTTGTATCTTGGGTACCGTAAACATTTACATATCACACACACACAATCACACCTAGAACCAGAAGCACAAATGTCCTTCGGGGCGATAAATTGTGCTCGTGCCTGGAATCGAACCCGAATGCTTAGAAGGCGAACGCGCACCCAACTAAGCCAACTGGCAGTTCAAAAATATGTATAATACAAATGTGTTAAAAACGAAATGAAGGATTTCTGTTATGATTCATCCAAGTGTGCTCCCAAGAGTTCGAAGTACGAACCTTCAACAAAATGATCCGCGTCAAGCTGAATTCTAATAATATTATGGAAATTTAATTTAATATCGGCGTTTAAGAAACGTTTCCAATAAAAATGCTGGTAGACGGTTGTGAAATCCAAAAAGGCTCATCGTATCTGTCAAAATAAATGACTACCTACGGTAGAGTTTATTTAAATTCATGTGGGTGTGGGATAAAAACGGTTGTGTATCTATGAAGCTAGACCACTATTACAGCTGTTAGTAAGAAATGACGTGGTCGAGGGTGGTAAACGCTAGGCCTAAAGCAATTGGTTCTCAAGCTGGGAACTGGTGACAGGACATTTTTAACGCTTTCACAGTCACAGTCTCACACTCAGTTAGATGACTGTGTCGTGGATGCTGGAAGCATTCACATCACACCCAAAACCAGAAACACACATTTGCCTTGGGGATAAAACTTGTGTTCCCGCCGAGAATCGAACCCTTGCTTAGAAGGCAAAAACGTACTCAACTAAGCCATTGGGCAGTTCAACATCTATTAATAAAACTCTTCTTGTCATATGAATTCCTTGTTTTACCGCGGTTGAAAATATCTGGCCTCTCCTCTGCTTCCATGGGGTGAAAGAAGAAAGTTTGTGGGGCTCTAAACCACTAAAATCCTCCCCCGTGAGCAGTCCTCGCCCTGCATCTCACCTCATAACATACCCATGCCCGTTTACTCCACGGACTTAACTAACTAAAGTTAGTTAAATCCGTGTAAACTTCTACTTTTCTACCGACTTCACAAAAAAGGAGGAGGTACTCAAGTCAATTGTATTTTTTTTTTCTTCGTTCCACGTGAACCGATTTTGAATTTCTTTTTTTTTTTGTTTAATAGAGATGTTGATTTCCAATTGGTCCCATTTAAATTTGATCAAGATCTGATCAGTAGTTCTTGGAATATCGTCAATAATGCGTGTTTAGTACATCTAATCTGATCAAAGTTCCGAAGATAAAGCGGTGAAGTCGGTTTTTTTAAGCTTTGCTTGCGTTTAATTATTATTTATTGTCATACTTACTGGTGGGCATTACAGGAAACCCCCTATTCACCCACCCCAGTTCCTAACTTCTAAACAATACAACAACATACAAAAAAAACAAAATACACCAAATCTAAAAGAAAAATTAAACGAAATACCTCAAAAGTGGAACAAAGAGGACATACAAGTTTCCAGATAATTTGCTGTCGCTCTGTGCACCTCGATACTTATTGTACGATGCTTAACGATTTTTTTTATTCTAGTGTGGTCTATCAACTGCTACTACTGTAACAGTGCCAATAACTCTGCTTGCTTGAACGTCGAGGCTTACGAAGATGAAACTAGAGCTCGCATCATACCAATCGTAGACTGCAATGTGGCTGTCGCCAGTGAGATTCCAACGAACTTCTTCTGCAGGAAGATTGCCCAAACGAGTAAGTTGTTTCAGCAGGTTAGGCTCTTTAGTCATCTCCTATAACGAAACTGGTCACTAGTACGTCTGGTGCTAATGGAGCTTGGTCTGCAAGATCGCAGAATCTCATATTGTTTCGTATACCGGTGGAAATGGTCTGTTCTGAGAAAATGGTTCTCTTGTTTCCGTATAACAATTCGTTTATTCCACTTGAACCCCTCAATGAACGCTCTGGGGATCTATGGACGCTTACTATTCCTAATTTATGTTACATAGCAACGGCTTAAAACACGTAAAAATAACGTCTTACTTTGTAGTCTCGCGCTAAGTCCCGAGCCGTACAATCGTAAAATATGTGACGTCACACTAGGTATGGTCTCACAAATGTAACCAACTGTGACAAGGACGGGGGAGGGGTCAAAACAGCCCCTAAACAGTTATTAGTAAGCGATAGCACGAAGAAATGTTGTACCACCATAAATAAAATGTAGCTTTCAAGATCAAGCCCATCGTCAAATTTGAAGCTGCTACAAACTGTCAGTTTTTAAGCTTCCATGGTCAGTTTCACTATAAATGTTTGTATCAATAACGGGATATTTACCATGTGTTTCGTTTGTTTTGAGTTTTCGATATTTCGGCACTGTTGCAAGCACCATGATCACGGAGAAACTGGAGTAGTGCGGGTGGATGAAGATTTAGATTAGTAAATCTAAATCTTCATCCATACGAAATTGTCTAACCGTCAATTGCTTGCAAATCCAGCATAAAAAAGTCCGCAAACACCGCTTTGAATGTTCAAAAGATGAAGGATGATCAAAAACAATTTATTTTTCAGTTTACCACCCGAACCGTGACTCCGATGTTCGTGTGACGCGCGGCTGCGGCTGGGTGAGAGAAGAAAGCCATATGAATTGCTACCGAGCTGATAATAGTGACCACAAGGAGACAGTCTGTCAATGCTTCACAGACTTATGTAACTCCGCAGAGAGCGCCGACCCAGCATCTTCTGTGCTGCTGTTCCTGGTCTTTTCCGCTGTACTCTACTTTTACCGATAGGTATAATAAAATATATTTCAATTGTGTAGAGTTTAAGCAATATTGATAAATTTAGAAAGGAAAAATTATCGCTGGAGGCGGGGTTTGAACCCGAGGCCATAGAGTGTCTTGCCTTAATGCTCTAACCGCTGATCTACACAAGCCCTGCCTGAAGCGACGAAATTATCCTTTCCTTATTATTAACATCTTACAGAGACGTGTGACGTCATCTACTGAAACAGTTTTAGAAACGACTAGTGGTTTCTAAAAAAATCCCGCCTCTAGCGTAAATTTTTCTTTCTAATTTTATCAATTTAGTTCTGCCTAGCATGGCTGATGCTATGTAAACAAAATTAATAGTTTAAGTCATGATTAGGAATCCAATTTGAACGGGATTGACGGTTGAACTTGGGTTCAACATTTGCAGTGGTGGTAGAATGATACGGTTGATGATGGTTTGTAAATTAGCTACAAAGCCATTGGTTAGAATATAATTAATTGTCAAATAAAGAACATGATGTTAGTGTAACGGGTTTCTTTATTTACTCCCTCCTTTACAAGCTTACAATGATGGTAGAGTAAGCCACATATCAAGTATAATAATAATAATCATATAATTATGACGCTGCAAAGATATCTGACTACCTAGTCCTCAAAACGATATTTGCATGTCACTACTATGACCATGTGTGTACTATTAATACACTAAACCCTACATCTGTTTATGCTTACACTTGAAGCAAATAAATGCATTTAATTTCATTTAAAAAAATGGTAATATCCATTCGAGTAATAAAAAAAACTGCATTCACACTCACAACCCCTAACTAGGATAAAAAACTTGTATTGTGGGTGTGAGTGTGTATATCACAAACACAAACCTAAAACCAAAAACACAAAAATTGCCAAATGTCGCCATTAACTTATTTGGGTGTCTCTACGTCTAAGTTAGAAGGCGAATGCGCACCCAAACAAGATTACACCCAAATTATTAACTGAACGAGCGTAAAGCGCGAAGCGTCTTCGTTTCAGCTTGAGCAAAATGGTTTCGTATGTCCGGATTGTCCGGATTTCCGGTTGTTCTTCTCTACAGGACGCATTCCCCAATCGATTCTCGTGAAATTTTGTGAGCAGGTTCGATAAATATACAGATTTTTCGATGTCGATTCAGTTGTTGGATTTCCAAAATGGCGGAAATATGGGTGTTGAAAACGTAAAAAAAACATATTTCAGCCATTTAGAAAAATACTCGCGAGGTTTTCAGCTCACAGCAGAGCCACTAGTAAAAAACGAAGCTCACACAATCACACCCAGAAACACAAATTTCCTTAAATTACGCCTCCTAACTTAGTTGGGTGTCTCCACGTCTAAGTTAGAAGGCGAAAGAGTCACCCAACTCAGGTGTATTCTTAAATATTTAATAAAATTGTTTTGTTAAATTCTGAATAACAATGGATAACAAACAAAGGAATTATGAAGAGCTATTAATACCAATGGCAATAGTAACTGCGCAACAGATGGGAACGAAATCCTTCATCGTTGACCACGCTCACGGTTTGTTTGTTTGTTGCTCTTTGCATAACTATTTAGTTGTTGATCTACCGATGATAGTATGATCGGTTAAGCCCTATAAACCTTTACCTGGAAAATTCAAATTCAATTTGTTTTTAATTCGCGATAAATTTTTTGATGGGAACGCTACCGACTGGTAGTGGGCTTGAGCACTTGAGTTACCTATAAGCTCGATGTCTTGTAGGTAACTTACTTATTTGCTACTTTTAGGAAATATAGGCAATTGGTAGATAGCATTAATTTTCTCTGTCTCTTGAAACCACCTCCTTATTGTAATTCCAACAAAATTATCTTGTTTATATTTTTTTCTAGAACATTCGTAGTTTTACTGGGCTATAACTGCATTTCATTTTGTATCGTTAACTAAAACTTTCATTTAATTTACTAATTTAAAAACAAACTAAACAAATAATGGAACAAACAAACAATCCCAAGTAAAATGCCACGCTCGCTAATTTTTGAATCACCTATAGTGGTTAACACCAATGAGCTGCATCAGCAGTTTAAACGATACAACCAACGATGTTAATAAAAATGGGAAGATATGATACTAGCTCCTAGGACGTGGACTGCATAATTTAGGTGCGTTGCACACAATTTGCCTCAGTCACAATCGGACTAGCGTTCGTGTCGCACGTAAAGTACTTGCGTTTTTTTTATATATAAGTAGGAACAAAGCCATTTAGTGCTTTTACAAGATCTACAAATAACTTAAGAACCACAAATTAATTATGTGATTTAGAATGTCTACGCCTAGTAGATGCATCAGGTCCAATATGTGTTCGTTTAATGCTAGAGCCTAGCATACATATTATAATCAGAGTGCCTGGTTTAGGCGACGCGAGATCAAAATTCTGGTACTTATTTGGCTCAACGTAGGCAATGAAAATTAAATTAGGCAATGCCGCCAGGATGATGGGAACGCTACCCACTGGTAGTGGGCTTGAGCACTTGAGCACTATTAGCTCGATAGGTAATTTAGGTCTTTGCTGTAGAGATGTATAATTTTAGCTTAGTTTTAGGAAATATAGGCAATTGGCCCGAAGATAGAGCATACTGTATCTTGGCACTTTTAATAACATCATTGGATACTGGTTTCAAATTAATTATTATTTACAATTTAGCGAAAACTAGACTTGGATTTTAGCTGAAAAAATATTTAAATATCTAGAGGTATTTCTTTTATCTTTGTTCATATCGGTTCCTATTTGAATTAAGCAAAAATGTACCTTATTACTAGCGTTTATTTAGTTTCTTTCACCTGTCCCGATATCTGTCGGTAAATCTTGCAGCCTAAATTAGACCCACTTCCCGATGTCTGGTTGTACTCAAATTTGTTGTACTTATGTATCTTCGGTGAAAGTACAATGATATGGTATCATGGAGCTAGTCTGATGATGGAGACCGAATATGGCCTTAGAAACTTCTAAAATAAAAAAGATAAACACATCGAGTTTGGGCTCGTTTGATTCGTCTTGACAAGTTCTGTGGTGATATAACTTTTATTCTTTTTTCATTTATAACTACTAAAAACTCGATTTTAAAAAACTTTTTAACGTATTAATTTTACTGTTTTTTCTACCGACTTCACAAAAAAGGAGGAGGTACTCAAGTCGAATGTATTTTTTTTTATCCATGTTATTTGTTTTATGTACCTCATAACTTCTTTCCACGTGAACCGATTTTGAAATTTTTTTTTGTTCGAACGATGTTGCTTTCCAATTGGTTCCATTTAAATTTGATCAAGATCTGATCAGTAATTCTTGAAAAATCGTCAATAATGCGTGTTTAGTACACCAAATCTGATCAAAGTTCCGAAGATAAAACGGTGAAGTCGGTTTTTTTAAGCTTTGCTTGCGTTTAATTATTTTTACACAAACCACTATATAGATTAACAGAAATATTAAGGCTTATATTACCTATATGAAAAATTCGTTCACTTTTTCGTCGAGGATTAGGTACAAGCTAATCAATCCGCACCACGAGGCATCTCCCGTAATCCGAACTTGGAATTATAAGGAAAAAGACGTAATAATACAAGTGCGTTGCGTATATTCCAACATGAAAAATATATAGCTTGTACGTGATGTGAGAGCAACAAGTAGATACATAGGTAATTAAACGCAAGCAAAGCTTAAAAATAGCCGACTTCATCGCTTTATCTTCGGAGCCTTGATCAGATTTAACGTATTAAACATGCATTATTGACTCAAAAACTAGTGATCAGATCTTAATCAAATTTAAATGGGACCACATGGAAAGCACCAGCTTTCAAATAAAAAAAGAATCACCAGAATCGGCTCACAGCGACAAACAAAAAATAACACCAGTTATGAGGTGACACAAAAAAATAATATATTTGTAGTCGAATTGAGAACCTCTTCCTATTTTTTGAAGACGGTTAAAAATAATTGTTTCAGACCTACGAACAAATGAACCTCGTTCGGGTCTAACCCAAACTTCATGAAATAAGTGTTTACGGTGTGTACGGTTTATGCAAATCGTAAGTAATCCACGTCAACGGATCCGAGGCAGTGCTGTCCCGAGAAAATGTGTGTTTTGGTGTATCAATTGGCCTTTACATACGTGGATAGGATGATTATAATCTAATATATAAAATTCTCGTGTCACAGTTTTCGTTGCCATACTCCTCCGAAACGGCTTGACCGATTTTGATGAAATTTTTTGTGCTTATCCGGTATCTATGAGAATCGGCCAACATCTATTTTTCATCATCATCATCATCATCACTTTTCATCATCATTATCAACGCGGGTGAAACCGCGGGGCGCAGCTAGTATACATGTAAATTATTATAAGCAATCCATTTTTTTATGCCCGATAGGCAATCATTTGACCTCAAACTCACATGATGGAAAATGCCTAGAAGGTACTTATTCACTCTTTACTTGAACACTCCCAGATTATACCGTTCGGGGAACAAAGACGAGGGCAATGAGTTCGAATCCTTCGCAGTACTGATGATTAACGTAGAAGCGAAACCTTTTGAGCGAACTGAAATGGCGATCCATATATAGTTGATGTTTGACTGTTTGTCTCGTTGTTAGATGGTTAAACTGGCATGGGGGAATTAACTCGTGTAATTCCTGCCCACACTCTTCAAAATGTAAACGATACAATAATTTTATGTGTTAATATTTAGAAAGGAAAATATGTCGCTTGAGGTGGGGATTGAACCCGCAGCCATATGATGTCATGCCCCATTGCTCTGAGTTACTCAATTCGATGAGCTACTCAAGCCTTACCTAAAACGGAGATGTTATGCTTTCCTTATTATTATAACGTCTAATGAGAATGTGTGAGGCCTTTACTGAAATTGTTTAAAACTACTACGGCCGGAGAGTCTACCGTTGCAACACGTCGTGTTGATAACGTCCACCCAAATCAATGTAGCGGGGTAGTAATCCCTGTCTCAACCGATAATTTTTCCTTTCTAAATTTACTACTTTAATGTTGCCTAGCAAAATAAAAATTAATCAAAATATATTTAATGTTTATTTACTACAAACTGCATTACGGAGAGTGTTCCAAGGAAATGCATGATCTTATTCTCGCATCACCGTTCTACTACCGAACATCTAGACAGACGGCAATGCGGCATCTTCTAATGGTAAAAAAACCGAACATTCGCACGAAGCGTTTCGCTTCCACTTTCATTATAAGAACTGCAAAAGAATGGAACGCCCTGCCGTCTACAGTGTTTCCCGAAAAGTATAATATCGGGTTGTTCAAGAAGAGAGTGAATAGGTATTTACTGAGCAAGCGTGCTCTATTTTCGACCGCATCGTCGCTTTCCATTAGGTGAAATGTGTGAGTGGGGGTGAAACGCTGGCTTAGTCCCAAATAAAAAAAAATTTAGTTATGTCTCCATAACTACACAGCGTACTTTTGCTAGCATCAGCTTCTACTGACGACGGTCGCACCATTTATAATTGATTTGGGAAGACGTTATCAACACAACGTTGAGCTAACTGCAATGTTAGACTCGTTGGCCGTAGTAGTTCTATAAACTGTTTCGGTAGATGACGTCACACGTGCCCTTAAGACGTTAATAATAACGAAAGGTTAATTACGTCGCTTCAGGCGGGGCTTGAGTAGCTCAGCGGCTAGAGCAATAGGGCATGACACCCTATGGCCGCGGGTTCAAATCCCGCCTCAAGCGATAATTTTTCCTTTCTAAAGTACTTTAAATTATTCAGTTAATAACCCTGTATATTCAAGTTATACAATAATAAAATATGTGATCGATTTTTGTTTATATAGCTCTAGCCGAGCTCCGCGGCTTCGCCCGCGTTAATTAAGTTTAAAAGTAGCCGATGTAACATTCCGGAACGTAAATGTAGATAACATTCTAAATGTGGTTTGTTAATTCTAATGTGAACAGTATAATCTGGGTGTCTTCAAGTCTAGAGTGAATAGGTACCTTCTAGGCAAGCATGTTCCATCTTTGGCCGCATCGTCACTTTCCATCAGGTGAGATAGCGGTCAAATGCTTGCCTATCTAGAATAAAAAAAAAAAAAAAATGTGGTAACAACATTCACACACACACAACGGTTTAGTTTTTGAGTTATCCTCAACAATGCGTATTCTGTGGACTACATTGACGATGTTTTCGTTTTTAACCGACTTCAAAAGTTACCTCATAACTTCTGTCTTTGTGCGCCGATTTTGATGGTATTTTTTTATTTGAAAGCTGGTGCTTTCCAGGTGGTCCCATTTAAATTCGGTCAAGATCTGATCACCAGTTTTTTAGTTATTTTCAATAATGCGTGTTTAATACGTTGAATCTGATCAAGGTTCCGAAGATAAAGCGGTGAAGTCGGTTTTTATAAGCTTTGCTTGCGTTTAATTATTCATAGAGATCTTTTTTTATGCAGAATATGCAAACATTTGACCACTATTTTACCTGACGGAAAGTAATGATAATGTGCTTGCTCTTAGCCTGCGCAAATTCCCAAATCCCCGATCAACCGAGACTACCTATATATATATATACATACATACATACCTATATTGTTATTACATAATAATAATTGACTCGTAAATTATACATACATACAATAAACATGAACGCTTTCACACTCACAGCCCCACACTTAGTTCGATGACTTGACCAGAACCAGAAACACAAATTTCCCTTAGGGAGAAAACTTGTGTTCCCGCTGGGAATCGAACCCGATACCCCCAATAATTCGTAATAAAAAGGGATACAATAGTTACAAATTTAAGAAAAAATAAACAATTCTATTTCCAGTGTACAAAGATTCATCTCGCGGCTATTTATAATTTGCCGGCCAGCGCCTGGAGCAGGATAATCTTCTATTACCTCCTACAATCCGAGGGGACATTTTTTATGGCTGCTGGTATTTTTCGGATATTTCAGCATTTTTTTAATATCAATAGGCAAGCATTTAACCGCAATATCACCTGGTGGAAAGCGACGATGCGGTCGAATCCTACGACATGGTTGAGCTTGCGAAGATTGCAACTTCGTGATTGTATCCATAGTGATAGACCAATTTCTCGTGCACCTACTTGCTACTCTGCCTTGATATACAGTCATATTTCACTACCGAAATATGACTGTATGTATATGTGTCTACATGTATATCTACATGTAAACATCTACATGTATATGTGTGCAGAAAATCTGCCAATCTCACTAAAAATTACAATATAAATTGGTAAATAAAGTAATTTTGACAAGGAGTGGTTTCTAAAAGTCTTGGCGGAGGTCGATTTGACCGATAGGGCTGTTGTGACACTTTGGTTTAAAGTTTCTTTGTTACCTATTCTTTTGTATCCTATAAGTCATGCTCCATCGTCGATCATATCGTCACTTTTTTTTTTATTCATGATAGGCAAATTTTTGACCACCATCTCACCTGATAGTAAGCGACGATGTGGTCGAAGATGGAGCAAGCATGCCTAGAAGATACCTATTCACTCGCGACTTGAAGACTTACCGTCAGGTTTTGTGTTACAGGGAAACATTTTAAACCCCAACACCTTCATCACACAAAAAGGTTGCAGATCAGGATTTCAAAGCCTCCAATAAAAAGTTTCACTGCAAAAAATATCCGGTAAGGTATAAATAACCAAAAGTAATTAATTGTTTTTCCTTATATTCTTTAACTGTTCTCAATGTTTCGGATATTTTTGAATTCTTTCATAACCTTAATAAAATATATATCTTAATGATATAAGTAGGTGTGTTTGTTTTATTTAAAATACAGACAATTGTGGTAAGAGATTTTTATTCAATAAATCAATGCATTACAAACAACATTTTAATAAAATTTATTATTCATAATAATAAATTGCCAACATTATTTTAATGGACATAAAATCCACCCAGCCTTTAAATAAAGTTAGCAATTTGTCTACGTAAATATAAACAGTTATTAAATATTTATTACACATTATAATAGTATTAGTACTTATAATAATTCATAAAACTACTTTAAACTTTGGCGTCAAACGAGTATATATTGACAGATGACTAGAATTTTTACAGTAATTAAAAATGCTTGCCTTTCAAGCATTAAAAAAAAATTAAAGTCCGAATATTTAATATCTTTGAGTTCAAGAACATAAAGCTGCGTATACATAACGACATTTTGGTCGAGACTGTCAGCAACTAGGTCCACGTCCTTTGCAGCCCATGAGTCCGGCAAATCGAACAAGAATAAAAAATAATTCATGAATCTAGATGACAGAAAAAGTAAAAAATGTTCGTAGATGAAAAAATGGAAAATGATGATTTGTCGCGGACAAGACGTAGCACCAACATGGTCACGCACACAAATACGAGTACATGCTGATAGGTTGTACGCTAGCGTTCCCGTCGTGCATTCACGTAACGCGATCACCACCGGTCTGCCACCGACACCGTAATTACATGGCGCGCCAGGTTGACCGGTAGTACGTCGCTTTAGGCCGTTTGTCCACCTACGCCGTCACCGGACTCTCATCGTCACCGAGAACGAGATGATGTCGCCGAAGCAGCGATACATCCGTCACCCGGGCGCCGTCATCCCAGCCACCGAAGGTTCGAGCAGTTTGTCGTGACCGTTAGAACTCGGCATAGTTTTATGACGGGCCAATGTAAATATAAATAAATAAACGCCGGCAAAACAAAACAAGTTTGTTCTTTACCCCACACTACCGTTGCAACGCGTCGTAAGCTTGGACTTTTCTTCTATTATAAAATTGTGAAAAAAAACGGTTGTCTGTAAAGACGGTTTACGGACGATAAATTTAGGTACGTGATAACGTCATAAGAAAACATCGAAGTTTAGGCCGATCGTGCCTCTTTATCGCTTGTTCCGCGCTCTCGCTTGCACGCTCAGGCTCAGGCGGAACGTCACACTTTTTCGTGCGTGCAGCCGTTGTTCATCGATTTATAAGACGTTATCACGTCAAAAATATATTTCTACATTATTTTAAGTCGTAGAGAGTAAATACTATAGGATAGAACAATAATGTATGACTAACTGAGCCACCGATATCGGCACGGTGGCCACACGACTGCCGTCACGTCATCTTAAACTCGGCCTAAAATAATCTCGGTGACGGTCCGGTGACAGCGTCGGTGGACGAATGGCCTTACGTGGATACGTGACGGGAACCCAGCTGACGATTTTTTTACTCCAGATAGGTAAGCATTGTGTCGCTATCTCACCTGATGGAAAGTGATGATGCAGCCGAAGATGTAGCATGCTTACCTTACGTTTGTGTATTACGCCTTACTGTAGAACTGAATAGCTTAAGCTGTGTGCATGACCATGTAAGCGCGACTACTGAGCTGAACTTCTGTAGAAGTGATAAGGACCTCTTTGAGGTCCACGCGATACGATTTTGAATTTGAAACAATTATTTATTTTGCAGGGAGATTATTGCTTATAACCTATAGTAATAAATCGTTCAGTAACAAAAAATATATGTGTGTATGTGTAGAGAGCAATGGTATTATCCAAAAAGGGTCAATGAAATGCGTAAGTAGTACATACCTTAGAAAGGCTTTTTGTTTAAAAATATTGTTTTGCTGATATTGGAGGGAAATATCGGTCAGTTATTTTGATGCCATGAATTTATTTAAAAATAGGGTAGGTGTAGATTTCAATGTGAGATGTGTTTGAGTCCATATAAGTATATTTGTAGGTACTGAATGTACAAAGATTTATTGAAATTGAAAATGTATTTATTGATAAATTTAATTGGTTATTATCTAAAAACCTATTTTAGGTTACTCAGTGCTTTAATATCGAAAATACCAATTTATTAAACGCGCTAAAACAGGCGTCAGTATGTTCTCAATAGTGATTTTATATCAATTCATACTGTGTCCAGAAAATCCGGTTGAATGCCGTGATTAATATTTATTTAAATGATTTGTGCCCATCAAAAACATATTGGACGCTGTTTTTACCCGACAGCGAAGCAAAAGGGAGGGCAATGTTTTGATCGGTTTGTATGTATGTTCATCTATTCCCTCATAAATTCTAAAATACTTATCATAATTTGACAAATGAGGTTTCGTTGGAAGCGTCTTGTTTGTCCGCTGGTTATGGGCTATGTGACATCACATTAAATGTTAATATGGCGCCCTCTGGGGGGAACGATGTCAAGAACAAAGATTTTTTTTCTCCCCACACCATCATGGTATCATTGTACAGGGATTATAAAGTGAAAGTAGTTTTTTTATGTGTAAGTCTGATTGTAGTTTTTGAACTTATTCTTGTGAGATAAACTACCTGTAGTTTAGACATTCAATTCACAGACTATGTCAATTTGAAAACGTTTTGGCATAGAACCTCCAACTTCAGCATAACACTATTTTAGCAAGTTATATACAAAATTCTTCGTAACGGTAACATATTGGGGGTAGACAGATATTTTGGTTTTACATTATTTTGGGGGTAGACAGATTTTGGTTTTACATTAGTTTAGCTTGTCGTTTTTTCCTTTCTTCTTGAACAGGTTCCGTTTGCTCAGGTTCGCTGTGGTCAAGGTTTTCGTTCTGCATCCTTATACCTAAACCATACAATTTTCCAGTATAAAATACGTTATAAAGGTTAGGAACACTTGATTGCAAGTCTGCCCTAGTTCTATATTTAAGTAGTCGTTCGTCCCGAACTAAGATATCGCACCGTCATTTTGTCTTATTGAGAAAAATAATTGAGGTTCATTTTGATTCTAACCTTTTTTTTAATAGTTGTAAATTTTTGTATTTGTAGTTCAAGTACTTGATGATATAACGGATATTATTGATCGAGCGAAGCGAAATCTCTATAGCACTTTGTCTGTCCGTCTGTCAGAGGCATCTAGCGTCTAAACCATATAAGCAAATTTCTTCAAATTCTCATAGAATATGTAAAACTACAGCTCAAAGCCAGAAATAACATTTTAGATTATATAAATGAAAACATTATGGTGGCTCCCATACATGTAAGTGGTTACAAAATATGTTTTGCAAAATGTAGGCGCGAGATCTCAGTTCGGCGCTAACGACTAGTACTTAAGTTTGAACTTTAAATGTGTAGCTGCAATATAGGTCCCCCATAATAGACCCCGGGACAAAATAGATCTAAAAACATTGAGTTTGGTTGTCTACAAAATTTTAATTAGATTTTTTTTAAAACGGTTTCGTACTCTATGGTTTCGTTTGGCCCCTACTTACGTGTATGGATGTACCCCTTTAGTATTTTATTTTTTATAATTTTTCATCTTTGGACCATAACTTTACTATAAATTTTATTTCTCTCGTGCTCGTGTAGGGTATTTTGAAAAGAGCTTTTTTAACAATGTACGAATCCATTTTAACAAAAAAATATGTTGGAAAATAACATATTATTATCCCCTGAAAATTTGAACTTATTTGCTTATATGGTTTAGACGTTAAATGCTTTTGACAGACGCACCGACGGATTGACGAACGGGTACGACTGAACCACTCAAGTCAACTCGGAGATCTCATTTCACTCAATAAAAAATTGCTATATCTCCTTACTTTCATCGTCAGTGAAAGACCTTCCAACACGGGGTCCGAACCACATTCCAGGTCCATTACCGTCGGTCAGCTGTAGAGGGTCTCGTATGGGCTGGTCGCCGTGATTGAATCCTATCAAAAATATAAAAAAATATTTTAATGGTGTAATTTGGGAGTCCTCAAGTCAAGAGTGAATAGGTATCTTCTAGGAAGACATCCTACATCTTTGGCCGCATCATCGCTTTCCATCCGGTGAGATAGTGGTCAAATGCTAAGCATAAAAATATATGCTGAAAGGTAAGCTTATGATTTAAATAAGAAAAAAAACCTGACTATAATAAAACTAGTCGTTTGTCCTGAACTGAGATCTCACGCCGCCATTTTGACATAAACTTTTGAGTAATAGCTTGGAACTTTTTTTCTTGATAATTATTGTTTGATGTCTATATTTGTTGTTCAAGAACAGGATATACAACTTAAACATATAAAAATTAAAACATAAAAATAATACATATAAACATAAACGCTTTCACACTCACAGCCCCACTAAGTTGTGTCATAGGTGCCGGAAACCAGAAACAAAAATATAAATTTTTCTTGGGGAGAAAAATTGTGTTATCGCCGGGAATCGAACCCGATGCCCGGGCAGTTCTTAGGTATAATACGTTATTTTCAGCTTTACATGTGCAGCCATTTTTGAGATTGCCCCCAGGACAAAATAGGTCTAACAACAGTGACTTTGGTGGCCTACCAAATTGTTATATTCAACATAGATTTTGATTCGCACTGTACCAGCAGAGCTCTTTTTAACGATATCAAACAAGGACATAATAATTACGTTCCCGTTAAAAAAATAATTACGTTCCCTACTTACGTGTATGGGTATGCCCCTTAATATTTTAATTTATATCATTTTAACTGCCTTTTGTGGCTTTGGGCCATAGCTTTACATATTTGTAGTGAAACTTGGCCTCTTACTGTGGGCCTTATAAATAAGCTCAAAGTCACACAACGAGCTATGGAAAGGGCTGTGCTCGAATATAGAAATAAAGTCACCAACATAGCCCGACGGGTTATATAAAACTGCCCAAGTTGAAGTGGCAATGAGCAGAGCACATAAACGTAGAATGGATGGCCGATGGGGCCGGAAGGTTCTAGAATGGAGGCCACGGACTGGCAAGCGCAGTGTCGGAAGACCGCCCACAAGGTGGACGGACGACATAGTGAACGTCGCAGAAAGACGCTGGATGCAGGCCGCTAACAACCGTTCTTTTAGGAGATCTTTGGGGGAGGCCTATATCCAGCAGTGAACTTCTTGCAACTGAGATGATGATGATGATAATTTTCATATTTTCTAAGAATTTGAAGTTACTCGTTTCAATGGTTTAGACGCTAAATGCCTTTGACAGACAGGCTTTTTAGAAAAAAACATTTTCATGAACAAATTTTTTGGAGCCAATGTTGAATGCAGTCAAGATTGGCTCCAAAAAATTTGTTCATGAATATTTTTTGTTTTTTTACAATTAATTTTATTATAACACATTTACAGTTACGATATAAGTAAGTGACAATCATTTTAAAAAGGAGTTTTTTTGTTTGTTTTTTAGGGTTTATGGTAGTTTTTTAGGGTTTCGAACCCAAAGGCTAAATCGGGACCCTATTACAAAGCGCTCCGCTGTCCGTCCGTCTGTCTGTCCGTATGTCACCAGGCTGTATCTCATGAACCGTGATAGTTAGACAGTTGAAATTTTCACAGATGATGTATTTATATGTTGTCGCTATACTAACAAATACTAAAAATAATAATAAAATAAATAATTAAGGTGGCTCCCATACAACAAACGTGATCTTTTGCTCGTTTTTGCTTGATATTGATAACGCCAACATGTAGACGCTTGAAATATTCACAGAATATTTAGTTATATATTCGCTTTAAAAATAGATAATTAAATTGAAATGAAACAAATATTTAAGGGCTCCCATACAACAAACGAGTTTTTTTTTAGATGATGGCACGGAACCCTTCGTGCGCGAGTCCGCCTCGGATTTGGCCACTTTTTTTTTCATAGAAACAAACAAATGACGAACAAACGCATTCACACTCACAGCCTCACACTAAGTCCAAAGACTTGTATCGTGGTTGCCGGAAACATTCACATCACACACACACATTACACCCAGAACCAGAAGCACAAATATCCCTTGGGAAGGAATTTGTGCTCCTTCCGGGAACCGAGCCCAAGACCCACGGCGCAGAGGGCGAACACCTGTCCACTGCGCCAACTGGGTCGTCATACAGGATACTTAGTATTGAACTTTACACAAAGGAAAAATATTATTCTCACCATCATCATCTCTCTTGAACGTCCTGTCGAGCCGGGGTCCGAACCACGTTCCAACAGAGTCTAATCGCCTGGTTCGCTGGAACTCTCGGTGTAGAAGCTCCCGTGGGAGATATCTTCGGCCCACGCGTGGGAACGCGTACAGCTGTCTCTTCTCCACGGGTTCGTATTCTATGTCAAAATAAAATGAACATGCTAAGGGTGGGAATTCATCGAGACAAGATAACGCTCCGTTGCTTAGTTGGCTTAGTTGGGTGGGTGTTCGCTTCTAGGCAAGGGGGGTATCGGGTTCGATTCCGGCTCGAACACAATTTTTTTCCCAAGGAAAAAAATGTGTTTCTGGTTCTGGTTGTGATTGTGTGTATGATATAACCGGAACCCACGACACAAGTCATCGAACATAGTGTGTAAACGTTTATTAAGCGTATGTTTGTAAAGGGGGAAGAGATACTAGCAGTATTTACTTCGTATCTCGCAAACCGTCCGTCAGCTTCACGTCACTGAAATGAAGATGTTGCGGTGGATGTGCAGCGTTACGCGTATGGATCGTATACGTAACGAGCACATCCGCGATAGCATAGGAGTTCGTGACGAAGCGGACAAGCTGACAGAAAGTCGTCTGCGGTGGACGGGACACGTTCTAAGAAAGCCGGTGGAGTATGCTGGTAGGCAATGCTCAGACCTCGTGGTGTCAGGCGCTAGACCCAAGGGCCGGCCCAAACGACGATGGCTTGACGTTGTGAAAGATGACATGAGAGCCAACGGTCTAAATACCGAGGATGCTAACAACCGTGCGAAGTGGAGAAGACTTAGTCGGAAAGCGGACCCTGGCACAAGCCGGGACAAACGCTAAGCAGAAGAAGAAGATATATAGAGAGAGGCAATGCCGATAGCATGATGGGAACGCTACTCACTGGTAGTGGGCTTGAGCACTTGAGTTATCTCTAAGCTCGATGTCTTGTAGGTAACTTAGTTCTTTTCTGTATATAGTTTTAGGAAATATAGACAATTGGCCAGTAGGAAGAAAAAAAAACTACATATATATCGTACTGATTTTTATGGGATTATGAAATGTGATATTTTCAAAACTGACGTCGGGGTTCCTGGCAAGTGGTCGTTAAAGCTTACGTGAAATAATATTTATCTCAGGGTTTATAAGTAAGTGAAGAATCCAGAGTGAAGAACTCTTAACTGTTCAAGAAGTGTTCAATTTTGCCAACCCTACTTATAGTAGGAATAATTTAAGCACAATCAAAGCTTAAAAAAACCGAGTTCACCGCTTTAACTTCGGAAGTCTTGATCAGATTTAATGTATTAAATACGCACTATTGAGGTTAACTCAAAAACTCTGACCAGATCTGGATGGAAAGCAACAGTTTTTTATATATCACACACACAATCACACCCAGAACCAGAAGCACAAATCTCCCTTGGGAAGGAAAATTGTGCTCCTGCCGGGAATCGAACCCAGGACCCACGGGGCAGAGAGCAGAGAACCCACCACGCCAACTTGGTCGTCAATAGTATAGTATAGGACTTGAGTACTTCCTTCTTTTTTTTTAAGGCTGTTAAAAGGATAGGAGATGATGACTTAGGAGATGATGGCCTCTGTTCTTTATTATAAATAGCTATATTTCTACCTACGGCTGCCATACAAGGCCCTTAACAAAAAAAAAATACAAAAGACTACAAAAGAAGTATGCTAAATAAAAAAAAATAAACATAAAATAAACTTACGAATAATTAGTAAAAAAACTAAAGTCACGGATGTAACCTACACAATAAAAAAATTAAAATGGATATGGGCGGGACATGTCATCAGAAGTACAAAAGAAAACGGGTCCAAAGATGTTACGGAGTGGTACCCTAGAGAAGGAAAGAGGAAGAGGGGAAGACCATTTCAAAGATGGGAGGATGACTTGAGAGCTATAGCTGGCACCACATGGAGGAGGAAAGCTCACAATCGTAGCCCGTGGAAGACTCTGGGGGAGGCCTATGCTAAAAAGCAAAACGATCTACAAGACTAAATAAGATAGGATAATTACAAAAAAATATGTAATAAATGGATAGGTTGTATAATAAAGGCTTATTGAAATTGAAATTGAATATTTCCTTACTTTCTTCCTGTGTGAAAGACCTTCCGACTCGGGGTCCGAACCACATCCCAGGTACATTACTGTCAGTCAGCTCTATAGGGTCACGTATGGGCAGCTCGCCGTGATTGAACCCTATCAAAAATGTAAATATATATTATACTAGCGATCCGCCCCGGCTTCGCCCGGGTGTGATAAATGAAGAACCGCTAGACCGATTTTGTGCAAACTTCACATGAACCATCTACTAAATAGTCCTAACAAAGCGTAAACATTTGGTTTGGATAGGTGAGCCCGTTCTTGAGTTATAAAATAACAACGAAAAGTGGCATTGATTTTTATATATATAGCATTTTATCATCAGATTACATAAACTGCATTTTATGGGGGTTTTGCCACGAAAGTGACAAAATGGCGTTGTTGATTTTCTATAATTTTCCAAAACCTGTGACACATCGAGTGCTAATGTGTAATAATGGCGGATTATTAACTGTTAATACTAAGTGAACGTGCATAAGTGTAGGCAAATCATACAAAGTTGAAAAACGTGATTTACAAATTCTCCAAAACTCCAATAGATGTTCTAGTGCATTTTCTACCACTTTACTAGGGCATGACTTGACTATGACTGGACCTTGACTGTGACTGTGACTTGTGACTAGGACTTTTAATATGAAATACACTTGAAATATATTAATACTTGACACTGGCTAAATGCACAAGAGTGCGAAGCCAATATTCAGAGAAAAAAAAAGTGCACTTTATTTCAAATTCAAATTCTTTATTGCATTCTGTAAGTAATTAAGATGTCATACATAAATTAGAATCATTACAGACCCTGTATGGGCACAGCGAAAAGTAAAAGAGAGGAAGTTACAATATTGAGTACATAATTTGTCTAAAATTAGCATGCAATATAAAGTAAGAAAAAATAAACTATCTATTTATTATATATATTTTATGGAAGCCGCTTTTATAGTGTTTTGTCATTGATGTACTCAATTTGGTTATATGTTTTATTAATTAATAATTGTTTTAGAGTATTTATAAGTTTCATATCATTTGTTTAATTTTTTATTAACTCAGGCAATTTATTATAAATTCTAACAGACATTGGCAATGGTCCAGTTGAATGAAGTTTTAAGCGAGAATGCGGCAATAACAACCTGTTTCTGTGGAGTAATTCTTTCTTTAGATTTGGTATTTTATCATTTCGGGATGTGTAGAATTGTGGATATTTTCTGACAAATTTGCAAAGTTCCAAGATGTAGATGCACGGAAATGTAAGTATATAACATTTTTGAAAATACGGTTTACAACTCTGAGTGGTTTCTATGTTGGCTAATATCCGAATTAGTTCTATTTTGTTGCGTGAATTGTGTAGTGGAATCCGTACTGTTCCCAAAATAATTAAACGCAAGCAAAGCTTAAAAAACCAACTTCACCGCTTTATCATCGGAACCTTGATCCACCAGCTTTCAATTAAAAAAAGAAATTTCAAAATCGGCTTACAACGAAAGAAGTTGTGAGGTAACTTTTGAAGTCGGATAAACGAGAACATCGTCAAAGTACGCATTATTCGCCAAAAAACATACATTATTGACGATATTTCAAGACCTACTGATCAGATCTTGATCAAATTTAAATGGGACCAATTAAAAAGCAAAATCTGTAGAACAAAAAAAACCTGGAAAAAATAAAAAAAAATTCGAAATCGGCTCTCGTGGAGAGAAGTTATGAGGTAAAACACATAACAAAAAAAAATAAAATAATAATACATTCGACTTGAGTCCCTCTTCCTTTTTTGGGAAGTCGGTAACAATAGAATGCCGTAACTTAGCCAAGCATAGGGAAACGCGTGGTACAACGTGAGTTCAAACTAGCCTTGCATTTATCAAGTTAAAAAGTAGCCCATGTGTTAATAAAGCATTTGGTAGTGTGAAAAGATACTATGTTTCGATTGAAGTGCAATGTTTCCAGTGAAATTAAAGGGCTTTAAGATATTTAACATCTAATATCTCAGGATGGCGAAGTTGATTATACAACGGCTTATAGAACTACAGTTTCATTCTTTACCACGATGAGATATTTTAGGGAGTGAAGTAGACGCACCTTTTGACCTATACTACAAAACGTGCCAAGCTGCCCTCAGGCCGACGAATAATGTTTGAAACTACTATCTCTACAAAGTGCCTGCTATCTCTACAAACTGGCTTAATCATTTAATCTTAGGAGATAGGGTACCCTGCAGTGGGCCTACGGTCTATAATTTTAAGATAAATAATACATACAATACAATATTTATGTAGGTTTTTGTATGAATATTATATATCTAATATTAATAAGTATGCAGAAGTACATTTATTAATTTAAATACGTGTCGAGGTACACCACCGTCCTTGTTTGTAATATTTTTATCATCTCCCTTTGGTTGTCTGGAAGAAATCGCTTTTTTGTAAGTGTAGTTTTTTTTTGGTGTGCAAATAAAAATATATCCATCTATTTATCTATCACATTTAATAAAAATCCAAGGTTGACTATTATGAACTTTTTTTTTTTTTTTATTTGTGACTAGTGTTTGACCACTATCTCACCTGATGGTAAGTAACTTGTTTCCAAAGTAGCACTTGTGTCCCGTTTCGCCATTACCGCATAAAAAAACTGCTCCATGTTCCTTCCACTCGCACTCTTTACCGTCGAAACGCTTTTATTCTACGCTCTACAAAATCGTTACAAAAATTAGTTAAGTCTAATTTCACGACTATTGACTTGTTCACAAGTACTTTGTTACCGATAAAAAATGTATTAACTACGAAGCGTTTGGCGTCTCCTGAGGCGCCTACAACGACATAGCGTGTGATTGCATATTTAATCAGGTTTAAATTTGTTTTTACTTAAAGCAAGCTTCCTTTTTATCTGCGGAGGCTTGTAAATGGCTACTTGTTATATATATTAAGACTTATTTTGTATCATTAGCTGTAAGCCCCCCAAACATCATATAATAAAATGAAAATAAAATAAAATAAAGTTTTGACAATCATTTTAATAAAGGACTTTTAACTGTAAGTAGGTGCTTAGTTGTTTTTCATATAGGATAGTATTAGACTATACTCGTGCCAACAGAATCCAATTGTCTGGTTTGCTCGATTTCTCTGGGTAGAGGCACCCATGGAAGCTCTCTTCGGCCTACCCGCGGCTGCGGGTTTAGTTGTCTTCTCTCCGCGGGGCACGTCATGCCGGGTCCACACGTTTGCCACTTGCCTCAAACTTCAAACATCTACAAACGCTTGGACAAAAACCGACTTAGCTTGGATCGGCGGCAAACGCTTGCAAACCTTCGCAAGCCAAGCCAAACATCCTATCTACACGTTTGAATTTGTAGATGCTTGACGAGGGTGGATGTTTAAGTTCACTCCTGTTAGCACCGAACTGTAAAGTTTACCATCAGGCGAGGAACTTGCTCTCAATGATAAAAAATAATTAAAGAATCTTACCCTTAGAATGTTCGTTGAGTGGCACTAGCCACGTGTTTGTCGATGCGCGACCTACCCTCGGGAAAGGGTAGAGATTCAACACGCCATCCCTTCGAAGTTTCGCGCTGCTTTCTGTAAAAAAATATATTAACAAACCTCAAACTTTTACACTCACAGCATTGGAGCAAACTGCACAAGCGCTTTTACACTCACAGCATTGGAGCAAACTGCACAAGCGCTTTTACACTCACAGCACTGGAGCAAACTGCACAAGCGCTTTTACACTCACAGCACTGGAGCAAACTGCACAAGCGCTTTTACACTCACAGCACTGGAGCAAACTGCACAAGCGCTTTTACACTCACAGCACTAGAGCAAACTGCACAAGCGCTTTTACACTCACAGCACTGGAGCAAACTGCACAAGCGCTTCCGTGCGACTATATAATTGATAATATAGATATACCAAGGACCTAGGTAAAGATAATTCTTCTATAAGATAATTGAAAAAAAAAAAAAAAACTGCGTCGCCGAGTTTCTTGCCAGGTTCTTTTTGAGATGTCTGTAATTTTGCTAATCCGGCCTAAGAGTAATTAACTTTCACGAGTGCCTCTCTGGGGCACAAGTGAATAAATAACTTTGATTTTGATCGATATCACGAATATTAGAATCATTCATACAAATAATAACCAAAACTAAAAACATGTAATGTTCCTCGGTGAGAAAATGTATTTACCGGGAATAGAACCCAGGGCGCGCAGCGTAAAAGGCAGTTCATGAAAAAATGTATTTTACCACGATTGGCCTCACTTGTTTGCGTAGTTTGTTATACCTCTGTCTTCTAAGCATCGGGTAGGTATTCGATTCCCGGCGGGAACCGATTTTTTTCCCCAGAGGTGTCTTTATGGGGGCTATGATACTGTTTTTTTTTAAGTGACTTATTTTTTAAGTAACGCATTTCATACATTTGCCGTTTAGTTCTTAAAGGTACATAAAAAATATCATTTTACATGAAAGGCTACAATGGGCGGTCTTATCGCTTTAACGCGATCTCTTCCAGACAACTTTTGGATGGACAAGATGCAGATAGAAGGAGTTGTGTTGGGTGTACTATTGACTAACAACCATAACGTTATAACAGATTACAGATAACATAATATAATGAAATACAAATAACGACATATTACACAAATACTCTTAAAATACATATATCAATATTACCGCGGGGTAAGAAGAGGTGATTCTATTATAAAATAAGGTCCACGCAAAGGATACGGCGGTAAGGCATAAAATATGAAGGTACCTTCTATGTACAAAGGCTTACTACTTGGTCCACCTACTAGATAGAGGTAACCATCATCAAATCTGTCACCAAGAACCAAACGGTGTTCCAGTAGCTATCTTTGAGACCTAGTGTTTATTTAAATTAAAATTAAATTATTACGGGCAAATTATAGCACCCATACATTATTACTATTACAAAATTAAACTTAAAAACATTTGAGAGTACTTGCCCAATAAAAACAGCGAGCTAATCAGCCTCGACTGCATTATCACTTACCAACAAGTGATATAGATGTCAAACGCTTTTAAATAAACAACAAACAAACGACAAAAGCGACCGCATTCACACTTATAGCCCCGCACTAAGTTCAGAGACTTGTATTGTGGGTACCGGAAACATTTACATATCACACATTCAATCACACCCAGAACCAGAAGCAAAATATCCCTTGGGAAAAAAGTGTGCTCCTGCCGGGAATCGAACCCAAGACCCTCAACGCAGAGGGCAGACACTTGCCCACCGCGCCAACTGGGTGTTCAACAAAATGTAGACAAATGTTAAGTACCAGGAGACCATAACATTGTAAGCGATTGATATACAAAATACTTGACGCAAGCAAAATATTCAGCATCTGCAAATGAAACATGAGTGTGAGTGAGTGAGTGACATTGACCTTATCAAATCCAAGAACATATTTGGAAATTTGACAATTGATTATAATTTAATCATTTCTCAGATATTGACAACAATTTAATCGTATCAAACGTAAACTAATTACGGAAACTTCGTTAGTGATGTCGATACAATGTTAATTAAATTGAGATGTCAATTACACTGACTTACTAAAGATCAAAAGTTTAATGTAAGTTATCCGTTAGAATTTAATGAACCCTGTATATATATTGAGTCAATAAATTGTTTTAAATTATTTCTATATTGTATGTCAGAGAGGAACGGAACGAAGCATGTTGAACATCAAAATCTACACAAGATGAGACACACAGAGATAAGATCCAAGACGCAAACTTATTAACTAAAAAATAATTTCTTTTTCTTCGGCCTTTAAACTTCACGGGATACATTGTGTAAATAAAATAATTTGTTACGGGTAGTTTTTTTTAATTAATTATTTTATGACCATGGATGCAAAGTCCTTTAGTCGAAATATTAAACAAATATTAACAATTTCTATTTTTCATAATAAAAGTCTTAGTCACAAATCACAGACAAAGTCAAGTAGTCAGTCATAGTCAAGTCATGCCCTAGTAAAGTGGTAGAAACTTTACTAGAACTTCTATTGGAGTTTTGGAGCGAAGGCGAAAATCACGTTTATCAACTTTGTATGACTTGCCTACACTTATGCACATTTACTAACTATTAATAATCCACCATTATTACACATTAACACTCGAAGAATCAGAGGTTTTGGAAAATTATACAAAATCAACAACGTCATTTTTTCACTTTCGCGGCAAAACTCTTACGGGTAGTGTGACGATAATGTTACCGCACTACCCACTTCACTGCGCTGCGTTTATGTGTTTGCCTGTATCACTTTACTTAAATAGCAAATTATGTGTGTTTGTTTCCTATCACAGCTGTGCAGTGTTGTTATTTCGTGTGCGCCGTCACCTGCCGTTCCCAACGGAAGACCAGCGCTGGTTTTTTCAAACCAGCTTTATGCTGAGTTGAGGACGCTTTGTGATAAAAATGTAAATAGAACAAATCAATTTGTACCCTTCTGTCAGTTTTAATGTTTCTTTTTTGCCACAAATAAATACATGTCTTTATGTCAAAAAACAATTGATGCTCTGAGTCACGCACAAAAATGGAAATGGGCTGGACATGCAGCGCGCCTCACAGATCACAGGTGGACCAAAATCGAAACGGCATGGAGAGGTCCAATAGGCAAGTGCTACAAAGGGAGACCTTACACACGATGGGATGATGACATCAAACAATCGCCGGTCAGCAGTGGAAAAAAATAGCTCAGGACAGAGAGAGATGGCAATCTTTGGAGAAGGGATTTATATATAGTAACTGGATGAGGGTTTTTTGTGAAACGACGTTTTCTAAAAATGAAACCTAGTCCCCAAAACCCCCTGCATACAAAATTTTATGTAAATCGTTGGAGCCGTTTCTGAGATCAGATTATATATAATATTTACAAGAATTGGTTGTTTATAGGTATTAAATTAGATAGTTAAACATAGATAGATACAAGTTAACACGTTTTATCCTCAATTTTATTTAGGTTAAATATTATGTATATTTTATGTATTAACAGGAAATAAAAAGATTTTTATTTTATTTATTTCTTTATTTTGGCTCTTCATCTCATCATCACAATGTTGTGCATTTAGCCAGCAGTAAATATTTTAAGTTTATTTAATTTATTTTATGTAGTTTATAGAAGTAGTACTATTTTGAGTGAGTGTGAACGGAGCGAATCTATCCTATCAAGTGCCTGACATTAATACTAAATAACAACGATCACAGCCCTACACTGAGTTCGATGACTTGTATCGTGGGTGCTAGAAACATTCACATCACACACAATCACACCAACAACCAGAAACACAAATTTTCCTTGGGGAGAAAACTTGTGTTTTTACCGGGAATCGAACGCAATAGTCGGTGCTTATAAGGCGAACCCAACTAAGCCAACAGGCACTTTAAGAAATCATCAAAAACTTTTTGAAATAATGTATATATCTACACACTTAATAGGTATAGTTTGTACATAATTTATCCCCAAAATTGTCCCCAATTAATGATCAGTAAATAAAATTACCGCAAGCCAATTATTTGTAACTGTTAAGAAATTTATGTTCCTTGATTGAGTTAATTATTGGTACAACGGGCTTATTTCTAGTTCTGATTCAGTCAAATCAAATCAAATCAAAATCGTTTATTCACACACCTCTTTGAGGCCAACCTCAAAGAGGCACTCATGACAGTTAATGATACTACTGCCAGATTCGCAAAATTACAGCCATCTCGAGAAGAACCTGGCAAGAAACTCGGCGGCGCATTTTTTTAATTTTATTTTTTTTACTCTAATACATAATTTTATTAACCTGGGTGTTATTATGGTAGTCGATAGAAAGCGCTTGTGCAGTTTGCCTTCATGCATCCTTGTCATTAATATAGTCGATCGTTTTATAGTAAGCTTTCTTAATTAATGCCCGTTTTATTACAGATTTGTGTTTATCACATCACACTGATCACGCTAATATTATAAATCTAGTATAACGCTATTTTAGTGTAAATTTGTATGTTTGTTTTTTGTTTTTTCTTCACGCTGTAATGACTGAACGGATAAGGATGTAATTTGAAATGTTAGCTTATACCTAGGATTAAAACATAGGTTACTTTTTAACTTGATGAACGCGGGCAAAGCCGCGGGGCATGGCTAGTCTCATCATTTAAGCTACTTCAACTACTGTACTGTCAGATCAATCTAAAGCAAGCAAGCCCTTTCATTTGATATCCTATAATTTAGGGAGGGAAGAAAATAAATAACAACCTATTCTCAGACCTACCAAGTGTGAATATAAAATTTTATCAAAATCGGTTCAGCCGTTTCTGAGGAGTATGGTAACAAACACTGTGACACGAATTGTTTATATATATAGATACATATAATATCTCAGCAAAAATAATAAAACATCTTGAGATTTAAGCCTACCGTATCTCAGTACCTAGTCCTAGACTGACTGTGAAAATGGAAATAGCTTCTGGAATTAATACTCTTAACGGTTCCTGGAATATAAAGATATATAAAGAGAAAAGGAGATATAAATGTGCTTGGTAAAACTGAGTTTTATAATACTACTAGCCGTGCCTCGCGGCTTTGCCCGCTATTATCAAGTTAAAAGGTAGCCTATGTGTTAATCCTAGGTATAATCTATGTAAATTCCAAATTTTATGCAAATACGTTTAGCCGTTAAAGCGTGAAGAGGGAACAAACATACTTACACACTTACACACAAACTTTCGGATTTATAATATTAGTAGGATATAGATAGGCTAGCTATTAACCACTATCTTATATGACGAAAAGTGATGATGTAGAATGCTTGCTTAGAAGATACCTATTCACTTCTAACTTGAAGACTGGCTGATTATACCGTTCGGGGAATAAAGACGCGGTCAATGAGTCTCGCGCTTTCGGAGTACGGATGATAAATGCATAAGCGAATCGCTTCAAGAATGCTAGGTTTCACACTCAAAAACTTACGATAGGTGGCCAGCGCTGAGGTCAGCAAAATCAAAGAGACGACAATCCTGACTGGGGGCTGCATTTTGTCTGAAACAAACAAATTGGAATAAAAAAATGTATCGCCAAGATCGCTAAAAATTATATTTGTTTACCAAACTCGACCACACCATCACTTGTCATCAGAAACATTACCAGAAGTTCTATGAGAGTTTTGAAACGAAAGCGAAAATCACGTTTTTTAACTTTGTATGATTCGCCTACACTCGTGCACGTTCACTAACTATCAACGGGTAATAATCCACTATTATTACTCAGAAACACTCTAAGAATGACAAGTTTTGGAAATAATACAAAATCGACAACGCCATTTTTTTACTTTCGTGACAAAACCCACAGTTATGTTTTGAAGATGTGTCCTGGGTACTAAAAAATCACATCACACACAAACAGATCCACTGGCACTTTGTCTCGGATAAGAAAATTACGCACCTGCTGGTGAACCTAGAATAAGTAGTGGTTTGCCAACTAAACCAACAGGGTAAACAAACTAAAAGGGGGTGATACCATAATGTCTCCTAAATCGCGTGACTTTGTAACCATTTTAAGCAAAGCCTAAAAAACCGACTTCACCTCCTTATCTTCGGAACCTTGATCAGATTTAATGTACTAAACACGCATTATTGACTATAACTCAAAAACTAGAGATTAGATCTTGATCGAATTTCAATGGGACCACATGAGAAGCACCAGCATTCAAATAAAAAAAAAACATCTAAATCGCCCCACAACGAAAGAAGTTATGAGGTAACTTTTGAAGTCGGGTCATATCGGCCGTAGGAGGATACCCCTTAAGTCTGACTCCCTACACGTGGTCCCCGGGTGGTGCTAATCAGGTGACATTTGAGAGGTGGTAGAGCATTTTGTGAGTTGCTCGCCTGGCTTGCTACCAAAGTAGCTTACCACCATCAAGTTGAAAGTCTGCCGCCAGCCAAATACGGTGTTCTGGCAGTTATCCTTGAGAGCCTGCGTATTCCAGGTCTAGTGTGTTTACCAGCTTCGATCACATCGTCACTTACCATCAGGTGAGATAGTGGTCAAACACTAGCCTGTCACAAATAAAAAAAAAAAACTAGAACATTGTCAAAGTAGTCCACAAAATTGGCATTATTAACGATATTTCAAGAACTACTGATCAGATCTTGATCAAATTTTAATGGGACCAATTAGAAAGCAACATCTTCAAACTATAAAAAAAAATCGAAATCGGCTCTCGTGGAGAGGACACACATAAAATGAGGTAACACAAATAAAAAATACAGTCGACTTGAGTACCTCCTCCTTTTTTGGGAAGTCGGTAAAAAGGTGCTCGCATTGACTGCCTCTTAAGTAGATCAATTTAAGATCTCCAACGCTTTATTTAAAGCATGTACTTAAATGAACGTTTTTATTTTGCAACAAAAATAAAATAAATACAAAAGTAATCTAAACGGTATTTTTCTAAATGATTTATCCTTTTTCTCAGAGACAGGAAATAAATCAAATCAACCGATATTTTAAACTCCGCCAACAGTTTTTATATATACTTTTTTTATAATTCGATTTACCTTTTAAAGTGTTACTGGTTGGAAAAAAAAACATTTACCTATTTAAAAAAACATCAATTATTTAAAATAGACATTACTAAAAAGAGGATAAAATATACTTTTTTACACCAAATATTATTTGAGTATGTTTAAAAGAGCTCATCCTACCAATATTATAAATCCGAAAGTTTGTGTGTATGTTTCTTCCCTCTTCACGCTTTAACGGCTAAACGGATTTGGATGAAATTCGGAATGTACATAGATTATACCTAGGATTAACACATAGGCTACTTTTTAACTTGATAATAGCGGGCGAAGCCGCGGGGCACGGCTAGTTTACAATAGATCAATTAAAATTTAGAGGATCAAATAATATCGTCCCTTTTTAATCCTGTTAATTATGTTAATTCTGGATACATGAACCTACAATAATTAACAAATCCCTACAGTGTTTGATTTTAAATTTCGCAATCATGATCTTCATAATACGCAAGGTCAATACGATTGCCCAAAGAATATTTAATGAATACCTCGCCGGTATTGTAACCCAGAATACCTGTTATAAATATTTAAAAGCTTGCCGATATTTTGTAACGATTAATTCACTTCTTTTATGTATCAGTTTTTTTGTTAGTCTATAAAATTAAATTTTATACTCTACGGTAATATGGATTTTGCATAAGATGATAATTAAACGCAAGCAAAGCTTAAAAAAACCGACTTCACCGCTGTATCTTCGGAACTTTGATCAGATTAGATGTACTAATCACGCATTATTGAAGATATTTCAAGAACAACTGATCAGATCTTGATCAAATTTAAATGGGGCCAATATCAAAGTAAGCAAAAACTTTCAAACAAAATCGGTTCACGTGGAATGAAGTTATGAGGTTTTTTTTTTTATTCAATATAGACAAGCGTTTGACCGCCATCTCTCCTGATGGTAAGTGACGATGCGGTCGACGATGGAGCACGTTTGGAGCACAATTCAGTCGGCTTGAGTACCTCCTCCTTTTTTGTGAAGTCAGTAGAAAAAATAGGTTAAGTATTATTGGTATTTGGTATATATAGTTGTATGGAAAAGATTGCTCTTAGCGATATTATTTTTTTTGGTATATTTTTATAATTCTTCTGTACGTCTGTATGTGACTAAACTCCTTAACGGCTAGACCGATCTTGATGAATTTTTTTGTGTGTCAGGTGGTTTAAAAAACGATTTATACTCGATTCGATTCGATAAATATTATTATTTAGTTAATTTATTTCAATAACAGGTCCACTAGTTTTATATATTTAATGTATAGTAGCAATCATATTATTTTTTTATGCCTGATAGGCAAGCATTTGACCACAATCTCACCTGATGGAAAATAATGATGCGGCCAAAGATGTAGCATTCTTGCCTAGAAGGTACCTATTCACTCTTGACTTGAAGACTCCCAGATTAAACCCCTCGGGGAACAAAGACGAGGGCAATAATTGTGCATGGAGTTGATGAATTTGACAAAAAACTAATTGACAAATGTCGTGACTAACTTTTGAAGTGACATATCAAATGATAAAAAGTCGCATCCTAATATATTATAATAGTAAAGAAATATGATTGCAATTAATAAGAAATAAGCTAATTGTTAAAAGCTTTTTTAAACACAAGCTTTACGAAGTCACCATATTGGATTTAGAGTGACGTCACCTTATTTTTCGAGTTACTCTCAGCAAGCACTTCCCTTTGATACTCATATCGTAGGAGTGCATGAAAAATAACCCGCCCGCCATGTTTGATTTAGATTTTTATTTTTTTTTATTTGTAACAGGCTAGTGTTTGACCACTATCTCACCTGATGGTAAGTGACGATGTGATCGAAGCTGGTAAGCACACTAGACCTGGAATACGCAGGCTCTCAAGGATAACTGCCGGAACACCGTATTTGGCTTGGCGGCAGACTTTCAACTTGATGGTGGTAAGCTACTTTGGTAGCAAGCCAGGCGAGCAACTCACAAAATGCTCTACCACCTCTCAAATGTCACCTGATTAGCACCACCCGGGGACCACGTGTAGGGAGTCAGACTTAAGGGGTATCCTCCTACGGACGTGGGTGACCCAGCCCCCACCAGAATGACGTCACACAGCTAACCATGCATTGTCATCCAAAATAAACGTGAACACGCAATTTCAGCTCAATCGGTTGAAGATATCTGCTTAAAAATTTAGTTGCAAGATTCCATTCGGCCAAACGTATTCGTAGTGACATACATACATTGCAAGTTAAATATAAGCTTGTAAAATAACGTGAGACGAAAAAATATGCTCATAAACGATATCTTCTATAATTTTTATCCACACTTATTTAATAATAATAATAATAAAAACGGCATCAACTTCTAACGTAAGAGATGTCGCGTCGTATGTTTGGCACGCCTGATATGTTATTATTAAACTGTAATTATACTAAAGGGCCTCTTAGCGTTGGCTACGGCTCCGCTAATGCCTTACAAAGGTCCGGGCACAGACCCGTGAGATCAAATAAATACTTGGATAATAATAAACCTTTATTTGCACCAAAAAACTAGATAACAAAACTGTAGATCCCTGGGTCCCACACTAGGACGACCTGTGTCGTGGATTTATTTAAGATGATCCTATAATCATAATTGAAAAATGTATTGCCAGTTTCTTAGCAAAGAAATTAATTCTCAGCTAACTTTACCATTTTCAAACAACTGATTATTGTGAATTGCTATCTTTAATTGTATAGGCGTGGATTAGGTACGAGTTCATCAAAGTCTGGTTAAGAAAGTGTCAAGTTTTTGACAGCAATTGCTTGGCAATCATTTGACCACTTTATCACCTGATTATAAGGGAAAATGTAGCATGCTTGCCTAGAAAAATCATTCTTGACTTGATATTTAAAAAAAACAATATCCGGATGACCGAGCTTTGCTCGGTTTCTTGTTATTGGTAGAATTTGTTTGAATTTGTAGCCTCAGAAAGCTCCATCTAGTGTCGAGTAGAAACAGTTTTTTACATCGGTCATGGCGTAATAGATGGTGCTGATAAGTTCTTAAACCCGGTTTTTCAAATGCAGTTTGGAAACCGAGCATTTCTCGGACCTGGAACGTTGATAAATCGATTCCTTGGGCCGAAAAACCCCTAATCTGTAACTTTCATGAAAATCGTTTGAGCCGTTTCCGAGATCCTATTACACACATATATATATATATATATATATATATATATATATATATATATTTACAAGAATTGCTCGTTTAAAGATATTAGATATATTTTACCGTTCAGGGGACAAAGACGCAACGAGTCCACCCTCTCAATATTCGTATATTAGATAGGATTTATGATTTTCTTGGAATATTTGATGAAGCCAAGCGATAGAGATCTCTAAGATAAGTCGATGAGGTGACTTTGTCCATCCGTCCATCCGTCTGTTACAGGCATCTATCGTAACCATAGAAGCGAATAACATCAAATTCTTAGAGAATATGTAAGGCTGTGGCCAATAGCCAAAAAGCTAATTAAACAGGTATTAATGAAAATAAAGGGACACCCATACACGGGAGGGAGAAGCAAAATATTTTTTCTGCTTCTCTATAGTACAGTTGAAAAGAATTCTACTGTCAGTAAGGTACAACCCCGTTTTATTTTTAAATCTGTTTTTAATAATAACGATTAGAGCAATAGGGCATGAGACCCTATGGCCGCGGGTTCAAATCCCGCCTCAAGCGATAATTTTTCCTTTCTAAATTTATCACTATAGTTCTGCCTAGCATGGCTAATGCAATATAAATTTAAAAAAATAATTGATTTGTGTAGACGTTATCAACACAACGTTGAGCTAACTGTAATTTTAGACTCATTGGCCGTAGTAGTTTCTATAAACTGTTTCGGTAGATGACGTCACACGTCCCCTTAAGACGTTAATAATAAGGAAGGGTTAATTTCGTCGCTTCAGGCGGGGCTTGAGTAGCTCAGCGGTTAGAGCAATAAGGCATAGACCCTATGGCCGCGGGTTCAAATCCCGCCTCAAGCGATAATTTTTCCTTTCTAAATTTATCACTATAACAATTTTGTAGGCCACCAAAATCACTGTGTATGTATAGCTATCTTTAACCTATGACGATGACATCACATAACTCAATATGGTGCCTAACTACGGGCCAATTGCCTATATTTCTTAAAACTTACTAAAACCATATACAGCAAAGACCTTAGTAACCTACAAGACATCGATTTTTTAAAGACCTATAAAGCTGAAACTTACGTATAATTGAACAACAAATACAATAATTCAACGCAAGCTAAGCTTAAAAAAACCGACTTTACCGCTTTATCTTCGGAACCTTGATCAGATTTAATGTATTAAACACGCATTATTGACGATAACTCAAAAATTAGTGATCTAATCTTGATCAAATTTAAATAGGACCACAGGAAAGCACCAGCTTTTATATTAAAAAAATATCATCAAAATCGGCTCATAATGTAAGAAATTATGAGGTAGCTTTTGAAGTCTGTTAAAAACGAAAACATCATCAATGTAGTCCACAGAATACGCATTTATTGGGGATAACTAAAAAACTACTAGTCAGATCATGATCAACTTTAAATGGGACCTCATGGAGCACCTGCTTTAAAATAAAAAAATAATCATCAAAATCGGCTCACAACGAAAGAAGATATGAGGTAACAACCAAAAAAAAATACAGTCGAATTGAGAACCACCTACTTTTTTTGAAGTCGGTTAAAAATCTAATATTTTTTTTTTTTAAGAAAAAATAATTAACCTCAAAAATTTTTCTCTATCTAGCAAAAAGCGCATGATCCCAGTTAGTGGCGAAAGAGTACTTACATGAAATATTTAACACATTTTTCAGACATAATAATCCTTTAATTATCGTAATTAGTGTAAGCATGTACCGTTTAAATAAAATAAATAAATAATTTTCAGGGAGCCTCCATTACTTGATGAACTCCTCCCTTACGCTATAGAGTTCGTAGGCGCAAGTTATTAATGTTTAAGTACAAGTTTGAATTGACTTGTTGTCGCCTACGTAACTTAAGTATTCAGATACTGATCTTACATTCGAAACAAGGGATTTACGTGTAAGTTTGCCGATAAAGCCAATATATACTTAGTAAGTTCGAGGAAGTTATACGACATTAGTTTTTGATAAAAACAAATATCGGAGGTTGGAAAATGTATGCGCTACAATGATTCACACTAAATATGAATTAGAAAATGTTAATGATCCTTAGGCATAAATATAAAATAAACGCTTTTAAACTCACAGCCCCACACTAAGTTCAATGACTTGCGACGTGGGTGCCGGAAACATTCACAACACACACACACACACACACAAAATAACACTCAGAACCAGAAACACACCACAAATTTCCCTTGAGGAGAAAACTTGTGTTTCCGGCGGGAATCGAACCCGATAGACGGCGGACGCTCACTCAACTAAGCCGATAGGCAGTTTAAAGGCGAAAGTATTTAATTTAATTTGGAACAATATTAATTTTATGTAATATATACATGATTCATATTAAATCATATTTTATATTGGTATCTTCTAGGCAAGCATGTTACATCTTCGGCCGCATCGTCACTTTCCATCAGGTGAGATAGTGGTCAAATGCTTGCCTATAATGCCTAAAAAAAAATATATCATTTTCATATATCTTATATCAATATCATTATAATATCTTGTAAGTCACACTCTGGAATATTAAAATAAAATGTGTAAATTTTTTTGTATTTCAGATAATTATTAATTTCGGTAAATTTTCATACGCACACCACATTAATAAGTATTTAGAGCGTACCGGACAAAAATAATTTTTGACGAAATATTAAGTTTTTTAGAAATAATAACTTTTTATTCCGTTTGAGTCACGTCTACAGCCTCGCGTTTGTCTAAAACGTGACGTACTTACGTAAATATGTTTTTACTAAAATATGTAGTTGAAAAAGCTACTTATTTAACGTTGATAGGATTAATTACATCATTATGTGTCTAAAGTAACAAGTCGTTTGCGCCAAACTGAGATCTCACGCCTAAATTTTGGCTAATAAAGAAAAACTTTAGTGATTATTGTTTATTACTTTTTTTCTTTATAATAAATGCTTGATTTCTGTATTTGTTGTTCAAGTATAGGATATAATGGATATTATACGTAAGTTTCAGCTTTATACTTTTACGCTATATACTTTTTTTTAAATTGATAAACGCGGGCGCAAAACGTCATGACTGGTGTTTGATATTCTTTATAGCAATTGTGTTTAGTTTATTATCGTGTGATCACTATATTGAGTTTCTATTTTATAATACCTTAATATTGCAGAATGTGAAGGTATTATTACTGCCGAACTGCCCGTCAGCTTAGTTAGTGCACGTTTGTTGTTAGTTGCAGCGTATATAGTAAATATATAGCGGTTTTTGAGATAGACTCCGGGACAAAATAGGTCTAAAAACAGTGACGTTAGTGTCATACGAAATTGTTATTTTCCAACAGAGATTTTTTTTAGACCGGTTTCGTACTCTACTTAAAAATATATTTTGCAATGGTGTATTGTTTCGCTTTTATCTCGCTTTCTTAATCAAATACATTTTTACTAGGACATTCAGTGAATTAGAAAATAAATAAACGCAAGCAAAGCTTAAAAAAAACCGACTTCACCTCTTTATCTTCGGAACTTTGATCAGATTACATGTACTTAACACGCATTATTGACGATATTTCAAGAACTTACTGATCAGATCTTGATCAAATTTACATGGACTAATTAGAAAACAACATCTTTCAAACAAAAAACTTTCACATTACACACACAATAACACCCAGAAACACAAATTTCCCTTGAGAAGAAAACTTGTGTTCCCGACGGGAATCGAACCCTGCAAACGCGCACTAACTAAGCTGACGGGCAGTTCGGCAGTAATAATACCTTCACATTCTGCAATATTAAGGTCAAATATCAAACACCAGTCATGACGTTTTACGCCCGCGTTTATCAATTTTAAAAAAGTAGCCTATGTGTTAATCATAGATATAAGCTATGTATATTCCAAATTTCATCCAAATCCAAATAACGTGAAGAGAAAACAATCATACTAAGTTGTGTGATTAAAATTAAAACGCCAAGACAACAACAATTAAAATTAAACAGCTACACATTGTACGAATTATTTCAATCCTTAGAATCTACAGTACATAGATGTTGCTAAACAAATCGAGAACCAGTATCTTTTATAAATAACTAGCTGACCCAGCAAACGTTGTTTTGCCATATACATTATTTCATGCTGAATCTTAAAAAAATAAAAACAAAAAATATTACCCAAACAATAAAAAAAAATTTTTGGTTTGGACCACCCTTAACACTTAGTGGTATGAAAAAAGATGTTGACCGATTCTCAGACCTAAGCGATATGCACAAAAAAATCATAAAAATCGGTCGAGCCGTTTCAGAGGAGTTTGGTAACAAGCATTGCGACACGAGAATTTTATATATTAGATAATCGCTTTAAAAAGTTTTTTTACATACCTTCTGGTGCATAGGGAACGTAAAATATAGGCCTTGCTTAGTTTGGGACACATGGTAATTTTTTTTTTTGTAATAAACTTGTTGCTGTATGTTTATATCTATAAAACAAAGTCGGGTATGTTACAGCATTTATAACTCAGGAATGGCTGGACCGATTCTTATGATGTTTGATTATTTTGATTTTCCACTGCCCAGAATATCAGAATAACTATTAAAACATAGAAAAATTCACGACAAAAAAATTCCACGGCTCGACCATTTTGACATATCTTAATTTTCAGGACGAGGTTTGTATGAAAGGCTTTATATATATTTAACGAGGGTTAAGTCGCGAGGCACAACTAGTAGCATAAGTATTGGTTTTGTAAAACAAATTATTTAATGGAAATAAATTGAAATGTGAACCAATGAAATCAACCTAATTTAAAAAAATACAACAACGTGACATATCCTACTAATTTCAATATTCGTAGATGTTTTTTATGGACAATCTTATACTGAAACGCGCCTGGATATTAGAAATAAAAAAATATTACGTAATCATATAAACCCCAGAAATTATCGAACAATCGGTGCGTAAACAAAATAAAAAAAAAATATAGGAACGGACACAGACACTGCCTTATTTGAAGTTGGTTAAAATAGCACAACGTTAACAAAAGTTTTTTTTACCAGAATACTTACAACGCGTTTTAAAATATTTCATTATTTAGCACAAAATAAAAATGTTGAAAAAAAAATGTTCTTTTCAAATCAAAAATATATACTTTTTTAATTTTTTTACAAAACGTGTAATCAAACCCTCTAACAAATTTAATTCACTTTAAATCAGTCATAGAAATAGTTTTAATTTTTTTATCATATTGATTTAATTGGAAATACACGGTTATTTTACATTTAACAGAAAAAAATTCTCGAACACACTTTCACTGTAAGGCTGTACTCACCTCTTGCGTCACCTGTTGCGACCTGAATGGTGGTTGCGATCTGAATGCCCTATTTATATAGGCGGGAGAGCAATCCGACCGCGGTGCTCAAACTTAGGGCTGAAAAACACCTCAGATAACTTAATATTAACTTTACAATTTTTGACGAAACCATTTATGCTTTAAAATTCTGATCCGCTACCTTTATGTGTGACAAAAAGGGAGGGATGGGGTAAACACTGTGATGAATAATTTGTGTCTTTACAACACATCCTGTTTTTCTACTGACTTAAAACGGAGGAGGTACTCAAGTAGACTGTATTTTTTTGTGCGTTACCTCATAAATTCTTTCCACGTGAACCGATTTTGAATTATTTTTTGTTTGTTTGAAAGATGTTGCTTTCTAATTGGTCCCATTCAAATTTGATCAAGATCTGATCAGTAGTTCTTGAAATATCGTCAATAATGCCTATTTTGTGACGAATGATGCGTACTTTGACGATGTTCGCGTTTACCCGAATTCAAAAGTTACCTCATAACTTCTTTCGTTGTGAGCCGATTTTAATGTTTTATTTTTTATTTGAAAGCTGGTGCTTTTTATGTAGTCCCATTGAAATTGGATCAAGGTCTGATCTCTAGTCTAGTCTAGTCTAGTTTTTGAGTTATAGTCAATAATGCGTGTTTATACATTAAATCTGATCAAGGTTCCAATGATAAAGCGGTGAAGTCGGTTTTTCAAAGCTTTGCTTGCGTTTAATTATTCTCAATAATTATTGTATAAAAAATAATTATAGTTTTACAGTTATTTATGTTCACACTGTGATGTGGTGAGACTTTTGATAGTAATAAAACTGTGTTTCGGGTGCCGCAGCCCTCCAAATGTGCCATTGTACATATTATTATTTTTTTCCGCTTATTAGTAGTAAAAAGTATTATGTAGATTGAATAACTCTATTTTTGTACCTTACAAAAAGTATTTAATAGCTAATATCGTATCCAGGGGCAAATAAAATTTACTAACTCCTGTAGTTTAAACTTGTTATTAATCTGTCACCTTTTTCCCGTGTTTTACAAATAATTTTATATCTCTGACAGGCATTATGACGACTATCTTAACCAATTGGGCGATTCGGATATAATTTTGTTTATAAGCTTTGATTTTCAAAAAATAACTTGCCATCTTATTTAAGTTAATACATATTCTAGTTATCGACCACACCGGTAAGATAGTCGTTAATTGCTATCCAATCAGAGATAAATAACGCTATAGAGCGTATAATAATCCTTAAGAATTACCAATAATTGTTCTTTACAAACAATCTCATACATTTTTACGAATAATTAAAGTTTGTTGCTGCAATTGCTATAAATGTTAGCGAAATCAGTCATGATATTGTCAAAAAATTAAACGTTAGTAAATTAGAACATACACTAGAAATGGTAAAAAAAACTAGCCACGTCAAATTAGCGAAACGATTTGTGGCGAAATTGCATCCGTTCACGCGTGATGCGATGACCAAGGGAAATAAAGATTCATTTTTACATATTTAGATTATTATTTTGTTTCACCTATGTTCTTAATTTAAATGCACCTTAATTTATACCAGGAACATCAGTTACTCTAATGATATGCCTAAATATTTGAAAAATATTTTTTATATAGGCAAACGTTATAACAGTTCAGTCTTTGATTTCTTTCCAAATTATTTAAAAGAATGTGAATCGATTTGTTTTTTCATTTATTTCTTTTTAAAGTTGTATTGTTGCAAATTTTCACTATCTTCCAAACTTAGATAGTGTTGGATTTATAGAAGTTATGATAAAAATAATTGTTAATTAGTCTAAGAAAAAATATAACAATCCAGACAGCATTTTTGCTTTGGTGTAAGATTGTTAATTACTAATCCACAATTTTATTTTATTATAATAAAAAAAAACAATAATCCGTTAATAATTTTGATAGATTCGTGTAACATTAACAATAGTTAAATGTTTTACATTCACTATTAACGCTGTCATGTGGTTAGTATTTTTGCTCTCGACTTCAACAGATTGATGATCCTCTTCTGGAAATTGTTGGTTAATTGCAAAACATGGTCTTCTTAAATTACTTCCTTATCGAAATTGTAGAAAATATCATGTAAAATATCTGTAATTTATTTTTGTTGCGAAAAATCAAATAGTTATACTAGGCTACTTGTATTAAAGGGAAAGTGAATGTCCACTAATAAAACAATGAACTAAAGAAAACCGTAAATGAAATTAAAAGTTCAAACAAAGATAAAACTTGACTGCATTTTGGAGGACGTGCTAAAGTTTGAGCATCCCAGTCGCGAGCTTTGGCAGCGGGATCACGTTGGCAGTGTTTATAGATAATTCATTTAAGCTTCCCAGGGGACCCGGAGGCACCCAGAGGTTATAGAAACACTGGATGTTATTTACATATTCTCTAACCATCAACGCAGCGGCTAACTGAAAGGTGACATCATTGGTGCTATGTTTGTTTTTCGTATTAAGTATTCATTTTAACCCCCGATAAAAAGAAATCAAGTCTAGAGTGAATAGGTACTTTCTAGGCAAGCATGTTCCATCGGCCGCATCGTCATTCCATCAGGTGAGATAGTGGTCAAATGCTTGCCTATCCAGCATAAGATTATCCAATTTTTTTCAATGAGACCCCACAACCGTAGATAGAAAAATAAAAAATAATTTGCTCACCACCTACATGTATGGGAGCTCAATACACCCCAAGCGGGACGTCAGTGCAGGCCTTAACGCCCCCATATTGAATAAGAATGTATGGGGGCCCCCTTAATATTTTAATTTATATAATTAAATTGTTATTTTTGACTTTGGGCCATAGTTTTACAAATTCTGTGAGAATTTGAAGTAATTCGCTTATGAATTGTGCAAAATATAGTGCAATATATACCTGAAACCGCGAGTGTGAGGCCTATGGCGTTTCCTCCAGTTGTTTATTAAGTTAAAAAGTAGCCTATGAGTTTATCCTAGTTACATTCCAAATTTTATCCAAATCCGTTGAGCCATTACAGCGTGAAGAGAAAACAAACATACACGCAAACTTTCGGATTTATAATATTAGCCTGATACCGAAATTCATTTCATAATAAAAATAAAGTAATAGAATGTTCCAGAATACTTAGTTACGTGAATAAAAACGTGTTGAATTTGCCCGTATCTTGTGAGTCAAAGAAGATGTGGAGCAGTCCCAGAGGTCTCACATCACGACTACACGGAACCTATGCCTACGTGATGATTTTTTCTGATACATTTTTACACAAATTCAAGAGAGTAGACCGTTCGTTGAGTTACGTCGTCAAATGGTTATTTAGGGTGCAAAACCATGACTGTTCAAGATAAGATAAAACCATCATTTATTTCATAAAATTTATATCGGATGTATAAGCAATAATTTTAAAAGTATACCTACTCGCTGTTCCGGGCATGCGTTGCAATGCCACGTTTAGAAAAAGTGTTTTACCTCTTTCATATTTATGGTCGCCTAGTACTACCTCCAGTTCGCTCCAATCGTTTCGCTTCTACGTTTCTCATTAGTACAGCGAAGGAGTGGAACTCATTGCCTGCGTCTTTGTTTCCTGAACGGTACAATCTGGGCATCTTCAAGTCTAGAGTGAATAGGTACCTTCTAGGCAAGCATGTTTCATCTTCAGCTGCATCGTCACTTTCCATCAGGTGAGTTAGCGGTCAAATGCTTGACTATCCAGCATAAAAAAAATTTACTTACTAGACGTACTAAAAACTTTTTGGTTACTGTTCACACAAAAGTACTAAAATCACGTTTAAAAAATGGGGGGTAGGCGTAGGAGGATGAAAAATACTTTACGACCTATTTTCATACGTACCAAATGTACAAAAAAAAAATCGGTCGAGCCGTTTCGGAGGAGTTCGACCACAAAAACCGTGTCGCGATATTCTTATATTATACTAGCCGTGCCCCGCGGCTTCGCCCGCTATTATCAAGTTAAAAAGTAGCCTATGTGTTAATCCTAGGTATAATCTATGTACATTCCAAATTTCATCCAAATCCGTTCAGCCATTAAAGCGTGAAGAGGGAACAAACATACTTACACACTTACACACAAACTTTCGGATTTATAATATTAGTAGGATAATATTAGTAGGATTAGTAGGATTAGAAGAAGATAAATGAATTATGATTTCAATCGAGCTCAAGATAGCAATAATTATCATCCCTTACTTATTATTACAGCGGCCCCACACTCGAAGCCCGTGTCGTGGTGACCTACTAGTACGAATTACTGTAAAAAATGTAACTGCCCGTTGGCTTGGTTCGATTCCCGGCGGGAACACCAGTTTTCTCCCCAAGGGAAATTTATGATTCTGGTTCTAGTTGTGAATTTTTCCGGCATCCACGGCACAAGTCGAACGAACTTAGTGTGGGACTGTGCGCACACTAAGTAACGCATTTTAAACTCACAGCCCCACACTGAGTTCGATGATTTGTGTCGCGGGTGCCGGAAACATTCACATGACACACAATCACACCCAGCACCAGAAACACAATTTCTCTTGTGAGTAAATTAGTGTTCCCACTGGGAATCGAAACCGGTACTTGTTGCTTAGAAGGCGGACGAGAACCAAACTAAGCATGACATATCTACATGACAGTTAACAAAATTTAAGACGACATCCAGACTCTATACTGTGAAAAATAAAGTCGACGAACTGTGTCCAGCAGTGGCTACAGGTTCGATTCCCGGTGGAAACACAAGTTTCCATCCCAAGAGACAATTTTTAAGTGTGATTGTGTGTGAATATTTCCGGCACGATATAAGTCTTCTAACTTATTGTGTAGCTGTGATTGCGTTTATGTTTTACTACAACAAGCTTTTATGTTATATTATTATGTTTTTTTTTTATGACAGATATTTAAGCACTTGGTCGCTATCTCACCTGATGGAAAGTGACGATGCGGCCAAAGATGAAGCATGCTAACCTAGAAGATACCTATTCACTCTAGACTTGAATACATACCTATTTAAAGTACTAGGTGGTAGCAGAGAGCAGATGTTACGTGACGCTTACTATCAGACGAAGGACCAGCTTGTCTCCTCTCTTCATGGCAATAAAATAGTTCTCTTTTATATAATGTTTTCTTGTATTTTTTCTAATACCAAAATAGTTTACTGAATTAGACCCTTTTTGTTTGTGATTATTATGTTGGGGTGAATAAACATAAAGCAGGTGGCGTTACAATCAAATTACATAATGGAAACGTTAATGCAGGTAATAAACATACAATTAGTATCACTATGTTCTAACTGTTATGACTCAGTTGGCGCAGTGGGTAAGTTTAGACTACGCTGCAGGTCCTGGGTTCGATTCCTGGCAGGAGCATAATTTTTCACCTCATTGGGCATTCGTGCTTCTTGTTCCGGTTGTGTGGGATGTAAATATATTTCCAACAACCGCGATACATAAATATAAACATAAACACTTTCACACTCACAGCCCCACACTAAGTTCGATGACTTGTGTCGTGGGTGCCGGAAACATTCACATCACACACACAATCACAACCTGAACCAGAAACACAAATTTCCATGAGAAGAAAACTTGTGTTCCCGTCGGAATCGAACCCGATACCTTGAAAGAGGCTTAGAAAGACATCTGTGATTGAAGTCGGTTTTCGTTTTTTAAACTTGTATATATTATTTGATGCTTTGCTTGCGGTTAAATTATATTACACCTGAGTTTGAAAACTATCGCGAGTTTCATTAAAAAAATATATATATTATACCTATATACGTTAGCCCATCCTCCAAAGGGCTATGCTCGGGGTTTCTCTTCGAGATCGAATCAGGAATGAGGAGATCCGTAGACGAACGGAAGTCATCGGCTAGAAAGGAATAGCAAGTTGAAGTGGCAATGGGCAGGGCACATGGTACGTAGAACGGATGGCCGATGGGTCCGAAAGGTTCTAGAATGGAGGCCACGGACTGGCAAGCGCAGTGTCGGAAGACCGCCCACAAGGTGGACGTACGACATAGTGAAGGTTGCAGGAAGACGCTGGATGCAAGCCGCTAACAACCGTTCTTTTTGGAGATCTTTAGGGGAGGCCTATATCCAGCAGTGGACTTCTTACGGCTGAGATGATGATGATGATGACGTTAGCCCATCAGAGATAAAAAAAACTAAAGATACAAAACCAATAAAGTATTTATGAACAAGTGGTTCTCATCTTTGGGACCGTTCAGCTAAGTACCAGTTTGAGGCTCTTGATACCATTGAGCGTAGAGCCAAGAGACTCATTGGTAACGAACAGCTGACTAATTCAAAGCTACAGAGCTTGGGTCATCGCCGCAGGGTGGCTTGTAGTAGTCTCTAGGTATTTATCTGATACATTTCGGAGAGTGTGCCAAGGAACTGCACAATCTAGTTCCCCCATCCCCGTTCTATCATCGGACAAGCAGACAAACTGCTAATGCTACACCGCTATATGGTAGACATTCACTCTTACTATTCACTCACGAAGCGTTTTGCTTCCACATTCATTGTGCGAACTGGAAAGGAATGGAACTCCTTGCCCAAGTCGGTGTTTCCTGATGAGTACTATATGGGAGTCTTCAAGTCGCAAGTGAATAGGTGAATAGATATCTTCTAGGCTAGCTTGCTCCATCGTCGCTGAACATTAGGTGAGATGGTGGTCAAAAGTTTGCCTATCTTGAATAAAATAATTAAACGCACGCAAAGCTTAGGATAATTAAACGCAAGCAAAGCTTAAAAAACCGACTTCACCGCTTTATCTTCGGAACATTGATCAGATTTAATGTATTAAACACGCATTATTGACGATAACTCAAAGACAAGAGATCAGATCTTTAACAAATTTCAACGGGACCACATGAAAAGGACCAGCTTTCAAATAAAATAACAATCATCAAATTTCACATTCACAACGAAAGAAGTTATGAGGTAACTTTTGAAGTCGGTCAAAAACGAGAACATCTTCAAAGTAGTCCACAAAATAGGCATTATTGACGATAGTTCAAGAACTACTGATCAGATCTTAATCAAATTTGAATGGAACCAATTAGGAAAGCAACATCTTTCAAACTAAAAACAATTTTGAAATCGGCTCACATGGAGATAAGTGACGAGGTAACACACATAAAAAAAAATATACAGTCGTCTTGAGTACCTCCTCCTTTTTTGGGAAGTCGGTAAAAAAAAGCATTCAGTTTTTTCATTTAGTTTTTTTTATCGTGAACATGATGAAATACCTAACGGCTAATCTTTATGAACACTTTGTTTTTGCCTTTCTTCTTACAACATTCTTATGTCCTTCCATTACAGGATTACTTTGATCTGGGGATAGCTTTAAATAAACGATTAGCACTTTCAAAGATATAAGGACTGGCTGTTGGCTATATTGGGTGAGCGATCGTCTTCTAAGCATCTATGCAGTCCGATATCGGGTTCGATTCCCGGCGGGAACACAAGTTTTCTCCCCAAGGAAAATTTGTGTTTCTGGTTCTGATTGTAATTGTGTGTTTAATGTGAATGTTTCCAGCACCCACAAGTCATCGAACTTAGTGTAGGGGCTGTGAGTGTGAAATCGTTTTATGCTACGTTATGTTATAAGTATTATTTTCGTAAAAGTTCTGTACAACTGTTTATTGTTAATTTAGTGTATAAAAAAATTTATTTAATTAATTTTAACATAACAAATAAATCGAATCAATATATGTCGCATAGCATCGCATTATGTCTAACTATTTAACATGAAATAATATCGTTTGAAACTTGATGTTTGATCTAATAACAATCATCTATTGATATACAAGATCCGAAATGTGCCTCTTCACATCTTGTCAAAGGAATAGAAACCACTAAAGTTGATAGTTGATCGAGCGAACGAGATCTCTTATTTGACTTTGGTGTTTCAGTACTTTGTCCGTCCGTCTATCCGTCCATTTGAAGTTATTCATTTGTAAGGTTTAGACTCTAAATTCCTCTGGTCTGTCAAAGGCATTTATTTAGCGTCTCTTAGTCTTGTCTCTAAGTTGATTTGGGTAGATCAGCACTTTGTCCGTCCGTCCATGTAAAGCTGTTTGCTTGTATGGTTTAGACGCTACAATCTTCCTTTGACAATCAGAGCTATTAAGCGTCTAAATCAATCCAATAACTTCTTTAAAAAAATCACAGAATTTGAAAGCGAAAACGCATTCACACTCACAGCCCCACACTACGTTCTAAGGCTTGTATCGTGGGTGCCGGAAACATTTACATCACATACACATTACACCCAGAACCAGAAGCACAAATATCCCTTTAGAAGGAATTTGTGCTCCTGCCGGGAATCGAACCCAGGACCCACGGCGCAGAGGGCGGACACATGTCCACTGGGTCGTGAGAAAATTGAAAAATCTAAATATTAAGAGGGTACCTACCTATAAGCAAAAATGTTTTATCTACCCTTGTGGAATATCATTAAAGCTTTGCATGTAGATTACGTAGGCGGTAAAAAAAATCTGTGTTAGAAAATAACAATTTGGTATAAATGTTTGTATCATTAACGGGATTTTGTTTTGAGTTTCTGATCATGGCTCCGTGGTCATGGCGCTTGCAACAGTGCCGAAATATCGGAAACTCAAAACAAACGAAATACATGGTAGATAAATATCCCGTTATTGATACAAACATTTATAGTGAAAGTGACCATGGTAGCTTGAAAACTTACAACAATTTGGAAGGTTACCAAAGACACTGTTTTAGACCTATTTTGTCCCGGGGTCTATACTAAATATACGGTTTCACATTTATTGCTGTAACTTACGTATAACATCCGTTATGTTCTTAACTGTTACAATTCTTGTGATTATTTGAGTGCTAATCACACTAATATCATAAATCCGAAAGATTTGTGTAAGTGTTTTCTCTTCACGCTGTAACGGCTGAACGGATTTAGATGATATTTTAAATGTACATAGCTTATACCTAGGATTAACATGTAGGCTACTTTTAACTTGATAAACGCGAGGAGCGGGGCTAGAGTATACCTATATAATATGGGAGGATTACACTGTTAATAGATCGTGAACGTACATGGGTGTAGGCAAATAACACAAAGTTGAAAAACGTAATTTTGTTATTGCTGCAATACTTCAAAAGAAGTTCTAGTAACGTTTCTACCGCTAGGGCTAAACTATAACTAAACCATCTTTTACTTGACTTTGACAGTGATAGGTGACTAAAACTAGTTTCATGTATTACATATTAAAGGGATATTTTATTAAATGGTGATTTTCAAAGGCTTGTGTTTAAACACCGCCCAAAATAGTACCTATTTTACTAACAAAAAAAACTAAACGGTTACCAAAATGGAGAAATGGTCACCAAATTACGTTTCCTAAAATATTATGAAATAAATCAATTTTTTCGTATTATAAATATTTTTGTAATAATTATTTTAAAAAAATAACCTTTACCTACTGTTATCCGGTTCGGTTCTGTCACAGGAAATATTATTTCAGAAAACTTAGTTTGGTGACCATTTATCCATTTTGGTGACCATTTAGAATTTTGGAGGCCGTCTAAATTATACCCATTTTCAAAGAACAACCTTTTTGTCTGAGGCAACAACAACGCTCCCTGTAAAGCCACAAGATCTATGCCAAGTAGATACTAATATTGTTTACACCCTTTCGTACCTGAGTGAGTGTGTATCCATGGCAAAACCATGGACTATCGGGTAAAATGTAATTAACATGCGCTTCCGCTGCAACGCTTTTAGCTCAGGTTCTGTGAGTTACTAACCCAATATAGAAACAGTAAGGATCAAATGGATATACTGTTAGACACTTTTTGAAGACACAAACTACACACCGTCCAATGTCATTATCATTTGCTTTAATTCAGGCAATACTTAGCTGATTTCATTAATTAATTTAACCTTCTATTAGGAAATGTACGTATCTTTAGTAAACATAATTATTGTTTCATAACGAAGTGGGGCATGCGCCAGGGGGATCCTACGTCACCCAAACTTTCAAAGCTAACATTGTACGCCAGCGATTACACGATTGCAATGTTTAAGGGCTTTAGGCGAAAATTGTTGTACAAATGATCCACTGTATTTTTCATTTTACACATATTTGATCGAGCTAAGCGACATCTCTTGTTTGTCTTGTTGAATTGGGTGGTTCAACACTTTGTCCGTCCGTCTGTCAGAGGCATCAAGCGTTTAGACGCAAATTAGAAGTTATTTGCTTGTATAGTTTAGACTATACAAGCGAAAATCTCCTAATTCTCAGAAAACCTGTAAGCCCAAAGACAAAAACAACAATAAAATAAATAAAAAATTGGAGTACGAAATTGTTTTAACAAAATCTATGTGAATATTATATTCGTTTAATCAAGTAAAATTGATATGTATGAAACTCTGTCATTGGTTATTAATTTATTGATAATGTTTTGTCTCTTTTCTTAGAAACGCCTAAAAGAAGCGAAACTTAATAACCACAAATTATATTTTAAAAAAATTTTGAGCTTTATTTGCTGTCAGTACTTAACAATTTTCTCATGGAGCGCAGTGGAATAAATGTACTGGCTTATATTATTTGAATTAAAAGTCAGAAAAAGGTCTCTTGGAGCGTTGTCCACTATTTCGTGGAGCGCAGTGGCATAACCCGTAGCTAGTGTGACGTGCTGCTGTCTTTATGCATGTGTTTCTTATATTTGTTTATTAGTGTTGTTGGGGGTTTATTAGTATACGTGAGATATACGATCATGTGTGCTGTACGCGTATTTTTCTTAGTGTAAGTAAAATAAGTGGGGGATACGCAGCGACATCAGGACCCGCACCGCTAATGTACTCATATCTTATCCCGTTGTTTTTTTATCCGTGGTATGAACCATACTGTGGTTACAAGCGACTATTAGGCTTAGTTTTCATGGCATTCAAGGGAGATAACGTAGTTACATGTACGTCTTCTATCACTTTGTAGATATGAATAGATTTTGCTGCATATCCATTTCATAATGTAGATACAGGAGTATTTATTTAGAGTATATTATAAAACATGAGGCAAAATAAAAAATAAAATTTTCCGCTGACGCCCTATCTAGAAAACGGCTGTTTTCACCAAACATAGCTAAGCACACTTTCGATCAAGCCACCATACAAACAAACACTTTCAACCTAAAAAAAAATTGGTTCAGCCGTGCGAAGCTACGATCTTCTTGTTATCGAGTCAATTAGTCAAACATAATTGATATAAATAGCTACGATGTCATATACAGACACCCCTTTCAACTATTTCAACAAGCACAGCTCCCACTAAGTTCGATGACTTGTGCTGTGGATGCTGGAAACATTCTCATCATACACACAATCACAACCAGAACCAGAAACACAAATTTTCCTTGGCGAGAAAACTTGTCTTCCCGCCGGGAATCGAACCCGATACCCCTACTTAGAAGGCGACCGTTCAACCAACTAAGCCAACGGCCAGTTTAAAGATGTGGAGTTCAAGTAAGATATGAAATACTAGCCGTGCCCCGCGGCTTCACCCGCTATTATCAAATTAAAAAGTAGCTAATGTGTTAATCCTAGGTATAAGCTATGTACATTCCAAATTTCATCCAAATCCGTTCAGCCGTTAAAGCGTGAAGAGGGAACAAACATACTTACACAAACTTTCGCATTTATAATATTAAGTAGGATTAGTAGGATGTTTGTTGTCTGTGGTTCTACCGATGTATAAATATTAGGACTAAAGGCAATTTATTTTGGATTTATGCCCCCAATGTTCTTAAAAAAGAACAAATCTAATTCTGCACGTTACCTGAATTGATAAGCCAGATTTTACAGTATAACATTTAACGTTGTAGATAATGATTTTCAAGTTTCGATAATTTAAATAATTGGAGAAGTTAATCGAGTTATGTCGCTTTGAAGATTCTTGGATTGTGACTGAAATTTAAAAAGGTATCAGCTTCTTTTTAGGGTTCCGTACCCAAAGGGTAAAAACGGGACTTCGCTGTCCGTCCGTCCGTCCGTGTGTCACCAGGCTGTATCTCAAGAACGGTGATAGCTAGACAGTTGAAATTTTAACAGATGATGTAATTCTATTGCCGCTATAACAACAAATATACTAAAAATAAATTGAAATAAATATTTAAGGGAGCCCCCCTAGAACAAACTTGATTTTTTATATATAATGATACGGAATCCTTCGTGCGCGAGTCCGACTCGCACTTGGCCGGTTTTATTTATAACTTGTCGATTCAATTTTATTGGCCTTCCATCTAATATTCGATTAAACTCACACATTAATAAAGTAATAAATTTAGAAAGGAAAAAATATCGCTTCAGACTAGGATTGAACCTGCGGCCAAAGGGTGTCATGGCAAATGATATAAAACATAATTGAAATGCAAGCAAAGCTTAAAACCAACTTCATCGTCTATGTTTTGGTTTTGGCTTGATCGATTTCGATAAAATTTATGAGTTGGTTGTTATCTCGACCGACCGGAACTCAATAGCGCGGTCGATTCGCCACTATGAATGATAAAATTAAATGAATTAGGCTTTACTTTTCGGAAATCCATAACGACAAAGTTAATTAATTATATTTAGTGTTAATCCCGATAATGTTGTTAGGCTTCAAGCAGGATGCACCACCCGCCCGCCCGCACGCCGCGAAAGTTAGTGTTATTGGGGTGCGAACGTTAGTATTATTATCGTGGGAACTCCGCCGAAGCCTCTGCTCTCGCCGAACCGTGTTTCGCCTCTACACGAGGCATCCTCAGGAGCTGTTGAGGATGCCTCGTGTAGAGGCGAACGCTAGAACGAGAGTCTCTCGTTCGGCGGGCGGGTGCATCCTGCTTGAAGCCTAACAACATTATCGGGATTAACGTTAAATATAATAAATTAACTTTGTCACTATGAATGATTATACCAATAAAAATCATCAAATTCGATTCATAATTGGCGGAATTAACGCGTAAAATACATACAAAAAAAACATACAGTTGAATTGAGAGCCCCCTTTTTTGAAGTCAGTTGAGAAAACAACATACAGACGAATTGAGAACCTCCTTTTTTGAAGTCGGTTGAAAATAAGACATCATTATTTTTATTGACTGAGCAATTCGAGGCCTCTGAGTTGACATGGGTCCTTTAGCACTTTGTCCGTCCATCCGTCCTTCAGATACATTTAGCGTCTAAACCATACGAATAACTTGAAATTCTCAAGGAGTGTATTAATTTGTGGTCTAAATCCAAAAATGACAATAAATCCTACTAATATTATAAATCCGAAAGTTTGTGTGTAAGTATGTTTGTTCCCTCTTCACGCTTTAATGGCTGAACGGATTCGGATGAAATTTGGAATGTACATAGATTATACCTAGGATTAAAACATAGGCTACTTTTTAACTTCATAATAACGGGCGAAGCCGCGGGGCACGGCTAGTTTTTTATAAACGTTAAAATTTAGGGGGCACTCATACACGTAAGTGGAGAGCAAAATTATTTTTTCACTGTCCAGGTGAGATATCGTTCGCAAGAGCTAGTAGAGAGCAAGAAGACTAGGAAAAGAAAATCCAATCTAGTCAATTAGTAGTCATGAGTTCTCAATCAACAAAATGCACAGCATATATGAGCATATATGAGCATATATGAAAGCGTCACTTTCTTTAATTCAATTATGATTATTTCCAGTTGTAAATGATCGTGATATATTTTTTTTTTTTTTCAGTAATAATGATATTTTTTTTTTTCATGCCAACTACGGGCCAATTGCCTATATTTCCTAAAACTATGTACAGCAAAGAACTAAGTTACCTACAAGACATCGAGCTTATAGGTAACTCAAATGCTCAAGCCCACTACCAGTGGGTAGCGTTCCCATCATGCTGGCGGCATTGCCTCTCTGAATTGCAATGCTAATACGTTGAGCCAAATAAGTACATATTAATTAAAATAATATTTTTCTTTTGTACCTGTTGCTTTTGTTTTTGCAACAATTTTCTTTCCATATTATATTTTTTTTATTTAATACTAGGGGTGTTAACCTATTTTTTTATTTTTTTTTTCCTTTTTTTTAATTACTACCCAGTACAGTCAACGTAATTTATACACCCCTTGAACACTGATCATGGTATTGAAATATTAAACTTAATTCACGACTAACCTAGATAAGTACTATTCTCCTAAGTTCTAGGTCAGACTAAAATAAAGAAATTAGAATAAAGCTCATTTGTGAGTTTGTTTGTCATTCTCCACCAGGACGGAGGGTAGTTTGATAAGCCGAGTCGATGAATTATTTAGAGGGCCCTGACTGACACACTAAGCTCGCAAATTGAGACTGAGTGCCGGATGCGATACGTGATCATATTAGGTAGCGTTTGTACTTGGACCGCCTGTTTTGATACTTAGTATGCTTGCTTGTCGTATTGACTAGTGGGTGGAATATGTAGGTGGACCATGGGCAATGACTGCTAGTGGGCAGTCCTAGTGTCAGGATTTTTGAAGAAGGCATCCGATATGGCTTTACGTCTGTTGTCTTACGACTTACAACCGGGACCGACAGATTAAAGTAAGACGTAAGACGTTAATAATAAGGAAAGGTTAATTTCGTCGCTTTAGGCGGGGCTTGAGTAGCTCAGCGGTTAGAGCAATAGGGCTTGAGACCCTATGGCCGCGGGTTCAAATCGCGCCTCAAGCGATAATTTTTCCTTTCTAAATTTATCACTATAGTTCTGCCTAGCATGGCTAATGCTATATAAATAAAATCAATAGATTAAAGTGCCTTTCAAAGCACGGTGACACTCGTTTACTCGAAGACAAAAACAAGGTAAATTCTAGGCAAGCGTGCTCCATTTTCGACCATCGTCATTTTCCATCAGGTGAGATAGTGGTAAAAAACTACTGCATGGACTTAAATGCTGTTTTCACCAGTGTTTTGGTACAGGTGTAACTTCAAATATAGGCTCCATTTTACCGTATAAAAATATGTTATTTCTACTGTTTTAAATGTAACATTGCCCGGATCTCACGTTCTACAGAAACTACTAAACACAATTTCATACGGTTTTTATAGATTAAACTTCGAAAGCGATAAAATAAACTTTATTTCATAACAATTGGATGTTGGAAATAAAAGTTATCGTCATTTATAGATCATTGATAAGTCGCCAAGACATAACAGTAGCGAATTTCGGAGCTAACTTCTTGTAAGAACTTAATTCACTTTGAACTGAATGCGAAATTAACACATATGATAGGATTGAGGAACACGATGGCTCACTTAGGTGACAACACGCGAGCGCAAGAATTTTTGGTTTTTCAAAAAAAATAATTCATAATCATTACCAGAAACCCTTTGTAAGATTGTTTCTGTGTTGGAGGAACTCATTCATATCGTTTATGAATTATCTCAAGTACACACATATACATACACATACACATCAGGACAATTATTGGCTTTGTGAACTAACAATTCTTGCGCCCAAAAGGTATCAAGCAATAGCCATAAATCACAGTATTTTGAAAGAAGTTGAAGGCGGTATACCGGTCCATACACATTGTTCTACACCGAACCAATGATACCACTAACTTATCCGGTAGAGTTTCTTAATTCTCTTTCTGCATCCGTACTCCCCGCGTATAGTATTATTCTGAAAGTGGGTATTCCAATTTTGTTGATTCGGAACGCCTTAAAGTGGGTAGAAGCCGAAATTCTTACGGGCAGTTATTTAGTGATCTGGTGAAATGGTTTTCATACCATGCGTACCTCTCATACCATTTGAAACCTGCCAAACGCTAATATATTTTTAATTATATAGTATTCGCTTCGGGCGTCCGAAGAAATCGCTTTTCATTTACATGAAGATATTTTTTTAGGATACGTATTGTCTTAGACCATCCTGTGCTTACTTATGAACATCTTATTAAGTAAAATGTCGCTTCAAAAATATTTAAAACCAATAAAAAGTAAAAAATAAAAATTACCAAGGGCTTTAAAAATACTTTCATACTTTTTAAATTACTGTAGATTCGTGGCTAATCCACTTTAGAATGTTAAAAAGATTGAAGCAGTGTTGGCGTTGTGCAAACTTAGGACAGAATTTAAAGTATCAAGTCCGTTCAACCCGAGTTCGACACTTGACTCCATGTGTTTGTATTTTGCATAGCTTCTTGATAAAAAACTGAGATTCATTTGTCGTATTTCTAGAAAATTTTACATTAACTTGTCTGCCACGGCTATTCTAACGTGACCTCATGTTTTTATGTTACATAACCAAGCATTTGGCCATGGGAAGTGATGACGCGGTCGCAGATGTAGCATAATTGCCTAGAAGATACCTATTCAAATTTGTTTTTTTTTTAGAAAATGTTACTTGTAGAAATTTTTACATTAGTTTGTCTCCCAAGACTTGGCCAACCTCTCATACCTATACAGATTGCGAAACGTTTATCGAGCGAACTGGAGATTACGTCAACCATAAATGTCCTGATATATGACTAAAAAACTCTAGCACTCGCAGTGCAGTCCGCCTGGTCGATCGTTATCGATTGATTAAGTTAAATGGGTGACGGCTTAGTTCAAACGGTTGACCAAAACAAACGCAGAAAAATTTGAAGCCTCGACAATGGATACTTCGGTGAAAGCGACGATGCGGTCGACGGTGGTACACGTGCAACTTATCTTGATGAACTCCACTTGTTGTAAACCAACATAAAAACAGTTGAAAAAACCTCCTGTTTTTTAATTTATCGGAATCTTTTTTCAACCGACTTCAAACAAGGAGGTTCTCAATTTGACTATATTTTAATATTTTGTTTTTGTATGTATGTTATGCGATATCTCCGGCAATTATGAATCGATTTTGGTGTTTTTTTTTTGTTTGGTAGATTCTACAGAGGTGATTCCATATAAATGTTATCGAAATCGATTCAGCAAAAACCAAAATATAAGCGGTGAAGTCGGTTCTTGATATGTAGGTAAGTTACCTCAGAACTCCGTCATTTATTAAACGATTTGAAAAAATATTGTTTCGTCGAATGGGTACTTGGTTACGGTCTACTTGGTTTTATTTTAATTTGACTAAGATCTGATGAATAGTTTCGAAAATATTTGCGATTAAAGTCGGTTATCAGTTTTTTAAACTCGTATATATTATTTAAAACAGCATTGGCGAATCAATATGGCATAGAGGCATAGACTTCGTTGGCTTAGACATTTAGAACGGATGGGAGATGATCGTGCAGAAAAGCGGACCCGGGACGGCCAACCGGCCGGCGACCTGCAGGACGTCCCAGATACCACTGGAAGAACATAAACATAAACATAAACGCTTTCACACTCACAGCCCCACACTAAGTTCGATGACTTGTGTTGTGGGTGCCGGAAACATTTACATCACACACACAATCACAACCAGAACCAGAAACACAAATTTTCCTTGGGAAGAAAACTTGTGGTCCCGCCGGGAATCGAACCCGATAGATATAACCCCTGCTTAGAAGGCGAACGCCACCCAACTAAGCCAACCGGCAGTTCAAGAAAGAAACAGAGAAGGACTTGCGTGAACTCCAAGTCACCTCGTGGCAGGAAGTTGCACAGGACAGAGCGAAATGACGTCTTCTGATGAGAAAGATTCATTTTGGGTCACTGCGCCCCGATAAGTAAGTATATTATTGTATATATCAACTATACATTTGTTTCCCAAGATTTTACACCAATGTTATGTTATGTTATACAACATAAATAAACATCTACCAGGGACTATGTAAAACAACTATTTAATTAAGTTAGTTCCCCGTGGCGACTGAAAATCAAACTACATCTTCTGATAGCAAAATTAACATATAGGAACAAGGAGATGAGGTTGTTAATTAAAGGTTAAGACGTTAATTAAGTTATGTACCTACTTGTCTGCTGTTAGTATAAATAATTAAACACAAGCAAAGCTTAAAAAACGCGGTTGCGCTTGGTTATGCGTTGGTTCGAATCCTGGTGGGAGTGCAAATTTTGTCCCCAAATAAAAATTTTGGGTCCATAATAGAATAGGTCTTTGATAATCATTTTTAGGTTTCTTCAACCATTTTTAATAACCATTTCTGATCTACTACCCGTGCCCCGCGGCTTCGCCCGCTATTATCAAATAAAAAAGTAGCCTAAGTGTTCCTGGGTATAATCTATGTACATTCCAAATTTGATCCAAATCCGTTCAACCGTTAAAGCGTGAAGAGGGAACAAACATACTTACACACACATTTACACACAAACTTTCGGATTTATAACATTAGTAGGATAGTAGGATAACGCATTTAGTTGGTTCAAACAATCACAAACTGTCAAACGTCATCCATTTATGGTTGACATACCTCCAGTTCGCTCGAAGCGTTTTGCTTCTACGTTTATCATCCGTACAGCGAAGGAATGGAATTCATTGCCTGCGTCATTGTTCCCCGAGGGGTATAATCTGGGAGTCTTCAAGTCAAGAGTGAATAGGTATCTTCTAGGCAAGCATGTTACATCTTCGGCCGCATCGTCACTTTCCATCAGGTGAGATAGTGGTCAAATGCTTGCCTATTATGAATAAAAAAAAAAGACTCGCTTAAATTTTAATAAGTACATATAATAAAGCTGTGATAAAAATCATATATAACAACATAATTATTAGGTCCTATTAACGAATAGTGTTAAATAAATAATGTAAACGCAAGCAAAGTTAAAAAAACCGACTTCACCGCTTATATTTTGGTTTTGGCTTGATCGATTTCGATATAATTTATATGGCCACCTCTAATCATCAGAATCGATTCACAATTGGCGGAATTATTGCGTAGCATACATACAGTCGAATTGAGAACCGTCTGTTTTGAAATCGGTTGTAAAAGCCAAGTTTACTTCTTACGGTATCGGGTTTTTTTTTTACCCCATGACTGATGATGATTGATAATTTAAACGCAAGCAAAGCTTTTAAACCGACTTTAGCGCTTATATTTTGTTGATTTTCTCATAAACCGCTAAATCCACAATAAAAGTTCTTGAACCTAGTGTGAGGTTGTGAGCGTGAATACTTTTGTTTGTTTTGTTTTTGAAAGTATTATTGCATTTTTTTTACTAAATCCACAGCTCATATATAAAGTTTGCAGAATGATTACTTCTACAGCCAAGACGGAATTATATACATTAAACTAATTATATAATTGATTTCAGGTCATAGTAGAAACTCAAACAAAATACAGAAGTGTAGCCCGTGCACAGTGTCGCCACCTATCGCTTTAGCTGCATACTGAAGGCGGTAATTTACATCAATTTAACCTAGATGGCGTGAAAGAAAAATTTTATAATATTTTTTCAAAAATTACTTAAAAATCCCCATTAATCAATGAATAATATATACAGAAATTAAATATGATTTGTAAAATTATTCTCAACATTTAACATACAAATAATACGATGTACGTAGTGTATGTATAGTAGTGCAAAAATTTGAAAAAGTGGATAATATCCTCAATCGCGCAAGCGAAGTTTTATCGGATTCTTCAGTGAAAGATTTTCAAAGTGTAATGCTGGGGTCAGTAGTCTCAAAGTAAGCCAGTTAGTCAAGTTGGTCTAAATTGGCAAAATTTGCCTATAAAATGCTTTCCCGCCTACTAAGGCGTGTATGTATCACCATTTTACCCATTACCCACTACCATTACCTATACCATTTACCATTGACAAAACTATGAGACCGACATATCACCTCCGGTGAACTCGACCCCTTTTTGAAGTAAAACTTCTTATGGCCATAGTAGATATATTTCTACTATGTTATGGCTTTGAAATTCTGATCTCTTTTTGTGTAACGAAAAGGTAGTATAAACACTTTGATGAATAATCAAAATGTTATCATAGTACAAAAGTTTGACTTGTATCGTGTGTCTTTACGACACACTATAAAAAATAGGTCTATTTTGGTCTTCAAACTACGATTGTTCGAATTGATGTGACGTCGTCGATACGACAGTCGATCGGTTGAAAGTTCAGTAAATTCTATGATTCATAAGATAATAAAAGGCAAGCAAGCTTAAAAAAACCGACTTCACCGCTTTATCTTTGGTACTTTGATCAGATTAGATGTACTAAACACGGATTATTGACGATATTTTAAGAACTACTGATCAGATCTTGATAAAATTTAAATGGGACAAATTTGAAAGAAACACCTTAAAAAAAAAAATTACAAAATCGGTTCACGTGGGAAGAAGTTATGAGGTAACACACATAAAAAAAAACATTACAATATTATTCAAATACGGCTATTACTCACGCCATTTGATCGATATTGTCGACCTAGGTTCGAGCATTTACGACGCTCTTCTTCGACGAAGACGTGAGTGATAGCAGTATTTGAATAATATTATAATGTTTAATTCTCACGAAAACTTAAATAGTAAACAAAATAATTTGTGAAGTCGGTAGAAAAGGAAATGTTCGATTTCAATGTAACGACGTCAATGTAAAGTTAATCGCAGCCCAGATTAGACCCCCTGTCTATTTTATTGTTCCGTACTTCAAAAAGGTACTTCTGATTACTTCGTAGTCCGTCTGTGTGTCCGTCACTATACTTTTCTCAGGAAGGCGTACAGATAAAAAATAATCTTATCGAATACAACGGCTGTGAAAAGCTTCTACAAATAAAATAAGTGTAAAATCAACATTTTATATTCTCGACGCTCTTCCTACAAAATGGCTGCACCGATACTCACCGAACATAGATAAGAACACTCTCGGTCAAGTCACCTTCAAACAAAACAAAGATAATTAAACGCAAGCAAAGCTTAAAAAAACCGACTTCACAGCTTTATCTTCAGAACTTTGATGAGAATAAAATCAAAATCAAAATCGTTTATTCACATGGGCTCCAAAGAGGCACTCATGAAAGTTAATGAATCTATTGCCAGATTCGGAAAATTACAGCCATCTCGAGAAGAACCTGGCAAGAAAATCGGCGGCGCATTATTTTTCATTAATTTTTTTTTTTAAACATTCTTAATTGCTAATACATAATTTTCTTAACCTAGGTGTTATTATGGTAGTCGCTAGAAAGAGCCTGTGCAGTTTGCCTCCATGCATCCTTGTCATTAATATAGTCTGTAGTCTTATAATAAGCTTTCTTAATTAATGCCCGTTTTATTACAGATTTGAACTTTCCCAGTGGTAATTCAGTTACGATTTTAGGAATTTTATTGTAAAATCTAACCCCATTTGCCATAAAAGATTTATTCGTTTTGCTTAATCTAAATGCGCGCACTGTAATGATGAAATAGATGTACTAAACACGAATTTTTGACGATATTTCAAGATCAATCTTGATCAAATTTCAATGGGACCACATGAAAAGCACCAGCTTTCAAATAAAAAAATAATCATCAAAATCGGCTCACAACGAAAGAAGTTTTGAGGTAACTTTTGAAGTCGGGTAAACGAGAACATCGTCAAAGTAGTCCACATAATACGCATTATTGAGGATAACTCAAAAAGTACTAGTCAGATCTTGATCAAATTTAAATGGGACCAATTGGAAAGCAACATCTATCAAACAAAAAAAATTTCAAAATCGGTTCACGTGGAACGAAGTTATACACATAAAAAAATAATTAAAAAATACATTCGACTTGAGTACCTCCTCCTTTTTTGTGAAGTCGGTAAAAAAATAGAATCGTTCTAAGATATATACTAAAGATAACTAAAGATTTACTTCTACTAATGTAAAACATCTATTATGCTGGGCTTCCAAGATATAGGCCTAGCCGAGTTTTGAGTCCTCAACAAAATAGTTACATGAATATATATAAGTGCTTTTCTTTTCACACACTGTACCTAGAATGTACTTATTATATAAAAATGCGTATATTAATATTCTGTTTTCTGAGTATTAATATTACTTTATTATATACATGTTTAACGCCATCTGTACAGAAGTAGTTGAATTACCAACAATCTACGCGAAGCGTTGCTAAAATAATAATAATTTATATTGGTTCTCTCGCTCACCATCCAGGAGAGCAAACGATGTAACTGCCACCTAGTACGAATAAACGGAACTACGTTCTCTGTCTAAGTAACTGCAATTTGTAGTGCCACCTCTAGAAGAGATGACGAACTTTTAAAAATTCAATAGATGGCGCTAGTAACAAGAATGTTAGTAATTATGTGTGTACTAGAAAAGACGATGTTTGGAGATATTGTAGCTAAGTAGATCTGTTGCATCTTGATACTTTATAGCTTTTATAGCTTTTTTATAACTCAAAAAGTACTAGTCAGATCTTGATCAAATTTAAATAGGACCGATTGGAAAGCAACAACTTTCAAACAAAAAAAAATTCAAAATCGGTTCACGTGGAACGAAGTTGTGAGGAAACACAAATAAAAAAAAAACAAACGACTTGAGTACCTAACTCCTTTTTTGGGAAGTCGGTAAAAAAAATATCATCAAAATCGATTCATAAATGGCGGAATCATCGCGTAACACACATAAAATAAAATACAGTCGAATTGAGAACCTCCTTTTTTGAAGTCGTTTGAAAATATCGAGAGCCATTTGCTGCCCTGCAAACATGTCTCAGGCTATGGAGCTTTTCATCAGTCAATGATTTTCGCTCTCACAGTCCCACACTAAGTTCGATGACTTGAGTCGTGGATTCCGGAAGTATTCCCATCACACACACAATCGCAACCAGAATCGAAAACACTTTACAATATCCTTGGGAAGAGTAAAATAGTTCATAAATAATAATAAACTGTTATTTGCACAAAAACTAAAATACGATTGTAAAATTTTGATCCCTTGGTCCGACACTAGGACGACCTGTACCTATCATGGAACCTAGTCTCTTCCCTAGGTATATTTAATAGTCATCATTTTGTATTAGTTAAGTAGAATTTATAGTTAGAATTATGATGGAAAGTACAACATTAGAAATTAGAAATATTCCAATGGTAGATATCTATCTACCATTGGAATATTTCTATATTTGCACACCAAAAAAGAATACTTACACAGAAATCTTAAATTTAACATAGGAGCACAAAGAGCGGTGTCTGGAAGAAATTTCTTTGAGCGATAGGTTCAAAGCGATTTCTTCCAGACAACCAAAGGGAGATGATAAATATATTACAAACAGGGACGGTGGTGTAAACACACTTACTTATTAATATTAGATACATAATATACCGACAAAAACCTACATAAATAATAATATAATATAAACATACACAAACTAATATATATCTATATATATATAAATCAATGCCACTTTTCGTTGTTATTTTATAACTCAAGAACGGGCTCACCTATCCAAACCAAATGTTTAGGCTTTCTTCGGACTATTTAGTAGATGGTTTATGTGAAGTTTGCACAAAATCGGTCGAGCGGTTCTTTATTTATCACACCCGGGCGAAGCCGGAGCGGATCGCTAGTAATACAAAATATGATTAATAAAGGACATTCATAGTAACTTAATTGAGAGTGATACAAGTTTTTTATTTGGTTTTTAAAGTGTGCAGTGATTTAGAGCGACGTATAGAGACCGGTAAACTGTTTCAGAAGCGAATAGCTTGTACAGTAAAATATTTGTCATAAAATGTAGAACTGTGGCTTGGCATTCTTAATTCTAATTATGAATGGAATGATCTCCCAACCGATATTAAAAAATCAGTCTCAAAAGCTTGTTTCAAAAAGCACGTTAAAGATCATTATCTTAAAATTAATACCAAAGCCTTATGATGTTGACAAACTTCTCTGAGCACAGTTATTAGTATATGTTTATGTTATATATTTTTTAGATATTTTCTTATATTATATTATATTTTTTTGATATTTAAGTTATATATTTTTTTTTATATAGTATGTATAATCTTAAGTATTTTATATTTATGTACATTACAATTCGATATAAATTTCATATACATATATTATCTTTATCCCTGATTGATGCACGCCTCATGTCATTTCATTTTCCACCGCTGGATGACTGGTAGATAATGCTTTTAGCATTAAGTCTTCCTTTTGTACACTTTTTGCAGTACAATTAAGTATTAAATAAATTCGGATGGTCTATTTTCAAGATTTTCGTCCAATTTGTTTTACATGAGTAGGTATATCATTTTTGTGTGTGGATTTTATGTTTTGTGTAATAATACACAACACACACACGCACACACACCTCATACATATCTCCTTCTCGTTGACTAACCTTTGTATTTTTACTTTTATATACCTAAAAAGAAAGAGAACTACCTCCCACGACACAGGTTTTCCTAGTGTGGGAGCTAGGGTTACACATTCTCATGTTATTTCAGTATGCATTAGATACCTATTGTTACTTGTCATCACTTTAATAAGATAACTTGTGTTATTTAAGTGATCTCATACTAAATGCTTCTGAATGTTTCTTACTTTATTTAAAATAAACTGATATAAAAGTAAATGTATACGAATTCATGTGTATGTTCATTGACATAAAGATATAATACCTGGATGACCGAGCTTTGCTCGGTTTTTTGTTTTTGGTAGAATGTGTTTGAATTTGTAGCCTCAGAAAGCTCCATCTAGTGTCGAGTAGAAACAGTTTTTTACATCGGTCATGGCGTAATAGATGCCGCTGATAGTTTCTTAAAGCCGGTTTTTCAAATGCAGTTTGGGAACCGAGCATTTCTCGGACCTGGACGTTGATAAATCGATTCCTTGGGCCGAAAACCCCTAATCTGTAACTTTCATGAAAATCGTTGGAGCCGTTTCCGAGATCCTGATTACACACACACACATATATATATATACATACACAAGAATTGCTCGTTTAAAGGTATTAGATTAGATTTATTTGTGGCAAAAAAAAACAATTGATACAAATAGTGGGTACAAAATTTTTTTTTTTTTTACTTTTTTACCACAAACCGTCCTCAACTCAGCATACAATACAAACACATACACATTTTAAAGAAATACATATATATATACATATAACTACCTTTAGTACCTATCTAGCCCAGGCCACGGCCACAAATTTGCATAATAACCACACGCTCTTGTAACGGAAGTTCACATGTTGACTGCGTCGAGAGACCGTGGGCATATTTCTACATGCATTAAACACAATGCAAAATTATCGGCGCCATCTTGATTCTGCATAGGTACCAACTATAATTCCTGTATATCAACTAGACGTGCCTCGCGTCTTCGCCCGCGTTAATTAAGAGAGTTTATTCCTTTTGTTTTCTCTCTCGCTCGCACAATTCGATATTTTTAATAAATACAATTATATATGTGTGTATTTGAAAATATTTTTAACTATCTATGTGGACTTTAATACAAAGATGGTTCAAACTTCTTTTCGCTATCATATCCTTCAATAAGATGAGAAAAAACAGAGTTCCCAAATTTTAATGATTTTTTCACGCTTTCTTCGTTTAACTTAATGATATGAAAAACGAGAGGTAGTTTAAAACATTCATTGTACTAATGTCCATAAAGTTGGTTGAAAACATTTTCAAAAACACACGTAGCTAATTGTATTTATTAAAAATACTGAAATGTGCGAGCGAGACAGAAGGCAAACGGAATTAACCTTTTTAAGTAGCCTATGTAAGCCTATGCCTCCGGAACCTAAACTACTTATATCTACATTCAAAATTTAGTCAAAAATTGACAATTTATACGCTACTGATACGTGGTAACAAACATTCACAAACACACACACAAACTATCGTATTCATAATATTAAATAATATTAGTAGGATAGAATAATATCCACCTATACAACCAGAAACAAAATGGAGTACTAATACTTGGTGGTGTGTATGTTTATAGTGCTAGGAATCGTCTGCCAGAGATCGAAAGTCGATCTCGGAAAAACTAAGTCCATACAAAATTAAAAATTATATTATTTAAATATTTTTGACAACCCTACGGTAACATCTGTGGTGCTTGATCTTGATCTATATTATGGCCACCACTGTCAACTAAGTATTTTTTCAAACTTTTCGCCTGAACTTACAACTTTACAATAAATACACACTTACAACTCCACAATAAATTCGATGACTTTTGTCTTGAGTGCTGGAAACGATACACAAGATACACATCACGAAACCACACCTAGAACCAGAAACTCAAATTTCCCTTGTGAAGGAAATTTGTGTTTCTACCGGGTATCGAAGCCGATACCCGCCCCGCTGCTTAAAAGGCGTACGTGCACGCAACTAAGCCAACGGACAGTTCGGTTTTGTCTATATAAATAGAAAAAACAAATAAAAGTCGGGTTAGTTACACCTTTAAACCCTCAAGAACGGCTAAACCGATTTTCATAATCTTTAATTTGTTGTATATGTCGCTGTCCCAAATAGAATAACAATAATATAAAAAACATCAAAAAAATGCAAGTTTTTTTATGAGACAAATAATTTTCTCATAAATTTTAATCAACGTGTTTTTGATATATGTTTCTAGAACGGGTTGTTTTTTTAATCATTTACGTGGGCAACAATTAGTAGTTTAAATAAAGTAAAACCTCATATAGTTGACATACCTCCGGTTCGCTCGAAGCGTTTTGCTTCTAAGTTTATCATCCGTACAGCGAGGGAGTGGAACTCATTGCCTTTGGCTTTGTTTCCCGAACAGTACAATCTGGGTGTCTTCAAGTCTAGAGTGAATAGGTATCTTCTAGGCAAGCATATCACATCTTCGGCCGCATCTTCACTTTCCATCAGGTGAGATAGTGGTCAAATGCTTGCCTATCTATCATAATTAAAATAACGAAAACCTCGATCATCCCTGAGGGTAGCCACAAATCTGCGGCGCGTTTCTACCCACATAATCCGCGTGTAGGACGTAGGGCGACACTCGTGGTCACTTGCGCGGCATAATAGGCTTAGGCCCTTTGTATTTGTTGTAATGACCGTGTTGGATGGCCGCTTTCATGTTGGACTCCATTGGCGAAACGTTTTAATTATTGAGCAGTCGTTAGTTAAGCAGAATGTATAATGTTTACTGTTTTTTAAAAGCTAACAATGTGTTAGCGTGATTACCAAGTAATTATTGACGTGTACTAATTGTTGACTTGTATGGAAAATATGAATAAATGAATATGAATATGAATAATTCTTTCAAATTTTTTTAAAATCAATCTTTTACTAGTTGAAAAAATTGACTTTAATATAACTAGAGAACTTGTCAAGACGAATCAAACGAGCCCAAACTCGATGGGTTTATCTTGTTTAGTTCAGAAGTTCCTATGTTCATGAGTCACCCACGTCCGTAGGAGGATACCCCTTTAGTCTGACTCCCTACACGTGGTCCCCGGGTGGTGCTAATCAGGTGACATTTGAGAGGTGGTAGAGCATTTTGTGAGTTGCTCGCCTGGCTTGCTACCAAAGTAGCTTACCACCATCAAGTTGAAAGTCTGCCGCCAAGCCAAATACGGTGTTCCGGCAGTTATCCTTGAGAGCCTGCGTATTCCAGGTCTAGTGTGTTTACCAGCTTCGATCACATCGTCACTTACCATCAGGTGAGATAGTGGTCAAACACTAGCCTGTCACAAATAAAAAAAAAAAAAAAAAAAAAAAAAACGCTTAAAACGCTTCACACTCCCCCACACCAAGTTCGATGATTTGTGTAGTGGGTGCCGGAAACATTCACATCATTCACACAATATCAACCAGTACAAAAAAATTCTTGGGGTTGTGTTCTCGCCAGGAATCGAACCCTATACCCCTGCTTAGAAAGCAAACGCTCACCCAACTAAGCCAATGATGAGTATATCTGTCTGGGCCATCTTCCGTCTCCATCATCAGACCAGCTCCATGGTAACATAATAGATAATAGACATATATTGGTAAATATTGATTTACACGTCAAAAATATTACAATATTAGATCTATAATAATAACAATAAAATGAGATTTAACCATATTTTATTACAATATACGTTTTTTTTTTTTATTTGTGATAACTGCCGGAACACCGTATTTGGTTTTGCGGCAGACTTTCAACTTGATGGTGGTAAGCTACTTTGGATGCAAGCCAGGCGAGCAACTCACAAAATGATACCACCTCTCGATACGTTTTTTTTTTTATTTGTCTTTCATAAATTCTGCTACAGAGTAGTATGTCTTCCTAACGAGAAGGGATATCAGTCTGCTTTTAAATATATTGGTGGAAGTTGTATCCTTTAACTCCTTTGGTAAAAGGTTGTACAAGGTAGGACCACACATGTACACCGACCTCTTAAGTTTTGTTGGCTTTGCAATCTTGTGCATTTAGCCAGTGTCAAGTAATAATATATTTCAAGTGTATTTCATATTAAAAGTCCTAGTAAAAAGTCACAGTCAAAGTCAAGTAAAAGAGTCAAGGTCCAGTCAAAGTCAAGTCATGCCCTAGTAAAGTGGTGGAAACTTTACTAGAACTTCTATTGGAGTTTTGGAGCGAGATGAAAATTTTGTTTTTCAACTTGGTATCATTTGCCTACACTTATGCACGTTGACTAAGTATTAACGGTTAATAATCCACCATTATTACACATTAAGACTCGAAGAATCACATTTTTTTTAATTGAAAGCGGTTGCTCATCAAGATCTGATCAGTAGTTTTTGAGTTATCGTTAATAATGCGTGTTTAATAGGTACATTTAATCTGATCAAGGTTCCGAAGATTAAGCGATGAAGTCGGTTTTTTTAGGTTTGCTTGCGTTTCAGTATTATTCTTTGTATAATCAAATCGTTTGAGCCATATTAGAGCTTTGTGAGACAAACGTACGGCAATTAATTTTTATTTATTTATAGATTCAATTTAATTTTTAATTCTTTATACACATGGGTCCCATAGGGGCACTCATGAAAGTTAGTGCTAGCTCATGCTTTCTTAAATCTTTGCAGCTATTTAAATGTAAAAATAACTTTCAATGTGTTTGTGATAAAATAAGGATATCTCCTTTCAGGTGTTTTGACCTCCATCTCACCTAAGCGACGACGCTTAGGTGAGATGGAGGTCAAAACACCAAAAAAGTCAAACCACCACCACGTGGTCAATGGAGCAAAAATTGCCTAGAAAATACCTATTTACTCGCGACTTGAAGACAATTATGCTTATTATCTACAAGCCGTGCCCCGCGGCTTCGCCCGCGTTTGTCAAGTTAAAAAGTAGCCTGTGTAAATCCAATCCAATATGTTTATTCCAAATTTCATCCAAATCCGTTCAGCCGAGCCGTTACAGCGTGAAGAGAAAACACATATATTATATACACAATCAAACAAACGCATTCACACTGACAGCCCCACGCTAAGTTCAGAGACTTGTATCGTAGGTGCCGGATACATTAACATATCACACAAACAATCACACCCAGAACCAGAAGCACATAATATCCCCCTTGGGGAGGAAAATTGTGCTGCTACCGGGAATCGAACCCAGGACCCACGGCGCAGAGGGTAGACTTGCCCACCACGCCAACTGGGTCGTTAACATACTTACAAACTTTCGGATTAATAATATGAGTGTGATTGAAATAGCTGTTAACTTTATGTAATTACAAAGTTTATTTTAGTCACAATTGACGTTATTCTTCTAAAACTTCTTTGAATTTTAACGGGAAATTGGCAACATTGAAACAATACTTTCCACTAAGAGTTTTGCCGCGAAAGTGAAAAAATGATGAATTTGTATAATTTTCCAAAACCTGTGATTTTTCGAGTGTCATTGTGCAATAATGGTGAATTATTAACCGTTAATACTTAGTAAACGTGCATAAGTGTAGGCAAATCATGCAAAGTTGAAAAACGTGATTTTCACCTTCGCTCCAAAACTCCAATAGAAGTTCTAGTAAGGTTCTACCATTTTACGAGGGCATGACTACTTGACTGTGACTTGTGACTAGGACTTCTATTATGAAATATAGAATTTGTTAATTTTTGTTTAATATTTCGACTGAAGGACTATGCATCCATGAAATAATTTAAAAAAAAACTTATTATATTTTCCTACAGTCCCACAGAAATGTTCGACGTATAATAGACAGGACAACGCCATTCATTTTCTTACTTTAACTGAGTATTGGTTGTTCGGTTTAGAAGCACCAGTGATACCGCCATTGTGTGCAATTGTGCATACACTGCGCTGAGCACGCCGCCGTCTGCTGCCAAGTGTGGAGACAGCTTTTGCGAACCATTAATTTTAAATAATTTCTTTTTCTAGAACATACATAAGCATATTTCCTAATTTCATTACAATTTAATTAAATTCATTTTAATTTTAACGGTATAATCTGGGACTCATCAAGTTAAGTGAATAGTTATCTTCTAGGCAAGCATGGTACATCTTCTGCCGCATCGTCACTTTCCATCAGGTGAGATAGTGGTCAAATGTTTGCGTATCAAGAATAAAAAAATGAATATAGTCTGTATTTGGCTAATGAGTAATTTTTATTTAAGTTAGATTATTAGAGTTATCAGTAACTTAGAATGTGTCTATTGGCACTTTTCTTATTGTTTCTATAAAGGGCAGGACACTTTGTTATGTGTTTTTTTACAGTAGTAGGTAGATGCTACATTACACTATCATATTTACACCACAACTATAAGTATATTTAATGTTATTTTACTATAAAGTGAGTCACACACGCATATATTTGTAACTAGCTGCACCCAGCGGTATTACCCGCGTAAGTCCTGGACCCGTGGGAATTCCGGGATAAAAAGTAGCTTTTGTGTTAATCCAGGGTGTCAGCTACCTCCATAATTTCATCAAAATTGGTCCAGTCGTTTGAGCGTGAAGAAGTTACAAACATGCATATGTGAATGCATGTTTGTAACTTATCACAAACTTTCACCTTTATAATTTTATCTCGGCGATACATTGAAACTGGTCCTCATAACACAGTGAATCCTAGTATGAGGTCAGTGTTAACCAGACAGTACAAGCAGCTTCACCATTCCTATAATGAATAGATTCTTTTTACTGTATTTCTGCATAAGGTACATATGCAACAATAATTTTACTTGATCGTACCTACTATATGTCTGTAGATATAAGTACCGATGTTTTTGTGAATAAACTATTACTATTACTATTTGTCATATATTTTTTAAAATTTTCTTAAATTAACTTAGGTATATCTATGTATTCGTTAGAAAGCGCTTGTACAGTTTGCCTCTGTTTATTAATATAATCATTCGTTTTATAAACAGCTTTCTTAGTTGATGTCCCATCAAAATTAGGTATCAAAATCTAGCCAATATAAGTCCGTCTCCATACTACTGTAGCCCGAAGAAGCAACCAATGTACTTCACCAAATTGAGCATTAAAGAGGACGTAAGGTAAGCAGTCCCTTTCTCTATGACATCAAATCGGAGGCCTTTTTGACGACTCAAAGATGAAGTGACCTGAAATGGGTTTATATAACATTTTTTTTATTTAGTTACACTTGTCCCGTGGTCTATCTATCGGTCTGCAATAAAATTTGCAAGCTTAATTAGACCCACTTCCCAATGTCCGATTGATTAAAATTTGGTGCAAAATGTATCTTCGGTGACAATACATGACATGGAGCTGGTCTGATGATGGAGACAGAAGATGGTCATAGGAGCATCTGAACTAAACAAGATAAACCTATAGAGTTTGGGCTCGTTTGATTCGTCTTGACAATTGGTTTGGTTATATAACTTTTTTTCCTTTTTACCGACTTCAAAAAAGGAGGAGGTACTATGTTCGACTGTATGTATTTTTTTTTAAGTATTTTCACCGATTTATCCCTCATTTGTGGACCGATTCTCAAAATATTTTTTGTTTGGTAAATTATACTTCAGAAGTGGTCCCATATTAATTTTATAGAAATCGACAAAGCCAAAACCAAAATATAAGCGGTGAAGTCGGTATTTTTAAGCTTTGCTTACGTTTAAATTATTTATTTACAACTGGTAATGCTTGATTTTTTTTTAAACTTTTTAAATTTTTACTAATTAAGATAGGTCAAGAAAAGGACTGTATTTTAGATTTCCTTTCGGCTTAGTATAACTTGAGTCATAACTTAAATGTTTTTTAACCCCCGACGCAAAAAGAGGAGTGTTATAAGCTTGACAGCTTTGTGTGTGTGTGTGTTTATCTGTAATATCCTAGTTTTTAAACGGGTGAACTGATTTGAATGCGATTTTTTTATTTAAAATGTGACTTGATAGAGTGTTCTTATCTATGTTTGGTGAAAATCGGTGCAGCCGTTTACCAGATAGAGCATCAGGGGTATTTAAAAAAATATTTTGCCACTTTATACACATAAACGCTCCCACACTAAGTTCGAAGAGTTCGAAGACTTATATTGGTATTGGATCACGATACTGCATTGTGACACTGAAATGCGAATTCTGATAAAAGAGGATTTCGACGCTAAAAGTCTCAAAATCCCCTTTAGGATTGGATTTTGTCATTATTGATGGTGGATATTCCCCAAATATGCATTAAGCGTTTTGCTTCCACATTGTGCACCGGCAAGGAGTTGAACTCCTTGCCTGAGTCTGTGATCCCAAATAAGTACAATCTTGGTGACTTCAGGTCGAGAGTGACTGGGCAAACGTGCTTCAACGTCAACCGCATCGTCCGCGTCACTTAATACGTAAGATAGTGGTCATGGTAAAAGTTTGCCCATCCTTCCCGTTTAAAAAAAAACTAAAGTTTGAACTGCCCACTGGTGTAATGTTGCGTCTGCCTACAAAGCTGCTGGTGTCGGGTTAGGTTCCCGTTGGGAACCGATCAGGAGATCGCGTTTCGAATACATCCATAGCTTGAAGTTTTGATAAGGGTAAAATCCGCGATAGATTATTTATTATTCTTTAAGCTAGTCACAATATCGTAAAACACAGCACAGTTTATGTTTTTGTTGTTAAGGATCGGTCACTCGCGACGCGATGGCTAAGTGCTTTGACCACACCAGCCCACAAAGTTACATGCACCTTGATACGCAAGTGCATGCGTGTAGTTATCTCAACGGGCGCGCACGCGATGCCCGCCAATGGGTCAATGGCCGACAAGACGACACCCAATGTCGCGCCAAACTCGCTACCAACACACAAAAAAAAAGACAATTGCTTGTCTATGTGAGGACACGTTCAAAAATAACACTTTTAGTTAGCATAACTATCCTAACAAAACAAAAAACGGTTTCGGTACGAAACAAGTGATATATATACATTTTCTTATGAGTCGATAAGCTAGGAACTTCTTTACAGCACTATAGTTGTAGTTCAACATTAAAGAAAAACTAGAGCCTGCGTTTTTTTAATTTCTATTACGTGACCTATACACGAGTGTAAGGTCTCGTACACACTTTAATTAGTTTGGAGATGTGTTTTAAAAATTTACCCTCACAACCACACACTAAGTTCGATGACTTGTGTCGTGGGTGCCGGAAACATTAACATCACACACTGTACAACCAGAACCAGAAACAAAAATTTTCCTTGGGGAGAAAACTTGTGCTATCGCCGGGATTCGAACCCGATACCCCTGCTTAGAAGACGAAAGCTCGCCCAACTAAGCCAACGGTCAGTTTTAGTTCTGTAACTTACGACTTACTAATATTATAAGCTACACTTAACAAGTTAACACTCTTAAATATGTTATCAAAGTAAAATGAATATTAGACTAGGTACCAAAAACAACAACATTACACAAAAATATTCCTAAATAATTTATTCGGTTGAAAAGAGACTCGCGTAAATTCAAAATAAGAACAATCAAAAAACGAAATCGGAAATGCACGAAACCGTAGAATTTCCACGCATCCATTGGCGGAAAAAGCCAAGCGGTTACGTATCATTGGTCAAAGATAATGTTATTTGCGCGGACGAGATAAACCGAAACTCGACCGCAAAATGTTGACAAAAGCCCATGCAATAAATGCAGTTAAATGTAAACCTTACGCTGCTAAACTAAAGTGGTAATTCAGTTTGAGCCAGGGGTGTGTGGGAGAGAAAAGGATGGAAGCTTAAAGCACGTAATGTTTGCATGTGTTGGAAGATGATTATCAAAGGGCTTTTAACTATCTGCAATTTCTGCATTCTGCATTTGGGTAGAATGTATTTCGAACTACCTTTAAGTCAATAAATTAGAAAACAAAAAGTTCTAACAAAATATTTACTATTTTTTACTTTTTAATGTACTTAATGAGTAATATTTTAGTTTAATGTAAGTTTAGAAATAAACGATATTTAATAAAAAGTAACTAGTTTCAATTTAGATAATATCAAAATAATAACTCAAGTTAAAACTAAACACGATACCGAGGCCGTAAAGGTGAGACACTTGAAACTAACAAACTGTCATAACTGTCAAGCCTCAAAGATAAAGATATCGACATAAATTAAACACATCATTACCATAACCAACCCCTTATTTTGCGAAATAATTTTATTATAATAGATAATTTAAAACTGCCCAAGTTTACCCCACCACTGGGGGGTTAAATGAGGAATGGGCGGGGCGTGAATTAAAGCTACACAATAAAAAGCTATGTGTCTCGCTCGCACAAATGAGCAGTCCTAAATGCAGTAAGGAGCTTACAATGGGTGTTGACACTCAGGGATCGTGTCGTCTCGCTCTGCCGGCTTCAGGGGAATAGAGTTGTCTCGACAGCCCTTCATAGTTATAAAGGTATAGCCGAGCTTCGGAGTTCCACGTGAGATTGTATTTTGTAATCAGTGAAGTGCCGCCTTTATTCTGATGTAGAGGCGCAATGTTCGCGCGTTTGACAGATTGACGTTTCGGTTTGGCGGGAAATACCAATATTGTTTTCTTCAGTGTGACAGCGGAAATCTATACGGCCAGTACGAACTGTGAACTTTTTTTATAGAGAAAATGAGTTTATAAGTGATGTTACAGGCGGCCAGTTGAAATCGGCTCTAGTTATTGCTTTGGCAATAACTTGGATTTTGTTTTGTTATTAGTTACTTCAGGTAAGTAGATAAATAATTAATAAGTGCCTATACCATCTACTGACTGTAGGACTGGAAGTAGAGTCCTTAACTTTTATGAATGCCTCTTTGGGGCCCATGTGAAAAAACCATTTTGATTTTACTTAATTTAAATTACGATAACATAAAAACTATTTGGAAGGAAATGGTATGAAACAAAATATAGAAAGCAAATTCAAGATCTACAAGTATTCGGGAACACATAGGCTTTATTTAAACCTCATTAAATTTTATAATTAATTTTAGACAACAATTTTGTTTAATTGTTTTTTTTATGTATGTTTTCAGTTGACTTCTACCTTCATTATCTCCTTGTCTAATTTATTTACATCTAAGTACTTAATTATAAATATTATATTTAATGCACTTATACTTTATCATTAAAAAATATTAGGGCTACTTCTTACTTGAGCGTAAATGTATATATTTATATATCTGGGAACTTGAATTAAAATAATAGACGCAACAAATATTGGACTGTACTTACATTTACTTAAAAAGATGCTCAATATTTATATTATATCAATGGATTAAAGAAATTACATCCAGCGGTAAGAAATAATTAATTATTAACGAACTATTTCCAACATGCTTTTCAATCTGTATTTACCCGACTGCGCGACACATGGGAGGGTAAGGTGTTTGTGTGTTTGTTTGTACCTTTGTGGCGCTCTAGAGTCACCGATTTAAATAATTTAACTTTTTGAATTATACTCTTAATTTTGTATGTGTTACTGAAGGCAGACAGTAATCAAAATTTAATATGTCAACCATCAGGCGCAATATTATTAAAAATTTATATATACGAATATTTAAAAAACGAATAACCGACTTCAATCGCAAATATCTCCAAAACTCTTCATAAGATCTTGATCAAATTGTAATGGGACCATTTGAAAAGCAAAACCTTTCAAACAAAAAAATATTTTCTCGAATCGGTTCAGGAGTTTTCGAGTAATTGGGGAACATGCATTACCCAAAAAAAAAGATCCGAAGAATTGAAAACCTCGTCTGTTTTTGAAGTCGGTTGGTAATAAATTAAAAGCTACGATCATATAATTGAATATGTGTTTGATAATTTCGATTTTTTTTAAATTTTTAATTATTATTTTACTATATAACGATATAAGGTTGGTTAGCAATCATTCTCACTAAAACATTCAATCCTAGGTATAATCTATGTACATTCAAAATTTCATCCAAATCCGTTCAGCAGCGTGAAGAGGGAACAAACATACACGCTTGCACACACACACAAACTTTCGGATTTATAATGTTTATATATAATCCTACTTATATTATAAATCCGAAAGATTGTGTGTAAGTGTGTAAGAATGTTTGTTCCCTCTTCACGCTTTAACGGCTAAACGGATTTGGATGAAATTTGGTATGTACATAGATTATACCTAGGAATAACACATAAGCTACTTTTTAAGATGATAAAAGCGGTCGAAGCCGCGAGGCACGGCTAGTTGCATAATATATCTTATCAACGAAATAGAATAATAAAAAATATCACTTTTTACGCAGTCGGGCATTTGTTTTTCAGTATTATATTATACTAGCCGTACCCCGCGGCTTCGCCCGCTATTATCAAGTTAAAAAGTAGCCTATGTGTTAATCCTATGTATGCTATGTACATTCCAAATTTCATCCAAATCCGTTCAGCCGTTAAAGCGTGAAGAGGGAACAAACATACTTACACACTTACTCACAAACTTTCAGATTTATAATATTAGTAGGATAATTGAGTTGTTGATAAATATGGTCTTCATCATGGCGGTAGATCTACGCAACATCAGGTTACATTTATACATCCGATTGATATCAATTTAATGGGAGTGGTAGTGAGCTTGAGCACTTGAGTTACCTTTAACTAAGATCTTTGCTGTATAGATGTACAAGGTTGCCAGTCTAAACAAATAAATACAATTCAAGTATAGATACTTGTCACCGACGTAAGGTGGCAAGCTTATCGGTATTCTATCGCTTACATTTTGGAGTGTATTTTTTTTTTATTTAAGATAGGCAAATTTTGACCGCTATCTCACCTGATGGTAAGTGACGATGCGGTCGACGATGGAGCATATTTGCCTAGAAAATGCCTATTCAGTCGTGACTTAAAGACTCCATATTGTATTTATCAGGGAACACAGACTCAGGTCAGTAAGGAATTCCATAATTTTGCAGTTCGCATAATGAATGTGGAGGCAAAACGCTTCGTCCGCATTTGTGGAATATCTACCATATAGCGGTGCCGCTATATGGAATACTAGCAGTGCCCCGCGGCTTCGCCCGCTATTATCAAGTTAAAAGTAGCCAATGTATTAATCCTAGGTATAATCTATGTACATTCCAAATTTTATCCAAATCCGTTCAGCCGTTAAAGCGTGAAGAGGGAACAAACATACTTACACACTTACACACAAACTTTCGGAAGTATAATATTAGTAGGATATAGTGTGCACAGGAATTACATGAGTTAATTTCTCCATGCCCTTTTTACCATTTAACAACAAGACAAACTATCAAACGTTATCCATTTATAGTCGACATACCTCCAGTTCGATCGAAGCGGTTTGCTTCTACGTTCATCATCCGTACAGCGAAGGAGTGGAACTTATTGCCTGCGTCTTAAAAAAAAGATGCTGGTATCAATAAAAAAAATCGTACAGGCTATAGGCCCAACCCGCTACACTACATAACTACCAAAACATAGGAAAATATAGCGGAAAATTAATTATATAGAAAATTCGAAACGTATGAATTTTCAACCGATTTCATAAAAAGGAGGTTCAATTCGACTGTATGTTTTTGTTGGTATGTATGTTACGCGATCATTTCGCCAATTATGAATAGATTCTATTTTTTCTTCTGTTTGATAAATTATACTTCAGAGGTGGTCCCATATAATTTTTATCGAAATCAGTCAAGCCAAAACCAAAATATAAGCGGTGTCCTCGGTTTTTAAGCTTTACTTGCGTTTAAATATGAATAGAATGGATTTTTGACGATATCTCGAAAACTGGTTGACAATTTTAATAAATTGTCGAGTTATTTTCATTTATGCGGGTGAAGCCGCGGGGCACAACTAGTTTTAAATAAAACAACAGTATCTAAAACACTACAAGTATATGTGTATAACATTACTATAGTAAGCCGTAGGTGAAAGAAATAAACGCTTCACACTCACAGCCCAACACAAAGTTCAAAGACGTGTCGTATGTGCCGGAAACATTCACATCACAGACACAATCACACCCATAACTGAAACCAAAAACACCCAGAAACTTAAATTTCCCTTGAGGAGAAAACTTGTGTTTCCACCGGGAATCGAACCTGATACCCGTTGCTTAAGAGGCAAATGAATATAGATAGTTTTACTTACGTTTTAAATATAGGTACATTTATATAGGTTACTATTCAAACAATAAATAACAATTTAAACCTAACCGAACATTTTTATAATTTATTCATTAATTATGAAATATACTGAAATGCTTAATTGAATTAAGGTTAATATATTTTTACATAATACTTAATAATTATTTACATTTTACATTTATAACATTTTACACGTATTCCATACCACGAAGAGCTTCCCTTTCGTCTGGTATAAAAACGAACGGCTTCTGAAATAAAAAATTATTTATTAATTTAAAAAATTAAATAAGTGAGCTCTACTTCCCTATAAACCTCAATTATTTTCTAACTAACCGTGCCCAGATGCTTCGCCCGCGTTTATTAAGTTAAAAAGTAGCCTATGTGTAAGTCCTAGGAATAAGCTATGTATATTCAAAATTTCAACCAAATCCGTTCAGCCGTTAGCGCAAAAAGAAAACAAACATACTTACACTCATATTAACACACTTACACACAAACTTTCGGATTTATAATACACTAGCCGTGCCCCGCGGCTTCGCCAGCTATTATCAAGTTAAAAAGTAGCCTAAGTGTTAATCCTAGGTATAATCTATGTACATTCCAAATTCCATCCAAATCCGTTCAGCCGTTTAAGCTTGAAGAGAGAACATATATACTTACACACTTACACATTTACACACTCACTTACAAACAAACTTTCGGATATATAATATTAGTAGGATTAGTAGGATATTAGTAGGATTGTGATATACTCAACAAATAGGAGTTTTGCAGTGAAAGTGAACAATTTACGATGTCGATTTTGTATTCTTTTTCAAAACTTGTGATTTTTCAAAACTAAATTCAAAACTTGTGTGTGTTAATGTGTAATAATGGTGAATTATTAACCATTAATACTTAATGAACGTGCATAAGTGTACCTATGTATATACAAAGTTGATAGGTATACGTGATTTTCGCTTTCGCTCCAAATCTCAAATAAAAATTCTAGTAAAGTTTCTACCACTTTATTAATGCATGACTTGACTATGAATAGACCTTGACTTTGACTGTGACTAGGATTTCCATTATGATATATGTAATATACCAAAATTAAAAAGAAAAGATAAATGGCACCAATAAAAATTTGGTCAAAGATATTTAAATTATTATACTATAAATATACTAGCTGCCGCCCGCGGTGTTATCCGTGGACAAAAGGTTGCCTGTGTTCATTCAGCTCTCTCTATTCCGAATTTCATCAACATACGTACACTGACTAAGGTCTAAAGCTGGCTTCCGACGGTGCGTGATACTGCGGACGGACGCGGACCAGCCCGCACCGACAAACCATCTCTTCCCATGGTTCGTTCGTATCGTCCGCGGTAGCGCAGACACGTCCGGTGCGGTGCGTCCGATCCGCGGCAAGTCGGTAACTTCAAAGGACTATGCATTTTGGATTGACAAAATGGCTTCGAATCTCAAGACACACTCAGACTGATACCATATGATACGCACAGTTGGAAGAGCCTTGTGTGCGGTGCGTGGCTGTCCGTGGTCGTCGACTGTGCGTGATAATCTGCAGAATCACGCACCGTCGCGTCGTAAGCCAACTTAACCTTAGTCGTATGCTGAGTCCTAACCCATGTTCATGACACTCTCAACATCACACTTCTCTTTTTTTTACTTGCTTTATCTATATATATAAAAATCAATGCCACTTTTCGTTGTAATTTTATAACTCAAGATGTCTGAGATGATTGACTCAAGATGATTGACCTATCCAAACCAAATGTTTAGGCTTTGTTCGGACTATTTAGTAGATGGTTTATGTGAAGTTTGCACAAAATCGGTCAAGCGGTTCTACATTTATCACACCCGGGCGAAGCCGGGGAATCGCTTGTTTTTTTTTAAATATAAGTATGTTTATTTTGCAGTTTGTTTTTGTAGTATAATGTTGTGTGTGTCTTAAATAATAAATGTATTTTTAACCTCAAAAAATTAGGAGGTTCTATGTTCGATTGTGTGTATTTTTTTTTGTATGTTTACCGATTTCTCCCCTATTTGTAGACCGATTCTTAATTATTATTTTTGTTTGGTAGATTATACTTTAAAGGTGGTCCTATACAAATTTTATCGAAATCTATTAAGCCAAAACCAAAATATATGCGGTGAAGTCGGTTTTTTAAGGTTTGCTCTCGTTTAAATTATCTTTTTTTCTTTTATTTCTTTCTTACGGTAGATTTAGTGTGAAGGTGTGACACACATCTATACACTCTAATTTTCGCAATTATAATAATTATAAACTTTCTAAAATAGATATATATTTAGAATGAAGGTGTAATATTAATAGTATGATGATATGGATTAATCACACTAATATTATAAATCCGAAAGTTTGTAATGTTATTTTCTCTTTGCGCTGTAAAGGTTGAACGGATTTGGATGAAATTCAGAATGTACATAAATATACAAATAATTAATACATAGGCTACTTTTTAGCACAATAAACGCGGTCGAAGCCACGGGCCACGGCTAGTACAATTATTTTGTATAAATATAAACATAAAATATAAACGATTTCACACTCACGGTCCCGCACTATGTTCTATGACTTGAAGACGGATGAAGATTTAGAATTACGAGCATACTTAACGGTCTACCGGCTTTCGGACTCGCTTACTAAATAATAATGACAGAATATCGGAAACTCAAAACAAACGAACACATGGTAAATATCCCGTTACAAAACCTGTGATTCTTAGTGATAATGTGTAATAATGGTGGATTATTAACCGTTTGTATTAAGTAAACGTGCGTAAGCGTAGGCATTGATACCAAGTTGAATAAAAAAGTGATTTTCGCCTTCGCTCCAAAACTCCAATAGAAGTTCTTCTAAAGTTTCTACCACTTTACTAGGGCATAACTTGATTATGACTGGACCTTGTCTCTTTTACTTGACTTTGACTGTAACTTGTGACTAGGACTTTTAATATGAAATACACTTGAAATTTATTATTGACACTGGCTAAATGCACAAGATTGTGAAGCCAAAAAAAAAACATCAATTATTCATAGTACTTACGGAGGGGCGCTTCCTTTTGGTCTTTTTTGTTGTACTCGCCGTTGTAGAAAAAAATTCAGTTGTTGTAAAAATGTCAGTTGTAGAATCAATTGTAGTGTCAATTTTAGTTGTGGAATCAATTGCAGTTGTATGATCAACTAAAGGTTCTATTTTACTAGATTCAATAAAATAAAATTTAGTTTTAAATGCCTTTTTTGATGTAGTTTTTGGTTGATCTTTTGTAGTTGCTTCAAGTGCTTGACTATTATTTTCTATAAATATCAATTCTGGTTCAATAGTATTTTCAGTTGTAACAATTGTATTTAGACTACTTAACGAAGTATCTACTGCAAACGTATGGGTTTCTATTACGTCAGTTTTATGTTTATGAGAAAGTGTAATTGGATTTTTAGAAGTTCTCTTATTGGATTCCTTAGTGACATTACTATTATTAGCATCAGTAACTTTGCGCATAACATAAGCGGTATGTTTTTTTGATATCTTGTTATGATGATGTTTATTATTGTTGTTCAATTTAGAAGTTGCTACAGTAACTTCGCCTCTTTTGTCAGTGGTGTGTTTTCTTTTATAATGTATATTGCTTACATTTGTAACTTTCACATTATTCGTTACATTCGTTGCATGTTGTGTTACCACAAGTTTAATATTACCACTTCTCATTCCTATGGTGGATTTGCGAAGTCTCTTTACTATGTCTAGATTGTTAAGAAACTTTTTGATTATAGCATCTTTAGATGATTTACTTAGCAGCGAATCCGTATGTTTGTGTCTCAGAGTTGTATGAATTTCTTGTTTATATTTCGACGCTGGTTTTAAAACTTTATTTCTTTGACGCAAGACCCTGTCTGTTAATTCTTTCTTGAATTCTTCATATGTCAAAAAAGCGTTTGGTACTTTTGTTTCTACAGGGTTGTCTATATAAATTAGTGGGTTGGTAGAGTTGTCTTCTTTGATCAGAAGGTTATGTCTCTTCTTGCCATTTACTTCGGTAAGTTTCATGACGTGTATTTGATACTTTTTATTGTCAGCAAAAATTCGACGAAAAGACACGGTGCCTTCTTCTGAAAAAAAAGTTCTATTTTGTTTATATTTTTTTCACTTACTTTTAAGTTGCGTTGGAAACTATTTGATCTTTAAACATGGATCCCGTTTTGTAAGTTTGTGAATAGTTTGATAGTTTATACCAATTTTTAATTTGCGTTTGTAAACATTTTTTTCTACATACGTCTAATCCTGTTTGATGAATGTTTGAATAGTTTCATATTTAAATCCCATTTAGAAGCCTATTTTCTCATCTAGCCCCTTATCCTGCTTCTTACTATTTAAGGCTATGTCCGCTTTAGCAAAATATTTTTTTTAATTTTTTAATCAACTTTTAAAAAATGAATATTTTGCGGTATTAACCGCATGCCTGGCATGGTTAATGCTATAAAAATAAATTGAGTAGATTATTGTGGTTTTTAAATATGCAGGATTTTGTTAAAGAAATTAAATTACAAACCTATATGAAGAGATTCCTTGTACGACGAGTAGAGTTCAGATAGTAATTTATCCGGTATTTCTATCCCTACATAAGCCCCTTGCACATCACATCCAATAAAATATATCACAAAATACAAAAATACATAAAACTCAAAGATTTCTAGCATTGTCAGGCTTTTCACATGTTCGGTAATGAATTAAACCGGATTGTTGAATAGCGACTGAACGCTTCGGTGAAAATTAATTTTCGATGTGAATAATAAACTATTTTAAAATTAAGCGGGAACTATGTTTGCCATAAGTATGTAGTTTTAAGACACTTTCAGAGTCCGCCTAAATCAGTACCATACTTTTGGCGGCAAATCCGCAGTTCTACATTTTACATCATTATCTTTTTTTTTAAATCTATGGATGTAAAAAAATAACATAATAATGATATAGGAAAATAACAATATCGGTAGGACACCAGTCACTACTTTTAGACATATCTTTGCCCAGGGCCCATCTCAAAAACAGCTTCATATATAAAGCTGAAACATACGTATAACATCCGTTATACTTGTACAACAAATTCAATAATTTTACAATTAGGTATTATTAGGAAAAAATATACATGTAATAAACCTGAAAAGATTTTCTCTATCAGGCAAAATGTAGGCTCGAAGTCTGAGTTCGGGGCGAAATACTATAAATATGAGCGATTTTTTTATTAATTTGTTCGTTCCCATCACGTGGGGTAACGTTGAAATACACGGTACGTATGTTAGAAGAAATCTACTTAAAGAAGTAAAAAAATTGTGGCGTTTTCAGGACTATTTTGTCCCTATTCCATTTTAAAAGCGGCTTCACATATAGAGTTGGCGCTTACGTATAACATTAGTTATATTATGTACTTAAACAAAAGATACAAAAAACATACAGTAGAATAGAGACAAACAGTAATCCTACTAATATTATAAATGTAATATGTACATAGATTATACCTAGGATTAACACATAGGCTCCTTTTTAGCTTGATAGTAGCGGGCGAAGCCGCGGGGCACGGCTAGTGCGTTATAAGCATTGAACTTTTTTTACACTAACAAAATTCTCATTTCTGTAAACTCACCTCAACCTGCCTGAGAATTGATTTCGGTACTTGCGGCATAGTAAGTAAACGTCACAAACATTTATCAAGTTATTCCATCATATAATTATGTTACAATAAACTAAAAACTAACCAAAAATAACTATAACTAGATATAAATATGTACAAAACTTAATCTAATAGACTGCTGCTAGTTGGCAAAGTACCCAAAATGCTGGCAGCATTGCCACGTTGCATTGTTGTTTTATCAAGTTTGATTTATTCAGACGGGACTCCTTATAGCGGTAAGTAGACAGAATATGAAAGCAAAATACATTGTTCGTGAAAAATATCAATCATATAACGTTGGTACTTAACTGTTTGTCTGGCTGTCCGTTGATGCAATGGAGAAATGAGATGAAGGAGTAGTGTACTTTAGAAAGGAAATAATTAAACGCAAGCAAAGCTTAAAAAACCGACTTCACCGCTTTATCTTCGGAACCGATACAACGAATTGAACACGCATTATTAACAATAACTCAAAAAATAGTAATCAGATCGTGATCAAATTTAAATGGAACCACATAGAAAGCACCAACTTTCAAATAAAAAAATAATTATTAAAATCGTTATATAAACAAAGTTATGAGGTAACTTTCGAAACGAGAACATCGTCAATGTAGTCCACAGAATACGCATTATTAAGGATAACTCGAAAAACTACTAGTCAGATCTTGATCAAATTTAAATGGGACCAATTGAAAGCAACATCTATCAAACAAAAAAAAAATTCAAAATCGGTTCACGTGGGACGAAGTTATGAGGTAACACACATAAAAAAAATTACAGTCGACTTAAGTACCTCCTTTTTTGTGAAGTCGGTAAAAATATCGCTTGAGGCGAGGATTGATCCCGCTACCATAGGGTCTCATGCCTAGCACAGCTCATGCTATAAAAACAAAATCAATTGATCGTTTTACTCCTTGGCACGCTCTCCGAAATGTATCCCATATAATTAAACGCAAGCTAAGCTTAAAAAAACCGACTTCACCGCTTATATTTTGGTTTTGGCTCGATGGATTTCTATAAAATTTATATGGGACCACCTCTGAAGTATAGTCTACCAAACAAAAAAAAACATCAAAATCGATTCATAATTGCCGGAGATATCGCGTAACATACATATAAAAAAAATTCAGTAAAATTGAGAGCGTCATATTTTGAAGTTGGTTGAAAATACCCAGAGACTTAGAAATGTGGGTAGGGCATCGCCCTAGGCTCTGAAGGCTTAGGTGGCGCCCTCTTGGAATATCAACCCTAAAACATGTCACATGGCGAAAGAGGAGGTTCTCTATTCAACTGTATTTTTTTTTATGAGTACCTCAGATCTTTTTTCTAAGTGACCCGATCTTGGTAATTCTTTTTTTTAATTGAAAGCTGGAGCTTCCTATGTGATCCCATTTAAATTTGATCAAGATCTGACCTAGCTTTTGAGTTATCTTCAACAATGCGTATGTAATCTGATTACCCTTGATTCCAAAGATAAAGCGGTGAAGTTGAAAGCGGTTTTTTAAGCTTTGGTTGTGTTTAAATTATTAAGATGCGACTCAACTAGTTTTCACCATCCAGGTCGGCACGATAGAAGACTACGGGGTGTACACGATGCTGCCCGCGCAGCAACTCACGCCCATCAGCCCCTGGCCCCCGGATGCCAACCTCCTGGACCGGATGGACGATCTGGCGCACAAAGGTAAAGGTAATGGTGAAGCCATTCTTCTGTTACGTGCTGTAGGCAAATGCTGTGGAACAATTACATGTACTTATATATACCGTCATTAGAAATTAGTGCATAATCCTGCAAGAGGTGGCTAAGGATCGACAATTGAGCAGAATAAAAATAAAAATGAAACGGAAAAAAAACTTTTTATCTACGCAATATTTTTTTTTCCTTACTTGCTATGGAATCATTGAACTAAGATGTAACGAGAGGTCACGAGAGGTCACAGCTGTTCATGAATTACGAGAACTTTAAATACTTACTTAGGTAAGTGTAGGTGTTAGATACGGCTAATACCTAAGTAAGTAAATAAAATTAATGCATGTGTTTAGCTGTCAAATCAACATTTATTGGGAGTAGGTAAGTATCTAACATTCTCATAATTCATGAACAGTTGTGACCTCGCGTCACATGTTAGTTCAATGATTCCGTAGCACTGAGCACTCGTAGCAGTCATAAGCTATTATTTTAGCTGTTTAAGAGTTGCTATAGTTTACTTGACAGTAACTACTAAACTATCTGCGCCACAATTTACTTACCAGTAAGGAAGGGGAAAAGTTTTTTTTAGGTAACATATTTTTTTTACTTATTCTGTTCAATTGTCTATTCTAAACCTATGCAGGATTGTTCACCACTTACCAATGACGGTATATATACTTAAAAACTTCCAACATTTTTTTCGTTTAAATAACACTTACCTTATTTACGCCTATTGTCAAATTTTAACTAAAAAAATATATACAGGGTTATTTGTAAAATACCAGAAAGTTCTCATACCCTGATTCTTGTTCTAACCCTTAGCTCATTAAGTTGTAAGAATTTCTTCTATATGCTACATTTTTCGTAATAATAAAGATGATATACAATCTTATATAATTAATAGTTATTTAAACTACACTGTCAGCAAAGAACGGCATTGCTGCGCCACGCCTCGTAATATGCACGCTAACGTCAGTTTACACTTGACAAAAATCATAAAACAGAATTTGCAATAGTCAACGACGTTGGTCTCAATGATATCCCAAGAGATGGTATTTTACAAATACTTTGTACTTATAATCGGTCGAGCAGATCAACAAAAAAATTAAAGTGGTTAACTGAACCCGGAGGCTGAATATGGGCTCAGATGAACCCCGTATCAACATTTCAATTAATTATCTGACATTATTATCTTTCGATAACATCACACAAAAAATATGCAATAAGAAAAGAATAAAATAATTAGAATCATCAGAGATTTTAAAACTCATTGCTTTATCAATATAGAATACACTAATATTGAAAAAGTAACTGTTCTACAGTATTAGAAGAGTGTTATATAAGTTTCTCGCAACGTACATTGTATACGTGTGCGAGAAAATCCGTTAAAGTTATTACAACTACTAATGTATCCGAAACAATTCGACAACATTTTTACGTGTTACAAGCCCTGTATATAATTAAATATTTAGTGCAATAATCACGATAGTTTTAACTTAGAAATATTTATCTAGAGCCATTCATGCGTCTTATGCCGTTCGAGTGTCATGTCCACACAAACGTACATTATATTTTTTTAATTACAATTGGTGTAAAATGGAAAATAAAATAATGCACATTGGTACGTGCCTAAGCCATAATGTCACTTTCGGCACTAGACGCATGTCTGGCTGAGTATTTTGAAATAATTCTGATTTAATTAAAAATTATCATTTTACTTAGTCAACTAATACATCAGTATAATAATATAGTATCTTGAAGCGATGATAGCTCGATGGTAGTAGAGGGAACCCCGATCGGGCGGACCTGGTTTCGAATCCAACAATGGGCATGCTTACCTATGTGGCAATTGCTCTCTCTCTCTCACTCTCTCTTCCTGACTATATATGCTACATGGTGGTGGATTCAGCCTTCCTATTATTTTCTTTCCACTTCACTCTAGCCTGGACATCTGTTTCAGATAGCTCACATTCCCTCATGTCATTCTGCACTACTTCTTTCCATCTTGTCCTTGGTCTGCCTAAATAAAATTATTTGTTCGCAATTTAGATATCAAATTATTTATTTGTAACTTAACTTGACCATAATAGTGCTAGCTAGCCAAGTGAGCATTAGAAAACACTCAACCCTGAATATCATCACGATTATACCTTCACGAAGAAGAAGCCCATAAAAGGCATCAAAACCGCCACCATTCAATCGGAAGGCGCCTTCACTACTTATAAGCTACCACCGCTTCAAAAACTGCATCATGACCTGTGTCGTCCTTAAGACAGCTTGCTCTGAAATTTTCTAGAAATCGAAAGAGTCCGTAGGATCTTTCCTACCTTCTTTGGAAGTACGCGATTAATTGGAGTAAGCTTAGTTATGGTGCGACAGGTCACAGCGGTGTTAACCAGCTCGGCGGGGTGTTTGTAGGAGGCAGACCACTTCCTGACTCCACGCGGCAGAAGATTGTGGAGCTGGCGCACTCTGGAGCCCGGCCTTGTGACATCAGCAGGATACTGCAGGTCTCCAACGGCTGTGTCTCCAAGATCCTTGGCAGGTTGGTTATTCTCACTAAACACAGAATTATATTGTTTCAATGTTAAACGGCTTGAAACACGTAAAATGACGACTTACTTTGTAGTCGACTAGTTTCGGACAAATTAGTTGTCCTTCATCAGGATGAGACATACGTGTGATGAGCGCGATACACGGAGCGGCTCGGGCCTCGGCGCGTGACTGATCAAGGACAACTAATTTGTCCGAAACTAGCCGACTACAAAGTAAGTCGAAATTTTTTACGTGTTTTAAGCCGTATATAACATTAAAACATAATGTGTAATACTCACGATAGTTTACACTTTGAAACAGAATTATGTCTAAAGCCTTATTAGAGTCTGCGCTATGGATGATCGATATCAATAACATCACGTAAGTATGTATGTAGGTAAGTGCCAACTTTTGATGACAGATGCTCAAACCCAATTATTACTAAATAATTAATTATTTAGTAATAATTGGGTTTGAGCGTTTTTTAAAGCATTGCTTTAAAGCAATGCTTTAAAAAACCGACTTCATTGCTTTATTTCTGGAATCCTTCACCAGATTAATTTTATTAAATACAAAATTAAATTACTGGTCATATCTTGGGACTATATGGAAAGCACCAGCTTTCAAATAAAATCATCAAAATCGGTTCACCTGGAAAGAAGTTATGAGGTAACACACATAAAAATTACAATGAGAACCTCCCCTTTTTTTTAAGTCGATTAAAAAACACACTACCGTTGGCATATTCTTAAGAACATGGTAGAACAGGCGTGTTTTGATTTAGACGAACACTGCGGGCCTACAACTTCGATTCCAAGAGCCGTGGCAGGTTAGTTATCTTCTTTAAATACATAGTTATTTCAATATCCATATCCATGGCACAGTTTGAGCGATACCAAGTAAGTAACAATGAAGTCTCGCTGTACAACGAGGTATCGCAGCCAGCATTTTGGGGCCACTGCTGACCATTGGTCGCCGTCTATTTGTTTTTGTTTTTGTGTTCAGATTCAGTTTTTTTTGACGAAAAATAGTAATAAATTTAATATTCTATTTATATTAATATGTGTTAAGAATATATATCTATGAAAAAGGGGTATTTATTTATTCCAAGACCTAGTTTACAATATAAATATTCAAGTAATAAAAAAAGGTTAAAGATGGTTTCGACGATCTTTACTGTTCGGCAAAGTTCCCAAAATGCATGCATTTTGGTCATGTGCAGTATCAATCAGCCTCTAAGACAAATATTTGAAAATTTCTAATTATAATCTTATGACAGATTGTTAATTGCCACCATATAATTTTCCAGTGAAATTACTAGGCTAAAGATATTTAAAATATATGCCTTTGATGCTGAACGCAGTGCTTTGCCGAGCAGGATTTTGACCTAAGTTCAAAACTCTGGGCGGCACTAAACTGTAATGGCAAGCGTGACGCTTACCATCAGTCGAACGACTTGCTCGTTTCGTTACACAATGACAATAAATTATTTATTATTAATTAATAATCACGGTTTTAACTTATCACGGTATTAACTGTGATATAAACGAACCACTATGTGTTGCGATCATATAACAATCGTGCTTGGACCGAAGCGCTGCCTGCTCTTAAATGGAGCTGTATTAAACTCTTCTCCCCTGGGAAGGAAAGGAAGTGCTAGGCATTTTTTCACCAAAAAAAAGCTAATATTGGTCTATTGTTCATCCCGCCATTTAATCTCACCGAAGGGTGCTTCTTAACTTTCAACTAAGGAAGTCAATTCAACTGAACAATTGTAGTTTAGTGTGGCTTAATTTCCCAACAGATATCCTGGCGAAAGTGCAAAACTATCCACAAACAAAACTAACTGGACAAATTCCTCAAAACCACAAAGGCCCTCTCGAATTCTAATAGACAGCAATACCACACCGCGCCATTCCAAAAATGCAGTTGGAAACCTATCCGCCTTCTAACTGGTCCCGACCGCAGGATCATAGTTGTGTACTAGAGCTGTATCCAAGCTAGAGGCAACATTGTACATCTAACCGTTTAGATTAGATATAAGAATAATAAGTGTAAGTCTAGTCACACTATCACATCACAATAATATTATAAAGGCTGAAGTTCGCGAGTGTATTTTTTTTTTGTTACTTCTTCACGCTCAAATGGCTGGACCAATTTTGATGAAACTTGGTACAGCGGTAGCTTACTTACCTGGAATTGTATAGGCTACTTTTTATCCCGGGGTTCAAATTTCAAATTCGGGTCCGGGACTTCGCGAGGCACAACTAGAAAAATTTAACTGTCATTTTAAATAAAGGAACTGAATCTTACTTTTTTATTGAGAATATTATTTCATATTAAATTTGTTTGAATGGGTATAATAGTGCCTTGTTGATCCCATGTAAACACAATCAAGATAGGCTGAGAGGTTCCAAAGATATAAAAGCTGTTAAGCTGGTTTTCGTTAGTAAAGTTAAATATATTATTTATTCAAATACAGATTATCCACATCACATATACAAAAAAAAATGGAAAGATATTGCTTATTGTGGTGGTTTTCCATAACACAGTTTTATTTTACAACTTTGAAGTAGACAATTAAGCCTCTAAGCCGCTAAGCACAAACATTGTTCCAGTGCAATTCCCAAGTCGTCTTATACTTTAACTATGAATCAAATCACTGCGTACTCTAAACGTTATTGCGGGGTAAACATACTTATTGTTGCTCTCTCAGTGAAATAACAAAGGTAGCTTTAAAATTTTTGTATAACATTAAAGTTAAACATTAATTACACTGTCGCATTAGGTATATCCTATGTCTAAGTAAATTGGTTAATAAATAAATATCTTCGAAATCGTTAAGACACCATTGGTGCAAACATAGGCCGATGCATTTGTATTAAATCACGTAGCAGTGTCACCTCTAGCTTACCGAGTGCTCAACGGTCGTCTACCACACTTCTTAGGCAAAACCACAGGGTTAACCAACCACCGTAAGAAGACCTCCGTCACCTTTCAATGTCTTCACACGCCTGGTTGGTCCTAGATTGGAAGGTAAAGACAAGGTGACGTGAAGGTTGGGTCTAAGCGACAGGCGCGGGCGGGTAATTCGATACGATTTTCTTGTAATTAATATGTATTATCATAGATTTATTTGGTCCCTTGTTTTGTGGTTAGATGTTTTGACTGAGGTTTTGAGTTTATTAACCCGTGATTTATCCGCGTAATTCCGATAAAAAATAGCATTTGTCCTAAGGCTCCAGACTATCGATGACAATTAAGAATGTCAATTTCTGATACATTTTGTAAATATATCATAATTATTACAAGAATAGTTTCTTATCTGTGGCTAAACAAAACTAATTTGTATATTTAATGTTTTTTTTTGTAGCTAGCCCATAGCTTTAATGTCATAAATTTGATATTTACTGTTTATGTTTGATTTTTCTTTGAGGACTTGGATGTGTCGGCACCCTTTACATATTTTTCATATTCATACGTTTATTTGCAAACTAAGTATCACATGGGTCTTATTCTAAGTAATCAGAACTTATACTTAGTCACCTCTTACAACCATTACAAATTATTATACCTTTCTATTATAATAATAAATAAAGACAAAAAACAGACCTAAATTATGTTTTATTTATAATAATATGTGTTAAGTGTATATATATTATATATATATATATGAAATAGTATTTTAAAATACTTTCACCTGCTACAGTATACATAGTAAAAGAAAGAAAGACATAAAGAAAGAAAGAAAATACATTTATTTATGACACACAGAACATTACACTACAAAACAAACAGCAAAAAAAATAAAAAAAGCAATAATAAGAAGTATTTACAAAAATTTTAAAAATACAACACGTAAAAAAAGGAGTGTGATGTTGTGAGTGTCATGAATATGGATCACGACTCAGCTTACGACTATGGTTAGAAAGGTCTAACCAGACTGGATAAGTCTATATTTCAGAGAGTGTGCAACGGAATAACACAATGTAATTCCCCCCATTCTATTATCGGACATCGAGATAGACTCTTAAGCGACACCGCTATATGGTAGATATTCCACAAATGCGGACGAAGCGTTTTGCCTCCACGTTCATTATGCGAACTGCAAAAGAATGGAATTCCTTACCTGAGTCTGTGTTCCCTGTCTCTTAAGTCACGAGTGAATAGGCATCTTCTAGGCAAACGTGCTCCATCGTCGACTGCATCGTCACTTACCATCAGGTGAGATGGCGGTCAAACGTTTGCCTATCTTGAATAAAAAAAACCATAGTCACTGATTTTCAGTCATGATTTCGCGAAATTCAGATGGTGATCATATTTACTTTGTCACAACTTATAGAATACCACGCTCACTACATTTTTTTGGCACCCTAAAAACTGAGACAAATTCGATGGCCTCTATGTCACTACTTCCATTGGTGGTACTTATGACACTACTTTGTATCTCTAGTACCATCAATGGCACTAGTGACACTACCGATGTCCTATAATATGTATCAACTAGTTGATTAGTTCGGACGATGTGAGGGAACAATCGGACATAGATATACATAAGTACTTGGGTGTTTATGTATATCTATGTATGTCTGACTGATACTGAACCGACCGTTAGCGCATTCTCGGTGGCAACACAAGTTTTCTCCCTAAAGTCTTATCTACGAAGTGTTTGGCGTCTCCTGAGGCGCCTAAAACGACATAGCGTGTAAATTGCATATTTAATCATGTTTAAATTTGTTTTTTCTTAAAGCAAGCTTCTTAGTCAATAATATTTGTATTTTATCTGTGGAGGCTTGTAAATGGCTACTTGTTATATATATTAAGACTTATTTTGTATAATTAGCTGCAAACAAACAAAACCAAAACATCATAAAATATTTTGGTTTTGTTTTTTTACAGCTAATGAGCCCAAACATCATAAAATAAAATAAAATAAGAGAAATTCGTGTTTCTGCTTCTGAGTGTAATTGTGTATGATGTGATTATTTCCCGCACCCACGACACAAGTCTTCGTATGTGGGGTTGTGATTGTGAAAGTGATTATATTTAATAATGAATTAAACATAAGGTACTTAAAACGTAACTGCTTCGTCGTCCTCAGGTAAATAGTATTAATTTTCAAACCGTCCAAAAACACCCAAACGTCACCTTGAAAGTTGACAGGTGGTTAGCTGCGCAAACGCCGAATAAAAACAACGGCTCCGGTACACCTGACACCGTCACTCGATACCTGTCAGATACCATGATGGTGACAGTTTGCAAACGTTATATTGAAGGGCATTAAAAATCTACGGTATAAATAAAAAAAACGTAACCTTTAAATAAACGTAAACAGTGTGAAAGCATTTAGCTTTCACACTCACAGCCCGACAATAACTACGAAGACTTGTCTCATGGGTGCCGGAATCATTAACTTAACTTGAAACACACTATCACACCCAAAAACACAAGTTTTGTCCCCAAACAAAAATTGTGTTTCTGGGTGTGATTGTGTGTGTGATGGTAATGTTTTCGGAACCGACCACACAAGTCATTGAACTTAGTGTAAGGCTGAGAGTGAGAAAATCTTTACATAATGGTTTGTTTTTTTTGTTTTTTCCCGCTGGGAATCGAACCCGAAACCCCTGCTTAGCGCACCTAACTCAGCCAACATGCAGTCTTTTTTTTTATTTTTTTTATTTTGACAGGCTAGTGTTTTACCACTATCTCACCTGATGGTAAGTGACGATGTGATCGAAGCTGGTAAACACACTAGACCTGGAATACGCAGGCTCTCAAGGATAACTGCTGGAACACCGTATTTGGCTTGGCGGCAGTCTTCAAGCAATTCCATTGTCTACTTTATTTCTAAAGTACTTTCTGTAAAGGATTGACAGTATAATAATTAAACGCAAGCAAAGCTTAAAAAAACCAACTTCTCCGCTTTATATTCGGAATCTTGATCAGATTAAATGTATTAAACACGCATTATTAACGATACCCAAAAACTAATGATCAGATCTTGATCAAATTTAAATGAGACTAATCGGAAAGCAACATCTATCAAACAAAAAAAAACCAAATTGGTTTACGTGGAACAAGTTATACACATAATTGAGGATAACTCGAAAACTGCTAGTCAAATCTTGATCAAATTTAAATGGTATCATATGGGCAGCAGCAGCTTTCAAATAAAAAAAGAATCATCAAAATTGGTTCATCTAGAAAAAGTTCAGAAGTAACACAAAAAAAATGAAAAAAAAACATTCAAATTATGAATCTCCTCCTTTATTTGAAGTTGGTTAAAAAATTCATCTAATCTGACATCCCGTTCACAGGTATTACGAAACCGGTTCCATCAGGCCTCGAGCGATCGGGGGCTCCAAGCCAAGAGTGGCCACGGCGGAGGTGGTCAGCAAGATAGCACAGTACAAGAGGGAGTGCCCCTCGATCTTCGCTTGGGAGATCAGGGACCGTCTGCTCAGTGAGGGTGTCTGCTCTTCGGATAATATACCTAGTGTAAGTAGACTTTTTTTATGGCCGTGTACATCTTTTACATCCAGTTCGAAAAGTTTCGCTTTTACGTTTTTTTATTCCATATTGGCTTTGCAATCTTGTGCATTTAGCCAGTGTCAAGTATTAATATATTTCAAGTGTGTTTTATATTAAAATTTCTAGTCACAAGTCACAGTCAAAGTCAAGTAAAACAGTCAAGCTCCAGTCATAGTCAAGTCATACCCTATTGGAGTTTTTGAGCGAAGGTGAAAATCACGTTTTTCAACTTTGTATGATTTGCCTACACTTTGCACGTTCACTAAGTATTAACAGTAATAATCTACCATTATTACACATTAACACTCGACGTATCACAGGTTTTGGAAAATTATACAAAATCAACTACGGCATTTTTTCACTTTCGCGGCAAAACCCCGCTTTTACGTTTATCATGCGTACTGTAAAGGAGTAGAACCCATTACCCGCGTCTGTTCCCCTAACAGTAGGTATAGTCTGGAAGTCTTCAAGTCTAGAGTGAATAGGTATCTTCTAGGTAAGCATGTTGCATTTTCAGGTGGGACAGCGGACAGGTCATCATGGTACATCTGGTTTTAAAAAATATATATTCGAGCTATAAAACTATAACATAGAATTCTAAATAATAAGGCATCTTATTATTTAGATTTTTGTGGGCTATAACATAAAAAGATAACATAAACGCTTTTACACTTGCAGTCCCACACTAAGTTCAGAACGTGTGTAGTGGATGCAGGAAACATTCACATCACACACTCAATCACACAGAGAACCAGAAACACAAATTTCACCTGGGGAGCTAACCCATGCTCCCGCCGCCGGTAATCGAAACCGACGATCGAACACTTAGAAGGTGAACGCTCAGCCAACTAAGCCAACGGATACTTGTAATATGTAGCTAAATCGCAAAATAGACAAAATTTGTCCAAATAGGTTTAATAATAGGTTATTGATCCTATTTGGACCTTTTAGAACCTTCTCTATTACACCAAATAATTAACAAAACATACGCATTCACAGTCACAACCCCACACTAATTAACGTATTTTGAGTGCCAGAAATATTTACATCACACACCACACCCAGAACCAGAAAAACAAATGTCCCTTGCAAAGGAAAATTTTGCTCCTGCCAGGAATCGAATCCAGTACCCACGGCGCAGAAGGATACCAGCCTACTGCGCCAATAGGGTTTCAACACTAGTTTTCTCCCGAAGAAAAATTTGTGTTTCTGGTTGAGTTGTGTGTGCGATGTGAATGTTTCCAGCACCCATGACACAAGTCTTAGAACTGAATGTGGGGCTGTGAGTGTGGTTTATGTTAATTTATTAAGTCAAAACTAAAGGTACTATGTTTAACAACTTTATAACTATTCTTCATTTAATTATATCCTATTTACTAACCAACACATACCCATTCGATAACGCCTTAGATATAAGAAAATAAGAGAGGGCGCCGTTAAACACAATAGGTACCTACAGGATGCCCCGTTATCTGTCCCCTGCACTATACATGGCTCCCCTTTCCCCCTACCCCTACCACTTTGCGGCAAAACAATATGACGTTATAACTTTTTTTTTCATATTTCCCTTTTTTGAATACGGAACCCTCCTGCCAACCTTTAGATCTCGATACTTCTTCGGATATAAAGGTTGATGTGGATTTTTTTATGGCAAGAAAGAGGAGGGCGGCTGTAATTTACGTTTTTTTTACGTACTTTAGACGTTATTGTTGCCAGTGTTAAATTTAAAAGATCGTTAAGAGTTCAAATGTATGAATCTTGTTGGTTTATTAAAGAAAAATGGCGACATCCAATACATTAAAGGACCCAACCTTTTTGGCAACTGCAAGCTACCTTCATTTGAGATATTTTAAGTCAATGATTGCATATGCTATAAGAATTAATGTAAGTATTTACTGTGCAGAAGTTTGAATTGACAAAGTTATATTGTGTACCTAGTTATAACCTATAATATACCTATAATGTCAATATGATAATATAAAGAGATGTCGGACTTGTGCAGCATTCTTGTTAGATGGCTCTTAATTGCAGCATTATGCTTTTTTCTTAAACACCATAATTCTGCCAATCTGACGTTTAGTTAGGAAGACAGTTTAAACAATTCAAACATTATTTAGAATAATTAAACGCAAGCAAAGCTAAAAAAAACCGACTTCACCGCTTTATCTTCGGAACTTTGATCAGATTAGATGTACTAGACACGCATTATTGACGATATTTCAAGAACTACTGCTCAGATCTTCATCAAATTTCAATGGAACCACATGAAAAGCTACAGCTTTCAAATAAAAAAATAATCATCAATATCGGCTCACAACGAAAGAAGTTACGAGGTAACTTATAAAGACGCTTAAAAATGACAACATCGTCAATGTAGTCCACAGAATACGCATTATTGACGATATTTCAAGAACTACTGATCAGATCTTGATCAAATTTAAATGGGACCAATTGGAAAGCAACATCTTTTAAACTAAAAAAAATTTCGATATCGGTTCACTTGGAAAGAAGTTATGAGGTAACACACATAAAAAAACAGTCGTCTTGAGTCCTCCTCCTTTTTTGGTTTGTTGTTGTTGTTTTGGTAAGTTAGTAACACGATGACAAGTAATAATAAGTTACGTTATTGAATTTTATATGTACCTAGGTTAAATTAGTACCTGCATTTATTCAATTATATTTTTACCTGCTATAAAGAGAAAAAGTTTAGTATTACAGTAAGATATTATTCTAAAATCCAACTAAAGCATGTTGTTAAATCTAAATGAATCATAGTTTCTTTTTTCACGTTAATTAGTTGCTAGAGTTGAAATCGAGCATATCAAATAAGTTTTTACGAACAAAAATCAGTGATAGTGAAAAATGGCTGTGTCCATTTTGTATTATTTTCCAAAACGATTCTTCGAGTATTAATATATAGGTAATAATAGTTGATTGTTTAGTTTGTGAACGTGCATGCGTTAAGGCACATCATACAAAGTTGAAAAACGTGATTTTCGCTTTCGCTACAAAACTACATTAGAAGTTTTAAAACAGCCTCTACCAGTTTAATGGGGCATGACTTGACTATGACTGGACCATGACTCTGTGACTTGTTATGTGAATAGGACTATATGTAGTTATGAAATACTAAACTAATACTTGAAAAACATTAATTACTAGACACTAGCAAAATGCACTAAGATTGCGAAGCCAAAAGAAAATAATCCTAATTATAATCTTATCATTACAAAATATTCAACAAGAATGTTAAGTTTTAACAAACATTTTACCGCTTTATAATATATATTTGTTTATTATTCACCTTAATCTCTTCAAGCATTTCTGTTCCCGGCTTTTCCTTTTAAATTTAACTTTTCGAAACACCCGAAGTCGTTGTAAGCTCCAATGTAGAGTAGGTAAGCACTTAACCAAAAGCAACGCTCCTTACAAAAATACCTAACTCTTTCGAGACAACGATGTCAATGAAAACGGTGTTAAACTTAACGTACCGAGGAGATACTAAAACATCGCGAATCTACGAAAAATTACTCCCGAATCCTGCTTTTTATGACTTTGCCTTAATATTCCTTACACCCTTTAGCTCCCTTGGTTTTAACATAAATTAATTACAATATTCACTGGCGACATTCCAGAAAAAAATCCACCCATAGACAAAACCAAAACGGCGCGAAATTCCAAGAAAAAGATAGTGATACATTTCGGTAATGAGAGCGAAAGAGTTGGAAGATTATCTGTTTTTTCATCGTCTAAAGAAGGGTAAATGCTACCGATTTTGACACGAAAACTTGAATAAAGAAAATATGAACGCTTTTGTTACGGTAAAAATTCCTTTGCTGGGGATAAAGTCTTTAAGTTATCAGAGGGTAACGTTAGGGTGGTACGGAGGTAGGTATCGGTAGGTATGAGGGATGTCTTCGTTTTATCGTATATCGGGTTATATTGTGTTTACGTATATTGTTTAAGAGGGTGCTTAAGATTGAATATATTAACATCGATCGAACGGGGTGAAACGTCTGCTTTTATTAAGCTTCAGAGGTATGAAATAATCGGTTTGTTGTTAACTTAAACGTATTATTAATTACACGAGCAGAGAGATCTCTAAGGTGACTGTCTGTCAGAGGCATTTAACGTCTAAGCCATTCAAGCGAATTACTTCAAATTCTCTGTAAATATGTAAAGCTATGGCCCAAAGCCAAAAATAGCAATTGAAATGATATAAATTAAAATATTAGCGGGCACCCAAACACGTATGTAAATGCGGAGCAAAATATTTTTTAGGTTATTTCTCAATCAATAATTATTTTTTCCAATCAATAAAGTCAAATAGACCATGTTAAAGTCAGCAAAAATGTCTGTCCGCGTGACGATAAAGTGACAAGAAAATATCGCGGGTACAATGAAATAAAGTTGTCATCCCCAGTTAAAGCAGGGAGCGTGCTAAATGCATTAATTTGGAACTGGAGTTAGTGGCCCGGAAGTGATTTGCTACGGGAACGCATGTTCCATGGAGATATGACCCTATGACTATTGACCCTCTTACCACAGTTGACTACATAAAATAAACTTTAATATCATTGTAATTGAAGTCAAATTTCAAGTAAAGTTTGTTTTTTTTTTTTTGACCCAAATCAAATGAATAGTTAGAACTTATCGTTACGTACTTTAGTTAAGGGTCGTTGCTACGATGGATTATTACTTTTCTATTTTATTTGAAATATTTTTTTTCAATTATGTTCTAAATAAAGAATATTTTAAATGAACGAAAGCCAAGTAAACAAGATTTTTTACAGTAGTATATTTTTTTTTTCATATAACATTGCCAGTAATTTACTAGACGTTTGCTCCGCAGTGAGATTTCGTGCCTCAATGTTGCCTAATAGAGAAAAGCTTACGAGGTTTGATGTTATCTCTGTGGTAAGCTTATACTGTACATTTAAGTTTAAATTGTGAATCGTTGATATGTCAAATTAATAAAAAATAAAAAGAAAACAATAAAACGCTTTCACACTCATAGCTACATGAAGTTCAGTGACTTGTATCGTCGGTGTCGGGCTACATTAACATCTCACGCAATCACACCAAGAACCAAAAACACAATATTTCTATGCGGTAAAAACTTGTATTCCCACCGGGAATCGAACCCGATACCCGCTGCTTAGAAGGCAATCGCGCACCTATCAAAGCCAACAGGCAGTTCACGTTTGTGTATTTTTTATTCGTTTTTTGTTACAAATTTATCTCCTACGTGCGAGGCCAAAAATAATATTTTTTAGTTTAACATTACATTTGTTGCACTATATCTACACTATAATGCACCTGTATTTGGTTTAGTAGGTATTACATTCCGTTAATATATTATTTAAATCACATTATTTCTGTTATTTGTATATCGCTAAGTATCTTAATCTACGCTAGTAAAAATATATAGTTACAAACACTGATTTAAAATATCATTACGGATCATATCTGAGATTTGGATCTCGCTGGGGCCCGGAAAATATATCAGAGCGGCAACAAATTGTAACAAAAGAGGACGCCAAAGAAGATTATCGGAGATGGCGCGTGTCGAGCACGTGACATGCATGTGGTCGATGATAGTAACATTTACCCTTACATTTACAAAACACGCAAAAATCAACCTCAGCGCAAAGACACATAGTCCATATTCGTATAACTCTTCAACTTCATAAAAGTCATAGACAACGATAGACAAAAATAGTTTTTATTCATTCTACTTTTGGTGTATTTTCGGCCAGAAACAAAAGTGATAAAAGAGTTTTGAAAAATAAGAAGTGTTGGAGGGAAATTAATACCGCAATTCTAAGGATTTAAGGCTTATATTGTTGGAAGTGTAATCGGAAGAGTAAATAAATATATAAAATTGTGACGATTGTGTCTGGTGCATAATGGTAGTGTCATTGACAGAAACGCCTTGGGGACGTTTGAAATGTAGCTACTGGTTTTTTGTAACTTTTGATTTTCTTGTTTAATTAAGGGTGATGTTCAAAATTTAACTGTGATGTTATATGCTTACAAACCATAGGTTTGTCTACTATCTCGATGGTTATATTATTATTTATTAAGTAAAAAAAACTGATTCCAATTTCCTAAAATAATGAGCATATTTTTGACATAAGCGACAAAATGCGTTGAAAAAGTTCGAATTAAACACTTACTCCATTATTTCTTAAATTTAACTGTATATTTGGGTATGTATTCGACTTCTAACTGTGATTCCCGGTGGGAACAAGTTTTCTCTCCAAGGGAAAGTTATGTTTCTGGTTCTAGGTGGAATTTTGTGTGGTGAATGTTGCATCCACGATGCAAGTCATCGAAATTAATGAGGCCGTGAGTGTTAATTAAAATCAAAATCACATGAGCCCCAAAGAGGCACTCATGAAAGACTCTACTTCCAGATTCGCAAAATTACAACCGCAGATTCTCTTCTTCGCCAAAATTTCGCAAATTTAAAAACTGATTCCTTTGGTTAAGTACTCGTGTGTGATATTTTAAATCAATTTTCAAACACTTCCTATAACAATTGCTAGAAACTGCACCCTCTCAAGCAAAAAAAATATCATCGAAGGCATACCCCGAAAATATGAGATACCAAGACCAAAAAAAAAATTTTTCGAATTTTAAACTTAACATATTTGAAAATCGATTTATATGTTTTTTTAAATTCCCGCCAAATATAAAACTTCCTCCTTAACTAAGTAGTCCCATATCACATGTTGCTCCTAATCCCACACTTGTTATAAAGTGTTTGAGCTCCCCCACGTTTATTAGCTATTGAGTTAATTACAAGCTTATCCAATACAACCTCCCGCTGCGTAACACGCGATGATCTCTATCTATTCATTTTATATATCTGTGGACAATATTGAATTTAGAACTGGTAGTATGTTTATGTTTACAACTTGATAACGGTATTGTACGGATATTTTTGGCGCGTAAGTGAAAAAAATGGCGTCGTCGATTTTGTATTATTTTCTAAAACTTTTTATTTTTCAATATAGAAGTTATTAAATATACCTTTTAGTATTAGTGTAAGTTTATTGGAATGTGAAGTTTTGAACTGCCTAAGTTAGGTTGGCTAAGTTAGGTGAGCGTTCGCCTTCTAAGCATCGATCAGGTTCGATTCTTGGCGAGAGCACAAGTTTTCTCCTCAAGGAAAATTTGTGTTTCTGGTTCTGGTTGTGATTGTGTGTGTGTATTTTTATATTCAGCCTGCTCGGCGGCTTCACTCGCTTTATCAGTTAAAAAGTAGCCTATGTGTTAATCCTAGGTACCTATAATCTTTTTGCCGCGAAAGTGAAATAAATGGCATTCTTCGAGTTTAATTTTTAAGGCCGCTATAAAGTTATAAAAAAGATAATTTATAATATATTTATATATTTATTTGACACTATGGGCAAGATAAATAAACATACAAAATCAGCTTACAAAGGTAATTAAACATAACAAATAAAAGTGCCAAAAGGCTCTTGTTTCGTGGCAAAATTTTCAGTCACAACCTATATTACCTACCTGGATTTAAAACAGTAAATATATAAAAATGTATAATATCATATGTTATTATAAATATATAAAAAAATATTATGAATAACATATAAATAAATAAAATAAGCTTAAATAATTATATACATTAATATACATTTACATCTGTATAAAATGAACAAGAAACAAGCACAAAGTTAAAAAAAACTGTAAAACTATCATACATATAACTGGGCGGTCAGTGGTACGCATAATTTTTTACCGACTTCCTAAAAAAGGAGGAGGTACTCAAGTCGACTGTGTTTTTTTTTTATGTTTGCACCTCATACCTTTTTTCTACGTGAGCCGATTTCGAATTTTTTTTTAGTTTGAAAGATGTTGCTTTCTAATTGGTCCCATTTAAATTTGATCAAGATCTGATTAGTAGTTCTTGAAATATCGTCAATAATGTCTATTTTGTGACGAATAATGCGTACTTTTTCTGGTTTAAAAAGTTACCTCACATCTTCTTTCGTTGTGAGCTGATTTTGATGATTCTTTTTTATTTGAAAGCCGATGATAATGCGGTGAAGTCGGTTTTTTTAAGCTTTGCTTGCGTTTAATTATTAAGGGACATGCTATACAAAGCGCACGAGGTGCGCGCCCCGGGCGCTGTAAAGGTAAATGTATGGCGCGTAAGGGACCTTAAATCAAAATCATAGTCGTATATTGAAAAATGTTTTGAATTTTTTAAAAATGCGAAGTAACTTTTTTCCCAAACTATTAGAATATTATGAGCAAACTACAATAAAAACTGCAACTTGTTTCGATACTTTAGCTCCGTCACATCTTCCTGAAACACAGAATGGGGTTGGCGTCGCGGCAACTTCGGCAGAGCAGCGCAAACGGCGTTAATATGGAAACCTTGGCAGTGGTTACATATTTGAGCCGTTTGGTGTTGAGACACTGGGTCCGTGGGGACCGGGAGCTCATTCTATTTTCAAAAATCTATCAGAGCGCCTGGTTGAAGCGACGCGTGATCAAAATGCTGGCACTTATTTGGCTCAACGTATTAGCATTGCAATTCAGAGAGGCAATGCCGCCAGCATGATGGGAACGTTACCCACTGGTAGTGGGCTTGAGCACTTGATAAGCTCGATGTCTTGTAGGTAACTTAGTACTTTGCTGTACATAGTTTTAGTTTAGTTTTAGGAAATATAGGCAATTGGCCCGTAGATTTAGAAGAACTACAATATGAAAAATATGTGTGTGTGCGGATAGAGCAACATATTTGAGCCATTTTGAAAAATACGCGAGGTCTTCAACTCACAGTGCTAGTAAGTAAATATTGATGAAAAATCACAGCTCCAAAGCTTTATAAAAAATAAGAGGCAAGGGTGAGAATCGAAGCGAGATAAGTACCCTGGACACGTGCAGCCAAAGCCGGCGTGCAATTTTTGTATTATACCTACAGTTATTATTATATTGACGTGACGCTTATATTGAGCGTTTTATTACAGGTTTTATAGCTTTTGACGTTATATGATAATGATTAGAAAACTATTTACCCGACTGCCAAAGAAGGGTTATGTTTTTCGTGCGTATCTTGTATGTTTACTGTAAGTTTCTTTATTAACTCGTATCTTCTAAGCGGATAGATGGATTTTGACCTTAGATAGGGGTTAAAAAAAACAAAAACGCGAATTTTTGCGTGAAATAGTAAATATTTCATAAAATAATTGAAACGAAAGCAAAGCTTAAGAAAACCGACTACACCGCTTATATCTCTCAAACTCAAAACAAACGAAATAAACAAATTCAAATTCAGAATTGTTTGTATCTAAACAATTCTGAATTTGAATTTGTACGAGCGAGTAAGAAGCACGAGTAAAGTGTTTCCGTTTCAGCTTGGACAATGCTTTCGTAGGTCCGGCTGTCCAGCTGTTTTCCTCTAAGGGTCGCATTTCTATACCGATACTCGTGAAATTTTGTAAGCAGGTTAGATAATTATAGGGAATGTTTTTGTCGATTTAGTTTTTGGAAAATGTTCAATGATTCGTAGCGATAAGTCCGCCATAAGAGTTTTATCGCTTATGTCAAAGATATTATTTTAGGAAATTAAAACCGTCAACGTTTTTTTCACTAATTACATATAACATCACAGTTAAATTTCGAACATCACCTAAATAAAATATATGTATAAATAATTATATAGGTACATATTAATAGAGAATTTGTGAATATTAGTGCCAAAACCCATCTGATGTCTGGTCGATATCACGGCGATTCACTTCCCGGATAATCCGATCACGGATAATGATGGCTGTACTGTATTTGCATACTACAAATAAAGTACATACATGCATCATTATAAGTAGGTACTATTATTAAAACGATTTACAAAATAAGAAGAATGTTAACTAAAACCACATAAATAATTAGTGCTAAATTACTGTCTACAATTTTATATAAAACTAGCTGTACCCGGCATGCGTTGCAATGCCACGTTTAGAAAAAGTGTTTTACCTCTTTCACGTTTATGGTCGCCTAGTCTTATGGAAATTTTAATCGAAATAGAGTGAAAAACATTTACAAAAATTACGATAATTTATCAGTTATCGAGCGGGATGATTACTAAAATGGCAATTAAAAAATAGGGGTTGGTGATAAAAGTGTAAAAATTTAGGGTTGTATGTATTTTTAATGCCATATTATAGAAAAATAAAACCAAAAAATTTTGTCCAAAAATGTTAAGGGTGAACAACCCTTATCACTTAGGGGTATGAAAAATAGATAGTAGCCGATTCTCCAGCTCAACCTACTGAATATGCATACAAAATTTGGTAAAAATCAGTAAAGCCGTTTCGGAGGAGTAAGGTAACTAACATTGTGACACGAGAATTTTATATATAAGAAAAAGCTTTATACATTATTACCACATATGTGTTTTATATTTATGAAATTGCATTTTGGAGCTCTTTCATTGAGGCATACAAATAAATGTCACAAAATTTCACACTCACAGCCCCACACTAAGTTCGTTGTCTTGTGTCGTGGGTGCCGGAAACATTCACATCACACACAAACACACCCAGAACCAGAAACACAGATTTCCCTCACTGAGAAAACTTATGTTACCGCTAGGAATCGAACCCCCCTGCTTAGAAGGCGAACGCGCACCCAAAGAAGCCAACGGCAGTTCAAAATTAAAAAGGTCATCATCCTTATCCTGTTAAAATATTCTTCATTCAATGTGCGCAAATGAAAAAAAAACACTGTCAGAGTGACGCGTACTTTTCACTATAATCAGTTAATTTTGTACCATCCCTCAATGACAGCATTAAAGAGATACCATCAGATAAGATAAGGTAGAATGTAATTACTGCAAACAATTTTATCAAAATTAGGGGTCCTACTTGTATAGTATTAGTCACTATGTTATAGGATTACTGTTGTAGGGTCTGTAGTATCGCAGAAAGGTAAATAAATCGAGCTTATACAGGTGCAGTAAAACACGTGCGGTTTTAACTTAAAAAAAGGAGGTTCTCTATTTGATTGTATTTTTTTTTATGTTGACCTCAGAACTTTTTTGGGTGAACCAATGTTGATGATTTTTTTTCATTTGAAAGCAGGTACTTTCCATGTGATCCCATTTAAATATTATCAAGATCTGACGAGTTAAGTAGTTTTCGAGTTATCCTCAATAATGTTTATTAATTTATTCTGATTAAGGGTTCTGAAAATAAAGTGGAGAAGTTAGTATTTTAAAGCTTTTCTTGCGTTTGAATTATAAATATATGAAACAAAACATCTGTTTGCCAATCGAGAACAAAAAAAAATAGTTAAGGGCCAATATAGAAAATAGTTCTAATAGTGCTAATTCCTAAAATCGTAACTGAATTACCACAGGGAAAGTTCAAATCTGTAATAAAACGGGCATTAATTAAGAAAGGTTAATTTAGAAAGTTACTATATTAATGACAAGGATGCATGGAGGCAAACTGCACAGGCTCTTTCTAGCGATTATCATAATAACACCTAGGTTAAGAAAATTATGTATTAGAAATTATGAATGTTTTAAAAAAAAAATGAATGAATGAAAAAAAATGCGCCGCCGAGTTTCTTGCCAGGTTCTTCTCGAGATGGCTGTAATTTTCCGAATCTGGCAATAGATTAATTAACTTTCATGAGTGCCTCTTTGGGGCCCATGTAAATAAACGATTTTGATTTTTAGATTTTTTTTTGAGTTCCACGATTTTTTTGCAGCGAAATTGAAGAAATTGCGTTGTCGATTTAGCATTAATTTCTAAAACTCGTGCATTTTCGAGTGTTAATTTGTAATAACTGTGTTGTGCATGCCGGAAACATTCACATCACACAGACAATCACACCCAGAACCAGAAACCCAAATTTCCCTCGGCGAGAAAACTTGCGTTACCAACGGGAATCGAACACGATACCCGCTGCTTCGGAGAAAGTGCAAATAACCCAACTGCTAGTGAAATCAAAAGCCAAAAGTAACTTTATCTCGAAACATGTAGGCTGATCCCAGATGGTCAACAACAAACAACAAGCCCGTCAAGACAACTGAAAACAAATTAAATTCCTTTAAAGACGCTAATGTCGGTTATCAAAGAAAGCCTAACCGTCTGATTATGACTGTTGCGTAGGGACCCTTTGATGTTCGCTCGTCTGTAAACGCCCTAAGAATGCCTTGTGGAGTACCCTACTCGGCTTTACTTTGAATATATTTGCGCGTATAATCTAATTTAAGTAAATAAGGATTTTGGATTATGGAAACTTGTCTTGAACCTGCGGTGAGTTCAGAAACTATGAGATTTAAGACGCTATGTGTGACGCTGTTGAACTATTAGTTAGAACAGGTATCTTCTAGGCAAGCATGTCTCACAGTCGACCGCATCGTCGCTTTCCATCAGGTGAGATAGCAGTCAAAGGCTAGACTATTGGTCATAAAAAAAAACTCCCCTTGTCTTAGTAAAATGCGTATCTGCCTCTTGGGTATCGATCGGGTTCGTTTCCCGGTGGGAACACGAGTATTTTTGGAAATTTGTGTTTCTGTTTCTGGTGTGATTGTGTGTTAGTGTGAAAGTGTTTACAAATAATATAATTGGTGCAACAAAAGTAAAATATTTATATCTGTTTTAGTCAATATAGAGTTAAGAATAATGAGTAAAAATATAAGAGCGTAATGAGACTTGACCTGAAATAGGACGAAGACTTTTTAAGCTTATATGGTCACATTCATTATCCTTACTAATATTATAAATCCGAAAGTAACTCTGTCTGTCTGTCTGTTACGCTTTCACGCTAAAACTACAAAACCGATTTAAACGAAATTTGGTACACAGATAGTCTAGAGCCTGAGAAAGGACATAGGCTACTTTTTAACCCCGAATTCTGGCTAGTCCGGGACTTACGCGGGCAAAGCTGCGGGGCGCAGCTAGTTATATATATTTTCATATATTTTTGTAAGTAAAATAAAGTAAATAAATAAAAAAGATATTTATTGGCAAAAAGTAAACATTTACAAGTACAACATTTTATACAAACAAAACAGGTCTGGAACAAACCTACATATTAATAATCATAATAAACAAATCAATTGAATGTTTGTTGTCAATTCAATATCACAACAGGGATACACTCAGCACTAGTGCGCAGACTATGTCTACGCAAGGCTGATTTTCAGTATATCCCAATTGCTCGGGCTCAGTTGTTAGTAAAACATAGTAGGAATCGCTAAAAACAATAAGTAGGAAGCGCATTACAGCGAATTAATCTTCTAATACGTAAGTGCTAGGCAGAACTATATTGATAAATTTGGAAAAGAAAAATTATCGCTTGAGGCGGAGTTTGAACCCGCGGCCATAGGGTGTCATGTGCTATTGCTCTAACCGCTGAGCTACTCAAGCCCTGCTTGAAGCGATGAAATTATACTTTACTTATTATTAACGTCTTACGGGTACTTGTGACGTCATCTACCGAAACAGTTTTTAGAAACTACTACGCAATAGGGTATGACACCCTATGGCCGCGGGTTCAAACTCCGCCTCAAGCGATAATTTTTCTTTTCCAAATGTATCAATATAAGTGTAACAGACAGCAAACAATAACTATAACAATACATCCATAACTAATAAATTGGACAAAAAGAATACCAACCAAATAAGATTAACTATGGAAGTAATAAAAAAAAAAACAATGTATATGTGTGTGTGTATGTTTGATATGGGATATTAAAACGTACATGTAAATATCCCGTATCAAACGTAAATATCTAGGACAAAGATAATTTACTCTGAATAATGCGGATAAAACCACGATGTCCAGTTAATTTGACATAAAAGTATGGACGATGTACGCACCATAATTATTATACCCAAAGTACCACATTAAAGTCCATATCGCTAAACGACGACCATTACCGCTCAAACAAACCTCGGATTAAAATTAAAACTGCGTAAAACGCACAGCATATGCGCATGCATTTGAATACGGGGGTGGCCACCCCACCGTCACTAACACGATCGGCTGACACTTGTTTAAAAAATAAATAAAAATTATTGTATGCGCTAAAAAGCGTTCCATTGAAGAAACTGACATCGATCACGGCGTATTTTTGTACTAAAAAGCGTTCCATTGAAGAAACTGACATCGATCACGGCGTATTTTTGTACTAAAAAGCGTTCCATTGAAGAAACTGACATCGATCACGGCGTATTTTTGTACTAAAAGCGTACCATTGAAGAAACTGACATCGATCGCGGCGTATTTTTGTACTACAGCCGATATCGATTGCAGTTGCAAAATTCCCAGTGTTCAGAAATGACCAATGGGAATTTTAGTTCCCGTTGCATTGGTCAAAGTAGTTTAAACGACAATCTGACCACTGAGAAAAACCGGTATTTTTTGGATTAATTTTACCTCAAAACTGAAAAAAAAATTGACATCAAATGTCACTTTGACAGTTGTCATATGATATCCATTGATTGATTAATTGTTTATTGGCAGAATTATGGTGCGACAGCCCTATAGTCGCCATTTAAAGAAGAAGTTGAAATTGAAGTTGATTAATTGTTAAATCTAGATTTTTATTTGTTTTTCCGATGTTCATTTATCATCTCGATTTTTGTTTGTTTTAAATATATTAAATAGTTTATGTCGATTTTGATTTGATTGTTTTGATTGTCATTTGTTTTCCTCAGTTTAATGTGTCGATTCTTAATTAACTGGCTTAATGATAATCGATGGTACAACTGGTCCATGCCAAATTTTACTCGAAACAGTTTTCCCACTATTGAGGAAACTTAATGGTAAAACTGGGACACCGCCAAAATTGTTTTCGACTTTTTGACAGTTCTACAATTTCAAAGATCCATTTTAAGATTTAAAAAAAAGACAAAAAAGAAACATATGGATAATTTCAAAATTATGTAACCATTCTTGACTCCGTAGAATTAAGACCAATTTATAGGTACTTTCTAAGTTACAATCAGTTTATCAGGATGGACGCTGTGTAATAATAGTAAGGAATCAAACGAACATACTCGTACATACAGTTGTATAATGTCACGTAGTAGAGCCAGCAGGTACACCTTGTATTTGAATATTGATCCATCTCTGCATAAAACATTTTGTCTTTCGCTAACAAAGGAAAATAGTCCTATGTTGTTTTATGCAACAATTAAATATATTTATTTTATTTAATTTTCATACATACGTTGCTAAGATCATATACACAAAATAACAGTATACATTGCTACAAATTTTCACAGTTAGCATAAAAGTTTCATCAAAATTTGTAGCTTTTACTTGATAAACAAAACTTTATTAGAATCAATCTAGGTATTTTCAACCCGAATTATCGAATCCGCGGGGCAAATCGCTTACAATCCCATAATTAGTTCCCGTCTAGACAAAGCCTTTGCTATCAAATACCTTCCCGATCAAAACCGCTGAAATCTAATTTGGCTAGTCACAAAGAGCAAAATTGGCCATTAGCGTGTTGCTGCCAATTTACGGATAGCTAGTGTTGCCACAGATTGCCTAATGTATTGCTACGTATCAGCCAATCCGCCGGCGGCGCGCCGGCGGTCGGCAACTAGTGGGATATGCGAGGCGCACAATTCATTAGCCGATGCTGATTCGAGTTTGCCACTAGAATGATGTGAATTCTTAATTCGAAAAAATAACAGGCTAATTATTATTTTTTACCTATGCTTTTATTATATTTTAATCGGGAAGGTGAAAACTTAGTTAAATTCCCTTACTAACATATAATATATACTTGAGAAACTATCTACATATTAAAAAAAATTGGCTATTAAAAATATTGTAATTTCGCTAAAAAACGTTTACCTAGGCCATGATTCTTAATTCAAATATCAAATTAAGAATTATTTAAACGGCCGTTATGTGTTGGGGAAATCACCTTGATCTGAACTTTAATTGTTTAAACTTCTACAAAAGCTATAGCAACCGCCACGAATCACGTAACATCCAAATCATTTAACATTCATCCATAAATTACCGAAAACTAACCATAAAATATCCCATTCGAAAATCTTAAATCAGTTTTACAATAATTTCACAGATGTCAATGTCTCCCCTATGAAACGTCAAAATCGTCACCATAGAATAATAATGGGTTTCGATGCGATACTGAATTGATAGCCATTATAGACCCTTCTCTAGTTAACACATGAATTATGACTTATTACGTGTAAAGCACCCCACACACAGTCCGACATGTATTTTGCCCCTGTTCGGCATCCAAATGACGAGTGTGTGTTGTCACCTTTACGATTTACGAATGTGGTTTATTAGTAGGGCTGTCAGTTGTAAATTACTAAATTAGTGTCAATTTTATTTCCTTAATAATCATAATTAAATGTAACAATTTGAAGTTACAACTAGTGGTTGAGCGAGCTGAAAACCTCGCGAGAGTGTCTTTGTGTAAATAAATCCCGTATTTCCTCCGCCATTGAAAAAACTGAGTCGGCATAAAAAATCCATGTAATCGAACCGGCAAACAAAATTTCAAAAGAACCGGTTGAAAAATTTGGGAGACAGCATTTTTTAAACGGAGACGCTTGTGCTTCGCGCTTGCTCGGTCAGTTATGATTTCCTTACAATTTTTTTATTTAGTGCTCTTTGATTGATCTATTTACTACAGCATGGGTTTTAAATACCAATCCAAGTTCATAAGACATTTCTTATTAATAATAAATCATTTCAATTAAATTATTTACACACGAAACCCAATTTATTTATTCATTAAATAAAATATAAGTTTTTTTTATATTGCCTGTAAACCTAGCTTATGTTTTCTAGACAATAAGTACACATTACTATTTAATAGTTGACAGAGCGACCTCGTCGCAATCCAAATGGTTCAGTTCCTCATCCCAAAATTCAAAATACAATTTTGAGTGACACACGCAAGGGAAACGCGAGACATATCTCAAAAAGATTCGTGGCAGCCCTATGCATAGAGATGCAGCTAGGGATGACCATTTCGATGTTTCATCTCTTTCCCACGTATGATGATATTATTGCCGTCTCTGTTTGAGTATTTATTATAATTTTATGCGGCGTCCACGCTACGCTTTGTGTATTAAACGACGTACTTGTCGGCTTTTTGTTGTTCGAGGGGTATTAACAGCACTATCGAGTTTTGTACTGATGAATATTAATGCATTTTTTCGTATAGCTGTGTTTAATCAGATGATCACAATGTCGGGTGTAATTACGGATTGCAGTTTCGGATGACAATGGACTGTGGTTGTTAATATGGTATTGCTATCTGATAGTAATAGGAGAGCTTATGCATATTTTGAGTATTATTATAATATATATATATATATATATATTTTGTAATCTTTGCCAACCGCACGATCATTTTCTACAATAAAGAATTGTATTTTTTGCAATGTTTGATAGGCTAGATGACCACTATCAGACAAACATAAACGCTTTCACACTCACTGCCCTACACTAAGTTCAATGACTTGTGTCGTGGGCACCACATTCATATCACACCGAGAAAAAGAAAAACAAATTTCCCTTGAGGAACTCGTGTTTCCACTGTTTCTGAAACCAGATACCAGCTTAGAAAGCAAATGCTCACGCAATTAAAGCAACGAGCAATTCAATTAGTATACAACTTAAAGTTTGGTATTACATACAATTTAAATCTCTCTATATTATAATATTCGTTTCTTCATAATCTTTCACTTTAAGTTGTTTATGTTAATCTATCAGAGCGCCTGGTTGAGACGACGCGTGATCAAAATGCTGGAACTTATTTGGATCAAAGTATTAGGATTGCAATTCAGAGAGGCAATGACGCCAGCATGATGGGAACGCTACCCACTGGTAGTGGGCTTGAGCACTTGAGTAACTTAGGTCGTTGCTGTATATAGTTTTAGTTTATTTTTAGGAAATATATGCATTTGGCCCGTACGTATTAGAATCAGGGGATAATTCCAGCCAAAAAAATATTGTGGTCCATCAATATATACCAAATTTGAGTTTACAATCAAGTTTTCTTACTACAATTCTTTGCAATATTATTTTACATTAAATATTATATCCATAAATTCAAACAATTACAAACTTTAATAATAAGAAGTTACATTTTTAATAAATCCCTCTAAATATCCCCTCTCAACAAGGTGTTATGAAAGTCAAACAAAAAAAAGAAACGTGTCGAAAAAAAAACCGTTGAAAAGTGTGTCATTCTGATCCATTCGAGCGTTCATCCCCGTGCCAATATGAATAATACACTATTATTGTATTCTTATAATAATAATACAGACTTTTATTGTTATTATAATTATTACTGTACAACTTAGGCCGGTTCAATAAGTAAACATAATCGACTTTTGCCATTTGGTTGGGTCTCAAAGATGTAGGTATTTAATTATATTGACCCTACGTATGTTTTAGTTCATTATTGTGCTATATTTCACTGGGATTTTTTAAATTAAGGTTGAAACCGTTGATATAAAAAATGTGTTGAAATATATTATATTTTTATAATGATCTGATTAGAATGATATTACAAATCTATTAAAATTTAACATTGAAATTTGCAATGAGATGTAAAAATTCGGTGAAACATGAAATTTCAATAATGTTCTGATCAGAAAGATGCTTTAAAAATAATTTTAAATGTTATTGACATTTTCAATTTGATGTAAGAAATGTGGTGACTATAAAATTTTGATGATGAATTAATAATTTTGCATTGATAGTTTCAATTTGATGTAAAATATATAATTTTAATAAAGATCTACAATAAATAAACAAAAGATAATTAAGCAATGATGCGTTTGTTTGTTTGCACTCAAAGTTGGGCCCTGATTAGGGAACTCCTCTAGCACGGACACGAAATGTTGAAAATGTTGTATATGCATTAAATTGAGACAGCTGAAAACTAGTTTTCAACCTACTTCAAAAAGGAGGTTTTCAATTTGATGTTTTTTTTTGGTAATCTACCAATAAACCATACTTCAGAATTGGTCCCAAATAAATTTTATCGAAATCGATTCAGCCAAAAGTTTTTTAGCTTTGCTTGCATTTAATTACTAAACATGTTGTTTCGTATTAATTTATTCTTTCGTATCAGTTCACCTGATTCTTCCTGAAATGGTTGCAAATTTGTGAATCTGAAAATATGTACATACATTATACAATAGTGCATGTTTGGGGACCTTGTGAATAAAGATTGAAGAAAATAGGAATAAATATTTTGTATTTACAAACTGTCAAACGTAATCCATATATTATTATGGTTGCCTCCAGTTCGCTCGAAGCGTTTCACTTCTACGTTTATCATCCGCACTGGAATCGTACTCATTGGCGTTTTTGACCCCGAACGGTAAAATCTGGGAGTCGTCAAGCCAACAGTGCATAGGTCTTCTAGGCATGTTATATCTTCGGCGGCATCATCACTTTCCGGTGAGATAGTGGTCAATTGCATGTTTTCGAACATATATTTAAGCTTAAAAAACAACCGACTTCACGGCGTTATCTTCAGAACTTTGATCAGATTAGAAGTACTAAACACGCATTATTGACAATATTTCAAGAACTACTGATCCGATCTTGATTAAATTTAAATGGGACCATTTGGAATGCAACATATTTCAAACTAAAAAAAATTTTTCGTAATCGGCTCACGTGGAGAGAAGTTATGAGATAACACAAAAAAAAAAAATTTGACTTGAGTACCTCCTCCTTTTTTGGGAAGTTGGTAAAAAAGTTTTAGAAGATGCGTCGTACAGCTCTATAACCTTCTAACACATAGCTATATTTTCCATCCATCCTTTAATTCTCAAAGAAGTATTTAATATCTTCCTCCGACAATAAAAAATATTCCGTCACCCCTCCCCATTATTTTTTACAATTCGCGCGTGAAGTCCCTCCAACGTAGGAAATATGGCGAATAAATCAATAAACAATTTTACGAAGTCGTGGCCCATCCGAGATCCGGGATTTTACACAGATCTAGCGGAAAATGTCCGGGATGTTACCGAAGAACCGGATGATGCCGAAATTATTGGCCAGCTAATGTATGTACCTTTTCATCATATTGTCGTTTAGTTACTGTCTTGGAAGTTGACTAATCCTACTTAATATTGTTAATGCGAAAGTTTGTGTGTGTGTGAATGTTTGTTACCATGTAGCTCCGCAACCACTTAGCCTATTTTAATGAAATTTGGAATGTAAGTAGCTTATACTCTAGATTAGGACATAGACTACTTTAATCATTATCATCATCAGCGAGCGAAGCCGCGGGGCTCAACTAGTATATTATATAGTGCATTCATGAGGCATTGAACTGCCAGTTGCCTTAGTTAGGTGAGCGTGCGCCTTCTTAGCAGGGGTATTAGGTTCGATTCTCGGCGGGAACTCTAGTTTACTCCCCAAGGAAAATTTGTTCTGATTCTGGTTGTGATTGTGTGTGTGATGGGAATGTGTCCGGCACCTACGACTCAAGCATTTGAATTAAGTGTAGGGCTGTAAGTGTGAAAGCGTTCAAATGTTTGTTTATCACACTAATATTATAAAAAACATAAAAACATAAACGCTTTCACACTCACAGCCCCACACTAAGTTCGATGACTTGTGTCGTGGGTTCTGGAAACATTCACATCACACACACAATCACAACCAGAACCAGAAACACAAATTTTCCTTGGGGAGAAAACTTGTGTTCCCGCCGGGAATCGAACCCGATACCCCTGCTCAGAAGGCGAACATTCACCCAACTGAGCCAACGGGCAGTTCTAAATGCGATGCGTTACTTTATTTTTTTTAAATGTAATGCGTTATAAATGCGAAACTTTTCGTGTAAGTGTGTACTTGTATGTTTGTTTAATCTTCACGCCGTTGAACGGATGTAAAGAAATTTGAAACTTGATAGTTATACACCCAGGATTAATGATATACTCATAGTTAACACCTAGGATTAGCACATAGGCTAATTATTATTATTATTATTTAACTCTTTATTGCCCAAAAAAAGGTACAAAGGGTGGACTTAACGCTAAAAGCATTTTCTACCAGTCAGCCACTCATGGTTGAAAAACGAAGGCTGTAGGCATGCATCAAAAATAATAAAGTGGTAAAAATATTAAAAGAATTTTTGTATGACTAATTTAAATAAAAAATAATAATTAAATAAGTCTTAAATATAATATATATATCTAAAAAAAGAAAAAACAATACATTTACTATATTAGACGTAATACATATGAATACAAAATTATATAATACATAAAATATAATTATCATAACATTAAACTCATTGCAATTAATCGGGGTAATTCCGGTAGGTATAAGAGAATAGAAAAAAAAAATATATTAAGTAACTGACGAAGCATTTAGATAGTGTTCTTTCACACTAATTAATTTAGCGAAACCGCGGGAATAAACTAGTATTATATACAGCTTCGAGAAAAAGTATATTCATCTGTAACAAAGTCACAAGTGACAAAACAGTCCAAAAGAAAAAATATTTATACAAATGTATATTAAAAAGTTAGTTTGTTCCGCTCTAGTGGATGCTTACACGCCTCTTGCGACTCGCGCTTGACCGATTGACTTACACTATAACGCTCAAAGCTGTAAATAAGTAACGGAAGTGCGACTTAGCGGTAACTAAGTAACGGAAGTGAGATCTTGAGATACTAAGTAGTTCTTACTATATTTGCTATTATTATGATAATGTTTTTTTTTTATATTTGGCCCCGAACTCTATGCACAATTAGCCAGATTCAAGGAATAAAGTATTTAAAGTTTTTAATACTAAAATCAGTCCTAGTCACAATTTAAAATAAAAGTCAATTATGAGTCATTTAAGTCTATATTAATGTATTAGGTTTATGACAAACATAATTCTTCGGAAGTATGAACATTATTATCAAGAAAAAAAAAATTCAACATTGATTTTTAAAAAATACGTATTTTTCCACCGACTTCAAAAAAGGAGGTTCTCAATTTGACTGTATGTTTTTTTTTTGTATTTATGTTATGCGATATCTCCGCCAAGTATGAATCGATTTCGATGTTTTTTTTTGTTTGGTAGAGCATACTTCAGAGGTAGTCCAATATAAATTTTATCGTAATCGGTCAAGCCGAAACCGAAATATAAGCGATAAAGTCGGTTTTTTAAGCTTTGCTTGCATTTCAATTATTTTCTTTGTTAGTCACTTAGTAAAATAAAAACGCAACATAAATAAAAGTTTACGATTGTAGAGTATGTAGTCGAATGTAATTCGAAATACGATTAAATGAATGTGTTCTTAAAATAAAATAGGCTAGTAGGCTCTTAAGAAATTAACAATACTTACTTATACAGACATATTAAACTTAAACTATGTTGACAACTACTCAGTTCCTATTAATTGTGACTTTACAATCGAAATACAGATCAACAATAGGTCTTAGTCCACATTGTTATATGTCACCCTACATGAGAACCCACCTAATAACTGCATATCATTTCACTCTCAGATGATTTCGAATACTCACCCAATCTTAGTCAAAGAGCACCTCAACGTGTATTCAAGTCATTATTGAGTGCCAACAAACCGCCCCCCGTCGCGTCTCAATAGTACAAAATCCATGGTCTCCGCACCACCGTATTGACAAATGCCTATAAGTCAATCAAACAAAGAAAATGAGCTTATACTGACCCATTTCTTTGATTGCCAACAATACTTCGACAATTAAATTTAAATTTCGAACGTGGGAAACGTTCGAATTAAGCGTTTCACTCAGACTTGTCGACTCTCGCTGTCTATGGGCGTATTTTTTTTTTCTTGTTGAAACGGGAGGCGTTTTTCTTGAAGGGGCGGCGTGCGGTTTTATTTTAATTGTTGTCTTAGCTTTTGTTGTTATTGATTTGATTTATTTATTGTTAAGGAATATGCGAATTCTAAATTCAATTATTTCTATACAAAGGAGCAATATGAAGCTTTTCAATATTCATTATGCTTTATGTTCGAAAATTGTGAAGCCAATTTTGAAATGGCTCTTTGATTAACAACAGCACCATAGCAAACAAATCTATAAAAATGCACTTCAATTCGATTGGATCTCACAAAAAGGTGCTAAAACAATGGAAAGATTTAAATATAAATATAATGAACAGTACGGCGTAGGTGCGCATTTGTTCGCTTACGCCGCTTTCTTTAAAGGGGAAGTTGGGGAAAGAGCGAAAGTCACCGAAAATATTGACTCGCAAAGTGCCGACTTGGCATACAATAGACCCAGCAGGTCGCCTTTTGTCGAGCGCCCTGTGCCGTTCCCGACAATACTCGGAGTAATGCACTGCTTTTTATTTCTTTTTTTTTTACATTAAATATCGCGAGTGAGGTAAACGGGGGCCTTGCTGATAGAAAGCGTTTGAACTTTGAACTTTTATTTATTAAAAACAGGATGTTTTTATTCATATCAGTTTAGACTTGGCTTTGCATGCTGTGTACTTTTAATACTGATTTTTATATCTCAATACAGTAATATTGACACTTTCCATTTCAAATCAGGGGCGAGAATAACATAGGGAAAAAGCGGAAGTCTATTGTTTATATTTTTTTAATACTATTTGTTTATAGTTTAAATATTGTACAGAAAATATTGGAATCAAATTTCTTACAATACATTTTCATAATTTATGTGCTTAGATACTCGATAAAGAAAATTAAAAATCATAAATTCCTATAGGTTCGTCATAAAATAATTTGAAAATTGTTAGGTACACAAGTAAACATATTTTCATCTCTATTTTGGCAAATTTTTTAACAGCTTTTTCACCTGATAGTAAGACATAAACAACATGCAACTTATTATTATAAAAATCCACTTTTGTTTTTCTTTTTCTCAGGGAATTAAAAGATCGTTAATTAGATAACTTTAATTTATACATTTGACTTTACATAATTCACACTGTATCAAAATCGATCTAATTCTCAATATTCTTTGTCATGTCGGTGCACTGTGGTTAATTATTTTTTAAAGCCAGAAGTGCCTTCTTAAGCTGCTTTTCATTTTGTACAAGTACCCTGCAACTGCGACTTCAAGAAGAGAAGCCTTGGTTAGGTCATTAGTTGTACAAGCATTAGGTCATTCAGGGCAGGAGAGTTATTTGTACAAGAGCGCCATAATCACATTAAGTAGCTTTCGTCCGCATATCCCCACTTTACCATATTACATTTTCTTCGGACTACTTGAGTCCGAAATATAGAAAAATTTGCATTTTTGTAAATATATCTGTTTCCAACATTTGACTGATCTCACCTAGTGATGATGCAGTCGAGAATCCTAAGCAAGCTTTATAGGTCCAGAAAGGAACTGGCTTTCGAGATAGCTACCGGATACTATTTGTTGGTCGGTAAACTAAGACTGTATATAGGTCTGTACGGTAGCTTACCATTAGATTTCTTTGGTTATCTTCCACAAAAAACTCTAATAGGATTCAAATTTGTTTACTTATTAGTAATTATTATTTTTGAGTGTGTGACATTCAGAAATCACGACTGTCTATTGTCGACCGCCTCAACAACTACCGAGCTACGAACTCAACATTTAATTTTCTAACTAGCAATAATCAAGGTATAACCTAACTTCAAACAAACATTTATAATTGACAAAAAACTTCGTCGCAATCAGAGAAATCGTATCGATCAATAAGGACCCTCTATTTACTCCGTACCATGCTTTACAAGATGGCTCTGGCAAAATAAAAAAAATCGCTCTCTAAGCTTATTGAAAAGTATTCGCGCCCTGAGTTCACGCCGTCTGAGCAAATATAAGATAATTTTCGCGCTTCGCCTCACCCGGTATTTAGGGGGCACCTTTCATACTTTTACTGAGAACATTTGATAGGTACGGAACGGAGCGTTTCTTTTTAATGTAATTTATTTTGTATTCGTGACGCGTTGTGTTTTAAGCAATGATTTGTGACGGGATTGGTGACGCGAGATGGGACGGTTTGGAGGGAATTGTGATGTTTTAAATCCGCCATTATTATTATATTTTGGCGCGAAAGCGAAAAAATTTCATTGTCGGTTTTGTATTATTTTCCAAAACTTGTGGTTTTTCGAGTTTTAATGTGTACCGAGTTATGGTGGTTTATTAACAGTTAATAGTTCTTGAAGGTTGCCTACACTCATACAAAGTTACAAAGTTGAAAAACGTGATCATTGTCTTCAAAAATCCAATAGAAGTACTAGTAAAGTTTATACCATTTGCTAGGACATGACTTGACTGTGACTGAAACACGACTCTTTTACTTGATTTTGACAGTGACTGGTGACTAGTAGGTACTAGTTTTGTAAAAAAACATAAATGACTTGAAAAATATTTATTAAGTATTAGACACTGGCTAAATGCTTATAGTTTGTGGAGACAAAACTAAAAAAAACATAATATTGTTTTTGACATTCGCGCAATTATGACACATTTAATCATAATGTTCAGTTTATATCTTGTGCGGTTTTCTCTAGTTTGGTAGTTAACTCTTTTTAAGTTATTATGTTATATATAATTGTAGTTTGTAACTATCTGTAAATAACATTTTTGTCTCTAAATCACATGGAAAAAAAACATCAATAATTTTAGACCAGATTATTAACGAATATCATTCAGTCATAATCAATAAAAACCAGTAAAAACATAAAGCCAACTAATAGTTCCGACGAATATTCTCAGGAAGATATCACTTTAATGCCGTTATAAAAAACTAAACAAAAAAGGTCGGTTAAGTAGAAACTTTTTATTATACCTAAATCCCAACTACCTGTATTTAAAAATCGAATAAATCAAATCTACCGTACACGCTTTAACTTAAAACCGTATTAAAGTCAAATCAACTGATATGCACCCATTGTGCCAAACATTGTCTAAATGCAGTCTTTTAGAGAAAATTGGTTTCATACAAACATAAATATATTAAAGGTTTTGTGCAGGTACATATTGTGTTTTGAGGGTTGGTTAAAAGGGTTTTATGTTTTAAAATATTTTATTTCTCTCAAGGATTATTCACTAATTGGAGTACAATCAGAGAAACAAGTCAATCGATGTGTGTGATTCGTATTAAAGGACTGTTTACAGGACGGTACTTTGAGTTTTTTTTAATGCGGTTGGCGCAGACGGTTTTCACACATGGCCACACTTTGTGCGGGTCGGTTGCTTGCCACATATCCGTATAAATGCGGACTCTTTGCTTTAAACTTTTAAACAGAAACAATCAGATTTTACTGATTGATAAACTGATCTAATTAATATATTACGTAAATTGTAATTAAATTAGCTTATTAATGTATTACTTACTTTGGAAGGTTAACGATTAAGCTATATCACGCGTTTTTAAAAGGAATAAGCATTTTTGAAAACTTCCAGTTGATTGTTTACGAAATGAAATGCATTTATTTGCTTCAAGTGTAGGTATAAACAGATGTAGGGTTAAGTGTATCAATATAGTTCACACACTTGGTCATAATAGTGACATGCAAATATTGATTTGAGGGCTAGGTAGTTAGATATCTTTATAGCGTCATAATAATAATTTTGGTTGTTATTAATATATTCTATATGTAGCCCAATTACAATAAGTAGAAATGGAAAAATCATCATTAAAGTTATAATGTCAAGAGATGTCGAAATTTCTGAATATTAATGTCAAAGATAAAAATGTTACTAAAATATAATTATGTCATAACTTATTACAGTCCCACGATTGAATAGAAGTATAATTTTAATGATGGTTACAATTGTCAAGAAAGTCATTTACAGTGTAGTAGGTTTTTTCTAGCAGCCATTATTTGAGTTTATTTACGTAAATACATTGCCGAAAATATAATAATGCATATTAAAATAAATAGTAGAAATTACGAGTAGGTTAAGGCAATTTTTAACGCGGCCATTGTGTCATTCATTTTGAGACGTCTGCTATCCAATCATGTTTGCCGTAAAGTAAAGTTGACCAACCATTGACATAAAAAATCTGAAAACAGACGTCAAAAACATAAAACCCAATAGCGTGCGCTTAGCTATTTTGAATTTCTAGTGCGTTTTTGTCACTTTTTATTAATTGAAATTCCTAATTAAAAGCACTTCAATATGAAAATACTATAATATGTGTAATTTTAAAGCTATAAAAATACAAAAAAAATAATTTGAAACATATTCCCTATTGATATTTTTGTATTCCTTTTATTTATAGTTTAGGTAATATCTCGGTACTTAATCGCGCTAAAAAACTATTTTTATTTACCTCGACGTTTCGGCCAAGTTGCATTGGCCATGGTCTCGAGAAGACTTTCCTTATATTTATTTTTTAAAAGAAAGTTTATGCATCAATTAATATTATTATATTTTATTATAAACTGAAAATATCAAGCTACAATTAATATCACTGGGCTTCATTAAAACTCAACGAATTGTATTTTTCCATTAATCAAATCATAGACAATTAGAAAAGAAAATAACGAATATAACAGATAATTGGCTCAAACCATTGACTCTACTACGTTTTGAAAAACAGCTTGTTAAAATTTTCCATTTCATTTGTATGAAAAATCAACCCTTTGAATAAAATATTGATATCGGACTTTGTAGAACTCCCTGAGTTTTAATTTTGTTAGCCTTGTTATGATTATAATGGAAAAAGATGAGTTGTGAAACTGATAACAAGCTGATTTTAACTTAGCAAAAGAAATACATTTTTCAGCACGTTGGTTTTTCTAGATAAAATATTATTAGCACAAATACTAATATCTACGGGGCAATTGCCTATATTTCCTAAAACTAAACCAAAAATATAATCAGCAAAGACCTAAGTTACCTAAAAGATATCGAGCTTTATAGGTAATACTAATTTACATTAACAAACAAAAACAAACAAATGCATTCACACTCACAGCCCCACACTAAGTTCAAAGACTTGTATCGTGGGTGCCGGAAACATTCACAACACACACACAACATTTTCAAGTATAGATAATATATCAAGAATAAAGAATATTACCATATAGTATGTTTCATTAATATTTCTGTATGCTATCTACGGGCCAATTGCCTATATTTCCTAAAACTAAACTAAAACTATTTACAACTATACAGCAAAGACCTAAGTTACCTACAAGGCATCGAGCTTATAGGTAAGTGCTCAAGCCCACTAACAGTGGGTAGCGTTTCCATCATGCTGGCGGTACTGAAAGAGACTACCTTCCACAACACAGGCTCGAATAGTGTGGGAGTTAGAAATGAAAATGGTTGAATCCACTTTTACGTATGGTAACAAATAAATAAAATGTTGTAATTATTATGTGCAGTGTTTGTACTTTCTCCGGTGAATGAAATCCTTTCAATAGATTTTTGGCGCGAAAATGAAAAAATGGCAGCGACGCCATTTTTGTAGGGTTTTTGAAAAACTTATTATTCTTCTAGTGTTAATGTGTAATGGTGGATTATTAACTATTCGTGACCGTGAATGAGGCAAATGATACAAATATGAAAAACGTGATTTTCTCCTTCGCTCCAAAACTCTAATAAAAGTTCAAGTAAAGTTTCTACCACTTTACTAGGGCATTGCTTGACTATGACTGTACCATTACTTTTATTTGACTTTGACTGTGAAAAATCGTTTTAAAGCTCCGCTGCGACACGCTGTACGGAAAATGTTATCGTAAAAACCGATGTCAGAGAACTAAACAGGACCTTTAACAAAATTTGGCTTCGCCAGTGTCCAATAACAAATTATTTCTAGGTTAAATAAAAGTATGCAAATACATATTAAACCTATTTTTCAACTTCGAATTCTTGTTTAAACTTTAGGACTGTCGCACCATAATTCTGCCAATATCGCGTGCAGGTAGGAGAGCACTTTAAAACAATTATCACTTTAACATATATTATTTATAAATATGCCCGGTAACTTCAAGTTGCTTTAACATATTTTTCAAGTTATTCAGTATAGTCACAGTCAACGTCATGTAAATGAAACATCTATTCATGTCTTTATAAAGTGCTATAAACAACACTACTTCTATGAGAGTTTTGGACCGTAAACGAAAATCACGTTTTCTAAATTTGTATTATTTACCTACACTCATGCGTGTTCACGAACTGAACAGTTAATAATCCACCACCACAACAAAGAATCACAAGTTTTGAACTAATCCAAAATCAACAGGCCATTTTTTTACTTTTTTGGTCTTTTAATTTTGGCCTCGCAATCTTGTGCATTTAGCCAGTGTCAAGTGATCATATATTTCAAGTGTATTTCATATTAAAAGTCCTTATCATAAGTCAAGTAGAAAAGTCAAGGTCCAGTCATAGTCAAGTCAGGCCCAAAGTGGTAGAAACTTTACTAAAACTTCTTTTGGTTTTGGGGCGAAGGGGAAAATCATGTTTTTCTAATTATGCACTTTTACTAAGTATTAATAATCCACCATTATTACACATACTCACTTGAACAATCACAGGTTTTGGAAAACTATAGAAAATCAACGGCGCCATTTTATTACTTTCGCGGCAAAACTCTTTTTTTCACTTTCGCGGCGAATCTCCTAGACATTTAAAACGACCGTCAATTATTAAAAAATAAAATCAAATCATAGACAAAATATTTTTTATTATCAAAAAAAGGTGATTCGTTTTTCGAACGTGCCGCGTTTTCTCGGTCCATCGGGCATTCCGTCATCTGCCAGTCAGGCCGGTACGGAGACCACCGCGGCCGCGTATCGCGTTACCATCTATCGTCTTACGGCCTTCCTGTCCTACGTCTAAGTTACGTACCATGTCCGTTTGGCGCGCTGTCACATGACAGTGACAGTTGGTTGGTGGCTTTCGGTTTTCTCTGGTCTGGGTGGCCTGGGTGGTTATGTCTTGTTTGGGAGGTCTTTGGTAGAGCTTTTCCTACTGTAGATACCTAGTAAATACCTATATTCTTATATGACTACATTGTGTTATAGATAGGTATAGATACATTTACTAACTTACCACCCGGTTGACTGGTTTTAAATCTATATTGGAAAATAACAACTTGGTAGGACACCGAAATCCCCATTTTAGAACTATTTAGTCCTAGGGCCTCAAAAACAGCTATATTTAAAGCTGAAACTTACGTATAAACAAAAAACAAAAAAATCAAACATTATATTATATATATAAAAAAGCAATTAAACTCGTAAGAGATTCTCTATTAAGCAAAATGTAGACGTAAGGTTTCAGTTCAGGGCGAAACACTTATACTTCAATAAGTTTAGGGTTTTTGTAGAAAATATTTTCCGCACTAGGGTTAACTGGAAGAAAATGCTTTGTAGCATTAAGTTCGTTCATGTAACTACAGTTCAAAAGTTAAAGTAAGATTTTTTTCACACAAATCACATTTTTTGCTAAAACTGTGTACAAAGATGTAATAAAAGTAATCAAATTGCCCTTTTCGAACGGGTAATTTCGTTCTATCTATGAACATAAGCCAAATACGGTGTTCCGGCAGTTATCCTTGAAAGCCTGCGTATTCCAGGTCTAGTGTGTTTACCAGCTTCGATCACATCGTCACTTACCATCAGGTGAGATAGTGGTCAAATACTAGCAAGTCAAAAAAAAAATAAAAAATTTGTATTTCGTCGTTGTGCGTGCAAAAGTCGCTATGTGTTTTTTCGTGATATTCGGTTTTTTATGAAGTTTTAATCGGTTCCCTATTGATTCGACTAATATCTTTAGCCCTAAAATTGAATCGCATAAAAATTTTACTCCTAATATTAGTTACTACTAATCATCATTACATACAATATCACTGCCCCTAATATCACTTGTCAAAACCGAATATCACGAAAAAACACATAGCGACTTTTGCACGCACAACGACGATTTGTAGTTTTAAGCACAAATTAAATTAATAATACAGGTATTTATTTACGTAATTTGATTAATAATATACGAGGTGATAAAATCTCAGCCACAGGTATCATCTCAACTCAAGCGCTTGCTTCAAAAGGTCTCAAGTCCCAATAAATGTTTCATAATCAATTTAGTGCACGGTTGTCTGACCCCGCGTCGTCGCCGGTCTGCCCTTCGTCGTAAACAACGCGGTATCGGATCTCAGAATATAAAATAACAGTTCGTTTCTTTGCTATCCTTACTTTTTTATATCAGGCCTAGTTATTTTTTTTTATAGCTCCGCAACCTTTGTGCATTATATTTATCCAGTGCCAAGTAGGTAATAAATTATTTTAAGTCCTAGTCACAAGTCACAGTCAAGTAAATAAGTCAATAGTGTAGTCATTTCCTAGTGTAGTGGTTGAAACTTTACTAGAACTTCTATTGGAGTCTTGGAGCGAAAGCGAAAATCACGTTTTTTAACTTTGTATGATTTACCTACACTTATGCATGTTCACTGAGTATTAACGGTAATTAATAATCCACCATTATTATATACATATTATACTCAAAGCATCGCAAGTTTTGAAAAATAATACAAATAACAATAGCATTTTTTTATAAATCCCCAAACAATGCGTTTCATTGTTAACCCTTCATTACTTTTTTAATATGAGACTAGTTGATAATCATTGGCCTTTAAAATGAATAAACATACTATTTTAACTAGACGTAACGCACAACCCTACGTTGACACTGGTTTTTTTGGCTCCGGTAACTATGTGCATTTACCCAGTGTCAAGTAGTAAATATTTTTCAAGCTAGTACGTTGTTCATAAAGCTGGTCCTGGTCACGAGGTACTTAGTCCTGGTCACCAATTACAGGCAAAACCAGTCCAGTTATAGTCAAGTCATGCCTTAGTAAAACGGTAGATTTTACTAGAACTTTTATTGAAGTTTTAGAGCGATAACAACAATCACGTCTTTCAACTTTGTATGATTCGGCTACACTCATACACGTTTTTTCCCCGAAAGAAATTTGTGTTTCTAGTTCTGAGTGTGATTGTGTATGTGTGTGATGTGATTGTTTCCGGCACCCACGATACAAGTCATCGAACTAAATGTGGGCCAGTGAGTGTGAAATGAATATGTTTAAGTCATTAGGAAGACTGCGGATGAGATCGAACCGGCTACCTTTAATATGGCGGCTAACCGCTGAGCTACCACTGTTTCTTATCATAATTTGAACTACTTGACCTTAGATACTTCTTATTACCCATAGGTATCATCCATCAACCGGGTCCTCCGTAACTTAGCAGCCCAAAAGGAGAAGTCCTCAAGCCAGCAGCCTCCCTCAGACTGCTCGACGCCTGTCTATGAGCGACTACGGCTCCTGGGAACTCCCGGGTCTGCGCCGACCTGGCCTAGGGCTCCGTGGCCAGCCCAGATAGATACCAGGACTCCGCCCTATCAGCTGCATAGTTTGAGTCCCGGACCCCAAGCTATCGGCTGCAATGGAGGAGATATGAGCGTGATGAAGAAAGGTCAGTGATCATTTGTTATTCTTTTGTTTAAACATATAATTGTTACTAATAAATATTTAAATAAATTAAACGCAAGCAAAGCTTAAAAAAGCGATTCCACTGCTTATCTATATTCGAAACCTTGATCAGATTAAACGTATTAAACACGCATTATTGACGATAACTCAAAAACGATTGATTCGATCTTGATCAAATTTAAATTCGACCAATTGTAAGGAACAGCTTTCAAACAAAAAATAATTTTCAATATTGGTTCACGTTAAAAGAAGTTAAACACATAAATATTTTTGTTATACACGGCTTCAAACACGTAAAACATTTTGACATACTTTGTAGTCGACTACAAACCGCTCGCCTCCGTGTATCGTGCGTCTGACTCATCCTGATGAAAGACTACAAATTTGTCCGAAACTAGTCAACTACAAACCGCTCGCCTCCGCTTATCGCGCGTCTGACTCATCCTGATGAAGGACAACAAATTTGTCCGAAACTAGTCGACTACAAACCGCTCGCCTCCACGTATCGCGCGTCTGACTCATCCTGATGAAGGACAACAAATTTGTCCGAAACTAGTCGACTACAAACCGCTCGCCTCCTCGTATCGCGCGTCTGACTCATCCTGATGAAATACAACAATTTTTTCCGAAACTGGTCGACTACAAAGTCGATATTCTTTACGTTTTTTAAGCCGTATACAAAATGAATTATGTGATACTAACTATAGTTTTAATTTTCGCAACTTAAACTTTGTTCTTGTATAAGAGATACTTCTATAATGGAGATTTAGGAAAAGTCGGCGTAAATAATAGTATGATGACTTATTAATTTGATGTAGAATGGTGTCGAATGCTCCGGTAACGTGTCGATCACTGGACCCAAACATGTCTACGTATCGCCTTACAGTACACCAACTTTCACTCTTTACGTCCAAGTACGTAAAGTCTAGCGGTTTGCTTATCAAACACTTTTACTGACTGTACAAATATAATTAGAAAGGCTTGTTGGCTTAATTGTTTATACGTCTGCCTTCTACTTCTTCTTCTACTTTCGATTGCCGAAGGGTACAACATTTTCCTTCCGAAGGGAGATTTATGCTTTTGGTTCTAGGTATGATGATTAAAACTTTCCCATTGGTAACAGTTACAGGTTTAGGATTTTGCATAAAACCTAACTACATTTGCCTTAAAAGACTTATTTGTTTTACTTCATCTAAACGCACTTACAGATCCACGGACGCAGTATTTAGGCTTTTATACAAAATCTATCTTTAAAATAAAACCAAATTGAATTTCACCGAATAATCTAATACCAGATAACGCAACCTTTTTATCCAAAGAGATATAAATTAAAAATTCCATAGCTCCAAAGCTGCAGCTATTTGGGAGTACCAGAAAAATCCTCAAAGCCACCTAATTGGATACAGAATAACCACTACAAAGGGGGATGTTTCAGATAAAAATGAAAATTAAATCTTCCACGCGGATGGGCAGAGTAATGTTTTTGACGGAGGCCTCCCTCCCCTCGCCCTGAGGGTGGGAGCCGCAAATCGACTATCAAAATTCTGGTGAAAAAAGTTTGGTAGCGATGCCTGTGACCGGCTGTTGCGGATTTCTGCCTGTTTCGCCGCTTTTGTTTTTATTAATCCGCGGTTTGGACGGCTTTCCATACAATGATACAACGTAATATATATACCTATAGATGTATACGGATGGCTACAGTACATGGTGTCGAAGTGCCAACTGGCTTTAGCGTTTTAACTGCTGTACCGATATAGATAAAATTCAAGGAGGCAGGGATACATCTAGAGAAAGGACTACTTTATTCTGACTATGCTGGCTAATGCTTTTATGGATAACGATAAATTACATGTTAAAATTTGTTTCCGTGCTACTACCAAGTTTTACTACCAGCAGTAGAACGGGTATAATGGGTATTCTACTCGTAGATCTCTGAGCACAGTTATTAGTCTAATATATAAAATTCTCGTGTCACAGTTTTCGTTGCCATACTCCTCCGAAACGGCTTGACCGATTTTGATGAAATTTTTTGTGCTTATCCGGTATCTATGAGAATCGGCCAACATCTATTTTTCATCATCATCATCACTTTTCATCATTATCAACGCGGGTGAAACCGCGGGGCGCAGCTAGTACATATATATATCTATCTAGTCTTCTAATATATAAACATCTCGTGTCACGGTGTTTGTGGTCGAACTCCTCCGAAACAGCTCGACCGATGTATATAAAATATTTGGTATATATGAGAATCGGTCGTAAAGTATTTTTCACCCCCACCCTTCATTTTTTTATCGTGATTTTAGTATGAACAATAAATAGAAGGTTAAAATAAGGTATAAAAGTACTAGGCGACCATAAATGTAAAAGAGGTAAACCACTTTTTTTCTAAACATGGTATTGCAACGCATGCCGGTACAGCTAATATGTTATATATTTTTTAGATATGTTTGTATAATCTTAAGTATTTTATATTTATGTACAATACAATGACGACATACATTTCTATTATCTATAGTTATTATCTTTATGTCACTTTATTTCCACCGCTGGATGACTGGTAGAGCATTTAATAAATAATGAAACGCAAGCAAAGCTTAAAACTTCACCGCTTTATCTTCGGAACTAGGATCAGATTAGATGTACTAAGCACGCATTATTGAAGATATTTCAAGAACTGATCTGATACTGATCAGATCTTGATCAAATTTAAATGGGACTAATTGGAAAGCAACATCTTTCAAACAAAAAAAAATTCAAAATCGTTTCACGCGGAACGAAGTCATGAGGTAACACACATAAAAAAAATACAATAGACTTCAGTACCTCTACGAGTAGAATACCCATTATACCCGTTCTACTGCTGGTAGTAAAACTTGGTAGTAGCACGGAAATAAATTAACATGTAATTTATCGTTATCCATAAAAGCATTAGCCCGCATAGTCAGAATAAAGTAGTCCTTTCTCTAGATGTATCCCTGCCTATACATATTTCTCCCTACCCTTCATTTTTTTATCGTAATTTTAGTATTTTTGTATGAACAATATCTAAAAAGTTTTTAATAAGATATAAAAGTACTAGGCGACCATAAATGTGAAAGAGGTAAACCACTTTTTCTAAACGTGGTATTGCAACGCATGCCGGTTACAGCTAGTAATAAATACAAACTCATTTGGCTCCAAATATTATACACATAGTTAATACTGATAATCTTCACAAAGGTATCAAAACTGCACCAGGGGTGAACGTGGCAAAGGACGGCCCGAGGCAGGGCGTCTAGTCCATCAACTGCAAAGAGAGTCAATACTGCTTTTACCCCAATGTTTAGGCATCTACCTACTATTTGGTTTGCAAATAAAGCGAATAAGGGTATAGATAGCTCAGATATAGACCGTAAGTTTTGTAAATGCTGAAAAGGTAAGAAATATCAAAATGTCGGCTAGATTTTTAACTGCTAGTACTTACTGATTTTTTGCATAACGCCAATTCACGAAAAATCCAAAAAAAATCAAAGAGGCATAATTTTTGACAAAAAATCTACCACTTGAAACGAATTCAATCTTGAAACTGTTTTAATAAAGGATATAAAGAAATCTCATTTTTTTTATCTGTATATTATATTATTCTTCTGTACGTGTGTATGTGACTGAACTCCTCCTACCGACGACGTATCATCACTTTCCATCAGGTGAGATTGAGGTTAAATGCTTGCTTATCGGGCACAAAATAATAAAACGCAAGAAAAACTTTAAAAAACCTATTTCAACGCTTTATCTTCGGAAAGTTGATCAGATTAGATGTACTAAACACGCATTATTGACGATAACTCAAAAACTAGTGATCCGATCTTAATCAAATTTCAATGGGACCACATGAAAAGCACTAGCTTTCAAATAAAAAAAAATCATCAAAATCGGCACACAACGAAAGAAGATATGAGGTAACACACATAATATATATATATATGTATATAAAAATATATATATATATAAACAGTCGAATTGTGACCTCATCCTTTTTTATAAGTCGGTTAAAAAGGAAATGATGCTACTCAATCTCTACAGCTCTCAAATACGCATTAGCTTGAAACCGTTTAAACCCTTCGAATACAAAATGAAATCTCTTTTAACCATATCATCGCAAAATCAAATAAAAACATGTTCCCACTTAAGGGTCGTATCAGTTAACAGTCTAAGGGCCCTACAATGAAGCAGTGTAACTAATTTTATTTTCACTTCCCCTGCAGGGGCAGTAAGGGTGACTTTATTTATGACTTATAGACGTGTCATAATGACCTCGCATAGTCTATTTGTGGATTTGATATGTGTTGTTAATGGTGATAACAGATGTATCTGATTTACATTCATTAAATGAAATGTTTTCCCTTGTAAGTTCAGATTGGATTGTGCAGAGACAAAATCAAAATAAACTTTTCTTTTTTTTTGCCGTTTGCGAAAATATGGAAACCTCCGCAGTGGTTACATATTTGAGCCGTTCGGTGTTGAAACGTGGAACCAAGAGCTCATTCTACTTTATATAATCTATCAGAGCGCCTGGTTGAGTTTCTTGCCAGGTTCTTCTCGAGATGGCTGTAATTTTGCTGTAATTCTGGCAATAGAATCATTAACTTTCATGAGTGCCTCTTTGGGGCCCATGTGAACAAACGATTTTGATTTGATTTGATTTGAGGCGACGTGTGACCAAATGCTGGTACTTATTTGGTTCAACGTATTAGCATTGCAATTTAGAGAGGCAATGCCGCTAGCATGATGGGAACACTACCCACTGGTGGGTTTGAGCACTTGAGTTACCTATAAGCTCGATGTCTTGTAGGTAACTTGGGTCTTTGCTGTATATAGTTTTAGTTTGGTTTAAGGAAATATAGGCAATTGGCCAGTAGTTTAAAGAAATGACATTAAAAAAACTTTGTTGTAAAACTGTGTATAAAAGGTGTTACAGATAGGTTGTCACAACAGTTTGCCCGCTTCGGACATACAATCATTAGTATTATTCAACCATAATTACTATTATGGTCACAAAAGAATTAAAAAATGCTTAGAAATATCAAAGTTAACACAAGAATAAAGAAGACAATATAAAATTATTGTTACAAACAGATCAAGGTAGTAAAAAATGTATTCCTTTTTTTCTTTTAATCTTGCAACGCAATCTTGTGCATTTAGCCAGTGTCAAGTTATAATATATTTTAAGTGTATTTCATATTAAAAGTCCTAGTCACAAGTCACAGTCAAAGTCAAGTAAAAGAGTCAAGGTCCAGTCATAGTCAAGTCATGCCTTAGAAAAGTGGTAGAAACTTTACTAGAACTTCTATTGTAATTTTGGATCTAAAGCAAAAATTACGTATATTCAATTTTGTATGATTTTCTTACACTGGTGCCCGTTTGTTTCCATTTGGATAAGGCACGAATGACTTCTAACTTTGTATGATTTTCCTACACTCATGCCCGATAGTTTCTATTTGAATAAGGCACGAATGACTTCTATGCTAATATTTCAAACAATCCCCAAACTCTACAACTATTTCATTCAAGACAAACGGCCGTCCAGCCTCTATGCGACACCATTTCCCCCACAAACGTCTCTGACATATCTCACACACCCAATAAATAAATATTCAACAGCGGCTCCATATATCTCACTAATTTACTACTCCTGGTCCCCATAATAACCATCTATCGTTGGACCCCGGGAGTAAAATATCCTACGACATTTTTCTTCGCGTTATCTTAGGACTCCAGACGAGATTTTGTCTCTTTCTTACTTCTAAATATCTAGACAGCTATCTCGTTCGCACGGTGTTTTATCGCAGGCGGCTCCCCTCTCTTTTATTCAGTGCGTTTTATTTAGTTTTCACCCCCTTAATGGTTTTATTCCGCGTTGTGGTTCTTTGACCTTGTCTCGTGGACTCTCTTAAGTATAATGTATGGGCTTGACCTGGAATCTGTTGGCGTTTAGTTGTGGGTCAGAGTGGAGATAAATAACAACTTAGACAAATACTGGTTGACTTTGGTCGAAGTTTTTGACGTATATTTTGATGTGCTGAGCCGTGAACTTCATTTTATTTCTCTTCTCGAATATATAAGTTTGTTCATTTGGCATATAAGTTATCGAGTTCTGTTATATTCCAAAAACATCAACTATGTTTCTAGGAAATAATACTTTCTTATTTCATATCATAAACTTTAAACTTGTAATCTACTGGTAACATTTCATAATAGAGTCACAAGTCAAAGTCAAGCAAAAGAGTCAAAGTACAGTAATAGACAAAGCATGCCCAACAATAAAGTGGTAGCAACGTTACTATGACTTATATTGGAGTTTTGGAGGGACAACAAAAATCACAATACAATACGAAACAATACAAAAACTCTTTATTGTATAACCATCTTATATACAGTGTTCTACTTAGCATATATTGATAAATTTAGAAAAATTATCGCTTGAGGCCGTAGGGTGTCATGCCCTATTGCTCTAACCGCTGAGCTACTCAAGCCCTGCCTGAAGTGACGAAATTATCTTTTCCTTATTATTAACATCTTACGGGTACGTGTGACGTCATCTACCGAAACAGTTTATAGAAACTACTACGGCCAATGAGTCTAACATTGCAGTTAGCTACACATTGTGTTGGTAACGTCTACCCAATTCAATTGATTTGTCGTCTTTGTTGTATATAGTTTTAGTTTAGTTTTAGGAAATAGATATTGGTGCCGATTCTGTTGTCCAGAATTAGACTAAACTAGCCTTAAATTAGTTTTAGTCCTGCTTTAGTCCAAAACCTATTCAGAAAATGCAAGATTAGACTAAAATTAAGTTTGACAGGACTAAATTAGTTTAGTTACTCTATTTAGTGAAAATGACCAAATTCTTATTCTGATGTACATGTTTCACGTCAAATTAAGACTAAAAATAGAAATTTTAAACTCAAATTAGTCTGTATGAAAAAGGTCTGGATTATTTTAAATGTGATCTTATACTTGAAAGAATAACACGTGCAATTAATGAAGCAAATACTGACCTACAAAGTCTATAATGGAGGAATATGTGATTGCGGCTCTTGTGAATACAATTCAATTTGGTTGCTGTCAAAATCAATTTTAGTCCTGTCATTTCAACTTTTAAATTAAGTTCAACGTAAAATCAAAATAGCGTTTAGGTATTCTTTGACTAAAAATAGTTTAGTTTAGGTTAGTTCGGTGCTCAACAGAATTAGCACCATTGACAGTAAAAAAAAAACATAAATGTTATTTTGTTTTCATCTGTATATGGACCGTCATTCTCAATTACATAATCAGAGACAGAGTTATTTTTGAACTAAATGTGTCGATCATTTCAAAAGTAATATAATATATATATAACAGACTATAATATCATCCCTCAAACCATATCTGTGTTTCCAAGCCGTTAAATCGCAAATACCTAAACATCCCCTAACCGTGCAACCCCAACAGTTATACCACAGTTTAAAACATATTTAACCCTAAGACGGGCCAAAATAGAAGCTTTAGGCATAGACTATATCTAACCGTATGACAGATCAAAGGGTTGCTGCCGCGCCCGACGCGCTTTGAACATGCCGCCATACCACGGGACGAGTATAGGAATTTGTGCTATGAATGTGTGCGAGGTAGACTGTTTGGATAGGTAATTTGTGTATATATGTGGTTGAATTATTTACTATAGATAGGTTTGATGTATTTATTTATATATCATCATCGTTTTAATTATGTAAGAGCATTTTCTCACGGCCGCGGTTGCCAGGCTAGCTATGTTCCACTATGTAGCATCTATACGCTACATAGTGGAATGTTAAATACTTGTTTATAGACTTACCTAATACAAAAAGTAATTGGTGGGTAGTGTGCCCAAAATGCTGGCTGCGTTACCTCGTCGCACAGCGAGACCTAATTGCTGTGCAAAATAAGTCTCAGTAACAACAGTCCTAACCACTCTAAAAAAAATATTGTTAAATCATTCCGGGAGCTATCCTTGAGAACCGCAGTCATTTAGGCATAGCGAGCTTACCAGTCTCGACCACATTAAAATTAGTTTGTTTATTTTTTGGCTATATTTTGCTTAGCAGAGATCGCTATTAGTGATAAGGCTTTTTATGACACTACGTATAAGTTTGTTTGTTACCTTTTTCTTTTATTAGTGTGATAAGCAAAAAACAGGTAAATCGACATATTTATTCGCACTTATTTACTTGTTTGCCGCTTGCTTTACACCTACTATTGAGGTATTAGTGTGATAAGTGAATAACGTGTTAATCGTTGTGATCACGCGTACTTACTCACTTGTCTTCACCTGCTTTCTTTACAACCACTCTTTAAGTATTAGTGATATAAGCGAAAAACGTGTAAATCGTCTTAATCATGCGTACTTACTTGTCTACCGTCTGCTTTACATGCACTCTTGAAGTATTAGTGTGATAAGTGAAAAACCTGTAAATATTCGTGTTCACGCGTTCTTACTTACATGTTTACCGAATTAACGAAAAATTTGTAAGTCGTCGTGATCACGAGTACTAACCTTTCAAAACCTTTACACCCGCAATGGTTGTCATTAGCGGTAGCCCTGTAAATAACCACTGTAAGAGTAACACTCACGCACTGTAAGCTCGACTAGATTACCAGATTATCCGCATGGAATACCCAGGATACCCACCACGTATGGAGTCCCTGACAGTCCCGGAAGGATGAAAGGAGCCGCCGGGAACACCCTCCAAAATAGCAATTAAATCTGCGTTCATTACTGGCAACCCTTTGTGATGTAAGTACGACTGAACGGGGTGCGATGGAGATATGCTTTAAATAAAAATAAAACACAATTTTTTTAAAGAGAAACTTCTTTTAAAAAAAAACTGCCCGTTGGCTAAGTTGGGTAGCGTTCGCCTTCTAAGCAGGGATATCGGGTTCGATTCCCGGCGGGAACACAAGTTTTCTCACCAAGGAAAATTTGTGTTTCTGGTTCTGGTTGTGATTGTGTGTGTGTGATGTGAATGTTTCCGGCACCCACGACACAAGTCATTGAGCTTAGTGTGGGGCTGTGAGTTTAAAAGCGTTTATGTTTTGTTTTTTTATGTTTTGGTCTTGAAATCCTGATCCGCAACCTTTTTGCTTGACGAAAAGTGGTGGGAGTAAACCTCCCCCCACTTTTCGTGTGATAAATAATTAAAATGTTTCCCTGTAATGCATACATTTCACTTCTATCGTGTGTCTTTACGACACCTGTTTTTTTAGGCTAGTGTATGGCCACTATCTTATCTGTTGGCAAGGATATATTCAAAGATGGTAAAGACGCTAAATGTAAAATGTGATTACTGCCGAAACATTACTTCGAGTTCGGCGACAGATTTTACTTGAAGATGGTAAACTACTAAAGTATTTTGCTACAGGGTTGCTTGCCAGGCGAGCTAGGAAAAATGCCCTTTAATAGATTTCATCACGATTTGTCCACCTTCACGAAGCTCGAGCTGAGTTAGCATTCAAAACGAATACACTGGATCAGAGGCCGAACTTTATCATGTTACCACTTAGATACCATCGTTTAAAATGTATTTGAGTAAACATCCATTTTTTATAAATATTTTATATATGCTTGTTATGTGCATAATTTATTTGTCTTATATTGTCTACTAAACGGCATTGAGCGCGTTGATGTCTTTTCTATTACTTTCTAATACTGTAAACCTATAATATAAAAATATATACAACATATATCTTCGCAAATGAACTAAACAAAAAATTACATATTTATTTACAAAATACTTACATTGGCAACGCTTTTACACTATACGTTTGGTTAGTTATTTATTTGCATATAAACTAAACAAAAAAAAAATATTTTTTTACAAAATACTTACATCGCCAACACTTTTACACTCTATACGTTTAGTTAGTTTTTTATTTGCAAACCGTTATTCTGTAAAATCGCTTTGGCACTTCATAGTTTTTTTTTTAATTACCACGTGTAGACCCGGACAGTCCATAACAGCCCTAAACAGTCTACAAACAGTCGCGCCGTGTTTAAGCGAGTGCACAGCAAAGGGTTGCTGGCCAATAACGCATGAAACAGGATTATAAAACATGAAAATGTTCGCTAAAGGGCGGTTTCAACCCCTGTGTGTTTATGTGTAATTATAGCTGTTAATTCGCATGTGGCTGTCTGAAGGTTTCGTAGGTATATCTCTATGAGGGTTGTGATAAAACAAGGGATGATTTGTCGTTTGATATATTATATGTATCTACAGATACCCTGTCTGGATAACTTTAACATTCTTCTCGACTATATGCGGAAGTTTCGGATCGGCGTCAGTTACATTTAAATTCGCACAAAATTGTTTTTCTTTTGCATTTTTTTTTTAGCTTTTGTATACAAAGACATGGAACATACTACATACAACAAATCTGAATATTGTATGTTGTAACATTGCAAATAGCTTACACGTTGTGTTGACAAGTCCACAGACCACAATGTTGCAATATAAGACTTGTTGGCCGTAGTAGTATCAAAAAAACTATTTCTGTGGGTTGTGCGTTACACGTCCCCGTAAGTTAATACTATATTAAAAGTAAGTTAATAATATACGTTAATAATAAGTAAAAGATAATTTCGCCGCTTCAGACAGGGCTCGAGTAGCTCTGCGGTTAGATTATAGTCGACCTATAACGGAAAGGAGATGGATATATTTGGAAGGCTATTTCGCGAGTGTTCTTATTTGGTGAAAATTGGTTCATCTGTTTTTGAGATAGGTCATCCAGTATTTTGGCTAGTTTCATATCAAAAGTCAACGCAAGCAGACTGTGATGACATTGTTTCGACCACGTTAAGCACGTTTTGCATCACTTGTAATATAAAAAAAAATGACAGCTGCAAATTGCGTTATTACATCGAAGATGTGTCACTTAGTCCCTCTTTTATCACCACTTTAAATTTCATAACGCGTGCCAACGATATAAATAAGTGAAATAAGTACCAAAGGTAAATTGTGAGTAGAGTCACGCGTCGGCCATTTTGTCGCAAAAGGCGGGAAAAGGCCCTGAGCACGCTCCACTGCACACAGGTGTGTAACCGATACCGAAGCATGATGCATACTGAATTATTTAAATTTAGAATCAGAATCTGGCTTTGTTTTATACCACCTATATTTTTATTGATTCTATTTTGGTTCAAGTATTTTTTTAAATTCTCATTGCATACCTAATGGACGCACCAGAATTTATTTTTAGAACTGAAAGAAAGGTTAAAGTTTTTCTCATGAACTTGTTCTTTATAGCTCAACTGTAAAAAAAACGAAATAAGTTAGAATATATATTAAATATATTAAAAAAATAAATTCTTTTAGATAGTGTTACAATAACCACAGAATAATAAAGGCGTTACTAGAAACAAGATTCAGATTAAAACAAATAAAGTTTAATGTGATGCAAAGGTTTACTTAGAAAACGATATTCCATTATCTGTGGCAATTATTGGGTTTGGTTTCAATTTAAATTAAGAATTTTAACTTTTAAAAAGTCTTAATACAAAAATCTCGTCAGTTCAGAAATTAGTTCTTAACAACTTCTGAAAACCTCTACCTCTGATTTTAAAACGTAATCAGCGAAAACAACGCCAACAACTTCCAACGCCTTTGAAATTCAAAAAGACGAATTCCCTCCAATATTGAAAAAACGGAAAAGAAAAACAAAATTGTCGATGGTTGGCGGGGGCGGCGCCGCGCGCGCGTTAGTGCCGCCCCAGTGCCCCACCCACATAAACAACATATAATTATTGGAATATGTTATGTACTGCGGATGTTGGGACAAAAAGGACGTAATCGGCTGTTGTTGCGTATTATTTTCGAATATGTATGATAGAATAGAAATATATTTTGTTTATCCTATGGTTGCATTAACATAAATATTAGAAACAAGTTAGAAACATTACTGACTGTTATACTGGTTATTTAATCTCGAAAAGTTTGATTATTCCAATGCTTAGATCACACTAATATTATTAAAAACTCACGCACATATCGAACATAGTTTTCTAAATCAACCTTTACATTACATTTAACTTTATTTGTTTTATTCTGAATCTAGTTTCTAGTAAAGCCTTAATTAATCTGTAGTTATTCTCACACTATCTAGAAGAGTTTTCATTTCTTTAATCTTATTTTAAAGTTAATCGACCATGTTTCTAACGAAATAAGTTTATTTGTTTCTTTTTAACAGTTGAGCTAGAAAGCACAAGTTTATAAGAAAAACTTTAAAAAACGTTAAAACCTCTTAATTCTTATTTTTTTTTTCTTTAATTGGTATGAGAATCTTCAAACCTTCAAAGCAACCAAAGTTTTGCGAAACAGCTTTGCTAAAAAGCGCAAGAAATTATTTTATTATTTCACACTGGCTAAATTGACAAATATTTCGGAGGCAAAATAAAAATAAAAGGAATGCCGTATAATGCTTCAAATTAATTTATAATTTGTAATTCAAAATTCTTGATGACACTACAAATGTTGCAATCAAACTGCTACCTTCCACTTGCCATTCACTTTTTATTTTTATGCAATGCTTGTGAAACAATAAAATGCTAGCATATCTAATATATAACTGTCGTGTTTAAAAATATTCTCGCCTTGCTAACGAACATCTGAACAAAATGCTCTGTCCTACTCTCACCTATTCTATGGCCGGAGGGAAGCCTCGAGGGAATAGCCGAATGAAATACATGTCACACTGACGTTTCCGAGATAAGCCCGGTTTTGTTTATGGTACACCGCCATCTTGGTATTCTTGGAAATGGGGAATGACATAGATTATTATTTATTTTTTGCCGTAAGGACCGGAAGAAAAACGATTCTGTTAAATATTTCAGAACAAATCGGACACGGGAACGAACTTTTAGACAAACACAGTCACAGCCCACACTTAGTTCAAAGACTTGAATCGTCTGAGCCGAGAACATTTACATCACACAATTACACAATATTTACATCACAATGACACCATTCAAACACATATTCGTTTATTCACATGGGCCGCAAAGAGGCACTCATTTAAAGTTAATAACTCTACTGCTAGATTCGCAAAGTCATACCAAGAACCTGGCAAAAAAATATAATCAGATACACAAATATCCTTTAGGATGGAAATTGAAAATGAGAATTGTACTCACGCCTGGAAACGAACCTAGGACCCGTAACGTAGAATACTTACCCTCTACGTACGCAAACATGCTTTAGCATGAATAAAAACATTCTTAAAAGCTGTATAAAAAAGTTATACTTAGAAAGAAATAAAGCAAGAAAGAAAAATAGTTTATTTCTACACGTAGCGAAAATATAACATAATAATATTGAAACACTAATCAACTTATCATTACATATGCCGAAATGGTTTTGCCTCAGCACAAAAGTCAAACACAAAACTCGACGCTGATTTTCAGGCAAACCCGCGGTTGATATTTAAGTGCGAGTAAATGTATTTACAAATATTTATCCAATAATACATTTAAATAAATAAAAATAAAATTTCTAATAAATGAAAAACTAACATAAACAACATAACTTAGCTCCAAAGGCCCCACGTCGGTGAAGAAGGCTGCCACAATATTTCGCCATTCCATTCTGTTCTGTATACATAGTCGACTGCATCGTCGCTTACCCTAAGGTGAGATAGTGATCAAACGTTTGTCTATGTTGAATACAAAAAAAACTTACATAATAGTTGGACAAACAAACAAAACAAACAAACAAGCGCATTCACACTCACAGCCGGGGGGAAATCTTTTAGAGATGCCCAGCTACTTAGGAGAGCAATCGGGTTATGTGAGATTTTCACTCACTAAAACCCCCTCGGTAGCCAGCCTCTGTGGATATTGTAGGGCTCCAGGATCTCGCTGAACGCCACTGGAACCCTTCTATCCACCTTGCTTTTTAGCTCTTCCCGGAGACACTGACATTTGTGCCTCCGTTCCGTCACAACCGCGAGAATGCTGTTAAAGCTTTGGGCCATCTTCAACATCCCCGCGGCGCCACTACAGTAAGGGACCACACGCCACGGCTGTCCTCCTCCGACACGTGCCCAAAGGCCCAAGGGTGACGACGAAGACGAGGGAGCAAGAGACGGCAAGGACTGATGACCGAAGATAGGAATGGAAGACGCCCAAGCCAAGATAGGCAAGGAGCTCCCGCCAAGATTCCCCGAGGGTAATAGCCCTCGGCGCCCAGCCGTGGTAAGAGTGTGACACACTGGGACCACTACCTGACGCCAAGAAAGGCGCAGACGAAAGACTACTACTTGTGCTAAAGGACGCCTTTTAGTCGTCTCTTACGACGGGCAGGGGATACCGTAGCAATATTCTGATGCCCTGACTACTGGGCTAAGCGGCTATTGGTCGCACAATGCATACCACCTACACTTTACTACGTTTGACTCGTTGGAACTCGTTGCCCGTGTCTTTGTTCCCTGAACGGCAGTGAACCGTATAATCAGGAATACTTCAAGTCTAGAGTAAATAGGTATCTTCTAGGCAAGCATGCCATATCTTCGGCCGCATCGTCACTTTCCATCAGGTTAAAGTTTCCAAAAAAACCCACAAAATACGCTCGCATTTACTCTCGACATTTCGACAAGGCGCGTCCCTACAGACATTGAGTGACAGCACACTGTATGACCAGTAAGGGAAGTTGGGATAATTTATATTGAAGCAGTCATGTTTTTTACCGAATCAAAATAGAGTAGGCTATGAATTCGTACCATATGTTTTTATCACGTAATTAAGTATGCATCGATTACTCAGACGTTTCTCAGCCTATTTTTGTTTTTTTTTCTCGATAGTTTAACATTCTACGTTAGGTATGCAGTTGACGATGAAGCACTTTTTTTATTAATGGAATCAAGCCCCAATGTAGGTATTTATGATATTTTATGATATTATTTTTGACATTTTATAAATTATTTAGATATTTACTACTCATTAAATATAAATAAGAATCTGCTAAATGCAGACTCTCAATCTGTCAATATAGTCTATAATTACGTAATGACTTGATAATTACGTAAACTAATCAGTAGATAAAGGCGATTGGCATTCGACTCAACAACGAGATATGGACCACGATATGACTAAGCACGAGTTCTGGTTATAATGCTTATCAGATAAGAACCGTGTTGAGAGGTCGGGAAAATAAAAAAGTTTATGAACTAAATATTAAGTATATGTTAAGAAATTAAAACTGCTTGGTTTTAATTTCTTCTAACGGGAATTGTTAAATTAAATTTCAATTTAATAAATTGATAATAAATACCGTTTAAATTTTTATTTAACTATTCAGTCCGTCCAGATAAATCTCAAGTATAAGGTTATAATACCTTTGTTGCTACACCTTTTGTATGACTATACCATAGTGTAGACTTTTTAATGCTTGATAAGCTACAACTATCTCATCTATTTTACTACTATCTCACCTAATAGAAAACGTTGCGGCGCAAGATGCGGCGCAAGATGTAGCGTGCTTGCCAAAAAGATACCTATTATGATGACCATTTTAAGCTCTGCCCATACCATCCCTTACTGTTATCACAGTGTTAATGGCAAACAGTCACAGACGCGTCTATTATCTGATATGGATCTACACCTTCATGAACATTAATGCGGCGACAGATGGGCTGATAAACAACGTTTTATTTGCCATTTACAAAACACTGGGTGAAACTAGACGTTATTGCAACGAGATACGAGCTAGGGGGAAGTAGGGGCTGATGTATTTTGGGATCTCATTTTGTGATGTCATTTTCGTTGCGGTTTGGCACAGCTACCAACTATTACCTAGTGAGCTGGACGTGATAAGTTTTTCCTTCTTTTTTGGCAAATGAAATATGTTGTAAGAAATTAAGCATAGATAAAAAATAGCGGAGTTTTCGAGTAGGTAGTGTTTGAAAAAGATACATCTATATATCTTATCTGTCTCATAATACCTTTAAACGAGCCATTCTTGTATAAAGGATATATATAATCTGAATCTCGGAAACGGCTCCAACGATTTTCATGAAATTTAGTTTGCAGGGGGTTTTGGGGACGATAAATCGATCTAGCTAGGTCTCATTTTCAGAAAACGTCGTTTTATGGCAATAAAAAACTGCTACAATATCATTAGAATACGAAGGTAAATATCGCCACTAACTATAAGGTATATAGCTCTGGTGGGAAATCGGGCGGTCCCAAAACCAGAAGACCCCGGTTCGAGTCCAGTTGATTATTGATTTCAAATATATTTTTTACCAAAAAAAAAAACGAGTAAAGATCGGTCATCCAGGTACTGTAGATTTAAAGTTGTAATTGTTCGATTGAAAGATTCGTAAGTATTACACATATTAAGGTTTAATACGAAATTTTATTCGAATTTTTTTTCGAGATTAGTTTGACAAACACATACATTTGACTGATGAAGGTACACCGACTGTTCCGAAACTAGTCTCGAAACAATGTGAGGAAACAAACGAGAGTGGAATTGTATAAATCCTCATTAAAGTAGTAAGTTTAAAAAAGAACAAGTGGCAAAATCAAAATTTTGAAAACCACCCCAGACGCTCTATCTGGAAAACGGCTGCATCGATTTTCAAACATAGGTAAGAACACTCTCGATCAAGTCACCTTTCAAACAAAAATATCTAAATTAAAATCGGTTCAGACGTTTGGGAGCTACGATGCCACATACACACACACATAGCGGTCAAAATTAAAACAAACCTCTTTTGCGTCAGGGGTGTAAAATGTGAATATAAACGCTATTACACTCACAGCCCTACACTAAGTTTGATTGATGATTTGACACTAAGTGTCGTGGGTGCCGGAAACATTCACATCACACACACAATCACTCCCAGAACCGGAAACACAAATTTCCCTTCGGGAGAAAATTTCATCGGGAATCGAACTCGATACCCGTTGCTTAAAATGCAGGCCTGCACCCAACTAAGCCATCGTGTTGTTCGTAAATGGCCCGGGTTAAGCCCGCGGTCATAGAGTTTCGCAACCTATTGCTCTAACCGCTGAGCTACTCAAGTCCCGCCTTACAGATTGAAAAAGGCTTGTATATAATTGTTCGTTTTAATATTTCAAAAACTTTTTAAATCTTTGATCCTCTTTCCCTGCGACATAAAATATCTCAATCGGTCGATATTTTAATCTGTTTAGAACTACGCAAAATATGTTTCATAATAATTTTATATATAATTCGATTCGTCTTTAAAAGTATTTCTAGGTAAAAATAAAAATAAAATAACCTGTTTATAAAAACTATCAATTGACAAAAAAAACATAAACTAAAAAATTTGATCAAATATTATTTTTCTATAGCAAATATTAATTGAGTATGTTTAAAAGTGCTCATTTACATTTTTCCATTAAAAAAACCCGATAGGTTTACTCACTATGCCTACTACTACAGTAAATCGCCATGATCGCCATGTGGGTAGTAAGCTACTGTACTGTATTTCCTTACAAGGCATTTAACCAGGCTAGTATTACGTATATACATACACACTCACAGCCCCACAAGTTCAAAGACTTGTAATCAAACAAACGCTTTCACACTCACAGCCCCACACTAAGTTCAAATACTTGTATCGTGGATGCCGGAAACATTCACATCACACACACATTACACCCAGAACCAGAAGCACAAATATCCCTTGGGAAGGAATTTGTGCTCCTGCCGGGAATCGAACCCAGGACCCATAGCGCAGAGGGCGACCCAGTCGGCGCAGCGGACAGGTGTCCGCTGCGCCGGGTCGTCATGAATACCGGAAACATTTACATCATACGATTACAGAACCAGAAACACAAATGTCCCTTAGTTGATGCTACCTTCACCGCTTAGCTAAAACCATGAACGCCGATAGGGGGCGCTAGCACTACAACTGAATAATGATCGCTGCAACATTTACTTGTATATACTATATGTATATTAATATTTAATAGCAAATTTCACATAAACTAAACTCTTTATAGCTCTTATCTGAGCCCTATAAAAACCCTCAGCTCCCGCGAACCAGCCCCACCTGACCCCTACTATGAAAACTCACTTCCATTACAATACAATCAAAAGCGTTTTAAAAAAAACGCTTCGTCATTAAAATGCATGTTGAGCACTCTGGATCCAAGCCCAAGTATAGGCTAAGATAATTAATTAATGCAATTGTAAATTGTATTATACTGATATTATGACCTATGCTAATTAAAATTTTTGATGATTAATTTTTGTTTTTATTTGATTTTTTAATTGACTTTTGCAATGTGACATTTATAATAATTATGTACTTGGACTTAAAATATTTAATTGTGTGTATACATTTTATTACGGATTTAATCTGAAATGAATTAAATGAATTGAATTAAATTAAGGAGTTTTACGGAGTTTTATTTCTCAGTTATATGTTAGGTATAGGACACAAGAGATCTATAGTACAAGCTCACATATTAAATTAAAAGCTAGTATATTTAAATTCCTACGTAGTATGTATTCCCTTCCTTTTAATAATCTATCTATCCTATGGTAGATTGTTATTGTATTTTTACGATCGATGAACACCGGCAGCACGCACGAAAAAGTGTCACGTTCCGCCTGAGCCTGAGTGTGCAAGCGAGAGCGCGGAACAAGCGATAGAGAGGCACGATCGGCCCAAGCGTCGGCGAGTCGTTACGAGTGTAAATAAATGTTAATTTATCGGAAAATTATAATATAAATATAAAAAAAAGCAATTGTGTGTAAATAAAAATAAACTAAAAATGATAAAATACACAAATAAATGCACTTTGTGTGTAAGTATGTTTGTTTTCTCTTTAAGCAGAAACGGTTGAACGGATTTGAATGAAATTAGAAATTTATATGGCTTATATACATTTCAAATGTATTTAGATCAGCTTAATTTACGCGGGCGAAGCCGCGGGTAACAACAAGACATTATTTTTTATAATTCTTCGTTGTTTGTAATTTTGTAATAAGAGATTTCGAATTTGTAACTGCGCAGCCATTTGCGTAGTTACAAATTTTAAATCTCATAGGCCTCCCTCCCTTCTCCTACGGTACTAAAATATCTGAAAGGCTAGGACCACTTGGACCACACATTGGACCACTATCTTACCTGCTGGTAAATGATGATGTAGTCAAGGGTAAACGATAGACCTAGAATAGAATGACGGAATGGTTAATTTAGAGGCCGTCCGTTATGCCTACGGTATTTTTTGTAACCAACTACGCAAGTGCTACGTGCTACAGTTGCTACGAGAAATGCATTTTTTTAAAAGCATTTTGTTGAATAATCCTTTTTATTACTTCAATGGAACATGTTAGCCTTATTTATGTGACTAAGCAAAGAACAAAAGGAGCAAGCAGAAGGTTCGCCTGACGGTGAGCGTCACATCTGTTTATAACATCAAAATCAATACATTCATAAATATATTAAGAACTTGGGTCTTTGCTGTATAGATGTATATTGTTTGTTTTAGGAAATATAGTCAATTGGCCCGTAGATAGCTAGATTGAAAAGACGTACAAATTTTCATCTGCAGTTCTACCCAAAAATAACAAAGTCTCGCGTGGCACTGCACTTTGTTACTCTCCCTTAGACTTATGCATACTTTGTAATTAATTGACTAATAATAATATCTTGGATATAATTCCTAACGGAAGGTCAGTGACCTTAAAGTAAGAGGTTATCTGAGAGTTCACCACGTATACTATCGATAGTCTATTATACTTAGAGATTATATATTAAACATTATAGAGGCATAAAAGTACCAAGTATAAAAATATGATCTAATCCGGTCTGGTAATCCAATATGATTCACAAACATTAATTATGTTCAACAAACATAATTTTTTATCTCTGATAGCATTTGACCTCTATCTCACCTGATAGTAAGTAATTATAGATAGATAATACTTAATTGATCCACTTGAAACTATAACAATCACAAAACAAAACTTGTTTTAAGGTAGGTGCTAGCATTCACATATAATATCGAAAATACATAACATAAACGATTTCACACTCACAGCCCCACACTAACTTGGAAGACATGTGTCGTGAGTGTCGGAAACGTCACACACGCAATCATAACCAGAACCAGAATCAATTTTTCCTTGGTGAGAAATCTTGTGTTCCCGCCGGTAATCGAACCCGATACCCCTGCTTAGAAGGCGAACTTGCACACAAATAAGCCGGGCTTAAAATAAATCACTTGATTCTAACCAGGATCGCACAAATTTAAAATTAATAAAGCAAAACCAAGCTTACCTAATCAACAAACCCTTATCATTATTAGCCATACATTTTTAAGTCGACTATATCGCTATCATATAGTACCTAGCGGGGTTACGTGGTAGGCCGGGACGGGACGTTATCGTCAGTTTCTGCATGAACGCGTCCGTTACACCCCTCTCACCCCTTATCACCCCTCGCGCCCCAACCCACCCCACCGGTCCCGTAGACGCCGACTGCAATATTTTGACACTTGTAATTTACGTTTAGTATAGTTAGTTCAGTGTCTTCAAGTTTTGGTCAGATAGAAAGTTGTTTTAGATTGTTTGGAAATTATGGCGTCTGTAAAGTTGTTTTATGAAGTGGTTTCGTGGTATTAGGTTGATTAAAAGTTATTGAAATTAATCAAATCGGTCGGAGGTGTCTACTAAAAAGTATCTTAAAACTTTACCTGTCCTGGGAATTAAAGGCAATGTCAAAATATATGTTACGCTCTTTTAGGCTTGATCGATTTCGATAAAATTTGTTTAGTTATTAATATATTAATCATATTAATCTACCAAATTATAATAACCTATTCCATAATTATATTAATCTACCAAACAAAAATAATTTTGAGAATCGGTCCACAAATGGGGGAGAAATCGGTGAAAACATACATTAAAAAAAATACATACAGTCGAACATAGACCTCTTCCTTTTTTGAAGTCGGTTAATGAATGAACATCATCACTTATAAGGATAATTGATTAAGCTAAGCAATAGCGCATCTCATCAATATGTAACATTTCTATACCATTTAAAAGCAAATAAACGATTTTCTTGTGCTATGTTTCAAATTTCCCGTGGCTTATTAGTAGTGGACCACAGGGAATTTTTTATTTTTTATTCTTCGTGGACCACCATATTGTACTGGGAATAAACCAAATAGACTGAGTGAGGCAAAATGTCCGACCGTACGACTATGACGATTTTTACCTGAATACGGTGAAGCAAAAGGGAGGGATATGTTTTCGACCGGTATGTGTGTATGTATGTCCATCGGTTCCTTCATAACTTCTAAACTACTTATTTTAATTTGACAAATAAGGTGTCGTTGGAAGAGTCTTGTTTGTCCGCTAATTATAGGATATGTGACGTCATATTAAATGAAATATCGTGCCCTCTAAGGAGCACGACGTCAACTTAAACCTTTTTTCGCCCCACCCCACCTTATGTGGTATCATTAAACAGGGATTTTAAAATGAAGGTGAAAGTAGTAACATCATATTTTTATTCCGTTTGTTCCGTTTGCAAGTCACAGTCATCAAATATATTTATCAACCGACTTTAACAAACTCAATTCGACTGTATGTTTTTTTGTGTATGTTACGCGATAATCCCCGCCAATTATGAATCGATTTTGATATTTTTTTTTGTTTGGTAGATTATAGAGAGTTGGTCCCATATTAATTTTATCGAAATCATTCCAGCCATAACCAAAATATAAGCGGTGAAGTCGTTTTTTTTAAGCTTTGCTTTCGTTTCTATCATCTTTCAATTAAGTAAAGCCATTTAGAGCTAGTGTAGTCGGGTTTTAGTTTTTAAACGTTCGTTTCTTGTTTAAAACATAAATAAACATAAACGCTTTCACACTTACATCCCCACACTAAGAACGATGACTTGTCGTGGGTGCTGGAAACATTCACATCACACAATCACAACCAGAACCAGAAACACAAATTTTCCTTGTGGAGAAAACTTGTGTTCCCGCCGGGAATCGAACCCGATACCCCCCTGCCCCTATTTCTTGTTAGCCTTGCTATCAACATTTGCCTTGCTATCAAAAGATTACATTAAATGAAAATTAAATTAAAATGTCAACCACGGCAAGTCGCAGTACTGGAGCTAGTGAATAGACTCGCTGCGGGGATTTGTGAAGGACGCCGCTAAATAATTCTTCCTCAATCGCGAAATCTTTTGTACAGTTTATTGAATAAACTTCAAAATTTTCAGAGCCAAGGTTAAGATAGGGTCTCTATTTTTTGAGTATGGTAAAAAATAATCTTAACTTGAAATAGTTTTATTTTTTAAGCAAACAAGTCAATGTACTCAAAATCTGCGAATAATATAAACCTACTTTTCTACCATTTCACAAAAAAGGTACTCAAGTCTACGCGTCTTTTTTTTATATATGAACACGCTTAACTTTTTACAGAGTAGTCCGATTTTGATAAATATTTTTTTGTTTGGTAGTTTATACTTAAGAGGTGGTCCCACGTAAATTTTATCGAAATCGATCTAGCCAAAACTTTTTTAAGCGTTTTGCTTGCGTTTTAATTTCCTTCATTTCGATACCATACTCGATAGGTTTGGTTCATTTTCTTTATTAATATTACTATTTCGCGTCAAAAATCCGCCATTTTTTCTTCAAACTCAGACTCTATAATATTATATATGTATAAAGTTTTAGTTTGGTTTTAGGATATATAAGCAAGTGGTCCGTACATAGGACACTTGGATGTTCATGAACCCGCGGCCATAGTGTGTCATGCCCTATTGCTTTAACCGCTGTGCTTCTCAAGCCCTGCCTAAAGCAACGAAATGTATCCTTTCCTTATTATTAACGTTTTATAGGGACGTGTGACGTCTAACGAATATATAGAAAGAAAATACATTTATTTGAGACAACACGCGACGTTACATATAACGTTAACTTAACTGTCGAAATCCATCCAGCCGTTTGAAAGACACGAAGTAATAAATAAATTTACATATATACATACATACAAGGTACGCGCGAAAAATAATAACCCTTCCTTGGCAGTTGGGTAAAAAAGACAAATATGTACAGCGGCACAATCCGTCTGATTCTACCTAATAGCAAACAATGTTCACAATATCCGATAACAAGGCATTCATTATCCGTTTTCTAAAACCCGGATCGGAAACTCAAGTAACAGTCAAAATTTATACGAGTTAAGGGAACATTTATTCGAGTTGGCGCGATTCTAATCTGTCGACTGCAAACTCGCGTTATCCTGCGTTTCGTTACGCTGACTTACAAGGGATTCAATTATTAAGTCCAGATTAAAACTTGGTGAATTATTGGTAGAATTATATTGTGAAGGGATAACTGAATTCGCTGTAAAGCTTGGGTTGGAAAAGTTTTAATGGTTAACTGAATTAAAGGGTATATAAAAATGAATCCATGCTATTCTGAACTCATAAGTGGTACCGCTTTGGATCTTTCTCGGTAATCCAATCGTATTTGTATACAAAGAACTGATAAGGAGCTCAATAAAATCAGTGATTACGAAATGATCCAGCGGGTGTCACAAAAAACTAATTCATTAATTCTTCTTATTTCAGGAGACGAACCCCTCGAAGGTCTAGAAGGTCTTCACTCTGACGAAACCGGTTCTGGCGACAACTCTAATGCCGGCTCCAGCGGCGCCGATGATGATGCAGCTAGACTCAGGCTGAAGAGGAAACTCCAGCGCAACCGCACCAGCTTCACCAACGAACAAATTGATAGCTTGGAACGAGGTGAGTATACAATAGTATAGGACTAATTTAGGTATCTTATTGAAGAACTACAGAGTTTTAAGATAATGATGAAAATGGCTTCTTTTCTCAGCGGTTGACCATCTCTGTATAAAAAGTAATCTATCTAGTTAGGTATAAATCCGGATAAAAAACATATTTTAAATAGTGCTTCTGGAATTTCCTTCATACCTACTTATGTTTTTCTGACGAGCATCCCACTGAGAGACTTCGCGAGAATTAACCCAAAGTGAGATCGGCGAGCTAAATATAGGAACGAAACGTAGTGAGGACAAATCATCAAGAGACAGTTCAACATTCTTTACTACTTTTGCCCGTACATTTGCAGAATTCGAGAGGACCCACTACCCAGATGTCTTCGCTCGTGAAAGACTTGCAGCCAAAATTGGTCTACCGGAAGCTAGAATACAGGTGAGCGAACATCCAAACTATGACAATATATGTTATTTAATTCACTGTCGTCTTAGCGAACATGTTTAGCAGCTCATGTTTCATTAGGTTCAATGTCATGTGTATTAAATCTTTTATTGTCCACCATAGAGTGAAATACAAAGTGAGTTCCAACTATTCGTAAAAATGTTGTGGTCCTTTGCTTTTCATACAAAATTTCAATATTTTTGTGATTACTTGCATGTCCATACGTCTAAAATAAATCCTACACGGTTCTCACAAGACCACCAAATATGTTATCTAATAATTTAGTATAGGGTGTGCGACTCCATAGGTAATACATGGACGAACCGTATGAGACAATTTGCGACTTCAATTGGAGTCATGAATAGGGAACGTGTTAAGTGATGTTAGATAGCTTCCATCAGTCATACTTACTAGCACGTAGAGTCACTGGACAGACGGAATCACAGACCAACAGATATATAATAATGAACTATAACCGTCTCTAATACAAAAACTGATTCAAATGCACCTACATCCTACAACCTCACAACTAGGGAGCTATTTAGAAATAGGTCAAAAGTTAGACACTCCAATATACACATTGGTCAGTAGATATGGTACTGTCCAATGGTATTAATAAGTAAACCCAGGAATGTGACATTCGTGTTTAATTTAATGGTACTAGAGATATAAAGTTGTGTCACTAGTATCACCAATGGTGATATAAAGGCAACCTTAATGTATTATCACGATAGCCTGTGTGAGGGCCAGCAGATACATCTTGTATTTAAATATTGATTCACCTCTGCATAAAACCTTTTGTTTTCTACCGACTTCACAAAAAAGGAGGAGGTACTCAATTCGACTGTATTTTTTTAATGTCACCACATAACTTCTTTCCACGAGAACAGGTTTTGAATTTTTTTTCGTTTGAAAGCTGTTGCTTTGTCCCATTTAAATTTAATCAAGATCTAAACATTTCTTAAATGAGTAGTTTTTTATTTATCGTTAATAATGCGTGTTTAATACATTTAATCTGATCAAGGTTCCGTAGGTAAAAGGTTCCGAAATACGTACCTATTACATTGTCATATTTTTCCATAACGAGTTTCAATAGTTCTTCTTTATCAATAAGCCCATATCCAAAATATTTGGTATATTTACCCGCCTCGTTTTGTATTCACTTGAACTTACGAAGATTTATGAATCTCGACTTCCTAAGTCAAGCTTAAACCAAGCTAAGTGTCGCCGCCAGAAAAACTTTGTAACTAACGCACAGCCCCTTACGTGCCCCCAGCACAGAATTCTTTCAAAATCACAATCAAAATTGTTTAATCACATGGGCCCCAAAGAGGCACTCATGAAAGTTAATGACTCTACTGCTAGATTCGCATAATTACAGCGATCTCGAGAAGAACCATCTTGTTATTTTTAAAAAGTAACAACATTTACAATTAAGGTCCTATGCATTCAGTTGAACTATTCCGCAAATGCAAACTTTCCTTGAGTATTATTCACCTTTCACAATTCGGACCCATAACCTCAAAACCGTCTGTAGCGCGTAGCTGCCGCGCTTTGTGTTAACCTGACCCGACGTTAAGGTGTGGTTCTCGAATCGTCGCGCGAAGTGGCGCCGCGAGGAGAAGATCCGCAGCCAGCGGCGCAGCCCCGAGTGCGGGTACGCGCCCGCGCCGCCGGCGCCGCCGCCGCACGCCGCGCACCACGCCTACCAGCCGCCGCTCAACGTCGACACCTACAGGTGAGCCACGCACTTTCTATTTATGTATTTTTAGAACTTCTTTAGACGCGTTGAGGACTTTTTGGGTGAACAAAAATCATGGTGCTTGCGTCATCGTCACCGAACGCTTTCATAAATAATTATCTAATAGCTCGACGATATAATTCACAAATTACTTAGTTTCCACTTCTATCGGCAGTCCCCAAAGACTGCCCGCATGTTTACTTTTTCTTTTTTTTGCTCAATAGGTAAGCTTTTGTCGACCCAGTGTTTCTGGTTCTGGGTGTATTGGTGTGTGTGTGATGTAAATGTTTCCGGCACCCACGATACAAGTCTTTGAACTTAGTGTGGGGTTGTGAGTGTCAATGCGTTTGTTTATTTGTATTTAACCACTGTCTCACCTGATGGAAAGTAAGTACCATGCTTGCCTGGAAGATATTTATTCACTCTTGACTTGAATACTCCCAGATTATACCGTTCGGGGAACAAAGACGCGGGCAATGATTTACACTTCTTCACAGTACGGATGACAAAAGTAGAGGCGAAACGCTTCGAGCGAACTGGTGTATGTCAACCATAAATGGATGACGTTTGCCAGTTTGCCTTGTTGTTAGATGGTAAAACGGGCATGGTGGAGTTAACTCGTGTAAATCCTGCGCACAATCACCAAAATGTAACAGAATACCGATAGACTTGCGACCTTATGTCGGTGACCTAGACTGCAATTTGTATTCAATTAGCTTATCATCGCCCATGAATCTTTTTGCTCGTCGGTCGATGGACTCAAGAGCTTCAAGCTGGTACTTGGCAGATCCATCTATCTGATCAATTGAGATACGCTGATGGTAAGCGCCACGCTTGCCTATTACAGTTCAGAGCAACCCAAAGCTTTAAACTCACATACGAGTACGATCAAAATCCTGCACGAATAAAAAAAAACAAGCACTGCGCTCGTCAGTCACCCTGAGATATTATATAAGTTAATCTTCAAGCCCTGCAATTCCACGAGCAACATTGCCATTCTGCATACATAATTTTTTGCATACTATTGCTTAGAGGTTGAATATCTGGCAATGATATTGTACTTAGTGCGCCAGGCGGACTCAGCAAGAGTTCTCCACAACAAAACTACACCTTATTTATTGTACCTACACCTAAATTAAGGTTTCAAATTTTAAATTTCAGCTTGGTATTGAACTTCCCGTTGACTTAATTGGGTCCGGTTCCCGGTAGAAATACAAGTTTTCTTTGTGTTTGGTTTTGGGTGTGTGATGTGAATGTTTCCGGCATCCACGACACAAGTCATCGAACTTAGTGTGGGGCTGTGAATGTGAAAGCTTTTTTATTTATGATTATTTGAAGTATTAATGACTTTTGACATTCTCGATATCAACAAAACGATGATGAGCAATTAAATCTGCTGGTTTCCGCAATGAATTACGAATTTTCACTAATTAGACGCTGCATGCGCGCGGGCTGGTTGCAGAACCGGTTCCGTGCGAGCTCCGAGCCCGTGCACAGTGCATCGTCTATACAAATAGGTGCTTGCCGATCTTGTGTTAATGATTAGTCTCGCTAAATTTTACTGTGCAACGTTGTTAAGATAGCGCGCGTTGCGAATTTTTGTATCGAGACAAACCCAGTGGTTTTTCGATACAATTGTATTGTAAATAATTGTTTAATTGTAAGAAATAAATAAATAATAAAAAAAAAAAAGATATCACTTTTAAAAAAATATATTTTACCGAATCAACACTGTTTTCTACCATTTACATACTCTCAGCGTTTATTTAATCTCATTTCACTAATAACGATTCTTTTTTATATGTTTAAATAGGTACTTACATTGAGTTCGACGAACAGACCATCTGTATTACAAGTATTTGTAACGACGAATATGAATATATTCCAGCCCACTTACCCCAATGGGCTACGGCGGAGGCATGGTCCCCGAGAGCGGAGTCTGCGAGACACCCGAATCAGACCTCTGCAAGGGAGGATTCCTTGGCTACCCGCGATACGAGCTGGGTTACCGACAGCCCCCACATCCATACGTTAACCACCACGCGTACCATCAGCACGAGGCTGCTTCGCCCCCGCCAGGTGAGACCAGTCTCGTAAATTCTTGTAGTTTAATATATGTACCAGTTTTTCCCCGCAGCTTTGCCCGCGTAAATTAAAAAAAAAAATATAGCATCGAATGTGAATCTAAACAATTATTTAATCCACTTGAACACTTTAATTCTATATAATATAATTTTAGTCCTTTTAGTATTTACAACTGGTAAAAGCTTGATATAAAAAACTTTTAAAAGTATTATTTGTTTTTCAGTTTTAAGTAAATATGTTTATTGATTTGCAGAGCTTGGCGGACTCTTGGGGGCCGGAGTATCGGTCCCGCTGGCGGTGCCGGGGCAGGACTCGCAGCAATACTGGTCGCGGCTGCAGTGACCCTGGTGGAACTAGCACAACAACACCCTTGTGTCAACTCTACGGCAGGAACACTTCTGAGACAATCTTAGCCGAGACAATCCTTTTACATTATTTCTTAACTTTGAACTCAATTTGCTTTGTCTCTTTTGAGTCGTAGCGGGCCAGATCAGGCCAATTTACTTAATTTCCGAAGCTTTCTTTCTAATTTGCTCTCGATCTGTCTTAATGTGAATAGTGTGAACTCTTGACAAATACCGCATGACACTATTAAGTTTGGTTACTTCATACGTATACTCTCGAGTGTACATGACGCTATTGTTGGCCTTTACAGCCACAAACGAAAGCGTCTCACTAAACTCATACAATTTTTAAAGAGCATCACGAGATGATGGCGTCAAAACGGATAACTGATTTCATATAAACATTTACAGCTATTTTCCCCCTTATAATTAAAGGTATTTTAATTATAAAGTACCTACACCGTCTTATAGTGAACTTGCGATTTATATTTCTGCATCAAGACGAATATGGACTTTATCATATATAGCTCTGGTGGTTAGATTATGCTCATCTGTAGTCTGAGGACATAAAATAATCACCCAAGCGATTGGTCAGCATTAAACAGACGAATGGAACAGGTGTAGCGCATAACTGAGGAAGGATCCTTCTTTGATATTTTGAACTCTGGTAAATTCCCGGAAGTATGAACGGTATATCAGTATAAATGGTAAATATTGCACTGCCCTTTGGCTTGGTTCGGCACACGTCCACCTTCTAAGCAGAGGTATTTGGTTCAATTCCCGGTGAGAACACAAGTTTTCTCCCCAATGGAAATTTGTGGTTCTGATCATGGGAAGTGAATGTTTCTAGCACGCACGACACAAGTCATAGAACTGTGTGTGGGGCTGTGAGTGTAGAAGCGTTTTAGTGGAGCAGTGCGGGACCGTTCGCGCCGCGAATGTATTACTATGACGTCAGTAAGTTGCCCGCACCGCTCTATCTCTATTAAACACCCTACCCTCACTGCTCCACTACCCTGGGAATATACTTAGTTATGCGCTACCCCTATTGAACTAATTAATCCATTTGTAATTTTAACATTTCACAATTTTTTGTGTAAACAACAACAAAGCCGAACAAAGCTAATCAAATTAAATACGTATAGTATAAAGAATCGACATATCCGTTAGTTGCCACAAACTGAACAGAGCACAAACGTAGGCTCAAATATTTAACTTAGAATTATTTGATTGAAAAGTTATCTAATAGATCGTGCGATAAAACCACGCCAAAATAGTGTAGACATCGACAATCATTAAAAGGAGTCACACTAAGCACGATAAGTCTTATCATGGCTGCTGGAAACATTTACATCACACACAAACACACCCAGAACCAGAAATACAAAAAAACTTGTTTGCATCGACAATCGAACCCGATACCTGCTGCTTAGAAGGCGAACGCGCACCCAACTACGCCAACGGGCAGTTAATAATTTGCAAAGTGAATAACACAATGGGGATGCAAACTGTCACTTACTTTTGACAAGTAACAAGACAACAGAGCCCTCTGATGCATAAGCTTTGGTTAATCATCCCAATTCAATTAAGCACGATGTTACAGGTTTTTAATTAAGAATCAAATACCTATGTAATTCTTCCTCTTTTTCCATCACATTTTTCGCTCGCTCTATTAGATAACTAAAATTATATTTAAGTATGATACACATCTAATGTCGTATCAGACTTTTTAATTCAACATTCGACATACATTAAGTGTTAGTTTCATAAAACCCGTATAGTAAGGGAGCTACTAATTAATATTAATATAGTAATTAAGTAAGTTTTAAATGTATATTTGTTGTAACTTGTAAATGTCATTTAATAAAAATCATGATTGTAAGAATACAATGGCGATAAGTTTAAGATAAGACTTCATTATATGTAATCGGAACAATTAATTTAAACATATAATTTAATCTAACGCAAATCTGCCACAGTTTAGTACGCTGAGTCCATCGAACAATCGCTTAATAAACGAAAAGTGCCCTATTGTGCTATCTCACTCCCACTAACGGTGTATGCGAGATACTAAGATAGCGAACGTTTCGTTTAAGGCATAGAATCAGTAAACAAAATATACCATTTTCACATAACAATGCCCAATTATTAGAATATAATGATTGGTTAATAATTAGTTTGTACAACGTAGTTATGTTAGTTCGTAACAAGACAGGGCTTTTAAAACTTTTTGTAAATGTATATAGTAACATGTACGTCAATTTATGTATTGCAGTAAGCGATGATACATTTTAAGAAACCTATTCTTGTGTAATATTAATAATTTTCATTATTTGATTACATTTGCAGGTACAATAGTAAAAGGAGTGACAGTTTTAAACTCAGTATAACATAGGCGACATAATGAAATATAAGGGACAATCCGCCTCGCTAAAAACTACGTAAGGTGAAAATAGTGCGACCATCGTCAATCGAAGCTGCGTATGCTGAAAAATTATTGCAAGCAAAAATAAGCTGTCTATCGCAATAAAGTTTGGATGTAAATTGTTTTAATTTGTTAATGAATCCACGTATGTGAAGGATAATTGGTCCATTTATTTTTTTTATTTTATGCTAGTGTTAAACCCGAGGTAAATTTTTTTGTAGGTCAACGATATAAGTGCTCCGATGCGACCACTACACGTTTCAACTTAGAACGCGTGTATTACGAGTCTATATGTAACTATAGGCGAATCAACCCCATTTCCGCTAGCTGATAATAGAACTACATGGACACCGCATCGTTGGGGTAGCATATAACTGAAATGTTCCTGGGGTAGTGGAGCCAGTGGTGGATTCTGGCTTGTTTGGGAGAGGCTTGACCCAGCTTAGGCTAGATTTTGCTGCCGTATAATTATCACGAGCCAAGATTTGTCACGGAAGAACTCTTGAACCTCTTATATCCCCCTCACTTCCCTAAATCCGCCATTGAGTGGAGCGCTGCGGGAAGTTGCGAACCGTGATGTCAGCAAGCCCTTCCCTCACCGCTCCACTACCGGTTACTCAGTTATGCGTTACTTATGTACTACACTCCTTTTACTATGTAAATACTGTTGTGCAATTTTTTTCCGAAAAGCGCCATCTTTACACAATAATGTTAATTACATATTCTAGGAGTAGCGTTACCGTTGCTATTATTACCATTTCAATTCCTATCAACCGTATTTTTTACACTATTTTTAGCATAGCAAAACCAATATGGCGCTTTAGTCCGTTACACAAAATATGTGTTAGAAACCGTCTACTCAGAAATAAACCTCAATACATTTTTTTTTTTCATAAATTTGACACTCAATCGATGGAGGTTGATTTTGAGAGTAGACGAATTTTACCCTACTGACTGTAGAAAGCTGAAGTAGACGAGCAGTTATTGTGAAATCAATTATATGACTAGGGAATGCGATTGCACTTTAAAATACTTCAATATATTGAGCTTAAGATCAGTCAACCGATATACATACTAGTTGTATAAAAACAGATAACCCCAGGGATGTGGAGGAGGGAGGAGGGAGTAGGGTGGGGTAGTGATACAATAGATCATCAATTACAATCCCAACAGTTAAAAGATCAACACCACTTGATAAGCGACTAAGGCAATCAATAGTTTACTAGACCATCATTTTGCTGTCAACATTTTTTTATATTTCAAACATAAAATCTAGGTATTTTACTAACTAGGACAGTCTTTTTATGCTAAGCAAGTACTTGACCACTTTCTCAGCTAATGAAAAGCGATGATGCGGAAGAAAGTTGTACGTTTTTTTTGTTTAGTTTTGGTACCCATAGAGTTGAGCCGCCGTTGATTAAGTGGTGTTGATCAATAAAATGTTAATGTTGTGATTGTTGATCAAGCGTATGACTCCCTCTCCCGAAAGCGGTTTCAATAGCGTTATTTGTGTTTAGAAACTATCAAGCAAAGCCAATCGCATCTCTAGCTTTGAGATTGTATATTGACCATACGAGTATTATAAAATTAATTTCGAATTTACCCTAGTTTAACGTGTATAGGTATGTATCTAAAAATTGTGAATAACTGTGTGACGTCGATGATATCTTTTATTGACAGCATTAATATAAATACACTTTTGGATCAAAGTATGTTGTGTAGTTTTTATTTTTTAAATTATTTATAACTTTCGAACACATGACATAAAGCCAGGGATACACAAGGGGACAAATGTCCCGCGACATGTTTCGGCGACATGTAAGGCGAAGTCGAACGATTTCGCTTGACATATATGGTGAAATCGCGCGCGACATATGTCGGTAGCGAGTACCGACGTCAGGTGAGGTCGTGCGACTTTGCGAAACTTCGCCTAATATATGTGTCGACATCGCGCCACTTATTTTTACCGGGTTTGATGCCCGGTAGAAACTTTTTTTTACTACAGAAATTGGTGTTTCTGTTTTTGTGTGTGCGTTGTAAATGTTTCCTGAATCCACAATACAAGTTTAAACTTTAAATTTATATTTCGCGTACTCTCTACGTTACATGCTAGCCGTGCAGATAGGCTAGCGTTTGAACACTATCTCACCTGCCACCTGATGGTAAATGATGATGTGGTCGAGGATGTACACTAATGTGTCGTAGCTATCTGCGAACCATCGGGGATTTAGTAACCACGGTCGTTTTCTATCATCATTATCAGTAACTCATCAGAACTGAGGTTACTGAGCATAATATGACATGTACTATCACATCGTGGGATAACGTCGAATAGTTTGCTTATCGTATATACTAGTGGGCAATCCTAGTAACACGATTTTTCAGGCCGCCTGAAGGGCTTCACAACTGCTGTCTTACGACTAACAGCCGGGACCGGCACGGTGACGTTGGATAAAGCACGGTGACACTCAGTAGAAAATCGCACTAAACGGTCACCCATCCAAGCACTGGGTTAATAACCCAGTGCTTTATCCAACGTCGGGTTAATAACCCCGTACAATAAAATGAATCCTACTTAAATAATAAATAGATTGGTATGTTTGACTTTAAGACGCCAAAACTACCTAAACATATTTTAATAAAATTCGTCAGGTATATAGCTAAATAAATAAAGTGTGACAAACAAGTGATTGACCTTAATTAACACGGGCCGCGAACTTCTATTTAAATGGAGAATAATTAAAAAGTAAATCCGAAGGAATATATACCGTCCGGGGTAAGTAGTGCACAATACTGCAGGGGGTGGTTTGGAATCGTTAAAGGAGCAAATTAAAAAAAAAAAAATTTTTTTTTTATTCGACTGGCCTGCTGGCAGTTCAGTAGTAATTGTCAAGTAAAGTATGGCCCTCCGTAGACAGCCGCTACAACAATAGCTTCCAGAGTAGGTGAGTGCTACTAGTGCTACGGGGTCATTGAACTAACATGTGACGAGAGGTCACATGTTAGTTCAATGTTCAAAGTATAATACTTAAGTTATCAAATCAACGAATTCTGGGAATTCAATACCTACCAGGTAGTAGGTACCTACCTAATTACTTACTGAAGACAAGTATTTAGAATTAGATAGGTGTGGTTTGCTTCACATGAAACATTGGTTCTCGTAATTCCTGAACCGCCTTTCAGTGTGACCTCTCGTCACATGTTAGTTCAATGACCCCGTAGCACTCGTAGCACTCACCTACTCTGGAAGCTATTGTTGTAGCGGCTGTCTACGGAGGGCCATACTTTACTTGACAATTACTACAGAAATGCCAGCAGGCCAGTCGAATAAAAAAAAAAATTTTTTTTTTTTATATTTGCTCCTTTATCGATTCCAAACCACCCCCTGCAGTATTGTGCACTACTTACCCCGGACGGTATATATTAACAACATAATAGAAATATTAACTTAATGAAGTACAAAGGTAATGAGAATTGCTCCTAGTACTAACAAACAGACAATCTCATAAAAAACATTATTAATAATATTACGTCAATTTAAAAGCGAACACTTTGTACTTTTTTTAAATCTATTGATCGATACTAGTTCTTTTTTTTAAACACGTTAACACACAGCCCAATAATAAGTTTAAAAACTGCTGAACCGCTCGTTGGCTTAATTAGATGTTCACCTTCTAAACAGGGGTATCGAGTTAGATTCCCGGCGGGAACACAAGTTTTTGCCTACAATCTTGCACGTTCACTAACTATTAACGGTTAGTAATCCACCATTATTACAAATTATCTTTCAAAGAATCACAAGTATTGAAAAAAATTTAAATCAACGCCATTTTTCCCCCTCGCGGCAAAAGCTGGGTTCGTCGTTCGTCACTCCACTCACACAGATTCGGTATTTTTTTCCCCTTAGATGTCAGAGTAGTAAAATGTCTCCCAAGTCTTGGTTATTATTTACTAAAACATGATTGTCCCAGCCAGCTTGGGTAAAATTGCTTACGTTTGTCTGATTTCCGGTAGTTCTCCTCTACAGGTGGCATTTCTCAACCGATTCACGTAAAATTTTGTTAGAGGTTCGACAATAATATAGAGATTTTTATTGTCGATTCAGTTATTTGAAATTTTTCAAAATGGCGGGGTTGAAAACGTAATAAAAACATATTTGAGTCATTTTGAAAAATACAGCTCACTTAGCCAGTTAGTATTTTATTAGTCACACTCAGAGAAAAGGCAAGGATACCTTTACCGTAAAGCATTTTCTAATTAGATACGGGGCCCTAAACCACTTTTAGATATTTTTGTATATAAACTTCTTATTAGCTATAAAAAAATCTACAGTCTTGTAGTTCTAAGTATAAGACGACACACACATTTAATTTAGCCGGTGTAAAAAACCAGACAAGCTACTTACTCGCCTTACATTAAAAAGAGATAAACATATAGATTAGAGCCACTTTTCATTCTCTTGAGATAAATCATACAATCTCGTTTTGAGTGAGAACCAATTAAAATAAAAATGATTTCTATTGATTTAGTATTTCAATTGTCTAAAGAAAGTTGTAATTTTTTAAAATCTATTTTAGATCCGTTATAAGAACTATACAATGTGTAACAGAAAGGTGTAGTAATACTCAAGTCACACATCTAGATGTATCTCTATCTACATGTATGGAGTCTAACAGGAACTTCTGCATCGCGGCAGCACCATTAATATTGAGTTATGATGAATTAAAGTGTCTAAAAAATTATGTAATTTGCAACCCTATTTCATCAGCTTACCGTTCTACACCACATAGCCTTTGGACCTAGACGTCTGACAGTGGCGGCCATAACAAAGGTCAAGGTCACGCGCCATTGATGTAATCGTAGGGTTTGCAAAACAATATTTTTAAATTTTTGTACGGAACAAATATCTCCGATTGCCGCACATGTAACTGTAGGGTTGTCAAAAGTATTTAAAAAATATAATATTTAATTTTGTAAGGAAAAAAATATGTCCGATTTCGACTTTCGTTCTCTGACTGTCGATTCCCGGCACGACACACATACACACCAACAAGTATTACTACACCTTTTTGTTACAGGTTGTATAAGGGGTTTCAAAAGACCCAACTTTGTGAAAAAATTATATCGAGAAAACGTTCACCGATCATGTTTATGTAGTTAGACTATAGATTCTTTGTATTTTTTTTATAAGAATCTTTTATCTTAACTGAATACGACTAATTCTTAGCAGCTCAAAAAATTTGCATAGCGTCTTAACAATATAATATTACCTACTGCATCTCTAATGTCATATCTATAATAGTAAAGCACATCTTTTCTAAATCTCACAGTATCTTTTGTACGTCAATGTTATAATAACCAACAGTGAATCTAAAACAAGCTAACCATTTTTAACATCTAATTCGTTGCCGTCTTTACCTGCAATTCGTTCCTTCCCTATGGCACCACCATAAAGACACCCAATACAAATTCGTGTATTCACATGAGCCCCAAAGAGGCACTCGTGAAAGTTAATGACTACTGCCAAATTCGCCACAGCCAGATTCATGGGGAATCACTATACCCAGTGACACACCCGACTTTTAATGATTAACAGATAGGTAATATATTATTGATCTTCGTCCATGTGAAAATTTTCCGAGATGATAAAAGCCTACGAATCTCAAAATCAAATTCGCTTATTCATATGGGCCCCAAAGAGGCACTCATGAAATTTAATGACTCTACTGCCAGATTCGCATAAATACAGCCTACACACTCAGGCCTATCTATAAGTTAACAGAACATCACCAGGGTTGGGTCACTGGGAAGTGGGAATAGTGATACCCCACGAACATACACCTGGCGGTGTCTTTTGGGCGGTGAGATGGGGAAAGAACGCTGCAATTCCTTGGATTCTGGTGTACCAAAGTCGATCCCTAAAGCTATGATATGAGTTAAACAATTAAATACCCTTTTGCTCTAACCACTGAGCTACCCAAGCCCTGCCAAAGCGACGAATTTACCCTTTCTTTAAAATTAACGTTTTATGGCGACATAGTTTAAATATTTGCATTTTACATTTCTTAAAATACTTTTATTGCTCTGCCTAGCATGGCTAATGCTAAAATTTAAAATCAATTGATCAAAACTCGTATTTGTCTTCGGTGTATTGTTCGAGTAGCCACAAGCAGTAGCCCAGTAGCCTAAAACTAAAACTAGATGCTACTAGAGTCTAGACAATGCCTAGCAGGATTACTATTGAAAGTGTTGTAACCTTGTAACTCTGGTAGTCTTATAACTCTATAGTTGTTAAGTTTTACTGTAGGTAAGGTTTTTTTATTTTCTTCTGTTGCAACGTACAAGATTAAGTCCTCCATCAGTGGTGACTATAAACCTTAGTATTGTAAGAATCCTGAGATCAATAAACGAGAAAGAATCGACTGTTAATTAGTCATTGTTAAAGTCGTTCACTTCAATCAATTAATTTGTTTTTATGGTCGTATTTAAAAAATCAAGACACGAAGGACATATCTGTAACAGTTAAAGTCTTAGAGGCATTTCCCCATTATTTCATATGAATGAGAGGTGTGAATTATGAGGTTGGAGAGCAATGGGCTATCTAAATCAGGTGCTCCTACACCCTTTGGTCCTGGCGACAAGCTTGACGGTAGTACAATACGACTGTTGGTAGCGTTATATCAACAGTAATACGTTCAGGCCCCCGTCACTTTTTGTCGAGTTATTATTATCTTACTAAACACCGAAATCACAGATTTATCTTGACATCAAATGGCTTATTTTGTGTATACTCACAAAATCCATGCCACGGACTTGATTAATTTGGCACACCAGAATTCCCCATTGTATTTGTTCTAAGCAAAGTCTAGACTTATATTTAGTCATTAACAATTACCTAAGTTAGTTCTAGTATAAATATTGCTGCTCATTGCTTATTCGATTGTACATAGAAACACGCTAACATGCAATGTCATTATTTAGCAGAGAATAGACCGGATATTCAGTCGATTTACTATCACACGCTTATCGAGCATGTTATTAAAACAAGTAATCATAAGTCATCATTCAAAACCGCGTCAATATCGTTCAAAATATTATTATCTGAGCTGTTGTTGTACTTATTCGCATTCCTGTGACAGCTAGCCACAACATCTGGCACATTTTTTGTCAAATCTAAATCAATATTCGTCGTTTCGCTATCGTCCACATCTTCACTCAAATCGACTATATCTATCGGCTCGCCTATCCTTGTAGATTCCACATCTATAATGTCACTATCATAAATTTTGTCTAAGTCTAAATCTACCGTGTCTACATTATCCGATATTTCTACGCTAACAATTTGTACTTCGTTGTCTGAATCGTCGTCTACTTGAGGCAATTCGTCCATATCGTTTGTTTTCTCGTAACTATCTTTGTTCTCGCTAGTGTTCCTATTTCTAATAAGTCTCGGTTTGTTCTGAGCCGTTTCAGCTATTTTGATCCTTTTGAATTCGAAACAATTGTCTACAAGCTCGTCCTCGTGCACTTCGAATACCTCACTGAGTTCTGATATAGTTCGTTTCCTATTATTTTCACTTTCACTGCGTTTCCTATCTACTCTGACGTGACTCGCCGCCGGCGCACCTTTATCAGCGTGTTTGTAAACAATCGAATTACTCCTGACGACTTTGATGATCTTCTCACCGGTCGTAGTAACGCTCTCCTGCGTGGACAGTTTCCTTTTTCTACAGTTCAGATTTAGCGTAATCGGCGCGGCATGTGCGACATCGGTTTTCTTTTTAGCTCTTATTTCGTCTAGGGATAGAACTTTGAAATCTAGGGAGCTTCGTCGTTCTTCTTCCTTCTTTTTACCTGCGAGTTCGTCTAGAGACAGCCTGTCGTATTTGGTGGAGAGGTTAGTTCGTACGATTTTCCTGTCTTTGGTGGGTTCGGGCGGCGGGAGGCAGTCGTAGCTGTAGAAGGCGGCTGCCTCGGCTTGTATTTTCTCTAGTAGTTGCAGTTCGTGCGACTTGTTGCACGCGACGGTTTGCGCGTCGTCGGGCGAGGCGTGTTTAGTGGGCGTCGACGAAGGAGCGCTTTCGTTATCCGACTCTGCAAGAACACACCAAGTAACCGCTTAGTCGATCACGTGTTTACAATCGCGTGATGATTTTCGTAATTAATTTTGATTCCGTCTCGAGAGACTCGGGTTACTGCGGTGTGTTCTTGCCGTACATCTGAAAGAGCTCTTGAAAGGGCGGTCAAAAATAATTACAAAAATCATATTACGAAACATTTTTATTTACTCGTTGGTATAAACACAATTTGATTGAACGAAGCCAAAGTTTCTGTTCGAATAAGATATAGCTCGAATGTTAATTAGCTTAAACGAAAGGTTTTTAAACACACTCTTTATTAATAATAACATATTGAAACTCTTATTGTAAAATAAGACTAAGATTAACATAACAACAACCCTTTTTTCTTCAAACAAGAATGGCAGTACAACACGGATTATGGTTCAATCATTACAGTTTTGAGTGCCGCATTTGAACTATATCTACGAAACCTACGAGTCGACGCATCTCTTGTATCGCGTCGAAGAACTTTTAATGTCATGATATACTATAATTTATAAGTATAAAAAGTGCTGCCCTCTATTTAATCCTACACCCCACGCCCGCACGCAATTACAAACCTTATAAAAAACTGGCGTAGTAACAACCGATTTAAGACGAATGAAAAGGCTACCATATTTAAAAATTACCAAAGCGTTACTCGTTGGTACTATCTAATATAGGCGTTAGAGAATTTTTCACGTTTCCCTATGTGCATAGATTCTCTTCATTTTTCTTTAATTCTCATTCGACAAATCGGTTATTATGACACTCTTCAAGTTAAACATTTGCGTCGCCGTCCGCCGATTTCGACCGACAAAACAAACTACCGGCATTTACCATATACCATAGACAAAAAAAACCGTCGGACGACATCGCATTACAATCTATATAATGACGACAGAAAATATAACTGTCCAACATAAATAACATCCAACAATTAATCTAAGGGTAAATAAATAGTTTACTTTATGAAAAGAATACGCTAAATAAGAAACAATATTGTTAAAGAGTGAAACCAATTTTTTTTTATGCCGCCTTGTAGATAAAGCAACCGTGTTTTTGTACATTCTACATTTCCTCTAATAAATCAGTACAATAAAGTTAATTTACTGGAACTAAAGGCTGCGACACACTTGCGCTCTGACAACTACAACTATCAGAAGCAAGCCTACCTGTCGACCCGTGTTTCATCAACGCGCAAGTGCGTAAATACCCTACATTTAAAAAAAAATCCAAAAAAAATATACTGAGAATAGCTTTTAAGAGCAAAAAACTGAGCACATTAATCAGATAAAAAAATCTTCCTTTTCCATTCCTTCCCCTCCAATCGAGACGTTTTTTTTTTTCATCTTCATTTACTTTAAATTATTGATAAATACTTTATATATAAATAATGACTAGGCGTACCATGGACCATAGACAATTTATAATTTAATTGTTTTACCGTTGCTGACCTGTTTAGCTTTTGCAATGTTTTTCTGTTAATAAATATAGGAACTCTGCTTTCAGTGCAAAAATATACAAAAAAAACTTTTTTTTTTCAGGTTGTTTAATAAAAAGTTTGAACATAGAGTATAACGGTATAATCGGAAGCATTTATCAAATACGAATTACCGAAAATCGCTAAGCAATTAATATGCCTGTTTTTTTTTTTCATTTTATATCTTTACATTCTAAACATGAGTAGTATGTTATGTCCTTAAGCACTTTTTTTTTTTTTTTCGAAAACCCAGTATCATATTGAATTTTTTGGAGTCATTTATCAATATGACACTATGATTTCTATTGGTTTATATCTATTTTTTTTCTTTAATTAGCTCTATCTAATTTACACGTGCGATTATAAGGTGCGGGGCTTGCGGCAGTGTGGATAAATTATAACCTGCCCAAGCCCCTAAACTTCCTACTGACTAACATACAAACAATTTAAAGGCATAAAGCTTTTTTTTTTCTTTTTTTTTCACCTATATTAATGAGTTACAATAATTGTGTATATATATTTTTATTTGTATTTTATATGTTTAAACCTATTTATTATGTACCGTTCTAAAATAGACAAAGATTATATCAACATCTATTCGAAAATGTCACAACGTTTCGTAGTAAAGATCAAATTGAAAGATTCAGTCAGTTTTTACTCGAAACGTTGGTTTACAAATACGCGAGACGAAAAAATGTTATTTTAACCTTTACTTTATAAATGAGAAGCGAGATATATGTAATATGAATCTAATTAGCTAAGATATGAAAGTTTATATTCACTAATGTATTGCACGTATAAAAATACCGACACGGCTTACACGAGTTTATATACACCGTGTCGGATGAAGAGCTACAAGTGAATATATTATGCCATCAAGTAGGTACGAACTTAGCTTGCGTCTAGCCATATATATGCTACACGTCTCATGCCTCACTATAGACATTGGCAGTTTCGTAAAACCTTTCATAATCAATCCAACAAAAACTGCCGTTTCTTCAGGCAAAACATATCAATGACTCTCTACAGAACATTGCAAACCTATTTCATATATCCTATTAGAACATTTCAAACGAAACATAGTATAAAATGAACACAAAGAGCGCTACAATATATGAATACTATAAAATTTACTATTGAAGAATGAAAACAATAAATATGGGCCTTAGATATACAGGTCGCGGCGCTTACTGGGACAACATAAAAACAGTTGCTTTTATATAAAACTTTAACTAATTGCAAGGCCTCAGCCTCAATAAAATATCTTCCCAGTAGCTCGCGAACCAAAAAAAAAACTCTTAAGTAATTAATAACATGAGAATAAAATAAACATTATTATAAGCTAACAGTTTTGAAGTTACAAATATTGGCACTATTAAAAAATTATAACAAAATCGTTTTCTCATTCCTTTCGCGGGCGACATAAAAACTTGTCGACGTTTTTTGGAAAAAAGACGCGCGACTTTTTTTCATTTCAATTCATTCCGCTCGAAAACATTTCCATTAATCAGAGCATGCACCTATATGAGCAGTCGAGACGAGCACGTCACACAAGTCGCGCGACTTTTCCCCCGCGTCCCAAAACACTAGAAGCGATACATAATTGAATTTAATTAAGTTTTCACGATACATTAGTCCTTAGTTCCTACACACGTCTTTACTATAAATGTAACTACGAAACGTGAAGAATACAAGACATGTTATCTGAACATGTAAAGCCTTGCACTTATCAAGGAATCACTGGGAGTAACGTGACTATACGGGACTACTATATTTTGACCTGTTTAATTCACAACTTTGTTAACTTGAGGTTTATAATATAAAGACGAAGCGTGCTTACTACTCACGACCAAAGAGGCGAGATAGTGCAACACTTGCCTATCAAATAAGAATAAGGCCGTGCTTTCCATCTTCCACCAAGCAGGTGAGATGATGACCAAACGCGAATTTGACCACATTTTTTTTTATATTTGATAGGCTAGAATCAAGTAAGATATTAAGCATTTTTTTTTATTTAATTACTATTTGTTTTTATTGACTACTATCAAATACGAAAAAATGCATTACCTTCGACCAGCCATTTGAAATATTGGTCTAAAGCTAGTAGGCTAGCCTATCAAAAAAAGCTAAGTGTCCATACAATCCTCGGGTAGAGAGTTAGTGTGGTGGTCAAACGGTAGCCTTTCAAATAAGAGAAATGGCCAAGCGTGCTTATCTCCCTCGGCAAGAAAGTTGAGATGGTGGTCAAATAATAGCCTATCAAATAATAAAAAAGAATGCGAACATTTAAAGTTGCCAGTTTAAAGTTGAGAAAACTGTCAGTTAATTGCACTCATTGTTAATTCAATAAATAAATAAATGAAGTTTAACAAATCTCATCATCACACGTGTAACACTGATACTACATACCGATATTCTTTTTTTTTCTTTATTCGTAGTAATCAAGTAAAAAATCTTTTCATTCTTTATTCGCAAACGTTTGACCACGACCTCACCTGATCGAAAATGGAGATGTGGTCGACGATGAAGCAAGTGTTTTTTTTTAATATTCGAAAAAAAATACTGTTACCCAGATTACTGTGATAAAGTCTATATTCATAGACAAAATAAAAGTTTAAATATTTAGAAATCAAACCTGTTTTTTCTTAAAAGATTTTTTTTCTAATTGTTTAAATCAACATATACATCGAGACTAAAACATTCTGGTCCTATAGTGAACGCCCTATAGTGCCGTTACTCCCATACACCATCTAATTCAATAAAGGTAATGAGACTGACATTCCATAGATTAAATGTGCAAACTAACCACATCGAATACCTAACAACTAAACATCAATTAAAGTTCATCAATTCACTGTTTGGGCCAAGGAAATGATTTAAAAAATCGCCAAAAAAGGTTATCCTACACTAGTTAGGCAAAATAAACGTTACTCGCAAACAAAACTGATAAGCTGTTTTGAAGACGATTTTTAAAAATCACAACTTAACTTCGGCCATTAAGCCCGGTCACACGATTCGAGACGTCGTCTATCCACTGCGGCATACATTTATATATATACGTATAAAAAATCGTATCTAAAGGGTATACACAACATTTTTAACGAAATGATGTGTGCATACATCCTTCTACAAATATAAAAAAGTTTTTGGGTGGAAGAGAGGAATATTCGATATTCGAATATCTTTTCAGTTAGCTCGCGGTCAATTCATTACCATATTATGTATCTTCCTTCTGTTTCAAGTACAATAATTAATGATTCCAATTCAATACAACCTTACATTACCTTACTATTTTTTATATCTTTCTTCTGCTGCATGAAAAGGTAATAAGCACTAGTTACATCACTTGTCATTTCTAGTTCATAGTTGAGCAATGCATCATTCAATAGGACTATATACTATATGCTTCTTATTTAACAGATTTGAACTATAGAATATTTTATTATCTTAACAAACTCAAATCTTTTCCATCCAATAAATATAATCTCTTGAACACCCAAAAACTAAACAAAATCAACGATAACCATATTATGCCGCATTTCCCTTCTACTTACAACACCGCTGTCGGCGGTTACCATTCCACAAAAGTACTAAATTGATTCATCTATTCAAGGTATTAAGGTTCAAATGTCTTTACCCGTCTCCAATGAGATATAGGGAAATATTCTACTGAAAGTTACACTTGTATTGTAAAATAGATGAATCAACAACGTACCCGATCCCTCACTGAAATCTTCCATTCCCATACCATTCAAAATCTCGAGGAGCGTTAGGTAGACCGTAGAGTCGCGATCGCTCGAAAGCCGCTCTCAACCTCTCGAGTTCCCCGACACCCAGAAACCCAGGGGTTTCGAGACGTCGAGAATTTCCGAGAAACCGAGGCGCATCGAAACGCCGAGAACCTTCTAGAAACCGAGGCGCCTCAACGAGTCGAGAGTCCCGGAGATAACGAGGCGCCCCGGCGAACCGAGGTGCCTCAAACCGAGCACTTTCGAAATGCCGAGAGCCGGCGAAACATCGAGAAGCTTCGAAACGTCGCGAGCCCTCGACACTCGGGCCCGCGACATGCCGAGACGCCTCGACGCGCCGACCCACAAATCCAGAAGGTTCGAGGTGACCGCAACGTTCGACGTCCCCCCCGCCCCCCGCGCTATCGCCCCCCGAGGCTCGAAGCCCCGCCGGGAGACCGTCGGACGGCTCGAATCGTCCGCTCCGGGCTTAATACATGTAGTTTCAGTAGAGGCGCATACCTTCCTCGAAGTTGACGACGAGGGGGTCGACGGGCAGCGGCGCGTAGGGGTTGGGCGGCTGGTCGTGCGCGTGCGCGTGCGCGTGTGCGTGCGCGTGCGCGTGTGGGTGCGCGTGCGCGTGCGCGTGCGGCGTCAGCATGCGCCGCAGCTCGCTGGGCGCCGGCAGCACGCCCAGCATCGACGAGTCCAGCACCACGGGCGGGAGGTGCTCTGCAATTACACATATAAGGTCACCAGTTGACCGGTTTCGGCGAAACCCGTCACTCACTTGCTACAAAACATCCGAGCGAAATGATAGATGTGACTGAAATAGATATTTAGACAGCAGGGTCGCGATATGAATATTTAAATAGCAGGGTCGGCACGACTTCCTTTTTACTTAATTTAATTTCAAGATAAACTAGTTTGAGAGTCATTGGCCTAGATTCTGATGTACACTCACTAAATTAAATTTACACTATCCCTGTCTCTTACAAAATAGAAACACAAGACAGAGATAGCATACATTTTAGTGCTGTTAAGCTAGTTAATCAATTAAAATATGAACAGCCGAAGCAGAAAGGCGCGTGTTTTTAGTCAACACCAATTGCATACTCGACTAAGGTTGCATAGGCATCGCATAAGTTCTGACTAACTTGACAGCACTAAAATGTATGCTATCTCTGTCTTGCGTTCTTATTTAGTAAAAGACAGGAATAGTTTAAACTTAATTTAGTGTGTGACATCAGAATCTAGGCCATTAACGATCCACCTTCAAGGACGGGAGGTGCTCTGGAATTACATTTATATAAGGTCACCAGTTGACCGGTTTCGGCGAAACCCGTCTCTCGCTTTAATGTCTGCAACGAGATATCTGAACAAATAGAAATAGAAAGCCAGAAATGGCAATTATAATGATATAAATGAAAATGTTAAGGGGGCACCCATTATTCTTATTCTTATTCAATATGGGAGCGTTAAGGCCTGCACTGACGTCCCGCTTGGGGTGCGCCCTATGGGTATGGGCGGAAGCGAGGAGCAAAATATTTTAAATTTTTTATTTGCCCTTGTGGGGTATCATTAAAAGAGCTCTACAAGTAACCGGTACGTAACGGTTTTTAAAATAAAATCTAAATTAGAAAATAACAATTTGGTAGGTCACCAAAGTTACTGTTTTTAGACCTATTATGTCCCGGGGTCTATCTCAAAAACGGCTTCACATTTAAAGCTGAAACTTACGTATAATATCCGTTATATCCTGTACTTAAACAACATAATATGTTGTTTTAGTGTTTTTTTAAATTTGTATTCAGTATATTATACTGAATTCAAATTTAAAAACAATTATATTAAAAGAAAAAGGTTTTAAGCAATTAACCTCAATAAACACTTCTAGTAACTTAACTTTGATCAGTTAGATCACACCTGAATTAATAATAGCTAATTCCACCTTGTCCGTTTTACCATCTAACAACAAGACAACTGTCAAACGTCATCCATAATATGGTTGACATACCTCCAGTTCGCTCAAAAGCGTTTCGCTTCTACGTTTATCATCAGTACTGCAAAGGAGTGGAACTCATTTTTATCTTTGTTCCCCGAACGGTATAATCTGGGAGTCTTCAAGTAAAGAGTGAATAGGTACCTTCTAGGCAAGCATGCTACATCTTCGGCCGCATCATCACTTTCCATCAGGTGAGATTGTGGTCAAATGCTTCCCTACCTTTTCAACCGACTTCAAAAAAGGAGATTCTCAATTTGACTGTATGTTTTTATTGTTTGGTAGAGTATACTTCAGAGATTCACTTCACAATATAAGCGATAAAGTCGGTTTTCGTAAGCTTTGCTTGCGTTTCAATTATTGGCAATAAATATTTGTTTTATCTTTTTTTTTTGTGATGTGGAAAATGCCTTATACTTCCCTTCCCTCCCAGGGTGGAAGGAAGGAAGGGGGTGTGTGGGGCTCGAACCCACTAAAAGCCCCCCCCCGTGAGCAGTGTGTTATCTATGTAATCTATGTTATGTAATGTTAAGCAATAGTTACCCTGTCGTTGTTGCTGCCACAGCAGCGGCACGGGCGCGGGCACGGGCGCGGGCGGCGGCACGGCCGCCAGCGGAGCCTCCCCCGCGGGCTCACTGGCGCCGCCCTGCGGGTAGTACTGACGCTTACTAACGACGCTGTCGCACGCAAGGGTACGGGCCATGTATGGCGAGGCCCTTACTAACGACGCTGTCGCACGCAAGGGTACGGGCCATGTATGGCGAGGCCCTTACTAACGACGCTGTCGCACGCAAGGGTACGGGCCATGTATGGCGAGGCCCTTACTAACGACGCTGTCGCACGCAAGGGTACGGGCCATGTATGGCGAGGACCTTACTAACGACGCTGTCGCACGCAAGGGTACGGGCCATGTATGGCGAGGACCTTACTAACGACGCTGTCGCACGCACGGGTACGGGCCATGTATGAAGAGGCCCTTACTAACCACGCTGTCGCACGCAAGGGTACGGGCCATATATGGCGAGGCCCTTACTAACGACGCTGTCGCACGCAAGGGTACGGGCCATGTATGACGAGGCCCTTACCGTGGGATCATCCACCAAAACGACTCATGACTCTCGATGACATGTTGAATTTTTTTTTATAGGCAAGCATGTGACCACTATCTCACCTGATGGAAAGGGACGATGCGGCCGAAGATTTGACATTTTTACCGACTTCAAAAAGGTACTATGTTCGATTGAACGTTTTCTTTTTTTTTTGTTCACCGATTTCTCCCCAATCTGTGGACTGATTCTCAAAATTCTTTCGTTGTTTGGTAGATTATACCTTAGAGATGGTCCCATATAAGTTTTATCGAAATCGATCAAGCCAAAACCAAAATATAAGCGGTGAAGTCGGTTTTTTTAAGCTTTGAGCACTTTTTCGGTGAACAAAAATGGAGGAGGTACTCAAGTCGACTGTACTTTTTTTTATGTGTGTTACCTCATAATTTCATTCCACGTGAACCGATTTTGAAAATTTTGTTTTTGTTTGTCACATGTTGCTTTCGAATTAGTCCCTCCTAAATTTGATCAAGATCTGATCAGTAGTTCTTGAAATAGCTTCAATATTGCGTGTTTAGTACATCTAATCGTTCCGAAGATAAAACGGTAAAGTCGGATATTTTTTTAAGCTTTGCTATCGTTTATTATTTTTATTTTATTTTTAACACTCGTATCTAAGGACTCTTTGATTTTTGATATGAATCTAACGTAAACTTAACTGTAGAAATCCATCCAGCCGTTTAGAAGATACGAGGTAATATACAAATTTACAAACATACATACAAGATAAGCGCGGAAAACTTCCTTCATTGGCAGTCAGGTAACTAGTGAGTACATGACTGTACTCTCATAAGATTTGTACATACTATTAATTTAAAATTAGAACGAGAATTAGCGTGACTTACGCATTGTCGATGTCTAGACCAGTGCGAGGTGGGACGCGACGGCAAGCGCTCCGCACTCATCCTGAAAAAGGCCTCCGAATGAAGCCGAAACTATTGTCGGCCTAGACATCGACAACGCGTAGTCATGTTAATTCCCGTTATAATTTTAATAAATACTCAGTTAATTACAAAACAATAGGCCAGACGCATGAAAAATTCTAGTCCTTCAGTGGAAACGTATATTTTTCCTTCGTCTTTTAAACAAAACATGACGAAGATATAGTGCGTAGACATCCCGCGTGACGTCACGCCTACGTAAAATTTTACTGAGGCGTGACGTCACGAACCCTCACTCTCGAACTGACGTACTTTATCTTCGTCAACTTCTATTTTAGTAAAATACAAAAATGATTGTCCTATATTTATATCATCAAACTAAAACGATTTCACACTCACAGCCCCACACAAAGTTTGATTACTTGTGTCGTGGGTGCGAGAGACATTTTCCTTGGGTAGAAAACTTGTGTTCCCTGGGAATCGAACCCGATACCCTGCTTAGAAGGCACCCATCTAAGCGAACGGGCAGTTCAAAAATTCTAATTCGTTTTTTGAATTGAAAACTTCTTTAGGCACGTTGAACACTTTTTTGGGTGAACTAAAATCATGGAACTCGCTCTATACTTTGAATATTACATAACAATTGTCAAACCATCATAAATATATACATACAGGTAATGGTGCCGACTGGCTGGGAGCGATGCCATCAGTGCGCGCATCCGGATTCTTGTGCATGAACGGGCAGTGGATCTTGCGGCAACCACCTGGCTGGTTTTCCCAGTAGCACGGGATCTGCTTGCGGTTTTTCTGTAATAGGGATGGTGGTTTTAGTAGACACTTAAGGTTATTGATGAACCTTAAAAACGTGGGATCGTTAGGTAAGGAGAATGTCTATTGGGAGTTAATACTCCCCTGGGTAAAAGGAAAAGAAATATATCTTCCGAAGACCACAAGGATAATTTTTTTTTATTGCACTCCTTTTATGGTTCATTATTGGAATTATCGAAACCTAAACTGCTAAGTCCTACTAATATTATAAATGCGAATGTTTGTGTGCGTGTGTGTGTGTGTGTGAGTGTGTGTGCGTGTGTGTGAGTGTGTGTGTGCGTGTGTGTGCGTGTGTTTGCGTGTGTGTTTGTGCGTGTGTTTGCGTGTGTGTGCCTGTGTTTGCGTGTGTTTGCCTGTGTTTGCGTGTTTGAGCGGGTGTGTGCGTGTGTGTGTGAGTGCAGTGATCACTACACTAACTCAAAAGGTTTACTTCTCTTTCTTCTCACTAAGTCTTTGTTGTCAAGAAACCAGATTGCGTCAACATTCACATAGTGATGAAGTCTTTGTTCATGAGATTCTTCGATCGGCTCCATAGACCACAAAAAAGGAGATGAAACTCAAGTCAAGAAATAAAGTGACAAGCTTGCTTCCCAAGGGAAATGTATGTTTCCGAGTATGATCATGAGTGATGTGATTAATTCCGTCACTCATAGCACAAGTCTGATGACTTGTGATAACTTAGTGTGGGGGGCTGTGAGTGTGAAAGTGTTTATGTACCTAATTAACATGCCACTTGATTTAATCGCTGCAATGTAATTGGAAACAGGTTGCAAATTACATAACATTTCAGATATGCACATTACAAGTAATTAAGTCAATAACCGTCAAGACTGTTATCACAATAATAAATGCTAATCAGTACGATAACATGATAAAATTTACATAACTATTGATGATAATATAACAGTAGGTATTTAAGCGTTTATCATTAACCTACATTGAATGTTTTATATTAATATATTAGGTATTTATGTTGGAATGCCAGACTTTTCAAATATTGCAGTGTTAAGTCACTATTTTTAATTAAATAAATTATGCAATAAATGCATCGTTATTAATACAGATTACAGATATAGATACGACCCCAAACACAAAGGTTCTTGAAGCAAATCCATCAGCTGCGCTATATATATATATGCGTGTGTGTGTGTACTGGACAACCAGGTCCAAATGACACCTATATTTATAGGAGCAGCCACTTGCTATTGATGAGTTTAACTACCCCGTCTATCACAAAGAACCAAATTATTGCGTTGTCATCTTACAATTTACTTACATTTGCAAAGCTATATATCAAAAGGATAATTAAAAACATGTTGAAATTGTCGTCCAAAATTTGCTTATATGAGAGGAAATAGCAATAAAAGAAAATGTTTACAAAAATGGCTGGTATATCATCCAATTCAGCTGGTGTCAGATCTGCTGAAACCAAGCACAATCAGACACCTCAAAAGGCACCACATCCTCGAATTTAAACAATAATTAATCAAGTGCTTGCTACAGCCTGGCACTCAACGCACCAATAACTAATGCATTTGCTTATAACGAGGCAGCTGATCGAAGATAAAATTATAAATGAAAAGATTTGTTTGAATACATGTTAAACTTATATAAGGTGTGTATAAAATCAAAAGAAGTCACAAACAAAAAACCACAACATTTGTTTAAAGGTAGTATACACACCCTTAGCTCCATATGGCGAAGTTTGCACCGCTTGTCCAGACATTTGCCCTGCTGCCAGGCTGTGCACATGGTCTCACATCCCAGAGCCGATGGTTCATGGCGAAACACACAGTTGTCACCCTGTGGAAACCAAACATTTGAGTCACGTAAAAACAAACGTCAAAATTATAAACATAAAGCCCCACCCTTGTAGTGTAGATGCGGGAAATATTCACATAACACATAAAATCACACCCAGAACCAGAAACAAAAATTTGCCTTCTGTTTCCACCAGGAATCAAACCCAATACTTGCTGCTTAGAAGGCAAAGGTGCACCTAAGCCATCAGGTAGCTCAAAGTTAAGTTTAAATTACACCATTTTCAGCATGACATTCTACACATAATTCTATATGGTAAGTCCTGCATTGATGGTGTCTTGGGGTCAATCTGGACATTTTTACGTCTCAGCAACCCCAGCTATCACAACTTTTTAATGAATCAGAGTATGTGTTTATATTGCTGACATTGCTCCTGAAAGATTCTACAAAAATTATTGAAATAATAATTCGCCCACAAGCAGCTGTAAACCATAATAAATAGTGATCAAAATGGGACAGAGGACGATAAGTACATTCTGTATAAAATTTCTTTAGTGAAGTCATTTACAGTAGTGAAAGATATAAGTAGTATCACCTAACCGCTCAATAATAGATCACATAACCTGTCAAGATTTTAAAAAGACACGAAATGGGGTGAAAGCAACAGTATTCAGCTGTTCCTAAGTTCTAGGATGTCAGGCTACAAAATGTATTTACCGATATAAAACACATCAGTCCTATCTCACTACTACAATGTTGCTATCTCGAACAAAAATGACCGACACCCGGCCTAGTAGTGAAAAACAAGCCAAGTACTATCGCACTCGCTATAAATAGCTAAGTACTATCAGGGGAGATAGTGGTCAGACGCTAGCCAATCAGAAATATAAGTCAAATATATTTAAGATCGACAAATGTTCACATGGGCCTTATAGTGGCACTTATGCCAGATTTACAAATTTACAGCTACCCTGAGAAGAAACTGACAATATGGTTGACAATGGAGCATGTTTTCCTTGAAGATGCATATACACTCATGATTTAAAGATTCCCAGACAGTAAATTTCTATCCATGCACAGCTTTTTGATTGTAATATATTATTATTTTGTGTCAATAGCCCCTTTAAAGTTACTTTTCTAACATGAGGAACTCACAGTTTCAAAACCCAAATATATGCTTGAGCTTCTAGTAAAGATAATATAATGATTAAGTCCTTAGCAGGAGTACAGTCCTTGGCAGGAGGGAAATTTTTAATTTTTGCCTTGCTAGCTATCTTACCACCATACATGACAATGTATATATCTCATATCACTCCGTATTATGTATAATAGTTTAAACAAATAGAAAATATGTTACGCCAAGCACCAATTGTATTTCAGCAGCTATCTCTGAGAGCCAGTACCCATAAATAGAGGTCAAATGCTAGACAAATACAAAAAAGTACCCAGTTGATATCATTCTGCTGAAACTCACATTTGTGATAGGTTATTGGTAAATACAACATAAAGACCCACAAATGTAATCAAAGATATATCAAACATTCTGGAAGTGTGTCCTCTCCTTGTTTCTGCACAACATAAGCTAAATCTGGTTATAGTAAATATTCCAAAATAAGGTATTATTAAGTAACAGCTTGATCTTCACAGCAACAGTTATTAGCTGCACATTTGCCAATCTACCTACATTAATAATTTAATAAATACACACTTATATGTTGTGATTACTTGTGATGAACAGCAATACCTTACTTAACAAATCCATTAGAATTAAAGCTACTAGCGGAATTCGATTTACACTGTAAGGCTTATCAGCAAGTGGATTATAGTAAAACACTCATATATATAATTATGCTTACCTTTGTGCACGTGGAGTAATAGTAAAAGTAACAATCGTTAAATTTTCGCGGCGACTCCATCGTGGTTTTCGCTGTCCAGGGTCTGCAAATTATGTGAACACACTATGACAATGCCGACGCAAAATATACGACGAAGTATCACTATTGTACCCAACCACAGGGCTAAATTCAAAAGCATAAGAGTATTAACAATAATAATCACCGAAATCTTGTGAAATTAGCCTACAATAGCCAAAAAAATATGATTTTTCTTTTTGACACTAGGCACGAAAGTTATGCCGCGCGATCAAACAAAATTATTCAGAAATTTATCACCAGGCTGGTTCTGATTTGGGCACAAAACTCACCGTTTTTTTTTTTATTAACCAAAAGGTAATAATTAAATTAACTACATACAACAGAACACAAAATAATTCTAACGTCACTAGAAAGATGTAGTAGATATGGCGGACATGTGGCGAACTTTCATTTTTCATTTGAAGATTTTTGATTTGATTGGTTGCCCGCCAGATTTTTTGTCTATACTTTCATAGACAAAGACTACGCTCCGCTAAGAATACATACGTGAGCAATAGGGAATAGATATATAGCCAATTGGCCCGTTGACATTAGTATCGGGGATAATTATTATTGTACAGTGCAACAAGGATCTTGTGGCACTTCACTGACATTTTCAGGGAGGGCGTTATTGTTGCCTCAGACATAGAGGTTGTTCTAATTCAAAGAGGTTGTTGTTTAAGGTTGTCAGCGTATAAAATCTCCATTTATGAGAATACAAGAAGTTTACAATCGTGCTCGTTTGTGTTCTTAATATATTTTATGACGGCATACATTAATAAGAAACGCAAAGAAAACGAGAATGACATCTTGATAGACGGTCCCACCCCCAAACTCCTTTGAGCATAGTATTTGGCCTAATGCTAGGTATATATTGCTGCGTCATATACGTCGCGGTGCACTAGAACGTAATCGGTTACGTTCATTTACCATGACTAGATCCCAAGATCCACATTACGCCACAATTACAACACAACATACTAAAGTGAATGTATATAGTAAATGAACGTAACCGATTGCGTCCTGGCGCACTCCGACACAATATGAACCTACTTTAGCCATCAACACTAATTTAAAATATGTATCCTGTATAAGTATGCGAGGCGAGACACTATCAGGCTAACGGAGCCCGAGGCTCATGCGTATTGTATTATCTTAGAACGGCTCCTTCTCTCTTGCCCTCAATGCCCTAACATCTGTATGGCTACTGAATTAAACGAAGCTTCCCCTCAGGTCGCGGTTGCAGAGTGCTGGGCCAAAAAGGTCTAGTACTTAGGACATTCCGAAAATTATAAAAAGATATTTTGGACCATCGACACAACGAAGAAGAAGAACGGCTCCTCTCCAATATCATTTAATTATAGTGATAAATTTAGAAAGGAAAAATTATCGCTTGAGGCGGTCTCATACCCTATTGCTCTAACCGCTGAGCTACTCAAGCTCCGCCTGAAGCGACGAAATTAACCTTTCCTTATTATTAACGTCTTAGACCCAATGGCCGCGGGTTCAAATCCCGCCTCAAGCGATAATTTTTCCTTTCTAAATTTATCACTATAGTTCTGCCTAGCATGGCTAATGCTATATAAATAAAATCAATCATTTAACTAAATAAAATACTGTATTTGTATGAATTTATTTATTTTTATTAATATTACATCATGATTTAAAGGTTAATTTACATTTACAATAAATAAATGCTCACAATTAAAATCAAGTCATAAAGTGAAAAAAGCAAAATTAACTAATGAATATATAAACCTAACGTAATGAAATTGAATACGAGAATATAATAGAAATAGGAGCAAATTAATCTAGTTCATGGATGTGATAAATAATGCAGCCTGGCCGATATAGGCGTAAGCGATGTGGCTGCGCTGTAAGCTGTAACTAGAATTACTTGGGTAGCACATAACTCAGTAGTAGGGGCTTGCGACTTCACGTGTTTGTTCGCGTGATATGTGCTATGCCCTGTATATACAATAAGGTCTTTCAAAATTAGTTAACATTGTCATTAAGCAAAACGTAACAAACACAATTTCAAACAATTGCAGTCGTCTTTTAGCTAATAACGCCGCGCCTTTTGTTTACTTCCCGACGCCATCTGTTCAACTACCTAAGACGCGGTCAAGGACTTCATGACTATAAATGATTATGTCAATGACGGGATATTTACCAACAGTTAATTCGTACGGATACAATAAGTGTACAAACTCATGTGATAACAATGGTAGTGGTGTCCAAATCAGTAAAAACGAAAGCGGGTAGACCGTTTCTTATGCTCGTAAATCTAAATCTTCATCTACCCGCACTACTCCAGTTACTCCGTGATCATGGCGGTTGGAACAGTGCCAATATATCGGAAACTCTTTGGCAATTATCCCGTTATTGACACAAACATTTATAGTGAATGACCATGATTAAGAACTGAAGATTTCGTGCTTACTCTAGAGAGCATATTATATCTTCTAAGCTCGTAGAGAGCTTAGGAAGTTTTGCTCGATGAAAATGATGATAATTCTATTATTACATGATCTAAACTCCAGTAGAGCTTTTAACCATAACATTACAATTTGGTCGTCATCACATATTGCGTTAACAAATTATATCAACATCGTGCATAATGTAGGTAATTAGTATAAATTAATTATATTACAATGTGTTATTATGTCAATGTATGAACTAATACTACAATGAATAAAAAAATAAATATGAGGACACTGGAATATAGTAATGTAGAAAAATTTGTACATGGACCAATACTGAAGGGAATGTATAAAATTTTGGTATCATCAAACATTGGACTATATTGATGCTCATCTCAGGTCAAGTTTATTTACAAACCTACTGGATGACGACTCAGCATAACAACACAAAACTTAACACGAGCAAACTTTAATAAGTAAAAACACCAAGGTAGTCAATTTGAAAAGGAAAAATTATATCTTGAGGCGGGAATTGAACCCGCGAAGCTATTTCGGTCGATGGCGTCACACATAAGACGTTAATAATATTAAAGTATGATTTCGTCACTTAATGCAGGGCTTGAGTAGCTCAGCGGTTAGAGCAAAAGGGCACATCCTATGGCCGCGGGTTCAATCCCCGCCTTAAGCGATAATTTTTCCTTTCTAAATTTACTACATTAGTTCTGCCTAGCATGGCGAACGCCATAAAATCGAAATCAATTAAAAACACCAATTCCCTAACAATACAAATAAAAACGCGCAAGTTTGTTTATATTATAAAAAGCATCGGAAATACGTTGCAGCCAGAAATTTAATTAAAAAGTTACATACGTTTTTGACATAGCGATTATTAAATCTTGTGATCTACTAAGAAAAAAAAAATAATACGTCTGTAAGATATATAATACAACGTATTTTTTACCGACTTCAAAAAAGGAGGAGGATATGAGTGAATTTTTCTTGTTTGTTACCTTAGAACTTTTTTAGGTGAAACGATTTTGTTTTTTTTTTATTTTTTTGAAAGCTAGTGCTTCCCACGTGGTCTCAGTTAAATTAGACCAAGATCTGACTAGTAGTTTTTGAGTTATCCTCAATAATGCGTATTTAATTAATTTAATTAAGGGTTCCGAAAATAAAGCGGTGAAGTCGGTTTAATAAACTTTGCTTGCGTTTACAATTATGTTTCAATTTTCTCGCTACAACACATTCAACTCGCTTATCAGGGATAATCTAACGCTCATGTCGACGCAAACTCCACGATGCATAACAGTCTTTAAAACTCACTCAATTGAAAACAACACAAATACAAAAACACTAACATACAATAAATAACTGGATTAGTCAAGATTACGCATCAACTATAGTTTTCCATATATGAAAACTACATTGATAGTACAGATACAAAACTATGAGGCCAGAAATTGTACTACGCTGATATTGGCCAGGGAAAACTATCAAAGGAATATTGAAATTAATGACCGAAGAGCGAAAACTCATTGGCGATAGTAAGTTAATGGCGGTGATAGACGAGTAAGTAAGTAAGCGTGCTTGCGAGGCTTTACACGTTTCAAAATCACATAAGTTGTTCTTGTTATTTGTTCTATGTAAATGTGTAAAGACCTCATAAGTCCGCGTATTTAATAGCAAGTCTATCTTAGAGTCTAAATTATTAAGTCTCAAGGTTTCACTGAATCTGCAATGCCATAACAATGCATCACAGCATCCTGCATGGCAATTCAATGCACTCCTCCCCAGTAATAGATTCCTAGGACCAATACCAACAAAACACAGTTCCTACGCCATCGCTCTCACTACGACTATCAATAACATTCATAATTGATTATAGGCTATATATCGAGGCTCATAACTTCCTAAGTTTTAGAATTTACAGCGACTGGATAATTGTTTAATTACGGATAGTATAGATTTATCGATATTTCAACAGTATCACACATATAACAGGTTCGGTAATACACAAAGATTCAGTGTGATTTTTAGTGTAGTATGTTATAGTTTTTTTATATATATTATAGTTAAAACGGATTTCACTTAGAACGCGTTTACACAAGTTAAAACCAGTTTCTGGATACCTTTGTTAAAACTAGATTGTTCTGGTTATAAATTGAATTTACTGATATTTATTTTTAAATTTGAGTTAAAACGAGTTTTCATTGAGTAAGCAATATTATAGTAAGTATAATTATTTGCTTACACAATGAGAACTAGACAACCTAATGATTGTCATATAAATATAAATTGCAACATTATAGTCGCAGACAAATTCAAGCAAATATTACAATCGCACTGTGAATCTTTGATGTACCTATTTTAGAGTTAGTCAACATCATAAATTTAATATCGATAAATACTAGTGCATTTTAAAATATATATACCGCCATACTTATGAACGTTGCTTAGAAATACATCTGTCTCTTTTTAGATAGTGACATTTTCCATCGGTAGGAACGAGACAAAACAATGTTAACCTATGTTTATATGTAGAGGCAGTAACAACCTACATATCGCAAATTTCTCCATACCTAACACATTAGATGGGGCAGGATTGCATGAAATGGAGACATAAATATATACAGTTATATCTAATACAAAAGTGTATATCAAACGTGCGACTCTGTGCTGTGTCATCTATTTTTTTAATATTATTTTATGAGAGACGATTCGAGACTTACTTCAATTCTTTCGACATTTTTTAAAGTAATTTACAAATAATTTTACATATTATTTTTTTTGCCTGAGATTTTCTTTATAATAATTATCGTTACTTACCAACAATCACATTTATTTCGTAACTATTCCACTTTACTAATTAAAACAACGACATCAAGTGCATTAGACACGATAGTAATATTTCGAAAGGTTTATCAGTACTTACTTTAGTCGATTGTATTTAATTTTAATTCGAATATTTCCATGTTTACACAGACAACAATAAATTTATAATCGATAACATTCATCTGGTTTACACATATACAACATTCAATGGTTAAAGTGACATTAGGGATGTATCGTTTATCGATGATGTAACATCGACATATTTTTTGTTTTTCTGGTGGTTCGTCGTTACCAAATTATATTAGTAGATTTAGAATGTAATCTACAACTTGTTCGAGACAGAGTTATAATTTCGTTCAAATTTGCGTAGAGGTCGTCTGATCTAAAACTTATCGCCCTTCCAAAAATAGTGAAACGATTTAGTGTCAAATATAAAAAAAGTTTTTAGCACCCTCGACCACATCATCACTTATCATCAAGTGTGATAGCAGTCAATAGCCTATAAGAGACAAAAAATGATAGAAGTGCGTACAGTTTTAGTTAGAAGACCTCTACATAAAGTGTCGCATACACCTCACTATTTCCACATTCATCATATGATGGTGAGACGAATCATTTACAATCTCTGCATAACCAAAAACATTAGAAAAAGCGCCTTAAAATCGTTAGTACAAGACACTCTTTCCTTTATCAGCCAAATTCCTTTACAAAGACACATGAACTCTCATTACCCTGTGCTAAGAGATACTGGTTCATATTGTCATTACTCCAAGGACGAAAATGGACGTCAAATAGGCCAAACAACGTTTAAAATATCATTGGTAATACTAAATTCCTACTAGGACCTAAATGAAATGGAATTTATTGAGTATTTTAAGTGAATTAGGGGTAACCTAAACCACACAGTAAACATTTCACTTCATAAGTTTGTTACAAGCCGTATTACAGCCGGATAAGGTTTGAAATTGTGTGACTAACCATATGTCTAATCGTGTCAGAAGCGGCTGTAATGTTCTCCAAGTTGCTTTCAAATGGGCACATAATACGAACCCTTAAGGTTCAAAACAGTATGACAGACAGCAAATCTCAAAACCTAAAGTTGTGAAATCGGATCATATTACAAACTCGTAAGGTTCAAACTAGTATGACAATAACTTAAGATGTTGCCAAATGCACATAATTACAAACTCATAAGTTTCAATATTGTGTGATACAGTGACGGTGAGAGAGCTACCAAATCCTTGCGTGCGTGGGGTCTTATCTCTTGGAGGAGCTTTTTATTTGTTGCAGTTTGATGCGAAGGGCATCCATGGCGGCTTCGTTCCTTTGGACTGACTGGGTGTGGAGCTGTAAAAAAAACATGCCGTTGAGTCCCTTCTTCACAATTTTTTTTTTGATCGAGCGAAGCAAGGTCTCCTAGGCGTTTAGAGTCTAAACCATGCATTCCTTATTCTTTAAATTTTCTGAAATTGTGTAAAGCTATGGCTCAAAGTGCCAAATGGGATTTATAATGGTATAAATTTAAATATTAAGAGGGCATCGCTACACGTAAGTGGGAAGCAGATAAAAATATTTTGCAAGTAGAGAACGAAAACGTTAAAAAAAACTATGTTAGGAAATAACAATTTGGTAGGCCACCAGAGTCAGTTTTAGACCTATTTAGTCCCGGGGTCTAACTCAAAAACGGCTACATATTTAGAACTGAAACGTATAATATCCGTAATATCCTGTACATGAACAACGAATACAGAAATCAAATAATAATTATTAAGAATTTAGAAAGAAATAGTAGTAAGCAATTAACCTCTCAACAGTTTTTCTTTATTAGAAGCATGAAAGCGTGAGATCTCATACTCTCGACTCGCGCTTGAAACACTAGATACGACCTGATGCGTCCAGTTATCTCGCGAACTTCAGACCGAGTGCACGTATAAAGGGAACATTTTGATACGGAATTGTTTATAAACCCAAAAGCGCGTTTGTACGCTCCTTCTAGACGCAACGGTCGCGGGAGTGAATCTCAGCGAATTCGCCCTTTCTGGACAAGCTGTACGTGTTACCTCTAACTGCGGGTCGATGCTATGCGCTCTCGGCAACGTGTTTTCGTTTATAGAGTCCGTAAGCGCGCGGTTATCGCCAACTGGAGTGCGGGGCTGTGAAGATGGACTCGACTCGGTCTTCAGACCTGCTTTAGCCTGGGAAAATGGAAAAGGTCATTAAACATAAACGCTTTCACACTCACCGCCCCACACTAAGTTCAATGACTTTGCCATGGGTGCCGAAAACATTCTAATTACATACACAATCACTCCCAGAACCACAACACAATTGCTCTGAGGAGAAAACTTGTTTCCGCCGGGAATCGAACCCCGCCCCCGGTTAGATGGCGGACGCCCCACCCAACTAAGCCAACGGGCAGTTGATTTAATCGGATATATTTCGGAGAGTGTGCAACGTAATTACACAATCTAACTCCCCCCATCCTCATTCTATTATACACATCGAGACTGACACCTGAGCGATACCGCTATATGGTAGACATTCCATAAATGCGGACGATGCGTTTTGCTTCCACATTCATTATGCGAACCGCAAAGGAATTAAACTTCTTGCCTGTGTCACTATTTCCTGATAAATACATTATGGGAGTCTTTAAATCGCAAGTGAATAGCCATCTTCTAAGCAAACACGTTCCATCATCGCTTACCATAAGGTGAGATAGTGGTCAAAAGATTACCTACTTTAAAGAAAAATAGGAAAAGTCACAAAATAAAATATAGTGAAGTTGCAAAAGAGAGGACAAATTAGGTCAAAGTTTCAAGGAAAGTCACAAAATTGAAGGAATAATACGAAATGTCAACAATAAGAATAATAGGATGGATTACATTTTTTTATATTGTGTCCCTTCGATTTGAAACGATCTCTACCAGACCACCTTTGAATGTGTTTTTCCGTCAGGTATAGTGGTGAAACTCCTCATGATTGTCATTGTATGTTAATAACCAATTCCACTAAGCAAATGACTGCATGGCCAATAGTGGCCGATTATAGTTGGACGTTATCGTTTACTACCTACATAAGATCTACAATGTACGTGTTACGAGTACCTCTAACTATTCGCAATAAACGCTTTGAATTTGAATTTATACATCCAGTAACTGTCATATAGACAACAAATTTTAAAAAATGTACCAAGTGGGCTTACTGACTACATTTCCTAAAACTATACTAAAACTGTAAATATGCTATAGCTAGGTATACCACTGGTATTGGGCTTGAGCACGTGAGTTACCTTTAAGCTCGGTATCTTTAAATTTAGGTCTTTGCTGTACAGATATAAGTACTATTTGTATGGTTTTTTCGTTACCTGCAAAGCTCTTAGTCGCTCCAAGAAGATAACGTGTGATTTTTCATCATTTTCGTTTGTGATGTCTGAAAGGAGATATACATTGTTTAATTAGCTTAACAAAAAATAAAACAAACGCATTCACATTCACAGCCCCACACTAAGTTCAAAGACTTGTATCGTGGTTGCCGGAAACATTTACATATCACACACACAGAACCAGAAGTACAAGTCTCCCTTGAGATAGAAAAGTGTGCTCCTGCCGGGAATCGAACCCAGGAGCCACAGCGCAGAGGGCAGATACTTGGCCACCGCGCCAACTGCCGACCTTGACGCTTGGGATTAGACTATTACTATTTTAGCTACGGTAGACAAATTCGTAGTGCCAATCAATAGACATTGACAAAGGTAGAGTGCGTCAAAGTTCGGGAGTACACTTATTACTGAGGCGTGACGTCACACGGAATTTCAACGCACTATAACTACGAGACTTCTTGTTTAATTGACAAAAGAAAAAATATGTGTCCAATATTTTTTAATAACGTTAATAAAATAATAATAGAGAACATCTAGCCTATTATAGCACCTAGTGGTAAATAAAGCACATCGAGCTAATGAAAAGATTTATCGGCTAGTATCGGCTTCCCAGAGCATGGTCTTTGTCAATCACTACAGTATGTGACGTTTTGTTTAGCGCGTGAGAGTGTACTTTTTAACACGTATATGTATTTTTTTTAAGCTATTGCATAGCTTCTATCGCGGGCCTTATGCGTGGAGACCGAATCCAGAAATTCCGTAACGAAAATAACCTAACACCCCTCACTCCGACCAGCACAGCGGTGATACTTTTTAGTTTTGCCATCTATCGATGATTAGCAGAACTTTTAATGACTTTTTTTGAAATATCGCGCTTGTCTCTTTAGTTCAGCAACTCGCCTCTAGGTGGCAGGAAAAAAAATACTGCATAAATAAAATAAATAAATAATCATAATTGCATAAGTTGATAAAAAATGCTGTGCAATAGCTTTACCGCGGCAGTCCCCGAGTGCTACACATCTTTTTGTTAATTTAGTTTTGGAAGATAAAGTGTTAAAGTCGGTTTTTTTAAAGCTTTATTTGCGTTTATATCATGTTTACCTATGTTATCCGTCTTGTAGTCGTGTTTGTATATGGGCATAGAGGCCATTTTCCGCTGCTCGGCGACCTCTCTCAAACCGCGCTCGACGAAGTTCCGGAAGTAGAATGAGGAGCCCTGCATGAACGTCCAGATATCCACTTCTGGATGGCGCTCCTGAATAAAAACACAAGTATTTAACATACACAGCCCCACAATAAGCTCGATGACTTATCGCTGGTGCGGGAAAGATGACGTTCCCAACAAAGAAATTGAACATTTGATGATTCTTTTTTGTTTGGTAGATCATACTTCAGAGGTGGCAGGCACCATATACATTTTATCGAAATTGATTCAGCACTTATACACACGCACAAAATCAACATTAAACAAAATATATTCGGTAAAGTCTTTTAAGTTTTTTAAGCTTCGCTTACGTGTAATTATTATAGTAGGAATAAATATATTTCCTGCTTTCTTTCTTTCTTAATATAATAATTAGTTGAAAGGGTTGCCATAAACTCACCCTAAGATCGTACAGCTGTTCCAAAGCGTCTTTGTTGTGTTCCTTGGTACCAATTCGCTTCAATATAAGAGCTAGTTCCTCGTGCACCGCTCTAGGCAACCTTCCCGCCGTGAGGGCTGTGTTGCCAGTTACAGAGCTTAGTACGGAACCGCCGTTGAGTGCGTCAGATGAGTTCTCTTTCTTTTCGTCCAGTTTCAGTTGCTATGAAAAAGTATTGTTAATGTTTGCATCTTTTAAATTTCATAGGTGCAATTAGAATCACTGTTTAGAAAGATAAAACAATTGAATAACGGTAAACATCTTAGACTAAAAGTGGTGGTGCAAAATTTGGGCATTACGGGCACTGGCCGGAAAGCAAAGGCAAGATGATCAAACGGCGGAATTCGGCCAGTGTCGTTTGTAAGACAGAGTGAATAAAAGATGGTACGAGACAAAAATACTTGGTAGGCGGGTTTATATCATTTCCTTGTTTCGGTCTTCATAATCGTAAGGTTGGCAAGTTAACTTGCGGAATGCCTTGCCTCTATAACCTCCATATATAACCAGAGAACCTGTCGAGACGAATCAAACGAACCCAAACTCGATGGGTTTATCTTGTTTGGTTCAGTCCTATGGCTATCTTTCATTAGACGAGCTCCTTGGAGCCATATCATTGAATTGTCACCCCGAAGATACATAAGTATAACACATTTTCTTCCAATCAGACATCGGGAAGTGGGTCTAATTTAGCTTGCAAGATTTGATTACAGACCTACAGATAAATGGACGAGTGAAACTAAGTAAAGCTTGTAAAAATAAACAAACTCATAAAATTATATGTTAACAAAGTGTGAGTACTGTGAGTATGAACAGCTATCGGACTAACCTTGAGTACTTTGAGTAGGTATGGATATAGGTCGGACTCGTTGACGTCTGGTATTTGCGTGAGGTGGTTCGTGATAGACGATCCTTTCATCTTGACTAGAGTGTGCACCAGGGTCTTAACAGTTCTGTAACACAAAATCATAGTATAAGAAATTTCCACTAACAACTTAACTATATCTACGGGTCCATAGATATAAGCTCGGTGCCTAATAGGTAACTTAGGTGTTTGCTGTATAGATGTATTTAGCTTTAGGAAATAAAGGCATAAGCCATTTGACTATATACGCTTTTTACATGTCTATATTATTATTATTATATCTTTGGGCTTATTTAAGTTTCCTAGGAAGGTGCTTGGTTTACGGAATGCAGTAAGTTGAAAAGCCTGACCAAATAACGAATAAGGGAGTGAAGAACTTTCGCTCCAAAACTCCAATAGAAGTTCTATTAAGGTCTCTACCACTTTACTAGGGCATGACTTGACTATGATTCTTTTACTTGACTTGACTGTGAACTATATTTCGGTACAGGGTAGCTAATCAGGCGAGCAAGATCAAATGTTTTACGACCATGAAAATGCACTTACCTGTAAGGAGTATCGCTTATATCCGGATTTTTCTTCCAATAGCTATTCGGGTAGGCCTTGTAGAACAAGTGTATCTTGCACAAGACCGCGTCATAGTCAATGGAGCTGACGTCCCAAGAAGGAATCATCTTCAGGGTCTTCCAGAAGCATTTTAGCAGCAGGTCTTGGTAGCGAGGGTAGGCTGGGTCGGAAACGCCGATCGATTCGTGGAGGAGAGTTACTATTGCGCTGCAAAACAAATGTACAATTGTTAGGACCAATTAATTTAGCTCGTCTTATAGTGACATCAAGCTCTTTTTCACTAACTTTTTTTGGGGATATCGTACACTAGATTACCGTTGTATTCTGCTTTGACTGACGGTTACTAATAATCACGGATATATTATGTTTTTGAGTGTATTATTTAGAAGACAACGAAATTATTATAACATAAACGGTTTGACACTCATCACATTCACAGCTATACATTAAGTTCGATGACTTGTGTCGTGGATGCCGGAAACATTCACATCACATACAAAATCATAACCAGAACCGGAAACACATATTTCCCTAGGAGAGAAAACTTGTGTTTCAGCCGGGAATCTAACCCCATGAACGCCTGCATAGAAGGCGAACGCACATCCAACTACGGGCGGTTCAGTATTATACATTGAACATGAAGTTTTAAAGATCACCTAGATCTTTCGACATTTAACTTCGTTTGTTTTCAAATCCTATTATTTAACACACGTACAAGCTTGTCTCCGTCTATCATACGACGTCACATGCTACAAATATTTACGAAAGTAGCGACGTCCTCGGCGACCGCCCCAACACTCATACATTAATTCAACACAAGTACAAACTCCGTCGCTTGCGTTGTAACAACCATCACTCCTATAGTACAATTAAATCATATGACGTCACAAATTAGAATACACTTACCAAAGCAGCGGTGTCCTCGGCGAACGTTCCAAAACTCGCACGCACACATTGTTCAACACACGGACGAGCCTCTCTGCGTCGCCTCCCGCTCCGCCGGCGTTGTTACTCGCCCCCAGTACGCGTAAAAGTTCACCCAAAACTGCGCATAAAGCGGGCTCGCCTACGTGTGCACCGCAACCAGCCGTTTCGTAGAACTGTGGGAGAAAATTGATAATAATTATTATGATTCCATTGTGGAGGGGCATTTACTCATGCTCGCATGGTTAACTGTGCCGAAATACAGTCGTAGTTTAGCTACCCTGAAGGTATGATCGAGATCTTTCATATAGAAAAATCTGTCGTCAAACAAACAAACAAACGCATTCACACTCACAGCCCCACACTAAGTTCAAAGACTTGTATCGTGTGTGCCGGAAACATTCATATCACACACACACATTACACCCAGAACCGAAACAGAAAGATATTGACGAGACTAGGCTCTAGACTAAGCGTGTTTACCACCGTCGACCACATTATCATTAGTGATAATGGCCAGACGTTAGCCTTTCAATGATACTAATAAATTATAGTTTAATTAACTACATTATAGGTTAGGGTAACTACCATAAACTATAATTTAGTCTCAGTTTAACAACAATACAATATGTTTTTAACGAATACCAATAATATACATTACAATAACAATGACACAGTAAACATTTTCCAAAAATAATTGTTGCATAAACCTCAAGTAGAAAAACGTGTAGACAAGCAAAATTAAACACCAAAATTTGGTCCTTCGAGACGGATCTTCCGCGACATATAGCAAGTACTCACAGTAGTGAGCGCGCCGGCTAGATACTTGTAGGCCGGCAGCGTGTCCTGCGAGTGCGCGGCGGTCCGCAGCCTCTTCACTTGCGCCGCGATGGCGCTCACCAGCCGCTGCTCGTGCGCCGCCAGCGCCGCGCCGCGCCCGCTCGCCAGCGCGCAAGAGATCAGGGATAGTGCGCGAATCGCCGCCTGAACATTGTCGTTAACTCATTAACTAATTTGTAAATCAAATGACTTTCAAAAGGTTAAGATAAATAATAGTTCATTGATATCTAGTAAGAAAAAAGAAATAAAATAATATGAAAAATTGCGCTGCCTAATTATTTGTTATTATTCTTGAGAATTCGTCATTAATAGCTTGTGCGAGTGAGATGCATGTCAGCTGTCGTAAATATGCTACGATATACGATATGCGTACATCGTTGGGGTCCGATGTTTCGCATGTGTTAAGTCATGGTGGGCACTCAGAACTTTTAAAAGTAAAATCGGGTTACACTTTTTAAGATTGGAGCTATTGTTATACTTTACTTACATTGAGGTCTGGACTCGCGATGGAGTGTATCGTGTCGGCTAGCTGGGAGTCGTCGACTGTAGAGCTCGGCGCTACAGACACTAGCGGATGTGGCGCCGTGTGACGGGGAGGAGACATTGGGACGATACTGGAACAACAATATATCAGTCAATTTAAACATTAAGGTTTTTAACAAAAAAGGATGGTAGCTTAGTTTTGTTCTTTTTCATTCTATCATTATTTTGAGGAAGAATTCCGCCGCAAATGTGAAAAATGTCATTGTCGATTTTGTATTATAATCAAAAACTTGTGAATCTCAAAATGTTTATCACACTAATATTTATAAATCCGAAAGTTAGTGAGTAGGTGTGTAAATGTGTAAGTACAGTACTCTCTCGCTAATCCGCCGCTCGATTATCCGACAAGTACTATAATCCGCCGTTTTTTGGACTCGAGATAATGCCCTGAATAGCGTAGATATTTGTATTAAATGGGCCCAAGAAAATGGAAAGTCATGCGATATGGTTGCAAATTTACGTAAAATGCGCGATGAAGTTATCACGAATATATACTTTGGTAAAAATAAGAAAAATTAGAATTAGATTTTTTTGGAAATATGAGTAATTACTTCAATAAAATATTCATGTTTGTTGATTTCTTAAATACAGTATAAAAATAAATCAAACATTTTGTTTTTTTTTTTCAATTTGTTGTTCCTGTACATTATAATCCGCCGCTTTCAGTAATCCGCCGATGGTTATGATTTTATGGTGGCGGATTAGCGAGAGAGTACTGATGTCGAAAGTTGGTGAGTAGGTGTGTAAATGTGTAAGTATGTTTGTTACCTCTTCACGCTGTAACGGCTGAAACTTTCTACCACTTTACTACTACTTCAAATAAACGAGAAAACTTGTATCCGTTTTAAAAAATAAAACTAAAACTGTACCTAGGTCTGACAGGCGGCGCTCGGGTGACAGCGGTGTGCGGTCGACCGGCTCCTGCGGGTATCGGTTCGTCCAAGAACTTGAGGTCCAGCTCGGGAAGATTCGGCTGCTTCAGCACCGGCCTTGCTGCGTCCAGCTTCGCGATCAGATCGGGGTCTAAGCCGAACGGACCCGTTATCACTCTCGGCTCGGTTATTGTCCTGTGGAATAGAGATTGATCGATCATTGATCGTATTATCGTGCTTTATAACAATAGATTTAGCATTTTTTAAATGTTTTTATTCCAATGTCTGGGTAATATTTAATATTCATTACACTCGTGATACTGACGGGGCGACAGGCGGCGGTAGTTCCTCCTCCTCTTCTTCTTCGTAATCTACAGGCGGCGTGTCAACTGATATCACGCGACGAGAAGGTTCGATTTCCTGCAAATATATTACAACTGATATAGTGATCGAACGCTAGCCAATCATTATAAAACAACTCGAGATCTGGAAGGTACGTATGTATATTTAACGATTCTTTGTCATAATATTATGTATGAGTGCAAGCTCTTCACAGTCACTGGAATATCAGTCCAATGAAAACAGAAAATGCAAGGAAATAGTTAAGTCATGTCTTATATGATTATATACTACCTAAACTTCTGGATAAAGACTAGAGAATATGCAGAAAGTTATTTTTTGCAACTTAATTTTAAAATCGTGGTTATCAGTTATGTAAAATTTTGTCGAAGCTGCCAACGCCCTGCTCCAAAAATATTATTTCAATGTTCAGTATTTATTACTGTTTCAAAGAAAGACAATTAATTTAAATTAAGCATCTATCTAACAAAGATGTTATTATAATAACTTTAACGCTCTTTATCTTAAATTCTTATTTTTTTTTTATTGTGTTTGTGAATCAGCGTACATAGCATTAGCATACATTAGGATAAAAACGCATTTACATCATAAATGAGGTATTTTTTGTTACAATAATAAAAAAAAAATTAAGATAATGACCGTTAAAGTTAGGGAGAAGACGAAGTATTAGTTAAACGCAAGCAAAGCTTAAAAAAAACTGAGTTTACCGCTTTATCTTCGGAACTTTGATCACATTAGATGTACTAAACACGCATTAATGACGATATTTCAAGAACTTTTGATCATATCTTGATCAAATTTAAATGGAACCAATTAGAAAGCAACATTTTTCAAACAAAAAAGAAGTCTCAAAATCGGTCCACGAGGAACGAAGTAATGAGGTATGCTTCAAGTCTGAGAGTAGGACGGAGACACAAATATCACGCGATAAATTTCCGGTAAGTATTATACCACAATCAATTATTACAATAACTGCACATTATATATAGGTCATTTGCAACATAGAATGATGTAAGAAACCTACCTCTGGCGGCGGCTGGATGGGCCGTCCGGAAGCCGATAGCGGCACGACCATGGAACGGCGCGCTTCTGCGCTCCGACTCTTGCTGGCGCGCTTGATACGCTCTTCTAGGAGCGATAGGTCTTTGTCGGATATCTGAAACAAAATACCGACTTGAAAAAAAACTGTTTTTGACATTTTTAAAGATGGTGGCCGCACAATTTCATAATGGAGGTTCTCCTATCGAGCTCAATATTGATATTAGCGGGCATTCGGGGGTGCTGATCACGAAATTGGAACCGAAACAAAGACCGCGGGCCGACTTTTAGCTTTTATTTTGCTGTATAGATGTAGCCTTAGAAAAACAGGCAATGAACCGTAACTTTAAATAAGATGTTAAATAGTAAATGTTATGATAATTTAAAACGCAAGTTTGAGTTAGCTTTGAGAGGTTAGGTCCCAGAGATTACAGTAAAAAGTTATAGAGGCACACTCCATAGACCAGGGATGGCGAACCTTTTTTGGTGAATGTGCCATTCCACTACCATATATATAATTGCTAGGTTAGACGTTTTGTACTTTGACATGTCCACTATTACACCTATCTCGAGAAGATCCTGGCAAGAAACTGGGCGTATTAAGACGTAGGTTCCTGGTATCGAGTCATACCTGTCCAATCATCTTATAACCTTCTCCCCTCCTAAAAAGTACGCACTAGCGACACTGTTAAGAGCGACTTAGCGAACTTCGCTGTCTCTATCCCGATGTCTCAAGCCAGTTTCTTCAAAACTCTTGCCACTGGTGACATCACTACTGAGAATTAGGTACCTAGTACCCAGTCTTACCTGTCCAATCATCTTGTAAACCTTCTCCCCCTCTAAGAAGTACGCGCTAGCGACACAGTTAAGAGCGGCTGAGCGCACTGCATTGTCTCGATCCCCGATGTGTCGAGCCAGTTCTTTCAGAGCCGCTGCCCCGCCGGGTGCCATAACAACAGAGCCGTAGGTTTCCAATAGATGCCCGATGCATTCTAGGCACTCTGTGGAAGGGAATACAGTATAGTTTGAGATAATAGAATGTGTTGTGCTGCAAGATGCTCATGCAGAAATGGTGAACTGAACCGTATCTTTCTAGTAGGCGGCCATTGTATTAAAAGCGCTTTACGGTGAAGATTTTGGTGTGATTAGTGTGATCTATTCTCAACAAACACATTGGGGGAGAACTATCTCTCGGGCCACAGCTCGCGCTTTTTCAAGAGAACCGGTCTTCAGTGAAATTGTGATAATTTCTATGTTCAAATAAACAATTGATTGATTTGAAATCATATTGCATTTATTTAAAAATAAAATGTTTTAATACATGCAATTTTTTTGGGATGTTAATTCTTCCATGGTGGTAGGGCATTTTTCGTGTTCGCCTGACTAGCTACGTTGTATGGAAATACAGTCGTAGTTTACCACCCATAAGTAGAAAAGTAGTTGAGCTTGTATGGTGCTCCGACAGCTACCCTTGAGAGCCAGTCGCGTGTTAGGCCTAGCGTGCTTTTCAAACACCACCACAATTATCACTTACCAACGATCGAGGTGATTAAACTCTAGTTGTAGCCTTTCAGAGAAAAATCCTTAGTTTTTTTATTTTTGATAGGCAAACATTTGACCACTATCTCACCTGATGTTGTGTCGATGCGGTCGACGATGGAGCACGCTTGCCTAGAAAATACCTATTCACTCTCGACTTGAAGACTCCAAGATTGTACTTATTTGGGAACAGCAAGGAGTTCCACACCTTTGCAGTGCGCATAATGAACGTGAAAGCAAAACGCTTCGTGCGCATTTGAGAAATATCCACCGTTCCTTTCAAAAACCAAACCTTTTCATCAACATATTTATCGGTTATCACAGTGGGTAATATCAATCTCACCTGCTCGCTGCCGGGCATTCTTAGATTTCAATCCCTCCATCAGATAACCAAATAGTTTGGTGACGGAGTATACGACGCAGATCTGCTTGAACAATGCCTTGACTCCGTTACGGACTGTGTCTTTAGGATCACCCACCTGTAGAGAAGTTCACATTATTATCATTATGAGCCTACGGTATCCCACTGCAGGGCAAAGGCCTCACACTCTCTCCACAGCTTGCGATCTTGTGCTAAGGAAGACCAGTCCTTCAAATATGAGTTAAGGTCGTCATCTCCATCTGGGTCTGCCGCAGCGCCGTTTGTTTCGTAGGCTCCATAAAGTCGTTGTATTGGCCCATAGTTCCTATTTTCATGCTTAATAGGCAAGAGTTTGACCACCATCTCAGCTGATGGAAAGTGATGATGCGGCTGAAGAAGATCCTCCGGCGTACGACTGACGTTTCCAGACCAGTCCCACTTCAGCATAGCTGTCTTATGAATTTCATCCGCGATTTGGGTTTTGGACACATCCACAACACAAATCCTAGACATAAAAACTATATGTATCATAAGTCTAAGGTTGCAAAGTGATCGGTTCGTTTATGGAGAACGGCCTTCTACATGGTAGCTATGCCCAGCGGCTTCGCCCGCGTTAGTCAAGTTAAAAAGTATCCTATGTAATAATCCTAGGTACAAACATTTTAAATTTCATCCATTTGTAGCGCAAAGAGGGACGAGACACACACACACACAATAACTTTAATGATTACCTTGAGCACCAAGTAAGGAATGAAGCAATTGGCCTCATACTCGGCCATGGTGTAATCAGCGTCGATGAGATAGTGGAACACCAAAGCCAGATACTCCAGACCCTTGAGGATCACAGAGGGGTTGGTGTCGAAGAAACGCAGCGTCAGCCACTTCAGCACCAAGTCCAGATTGGCCATGAGAGCTGACCCGTTCTCATGCAGGTCTTCCGATAGAGCTTCGATTGCTTTGAGATGGTATCTGTGGAAATAGATAATAAGGATTGCATGAGATTCAAATATAGGTCAAGATTTATGTGTGTGTGTGTGAGTGAGTGTGAGTGTGTGTGGCATTATAGCTCCCGAATGGATGAATGTTTTGTTGCAAAAGGTGAATTTGTGTGTTTTTAAGCGACGCTCACAATCTTAATACTAGATATAAGCATAAAATTACAGTGGGCGCATTTAGATTTAGCAAAACAAATAATTCTGGCAAATGGGGTTAGATTTTACAACAGAATTCCTAAAATTGTAATTGAATTACCACTGGGAAAGTTAAAATCTGTAATAAAACGGGCATTCATTAAGAAAGCTTATTATAAAACGATCGAATATATTAATAACAAGGATGTCTGGAAGCAAACTGCACAAGCGCTTTCGAGCGTTTACATAATACAGATATACTTAGGTTAATATAATTATGTATTAGCATTAAGGAATTATTATTGGTATGAGTGCCTCTTTATGGCCCATGTGAATAAATGATTTTATTCTGATTTGATTTGATACTACAATGGAATTTTCTTTTCTGACGCCCCAGGTGGCGCAGTGGGCAAGTCGCTGCCCTCTGCGCTGTGGATCCTCGGTTAGATTACCAGCATGTGGGCTATTTTATTTTCCTTACAAAGGGGCATTTGCGCTTCTGGTTCTGGGTGTGATTTACTATGTATGAGTGGTTTTTGCTACACAAATCTTTAAACATTTTGTATTTTATTACCTGAAGTCGTTATGAAACATGTTAGCAACAAGCTGCTTGTTCAAACCAGCCGTTGCCATTTGTTCCTTCAGTAGATCGAAGAATTCCTCGCGGGGAGTAGTGAAGTTCCACTTCAGCACTGAAAATTTAAAAAAAAACTGTCAAACGTCATCCATATACGATTGACATACCTCCGATTCGCTCGAAGCGTTTTGCTTCTACGTTCATCATCCGTAAAGCGAAGGAATGGAACTCATTGCCTGCGTCATTGTTTCCCGAGGGGTATAATCTGGGAGTCTTCAAATCAAGAGTGAATAGGTATGTTCTAGACAAGCATGTCACAACTCCGGCTGCATCATCTTCCATTAGGTAAGAAGGTGGTCAAATGCTTGGAAATTATACATTAAAAAAATATATAAACATCAATGAATACACCCTAGACACTTCATATAATGTTGCAAATGAACAGCAGCATTGTGCAAGCAGTACTATCTCTCATCCCCATTCTATTATCGGACATCGAGACAGTCTCTTAAGCCACACCGCTATATGGTAGATATTCCACACATGCGGACGAAGCGTTTTGCCTCCACATTTATTATGCGAACTGCAAAGGAGTGGAATTCCTTGCCTGAGTCTGTGTTTCCTAATAAATACAATATGGGAGTCTTTAAGTCACGAGTGAATAGGCATCTTCAAAGCAAACGTGCTCCATGGTCGACCGCATCGTCAGTTACCATCAGGTGAGATGGCGGTCAAACGTTTGCCTATAAAGAATAAAAAAAAAAAAACCGATAGATGCACTAACTGTGCCCGCGGATTCACCCGCGTTCATCAGGATACATTTTACTGTCTCTTCCCATGATTCCTATCTTCCTACGAAATTTAATCAATATTGCATCAACGGCTTACGTGATAAGGTAACATACAATCAAGGGATTTTGCCGCGAAAGGGAAAAAATTGCGTCAATTTTGTAGTTTATGGTGGAATATTTAACTGTTATTAAATGTGCATGTGCATGTGAAAAGGCAAATCATATAAATTTTAAAAACATGATTTTCTTTTTCGCTCCTAAACTCTAATACAAGTTTACAAGAAGTACTAGAATACTTCTCGAGATGGACCGAAGGTAGCAGTAGACGAGAGTGGCGAAAAACAGAGGCAAATGGCAAAACCAAAGGGAGGCCTATGCCCAGCAGTGGGCTATAACAGGCTGATGATGATGACTAGCAAGTTTCTACTATTTTAGAGCGTGTTTTAATTATAACTGGACTATAACTCTTTTACTAGATTAACTTATAAATATAATAAGTTTTTATAAACTGCATAAATAAAACTTACAAAATATTTAAGAGGCCGGGGAGTCAATAGGCTGTCTCTGTTTAACTGGCAAACTGTGCCCATGCTTGATGAGATAGCACTACCGACCGAACAAATTATGATAGGTACCGTAATACCAAAAATTATGAATGAAAATGTAATGTTCAGCCATTTTATTTGCATTGATAGTACCTTAAAATGATAATCTATGTTCCTGTTGTAATGACAAAAGAAATGTGTTAGTTTTTAATACAAAACGAATAAGTTAAAGATGCGACATTTATGTCGTAATAATGTGTAAAAATCTATTGGTTTAAATTTCGTTTTAGGTAACTATTTTGGAATAAAAACTATCCAGGAACCTAGATTAATATGTTTTTAATCTGAATAACAGCACAGTATGGTGGTAATACGCTTGAATTATAAATAATTTCGGTATTACGATTGTATGGTCAAATCAACCTCCGCAGGCCTCTTAAGTTGAAAAAATAAAAAAATGGAAAATGTTTATTCTGCAGCGGTTAGTGGTTAAAGTTTACAAACAATTTAATTAGTTTATGCACAATAACTATAAATTTTGCTAATCGCTGATGATAGCTTACAGATTCAAGGATATATCTATGGCCTTCACACAAGCCTGTATCTGTACAGTTGAAGGCAACAATAATACCGGGTGGTGCTAATCAGGTGACATTTGAGAGGTGGTAGAGCATTTTGTGAGTTGCTCGCCTGGCTTGCTACCAAAGTAGCTTACCACCATCAAGTTGAAAGTCTGCCGCCAAGCCAAATACGGTGTTCCGGCAGTTATCCTTGAGAGCCTGCGTATTCCAGGTCTAGTGTGTTTACCAGCTTCGATCACATCGTCACTTACCATCAGGTGAGATAGTGGTCAAATACTAACTAGCCTGTCACAAATAAAAAAAAAAAAAATTTTTATTCGGATTTATATATTAAATATAATATTAAATATAAGTATAGTATATATAACCTTTGAGTTTCTGATCATCGATGATCCGTTGATTCTTCGCGTTATTGTTGGGGAGCAACGGCGCGCAATCTTCGTCGTCCTTTTTGCCTCGACTCGAGGCGGAAGTCGGTTTCGCTATCTACGATAAACAATAAGGGATATAATTTTTGTAGAGTGGTAAGAATAAAATAAATTATCATATACATTACTAGACTACTTCTACTTAACTATGTGTTAAACCTAGCTATAAGCTATGTAAATTTCATCCAAATCCATTCAGGCATTACAGCGTGATGAGAAAAGAATAGTTACACACTTTCGGATTTATAATATTAGTGTTATAGTTGTGATAACAGTTTAAAAATAACTTCACAACAAAAGTCAATGTTTTTTTTTTTCATGTTAAATGTCAATTCTTTTTTATACATTTTCTAAGTAAGAAATTGCGTTGCCAAGCACCAATCCATGCAATATTTAAACGCAAGTAGAGCTTAAAAAAACCGATTTCACCACTTTATCTTAGGAACCTAGACCAAATTCAATGTATTAAACACGCGATATTTCAAAATTGACGATAATTCAAAAACTACTGATTAGATCTTGATCAAATTTAAATTGGACCAAGGGGAGAGCACCAAGATTTAAACAAATTTTTTTTAAAATCGGTTCACCTGGAAAGAAGAAATGAGGTAACACAAATTAAAAAAAGTACAGTCGAATTAAGTACCTCCTCTTTTTTTGTAAATTCGGTAGAAAATCATCAAAATCGGTTGACCTCGAAAGAAGTACATAAAAAACCTTAGTCGAATTAAGAACCTCCTCCTTTTGAAGTCGGTTAAGAAAAGCTCAGAAGAAGAAAAACTTACCTTGCCCTTAGCGGGTGCGGACCCTTTCTTCTCCGTGTCCTTTTTCAAAGCGCCGCCGGATTTAACCCCACGCGGCTCCTCCTTTTTCCCCTTGCTGGATGGCAGCGGTTGTATCGGCAGGTTCGGTCGCGCCTTGTCTAAAGCCGCTTGCACCACGGATTTGGAGCCAGGCTGGAACATTAATTACATCTGAAATGCTGGCATGCTAGCTCTCAAATGGAGAAGCTGATTTCAATGTTTTTTGTTAGGTTAGGTTACCTCAATAGGATAAAACCTATTGGCACTCAAAAAGACTTATGTTGTGTGTGCGATAAACATTTATATTACAAACAATCACTCCCAGAACCAGAATCACAAATGTTCTTTGGGTAGGAGAGTTGCAATCCTGCCTGGAATTGAACCCATTGCCGGAGACCTGGCCAATGCGTCAACAGGGTCGTGCAAAAAATCATGCGGGGCAGACTTTGGGGACTGCCGATAGAAGTGAAAAATAGAAAGAGACAGATGCCAGTAGCCAGTATACTACGCGTTCGGTGACGATGACGGGAGTTCCATGATTTTTGTTCACCAAAAAAGTACTCAACGCGCCTAAAGAAGTTTTCACTTTAAAAATGTGCTATCTAACAATCCGCAAGCCAAGGCAAGCATTATGAATTAAGAACTGGTAGACTCTTTCTGATAGAGAAGGTCTCGAGTCCTAGCAGTGGTAACAACATTTTCTTAAATTTTTATACTACTCTTTACAGACGAGTTTGTAACTCGATCCAAATATTAAATACACATATTTTTTTCAACATAAAATACTCAGTATCATGGACTATGTCACTGAGTATTTTATTTTGTAACCTTGTTTTTACCTAGTACTTACCTTCAATTTATCAAGTTGTTTGTGCATCGGTTCGTATCCGAGATGCAACATAAACGGGAACACGCAATCCGACGCCGCCTTTCTGACGTCAGCGGCGCGGTCTTCTATACACGCGTAAAGTGTGCTCACACATACCGACAGCTCTTCGCGGGGGAAAGATTTTAGAGGCACTGTGGACAATAAGTGCTTATAAATAAAAAAAATATAATAAAGTGATAAAAATGGAGCATGGGTAATTCAAAATAGCAACACATAAGAATGGAAGTCTTTGCCCGAGTCTGTATTTTATATAAGTACAATCTAAGTATTTAAATCTCGATGAAACACTCCTCCCACACATACTCCATTTTCCGACAACATCGTCACTTTCCATCAGGTTAGTGATCCAATGCATGCCTTACTTAAACGCAAGCAAAGGTTAAAAAACCGACTTCACCGCTTAATCTTTGGAACCTTGATCAGATTTAATGTATTGCACACGCATTATTGACGATAACTCAAAAACTAGATATAAAATTTCAATGGGACCACATGAAAAGCACCAGCTTTCAAATAATAATCATCAAATCGTGAATGTAGTCGACAGAATACGCATTATTGACGATATTTCAAAAACTACTTATCAGATCTTGATCAAATCCAAATGGGACCAAATGGAAAGCAAAATCTATTAAACTAAAAAAAAATTTTTCGAAGCGGTTTACGTGGAAAGAATTTATATAACACATAAAAAAAATACAGCCGACTTGAGTACCTCCTCCCTTTTTGGGAAGTCGGTAAAAAACATACCATTAGGCAGATGATCAGCGAGCCATTGTAAGAGTACCGCCCGAAGCACAGGCGAGCCGGCTTTCAATGCGTCGAACACCATTTCCCCCTCGAGAGGCGTGGAAGGTCCTGCTTCGCGGCACCACGTTTCTACGCAAGATACGGCGGCCGCGCGGATCCATTGCTTGCTGTCGCCGAAAGCTGTGGAAATTAACTTTATGTTAAGAGGGTTTATTCCTTTTGTCTTCTCTCTCGCTCGCACAATTCAATATTTTTAATAAATACAATTATGTAACTATATGGACATCAATACAAGGATGTTTCAAACTTAGGTTTGCTATCATATCCTTCAATAAGATGAGAAAAAACACAATTCCCAAATTTCAACGTGATTTTCACGCTTTCTTCGTTTAGCTTATATCAGGGGTCGGCAACCAGCGGCTCGCGAGCCACATGCGGCTCTTTGGATGTGAAGCTGCGGCTCTTTAGTTCCATACGCAAATATTATTTATTAAAAAAAACGTTCTGAATCGATTAACTAGGATTTCTATCGAGCCATTAACAAGCCTCCAAAGGTAGTAAAAAAGTACATTTATACAGTTGAAACAAGTGATTGGTAGAAGGCATAACACGTGAATAGCGTTTTCTATACGATACTCATTGTACAGTAGGTATTATTGTTGGCAAGAACAAATTTTGTGGCTCTATAAAATTTGAAATTTTGTAAATTGTAATTTTTGACTCTTCCGACTCAAAAGGTTGTCGACCCCTGGCTTATATGGATATAGATATAAAAAACGAAAGGTAGATTAAAACATTAATAGTACTAAAATGTCCATATAGTTGGTTGAAAACATTTCAAAAACACACGTAGCTAATTGTATTTATTAAAGAAACGAAATGTGCGAGCGAGAGAGATGCCAAACGGAATGAACCCTATTAAGTAATATAGTAATTTATTGAATCATTTTATACTGGCTGTACCCTGCATGCGCTGCAATGCCACGTAAAGAAGACAGAGTACTTTACCTCTTTCACGTTTATGGTTACCTAGTACTTTATCAAGTAATCCTATCCAAAATTATAAAAAAAAAAATACATTTGCAACTTTTCCAATCTTATTTGGACCAGAAACATTCGCCGGCATATGAAAAATAACTCACCCAAAGTTTCATCATAATCAACAATCCTCTCTCGAGTCTCTTCTCGAGTAATCTTTTTTCTATATCATCAAAAACTCTCTAATAACCACACATTTAATAAATGTATTTTATTTCCTGTTTATTTTTCAATGTTATAATATTCAGTCCAGCCCAGTTGGCGCAGTGGACAAGTGTTCGTCCTCTGCGCCGTAGGTCCTGGTTTCGATTCCCAGCAGGAGCATAAATTCCCAAGGGATATTTGTGCTTCTGGTTCTGGGTGTAATGTGTGTGTGATGTGAATGTTTCCGGCACCCACGATACAAGTCTTTGAACTTAGTATGGGGCTGTGAGTGTGAATGAGTGTTTTTTTTTTAAGTCATTATTATATCTATAATATATACTATTCGGGGTAGAAATAAATCCAACAAATCAAAGGTCATAAAAATCAGTTCAGCCGTTCTTGATTTATAAATGGTGCAACTAGCCCGACTTTGTTTTATATATAGAGGATTACATTAGTACTATATATAATTAATAACAGTACTTTATACACATAACATTGAAAAAATAACATTTAAATAATAGAATTGGGTACAATGTTGATGTTTAATCAAATAAATCGCCCATGGTTCCACCAGGTGCTAAGGTGCCTATGACTCTAGAGGTCACATGGCACTCTAGAACTACGTGTTTAAGTCCCGCTAGAAGCAATATTTTTTATTATATTACCTTTTTTACTATTTTTTTACCTTGAAAGAAAGCCGGAAAGAAAGTCCTAACATGTTGCTTGCTCTTGGTCCCCATAGCGGTGGCGAGTTGTTCGCATATCTGCAACGCGCTTTGAGCCAGTTTCGAGTTGGAATCGAGTAGCCTCGCCGAAAGTGCCGCTGGTAGTTCTCCCAGGGAAGCCTTGATAGGAGACGAGTTTGTAATGATGGCCTTCACTTTGTCCAGGCCTTCATTACGGACCTAGAATAGTGGAATGAGTCCGTGAGCGTTACTATCGTTGTGGACGAATTCGGAACTTGGGGATAAGTCATAATCCTTTAGCAGTCCGTTGCTGCACATAGGCCTCTCCAATTACATAATACCGAGCTCGATATACTGAATGAACATAAGAAGAAATGTACCTTATCTATAAAGCAACTAGCCGTACCCCGCGGCTTCGCCCGCTATTATGAAGTTAAAAAGTAGCCTATGTGTTAATCCTAAGTATAATCTATGTACATTCCAAATTTCATCCAAATCCGTTCAGCCGTTAAAGCGTGAAGAGGGAACAAACATACTTACACACTTACACACAAACTTTCGGATTTATAATATTAGTAGGATAGAGATGGGATTGTTACCTTCCAGTTCTTATCGTTGATCTCTCCAACAAGAGTGTCAGTGATGAGTGGTGCGATGTCGGTCCTGGCTCTATTGTCCTCCACGACTGGTGGTTCATCATCGGCTGCATCTTCGTAAGCCTCATCAATGTCATCGCCAACGGATGCCTTGCTTGCTGACTGTAGAACAAACGTTATTACCACCCTACATATCTCGGATAGTAATACACCACATACACACAAACACACACGCATACAAACGCAGAAAAATCTTGTAACTAGCATGTAAGATTGACATGCAATTGAGCCACAAATGGGAGAAGACACTGGAACACAGTTTTTAACTACATCAGGGGCCACTGGCTTCTTAAACTTGACTTGTAAGAATCTTATGACAATAAAAAATATTATTATTATTATACATATTGTAATATCAAAATTAAGGAGGCACATCGTAAATATCCCTTTATTGACACAAACATTTTTATAGCACTAATATGAATTTAGTAGAGATTTTATAACATTCGAAATACCCTGAAGCTAAAATCAGTAGTAGATCTTTTGGAAAAAAAAAAAGCTTTTCTGAACCTACATAGCCAGTTAGTTTCTTGGTACATAGTACATGCGTCAAGAAAGCAATTTCACGAGGAATTTTCTTACCTTGCTAACTGTGCCTATCTGTCTAGTAGGCGTCGGTGGTGTACTATTAGCGTGCTTATCCAGCTCCAAGCTGATTAACTGCTTCGTGGCCGCCTTCTCGCCATCAAATTGGCTGATAAGTGAGGGTCCTACGTATAACGACAGAATGCCGAGGAAGTTTACAGTGGATGTGCGAACGTTGGGATTTGTCGCTGATAGAGCCTTCTTGCAGTGCGCTATGATGCATTTTATGTTCATACTGAAAATAGATAGTGTAATTTTATGTTAGTAGCATGGCATTTTGTACTTTAAACTTTACTATTTATCACTCTGACTGAAACGAATTAAATTAGTTCATAATAAGTATGTAGTGATAGTAGTAAATAATATGATTTGACTATAACATTTAGCAATCCTACTAATATTATAAATCCAGAAAGTTTGTTCCCTCTTCACGTTTTAAAGGCTGAACGGATTTGGATGAAATTTGGAATGTACATAGATAATACCTAGGATTAACACATAGGCTACTTTTTAACTTGATAATAGCGGGCGAAGCCGCGGGGCACGGCTAGTAGGATATATGCATGTTTTTGTAATGTTTTCATTCAATTGTTTACGTGTGTCGTACATTGACGGTAACGAAAATTAATTAATCAAAACATTCCATGGCATATCAAAATAAATATTTTAAAATGCAATCAGGTTCGAGAAGGTTTAAGGGCGGCCATTTTGACGTTTTCTCTCCATAACGTCCACACCAACCATTATCAATCACCGCTGCCGTGAAGGATGTTGACCAATCATTGACATCAAAAATGAGTGAACTGACGTTGAATCGGTCTAACCAATAGCGTGCGTTTTGCTATATTAACATTACCGACTACTTTTCAAAAATAAAGATAACAGCTTTCACACTCACAGCCCCACACTAAGTTCGATGACTTGTATCGTGGATGTCGGGAACATTCACATCACACTCACATTCTCAACCAGTACCAGAAACACCATATCAAATTTCATCAAAATTGATCCAGCCGTTTGAGCGTGAAGAAGTAACAAACAATCACAAATTTTAACCTTTGTAATATGTGATAAAATATCAGCTACGTAAAAATATCCTAGTAAAAAGTTGATACTTACGCGAACCCAAACTCCTTGATCGCATTGGCCATCCAGTTGAACATCTCCGACTGAACCTTTGGGTTCTTCTGAGAGTCCATAGCGAAGGTCAGACCCTCGTTCAACACGTGCTCCAAGCCGCAGCCTTCAGCGAGGGACGTGAGGCATTCCGCCGATATTGCAGAGCAGGAGGATTCTCCTAGCTTGGTGACCACGTCTTGAAGGATGAAATCTGCTGCTGTCCTGAAAATAGTATTACAATATCACAGTTCTGCCTAGCATGGCTAATCCTAATAATATTATAAATCCGAAAGTTTGTGTGTAAGTGTGTAAGTATGTTTGTTCCCTCTTCACGCTTTAACGTCTAAACGGATTTGGATGAAATTTGGAATGTACATAGATTATACCTAGGATTAACACATAGGCTACTTTTAACTTGATAATAGCGGGCGAAGCCGCGGGGCACGGCTAGTGCTATATAAATAAAATTATAGAAAGATATATATAAATATGTCGACAATGTTGCCACACTACCCACTTCACTGCGCTGCGATTATGTGTTTAAATTATGTTGCCTGTTTCACTTAACTTTAATAACAAATTGTTTGTAATTGTTTTCTTGTCACCGCTGTTCAGTGTTATGTTTTTTCGTGTGCGACGTCACCTGCCGTTCTCAACGGAAGACCAGCGCTGGTTTTTTAAACCAGCATTATGCTGAGTTGAGGACGGTTTGTGGTAAAAAAGTAAAAAAAAAACTATTTGTACCTTTTGTCAATTGAATTTTTTTGCCACAAATAAATATATGTCTTTATGTCTTTATGTATGTATTTATAATATAATTAGTTAGTTACATATTAAAATAAATAGAATGTAAGTTATTTAAAAAAATCACTTTAAATGTTTTAATATATTATGTTTATTTTACCAACTACCTATATTGTCTGTTTTGTTTTTATGTGTAAATAAATAATTTAATTTCATAAATATAAGAGGACGAGTGCCTTCCTTGTCCTATCAATAGCATGTTTCTGTATTTTAGTGTCAAGTTTTAGGTGCTTACGTGGAAATAGGGAAGTTCTCCGTAATATATTTGCAAGCCTCCAACCGCGCCTTCATCACTTGTACGTTGGTGTCCTTCAGCCCCGGCTTCTTGTTCAGGATTCTGTACAGCACTTGCGCCGGCGCATCGCTCACCGTGAGCCCTTGAATGGTCGAGTGGAAGCTTTGAACGGATGACAGCCGGTTCTTCCAGTTGCCGTCACCGAGACCTGGAAAAGTAGTCATTTTTAACCGACTTTAAGAAAAAGGAAGATGTTCTCAATTCACCTGTATATATTTTTTGTGTTATTTTCAATTTTTTTAGGTAAACGGATTTTGATGATTCTTATTTTTTTTTTCTATTTGAAAGCAATGATTTCATCAATGATTACAAAGATATTTTAAGCTTAGCTTGCGTTTAAATAATACAGATATATATATATATATATATATATATATTACGTACCGACGATGACGTCAGCTGCCAGAATAGTCTCAGCCCTGGCATCGACTTCTTCCTGCGACAATTCTTGCTCGCGAGGGGGGCTCGACTGTCCCCGCCCTCCCGCCGGCTTCTTACCAGGCGCTGCTGGCTTTTTAGCTGAGAAAGAGAGGAAATTGTAAAATAAAATAATAAATAAATATTTTCACACTAACCACACACTAAATTCAATGATTTGTTTCGTGGGTGTCGGAAACATTCATATGACGAACACAAATCTCCGCTGGGAATCGAACCCCTGCTTAGAAGGCGGACGCATAGCTAAGCTAAAGGATAGTTCGAATCAGTGTAAATGTGACAGATAACATTTTATTTTGAACTAGCGGTGACCCGCGGCTTCGCCCGCTATTAGGATTAACACATAGGTTATTTAAAAGTAGCCTATGTGTTAATCCTAGGTATATGCTATGTAAATTATAAGTTATATCCAAATCTGTACGGGCGTTAAAGCGAGAAGAGGGAACAAACATACTTACACACTTACACACACACTTACAAACAAACTTTCGGATTTATAATATTAGTAGGATAAATAAAATAATATAAAATTCGATCCGATACATTAGGTTTTTTTAAATTTACGCAGGCGAAGCCGCTGGAAAGAACTAGTATATTATAAATGCTTACAAGAAGCGGGCCGTTTGACAGGTTTAGGCTGTGAGGAGCCCGCGGTTTTGGAGTCTCCTTTCGCGGTTGGCGGCGCCGCGGCTTTAGGTTTCGCTTCTTTCTTCGGCGCCGCTACTTTCACTTTAATTTCAGCCTGGAAAGAAAATAGTAAAGAGAAGTGTGCCTAGGGTTAAACTGTAACCTATTATATCAATATTAATAGATATCGAGCCTTGTTAAATATTTAGGGTAGCTATTACACGTATGTTTCAAAACTTTGACGTAAGGTAGCCTATCGGTTTTCTATCGTTTGCATTTCGGACCGTGCGCAGGAATCACATGAGTTAATTCCCCCATGCCCGTTTTACCGTCTAACAACAAGAATACACAGTCAAACGTCATCATATATAATGGTAGGTATAGATAATGGTACGGAACCCTTCGTTTGCCAGTCCGACTCGCACTGGGCAGGTTTTTTTTAACAAGATTACACAGCTTTGTTAATATTACCTTATCAGCAAATTCCTTTATCTTCTGCTCCTTCAAAGGCTCCAGTTTCCCGATATGAGGCGCGATGTTCTTTTCACCGACCAGTTTCGTCGCCGTACCTAATGCTTCCGCCGCTGCGTCTCTTACAGTTGGATCTAGAAAAAAGAAACAGTCAAAGTCAAGTAAAAGAGTCAAAGTCCAGTCATAGTCAAGTCATGCCCTAGTAAAGCAGTAGAAATTTTACTAGAACTTCTACTGGAGTTTTGGATCGAAGGCAAAAATTACGTTTTTCAACTTTGTATGATTTGCCTACACTTATGCACGTTTAATAAGTATTAACGGTTAATAATCCACCATTATATTATTACACATTAACACTCAAATAATCACAGGTTTTGGAAAATTATACAAAATCAACAACGCCATTATTTCACTTTCGCGGCAAAACCTCATAATATTTTTTACTAATGACTTAATTATATTATGTTCCTATAGACAACAAACGCATTCACACTCACAGCTCTACACTAAGTTCAAAGACTTGTATCGTGGGTGCCGGAAACATTCACATCACACACACATTACACCCAGAACCAGAAGCACAAATATCCCTAGGTAAGGAATTCGTGCTCCTGCCGGGAATCGATTCCAGGACCCACGGCGTAGAGGGCGGAGACCTGTTCACTGCGCTAACTGGGTCGTTAAAATATGTAATTAATATAATGGTATATATACATATATGGTATATACATACCGGCACTCTCCATAAGTTTCAGCAATCCACCAACATACGCCTTCACTAGTTTCTTGTTAAACGCCGCCGGCTGAGTGACGCACAGAGCACGGGCGAAGAAGAGCGAACTCTCCGCTTTAATTGAAGGGTTCTTGTTGTCGAATGCTGCTAGCATGTCCTCTGATATCGCTTCTAGGTTTGTCTGCGAAACATATTGCATATTGATTTATGTGGAAATATATTGTTTTAACGATACACACGTTCGTGCATCTATGGATAAGATAACTTGAGCAAAATATTCATACTTATACCTTTTTTTTATTTAGAATTGGCAAACATTTCACCACTATCTCACCTGATGATGCGGTCGACGACGATGGAGCACGTTTGCCTAGAAGATGCCTATTCGCTCGCGACTTAAAGACTCCCATATTGTATTTATCAGGAAACACAGACGCAGGTAAGGAGTTCCATTAATTAGCGATTCGCATAAATACTTTTTATTTAGGATTGGGAACATTTCACCACTATCTCACCTGTTAGTAAGTGATTATGCGATGATGATGATTACTTTGCTAAGTAAATCTAACTAGAGAATTAAACGTGTGCAACTGACTACAAAAGTAGGTTTATGTATCTTATTATTTTAGTATGTTAATGATGTTTCCGGAGGTGGGCGTTACCATCTGCGACACAGTTTTATACTTCTGCAGGTAGCATCGTACTCTGTATATTTCTAGTTCTAATGAGTTTATTATACATAATAAAGACGTATTATTATTATAACCTTAGTAGTTATTTGCTTCAATAATAATCGGGATTCATCGAGAACATATTGTCTCGATAAACCTGACATAGATTAAAAATAATATAGTCCGTTAGATTACTTTTCCTACACAAAAATCTAAAAAAAACTTTTGTTAATGTTTGATAGGCAAGAATTTGGCCACTATCTCACCAGATGGAAAGTGATGAAACGGCCGAAGATTTAGCATGCTTGCTTAGAAGGTAGGAAGTAACAAAGATATAGGCCATGAGTACAGATGATAAACGTAGAAGCGAAACGCTTCGAGCGAATTTTAAGTTTCAACCAGCAAATCGATGACGTTTGACAGTTTTTATTGTTGTTAGATGATGAATAAAAGGGCATGGAGGAATAAAGTTATATCATATTATTCCTGAGAACTCCATAATGTAAGGGATAGTATATTATATTATGAAATATAATATAATATTTAATAGGTATGTACTAAGCAAGCGTGCTCCACCTTAAGACTACATCGTCACTTTCCATCAGGTGTGATTGAGATCAAACGGTTGTTTAGTCAGTTATAAGAATAATTTTACGCAAGACAAGCTTAAAAAAAACCGACTTCACCACTTTATCTTCGGAACCTTGATCAGATTAAATGTATTAAACACGCATTATTGACGATAACTCAAAACCAACTGATCAGATCTTGATCAAATTAAAATGGATGGGAAAGCTTTCAAACAAAAAAAATTCAAAATCCGTTCACGTGGAAAGAAGTTACACACATAAAAAACAGTCGAATTGAGTACCTCCTCCCTTTTTGTGAAGTCGATAGAAAAACAATATTCAATTTGACAAGTAACTCACTTCACTTTCGATGACTCGTAGGTAACTTAGGTCTTTTCTGTATAGATATATATATATAATTTTAGTTTACTTTTAGGAAACATAGGCAATTGGCCCGCACTTAGAAATATAGAAATTAAATAGTAACTTACCGCAGGGTATATAGCATCGATAGCTTCTCTCAACGCTGCTACAACATTAGACTTCTTCTCCTTGAACTTCTCGAGTATAGCTTGCACGCACGCGGTAGCGTAGGGTTGGAACTTGTGGCGTAGACCGCTCGCGACCATTCCAAGCAGCCGCCCGCCTAGAGCCACTAGCATTACGTTTGAGTCTTTTGATATTATCTGGAAATAAATATTTTATTTGTTTACATAAAGTGGTAAAATCAAAATTTTGAAAATATCCTCGATACTCTATTTGAAAAAAAATAAAAAACGACTGCACCGATTTTCACTTTTATTTATTTATTATTTAATACGGACATACCAATTAAATTATCACTTCTATGATCATCACTTCCCAACAGAATGGTCAAATGTTTGCCTATAATATTGAATAAAATAGATTAAAAAAAAAAAATGCCAAAATGCTCAAAATATTATTTGTAGGTAATACTAATACAATTATGTATATGCGTGAGTGATGCGATTTTTATGTAATTAGAGACGAGTCGGTCAAGTCATTTGTGTTTCTGGTTCTACAATCAAATTTCCCTAGGGCAAAAAAATATCCTCACCCTTTTCAAAGCCCGTACGAGATCGGCATAGTCCCCCGGCTCCAACTTAGGTGCGTGTTTCAGCAGATTCTCCAGTACATCGAGCGCCTCCTTCCTCTCCTGCCACTTCTTCTGCTCCAACTTATCGTAGAAGTCCTTGGGCAGCTTGGAGAGGATCTCCACTGGGTCTAGGAGTTCATAAGGGTCCATGTCCACGGAGTCTCCGCCGCCAACGTCGTCGTCTTCCTCTTCTGCTGCGCCTGGAAGAGGGAAGAGAAAAGATTTATATATAGGTCAATTACTGCGAAGGGGTGGAACTGATTTCTCGCATCATTGTTCCCTGAACAAAATTCAATACGAAATCAATTAACTGAACTGCCCGTTGGTTTAGTTGGATGAACGTACACCTGCTAAGCTGGGGTATCGGGTTTGATTCCCAGCCGGAACACAAGTTTTCTCCCCCAGGAAAATTTGTGTTTCTGGTTCTGGTTGTGATTGTATTTGTGATGTGAATGTTTCCGGCACCTACAGCACAAGTAATCTATGACTAACACACTAAGTTCTAACTTAGAGTAGGGCAGTGAATGTGAAAGCGTTTGTGTTTATTCACATGGGCCCCAAAAAGATTATGAACGTTATTGACTCTATTGCCAGATTCGCAAAATTACAGCCATCTCGAGAAGAACCTGACAAGAAACTCGGCAGCGCATTTTTTCATAACTTAATTTTTTAACACTTTTACACTATAACACTAATTCAGGAATTAATTAACCTAGTACTAGGTATATCTATATTAAGAACGGAAGTAACTGAAGACTTCAACAGACTTTGTATAATATAATGAAGCAAAAATATCGTATGGGACGATATGACTCTACTAGGATACTTTTGCAAGTGACGTGTCACTTAGTAGTATATGTCCGCCTTCTAAGCGGGTATCGGGCTCAATTCCCGGTGGGAACACCAGTTTTTCAGAAATTTGTGCTTCTTTTTCTGAGGTGGGTAAGTACGTACAGAGAAGGAGTGGAACTCATTGCTTGCATCTTTATTCCCCGAACGGTATAATCTGGAAGTCTTCAAGTCTAGAGTAAATAGGTAAACGTGCACCAACGTCGACCACATCTTTTCTTTCTGTCAGGTGAGATGGTGATCAATCGTATGCTTTTCTTAAATAAAAAAGATACCTTCTCAAGCATCAAGCAAGTTCCATCTTCGGCCGCATCGACACTTTCTATTAGGTGAGATAGTGGTCAAATACTTGGATAAAAAAAGGATATGTTTCCGATGTGCATTCACGTGTAGGGCTGTGAGTGTGAAAGCCTTTTCGTTATGTAATGGACATACCATCGACTGCTGATGTAGCGGGCGCGTCTCGTATTCTATTCTGTTGCGATCGCAGATATCGACAAGGCTGAGCGCCACCGCCGGCACCGCTGAATGATTCCCTCAGTTCCTGTTGTACGACCGCTTGTAGAGAAGCTATGTGGGGCTCTATCGCTGCGCCTATCCATCTATACAGGGAGATAAAAATAAGATAATTTTTCTTTAAGAAAAATCTATAGAAAAATAACTAAGTATATCTACATTTTATTTTTTCATGCTCTATAAGCAAAATATACCTGATACATAATATTAAAATTTACAGTCTACAAAGTTGGTAGGTAAAGTAGGTAGGTACACTAATCTTTGGCGGCCGTGCTAGGTCATACCTATGTTACAACCACCAAGCTCCTATTCCAATGCACATAGTTAAAATTAGGTAAGTATTATTATATAGTACAGTATATAATACAGTAATACAGAACACATGTGTTACAAATGTAATGTGTACTATAGGAATTTGCATATTTTTTATGCATTCCTCGATTATTTACGTTAACACATTGCAGAAAACAAAATTTCATTCATAATAACATTACATTTTATATACAAAGAAATATTTGAAAATGCGAATTGGTTTGATCAATTTGAAACGCGGCTATTTCGACTTTGTCTCTGCGACATCCAATCATTACTGCCGTAAAGGAAAGTACGGGCCAATTGCCTATATTTCCTAAAACTAAACTAAAACTATGTACAGCAAAGAACTAAGTTACCTACTCAGCTCGATGTCTTGTAGGTAACTTAGTTCTTTGCTGTACATAGTTTTAGTTTAGTTTTAAAGGAAAGTTGGTCAATCATTGATATCAAATCTGGTCATCAAATTTAAACCAGAATAAAAAAAAAAAAAAAAAAATACCAACATGCAATGCCGCCAGCATATTGAGAAAGCTAGTGGGCCTGAGCACTTGAGTTACCTATAAATTGACTTGAGCTTTTGCAGTATATATGTATAATATATTAAGTTTAGTTTTAGGAATATATATGCAATTGGCCCGTAGATAGATAACATGAAAAAAGTCAACAAAGTATTAAATATTATTCTACTAGTTTTACCCGGCCGGCATACAATTCTACGTTTAGAAAAAGTATTTTACCTCTGTCACGTTTATGTTCGCCTAGTACTTTAATACCATACTTAAAACTTATTGTTTTTAACTTCGTACTGGCAATAAAAGTTGTCTGAACTTGTCTATATAAATAAAACTATTTCGGAAAAAGCTTTATAGGTCGTCTTTTTCATAGTAAAAAAAAATCCGCGTAATACAATATATATGTCACATTTGCCTGTAGTCAACTAATTTTGTGTCTAATATTTGACAGGTACCTACGAAGTTTGTATGGAAAAATAAAATAGCCGTTTTTACTACTTTTCCTGCAATCCTACTAATATTATAAATGCGAAAGTTTATGTGTGTGTGTGAATGTTTGTTACTACGTGTCTCTGTGACTACTTAACAATTTTTAATGAATTTTGGATTGTAGGTAGCTTATACTCTGAATTAGGACATATGTTACTTTAATCATCATCATCAGCGGGCGAAGCCGCGGGGTTCAACTAGTTTCTTTATATTTTCTCACCTTTTAAACCTTCCTTGAACTTCTACAAATATAAAGATTTATGACGTCGTAAAAGGTGATTTTTACACGCACATTGACATCTCACTGAAGAATGAAGTTTTTGAATTATTACAGTATGAATAGGAAGTAATAACGATAAGAGGTGCGACAAGGATCTTGTGGCACTTGAATGACATTTGCAGGGGGCGTTGTTATTGCTCCAGTCAAAGAGGTTGTAGCCTCAAACAAAGAGGTTGTTGCTTATGGGTTGCCAGCGAATAAAATCTCCCTTTATGAGTATTATACAAGAAGTGTACAATGTTGCAATCAAGTGATCAAGATTATTTTTGAAAATTTGTTTTTTTAGACAAGAAAAAAAGATCAAAGAACACAAAGATATTCAATGATAGTATATTTCTTCTTCTCTATAATAATTTTAATAGCGATGGTAAGATTTTTGAAATATGTATGTATATACAATATTTGTATTACAAAATAGGGTTACAGAATTTTTGAAATGAAGTAGTTTATATCGTCTGTCAATAAATATGTGCATTTTTACTTGTTCCAATATCGACTTTAACTAAAAATCGTAAATGGTCTTCATCTTTATTGATTAAGAAATTTTGTCTGGAATCCTCAGATTCCCACCAGGTAACCCTATATACAGTGCAACAAGGATCTTATGGCACTTGACTAGCATTTTCAGGAGGGCGTTGTTGTTTAGCTGTGCAAATAGTTTATATTTATAATTTTGGACAAGATTAAGATTTGACGTCTGTTGAATTTGTTGATGTACTAGGCAAACAATAACATGAAAGGGTAATAAAACATTTGAATATGGTATTAAAGTACTAGGAAAACATAAACGTAAAAGATGTAAATTCTTTGTTTTTAACATGGCATTGCAACGCATGCCGCGGGGTAGGTACGACTAGTACCTAACCATGTAAAGAAATAAATGTATGATGTACTAGGTAAACATAAACATAAACACTTTCACACTCACAGCCCCACACTAAGTTCGGTGACTTGCATTGGGTGGTCACATCACACACAATCACAACCAGAACACAAACACAAATTTTCCTTGGGAAAATCTGGTGTTCCCGCCGGGAATCGAATACATTAGCCTAGAAGGCGAACGCTCACCCAACTATGTGAACGGGCAGATCAAAGTAACATATTAATAAGCATGACTCAATCGTCACGCATTAAAAAAATATGGCATTCCTCTAAATTTTTATGTTCATCATATTATCTACCTTACCCCCCCATTAATATCAACCTACAACAGCTTAACGGTACCCTGGTATCTCGAGAACGTAACGCCACCGCGATCTAATTTTGCTACTAACGCCATCTATTGGCCGCTCCGGGACCCTTCAATGTTTAGTGATGATGTCTTAAATAGATGGCGCTAAAACGCAAAAAACATTTGTATGTATTTTTGTCTTTTTATTGAGAAATACGAATATGACTGACCAGATCAATCAGATTATAGTTTTATAACAATTACGTATACAACCTGTAACAAAAAGGTGTAGTAATACTTCGTGGTGTGTATGTGTAGCATGCCAGGAATCATCTGCCAGAGAACGATAGTCAAAACCAGAGATATTTTTATCCATACAAAAATTATGTTATTTACATTATATTATAGATATACATAATAAGATACAAGTTATAAAAATAAAGGTTAAAGATGGTTTAGACGATCTTTATGTTCTGCAAAGTTCCCAAAATGCTTGCTTCGTTATCACGCTGTATAGCAAGGCTTATCCTCTGCCCCAAATACAAACCAGCATTTTGGTCACGTGCCCAATCAATCAGTCTCTTAGACAAATCTTTGAAAATTTCTAATACTAAAATATGAAAATATTTTTTTCTAATATTTTTAACAACCCTACGGTTACATCTGTGTTGCGTGACCTTGGTCACTACTGTCAGACGTCTAGGTCCAAAGACTATGTTATGTAGAACCGTAGCTGATGAAATAGGGTTGTAATGACATATTTTTTTTGAAACTTTAATTCATCATGACTCTATATTCATGCTGCTGCCGCGAATTCATAGGTTCCTGTTAAACTCCATACATGTAGATGCGTGGTTTGAGTATTACTTCACCTTTTTGTTACGCATTGTATACCTTTTCAGTCTAGATATCTGAGTTATCTTGATATTATCCAAGTTTGTTTTGTAAAATGAACGTAGTAACTATCATTTTGACTAGAAAATATGTTTCTGAGAATGTTTGTAGTCTAGCTGTCCCTGTCTCCGTTTACATCGATAGCTTACCTGTGCATTTCAACAACAAGCGCCTTCATCTCATCCCTCACAGACTTATCTCTATCGGCCAGCAGTACAGGTATTTTCTTCACCATCGGTTTGATAGTTATTACTTTATTGCCAAACTGCTTCAACGAGTGGTGGAGAGCGGCCGTACAGGCTGCCACGACTTTGGGATTCTTCTGTTCCATGCCTTTTAGTAGTTCGTCTTCTACCACTTCGTGTTTTTCTATCTCTATGTACATTAGTGTCACCTGGGGATAGCACAATTTACTGTTGAATGCAGATTGCCGGAGAGGACGCCGGGTTCGATTCCCGGCCGGTGACTACATAAATTTTCTGCCCAAATTCAAATTAAATCGATTTATTGAGACAAAAATGAAAACACATTTATTTCACAAAGCAATCGTTACTATTATATTAGTTAATAATATAATAACAATAAAATTAAATAAATCAAAATCTTTAATTATATATTCTGTTTTGCAACCTACTTAAAAAAAGGAGGTTGTAAATTGGATATCTCCGTCAATTATAAATCGATGTTGATGTTTTTTTTTCGTTTGGTAGATAATACTTCATAGATGGTCCCATATAAATTTTATCAAAATCGGTCGAGCCAAAACCGAAATAAAAGCGATTAAGTCGGTTTTTTTTAAACTTAGCTTGCGTTTCAATTATTGTCAGTTATATCTGTATTTTTAGTAGATCAATGGTATATGTACTGCAACTGTACCTGTAATGCAAGATCCTTAGTCTTAGTTCTGGGTGCGGCGATGCACTTGGCCACAATGCCGGACATCACCTCGCCGGTCGTTTTGCCGGCATGTCCGCAATTTTCTACAAACACCAGTGCTGCTTCCAAACCTGAAATACAACATTCCACCATCACAAGCGGAAAATATCCTATCCTAGTAACATTTTAAATGCGATAGTGTGTGTGTGTGTGTGTGTGTGTGTGTGAATGTTTGTAACTACGTATCTCCGTAACTACTTAACCGATTTTAACGAAATTTGGAATGTAGGTAGCTTATACTTTGGATTAGGACATAGGGTACATTTTAATCATCATCATCATCATTAGCGGACGAAGCCGCGGGGCTCAACTAGTACAAAATATTTTACAATTATTTTCTTCATTGCTCTACTGCTGAAGATATCTTCTTCATTAATCTTTATGCCTCTTTTATATCGCGCATCATATAATTAAACATAAACACTTTCACACTCACAACCCCTAACTAATTAACAAGATTTTTGTCGTGGGAGCTGGAAACGTTAACATGATATACACAAACATATAAAGATAAAAAAAAAGATAAAAAGTTATTTATTCAGGAAGAACAGTGTTTGGTACATTTTGATTAAGGATAAAATATTTATGTGAGTAATAATTACGATATTATGTACCTTTGTGATTCTCTATCCCCAGCACTAGGTCTCCTAAGAGCCTGTATAGCTGGGTTACAGCAACCCTCTCCGGTAACACATAATATAGCTTATTGTTGATATAAACATCATATCACACTGAGAACCACCTTCAGGAGTAAACTTATGTTCCTACCGGGAACCGAACCCGACACCTGCTGTTTAAAAGCCAGACGCACATCAAACTAAGCCTAACAACGCTAAACATAAACGCTTTCACACTCACAGCCACATACTAATTTTAATGACTTGTGTCATGGGTACTTGAAACATACACACAATCACACGCAGAACCAGAAACGCACATTTCTTTTGTTCAAATATTTAACTAAAACAGTTATCATCAAAATGTTAGTGGCGTGATTTAGTGGAATGCTCGAATGATTATGATTACTGAATAACACTTTATGCACGCTAAAATTCTAGCGTTTTTTATCTTTTCATAACAGAAATAACTAAAAGTGAAACCACTTGAAACTACAACATTTAGGGAGACGTTATTATAGTCCCCAAAATGATCTCGACTCGTATGCTTTAGGGAGATGGTATATACTAATACTTATACTTAGTATACATATGTATATTATATTTTCCAACTGCTGTTTGCCTTTATAGGGGAATAGCCGTTGGGAGGTAAAATCCCCAGGGTAGGAGGAAATAAAATACCTCCCGCGGAGGACAAGGGCGAAGAAAACTCCGTCTAAAATCGGGGTGATGGAATTCTTCATCTCCATTTCATACCCATTAGAGGGTAGTTGTTTATTTAGGTTGTCACTATTTTAAATTTAGTAGTATAGACGCGCCATTTAACCGACTTCAGAAAAAGGAGGAGGTTCTATCATAGTAGAAATATGTTCTATGTTCGATAGCATGTATTATTTTTTTTTTTTATGTATGTTCACCGTTTTCTCCCCCATTTGTGGACCGATTCTCAAAATTCTTTTTTTGTTTGGTAGATAAACTTCAGAGGTGATCCCATATAAATTTTATCGAAATCGGTCAAGCCAAAAACAAAATATACCGCCATGGGTAAGTAGTGCACAATACTGCAGGGAGTGGTTTGGGATCGACAACTGAGCAAATTAAAAAAAAAAATTTTTTTTTTCAATTTTTAATCGTCTGACCTGCAGGCAGTTCAGTAGTAATTGTCAAGTAAAGTATGGCCCTCCGTAGACAGCCGCTACAACAATAGCTTCCAGAGTAGGTGAGTGCTACGAGTGCTACGGGGTCATTGAACTAACATGTGACGAGAGGTCACATTTCAGTGTGACCTCTCGGCGGTTCAGGAATTAATTACCTCATAATAACTAGGACGGACTAAATAAATAACGATTATCATAACTGAAACGGAAGCTTTTTTATGCTAAATAATAATAATGATAATAATAATAATTTTCTCTTAACAAGTTGGTTGGTTCTCGTAATTCCTGAACTGTCTTTCAGTGTGACCTTTCGTCACATGTTAGTTCAATGACCCCGTAGCACTCGTAGCACTCACCTACTCTGGAAGCTATTGTTGTAGCGGCTGTCTACGGAGGGCCATACTTTACTTGACAATTACTACTGAACTGCCTGCAGGTCAGACGATAAAAAATTGAAAAAAAAAATTTTTTTTTTTTAATTTGCTCAGTTATCGATCCCAAACCACCCCCTGCAGTATTGTGCACTACTTACCCATGGCGGTATATAAGCGGTGAAGCCGGTTTTTTTAAGCTTTGCTTAGAAACAAACAAACACATTCACACTCACAGCCCCACACTAAGTTCAAAGACTTGTATCGTGGGTGCCGGAAACCACACACACATTACACCAATAACCAGAAGCACAAATATCCCTTGGGAAGGAATTTGTACTCCTGCCGGGAATCGAGCCCAGGGCCCACGGGGCGGATGCCTGTCCACTGCGCCAACTGGGTCGTCGTTACGTTTAAATTATGCTTTTTTGTATAACGAGACGAAGTTAATATACCTTATACTTTACAATCGGTTTATTCCTTTGGACCCTGTGAGGAAACCAACGAACATACTTACAAACATACATACGGTGGTAAAATCATAACCCTGCTTTTTGCTTTGCTGAAGTCGGGTAAAAACGAACTAGATTTTGGAACCTTCTGGAACTAGTCTACATTTTTATAATGGATAGGTACTTGCATGAAAATGCAATAAATTCATAACTCTGCTTTTTGCTTTGCAGTAGGCAAGTAAAAAAAACTAGGATGATTTTGAGGGCTTCTGAAACTAGTCCATTATGTTTCTATAGTGTCTAGTGTATGGTGTATAGTTGTTTGCAGTGGATAGGTATTTCCATTTTCATGTAAGTACTTATCCACTGCAGACTGCCAGACACATAAAAATCAATTAAGACAATTTTGCCTAATTAAAACCGCGATTTAATTACCTTCAGGAGACGTACCTCGGTAAAATACTGTTATATAAACTCGTCTGTTTCAAATTTTGAAAAGATATGACCATCTTATTACCTATCTCTGTAGTGGACGGTTTCAATTCGAAAACAACAAAACTACTAAGATTTAAGGTTCATTTTTGGTTAATTCTTACAGAAACTGCTCGCAACGAAGATAGATCTGTTATAATAACAGACAACGTAGATTTCTTTAAAACGCAATTACTTTCATATGGACATAAATATTTCCAATACGTAGAAATTTATATTGTTTTTTATTAATTGCCAGACGTTAGACCACTATCTCACCTGATGGTAAACTAAGATGTGGTCGATGATGAAGCAAGCATGACCAGAAGATACAACATTTGTGTGTGCAAGTCGCTAGTGGATAGGACTAGCGACTTGCACTCACACATATTGTACTTATGCGGAAACTCCGACTCAGGATAGAAGTTCCATACCTTTGCGTTTTGTAAAATGAATGTGGAAACAAAATTTACGTCCGCTGTCCGCATTTGTAGAATGTCTATCATATAGTGGTAATATATAATAAATATCCGAAACATAGCAAACTAGGCGAAAGTTATTAACTAAAACCTGACTACGACAATATATACACCGTGTAACTGAAGTCAGTATTTTTCCGAAACGTATGAACTCAGACCATGCTTTAGATCCAGTTGGCGCAGTGGACAGGTCTCCGCCCTCTGCGCCGTGGGTCCTGGGTTCGATTCCCGGCAGGAGCACAAATTCCTTCCCAAGGGATATTTGTGCTTCTGGTTCTGGGTGTATTTGTGTGTGTGGTAGATAGATAGATACAAGAACTACTGGTGAGATCTTGATCAAACTTAAATGGGACCAAATGGAAAGCACCAGCTTTCAAATAAATCATCAAAATCGGTTCACCTAGAAAAAAAATCTGTCACACGTAAAAAATACAATCAAATTCAAAAAAGGAGGAGGTTACTATGTTGACTGTATGTATTTTTTTATGTATGTTCACCGATTTCTCCCCCATCTGTGGACCGATTCTCAAAATAATTTTTTTGTTTGGTAGATTCTACTGCAGAGGTGTTCCCATATAAATTGTATCGAAATAAAAAAAGCCAAAACCAAAATATAAGCGGTGAAGTCGGTTTTTTTAAGGTTTGCTTATTTTTAAATTATTTCAAGTAAATTAAAAATGAACTTTTGAGTTTAACCCCTGGAACTGTTTGCCTCGAACCGGCCTACATCATACCGTTTTACCGGTTCTCGAATTCATATTGCAGCCTTTCGCAGCCACCAATTATCCACAATTGCATATTTATTCCTCAATAGCTCATTGGTTCAACTTTGCGTTCTTAGACAATTTGTGGGGGGTTTTCAGTTTTAGTTTATAAGATCACTAGTCTACATAATAATATGTTTATAGTACTAGTACATACGCTTCTTAAACCATAGCCTTCCATTAGGCAAGCTTGCTCCATTGTCGATTACCAGATTACCATCAGGTGAGATGGTGGTCAAAAGTTTGCCTATCATGAATAAAAAAAAAACTTCGCCTTTGTCTATAAATTATATTCTAGTCTATTTAAACTTATAATGTTAATTTAATGATGTATTTCATCATTAAATTTAGTTAGTTTTAGTGCATGTTGTGTTTACATCAAGAAGGTTGTCTACTACATTGTTATGCAAATTATTGTTAACCTATATGTATATACTTTATCAAGTGTAACAGCCAGTTTTGTAAACCTTAAAAAAATAATGGAACGCAAGCAAAGCTTAAAAAAACGGACTTCACCGCTTTATCTTCGGAACCTTGATCAGATTTAATGTATTAAACTCGCATTATTGACTATAACTCAAAAACTAGAGATCAGATCTTGATCAAATTTCAATGGGACCACATAAAAGCACCAGCTTTCAAATAAAAAAATAATCATCAAAATCGGCTCACAACGAAAGAAGCCTTGAGGTAACTTTTGAAGTCGGTTAAACGAGAACATCGGTAAAGTAGTCCACAAAATAGGCATTATTGACGACATTTCAAGAACTACTGATCTGATCTTGATCTAATTTTTATGGGACCAATAAGAAAGTAACATCTTTCATATAACATTTTTTTCGAAATCGGCTTACGTGGATAGCAGTTATGAGGTAACAAACAAAAAAAAGAACAGTCGACTTGAGTACCTCCTCCTTTTTTGGGAAGTCTGTAAAAAAAATTAAAAATCAATGCCAATCCAACCTGACATTCGTCAATTCAAAGCTATAATTAGATCAAGTTTCGATACCTCTGTTAATCCCACAAGTACACACGTGTGGTATAACGCCGCCTTAACACGCGTAAACACACGTGAAGAAGCCAATGAATTCAGAAGTGGGATAATTGGATCAAACTTAGAATAGTCATGTGAACTCGTTATTAATGTATTTAAAGATTAGGCTCAGTTTTCGCGCTTGAATTGTTTCACTAATAAGTATTAGAAGTATATGCATGACTGTGCTTATATTAGGCAAGATGCCTGAAAAAATCTTTTAGTCCGTCATTTACATTATCAATAAATGGTGGACCTGTATTAAAATTCCGCATGACGTCTCAGTACACTTTGTACTGAGGTACGTCACGAGCCTCCACTCCCGAACTTTGACGCGCTTTATCTTTGTAATTTTCTATTGATTTGTTGAATAAAAAAATCCCCTATTTTTTGATAATCTAACTGACGGTTCAATTTTTTTTTTGAATCCAGGTATCATCCCTTTTGTGCAATGTGGTCATATAAATCATCTCTTTACCCTTTACATAATTGGATAAGAGATGCTGGGATCGGAACAACATGTCCACGTGAACGCTTTCACACTCACAGCCCACATTAAGTTCAATGACTTGTGTCGTGGGTGCCGGAAACATTCACATCATACACATGGGAATGTAAAAGTTATAAAGTAACAAAGAATTGTAATTTTTCCTAGGGGGAGAGAGTAAGATCCACATTCAGAAACTACTTTGAGCTCAAACTGACACTTGCATCACGTCTCTACTATTTTGACCTTTGACCTTGAAATTGTGAAGTGTATAAGTTCAACAACTGTCTCTGAAAACCAAACTAAGAGTAAAGAATGAATTCTTCACTTTCTACTGAACCGATATCGTGAATAAGTTATAAATTTTACGTCATAGTATAAAAATTGCCCGATGGCGTATAGCGCGGATGGAGTTTATTGCGCGAACACAAGTTTAGTCCCGAAGATAAATTTGTGTTTCTGGTTGTGATGTAAATGTTTCCAGCACCCACATGACACAAGACTTCAAACTTAGTGTGGGTCTGTGAGTGTAAAAACGTGTATATCTAGTCAAGGAACCAGGAAATGCTTACGAAGCATCTGCAACATAGCTTTTAAATTAATGTACACAAACAAGGAAGCATTAATTTAAGATCCAGACATGACTCAATTGACTGGACTATAATTAGGATCCAATCATCCTTGATCAAGAGCATTAATCCTTATTGAATCGGGCTTGTTAGAGTTCAATATCATTGTAAGACTTTAATGTAGGAACATTCTAGTGTATATAGTTTAGTAGATAGTATTTATATGCTGAAGAACTAGGTTGAATAGTTAGTTAGTTTTATTTAGCGTATGTGTTATGGTCGAGGATCAATATAGTTATGTCTTATTTTTTGTTTAAATAGGCTCGTAAAAATATGAATATCGCCGTGTATATTTTATACGTATACTAGTTGTTCCCCGCGGCTTCGCCCGCGTTAAGTTTCAAAATATCATCAAAACTAGAGATGAAACGGATATCCGGTAACTATCCGGTATCCGGCCTTGTTATCACTATCCGGCCGGATACCGGATAGTAACACAGTATCCGGCCGGATACCGGATAGTAAAATTTTAAAAAATCTCACTATTTTATACAAGGCAAATCGTACTCCAATAGGTTATGGACACCGTTTATTTTTATAATCGCATATCAAAAATGTTTGTTTTATTAATTATTAGTTTAATACCTACTCAAAATTAACAAGTGGCAAATTGTGATGAATAAATACCAAATTTTCCGCGTTTGTTGGTAAGAGGCGACTCCGCTTGGCTTCGTATACCAGACCAGCTTCTGAATATAGCCTTTCGCTGTAAATGCTACTGCCAGGTGCTGTAAGATAAATTCTAGCAAATCTTGACAACTGCGGGTACTGATTTAGATTAACTGACCACCAAATGTATGGGTCGTGATTGCGTGAACATAAAATCACGACGACAAGTGATAAACAATGAAATAAACAACAAACGAACTGAGAAACAAACACAAACTGACACGCGCGATAACACTCGAACGCCCCCGAGTCGACCCGATCTCCGCTTACGTGCGACCCGAATGCGCCTGAATATTTCCGATCTCGTTCACCGCGCCAATATTCAAATCAAACTGATCGCGTCAACGCAATAAAGGGCCGAATATCCGGCAGCCGGATATCCGGCGCTCCGGCCTAGTAGCTTGCCGAATATCCGGTATCCGGTATCCGGCCAAACTACTATCCGTTTCATCTCTAATCAAAACCCCCAAAAAATTGGTCGTTCCTAAAAAGTATTCTATGTCCGTCTCCTGGTTCTAAGCTACTTCCCCACCAATTTTCAGCCAAATCGGTTCAGCCGTTCTTGAGTTATAAATAGTGTAACTAACACGACTTTCTTTTATATATATATAAGATATACACGTTTTTTTTATTTATATTTTCTGGTTATTAATTGAATGTTGTTGTAATCTTTCCATTATTTTCAAGATTTTCAACAGACTTCTAAAAAGGAGGTTCTCAATTCGAATGTATGTTTTTTTTTATGTATGTTACGCGATATCTCCGCCAATTAAGAATCGATTTTAATGATTTTTTTATTTGGTAGAGTATACTTTATAGGTGGTCCCATATAAATTTCATCGAAATCGGTTAAGCCAAAACCGAAATATAAGCGATAAAGTCGGTTTTTCTTAAGGTTTCTTTGCGTTTCAATTATAACTCTAAATTTTTGTAATTTATAATTAATAATTTATTGTTTTCAGCTTAAACCTAAGGAAAAATTATTCAGTAGATTTGAGAATCTTTTTTTTGTAATTCAGTTAATAAAAGTAAATTTAAATACTTGCCGCCCTCAGGTTCCATGTTAGTTAAACAATTAAATATCTTTAATCGGTTACGCTACTATTCTACAGTCAGTCATAGTCCACACTAAAGTAGACCAATTTATTATCTAACACCAGTGTCCTGCTTACAATCGTTGAGAGTCAGTTCCTATTATAGGCCACCATGATCACATAATTACTTATGTTACATTCGTAACTCTGTCCACCTGTTTGGTCGAACCAGAAGGTTAAGGCCCAAGGGACATTTAGTATGGCAAGTACTTAGACGGGTGACAGTTTAGTAGAAATCTAGTCGGAGCGTTTCATTTTTATTTCTCTGATGGCAATTGATTACTCCTAGTTGTTACTTGTAAGACAACAGTTATTACTCAATCATGTATGCCTTCAGGAGGCTTTAAGAATCTTGACAGTGGGACTGCCCTTGATACTATATGACAAGCAACCAGGCATCTTACCAGCAGCTGCTGTAGTCAAATACTAGCTTGTTATAAATAAATGGTTTCAACCAATACTGCATACTAAGAAAGGATAATTAAACGCAAGCGAAGCTTAAAAAAACCGACTTCACCGCTTTATCTTCGGAACCTTGATCAGATTTAATGTATAAACACGCATTATTGACTATAACTCAAAAACTAGAGATCAGACCTTGATCAAATTTAAATGGGACCAATAAGAAAGCAACATGTTTCAAACTAAAAAAAATTTCTAAAAAAAAAATATTCGAAATCGGCTCACGTGGAGCGAAGTAATGAGGAAACAAACATAAAAAAAAAAAATACAGTCGACTTGAGTACCTCCTCCTTTTATGGGAAGTCGGTAAAAAATTTTGATATTGATTTCATCACCTTACAGCACGTTTAATTGCCCTTCATCATCATACAGTAAACATAAACATTCACACCCACACTAAATTCGTTGACTTGTGTCGTGGGAGCCAAATACATCATCACAAATATCCTTTGGGGAGAAAACTTAAACATAAGCGCTTTCACACTGACAGCCCTACATTATATTCAATGACTTGTGTCGTGGGTACCAGAAACATTCTCATCACTCACACAATCACAACCAGAACTAGACAAATTTTCCTTGTGTTTCCAACGAAAATCGCACCCGATATAGACACCCAACTACACCAACAGGGAGTTCAATATGAAGTGTATGTAAAATAAAGTGGAGTTATATTTAAGATGCATAATTCCTTAATCAAACAATAGCACTAAGCATACAAACATACCTTTTTCCTGCGCCACTGCATTGCTGTCCGTCACAAATTTCTTGATCAGTCCCAGGTATTTGTTCCATTCTGGCGACTTCTCATCGTCAATCTGATTGAATAGTTTGATGGCTTCCTCGTAGCCGGCCACTCGGGCCTTCCATAACTTGTGCACGCACTTGTCTTCCGTCGGCAGTTTCTTATATTCATTCTCGTCCTCCATTGTGGATCTACCAGTTAGTCAGTGCCTAGAGGAATGAAATCTAGTTAATTTTAACTTTTTGGTTGCCAAAGTCACCTATACTTGACAAGCGTTTGTAAGCCCTGTGCACCAACGTCGTTTAAAGTTGACAAGAAACGCACCCCATAAAAATATTCAAAAATGATTACTGCTATTTATATTCAACATTTTCAAAATAGAATATCCCAATAACATGTGAGTATAAAAAACAAGTCCACTTAATCCTATATTTTGATTGTTGGCAGCACAATTATAATATTTTTTTTTGGATATTTTTGTACTTTGTGCCTTGGCGTACAGAGCTTGGAAACGCGTTTTTGGCGTGGAGGTGAAAAGGTTAACCTGTCAAGTATATGTTTTTGATAATATATATATTTTTTTAATTCAAGGGAGGCAAACATTTGACCAGTATCTCACCTGATGCTACGTGATGTTACAAATAATAAATTTTTGCTTAGATAAGTATAATTTAAATCTTTAAGTCACAAGGTGAATCGGTAGCACTATTCATTTTACTTATCGGAAAACACTGACTCGGACAAGAATTCCATTCGTAAAAGGTGACCATAATAAATGTGGAAGCAAATGGTGTTGTTTGTAATTGTAGAATATCAACTACATAACAATATGGCAATGCATTTTAGTGGTCCAACGATAGAATAGAGATGGTGGAATTAGATTGTGCAATTCTGCAGCATCCAAAATGAAACTGATAAAAAACTGTTAAACCATTATATGCTAGTAAAAACTTATTTTCATAGATGGAACACTGATTCCCTCTTGCAATTCCTGCAACCATTAAAATATTATTTTTTACGCTTTCACACTCAGCCGCACACTAAGTTCGCCGGAAACATTCACATCAGAACCAGAAACACAAATTTTCCTTGAGGAGAAAACTATATTAATGAAACAACTACTGGAAAATTATAAATACTAAAATTACTGTTTTCACCCACTAAATAATACTGTAGGTCACAATTCACAAAATAACACTATATACTATGTCTATTTAATCCGTTACCATACTGACTGACTGACTCTAGCTAGACTGTACTACCAACCACAAACCAGCTACGCACTATTGTATTGTTGGATATTGTGGTCATTTAATGAGTTAAACCAGCTCCTTGATAGCTAACGCACTAGTTAAAAACAAGGTGTAGTGGTGCCGATTCTGTTGTCCAGAATTAGACTAAACTAGCCTAAAATTAGTTTTAGTCCTGCTTTAGTCCAAAACCTATTCAGAAAATGCAAGATTAGACTAAAATTAAGTTTGACAGGACTAAGTTAGTTTAGTTACTCTATTTAGTGAAAATGACCAAATTCTCATTCTGATGTACATGTTTTACGTCAAATTAAGACTAAAAATAGAAATTTTAAACTCAAATTAGTCAGTATGAAAAAGGTCTGGATTATTTTTAATGTGATCTTATACTTGAAAGAATAACACGTGCAATTAATGAAGCAAATACTGACCTACAAAGTCTAAAATGGAGGAATATGTGATTGCAGCTGTTGTGAATACAATTCAATTTGGTTGCTGTCAAAATCAATTTTAGTCCTGTCATTTCAACTTTTAAATTAAATTCAACGTAAAATCAGAATAGCGTTTAGGTATTCTTTGACTAAAATTAGTTTATTTTTAGTTTAGTTTAGGTTAGTTCGGTGCTCAACAGAATTAGCACCAGTAACTGAAACAATAAAGTAGCCTGAAATATGTTAATGACTCAAACATTTTCAAGCAGTAGGCACATAGGGAGAAGGAAATTTTCTATAAGTTTATTACCCTTTAAAAGGTATTTAAGTAATGTTTATTTAACATGTTAGGCTTGAACATGAAATGGCCATTTACTTCAAATTCAGATAAGGATCATGGGGTGACCTAAAAGACCAAATTAAACGATAACCAAATTTTCTATACAGCCAGTGTTGCACAAAATTTGACGTGCTATTTACTTGCCTTTATAAAATAAACATAATCGCTTTCACATTCACAGCCCCACACTAAGTTCAATGTCTTGTCATGGGTGGCAGAAACATTCTCATCTCACACACAATCACAACCAGAACCAGAAACACAAGTTTTCCTTGAAAAGAGAAATTGTGTTCCTGCAGGGAATCGAACCCGATACCTTTGCTTAGATGACGAACGCTCAACATACTTAGCCAACGGGCAGTTCAAAGTTTATGTAGAAAGAGATATATAGATCAGAACCATGATGCTTAAATGTTTTTTTTTGCCAAGAGATAAATTATAAAATCTAGTTTTATGAGAGAATATAGACCCTTTATAGACACACATTGTAAGACATTGAAAGTATTAAGCTACTACTCTACTGCAATGTAACCATAGTGAACCACCATCAAGTGGGAAAATCTGTCACTATGCACCAAAAACATCAACAGCTACCTTTGAGTAATAGTTCCCATTCTAGGCATTGACTATCCTCATTGACTAAATCATACATACATACGCATTCACACTGACAGCCCCACATTAAGTTCAATGACTTGTATCGTTGGCGCCGGAAACATTTACATCACACAAGCAAATAGATCTATACAAAGCGTCTTCTCTGGGAGTGGCAGTGGCGGAACACTGGGCCCAAACAATATAATGATCATCGACACGACAAAGAAGACGCAAATACACCCAGAACCAGAAACACAATTATCCCTTGGGGAGGAATTTGTGCTCCTGCCGGGAATCGAACCCAGGACCCACGGCGCAGAGGGCGGAGACCTGTCCACTGTGCCAACTGGGTCGTCATACACAAATTAGGCGCGATGGTAATTAAATGCTAGCCTCACATAAATAAGGCCTTTGTTGTAACCATAACTTAGAATCTGAATACATTAAACATGCATCACCTGATTTCATATGATAGCCTTTATAAGGATTCTTGTTAGCCCTGAAGGCTAATAACAACTGAATAAAAATGCTCATTAAAGGGCAACCTCTTTGGTATAACATAAAAGGTATGAGTACTGAGGTCATGGAACTGTATGACCATTGACCATGAGTTGTAGAGACAGAGTAAGAATGATTGATCGAAAAGTTTCAGGATCATATCTTAGAATGGGGTAGATATTGCGCCTTTTGTTTGTTGTTGTACCTTTTGCCATTGAGTCACCAATGCAGTAATTTAAATGTGACACATGCGTAGTTTTCATGTTATCCGCCAACTTTCTTTTCAGCGTAGGCGTGTATTTTTAGCGCTGTAAGGTATACAATGCAGCTGTTCTATGTCAAAACATCAATTCAATTGATTCTGTTCCAAATGATTAAGATCTCGGTTGAGACTTACAGCTACTCCGGAACTGATTGATAATTGCAGTCCGGTTCATTTATAGCCGTCCCCGTTGCCTGAGATGTGAAATTAGATCGCATCTGCAACGACTGCGGTAGTGACAACGGTCACTTTCTCGCTTTACAAACAAATCCACCTCGAATGTCATGAAACTTACCGTTAATTTCTTCGTCCAGTTCAATCGTAACAAACAATGGAAACTAAATCTTTCAACATAAACGATGGAGCACTCACATTATCTAGGGACAAAAAATATTTTAACCGACAAAAGCAGTTTCTTTTCTTTTCCGTCGTTTTTAGTTTTTTTTGAGTTTGCGAAATGAAAATGGACGGATGACTAATGTTGCCAGTTGAAAAAAAAATACCCATTTTCCTACAAGCTAGCATTTGCTCACACCTATTCCAATGCCCAACTGCCATGTATAATGATGAAGCCAGAACTACACCAGGTACACGTGACCCACATACTTCAATCTGGATTTGTGATTGTGCCTGGCGGTTTAGAGCTATGCTACATCTAAGCCACACAATGTACGCTTCACCAACCCAGCGATACTAGATTTTCGTAAGCGTTTTCGAAGTCGTATGCATTGCGTAACTCTACGTCTTAGAAACGTGAAGCGGCAATTGTCAAATTTGTCGTCGAAAAATACTGGTATATCTTAGTCATTTAGGTCATGAATGGCTTTAAGTTGAGAAACAAGGTATAAAGCATAGAGAATCATTAGGATGTACATTTGTAAATCCTGTCTACTTAAGTTTATATCATCATTCTAGAGTATTCTTCTTATATTTTTTCTCTCTAAATACAAAACCACCTTGTGTGGAATAAGACGAAAGGTATGTCGCATCGCGCGTCGCGCGTCGGTCAGTTTGTACACCACTCTCACACGAATGAGATGTCTCAGACGTGTGCATCGGTGTGAAGTAATTCTGGCTATATGTAAAATAGAACAAATATTTTCATTCTTTGTAAAATGGACAGAGTTAGTAAGCATTATGTTAATTTAATGCATATTAGGTAAGCGTATAAATAATATACGACCTAAAACGACCTCCAACTATGTGACCTTAGTTGAATCAGTAGTTAGAGGAAGAGTGAAATTACTACGGAAACCCGGAAACGCTGTGTTGGCGTCTCATACGTGGTGTCACGTCACATGGCGTGGAAATGTATGGACTCGACGTACGTGGTCCACGTATGCTCACTGTAGTTCTACCATTATTCTACTCCGCGTACGGTCGCCACTAGTCGATCTGACTTGTCAATGTACTTTATGATGGTACTGATCGTAGCTATCAAGACGTCAGACGATCTACAACAATTCACCGAAATACGAAGTATCGGATGGAATTTAGCACATTAATATGTAATCTGTGTCATTTACATATAAAATTATATGTTAATTACACAGATTACGTTTGCGTTTGTACTTCGTTCAAGCCCAAAGATTCGGATGTAAAAAACCGTGGTAGGCTCCCAGGCATTCTGTCGTACATTTAAGAAAAAATGTGGTAGTGCTATTCTATGTGGATGACAAAAATAATAAAATAAGCGCTATTTACACACAGTTCCACAGTAAATTAGAAGCTTTAAACCATGGAGGCCAGAAGTCTTCCAACTTACTAACACGCAATAAATTTATATATATATAAAGTTGGGTAAACTTGCTCATAATTTGGCTACATTTCTTTAGACGATTACTCATTATGTTCATTCGTTCATTTCTCTATGGTTTCCATTCTATCATTAGTTCATTCAATCGACTTGAACAATTTCGTTTTCGTTTAAAATATCTCATACAGTTTTTGAACTCAAGCGGACGAGACGTTTGTCGCGTTGATTTTTGTGACTACTGTGCGTTCGCTGTTCAAACGATGAATTTGTAATCCCGCTAAATGCTGAGAATTCTCTTATAATGTGGTAGTTTGTGCGTGGAGACGATGTTATGATGTCCATATAATTATAATCTAAACGATTGATATTGTTTTATCTAGATACTCTAAAACATATGTGTTGTGTTTTGATTTCGACTGGGGCGGGGAATTGGTAACACAGCCAGAGCAAGAGTTTTAACAGCTGTTCGTGCATAGTATGCTACATATTGTGAGTACGTTACTTTTTTTTCAATATCATTTAGTTAAAACGTTTATTCATGCATCTATGTATTTTGCGTATACGACGCGACGCCCGATTTAAACGAACATGTGAAATAATATCGAATCATCGTACGTCTTACTATTTGTTTTTTTTATCTTTGAGTAGGACCTATGTGTAATAAATATTTTCCCAATTTTACAACTACTAGTAAGATTTAGTAGTAGCACGGGAAATATACGGAATCTACGTATCTACATGGTATCTACCTTTTTTCTTTGTTTACCTTTTCTTTCTCTTCTCGCAGTTTATAGATTATATACATTCTGGTACTTTTAATGTCTTATTTTATATTATTAGCATTCATTTCGATAATATTTGTGATTAAGTATAGAAAAGAAATGAACTACATTGACCTCAATCGATTTATTTATGAAATTTTATCTCTTATCGTAGGTCCATCATTATTTTTACCTACCTACATTTTAAAAATTATATTAGTGTAATATATATATATATACCTAGGATCAATATATACCTAGTTGGGTCTAGACTTTGTGACCATGTACCATCAGTAGAGGACCAGCTTTTTGCCATTTCGTATTACGAAAATTGACTATCTACCTACTTAAAATAAGAAACTTGACTTAAACAAAAACAACTAAGTCGGTAGGTAGGTAGGTACCTGTAAAAGTTGAATACTTTTTGTACACTTGTAACTTTTTTTATAATGTAGATGATAAATCATTTTATAGTCAGATGAATGGATCCTTAGAAACTTTGTTATTAATAACATATTAATATATCATATATAATTTTGCAATTAAATATTAATATGATATTTATATATTATTTTTTTAGTGTCTGATAATTTGATCACTGACACTTGACCAATATCTAGAAGTCTCAAGTCTAGAGTGAATAGGTATGTTCGAGTCTATACTCGGTTCCAAAATCTTGGATATTTTATGTAAACAAAGAAATGTCACGAAAAGTCACTGTCAAAATGACATGCCAGTTGCCGAAAACATTTTTCACTTATGAAAAATATTTTTGTTTCTTTTTCCCCGGGCTTTGCTCTCGCGCGGCACAATGATAACAAGATAAATAAAACCTTTTATTTTTTTCATTGGAATTGAATTGAAATTCTGAAAAGTAAGAGAGTTGTAGGAAGGTGTAAATAAAACATTGAATTATATTACTTAATTTTTATGAATTGACTAGACACCTTATAAACTATTCTGACAATTCTGAAAAGCTGTCTGATTCAGAGTCCGATTCGTTGACATTTATGATAAATCTATCGCTTACATCATCAATTATGTGGTTGAGTTGGCACATTTCATCTTCAACTTTTATTGTGTGGCTAATACAGTCAGCCCATTTCTGCGGTGTCACCTCTATCAAACCTTCTTCTAATAATTGCTTCACCTCATTCATCTTAAATGTCTTATTATTTCGTGCGACATACCCCTTAACCTGGGCCCCACACTAGCTCAATCGGGTTGAGTTCGCAATGGTAAGGAGGCAGTCGTAGAATGGTGACACCATACTGGGCTACTAACTCATCCACCACATATTTACTAAAATGTAATTTGTGTTCTTTAACAATTTGTAATAATTCCACTTTTCGGCTGTGGTATGGGGCGTTATCCATCACCAAAACAGAATCTTGCTTCAACTTGCACAGTCTGTTAGTGACCAATATTCGCCCTCAGGCCACTTCTTGTATGTCTCTTTGTACGCATTCAATACCATGACTTTTTCAGTGGCACTCATAGATTTCCGCGGCCGCTTTTTGACTGGCGACAGATTTTCTGTTGTTGACAAGGCCCGCGAGGTCGAGGGTCCCGGCTGAGGCTCCATTTTGCGATCAAATTTCCGAAAGTAATTGATCAAACTTAACGAAAAATGTAACAACAACAAGATAAACACTAATAACAATAACCAACAAGTCTAACAAAAAAGCATAATTGCACAAACGCAGGGAGAAGCACATTCGAGTTCTAGAAAACAAAAAAGAATGAAACGGTAAATGACGGCGGCAGAAATGTTTAGAACCTCTACAGTCTTACCAGTATAATAATATTTTTTCTATCAAAAATTGTTTACTTTATCATAACATTGTATAGAACAAATAAAACGTTAAATTAAATAGTACAAAACAAATTTAATTTTATAATTGATCAGATTACGACTAGATACAAATTATATAATATTTTTTTGGTCAAATATAGTAAACTTCCATTATAAAAGATATTTTTTGCACAGTTATCCCCTTTGTTTACATAAAATATCTAAGATTTTGGAACAGAGTATAGCATGACACTTCTTCGCCATAACAGTACTTTGAATCTGGCGAGATATAGATTGATGGTAAATGGAGTTTTGCCGCGAAAGTGAAAAAATGGCGTTGTTGATTTTGTATAATTTTCCAAAACCTGTGATTTTTCGAGTGTTAATTTGTAATAATGGTGGATAATTAACCAAATACTTAATAAACGTGCATAAGTGCAGGAAAGATTTTCGCCTCCAAAACTCCAATAGAAGTTTTAGTAAAGTTTCTACCACTTGACTTGACTATGACTGACTACTTGACTTTGACTGTGACTTGTGACTAGGACTTTTATTAAGATACAAAGAATTTGTAATTTTTGTTTTATATTTCGACTAAAGGACTATGCATCCATGACCAGGAGGACCAATGTAAAAAAATGATTGTAAATTAATGACTAGATTTTTTTTAAATTTTGATAATTTAACTAAAAAAACTACTATCTCTTGGTTTGTGATGATACCGTGGAGAGTGGTAAACACACTATCCTAGAACATGACCATATTTCAAGGATAGCTGCTGGAAAATGTTTATGAACTAGGTAATAGATTTTACTACTTGAAGGTGATGATTACAGCTGTACTGTGATGACTACAGCTGTACTTCAGTACAACTAGCCAGGCAAGCATGAGAATATACCTATGGCTGCTTCTTACCCTTATACATAGTAGAAATATATTTTATATCAGGTGAAATGGTTCTCAATTATTGTCTATATCGTATTAAAAAAATTAAACGCAAGCAAAGCTTAAAAAAACGACTCCACCGCTTTATTTTCGGAACCTTAATCAGATTTTATGTATTGCACACGCATTATTGGCGATAACTCAAAAACTAGAGATCTGCCCCCCTATTACGTATCTTTGTTGCACGCGGTTTCTATTTGAATTAAGCAAAAATGAACCTTATTTCTTAGGAGTTTTGTCGATTCAGTATTGAAACCGTTTGCAACAAAGATAGGGAATAGGGGGTCAGTTCTTGATCAAATTTCAATGGGACCACAGTACCAGATTTCAAATAAAAAAATAATGATCAAAATCGGCTCACACCAAAAGAAGTTATGAGGTAACTTTTGAGGTCCACACGGTAGTCCACAGAATACGCATTATTGACGATATTTCAAGAACTACTGATCAGATCTTGATCAAATTTAAATGGGACCAATAGGAAAGCAACATCTATCAAACTAAAAAAAAATTTGAAATCGGTTAACGTGGGAAGTAGTTACGAGGTAACACATAAAAAAAAAACTGTTGACTCGAGTACCTCCTCCTTTTTTGGGAAGACGGTAAAAAATACCATCATGGATATTATGTTTGTCATACAAAGTGTTTGTTATAGTATCATCAGTAAATGAGTATTATCCATACATGTTCCAAGACAAGAGATGTTTCAGATTAAAATTTAAAAAGTGTACATACACATGTACATATAGCCTTGGTATGAAGAATTGTTACATTTGCAACACCGGGCGTAACAAATCATGTGTAACATTAGCTTGACATCTCATTTAGAATAATGTTCATATAATACATTTTACATCTCATTACAAATAACTAATATTATAAATGCGATAGTTTGTATGTGTGAATGTTTGTTACCCCGTATCTCCGTAACTACTTAACCGATTTTAATGTAATTTTGTATGTAGGTAGCTTATACTTTGGATTAGGACATGGGCTACTTTAATCATCATCATCATCAGCGGGTGAAGCCGGGGCTTATTTACTAACTAATATTATAAATGCGTGAGTTTGTGTGTGTGTGTGAATGTTTGTTACCACGTATCTCCGTAACGAATTAACCAATTTTGATGAAATTTAGAGTGTAGATAGTTCAAGTTCCGGAATAACACATATAAGCTACTTTTTAACTTATTTAACGCGGGCGAAGCCGCGGGGCAAGGCTAGTAGTGAATCTGTTAAAGTAAATCCTCAGTTTAAAAAAAATGTAACTAAATAATTTTTATCCTTATAGACAAACAATTGATATCTCATCTGATGGAGAGTGATGATGCGGCCGAAGATGTGACATCCTTGTCTAGAAGATAACTAAACTAGAACATTTACTTGTCTAGCTTTGACCTCTATCTTACTTTCTGGGTGTCATGATGTGATTAAAGGTAGTAATCATGCCAGGACTAGAATTGGCTCTCTCTCAACTTCAAATTCAAAATTGTTTATTCACATGGGCCCCAAAGAGGCACTCGTGAAAGTTAATGACTATAATTGCCAGATTCGCTAAATTATAGCCATCTCGATAAGAACCTGACAAAAATTTGGCGGCACATTTGTGTGTGTGTGTGTGTTTGAGTCTGAGAGTTATTGTGTTAGGTATAAAATTAAGTTTTCTAAAGGATCTCGCCGCGCTCAAAAATGTAAAAAAATGCGTAAATCTGACCAGAATAACTGTCTAGGTAATCACTCTATCACACGAATATAATAAATCCGAAACTTTGTGTGTAACTATGTGAGAATGTTTATTTTCTCTTCACGTTGTAACGGCTAAACGAACTTGGATGACATTTGGAATATATACATAGTTTATACCTAGGATTAACACATATGCAACGCCGGTGAAGCCGCGGGGCACCGCTAGTACCAATGGCTAGTACCTACTGATAATAAAATACACGCTTCGATACTCCTTAATTTTTTGGTGTCGGCTAAAAATTGCGGATTTAATATATGTTCAAATGTACCTTATTTATAATTTTAGCCGAGTTTTACAATAATAGGAGCAATTGATCCAAAAATTAGTTGCATAATAAAAACATATTATTTTACAACGTAGGTAAGTACCTAACAATTAACTTGTCGATGTATAGATCGACAATTGTTTTGGCTTTATTAGAAACTAGCCGTGCCCCGCGGTTTCGTCCGCTGTTATCAAGCTAAAAAGTAGCCTATGTGTTAATCCTAGGTAATAAGCAATGTACACTCCAAATTTCATCCAAATCCGTTCAACCGTTAAAGCGTGAAGAGGGAACAAACACACTTACACACAAACTTTCGGATTTATAATATTAGTAGGAAGTAGGATTCTTTAAGATGAAGAAGTGAGGAGCGTCCCATCCAGCACTTTATCTATTCCCATTTAATCGAGGGTTAAAACAATGTAAGGCATGTATGTATGGATGGACTATAGATCCCCCAGCTCAGCTGTAAAAACAATACAAAGAATCGGGGACCGGCACACAAATGTTTTTAGTTTTAGTATATCGATAAAAATAATAGATATATTTTATATTTTTACAACTGCCCGTTGGCTTAGTTGAGAGAGCGTTCGCTTTGGGGTATCGGGTTCGATTCCTGGCGAGAACACTCGTTTTCTCCCCAAGGAATATTTGGATTTCTGGTTCTGGGTGTGATTGTGTGATGTGAATGATCATGGCACCCGCGACACAAGTCATCGAACTTAGTGTGGGGCTGTGTGTGTGAAAGCGTTGTATTTTATTTTAATATTCAAAATTGAGGAATATTTTTACGATAGCAAAAAAAAAAAACTAGGTATTACCTAGGTTGTATCTAGGTTTATATTTGAGTCTAGGTATGTATCTAGGTTTATATTTGAGTAAAGTAATGTTTTTTTTTTTTGTGACAGGCTGGTGTTTGACCATTATCTCACCTGATGGTAAGTGACGATGTGATCGAAGCTGGTAAACACACTAGACCTAGAATACGCAGGATCTCAAGGATAACTGCCGGAACACCGTATTTGGCTTGGCTTGGATGTGTCCTAATAAAAAGTGAATACCCACATCTGTTTTGTCTGGCGTGGTCGTTAAATAGTTTTAACGGTCACAAGACGGTTGTTTATTGTAACAAACAATACCTAGTTACCTACAGAACAGCTTGCACCGTTATACCGCAGGAGATAAAAGGACATACAATTATATAGTGTTCACCTAGCTTCTATCTACTTGTTTTTCAATTATATATTATGGCTTGAAAGTGTGACGAGGACGGCAAGATAAATACGTCGTAGCTAGGTAGGTAATGTTGCTTGGAAGTGCAAAGTAACGTTGGAAGAGAATTATATATTTAATTGTAGGCTTCATTTTTTGAAGTGAAAACTTCTTTAGGCGCGTTGAGCACTTTTTGGGTGAACAAAAATCATGGAACTCGCGTCATCCTCACCGCACGCTTCCCATGAGTTATATGTATACTGTGTATATATGTGTACTTTTTGGGTGAACAAAAAGCGTGAAACTCGCGTCATCGTCACTGCACGCTTCCCATGAGCTATATGTATACTGTGTGTATATATATATATTATTATATTATATATAGTTTTCACTTCTATCGGCAGTCCCCAAAGACAGCCCCGCATGTTTTTTTTACAGTCAGTTCATAGCGGATTCCCGTAACCTAAAACATAAACAATATAACGATTGTCAAAGAATTGTTTTGTTGCGGTGAAACATACGCTTTGTCACTCACAGCCCTGTACTATGGTCAACTTATACCGTGGATGCCAAAATCATCACACGATTATTAGAGACACAAATTGAGCCGCAGAATACTTGTGCTGCTAATCTGCCATATACTGGGAATCGAACCCGATGCCCTCATCGCAGGAGGCAGATGTGTTTTCAAATGCGCCATCGATCGGGCAGATATATTTTGTTTCTGTGATTACGAAGACTAGTAATTATGTACGTAATTATTGCAACAGACCAATTACACGCGAACAAAATGTTCAAATATTTTGCTTCTGCATAACTGATAGTATTCATCAAAGAACACTTAACACCAATCAATCGCATCGAAAACAAAGCAAAAATTCTCGAAGAGCTAATTTAGCCAGGAAGTCTATATATATAGTATTTTTTTAATTTTGGCTTCGCAATCTTGTGCATTTAACCAGTATCAAGTAATAATATCTTTCAAATGTATTTCATATTAAAAATCCTAGTAAATAGTCACAGTCAAAGTCAAGTAAAAGAGTCAAGCTCCAGTCATAGTCGAGTTACGCCCTAGTCAAGTGGTAGAAACTTTACTAGAACTTCTATTGGAGTTTTGGAGCGATGGCTAAAATCACGTTTTATAAACTTTGCATGACTTGCCTACACTTATGCACGTTTCCTAAGTATTAAAGATAATTAATTAATCCACCATTATTACACATTAGCACTCGAATCACAGGTTTTGGAAAATAACGCAAAATCAACAACGCCATTTTTTCACTTTCGCGGCAAAACTCCAGGAAGGCTTCCCACAATTAGCCTCATCACGATGCCACAGATTAGATAGTCACTACTGAACGGTATCGAGTAGTTACAGACAAAAAGTTAATTGAATTGCCGAGCTACTGAAAAACTTACTTAGTATTGCGGAAATGAGGTGGCTGCATACAAATTGATTCTATATTCCTACCCAAGGGCCACGAAACGTGCATTGCGTAAATTCTCCTACAATAGCAGATTCGTTCTTAGTCTGTGACAATCGCTCGTATTGTTCGTGGCCCTCTTTGCTAAGGTCGAGAGAAAATTGCTTCATCGTTGACAATTTTCAATGCTATAACGAATTGGTCTTGGTTTTTTTTATATCATTGAGATACGATTCGAGCAAGTCGCTCGCCTGGTGGTTAGCGTCATTGTTACGGAGTCAGTAGGTACCTAAAAGGAGAAACGTATCATATAGTATTACTTCGTCCGTCTATCTATCTGTCGGTCTGTCAAGACCCTATAAGTTGACAAAGCTTTATAGGTGAATAGGTAACTTTTAGACAAGCATTCACATCTTCAGCCGTATCGTCATTTTCCATCGGGTGAGATAGTGGTCAAATGTTTGTCTATAGAGCTTACGATAATTAAACGCAAGCAAAGCTTAAAAAAACCAACTTCACCGCTTTATCATCGGAACCTTGATTAGATTTAATGTATTAAACACGCATTATTGACTATTACTCAAAAACAAGAGATCAGATCTTGATCAAATTTCAATGAGACTACATTAAAAGCACCAGCTTTCAAATAAAATAAGAATCATCAAAATCGGCTCACAACAAAAGAAGTTATGAGGTAACTTTTGATTTCGGGGAAACGAGAACATTGTCAAAGTACGCATTATTCGTCACAAAATAGGCATTATTGACGATATTTCAAGAACTACTGATCAAATTGATCGTCGACTTGATCAAATTTTAATGGGACCAATTAGAATTTTAAAGCAAAACCTTTCAAACTAAAACAAAAATTTGAAATCGGCTTACGTGGAGAGAAGTCATGAGGTAACACACATAAACAAAAAAAAATATACAGTCGACTTGAGTACCTCCTCCTTTTTTGGGAAGTCGGTAAAAAACAAATCCGCGAGATTTCTTCACAATAAAAAAATTGTGGCAATCGAATTCGGTCTTTAGAAAAAATAATTTCATTTTATATCTGGGAAAATGCGTTGGCTACGATATTTTGGGACACCTTCTAAAAACATTCAGCTATTTATGAAATGTTTGATTCATAGTGTTTAACTATTTTACCAGTAATGCTGGCCCGCACATAACGCTTTTGTTTGGCTTATGCGGTAGTCATTAATAAACTACTTTGAATACACAAAAGGAGTTATCGATTTGACGTAGGTATATATTTTTTTTTATATAGGAAAGCATTTGACCACTATCTCACCTGATGGAAAATGATAATGCGGCTAAAGATGTAAATTTATTATGTTACTGATTTCGTAGGTAACCCAAAAGGAAAAAGGAGTCATATTGTATCTCTTCGTCCGCCTATCTGTCGGTCTGTCAATACCCTATAAGTTGACAAAGCTTTATCGGCAATTTGATCGGCGCAAGATTTACGAATAAATGAACAAATGTTATAAACATAAACGCTCTCACGCTAAGTTAGGTGACGTGTGTCGTAGGTGTCGGAAACATTCACATCACACACACAATCACGATCAGAACCAGAAACACAAATTTTCCTTGGAGAGAAAACTTGTGTTCCCGCCGGGAATCGAACCCAATACCCCTACATAGAAGGCGAACGCTCACCCATCTAAGCAAACGGGCAGTTCAAAAATATATGATTATTTCCCATTTTAGCACCAAGAGTGAACAGCCTGGAGTTCTAGATATTACTTAAAGTTACATCCTAAATGGCACAGACTAAGTAACGTAATGTTTTAGGTACTTACGTAGTAATAATAATCCTTTCAGACCCTCTACTTTTCATACTTAATGTTAACCTTGCCTTAATATCATGAGTGCCTAAAAATTTAAATATTATTAGGGTTGTCTATTTCAAAATTAATCTTTTCTATCGTAGTTTGTCTGGTAATAACGTTATCTCGTCAAAAAGATTTATCGTTGGTATTATCATTTTACCAGGTGATACTATCTAACTGCAGTGGCGGATTTACCCATTTGCCGCCAGTAGGTTATTTAAACTTTGCCGCTTTTATCGACCTTTACAATTCAATTCCTTAGTTCACAATCATATTAATTACAATGTTTTTGTCAATAAAATATTATGATTCCCAAATCATAAAGTTACAATTTTAATAAAAAAAGTAGATGTAATAGGATGATAGTGTATGGGCAGTATATTACATAATACACTTTGTATACATTACATCTTCTTTTGCCCGTAATTAGTATGAATATAAACTAGGTAACATTTTTTTTTTTTTGTTTATATGTGACAGGCTAGTGTTTGACCACTATCTCACCTGATGGTAAGTAAAAAAAAAAAGATTGAAAAGAAAAAAAAAAAATTATTATAAAATGGATCCTTAATTTGTCACCCCTAAAATCTGCCGCCCTAGGCTCCTGCCTACTCAGCCTGCATGTAAATCCGCTAGTGTCTAAGTGCTGTTAAGAACGGGCATTTCTCATGTTTTTTTGCAACAAAGACAATCATTATGAGTTATAAGTAAATAATACCAGAGTACAATAGTAAATAATAGTTCACGCATTTTAACTAAATGCAAAGCATCATTGTGAATTTTACCCGATCCGTAAATTCTGTTTTAATTAGTAATACATTTGAAAATTACATGTAGATAGATAGACAACTCTTTATTGTACACCAGAAATAGAGGAAAATACATTAAAGACATTAAAACGAACTTAGGCTAGTACAATGGGCGGGCTTATCGCTTAAAGCGATCTCTTCCAGACATGTACGCAGCTGACTACAAAATTTACTAAGAATATCTCCTTGTATCCACCAACTCGTAAGCTCACCCGATAATAGTAATAGTAAGATACTAGTAACCTAGGCTTCAACGTGCGTTAGGTCACGTAGGAACAGGCGCACCTAGCTATCGGATATAGCCTGGATTTCAAACATGGCCGCGACGAGATCTGGCATCGCGTCGCGGCATACATTGAATACAGAATCATGCGCTTGCGCACGTACCTCAAGTAAGAGGTTGTCCACTTTTCGGACTACCTTTGTGACCATAATATCATGACGAATCAATGTATACTGAGATTGAATAAATGTGTTAAAATTTTGCACGTCTGATTTGTTATTGTTTTAATTTTCTTTCAGATTTGCATCAGTTAATTTGTAAACAATATGAGATTTGTAGATATTAATTTCGGTCCATGTTTTTAAATCTTTAAAGAATTGATTCAATTCAAGATTACACTATTATATTTATTTTTTAAAGTAACAGATATTTCCACGATTAAAACATCCATAGTGGTCAATGATTTCGTATCTAGGAACGAATCGACTCGATACCTTTGGTATATAAAAAAAAAAAAAGATTTTAACTCTTTCACACTCAAAGCCTCATACTAAGTTTAATGCCTTGTGGCGAAGGTGTCGAAAATATTCACATCACACACACAATCACACTCGGAATCAGAAACACAAATTGCCTTTTGGGAGAAAACTGATGTTACTGCCGGGAATCGAACGCAATACCCAATGCTTAGGTGTAAGCGCATCCAACTAAAACAACGGGCAGTTAAGTAGTGAGTTATAGTCTTACCTTAGAAAAGCAGTAAGACATCCTTTTAGTATGAAAGTCTAAAAACGGTACCTACGAGTATGCACGGTATGCGTTTGAGATGAATTCCTTCCTTAGCAGGCGTCTGAATCATCCTACCTGCTTTGTTATCTGAAGTTGTGGGGCTCCAACATACACAGTTCCATTGTCTCAATACGTGAATGGATCTTATTAACATTACCGTTTACCGCAGTGAATACAAATCACCCGCGGTATATTACGTATCTATATTTCTTATCGTATCTTGCAATGCCTTGGGCGTAAACAAAGGGAACCGGTTTGTGTAACAGTATCTATAGGAAATATATGCTAGATGCTTGATGAAAACTGGGGTCTACCATAATTCATAGAAATACGAAGTCTCGGGTTGCGTTTTGTGAAATCAGTAACGAAAATTGAAATTTCGTGACGAATTTTGTGAGTGACAGATCAAGTGCCGAGAAACTTACTCATTTTTTTATGACATTGAGAGACGAGACGATCAAGTTGCTCGCCTTATGGTAAGCGTCACGCTTGCTCTTCACACTTCAGTGCCACTCGGAGTTTTTTTTTTAACTTAAGTATATAATTCGAACTCCTGCGTGGCAAAGCACTACGCTCCTCACCTTGAGATATTAGATTCTAAATCTCTTTAAGCTAGTAATTTCACTGAAAACATTGCCTTTCAATCCGAAATACATTAATGTTTGAACACTACTGCTTGGCAGTAGTAGGAATTTACAGAACTTACGAATGGAAGATTAAATTTGATATTTGTTGTTTCGTGAAATTATATTACAATTTATCCCATTTTGTCTAATATATTATAGTGGTCAAATGCTTGCCTATCGAGTATAAAAAATATATATATTGTCTTTCGTTAACGATTGTTTTTCTTGAGACCCATATGTGTTACGCACTGAAATTACTTAAAATAACGTTGTCATATTGGTAGGTTAATCTTGATAAATTTTTAGCTATGTTACTTGTGAATCTGCGATTTTATACACGTAACGTTCATGATGGTGGTCTTTGGATATGAGCAAGATAACGGCCCAGACACATTACGTTTTGCGATGGTACTTCATCCAGACCCGAAGTTTTGATGTTGAAAACCGTGGTAGGCCTCTGGTCTACAACCGGTCGTGTTGGTTTGTTGCACTGTGCACGCAAATTTCGTCATTATTTCTGAACAGTTAATGTAGATAACGTATCAAAGAGGGTTATTGATTGAGTAGTGCTGATAATGAGTGATAATGATGAACCTTTTCGAATCAACTCTCGTGCTTTTCAAAAATAGTAGTTTTTCAACGTAGGTAGAGTTTAATATAGCGTAGCGGTATTGGTTTTGCTGAAATAATTCAGAAAATTCCTGGTCTAGGATATGTTCCGAAAGTTTTTGACGTTTATATTGGCGTTTTATCACTATTTCACCTTTTTATGTGGAGATGTAGTCAAGAATGATAATAAAATGATTTCACACTCACAGTCCCACATGCAGGGAGTTCAATGAATTTATTTTTGTTTATTGGCCATGCTAGGCAGAACTGTAGTGATAAGTTTTAAAAAGGAATTTTCATTTCTAAAATGTATCACTACAAGTTTAATGACTTGTGTCATGGGTGCATGGTGCATTGACATCACACACAATCACAGCCAGAACAGATACAAAAAACTCCTTTAGGAGAAAACTTGTGTTCCCGCCTGTGAGCATGAACAAAAACCCTACCACCATGGTGTCCCTATTATGGAGCTATGTATTATATATAGCCTTTAGAGTAGGTTTCGAAACTGCAACCACCCGATTGAGATGCGGCCCACACTACACCTCACTGCTACTGCTAACTGCTACTCGATGGAAAAAGAAGAATGCGTATAAGATTCAAATTCAAATACCAAATGCAAATTGTTTATTCGTCGTAACCATAGGTATACATGTTGCATGCAGGTCTTAAATAAAGTTTGTGTTGTGCGCTATGTTGCGCCTCATGGGGAATACAATATTTCATGAGATCATAGTATGTTTAGAATACTTGTAGGTACTATATAGGTATATGATAATATAGTAGACTTGTAATATACTTGTGGCATTACTACTCTTCACTAGAGCTACTTTCTAACTATCATTCCATAATGTTAAGTAGGCCAGTTCTTCGATGGGTGACCGTTTAGTAGGATTTTCCACTAAGTGTCCCCGTGCTTTAGAGGGCACGTTAAGCTGTCGGTCCCGCTTCCTCCCTCGCTTGTCCCGGTCCTCAGACAACAATCGTTAAGCCATGCCGGATGCCTTCAGGCGGCCTGAAAAACCCTGACACTAGGACTGCCCACCAGTCTATACGACAAGCAAGCAAGTAAGAAGATAAATTAAAAATCATGTTTTGCTAGGCAAGCATTTGACCACTGTTATAGCATGCTTGTCTAAAAGATACCTATTTATTCTAGACTTGAAGACTCCCAGATTATACCTTTCAAGGAACAAAGACGCGGGCAATGAGTTCCACTTCTTCGCCTTCGTTTTCTTCGTAATGTTTTCTGAGTACACTCGTAGATTGTTAGACCCAATTTAAATAAATGTATGAGTATTAAGTGCCTACTGCTGACTGACATGACTTATATTTACTAGTGGAAAAGCAGTCACTGAGTAACGTTGTTTACATCTGTGTGTAAACGTATTTACTTTGTACGAAGATGATCTATTTATTTTGGATATCATTATGTAGGGCAAGAGGGCGGCTTTTTAAGTTAAAAAATAGTTTAGATTTTACGTCCTAATTACTTAATAGGATTCTCAAAGTTTCTAAAAGGGAAATCTAAGATTCACTGACTATTTATGGTAAAAATCCGTATTGTTAGTCCGTAATGTATGGTAATGTCCGGTTATCGTTAATTTCGAACTTTTACCACCAATTAAAATGTTATGACTTCGAAACTATCTCATTTAGGTCTAAGATGTTGCGGACATACATCCTGTACTATACTATTATATAAAAATAAAAGGTTAAAAGCCGAGATTTTTGTAAAAAGTTAATAATGTAAAAAAAATTGTTAAAAAATTTTTTTTTTTTTCATTTGGCATTTTTTCCTTTAACTTTCAAATTAGACCTTTTTGTGTTTTTGGGACTAGATAGGTTGCTAAAGCTAAATTAGAACAAAACAATTCCAACACCGGAATTCGGGCGTATTCAAGTGGCGAAAAAACAAAAAAGCTGCCATTTTATTATGGTAAGAGAAAAAATACTCATGAGGGTTTTTTGTCGATCAAAATTAAGGTATTTTATTCCACGAAAGGTTCAGACACCGATGACTGGACACATTGTATAGATACAGTATTTACAGTAACATCCGAAATAATCTACCGACTTCATAAAAAAGGAGGAGGTACTCAAGTCGACTGTATTTTTTTTACCTCATATCTTCGTCTACGTGAACCGATTATGATTTTTTTTATGTTGCTTTCTAATTGGCCCCATTTAAATGTGACCAAAATCTGATCAGTAGTTCTTGAAATATCTTCAATAATGCGTGTTTAGTACATCTCATCTAATCAAAGTCCTAAGATAAAGCGGAGAAGTCGGCTTTTTTTAGTTTTGCTTCCGTTTATTTCTGAAACGGTTTACCTTCAAAATGTACCACAGCTTCTGCGCAGGTTAATAAATCATCAACCAGGGGCAGGGTCATACCCATTTCACTGTCAACTTGTCATTCTTGTCACAGAGTAAATAAATAGAGGAGCAGACCGCAGACGACACGTGATCGTCACCGAGTAATGGGATTTCGCCCGAGAATGTTGTGCATTGTTGAGGATTCCTCGTGATCTGATTTGATTAGAGAATGGATGGTGAAGGGATTTAGCTGTAGTTTATATCTCGTGACTTCGTTTGCTTGAAAACCCGATAATTTATTCTAACGCGCTTAGCAGCTGCATTTTTTCATTCATTGTTTTTAAACATTCTTCAATGACTAATACAGGAATTATATTGACCTAGGTATATCTATATTATATAGTCGCCAGAAAGCGCTTGTGAAGTTTGCCTCCAATGCATCCTTATTATTAATGTTGTCATTCGTTTTATAATAAGCTTTCTTAATTAATGCCCATTTTATTACCGATTTAAACTTTCCCGTGGCTACCCAGTTACCGTTTTAGGAATTTTACTGTAAAATTTAATCTATAACCTTATATATGTTAACACAACTTAAGGTGTGTTAATTGTCGCCTTTATCAGCCTATCAACCCATTTTCAACTATTGAGACTCGGGCATTCTCTCATAGAGAAACAGTCATTCCAGAACGCTTGCTAATTGAGGATAAAAATAAACATATCCTTGACGATTCTTGGCTACTTCAGTTTCGTTACACTTTTCCTCACCGATATTAGGTCAAGTGTAAAAAATAACATCACTTTCACACTCATAGCGCCACACTAAGTTCGATGACTCGTGGGTGCTGGGAACATTCACATCACACAAACATCACACCAAGAACCAGAGACACTAATTTCCCTTGGGGCGAAAACTTGTGTTTCCGCTGGGAATCTAACCAGACACCCGCTGCTTAGAAGGGGAACGCGCACCTTACTAAGGGGCAGTTCTAAATTCCGTACTTAACTTCTGGAAATCTTTGGTGTCGAGCGGGATTCGAACTAGCGTGGATAGGATTTTAGCCACACGATTCACCGCTGAGGTACACTCGCGCAATCGCGATTTTATACGTATTTATAAGGATTACTCAGAGATTCCTCACCTGACAGATTAGCTTTTTATACCGACTTCCCAAAAAAGAAGGAGATACTCAAGTCGACTGTATTATTTTTTTCTTTTTTTTTTATGTGTTTTACCTGATAACTTCTCTCCACGTGAGCAGATTTCGGTTTTTTTTTAGTTTGAAAGGTGTTGCTTTCTAATTGGTCCCATTTAAATTTGATCAAGATCTGCAGTAGTTCTTGAAATATCGTCAATATCTCCTATTTTGTGACGAATAATGCATTCGACGATGTTCTGGTTTACCCGACTTCAAAAGTTACCTCACAACTTCTTTCGTTGTGAGCCGATTTTGACGATTCTTTTTTTATTTGAAAGCTGGTGCTTTTGGTCAAGGTCTGATCTTTAGTTTTTGAGTTATAGTCAATAATGCGTGTTTATACATTAAATCTGATCAAGGTTCCGATGATAAAGCGGTGAAGTCGGTTTTTTTAAGCTTTACTTGCGATAATTATTATTATTTAAAACGGTAGAACCAAGCTACCGAAGTGAGAAGTTCTTTAACCTGTTACAATAATAGGTTCAAGTGTGTCAATTGTATTTGGGCAATTTGCTAATCACGTAAACTCACATTGAAAGGTGACCGATATCGAGGATATAGTGGTATATTGGAAGTCGGTTTTTAGGTTAGTTCGCTCCTTCAAAGTTGTTAAATGATCCACAATAAGAATGTACTATACTGTGTCAGGATAATATTAAAACAGACTTAAATAATTTAAACGCAAGCAAAGCTTAAAAAACCAACTTCACCATTATATCTTCGGAACCTTTGATCAGATAAAGTAAATTAAATAGGTATTATTGAGAATAACTCAAAAAATACTAGTCAGATCTTGATCATATTTAAATAGGGCCACACGGGAAGCAACCGCTTTCAAATAAAAAAATTGTCATTAAAATCGATTCACCTAGAAAAAAGTTATAAGGTAAAACACATAAAAAATACAGTCGAATTGATAACCTTCTCCTTTTTATAAAGTCGGTTAAAAATTAGATTCTTTATTTATTAACATTTAATCAAAGTCTGATGATCCAAATTGATTTATATGTATTTATTTATTAAATGTTGTTATAGAGTTCCGTACCTCAAAATAAAAAAGAGATCGCATTATGCGATACCTTTTTTGTCCCTTTTGTCAAGACCCTGTTTCCTTCACCTGAGAGGTCAGTTGAAATTAATATTAAATAGGTCTAATTAAGGTTTACGGTCCCTTGAGACAACTTAAATACAAGATGAAATAGAATATACCTTTTTAGATTTATAGGACAGTAAAGTTTATCTATTAATAACCTTGAGATGAACATCTACATTAGGTATTCAAAACACTGGCCTACTTCCACGGTCCTTCCACTCCACGTGATTCAACATTTAGTTAAACCAATAGCGAGACGTTTACCAATAAAATTAACATACACTATATCGCACTAGCTGAATTCTCTAGCTCTGCCTACATTACCATGAAATATTTATCAGCTGCTAACTTGGATCAGAGAAAACCTGACTACGAACTTCAGAACTCAGTTTTGATATGATATTGCTTTATCTCACGGCGTTTGACCATTGTCTCAGCTGAGATTGTTATACTATCAGGGTTAGGCCTAGAAAGAGACTGCTCCTCGAGGATAGCTGCCGGACCACTATTTGTTGCTAGGGGATTAGTAGAGTTGAGTGGAAGTAGAGACAGTTAAGCATTACAAAATGCGATGCCGTGCCGCTAAGATGAAATATTGAAGATAAAATATCCGTCATTTGTGTCAATAGCATATTATTATAATAAATTAGGTTCAGAAACGAGGAATCTGACATTCCTCGTTTCCCACTGTTGGGCAGTACACTCAACACTACGCTCGAAGAGTGAATATTGTGATACTTATTATAAACTGCTATACAGTTATACCAGTTGGCCCAATGTTATTTCCAGCTTTACAAAAACATCATCTCTATAGATAGTTATTTTTGTTCCATAAAAAAATCACAGAATCTCAGAAATTTTAGATATTTCTCAGCTCGGCATCGATGCTGCTCAACAGAATAAATACAAGTACTTACAAGAACAAGTGGCTGCACTTCAAAATTCAATTATATTATACACCCAATAAGAACACATTTTACATAATTATGCAGGGAGTAGATAATTAAGTTATTATGTTCCATCATAACTACAGAACCAGACTGAACCTCCGCCCGATGCAAACAGCGACTTGACCCTCGCTCGTCGCTGGATGCAAATCTCTTCTTCTTTGCTGGAATACTTATATATATATATTATATACCTTGGTCTGGATTGCAGGTTAAGCTATCGGTCCTGGTTGTTAGTCGTAAGACAACAGTAATGCCATGTCGGGTGCCTTCAGGCAGCCTGAAATATCCTGACACTTAACTAGGACTGCACACTGGTATATACGACAAACAAGTATGTTGACATTGGTTGAATATCTCTAAAGATAGATCAATATTATTTTTAGAATACCAGGGTCACATAAGCTAGGTGTAGTTCTTCGATATATGTCACGGCTGTCGTGTTACTTACACTAGGTGACAAAACCTGTTCCTTGTAGAAGCAAACAGACTCACAGACGCTAGGATCTATAATGTATTATATCGACGAACACAGAGCTATTCCACCAGCATCGATAATGTCGCAAGAACTGGCTCTCGCCCAGTTTTTAGCTTTATCGCAGCAGGTCGATGATTCGAGCTCTCGAGAGGTCAATAACACCACATACTAAAATTATCTTGACCGAAATATCGTATTTGTACAGAAATATTGGTTGTGATATCAAAACATTGAAGTACACGTGGGTTCATTCTATATACATTTCGTAACCACAGTAGTCATAGATCCCATCTCAACAATATTGTATCAAACCAATGCATAGTTTATAATTACTATAATCAGTTCGGTGTATATCTTCTAATTACAAAGCGATGGACCCGATGCGGTCTGCGCGGTAAATCCATGGAACGAACGTTAAGAAGGCCGTCTCGTCATCTTTATTACCGACTTCCCAAAAAAGGAGGAGGCACTCAAGTCGAATGGTTTTTTTTTTATTGTTACCTCATAACTTCTCTTCACGTGAGCCGATTTCGAAATTTTTTCTAGTTTGAAAGATGTTGCTTTGTCATTGGTCCCATTTAAATTTGATCAAGATCTGATCAGTAGTTCTTAAAATATCATCAATAATGCCTATTTTGTGGACTGCTTTGACGATGTTTTCATTTAACCGACTTCAAAAGTAACCTCATAACTTCTTTCATTGTGAACCGATTTTGATGATTATTTTTTATATTTGAAAGCTGGTGCTTTTTATGTGATCCCATTGAATTTGATCAAGAACTTATCTCTAATTTTTGAGTTATAGTCAATAATGCGTGTTTAATACATTACATCTGATCAAGGTTCCGAAGATAAAGCGGTGAAGTCGGTTTTTTAAGCTTTGCTTGCGTTTAAATTATTTTATACTAGCCGTGCCTAGCGGCTTCGCCCGCTATTATCAAGTTAAAAAGTAGCCTATGTGTTAATCCTAGGTATAAGCTATATAAATTCCAAATTTCATCCAAATCCGTTCAGCCGTTAAAGACTGAAGAGGGAACAAATATACTTACAAACTTTCGGATTTATAATATAAAATAATTAACTATTAACAGCTAAATGAAGGACTATCTAACATTGCATGGATTGTATATATTTTTTCTAAAATACGATTAATCAACTCAAGTACTTTATTTATGTCAAGAAGTGAATGTTCAAATGCAACAGTCGTGCGTAGAGTTCTATAGCCGGAAACCAGCGAACCGATTAAAATTTAAAGTGACTAATCCATCACACCATTAAGCTAATTCAATGACCCCAAAACTTGCGGTTTAAAATAAGAAAACAATTGTTGTTTGCTTGACCCATATCGAGTTCCTAAAACATACACACACAGAGTCGATGACTTAGTCATATCTTTATGAGTCGGACGCTCCTCAGATGCTAAAGTACTGTCTCCATAATTTATGGTTTCCTTTTCTAAAGAAATTTAATTTTATTGACTGACTGATTATTTACCTATCTAGTCGTAAATTGTACAATCAGAGTAATAAACTATTTATATGCAGTGCAGATAATTTTACATGAGTTGCAACATTTTTTCAACATAAAACCTTACACATACTTTCATCGACATCATACACTGAATTACACCCAAAATGGCCCTTGGGAAGGAATATTAAGTTCCAACCGGGAATCAAAGACGATACACGCCTTTTTGACAGACGCGCAACTAACTCCCCAGCGATCAGTTCAACTATTGTTCTGCTCCAGGACTGCCTAGTGCCCACTTGTTAATACGACAAACAAGCAAGCAAGTGCATACCTATAATTAGGTATTATTATAATGAAAAAACAAGCTTTTATTTAGTTGCACCAAACAATCTGTAGACATACATACATCTGTTATCAAATCCGTAATAAAATAAGTAAAATCTGTAATAAAAAAATTTAGACCCACTTTCCGATGTCCGATTGGACTCAAATTTGGTGTTCTATGTATCTTCGGTGACAATACAATGATTTGGTACCATGGAGCTGGTCTGATGGAGACGGAAGATCGCCATAGGAACTTCTGAACTAAACAAGATGATTTCAAAAACTTTTTAGAGTATTGCTTATCTAAACCTTTTCTCCCTATAATATAGTAATGACAAATAACAGAGAACCATTACTTACGTTAAAAGATTTGTTTTTATTTCCGGATTACGAGCTAGTCGTAAAGTTGAAGTACACGAACAACAAGGTGCTGGTAATGTCCTAATTGCCGATTAAATTGCAGTAACAATAGAATGGCTGTTGCCAACAAATCAGTCGATTTACACGCAGAGGAAGTGTGGCCACAGGAAAAGGCTCAATCGCGTATAGCATAATATTAAGAAACCGCTTTTGACGGTACTTCCTGTGCGGTATAAATAAACTAATATGGACGATTTCCGGTTAGCCTCGCGATGGCAGGCCTTCGTTTTATGAAAATGTTGCCAATACAAATAAAAGGGCCTGAGATAAAGAATTCCATTCAGGGCTATCCTGGGGAAGACACTGTCAAAATTATTTACTCGATCGAAGCCGGATATAGCATTGAAACGAGATTGCATGCAGCGCCTCCAATCTGTAAAAATGCATTCAAGAAACATCATATTATCACAGAAGGCTATCTCATCCAGTTAACAAGACGAAAGTTCAAAAGCAAAAACCCGACTACTAGTACGAAATAGCTACTTATAAAAGTAGTTAAAAAAAAAAGATTTACGATAATTATAATTAAATATCGTAAGAGTTTTATTTATATGTTTTTGACATGATATCATGGAGCTCTGTCAATTGATTCGCATGACGAGTTTTAAGTCAAGAGCGATAGGTATCTTCTTGGCCAGCATGTCACATCTTCGGCCGCATCATCACTTACCATCAGGTAAGATAGTGGTCAAATGCTTGCCTATTTAGCATAAAAAAATAACAACATTTTTCTTTTGTCTATGGAATACGTAGAATTGAATTCAACGATACCCTATACGTTACATTCGGTTTAGTTTGAACGCTGTAAGGGAATAAATAACCTTACAAAGGGGTCAGTCGTCTCAAGGGAAGCCAGTCTATAAAGCTGGTCTATGAACGCCGGTGAGGTGTGCTTGAGACGTATGGGAAACCAGTCTTTCAAGCTGGTCTAATTTGACAACTCCCTATGCTTCTGCAAAGGTTGCGTCCCTCAGTCACCTGCAAGGGTTGAAGATCAGATAGCCTCAGTAATCCGTGCGCAATTGAAGCCACTTGTGGTCCGCGTGCGAGGGCTGCGACTACAAAGTCGAAAATCCTACAGACATACGGTGCTCAGATTATAACCAACCTTCTTGGTTCGTCGTAGCCTGGTAAATAGTAAGCAGGTACACCTTGCCTAGCATTTATGAACAGACCGGACCTGTCCTCAATACTTCATATTGCGTGCCGACTATCGTAACTCGAGACAAGCCTTTCGATTTTGCAGTTTACTTACAATTTTGAGTGGGTGTCTTGTCTAGACAATGAACTTGCTATAACTAGTTGCTAGCCAGCAACTAAAACAAAATTCTACAACCTGATGCTTCGTTTTTGACTATCGCAATACTTTGCTAGATTAAAGGAGACGAAACCGTTATTGAAACAGACACCTACGTTTCTTTCTGGCTATTTAGAAATGTATTTATAACAAAAGCGAGGGTAGAATCTAATTGAATTCTATATTATCTTATTAAAACGGAGTATCGCCTGGCGCCACTGGGTGTCGTCGATGCCAAAGCTATTTGGCATCGCTGCAGGTGGCAAAACTGGTAGACGTGACAAACTAATTTGATGACTGTTGACTGGCAAGTCAAAGTACCAGTTGTATATGCGACAGTTTATGTTTTTAAGAATAAGAATGAGAATCATTTTATTGTATACTAGCCGTGCCCCTTGCCTTCGCCTGCGTTTATCAAGAGAAAAAGTAGTATATGTACATTTAAAATTTCATCCAAATCCGTTAAGCTGTTTAAGCGAGATTAGGGAACAAACACTAACATATTTACACACAAACTCGGAATTTTAATATATATATATATATCTATATGAGATATAGAAAATCTTGACTAATTCCGGGACCACTTCTAAATACTCTTCACAATAACATGAATCATCATCTCAGCCGTAAGAAGTGCTGGATTTATGCCACCACCAAAGATTTCCGAACGATTGTACCTCTTTGTAGTGGAATCGCCCTCAAACTTCCTATCCTCGGTCGACATGTTGGCATTATTGTACAAAGCTACAAACACTTCAGTACTTCGATATATAGTAAATATGGCATCGCTGGACTCAAGACACAAGACTCAAGCACCGCCCACGTTTCGATCTAATCAACGGCTTTCACACAGTCCACAAACGCTAAGCATAGTCTCAAGTTATACATCTCAGTCTTCTGTATAACTTACCGCAACACTAACTTGAAAGTTTGTGTGGGTGTGTTTGCAGCCACTTATGTAAAGGCTAAACGGATTTGAATAACACTTGATATGTATACCTAACTAGAGGGCCCAGCAGACGTCGTCCAGCAGCGCCACCTACCGGGTGCAATTGTAAATCTAAACCATTCAGGGCGCCACCCAAACGCATACAAAAAAAACATTCAAATCGGTCCAGCCGTTTAGTAGGAGTTCAGTGACATACACACGTACAGTAAAATTATATATATAATAAAGATTTAATACCTGCAGTGGGACATACAGGCTTTTATGTCTTTGCTCTGATAATAACGGTCTCCACTGGGTTCGAAGACTTGTACTGCCTGTAATGGAAAGATTTCCATCGAAGATCCAATTACACAATTATATATAAATTATTAATGATACGAATTTTACTTGGTGATGAAAATCGAGTTCCTGCTGGGCATTGACCCTATTGACCGCGGCGTAGCAATCTATGATGTAATCAACAGTAACTATAACTAAGTTCTATCTATTAAGTATAATAGTAGAATAGTAAAAGTATAATATTTTACTAAGTAACTGAGTTTAGTCAATTTAAAAAATATATTTATTCATTAATACCGATTAGTACCGATGGAAAAACAAAGTAAATATTCTTGTTCTTAACATCACAATCAATCATGAACTACCCGTTGCCTTAGTTGAACTGCCCGTTGGCTTAGTTGAACTGCCTATTAGCTTAGTTGAACTGCCCGTTGCCTTAGTTGAACTGCCTATTAGCTTAGTTGAACTGCCTATTAGCTTAGTTGAACTGCCCGTTGCCTTAGTTGAACTGCCTATTAGCTTAGTTGAACTGCCTATTAGCTTAGTTGAACTGCTCGTTGGCTTAGTTGAACTACCCGTTGGCTTAGTTGAACTGCCCGTTAGCTTAGTTGAACTGCCCGTTAGCTTAGATGAACTGCCTGTTGGCTTAGTTAGGTACGCATTCGCCTTTTCCGCAGGGGTATCGTGTTTGAGTCCCGACGGGAACACAAGTCAGCACTAAATTGAGGTGCATTGAGTTTATTAATGCATCTTAAGATTTATCTATATATCTTAATAAAAGCAAACTCTTGATGCAAGTCATCTTGCTTTAATTTGGCACGTTCAATTTCAACGTCAGTATTTTGCCAAGAGTCCTACGTATGGAAAATTACTGGGCTGAGCATCTTTCTACATTCAGTAACATTGTTTTTAGGAAGATTAATCTACAATAACGATCATTTCCATGAGGAAGGAACCTACGCATTTAATCATGCTAATGGATAAAATTGGATAAAATGGAAAAATAAATTTCCTTAATTATTGATCACGATGATTACATAAGATTTCGTTGTTGCTGTCGAATTACGTAGACAATTATCACTGTCTATCATGTTTAAAATAATTTTATTCCTTCCTGTAATAATGTAATGAAGAGAGCAGAGGCTCTAGGGGGAAAAACAAGAAGAAACTTTGAGGCTTTTCCTCTAATGACAAACTGGAGAACATTTCGAACATTATTTGGGGTACTAAGATATAAACATATACTGTGGTACATAGCTTAAAAAAACCGACTTCACCGATTTATCTTTGGAACCCCTTGATCAGATTAAATTAATTAAATACGCATAATTGAAGACAACTCAAAAACTACTGGTCAGATCTTAACTAAATTTAAATGGGACCACATGGGAAGCACCTGCTTCAGCAAATAAAAAAAGAATCATCAAAATCGGTTCACCTAGAAAAAAGTTCTCAGGTAACACACCTAAAAAATACATTCGAATTGAGAACCTCCTATAAAAATGGAAAATGGTTTCATATGATCACGATTCTCGTCGGTGAGGGAACGAGGAAGAAGAATTAAATTTTGGTAGCTTTGGAGAAACTGGAAATTTCTTTAATTGACAAAGAAAGATTTAGAATTGTACAGTTGTGAAGCTGTGGGCCTCAAACTAAGCAAAACCTGTATCTTGGGAGCCCAGGGGTCTATTCCGGGCATGACATCGACGTCGAATACGAACGATTTTCTTTTGTTATAAACATCGAATCAACTGAAATTTCAACCAATCGACTGTCGAATCGACGTCGCATCAATTCGAACAATCGTATTTTGACGACCAGAATAGACCTATAGATTCTCTGTTACGATCTACGAACTATAATATTACTAGCTGCACTCCGGGGTTCTACCCGCATAAATCTAGAACTCCGGGATAAAAAGTAGCCTATGTATTAATCCAGGGTGTCAGCTACCTACATACAAAATTTCATTGAAATTTGTCAAGCAGTTTAAGGGTGAAGTAACATACATACAAACACACTCACAAACTTTCGCCTTTATAATATTAGTGTGATTCCATATCAAGGTCAATCATTCAAGCATCGACTGTAGGACTAAAATGTGAAAGCGATATTAATTTCAACAGTACAAAAGAAATACGAAGTTCAATACATTACAACGCATCGTACTTTTGTAACATTAAATTCATTCATTCATCAGTATGTGATTCATCGGTATATCTTTGACTCACTTTTACTTGTTACTTCTTAACGGAAATACTTTTTGTACTTTTTAATGGCGGCACTCAAGCTATATTATCTGCCAGTGCTTTCAAGTCGACAGCTTTATGTTACCACATGCAGTTCGTTTTGTTTTCTTTTGTATATTTATTATTTTTAAGCTGTATTTTTAAACTCTGCGTGGAGTTGTTACTCCCTTGGGGGTATGAAATTGTGTTATAAATATCCGATTGTTACCAGACCGTTTATAACGTATGTTTGTTGCGAGCGGTTTCTATTTGAATTAAGCAAAAATTAACCTTATTTCTTAGGAGTTTTCTCAATTTAAAATTGAAACCGTTAATGAGGGGTCTGATTTCATGTCCCGTTGATTTTGTTATCCCTTCGTTATGTTTGTTTGGTTTGTAGTTATTTTTAAATTCCAAACAAAAAAGGGTGCTCTGAATTTGAAGCCTTTGTCTGTCAGTCTTCAGTAGGTTGGAATAAATGGAGTATGTATAGCCGAACTGCTTTAAAAGCGAACTAGAAGCCGTCTCTCTGCATACTTGAGTTTGTATGTATTATCCTGCTTATCTCTTTCAATCTTTCTAGACGGTCACGGATCAATCCATCTCGCTAATCCAGTTCGTAGTGACAAAAGTCGTCTGAGAAAAATCTATAACTTAAGCATGAAATAAAAAAATAATCTTGTGTCTCACAGTACCAGTGGAATTTGTGTAGTATCTAAAGACACAAGTCAAAAACAAAAAGACACATTGTTAAAGATTTGAATGTGTTTATGTGTCCTTTTTATTTCATCACATGATATGTTCATTTGAAATATTTATCTACGGGCCAATTGCCTATATTTCCTAAAACTAAAGTTAAACTATATACAGCAACTATATTAACTTGGTTCTTTGAAATATTTGTATATAAAATAAACTAACTTATTTGATCCAATTTCGATAATCAATCTAATAATGCACCTTATTAGAGTTAATGGCCTCGATTCTGATGTACACTCACTAAACAAAATTTAAACTATCTCTGTCTCTTACAAAATAGATACACAAGACAGAGATAGCATACATTTTAGAGCTGTCAAGCTAGTTTATCATTTAAAATATGAACAGCAGAAAGGGGCGTTTTTAGTCAACACCAATAACATACTCGACTAAGCTTGCATAGACATCTAAGTTCTGACTAACTTGACAGCACAGCAGTATGCTATCTCTGTCTTGTGTTCCTATTTTGTAAAAGACAGGAATAGTTTAAATTTAATTTAGTGTGTGACATCAGAATCGAGGCCAATGTCTGCAACTCTTCTTACGTCTATTGATATTATATTTGAATGCTGGCTTGTTTCTATCTATTCGACATTCCTTAAGGCACAATGCACATCATAAAACATCCTAGTATAGTTCCCAAATCGCTAAAGTGCTTTTAATTAAATAGAACACGTATGTTTAATAATAAACAGCCCATACGAACCACATGAAACATTCGACATAAAAGCTACTACTCTCAAAGCCTTGAACGATGGGCTTATAAGCCATATTGGTTTGCAGCATGGTGTGTGATGCAATCATATTTCATATGTTTATTTTGAACTCAATCTCACCCATTCAATTACAAGCTCTATTTTATCATCTATGAGGATTAGTTTATAAATGGAACTATTAATCTTCGAGCTATCAATTACTACTGCGAACGTTGTGCGATTATAACCTTTATGTTTGAGTTTTAAAGAATAATTTTGTTTGCGGTGGATTGTTCCACATTTGAGAGTATTGCAGGTTGCACAGGCGGCCGGATACAGTGTTTGTTTTTGTACGGTTTGGAACTATTTTATAATACATTTTTGAGACTTGTCGTTTGTAGTTAGTATACATTAAATGGTATCTTGTAGGTATTGTCCGCGTCACGACTGCGTCCTCATTTAAGATCGGGTAAGATAACATACAAACGTTTGCTTTAAAAAAAAAAAAGTATTTTTATCAAATATAGAATGTCACGTGGCTGTAAGGCCTTATTCATGTTAACAAATAATTTAACCGATGAAAAAATGAAATTTATTTTTCTCAAATGAAATGTTATTTGTTCTTTTTACGTGGTAATTTGTAGATTATTTTAAAGAGCAGCGTAGGTTTTTCTTTGAGAGTTTCGACTAAGCTTCGCTAAATAAAAACAGTTTTAACAAAATCTACGTACAAATAATTTAAACGTAAGCAAAGCTTAAAAAAACCGACTTCACCGCTTATACTTTGGTTTTCGCTTGATCGATTTCGATAAAAATTATATGGGACCACCTCTGAAGAAAATAGAATCTACCAAACAAAAACAAAATTTTGAGAATCGGTCCACAAATTGGGGAGAAATCGGTGAACATACATTAAAAAAAATACATACAGTCGAACATAGTACCTCCTCCTTTTTTGAAGTCGGTAAAAACAACCGATAACCATAATATGTTATACTTTAGGTAAATATATTCAATACCAATTTATTTTGTGATTGTCCTCAAACATAGTATACGATGCTAATCAATGACACATACCGTTCAGTTCAACGAGATGTCTTGCCAAGTCGAGAATCCGGTTTTAAGAACAACGAATTTAAACACTTGTAAACAAGCCAAAAATTCGTAAGCATTAAGTGCACAAATACATAGCATGCGTAGACTGCGTATTCTATATTTCTTAGACCGAGGTGTGGTGCACATATTTACGTGTTTGCTGCCAAAAAATAAAAATAGATAAAGAGGAACAAGAATGTGCAATATAGACGCAGTACACTGCATCACATGGGATGCATTCCTTCAAATGCGAGGTGGCTTCAAAGAACTTTCAAATCCTACTTCCTACTAATATTATAAATCCGAAAGTTTGTGTGTGTGTAGGTATGTTTGTTCCCTCTTCAAGCTTTAACGGCTAAACGGATTTGGATGAAATTTGGAAAGTACATAGACAATACCTAGGATTAACATATAGGCTACTTTTTAACTTGATAATAGCGGGCGAAGCCGCGGGGCACGGCTAGTATATTATAAATCCGAAAGTTTGTGTGTGTGTAGGTATGTTTGTTCCCTCTTCACGCTTTAACGGCTGAACGGATTTGGATGAAATTTGGAACGTACATAGATTATACCTAGGATTAACACATAGGCTACTTTTTAGCTTGATAATAGTGGGCGAAGCCGCGGGGCACGGCTAGTATATTATAAATCCGAAACTTTGTGTGTGTGTGTAGGTATGTTTGTTCCCTCTTCTCGCTTTAACGGCTGAACGGATTTGGATGAAATTTGTAATGTGCATAGACAATACCTAGGATTAACATATAGGCTACTTTTTAGCTTGATAATAGCGGGCGAAGCCGCGGGGCACGGCTAGTAGTAATATAAAAGTTTATTGTGTATAACAGTGTTCACTAAGATTGTATATTACACACTTACACACTAACTTTCGGATTAATAATATTAGTAAGATTTTTACAAGATTTGACTGCAGGATAGCTATCGGGAAAAAATATGTTGTAGTTAAAAACTAGCTTATTTGATCAACTACAACAAAAAATGGTTGTCTGTATAGTCGGTTTACGGACGATAATTTTACGTGATAACGTCATAAGACAACGCTCGATCGTGCCTCTCTATCGCTTGTTTCGCGCTCTCGCTTGCACGCTCAGGCTCAGGCGGAACGTGACACTTTTTCGTGCGTGCAGCCGGTGTTCATGGATTTATAAGACGTTATCACGTCAAAACATTTTTTGCTCAAAATAGTTTTGTTTGCTCAAAAACTGAGCAACCAAACCTAGGTACGGTTTTAGAGTGTGGGTGCAGTTCTTACGGTACATTATTTAATCTGGTCATTCCTACACAATGATGTTATTATGAAATGTTAGTACAACGTAGGAACTAGGTTCATAACAGCATGGAACCTTTGGCGAACAAAGGAAGCAAATACCGTGATTCCAGCACGTAATGAGTTGCGTTAGTATAGGTACGTGAACCTATCGATGCATGTATTGTTATGCAATGGTGATAACGAATATACTGAAAATTCATTCTTTGGCAATTAATTAATAAAAAAAATATCAAGTTATCTTTGATGATAAAAGATATGTGTTGATAGAAACTTGGATGATTGTAACGTTATTATATTTAACTACATAATCTGGTACTTATTTGGCTCAACGTATTAGCATTGCAATTCAGAGAGGCAATGCCACCAGCATGCTGGGAACGCTACCAACTGGTAGTGGGCTTGAGCACTTGAGTTACTTACAAGCTCGATAACTTTTAGGTGGCTTGGGTCTTTGCTATATATAATTTTAGTTTAGTTTTAGGAACTATAATAGACAATGGGCCCGTTGATAGCTTTTGTGTGGGAAAAAAAATTGCATAGGTAATTGTGGCATTAATTTGATGTGAAATGTATAACTAAAACTATCGACAACACAAAAAATCATGCATATTATGGAATATGCATAATTATTGTTAGACGTTTTGCTAAAATCCTTTAATATATGTAAGTGACCAATTTTACATTTATATACTGACTAGCTTTTGCCCGCGGCTTCGCTCGCGTTAAGAAGTACAACAAACTTTTATCCCCTATTTTATCCCCTTGGGGGTAGAATTAATCAAAATCCTTTCTTAGCGGATGCCTACGTCATAAAATCTACCTGCATGCCAAATTTCAGCCCGATCCGTCCAGTGGTTTGGGCTGTGCGTTGATAGATCACTATGTCAGTCAGTCAGTCAGTCAGTCACCTTTGAGTTATATATATTTAGATTGATACAAAGCTTGAATTGTATCAATCAGTATATAAATGTAAAATTAAAAAATCTTACCTAAAATCGACTTTATTAGCTATAGATTTATTGCGAGACGTCGCGACAGCCCTCTAGTCAAAGTTTCTTAATTTTGTCAATCACTGACAGACTAACTGACCGGTCGTCATAACTCTAATGCACTTCTAGTGGACATAGAAGCTTCAAATTTTGATTACAATTAGTGTTTAGTGTATAAATTAAGGAAAAACTAAAACATTTAGCAATTACGGTCTAGTTTTCTAGATACACCAACTGCATAAATAACTTTGTAATCCCATATAAACGTGATAATTATATGTGATTATTACAAAATATGGGATTATTACAAAAAACACACTACAAAATACTACAATTACACAGCCTCGAAAAAAGATTCTGAAGTTAATTACATTAATAGATAAATTAATTATTTGTAACATAGTATTGGATTATATTACCCCCGGAAATCTACCAAATCTCATAAAAAAATCATTTTATTACTTCCGAACAAAAATTGAACGCATATCAGTTCGATATTGTACATCACCGACCTTATGAACAAAAATAAATTATATTGTGACCTAATGCGACCTCCACAGAACAATTGCGACTGAAAGGAACTGAAGATAAAAGACAGACCTCACAGAGGGTCGCAGGCTGTCGCAACAACAGCCTTTCTCTGTATCCGGGTTAGGTAACGGGAACATGACATTTACAATACCTTTTATAATGGTTTATAATATGTATCCTACTAATATTGTGGGAATGTTTGTCGACACGTATCTCCGTAACGAATAAACGATTTTGATGAAACTTAGAATATAGATAGTTTAGGTTTTGGAATATAACACATAGGCTATTAGAGCGGGCGAAGCTGCGGGGCACGGCTATTTTAAACATAAACCCTTTCAGACTCCTGATGACTTGTGTCGTGGGTGCCGGAAACATTCACATCACACACACAATCACAACCAGAACCAGAAACACAAATCGTTCTAGGGGTGAAAACTTGTGTTCCCGCCGGGAGTCGAACCCGATACCCCTGCTTAGAAGGCTCACCTAACTAAGCCAACGGGCAGTTCAATAATTTGAGAGCCTGCGTATTCCAGGTCTAGTGTGTTTACCAGCTTCGATCACATCGTCACTTACCATCAGGTGAGATAGTGGTGAAACACTAGCCTGTCACAAATTAAAAAAAAAAAAAAAAAATTTAAATCCAACAATTAGTATAATATTTGAATTCATAATGTATATGATTCGTGACATTAGAGAGGCAATCCTTGCATACCTACTTATTTTGTTGGTTCCATTCTTGTTCTGAAATCGATGGTTCCTTCTACTAACGTAGAATTAAATAATTAAGAATTAACATTCTTAATTATTTAATTCAAGACAGGCAAACGTTTGGTCACTATCTCATCTGATGGTAAGCGGCGATGCGGTCGACGATGAACTGATGATAAAAGACAGACCTCACAGAGGGTCGTAGGCTGTCGCAATAACAGCCTTTCTCTGTATCCGGGTTAGGTAACGAGAACATGTAATTTACACGATTGTATAAAATGTTGTTTACAATATTTTATATGTATTACAATTCTGTGATACTCATGAGTCGTGATCTTAGAGGCCATCCATGCATACCTATACTTAACTTATTTGTTGGTTGCATTCTTATTCTTAAACCGATTGTTCCATTTATGTTAATCACACTAATATTATAAAACCGAAAGTTTGTGTAATGTGTAAGTATGTTCGTTTTCTATTCACGCTGTAACGGCTGAACGAATTTGGACGAAATTTGGAATGTACTTACCTCATAGATAGGATTAACACATACACTTTTTAACTCGATAAACGGGGTACGTAAAACATGTATCTATTTAGGTTCCATCTGATCTTATGATCAGCTGAGAACAATAATATATAATTTATTTTAGTTGCAATTGATCTTGAGTACAGAATGACTATGATCCGTTAGGATGTACCTGATAAACACGGGAGAAGTCGCGGGGCAAGGCTCGTTCTACAATATTTCTACATAAAAATTAACCGAAAATCGTTAAGTCAACACCAACACCACCAATCATCTCCCGACAATGAAATCACAAATCATTGGCACCTGTTACATTGATGTCCAACCTTGGTACGTGACTGAACCATTGACGTATAATGTACCTAGATTGAACTTGCCCTTGAAAACACTGAAGTTATGTAAAACGCGGAAGTTCAAATCACGCAAACTTTATAACCTTGACATAGTTTCTGATATTTACTTTCACTGCTTTCGCTGTAAGTGCTGGTTAGTTTTAATGGCAATATGGGGCAGCGAGCGTTTGTTATGCTTTCCTGTTTTTACCGACTTCCCAAAAAAGGAGGAGGTACTCAAGTCGACTTTTTTTTTCTTTTTATGTGTTACCTCATAACTTCTTTCCACGTGAGCCGATTCCGAAAATTTTTTTTTAGTTTGAAAGATGTTGCTTTCTAATTGATCCTATTTAAATTTGATCAAGATCTGATCAGTAATTCTTGAAATATCGTCAATAATGTCTATTTTGTGACGAATAATGCGTACTTTGACGATGTTCTGGTTTACCCGACTTCAAAAGTTACCTCACAACTTCTTTCGTTGTGAGCCGATTTTGATGATTCTTTTTTTATTTGAAAGCTGGTGGATCAAGGTTCCGATGATAAAGCGGTGAAGTCGGTTTTTATAAGCTTTGCTTGCGTTTAATTATTGTTGGCAGATATTACTCTATGGATTTGAGGATGATTTACGTTCTGTAATAGCTTAGGCGTCATCAGTGCAATCTTTTTCAAGTTATAATTAACTAAAATTGTCATCCATTTCCGTTAGGCCGTTACAGCGTAAAGAGAAAACAAACATACAGATTTATTATACAAACAAACTTTCGGAATTATAATATTACATAGTTTGATAATTATGCCGTTTCGAAAATCAGGCATTAATAGATTTGCCATTTGTAGAATTAGCATTTCGAGATTAGTCTTATAAAGTATCAGTTGCCATTTTGAAAATTAGACATTCTACGCCTAAACCATTATTTTGATGTTAGACCCAAGAATAAATGTTTAGACCCACAGATAAGGTATAGGCCTCTGGAACTCACTCCTAGTGTGGGGCTGTGAGTGTGAATTGTTTGTTTTGTTTACAATTACGAAAAAAGAAAAATCAAAGAGGTTATTATATTCAAAGAAAAGTCTATCCAGTGAAACTAATTCAAGCGCGAAGGAATGATAAAATGTTTGATAGAAACATTTATAAAAAATTTACAATGAGAGGACAATACTGACTACTGACTGACAAATGCAAAATATATATTTTTTTGGGAGCTTCCTCTACTTCTTCGCTTCTTGTACTTCCTTTTTAGCGTTGTTTGTTTTTGCACCGTAAGTAATTGTAACGTCACAGTAAGTACAGAGTTCAAGGGACTTCCTGATGCAATTATCTTCATGGGAGTCACGGCTTGTTTGACTCGTTTTATAGTACACGTGGAAATACCATTTTTATTTGATTACAATCTGTATTATACCTAAATAAGTATACATATATTGACGACCCAGTTGGCGCAGCGGACAGGTGTCCGCCCTTTGCGCCGTGGGTCCTGGGTTTGATTCCCGGCAGTAGCACAAATTCCTTCCCAAGGGATATTTGTGCTTCTGGTTCTGGGTCTAATGTGTGTGTGTGTGTGATGTGAATGTTTCCGGCACCCACGATAAAAGTCTGAACTTAGTGTGGGGCTGTGGGTATGAATGCGTTTGTTTGTTTTTTAATATTCTATAGTATTGATATTTACAAATTCCTTTTTATACAAGTTCGCTCATTTTATCCGACTACCAAAAAGCAATAAGTATAAGTTCTTTAATTATAACTGAATATCCTATATATATATTATAGCATTCTTTTGTTCGTCTATTGGGTGTGTTACTTCGCAAATTACAATGTCTAGGTCATCGACGCAAGGCTATCGATATTCTATCGCTTACATGTTGTGTGAAAGCGTGTATGTTTTATGTTATGTTTGATATTGTACGTTGAGGTTAAGTATTCCGATCCTCGTTATTATGAGTCACATTGTTTTGATAAAGCAAACATTTAAAATATGCTAATTCTGTGTTAATTTATGCTAATCGTAGGCTATCAAGTAAGTACATCTGTTGTCAGAACGTACCTACATGTACCTATTTAGTATACATTATGTAAGTACTCGCAGTACGTAATTTATTCAAACGCTATGCCCTATGTTATAATGCTCGCCTATGTTTATCAAGTTAAAAAGTAGCCTATGTGTTAATCCTAAGTATAAGCTATGTACATTCAAAATTTTATCCTAATCCGTTCAGGTGTTACACCGTGAAGAGGAAACAAACATACTTACATATTTTGAACTGCCCGTTGGCTTAGTTGGGTGACGGACGGACGGACAAAGTGCTTAACCCAAGTCAACATAGAGATCTCGTTTCGCTCGACTTATAATAATATATTGACTGAATAATCATTTAAACTGATTCAATAATTTATATGAAATACTGACTGACCTGCCCGGCGTCGCTCGGTGAGAAAATATAAAAATAAATTTTACTTGCAAATTCTTATATTTTCTCACCTTTTAAACCTTTCATTGACTTCTACAAATATTTCAAAACATATATAGAAGATTTCCTTTTTTCGACAACCAACAGACACTTTTTTTTACACTTCTTTAATTTCTGAAACAGAACTGTTTAGTATTTTAACAAAACTGGCCAAAGAGATCGAAACTCATAATACACCTATGAAATAGACAAATTTCTGAACGCGCCAATAAATATTTGACAACCAAGTGACACTGTTTTCTATTTCTAAAAAGACAAAAGAGATCGGACATCCCGAGTTTAAAGTACCGACAGGACGAGCATCAAATGTTTCACAGGTAGGAACAGTTTGCATTAGAAAATTTAATTGTCGTTATTAGTATTTTTCTTTACTTATTATTTATGTTTCTCACCGTTAAACCTTCCCTGAACTTCAACAAATATTTCAAGATCAAAATTAGCCAAACGGTCCAGCCATTCTCGAGTTTTAGCGAGACAAACGATCAGCAATTCATTTTCATATAGATATAGATATGATTTAAATAGAAAGATTTGTTTATTGGAACGAAAGTTCCTTATCGCGCATTGCGAAAGGGGGCTAGACGGAAAAATTAAGACCAAAAGTTGTAACGACACTTTTTGCTATAGTTGTAAGCCATACCACGTTCTCGTCCGATCACCGAAGTTAAGCAACGTCGGGCGCGGTCAGTACTTGGATGGGTGACCGCCTGGGAACACCGCGTGATGTTGGTATTTGCATGTTTCTTTTAATTTTGGAACGAAAGTTCCTTATCGCGCGATGCGAAAGGGGGCTAGACGGAAATTGAACTTCGTTCCATCCGGGTTTCCCTTGACACCTCTCAAGTTTTTATGATAATCAAACTGAAATTCCAGTTTCCAGGACAATAACAAATCATTAGTTTGTCTTTTTGTCCTTTACGCCGTAAGACTATAAAGGTGTAGACAACAGTAGGTACAAGAATAATATTATGTTTGTCGTAATTAAATCTTTATGGACCTGTTTATTCAAACTAATCCCGTTACAAACAATAATTTATATAAATATCCGTACAAAAAGTTCAATAAATAAGTAACAAAACACAAACATCAACGTCATAAAGAAAAGTCGATTATTACCATGTTTATGTTAATGTTTTGTTATGTATGTAAACAATTACCATTATGTTCGAATCAACAAGATTTTAAATTTTATTTATCTCTGATTGGCCAGCGTTTGACCGCTATTTCACCATTAATGAACACTGTCCATTGCCTTATTTGGGTGAGCATTCGCCTTCTAAGAAAGGGTAATGGGTTCGATTCAAGGAGGGAACACAAGTTTTCTCCCCAAGGAACATTTGTTTGTGGTTCTGGTTGTGTGTGTGATTTGAATGTTTCCGGCAATCACGACACAAGTCATTCGAAATGGGGCGAGTGTGGGGCTGTGAGGGTGAAAGCGGAAGCGTAAAGTAATAAGTGATGATGTGGTCGAGGATGGATCGTTTATCATGCGTACGGCGAAGGAGTGGAACTCACTGCGTCTTTATTCACCGTAGGTACTGTATAATTTAGGAGCTTTCAGGGTGAATAGGTATCTTCTTGGCAAGCTACATCTCCGGTCGCATCATCGCTTTCCATCAGTGAGATAAAGGCTAAATTCTTGCCAGGATCAGGCATAAAATACGCTAGGCCTATATTCATATAGTACGTCATCCATTTATATGGATGACGTAATATGAGTAATTTTCAACCGACTTCAAAAAAGGAGGTTCTCAATTCGACTATGTTGTTTTTATTTTTGTATACATGTTACGCGATAATTCCGCCGCTTTTTTAATCGATTTCGATGTTCTTTTTTGTTTGGTACATTAGGTATACTTTAGAGTTCAGAGGTGGTCCCATATCAATTTTATAGAAATCGATCAAGCCAAAACCAAAATATTAGCGGTGAAGTCGGTTTTTTAAAGCTTTGCTTGCGTTTTAATAATTAAATATCTACTAGACTAGTTGTTGACCACTATCTTATGTTTGAGAGAGTGTCTTATTGTTTACTAGCCGTGCCCCGCGGCTTCGCCCGCTATTATCAAGTTAAAAGTAGCCTATGTGTTAATCCTAGGTATAATCTATGTACATTCCAAATTTCATCCAAATCCGTTCAGCCGGTAAAGCGTGAAGAGGGAACAAACATACTTACACACTTACACACAAACTTTCGGATTTATAATATTAGTAGGATATATTTATTTACGGCTTGTGTTTAAACACCGCCCAAAAAAGTACCTATTTTACTGCCAAAAACATTCTAAACGGTTACCAAAATGGATAAATGGTAAATTACGTTGGATATATGGTCACCAAATTACTTTTCCTAAAATATTATGAAATAAATATTTCTTTTCGTATTATAAATATTTATTGTATTAATTATTAAAAAAAATAACCTTAACCTACTGTTATCCGATTCGGTTCTGTCACAGGAAATTTTATTTTAGGAAACGTAATTTGGTGACCATTTATCCATTTTGGTAACCGTTTAGAATTTTTGGTGGCCATCTAAATTATACCATTTATTTATAATATTCATAATTTCAGGGTGGGCTTTACAGGCATTCCCAATTCACCCCAGATTGTTAGATGGTTATGGTCAAGGAGAATACATTCGTTTAAGTCTTGTACTACTGTAAACAGTTCTTATGACATATTTTTACTTAACAACTTCTTATAATATGTACAGTTTTTCAAAACATGTTTTCATGACGCAAGGAGAGTAAAGTAGTATACTTGTATCTGTATAGTTGTGTGTACACAGCAGTGCCACAGTATGCGCGCAACGAGATAGGTACCTTTGTGTGTCCCAAATTTAAGCCTTTGAGTTACATGTTTCATGAAAAACATTAAAAAAGCTATGACGCCGGCCGGTTAATTATAGAGTTAATTATTCCATCACAAATGTCAGTAAAAAGAACAAGAAAGCAGCTATAGTGATAAATTTAGAAATGAAAAATTATCGCTTGAGTCGGGATTTGAACCCGCGGCCATAGGGTCTCATGCCCTATTGCTCTAACCATGAGCTACTCAAGACCCGCCTGAAGCGACGAAATTAAACTTTCCTTATTATTAACGTCTTACGGGGACGTGTGACGTCATGTACCGAAACATTTTATAGGAACTACTACGGCCAACGAGTCTAACATTGCAGTTAGCTCAACGTTGTGTTGATAACGTCTACCCAAATCAATTGATTTTATTTATATAGCATTAGCGATGCTAGGCAGAACTATAGTGATAAATTTAGAAAGGAAAAATTATCGCTTGAGGCGGGATTTGAACCCGCGGCCATAGGGTTTCATGCCCTATTGCTCTAACCGCTGAGCTACTAAATTTATCACTATAGTTCTGCCTAGCATCCCTAATGCTATATAAATAAAATCAAGAAAGCAGCTCCTTGGTGTTTTGGCTTTTAATGTGACTTGTAAGTTAAGTTGTAACTAGGACTTGTTCTACGAAATATTTACCATTTTATGACACTAGCTAAATACACAAGGATTGCGAAGCCAAAATAAAATAAGTTACTTTTAAAAAACTTTTTTCAAGACAAACGTCACTTTATTTTTCGAGTTATTCACAGCATGCCTCCGTAGGGAGTAATAGTATTCTGTGCAGCATGCCCTTTCATTTGATATGATACCTATATTGTCGAAGTGCATAAAAAATTACATGTCTGCCATTTTGGGTGTTCCACCATGTTGGATTTAAAATGACGTCAAACAACTAACCATGCATTGTCATCCAAACTAAACGTGAATACAAAATTTCAGCTCAATCAGTTAAAGATATCTGATTCAAAATTGAGTTGCAAGATTCCACCCGACAAACATACATACATTGCAAGTTAAATAAATGCTTGTAAAAAGCAGGTCCTTTGTCAAACAAGTATCCCCTGTCTGCAATTTAATACGCTTCCCAACACCACAGAATATATCACAGTTACAAAGTACTAAGATAACGCAGAGAAAGCTGAATGAGATAACATTTCAGCTTAACAAAGGATGGGATCATGGGATGTAAGCAGATACGTGGTGTAAGACAATGCCGTATTGAATGACAGTAAAGCATTGTGCTGATACTGGTGAAATTTGGGACATGACTCACAAACCACAACTATAGGGTAATTTGTAAAGTAACTTCTTGGGATATAGTTACAATTGAAAGTCTGCCGCCAAGCCAAATACGGTGTTCCGGCAGTTATCCTTGAGAGCCTGCGTATTCCAGGTCTAGTGTGTTTACCAGCTTCTTAGATAGTGGTCAAACACTAGCCTGTCAAAAATAATAAAAAATATATATAATATAGCATTCAAAAGAAAGTGACTTTTTGTATTAGGTAACTTATTAAGTTAAATTTGTATATTAATGAAATGAAAATATTTATTTGCTTGAAACATGGTACAATTGGGTGTTTTTATAACGTTGGAACAATATTCCATGATGAATATATCTAACAGTTTACTGTAAAAAAAAGTAGAAACAAAGTGAGTTAAGGGGTAGAATAGAGATCAGGGTTTGAGAGCATTCTGGTATTAACTTTTTTTTATTTTTATTTGACAGGCTAGTGTTTGACCACTATCTCACCTGATGGTAAGTGACGAAGTGTGATCGAAGCTGGTAAACACACTAGACCTGGAATACGCAGACTCTCAAGGATAACTGCCGGAACACCGTATTACCTTATTATGTACATATAAGTATAAATAAGTATGTATAAAACTAACAACAAACTGAACCGCCCGGCGTCGCCCTGTTAAAAAAACCTAGCCTATGACACTCACAAATAATGTGGCTAGCTATTGGTAAAATAACCAATTTAATTTGACGATACAATCTGTTTGATTACACAATAATATCAATATTCTCTTTGCATGACATTGCACAAAGTTAAACAAATAGAACGAAAGGTTAAGGGGCACTAAACCACTACAAGAGGGCATAAACAAGCGCCTTTTAAACGACTCTCAGAGTATTTTAAATTGGTTGCTATCTAGCAAGGCTTAAAGACACGCTATTAGAACTACTAATACATAATCAATAATCATTTTATCCATAGACTAAATTCCAATTTTCAATATCTACGGGTCTATTGCCTATAAATTTCCTAAAACTATACACATCTATACAGCAAATACCTAAGTTACCTTAAGGCAGCGAGCTTGTAGGTAACTCAAGTGCTCAAGCCCACTACCAGTGGGTAGCGATCCCATCATGTTGGCGGCATCTCATGCCTCTCTGAATTGCAATGCTTATACGTTATTTTATTGGTAGAAAGTCAATTTACAAGTCAATTAAAATTCATTAATAATTTCTGTCACTAAAATACGCAATGATTATACAAATAATAATTTGAGTTTACTTTATAATTTAACGTTTATATTAAATAATAAATAAACTATATAAATATACAATTGTTCCCCTAACAGTATACTCTGGAAGTCTTCAAGTCTAAAGTGAATAGGTATCTTCTAGGTAAGCATGCTACATTATCGCCGCATCATCAATTTCCGTCAGGTTCAAGTTGAATGAATAAATAAGTTACTAAAAACACACTGAAATAGTACTTTATCAGAATGAATGGCAACTTTAACACTTAACTAACTAAAACAATGCATTGCAATCTAGACTATTGAATTTAGAATATTCTGTTGTACATTAAAGTTACATCTTGAGACTGTGACCATGAAGTTGGTTGTTACATGTGGAGATGAATATGCTTAAACCCGAAAATCTTCTAGTCTAGACAGACCGATGCGTAGTGTCAAATCCGACCAAATTAAAAAGTGATCATTTTGTACGTGTAAATTCTGGCTCGTAATAATTCTCATTTCTATTGCGAGATATAGAATTGTTTTTCATTTTCTACCACGTTGTAATCGTGATTACAAGACTAAGTTCTTTTTATGTCATTTCTATCTCATTCTCATTAAGTACTTATGGAAGTACTACTATAAGATAATATTACGGGGACAATATTAATATTTCCCTTTACAAGAATCATGTTTTTTTGGTCCAACTTTTTTGCTCTTTTGCCATTGCGTAACAGCTACATACATGACATACCTACAAGCTACACAACTAATAAAGTTCAAACTCTAGGTAAAAGTATAACAACAATTAATGAAACTGGCTAAGGGCGTATCGGCCTCGCTATCGTTTTGACGCAATTCAGTAATAAACGTTAATTTAAAATATCAACATTTATTGTATAAGTTTCAAATTACAAATATCAATATACAATCTTAACTACTATCATATCTAATGCAAGAAGTCGTTGGCGACAGTGTACCCAAAATGTTGGCTGCGTTACCTTTCGCGACCTAATTGCTGAGCAAAATTAAAGAATAAAGATTCAAGCTAGGAGCCTGAAAGAGTGACCGAGAGACAAATGACCTAAATGCTGGATTGTACGTTTCAAATTGATGCATAATACCAAGCTCAAATCATCCCAGAAATGTCAGAAACAAAAAACTGATCATATTATTTCACCTAGCCTCGTTATCAGCGTTCGTCATGATTGTGTCACCTAGTGTTACGACATCCTTGAGCGAGTTATTATTTCCTATAGTATCCACAGCAGCATACAATGGCCAATTATCCGCAAAGGTCCCTACTCTGATCGTTCACGTAGCCTTAGTACACAATAATAACTATGCAATTAAATACTATCACAGTAACTAACAATTATTTGGTGCTTTACATTGAAAAGGGCATGGGATAATTAACTCGTGTAAGTTCTGCGAACAATTTTCGAAATGTTAACGATAGAAAACCGATAGAATCACGACCTTACGTCGATGATTGGGGACTCAACAGTTTCGACTCGACTATCTCACTATCTGTAATGAGTTAATGAGTCTTTGGCTAATGTTAATGAATTCAAGAACTTCAAGCTGGTACTTGGCAGAGCCATAGTTCAGGCAATAACGTTGTTATCAGTGTAACTCTCACTCATCCCTACTAATTTGCTACTAACAATATTAATTTTATTTTATATTTTTACGCTGTAAGATAATGTATAACTTGATAAAAGCGGGTAAAACTGCGGTGACGAGACAGTATATTATGTAACAGTGAAATCATTGATTTACATGCGTGGCAGGACCAAACTTTCTTCTAATAAATGTAAAAGGTTGTGAGTGTTTCTGTGAGTAAATATAAAAACAATAGCATACGCAACGCTACATTGTATTCTTAAAAAAACATGTTTAACAACGACTGCACCGCGTATTGTCTGCAATAGATAAGTCTCGTCTAGTTTATTTTTGTCCAATTTTTATTGTCTAAATTTTACCTTTTTTCATTTTGAAGTTATACTTCTTTTGGCGCGTTTGGGAAAAAATATTAGAATGAATTTTTACTATGCGCGCGCACATCGAAACCTAAAAGCGACATCATGAACACAGAAAAGGGAAAATTTTTATTTCTTTCTTTCTCTTCTGTGACCATGAAGTTGGTTTTTAATTGTCTCTCAAGTTTTCTTGAGAGGTTATTACTATATTCAAGGTAGTTATTTAATATCTTTTTTCAACAAACAATGAGTACTGGCACATGGGATAACATTTTTTGTTTGGTTAAGCTAGATCTATAACTGCTTACGTGCGTACCTATGTACAGTTACACGTTTTTGTAAATTGTTATTGCTTATTTTTTGTTTGCTTTATATGTATAAATTAATTTTGTTATTCAACATAAACACATTTTTGTTATACAACTTCTGAGTTTGGTATTATTATAATGATCCACAACGCAGACTAGTAATTATAGTTCTAAAATTATATTTTACGAGCATATCATAAAAATATTGGCACAAAATATAATAGGTAATATATCGAATGTTATACACCTACTTCTAAAACCGGTTCGAGTATTCTTTTATAAATATCTAGCTTCTATTTTTAATAATATGTTACTGGGCGGAGTCTTCAAGTCGCGAGTGAATAGGTACCTTAACTAGGCAAGCTTGCTCCATCGTCGACCACATCGTCCTTTACCAACAGGTGAGATATGGTGGCTAAAAGTTTGCCTAACTAGAATGAAATAAAAATATTGGAGGTATATAAAAGTTTCAGGGAGAATACTGTGACGTGTTACCTAGGGCTTCAAATTGTTCTAGGTGACACGGCACTGGATGTTTCACCTTCTAGTCAATATTACGCTTTCAATAAGGCATATTCGATAGGCGCTAGCGTATATATCACGTTGTTGGACCACATCATCCACATGAGAATCAAACAGATGAGATCACATATCAAGATTTTGTTGTATACTATATCTGCTGATGAGATAGTGGTCAAACGCTTGCCTATCAGAGATAAACAAGCAACGTCATGTTTATCTTTATTATCGGATTGTAGCCAACGTTGCATGTTGCTTCATTACATAATTGTTGTAACTGCATAATTGTTATGTAATTTACTGATTGTTGCTGCAGTCATCTGCTATCCTCATGATTTGTTGTTAGTTTTTGTTGGTTATAATAATGTGATTCTGATCCAACCTCAACAGAAAAATTATGTTGTACTGACTGACTATGAAATGTTCGTTACTCTCTTATTATTTTCTACCGACTTCACAAAAAAGGAGAAGGTAGGTACTCAAGTCGACTGTTTTTTTTTAATGTGTTACCTCATAACTTATTTCCACGTGAACCGATTTTGAATTTTTGTTTGAAAGATGTTGCTTTCTAATTGGTCCCATTTAAATTTGATCAAGATCAGATCAGTAGTTCTTGAAATATCGTCAATAATGCGTGTTTAGTTCATCTAATCTGATCAAAGTTCCGAAGATAAAGCGGTGAAGTCGGTTTTTTTAAGCTTTGATATATAAAATGGCTAGTGACATGGGGGCTTTGCACGGGTGCAATGTCTGACGGATTTCCAAAAAATATTTACCTTGTCCAGATAATTGACTAAATTATTACCTCCTTCATGTTTATGTTTGCTTAGTACTTTACCAAATCCGAGTGACGTATTCCTGTCCTTGAGAATATAATTTTTTCCTGAAATAATATTTATTCTGCTTCTTTCTAAGCCACTCTTAAATCCAGCTGAACTCATACAAAATATTTAATTAAAATCGGTTCAGCCGTTTAGGAGGAGTTCACATTCATACGGTTAGTTCAAAAAAGGCATCGTAATTTCAAAACGCGCCTTCTATTGAAGTTGATAAAAGGCTTATAAAGGCTAAAATAATTTCGTCACCCCTGACTGTCGTATATTTCACTGGACTTGTTTTGTTTTTATTATATTCTTCCCTCTTCTTAATTTCATCGCATTGTATTGTATTTGTACATAATGTGTAAGTATAAGTATTTTACGAAACATTATGATAATTTTAGTTTTTATATGCACGCCCACAGTGTGTGGTTGAATCACACTAATATTATAAATCAGAAAGTTTGTGTGTAAGCGCGTAAGTATGTTTGTTTTCTTTTCTTTTTTTTTTATCTGTGATAGGCAAACGCTTGACCACTATCTCACCTGATGTTAAGTGACGATGCGGTCGACGATGGAGCACGCTTGCCTAGAAAATACCTATTCACTCTCGACTTGAAGAGTCCAAGATTGTACTTATCTGGGAACACAGACTCTGGCAAGGAGTTCCACGCTGTAACGGGTTTGGATACAATTTGGAATGTACATACACATAGCTTATACCTAGGATTAACACATAGGTTAGGGTACTTTTAAACTTGAAAACGCTAGCAAAGCGCTGGGGCACAGCTAGTTGTTCAATATAGATAAATAGTATAAAGGTAAAATCGAAATACATCATGAAACAACATTTAAATTCAGAGATTATGTAGGTATATTTTGTTTTAATAATAGATGAGCGTCTGTGTATAAGGACAAAGGGAATTATTCCAATCTACCTACCCCGTGATAAATATTTTAGTAGCACTGTGATGTGAGGCAGCGACCTAAATTTCTTTATATATACATACCTATATATTATTATTTTGTCCTTATTTACTCGCACATTAATTAATAAATAATATTCTGTGAGCTATATTGTATATTTTAAATGTGTTTCTAAACAATACGATAAGCTTACTGAGAATATATGTACGTAAATGTAATATAATTAATGATACTATACTATCGGGTAATCGCTGACGCAGAGACGGGTAGTGTGGGGTAATATTAACGCTACCACACTCACAGCCCCACACTACGCTCAAATACTTAACAATACCTTTGCTTAGAAGACAAATGTGCACCTAACTTAGCCAACGGGCAGTTCAGATTTTCTTCACTATTAATTTTTTTTTTATTTTTCAGAAATTTGTGTAATTAATTTCTTGAAGTAGTAGTATGAATAAAAAATATTTTCATGTCTATTAGGCTAGTGAGACACCAAGACAAATAAATGGTTCAACTGAGTAACAACAAACACACCAACCCAATAACACTAAAGCACCACTTTTATTTCAAAGAATTGTATCGTGGTCAAATGCTTGCCTATCGAGAATAAAAAGAAACAAGAAAAAAAAGTCCTGGAAACATTAACATCACACACACAATCACACCCAGAACCACAAGCACAAATCGAACCGTAGTTCCCTTGAAAAGGAAAATTACGTTCTTGTCGGGAATTTCTCATTTTTGGGACGGTTCAGCTAAGTACCAGCTTAAGGTTCTTGACTCCATTGAGCGTAGAGCCATGAGACTCATTGGTTGTGAGCAGCTGACAAATTCAAAGCTTCAGAGCTTGTTGTTGTGAGATTGTGGTCAAAAGTTTGCAAAGATATTGAATAAAAAAAAAAATTGAACCCAGAATCCACGTCGCAGAGGGCAGAGACCTACCCACTGTGCTTGGGTCTGGGTCTGGGTCGACAAAAGTAAAGACTAAAACTACCGGTCACACCGAAAAACATATATTTATCTATTTCTTACCTAACTAACGATGCATGACGTACTAGAGAGCCGATCCACAGAATAAATAATAGCAAAGAGTACCCTATATTTGATAATAGTTACTAGCTGAAGTAGCTGATCTTTGACCACACCAAACAAACCACCCACGCGTCGTTATCTCAGGACTTTCTCAACCTTATGACCTGGATATAGGGCTCAGCAATAAACAAGCTTTGTAAGCAATTGGTTTCGTATACATAATTATATCTATCTATATATATACATATATATATATATATTGAGAGGTGGTAGAGCATTTTGTGAGTTGCTCGCCTGGCTTGCTACCAAAGTAGCTTACCACCATCAAGTTGAAAGTCTGCTGCCAAGCCAAATACGGTGTTCCGGCAGTTATCCTTGAGAGCCTGCGTATTCCAGGTCTAGTGTGTTTACCAGCTTCGATCACATCGTCACTTACCATCAGGTGAGATAGTGGTCAAACACTAGCCTGTCACAAATAAAAAAATATATATATATATAAAACAAAGTCGGGTTACTTATACCATCTTTACTCGACAACGATTGGGCTGATTTAATGATCTTTGGTTTGTTGGATTTGTCTCCGAATAGCAGAATTACTATTAATTAAAACATCAGTAAAATTTACCAAAAATATTCATATTCTCATACATTTAGTATGGAACGCCTTGTTTGGTGATATAAATAAACTTTGCCGATTTATTCAGCGTATACCGGTTAAGGTGGTCCAAAAATGATTAGAAAAGTAGCTAAGTTGCAAGTTTTTTTTTTTTTTTTTACAGGCCTGTCAGAGTTGGTAATGTGCTAGGCAAACATAAACATGGAATCCTTACTCCTTACTAAAATTATAAATGCGAAAGTAACTCTGTCTGTCTGTTACGCTTTCACGCTAAAACTACTGAACCGATTTAAACGAAATTTGGTACACAGATAGTCTAGAGCCTGAGAAAAGACATAGGCTACTTTTTAACCCCGAATTCTGGCTGGTCCGGGACTTACGCGGGCAAAGCCGCGGGGCGCAGCTAGTAGTTAATAATTTAATAATTAAGTTTTAGTATAGTATTAAAGTACTAGGCAATCATAAACGTTAAAGAGATAAACACTTTTTTTCTTTACGTTGCATTGCAATACATGCCGGGTGCAGCCAGTTTTACTCATCTTAGTACAACTTTGAAAATTATTATTGGAAGAAAGAGAAACGTGTTATACAGTGCACATCATTAATTGTGACTAGATTGTAGTGATTTGATATTATTGTGAATACCAAAAGAAATACGACGTTGATTTTACAGTTTACCGACACCAATTGACACTAAAACGTTAATTCTTCTTTATTTATACAGCTGTCATAAAATTGTGTTTATTAACCCGAGGCAGAGTATTTTTTGTAGACACACTTGTCACAATATTGATGTCCGTTTCAGATGTCTTGTGTCTTTCAATATATCCAAAAATACTGTCATATATCCAGAAGATTTGTCATTGAACAAAATAGCCTGATTTTTATCTTCCCTGCTTACATTAACAAATCAGAGTCATGTTTTTGATTAGTTTTTTCGCATCGGTACCTACTACTTATTTTACAACTGAAAATACAGAAATCAACCTCCACTCCTTGCGAAACAATACAATCCATTTCCACAATATAATAAATTCACAATAGCAACAAAGGGCAGATTGCTTTGAAAGCGCCGAAGGCGTCAAGAGCATCATTCTGTCTCTGGAGCCAATCATTTTTTCATGCGGAACCGCTCGCGATCTATAAAAAAAGGCCAATTAACAGCGCCGCGCTCCATTTCTTGTGGTGATTGAATGAAGCAAAAACTGCCCATCAGGAAGCCCCGTTCTGAACCATTGGTGGAAGAAACTATGGGAAAATTGACGCTTTGCAGCAAGTAGAGCTGTTTGGTTAACATGAATATATAATTTTTTTAGGCCCTAAGAAATAGTCGTATTCAGTTACAAATAATTTAAACGTAAGCAAAAGTTAATTAACTAACCGACTTCACTGCTTATATTTTGGTTTTGGCTTGATCGATTTCGGTAAAATTAATATGGGACCACCACTGCAGTATAATCTACCAAACAAAAAAAAAGGATTTTGAGAAACGGTCCACAAATGGGGGAGAAATTGGTAAACATACCTACATAAAAAAAATACATACGGTCGAACATAGAATCTCCTCCTTTTTTGAAGTCGGTTATAAAAGATTAAGCTTTCATGTTTGGGCAAAATTTACTAAAGAATAATTTTAATCAAACGAAACATTAAAAGTACAATAAGTTTTAAAAGAAAATTTCAGAACCTTATTATAAATAAACAGAAAGAGTCTATTATTTAATTATTATATTTTTTTTTCAATCGTTATTTAATTCTTTTTGGTTCTATAGTATGTTTTACTTAATATATTTATACAAAGACACAATTATTTATTTTTATTTATAATATTGATTTTTTTTTATTTATTTTTCTTTCGTTATTTTGTTGCCGTTTTCGTGGTGTTGCGCATTTCAAATGCATATAGTCTTTTGCGACTTACTTAATATCTTTCATTATATATATATATATAACTCTTATCATTAATAAAAGTATATTAGCAGTTTTTCCTTATTGATGTATAGTTTTTGTGTATGTATGAATTTATTTATTTTTTATGTAATAATTTTATTTATATCTTAGACTTGCCGTACGTCACCCTACACAGGTCGGAGCTGAAAACCAGCGCTGAGGCTCTGTCTTCAGCATTATGCTGAGCTTGCAGACCTTTTCCGGCAAACTGGAATAACAATAACGTTCTTCGCATTCGGTTTATCATATAATAATAAATGTTAGTTTAAGGTAGTTAAGTTAAGTTATGTTTGTCGGAATAAATGATTATTCTATTCTATTCTATTCTATTCTAATCAATGAAATCCGGAAATTGGTAAAAGTTTTCTTCATGGCATTCTTTTTCAGAGTTGTTTGAAAGGAAGTTCCGGCTCTACAAAAGATATTACATTATTTTTTACTACATTCTCTAGATAGTTGAAATACCTTAATAAATAGTAACAGTTTTTGTTCTTAATGGTATAGTTCTCATGCAAAACAAGATTTAAGATTTATCGCTTAATCATGAGACGTGGCTCTGATCTATATGTCTATCTCTTTTTAATGTATGGCGAGTAAATAGCTCGTCCGATTTTTTTACCTACGGCTAAGATACGTTTTTCTTTTGTATTAGCGAAGAGCTTTTATTGGAAATATTAGCTTAGCAACTGATAACGCTGTTTATCTCTATGGCAAATACGTACGACCCATAAACAGGTGTAGTGAATGCACACAGTAGGCTGTCGACCCATGGTACTTAGGTACCTACTAGTTAAGCGTAGTGCCCTAGCAATGTCAGACGTACGATTAGGATCCGAAACCACGTACTATTAGGTCATGAATACTGGCTGTGCACGCAATACTTCCTTTTTATATTATTGTTATTATTTCACACTACACTTTCTTTTACGTATGTAACTTTATGTATATTATTTGTTTAATTTTAATTAAATTTAACGACTGAATTTACCTTCTTACCACTTGTGCGTTTCATGATCAAAATTAGAATAAATAATGTTTATATATTTTTATTTATTTATTTATATGAATTACTTGTACAGGTCATAAGACTAAACTTAGAAACTTGAATCTAAAGACATGCACCCTGTAATGTAGGGTATAAGTAAGTATGTATCCTACTAATATTATAATTCCGAAAGTTTGTGTGCAAGTGTGTAAGTATGTTTGTTCCTTACCGCTGAACGGATCTGGATGAAATTTGGAATGTACATAGCTTATATCTAGGATTAACACATAGGCTACTTTTTAATTTAATAATAGCGGGCGAAGCCGCGAGGCATGGCTAGTATGTAATAATTTTATAAACGAGAAGATGAGATCTATTAGTATCTTCCTATCTCACATGGTATTTGAAAGTAGTTTTTTTATTTATTTTTAGATATGAGAGTGTAACGTTTTATATTAAAAAAAAAATTTTTTTTATTTAGATATTCATTCATATTTTAGTAACATTTGTTTATTAGTAATTTACGAAGTTTTGATTAGAAAGTTCTATCATTGGGTTCTGTTTTATATTCTGGGGAATATTGTTATAATATGTTTCTGTGTAGTCATTAGTCATAAAAAAGAAGGGTGTTATAAATTTAGTATGTTCTGTGTGTTTTTGTGTCTGACTGTGGCATCTTAGCTCCCACGGCTGGGCCGATACTGTGTGTTTTGTTGTTTTGAAATGTGACTTAATCGAAAGTGTTGTTGGCTATGTTTGGTAAAAAACGGTGCAGCCGTTTTAGCTTTGGCGTTATTTTAAAAATGTAGAATCTTGTATATTGATTGACTTAACGATCTCTTTTCATTCTATTGCCCATATTTCTATCCTCCAAGATCGCCGTATACCTACCCTGTCACTGAGTCGCGTACTATAAAACGGAAGCAATGATTGATAACACAGCCCTTTTCAAGGCCCTTGAAACGTTTTCAACTGTCGACATGAAACCAGGAAGTTATTTTACCTAAACAACAAATAGCTGAACTTTGTGTTCATGGTCACGATGCCGGTACACGATCAATGCCAAGCACACCATTAGTGTCCCAAGTTCACGCGGCTTTCAGTCAAAAAAGGAATCAATTTAGGCCAATCACAACCCGAGGGCCGTTACTGAAAGGAAGTTTTATCAGTGACGGCCCTTGGGTTGTGGTCTAGATAGATAAATAAGGCCGGAGTCCTAACTCTGAACAAGATGTCCTATGGGAATATGTTTGTAGTATCGACCTTTCCAATATATCAGTAGAAGCCAAACTATGTTATATTACGAATTATGAATTCTAGTGGTTATGTGAGCTGAAGACCTCTCGTATTTTTTGAAAAATATTTTTTTTCGTTATCAACCCTCATTGGTTTATTGTTTATTATCCTCATAGTGTGATTTCCAAAGAAGAATTTAGGAAAAACCAAAGCAGTACGTTTGTTCATTTTGACTCAAATGAAACAAAAACACAAACTTGATATTTCTGAGTACAACATATTTAAAGTCAATAAATTATCAAATAAAAAAATGTCATAAAGTGATAGATACCCGGTTCAGCAAATTGGACTATGACGATGTAGAAAGAATACTAAGTATCGTGTAATTAGTATTAACATACGCATATAGTCACGCAAATGCACATATCATCTACATTAAAACACACACCCACACACACACACGCACGCACACACGCATACAAACGCAGCCAAAATCTTGTAGCTAGCATGTAAAATTGACATACAATTGAGCCACAGATGGGAGAAGACACTGGTCCATGAAACGCAGTTTTCAACTACGAGTATATCAGGGGCCACAGGCTTCATAAACATGAATTTTAAAAATCTGGTGTCAGTAAATAAATGTATTAAAGCAAATACTTAAGCCTATCGATCCTTGGTCACAAGTCACGACATGCTCAATGTCGAAAGCACGGGGTACAAGTTCACGTAGCTTTCGGTAGTCATAGAGTGTAATGCCGGCCGGTAGACACGCTATAGCGTTCACACAAAATAGATATAGAAATGGAATGTTTTAGACCCTTAGCGAATGTCATTATGGGTATAAAGTATTAAATTTACTGTATCACACTTATACTATAAATCCGAAGGTTGTAAATGTGTAAGTGTGTAACTATGTTAGTTTTCTCTTCACGGTGTAAAGGTTGAACGGATTTGTATGAAATTGGGAATGTACATAGCTTATACCTAGATTTAACTTTACTTTTTAAATCGCGCGTAGCAGATTTGATTTATTTCTTTATTATATAAGGCAATCATAATTATAGAAGTTACTATAAAATAATATATAATACTATATAGCTATAGCGATTAACCAAGAACATTAGCATTATTTCGCAGATATCCTTGTTCAAAATATATCGAATCGTAAGGGGACATCCATTAATTTCGTGAGGTGATTTTGTCGAATTTTCGATCCCCCTCTCCCCTTGGTGAGATGTCGTGAGATTTTGCTCGATCCCCTCCCCCTCCCCTAATATCACGTGATTTTTTTAAATGCGTATATTAAATGTAAATAAGTAAATCTGTGCTCGATTGCGTTGAATTTATTTAAATTAACACTTTGTTTAATCAATTTTATTTAAGACTAACCCCTATTAACTAACTATATGATTGATTATTATTGTTTTAGCCTTATTTCAGTAGTTTTTTTACTTATTTTACCCAGTTTTCTCGCAATTTTACACTGCTCTTGCAAAAAAAATTACGTTGTATTTGCTGAGACACCCCGTCTCCCCCACGTGAGATTGGGTGAGGTTCGGCTCAACCCCCTCCCCCCCGTAAACACCTCACGAAATTAATGGACGCCCCCTAATATATATAATCAATTATTGTAAGTGATTTATGTAAGGTGTGACAATAAAGCGTTATCTATCTATCTATCTAAAATCATAGATAAAGCCAAAGATAGACATTTAATTAGCCAAATTACAAACAGCAAGTAGTTACCTACTATCGAAAATAATTTTATACATAAGCGCTGCGATAATTTTGCTTGTAAGCTTTGCAATTTTTCTTACTATTTGGAGCAGCAACTGGAAAGGTACATTTGTCCTGACCACCGCAGCCCCGTTATTCTGGCTCAGTGCCAGTAATGCAGCTACGGTTGCAGTGTTCTGTCCTCATTCGTGCAAAATGCCAAAATTGTAGCCAAGGGAATGAAGTACACAGGCTTTGAAGTCTGAGCACATACTGATTTAACGTTAAAACAATGAAGTGCATTTTAATGAGAGTTACAGAGAGTTCCGCCTCGGAAACTTAAAGGCAAATGACATTTTGGGGTGTGCTCAGGAGTTACTTGATATAATTCCTCCATGCACTTTTTACTATCAAACAACAACACAAACTGTCAAACTTCTTCAATTTATGGTGGATATACTCCAATTCGCTCAAGACGTTTCGCTTCTACGTCTACCATCCATGTAGCGAAGGAGTGGAACTAATTGCCTGCGTCTTTGTTCCCCGAACGTTACAATCTGGGTGTCTTCTAATCTAGAGTGAAGGTACCTTCTAGCCAAGCATGTCCCATCTTCGGTCGCATCGTCACTTTCTATCAGGTGAGATAGTGCTTGCCTATCCAGCATTAAAAATGCTTTCACACTTCCACTCACAGCCCCACACTAAGTTTGATGACTTGTGTTGTGGGTGCCCGAAACATTCTCATCACACACAATCACACCCAGAACCAGAAACGCAAATTTTCCTTGGGGAGATAAATTGTGTTCCCGCCGGGAAAAGAATCCGATACCCTGCTTAGAAGGCGAACGCGCAGTCAACTAAGCCAACGAGCAGTAAAAATAAATTTAAAAAATACGTCCATTTTCGACTTCCAAACAAGCAGTTAGAAATGGTAGCAATTAAGTTGATTGTACCCTTATATCAATGCCACATTCGCCATTAGGGTCCAAGTTCACCGTAGCCTTCGTTTTATAGGTTCACCCCACGTTTGAAGTTCACGTTATGGCGCGGGTGGCAGCGCGCCGCGTCACGCGATATATCCGGTTTTACCCTCGCTGGGGTAGCTATAGACTTACTGAATGTATCGATGAATGGTTTAATATTATAAGTCAGGAATAAGATTAATTGACATAAGTTTCTCACGCTAGTGACTATATAACTTTTCAGTAGGCCTACGTAAGCCTAATATCTAATATTTATAAACGAGAAATTCTTGTGTGTATATATATACACACACAAAAAAAAAAAAAAAAAAATCTGAATCTCGGAAACGGCTCCAACGATTTTTATGAAATGTAGTACGCAGGGGGTTTCGGGGGCGATAAATCGATCTAGCTGGGTTTCATTATTAGAAAACGTCGTATTATCCGAGTAAAGCTCGGTCATCCAGGTTTTTTCAGGGTTCGATTCCTGAACACAAGTTTTCTCCCCAGGAAAATTTGTGTTTCTGGTTGTGATTGTGTGAGTGATGTGAATGTTTCCGGTACCCACGACACAGGTCATTGAACTTAGTGTGAGGCTGTGAGTGTGAAAGCTGTTATGTTTATACAGGATGATTTGTAAAGTACTAGAAACTTCTTGGGACATCATTTCAATCATAGAGACTAACGTCTTTCTTTGTTACATCTTCTATTAGGTTAGGTTATCTTTTTACTTCACCTAAGCTATATATAAAATCCCAAAATTAATCTAAAATTTTCCACACTTTGACGGTAATCGTTCTATAATAATCGACATCATCCACCCCAAAATAACGACCCCAGCCTTGGGAAACAAGCTCAGTCACGGCCGGGATAGCCTTGCTCTAGGCCTCCTTCAACAAATGCGTGTGTTTGTTGTCTGCATATTTGTATAATGTAGTTTTGAGAGGTGGTAGAGCATTTTGTGAGTTGCTCGCCTAGCTTGCTACCAAAGTAGCTTACCACCATCAAGTTGAAAGTCTGCCGCCAAGCCAAATACGGTGTTCCGGCAGTTATCCTTGAGAGCCTGCGTATTCCAGGTCTAGTGTGTTTACCAGCTTCGATCACATCGTCACTTACCATCAGGTGAGATTGTGGTCAAACACTAGCCTGTCACAAATAAAAAAAAAAAAAAAAAAAAAAACCTACACAAAGTTTTTTCTTCCCAATAGCATTCCTAATAATCGCTGTGTCAATATAAACCACCCCGGCCTTGAGAAGCAAGCTTGGTCACGGCTGCGATGGCCTTGTTCAGTGGAAAGGCCTCACGAACGACTCGAACCAAATGCCGGTTTGTTGTTATCAGTTTGTTTGTTTTCGTTTAATAATAGTTAAAGAGTAAGTTAGTTTTGGCTCCACAATCAATGTGCAGTCAAGTAATAAATATATTTCAAGTTTATGTAGTTCATAATAATAGTCGCTTTTTTTTCTCTTATAGAAAAAGTTTAACTTCTTTTTATCCTGATTAATTATACCTTTATCTAAGACGAAACCGACACGTACTTAACTCTCTCATGATTGAACAACATGGATTTAACGTAACGGTTCCATGGAACTACTGGCAGAAAAAAACACCAGTACTTTGTCCCATCATGGAACTATCAAATAGAACTGCTCGGACCAAGCGGAATTTGGTTGCTTGCTTGATTTAAGCAATAATATTCTTGTCGTCAGATTTTTTCAGGCTGGCTGGCGGCCGCGCCCTCTTAACGATTGTTTAGGCCTTTTAGAAGTAGTAACCGGGACCGACTGTTTATCATGCCATTCGATGCACTAACACTCATATCATCTGTACTTATCGTGTTGGAAGTGAACTGTTCAGACATGCAAGAATTCATCACACTAATATTATAAATTCGAAAGTATGCGTGTAAATGTGTTAGTATGTTTCTCTTCACGCTGTAACGGCTGAACGGATTTGGATGAAATTCGCAACGTACATAGCTTATACCTAGGATTAACACATAGGCTATTTTTTAACTTAATAAACGAGGCCGGAGCGGCGGGACACGGCTACTTTGTTCATGCGCACGACCCAGTAGCATGCGGCATCGATGTCAATAACTTGTTTGATCAGAATAGCGGAAAAATTGCGGAAATTAACAACCAATCTCGATAAAGTTCGTTCATCTGATGTCGTTCACCTAAACAACGGGTACAATAACACTAGTGACACAGATTCGCTTCCCGCGAGATTGATAGAGAGACTGTCGTATCATAATCATGAAATATAGAAGCAAATATGAGTATTAATGATTCTAAATCAGTTCGAAATTCTTTTTTAATGCTTACCTACGTTATATGGGTATGTATAGGACTCTTTTTTACCGACCTAAAAAAAGAGAATGTTCTCAATTCGACTATTTCTTTATGTGTGTTACCTCAGAACTATTTTCTAGGAGACCCGATTTTGATGATTCCTTACTTCCCATGTAGTCCCATTTGCATTTTATCAAGATCTGACCAGTAGTTTTTAAGTTAGCCTCAATAATGCGTATTTCATTCATTTATATTTATATTTTATTAATCTGATCAAGGGTTCCGCAGATAGAGTGGTGAAGTCGGTTATTTAAGCTTTACTTGCGTTTAAATTATTTATCCAAGATAGGCAAAGGCAATTATAAAAAAATTCGATAGGCAAATTAAAAGGCAATCTCACCTGATGTTAATTGAAGATGTTTGTCTATAAGATCACTCGTGACTTGAAGAATCCCATATTATACTTTTATCAGAAAATACAAACTCGGGCAAGGAGTTCCATCCCTTTGCAGTGGTAGACATTCTACAAATGCGTACGAAGCGTTTTGCTTCCACATTCAATATGCGAATATTGAATGTGGAAGCAAAACGCTTCGTACGCATTTGTAGAATGTCTACCATTTAACGGTGTCGCTTAGCAGTCTGTCTGCAAATCCGGTGATAGAATGGGAATGAGGGAGTTGAGTAGATTGTGTAATTCCTTGGCACACTCTCCGAAATATATCCGATAAAATACCGAGAGGCTCGCTACCTTGCAACAATCCTCTGGGCCCTATGATCTAAAGCTTGGCTCTTCGCTGATCGCTCTATGGTGTAAAGAGCCTGAAATCGGTATTTAGCGGAACCGTCTTAAAGATGTGAATAGTATTCCATACAACGGACTTGGGCTTGATACCAGTTGAACAACTGTCCCGATGAAGTACCGTAACCATTGACTGAGATTCTTTCGGAACCTTAGGCGGGGCAGATATGAAGACTTTTGGATAATATTTTGAGTATTCGAGGATCTGTCAAGTTTAGATATACTTAGCAATGACGTAACAAAAATTTTAGTAGGACCAAATATAACCCTTGCTTGGAACTTTTGGAGCATTTTAACCTCCTATCAGTTGGCATGCACCCAACGCCCGCAGCATATGTATATACAACAAGCGAGCGATAGAGCCAAAATATATATCAATATTTCGGTCATGCGTCGCACCTACCAGGCGCCCAGATCAATGAAGGAATCTTCGAAATAAAACTCCTATTATTATGCGAAGCGTACGCCACCGTCTTTAGAAATATACTTTGGGTGGTCGGAAGTGTCGAAAGCCAGCATAAGGCCGCAATGAATAGATTATCTGTCACAGAGATCACAGGAATTGGACATGATCTTGTAAAGACGCTACACAAAATGTTTCAGCCTCTAAGTAGAAGTATTCAGTAAAAAGTTTCCCTATATCTTGCCTTGTTATAGAATATTCTTTGGTCATGTGGAGAAATAGTAAACTAGTAAACCAAAATGTCGGATTTTTTACTTTTATTATAGGTGTCTATTGAGCTTAATATTTCGTAATCTTGTTGAAAATCAGTTGCGTAATACGAAAAATCTGTTCCAAAATTACCTATCTTAGCACATCTGATATCTAAAGCCGAACATTCTTTACTTTCCTATTTATTTAAGTCATGTAAATAAATAGCGATAACGAACTATTGACGTTTTTTCTGGTATGATAAATAATTATATGTCATGTAAGATAGGGAAATAAAATATACCTAATACCAGAAGCATTAAAGCATTTGTTTAGATATAAAAATGGATTGTTGGAGATCCCACGGAAAATCTGATAATTATAAAATCCATTAAACATCTGAAAATGTGTAAAGAGTCACTGCTTATACTTACAGAGCATTGAATAATGCGCACCACGGTTCCTGCGCGCTGCGCTTCTATGCCAGCAGTTCTTCATTCGGTGACTACTGCTTGATTAATCTCTGCTTCTTGATGATTGCTCAGTGGTAGAAGCGAGACCCGAGCTGGTACGGTTTAGAATCCTAGCAAAACAATGATATGACGTGATTCTACTACACAAAGGCTGGTCCAAGGTCCATTCTTAAAAAATATGAACTACGACAAGGTTTCTAGCAAGATTATAAAACCAGTTAATAACGTATGAGGCTAATTGCCCTTACTTCATAACCAGTTGATTCCCCCTTGCCCTTTCTATAATCGGACCACAAGACAAACAAACCAACGTCATCCATATATGGTTGACATACCTCATATCCGGTCAAAGCGTTTTGCTTCAACATTTGTTATCCGTACGGCGAAGGTGTGGAACTCACTGCCCGCATCCTTGTTCCCTGAACAGTATAATCTGGGAGTCTTCAAGTCTAGAGTGAATAGGTACCTTCTAGGTAAGCATGCTTCATCTTCGGCCGCATCGTCACTTTCCATCAGGTGAGATAGCGGCCAAGTGCTTACCTATCAGTCATAAAAAAAAAAACTAGGTAGTAAACTAATTCAAGTAACAGCTCACTATAGAGGCAGGAGAGGAGGTAACAATTCATTCTTGTACTTAGATTGACGCATACGAGAACTAGCTGTACAGAACTGTATCTATATCTATATACTGTTTATCAGTTGATAAAAAAAACTCAGTGATGCGGCTCGGTGCGACCAATCACGACTACTGAGAGTATGCTTCCAAAGGCATACTGTTTTCGTGAGAGGTATGTGAGAGGGACTGGTAGTAACAGTAAACTAGTTATTAACCGACGCACAAAAAAGAAGGAGATCCTCAATTCGACTGTATTTTTTTATGTGTCTACCTCGTAACGTCTTTTGTATGAATCGATTTAGATGTTTTTTTTTGTTTGAAAGCTGGTACTTCGCATGTAGTCCCATTTAAATGCGATCAATATCGGACTAGTAGTTGTTATGAGTTATCCTCAATAATCCGTATTCTGTGGACTACATTGATGATATTCTCGTTTCTGACCGTCTTCAAAAGTTACCTCATAACTTCTTTCGTTGTGAATCGATTTTTATGATTATTTTTTTATTTGAAAGCTGGTGCTTTTCATGTGGTCCCATTGATATTTGATCAAGATCTGATCTCTAGTTTTTGAGTTATCGTCAATAATGCGTGTATGTAATAATGTATTAAACATTAAATCTGATCATGGTTCCGAAGATAAAGCGATGAAGTCGGTTTTTTTAAGCTTTGCTTGCGATTAATTATTTTAACTTAGCTTGCATTTAAATAATTTTGTTCGTGGTTTCTAGACACCTCCGTTGACATCAAATCCGTATCGGTGTAAAGTTTGACGTGTGAGTTTGCGATAAAGGTACACTCACCTACGCCGATAGGCTTTTATTACTTTTCGGATATATTGCTTGAGGCGATAACAACGTCGTAAGACCTAGTTTTGAAATGTTCTGGGAGCACTAAAAACTAAATAACTGTAGAACTTCCTACGTGGTTGTAAAAACTGTGTAGTAAATGCAATTTCCTGACGAGTTTTAATAATAATGCTGATTTTTTTTTTTATATTTTGCTTCCGCTTGCACAAAGATCTATCTTGAAAACAAAAAACTAAAATTTTTTTCTTACTTTTAATTTTGGCTTCGCAATCTTGTGCATTTAGCCAGTGTCAAATAATAATATATATTTCAAGTGTATTTCATATTAAAATTACTAGTCACAAGTTACAGTCAAAGTCAAGTAAAAGAGTCAAGGTCCAGTCATAGTCAAGTCATGCCCTAGTAAAGTGGTTGAAACTTTACTAGAACTTCTATTGTAGTTTTGGAGCGAAGCCGAAAATCACGTTTTTCTACTTGGTATCATTTGCCTACACTTATGCACATTTAGTAAGTATTAAAGGTTAATAATCCACCATTATTACGCAATAACACTCGAAGAATCACAGGTTTTGGAAAATTGTACAAAATCAACAACGCCATTTTTTTATTTTAACGGCAAAACTTCATCTTGCAATTTTAGAGGAGGCAGATGACCTTTCTTCATTTTTCACGATGTGGTAGATCTAGTTCCGGCTGAAAGCTAAAGTTGCCTGTGTAATTATTAGGCATAAAATTGACGCTTCAAGGAAATTATATTTGAATCCTAAAGTTGTCGACGATGGAGCAAGCGTACCAAGATACCTTATTCACTCTAGACTTAAAGACAGAGTCTGTGTTCCCAGATAAGTACAACCTTCTAGGTTGTACTTATCTGGGAACACAGACTCTCAAGGAGTTAAACTCGTCTGCGGTGCGCACAATACCTTATAGTAATGAGAGATTTTTAATCAATTTTCTTTGATTGAAAGGTGACTTGTTTGAGAGTGGATTAAGCCATGTTTGACGAAAATCGGTGCTGCTGTTTTCTAGATAGACCGTCGAGAGTAAAAATAAAAAAAAGAAAAACTTTTTTTATAAACTTTACTTAACCGTAATTACTTACCTATAAATACAATGACTCATCAATAAATTTGGGTTGATTGACAATCAAATAATCATTAAGCTAAACAAGGTCGCAGACAATTCTGAGCCCTATAAATGCCGTGCCCTCCATCTGGGGTGTAGGGTGACCCTTCATGAGATGACAGGACGAATTCAGGACGTTTATTCAGGTCACAAATCACAAGACCTTTCACCCCGGGTTGACAACCCTAATGAACAGTGATGTATCACAACTCACGAAGTGGAAAAAGTATAGATACGGCGCCGGAATTTATGCCTTTCCATTTTTGAAATTTGGATCAACAACCCGTTGGTTGGTATTTCAACCCCCGACGTAAAATGAGATATGTTATAAGTGTAACGTGTGGCTGTGTGTTCATCTGAGTATCGTAACTCCCGGAACGGCAAATCGATTTTAATTTTATTTTTTTTGTTGAAAGGACGGCAACCTAATATTGGAAATAAGAGTATTATATACAATGTAAATATTTTATTTAGCAATAAATGAAAACAATCATTTAAACGTAAGCAAAGCTTAAAAAACCGACTTCACCGCATATTTTGGTTGCGGATTGATTGATTTCGATAAAAAAAAATTGCGACCACCTCTGAAGTATAATCTAACTAACAAAAAAATAATTTGAGAATCGGTCAACAAGTCGGGGAGAAATCGGAGAACATACCTACATAAAAAAAAAAATACATACAGTCGAACATAGTACCTCCTCCTTTTTTGAAGTCGGTAAATCTAGATAAACAAATGAACAAAAGGGGAAATTAATAGCCGCTGCGAAACTAGGATCTCAGTTACCCCTCGGCGTTTCTCAAGTTAAAAAGTAGCTTATATGTTAATCCTATACATATTCAAAATTTCATCGAAATCCGTTCAGCCGTTACAGCGTGAAGAGAAAATAAATATCCTTACATACTAACTTTCGGATTTATATATATGAGTGATTTAAATATTTTACTTATACTTGTATGTTATTGATATCTTTTATTGAGGTAGGCCCATAATTAAATATCCCCAGATAATGTATAGTATTTATAACGGCGGATTATTCATTGGGTTGTTCAATTTATTGCTTGAACTCAGATATCAAGTAAATTGTAAACAAACAATAAATGGACAGCGAGCGATATCTGTTTGGTCTGACGCATGATTAATATGTCACGGAAGTCAATGACTTTTGTACCTATTTACCGGATACTAACAAAACGATTCCACACTCACAGCCCTACGTTTAGTATAAAGACTTGTACGGGCGCTGAAAACAATAGAAAAATTGATCACACAATCACACCCAAAACCAGAAATATTAATGTCTTTTTTGGGACAAAGTTGTTCTTCGCGAATCGGACCTAGGTCTCACTACGTAGAATCCATAACATAAACGCTTTCACACCCACAGTCCCACACTAAGTTCGATGACTTGTGTTGTGGGTGCTGGAAACATTCCCATCAAAGACACAATCAAACCCACAACCATAAATACAAATTTCCCTTGGGGAGAAAACTTGTGTTTCCACCGGACCGCGCACCCAACTTAGCCAACGGGCAGTTTGCCGACTTGCCAACTGCACCAACAGGGGCGTTTTATGTTAGTAGATCTATCAAAATGTATGAGTACAGTTTATTTACTAAAATGTCACTGATCTGCTTCGTTGTGAACCGATGGTCTGGGCTTTATCTGAGTCTAGATAGCGTTAAACCAATATTTAACTACCTTAATTGCGTTATCACTGACCTAATTAAAATCAACGAACATTGGTAGAGGATGGCCACTTTCTCTAATATTTATTTATAAAACCACTTCAACTTCGACCAATGATTACTGAACGTTACATCCGAAAAATATGGGACGAATTAGGCACTATCTATACCCAAACCTCAAACAAAACAAAACATTCAAATCGGTTCGTGTACGCCATACAAATTATGAGGTATATAATAATTTGATAAAAAAATTAAATTCACGCACATTATGAACTAATTAAAATTAAAAAGGGAATTAGCGTGACTTACGCGTTGTCGATGTCTAAATCGACTATTGTTTCGGTTTCATTCGGAAGTAATCGGAAGCCTTCAGGATGAGTCGCTTCGAGCACGAAGTGGGACGTATACACGTAAATTCACGTTTTCAAGAACAGAGTATGATGCCACCTGCGGAAGTATCAAACTGTGTCATCATAAAACATAAACGCTTTCACACTCACATCAAAGCCTAACTTCTTAAAATATTTTTACAATACAGCCGTCATTCGTTCCACTTAGTATTTATATAGTACATAAAGTAGCTCTTAAATGTTATTATAATTAGAGGCAAATTACGTGGCACGAAACTAATTAACAATTCTGACGCTCGTCCATTGTTACAGGTGCCCGACGCTGTGAAGTACCTCGCCGGTTATGGAGCGGCAGTTGACTACAACGAGATTGTATACGACCATCGACACATACAAGATATCATGACGATCAGTTAACCCAACTAGTAACGCAGTATATAACACCGGGATAGGTCAAAGCAAGACTAAAGATCACGAACGTGACGGAACAAGAAGCAAGTTGAAGATTGCGTTGCACTATAGAGTTCCTCGAGGAAGCTAGTGTTGTGCAAAAGCGATAACGTTATCAACTAAATCGTGTTTTCTTTAACCGATAACGACGCTGATAAAGCAGTTTCAATTTTACGTTCCGTGTCACAAGACGAACGATCGCGCTTGCACCGAGACGTGTTAAAACGTGTTTAATTTGTTGTGTAATTAGTAGTCGGTATCGCCTCGCGCGCCAATGTTTGAAAACATTGGGGGGAAATTGTGTGGAGATTTCGTGACAGTCTGTGAGTGTAGTGTAAAAGTAAACTGTGAAAATGCGCGCGGAAGAGTTGTGGTCGGGTCTGGCGACGTTGGGTTGGGTTGTCAGTCTGGTGGGATGCCATTCACCGGGCAGTGAGCTGGAGTCTGTCCGGTACGGTCCAGCTTCTTCAGACGAGAGATTCGTGAGCGACACATACACGGTGGCAAACATCAACATCACGTACCAAGATGAGCATGGCGAGGAGTACACTGAAACTTCTGAGGTGAGTCCAAATTGTATTAAACATTCTATAAAGACACAAAAGATTACCATTCTGGAGAGTTCGATTCCGTTACTAAAACGCATGCATTATTATAATCTCGGTGTTATCAAGTCCAGAATCAACAGGTGACCTGGTGATCTCTTTATTCGTTTTTTTATTTCTTTATTTCGTATCATCGGTTTCTACTTCTTAAAATGAGTTTTCAAATGCCGACTTAATTCGAGACATGAAGTTTCTGATGTTGATAAAACTATTTTCAATAATTTTGTGGAGTTCATAATGTAGACCATTTAAAAGAGTATAATTTTTAAATCTAGAATTATCAGCTATATTTATCGTGACTTTTTATAACGTATTGTAGTAATTTAACACGGTTAATTATGATTTTGATGTTCATTAAGAGCACAGAACAGATACACGTTTAACTAAGTAGTTATTTTCTGATACATTTTTATTTATAATAAATTTAACTCTGCTAAATATGAAGCATTCATAACACAGGACCACCAGCACGAATACTAATTACTCTTATATCTAACATTGTAGGTACAACACTTGTTTTATTGAATTTGTTTTGTCAAAGTAGAATCACTAATAATATAATATTACAAATGTGAAAGTAACTATGACTGACGCTTTCACGCATAAACCACTGAACCGATTTTGATGAAATTTGGTACAGAGATAGACTAGAACTTGGTAAAGGACTTTTTATTCCGGAATTCCCGCCGGTCCGGGACTTACACGGGTAAAACTGCGGGGTGCAGGTATAGTTTTAAATAAGGCCTAGTCTAAATAATTTGTGATCTCGCTACATAGTAAGAGTATATTTAATATTATACCTATGTAGGTTAAGAAAATTACAATACGTCAAACTTTTGGCAATAATTAAATTCTAATTTGAACCTAACTTTTCTAAGTTCGGATAGCTTAGCGGCGTTGTCGTCAGTCCGGTGTTCTAAAGAAGCTGTCCCGAGTCCCGCTTCACAAAACATTTTTCTTTCCTTATATTATTTCTGAACTTAGCTATTTATGTCTATGATCTAGACTTTACTTTTAGTAGTAAATGGAGGAAGAGTACGTTCTGCCAAGTGCACGATGATTATCTACATTATTAGAGAGACTGTTTTCTTCCTTGGTGCTAAATGTGAGCGGCTATTTATGACTTGAGGGTCCGTGAAAAACATTAATCAGCAATGGAAATGTTAATAGATTGTTAATGATCTATGAGTAATACTGCATACATTATTCCACTAATTTACATTACTTCACAATGTTCTCTGCGTGAATTCGCGTTAGATTTGCTATCTCTTTATACCTGATTCTACGGAGTAAATAAGATATGTAATATCTCAAATGCGAGTATCTTAAGATATTGTAAAGATTAGTTTGACTACGCATCTTTGTCCTTCCAGACATTATTTAAGTCTTGAATGTATAGATCACATCAAGTGACGTTATGTTTGGTTTTACTAAGACGCGGACGGATTTGATTGAAGTCAATCTAGACTTCAACGAAATAGATATCTTCTTGTATACTACATCGTAGGATTTTTCTCTTTCCATTCGAGGAGATTGCCAAATGCTAGCCTTTCTAAAAAAAAAAAAAAAGAAAACGTATAACCTGTAACAAAAAGGTGTAGTAATACTTGGTGGTGTGCATGTGTGTCGTGCCAGGAATCGATCTCTGGCAGACGACAGGAATCGTCTGCCAGAGAACGAAAGTCGAAATCGGACGTAATTTTTCCATACAAAAATTAAAAATTATATTTTTCAAGTTCTTTTGACAACCCTACAGTTACATGTGCGGCAATCGGAGATATTTGTTCCGTACAAAAATTAAAAAAATATTTTTTTGCCAACCCTACGATGACATCTTTGGCGCGTGACCTTGACCTTTGTTATTGCCACCACTGTCAGACGTCTAGGTCCAAAGGCTATGTGATGTAGAACGGTTGCAAATGAAATATTTTTTTTGAACTTTAATTCATCATAACTCAATATTCATGGTGATGCCGCGAATGCAGAAGTTCCTGTTAGACTCCATACATTTTGCTAGATGTGTGACTTGATTATTACTACACCTTTCTGTTACACATTGTATAAACAGGTGGCAAAACGAAATTTTGAAAAAACCCCCGATGCTTAATCTAGAAACCGGCTGCATTGATTTTCACCAAATATAGCTAAGAAACAAATTTAGAAGTTCCTGTTAGACTCCATACATGTAGCTAGATGCGTGGCTCGAGTATTACTATACCTTTCTGTTACACATTGTATAATAATCTCATGCAAAATAGAGCGCCACTTAATCTTCATATCAAATCCTAACAATGAAAACAAAAATTTAAATGTACAAATATGTGTTATCTCAAGTATTGCGATAAGGATTGATACAGATATTTGCAAAGCAAATGTGACTGTAGCAAATATTTGCGAAATTTGTTTCAAAGTCCTACATTCGGTAATTAAATGCCGGTTTCTACGTATTATCTACTCATATAAATTGAAATAAGGCGTTCATAGGAAAATCATTATTTTTGTACGTATGATTTGCTTACACTCACGCTTACACCACGTGAACAATCAAGATTTGGTAAATAAAATACAAAATCGAAAACGGTACATTTTCATTTTCGCCATATCGACCAAAACGACATTCGACATATCGACCAAAAATAATTAAAATCTTTCGCCTCTTTTTTCTACTTCAAGTCTTTAATATAATTGTAATAATAGTTCAATTACAAAAAAAAAGTCATAGTTTCGTATGAACAAGAGAGTGTTTTTGTTAAGATAACCGTGTATCGCACGTCGTTCGGCGTGAGAGTCTAGCGACTGACTGAGACGAATTGAGCGCCGGCGCTCATTCATAGCCTTCGAATTTCGGCACGCAGCAGGGCCCGTCTATTTTATATCTGTCGAAGACGACAATTACATAATAAATGGGTTGAGGTGAGACACTATATAAGGGACGTTAACCTTTGACCTGATCGCTGAAAACCCTTAAAATGAAGGTAAACTCCTAGCCAATATTTCACTGTGTAATAAATTGTCCAATTATCTTGTCCAGCCATAAATTAAGTGTTAAAAGGTCATAGGATGATAGGTATTCGTAAGTAAGGCACATTTATTAAAAAATATTAACGCGTCCACACTCACATCCTCGCACTACGGTAAAAGACTTGAGTCGTGATTTTTCCCTTGAAAAAATCACTTCGTCGTCTGTCTGTCAGGACCCTTTTTCTCAGGATCTTGAAGGAAATAAATATCAAATAATATGGCCTACAGTTCTTTGGAGCTGAAAAAAACAACTCAATAAAAAAATGTATTCGACCAAATTGCCAATATTGACATTCGCAAATAAATCAAAAAGTACAACTTCATCATGAAATTAGACAAGAAGCCAAGTAGCACGACTCTTTTTTTTTTGCCGTAACTTAGCATGAGTTACGAAAAAAAATCGGTAATATTTTGCTAAAAATGAAATAAAATAATCGAGCGATATCTTTATGTTCCCTTTGTAGACTCGATTCCTGTGATGGACGAACTACAAAAAAGTACGTGCACGAATTACACTTATCGGATTTTTTTTTAATGTAAAACTAAACAATAGTGATTGTTTCTTTAAAATCAGACACACAATGTTCATACTATAACATATTATGTAATGCTCAATCAAATCAAAATCGTTTATTCACATGGGCCCTAAAGAAATACTCATGAAAGTTAATGATTCCATTGTCAGATTCGCAAAATTACAGCCATCTCGAGAAGAACCTGGCAAGAAACTCGGCGGCGCATTATTTCATTTATATTTTTTTAAACATTCTTAAACTCTAATACATAATTTTATTAACCTAGGTGTTATTATGGTAGTCGCTAAAAAGCGCTTGTGCAGTTTGCCTCCATACATAAGGATGTATATTGCTAAGGAGCAATACTATTAGAATATTTTAATTTGCCATGTATATTTTGTAACCGCTGTTGGAATATGAAAATAAGGAATAAAACAAAAAATAAAATGTATTCTCATGCCCAGTTTTGTTTGGTAATTATTTTATAATTTTTAAGATGTGAACTACCTGTTAGTGCACGTTGGCCTTCTATTGGGTTCGGTTCCCGGCGGGAACACAAGTTTTCTCCCTAAGTAAAATTAGTGTTTCTGGATTTGGTTGTGATTGTGTGTATGATGTGAATGTATCCGGCACCTACAAGTTTTAGAGATTATTGTTTGCTGTGTAAAACTTTAATTATTTTAAATTTGTTTTCTGATTTTACTAATATTTTAAATTGGGTACTTATTAGGCTCTTCAAATAGGTTCTTCATAAACTCTAAATAACGAAAACTAAAGCATACAGCGCTGCAGATAAACTAAAACAGTTGCGAAATGAAGACAGTTGAAATTCATGAACATGTCATGTGCAAGAATTTCACAAGTTTTGCATTAATTTACTTGACTACAAATAATTAAAGAAGTCAATGATGAAAAAAAAATCTCATGCAAATAACATCAATTTGTATTTTTGTAACCATTTTGTGTTACGCCATTTTATATCAAAACACTGTGAAAGTTATTTCATATACGTTTACTAGACGAATGATGTCTTCAGCTCTTTTTGAGGCGCGTTTTCACGCCATTTGAAAAAAGCCATAAAAAATTAAAGATTGACATGCGTCGTCACCTTGCGTAACTGCCACGATGTAATTCAAAGATTTAAGGGGGATAATTGGCTGTGGTTAAAAAGGTGCTCGCATTGCTGCCTGCATACCTGCTCCTTAAACGAAATGTTCGAAATGTATCGCAATAGAACATTTGACTTGCATTCGTTGCCACAGATAGATACTACACATTCACGTCCACATTTATCATTTATTGCGAACTATGTCGGTATTATCTTTAAACTACCGATTCAATTTGTATTGTTTTCTCTAAACATACGAGGCACCGCACAAGTTTGTACAAACATTACCGCGATTCGGATTTTCGTATCTATTGCGTTTGTGTTAGAGTGTACATTAGAGCGAGTGTTACACATGATGAGTAACGAAGGGGTGGTTGTACTTTAATTGTATATACATATATAAGTATATCTAGTTATAAGTCTGGTGACATGACTCGGAGCGTGATCAAAGTTTCAGTGGTGTTATTATCTAAATTTACTGTTTCAGGAATTGTTAATGGATTTATAGTTTTGCTGGTTGTTTATTTATTCTAGGAATTGAACTGCCAATACTTGTCTCGTTCATACATCGGGATTGTTAGTACCAGTATACATATAGTAGTTACAAACAAACAAACAAGCGCATTCAGACTCACAGCCCCACACTTAGTTCAGATACGTGTATTGTGGGTGCCGGAAACATTAATATATCACACACACAATTACACCCAGACCAGAAGCACAAATGTCCCTTGGAAAGGAAAAGTGTGCTCCTGCCGGGAATAGAACCCGGGACCTACGGCGCAGAGGGCAGACACTTGCCCACCGTGCCAACTGGGTCGTCAGTTAATAGTTAGGTGCGCGTTCGCCTTCTAAGCAGCGGGTATCGAGTTGGATTCCCGGTGAAAACACAAGTTTTCTCCCCAAGGGAAATTTTGTTTCTGGTTCTGGGTGTGTGAGTGTGATGTGAATGTTTCCGGAAACCCACGACACAAGTCATCGAACTTGGTGTGGGGCTGTGGGTGAGAAAGCGTTTATAATTATTTTTTTATTATGTTTCCTTCAGTGTAGATCGGTGTGCAGTGCATATTTTGTTTACGTTTAATATCTTATCATTCTTATGTTACCACATCTCATAACAGATCTGCAACATTTGTTCTGTTCTCAGATATTATGTAATTGTAAATATAATTTGATTTGCGGTATATTTTCAATGGATAATTTAATAATATACTTACCTGCTATGCACCATTTTTCTTCATCTAGGGATATAAATGATATTTATGATAGAAATCACTAAATAAGCGATAAGACCACGCAAATGACTACTATTATCAACCGCCATTAAAAAGGAGATTCTCTCCGGTTTTTTTTTGTATGTATGTTACGCGATATCTCCGCCAATTACGAATTGATTTTGATGATTTTTTGTTTGGTAGATTATACTTCAGAGGTGGTCCCATATATATTTTATCGAAATCAATCAAGCCAAACCCAAAATATAAGCGGTGAAGTCGGTTTTTTTAATTATTTTGTTTAATTATTTTATACATTTACTAATAGTAGTAGGTAATAGTAATAGGAAATATACATGTCATTGAAATAAAGACCAAATTTTTTTTATAGCAATAGATCGATTTCCTGAATCTGGTGGCATTATCACATACTTTTTTTCTTTTTTGAGTTTTAGAGCGAAAGCAAGAATCACATTTTTAAGCGACTTCAAAAAAGGAGGAGGTTCTATGTTCATGTATTTTTTTTATGTTTGTCCACCGATTTCTTCTTTATTTGTGGACCGATTCTTAAAATTCTTTTTTTATTTGGTAGATTATAATTCAGAGGTTCCATAAAGGTAAAGTTTTTCATATTTTTTATCAAAATCGATCTAGCCAAAACCAAAATATAAGTGGTGAAGTCGGTTTTTTTAAGCTTTGCTTACGTTTATATTATAACTTTGTATGTGTTGCCAACACTCATGCTCGTTCACGAACTATTAGCAGTTAATAATCCACTATTATTTTTTTTTTTTACTAGTACTATTATTCTACTATTATAACACATTAGTCGAATAATTACAAGTTTTGGATAATAATACTAAATCGACAACGAAATTCTTCAGTTTCGTGCCATGACTCAATCAAATACTTAATTTGTTATTAAATGTGAAGCTTTTAATGAACTATTTTAACTGACAATTTTTTTAAGATCAGTTATAAACCGTATTTTTTATTTAAAGCGCTCCTTAATTTATTAAAATATTACCAAATTATTTTTTTTGTAAAAAAACGATTAATACAAATTCAAATGTTTATTGCAATCTCTAATAGTCAGCACATGGTTTTAAAAGTGTACAGTTAATTAGAGACCCTGTCGGGCACAACAATATTAGAGCAGAGGAGGACGTCTTATTATTGTTATAAAAGTATATAATAAAATATGTTGTGTATTACAGAAACAAAATTCATTATATGTCCATCACGATTCATACTATGTCATGTTTTGGGGTACAATAATGGAATTGGACATCTTGACCGACCGGAACTCAACGCGGTCGAGTCGCCTATTACAAATTTGTGGTAGTTAACTCGACCACTAGAGAAAATTAGTACAGTCAACGTATTGTTTTATAATATTGTATTAACGACTCATCTGTGTCTTTGTTCTATCATGCTTCCGTTAAATAATATACTCAGATAGCACAGGTATATAATATGCTCACTGCTTAGTCATTTTCTTCTAAATGAGTCATTCCCAGACATAGGAGGCACGTATCGTATTTATGCTTGTAGGAATAGTAGACAACAAAACGTCTTGCCTGATGAATTGATGATAGTAGGTACACTTAGTAAAGAGATACTTCTGTAGTAGGTACCTGCCGAAAGCTTGAGTACAATGTACCAAATAAGGAGGCACCCATAAATTACGTGAGGATTTTGGCGATTTTTCGACCCTCTCTCTCGCCTTGGTGAGATGTCGTGAGATGTTGCTTCACCCCCTCAACCTTCCCTAAACTAACGTGAGATTTTTCGAAATGCGTATATTTAGTGTAAATAATATGTGCTTGATTGCATTAAATTAATTTAACACACATTTTGTTATTTTTTTTTATTTAAGACTAACCCCTACTAACTATATGATTTAGCCATAATTCTGTAGTTTTTTTTACTTCATTAAACCCAGTTTTCTCGCAAATTTACAATGTCTTGCAAAAAAAATATTACGTGATATTTGCCGAGACACCCCTTCTCCCGTGAGATTGGGTAATGTTCGGCTCGACCCCTTCCCCCCCCTTAACGTCTCACCTTTTTAATGGACGTCCTCTAACCCATACTAACGTGGATATACACATATATATATATATATATATATATATATAATCAACCTTTAACGGTAAATGCTGATCCAGTGAGAAGTTAGAACAATTGTTGATCCGCCTATTTTACTTGTTTACTCAGCTCCGCGTCGCGCAAACTGATATACTTTGATCCGTCCTTAATGCGCGTGTGACGTCGGTGGATCTGCACTAACAGGTTTTCAACATGCTCGTCAGCGATTCGACCAACATTTGTTGATCCACCAACGGTCGAAAAAATCATACTGAATATGATTTCTTAGATCCAGTGTATATTTAACTTATATGCGACATTTACTTAGACTAAGTGGATCCGGAGCCAAATTTGACTAATAGGTACTCAAACAAAAAGCGGCAACGTCGCATTCTGCGTGTGATAGAGAACCTAGTAGACTACTTCGTTAGAGTAATAAGGTAAGAAAGATGCGTTAGTTACGAGCGAATTTGTGTTATTTTGTTCATTTGTCATGGACAAATCAGAAGATGATGATGAGTATTTTATTAACCATATCCATATTTGATTATTTAACTATACAGAAACTTGATATTATGTGGGTGTTATTGTATGGTATTGTATTAATAAGTTAATCCGGCCGGATGTGATCGGCTCACATGAAGGGGGCGTATTAGAGACTGCTTCAGTGGAAACGCGCTACCTCATTCATAATCGATACATATGGTAATAAATAGATATTCACTTTATAATACCTAATAAGGACTTACTTAAATACCTAGTACCTAGCTAACAGTTTTTAACCTCGGACGAAAAAAGAGTTGTGATTGTGTTTAGGTATGTGTACGTAGTACCTACTTACTATGCGTTTCAAATAACAATAGGACCAGCAAAAACGCCATCATTTTACCAGTGCTGCCTGCCAGAAGCTGAATCAGAATAATAAAAATAGATAACCAACAATTTGATTGGCCTTTTGGCTCTGTGGTCAGTCTCACTCTATGGTAGCTCTGAATGCGGATCCTGAGGTCGTGGGTTCGATTTCTAACCATGGCAAACATTTGTGTGACGAACACGAATATTTGCTTTGTGTCTTGGTCTTAAACAACTACCTAATTATCTATGTATTTCTCAGGCCTCCATTCCTAGTACAGTAGGCTTTGCCTAGTTTGAGATCAGGGACTACATAAGTGTGAAATGTCCAGGATATTTATTTATTTTATTTTATTTTAGTAAGTACCTAAAAAGACCAAACATACCTACATACCTATTTACAAAATTTCAGAAGTTTTGATTACAGCTCAATCAAAATAATATTTAAGATTCCAGCTCAATCAAAATAATACAACACTTGCACGAATTTTCGTAGCTGTAATCGATACGTGATAATGTGATTTAGACCGGGAGACCGGATTAGGATTAAGACCGCATCGAATAAAACGCTTTAAACGCTTTCACAATCACAGCCCCACACTAAGTTCGATGACTTGTGTCTTGGGTGCCGGCAACATTCACATCACACACACAAATACAACCAGAACCAGAAACACAAATGTTCCTTGGGGAGAAAACTTGTGTTCCCGCCGGGGATCGAACCCGATAGTTGGCAAAACGCTACCCAACTAAGCCAACGAGCAGTTCACAACAATTGCAATAGAATCTCACAGAACAATTGCAAAAGGATTGAAACATGTCAATAGGAATTAGAGTACGTATTGGGATGCAACCTCTACATAATGCAACTTGACATATCTGCTGTCACGGCGTGTGTATGCATAAACTATTATATTATCAGCTAAAAATGCAAAAAAATTTTGAGTTAGAAAAGTCACAAAACAAAAGTTCTGTTCAGTTTGTCCCTAGTACCTACCATTAAGTAGCCAAGTGGATATTCGGTAAAATGAAGTAGTAACATATTTATGGTCAGTATCGATACTGACTTACTAGCCACACTATCCCCCACTGTAATCACCTGCCGTTAACGTAAGCCCCGCTTGTCCTCACGCGTTCCCCCTACTGCACTGCACTCCAGTGGATCCACCACTACCTCCGCTGCCACTACCTCCGCTGCCTCCACCTCCGCCATCACCAACCATCCTCCAACCTCCACCATCTCCACCACTGTCTCCGTTGGTGAAGACAGTGGTGGAGGTGGAGAGCAGGGTCTGTGCATGATGGAGGTGGAGGCGGAAGCAGCGGAGGTGGTGGTGGTATCGTACCAAGCTCCTCGACTACATTTATGTGTAGTTATTTCTAGTTCATATTTATTTTCATATGGGCTGGCATTCAATTTGACCACCATAAATTCGGTACAAGTCGTGGCGTTGTCGAATTGTTAAGTTATCCGTTCAATCTGTAGCTTGTGACGGACAAAGATACGAAACGGCAACGTCGCGGCTGCTTTCAGCCAATCTTATCGTTTGCTGTGCTCTGATTGGCTTATTTAAATCGGATCAACGTTTTCCGTAACTATCGCAAGGTGGATTTGTATATCGGATCAACTTCGGCGAACGCTAGTAAGCAGTCCCGTGAGTGTAGATGTTGATCCGGTCGGAGCCACATTAGTAACCAAAGATGCATATTGGATCAACAAAAGGCGCCGGATCAACATTAATTTTTGGATCAACAAAGTGCTCGCGTGAAGTCGCGTCAGATCAACATTTACCGTAAAGGGATATCTATATATATATATATATATATATATATATATATATATATATATATATATATATATATATATATATATATATTAGATTATAAACAAACTAAAACAAATTAATTTATGTCTAATCTGTTTTACTACACAAATATACGACTTGCAGCTTCGATTGACGGTCGCACTATTTTCACATTACGAAGTTTTTAACGAGGCGTTTGTATCATACTAATATTATAAATCCGAAAGTTTGTGTGTGTGTAAGTATGTTTATTCCATCTTCACGGTTTAACAGCTGGACGGATTTGGATGATAAATTTGAAATGTATGTGTATAGATTATACCTAGTATTAACACATAGGCTACTTTTTAACTTGATAATAGCGGGCGAAGCCGCTGGGAACGGCTAGTGTTTTATATTTCGTTTTGTCGTATATATACCGTGGACACATAAAACATTATCGCATTCACATTTCATACACACAGCTTCACAGTAAGGTCAATGACTTGTATTGTAGTTCCCGGGAACATTTACATCACACACAATGACACTCGGAACCAGCTACACAAATTTAAACACTTGTGTTCCCACCCGACACAAGCTGCTTAAAGGGCGAACGCACACCCGAGCTAAGCTAAAGGCTAGGGCTGTCCGTTGGGTTAATCGATTTATAAGACCGTATCACGTCAAAAATGTACTAGAGAAAGAACGCAGGGTGTGCGTTCTTGATGAACATCGGCTGCACGCACGAAAAAGTGTCACGTTCCGCCTGAGCCTGAGCGTGCAAGCGAGAGCGCGGAGCAAGCGATAGAGAGGCACGATCGAACTAAGCGTTCGCCTTATGACGTTATCACGCAAAGTTATCGTCCGTAAACCGACTTTACAGACAACCAATTTTGTTTTTTCTCGATATGGAATTTAACCATTATCTCAATTAAAATATTTTTAAATAGCGGTTAATAATAACTTTTTTATTTTAATTAACTGAAACGCAAGCAAAACTTTTAAAAACCGACTTCATCGCTTATATTAAAATCAACAAAATCAATTCATAATTGGCGGAGATATCGCGTAACATACATACATAAAAAAAACATACAGTCGAATTGAGAACCTCCTTTTTGAAATCGTTTGAAAAATGGTGTCTTGTTTTATTTTCATATCCCTATCAAATATAAAAAATTGACCACCAGACTAGAGCTATACAAAGAAGGAAGCGGAAGCGATTATTTAACTGTTAACGTTTAATTGGTATTGCGCACGCGCCGCCGTTACGAGACCCACATATCTGATCGATTATGTTAACCTACTACATGATTTTTGACTGTTATGTACGTAGACGGATATTGTTTTTGTCCGTCTCTATAAGGAAATGCGTGTTAACTACGCTTCCAATAGGTATAGATTACATAATAAAGATATACATTACCCTAATGTGAGAGGTGTCATCATCACTTTCCGTCAGGTGGTGAAATGTTTGCCTGTATATAGAAAAATGTAAAGAGCTTATTAAATACTAGCCGTGCCCCGCGGCTTCGCCCGTTCAATTTAAAAAGTAGCCTATGTGTTATGCCTAGGTATAAGCTATGTACATTCAAATTTCATCCAAATCCGTTCAGCCGTTGAAGCGTGAAGAGGGAATAAACATACTTACACAATACAATACAAAACACTTTATTGCACCGAATAAAATTACATAATAAACAATCATATTATTTATATCTAAGTACAATGGGCGGATTTATCGCTAAAAGCGATCTCTTCCAGTCAACCTTTGGATGGAAAAAGAGAAAAACAATATATAAGAACGTAGGTCGATGTTGTGATTATCTAAATATATTTATAATAATATATATTCATACATATAACATATAAATAAATACATAATACAATAACATAACATAAATTAAAAAAAAAATTCTGAATAAATAATAATAGGTAGGTACCTATACAGTATTTGAAACTTACTATCTACAAGTAAGAGATGAAAACATTCTATCAAGTCAGACGTTGAGATAGAAATTTTTAACCTTCGCTTTGAAGGCAGGTAGCGAAGTAGCTTGCCTTATGGAAATGGGTAGAGTGTTCCACAGTCGCACTGCTTCCACCGTAAACGACGCATCATAAAATATAGTTTTATGAACAGGCATGGAGAGCTTGAGATTTTCTGTTGATCGAGTGTCACGCTTCTTATAGAAGGCATATGCCGTACCTTTATAGGAAAAAAAACTTTTAGGATCACTTCGTTGTTTTTTTTATTTCAAGATAGGCAAACATTTTACCTCCAAAGCAATACGAAAAAAAGACGAGTTACAAGTGGCAAAATTTAAATTTTGAAAAACGGCTGTACCGATTTGCATCAAACATAGGATCATACTAAAAACACCCCGACTAATTTACCTTTCAAACAAAATCAAAATCGTTTATTCGTTCGGGAGCTACGATGCAACAGACAAACAGACAGGCAGACACACACACACAGAGAGAGAGACACGTTAAACTTATAACACCCCGTGGTTGTTGCGTCGGGGGTTAGACATGTTCTATACCCCTGCTGTTGGCCTTCTAAGCACCCAACTAAGCCAACGGGTGGGTTAAATCGTAAAACCAGTCTCCTTTAGCTCTATTACGTGCGTATTTATAAATTGCAATTAGCACCCACAACATAATCTAACAATGTCAACTTTTAACTGTGTCAAGATAAAAATATTATTGACAGATGGTCCATTGAGATCCTCGAGGCATCAAAAATCCTTGGCCCGTAGTAGTTTATTCATAGTGCGAAGACTGTGGACGCACGATGACAAAAATTAATATTAACGAGACAGACTTCACGAGACAAGAATAAATCCAGGATTGGAATGAATCCATGGAACTTGCTTGTTATATGTACTGGAAAACAACTTCTGGCGCCTGGATATCTAGGCATAGAATCCGACACGACTTCCATTGAACTCTACATAAACATTAACGTACACAATCACAGCCCCTATTAACGGACTGAAGTCTTTTTTTTGTATTTTAGACAAACATTTGACCACTACCTCACCTGATCGAAAGTGACGATGCGGCCGAAGATGTGCCATGTTTGTAGTCAAAAGTCGATTGACAATGAGACCTTTGAGTTGTCCGTTTCTATTTATACCGTCAAGAGCCGTAAAGATTAATTAGCGATCTATCGCCAATAGCTTACTAATTCCAAGTGAGATTAACAAGCGGAGTTTCCTTAGTAAGGCAGCTAGCTATTCAGTATTCCATAGTTTACATTTCGGAGAGTGCACATGAATTATATGAGTTAATTCACTTAGCCCACGCCCATTCTATCATCAGACAACAAAGCAATATAACAGACGTTATAATTTACTATAGCTACTATAGCTGCTTCACTTTCCATCAGTGTGATAATCGCCAAATGCTATCATATCTCGCATAAAATCTTGTTAATTGGTTTAATGACGGTCACACAAATTATATTTAAAATATTCTTACAAATTTGTTACTGCAAATTATACAAATTATATTTAAAATATTGTAACAAATTTGTTACTGTGGTTAAAATTTCTTAGGTGCCAGTTTTAGAATACTGTTTATCAAATTGGTGTTGATAGCATGGCATACTAATTGGTCGTGTTGATATTATTATTTTCAGGGCAATTATAATGCTGACGCCTACATTTATTTAATTATTTATTGCACAAAAAGTACAAAAGGTAGACTTAGTGCTAGAGGCATTCTCTTCCAGTCAACCACACTAGGTAGATGATAAGAGGGGTGTAGGCGTGCGTCAAAAAGGTATAGAAAGGGAGACAAAAGAAAGTAGGATGATTAGATATATAATAGAAAAATACATAATTGTGTTCATAAAATACATATATCTATAAATATACATAAATGATTGTATAAATATATATCGGTAAATAATCTGATATAGTTTATGATACATACCTAATAGTTATAACATAAATATATATACAGATAAAATAAATGTGACGAAATAATGAACAGAGAAGAAAAAATAAGAAATAACTTAGATACAAACAAATCCAGTCTGGATAAATGTTGGACAGCCACTCCCATTACATGATGTAGATAGGTAAACACGATTTATGCCGTATTCGTCCCGAGGAAGTTCGGCCCATATAAAAAAATCTAAACACTTGTAAGCAAAAGGGCAAACAACGCGCAAGCGTTCTAGTAGAAAGATATTGTATTGATGACGAGGATAAATAAATAAATAAACATAAAACATAAAGCGTTAATGTCATGCTCAAATGTGCCGTAAGTTATTTAATGGCTAAAATGAGGAACCCTAAAAACCTGTTTTTGTCAAGCAGTTGTTCAACATTTTGCAATCTCCGAAACATGTCACGATCTCGTCCACCTGTTTGATTATCATCTTCGAATTGGTCACAATTTTGTCACATCTGACTCAATGACATGTTACAATACATCTCAGATATGCCGTCACGTCTACTTATATACCAATAATAATGTAAATATCTCGTTTAGCTTCAGGCTGCGAATGTCTCTGCAGTAGAACAATGTGTATGTGACAGAAGGATTTGCTACACGTCGTGACTCAATACTACAGAACACTGACTGTAATCTGTACTATCATGTATTCTGTGGTATGTTATAACTGAAATTATTTCATAGAATACGTTAACGTGAGTAGCAACTAAAGGCGTTCTTGACGGTTATTGTTAACTCGCAACAAAGTAAATTCGCCATTGAAAAAAGCACGTGAATACTTGACACAGTTATATATTAATCGCAAGCAAAGCTTAAAAAAAATTACTTCACCGCTTTAATTCGGACCAGATTTAACGTATTAAACACGCATTATTAACAATTACTCCAAAACTAGTGATCAGATCTTAACCAAATTTAAATGGGACCACATGGAAAGTACCAGCTATCAAATAAAAATAAAAAATCAAAATAGGCGCACAAATAAAGAAGTTATGAGGTAAATTTTGAAGTCGGTTAAAACGAGAACGTCGTCAATGTAGTCCACAGAATACGCATTATTGAGGATAACTGAAAAACTACTAGTCAGATCTTGATCAAATTTAAATGGAACCAATTGGAAAGCAACATCTATCAAACAAAAAAAAATTCAAAATCAGTTCACGTCGAACGAAGTTATAAAAAAAATTCGAGAACGGCCCGACCGATTTGGCTGATTCTTTTTTTTTTGTTTGTAATTTTTATAAATTTCATCCAAATCAGTTTAGCTGGTACAGCGTAAAAAACAAACATACTTACACACAAACTTTCAGGTTTAATATATTAGTGTGATAGTAAACAAATAGATAATAGACGCTTCTTACTTACGTAACGTATCGTTATACTCAACCTTGGCATTATATCTTTGTTATTATTGCGAATTGTTCTAGGTTTTTCTTTCTGACATTAAATAATAAACATCTCTTTGATATCTAAACCATCAAGATACGAGATAGACCTATTGTTGATCTAAACCGATTGATCTCAGATTTTTTTTAAAAAACCAAAGTATAACTGGTGGCTCTGTGAGCTGAAAATCTAGCATATTTTTCGAAATTACTATAATATGACTTTTTTACGTCTTCAAGCCCTGTATCTCCGTCATTTTGAAAAATGTTCATAAACAGAATCAACATAAAAAGTCTATGTAATTATCGAACCTGCTCACAAAATTTTATGAATATCGGTTGAGAAATGCGTCCTGTAGAAGAGAGCAACCGGAAATCCGGACTTACGATAGCAATTTTTCAAGCTGAAACAAAGACGCTTATCTTGCTCTCTGCGCTCGCTCGCTCAATAACTTAGAACTTTTTTATAACGTAAATAAGTAATAAATATAATAACGTACATTGGAAGATAGAAAAATGTAACGCTATTTGCAATTATGCCTTACATAGATATTAATTATAAGGCTTAAAAATACCAAAGCTTAATAGAACTGCATTAATTATAACATACAGTATTCAATTATTAATCATAATAAATTAAACTACATTGAATTTATTTTACTCTTATTTAATGTTTCTATACTTGTAACACAGTTAATGCTCCCATATCGTATTTTTTACCTACACATAATTATTTCACTAATCCACTATCGATTAAAATGATTTGGTCGGTCCCTTTTTTTGGTAACTCTTACTAATCGAATATTTTTTCCACAGTCCGGCAAATACGGCGAGGGATACATCGGGACTTCCAGAGGAGTTGCAGTCCACGTGCGAGCGAAAGGACTAGGGGGTGAGAAGGACCACACGGGGTGCACGTGGCCGCTAGTCTCTGTGGTTGACCCCAACGAGCCACTGCCACAAGAACCCTGGGTCGCTGTGATAAGGAGAGGCAGCTGCAACTTTGAGATCAAGGTAAGGAATCTGTAGAACATTTGTTGATTAGATGGATATATCTGTTTGGCCCCAAATGGGTCGTTGTGATTAAGAGAGGCAACTGCAACTTTCAAATAAAGGTATGACAGGGACTTCGTAATTATTCGTTGACGAGAAGAAACTCTTCAAGTGCACAATGCGTCAACCCTCGTTGCTGACGCCAACGAGCTACTACTGTAAGAACTGTGGTTCGTTTGGATGAGAAGAGGCAGCCGTAACTTTAAGATCAAGGTATGAAACGAAATCTGTAAAAGTTGATCAGACGGATGTATCTGGCCATAATGAGAGTTCGTTGAGACTTAAAGAGGCAACTGCAACTTTCAAATCTAAGTATATCAGGGACTCTGGTAATTATTGAGGGACTTCTTTAAGTACGCAAGGGCTCTACCCTCTCTGAGGCTGACACCGACGAGCTACTGCTGTAAAAACTACAGCTGCAACTTTGAGATCTAGTATAAAACGAATTCCTCGATTCCGTCTCCAGTGATTTGTTGATCTATCTGAACCTTACGAGTGGCTTGTGCCAAAAACTGGGGCCGTTGTAATAATTTGGTGAGAGAGACCACTATCTATGTATATGGCGCCAAGTCTCTGTGGCTGAACTACCTATTGTGGCGACCCGCTGTTGCAAGAACTTCGCTTTGATTAGGATAGGCCGCTGCAACTTTGAGATCAAGGTATGAAACGGAATCCAGTAGAAAGGGATTGATTTGTAGATGATCTAGACTTCATAATGTTTCCACTGATAACCGGAGCTGGATCCGCAGAAACTATGAAGCTGCTAAAAATACATCATAAGGTGCAGGTTTCGAACATCTCAACTTAAAATTTCTGCCATAAATGTTTGTCGCAATTTACCTGTTATGCAAAAAGATTCTAGTGCAATCACACCGCACTAGGCGAGACTATTTATCATGGAAATAGCACTAAAACTAATTAAATAATTAAACTGTGCAATTGGTTAAAGAGGACTACAAACGAGCACACATGCATATATTAGTTCTGTATTTGTCATTGAGACCACCCAGCTTGTAATATTACTATTTACTCAGTCTCCATGGTTAACTGGGTCGAAATGGGAACAGATGTTTCCCACTTGGATAATCATGTCACATTATCTGATACACGTTCCCTGTTTCTATACCTATTTGTACATGTGAGTATCTTTGGTATCTTATCTAGGTCGCCTCAAAAACTAGTACAATAGTCTATTAACACCTTGCTAGACCTCTGAGATGTTTAGGTCGTTAACCTGTGTTATGTTAGACGCGTGTTGTGGCGGGATAGAGTGGAACGAATTAGACACGCCTTTCAAGTGTCACATTCTGCAATAAATGTGTTATCGAGAGGTGCTAAATTATTCTAGTTCGAAGATTTAAATCATAAAATGATTTTACAGCGGTGAGTGTGCCGTTGTGGTAAGTTCGCCTTTCCTAAGCTACTCCGTATAGCATCAGCTATCAGCAAGTCCCGTCAAAATCGGTCTAGCGCTTACGGATTAGCCAGAACTAACAGACAGATCGACAAACTTTTCAAAAATTGTTTTTTCTTTCAGTACCGTATATACCTATAAATTCTTTCATATGTGTTCAGTACAAATCTGTTATTTTCAACCGACTTCAAAAGAGGAGGTTCTCAATTCGACTGATGTTCTTTTTGTATGTATGTTACGCGACAATTCCGCCAATTATTATGAATCGAATTTGATGTTTTTTGTTTGGTAGATTATACTTAACAGGTGGTCCCATATAAACTTTATCGAAATCGATCAAGCCAAAACCAAAATATAAGCGGTGAAGTCGTTTTTTTTTAGACAAGCGTTTATATTATGACATTACGAACAGACAATTCAATTTTATTGTTTTGTATAGTTAAATAAGATAATCTACAAATTTCGAGTTTTACAAACTCACAGGCAAAATAATTTGCTTTGTTTTGTAATCTTTGCACGTAATGGACATACTTGTACGTTTGTCCGGGTCCGCGAAACCTATTGATTAGCCAATTTTCATCTCCTATAAACGTAGAACATTTTGACTAAAGGCTTGTAACACTGCGATTATGTAGATAACTGCCCCCCTATCGTATATACAATGTGTAACAGAAAGGTGTAGTAATACTCGAGTCACACATCTAGCTAAATGTATGGAGTCTAACAGGAATTTCTGCATTCGCGGCAGCACCATTAATATTGAGTTATTATGAATTAAAGTTTCTTAGAAATTATGTCATTTGCATCTTTATTTCATCAGCTACCGTTCTACACCACATAGCTTTTGGACCTAGACGTCTGACAGTGGTGGCATAACAATGGTCAAGGTCACGCGCCACTGATGTAATCGTAGGGTTTGCAAAAAAATATTTTTAAATTTTTGTACGGAACAAATATCTCCGATTGCCGCACTTGTAAATGTAGGGTTGTCAAAAGTATTAAATTTTTTATATTGAAAAAATTATGTCCGATTTCGACTTTCGTTCTCTGGCAGACGATTCCTGGCACAATGCACATACACACCACCAAGTATTACTACACCTTTTTGTTACAGGTTGTATATCTTAGTTGCGCTATACGTATCTTTGTTGCGCTCGGTTTCCATTTGAATTAAGCAAATATAAACCTTATTTCTTATGAGTTTTGTCAATTTAGTATTGAAATCGTTCAAAAGAGATATGTAATAGAGGGTCTGGCTACTTTAATTACCCGCTTGCAGTTCCAAATACCTTTCGTGTCCCTGATTTAAAAAAATGTGTTTATTAATAATGGCAACACATGTTCTCTACAAGTGGTAATTTTGCTATCATGCATGCAGGTGATAAGAGGATTATGGCACATTCATCTTGATAATGTCCCTACTTTCATTGATAACGTGTTTTTATTGAAACAATAGACAGCTCAGTTTCATTGGTTTGCTAATCATGTAATCATTGATATATAAATGCTGATAGTATTCATCGCGTTTACATTGTTATTTTTATCGTTCGCGCTTTATTGAGAACATATATTCTAAATAAATAATACGTGCACATTTACTAACGCTTTTACACGCAGCTCCACACTAAGTTCGATGACTTGTGTCGTGGGTGCCGGAAACATTCACATCACACACACGCGTGTTCGCCCAAGCAACGAGAGCAATATCTTCGTCATCTTCAAGTCGCGAGTGAATAGGTATCTTCTATCTAGGCAATCTTGCTCCATCGTCAACCACATCGTCGCTTACCCTCAGATGAGATAGCGGTCAAAAGTATGTTATCTTGAATTAAAAAAAAACGAGTATCGGGTTCGATTCCCAGTGGAAACACAACTTTTCTCGCCAAGGGATTTTTTTGTTTCTGGTTCTGGATGTGATTGTAATGTGAATGTTTCCGGCACCTACGAAACAAGTCATCGAACTTAATGTGGGGCTGTGAGTGTGAAATCGTTTATGTTTACTATACTCCCCTTTGCCCAAGCACTTATTGGGATTTATTGGGTGAAGGGTTCCGGAGATTTGGTGTAAAAATCTTAAATTAGTTTTATTTTATTATTCCAGGTGCAGAATGCATGGAAAGCTAACGCGACCGCGGTTCTTATCTACAACGACCGGGACACCACCCAACTCGAGAAGATGAAGCTGTCTACTGATAATGGACGTAAGTCAAATATTATCAACTAGTTGCGCCCCGCGGCTTAGCTCGCGTGACATTGAATACCATCGTTATAGCTTAGGCAAAAATGCTTTCGTATGTCCGGCGGATGTCCGGCTGTTCTACTCTACAGTTCGCATTACTCAACGAAATTTGTGAGGACGTTCGATAATTATATAGATTGAAGTGACACTTTTTATGGGAGGTCTTTGAAATTCTGATCTGCAACCTTTTTGTGTGACAAAAAGTGGTGGGGGTTAACACTGTGATGAATAATTAACATGTTTCCCTGTAGCACAAAAGTTCCAAAAACAAAATCGACAAAAAAGCAGGGTGTGCCTTTACGACACATATTGTTATTTATTTTTTTGTCGACTCAGTTTATGGAAATATTTCAAAATAGCGCATTTACGGAGGCTGAAAACTTTAAAAAACCATTTTATGTAAGTATATATTGTTCAATGTCTAATTAGTCAAAATAAAAAGTAGGTGCTTCGAGTGCCAAGAATTATAATAAAAAATATGGAGCCGATTAAACACTAACCAATATAAAATAAAAAATCTTGATCCTGACTGTAAATTCCTGGTTAGCTTACAAATATTAGTGTTATTTTTTACCTGTAGGATTTTCTTCATCATCATCAGGCATTTTTTATTTTTTTTATTTAATAGTTTAGCACAAAACAGTGTACAAGGAATAGCTTAATGCTATGAAGCATTATCTACCAGCTTTCCTGGGCGTGTAAGCATTCATCATAATATACATTTTATTATACACTAGCTTACCGCCCGGCGTCGCCCGGGTAAAAAAACATAGCCTATGACACTTACAAATGACGTGGCTTTCTATTGGTTTCTAATTCTTTCTAAAGAATTTTCTAAATCGGTTCAGTAGATCCATGGATTACCCCCTACAACCACACAAACTCACTAACTTTACCTCTTTATAATATTAGTATATATATTCCAAATGTCAGAACAGAGTGCGTTATAAATATTCTTATGTTTACATACTTATATTACAGCATTTGTAAATAACCTTCGATTATATAGAAATATAGATCCGATTAGACACTATCTTACAAAAAAGAATTATCTAAATGGCTTCACGTATGCCGGAGAGATAACATAAAAATCATAGGCAGCTTTTTATTCTGCATAAAAAAGGCAAACGTGCTACGTCGACCACATCGTCGCTTGCCATCAGGTTAGATAGCCAAACGGTTGCGTAACATGAATAAAAAAAAAACAATTTTCAGGGTAAAATTACCCTGTATGTATATTCCAATTGACAATCACTGACTTCATTTTCAACCGACTTCATAAAAGGAGGTTCTCAATTCGAATGTATGTTTTTTTTTATATGTATGTTACGCGATATCTCCGCCTACGAATCGATTCTGATGATTTTTTTTGTTTTGGTAGATTATACTTCAGAGGTCGTCCATATAAATTGTATCAAAATCGGTGAAGCCTAAACCAAAGTATAAATATAAGTCGGTTCTTTAAGCTTTACTTGCGTTTAATTATTGAAAGTCAGTTAATATTTTAATGTCTTCGTAAATTTTACCACACGGAAGATAACAAGGCAATTAGCACTATAATATTATTATTATTTATAGCAATAATATTATTGCAAATAAATATACACCAAGGTAAACAACGTTGGTAAAAGCATAAAGGACTTATTTGTAAAGGCAATGTACAGTCGGGGAAAAAAGTTGAACGTTAAAAATAATAAACATAAACACAAACGCTTTCACATTCACAATCCCACACTAATTTCGATGACTTGTGTCGTGGGTGCCGGGAACATTCACATCACACACACAATCACAACCAGAACCAGAAACCATTTCCCTTGGGGAGAAAACTTTGTGTGAATCGAACCCGATATGCATCGAAGGCGAAAGCTCACCCATCTAAGCTAACGCACAGTTCAAATATGTTATCGATTGTTGTTGTTTCGTAGAACAAAACAAATAAAATGGTTTACGGACGATAATTTTACGTGATAACGTCATAAGACGAACGCTTGGGCCGATCGTGCTCTCTATCGCTTGTTCCGCGCTCTCGCTTGCACGCTCAGGCTCAGGCGGAACGTGACACTTTTTCGTGCGTCAGCCGGTGTTCATCGATTTATAAGACGTTATCACGTCAATACAACAATTTTATTGTTCTGTTGACTTTCGATAATCCTTACTCCTTACTAATATTATAAATGCGAATGTAACTCTGTCTGTCTGTCTGTTACGCTTTCACGCTAAAACTACTGAACTGATTTAAACGAAATTTGGTACACAGATAGTCTAGAGCCTGAGAAAGGACATAGGCTACTTTTTAACCCTGAATTCTGGCTGGTCCAGGGCTTACGCGGGCAAAGCCGTGGGGCGCAGCTAGTATCGATATAAATAATATACAGGCTTATTTGTAAACCAGACCCCCTATTACGTATCTTTGTTGCACGCGGTTTCAATTAAAATTAAGCAAAAATGAACCTTATTTCTTAGGAGTTTTGTCAATTTAGTATTGAAACCGTTTGCAACAAAGATAGGTAATCGGGGGGCAGGTATCTCTCAGACTCTGATTCTGGTTCTAATCCTTACTTCATTTGGTTCTACTTTCTTCTGAATGCTATATTTTCCGTAATAATTAACATGATGTATATTATAATAATTATTAGTTACTATTAGTCGGGGCCCGCGGCTTCGCTCGCGTTGATCAGGTTAAAAAGTAGCATATTTGTTAATCCTAGGTATAAATAAGCTAGTACATTTAAAATTTCATCCAAATCCGTTCAGCCGTTACAGCGTGAAGAGCGTAATTATTGGCAACAATACGAAATAACAATACTAATTCAAATTAATAATTAAATTTACAAATATATAATTTTAATTAATACGAATCTGTAATACAGTACTAACGAATAAATATAGTACCTATTTGAGAAATACGTGTTCACGTGATGTGCAACAAAATTTAAAAGATCTACACTTTACTCGCAGAACGTCCCATTCGTAATTGGCCACGCAGTCGCAAAACGTCCGATTCGCAGTACATCCCATTCTCATACGATCCCATTCTCAAACGGTCCCATCCGCAGACTGTCCCATTCTCAAATGAATATTGTAATAAAACCGGCCAAGTGCGAGTCGGACTCGCGCACGAAGGGTTCCGTACCATTATCTATAAAAAAATCAAGTTGGTTGTATGGGAGCCCTCCTTAAATATTAATTTTATTTAATTTTTAGTATTTGTTGTTATAGCGGCAATAGAAATACATCATCTATGAAAATTTCAACTGTCTAGCTATCACCGTTCTTGAGATACAGCCTGGTGACAGACGGACGGACGGACGGACAGCGAAGTCTCAGTAATAGGGTCCCGTTTTTACCCTTTGGGTATGGAACCCTAAAAAGTAAAAATTATAAAAAAACAATATAACCCTGAATGATTATATCCCCGATTGTACCTACATCGTACGCATATCCATTAAAATAAAACATGTCGTTCCTTTTACGAGTAGGAAGACGTTGTAAATAAACATTTTATTTATACTAATAGGCTGCCGCCCGCGGCTTTGCTTACGTATTACAGATGCATTTCCTGCTTTAACAACGATATTACGTATTTAGTAAGCAAAGGTAATGGCTGAGTTGTTTTCTTTTATAAATAACTAGCCGTGCCCTGTGGCTCCGCTCGTAAGTAGCCTATGTGTTAATCCTAGGTATAAGCTATGTACATTCCAAATTTCATTCAAATCCGTCAAAGCGTGAAGAGGGAACATACATTGTTACATACAAACTGGATTCATAATATGAGTATGATAAACGCTTTCACACTCCCAGCCCCATATTAAGTTTGATGACTTGTGTCCTAGGCGTCGGAAACATTGACGTCACACACACAATAACAACCAGGACCAGAAACACAATTTCGCATGAGAAGAAAACTTGTGTTCCCGATGGGAATCGAACCCGTTACCCCTGCTTAGAAGGCGAACGCGCACTCAAATTAGCCGTTCTTTTTGTGTGAGTATGTTTCAGTTTTAAAACAATGTTTATTTCCCATTGACCTAATCTAACACTATAACTTCACCAATTTATATATCACTAGCCGTGCCCCGCGTGTTTGCACGCTATAATATCAAGATAAAAAGTAGCCTATGTGTTAATCCTAGGTATAATCTATGTACATTCCAAATTTCATCCAAATCCGTTCAGCCGTTATAGCGTGAAGAGGGAACAAACATACTTACACACTAACACACACACTTACACACAAACTTTCGGATTTATAATATTAGTAGGATTTTAATTGTCATTTGGGGGCTGAGTCACCCACGTCCGTAGGAGGATACCCCTTAAGTCTGACTCCCTACACGTGGTCCCCGGGTGGTGCTAATCAGGTGACATTTGAGAGGTGGTAGAGCATTTTGTGAGTTGCTCGCCTGGCTTGCTACCAAAGTAGCTTACCACCATCAAGTTGAAAGTCTGCCGCCAAGCCAAATACGGTGTTCCGGCAGTTATCCTTGAGAGCCTGCGTATTCCAGGTCTAGTGTGTTTACCAGCTTCGATCACATCGTCACTTACCATCAGGTGAGATAGTGGTCAAACACTAGCCTGTCACAAATAAAAAAAAAAAAAAAAATTCTGGCGTTAGGCCGTAGCTAAGTTATTTACTTGTATAGTTTAGACGTCAGATGCCTCTGACAGACAGACAGACGGACGGAAAAAGTGCTGAACCCCCCAAGTCAACTTAGATATCGCTTAGTTCGATCAATCAATCGAATGATTTTCAAATTTTTAATACAGTCCTACGCTTATCGCTTCTTTGAATAGTCCGTTGTATTTACTCTCATTCTTAACACAATACATGCATGTCTCTGATCACTTATCATTGTACTTCATGTGCCATGGAACTTTGAATAATATAAAGTTTTTCTTGTAAGCCCGAGTCGTTGGCTCACGGCGCAAGGCCGTCCGGTCACTACTCCTGGCCTGCAAAAGTATATGAATGTAAGAAATTGGTGACCAGGCTTCATAAACAATTTGGATAAAGAAAGTTATTGGTAAAACTTGATCATGTTGAGTATGCGAGGATTGATATTAGGTGTCAAATCTCTTTATGCCCAGCAATTTCACTGGAATCATTGCCCTTCAATCCGAAATACGGTAATGTTTGCTACTGCTAGCGGTTGAATGTTTGGCAGTGGTGTGGTACTATCACAGGTGGACTCTGGAAAAGAGTCCTACCAATCACAGAGTTTACATTCTCATGGATATCTACCACTGTGTCGTTATTATGTGTTAGTTGAAACATGCATTTTCTTAGATCCGAAAAATAAGCAAAACAAGAGAAACCCTACCTATTGTGACGCCTCACTGCGGTCGTAGCTTATCGTGCGAATGCATAGCATTGATTTCATAGCCCTTCGTACCTCATGCCACTTATGTATTATTCATAATATTATGTATTATAGTAGCTGTACCCGGCATGCGTTGCAATGCCACGTTTAGAAAAAGTGTTTTACCTCTTTCGCGTCTATGGTCGCCTAGTACTTTAATACTATACTAAAAACTTTTTGGATGTTGTTCGTAAAAAATAATTAAATCACGAAAAAAAAATGGGGGGTGGAGCTAAGAAGGGTAAAAATACTTTACGACTTTTATACCAAATATACAAAAAAAAACATTAATATCGGTCGAGCCGTTTCGAAGGAGTTCGATCACAAACACCGTGACACGATATATTCTACTAATATTATAAATCTGAAAGTTTGTTTGTAAGTGTGTAAGTATGTTTGTTCCCTCTTCACGCTTTAACGGCTGAACGGATTTGAATGAAATTTGAAATGTACATAGCTTATACCTAGGATTAACACATAGGCTTCTTTTTAACTTGATAATAGCGGGTGAAGCCGCGGTGTACGGCTAGTATATAATATTTATATGTCTGAACAGTAAACTATTATCTATCTATCTATCAATATAAATAGCCTATATCGTGAATGGCTAGTTCCAGCCTCTACCCTATCCTAAGCCAAAGCCTAATACATACCAAATCTCATCGAAATGTGTTCAACCGATTCATTTGAAATACCAGAAGATGCATAATAGAAATACTACAGTAAATTTAAACATGTATTTTTAATTTCCGCACATAATGCCGTATAGTCTTTACCTAGTTTTAGTTGGTTTTCTCGTTATAGATAAGCTAATAGCTTTTATTGTTGACTGTAATGAACTGGTTAATTAACATAACCGTTTAAAATATATTTGTTAACTAATTGTAAGACATTATGTAACGTTCAATGAGCATTTTGTCACCAGGTCTTGGGAACATGGAAGTGAAGCAAAAACACATCATACTTTTATTAGTTATTTAAAATCAATATTTTACTATTTGTAAATAAAAGGTTGTATAACCAGAGAACTTGTCAAGACGAATCAAACGAGCTCAAACTCTATGGGTTGATCTGGTTTAGTTAATAGCAATAGTTCCTATTGCCATCTTCCGTCTCAATCATCAGATCAACTCTATATTATTGTATTGTCACCTAAGATATATAAGTACATCAAATTTGAGTCCAATCCAATGAGGGAAGTGGGTCTAATTTAGCTTGCAAGATTTGATTACAGACCGACAACTAGACCACGGGACAGGTAAAAATAAATAAAATCTCATTATAATTACTATAACAGCTGATTATGAATGAATACAAAATTTTAAAGTGACTTGGTATGAGTTTAGCTAAGCATCTACCGTTTTATTTTTATTAAAATAATTATTTAATTATGCACACATCTAGGTACAATAGTAATTTACATAGAAATAGACTAAGGACATGTACCCTGTTTAGTAGAGTGTAATAAATTGTATTGTTCTGTTTACCCGACTACGCGACGCAAATGAGGGTAATGTGTTTATCAGTCTAATATGTATGTTCCTTTGTGACACTTGATATAGAGAACAAACTCGTAGGCCGATTTTGATGATTTTACACCACTCGATTTATCTTAATTGTGCGAGTGTTACTAACTTCACGACAGTTATTAATATTCAAAATGTCGAGTAATGAAATCTTTGGGAAATTACCTAAGCACCGATTATTTTAACCCAGACCCAAAATGAGAGGCCTTCTAAGCTTGAAACCTTTGCCTATCTCGCTGTGGCGACGCGACGTAGTTCAAATGATAGACCGAGTTTAATGCGTTTTATTTTTATTTTAAAGCTGGATTTATCAAGAGAGAGTTTTGATTCAAAATCCATGGTACAATTTTTCAGATACGTCGACGGGTGAATAAAAATAATATATGATATTTTCTTTTTTGAATTATTCTTGTTATCATCAGCCAATTTCAGTTCACACCTGGACATAGAGTTTTGTATTATGCTCTTTCCCTACCTCTTCTTTAGCAACGTTTGCCATCGATCCATATGATATCAGCTGCCATCAAAAAAAAACATATCCAATTAGTATAATTACAGTTACACTCGGGTCATGTGAATCCATAGGCTCCTGAACTATTGGTAACCGTATTTCAGGTGACTTCCACTATCAAAAAGAACTGTATTTCAGGTGACTTCCACTATCAAAGACTTAATAAACTATGTCACATATGGTTTTGAAAAATTTACTTTCTTCTTTATTTGCTGATGATTTGCTGGAATTAATTAGATGTCATAGGCGTAATGAGAGCAAGCAAAACAGCTATTTGTAATTGGGTAATGACAAATTCACTTGTCATATTACTTACGGTTTGCGGTCGGACCTAATAACTAATCCTCGGTTGTGGTTAACGAAGCACAGCAGTCGGCAGGTCAATTAGGTAAAAATATGCAACTGCTACCGCTGTCGCATTGCTCGACCGGTTGCTATGTATTAGGCAAACAAATGCAAGTCGTAGTTGCGAACGGTGACAATAATAGACAGTGCTGGGTCCGCATTTTTCTCACTCCGAAATATTTCGATGACCTTGTATTAACAATCTCACTTTATAATCCAGTATGACAGAGATTAAAATGAACTCCGGTCATATAATGCGTACAAAATGTATAAACTAGAGATGTTTATATAAGGCATGTGCTGAGTGTGAACAAAGCTAACCGGAATAGCAGTTGACAAGCACAGGTCCGGTCGTATATGGACTTCTACTGTCATCTGTGGGATGTTTCCGCCAAGTATTAGATTTTTTTGACGCGTTTGTTAAAGTCAAATTGTTGAATCTTAAACATAGACAAAGCCTGACAGAGTTAATTAAAATACATTACGGTGAATGTGCACAACCTTGTTCCTGCCTCACCTTTTTATCATCATACATCCAGACGAACGGCGTCGCTTCACCCATTTATGGCTTTAATATCTTACATTCGCACAAAACGTTGCGCGCCTCGTTCATTTAAGTATAGAACAGCAAAAGAATGGAACGCTTTGCCGATATCTGTATTTCTCAAAAGGTACAATTTGGGTGTGTTCTAAAAAAGGTGTTACTTTCCATCATGGTTATTCCATCGTTCGATTGTAGTCAAACGTTTGCTTAGTAAGTTATAAAAAAAATTACAATTTTAGTTTTAGAGTAGCAAGCCATCTATGGATGTTTGCCCTTGAATTTTAGGTAGAATAAGTATTCTTTAGTATTTTAAATAAGTATTCTTAATATTTTTATATTGTATTTATATTTTTGATATCAGCGTTGGAGAAATAATCGCAGCTGCAAAATACGTAATTGGCTAGCGATGCCTATTTGAACAATTATAACGGTAATAAAAAGGCAAATGTTTGCTAATCGCCGAGTACAATGCCACAATACAATGCCGTTGAATATATTGACATGGTAGTGCGCGTTGGTTTATATTGAAAGTGTATCATAGACGTACAATCAGCTTGCTTTACCTACAATAGCAAACTATTTAATTTATGTTATATGTATACGGCTTAAAACACGTAAAAAATTACAACTTACTTTGTAGTCGACTAGACGAGCGATCCTGATGAAAGACAAAAAATTTGTCCGAAACTAGTCGACTACAAAGTAAGTTGTCATTTTTTGAGTTTTTACTACTACGCAAACGGACATTTATAACTCAAGTAGTTTTTGTGTTTAGTTAAAAAATCATATTGTTGGAATCCATTTATTTAGATAACATCCTCGAGTATATACATTTTACTAGCGATCCGTCCCGGATTCGCCCGGGTGTCATAAATGAAGAACAGCTCGACTGATTTTGTGCCAATTTACATAAACCATCTACTAAATAGTCCGAACAAAGCCTAAACATTTGGTTTGGATAGGTGAGCCCGTTCTTGAGTTATAAAATAACAACGAAAAGTGGCATTGATTTTTGTATATATAGAAATGTTGTGTTTTTACTAAATGCAGCCGTTCTTAGCAGCTATTAAAAATAGACGCTAGCGTGTCGTGCGGTCACTATGAATGAAACATACAATAAAACGTTGTTTACAAAACACAAACATAAAAATAAAAAATGTAATTGTTTATGATAATTTTACTTCATATTTTTTTAATCGTATACCTACCTAAAATCCATGGAAGTCGTGGTGATAATAGTTTTATTGTCTTCTTCAAAAGCTATTTAATTAGGACTATTATCAACTAAAAAGTGATATAATTAAACGCAAGCAAAGCTTAAAGAAAACCGACTTCACCGCTTTATCTTCGGAACCTTGATCAGATTAAATGTATTAAACACGCATTATTAACGATAACTCAAAAACTACGGTTCAGATCTTGATCAAATTTTAATTCGAGCAATGGGAAAGCAACAGATCTCAAACACAAAAAAATGACAAAAAAACAGTCGAATTGAGTTCTCCTCCTCTTTTGTGAAGTCGGTAGAATAATGCGTTAGAAATACAAACAGCAAAACGTTCGCTATTGGCTAAACTTAGTGACGTCAGTGCACACAATGATGTCAATGATTGGTCAACTTTACTTGACGGTGAATGGATTGTGGATGTCGCTGAAAGAACGTCAAGATGACCACGTTCAAAATGGCTCGCATTTAAAATTTTGATATGAAATGTAATTTTTAATATTGACATTTTATTTTCGGAAATGGGATAAAAACAAAGAAATACGCATGTTTTCTATTATGATGGTATCATAATAATATATAGATTCTTTCACATTACGTATTAGAACATAGGACATAATGAAGCGGATGTATGCACAGGTTTGTTAGTTAGACAAGGTTGTCTCGTCCTAATAATCAATTTATAGGTTTCTTGCTTAGCCGGTATTGCTAACATTTAGTTGTAAATGTTTTTATTTTATCGTGATAGAGCCTTTTGAGTCAAGTCGCCACACCCGAGAACTTTATAAATAGGCATTATAGATATTAACTTGGCTTAGAGTTTTTACAGCGCTGAACTTTTAATATTAATTTAATTGCCCGTTGGCTTAGGTGATAGTTCGCCTTCTAAGCAGGGGTATCGGCGGGAACTCAGTTTCTCTCCATGGAAAATTTGTGATTCTGGTTCTGGATATGTTGTGTGTGTGATGTGCTGTGAATGTTTTCGGCACCCACAACACAAGTCATCGAACTTAGTTTGGGGCTGTGAGTGTGAACCATTTCACAAATCACAGCCCCACATTAAGTTCGATGACTTGTGCGTGGGTACCGAAAACATTCTTATCACACACACACACATAATAACAACCAGAACCAGAAACACATATTATACGTTGGGCTGAATACTTGTGTTTCCGCCGGACATTGAACCTGAAGCCAAAGGTCTGTTCAAACTCGTATTTGTTTGGTGATCATGTTTGACACGAGTTAATTCTCCCATACCCGTTTTACAATCTAACAACAAGACAAACTGTCAAACGTCATTCATATATGGTTGACATACCTCCAGTTTAGCTCGAAGCATTTCGCTTCCTCGTTTATCATCCATACTGCGAAGGAGTGAAACTCATTGCCTGCGTCTTTGTTCCCCGAACGGTATAATCTGGGAGTGTTCAAGTCAAGAGTGTGAACCTATTCACAATCTTGAGTTTAAGACTCCAAACGCCTTCTAGGCAATCATGCTACGGGTTCATCTTAGACTGCATCATCGCTATCAGGTGAGATTGTGGTTAAATGCTTGCCTATTGAGTATCACAAAAACAAACTCTACTGTTCTCCGTCCACTGCACACATAGGTATCAATCGATTAATGTTTTTAATACAGATACGACGTGGCGTCTTTTCATAACAGCATTATTATCTATTTCAATCCAATTGCACCCTATTTATAGACAGTATAAGTGACTCACCAGTTATTGCCTCCACAATGACGCACGTCACCTTGGTAGTGAAACCCCGGGACGATCGCATTAGTGCATGCAAGGGCCGGGGGTTGATACAGTAACAATATACTACATGTTAAATAAACATCACAACCTTTTTCGTTAATATTTTTACCAGACTGCCAAGGAAGGGTTATAGACATAGACATATCTCTATTTGTAGTAAAAATAACAAAGTAGGCATTATAAAATAGAAAATGACAATAGATAAAAGCCGACCCCCTTTAATTTAGCTTATGTTTTTCGACTGTATCTTGTAGTATGTATACAATACAATACAATACAATACAAAATTCTTTATTGTACACTAAACAACAAAAATATACAAAGTTATAGCTACGAAATTAATGTTATAAGGCAGTACATTTGGCGGTCTTGTCGCTTTCAGCGATTTCTACCAGACAATCTTTGGCTGGACTAGTAGCAACTGAGGTCGATGGAGGTGTACACTACAAATATAGGATATAATAGAATATATGTATTGTTTAAAACGGTGTACATAGATCTTAAAAATTTAAATATTCAACTGTCTGCCTGTTTCGGACGTACATCCTACTAATCCTACTAATATTATAAATCCCAAAGTTTGTGTGTAAGTGTGTAAGTGTGTTAGTATGTTTGTTCCCTCTTCACTCTTTAACGGCTGAACGGATTTGGATGAAATTTGGAATGTACATAGCTTATACCTAGGATTAACACATAAGCTACTTTTAAACTTGATAATAGCGGGCGAAGCCGCGGGGCACGGCTAGTAGTTTCAATATATTTACAATAGTATAATTTAGCCAAGCCCACTACCAGTGTAGTACCACCAAATATATAAATTAGTTCATTGAACAAACACCCGGAAAACAGATGTTACATAACTAAACACACAATTAAGATAATTACCGTACGTTATCAGCAAACAGTGATAACAGCCTCTCTAGTAAAGTTAATCACACGTGTGTAAGTTGTCTTTGAGAAGATAACGTAGTGAACTGCCTGTTGGCTTAGTTAGGTGAGCGATCGCCTTCTAAGCAGGGGTATCGGGCTCGATTCCCGGCGGGAGCACAAGTTTTCTCCCCAAGGAAAATTTGTGTTTTTGGTTTTGGTTGTGTGTGTGATGTGAATGTTTCCGGCACCCACGACACAAGTCATCGAACTTATTGTGAAGCTGTGAGTGTGAAAGCGTTTGTGTTTTTACTGGGACTTTACCACAATTCACCGAAACTTCTGGGTTGTATTCCGTGAAATCGGTTACGAAAACCAAAACTTTGTAACGAACTACGTAAGTCGTTTTTTTTCACATCGAGTCAATTTGAACTAAGTTGTATTAATATGTAAAGTTAGATAGATAGTTAAATTAGCTAAGAGATGTAGATAAAACTAATATGACTCACGTATAATATTCCCTCTCCTTTGTTATCTTTGCCATACCCGAACAGGGTCTATTTTTGTATTGAATGTTCTAGAGCAATTGTATCTTAATTTAATACGAATTTAGTGCAAACAATAAAATACTGAATACTGAACTACCCGTTGGATTAGTTGAGTTACCGTTTGCCTTCTAACCAAGGGGTATCGGGTTCGATTCCCGGCGAAAACACAAGTTTTCTCCCCAAGGAAAATTTGTGTTTCTGGTTCTGGTTGTGACACAAGTCATCGAACTCGGTGTACACTAAAAATATAGGATCATTTCGGCAAGTGTGATACAGAATTGCATGATCTAATTACCCCATACCCTTTCTACCATCGGAAAATCAGACGTACAGCCATACGACATCGATTTATGGTAGATATTCCTGCAGTGTGCATGAAGTGTTTTGCTTCCACATTAATTATGCGTACCGCAAAGGAGTGAAACTTTTTGGCCGTTACTTGACTCTGTGTTTGTACAATCTGTGTAATATACACTTAATAAGTACAATCTGGGAGTCTTCAATTCACGAGTGAACAGATTTTCTAGGCAAGCGTGCAACATCGTCGACCACATCTTGACTTGCCATCAGGTGAGATAGTGATCGAACGATAGTCTATCGCAAATAAAAAATAAAAGAGAATCACATTAAGATATCTCGTCTTATGCTTTCGATTATTACTGGCGACCTAGTTGGGGCACTGGTTCGATTCCCGGCAGCTGCACGATTTGCCTTCCCAAGGGACATTTGTGCTTCTGGTTCTGAGTGTGAATGTGTGTGTAATGTAAATGTTTTCGGCACCCACGATACAAGTCTTTGAGCTTAGTGTAGGGCTGTGAGTGTGAAAGCGTATATGTATAAGTAAAAGTTATTTTCACCAACTTTATGTCCTTGTTTCAGGCAACATAAGCGCAGTGTTCACATACAAATGGAAAGGCGAGGAGATCACCCGGCTCATAGACAACGGCACACGAGTGATGGTCGGCATTATCAAAGGACGGACATTCGCGCACGTCACTAACAACATTAACAAGTGAGTAGATTTAATAGATTTTCTTAAATCTCTCTCTACAAAAGAGTCCTACAGGTAGGACTCTTGTCCTACCTGTAGGACTCTTTTGTAGAGTCCGCCTGGGGCAGTACCACACCACTGCCAGACATACAACCGCCGGAGTTTTGCCGCGAACGTGAAAAAATGGCGTTGTTGATTTTGTATAATTTTCCAAAACCTGTGATTCTTCGAGTGTTAATGTGTAATAATGGTGGATTGTTAACTGTTAATACTTAGTAAACGTGCATAAGTGTAGGCAAATGATACAAAGTTGAAAACCGTGATGTTCGCCTTCGCTCCAAAACTCCAATAGAAGTTCTAGTAAAGTTTATACCGCTTTACTAGGGCATGACTTGACTATGACTGACTACTTGACTTTGACTGTGACTTGTGACTGGGACTTTTATTATGAAGAATAGAAATTGTTAATATTTGTTTAATATTTCGACTGAAGGACTATGCATCCATGGTCATGAAATAATAAAAAAAAAAAACATACAACCGCCAAGCAGTGAGAGCAAAAATTGCTGTATTCCGAAATGGTAATGTTTCCAGTGAAATGACAGGACTTAAAGAGGTTTGATATCTAATTTCGCGGTGACGAGCGCAGTGCTATGTCGCGCAGAAGTTCGAATTATATAGTTGTAAGCCATACCACGTTCTCGTCCGATCACTGAAGTTAAGCAACGTCGGGCGCGGTCAGTACTTGGATGGGTGACCGCCTGGGAACACCGCGTGATGTTGGTTTTTGCATGTTTCTAATAGTTAAAAACTCTGGGTGGCAACTGCAATGGGCAAACGTGACGCTTGCCAATAGGCGAGCAACTTTGTTTTTCCGTTTAATGTTGGCTTCGCAATCTTGTGCATTTAGCCAGTGTCAAGTAATAATATATTTCAAGAGTATTTCATAAAGTATAAGGTCCTAGTCACAAGTCACAGTCAAAGTTAAGTAAAACAGTCAAGGTCCAGTCATAGTCAAGCCCTAGTAAAGTGGTAGAAACTTTAATATAGCTTCTATTGGAGTTTTGGAGCGAAAACGAAAATCACGTTTTTCAACTTTGTATGATTTGCCTACAATTATGCATGTTTAGTAAGTATTTACGGTTAATAATCCACCATTATTACACATTAACACTCGAAGAATCACAGGTTTGGAAAATTACACAAAATCAACAACGCCATTTTTTTCACTTTCGCGCCATAAAAAAGACAAGTCGGCGAGCAAATTGCATGTCTTGTCTCTCAATTACTAAATGAATAAATAAAAAGTTGTGATACATTGAACGCATTTGGTTCGCGTGGACCGACGGTGACGTTCGCGATCACCGTTTGGCAAACGGCAATTCGATGCAAAATGACAAAAACCGATTTTTTTAGGTCTTGTCAGGGCCTTAATATACCTATGATCGTTTCATGCTTCGTTTAGACCACCTCGTTTCGGCCCACATAAAAAAGATCCGCTTTCGGCCCACATTTTAGCTCAAAAATATTTTTATTATTTATTGATTACTAGCGGTACCCGGTATTAAGTGCGTTGCAATGCTACAAAGAAAATAACCTAATAGTATTTTACCTCTTTCACGTTCATGGTTGCCTAGTACATTATTACCATACTAAAAACTTTATTACTTAATTATAACCTCTTTTATGTTTATATTTGCATAGTACTTTACCAAATCCGACATACAACAACTCACCAAAGTCCCATACAAAATGTATGAAGAAAATTATATTTTTTTCGTAAATTTTCCGTTGTTTTAATAGTTATTCTGTTATTAAAATTCTTGTTTACAAATCCAACAAATGAAAGATCGTAAAAATCAATACAGCCGTTCTCGAGTTATAAATGGTGTAACTAACCCGACTTTGTTTTATCTATATGTATAAAAAACAATTGTTGTGCGTCAGTCTTGCAAAAAGCTAAATCTGTTTTTGTTGTGTTCGTAATAGTCAGGCCAAGTTTTTTTTTTGGAACGAAAGTTCCTTATCGCGCGTTGCGAAAGGGGGCTAGACGGAAAAAATTAAGACCAAAGTTGTAACGACACTTTTTGCTATAGTTGTAAGCCATACCACGTTCTCCTCCGATCACCGAAGTTAAGCAACGTCGGGCGCGGTCAGTACTTGGATGGGTGACCACCTGGGAACACCGCGTGATGTTGGTTTTTGCATGTTTCTTTTAATTTTGGAACGAAAGTTCCTTATCGCGCGTTGCGAAAGGGGGCTAGACGGAAATTGAACTTTATTTCATCCTCTCAAGTTTTTTTTTAATCCACTGGAAAGTGCACGCTCGAATCTGGGACGTATCGCTAGTATAAACATAGATTTCATATGAATGTCTTGTTTTTTTCCCACTTTCTGTTATTATCGATTAGACAACGTCTAGCTGTGGACGTCATTCGATTATCAGATTTAACGATGCCGATTGACTTGCTATTTGGTGTTCACTGATTTGTTATTCTATGTGTTGACATTGTATTGCACTCCTTTTATATTGAAAAGTCACGAGGAGTCGATACATTAAGGTCAAGCTCGTGTTAGTAACGTGCTTATAGTATCCATGTATGTATAACGGATTACCCTGTTTGAGGATTTTCTTGTACAGACAGTTATATAAATTTCTAGCTGCGCCCCCCGGTTCTACCCGCGTAAGTCCCGGACACGCGGGAACTCCGGGATAAAAAGAAGTTTTTTTTTTTTTAATTCGATGGGCAAGCATTTGACCACTATCTCACCTGATGGAAAGTATGATGCGGCCGAAGATGTAGCACGCCTACCTAGAAGATACCTATTCACTCCTGACTTGTGTTAAACCAGAATGTAAACTACTTCCAATACCTCCATACCAAATTTCATTATCGGTCCTGCGGTTTGAGCGTGAAGAAGTAACAAACATACAAACACACTCACAAACTTTCGCCTTTATAATGTTAGTGTGATTAATTGATCTCAAAAATAAGGAGAAGGTTCGACGGTTTCTTTTTAGGTGAACCGATTTTGATGATTTATTTTATTTGAAAGATGGTGCTGGTCAATGCGTATTTAATTCATTTAATCTGATATAAGGTTCCGAAGATAAAGCTGTGAAGTCGGTTTTTGAAGGTGAATGTGAAGCTTTACTTGCGTTTAAATCATTAGAATTAGCTTTATGTCATACTTACCTCACAGATTGTGGTCAAACGTTTGCCTATCGTACATAAAAAGTACAGATTAGAAAACCTATGTTTGAAGATACTTCTTGTGTATTTGATTTATGTATGACGTTATTAGAGTCCTCGCCCTTAGCCTACTTTTTAACGCCCTTTTACATCAAGATAACTAACTAAGATAAATGAGTTTTGCCGCGAAAGTGAAAAAATGGCGTAACTTGACTGTGACTGGACCTTGTCTCTTTTACTTGACTTCTGACTAGGACTTTTAATCCTACTAATAACTCCGAAAGTTTGTGTGTAAGTGTGTAAGTATGTTTGTTCCCTCTTCACGCTTTAACGGCTGAACGGATTTGCATGAAATTTGGAATGTACATAGATTATACCTAGGATTAACACATAGGCTACTTTTCAACATGATAATAGCGGGCGAAGCCGCGGGGCACGGCTAGTTTAAAATATACTTAATATATATTATTAGGTACTTGACACTGGCTAAATGCACAAGATTGTCGACCCAGTTGGCGCAGTGGACAGGTGCCCGCCCTCTGCGCCGTGGGTCCTGGGTTCGATTCCTGGCAGGAGCACAAATTCCTTCCCAAGGGATATTTGTGCTTCTGGTTCTCGGTGTAATGTGTGGTGTGATGTGAATGTTTCTGGCACCCACGATACGAGTTTTTTGAAATTAGTGTGGGGCTGTGAGTGTGAATGCGTTTGTTTTTTGTTTTGATTGCGAAGCGAAAATTACAAGAAAAAAAAAACTAAGACAATTAGGCTTAGCAAAAATTTGCGGTCAGGACAATAGATATAAACATCTTACTTACCTTCTGCTAACAAATGTTGATTTTACTGCTGTTTGCGCCACAATGTACTTACCAGTACTAAATGAATAAAAAAAAAGGTTGTGATACATTGAACGCATTAAAAATAATTATAAAAATAATAAATAATAATAATATTAATATTTAAAATCAAATAAAAAAAGAAAACAATTGTTTTCTTTTATTTTGTTGTCGATTCTAAACCACCCCCAGCAAGATTGTGTACTACTAACTAATGACGGTATATACGATGTACAATAGATAGAAAATTGCCTGGCGAGCAAAAAAGACTCAATTTGAAAGACTCAAATTGCAGTCTCGGTCACCGACGTAAGGTCGCAAGCCTATCGGTATTCTACCGTTTACATTTTGGAGAGTGTGCGCAGCAATTACGCGATTTAATTCCCCCATGCCCTTTTTACCACCTAACAATAAAACAAACTGTCAAACGTCATCCTTATATGGTTGACATACCTCCGGTTCGCTCGAAGCGTTTTGCTACGTTTATCATCCGTACAGCGGAGTAGAACTCATTGCCTGCGTCTTTGTTCCCGAACGGTACAATCTGGGTGTCTTCAAGTCTAGAGTGAACAGGTATCTCCTAGGCAAGGATGTTACATCTTTGGCCGCATCTTTACTTTCCATCAAGTTAGATAGTGGTCAAGTGCTTGCCTATCTTCAGCATTAAAAAATGCATATTCCCTATTAAATTGGGCTGACTAAAATTCTAACCAGGATTAGGTTCCCTTGTTAGCTACGTGTATTATAGCCATACTCGTACATTTTGTGCGTAATGACTCTCTGATAATCTCTATTGGTTAATGACAATCTCTATTGGTAGAATCTCATTGTACATAAATAATTAATTAAGGCATGTATCGTTTTAATTATGCTAAAACAGCAAGTAAAAAATCTAAACGGTATGGATCCTCTTTCTTTATGACATAAAATAAATCAAATCAATCTGTATTTTATTTTGTTAACAACTATAAAACAAATGTTAGATACTTTTTTATATAATTCGATTTACCTTTTACAGTATTCCTGGGTGTAAATAAAAAAATCACCTTAAGCTATTAATAGAAAACATTAATTACATTTAAGAAAGACCAATAGCTTACATTAAAATATTATTTTTTATACCAATCATAAATTGATTATGTTTGAAAGTGCTCATTTACAATAGATCAGTTAGATTTTAGAGGGTCAAATAATATTGTCCCACTAATTATTTCCTTGACATGTCACACAGTTTCTATATTTATTTCTTTTGTTTTGTTTTATTCGCGCTTAGGATTCGCAGGTAAGAACATTAAAAAAAAATTGCTAATTATACAAAGTTAAGATATAGGCTACCTTCTTAGCACATGTATGTACAGGGCTATTTGTTAAATACCAGGAAAGCTCTCATATTGATTCTTTAATTCTACGACTTTCTTCTGAATGCTATATTTACCGTAATAATTAAGATTATGTATTCTATACAATCTATAATTCATATATGTTTTGACAACACAAAGAAAGAAAGATGCAAGGAACGCAATTACCGCGCCGCGCCTCGAAATATGCACGCCAACGCCAGTTGACATTTGACACCTTAGACTTACAGAGAAAATAAACAATGTGTTTGACCGAGCGAGCACGAAGCGCGGCCGAGGAGTCTCCGTTTCAGGGCAAAATTGCTTTCGTATGTCCGGATTTCCGGTTGTTCTCCTCTACAGGTCGCATATCTCAACCGATTCTCCTGAAATTTTGTGAACAGGCTCGATTGTGATATAGATTTTTAGTCGATTGAGTTTTTGGATTTTTCCTTCATTGAAAACGTAAAAAAAACATGTTTGAGCCATTTCGAAAAATACGCGAGATTGTCAGCTCACCGAGCTACTTATTATATTTATTTGAAAATTCATAAAACAGAATATGAAATAGCCGGTTTCGGATTGTTCCCAGTTGTACCCTCTAGCCCTGTCACCCGGGGTGACAGCTGGGAATTATCTTCCCAGCTGTCACCCCCTAGAGGGGACTACTGGGAACAATTCTAATGAGAATTGTACCCAGTAATTGTCACCCCGGTGACAGCTGGGAAGACAATTCCCAGCTGTCACCCCGGGTGACAGGGCTAGAGGGGACAACTGGGAACAATCCCCGGTTTCTATTATTGGAATGATGTCCTAAGAGGTTTCTGGTATTTTACAAATTACCCTGTTATTAGTGTATAAACAGACTATGCCGAATTTACGCCGCCGAACTTCGGCGTGATTACGCCTGCAATGCTATTTCAATTAGTAGTAGTAGCAACACATTTGCCGAAATTACGTCACGTTTTGGCGTACAACCGTAACGTAAGTTCGGCGGGAACATATTTTACTATATAGGGTCTGTTTAGACACTTAGAGCTACTTAAGAAGAAATTTGTGTACAAACTTAGAATGAATATGCGATGTTAAAGGCTTATCCTTTATATTAATTTAATTTGCGAATTGCTTGTTCAGTATATTTTTGTGTGTTTAAATGAACACTTATGCCCAAGTACTGCTTAAATATTGCTGTGAACGATTTGCTATAAATACATAAATGTACTGTGCTTTATATTGATGCGTAGTTTCTTTGGTAGAATCAAGTAAGCTAGAAAATACGCTGACGTTTGACGAAAATATGTATCAATCGCTTTCACACTCACAGCCCCCCACACGTTTGATAAATTGTGGGTGCCGGAAATATTCACATCACACACACAATCATAACCAGAACCAGAAACACAAATTTTCCTTGGGGAATAAACTTGTGCTACCGCCGGGAATCGAACCCGATTCCCCTTGCTTAGAAGGCAAACGCTCACCTAAGCCAATGGGCAGTTCAAAGTAGTATTAAAGGTTTTAAACAAATTATATTATTATATATTATTTTATATATATATTTTATCTTGTTCTGCAGGACTTCAGTGCTGTTCGTGTCGATATCCTTCATTGTGCTGATGGTGATATCCTTGGCCTGGCTGGTTTTTTACTATATACAGCGGTTCAGATACATTCACGCGAAGGACAGACTCTCTGTAAGTAACTATTAAACATTTTTGTTTCGTAAAGAATATAATATATGGAGGATTTTTATTTTTCAAAATTCTATTCCTACTAATATTATAAATGTGAAAGTTTGTGTGTGTGTGTGTGTGTACGTGTGAATGTTTGTTATCACGTTTCTCCGTATAGAATAAACTGATTTTGACGAAATTTAGAATGTAGATAGTTTTACCACATAGGCTACTTTTTAATTAACGCGGGCGACTTGACCGTCTAGTCTCTCAATTGAATAAAACAATAATGCCACTAGTTATTAGGTAAAAAAAATAAAAAAAATGCTTTCACACTCCTAGCCCCATACTAAGTTCGATGACTTGAGCCGTGGGTGCCGGAAACATTCACAACACACACACTGTCACAACTAGAACCAGAAACACAAATTTTCTTTGGGTAGAAAAATTGTGTTCCCTTCGGGATTCGAACCCGAAGCCCCTTAACTCTGCTTAGAAGGCGGACACTCACCTAGCTAAGCCAATGGGCAGTTCAAAAGCTTCTTTAAAACGTGTATGTTTATTTATTTATTTACAGAAGCGATTATGCTGTGCCGCCAAAAAAGCGCTGTCCAAAATACCTGTTAAGAGTTTAAAGACTGAAGATAGAGTAAGTATCCTTTCATATATTTATTTTATATTTTTATGGTATTTAGAAGACTAAGTCTTCTCGAGACTATGGCCAATGCAACTTGGCCGAAACGTCAAGGTAAATAAAAATAGTTTTTAGAGCGATTCAGTCCCGAGATACTACCTAAACTATTTATATTTTATCTGACAATATATTTTATTGGATTTATTCAACATTGTATGAAATATTTGTACAGCAGTGAATGAAAGAATGAAAATGACTTGTATTTAGCAATTTTAATAAACGTAAAAAGGTACATCTTAAAACTTCTATCACTTATACATTCATATCGTTATTAGCAATGCTCATTATTCATGCACTCCTTATAAACATACATATAACTATTAATGTAATAATTAAACGCAAGCAAAGCTTAAAGAAACGACCTGACCGCTTATATTTTTAGGTTTTGGCTTGATCGATTTCGATCAAATTTATATGGGACCACGTCTGTAGTATAATCTACCAAACAAAAAAAAAAAGACGTATGGCACTCGGGGACTGCCGCGGTAAAGCTATTGCATAGCATTTTTTATCAACTTATGCAATTATAATTATTTATTTATTTTATTTATGCAGTATTTTTTTTCCTGTCACATAGAGGCGTGTTGCTGAACTAAAGAGACAAGCGTGATATTTAAAAAAAGTCATTAAAAGTTCTGCTATTCATCGATAGATGGCAAAACTAAAAAGTATCACCGCTGTGCCAATCGGAGTGGGGTGTTAGGTTATTTTCGTTACGGAATTTCTGGATTCGGTCTCCACGCTCAAGGCCCGCGATAGAAGCTATGCAATAGCTTAAAACATCAAAAAAAAAGTGGTGAAGTCGTTTTTTTTAAGCTTTGCTTGCGTTTAATTATTACATTAATAATTATATGTATGTTTATAAGGAGTGCATGTATAATGAGCATTGCTGCACCACAGATCAATTTATATTAAACTTTATTATCCTCTCCATCCTAAGGTTGTCTGTAAGAGATCGCTGCTTAGCGATAAGGCATCCGATTGTACTATATATATTGTATATTGTAGCTATTTTCTGTTATTAATAGTTATATTTCTTAGTGTGCAAAAAAGAGTATTTGTAATGTATTGTGTCCTTACTAAATGACACGATTTATAAATAGGTACTAAATGTGCTTAATTTGTACTTCCTCATCCGGTTTGCAATTTATCGTATGTCTGTTATTATTTATATTATTTTCCTCACAGGAAGTGCAAGGTGATGGCGAATGCTGCGCCATTTGCATAGAACCTTACAAAGTATCAGAGACGCTCAGATCTCTTCCTTGTAGGTAAGTTGTACTAAATTATAATTATTAACATACTAGCCGTGCACCGCGACTTCGCTCGCGTTGATCAAGTTAAAATTAAAAAAGCCTATGTGTTAATCCTATGGGTATAAGCTATGCACATTCCAAATCCGTTCAGCTGTTGCATTAGAAATAATTGATAAATTTTTGTTTGTATTTATGGTTCACTATTTTGGCGATAATGGCTTATACATAAAAGATAGATATATGCTGTCGCGGGCTGGTTTGTAGGAATATTTAAGATAAACATTTCCGTAATACTTTGTATACATGTACCTTTAACGGTTTTTGCAGCGCACGCCAGAATAGCTCGCAGATGGCAGATTTTTTCCTACTTACTTAACACTTATCGTTATATTTTAGACAATTCACACAATATCTTTATAAATTATAGCTTATGTGTTATTTTGCTGTATAAGCTATATTATTATAAAGTTTCATTAAAATCCATTCAGTTGTTTTTGCGTAAAAGAGTAACAAACATCCATTCATCCATACATACAAACTTTCGCGTTTATTAGGAACTAGCTTTGATTGACCGACGAGCAAAAAGACTCATTGGCGATAATAAGCTAGTTGAGTCCAGATTGCAGAGCCTCGGTCACAGACGTATGGTCGCAAGTCTATCGGTATTCTATCGTTTGCATTTTGGAGAGTGTGCGCAGGAATTACATGAGTTAATTCCACCATGCCCATTTTACCATCTAACAACCAGACAAACTGTCAAACGTCATCCATTTATGGTTGACATACCTCCAGTTCGCTCGAAGCGTTTTGCTTCTACGTTCATCATCCGTACAGCGAAGGAGTGGAATTCATTGCCTGCGTCATTGTTCCCCGAGGGGTATAATTTGGGAGTTTTCAAGTCAAGAGTGAATAGGTATCTTCTAGGCAAGCATGTTACATCTTCGGCCGCATCGTCACTTTCCATCAGGTGAGATAGTGGTCAAATGCTTGCCTAATATGCATAAAAAAAAATAAAAAAATAGCTACTATACCCAGCATGCGTTGCATTGCGACGTAAAGAAAATAACAGTTTTACCTCTTTCACGTCTATGGTTGCCTAGTACTTTACACAGTCCGACAGACTTAATCCTGTCCAAGAATTATTGAAAAAAAAAACAAATTTTCATCTTTCACTTGCAAAAAAGCTTTTTTGGACCTGAAACCTTAGCAGACATAGACAAATTAATCCTACTGCTATTATAAATCCGAAAGTTTGTGTGTAAGTATGTTTGTTCCCTCTTCACGCTTTAACGGCTGAACGGATTTGGATGAAAATTAGAATGTACATTACTTTTTAACTTGATAATCACAGGCGGAGCCGCGGGGTACGGCTAATTCATAGCATCATAAGCGTCATTCCGTTCTTGGGATATCATCAAAAAAGCCCATGTCCCCATGCAAAATTATATTTTATTCGTGCATTTTCCGATGATTTAATAGTTATTCTGCTATTTGACGCTTTCACACTCACAGCCCAACTTAGTTCAACGACATGTGTCGTGAATGCTGGAAACATTCACATCATACACACAATCACACGTAGAATCAGAAACACAAATGTTCCTCGTTTTAAATGCATTATAAAAACAATTTGACATTATTATTCTGGCTAAAAGCCTATTATAAAGCCTACTCAAACACAAGACACTTCTACTTACTATACTTCAAACAACACACACAAAGTTCAGTCTCCCAGTTAACACAACATTGCCAAGTGTTTGAAATGAATTAAAAATATATATGTGTATGTTTATTCCAGACACGACTTTCACAAGAACTGCATAGATCCGTGGTTGCTAGAACACCGTACGTGTCCCATGTGCAAGATGGACATACTCAAGTATTATGGGTTCGTGGTGAGTCTAACTTTACTTTTGTAAGATGTTGCTTTCCAATTGGTCCCATTTAAATTTGATTAAGATCTGATCAGTAGTTCTTGAAATATCTTCAATAATGCGTGTTTAGTACATCTAATCTGATCAAAGTACAGGTTTAAACCATATAAAGTTGAAAAATGTGATTTTCGCTTTCGCTACAAAACTACAATAGAAGTTTATTTTCTACCACTTTTCTAGGGCATGACCTGACCTTGTCTGGGACTTCTAAAGAATGAAATATGTTCCTCTTGAAATATTTTATAACTTGACGTTGACAATGGCTAAATGCACAAGATTGCGGAGCCATAATTAAAAAATATATATCTAGAAGCCTTTTTAGTCTGCGATAACGATTAATCTGGACAAATTAATCAGGTGACGTAAACTATGTCTACAATCCTTAATCTGTCATAAAGTTTTTTGTTATTATTCTGTTATCGAATTATCGCCGGATAATAGCTCCGTGTCGTGATACGGTTTGAAAAATGCATTTCCTGTAATAAGTAGGTGACGTCATAGAGAACATAGTTAAGTAGTGTATTTTGTGTTATCTTATAGTTAAGTAGTGTATTATGTGTTATCTTATAGTTATATCTTACGTTTTAGGTTTTAATAAGTTAATTTCGTACTTGTACGACTAGGTGAACGTGTATCTTACTGTTAGGCAAGCGTATTGATTTTTTTGCAAAAAAAAAACAAAGGGTTGCACTCCGGGAGTGCCGGCATAAGTGAAAACTTTTCCGGTATAAAAAGTTCCTCTATGACTTGAACATTAACGTTCTACATTTTTGAAATAATAATACCATCGTCACCATAGAAACGCGGTAGAAAGAGAGGGGGATATTACTTCCTCTCCTACGCCGCGCCGCCCGGCGGTCTACTCTTCCTTCGTCTTACGAATCGTCAGGTCACGTGTCCTGACGCGAGCTTAACATTATTTACCCATCCCAAAAAAGTGCACAAAGCCGCTAAAGAAATTTTCACTTCAACAGTATAATATATATACGTCAAATGAAAAATTTTCGACATATTCAGAGTCTAAAGACTTAAATTCAAATTCAAAATCGTTTATTCACTCGTGAAAATTAATGACTCTACTGCCAGACTCACGAAATTACACCCATCTCGAAGAACCTGGCAAGAAAATTGGCGGCGCATTTTTTCGTCATTTCTTTCAACCATTTTTAAATTATTAATACAGGAATTATATTAACCTACCTCTATATTTTGAGGTCGCCAGATAGTGCTTGTGCGGTTTGCCTCCATGCATCCTTGTAACTAATGTATTAGTGATATAAGTATTATTTAAAAAGAAAAAGAATTAAACGTTACTTTTACTTAAATCTAACACGAGACGAGCAAGTGGCTCGCCTGATGGTAACTTGTCCATTCCAAAATATAGTAATGCTTGCGCACTATTGCTTGGCGCGAATGTCTGGTAATGGTGTGCTGCCCCAGGCAAACTACAAAAGAATCCTACCACACTTAATGTTATGCCAGGTTCTTTTCTAGATGGCGAATAAAGCGAATCTGGCATTGATAATAATAATTATTTATTGGAGAGAAAACTCCAATACAAGTTTATTTTCTACCATGACTAGACAAGTTTTTCTAGGGCATGACAAGACAAGGTCAAGACCTTGTCTAGGACTTCTGAATACGAGTGAAATATGTTCCTCTTGAAATATTTTATTACTTGACGTTGACAATAGCTAAATGCTCAAGACTGCGGAGCCAAAATTAAAAAAAATATGTATAGTGTAGAAATATATACAATATCTCAAACTTAAATATAGATTCATGTGAATAAGTAATGTTGGTTTTGTTTATCACTGGTTTATTTACAGTTCACCGGCAGTCAAGAGAGCATTCTCCAGCTGGAAGTGGAGGAGGCGCGGAGTCGTGCCTTAAGTCCCGCCAGGAACCGGCATCCGCTTACTTTGGTAAGTTCATACTTTGTCAAAAATGACGTACAGTCGTGAAGGAGTAACAAAGACATCTCACATACAAACATTCTGATGTTATAAATGTGATATTTTTCAAAGGGACTCCGTTTCAACTAGCGCTAAATTGCTTTCGTATGTCCGGACGTTCGGATTTTCAGTTGTCCTCCGCCATTTTGAAATACAGGGGATTATTTTTAGGGTTCCGCCTTTTGTTTCCTTCAATATGAGTTGGAGACCTTTTTGAAGCAGGTTTTGATAACTACATTACTTCATTCTACGAGAACCTATTTTGATGATTTTTTTTTTTTGTAATTTGGTGCTTCACATTTGGTCCGATTTAAATTTAATCAATATCTGACCAGTAATTTTTGAGTGATCCTCAATAATGCGTATTTCTTTTATTTAATCTGATCAACATTATTTTCTTAAGCCATAACAAACAGTATACATGTTATCTTTTGAATTCCAGCTGACGAGTGACAATTCGTACTCAGAGGCGGGCAGCGCTCGGAGCAGCCGCGCATCCTCCCCCGATGAGCTCGTGCCCTCGCTGCGGACTCGAGACACGCCTACGCCACACGACAGGTAACTACACACGACAAGTAACTACACACGACAAGTAACTACGTAATGTGCCATGTCACTACACACGACAAAGAACTACGTAATGTCACTACACACGACAGGTAACTACGTAATAATGTGCCATGTCACTATACACGACAGGTAACTACGTAATAATGTCCCATGTCACTATACACGACAGGTAACTACGTAATAATGTCCCATGTCACTACACACTACAAGTAACTACGTAATAATGTGCCATATCACTACACACGACAGGTAACTGCGTTATAATGTGCCATGTCACTATACACGACAGGTAACTAAGTAATATTGTCCCATGTCACTACACACGACAAGTAACTACGTAATAATGTGCCATGTCACTACACACGACAGGTAACTACGTAATAATGTGCCATGTCACTACACACGACAAGTAACTACGTAATAATGTGCCATGTCACTACACACGACAGGTAACTACGTAATAATGTGCCATGTCACTACACACGATAAACAACTTCACTACACACGACAGGTAATTACATAATAATGTGCAATGTCACTACACACGACAAGTAACTACGTAATAATGTGCCATGTCACTACACACGACAGGTAACTACGTAATAATGTGCCATGTCACTACACACGACAAGTAACTACGTAATAATGTGCCATGTCACTACACACGACAGGTAACTACGTAATAATGTGCCATGTCACTACACACGATAAACAACTTCACTACACACGACAGGTAATTACATAATAATGTGCAATGTCACTACACACGACAAGTAACTACGTAATAATGTGCCATGTCACTACACACGACAGGTAACTACGTAATAATGTGCCATGTCACTACACACGACAAGTAACTACGTAATAATGCGCCATGTCACTACACATGACAGGTAACTACGTAATAATGTGCCATGTCACTACACACGACAAGTAACTACGTAATAATGTGCCATGTCACTACACATGACAGGTAACTACGTAATAATGTGCCATGTCACTACACACGACAGGTAACTACGTAATAATGTGTCATGACACTACACACGACCAGTAAATACGTAATAATGTAGGCAGTACTTCACATCGGGGCAGCTTCTTAACCTATATCGAGCTCTGGACGATACCATATCAAGAGATGGATGCGCTGAGTATCAGTTAATCCCGACGAGCCAAAAGGGTCATTGGCGACAATAAACTAAGACTAGTGACCGAGACTTTACAACCTGGAATAGACATTCCAGGTTGTAAAGTCTCGGTCACCGACTTTTAAGGTGGCATATCGGTATTCTATAGCTTACATTTTGGAGAGTGTGCACAGGAATTACATGAATTAATTCCTATAACGATTAGACAATTAACAAACATCATTAATTTGTGTTTGACGTACTTCCAGTTCGCTCGAAGCGTTTGTAAGGCTGCAAAATCCTTGCTATTTCTTAATTTTTTGGCAGGAAGAACTTGTCGTTAGCAATTTAATAAACTATTCTTGTTATTCATTTATGTTAATCAATAATTAGAATATCCTACTAATATTATAAATCCGAAAGTTTGTGTGTAAGTGTGTAAGTATGTTTGTTCCCTCTTCACGCTTTAACGGCTGAACGGATTTGCATGAAATTTGGAATGTACATAGGTTATACCTAGGATTAACACATAGGCTACTTTTCAACATGATAATAGCGGGCGAAGCCGCGGGGCACGGCTAGTTAGTACATAAATAAGAGAAGATACGATAAACAAATAAAACCTATTATATCCAATTCATCTTTATTCAACAGATCTTGTTCGGGATCCCCTTCGGGCCAGAGAAGTGCCAGTCGACAGGACGAAGTCTCTGTTAGCTCTACTAGTACGCAGTAACTAAACAGTGCCAAACGCTCCTCGGAACACGTAACAGAACTAGAACATTCTTGTGGATGACGAACATTCGCAGGTGTTGTGAAAACAGACTTAAACGAGGCGACAGAAGCATCTTATTCGAGTTGTTATTTGATTGTGAAGGATATTATCGAGAAGTGTTTAGTATTTATGAGAAGCAGTTAAGAAATATTTCAAGAAAAAAATATACTTTTAAGACTTTAAAGAAAGATCTTTTAGAAACGTTGTCTCGAAAACGAATAGATGAAAAACGCTATTCGAAAGCTTCCACTTCTCTAAAAAGAACCTCGTGAACAAGATTCTCTTTGAACAAAGACTATAATATTCTAGAAAAACTTTCTAGTTGTTCTTGAAGTTACATCGTGCAAGAAACTCTTCTAGTTCCACAGTTAATGTTCCAAAAAGCAGTGAGATAAGGCTCGACTTTCGGCCAGCGAACGTGTGTGACAATGATGTGTTCATATATAAATAAATACTCAAAAACTTCCAGTGAGTGGCGTTCGGTCGGACAAGTGATATTAAATAAGTAGGTGTATATATAATGATGAGAATCACTGGCTCCGCCTAGTCAAAGATATCTGTGGGTTTTCGTCATGCGGTACGTATATTTGATGTTGGCAAAACGATGTCTACTTATATGTTCAATAACTATCACAAAGCCTTTGTATTCACTTAGGCAACAAGTTTCACGTCATGTTTCTGAAACATGTTTTGTTATAGTTTCTACTATATTTTTTAAACTTTATCTCCCATATTGTGTTTTACTTGCGTGTTTGATTTAGCCTTTTTTACTGTATTTAATTAATAAAGTTTTGTGATTTTGAAAGATTATATAAATTATACTGACTCACGGTCTAGGATCGACTCTTGCGACCTAGATTTCGGGATGTCCTTTTTTATACTATTAAAATTGATTTTTATACACGAAACATGAAGAAGAGAATTTTAATAACACTCACAATGTCCTATATTCATGTTCTCTTCTAAATTAGATCACGTAAAAAATTACGAGTGTTTTTAGAAAATATTTTTAAGCAAATCCTTGAAACAAGAAAAATAAAAAGCAATCAAAATTGCAGTCTTTGTTGAAATTATCTCTTTTGCCAATATTAAATATGCTATACGTGTGCCTTACTTGAACCTGTATTTTATATAATGCGTCATCAATTAACTATTTCAAAAGATTTCAGTTCATAAAATGTTAAAAATGTACTTAATGTTTCGATTGGTCCATGATCTCATAAGTTAGACTTAATATTGTCTTCCCTTAATCGGACAGTTTTGGTGGCCCTATGTACTAACATATATGGAATAGAGGGTTCCGTCCATAACTACTAACACATTTAACTTTGTTGTAATTTGTACTTATCTAAAACACGGCGCTACGTAACTGACTAAATATGTTTACATATACATTTAACGCTGTAAGTTTGATTTGGGGTTTATAGACATTACTTACTGAATTATACTTAATGTTACTTATTAGTAAGTAATACAGTGGGCTATATTGATGTTTTCCTCTCTAAATTACGTCAAAATGACAAAAAGACACAGACCTTTTTCAATGTGTCTTGTCTCTACGAAAAACTTGTAAGGTGTGTAGATTTTGACAGATCTGTTGGACAACTGATCACAATTCCATTGAATACGGAATGGGACGGACGTGTCAAAGAGCGCGTTTGTGCTACTATATCTGTCTTTATTGATATAATCTGTCATAAACGAATCAAACATAATCTTTTTATTTGCCACGTTTTTATTTTCTAAAGAGGTTAACATCAGTAAGGCCAATTGTACACAATACAGTGTCGTGTTGCGCCGTTTATATGTGACTACTTATACATTTTATATCGCATGCTCTTGTATCCTATTACTGTTAATTATTGACAGCATAACACTACTATATATGGCAATAGACTTATTAAAGATTTTTGCGTATATTTGTCTGTTAACGACTGTTTACAACCACCTGTTTTTTTAGTTTATTTGTTATCAGGTACTTTATATGTAAAAAATAGGGGCCATTTTGCAACCAAATTGTATATTTTCGTTGTATGAAGTTTAGACTAGAAATTAAATTTCGAACGTTCTACTTTTTAAAAGGAAAAGGTGGAACTACAGATGGTGCAGTAAGTTGTGGAGTGTTTAGGTGGTATCTGAATAGACAAACTGATACTGTAACTTCAAATTATATGTAGTTAAATAATCTATCTAGTCTGAAGTCATATCGCTTTTAAATTCAATTTTATTAAATTTTTCTTAATTATAATGATTTTTTTTCTTTGTTAAACAAATACAGACAATTTTGTATATTTTTTTTTGTAGTTGAATGTAAAAGCGATTCTTTTCAAACTTTATGAATTAAAAGCCTATATTTACTTACGTTAAGTTATTTTTAAGTGAGCATTTAAGTTATTTACGCAGTACATAATAAGGTACTTAAGTCTATTTGGATTTTAAATGTACAAGGAGACTGGTATGCTATATTAAAATTAAAGAAAATCATGTAAAAATATTTACATTCCCATCTAAAAATGTTCTTCAATCACTGTGTGAATATGAAGTAATAAAACCAATACAGTATTGACATTTGTGTTTTATTTAGTAAATAATAAAAGTTGATATGCCCTATACGGCGTAATAGAGTATAGCTGAGTAGGAGCGGTGCAGGACTGGTGCGTTCATTTTAGTTTTTTTCATATTAGCGTCGAAGGCCTCCAATACGGGAAATATATTATTTTCTATGATCCATATAGCATAGTACTGGTGGAAATGGGTTCAACTAAGCAATGTTTTTTATATGGAAGGTTGCGTGCTATGGATGGTCGCGAGTGGTGTAGCTATGTGCAGAGCAGAATATCTAGTATGTGCGCGTTTATCACTGAAAGAAGACGTGCCGTCGTGGAAGAAAAAGTAATTTATATCTGCTATTAGCGGCGGTGCATTATCATAGCACATTTTGCTCGCTCCGCTACATAGCTGTATTATATCTATGTGTATTGTACATTGTATCTTATTTAATATTTATGATAATATATATTTATATTTGGTATATTTGTAGTGTTTTGCTATGTATATATGTAGGTATATTTAAGCCAGTTAATAGTCCTTTTCTGCACTACCACAATTTTTTCTTGCACCTTCTCGGATGACAGGCAGAAAATGCTGTATTAGTCCTCCATGTACAGGTAAATTGTGCAAAAGAATAAATAAATAAAAATAGCTTAGCATTATTGGAAACGGTTACATAGTTTCGTTGCTTAAAATAAGCTTTTACATCCTCGCACCATAGCTGTGCTCATCTGGTGTAAAAGCACCTTAAAGAACGTCACAGACGACGAAGTCATCTTACTTATTAGTCATGGTTAAGATAATAATTATATTAAAATTTATCATCAAAAAAATGAACCTCTAACCGTATTTTCTCGAAGGCCGTCCTAGGTCCCTGGGACCTAGGACGGCCTACGAAGATAATACGGTTGGCTGGAACACGTATTTCTTCATTGATATGTTTCGATATATTGCATATCATCTGAGATCTCAATATCTTGAGATACTATAAGGCGAAAATGTATTACTTTCGTCTTTAGTGGTTTCATATATTTTTTATGGCGGTCGATATTTTTATCTTAACATGAAATATTTTCATCATCGTCGACTGTAACGTCCTAAAAACTAACTTATTTACGTCTCTTTCTATCGCCTACTCTTTAGCTGTTTTTCTAATAACTGCGATCCTAAAAAGTGGAGAGCACCGGACTCGCTATTAGTACCTACCACACTAACGTAAACCAAGACGCTTTCACTCACAGCCCAACAAAAAGTTCAATGACTTGTCACAGGGGTGCCGTAAACGTTCACATCGAAAACACACTATTACACCCAGTACCAGAAACACAAATTTCCCTTGAGGAGAAAACTTGTGCTCCTGGAATCGAATCCAATACCAGCTGCTTAGAAGGCGAACGCGAAACCAACTAAGTTAGCGGGCAGTTCAAACAAGGCAGTCAATTGACTGAAGTAGGTCACAATTTCTATAATTCAAATAAAAAATCATTAATTATAAACAATGACTTTATTCATACGAATCATACAATATTTACAAAAAAATAAGTGTAGACAGATTAACAACAGTTACTATACCTACAGTGTCTTGAAGCATATAGCATAACATACAATCACAAAATGAAAAATGACTTGATTCCTATAGTTAGTAATACTCACTATAACAATCTAGTCATTTCAGCTTGAGCTCTGTGTTTGGGCATTTTATTGGTGGAATCCTGATTTATAGTTTATCCATGATCTTTAAATTGACCTTTAGTGCACTGACAACCAATTTGGAACGTTCAATAGCGCGCTGAAAGAGTTGACAGCGTGCTAAAAGCACATTCAAAACGCAGGGTTCGATGAAACATGGCTTCATATCACAGGGTTGAACTTAAACCGATCAAATCTTGGAAAGATCGTTGATATTCTATAAAGCAAGTAATTCCACTGCAGTGCTCTCATACAGAACTCACGCTATAATAATCTAATACATAATTCAGCCAATCACATACATATATCGTCAAATAATAACAATCACTCCCAAATGAATCCATTCTAACTAGAATTTTTATAATTTTATACAGTCGCACAAATCTGCTATTTTATCTCGTCTACTGAACATAATATTATTCCTGACATATGCGGGATAAAATCCGTTTCAATTCAATTATAATTCAATGACATTAGTTATCATCTTTACAGGGTAATTTGTTAAACACCAGACCCCCTATTATCTATCTCTGTTGCTAACGGTTTCAATACTAAATTGACAAAACACCTAAGAAATAAGGTTCATTTTTGCTTTATTCAAATAGAAATCGCGTGCAACAAAGATACGTAATAGGGGGTCAGAAACCTCTTGGGACATCAATCCAACCATTGGAACCAACGTCTTTCGCGGTTGGGCTATTGCGAATTCTGTTTTATGAGTTCTTCTCTGTTAAGGGGCAGTAACCGCCAATGCGAGCCCTTTTTTAACCACAGCCGAACATCCCCCTTACACTTTTGCACATAAAGGTGTATATTGCGTAAATTATATTGAAATCGTAAAATCAGGGCCTGAGAACTTTCTAGTATTTGACAAATAACTCTGTATACTGTATTACAATTCGATATTACGTTTCCATGTTTTCGATAAAGATTTATCTACAACAGTCCAAAGGCTCGTTATAGTTCCCTTCGGATCAACCCTAGGTCCCTGAATAATCCATTTAAAAAAAGTGTAATTTAATACACTATAACAATACATAATATATACGTATGTCGCTAATTGATAACACTATAGTAATATACGTATGTCGGGAATTGTAGAATTAATTGAAATCAATAGGTAAATATATGCAAAACAGTATTTCTCCAAACATACTCTTAATTTACAATATCTAATAAAACTAAAAACTACAACAATAATAGCATACTTCTATCCAAATTGGTTGTAATTGATTAATGTCCTCTATTTTTAATCTTTCTACGTTTGGCTTAAGTTTAACAACAAATAGTGCATAAAGTTATTTAATGGGTATAATTTAGACGGCCACCAAAAATTCTAAATGGTTACCAAAATGGATAAATGGTCACCAAATTACGTTTCTTAAAATAAAATTTCCTGTGTCAGAACCGAATCGGATGACAGTAGGTTAAGGTTATTTCTTTTTAAATTAATACAAAAATATTTATAATACGAAAAATTGATTTATTTCATAATATTTTAGAAAACGTAATTTGGTGACCATTTATCCAACGTTATTTGGTGACAATTTATCCATTTTGGTAACCGTTTAATTTTTTTGCTAGTAAAATAGGTACTTTGTTGGGCGTTGTTTATACACAAGCCTTACTTAATTACCAGTGTAATTCTAGATGAATACTTGTTATTTATTTGGATGAAACTAAATGCTATATTACATCAAATGGTGACAATTATTTAATCACCACAAAGTGATTCTAAATACATGTAATTTATTTATTCCTGTGAAACGAAAGAGCACTCTAATGTTTTATTAAATGTAACATCAAATGGTGACAATTATTTAATCACCACAAAGTGATTCTAAATACATGTAATTTATTTATACCTGTAAAACTAGAGTACACTCGAATGCTATAATCAGTTTACCAGCAAATGGTGACAATTATTTAATTACCACAAAGTGATTTTAAATAAATACTTGTAATGTATTAATTCGTGTGAAACTAAATAGCACTCGAATAATTTAAGTTTAGTGGATTTAATAATAAAGACAATATTTAGATAGCTTCAAATACAATATGTCTACCAAAGGTTACTTCAATTTTTTTTTGTGACACTTTATATACGTGTTTAAGATTAATATAGTTTTAATGTATTATTATATTATATTACATTTATAAACTTTCGAGCCCTATGTCATATATTAAAAATACAGAAACTTTTGTTATATTTGGAGTAATCAGGAAATTTAATACTAAATATTTTTTGCGTATGTACACACAAAGCTTACAGTACACCAATAGGTAATATTAACACTACATGTATGATATCTCTATTTTTCTATTATACATCTTACTTGCGAGCAGTTTCTATTAGAATTAAACAAAAATAAACCTTATTTCTTAGGATTTGTAATTTTCTAATAGAAATCGATCGCAACAGTTATCGTTAACAGATAAGTTAAAGTAGTGCTTTAATACAGAAATACATACACAAATTACAGGTCAGCACACGTCAAACGTTACAAACAGTCATTCAGACGGCCGATCATACAAATGCAATACCTTATTCGCGACATGGGTTTACGAGAAACTGGAGAGTACATTCTTTACCATTACTCTTCCTCCGGAAAGAGAACATGAGCCAACTCCAATTAGTGGGAAAGAGAAGGGATATTATTAGTATATAAACAAGGTCATAATCTATCAGAAAATTATAAAATTAATCACATTTAATTAATCACTTAAATATTAAATACTTAATTGTATGTCATTAATATCAATAAAACTTATCTAGTAATATTTGTAATAGTATACGTGGTTTTGACTCGCTGCGCCATAGAATACATCGTAGTACCAACAGCTGTATAGATCATTGACCTCGCGGTAGGTCATTGCTCCCAACATCAGCTGTGCAAACACATCAGCTGTGCAAACAAACGCTGCGATGTTAACATACACATTCTGCTCGGTCACTATTTCAAGTTATAGGTTACGATTTTTTTTTTTAGTTTAACGTGGTCTGTTAGAATACGCCTCTCATACAAAAATCTATCCTAAATACTAACTATACGAGTTGTTTTGGAGTAGATATGGGAGCAAAAATGATATTCATATCAACATTACAAAAAAAATATCAAAAATTTTATACTAAACTTTTTCTTATTTTTTTAAGACTTTCTATATATTTTATCTATATGTTTTCCTAATTACACTTTTTGAATATTTTGCGCACTATTTTCCAAAACTGCTCATATAGCAAGTATACTGAGATTTTACCCATTTTTTTATGTTTGTCACAAACAAAAATCAATATTTTTGTATGAAAACGGTTCTATAACCTACCACCTTAAATAGCATACAGATGCTCGGACGCTGAATATCCCCCTAAAATATTTAAAGCTACGAATATACGACTTAATATAAACAATAAAATTAGACATACTCTAAAAAATATAATAATAACATAGTTATTATAGCTCCAGGAATCCAACATCTATGGAATTACATCCCAGTAATGGGAGCTACATCCCAGCAGTGGGCATACACTAGTATTCACTAAAGCAGTCTATTCACCAGCTCGTGTGATGCTGATGAGGTGATTGACGAAATACTCGTCAAAATTGAACTCTAATCATTTATCCCACATGCCGACCTCTTTCATCTTGGTATGGAAGTATTTCTCAACGGCATTGGCGCATCTGTAATAAAAAAACGGAGATTTATGGCGCGAAAGTGAAAAAAAAAACAGTGATTTATGGCGCGAAAGTGAAAAAAAAACGGAGATTTATGGCGCGAAAGTGAAAAAAAAAAACGGAGATTTATGGCGCGAAAGTGAAAAAAACGGAGATTTATAGCGCGAAAGTGAAAAAAAAACGGAGATTTATGGCGCGAAAGTGAAAAAAACTGAGATTTATGGCGCGAAAGTGAAAAAAACGGAGATTTATGGCGCGAAATTTACGCCGCCCAAGCCGCGGGGCACGGCTAGTCAACAATATGTAGTATAGTACCTGTAGTAGTCGGTATCTGGCGAGTTGTAGAGTCGACAGTTGGTAAATATACGCGTCATGTCGGCGATGAACAGCCTCTTCGACACGTAGTACCGAGACTTCAGCCGCTCGCCGATAGTGCGGAGATCTATACAAACACAACAGTTAGTTAAGCTTAATAAATAATAGTTAAAAAACACGCTTTATATAGAAAAAAAAACTAAAAAATAGACAATAAATTTTAATTAAGTATAGTGTAATTTACTTTAATATATATGAATACTTTAATATATATTAATAATACTGTAAATAAGAGAAAAAAATATTTAAAATAAAGCGTTATTGGTATTTACACTATTAATCATTTATATTTATTAATATTTATCTTTCTTAATTCAAATTTATTAAAATTTATTTTCTATTTTTTAGTTTGGTTTTCTATATAAAGCGTGTTTTTTAGTTTTTTTTAGCTATCATTTATTTTCAACTTTTTTTTAAAATTGAATAATGGAATAATCTTATCAAATTAGTGCATTGTCATCGATCCTCGATAAATCTACAAAGTTTGAATGAAATCTGACCGTTTAAAGTGGGTCAAAATCGTGCCCAAAGGAGTCGGTTACAAACATACAAGTGAAGATAATATAAAGCGTGTAAAAAAAAATTTCATAATTTTTTTTAGCGCTTGTGCAGTTTGCCTCCATGCATCCTTGATGACAAGGATGCATGGAGGCAAACTGCACAAGCGCTTTCTAGCGACTACATAATATAGATATACCTAGGTTAATAATAGTAAAATAGTCTGTGTTTCCCAATAAGTATAATACGGGAGTCTTCAAGTCTCGAGTGAATAGGTATCTTTTAGGCAAGCATGTCATCTTCGGCCGAATCATCACTTTCCATCAGGTGAGATAGTGGTTAAATGCTTGGCTATTCAGACATAAAAAAGCAGCTAAAAGCCTGTCGTAGGATTTGAACTGCGACTGGATTAGAAAGCGTAGATATTAGGACGACGGAGTCATCGTTGCTTTTAAATAATTAAACGCATGCAAAGCTTCAAAAATCCAACTTCACCGCTTTTTCTTAGGAACCTTGATCAGTTTAGATGTACTAAACACGCATTATTGACGATATTTCAATTCTACTAATCAGATCTTGATCAAATTTAAATAGACCAAATGGTAAGTTTCAGTACTCACCCATGGGATATTTGTAAGTTTCAGTACTCGCCTATGGGATATTTGTAAGTTTCAGTACTCACCCATGGGATATTTGTAAGTTTAGGTTCTCACCCAAGGGATATTTGTAAGTTTCAGTACTCACCCATGGGATATTTGTAAGTTTCAGTACTCACCCATGGGATATTTGTAAGTTTCAGTACTCACCCATGGGATATTTGTAAGTTTCAGTACTCACCCATGGGATATTTGATGTGATCATAATAGTCCGTCACCTCATTCTTGTCGACTGGTTTGAGGAACGGCCATGCAGCCGTGTGATTCTTTACCTAAAATACAATATTTATGTTATTAAACGGAACATTTAGATAAAGCAAAACAAAAATGGCACATGGGGTTACATTTAAAAATGTCTAATGTTGTAAGTGAATCACGGGAAAGTTCAAATCAGTAATGAAACGGGCATTGAGAAAGCTTGTTATAAAACGTATGACTAACAAACAAACGCATTCACACTCACAGCCCTACACTTAGTTGAAAGACTTGTATCTTGGGTGCCTGTTTACATATCACACACACAATCACACCGAGAACCAGAAGCACAAATCTCCCTTGGGGAGGAGAATTGTGCTCCTGCCGGGAATCGAACCCAGGATCCACGGCGCAGAGGGCAGAGACTTGCCCATCATGCCAACTGAGTCATCTACATTAGTGACAAGGATGAATGGAGGCAAACTGCACAAGCGTTTCTCTTCTATGTTCATAATCCATACTGCTGAGGGCTGCTAAATAAAACTCATTGCGTCTTGTTCCCCGAACGACATAATCAAGCCCACTACCAGTGGGTTAGCGTTGCCATCATGCTGTCGGCATTGCCTCTCTGAATTGCAATGCTAATACGTTGAGCCAAATAAGTGCCAGCATTTTGATCACGCGTCGCTTTAACCAGGCGCTCTGATAGAACTTTGAAAATAGAATGAGCTCCCGGTCCCCACGGACCCAGTGTCTCAACACCAAACGGCTTAAATATGTAACCACTGCCAAAGTTTCTATATTTTCGCTGTTTGCGCTGCTCTGCCGAAGTTGCGTCGATGCCAACCCGATTCTATGTTTCAGGAAGATGTGACGGAGCTAAAGTATCGACACAAGTTGCATACCACACTAAAAGGCCGTCCTATCTTCCATGGAATTAAAGTTATGCAGTCAGGTCTTTTACCATCGTCACGCACCAGACCATTCGGTTCGAGAATGGCTGGAACGTTGGCGCTGGTAAAAGCCCGGCGGATGATATCATTAAGGCTGGCGCGGCGGGAAATTCGGCCAGAACTGTTCTGGTTCTAATTGTGTGTGATATGTAAATGTTTCCGGCACCAACGATACAAGTAATCGAACTTAGCGTGGGCTGTGTAAGTATGAATGCGTTCAGCAGTTGTTTTTTGTATACATACCGAGTGCAGCACATTCGTCAGTTGTTTTAGTGATACATACCGAGTGCAGCACGTTCATCAGTTGTTTTAGCGATACATACCGAGTGCAGCACGTTCGTCAGTCGTTTTGTGAATACATACCGAGTGCAGCACGTTCGTCAGTCGTTTTGTGAACACATACCGAGTGCAGCACGTTCGTCAGTCGTTTTGTGAACACATACCGAGTGCAGCACGTTCGTCAGTCGTTTAGTGAACATATACCGAGTGCAGCACGTTCGTCAGTCGTATTGTGAACACATACCGAGTGCAGCACGTTCGTCAGTCGTTTTGTGAACACATACCGAGTGCAGCACGTTCGTCAGTCGTTTTGTGAACATATACCGAGTGCAGCACGTTCGTCAGTCGTTTTGTGAACACATACCGAGTGCAGCACGTTCGTCAGTCGTTTTGTGAACACATACCGAGTGCAGCACGTTCGTCAGTCGTTTTGTGAACACATACCGAGTGCAGCACGTTCGTCAGTCGTTTTGTGAACATATACCAAGTGCAGCACGTTCGTCAGTCGTTTTGTGAAGCAGCACGTTCGTCAGTCGTTTTGTGAACATATACCGAGTGCAGCACGTTCGTCAGTCGGTTTGTGAACACATACCGAGTGCAGTACGTTCGTCAGTCGTTTTGTGAACACATACCGAGTGCAGCACGTTCGTCAGTCGTTTTGTGAACACATACCGAGTGCAGCACGTTCGTCAGTCGTTTTGTGAACACATACCGAGTGCAGCACGTTCGTCAGTCGTTTTGTGAACACATACCGAGTGCAGCACGTTCGTCAGTCGTTTTGTGAACACATACCGAGTGCAGCACGTTCGTCAGTCGTTTTGTGAACACATACCGAGTGCAGCACGTTCGTCAGTCGTTTTGTGAATACATACCGAGTGCAGCACGTTCCTCAGTAGCGCGGAGTCGACGTCGGGCTCGGGTTCGAGTCTCGGCGGCGGCGGCGGGCGGCCCCGCGCCTCGCGCAGCCCCGGGATGCAGTCCGCCGGGATACTGCGGACCTGCACCGACCATAGCGGAAAATTACCCTCTACTATTATTATTATTTAAATCGTTGGTCCGTCGACACTGCCCAATGGCAAAAACAATATACCCAGTGACACTGACACTACAATGACACTGCAATCAGTGTCATTAGGAAGAAGAAGGAAAACTAACCAAAGCTTTTCCAATTATGCAGTTGCACAAATAACTTTATTTTATTAGCACATCCTTAGACATATAAATAAGGTAGATAAAGAAACTCAAGCAAAGCTTAAAAAACCGACTTCACCGCTTTATTTTCGGATTACCTTGATCAGATTGAATGTATTAAACACGCATTATTGACGATAACTCAACAACTACTGATCAGATCTTGATCAAATTTAAATGGGACTAGCTAGACCAATGGGCGAGCAACAGCTTTAAAACATAAAAAAAATCTAAAATATAGTCGAATTGATTACCTTCTCCATTTTTGTAAGTCGGTAGAAAATTAAATTAACTTACGCCTTCCTTGAAGCAAGTCAACCCGGGATGAATTTTTCTGACTTCCCTTTGCCGCATATCAATTAGTTTCTTTACTATCTAAAATCAAAATAAAATAAAATCATTAATATTGAGAGGTCATGAAGAGCGGTAGCAAGCGATCACGTTCTATATGACCCAGTAGGCATAATGGGTAACTCTGCTGTTTACATCACAGGTCCTGGGTTCGATTCCCGGCAGGCGCATTTTGTGCTTTTGGTTCTGGTTATGTTGTGTGACGTAAATGTTTCTGGCACACACGATACAACTCTTTGAACTTAGTGTGCGGCTGTAAGTGTGAATACGTTTGTTTTACATGTTTTTTTTATTTTATAGGCGGATGCCTTTACCACTATATCACTGGTCTTTTGGTAAGTGATGCGGTCAAGGGTGATAAGTACGGCAGGCCCAGAATTTGGAACCGATTCTCTTGAGCATTTTTGAATAAACAATTTTCAATATTTAATATTTTTCTATGGTCAAATCTGCTTTCCATGCATTCAAATTTAGCGCCTCCTCTCCTTTTCTAACGCTCTGTAAGTATCACACTGATATTATAAAAGCGAAAGTTTGTGTGTTTGTATGTTTGTTACTTCTTCACGCTCAAAACGGCTGGATCAATTTTGATGAAATTTGGTATGGAGGTAGCTGACTCCCTGGATATTAATCCAGGGAGTCAGCTTGTATTAACATAGGCTACTTTTTATCCCGGAATTCCCGCGGGTCCTTGTCTTACGCGAGTAAAACCGCGGGGCGTAGTAAGTCCGCCTTATGAGAAGTTTTGTGTTCCCTATCTTCTTGTATAGTGCAGAAACGTGGACAGTAAGATTGCAAGATCGTCGTTAAATCGATCCCCTAAAAATGTTGTGCTAAAAAATGGAACATCTAGTCGTCCAGAGTCCAGTTGAAGGCAAGAGAACGCGCCGATCACCGATGCATTGGACCGACCTAAACAGCTGCTACAAAAAGTTAATAGTGTGTTCTTGCAATGCCACCAATCGCAGCAAATAGAGATACATCGCCAGAGCCTCCGTGACCAAGGAGAACCATACTTCTGCATCACGAAACCACGACTTGTCAAGAGTGTACTACTGGAGAGTGTTAGTAGTTAATATATTGTAAACACAACTAACTTCCTTCTGCTTCCTTACAACGCTCGTGAACTGCGTGTATACGATCCTCGGGTTTAGCTCGCAGTGCATCAGCGTGGCACCCTCGTAGTCCTTTATGTATCCCTGGTACATGGCGCGTGGGAGTTTGATGTCCTTGCTGAAGCCCTGCTTCTTGAAGTAACCTGCGGAACAAGGTCATTTCATACTATTAGATCGAAGGTGAATGAATTCTACTCATATTAATAAGACGAAAGTTTGTAAGTGTGTTTGTATGTTTCACCTCGTGGCGCAGCTAGTTCAAAATATATTTCAGGGTATCTACCTAACACATTTCACATTATGTATGTATTATTATTGCCTATTTATTTTGTTTAAGTATGTATATAGGTATACGTTTTATCGAATTATTAATCTCCATCAAAAGGTTGTCCGGAAGAGATCGCTTTTAGCGATAAGACCGCCGATTGTACACTTTAATTTAAGTTTAAAAAAATGAAAGTGATTTATACAATGTGTAACAGAAAGGTGTAGTCTCTACTCAAGTCACACATCTAGCTAAATGTATGGAGCAACAACGCAACAACGCAATTTTTTCACTTTCGCGGCAAAACTCTATCTCTACTTACAGTGGCATCATAATCTCACCTATAGCGAACTCGTCAGCGAAACTAAGGAAGTGCAGGATGTTGTTTCTAATGTGGTAGTCCTTCAAGTGGTTCATCAAATGTGTTCCGTAGCCTTTGACTTGCTCGTTAGAGGTCACCGCGCAGAATACCACCTCGCTGAAGCCCTGAAATGTTGCACCCTTGTAACCAACATTTCATAAGGGTATAATTTAGACGGCCAACAATTCTAAGCGGTTACCAAAATGGATAAATGGTCACCAAATTACGTTTCCTAAAATAAAATTTCCTGTGACAGAACCGATTCGGGTAACAGTAGGTTAAGGTTATTACTTTTTAATAATTAATACAAAAATATTTAGAATACGAACAAAATTGATTTATTTCATAATATTTTAGGAAATGTAATTTGACTATTTATCCATTTTGGTAACCGTTTAGAATTTTTTGGTAGTAAAATAGGTACTTTTTTGGGCGGTGTTTAAACACAAGCCATTTCATAAGACATGGTACGTCATCTCTATTTTTACAGTCTTACTTATAAACCCCTCTTAATTTTTTATCAATTGCTTAGTTACAATTTAACAAACATTTCACTCATTAACGCGATTTAGCGTTAAGTAATACTTAAATAGTTGTCAAAATTAAACACCGCCATTTCCTTGTTTAAAACTTGCTAAGAGGCAAGATGGCGGGACTTATATCTTTCAATAATAAATGTGTCAAAACTTTTTACGTAAGGCGTCAAATTGTTTACTTCGACAAACGTTGAATGGCGCCTGTTTTTCAATTTCATTTAAACAGATTAATAAAACCACATTTTTGACAGCTGTATTCGAATAATTTCACTTTTAGTCGACTATTCTGGTTTATAATCTGTGGCGATCGTGTAAATTTCGATTATTTTCGATTCTCTGTGCGTTTCTCAAATAAGCAGCGCCTAACGGATGTGTATTAGTGAAAAAAAAGTTCATCATTGATTATGGGCTTAAGAGCTGCTTAACTAAGAGGTAGCTAAGCATTGCTTAGCGACATTTTTATATGTAAGACTGTTAATAGGTACTTAAGAATGCATAATATTCGCATATTAACTAAGTCAATATATTCTCACCCGCACTCACATAAACAAATAACAATTACTGCGATGTAAAAATAATCATAATCATTTATTTGCTTAACATGTAGGTTAGTAAGATGGAAATGGTTAGTACAGTACCAGGTACATTTTGCCGTGTTACGGCGTGCAAATTTTAAACGTTCCAATTCTATGAAATTATACAATATTAAATTAAAATTCTATAATATAATTACTATAGTATATAATAGTGACTTTGAACTGTCCGTTAGCTTAGTTGGATGGGCGTTCTCCTTCTAAGCAGGGGGGTATCGAGTTCGATTCCTGGCGGGAGCACAAGTTTTTTCCCCAAAGAAAATGGGCGTTTCTGGATCTGGTTGTGATTGTGTGTGTGATGTGCATGCTTCCGGAACCCACGACACAAGTCATAGGACTTAGTGTGGGGTTGTAAGTGTGAAAGCAGTTATGTTAAAAGTACTTCATAACTCTTCTCTACATAAGTATAAAACAAAGTTGCTTTCCGCGTCTGTTTGTTTATTTATCCGCCAACTCTTCCTAAACCACTTAACGGATTTTGATGCGGTTTACACCATCAGATAAATATTTTTTCACGTAATATTATAATAATTTATAAATGAATATTAACTTAGTCTTTACTTATACTTTCGCATTACCAACAGAGTGGTTCAACTACCCCAAATCAAACGAACCATATCACAAACATACCTGCGAAGGAAAAGTCCTGAAGCATATTCCACCGATAGGTCGGCCTTCCTTTATAAGGGCTAAGGTTTTGTGTTTTCTGTAAGAAAACAAATGATATGTGAGTTTGCTCACTGCTGGACTAAATTCAAACAAGGTCGGTACTTACGAGTCGAAAACTAATTGAGATATATACTCCTTTGTCATTTCTGGCAGTTGGTGAGAGAAGACGTTGTGCAAACCTGTAAATATATATAATATCTATATATCTATTCAATTGATGTCGTTTATTCACAAGGGCCCCAAAGAGGCACTCATGAAAGTTAATGACTACTGCCAGATTCGCAAAATTACAGCCATCTCGAGAAAAACCTGGCTAATACAGTTATGATAGTCGCAGGAGTATCGGGTTTGATTTTCGGCGGGAGCATTAGTTTTGCAAAGGAAAATTTGTGTCCCTGGTTGTGTTTGTGTTATGAATGTTTTTGGCCCCCAAGACCAAGTCATGGAACTTAGTGTGGAGCTGATAAAGCGATTTTTTAAATCTTGCATCACTGATGTCAAATGAACGAAAGTATTTCCTCACCTATAAGCCAGAGCATGGTCTGTTTATTAACCGGCCCCGTTAAAGAGTTACCAATGACGTGAAACTCAATAAGTTTTCGCTGCTCTTCTACTTTAGCTGCCTCATCCCTGGGTGCTTGCATTTGGAATAGTGCCTGAAATCGGACGTATATTTGAAGAAAATAGCATTGTTCATGTAAGAATTAACTTTCATACAAGTAATGTCTATAATTCATATAATAATCATGTTCATATTCCACATAATAGGAAATATGCATTTTTTATCCGACTACGGCGCAGCAAAAGGCAGGGTTATGTTTTTGACCGGCGTGTATGTATGTATATGTGTTCCCACATAACTTCTAAACTACCTCGACAAATGGGTGTCGTTGGAAGCGTCTCGTTTGTCCGCTAGTTATAGGCTATGTGACCTTACATTAAATTTAATATGGCCCTAGGGGCATTAGGGGGCACGAAGTTACCTAATAACGAAACATTGTTTTTTCGCTACACTCAATCATATGTGGTATCATTGAACAGGGATTTTAATATAAAAGTAGGGTTACATCATCATTACATACATCATATTTTTATCAAGCGTACCGTTAGCAAGATATATCCCGTCAAAGTCATAAAAACTTTTTATTTTTCCAATTATAGCCTTTTAGGGCTTCGTCGGGTTTTGGTTTTTTAAACCTTCGTTTCTTGTTTATATTATAATTATTTACAACGATAAAAGTAAAATTTTATTATTAAAATTCATATCACTAATTACATTTCATATCTTAATAAATATTACGAAATACAATCTGGTTCGGGGAATCTTAAACGCAGCCATTTTGAAGTTCTTTCTGTGATATCCACAACCCAATCATACCTGCCGTAAAGGAAAGTAGAACCAATCATAGACATAAAAAAATACGGAAACCGACGTTTATTTGTTAGGCTAGTATATTTAAATCTAATAAATGCATATTCCCTATTATGGAATAATTTCACTCTTAAAGTAGGTAAAATATTTCGGATTATATCCTTTTTCGCGTAATACAGAATTATAACAGTTTTACTTTGCGGTGACAACCGTTTAGAGAATAAACACGAATTAAATGAAGACTCCCAAAGGTAAATATCCTGAGTCAATCAAAAATTATTATCCAATAAATAACAATTTTTAATATAGGACATCCAAATCTTTTTCTTTCTATTAAGATAGCTTTACGATTATTTGTGGTTTCTACAAATTTTTCAGTCGCAACTAAATAAAAATTGAAAATTAAGTTTCTCATCCGTTGTTAGGAAAAAAAATAATTTTGTCTTTCTTAACAATAAAACATAAAAATCTAATTATGACGCGCGTTCTTGCAACAAATCTAATACATTTTGGCCTCGATTTTCAACCGAAACGAAACAAATCATTGATAGCCACATTTTAGCAAAATTTTACTTATGCTGTAAATACAGGTTTGTACTAGACTATATTTTTTTTTAATTGTAAAATTCGCTATAGCTGTTAAATATATAAATATAATGGGATAAATATATATCGAAGGAGTTATAAGGGTTACAACACATTTATATAACATAAAATATGGATAGGTGGTATATATATAGAAGGGTCAGAAATATTAACACAAAATTTCATCGAATTTAGAAAAAGAACAGAACCATCGTTCAAATTTGGTGTTTGTGTACAAAAACAAGGCAAATGCTACGCGCCAGCCTCGCTGCCTACTCGCACGACAGCTCGAGAAATGTTAACCCTATTTATATTTAGGTTTTTTAGGGTTCCGTACCTCAAAAGGAAAAAAACGGAACCCTTATAGGATCACTTTACTTAGACTACTACTAGACACTTTTTCTCAGGAACGCGTGAAGATATCTGAAATTCATATCAAATACTCAGGTCTACTGTCCCTTGGAGCTGTGTAATCAAACTTCTAAGCAAACTCAATCAAAAGATACAGCCGTTTATGCTGCATTTTCGACACTCGCAAGGGAATCAAAACCTACAGGGTACTTCCAGTGAACTCAGAATCTTGAAATTTGGTACTTAGCAACGTCTTATAGCACGAATAAAGGAAACATTGCGAAAAGCATATACTTTTCGAAATGAATTGAAATCATATAATAATTTCAATTATTAATAAAAATACCATAACTTTTACTTATATACCTACAGGTTTGTACGGAACCTTCGGTGCGCGAGTCCGACTCGCACTTGGCTGTTTTTTTGGCTCTAGCAATTGACCGCTATCACACCTGACGGCATGATGTGGTCAGCTTTATTTTTCATGGGCTTTATAAAATATGTTCCATTGCAATATATTTAGAATGCAGCAAGCTCTAATTTCATTATAAATTCCATCTTGAAACCTTGGTTATTGCACCGTATCAAAATATCAGTGGAAACGAATTGAAGCATACAATAGGGCAGAGAGATTTATAAAGTTTGGAACGTACACAGACACACATAACGCAAAAACCGGAGTGCTTTTATAATTGACCATTCGGCTGACGAATATAAAAATGTTTTAGAATGATGGATATTAAAATCTGTCCAATTTCTTCTCAGTTCTTTTATATGCAAAAGAAACAAATGACGTATACTATTCAACCAAAATAAACATATTATACCGATGCACTGAACAGGAATAGCTCGTAAAACAATAAGGAATAAGATTTCTCTTTATTGGGGCATTTACATTTGTTTTACTTATCTGTGGTGCACCAGAGAACAATAAAAGAGAAAAACAAAGCCGTATATACAGGTAATAAGTATTGTTCTATTTTATAATAAACATCTTTGTATAAAAATAGGGTGATGATTTACGATCGTATTAGCAACTCTGGTATGATTGATGCAACATTTTCCATGAAAATCACCACCTGTAATGAAACAAATCAATATCGTGGTCCGGTCGTAAAACAACCACATCATGAAACTGCCAACTAATAGGTATTGGCCATACTGTTTTATCGTCAACTTTTAAGTTTGTCCATCCGCTATAAAAGATGCAGTATACATTCGATTACAAAAATATGGTTAATTTATGTTCAAAACGTTAAAGGCAGAGCTCGAGCCCGACCTAAGTTATAATTGTAAAAGTGCGACAACGTGCGACTCGGGGTGGAGGGCTATGTCTGCGCGAGCAGAGCGAGTGAAACATGCCGCAACAGCGGCCAGCAAAGCCAAAAGTGAGATTTTCTATATAATTATGGTGTTTACCTTTATTGGTTGAATCAATTAGTTTTCCAATCAGTCATTTTGTAGAACTACATATTGCATGACTATATGCTAATAAGTAATCTGTATTAATGCGCACCAAAAGTATAGAGCTGTCTAAGTCTGGGAGATGTTATAATCTTACCATAATAATATGATTTTTATCATTGGACATATTGTGAAGTGTAGCATCATTTGGCTATATCGACAAACGTCTCTTTTTATTAATAGGACGAAGGGATCAGATGGCCATATAATGAAATGAAATCATTTTAGGAAATGGGCGGCCGTTGATGTTGATGTTATGAATTTGACAATCAGGCTACGACAGATACATAATGCTGTCTACTAGACTTTAGATGTAATCCAATTTTCTTTATAACTCACTTGCATTCTCGCATGTAGTGCATAAGACGGCATTCAGTAGTCGTTAGACCATGTCAGATGCCTTTAAGCGGCCTGAAAACTCCAGATACGAGGACTGCTACTAGTTCATACAACAAGCAACATAAGACTCTTTTTATGTGTCTACGATGTGACTTATTGTGAAGACGGGAAGTTACTTTTTTTAAAGCTCGACCCAAAAAGAGGGACGTCAAAAGTAAAAAGCCTATGTATGTCTGGGGCATCGTAACTCCATAAGGGATTTAACCGATTTAAATGTGGTTTTATTTTAAACCTAGTTTAATCGGGATAGTGTTTGCCTTGGCTTGAGAATTAGGTGCAGCCGTAATTCAGATGTGAAATCAGAGGTATTTGATTTGGCCACAAGAGTAATTTTGGCTCCAGCTAATATATGCATTTACTCCTGTTCTTTTTCTTAATTTGATGGACTTTTTTTACCATACTATTGCAATATTTTACCTAGATTTTTATCCTTATGTAGCATTCCGAACTTGCGCCAGTGTGGTGGATGGCGTCCTAGATTCCTTCTTTGGGATAAGTAAAGTTTCTACAAAGCGCTGATCGTGATGATGAAGATCTAACACCATTACTATGTTGCATACACTTAATGATTAACAATATATATTTATTCTTAATTAAAAATAACTTAGTTTAATAACAATTGTTCAATTAGGTATAATTAATAAATCTATGAAAAACATCATCAACATCTAAAATAAAATATATATAAAAATTTAACACATTTATATATTGCAAGTCCAGCAATTTATTTTCATTAAGTGATTTGACTTGGTCATTAACAGATTTTTGAGAATATTTGGTTTTTGGTTATGAATGTAATTTTAGTTTAAAAGAAGTATTTATACCTCCAAAAAACGAATATCTGAAGCAATATCATACAACCTATTAGTGATAGATCAAAACAAACATGCTAAAGCCGCAAATTATCAGATTTTTTAGATAAGGAAACGCCAGTGTGTAGATAAAACTTCCCAGGCAGGAGGGATGTAAAAAAACCTCCAGCGAACAAGAAAAATGAAACTTAAAAAAATACAAAATAATAACTCGATCTTACCTCTGGTGAGGTAGTCTCACCAGATGGTAAGTGATGATAAACTCGACTTATAAACTTTTTCAATGAACCATGACTACATGGTTTCAGGAAAAAGTTTATAAGTTGATAACACTTTTGGTTTGTAAGTATATAATGAAGTTATACAATATGAGCACGTAATATAATCTGCTTTTTTTAAAACTAACGACATCAATACAATGTATGTTTCTAATTTTATCCAAATATTTTTCTTTAACAAACAAGCCACCTGTGTACAATTGCATACAATTTATCGTGTATTTATTAGATAATACTGTCATTTTCTACATGAATATTTTTAGTATTCTTATATCTAAAATACATTTAAGGTAAGACTGCTGCAAATAATGTACACTATCTTTATTTTTTCACAATTTATTAAAATCTTTTTTTAAATACTTTAATAGCATGTTATTTGGATCTTAACATTGCCTTTATACAAGATCTACAAAACATGGCACGATATTTATTATAAATAATTTATGACAACGCATAAATATTCATCGTCAAAGTAATTTAAGATTCGATAGTGTCCAGGCCATACTTCCATGCCTCATTATTATGTACCTATTCTGATTTCAGTTGTGAGCATTTTCAACAAATCACGTTAGGATTTATATTCATGAATACGAGAAAAAACAACTTAAAATGTTAGCTTTTGATTAAACGATATTTTTGCCTGATACCTGTCGGAAATAATTATCTTTTCCAACAGTTTTCAATGCATTTTTGGGCGTTAGAAACGATACGCGGCAAATCAAGACCAGCGTTGATAGGAAAATATACTTCAGAGTAAAAATATCTTCCTTTTAATTTATTTTCGTTTTTTTTAATTGTAAACACAAGAAGCAAAAATAAAGGAGCTGCCCCTCCCTCGTTACGCCCAAATAATCTTTTAACATCGCGAACTCTATGATCATCTAAGATATATACCAAAACTGCATAGCAAATAAAAAAATAATCTTTAAATTCCAGCCCAAAAGCCACTTAAAGTCTTAATGGAGTACAAAATCGATCGATATTAAATAGCAAATTTTATTTAACTTTTTCTGACTGATTAATAAGACATGAAAGTTTTGGTAATGATATACGAAAATATACTTCACTAACCAATCATCCAATCATTACTATTGTTCCCGGAACCAATTTGAACACGAAGATAGGGAAAATTCGTCAAACGTATAGTAATAATATATAAGTTCTTAAACCATCATGAATACAACTAAATATAACGTTACTCATACCTTTATAATATTAAAGCATAAATGTTAAAAATACAACAATCAAAAAGAAAGATAACATATAGTTTATTTTAGTCAGTGTCTTCTGGATCCTCCCCTTCAGAAAGTAAGAGATTTTCATTCGGATCTGCGTTTTCCAAAAGTGTCGCATTTAAAATTACAAAGCCCAAGGTAACATCTGGTCCAGCGGCCAAAATCCTGCGACGTAACTCTTCCGAAGTGCACGACCTACTTATTTGAGAAATTAAAATGCGTGTCACGTCATCTTCATGGAAGTCGCATATGTCAAGCTGATCTCTCAATCTATCCAAATAAAACTCGAAAGTTTCATCACTCTCTTGTTCCATTTGAAAAAATTCATTTCGATTATAGATTGTCATTTCTTCTACCGATTCTTGTTCGGGCGAACTCGCTCTTGGTTGCTCTTCATTTATGTCTCCAAAGTTTGCGGGTTCCTGATTTCCATTTGAATTAGAACTGAGCTGTTCTAACAACGGCAGTAGGTTTCGACGGTACCATGCATGTCTATGAAGTAGTCGAATGTTAGAGTGAACGAATCCGTATTTCAATTGGTATAAATCTCGAAATATATTAAAACTTGCATCGCTCTGATCAACCAACGAGAATATTCTTCGAAATAACCTTAAAAAAAAATCAAAGTCTCTTGTGTAAGGTGAAGCAGCCAAATTTGCGCTTTCAAAATTCATTCGGTTTGGATATTGAAGACGTTGAAATGAGTTTGAATTGGGCTGTACAAATGACGGTAACAAACTTCGAAGTAGCGGTGAGTTTGTGTTAGCTCGTGGTGTATTAGCGGAGGCAGCTGCCACGTTTGCGGCTCCAGCATTCATTTGAGATGAGTTTGAATTGGGCTGTCCATAACAATTTAACATACTTTGAAGCATCGGTGAATTCGTGTTAACTCGTTGTGTATTAGCGGTGGCAGCTGCCTCGTTTGCGGCTCTATCATTCATTCTGTTTGCAAAGCCTTGATTTTGAGATGTGTTTGAATTGGGCTGCACAAATGACGGTAGCAAACTTCGAAGTAGCGGTGAATTCATGTTAACTGGTTGTGTATTAGAGGAGACAGCTGCCTCGTTTTCGGCTCCAACATTAATTTGGTATGCAGATTTTTGAATTTTACATGAATTTGAATTGCCCTGTTCATACAGCGCCAACAATCTTTCACGTAGTTTCAAGTTAACTTGTGTATTACTACTTGCACCAGCTTCATTTGTGACTCGATGGTCCACTTGGTTTGCGGAATTGGATTCTTGAATTCCATTTAAATTTGAATTGCATTCAAGGTGAGTTGTATCGTTAGGTGTACCTGCAGCAGACATTTCTTCGATACTAGATCGAGCAGGCATCAATGGTGGAGATCTGACAGTTATTGGTTCTATTTCGTTGGTTGTAGCGGTTGCTGGCATTTTTGCTGAAGAGGTACTAGTTTTTTGCAACTTTTCATCGATTCCAGCGCTGGGAGGCATCACAATATCAAGCGACATTTCTTTCATTTCAGTTATTGGTGGTATCTCTGCTTTAGATCTGCCACTTGTAGAAGGCATTTTATCGTTACCGTGTCTCGAAGACATTTTAACACTAGATTCATTAGCGTTGTCACGTTTTAATATTATTTCGTTACCGATTTCGCTTGCAGTCATTCCCCTAGCAGTGGGCATGTCACCTATTGTTGTCATTACTGTTTGGTAGTCGCCGCTATCAGACACCATGTCATGGGTTCCAGTTCCTGGAGATATTATTGGGAGTTGCAGATATTCATGAGAGCTGCCACTTGCAGATGGTATATCGTGGGTACCGTCAGTTGCTAGGGCGCTTCTACTTGCGGATGGCACATCGTGGGTACAACGAGTTGTTGGCAATATGTCATCGGCATTGCAACTTCCAGCTGGCATGTCCTGTGAACCATCAGTTGCCAGCATTTTTTCTTTGGAATTGTCACTTGCAGCCTGGTTATCTTGGGAACCAGCAGTTGTTACCATTATTCCTTTTGAATTGTCACTTCCAGCCGGCATATCTTGGGAACCATCAGTTGTAGGCAATACATCTTCAGAGTTGCCACTTCCAGCCGGCATATCTTGGGAACCATCAGTTGTAGGCCTTATATCTTCAGAGTTGCCACTTCCAGCAGACATATCCTGAGAACCATTATTTGTTGGGATTATTTTTTTGGTGTTGTCACTTGCAGCTAGCATATCTTGGGAACCTTCAGCTGTAGGCATCACTTCTTGAGAGTCGTCCCTTGCAGCCGGCATATCTCGAGAACCATCAACTGTAGCCATTATTTTTTCGGAGTTGTCACTTAAAGCCAGCATATCTTGGGAATCATTAGTTGTAGGCATTATTTCCTCTGAGTTGTTACTTGCAACCATATCTTGAGAAAGATCAGTTGTTGGCCTTACTAATTCGGGACTGCTATTTGTAGAAGGCTTATCATGGCTACCATCAGTGGTTGGCATTACTTCTTGGCGATAACAATTTGCGGACGGCATATTCGATATATTATTGTTGCTAATGCTGCTTCTTGAAGGCGGCAGTATAATATCAAAAATGTTATCGTTTGGAGGAACTTCGTTAGATCTTTCGATACCAAGCATCATAACCACGAAGCCATTGGAAGGAATAGATATTTTCTTCATCCCTTCTAGCTGTATTTCAAGAGAATCTAATAGCACTTTGTTCTGTAAATTGTGGGAGGGTGTCTGGAAGAAAAGACACATTTCGATACTTTTATATTGGTCGCGCGCAGGCAATTATAATAACAATGGGGAGTGGTGTTACTTACACATGCACAAGTATTTCCATATAATTATATAAAAACATGAATAATATTTTAATTTCGAATCGTTGATAATTGGAGTAGTTTTCAGAATTATTAGTATTAATGAGATTTTGATAAATTTTTATGTAAGTAACATAAAATGTATTTATACACACATAAATATGTTTTTGACGTGTTTTCTCCTGTTCCACCCACGAAATCCCGATCTTTCTACACAGAATGTCCAATTGACAAGATTCGTTTTTAACAATAGTAAATTGTATGGTGTTGACTTGTGCACTTATAAATACTCGTGAAGAAACGTGTATCTTAACATAAAACACAACGACTTAGGAAGTATAATGAAATGATGAACATACCTTTAAAGTGTTTCATGGTTTTAGCAACATTTTTCACAAGAAATAAAAATAAGCACAACAAACAATCAAAAGTAAAATGTGTCGCGATTTGATTTATGTAAGGCCTTCAGGGTGTAATCGATTCTTCGTTACTTTCATGAAGAAATATCATTAAATTCCATCAAATTATTGCATAAAAATAGGTGCAAACTGCAAAGGTATATTGGTCTATATGCACACATTGCGAAGTAACCTATTCATCACCTATCCTTATCTTTGTTGCGAACGGTTTCAATTCGAAATCGACAAAACTAATAAGTAATAAGGTTATTTTTTGCTTAAATCAAACTGAAAACGATTGCAACAGAGATAGGTGAAAGGGAATTTGGTAATAAGTGATCAGTCGGTGTCAAGTCCAAACACAGCTTTTGCAGCGTTTAGTGCTTTATGCAAGTCTTAAGTGACCACGAAGGTGCACAATGATGGATAGTCCTGAAATACGCTACTAAAGCCTATGATTATGATACCCATACTCAAACACGATTCTTAAAGCATCTTGTAATTGCTTGGTTTTATACCCAGTGGTACCTATTAAAAATACAATATTTCTATATTGATCACGAATAATATAGGTACATAAATAATATAATGAGTAAAAAAAATGAAAAACACAACGGGCGGGGTTATCGGTAAGCTGTTCCTTATAGGCAATCTTTGGATGGTAGTAAAATAACAAACAAATTTTAAATATTTAAAACTATTTTGACTCACTGACTCACTGACGAAACTAAGCGTCTAATTCGATTTATATACAATCGGTATAGAAAGGAATTGTGTCGCAGTGATCGTCCTTTTCGGCAGGAAGTCGTTATTATCTTCCAGAATATTTATTAAGTGGTATTTTCATCAAATCGAAAGGGTCTGATGGAAATGCATTGAAATATGAGAAATTAAAAAACTATACGAATATATTGTTATTAGAACTATCGTGGGTCGTATTCATATTGATTAATTTAATCTAAAAACTCGACCGGTGTTCGAGCGATATAGACGTCCATAGTCCAGAGTTTATTTACTTACAGTACGCGCCAGGCTCTCGCTGCCGCTACCGCGCACACTCCGGAGGATGGGCGTCATATCGCTCGAACACCGGCGAGTTTCTCGATTAAATTAATCAAGACGTCGGTAAAACCGGTACTTAATCAACATAAAATATACAAATATGTTTGCAATGTATTTTTATCTAACCGAAAAAAGAAACGACATTCTTAAAAACTATGATCGGGCTTATTCGGCTACAGAATGTATGTAAATCGCTGAAACAAGTCGAGTAATGAAGCCACGAGGTCATGATCTCTCTATTGACTAACAACTCTTCGGTGTGAAAGAAGGTTTTCATAGAATCTTTTGTAATATAAACAGTAACCTACATATATATTGGCCCTTATAAACAGGTAATATGCATGATTTTAAATATAGGTTAAGTATAATTTTTTTAACTTTAATATCTATAGAATTACGCCTAACTATAATATTATTTTCTTATTTAAATGCTTTTTAATTAGACAATTTAATAAATAAAAACTGATAAAAAATCATGGGAAATTCAATAGCAAAACGCATTGTACTCATATTATATAATAATACTTACCTAATTTTAACTATGTGCACTTTAATAGGAGCTTGGTGGCTGTAACACAGGTATGACCTATAACGGCCGCCAATGATCAGTGTACCTACCTACTTTGTTGCCTGAAAATTTAAATAGTATAGTATGTAGATATACTTAGTTAAGTTTTAAAATAGTTTTTTTTTCATGAATAAATGATATTATCTTATCTTATTGTATTGGCTAGGCTGATTCGTGAGCTCAGTTCACATATTTTTGATGTCAATGATTGGTCAACTTTCCTCGACGGTGATTGGATTGTGGATGTCATAGACAGAACGTCTAAATGGTCGTGTTTATAACATTATGTCTATATTTACAATAATGATTAAAGATCGAGCGAAGGAAGGTCTAGATACCTCGCTAACCTACCTAGTTAACTCGTTCAGCACTTTGTTTGTCCGTTCCTCTGTCAGAGGCTTACCACCATAACTTTAAGAATATAAACTAACCAAGTTTCTTACTTCAATTATTTAAAAAACACACAACAAGTAAAGCTATGGTTCATAGTCGAAAAAAGTGGTTAAAATGATACAATAAAAAAAAACTTATGGTGCCCCACAAAATATTTAGGGGGGCAATTATTTACTTTTTCATATTTCGAGTGCGCTACCGTTAAAATAACCATTTTTTTTAAAATAACTACAATAAAAAAATGTAATTTTGTGGGACAGCTAAACTGCTGTAGTAAGACATATTTTGTCGCGGGGTTTATCTAAGAACGGCTGTATAAAACCGTTGGCTGAGCTAGAGGTTTCGTTTAGGTAATAAATATGCAAACAAATAATATATATTATAATAATGATTATAATGTAAGTATAAACGATAAAAGGACGAGGATCTAAAACACTTCCATGAGGAATACCACTTGTTTTAAATCTATATTCTTTTATTCTGAATATAATGTTAATAGTTATTGCTATTACTTTTAATGTCATAACTATGCAGGTATCAGCGTGGTTATATATATTATTATAAAGCGAGGTTCACACACTCAAAAGCTCCTAAAAAAGGTACATTTTAATATTATTGACTACCCAAAGCTGTATATAGTTCTGATTTTCCTTAAACTTGTTCTCCAGTTTTAATTTAGAAATGAGAATTGAAACTAATTTAGGTTCAGGTCAATAGTGCTACACTAAATTTTACAATATCTATGTTAAAAGTATTTCTTCCAAAGCTGCTCCGGGCTTCCAAAGCAGCTATCAGACCGTCTCCATTTACATTAACAATTCTTCTATTAGTATCTGTTGGACATTGCGAAAGTGCGGTTACGCGGGTGTGCAGTAAAATACTTAAGACGGGCGTTTCTGAAAAACAGTAGGCATACAACGATTAAAGGAATGCGCCTCGGCAATATTCGTCAACGTATCTATGGGTATAAATTAACGTGCGATGATATAATTAATACTTGTTACAACATTGAATCGACGCTCGTTTGGGACTGGCAAGGCGCGAGACAGTAAACAGCAAACTGTTAATATAGAAACAATAAGATTGTCGAGCCGCATACTTATAATTGCATTCATTTGCAGTTTTATTTGACATCATAAATATTGGTAACAATAAATTAGAATGACTCAACCACAACAAAATCGTAGGTAGAGGTAGGTTTGTACAACAACACTTACAGCAAATTAAACGCGGTTCCGTTTCTTAGTTGTAGAAATATATAAGAAAAACACGCGCAAACTTGCACAATCTTCTTCAACATGAGCTCCGCTAAATTAAATCCATGCTACACCATAAGCCAACTGAACGGATACGGTAATGAACGTAGTCGCATCATCGGAAACTCTCGCCTTTACAAAACAGATGGGCATACACTTTTAAAAACGAAATGTAAATTAGCCTTAAATTAGCATTATTTTATCAACGCCATTGACCTACAAACAAATGGACCTCGGGTCAAATACAAACTTCACAAAATAAGGACACTAGGATACATGTAATGTAATAATGTGAATATAAGCAAGCTAAAACTATGAAATGCTTGTCTAAATTATTTTTAGTACGTTTGCTTGCAAAAATTCATCAGCGTACGCAGCTTCGAATGACGACGATATCAAAATGTCACCTTACGAAATTATTAGCGATGAGTGATTGTCGCTAATATTTCGTTTTGTCTCCTATTAATCTAAGATCCCAGTATAGAACGACCTTGACCAAGCCTGCTAATGGATGAAAAGTATTTTATATCAAATTAAATATTTGAATAAATATATTGCAAATGGGTTGACTGAAAAAATTCAGTCCAGAATATGATTAATTAACAATTTAAACATATATTTCTTGTAAACATTTTACTGGTTTGGTTAATAGACAAATTTCCATACCAAAGTATGAAGCCTATAGAATATGCAAACGTTAGGTTGTATTTTTATCCCGTCACAACTCTTGGGTATAAACAGGTAAATCGATACTAGTAACTTGCACTGGTCTGGTTAATGAATTAAAGTTAAGTTAAAATAAAGATTATTTTATTAAGAATACGGTGGTATAGGGTTGTCTGCAAAAATACAGTCCTGAATTCCGGTTGTCGAGTTTTAAAGAGTGAAATATTGCTGCGAGTGAATACGTGCAACAGAGAGGTCCCAGCGAACCATCCCATGCGATAGAAGAGGACACAGCATTGCAGCTGTGTGTAGTTTGCACTGACGTCCCGCTGGGTGGTGTATTGTGCATTTCCCCCTGCCAGCTAACCTTACTCGCCTCGGGTATGATCCTCGTTGCTCTGTCAATTATTTTGCTGTCTTGTGACTAAATTTGTACTTTTCAACTAATTGGTCAATTTGATCCTTAGCGCTGATGCCATTGTTTCCTGTTGTATATGCAGGTGCAAGGAAGTTATTCCAAGAATAACATCAAGAGCGGCTGAGGGAGTCGTTTTTGCACAGCTGCTGATAAAAGAGCATGCCAGTCTCTGTAGCTGCTGATGCTTGGACATTGTTTTCACTAGGTTAGTTCGAGTCCACCACACTACACACCCATAGGTGAGCACCGGGTGCACAACTACTGTGTATAGCCAGCGGCATAGCTTCGGTTTCGGGACCTTTTTGTCGTACGTATTCACTCGCAGCAATATTTTACTGTTTAAAACTCAACAACCAGAAATTCAGGAATGATTTTTCGCAGACAACCCTATACCACCCGTATTCGTAATGAAATAATCTTTATTTTAACTTAACTTTAATTAATTACCCAGACCATTGCAAGTTACTCGTATCGATTTACCTGTTTATACCCAAGAGTTGTGACGGGAAAAAAATACAACTTAACGTTTGCATTTTCTATAGGCTTCATTCTTTCGATTGGTATAGAATTTGTCTATTAACCAAACCAGTGAAATGTTTAAAAAAAAACATTTTTAAAATTGTTAATTAATCATATTCTGGACTGAAATTTGTTAGTCAACCCATTTGCAATATATTTATTGACATATTTAATTTGATATAAAATACTTTTCATCCATTAACCAGCTCGGTGAAGGTCGTTCTGTACTAGGATCCTTATATTAAATGTTCCATGGACATTTAAAAACGTGGTCCCGAAATCCATATATTGGTAGATCGATGATTAACAGATAATATGAGACAAAAACTATCAAAAGCAAAATGTAAATAGCCTCATAGCATAGTTATATCTAAAGCAAGCTTCTAAATGAAGCCGAAAAAATCGTTGATATTGTCATCGAAAACGCGTAAATGACGCCAATATGTACGTCATTTTAATTTAATTTATAAAAATTGCTACAAAGCCAAATTATATTCTGCTAAGTACCATCTACCATATATACATAAAAAGAGGAGGAATAAGTGAAATACACTGACAAAATGTTAATAGCTCTGAAGCAAAATTATATTCTGTCAAATTCAAACTACTGAGTGTAGGTGAGAAGAGCAGTTTTAGTGGTTAGTAAAATAGTAAGTAAAATATTGCACAGTACGATATATTATATATAATTTATCTGTTGCTCCCCCCGCACACCCACATATACCCGTTACTTACAGCTCACAAACATTGCATATTTATTTATACTATTAATAGCTAGCTTACAGACAATTTTGTAAGAGGCAAAGACGCTCAGTTTTATCAGTGAAAACGAATTTTATGAACAAATGTCAATAGCTCCATACAACGAGATATATTTCTTTAATGGGTATCAGATTATTATAATTTGGCCCCTACAGGGACGTATTTAAATAATATTCATTAATTCCTTAATTGTACACCGACACGATTATCATAATGTAAGAACGTTGCGTTTACACTTAACCATATAAAACATGCTCTTGACACCATACAATCACTTGTCACATGCACTCACTACTTCGCAATGTGTACATTAAGCCTGACTCTAGGTGACTACTACCAGAAATTAGAGTGTAAACGCCCCCGTCTGTTCAGTAGAATCTTCTACAGTATTATGAATATTTTTTTTTAATTACTGGTCAGTTAACACATTCACTGCTGAAAACAGATATACTACCATATTATTATTCTTTGGAATCACGACGCGACTGTGGCGACACTCCTGGCGTATTATTTAAATCCGCGTATATAATCAACAACTAGGTCAGCAGCCTATGTGTTAAAGCTAATATATTCGAAGATTTGACGCAGCGGTCGGAAACATTTAAAACAAAAGCAATCACACCCAAACGTTATCTTGGTAAGGTAAAATTGTGTTCATGCCGGGAATGGAATCCATTACCCGCGGTATTATAAGTCGAATTGCTGAATTCCTACACAAATAGAACTGTACAATACCGAAGCATAATTTATGTTTTCGTATTTTATCACTATTAAAATAGGTTTACTCAGTTTCTTTGAACGGTATAATATTGTTGTCTTCGAGTCAAAAGTGAATAGGTATCTTCTAACAAGTATGCTACACCTTCGGCCGAATCGTCACTTTTCGTCAAGTGTGAAAGCTGAATTCTTGCCTATCTCGCATAAATCGTTCTAGTGGAACTACACCTGCGATGGTGTATCAGACGTACATTGTAATGTGAACACACATTATGGTAAGTATCATATTCATTAATAAATAGAGTGTTATTGCTACACTTTTTTTTTTACAAATCTGAGAGTTTGTGTGCATGTTTGATTCCACATAACGCAGTAACGTTTAAACATATTTGGATGCAACTTTAAATGCTATAATTTATATCCAGGACTAACACATAGGCTACTCTTTAACATGACATAACATTTTAACGCGGACTTAAAGCCACGGGGATCAAATGGAAGATTTATAAATGTGCAGAAATAATAGCAAACAACTAGTTTTGCCTAAACAAGCTCGCTATTACAGGGGTAGCACATAACCGAGTAGGTGCCTGCGGCAGTGTAGCGATACTAGAGGGGCTTGCTGACGTCACGGGAATTGTTCGCCACCCTCCCGCACCGCTTCACAACCTCGGGAACGTAATCAATTATGCACCGTCTTTGTAACTAGATTCTGCTAATTGCTTGCTAATTTTATTAAAAGAAAAGAATTATCAGACCTCTAGAAGGTTATAATTTTTAGCGCGGCATTAGCACTTATTTTTTATTCCTGTGAAAGGAAACGAACAGTATTTTTTTGACATGCAACATTTAAAGCATGAGATCTTAAGCTAACAAAACAGTAATTTCAAACACGGATTCCAATATTGAGCGTGGCATTAGAACCCGCGCAGATTTGTAATAACGCAAGCAATGATTTAAAACGAAACGTCTCGCATTGGCATCTCGCTCTCACCATCAGCGGCAGGCTTTTAAAGCCTTCCGCTGATGGTGAGAAAGCATGAAATGGAACGCTACATTTAAATTATTTAATATCTGCGCGGTTTAGATCCGATATCCTTAGATCTATGCTCGTCAACGTATAGGTCGTTTTGTTACTTACATCAGGTCCGCACATGTAGTTAGGGTCATTGATAGTGGCAACTATGTCAGCTACGGTGCGATCGCTGACGTCGTCTCCAAACTCATCGATGATTCGGCGACGTTTTGCACCGGAAGGCGGATCGGCAGCCGCACGCGATTCGGAACCGCGCTTCACAGCACCCGACTCAGTTTTTATGGTACCTAAAGGTCAAGGTTATAATTGAAAATTATATATTACGTGAAACAGTGCAAAAGTTTTCTGTCACATTTGAGGTATATTTAGAAATGTGCCATTTTGAAAAAAAAACGTTCGGATCTACGTTAAGTACTATATAATAAGATTTGACCTGCTATATTTCAGAAACGTGACGATAGTTGTGTAAAAATCATGTTTCATTTGTAGTGATTTCATTAATCTTGACATAGAATGCAAATTTTATGTTTAAATAAATATTTTAACCTTGACTTTGACAATCAATTTATTAAAATTAGATGTATACGACAGCGAGATCACGATTTTTCTTCAAAATGGTACACTTGCAGCTATCTCAGGTGTCAAAGCAGTAGGTATGTTAGAAATCGTTTCGAAGCTATCTTTTTGGTAAAATCTCCTTATTCTTTCCATTCGTAACATTTTTTACCGACTTCAAAAAAGTAGGTACTATGTTCGACTATATGTATTTTTTTTATGATGTTCACCGATTAATTTTGTCGACCGATACTCAAAATTCTTGTTTTGTTTGGTAGATTATACTTCAGAGGTGGTCTCATATAAATTTTATCTAAATCGATCAAGCCTAAACCAAAATATAAGCGGTGAAGTCGGTTTTTTTAAGCTTTGCTTACGTTTAAATTATTCTCTAAATTCATTTATATTGTAAAATACAATATAAACAGCTACCTAGGTCTAGATTTTCCATAACAACATACACTTCAACGTGAACGTGAATTTAAAAAAAGAATGTACGGTTTGTTTTATTAATTAGCAGGCTGTTCTAAGCCGCCTAGACTACCCAGTTTATTCTCCCTCTTTACTGGATAAGATTGGTATTGGAAAGACATTGAAAAAGGAAAATAACTTAAAATTCGATTCCAAACTTAAAAACAACTGTCACGATTACTCCTGAGAATTCACAATTAATCTATGAATTAACAAACCCAATCTGTACTGGCCATTTTTACTTTTATGCATCAGCGAATAGATTCGGAATTTGTATTAATTTGGTCACTGAACATTAAATAATTCCTGTACTAAAGAGCAGTAGCAGCAGATAAGAAGTAAGCTAGAATACACATAGAATTAGATAAGCCTGATAGATATTTGAGTGACACTACATTACAGCGTTTTATTTATTATGTGATAGTTTTAGTTTGCGTACACCTTATTTTATACAAACCCTTCGGAAAACATGAGTAGCACAAGACTTTCTTATAGTATTTTAGTACAAAACATGCGTGTTAGTAATGAATAATGAGAAAATGTATTACAATTAGAGCCATGATGATGAAATGAAGGATGGTGTGTTATTATGCAGTGAAAGTTATGATTTGAAAACCCAGTTGTTGGAATTGTGTTTTGGTAACACGAAAATAGTCCATTATTATCTTTGATAAGAATAAGAACAAGATTCACAGTAACAGTGTTCAGAATGATTTCTTTATCACTGAAGAAAACACTCCGTGTTTTTTAAACAAGACGCGAGTGCGGCACGAAAGTCACAGGTCCGTATAAATAAACTATTCCCAAGTGTCATTTGATTTTCATTCAGTTATTTATCTTCTCAGTCAATGATTCAAGACTTTAGTTAAGACAAGACTGCAATCACGCGAATTTCTTTAAATCTTCTTGAATAATTATTGATTATGTGTTACATAACACCACAGAGATAACAAAGTTACTAAATGTCCTTTGAATCGATCCTCAGTCAAAGACTCGAGCGCTAAGAACCATTTATTAATAAGGAAGTCTTGATGACGCTAAATATAAAATTGATTAATTTATAAGACTTGAGTCATTGTTCAGGTTAGCGCTGCTCGTCTGACGTTCGACAGATTCAAATTCGAGTACTGAGTATAATTTGATAATTAAAGCGTTAATTAAAACAAGTTTTAAAACTAGATTTGAGTTTGATTTATTAATACGGGCCTTGGCGTGTTTTCAGCACTGAGTAATAGTTACTTTAAAAAGCTTAGCAGTGTATATTATGTTAAATTATAGCAGTTCGCCAACACCATGAAGAACGTTTACGTCATAAACACCGAGCAAGAGAGAATGCTCAACATTTTCGGTAACTCAAAAGAGACCATTCAGATTTTTATGATACTTATAAAATAATTCCGAAGCTTGTGTATGCAAACTGCAGAAGAAATTTGGGTGAAATTTGATATCTAAAGTTTTTAGCTTGATTACCGCGAGCAAGAGTAATAAATTTATATATAAGGTATCTCTACAACATATCGTATAAAAATTTAGTGGATATGAAAATGGTGTTTAATATGTTTCACCCAAGAATGCGCGCGTCTAGTAACATTTTATAAATGTATTCTAATCGGTATGAATTGTGTGCACACATAGAGCTTAAATTGAAAGATTTTCGCTTGTCACACAAAGGAGATTTATTTCCCGCTACATTTATTCAAGGCGGTAAAACGCGCGCGTTTTAGAGTATGATTCGGTCTATTAGAATTTGAATCACGATTTATTTAACACAATATTTTGTTATAGTGAAACGCAAGCTATTTTAAATTATGTGTAACTTTATAAGTGTGTGGAATAAGGCCTTATTTTTTATAGACTTTATCTCTGTAACCAATGAATATATTTTATTTAAATTCGGTGTTTAGGCAATCACTTTCCATCAGGTGAGATAGTGGTCAAATGCTAGCCTATTGAGTATATAAAAAAAATTACATTGAAATCTTTTTTTGTTAATGCGGTTGAAGCGAGCTGCTACTAGTAACATAAAAATCTGAAATAGCACCATTCGCGCTGAGTTTGAGATAACTTGAAAGAAGTTTGGACACTCTCCTTTGTCTCGGAAGTCTCGTAACACAACAACCAGCCCAAGCGTCCAACATCACCTGATGAGAGCGTGACCGTCGTGAACCCATCCTTGCTGTCTCCGCTGGGCGTTAACCGCTCGAACTCACCTCGGCGGGTCGTCGCTGTCATACCATTGTTCATTTACCCGAAGTTCACTAAACTAACGCACAGAGCGTCGATGCCCGTTGCGTCAAATGTCCTCGGACAATGGTACCAATTCTAAATTCCGTAATAATGACTCATCACTATTTCTATGGGAGCAGAACACTCGAGAACTGTTATATATGTTTCAAATTGTTGGACGTTCTTCATTTGTTATTATTCAGCATTTGACGCAACAGCCGTTAACGCTAGGGGTGTCAGTTTTATAAACATCAGGTTAGAATTTTATACGGTTGGATGGAATTTTGTCAGGTTTATTAAGACATGTTTGAAGACGATGGGAGTACGATAGCAGAAATAGGTTAATATTAATGATATGAACATAAATAAGGTTATATTACGATTAAGTTAAATACGAAGACCTTCAGCAAGATTTCCTTATATTTTACTCGTTCATAGCTGTTTAGATTATAAATTTCTTCTAAAGATAAGTAGGGCTATACTCTGGGTAGATTTGGTATTTGAATAGTTAAAAGAAAGGGAACGACCGAAATCAGCTTACTATCTCTCTCTCTATTAATTATACTCGTCTGTTTTTGATATTCAGAAAATGTCTTAACGTCATTATTTTTAGTAGTGACCGTTTCGTATATTTAATCTACGAATAATTTTGCTAAAAACACGTGATTTGAAACATCATAATTTCAAGCTGCTCAATTCTCAGTGGGCACAAGTGAAACAAACTAAATATATGAACTAAGTAAACTTCGAATGGAGATGACAGACACTTGGCAGATAGAGAAAACTACAGCTGTGGAATGGTGACAGATAGCCAGATCTTTGATGGTATTCCATCACCACACATAAAGTGACCAAAAGAGATCTTCTAGCTTGGATAACAATGCACGGTTAGCTGTGTGACGTCATTCTTAATCCAACATGGCGGAATACCCAAAATGGCGGACAAGTAATTTTGCATTATAATTAATGCACTCCTACGACATGGGTAACAAATAAAAGGCTTGCTGAGAATAACTCAAAAAATAAAGTGACGTCACTTTAAATCCAATATGGGAAACTTCTAAAAGCTTAAAAAAGTTTTTAAAATGTAACTTATTCACAGCTAAATCACAAACTTCTTGTTATATTCATTTATTATAATAGTAAAATTAAAAGCGAAAAAAGCCTCCGTAACTTTGCAAATATGTGGTGTACATAAAAACAGTTATCCTATTTGACAAAATTCCATCCAAAAAGAATAAATAAAACTAGTCACTTGACTTTGACAATTTGAAAGACTCGCATGTATAATAGATATTACTCGTGATTAAAGCACCATTTAGGTCATATATTGGCCTCGATTCTGATGTCACACACTAAATTAAATTTAAACTATTCCTGTCTTTTACAAAATAGGAACACAAGACAGAGATAGCATACTGGTGTGCTGTCAAGTTAGTCAGAACTTAGATGTCTATGCAAGCTTAGTCGAGTTTGTTATTGGTGTTGACTAAAAACACGCGCCTTTCTGCTGTTAATATTTTAAATGATAAACTAGCTTGACAGCTCTAAAATGTATGCTATCTCTGTCTTGTGTTTCTATTTTGTAAGAGACAGGGATAGTTTAAATTTAATTTAGTGAGTGTACATCAGAATCGAGGCCATTATCAAAGCACGGAGCTGGAATAATTCCATACATTGATAGGCACGGAACAGCAGTGTCTCTGTCTCTCGCCAACAAATATACTGCCATCTCACTCGGAAGCATGAAACACGTACGGAACCGACAGAGACAAAAACAACAACACGATGTATGAAATTATCCCTGCTCGTGGAACTTGTTTCCGTTCATGGTTTTTAATGACATTATTTTAATGACAATGAATTGATGTGGCGAACGGCGATGATGACACGTAAAACATGCAAGTAAAAATATTATTTTCACAAATACAAATGCAATATCGTGAATGAAAATAAATATAGTATAGTCCGCGCGCAAGAGCTAGATACCGCTTGAGGTATGAAAGACAGGGGAGGTGGACAAATCTAAAAGCGGGATACTCACACACCCGCCGCAGGGGACCTGAGGGCTAACCACAAGTAGCCCGCTAGAATCGTTAGATGACTAGAGGTATGATTTCACACGTCAATGGCTTCGGTTAAAATTCCCCGAATCTGATCGAATTTTTGAATATTTATCTTCATAAGTTTTTTTTATGAATGTTTTTGGAGTGAAACTAATGGGAGGGTTTTGAAACTCTGATCCGCAACCTTTTCGTGTGACGAAAATTGGGGTTTAAACAATGTGATGAATAATCAAATGTTTTCCTAAAATACAAAAAAATAGCTTCTATCGTGTCTTTACGACACACCCAGTTTTTTTTTACCGGTTATTACGTAATCAATCCAATAAAAAAAATATGCACATTCCCTCCGTCCTGTTTACATACCTCAAACGGTAACTATAGCGTAAAATTAAAAAGAGAATTTCAGACATAATTAAATCAACGTAAAAAGTTTAAAACATTATTAAACAACTATAACACTTAAAAAAGCTCATTAATCACCGAGACAACAATAATAATAATAATTAATGGTAACACTTGCCAGGTTTATTTTCCAGAACGTTCTGCAGATGCGTGGGCGGTATTTGTTTGTAGTCCGGGTCCCAGATGGGAGAGTTGGCGGCGAAGATTTCTTCCTCCAGGAGAGCAAGGAAGCGGGGGAAGTGGGTCAGCACCAGAACCTAGAGTATTTAATACGCGAGTCAGATTTAAGTACAGCGTAAAATGGAATGCTTTGACATTTCTGACAGATTTGGCTGTGGTGTATATAAATTATGCTGGATATGTGGCGGGTATGTCATACCCAAAAAATATTAAATGTCTCTCGCAATGTGTCTAGAAACCTTCATAATTGATTGACGTTTATCTATAAACAAGTTTCGAGAGTGTGGTAAGTTACTCCTGCGTCAGATATACGATACCCTTAAATTAACTGCAGTTTTCAGTACCAAAATAAGTCTTTAGCGTGATCTCGCCGGCTTTGAGGTGGGTATGCCATGACCATTAATTAATTGCAGTTTATTCGTAGTGTTGTTTAGTATTAAAATAAGTTTTAAACATATGTCAATAGTTACGCTAGCTTTGGAATAGGTATGCCATACCTATAAATCAATTCCAATTTTTTAGTATTGCAATTACGTTCAAGAGCGCGTTTGTAAAAAGCAACGCCGACGACAAAATGGGTATGCCACACCCATTAAATTAAGGTTAAAAGTGCCACTTGCCCGTTTCTCTGGCGGCATGCGGTCACGCTCCGAGTGACATTTGTCCATGAGCTGGCGACACACGGACTTGAACACGGCGCGAAGTAGCTGGCGGCCGAACACGAGAGATGTGTCGTAATGTGGTAGAGAGTCGCAAAATGCCGGCACGTGGCAGAATACCAACCACCTGGGCATAGAATAATCTCTTTAAAAATCATATTTTTTTTAGAACAAGCTTACAGAAGTACGTCATTTTAGATTTAGAGTGACATCACTTTACTTTTCGAGATATTCTCAGCAAGCCCTTTCATTTGATACTCATATTGTAGAAGTGCATTAAAAATTACTTGTCCGCGATTTTGGGTGTTTCGCCATGTTGGATTTAGAGACGTCACACAGCTAACCATGCATTGTCATCCAAACTAATCGTGAATACCAAATTTCTGCTTAATCGGTTGAAGATATCTACTTCAAAATTGAGTTGCAATATTGAAATCGAACAAACATAGTTACGTACATTGCAAGTTAAATGAAATTTTTTAAAATAACATAATACAAGTAATAATTAAAAAATATTTAAAAAACAAGCTTTTACCAATTGTAAATATAAAATTACAAAGTTATATAACCAGAGAACTAGTCAAGACGATTCAAACGAGCCCAAACCCAGTGGGTTTCTCTTGTTTAGTTCAGAAGTTCCTATGGCCATCTTCCGTCTCCATCATCACACAAGATCCATGGTACCATATCATTGTTTTGTCACCTAAGATACATAAGTTAACCAAATTTAAGTCCAATCGGACATCGGGAAGTGGGTATAATTTAGCTTGCAAGATTTGATTACAGACCGATAAATGGACAACGGGAAAGGTGAAACTAAATAAAAGCTAGTAAAATACGACAGTTTTTTTTTCTGTTCTAAGATATATAAAATATAATTTACTTATCATTAGTTAATTAAAATGTAGATGTAATTAACCTTATGAATATGTAAATTGATTCCCTCACGTACAGACTGGAATTCCTACTAAAATATTCTGGGTACCCAAGATACAGGCCATGCCTAGTTTGGGGCCCACTGAAACTCATTGTAATGTGTATTTCTTATGTTAAATAATATTCATTCATTCATTCATTCAAATACAAATCATGTACCCTTTTATACATATATGAACGGCTGAAATATGGATACCTCGGCAGTGGGTACATATTTTAACCGTTTGGTGTTGAGACACGGCCCGTGAGGACCGGGAGCTCATGCTATTTTCAAGAATCTATCAAAGCGCCAGGCGACGCGTGATTAAAATTCTGGCACTTATTTGGCTCAACGTAGCAACGCGGCCAGCATGATAGGAACGCTACCTACTGGAAGTGGGCTTGAGCACTTAAGTTAACTATAAGTTCGATGTCTTGTAGGTAACTTAGGTCTTTGCTACATATAGTTTTAGAAAATATAGGCAATTGGCCCGTAGATAGAAACACAAAAAGAAAAGTAAAATTGTAGTATTTTTGTTTCTAAATGAACTTCATTAAAAAAACTTATAATTATTAAAAGCAACAATAAATAATGACTGAAGGAGAACCTTGTTTCTGTAAATACGTTAACTAATATATATTCTTAAATGTAATATAAGGTAATAAGTATCTTTAACTTAGTTTAAGCAATAACACATCTATCTAAATATATATAACTCAAAGGTGACTGACTGACTGACTGACTGACATAGTGATCTATCAACGCACAGCCCAAACCACTGGACGGATCGGGCTGAAATTTGGCATGCAGGTAGATGTTATGACGTAGGCATCCGCTAAGAAAGGATTTTGATTAATTCTACCCCCAAGGGGATAAAATAGGGGATGAAAGTTTGTTGTACTTCTTAACGCGAGCGAAGCCGCGGGCAAAAGCTAGTCTATATATATAAAAGAAAGTCGTGTTAGTTACTCCACTTATAACTCAAGAACGGCTGAACCGATTTAGCTGAAAATTGGCAGGGAGGTAGTTTAGAGCCAGGAGAAGGACATAGGATACTTTTTAAGAACGTACATTTCTTTAATTTTTTTTGTTACATTTCGACATGCTTTCCATTTTCTCATACGTCACTCGGATTTGGTAAAGTACTAGGCAAACATAAACATGAAGGTTGTAATAATATAGTCACGTGACATTGTAACGCATGCCGGGTATGGCTTCCTAAATATGCACATTCATTGACTGTTAGGCGGAATGAAGGTCGCTAGTTTTAGATAAAGAAGAAGCTGCGGAATATCAACTGTATAATAATGTGATATAACTTACCGCGTGTAATTCATCTGGTAAGCAGCGAGCTCCTCCGCATTGGCCACTTGCTGTAACACACAAATATTATAAATTATAACCAAGGTTGTCTGGTAGAGTTCTCTACCAGATTACCTCTACCAGAAGGTTTATTTCCCGAATCGAATGGGTTAGTTACCGAATGGGTTAGTTACCCATTCGATTCGGGAAATAAACCTTCGCCTAAGACATTCGAATAAGATTCTGCGGTAAAATTAAATAAGGTTTAGTGTAAAGGATCGTTCCCAGTAGTCACCTCTAGCCCTGTCCCCCGGGGTGACAATTACTGGGAACAATTCTCATTAGAATTATTCCCAGTGGGCTCCTCTAGGGGGGTGACAGCTGGGAAGACAATTCCCAGCTGTCACCCCGGGGTACAGGGCTAGAGGGGACTAGTGGGAACAATCCAGTGTAAAGGCTAGATCTTTATCCCTATGGTGTATATATAGCTATCTATTTCTTTAGGTACAATAACAAATATACATAGGTTATTAAGAAAAGAAAATCTTTCCAGATGAATTAAAAGAAACAAGTTATTATTGTCAAAAGCTTCATACCTACCAAGTGAACAAAAAGTTATTATTGTCGAAGTCAACAAAAGTTTTGGAGAAACAAATGGGCTACTAAAGTTGGGTGATTGTTTCTTTTCCAAGAAATGACACTGTCATGTTGGAAACCTTTGACATGCCTTTTGAACTTTGCTGGTCACTTGTTTAATTAATCATAAAACATAAAAAAAACGCTAATTAAATTGTATATCGCCTTAACCTGGCTAACACAGGCGAATTATATACTCGCTGACTGACTGACTTAGAGACAATGCACAGCCTAAACCGCTGGTCGTAGGGACTTGAAAATTGGAGGGTACATTTGTCTTAGTACATAGAAGTGTACTAAGAATAGATTTTTGGAAATTCTACCCCAAAGAGGGTTAAATGGGGTGAATACGTTTGTTTGAAAGTTCTTTGTTTTTGAACTAATGCCTATGAAAATTGGTATTTGATTACTTCATTTAATACTAGCCGTGCCCCGCGGCTTCGCCCGCTATTATCAAGTTAAAAAGTAGCCTATGTGTTAATTCTAGGTATAATCTATGTATATTCCAAATTTCATCCAAATCCGTTCAGCCGTTAAAGCGTGAAGAGGGAACAAACATACTTACATACTTACACATAAACTTTCGGATTTATAATATTAGTAGGATAAACAATTATGCTACCAATATTTTTAGCCAGGGTTGCATTATGGTGGTGCAATGGGGATGAAAGTTCATATCGAAATTTCTTTATTTAAAGTTACACTGATGGAAATTGGTATTTTAGTATCAGAAAGTTTGTGTGTAAATGTGTAAGTTTGTTTGTTTTCTCTTCTGTAACGGCAGCACGGGTTAGGATGAAATTTGGAACGTAAATAGCTTATACTTAGAATTAACACATAGGCTTCTTTTTAACTTTACAAACGCGGTCGATGTCGCGGGGGTCGGCTAGTATTATATATACAATCAACAAAAAAAAAATTACTTACGAGTCTCCTGACGCTGGGCGTTTCGAAGTTCCAATGGTTGAAGCAGTGGAGAAACATTTTGGCAAGGTCGTACATTGTCTGCCATTCCCTTTGAGGCAAGGTGTTAAACTTGTACAGAACGAAGTTTGTGATCGCTTTGGCTATGGAGGGGCGTTCAAATGGAGGCTGCTTCAGTGGGCCTTCGATGCGAGGGTGAGTGCGGGTTAGAATGCACTTGCGAAGAATCTGAGGATTTTATAGAATTATATGCGCTGAATGTTTATTAAATAATATTGAAAATAAGTTACATATATTATATACATACAATAAGTTACTATATTAATGACAAGGATGCAAGGAGGCAAACTGCACAAGCTCTTTCTAGCGACTACCATAATAACACCTAGGTTAATAAAATTATGTATTAAGAGGTTAAGAATGTTTTAAAAAAAATTAATGAAAAAAGATGCGCCGCCGAGTTTCTTTCCAGTAATTTTGGGTGTAATTTTGCGAATCTGGCAATAGAATAATTAACGTTCATGAGTGCCTCTTTGGGGCCCATGTGAATAAACGATTTTGATTAGATTTGGTTACTTGTTACAAACTTTTTTAAGGACAAGCTTTTAGAAGTCATATTGGATTTAAATGCCATTTTTGCAATTGCGTTTATAAAACATTTGAGTTGACCTTATGCATGGACATGTTAGCTGTTCTCCTGAAGAATTGGTAATTCTTACCTTGAACAGATAGTAGTAAACACGCTTGGTGTCATGATCGTCCTCACGATGCATCGACATGAAGATATTCTCCACATCCACCACGGTGCCCAGGAGGCGGTTCACTTCAGCAACTGGCAGACCTTGGAGTTGCGTCACATGTTTTTCTGTAATTAGAATGTAAAATGTGAATTTTTATATGTATATAATATTTGAGAGACGCAAGCAAGCACATTTTCGGCCGCATCATCACTCAATTGGTCGCCTGATGGTAAGCGTCACACTTGCCCATTATAGTTCAGTGTCACCCAGATGGGTGTAGATAGGTCAAAATCTAGCGTCACCCAGAGATTTTTGAACTTATAGATAGGTCAAAATCCAGTGCCACCCAGAGATTTTTGAACTTATATATAGGTCAAAATCCAGTGTAACCCAGAGATTTTTGAACTTATATATAGGTCAAAATCCAGTGTCACCCAGAGATTTTTGAACTTATAGATAGGTTAAAATCCAGTGTTACCCAGAGATTTTTGAACTTATAGATAGGTCAAAATCCAGTGTTACCCAGAGATTTTTGAACTAATATATATATAGGTCAAAATTCAGTGTCACCCAGAGATTTTTCCGAAACCATCCTGGCCTACAGGCTTCTAACTGCGAGAAACCTTAATGTTTACTGCATCATTCTATTTAGTTTCTTTTTTAAATTGAAATTGTTAAATAATTGAGAGAATTCTTAGCTTTTTGAAGGTTAAAAAAGGTGCAGCCGTTTATAGATAGAGTGTAAGAGGTTTTTCAAAATTTTGATTTTGCCATTTGTCTTTCAGTTTTGTGGAATATTGCTGTAACATTCCAGTGGTGGCTCTAACTACTTCATTGACAGCGCACTGAGCTATCGATCATAAAAAATAAACAATACAAAATAACAACAATTTTTCCACTTCCGCGGCTTAACCCCAATTGACCATGACAACTTATCTTAGAGTCTTATTACAATCTCAAGACATTGTGATGAGGCTTCTGACCCTTACCTAGAACGTGATGGCAATTCCGGCAAGGATCACCGAAGCTTGCAAGGGGCTGGATGTCGGTTCGAGCATTGCCCTTAGGCACTGGCACAGGCATTTGTGTCTTCCACCCATTGCAGTTGCAATCAGGCGTCTGTGTGATAAATAAGTTACATATTTTATTATTAAAAGTACAAATGTTTATGTATATGTAACAATATGATTTTTCGTAGTAAAAAAATATTTTATTTGTGCCTAAGCCAGCGTTTGACCACAATCTCACCTGATGGAAAGCGACGATGCGGTGGAAGATTGAGCACGCTTGCTCAGTTAATACCTATTCATTCTCTTCTTGAATAACCCCATATTAAACGTTCGGCAGACATAGTAGACTGCAGGGTGTTCCATTCTTTTGCAGTTCTTGTCATAAAAGTGGAAGCGAAACTCTTCGTGCGATTGGTAGGTATTAATCATTAGAGTATGCCGCATTGCAGTCTGCCTAGATGTTCGATAGTAGAATGGTAATGCGGGAATAAGGTCATGCAATTCCCTTCAATACTCTCCTTAATGCAATTTGCAGAAGACCGCTTGCTACTTTTCGCCGATGATCGAGACTGTAATCTAGATTTAGTATGGATATTCCCTTTTAGGAAAACTCTGGACTATACCGTATGCCTGCTACAAGTCTTATGACTAATTATTGCAAATATAACAACAGAAAAACCACAATACCTGACAAGCAGAGTAAATAGCTAGCTTCAGCAGTTTCTTAGTATGAGGCCAGCTATAAACTTGTTGTTTCCTTTGTTGAATGCGTTGTAGGTTGGATTGGCGAGATGCCTGCTCATTGGGAGTTGCAGCATGGGTTGAAGATCCATCATCAGCGCTGGCACTGGAACTAGCTGAAAAATATTTTAAATGATTTGTCTTATTCAATGGATGTGTCAAATTATTGCTATATTTTTTTTAATTAATGTTAAGAGGCCCTTTGGTATAACTGCCGGCTTTAGGTTGCTGCGTGTCCACCAAAGCAGTGAGTATCAGGTTCTATTCCCAGTGGAAACACAAATTTTCTTCCCAAGGGAATTGCATTTCTGGTTGATGTGATTGTGTTTGTGATGAGAATGATTTCGGCACCCACGACACAATTCTTAAACTAAGTATGTGGCCGTGAGTGTGAAAGCGTTTATAAACACTTTCACACTGACAGCTCCACATTCAGTTGTGTTCTAGCCAGGAATCGAAGCCGATAGCCGATGCTTAAAATGCGAACACGAACCCTACTAGGTTTAGGACATGGCTAACAGGCAGTTCAAAATTATGTTTATTAAGTAATAACTCAGCAGAATCCTCAGCAGGAAAAGCTTTGGGTCATCTTCCCCCAACACACCCCAGAGCCCCCTACAGTAACTTAGATTGGAGACATATACAGAGCCAATGATGATTGGAGGATGCAAACTGTCAATTACTTATACAAGTAACAACAAACAGAGCCTAGTGGTTATGGCCCGGCGGATAAGCCTCGGCTAATTCCACATTGTATGAATTTCACATTTTTATTTCAAACATCCACTTAGCCACAGTCAATGCTTTAATCCTGAATATTTGAATACCAATTCGAAAAGGTACAATGAGATGCGTGTATTTTACTGACAGTCATTTAATACTGTCAAGGTGACGACTTGGAATATTTTCTATTCATGAAACAAGATAACAAAGATCTGTAGTCCGTTACTAAATTATCTTTGGTTAGACGTTGCATATAAAGTTTGATTATTTCTGTTATCAAGATGGTTCTTCCACAGAATTAACAATAGTACAATTACAGACTATTTACTATTTTTATATTTATTTGTTATAGACAAACATTTGATCACTATCTCACCTGATGGTAAGCAATGAGGTGATCATTGATGGAGCATGCTTGCCTAGAAGATACCTATCCACTCACGACTTGAAGACATTGTGCCTATCAGGAAACACTGACTCAGGCAAGGGGTTCCATTCTTTTGCAGTTAGATAAGAGTCGAGAGATAGAGAGAGGAGTTCCATTCTTCTGCGGTTAGATAGAGTTATATAACTCTCAATTAAAATAAATAGACTTTATGACACAATATAGTGCAATAATTTAATAAAAGAAACCTAAAAAAAATTTTCAAATACTCATTCAATGATATGCCACTTAATGTTAATTATTTTTTTTATTTCTCATAATTTGGCATCTGGCAGTCGCTATATTGAAATTTGATTACTGTCTTGTCTATAGTGACACTTGTAAGATTAAGAAAAATCAATTGACGTAAGAATCATCAAAATCAGCCCATGAGTTTGGCCTTTAGAGAACCACAACAGAACAAACGTACATAGGCTGATAAACACATTATCCTACATTGCATCGCGCAGTTGGGTAATAAAAAATCTGTATTAATTCCTATTATAATTACGTATCAAACACTTCATTCTCTGCATTTTTTTTTATTACTGAATAAGCAAACTTTTGACTACAATCACACCTGATGGAAAGTGACGATGTAGTCTAAGGTGGAGCACGCTCGTTCCGTACATACCTATACACTTTACTTTTAAACATATCAATTATTTCCTGTGACCTATTATTATTACTAGGTTTAGACTATAAACAAATTTATTAATTCCATCCATTTAAAAGATTTGAACTTAAAAATTCTAATGGGTGAAATGGTTTTTAAGAGTTATGGGAAATAGAGGTATTTTAGAAGATACTTGGTACTTACCAGCATATGCTGAGGTAACAAGCGTAACTCCCGGACGGCAAGCTAATGAAATAACAAAAACTATGAGTACCTAATACTCAAATAACACTAACCTAGTACCTTACTACTTACCGAGGACCTAGATATTAAAATATCTTAATTTTTAATGTCCTTAGCATCATCAAGAAAGATAATTCATTAATTTTATGCATCTGAATGCTGGTAGCTGAAATAACTATTACCTATTTATCAGTTGTCTTTTCAACCGATTTAAAAAAGGAGGTTCTCAATTCGACTATATTTTTTTTTGTATGTATGTTACCCGATATTCTGCCAATTATGAATCGATTTTGATGATTATTTTTTTGTTAGGTAGAGAATACTTCAGAGGTGACCAAAATTTTATCGAAATCGATCAAGCCAAAACCAAACGGTGAATCACAGCAAAATATAAATAATAATAGTTCAATATTTGCATCCATCACAGAGTATGAGTGTCAATGCCTACCAATATCCGTAAATTTGCATCTAATACTGATAGGTGTAACTATATACCTACATAGCTGAGCGTGACAGGTATGAAGATGCAAAGCAGGTGAAATATACCCAATGCTAATCCCTATAATAAATAATGTGTCCAATTCGACATCGACATTTCACCAAATAATGCACAGGCAATAATTCTTAGCGTACAATATTCCATGAATAATTATCATACGTGGCATGGCTTCCATTCATCAAGGTTGTACAAATATGCAGTGTATACAATAAATAATAAATGAATATACCAACGCAACCAAGAATAGAAAACGTCTAGAACTTGACAACGCATGTAATATATTGCATGTTGGTACAATAGTTGTTGTATACATACCATAGTAATGGTTGTACAGAAGTTGTTTAAAATGTTGTAGCAACTTATGCCACATAAACAATCTACTGAATTTTAGACGATTGATCATGTATTTATTACACACAACTTAAAACCATATGAACAGCTAATATTTTACAAAATATTAATTTTGGCTATTGTAATAGAGATTAATGTCCTTACTAGCAGTGTCCAGGGGCTTCGCCCAATATTATCAAGTAAAAAGTAGCCTAGGTGTTAATCCTAGGTAAAAGCTATGTATATTCTAAATTTCATGCAAATCCGTTCAGCCGTTAAAGCGTGAAGAGGGAACAAACATACTTACACACAAACATTCAGATTTATAATATTAGTAGGATGAAAAGCTGAGTCTTTTTGCATTTTTATCTTTAACTAGTTTTTTAGCTTAACCCTACAGTAGCCGCAAATAAACTCACACAAGTGGTCATGTGGGACTGCAATAGTAGTCCATTTAAAAAAAAAAAAAATGTGATTTTAATGATCTTACTTATCCTTACTAGCAAGAATTGATGATAAAACAAAGTTGGGTTACACCGTTTATAACTCAGGAACAGATGAACCAATTTTTATGATTTGTTGGATTTGTCTTCCTACCCAAAAATACCGATCGAACCCGGAGTGGTAACATCCACACCGGGTTTTATCTGCTAGACTCTTTAGTAATGGAATACAGATTAAAATTCAGCCGAATACTATTTTGCCAATTTATAACAACACCTAATTGTGGTATCACCAATATTTATTAATAGACATTTCTTTAGGTGTCAATACGATCCTTTGTTCGCTGTATTGTATTTAAATACACCAAGCTTGGCTTTTTGGCTGTATAATACTGGGGTCACAAAGTCTTGACCTACAGAGCACATCCAGTATAATACAGTCAGGATTGTACCTACACCTTGATTAATGACCTTGGATATGAATTACTGGCTATGCAATATTGGCCTGACCTATCTCTGTTGAATGGTTTCAATTAAGGACAAAACTACTAAGACATATGGTTCATTTTTACTCGATTCAAATAGAGACTGCTCGTAATGATAGGTAATAGGGGGGTCGGAAAAAAGCAGCAGCGTTCCCCACATCCCATCACAGTATATCAGTGCATGTCAATTGATTAGTTGTAGAAATAAATTCCGTCTGAAATATTGACTTGCTAACTCCCAAATGATCATTGTAGGGTGGTTATTTCTATTGTATTACTTGTATTTCGTCTTAAAATCTAGAACATGAATCGGTGCAATAGATATTGCAGATATTGATCGCTAAAATGAAAGAAAAAAATATATATATACATAGCATGACCTAGTTATTAGAAACTGCCAATGACACTAGAATCAATAGTTTTTATTGAATTAAGCCACTATACACCTCGGTAGGGAATACATTTGATCTTAATCATAAATTTTGCATTTCAGTATCACGTTTTAGTATTGAGTGTGAGTAAAAAAAATCACCTTCATTTGCTGTTTGAGAGTCGGCCTCTGTTGACAGATCACCAATTTCGTCCCCTATTTGCGACATTATTCATGGACGAAACACGAGTTTCTTGAACAATTTGCGTTAGCCGAGATCACCACACCAAACTGTTGCACGAAGGTCGTTCTTTGTCTTGTTACACATTAAATTCAATCGATAAATTGAAAATTTAAAATAGCTTCGCGCAAATCCGTAACTACGCACGCGCGTCCATTACAAAGTGTTGCTAGGTCTATGTATCATGAAATCGCTAAATGCCAATCAATTCTTTTATTTTTGGGTCGGGAGTTAAAACAATTCAGTAAATTTGTAACGTAATGTATTGTTATTCGAAAGCTGCCACATAGATACGCATTTAATTCGCGCGGACTGGACGTCTGAGGACGTGGGTGTGGGTGCAATTCGGTATGTCCTCGCACGCCGCCGCGCCGGCCGGCGGCGCGGCGCGGCCTTCCCTTACGTTATAGGTTTTTTTGTTATTTAGTTCGAATGTAACATAAATCGTATATGATGTAAGTATATTATACAATTTTATTATGCTTTTGGCCTCCACTACCAAGTTTCAATCTTCCCTTATGATTTAAATTCTACCACATTTTCCCTTCTAGGATGAAATTTCTGGGAATAAATATACTTATATAAATCCTGGTTTTGATTCCAGGCAGGAGAAATTAGTTTTTCCACAGGACATTATTTCAAGATACGTCCAAGGAAGTTTTTATCCCATGGGAAATTGTGTTTCTGGATGAGTGATGTAAATGTTTCCCACACCTACGATAAAAGTCATTGAATTTAGTGTAAGTAATTGTGAATGAGTTTAAAAAAGTCTATGATGTGAATGTTTCTGGCACCCACAAAACAAGTCTTTGATTTTTTAGTGTAGGGCTGTATGTGTGACAGTGCTTACATTTATATAGTATTGAACAGAGAGTGCCGTGTAGTGTTTTATGAATTATGGAATACAGTTATTTGGAATTATAATAAAGTATTCCATTGCCGATATTTAAAAGTTGTTAAAATTGTGGATAAAACATATAGAAGAATATATAATATTTCACATTTTGCTAATATTTCGTAAAACTAGCCAGATCTAGTCATACAATTGACAACTTGGCAACACACAAGCGAAATAGCCAACCATAGACTAGATCGAGGGAGATAATTTGACTTTGACGTTTCTATTTTTGCATGACATTGAGACATTTGAGAATGACTTGCCCCCCGATTACCTATCTTTGTTGCAAACGATTTCAATACTAAATTGACAAAACTCCTAAGAAATAAGGTTCATTTTTGCTTAATTTTAATTGAAACCGCATGCAACAAAGATACGTAATAGGGGGTTTGTTTGTAGAAATAGCATTGACAGATTGACATGAAGACAAAAATGTGAAGTTTTAGTTATTTTTTTTTTATGCTGGATAGGCAAGGTTTTGTCCCTCCTTCGCTCCAAAAGAAGTTCTAGTAAAGTTTCTACCACTTTATTAGGGCATGATTTGACTATGACTGGATCTTGACTCTTGTTCTTGACTTTGACTGACATGTGACTAGGCTTTTAACTTTAAATACACTTGAAATATATTATTATTTGACACTGGCTAAATGCACAAGATTGCGAAGCCAAATATTATAGAAAAAAATATTCTTTTGACCACTATCTCACCTGATTGAAAGTGACGATGCGGCCAAAGATGGGACAAGCTTGCCTAGGAGGTACCTGTTCACTCTAGACTTGAAGATACCCAGTTTTTACACGCTTTATAATTATTGTTCAGGGAACAAAGACGCAGGCAATGAGTTCCACTCCTTCGCTTTACGGATGATACACGTAGAAGCGAAACGCTTCGAGCGAATTAGAGGTATGTCAACCATAAATGGATGACGTTTGACAGTTTGTCTTGTTGGGCATGGAGGAATTATATCATGTAACTCCTGAGCACTCTCCAAAATGTAAGCGATAGAATACCGATAGGATAAGGTAGCAAACCTTGCGTTCGGTGGCCGAGACTGCAATTTGGACTCAACTAGCTTACTATCGCCAATAAATCTTTTCGCTCGCCGGTCAATAGATTCAAGATCCTCTATCTGGTACTTACTAAGTTCCCCATGCTTTCCGCATCGCAAATGCAGACAATGCCTTGTCAATAATTATATAAGTAACTAGCTGCGCCCTAGTTTGCGCTAGTTTCACCCGCGTTGATAATGATGAAAAGTGATGATGATGATGATGATGATGAAAAATAGATGTTGGCCGATTCTCATAGATACCGGATAAGCACAAAAAATTTCATCAAAATCGGTCAAGCCGTTTCGGAGGAGTATGGCAACGAAAACTGTGACACGAGAATTTTATATATTAGATTTCATATTTAGAGCTGCGCGTTGCTTTCATTATCGGGGATCGTTTTTTGTTTTTATTCCACAATGGAAATTTATGTTTCTGCTGATTGTGTGTGTAATGTAAATATTATCAGCACCCACAAGACAAGTCTTTGAAATTAAAACTGCAAAACAATCAATCGCATTCACACTCACAGCCCACACTGAGTTCAAAGACTTGTGTCATGGGTGCCGGTAATATTTTTATCACATACACAATCACACTCAAAACCAGAAGCACATATGTTCATAGGGAAGGAATTGTGCCCTCTTCCGGGAATCGAACCCAAGGCCCACGGCGCAGAAAGCATAACCTACCCACTGCGCCATCTGAGTAGTCAGTAAAGAAATAGATAAAAATTTTATGCAAGCAAAGCTTAAAAAAAACCGACTTCACCACTTTATCTTCGGAACCTTGATCAGATTAATATATTAAACACGCATTATTGACGATAACTCAACAACTAGAGATCAGATACTAATAATGATCAAATTTCAATGGGACCACATGAAAAGCACCAGCTGTAGCTGTAGTCCACAGAATACGCATTATTGACGATATTTCAAGAACTACTGATCAGATCTTACTTGAGTACCTCCTCCTTTTTGTGAAGTCGGTGAAAATATCGATTGATTGGTTTGTTTTATGTCTCAGAGGAAGAGGATAAATCATTAAAAAAGAGAGATGATCGTTTAGGTTTTTAGCTTGCTGTTTTGTAAAATTATAAAGATCATTTAAAAACAGATGCGCCATTAAAAAAAAAATATTTTGCTACTTGTATCATGTCCATCCGAACGAAGCCGGGGAACTTCAATATGAGCTCCATCAACTAGTTTCCAATTAAAGATCAAGAAGGAAGTTTTAAGCACATTCCAGACTGTTAGGAGACCTACATAAATTTAAATTAGCATGCCTGTGAAGGCCGATTAGCAAAGCCTCAGGGGCTTTGACGGCGTTCATCAATCATTAACTTTTACGCAGGTTTGTGGGCTGGAGTTGCCGACGGCCCTTCTAACTACCTATACCTGATTACACTTCCTCGCAAGTTATTCGTGCTTGGGCTACTGCTTGTAATTTATATAAATGCGTGTTGGTTATGTCTTTATTACCAACTACCTCCAATGTTTCATCCACAGTTCTGTGATCTTTGGTTTCATAATTATCATTGTATTAGTGTTTATGTAAGTTTAACACGTCGTGTAAACTGTCATCCATTTTATGGTTGTCATACCTCCAGTTCGCTTAAAGCGTTTCGCTTCTACGTTTATCATCCGTACTGCGAAGGAGTGGAACTCATTGCCCTCGTCTTTGTTCCCCGAACGGTATAATCTGGGAGTCTTCAAGTTAAGAGTGAATAGGTACCTTCTAGGCAAGCATGCTACATCTTGAGCAGCATCAGCACTTTTCATCAGGTGAGATTGTGGTCAAATGCTTGCCTATCAGGCATAAAAAAATATAAGTTTAATGTTATAAACTAAGTATTTAAAATTAAGAATTTATTTGACTTGGTTTTTGCAGTCGGGTTTTTGACGTTTGTCTATATATTTTTAATGAGTAATTTGTTATACACAATGCCACTGTTATACACGATAAACAAACAAAAACATCCCTAAACCGTAGAAGGAGCGTTCAGATTTAGATAAGACGATCTCTGCCTGCTTCCTTTGTTATTGTTTTTGACTAAATATTTCCGATTATAACAAAGTTGCTCTTGTTATTTGGAAAGGTTTGATTTATAGCTATTTCCTTAGTTAATAATGCTGCGTAGTTTCTACGTTTGTTGCATGCTCAACTTTGGTGAATTATTTACTACGTTTAGTACGAGAAAGTGGTTTGCCAAAGTTTAACCTACTTATAAACATTTATGTTAATATCATGATATAACGAATGCAACTTATAGGTTACAAGGCAGAATTGATTTTGGATATAATTGTTATATATATTTTACCGACTTCACAAAAAAGGAGGTACTCAATTCGACTGTATATATTTTTTATGTGTGTTACCATAACTTTTTTTCCACGTGAACTGATTTTGTTTTTTTTTTGTTTGGAAGTTGTTGCTTTCCATTTGGTCCCATTTAAATTTGATTAAGATCTGATCAGTAGTATTTGAGTTGTAATCAATAATGCGTGTTTCAAGTTGTTGTTGTTGTCTTTTTTACAATATCTTAAATATTTTGTTATCTTCGAACTAATTGCCTATATTTCCTAAAAGTATATACAGCAAAGATCTAAGTTATCTACAAGGCATCAAACCTATAGGTAACTCCTTGAGTTACCATACTCAAGCCCACTACAAGTCAGTAGCGTTTCCATCATGCTGGCAGCATTGCATCTCTCAATTGCAATGCTGATACGTTGATTCAAATAAGTACCAGCATTTTCATCACGCATCGCCTCAACCAGGCGCTCTGATAGATTTTTGAAAATAGAATGAGCCACATTGTCTTAAATTCTGCAATTACCGAACAACGAACTCTCTCGGAGGTCAGAAATAAGCTAATGGCCTTTTAATAAACAAGTAAGTTAAAGACCTCCACTCAAGCTCCTAAACAACAAAATTCATAAGTAATTTTCCAATTGGAACTTCAGCGGATATTCATTTACAGTAGGTAAAGAAAGCTCTTGGCAAAAATATAAGGGTATAATTTAGACGGCCACCAAGATTATACCCCTCGGTGAACAATGACGCAGGCAACGAGTTCCACTCCTTCGCTGTAAGGATGATGAACGTAGAAGCAAACGCTTCGAGCGAACTGGAGGTATTTAAACTATAAATAGATGACGTTTGACATTTGTCTGGTTGTTAGATGGTAAAAGGGGAATGGTGGAATTAGCTCATGTAATTCCTGCGACACTCTCCAAAATGTAAACGATGGAATACCGATAGACTTGCGACCATACCTACGTCTGTGACCGGGGCTCTGCAATCTGGACTCAATTAGCTTACTATCGCCAATAAGTATTTTTGCTTGTCGGTCAATTGACTCAAGACCTTCAAGCTGGTACTTAGCGGCTCTATCCCAGTGATGGCCACAGATATACGATCGGATTTGCGCTTGATATAAATTGAGAAGCTGGGGAGGTATGAAGTACTGCCGGACCTTGGCGAGAATACCAAGCTTTTTAGCGGCCAGTTGGAGTGGGGAGCAAAATATTTTTTATTTTTTTATCCACCCTTGTCGTTGAAAAGGGCTTGACAAGTAGAGTACGAAACAGGTTAAAAAAAAATCTATTTTGGAAAATAAAGATTTGGTAGGCCACCAAAGACACTGTTTTTAGACCTATTTTGTTCCGGGGTCTATCTCGAAAACGGCTTCACACTAAACGCTGAAACTTACGTATAATATCAGTTATATCTTGTACTTGAACAAAAAACACAGAAATCCAACAAATATGATATAAAAAAAGTTATAAGCAAGTAACCTCAAAACTTTTAAGGTTACTTATAAGCGTACTTGGTATGTTTTAGCCGAATAAGGCAAATTGTCCACTTCTAACCTAAACCAGGACATCCCATTTCATTGACTTTCAAAGTCAATGACACTCTGAAGCATCTTTGAACCCTCAAAGGTTTAAGTACCTATGCTGGAGGGTTGAGCCACCCCTAGGATTTGCGTATTGATGTATTGTTTACCCAATTTTAATCCGACCCGGCTCTTCATTAGGCACACTTCTGCTTAGTCACTAGGGTAGGAAAAGGTAAGCCACACATGCACGTGTGTTTCAAAATTCACTGGAGATATAAATAACATAAATGAAATATTTTTTTATTACTGCTTAGTCAGTAATTTTTTACGTAAAAACATTTGACGTAAATACCTACTTTACTTTCCTTTTAAAGACAGCTAAATTTTACCGGGAAATGCAGATGACGGCAAAGCGTTCCAATCTTTTGCTGTTCTATAAATGAACGAAGACGCGGAACTTTTGGAGCGAATGAATGGTATTTCAATCATAAATGGGTGACGCGTCGCCGTCCGTGTGGACATAAGCGCTTTCACACTCACAACCCTATACTAAGTTCGATGACTTGTGTCGTAGATGCCGCAATCATTCACACAATTATATCCATAACCAGAAAAACATTAGGAAAACCCTATATTAGGTGGTACGAAGTTCACCGGGTCATGAAAGCATTATTCAGTCAATTTCAGGACTACAAAAACTTTTGAATTCGGTAGATAATTTGACACTTGTATGTCCTGCGTTCGTGTGTCAGCTATAGGATTTAATAGGATGTCGTTTGTTTAATGGAAACAAATACATTAACGTCAGTTGAGTTTTTTTTTTATAATTTTGGCTTCGCAATCTTGTGTATTTAGCCAGTGTCAAGTAATAATATACCTATTTCAAGTGTATTTCATATAAAAAGTCCTAGTCATAGTCAAAGTCAAGGTCCAGTCATAGTCAAGTCATGCCCTAGTAAAGTGGTAGAAACTTCACTAGAACTTCTAATGGAGTTTTGGAGCGAGAGCAAAAATCAAATTTCTCAACTTTGCATGATTTGCCTACACTTATGCACGTTAACGAGTATTAAAGGTAAATCCACCATTATTACACATTAACACTCCAAGAATCACAGGTTTTGGAAAATTATATAAAATCAACACAACGCCATTTTTCATTTTCGCAGCAAAACTCTGTCAGTTGAGTTACAACTCAACTAACAAAGTTTTACCGCGAAAGAAGAAATTTAAATTCTAACCTATATTTTCATTATACATAATGAAAATATAGGTTAGAATTTGAATTTCTTTGAGAGGCAATTTTACCAAGAGTTCCTATACGAAAACTCTCGATAACTAGAGTAGTTTACAATTTAACTTGTTCGTAAAACTATAAAATAAAGTTGCACACTAAATTTGAGGAAAATTACGTTACTCTCGTTAGCATTTCACCGTTAGGGCGGGAAGTTATATGAGAATAGTGATACGAATTCTTTGATACCAGTCGTTCGCGCCGAACTGAGAGCTCTCTCTATAACTGTTGACTTTAATAATAATTGTTTGATTTCTGTATTTGTCGTTCAAGTACGGGATATAACAAATACAAATACAAATAATTTATTCATAACTCCATTGTCACAAGTCAATTTTTTTCCAATACAGTTTGTCTTACTCGTATTGATCAAGTTTTAACTAGGTTTATATTCTGTTATTAGTTATATAATAAAAATAAAATATTATGTTTAATACATGTTAAAATAACAATTCTAATAATCGTAAACCTTCGTTTAAATAGTTTTCCTATGTTTCAGGCAATTTATAAAATTCCTGGATGCTATAGAGAGTGTATTCTAGTAGCCATTTTTTAATTCTCACTTTAAAGCTGCGGTGGTAGGTGCATTACGCACGGTTTCGGGTAGCCTATTATATACCGACGGTCCCATAATATAGACGCATCTTTCCGATTTACTCAATTTATGAGTTGGAGTCACAAGACGGTCCTTGTATTTGTCACTCCGCAGTACCCTCGACGGGTTCACACCTCGACGCTAAAAGCTTTCGGTGTGACTATACACAAACACGGCTATTTGGTATACGAGCTCTGAAGGAAGCGTAAGAATTTTAAGTTCTTTAAATATATCTCTGCACGAAAATTCATTGGACACTCCAGCTATGGCACGGCTCGATATTATAACAGATATTATACGTAAGTATCAGCTTTATGTGTGTAGCCGTTTTTTTTATAGCCCCGGTACAACATAGGTCTAAAACAGTGCAAGACGGATAGACGGACAAAGTGCTGAATCAGCCAATACTACTTAGAGATCTAGCTTGGCTCGATCAACTAAAAAGTTCGTATGAGCAGAAGACCTCTAAAAATTTTCGAAATACCAACATTTTTTTTTTACTTTTTCAACCCACTGTAGGTACTCGTAGCATGGTAAATACAAGATGATCATAATTATATGAATATACGTAACGATCCACCACATGTTTGAGGTTATCCGAGGTTACGTAGATCCATTGTACACACCTACATTGTAAAATAGTACCAAAGCTTCAAAGGAGCACTTGATATAAGTTACCTAAGCAGGTACGTGACGAGAACTTGTGATAAGTTACGTGAATGTTTGAAAGTTCCCCCGCAAAATGTAGGATATTTACATAGTAAAATGTAGAGACGTAAGTATTAACATATTTACCTATCCTTGTGTTTATCTAAGTTTTGCTATGAAGATATACTTAGAAACGTAGTGGGCAGTGGATCCTGGCATCGATTCTGACAGGAGCACAATTATCTTTCTCATAGGACTTGAGGAGGGAATTGTGGTTCTGGTTCTGGGTGTTTGATGTAATTTTTCACAGTACAAGCTGTTCCACTGTGGAATGCGCTGCCCGTAAATATAAAACACCAAAATGATTGCTCTTCAAAAATTTGGTCAAGTTACACTACATGTCAGATAGTTGTTTATACATATAGATATTATAATTATTATATTTATTTGTATAGAAGTAATATTTAAATTGTTTATATTGCATGCGCAGCTTTGTTATATTCGTTGAGAATTAAGAACATTATTTTTACTATCCTGTCCATCCAAAGGTTGCCTGTAAGAAATAGCTTAATGTGATAAGGCTGCCTATAGTATAACAATAATTATTTATTGGATTTACTGTCATGCTACTTACATACGTCTATACTTGTATATTTATACTAATATTGATAATGAAGAGGTAAAGTATTTTAGTTTGTTTGTTTGTTTCAAAAAGGTAATCTCTGAAACTACTGATCCGATTCTGAAAATTCTTTCACTAATAGATACCTAAACTATCTCTGAGTATCATAGGCTATGTTTTGTTTGAATAAAAGTTAGTTTTCAGTTCGAATTAATAATATTCGTAAGACGAGTCGGAGAAAATTTTGCTATATAAACACTTTAATGGCGTACGCTGACTAAATGGTTTGACATAAGTGAATACAACGTATGGCAAAAATTTTGGCCTTTATTAGTTTTACAAAAAAATCTGCGGCAGCATATATCTAACATTTATATTTAGCCCAGAAAAAAAAATTATTAAAAATTAAAAAAAAATAATTTATTTGTTAAATAAAAACAAAATAGCGGCTTCTGTTTTGTTGGCTTTTTGATGCATTCAATATTAATCCTTATCAAAATAAACTATTTCATCGTCTTACGTAGTTCATGTATTTACAACTTGCCCTATACTACATGTAATTTGGACAAATAGTCTAGGAGAAATCGTTAGTTTTATTTGAGAGTGAAAGCATTGGGTCACAGAATGAGTAACAGTTACTGCGTAATCCGGGTTATTATGCATTTAAGAGCTTCTACGTTTTGAACCGACTTACATGTGAAGGAGGATTATAAATTCGGCAATTTTTTTTATGCAGTCGGTTATAACTTTATCTATCTTTGAACTACCACTAGTTAGGTGCGCGTTTGCCTTTAAAGCACCGCGGGATTTGATTCCCGGTAGGAACACAAGTTTTGTACTCAAGGGAAATTTGTGTCTTTGGTTCTGGGTTTGATGTGAATGCTGTGTGTGTAACTTTTATGTTTACGGCCCCACGACACAAGTCATTGACGTCATTGAACTTAGTGTGGTGCTGTGAATGTGAAAGTGTTCATGTATATCCTACTAATATTATAAATCCGAAAGTTTGTGTGTAAGTGTGCAAGTGTGTAAGTATGTTTGTTCCCTCTTCACGCTTTAACGGGTAAACGGATTTGGATGAAATTTGAAAATGAACGAATTTTAAAAAACTTTTTAACTTGATAATAGCGGGCGAAGCCGAGGGGCACGGCTAGTGTTTTATAAACGGGTGAAGCCGGGCGGGTCATCTTGAAGTTTGAACTGCCTGCTGGCGTAAATGGGTGCGCGTTCGCCTTCAAAGCAGCGGGTTCGAATCCCGGTGGGGGGAACAAAAGTTTTCTACCCACGGGAAGTTTGTGTTTCTGGTTCTGAGTATGATGTGAATGTTGTGTGTGTAGTTCATGTTTACAAGCCATAGCAAGTCATACTTTTAGTGTGTGGGCTGTGAGTGTAAATGCGTTTATATGTATGTTTTTATTTACCCGAGCGACGCTGGGCGGGTCAGCTAGTGCTACTATATAATATTATAAATCCGAAAGTTTGTGTGTAAGTGTGTGTGCAAGTGTGTAAGTGTGTAAGTATGTTTGTTCCCTCTTCACGCTTTAACCGCTGCACGGATTTGGATGAAAATTTGAATGTACATAGCTTATACCTAGGATTAATACATACGCTACTTTTGAACTTGATAATAGCGGGCGAAGCCGCGAGGCACGGCTAGTATTCAATAAAAGACAAGGTGTATAGTATTCAAAAAACGTAAGTATGGCAAATAAAGAACTTTTGTATTGTATTGTATTGTAAATGAATCAGGTACTTATACGATACCAAGTCTTTGAACTTAGGTCGTCAGCACCTCAACATCAAACTATAATAAACTAAACGGTTCTATAGCTATTGAATTTTAAACACTCAGAGCAAAGTGAAACATTATATTGCTCTGTGGTGAGAATCAGGCTATCTAGGCCTCGCACTGAATGAATGAAGAAGCACTTTACATCAGTCCCAATGCCTTTGATCGAAATAATTGGTTTTCTATCCCTAGCTGGCTTTTATGATTCAATCCCTTGATTCAAACCCAGTATATAATGTAGAGACAGCTACGCCCTTGATTACTAAGCTTGCTGCTATTCAAAGCCAAAACAATTATTAAGAATTTGAAATCCACATTTGAATTGGTCACATGTTTTTAAGCTAGTAGCTTCTATCGCGGGCCTTGAGCGTGGAGACTGAATCCAGAAATTCCGTAACGAAAATAACCTAACACCCCCCACTCCGACCGGCACAGCGGTGATACTTTTTAGTTTTGCCATCTATCAATGAATAGCGGAACTTTTAATTACTTTTTTTAAATATCACGCTTGTCTCTTTAGTTCAGCAACTCGCCTCTAGGTGGCAGGAAAAAAAAACAGCATAAATAAAATAAATAAATAATTATAATTGCATAAGTTAATAAAAAATGCTATGCAATAGCTTTACCGCGGCAGTCCCCGAGTGCCACACGTCTTTTTTTATTTAATTCGATTGTTTAATGTGGGCAATGTATAAAAATATATATTATTTTATAGTTAGAACGAAATAGGAGAAATAACGAGTAATATGTATTTTTCAATTTGATATAAACATTCTCAATATCGGCTGTAAGCAGCCAGCATCCAGCATCCTGCGACCTTCATTATGTCGCCCGTCCACCTTGTGGTCGGTCTTCTGATACGGCACTTGCTAATGCGTGGCTTCGAGAACATTTCCATTCCCGAACATTCCCGTTCGAGAACATTTCGGCCTTTCGGCATTACTAATCCGCCGGGCTAAGTCGGTGACTTTCGTTCATTTACGGATCTCCTCATTCGATATCGTAGAGACACATTAAATAGATATAAATATAAAAAAAGAAATGAGTTGAGCGCAGTGGAGAGGAGTGGAGCGAAGTCGAGCGGAGTGGAGTGGAGTGATACGGTCTAGTAGCAAGTCAGTCGAGCACGAGTAAAGGCTCTACATTGATTTAATCAAGCTCAAACTCGTCATAGGATTCGAAATTACAAACCCCGATTAGAAGGCGGATTGTATACCTACAACGGCACTATCACAGCTTGAAAACGTATTATCATCATACCTATTGCGAATATTTGTGAGTGTGTGTACGAGTAAAAGTGTGTATACACAAAAACATACGCAAATGGTATGATTAACTAAATTTCAATGTACTATCGAATTTCGTTTCGTATTTAGTTTTAACAAAGCGATCCTCCATCAATCTCAATATGTTTTTGTATTTATATTTGTACGTAAATTCAGTAATTGCTTGATGGCTATTCAAAGTAAAAGTGAAATTTATATCAATTTATCACTTTAACTTGTATTGTCCTTCTTCCAATACAACAGAGGGCATTGACTACTCATACGTTACAATTAGGTGCAGTTGTTATCTGATATATAGATTAGATATAATTCCCTTTACACAAAGCGTTTATTCAAAGCCCAAAGTGGTAACGAAACTTATGCGACCGCGTTAAGTGGAGTGAAACTTTGTATAAGTGGAGGCTCCGTAAATATTATGGTGTTTCGGATTGATTTCCTGAGTCAATGATAACATAGGGATCATCATCATCATCATCATCTCAGCCGCAAGAAGTCCACTGCTGGATATAGGCCTCCCCCAAAGATCTCCAAAAAGAACGGTTGTTAGCGGCCTGCATCCAGCGTCTTTCTACGACCTTCACTATGTCGTCCGTTTACCTTGTGGTCGGTCTTCCGACACTGCGCTTCACAGTCCGTGGCCTCCATTCTAGAAACTTTCGGCCCCATCGGCCATCCGTTCTACGTACTATGTGCCCTGCCCATTGCCACTTCAACTTGTTAATCGGTGACTATGGTGGTATATAGGGATGATGCCTGGGTAAAAAAATCGAATGAGTCCATCATTTAGATTATCAAAAATATTGGATGTTTAAGTTTTGTAGTGAAAACTTCTTTAGGCGCGTTGAGCACTTTTTTGTTGACCAAAAATCATGGAATTCGCGCCATCGTCACCGAACGCTTTCTAAAAGCTCAACAATACAATTCACAAGTTACTTAGTTTTCACTTCTATCGGCAGTCCCTAAAGACTGCCCCGCATGTTATCTACCGACTTCACAATAAAAGAGGAGGTACTCAAGTCGACTGTATTTTTACTGTATTTAAATTAATATATATACAAACTATATAATCAGGTTTTCTTTTAATCTAATACTAAATACATCATTAGATATAAAAAAAACATACATTTTTGTTTTAGGAAATATAGGTAATTGGGCCGTTACGTAGATATAGCTAGACTCAAAAAAAAAATCTTTCATCCCTACTTAATATAGTTTTTTGTATAGACATATGAAATTTTAAAACCTAATCGGAATAAATAAACGTTACAATAATAATATAACGAACACAGTTATCGCTATACGTGAAGGATATTTCACAGAACTAAGTAATCTAGGTCTTAGTTCACAGATAGGATCACTATTTCTCAACTTTTAGGGTGTAATTATTCGTAACTAACAAACAAGTTTATCTCCAGAATAATAGTTTGTTTTAAGACGCGTATAAGCCTAGGATAGACCAACGTACTTAAGTTTTTTGTAGTCGGTTTTTTTAGTTTATTTTTAAGTACACAGATTTTAATCGATTTTTAAACTTTCGCGAATTGTAATCATGTTTTTGTGAGAAAACCTAGCTTTTATTTTCAAAATAACATTATTTTGACTAATCCTGAAACGTCGTCGTTCTAGACAAGCATGTCACCAAGGATTTTGTAGCTAAAATAGGTTACAAACAAAGGTTTGTTTCCTATCTCAATGCACAATGCTTCGGTGGCATCTTCACTCTCCATCAGATGAGATAGTGATCCAATGTTAGGATATATAGCATAAAAAATGCTCCATATTTATTTTTTTATTTTAATTACTTAGATAATAAAATAAATAATAGGAAAATATTAAGAATAGGCTTCAGTTACATTAGTCAGTACAGTTAACTAACAAAACCTCTCTTAGTTGGTAGCGTTCCCAAAATGCCACCTTTAAATGGCAACAGCCCCACACTAAGTTCAAAGACTTGTATCGTGGGAGCCAAAAAGTCTTGCATCAGTCCACATAACTGCCCGTTGGCTTAATTAGATGTGCGTTTACCTTCTAAGCAAGGGGTTAGATTCCCGGCGGGAACGCAGCTTTTCTCCCCAGGGAAAACTTGTGTTTTTTGTTCTAGTTGTGATTGTGTGTGTAATGAGGATGTTTCCGGCACGCCCGACTTAAGTCATCGAACTCAGTGTGAGGCTGTGAGTGTGAGAACGTTTATTTTATTTAGTATATATTTCTACTTTTTACATTACGATAGTACAGGCAATGTAATGAAATAATTTTCAGTTTTCGACACTTTATTTAGAAAAAATATGACCTACAAAGGCTACGTACATTTTTAACCATTAAATTTACATTAAAATTTATTTTATTATAATCCACAATCTTAATACACTAATTACTTTTATACATACAAAATGAGTGAGTATTATCTGAACAAGTTTTCTAACGTTGAATGGGTTTGAATAAAATGTATGTAGTAGGTACATAGTCTAGACCCTGTAATAATACATTGGGTGCTGAATTTTAATTTAGTTAGCGGGGTAGGTACACAACGGAACAGAACTCTAACCCTGAGATTAATGCTATACCGATACTCTATACGAATACGTAATACTTACTACCTATACGTATATTTCATAATTTAACAGGAAAAAGTAATATCAGCTATTCAATTGGAAACATAAGCTGAGTTGTTTTACTTTTCTTTTTTCTTCACGGTCGGTACATCGTATACATTATTCCTAGAGGAAAAGAGGGAATGACAACTAGATTCTTCACTTGTAATACATATAGAAATAATATTACTTATCGTACTTTCTACTAATATTATAAATCCGAAAGTGTGTGTGTAAATGTAAAAGTGTAAGTGTGTAAGTATGTTTGTTCCCTCTTCACGCTTTAACGGATAAACGGATTTGGATGAAATTTGGAATGTACATAGATTATACCTAGGATTAACACATAGGCTACTTTTTGATTTAATAATAGTGGGCTAAGCCGCGGGGCACGGCTAGTATATAATAAATTGCATAAATCTGTGTACATATAGTGAACATACTCGTGAACGTCATGTAAATGGTATTTAGCTTGTGATCTGATGGGTTCTTTGGTTTAACGTTCCTTGAGAGCCAAACGTTCAAGGCTTAGCGTGTTCAGCATTCTCAAGCACCATCACTTACCATCAGTTAAGATAGCGGTCAAACGCTAGACTATCAATGATTAATTTAAAAAAGCATTGTCGACCAGCCGTCCCAAACATATCATTGTAGCCGTTTTACAAACGTATTGTTGAAATATTATCAATTTTTTTAATGCAATCATATTAATAATTGATTAACATACTATATACTTTATATATTCGACACCGGTATATGGTAGATATTCCACAAATGCGAAAAAAGCGTTTTGATTCTACATTTGTCATACGAATCACAAAGAAATGGAACGCTTTACCCGAGTCGGTGTTTCCTAATAGGTACAATATGGGAGTCTTCTAGTCTCGAGTGAATAGGTATCTTCTAGGCAAGCGTGCTCCATCGTCGACCACATCAACGCTTACCATCAGGTGAGAAAGTGGTCAAACGCTTGTCTATAATGAATTAAAAAAAAACTTTGAAATAAAACTTATTTATTTTAATCATTATATTTAAAGTGTTTGTTATTAAAAGATAACAATTTGTTCCTGATTTTGGTAATTTGACGCTTATTTCGTGAATTTCAAATCTGGTTTTAGCTTACATTCAGCTAAATCAATATTATTGGTACTTGGGCAAGTCATCATAAGTCTAAGTAGATAAATTATGTTTATATTTATACATACTAATTTATAACAATTTACTAAATAATACATGACTAGTTAATTAAAATAATTCATTTTATAAATAATTAACATTATAACTTAAGGATATTTATTAGAATCTAACAAATACTAATATCTAGAATAATTGAAATAATTATTTTCATAGATATAATTAGTTAAGTACATTAAATAAATTTACGTATTATTAAATTTAATATTCACAACTACAATAAAAAGTATAATAATTTATTTAAACTTTATTAACAAAGACACATGACGTATGGTAAATAGTTCAATACAACATATGGGTAATTTTATAATCGACTCTATAGAAAAATAGTATTAATTTATTATAACAGACAATTCTTTAAATCTTTCAAACATGTGGAAATGCTACGTTATAAACAATATTTAAACGCTGCAAAACTTAAAAAAACCGACTTCACCGCGGCACTTGGATCGGATTAGATGTACTAAACACGCATTATTGACGATATTTCAAGAACTACTGACCAGGAATTATCGTTTACAGAAGGTTATTTATAACCGAATTATAAAAAAGGCAGAGGTTCTATGTTCGACTGTATGTAATTTTTTTTATGTAGGTATGTTTACCGATTTCTCCCCCATTTGTGGACCGACTCTCAAAATTCTTTTTTTGTTTGGTAGATTATACTTCAGAGGTAGTCCCATATCATATATATTTTATCGAATTCGATAAAACCAAAACCAAAATATAAGCGGTGAAGTCGGTTTATTTAAGCTTTGCTTACGTTGGCATTACTTACATGGCGTAGCCATGAACGCAGTGTAGACATTCAACCATTTGGCAGTTGAAGAACAAAATTTCTATTATATATAGGTTATGACATTATTCAAAATACTCGGATATGGATGACTGAGATGTGGACCCAAGACGAGGGTTACAACCGAGTGGGGTTGATTGTACGTAGTTTTTCTAGTCTAGATAATTACTAAACTTAAATTCTGTCTAGTTCTAGTCTATACTACTTAGCAAATTGATGCTTCTCTTCCAAAATTTTCTTAAATTAGTTTCATCCAATTAATCCAAGTTAGCCAATAAAAAATCTTAAACAGTTCAAGAAATGGAAAAAGTTTTAAATTCATCCTCGTTTTTGTCCTGTCCGATGCACAGAGGCGAAGGATCCTTGACGAAATCGACTTTCACGAACGACTTTCTTGACTCCCGGTTTCGGTCGCGATTCGATATGATGCTGGGGAGGGGAGTGACGTCCCGGCATATGGTGTGGTCGCAGGTGACGCGGGAGTCACGACGGTGGATGACGCGACGGCAGAGCAGGGTCTCTTGGAACGCTATCCGATACCTGTTGAAGTGAATGTATGAGTTATCAATCATGTTTTGTTTTGCATGGCATTACCCATGCTAATAGGTTGCATTTAATCTCACATTAGATTAAACAACTTTTAAATTTACTATTCTGACCTTTCGTCGAGCCAAATTTAAGTCAAGCTGAAGCCTGAAATTTAAGTCTATATAAGTATGTATAATATATTGAACTAACTCTCAAATATACCAATTTTATTAACATGATCCCTAAATTAAAAGCATTACATTTAAAACCCACGCAAATTCACAGCAGAATATTAAGTTATCAGCTACATAGTAAATAACATACATTAAAATGCATAACCACGAGCTGCTAGGTGATATAAAATATAAGGTAGCTCATATGTACATTTTATGACGTCATTATGCGAGGTTGATGCTTCAGAGCAAAGCTGTTTATATATGTTTAGGTTACGAAAAATTAAATCATATTTAAGATACCATTTCTCTGCAAACTAAGTAATCACAGGGCTTAAAGAAATGTATCATCTAATGTCTCGGGGTGTAGAGCGCAGTGCTTTGCCGAGCAGGATTATGACCTACCTATATAAGTTCAAAACTTAAGGTGGTACTGACCTGTAATTGGCAAGCGTCACGCTTACCATCAGGCGAACGACTTGCTCATCTCGGCTCTCAATTACACAAAATAACTATATGTTTAAAAAATCTGTTACAAAATCAAAGTCTGTTGCATAATTGTTACAAAATTGTGTACATCATCGAAAAAGATACACTGGATCTATTCCAATTTTAAAAGAATATACATGTTTGATCTGCCCGTTTGCTTAGTTAGGTTGGTGTACGCCTTCTAAGCAGGGGTATCGGATTCGATTCCGGGTAGGAACACTAGTTTCCAAAATTCCTCCCGACTAGTTTCTAGCGTATGCGACTCTCTCACTCTTCATGTGTTCGGGATCACCCGGCTTGTGAATGTGTTTGTTTTCTATGTGTTGAAAGGGAGGTGAAAGGCCACCCTAGGTTTAGGTCCCGCCTAGGTCTTTATACGAACCGGCTAAATACTGACAAATGCATACCTACTTCATATAGATCCTCGAACAAACCCACTGGAGTGGGAGCCTTGATAAAATATTAGTATTACTGTAAAGTATTTGGGCCTAAGCATATTTTTCTCAGTAATAACACGAACAACTTTACGCAGATAGGTACTTGTTCTGACCCACGCATAGTTTACAACCTGTATTATCTCTTTTTTTCACGCTACCCTCATCTGTTATTCTATACTTTAGCGTGATTTAGAAACTAGAGTCGTATTTTGTTTGGGTAACAAAAGTGATGACGGTATATTTGGATACAATAAAAGTACCTCATAAAGAATTGTTTATATCATTTTAATAAAATATTGTTTTGCGTATCTTGGTAGGCTTTGCTTTTAATATGTATGTATTTGTGCGCGCATTTAGATTAAGCAAAACGAATAAATCTTTTATGGCAAATGGGGTTAGATTCTACATTAAAATTCCTAAAATTGTAATTGAATTACCACAGGGAAAGTTAAAATCTGTAATAAAACGGGCACTAATTAAGAAACCCTATTTATAAAACGAATGACTACATTAATGACGACGAAAGATGCATGGAGGCAAACTGCATAAGCGCTTTTTAACGACTACATAACGGAAGATGGCTATAGGAACTTCTAAACTAAACTAGATAATCCCATCGAATTCAGGCTTGTTTTTATTTATTTCGAAGTCGGTTTTTTTAAGCTTTTCATGTAAGATCGCGGTTAATTGCTTACCTATTGAGCAGAAAAATATATTTAAAAAAAATATCGTAATCATCTTTCTCGTTGACACTGCTGCACCTATTTTCACTAAGCATATTTACGATCACTCAAAATATAATACAGTATAAATAGTAGTAGTATAAAGTATACCACGCAAGTAACTCAGAACAAAATCATTTAGTTTAAAATTATTAGAAGCCATTTAAGACTAGTTAGTCAGGTTTTAGTTATTAAACTTTCTTTTTGTATTTTTAGGTATATGTATGTAAGCAGGAGTTATTTTGTTTACTTGGTAACTATGGTTACGAACGTAGCTAATTTAAGGGCTACATAACCCATAAATGTAACACCGATGAGTTGGTGCTATTTTGAACAATGCCTAACGACTGACACTGATTAATGATGTGTATATCAACTTGGACCGATATCGTACTGGTAAAAATCTATTGATTGATTACATAAACGCTTTACACTCGAAGCCCCATTTAATAACTTGTGTAATGTTGACGTGGGTTCACATCACACACACAATCACATCCAGAACCAGAAGTTTTCCTTGGGGAGTAAACTTGTGCCCCCACAATCGAAGCCCTGCTTACGCGAATGCGCACCCAACTGAGCCAACAAGCGCTTCAAATTTCTTGTGTATTGATTTCATGTATTCATCGAACTTAGTATAGCGCTGTGCATAAATAAATTTGACGCTATAATTATTTCAAATAATGAGGCAGCTTCTCAAAAATCAAAATCTAAATCGTTTATTCACATGGGCCCCAAAGAGGCACTCATGAAAAATAATGAATCTATTGCTAGATTCGCAAAATTACAGCCATCTCGAGAAGAACCTGGCAAAAAAATCGGCGGCGCATTTCTTTTCATTCATTTTTTTTTAAAACGTTCATAACTTCTAATACAAAATTTTCTTAACCTAGGTGTTATTATGGTAGTCGCTAGAAAGAGCCTGTGCAGTTTACCTCCATGCATCCTTGTCATTAATATAGTCTGTGGTCTTATAATAAGCTTTCTTAATTAATGCCCGTTTTATTACAGATTTGAACTTTCCCAGTGGTAACTGTGGAACTTTCTCAGTTTGTATCAGGCTGAAATCTGATTTTATATTGAATACTACGACCACCTGTAGCATGGATCTGCTTGAAGCTCAAATAGCCATCGATCGTTCGAAAAGATTCATTGGCAAATAATCATCATCCCCTTTTTACCACCTAACAACAAGACTAACTGTCAAACGTCATTCTTATATGGTTGACATACCTCCGGTTCGCTCAAAGCGTTGTTTCTACGTTTATCATCCGTGGAACGCATTGGGTGCGTCTTTGTTTCCCGAACGGTACAATCTGAATGTCTTAAAATTTAGAGTGTATCTTCAAGCATGCTAGATCTATAGCTACATCATTGCCCGTCATGTGAGATAGTGGACAAAAAATCTTGCCTCTCGAGCATACAAAAAAGATGACTCAGTTGGAGCGGTATCCAAGTCTCTGCCATGTGCGGTCCTGGGTTCGATTTCCAACAGCAACAAAATTCTATTTCCCAAGGGAGATTTGCCCTTCTGGTGGGTGTGATTGTGTGTTTTATCTATGCCAATATCGTACATTTTGTAAATGTAATACAATTACAGAAGCGAAGACTGAATTTTATCGTAGAAAATGTTATTATAGCACGTTATAAATTAGTTCCCACGTTTCGAGAACAGAGTTTCATAGAATTTAATATTACATAATATTGACAGACATAATAATATGTATATCAGATTGAAAAAGATCATAATGTTATTATACATACTGCAAAGATAGTCAAACAAAGGAACGGGGCTACGACGTGGCCCGCTAAGTCTTTGTTTTAATGTTTACATCATGCCGAGGTAATTGTTTTTTATTATGTTGAAATCTAAGTATAGGCCTAGTAAAATTAGTGCTTATTTAGTGTTCTCAGCAAACGAAATCAACTACATTGAAAGGAAATAAAATCTCATCTCTTGCTTTTAATCGAAACTTTGCTTTTGATACTTTTTTACTGAGAGTGAACACTATAGGTACATCTAATATTCTACAGAAACTATAAATAGGGAATATATGAAAATGCAAAATATATTTGGAACGATATGTCGAAGAAATCACAATATAAAATTCTATTTTGTGAACAGGTCTCCGCCCTCTGCGCCGTGGGTCCTGGGTTCGATTCCCGGCAGGAGCACAAATTCTTTCCCACAGGATGTTTGTGCTTCTGGTAACGGGTGTAATGTGAATGTTTCCGGCACCCACGATACAAGTCTTTGAACTTAGTGTGGGGCTGTGAGTGTGACATATCTCATTCTTCAACATGTCTCTAAATTTTTTCTTTAATTGTTTTTTATTGTACATTTTTTTTTTAATTAATGACTGACTGCTATTTCTGTGTACACTATGTACTTATGACTATTATTTACAAGGGTTAAAAACACTTTAAATTAAAGTATTTAACATTTAATTAAATTTTAAATTCGAAAGAAAAACAATAAATTACATCTACAGCTAAATATTTTCGTGGAAAAGCTATTAATTAACTAGAAACTAATACGTAATTATGAAATACATTTACTTATTTTTATCAGTAAGGATCTTAAAACAAGAAAAGCGTACTAGTGCGTAAATTTAAATTCCGACCCGTCTAAAAAACAGGTTGGCCAGTCCTTCAAATTCTAAGTAATATTCATATTTTATCGTAACCGTAGACTCAGATGATTCCGCCTCGGCGTCGTAACGGAAATTATCTGATACCGTTTGCTGTAGTCGTAGAAGTATATTTATACATTTTGCTGTCACTAGTCGTATCTTACTGCTTCGCTCACGATAATCTATCTATCTAATCTAATATCTTTAAACGAGCAATTCTTGTATATGTATGTGTAATCAGGATCTCGGAAACGGCTCCAACGATTTTCATGAAAGTTATAGATTATGGGTTTTTCGGCCCAAGGAATCGATTTATCAACGTTCCAGGTCCGAGAAATGCTCGGTTCCCAAACTGCATTTGAAAAACCGGGTTTAAGAAACTATCAGCGCCATCTATTAGCGGTGACCGATGTAAAAAACTGTTTCTACTCGACACTAGATGGAGCTTTCTGAGGCTACTCGGTCATCCGGATATTCGAGATATAAAGTAACATAATATTTCAAAGTAATATACGGCTTAAACACAAAAAAAAATGTCGTCTTTTTGTCGACTAGTTTCGGACAAATAAGTTGTACTTCGTCAGGATGAGTGATAGCCCGAGTTGGGTCAACTGTAATAACATTACCTGCAATAATAACTCGCGAATACTAACACTACAGTTTTTGCCAATAAAGAGTTATCTTATCTTATCTTTTGTCAGTTTCATAAGCATAACATATTATATTCAAAGGATTTGTACACGCCGAGACGCCGGACGGTCTCTACTCGCTTACTTGACTGATTAAGGACCACCGACTGCTCCGAAACTAGTTACGCAGCAATGCGTGAAACCACCCGTAAATTTAATTGTTAAATATATAAATATTAAAATGAATTGTTCTGCATTAGTCTCGCAAAAACTTTTGCACCCGAGGAAACCGGGGCGAATCACTAGTCCTTAATAAATAATTATAATTGAGTATTTGAGTGGTCTATAATTTTAGTTTAGTTATAGGAAATATAGGCAATTGGCCCGTAGATTTACTTTGTTATACCATGTACCTCATTGTCACACTAAAAATAGACTAAAAATTTGCTATACAGCTAATTCTGTGAATAAAGTTAATATAAGCTCAGAAATAAATTGTCAGTTTAGAAATATATTGTCGAAGAGGAGGTGGAATATTGTTCCAACATTTTGTTGCCTGATAGCGAAAACTGCCTCAATAGGCTATGGGGAGCCAAAAACCAAAAAAAGCTACCTCTATATTCTATCAAAATAAATGCTATCTAAATGTAACTTTAAACCTCGTGTACAAAGGTGTTCTCACATATTTTTTGTAAATTAAGGGTCTTATAATAAAGATTTCATAACTTGATGGTAGAGATCAGGTGCTTCTCACTCTACCTTCTTATTGTTGACTTGGCCTGATTACGCCTACATCAAGATTACTTTTCATTTTCCATTTTTTGTACTGTTGAATTACTTTTTGAGCCTTGGTAAATTTATATATTAATGTAACGTACGTAAGTGTACGTAATTTATACTGAGTTTGTTTATGTGTTATCTTAAGTCCTTATATTATAGACCTTATTTTACGTTTTTTTGTAGGTATTAAAAAAAACATGCAAATTATATTGTTTAAGATCAAATTTAAATGGGATCAATTGGAAAGCGACATCATTCAAACAAAAAAAAAAATTAAATCGGTTTACGTGGAACGAAGATATGAATTATGAATTTTAAGTAATTTTCTACCGACTTCACAAAGGGAAAGGAAAGAGAGTAGGTACTCAAGTTGACTGTATTTTTTTTGTTTTAATAAACAAAAAAAATCTTCTAAAGTAAGTTATGAGGTAATCATCATAATTTCCTTCCACGTGAAACGATTTCGATTTTGAGTTTGAAAGATTTTCCTTTCTTCTTGGTCCCATTAAAATCTGATCAAGATGTGATCAGTAGTTCTTGAAATATCGTCAATAATGCGTATTTAGTAAATCTAATCAGATCAAAGTTCCGAAGATAAAGCGGTGAAGTCGGGCTTTTTATGCTTTGCTTGCGTTTAGTTATTAATAAAATAAATTGCTTTCTAATGGAAATTTTTAATGACAAACAAAAGTTTTGTAAACATGTCAAATAAAAACATAATAGCATGAAATAAGCATCTCTGGGCGTTAAATAAACGCATATATTAAGAATGTACGATTATGTTAACGACACCATTATTTAGTTAAATCGGCTATAGCGAAACGAAAGAAAAATAATTTTATTATTAAAGCAGGTGCCATCTTGTCTTGTTATTCGTTCTTATATGGATTTAAATTTACTTCAAATGCAGATGTTTTAATTTGATGTAGAGTTCTTAGATTCTTTTGGCTTCGCAAACTATGTTCAGCCAGTGTTAAGTTATTAAATAACTAGCTGTGCCCCGGGCTTCGCCCGCTATTATCAAGTTAAAAAGTAGCCTATGTGTTAATCCTAGGTATAATCTATGTACATTCCAAATTTCATCCAAATCTGTTCAGCCGTTAAAGCGTGAAGAGGGAACACACAAACTTTCGGATTTATAATATTAGTAGGATTAGTAGGAAGTAGGATTTCAAGTGATATTATTATATTTTTGGTATGTAGTAGTAGCTTGTCATAGTTACCAGTCACTGTCAAAGTCAAAGAGTCATGGTATAGATATAGCAAGTCTATTAAGCAAGTATATAGTAAAGTAAAGTACTTTACTAGAACTTCTATTGGAGTGAAAACGAAAATCACGTTTTTCTACTTAGTACCTATGATTTGCCTACACTCATGCACGTTCACGTACTATAACAATAAAACGGTTAATTATCCATCATTATTACACATAATCAATTGAAGAATCACAAGTCTTGGAAAGTAAAACAAAATCGACGCCATTTTCACGGTAAAACACCGAAAGTAATCCATCTTACTCTATGACGTGATAAACGGCAACAGTGGGAATGAAACACCATATTTATTATCTGTAGGTCTATTCTGGTCGTCAAACAACAATTGTTCGAATTGATGCGACAGACGATCGGTTGAAAGTTCAGTCAATTCGATCGATGTAACGTCGATCGTATTGATCAACGTCGATGTAAAGATAATCGATGCCCGGACTAGACCCCCAGGGAAGTTAAAAGCGGATACTTCTTTAATAATATAATAATTAATAGCCATTAGTGGAGTTTCATCTCCTTTTCTTACTTTCTATGGTCCGTGTGTAGTAAGTTGCTTTAGTAGATTTTTGCTTCTATCGCGGGCCTTGAGCGTGGAGACCGAATCCAGAAATTCCGTAACGAAAATAACCTAACACCCCCTACTCCGACCGGCACAGCGGTGATACTTTTTAGTTGTGCCATCTATCGATGAATAGCAGAACTTTTAATGACTTTTTTTAAATATCACGCTTGTCTCTTTAGTTCAGCAACTCGTCTCTAGGTGGCAGGAAAAAAAATACTGCATAAATAAAATAAATAAATAATTATAATTGCATAAGTTGATAAAAAATGCTATGCAATAGCTTTACCGCGGCAGTACCCGAGTGCCACACGTCTTTTTTTTCCTTCTAGCTATCTACGGGCCAATTGCCTATATTTCCTAAAACGAAACTAAAATTATATAAATCTATACAGCAAAGACCCAAGTTAGATAGTAGATTGTGCATAAATATCTATTTAAGGAGGTTAAAAATAAATAAACAAGACTTCAAAATAGATTCCAAGAAATTTGCGTTAATTGCTTTTAAGATATATTTCAAATAATAACCGAAAACTTATTCAATAGTATTCCTTTATTAACCATTTTCTTGGAATTATTTAAATATAAAATTGATATTTTAACCCAAAGAAGGCTATTATTACTGGCAAACACCCACAATTCAAACAATTGTTTCCTCTTAATTCTCGTTTCATTTAATTATTTCTACTTGGTACAGAGCCAAAGTATTTATATCATAAATATTATTTGGTAGGTCTATATACTATTTACGTTTCCAGGCCTTGATTTTACCAACTTAGTCACTGATAGCCTTGTGAATTAAGAATTTGATCCTCTAAATTGCCCCTGTACCAAATAATCTAACAATTGACTATCAGTACTTGTATTAGAGATTTTGTATGGTTAAGACTTCAAATATTTCTCTTAGACAAAGGACACTGTCCACTTGCGTGGGCATTTTTCTTTTATATAGACTTTACATTATAAGTATGATAAAGGCTTATTAGCTTAAATAGCAGTGGACAACAGAATATTATAATATCTTTGTATCAGTACGTATATTTTAAGCTATTTTAGTGTGTGATCAACGGGAGAATATTGAAAACATTTTTTTTTCATTTACTCATGTATTTTAATCAGTATCATATGTTAATAATACGTTATCTAGGAACTGGGCAGGTGGATTTATATTTTCTTGGTACCTTGCCCAGTTTAAATACCAAATGACGTTCATTACACTAGCGCATCCCACAGTCCTTCGGCCCACAATACGAGTACAACAATATTGTTGTATTGCTTCTGTCATAAATTCTCTATTATTGCTATTGTATCGTAAGTGCCGGATCCACATAAGCAAGCTCATACTACATAAACTTAAAGCGATACACTCCGCACTCATTCATACAACTCCAAATGCATTACTCAATCCTCACTCAAGTTTTTATTCACGCACACAAACACCTATTTAGATATACTCAACTCTACTTTTTAACTTAGGATTGTTAACATACCCACAAATGATTTGGCAAAAAAAGGTCTAACTGCCGTGTATTTACTCCTAAACTTACCTCAGTTTTCGCATATATACTGTAATCTATAGTTGGCAGATGTGGGGCTTGGTGATCTGTTATACATATACAGGCTTTAATATCTACTTGGAGCACCAAATCTACAGGTTTCCATGACTGTAAATACATACATCAAACACAGAACCGGAAACACAAGTTTCCCTTGGCGAGAAACTTTGTGTTCCTACCGGAAATTGAACCCAACTCACCCAGCGTAGAAAGCAGTCATGTAACAAGCTACGCCTTAAATTCAATTAGATTCTAAACTTAATTGGAAGACACGTATTTGTAAAATTATTTCAAAATCGTCTCAGTACATTTATGCCATATCTACATTTAAAAATGTGTCTTCTAAATAAATAGCTATAAAAAAAATAACACATATGGCGGATAAGCAATGTGACATTGACGTTGACGTGGCAATGGGCAGGGCACATAGTACGCAAAACTGATGGCCGATGGGGCCGAATGATTCTCGAATTTTACTCCCGAAATGGGTAAACTGTTGTACTTTTATACTTTTATTTTTCCATCTAATGTACAGTTAACGCAGTAAAACAATATTCAATTCTCCATTGATCGAGTAAAGCGAAACCTCTAATTTGACTTGGATGGTTCAGCAATTTGTCCGTCGTCGGTACGTCCGTTTGTCAGAGGCATCTAGCGTCTAAACCATATAAGTGAATAACTTCAAATTCTCAGATAATTCTTAATTAGTAGAAAATTTTTAATAATTAGTTTAGTAGAGTACAAAACGTTTTTAATGTAATTAAACGCAAGCAAAGCTTAAAAAACCAACTTCACCGCTTTATCTTCGGAACCTTGATCAGATTTAATGTTTTTAACACGCATTATTGAAGATAGCTCAAAAAGTAGAGATCAGATCTTGATCAAATAATATTATTATATAAATGGGACCACATGGAAAGCACAACGAAAGAAGTTATGAGGTAACACATAAAAATAAATACAGTCGAATAGAAATTCTCCTTTTTTTTGAAGTCGGTTAAAAAATGTAGGTCGGAAAATAACAATTTGGCATGCCACCAAAGTCGCTTTTTAGACCTATTTTGTCTCGAAGTCTATCTCAAAAATTGCTAAACATTTAAAGCTGATACTTAAGAGTACGCATAATATCTGTTATACTTGAACAACAAATACAGAAATCACACAATCTTATATAAATATATATATAACTCAAAGGTGACTGACTGACTGAAATAGTGATCTATCAACTCACAACCCAAACCACTGGACGGATCGGGCTGAAATTTGGCATGCAGGTAGATGTTATGACGTAGGCATCCGCTAAGGATTTTGATTAATTCTACCCCCAAGGCGAAAAAATTGGGGATGAAAGTTTGTATGAAACTTTGTCAATTTTAAAATAATACTTTTTAACGCGAGCGAAGCCACGGGCAAAAGCTAGTTATTCATAAAAACAAAAGTACATAAGTTTTCCTTTCTGAGGCAAAAAATTTAGGCGCCAGATAGTTACGCGTAGAACGACTAGTTACACATTCAATAACACTTGGTTGATTTTTTGTGACTGCTTTATTAAACGTAGTACGTTATTAAACAACGTAGACTTGGCGCACAAAAATTTGACCTTTAACTGAGAAATAATTTTCTGGTGTACAAACAATCTCGATAACGAATCCTAGAATTTAATTAATGTTCTGTCAAAATCAAATTTGAAACAAACTTGATTAATTCGTTGGGCAAAATTAGGCAGAAATGCCTGCGGCCTAAGTTCAATTAAAGCCCTTCGTACACAAGGCGACACACTAATACTTGCCACGTAAATATACACATTTCTCAAAAGGCATAAATATAGTAATCTTGATAGTGGTTATATATTTGTGCCTTCTGGGGTTGAGACGTTGGGACCGTGTAGACTGGGAGAACATACAATCTTCAAAGAATTATCAAGGTGTTTGGTCGAAGCAACTCGAGACTAAAATGCTGGCAAATATTTTAGACAGAGATTGAGCATTGCCATTCAACGTGGCAATGCTGCCAGCATTTTGGGTAATTTGCCAATTGGTAGCGGTCTATTAGATTAAGTTTTGTACATATTTATATCTAGTTATAGTTCTTTTTGGTTAGTTTTAATTTAGTTTTTAGTTTAATGTAACATAATTATATGATGCAATAAATGTACGGTTCTCTATTATATAAAAAAAGTATTTCTAAAATTAATTATTTATTGAAAATAACTTCACAGTAACTCACGCCTTTTAGGAAAAAGTATTTTAGGTTTGTAGCTGCCGACTCTGCTGACCGAATCAGCTCAATAGCCAGTAGGCCGTGGGTCGGTTCTCGGCAATCCTGCCTCACCGAGTACAATGATGAGAACTTTTTGTCGCCTGCACAAAATGCTTCGCAATCCTAGGCAACCCTCAGGCATAACTTTTTAGTTACAATAGATTATACCTAGGATTAACACATAGGCTACATTTTAACTTGATAATAGCGGACGAAGCCGCGTGGCACGGCTAGTAAAGAATAAAAAACACAATTTTGCTTCTCAAGGAATATTAGTGATTCTGGTGTGATTGTGTGTGTAATAATAAGATGTAAATATTTCTATGTTAATAAGTGAAGCCCGTGAGTGAGCACTACTCATGAGGTACGACATGTTTATAATAATAATCGGATACTTGGGTCGTCTTGTATAAGAAAAGCCTTAGTTCTCTTAGCCAATATATCTGAGAACTAAGAACTAAGACCCTTTGCTGATTGAATACATCAATCTATCGAATTCGAAAGCCTATCTAAATGTAAATAGGTATTCTCGGTGCACTTTGCGAACACTGACACCTTGACACTCTGGGACTAGGCGAATCAATTTCTCCTTTTGTTTGTGAATTCACTCGAGTATAACTTATGATATATTCTACAGAATATCTTATATTTATAAAAATAAAATTAATATTTATAAAAAATGTGTTTCTTTCGTATATATGAACTAGTTATTGTCAATCCCTTTTTTTTTGGGTTGAGTACTTGAGTTACCTATAAGTTCGATGCATTGTTGGTAGCTTTAGGTCTTTGCTGTATAGATATAATTTTAGAAAATTTTTAGGAACTATAGGTAACATCAAAGACTAAAAACTTGCTTTTCTTTTTTTATATGTGAAAAAAAACTGTAAATAAAATTAATAAAAGCTCAGAAATAAATGGTCAGTTTAGAAATAGATTGTCAAAGGGGAGGTGGAATATTGTTCCAACATTTTGTTGTCTGATATCAAAAAATGCTTCGAAAAGCTGCCCCCTTGACAAGAACGAAAAAGCTTCGACTCTATTCTATAAAAAAATGCTTTTTAAATGTAACTTCAAATCTTGTGTACAAAGGTTTTAATTTGCTTGTCTGTATGCTTAAATTTAATCAAGTTATAAACAAATGTTGACAGATGTAATTCCCTACGTGCTGACAAATAAATCACGTAATGGATACAACTGTTATTTTTAAAAATACTTGTATTTTAATTACAGTACGTCTAAAAGATAAAATATTTAGGGACCAAAAGTAATTGTATAGTAAAACCAAAAGCGCTGTAAAATAGACATTCTATTTATTTTAATCTCTGAAATTTACTGAAACTAAGATGAAAAATTTAGAGAATCTGTTTAAGATCTTAACATCATTAAGTATTAAAATGACTACTGTTTCATACGAGTATGTTCGTTAGGCGATGAATAATTATTCAAAATGGAGAACAAGCTTTGATTGGTCTGTTTGTATAATAGGATTAAACTCAATTATATTTCATATAAACCGTATGATATGTCTTTTACCGCTATGAGAAATATCGATCAGACGGTGCTCGTGACAGTAATTAGTGGTTCCGGGCACCTCCGGGCCCGTACATGGATTCTATTGGTATTATGTGCCGGTATCTATAAATGTGAACAGGCTTATATCTAATAGTGTCATAGTAGGACGAGTTTGATGATCTATAAACATGGGTTAGTTTTAATGTAGGTACATATATATTTTTCAAAAGATGGGATTTTATTTTTATGGATACTTTCTTAACTGTTCCTAACTGTTCAATTAACGCCCATCTGGAAACTGGTGGCCTCTCTTGTGGGTAATTTTTTCATATATAATAAAATCTCATTGATAGAAACACTATTGAGTTTCTAAAACGGTTATATGTTTCGGTTTTCGAAGATTTCGGATTTCGGATTTCTTGAGGGAACGATCGATTCGAGTTGTCGTCGACGGCTGCTCGTCCGATCTAATGGCTATTAATGCCGGGGTACCTCAAGGGTCTGTTCTTTCGGCAACGCTCTTTTTGCTCCATATAAACGATCTGCTAAAGCCCGGTATCTTTGGGTACGCAGACGACAGCACTGTTGTCGAAAGATACTTATCCAATGCACGGGCTGATGAGATACAAGTCCAGTTACAAAGAGAGGCAATGATCAGACGATTGAACTCGAGCCTGATGGCCGTGTCCGATTGGGGCGATGCCAACTTAGTTCGATTGAATGCGTCAAAAACACAGGCGTGTCTCTTCTCTGCAAAACGGAGACCATTCCATCTATCTCCGACCTTCAAAGATGTAGCAATACCGATGGCGAACAAGCTTGAGATTCTTGGCGTTACCTTATCGTCGAACCTTAATTTTGGCACATACATAGAAGCTAGAGCACAACTGGCCGCTAAGAAACTGGGTATCCTCGCTAAGGTCAGGCAGTACTTCACTCCGGGACAGCTTCTTAACCTTTATCAAGCTCAAGTCCGATCGTGTATGGAGTACTGCGGTCACCTCTAGGATGGATCCGCCAAGTACCAGTTAGAAGCTCTTGAATCTATTGACCGGCGAGCCAAAAGACTCATTGGCGACAGTAAGCTAATCGAGTCCAGGTTGCAAAGTCTCGGTCACCGACGTAAGGTGGCAAGCTTATCGGTATTCTATCGCTTACATTTTGGAGAGTGTGCACAGGAATTACATGACTTAATTCCCCCATGCCCTTTTTACCATCTAACAACAAGACAAACTATTAAACGTCATCCATTTATGGTCGACATACCTCCAGTTCGCTCAAAGCGTTTTGCTTCTACATTCATCATCCGTACAGCGAAGGAGTGGAACTCATTGCCTGCGTCTTTGTTCCCCGAACGGTATAATCTGGGAGTCTTCAAGTCTCGAGTGAATAGGTATCTTCTAGGCAAGCATGTCACACCTTCGGCCGCATCATCACTTTCCATCAGGTGAGATAGTGGTCAAATGCTTGCCTATTCAACATAAAAAAAAAAAAAAAAAAAAAATAATTTACTAAAACAATGGTGGATTATTAACCGTTAATCGTTCTTGAACATGACGTGACTGTGACTGCACCATGAATTTGACCGTGACTCGTGACTAGTACTGGTTTTATGAAATAAATAACTTGATAATATTTATTACTTGACACTAGCTTAATGCACATAAATTGTGGAGAAAATGTAAAAAAGAAAACAATGAAGACTTCTATGTGTCTTTATCACAGAGCATGACACTCGCTCGCGCTTCTACAAGAGGAGATAGATATGTGGTTTGCAAAAATAAAACAACTCCTAGAGATATAATTTACTATACTATGTATATAATGATGTACTGATAATACTAAGAAATACCTTTTAATTCTTCTTCTGGCACTTTGCCGACAGCTGCCGCGACACGTTCTCTATGGTTGTTAATTGTACCCTATGCTCAACAGTGCACCTATATTTACCCTAGAGTTGTCATTAAAAAATATACTCATATATAATTTACCTCAATACCTATACATGATTCTAGTAAAAATGAAGTACCTATATAAAATCAAAATCAACATCAAAATCGTTTATTCCCATGGGCCCAAAGAGGCACTCATGAAAGTTAATTATTATATTGCCAGATTCGCAAAATTACAGCCATCTCGAGAAGAACCTGGCAAGAATCTCGGCGGCGCATTTTTTCATTTTTTTTTAACAATACCTTTTATACCTTGTCAACTTATAACAATATCAAAGAAAATTATATAATTCGATCAGTACATCGCATTAGTTGTATATAAAAACATATTATTTAAGTTGGTTGATATACGAAATGTTGTTTTTTGCTGTGTTCGTAATTGTCAGGGCAAGGTTTGTTTTTTGTATTTTTTTGTAAAAACAAACGCATTCACACTCACAGCCCCACACTAAGTTCAAAGACTTGTATAGTGGGTGCCGGAAACATTCACATCACACACAAACACATTACACCCAAAACCAGAAATAAATATCCCTTGAGAAGGAATTTGTGCTCCTGTCGGGAATCGAACCCAGGATCCACGGCGCAGAGGGCGGACACCAGTCCACTGCGCCAACTGGTTCGTCAATACAAAATAATACAAAATATTGTTATTTCTGAAGTCACATAAACGCAGTTAGCGATTTGTTTTCTTTTGTATTATTCTTTTTGAATAAAGCAAATTCTTTCTTAAAAAAGCAAAAGTCTATAGCAATTTCTGGCTCTTTTAAAACTGATTAACAAGGTTCTGTAAGGCCAGACCTTGGATGGGTCAAGTAGGACATTCATACTAATTACCATGCGCCGGAAGGAACGTTTATGGTTATGCCGTTAGCTTCTGTTATTAATCGTAAGACAACCGTCGCTAAACCATATCATCAGGCGGCCTGAAAAATCCTAACAGCAGAATTCCCCACAGTAGTGGCCTACATAGTAGGCCAAGCTGTATAAACAGAATCGTTTAAAGTTTCAAGCCTAATCGACCCGAGCTTCATTCAATTTGCAACTAATAGAGCAGTTTGTGAAGCTTTAACTTACTTATTGACCTCGAACGGCCTTTGATAGAGGCCAAAGCGGAATACGCGAGCTTGAATATGCTTTAGCATTGAATTGGAGCACATTGGCTTTTATGATTTACTTATGTGAAAAGCGAATGCTTAAAATCAAAATCGATATTCATATGGGCCCTAAAGAGGCACCCATGAAAGTTAATGACTGCCAGATTCGCAAAATTACAGCCATCTCGAGAAGAACCTGGCAAGAAACTCGGCGGCGCATTTTTTCATTATTTTCTAAACACCAATAAATAGGTATATTTATGTTATGTAGTCGCTAGGAAGTGCTTGTGCAGTTTGCCTCCATCCATCTTGTCATTAAATAAAATTAGACAATTGTTTTTTAATCGAACTGGTTTTATCTATAGATAGAGAATCATGTCTACTTCAAGGATTTGTGTCTTTTGCCAACGCATTCCGCCAATTCGGCGAATTACAGCCTTTAGGTACTGAAAAGGTCCTAAAAAGGTCACAGAAGTAGGAACAAAATGAGCTGACGGTGATAATAGCCGGAGACGGTTAATAAAGGATGTGAATAAAGTTGACCGTAATATTATGAACGTTGCTTTTTACCGACTTCACAAAGTAGGAGGAGGTACTCAAGTTAACTGTATTTTTTTATGTGTGCCACCTCATTTTTTCTTGCCACGTAAACCGATTTCGAAAATTTTTTTTTAGTTCGAATGATGTTGCTTTCCAATTGGTCCCATTTAAATTTGAACAAGATTTGATCAGTAGGTAGTTCTAGAAATATCGTCAATATTGCGTATTCTGTGGAATACATCGACGATGTTCTCGTTTACCTACTTCAAAAGTTACCTCATAACTTCTTTCGTTATGAGCCGATTTTGATGATTATTTTTTTATTTGAAAGCTGGTGCTTTTCATGTGGTTCTCTTTAAATTTGATCAAGATCTGATACTACTTTTTGAGTTATCGTCAATAATGCGTGGTTAATATATTAAATCTGATCAAGGTTCCGAAGATAAAGCGGTGAAGTCGGTTTTTTTAAGCTTTGCTTGCGTTTAATTATTTATTCATTCAAAACTAGCAACTCGCCGCGACTTCGCACGAGTGCAATTTGCGGAGGATTTGCCTGAAAATACCCTTTATACAAACCTTGTCCTGACGCAATTGTGAATTTATGACTCAAAAAAAAAATAACAGCCAAATTAGTCGAGCCGATGATAACGATACGGCAATTGATTTCTGTTTATAAGTTTATAGATATAAAATATATCCGCACCTACAGATGACTCAAGATTCGATTTGAATTGATTTAAATCAATTGGACTAAGCTAGCAGGATTAGTAACGGCTGAAAGTGGAAGCTTTCAGTGAATTACTGCATTTTATTACATACATACAAAAAAAAACATTCAGTCGAATAAACTTCCTTTTTTGAAGTCGGTTGAAAAACAAATCTTCTATAACTCAAAATCTGAGACTTAAGAGGGTTTATTCATTTTGTCTTCTCTCTCGTTCGCACATTTTAATATTTTTAATAAATACAATTAGCTGAATGTTTTAATCTACCTTTCGTTTTTCATACTTTAAGTTAAACGAAGAAAGCGTGAATAACACATTGAAATTGAAATTTCTGTTTTTTCTCATCTTATTGAAGGATATGATAGCGAAAAGAAGCGTGACACATTCTTGTATTAATGTCCATATAGTTAGTTAAAACATTTTCAAAAACACACGAACATAATTGTATTTATTAAAAATATTGAATTTTGCGAGCGAGAGAGAAGACAAAAGGAATAAACCCTCTTAGTAATTACCTTGCAATATTGTTCATTTAAGCGAACCAGCGATGCTATAAAGTGACGCTATACGGCTGTTTGACAAATAGGTATGACTTGCAAAGTAATCTACAACCTTGTATGTTAACGTTGCGTCTCCGGTTTTGGGAACCTCGAGAGATGTTTTATTTTCCTCTAATTTTTTGGTAGCTTTATGTCCCAAATAGTAGTTTTTTTTTAATGAATTATAGACAAACATTTGACCACTATCACACCTGATGGAAAGTGATGATGCGGCCGAAGTTTTGACATGATTATCTAGAAGATACCTGTTCATTCTTGACTTGAAGACTCCCAAATTATACCACTCGAGAAACAAAGACACAGGTAATGAGTTCCACTCCTTCGCCGTACGGATGATGAACGTAGAAGTGAAACGCAAAAAAAAACAGTTAAACTTAGTTGCTGTTAATGAATACTATAACATAGCAATTGAATTTAAAACGTTGATGAAAATAAGTTATTTTAATGTTATTGAACCTTAGTGTTGGTCAAAGTTAATGACGCAAAAATAGTAGTCATTTAGGCGTAGCGCTACCCTCTACGTTGTCTACGAAGCAATGTGCGTAGACATTTTCGTAGATAATAACGTGCTACGGCAAACGTAGAATATCTACGAGCTACGAAATCATGTAGATTGTTTATACTTTGGTTTATACCATAGAATCAGAATAGAATATTATTTGTTCTTTAAATATTATAATGATTGCAAATGGATATATAGTTGTTTATGTTACAGTAAATTATAAAAGTTTGATTAGTTATTGCATATTATTGATTGATCAAGTATACATTTGAGAAGTACAATTTGTTGTTAATATTTTTATTACAAACATTACAATAATTGAGAGAAGGAGAGGAGCATTCACGCTGGATATATGAAGTAACAAATAAGTTATAAAGCAACATTCAAACATTTTTGTAAAATTGGTTTAAAATCATCTTTCCTTAAATATAGAGCAACATTTATTATAATTAAAGATCTCTGTAGAATTTCTAAGGGAATTTCTATGTAGTAGAATGTTAACCCAAGTTTTTGGATACTCGCCAAGAGTAATAAGATATTTAATCCAAAGTAAACAGAAATAAACGAACCGTATAAACATATAAATGTAGTCAATTCTGAAGCCTCTGTACTATATACTGACTTAGGTCTAAGTCCATCTAAGTAAGTTTACGCTCCGTTTTTTCTTAAGTTTAACCTTGAAATTGTTGTGGTAGTCTTGGGAACATATGAAAGAAAATTTGACTAAAACAACGGGCTCTGGTGTGTGGGAACAAGCCTCCGTAATCTTTATGCATTTAGTAATGTATGTGATTAATACATATCAATATACATTTTTAATAACTCTTGTACAAAAATAGTCTGTTCTTTTTTCAAATGATTGTTGTTATAGGTGCGGTTTGTGTGTGTGAATTTAGAATGTAGTTTAGGTTCCGGAATAAAACATAGGATAGTTTTGCAGGTTTTTTAATGCGGATTAAGCCGCGGGGTAGAATATGTTCGACACACCTCGCTTTTACGCCTTTTTTGCCTTCGTCTTTGTTCCCCGAACGGTATATAGGAGTCTTCAAGTCTCGAGTGAATAGGTATCTTCTAGGCAAGCATGTCACATTTTCGGCCGCATCATCACTTTCCATCAGGTGAGATAGTAGTTAAATACTTGCCTATTATGCATGAAAAAAAAAACGCTTCGTTCTTACCTGCCACTCATAACGTTGTACAGTATAGGGTTGACAGTCGCCGATACATAGTACAGGGCTCCGGCCACGTTAAACAGATGCTCGTTGATCACGTGGAATTGTGGCAGCCCTAGCCCGTATATGTAGAACAGGCGCTGAACGTGGAATGGCACCCAGCAGACGAAGAACGCAATTACCACTGCAGCTGTAGAAAAGAAAACTATTTAAAACTCTGATAAGCTAGTGTGTTACCCTTGGATCACAAACAATTGTGTACGATGCAGCTTTCTGCAAACACACTAGTGTTAGGGTTTGTTAATTTGCAATCATAATTGGTATTTTATATCGATAAATATTATTTTATGTGGGTAAGTCTGGATTACTCATGGCGTCACTGTCGGCCGATGACGCCAGCCAATCATAGAGCGGCATTTAAAAAGTAGCGGGTAGGAACCCGGGTTGTGATTGGTTGATGTCATCGAGCGTAGGCGCTGTAAGAAACAAGTCAGTGTTGCTCGGGAGCTCGAATCGAAAGGGTGTGCGAATTAAGAGAAGAATATAAGTGTTCAAAAGTTTATTGTTTCGTCAAACCCAGATATGATGGTTTATTATCACACTAGGTTCTATGTTCACTTGGAATCCATGGGGTTTTGTTAATAAGTAAAATACGTATATATATATATATATATATATATATATATATATATATATATATATATATATATATATAAATAATATACGGTGTCCTATTCATTCGCACAATATTTTTAGTCCTTAAGTTGTTCTGCATTCATATCTTGTCATAATATTTTGTAGTCATAATATTAGATACGCATATTTTTTTAAAGCCATACTTGTATGTTGTCATATCATTTGCTTGTAACAAATGTCATGTGCATAATGGTTAAAACGCCTATTGTTCCTAGTCATAATATTTCTTGTTCATATTTTTGAATTTACTATATTTGCATGCCCTAACAATTATTATTCCTAGCGTTATTTGTGTTTATTTGAAGCGAAGCTGAGCTCCCTTGCCTTAACCTTTCGAGGTTTTTTAAAAACTGATTCTAGGGCAAAGTCATTAGGTTAGGTTAGTTAGGTTGCTTGTGACCATAACGCACGATCCGAGCGAGCGAAGCGAGCGTGCCGCGGCAGCGGCCGGCGAAGTGCTAGAAACGAATTGGCCCCTGTTTACTAGTCTAGGCAGACAAAACTTACATATATCAAAAACGTATACTTAACTGTACATACATCCGGAAACCTCGTTATAACCAACATGTCGAATAATATTAGGGCAATTATAACTTATGACATTAAATATTTATGGCATAAAACTTTATGTTTCTCAATAGTTAGGGCGTTTAAGGTTATTGCTTTTAAATATTAGTAATACTAACATTATGACAAGTAATATTAGGGGCAGTGATATTGTTTGTAATGATGATTAGTAGTAACTAATATTAGGAGGCAAATTTTTATGCGATTCAATTTTAGGGCTAAAGATATTAGTCGAATCAATAGGGAACCATAATATACTGCTAAGGAATGGAGTTCTTTGCGAGAGTCTGTGTTTTCCGATAAGTACAATCTGGGAGTATTTAAATCTCGAGTGAACTGGTATCTTCTAGGCAAGCATGCTCCATCCTCGACCACATCGTCATCGTCTTTCCATCAGATGAGATAGTGGTCAAATGCTTGACTACCGATGATAAAAAAAATAAGATAAAAATGGATCCGATTGTTTTTATGAAGTCTAAAATAGATAGAAACAAAGACAATGCTGCGACGGTGCCGCGTCTTCTATTTTTACCCTGCTACGCCAAACCCTTTTTGGGTTATTTTGATTACAGCACTATATGTAAGTAAGTATGTTCTCTCACAGCGTCCCAAACTTAGTAAATCGATTGTAACGTATAGGGTATTGTTGAATTCGCTTGAGTACTATACAGGTGCCTTGATAAGTTAACTTTAGAGTGGATGATCTCTATCTACCACTCTAAGATGCAATAGTTTTCTCGATGCGACTGATTTTTTTTTTGTATGAGCTACCTCATAACTTATTTCCACGTGATACGATTTAGATGATTTATTTTTTGTTTGAAAGCTGTTGCTTTCCCATTGGTCCCATTTAAATGTAATCAAAATCTAATCAGTCATATATATATGTACAAGTGTGTAAGTGTGTAAGTATGTTTGTTTCCTCTTCACGCAACGGCTGAACGGATTAAGTTGAAATTTGGAATATACATAGCTTATACCTAGGTACTTTTTAAACTTGATCATAGCGGGCGAAGCCGCGGGGCACCGCTAGTCGTCAATAATGCGTGTTTAATACATTTAATCAAGGATTTTTTTTAAGCAGAATAGGCAAGCATTTGGCCACTATCTCACCTGATGGAAAGCAATGATGTGGCCAAAGATTAAGGTTCCGAAGATAAGCGGTGAAGAATTATACAAGTGTTATATTCTGAAACGAAATTAAAATAAATACATGAATATCAATAACATAAATCATCTTTAATTAAATAAAAATCATCTTTAATTTATTGCACCCCACGCAGCACACTTGTTTGATTTTATGAGTCTACATGGCTAATATTAAACGAAATTAATTATAGACATCCAGTTCAGTGGACAATAATGGCGCAGACCTACGCAAATGTCTGCGGGTTTCATACACTAACCTGGTATTTTATTCGAAAGCTAATTTCAATAAAGGAACGGAGAACATTTTACGATTCTTCTGCCCTTAAAATGCGAGTAATTTCGTTTTCCTTTCTGCTTTTAGGCTGTAGGAAAAATAAGGTCGGATGTGAATTGTTCATAACTGATGATTATTATTTAAAAACCGGCCAAGTGTGAGTCGGACTCGCGCATGAATGGTTCCGTACCATTATCTATAAAACGTCAAAAAAATCATGTCTGTTGTGTCGGAGCCCCCTTAAATATTTATTTTATTCTATTTTTTTGTAGTTCTTCATTACCTCGTATCTTCCAAACGGCTCGATTGATTTCTACAGTTAAGGTATAGTTATATTCGTCTTAAAAACACACGTTATTAGATAGGTGTTAGAAAAAAAAAACAATTTGGCGGATTTTTGGCGCAAAATAGTAATACTTGCGTTAGTTATGAAAATGTTAACCAAACCTATCGAGTAGAGTATCAAAATAAAGGAAATTGAACGGGGATTACATAAAACACATTTTTCGCAGTCGGCTTTTTAAAATTTTCAGTGCATTGACTATCCTACTAATATTATAAATCCGAATGCTTGTGTGTAAGTGTGTAAGTATGTTTGTTCCCTCTTCACGCTTTAACCGCTAAACGGATTTGGATGAAATTTGGAATGTACATAGGTTATACCTAGGATTAACACATAGGCTACTTTTTAACTTGATAATAGCGGGCGGAGCCGCGAGGCACGGCTAGTATATAATACGAGTTATTTAAAAGGGGGGGGTAAATGTGTAATCCCAAGGCGTACATTCTGATCCACAGTCCTTCAAGATACCAGCTCAATGCACCCCTACATATACTTTTAAACTCGCCAAGTTAAGTCTGGCTGCTGCGTGCCTGGGGGTATTCAGTTCAACACGTACTCGTAGTGTTCAAACTTGTTCTATTACAACTTGCTCCAAGTATTTGCAAGAGCACCTGGGTGATAGCTTCGACAATAAGTTTTTTTAAGATGAAATAATGTATCTTTGTTGGTACAAAGTGACTCGTATCTGGGAATTGAAAATTCACTAATTTATCGAGCGAAGCGATCTCCATGTTGACTCTCCGTCCGTCTGTCAGAGACGTTTAGCGTCTAAATCATACAAGCGAATACCTACATACAATTCAAGCTTTTTCAAGAGACAGGGCTTCAGTAAAATTGTGATTATGTATATGGTTCAAATAAATTATTGATATACGCCGCTAAAATCATAACCCTTCGTTTTGATTCACCGTTTCAGTAAACAAGAAATTCTCATTTCGTTTAAGATTCGATCTTGAATTGTTAACTAGCTGCGCACCGCGGTTTTACGCGTAAGTACCGGATCAAAAAGTAGACTATGTCCTTTCCCAAGCTTTATTCTATCTCTGTACCAAATTTCATTAAAATCAGTTCAGTGGTTTAGGCGTGAAAGCGTATCAGACAGAGTTACTTTTACATTTATAATACTAATAGTTATACTCCGCGGTTTTATCTTCGTAAATCCCGGAACCGCGGAAATTTCGGGAAAAAAACAGCCTATGTGTTAAGGTGTTAGCTACCTCCATACCAAATTCCATCTAATTTGGCCCAGCCGTTTTAGCGTGAAGAACAAACACGCTCACAAACTTTCACCTTTATAATGTTAGTGAGATAATAAAGGGATTATTCAGATGGAACCGCTGGCTGCGCTAGTCTTGTAGCCTTTATTTTGAATATTCTTTTTCTGCTACAAACGTAGTCGCTGAGAGGAAAAGAACGTTAAGCTAAATTAAAATTTTATGAACACCTGCGATTATGAACTCAGTAGGTAAATTACCTCGTCAAGAGAGATTAATTTTAGGGACTTGATTAAGTTTTCTTTTGCCGTCGAAACTATAAAGAAAAGTTTAAGATATTGCAATTGAATTAACTATAGACGTCATCAACTTTAAAATGAATAATAAATTATGACCACGGTATATAGTACCACGGTATCGGACGAGACACACTCCCTTGTTGCTAGTGCCGAATGTAAATACTAGTTATGACCAGAATTCAGTTCTCTGTCGTGCAGCTAGGACGTACAATATTATGCTGACCTAGACAACAAACAAAAAACACTATATCAAAAATAAATATCTCTAAACTAACATTACCTAGATGATATTTATTATCATTTGCACGCAAAAACATACATACATACACACACACACCTCAGACACGTTGAAAGAGCCACACAAATACTACAAATGCCTAGTTTCCTTAAATAGTATTTTATACATGTATAGGTGTTTATGAAATTATTGCAACATAATTATATCTCGTAAATCGTAAAATGTATATATATACTCGTATTACGCAATATGAGATATCTCTTTCCTCCTCTAGTTCGTAAAATGAAAATGTAAAATCTATTAGTGTAATCCTTTTCTGGCCTTACTTTATGTATAATAACTTTAATATTTATATTATGTCATGTAACGCTGTTGGATTGACGAAATAAATAAAATGAAATTTATTTATTTATGAAGCAGCCATAATCAGTATTATTTTACCTATCTCCCGACCGAAGGGGGAAGGGGGTGGTGGATTCAAATCCAATGACGGGCTTGAGATTTTTTTTATGCTGGATATTTTTATGTTGGAATAATTTCATCAGACAGATTATTCTTCAAATGTTAACCCGGTGGAAACACAAGTTTTCTCCTCAAGAAAAAAATGTGTTTCTGGTTCTAAGTGTAATGTGTGTTTTGTTTACGGTACACAAGTCATCAAAGTTAGTGTGGGCTGTGAGTGTGAAAGCGTTTTATGTTTGTGTTTTATCCTGTACTGAAATATAGTTGTTTAATCGATGTTTTTTCTCTACGTCTCTACTCAGACGTTGTTAAATATCAGTTTCAAATTAAGTTTGAAATATTTCACGTTGAACAGTTTTGCAAATATCTGAGCTCAAATGAAGCGATTAAAAATAAATTCAACTTTAAAGTTCTATTTTTTCTCGTTGTAGTTGGAATCCCTGGTCGCTATCTCATATTTTGCGATATATATCAAAACAGGGTTCAAGGGAGCTCGTTATACCCTGAAATATTAGGGCTACTTATTACGTTTAGTGTTCAGCGTCGAAAAAGAACGTCCAGAAACCCTGGGGAGCTGTTTTATTATTGTATTCGTTCGTTCATCTATCACAATGAATTGTGTTTTCTGCTGAAACGTGACATTTATATACCGACGAAAAGCTGCGGTTTTGTTTATGGTTCTAGGTGTAATTGTGTGTTTTGTTTACGGTACCCACGACACAAGTCATCAAACTTAGTGTGTGCTTTTTGTTACATTTTTACAAGCTTTTCTATTTATCTAATACCTTTAAACGAGCAATTCTTGTATATATATATATTTTAAACAAACGCATTCACATTCACAGCCCCACACTAAGTTCAAAGACTTGTATCGTGGGTGCCGGAAACATTCACATCACACAGACATTACACCCAAAACCAGAAGCACAAATATCCCAAGGAATTTGTGCTCCTGCCAGGAATCGAACCCAGGACCCACGGCGCAGAGGGCGGACAACTGTCCACAGCGCCAACAACGGTCGTCAAAGTAAAGCCTACATTTAAAGTTAGACTTACAATACATCGGCTAAAACTGCATTCAATTTCATGCAGTAGTTGTTGTGTGGTGCTAGTACAAATATACATGTAGAGAGACAATTTTTTTTAAATCACCTTTATTTTTTACTCAGAAACATTTGATATCACTTTAACTGCAATACTAAACCTTTCCATATTAACTTTCATTCCCCATTGCACCACCTTAATGCACCCTCGGGCAAAAATATTAGTTACATTTTTATTTTTATTTTAAAAGAACTCTATAACTAATTTTCATTAGTATAACTTCATAATAATCTTGTCTTTGAACTTAGTGAATGAAGAGTGAAAGTGTGAATGCGTTTGTTTGTAATTAACAGATTTTAAGGAAACTAACACCGCACTTACACGAACAGATAATCGTTCTGTTCGCGAACGAAGTCTCGGACAGAAGCTGTTCACACTCATAATATAAAGGCGAAATTTTGTGAGAGTGTTTGTATGTTTGTTACTTCTTCAAGCTCAATCAGCTTTACGCATAGGCTACTTTTTATCCCGGAATTCCAGTCCAGGACTTGTGCGGGTAAAACCGCAAGGTGCAGCTAGCTAGTAATAAATACCCAATATCTATGGATCCCATTTTAATTTTGCGCAAAGTCTTCATTGAAACTAAATTCAGTGGGAGACATCAAGTCTAAATCCATTAAAATTCAATTAAGAGACTGTCATAATAAGCAACACTTGGCAGCGAACACAAGGTGCTATTCTCTCTGAAGTCGCAAGAATTCCCATGGTTAAAATAATACTCTATACATAAACATGGTAATATCTGTAGTCGGGTTTCTTGTCAGCTGCATTACATTCCTCCCACGTGGCTCGGTCACGAAACAAACGATTCACAAGCTTTGTGAGCTTTTATCAGTCACCAGTGATTCGGCCATTCATTCACTTATTCACTCTTGTTTAAAAGACTCCCAGATTATACCCCTCGGGGAACAATTAAGGCAATGAGTTCCACTCCTTCGATGTACGGATGATGAATATAGAAGCAAAACGTTTCGAGCGAACTGGAGGTATGTCGACCATAAATGGTTGACGTTTGACAGTTTTGACTAAGCTCGTGAAACGTTTGGTAAAGAAAGGACATATTTTTATGTTTCGTCATCACTTTCTATTAGATGAGATAGTGGTCAAATGCTTGCCTATAATGCATAATTAAAAAAAGGTATCTTCTAGGCAAGCATGTCGCATCTTCGACCGCATCATCACTTTCCATCGGGTGAGATAGTGTTCAAATATTTGGCATAAAAAATAGATACGGGTGCTTTTCAACCCTATGAAGGAATGGAAGTGGAAAACATTTCTCCCCATAAAAAACTAGTGCTTGGATGGGTGACAGCTTAGTGGGATTTTCAACTAAGTGTCACCATGCTTCAGAGGGGAAGTTAAGACGGTTGTTAGCAGTAAGACAACAGTTGCGCCATGCTGGATGGATTCAGTCTGCATGAAGAATCATATCGCCAGAATTGCCCCTAGTTCATACGACAAGCAAGCATATGATAAATTTAAAAGTTTGTGTGTTTGTTTATCCTCTTTTTATGCAGCAACGACTGTCCGGATTTAACTTAAATTTGGAATGGACATAGCTTACTCTAGCTATTTCTGCTACTTTATAACTTGATTGTTACTATCGTCATGAAAGCAGGCGACCCCACGGGACACAGCTAAACGTGTAAATAGTAGAAAGGAATAATAACAGAACGCTTACGGCAAGGAATTTCTTCATAATACGTACCGTGGTACATAATTATAAGTCCCCGACGCCCATGTCTGTTTTCTAAACGATAAGTACGGCGCAAATATTATTTTAAATATCTCTAATGGATAGACAAATTTACGGTAGATGTTTATTTGCAAAATTTATAAATTTTCCGTTTATATAAGCTGAACAAACACAATTTTGATTGAGGAAATTGGAAAATTGAAATAGTCTGTCTCGAGTCATCCTGTATTCAAATTTTGGGATACTAGCTGACCCGCCCGGCGTCGCCTTGGTAAAACATACATATAAGCGCATTCACACTCACAACCCCACACGAAGTTTTTACGGCGTGGGCCGTCACATACACACAACTTCAAGCCGAGAGTGTATAGGTATCTTCTAGGCAAACATGCTACATCTTAGGCCGCATCATCAAATTCCATCAGACGAGAATGGTCAAATGCTTGCAACCACATAAAAAAAAAGACGTGTGGCACTCGGGGACTGCCGCGGTAAAGCTATTGCATAGCATCAACTTATGCAATTATAATTATTTATTTATTTTATTTATGCAGTATTTTTTTCCTGCCACCTAGAGGCGAGTTGCTGAACTCGGTCTCCACGCTCAAGGCCCGCGATAGAAGCTATGCAATACATCAAACCCAGAAACATAAAGCTTTGAAGGCGAACACGCACCCAACTTTTCGTCAGCGGGCAGTTCAAAGTTAAAAAATGACCCGTTGTTCAAGTACAGGATATAACGGATATTATACGTAAGTTTCAGTGTTCAGTGTGAAACCGTTTTGAGATAGACCCCGAGACAAAATAGGTCTAAAATAGTGACTTTGGTGGCCTACCAAATCGTTATTTGTCAACATACATTTTTTTTAACCGATTTCGTACTATACTTTTCAAGCCCTTTTCAGAGATACCCTACAACAAAATTAAAATATTTTGATCCCCACTTACGTGAATGGGAGCCCCCTTAATATTTTAATTTATATAATTTGAAATGTCATTTCTGGCTTTGGGCCGTAGTTTTACATATTCTATGAAAATTTGAAGTCATTCGCTTATATGGTTTAGACGCTAGATGCCTCTGACAGACGGACGGACCGACTGACGGACGAACAAAGTGCTGAACGACCCAAGTCTACTTAGAGATCTGGCTTCGCTCGATCAATAATGTATACGAATAAAGCGCTCTAAATGTATGTTTAGTGGCTCGGGACGACGTGTTTCATGCTCATATAACTTTCCTTCAGCTGTATCTCAATTTCACTGAATTTCAGTACAGAACGTTATTGTGCTATTTTTCAAAAGGGTTTTTAACCTGCGGACGAAATCCGTCCCTCAGATATTTTTTATTGTTGAACATGAATTTCAAATGAGAAGATATTTTTGAATTTTTGCTTAAATTATTTTTTGATGATATTTTGTGACAGGTGTATTTCTACAGGCATGCCCCGCGGCTTCGACCGCGTTTATTAAGTTAAAAACTACCTTCCTAGGTATAAGCTATGTACATTCCATATTTTATCCTAATCCTTTCAACCTTTACAGCGTGAAGAGAAAACAAACATAAGTACTCACACACAAACTTTCGGAAAAGGTATCAAATTCTTCTTAATAATGGTGTATCGCCCAAGGATTTTGTAGCTAAAGTAATAACCGTAGGTTTGTTTCCTATCTCGATGGTATCGCCTAACTCGATGACATAAATACTATCTAAGATTTTTAAATCACGAACCGCGAAAATCGTTGACGTAGTGTTTTTTGAGAACACACAAAACGCGAACGAAGTCGTCACACCAAAATGACGCGCCACGAAACGCGCCGACATCAGTATTCAAAAAGTATTTAGAGTTCATATATTAACATCGCTATATATATGCAAGAATCACTTTCGACTCGTTGCTCCGTTACTGCATGAAAGAAGGACAACCCGACAAAAAAACACCCTCGCATACGCTTCAAATCTAATCCACAAGAACCGTATATTTTCAGGATAAAAATTGCCTGTCAGTTTCCTTTCGTAGAATAGTTGGTATGTCTACTATGTAATCACAACACAATGATATTAAAATTACCTAAGTTGTATGTTAGTCTATCAGTTTTTAACAAGCTTTATTTAGTCCCGCTGTCTGTCTATTTGTCGGTTAGTAATCAAATCTTATCGTGGGACTGTAATAACTTATGACATAATTATATTTTAGTAACATTTTTATCTTTGACATTAATATTCTGAAATTTTGACAACTCTTGACATTATAACTTTAATGATGGTTTTTCCATTTTCACTTATTGTAATTGGGCCACATATAGAATATATTAACAATATTCAAAAATATTATTATGACGCTATAAAGATATCTAACTACCTAGCCCTCAAATCAATATTTGCATGTCACTATTATGACCAAGTGTGTGAACTATATTGATACACTTAACCTTACATCTGTTTATACCTACACTTGAAGCAAATAAATGCATTTCATTTCATTTCATTTCATTTCTTGCAAGCTAAATAATAAGACCCACTTCCCGATATCCGATTGGAATCAAATTTGGTGTACTTATGCATCTTCGGTGATAATAGAATGAAAAGATACCATGGAGCTGGTCGGATGATGGAGAGAGAATATGGCCATACGAACTTCTGAACTAATCAAGATAAACCCATCGAGTATGGTCTCGTATGATTCGTCCTGACAAGTACTCTGGTTATATAACTTTTAAATCTATTTTGATTTTTAGCTGGTAAAAGTTTGATTTAAAAATCTTTTTAATGGTATTACTCGTTATCTCTATACTTTTGATCAAATTAGGCAGATAAATTGAAAAATCGTCAGGAGGTCATAGTGATCTTTTTATTCTGATTAAAATCGGGCGATGCTACGCTTGTTTAGTATAAATTGCTTTTACTCAAGTTCAAAGGTCTGCAGTTGGCACGTCTAATAATATTCTTTATTAAATATATATATACTTTTCTGTAAAATGTTCAGCTGCAAAATGGAATAAAAATTAAATTTAATAAGATGTCAGAAACTTAATTAGAACGAAAAAGATTTTGGAAAATAAAATTTAGAGTTGGTCTTTTGCTTAAAGTATGTCCAATTAATGTACGTAGAGATATTATTATCATCGCAGATTTACCATTTCATGTAATTTTTGTTAATAAAATGTATATTATTATGTAGTAGTAGAGGTTTCTGGAGGTAGTATATTCTAGCGATAACTATCTACGGGCCAATTGCCTATGTTTCCTAAAACTAAACTACATACAAGCATACAAGCATACAAGCGACTCACAAACTTTCACCTTATATTTGTGTGATTCTACATTTTGACGACTACCTTTCTACGAGATTTCTTGTGTTTTTATAAGCAGTCAGTACTCAGATTATATTATTATAGCGCGATGGAACCGTACATTTTAAGGTGTGAGATCTAACCTTTCAAAATATGTTCTAACTAAAAGGATTTCGAGTCTAATACTAACAAAAAAACGAACAAAAACAAAACTCAAATAAGGCAAAAAATTAATTAATTAAAAATCTAGTAATTTTTATGTAGATAACTCACTATAAACCTTATAAAAATTCTTTCAGTTGTTATCCTTTATGAAACAAAGCAATGTAAAAAATCGTTTTTTTGTCACATATAATCACAAGCAGAACCAGAAACACAAACTTTTTTCCGTCGGGAATCGAATCCGATACTATGCTTTGAAGGCGAACGCTCACCCAACTAGCCAACGGGCCATATTGTATTTTTTTTCCCTCTATATTGTTACATAGATTTTTACCTCTATATGGTTACATCTACATAATATATTACCACATGAATAAATAAAACGTTCGAATGAAAATGGAATGCTCATTAAACAAAGAGATAACATTGCTTTCAGGGAATCAGAAACGCGCGTGACAGCTCTGACCTCCAGTTATACGACACGATAGGGAATAACCTTTACATAATTAAAAAACTCTTTTACACGACTTTGACTGTGACTAGGACTGGTTTTATGAAATACCTACCCAATTAAAAATATAATAATATTACTTGACACTGTCTAAACAGGCGTAGTTTGCGGTCAAATCTAAAAAAAAACAGGGTTTGTTGTAAATTATGTATTTACGATAGAAGTGAAACTTTTGTATTAAGCGAGCGAGCAGAAATTTAAGCGCCTAGATTTAGATTTATTCCATACTAGTACAGCGTCGGGTAGACGGCTGTTGAACAGCGACTTTTTCGATAACTAAGCCATATAGAAAAAGCATAGCCATATAAATACGTTTTTTTACATAGTTATTTTATAACAATTATTTATTTAACTGTGTTGCTAGCTGTTCATAAACTTGATTTGTATTGTTTATAATTTTTCTAACCGTGAGGATTGGCTCATTGTATTATGCTTAACCTGAAAATGATTAGATTTGTAAGGTCTTGGTCTTTTTTTTTTTTTTTTTTTTGTGGGGGGGAAAATGCCTTGCACTTCCCTTCCTTCCCAGGGGTGAAGGAAGGGGGTATGTGGGGCTCGAACCCACTAAAAACCCCCCCCGTGAGCAGTCCCTCGCCGAGGTGGGGCAAGATAGGGTCGCGCTAGCAGTCACTATCTTGCCCCGGCGGTAGGCCCGAATACAAACCGGGCCACTGCGCCCATGTAGGGGTGACCTTGCTCACCAAGGCCACCCCTCAGACTTGTGGTGCCGTGCAAGCCAGTGGAGAGCTCCCTGACTCTCCACCAGTGACCCCACTACAGAGGAGGAGAGAGGAGGCGGGCGAACTGCCTCCTCCTCCCCCCCATCCGTCTGCGACGGATCGGGTCAGAAAGGGGATCGACCTCTCTGGCCCGTTCCGCGGCCTCCTTCTGCACCATCACCGCTTCGCAGAAGGAGACTACCGCCTGCCACAATCTCTCACTGCCGAGCATGGCGTCTACCACGCGCGGCAGGGAGAGATCTCCGCCTATGGTAGCTGAAAGCGTGTGCCGCTGAGGGCCCCATGCGGCACACACCTCCAGCGTGTGGAGCGCCGTATCCTCCAGCGCTCCACATTCGTGGCAGGCCGGGGTCGGCTCCCGTCTCGCGATTTGGTGCAGGTACTTTCCAAAACATCCATGTCCGGAAAGCACCTGCACCAATCGGAAGGTAAGCGACCCAAAACGCCGCCGCACCCACCTCCGAAGGACCGGGCGGATGGCCTCCACCGTCCACTGCCCGGGGACCGGTGGAGCCAGGTCCTCCGTCCACCGCCGCAACAGGGCAGCCCGCGCCCGCCACCGCATGCGGGTGACCTCTTCCCACGCTGGGGGGTCTCCTCGAGCCCTCCTCGCCGCTACGAAGTGGTAAACTTCGGCGAGGATCTCCGCTTGGAGTTCCCAGGGGGGATCACCCGCAAGCACGCACGCTGCCGTCCAGGACACCGTCCGGTAACCGCGTATCGCCCTCGTCGCAATGACCCGCTGCGGACGTCGCAGCATGGTCTTGTTTCCGCGGTTGAGGGCGTCCACCCAGACCGGCGCCCCGTACAGAGCCATACTCCGGATTACTCCGGAGTAAAGGCGACGGCATACCGCGTTCGGGCCGCCTACGTTCGGCAGCAACCTCCCCAAAGCAGCAGCAGCCCCCACAACTCTCGGGGCCAGCTGGGAGAAGTGGACTCCGAAAGCCCACCTCCCGTCCAGAATGAGACCCAGATATTTCATCTGGGTCCCCACCCGCACCGAGACCCCGTCCAATTCAATCCCCGTTCCTGGAGGGGGTCCCCCCCGAGGCCCATGGAACAATAGGGCCTCGGTTTTGGAGAGGGCAACCTCCAGCCCCAGAGCGCGTATACGGTCAACGACGATAGATGTACCCACCGTAGCCAACCGCACCGCCTCCCTGAGGTCCCTCCCCCTGGCTACGACAAGGGTGTCATCCGCATAGCACGCGACCCGCATGTTTGCGGGAAGCGTGCCACGAAGCACCCAGTCGTAGCCTATGTTACACAGGAGCGGACCCAACACTGACCCCTGTGGAACCCCGCAGGCGACGCGACGGCGCCTCATACCGTCACGTCCTACCACAAGGATCTCGCGATCCTGGAGGTAGTCGGCCAACAGCCTCCGCAGATACAGAGGCACTCCATGATAGCGGAGCGCCTCCTGTATTGTTCCATGCGGGAGGCTGTTGAAGGCGTTGGCTATATCAAGTGAAACGGCCAACGCCTTTTCCCCCTCCCTGACCGCATCCTGCGTCCACCCCTTAAGCCAGAGCAGGGCGTCTATTGTAGACCGCCCCGCTCTGAACCCGTACTGGGCCTCGGACAATCCAGGCCCAGTCCCCTCTAGATGCCGGATGACACGGGAAGCTACTACTCTCTCCAGCAGCTTACCCGTATCATCCAGCAACACTATAGGTCTGTATCCGGAAGGCGAGTCAACAGGTCGACCCTCCTTCCGTAACAGGCACAATCGGCCGTCTTTCCACAGCTTCGGGAACCGTCCTGACGTGAGGCATGCGTCGAACAGTTCCCGAAGCCAATCGCCCATTTCCCCTAAGGCGATTTGTAGGACCCGCCCTGGAATGCCATCTGGGCCCGGCGCCGTCCTTTTCCCCCGCAGACGGCCGACCGCAGTCTCCATCTCCACCTCTGACAGAGGCGGGATAGAGGTCAGGTCTTCCGGGGGGGTAGGCGCCATTATGGGGGGTACGTGGTCAGGGCTGCTTCCGGGGAAGAGCCCTTCCAGCACCCTGCCCAGAAATTCTGGCTCTAGGGACTCCGCGATGGGGGCAGTTTGGCCCCGGAACTTTTTCCGGACAGCCCTGTACGGTCGCCCCCAAGGGTCCCTGTCTAGCCCCTCCAGGGCTTCGTCCCAGGCTTGGGACTTGGCCCGGCCGATGGCCAGCTGCAGCTCCCGCTTGGCTTCGCGGTATACGTCATAAAGCCGGAGCTCAACAGCCATTTCCTCGGCCGACATCTGCTCGTCGGTCCGGCCCCGACGCCGCTTCCTGCAGCGGGTGTAGGGCCGCCGAGCCCCCGAGCAGACAGGTCGGAGATCAGAAATCTCCGAACTCCACCAGTACACCGCCAGGTGTTCGGGACGGCGTCCAGACCTTGGCATAGCCGTGTCGCAGACGGCCGTCATAGCTTCGCGAAAACGGCTCGCCGCGACGTCCACATCCTGGTGCGTGGGGGCAGCAAGCCACGACTGGACGATTGCCGCCTCTTTCGCCAGTTCAACATCGAGGCGACTTACTGTCCAGCGCGGGAAATCTGGCCGCACCTCGCTCTGGGACCCACTCTGGCTGTTGGAGGCGAAGATCTCGAACCTTATGTATTTATGGTCCGAGAGAGTCTCCACCTCCGACATGACCCTCCAGGCCCGGACACGTGCCGCGACAGACGGGGTGGCGAATGAAACATCTACCACGGACCCCCCATTCCACCGCACACACGTGTGGACCGACCCTCTATTCAGCAGGGTCAGTCCTGAGGCAACTATCCACTCCCTGACAGTCACACCACGAGAATCAGTGGAGGGATTGCCCCAATCCCGGGCCTTGGCGTTAAGGTCCCCCAGAAGTAGGACTGGCAGTGGTACTTGCCTTCTTACCGCTGCGGCTAGGAGGTCCAGGAAGGCCTCCAGCTCCGCAACGGTTTTGTTGGGGGAGAAGTACGCACCAATCACAGCATACTCCCCCCACTTTGCCACCACATACCCCAAACCCTTCTCTCTAACTGAGAGGGGCGGACCATCATTCCCCCGCCTTACAATGGCAACGGAGCCGTTCAGGTCCCCAGCCCAACAGGAATGCGGGGGAACATAATACGGCTCCGCCGCAACCGCCACGCCTATTTTCCACTGCGCCAGTGTCTGCATAAGTAGATCTTGGGCCCTAGCGCAGTGGTTTAAATTAGTCTGGAGGAAGTTGTGATGTCTAACCTGATCCATTAGTCGGACATCACAACCTCCTCGCACGCCGACTGGCGTGCAACCTCGGGGGCAGCCTGGCTAGTTGCCGCAGGGAGGGCCTGGGTCCTAGAGGCCTTCCCCTTCGTCTTCGGGGGGGCGCAATTACGAGCCCCCATCATATGCCCGGAAGGCCGCCCCGACTCAGTGCATATCGCACAGCGAGGCTCGGCCCTCCCGCAGCTGACCGCCTGATGGCCTGTGCCTCCACACCGGAAGCACAAGTCTCCCCTATCAGCGGACGCGGGACACTGGGCGCGCGTATGTCCCAACCCCATGCACTTGAAGCAGCGCATGGGACGCGCCGCCAGTGCAACTACACGCACTGAGCTCCACCCCACTAGTAGCCTCCCCTTTTCCAACAGCACTTTGGCTGCTGAAGTCGGACAGGATACGAGGGCGGAGCCGACGCCGCTTATGCCGGGACGAATTTCACCAGCCTTCACCAGCCGGACGTCACAGCCTCCCGCTTTGGCTACCGCAGCTGCCACTTTCTCTTTGGTAGCCGCATCATCCAAACCCGTTATCCTCAGGTCAACGGTTTTAACGGGCCTGGCGATGTTAGCCACCTCGGACAGGACATCGCGGAGTTTTCCCGCGAGCCTGTCAGCCTTCTCTTGATTTTGGGAGCCAGGAATCTTCAACATCCTGGCTCCCGTGGCCGTCTGGCGGAAGCGAAGCCGGTCAATGCCCAGCTCCTGGAGATCAATCTTCCCCTGTGCCATGTCCATCACGGCGCTGTAGGTGACCCCCTTTTCCGCGGCCTCAGGCAGGAGGGACATAACCACAGCCGCGGACTTTGGAGGTTTCAGCACCGCCTTGGCCTTCATGGCAGTAGAGGCTGGCGGGACCGGCTTTGCCTTCACCGATGTAGCACGCACCGCAGGGGCAACCGCAGGAGTGGTATGAGGAAGGGAGGACTTCCCCTTCCCCTTGCCTTTCCCTTTTCCCTTCCTCACCACAGTCGCCCAGGTCTCAGCCTGAGGCACCATGGAGGAGGCCACCGCAGAGATAGCGGGACCCGCAGCCGATACCTCCAAAGGGGCGGCGACAGTCTTTATTGCCTGACCGGACTTCTTGCCCACCTTGTGGGCGGGATTGCGAGACGGCTTATGAGTCGGCTTGGGTGGCGCGGTGGCTGCCGCTGCCTTACTGGCATTTTTAACGTCCGCCTTTAAAGGTGGACGGACTGTCGAGGCGGGCAAAAGCCGGTCCTCAACACCCGCGAGTCGGGCATTGAGCATTTGCCCGAACGTAACGGTCAAGGACCGTCTCAGCTCCTCCACTATTTCGCCTCCCAGCTGAAGGGCGGGGGGTGCTTGCTTCTCAGCGACGGCTGCCGCTGTGGTGGCCGCTGCCGCCTCCGACTTGGCTTCAGTAAAACCTCGACGCAGCGCCTTTACCTCCGCCTTACGCGACTCGACCTCAAGGCGCAGGCGGGAGTTCTCCGCTCTAAGCCGCCGCGTCTCTTCCGCCAGGTCTTGGTCTTCCTCAATATACATTAATCATTATCAATGGCACCACATGAAAAGCACCAGCTTTCAAATAAAAAATAATCATCAAAATCGGCTCACAAAGAAAGAAGTTATGAGGAAACTTTTGAAGTCTTGGTCTTCCTCAATATAAATTAATTTAAAAATTACGTAAAGGAAAACATTTTAATTACTCATCACAGTGTTTAATTCCAACACTTTTTCTTACACAAAAAGGTTGCGAGTCAGAATTTCAAAGCACTATTAAATTTCACTTAAAAAAACACCATTTATAACACAGTGTTTTATCTGTGCCCATCAATTAAGAAGAAAAATCACCCTGTCAAAATAATTTGTATCGGGCCGATAAGGAAAATGTTATAGTACGCAAAATCGGACATTCATATTTTTGCATGATATTTTCCTCTTTTAAAATGATAAATGTGTAATAATACATATTTTTGGGTAATGGTGGGTTCGTGTCATCTGTATTGCTTGTACTGCTTTGGCGTGAAAGATGGCGATGATGGTAAGACTACGCATTGATCTATTAATGCATGAATTTCGGGTCCGTGCTCATGTGTCCACGGAACATAGGCGACAAAATGAAATATAAGCGACAATATCGATTCGGTAAAAACGGTATATTCCCAGTTGTTCCCCCACATGGATTGCACCCAGGGACCAATTGGAAATTTTATTCCCAGTTGCCGCCGGGTGGCGTCTGGGAAGTTATTGCCCCCAATTCAAATCGCTGTGCAAGCCAGTGGAGACCTCCATATAGAGGAGGAGAGAGGAGGCGGGCGAACTACCTCCTCCTCCCCCCCGTCCGGCTGCGCCGGAGCGGATCAGGTTGGGTATGTTGGGGCAGAAGGAGGCCAAAGAGCGACCTCTCTGGCCCACTCCCCGGCCTCCTTCTGCGCCATCATGCACCGCTTCGCAGAAAGAGACAACCGGCTGCCACGATCTCTCGCTGCCCAGCATGGCGTCTACTACGCTCGGCACCTATTAACACTGAAAGCGTGTGCCGCTGCGGGCCCCATGCGGCACACACCTCCAACGTGTGGTATGCCGTACCACATTCATGGCAGGCCGAGGTCGGCTCCCCTCTCGCGATTTCGCTAATGTCTGCGGTATACCTCGCAAAACCGAAATAATTATCCACGTTTAAAATTCATGAAAAATTTGGCGATATCCTCGAAGAACATGGCTTAATTATGCAAGAAAATAATTAAAACAAAACAACATTTTCCAAAGTGCCAAATAAAGTCCCGCGGGCAATTTGCTCGTACGTCCATACTAATTATGAAAGATATAACATTTATTAAAACGGAATCTAAGGAATGAATTGTTCTTTCTATAAGTACATTTAAATATTCTCAACTGTTTTATGTCATTACTAGCTATGCTTCCCGGCTTCGCCCGCGTATATTAAGCTAAATAGTAGCCTATGCGGTAATCCTAGGTATAAGCGATGTACATTCCACATTTCGGCCAAATCCGTTCACACCGTGAATAGAAAACGGCATCGGCATCACCATTGTGAGCCAGCAAAATAGTAAAGTCGTAAAGTCGTCAAGGATCGTATAACTAGAATTACTTTCTAATTATACGATCCTTGACCATCTATCTAATCAGATACCATCAAGAGTGGTCGTACGTAGTGGTCAAACAGTAGTCTATCAATAATTTAAAAGTTAAAACTATCGTGAGTATTACACGTAATGTTTCAATCCAATCCTACTAATATTATAAATCAGAAAGTTTGTGTGTAAGTATGTTTGTTCCCTTTTCACGCTTTAACGGCTGAATGGATTTGGATAAAATTTGGAATGTACGTAGATTATACCTAGGATTAACACATAGGCTACTTTTAAACTTGATAATAGCGGGCGAAGCCGCGGGGCACGGCTAGTGTTATATATGGTATACACGTAACAAATCGACTTACTTTGTAACTTAGTTCTTTGTAACGTATAGTCGTCACGTATAGTCGTCAACGTACGTCTCGCATCCGCGAATCGCGCGTCTGACTCATCCTGATGAAGGACAACTAATTTGTCCGAAACTAGGCGACTACAAAGTAAGTGGACATTTTTACGTTTTTGAAATAGATAACATTGAAACATCTATCAAAAAATAACTTGCTGACTTGTCTTGTTGTTTGTTCTAGCCAGCAGTCATATATTAGGCTGCTTAAAGGCGCGACAAGTAGTCGCTAGATTGGCTGAATACGTACATCATACTTACATTATAAATTCGAAAGTTTGTGTGTAAGTGTGTAAGTATGTTTGTTCCCTCTCGACGTTTTAACGGCTGAACGGATTTGGGTGAGATTTGGAATGTACATAGCTTATACCTAGCATTCTAGGAAAAAAAATACTCTGCTGGCGCAATGAGTCGGGTTGCCTTCTGCGGGTCTAGGGTTCCCGTGACTTGGCAGAAGCACTGTTTTCCTTCCCAAGGAACATTTGTGCTAAAATGTTTCCGGCACCTACGATACGATTGTCTTTGAATTTAATGTGGGGCTGTAAACACTCACAATAAATAACAAACTATAAAAATGCATTCACACGAGTGAAATAGAAAACTTTATTGTATGTAATGCGTTTTTTTGTTCTTTAGATAGATAGATAAACTCTTTATTGAACACCATATTTGTGACAAAACAGAATAGAAAATAGTGACTTACAAAATAAGTGTATACGCGGTCTTATCGCTAAAAGCGATCTCTTTCAGACAGTTTATTGCTTTATACAATTTTTTACAGGAGTGAACATTACACAGACCTACTTCATAAGTGTCGTGACCAATGTTAGGATACTTCACGGTACATAAACAACTTCCACTACCACTTCATCACTTACCATCAGGTGAAATAGACAAACGCTAACAGAGATAAAAAATGCTACCAAAATTCTATGAGGCTCAAAATCTTTTTTTAACTGATATAACTAGATTCTAATTAAAACATTACCATCTACGGTTCAGTAAAATAATAATTAAAGTAATAGTAATTACTCATTTCAATGTTGTTTTAGACAAACATTTTTTTTTTCAATGCGGCCAAAGCTCCGGAGCAATTCTAACTCAAAATATGTGTATGTTATCTACGGGCCAGTTGCCTATATTTCCTAAAACTATATACAGCAAAGAACTAAGTTAGGTACCTACAATCGAGCTTATAGCTAACTCAAGTCTTAATTTGGTTTTATTAAAATGTATGTATAAACATATATTATATATATTTGTTTTAAGTAAATGTAAATTCAAATTCCGCCTCGAATTTTTTCCCGCTTGCTTTTATCTATAAGTTATTTAGGGCTTGTCATCGGATTACGGATGGATTCGATCAACAGACGCGTCAATTTTCGATATCACGTAATATAATACGATGACACGACGGCATGCGAGACTCACGGCCCAGAAATAAATTTTCTCCTGAGATTGCTCAGGAGAAAATTTATTTTTAATAAACCGTGCCCCCCCTTATTTGTCTCGAAATTTGTATTCAATTATTCTTACAACAAAGACCGGATTGTTTACTTTATTAACTTTTTCTACTGAGCATCTGACGCGCGTCTATTTCCGAAGAAGCAACAAGTTGTATAGGTACTATATACACTTTTTTTTATTTTAAAGATACCCGGCTACTTTTGGGGAACAACCGGGTTATGTGAGATTTTCACTCATTAAAACCCCCAGCCTCAGTGGATGTTGAAGGACTCCAGGATCTCGCTGAACGTTACTGGAACCTTTCTATCCACCTTACTTTTTAGCTCTTCACTGACATTTGTGCCTCCGTTCCGTCATAACCGCGAGAATGCTGTTGAAGGGTTTGGCCATCTTCAACATACCCGCGGCGCCACAACAGTAGGGTACCACACGCCACTGCTGTCCTCCTCGGGCACGTTCGAATGGTGGTTCGAGTCCCAACTCCAACCCCCACGTGCCCAAAGGACCCCTTTTAGTCGCCTCTTACGTCTGGCAGGGGATACCGTAGCAATATTCTGATGCCCTGGCTACTAGGGTAAGGTCCTACTACCCATAATAAGTTAATATTTTTGCGTATTTTGTCGTATTTCATTTATACATCAATAGTATCCATTCACATTCACACGTAACACCATGTTTATACAAAATTACGCTTTAAAAATGAAGACGCGTCGCAAACTCCATCTGGCATGCCTACTTTTTGGTGTTATCAAAAATGGAAACCCTTCCTATCTATATAACAAGATTGACAAGCTTAAGTTTTATCTCTGAATACAAACAGTATTCCAGCAGCTTTCGATTCCGCGTCATCACACGACATATTTTAGAGGAGCTTTTCGATACGCGCCATCGAAATGCTGGAATAATATTCCTCCTCCCATAAGAGAAATAAAAACGTTAAGCTCATTCAAACTTAAATTTAAAGCATATCTCATGAACGAACAGAGGCTTTCTGGAAATGTTGATTAGTCTTTCATATAGATGGCATTCCTTCCTAGTTTGGATGCTAAACGTCGCGTTTCGCTGCAGAGCTGCTGGCTGCAGTAGAAGAACTGGTGGTCTCAGGATTCAACTTTAAGAAATATATTAGATTTTTAATTTATGTAGTAATGAAGATAGTATATGTATACGTGTAATTATATAAATATATTATTTATTGTATTTATAATTTATGAAGTTAAGATTCTCATTTTAGTTATTTATATTTGTTTGCTTTCTATTTATATATTTTTTTAGTTTAATTCTTCTTGCTTGGGTTGATTTTACTGAAAATCAGTGTCGAGTTCTCTGTTCGGCAAAAAACCTGAGCTAAACCTTTTTGCCATAACAAATACTCATATTAATGACAAACCTGAACAGATTTTGCAATAATCGTAACAAGAAAGACGTTGAGCACTATATATGGTTGTAATATATCCGAAGAAGTATGTATAGTCAAGTAATGCTGTTATGTGTAACTTTACTACAACTTCTTTCTTCACTGGTTATGCACGCCTAATTGTATACATCACACTTACAGCTCCACACTAAGTTTTAAATTTTGTATCGTGGCACCCGGAAAAAATATATTACACACACACTCGAACCCAGAACCAAAAACACAAATTTTGTAATCTTGTGTTCCCACCAGGAACTAAGAATCCGACTGCTTAGAAAGTTTTTTTAAAGAATATAACACAAACGCTTTCACACTCACAGCCTCACACTAAGTTCAACCACATGTGTCGTAGGTGCCGGACATATTCACAATACACACTCAATTACCCGGACGCGGAAACACAAATTTTCCATGGGAAGAAAATTTGTGTGAGAAAACTCTCGCCGGGAATCCGATAGATACTCTTATACGTTCATATAATTTATTTTATGAAACTTATATCTATTACAATAACACACGTTATTGTTGTGTAGGGGAGCCAGGATCTCTCTCTAGGAAATCTAGGTATAATCCTAACCAACTACGGCAGCTGGCTGTACATATGTATAGTAAATTATTCAATAATCAATCATCCTACTAATATTATAAATCCGAAAGTTTGTGTGTAAGTGTGTTAGTGTGCGTGTAAGAGAGTAAGTATGTTTGTTCCCTCTTCACGCTTAACAGCTGAACGGATTTAGATGAAATTTGGAATGTACATAGATTATACCTAGGATTAACACAGGCTACTTTTTAACTTGATAATAGCGGCGAAGCCGGGGCACGGCTAGCCGTGCCCCGCGGCTTCGCCCGCTATTATCAAGTCTATCATACATTTGCACTTGATTTAATTCCCCTTTGCCCTTTTTACCACCTCACAACAAGACAGACTGTCAAACGTCATCCTTATATGGATGGTTGACATACCTCTGGTTCGCTCGAAGCGTTTTGCTTCTACATTAATCATCCGTACGGCGAGGGAGTGGAACTCATTGCCTGCGTCTTTGTTTCCCGAACGGTACAATCTGGGTGTCTTCAAGTCTAGAGTGAATAGGTATCTTCTAGGCAAGCATGTCACATTTTCGGCCGCATATTCACTTTCCATCAGGTGAGATATTGGTCAAATGCTTGCCTATCTATCATAAATAAAAAAATGACAGTAAATATGTATATAAACAGAATGAGTGAGAGAAATACGGGTGCTTTTATTTAAATTGGTTCAAATACAATAATCAATCAACGTTACGCTTGATTTGTATCCTTTTGCTATTGGCTGATTGATTATAATTAATTAAGGTTTGGAATGAAAAACAAACACAGCCCGTGGTGTTGTTAGCAATACTTTTATCCTCCCTCTACTCTTTTATCCTGATCCCTCCGGGCAACTAAATAATTTAAACGCAAGCGAAGCTCAAAAACCCGACTTCACCGCTTTGTCTTCGGAACCTTTGATCAGATTAAATGAATTAAATACGCATTGTTGAGGATAACTCACAAAATACTTGTCAGACTTTGATCAAATTTAAATGGAACCAGATGGGAAGCACTTTCCAATAAAAAAATCATCAAAATCGATTCACCTAGAAGTAAACTACGGTATCACAACAAAACTATACAGTTGAATTGTGATCCTCCTCCTTTTTTAAAAGTCGGTTAAAAATTATAGCTACCGACCATTTTCTTATCTCTGATAGGCTATCGTTAGATCACTATCTCACCTGGAGGTAAGTGATGGTATGGTTAAGGAAGGTAAGACGCAAATGACAGGCTCTCAAGGACATCTGCTATAGCATAAATTTAAGTGATCATGGCGATAGATTTTTCTCAATGAGGTGTGGTGAACTACGACTGTATTTTAGTATTAGTAGTAAAACTAGTCCTAGTACTTGATAAATATTTATTGCTTGACACTGGCAAAACACACAAACTTGCGGAGCCAAATAATAAAAAGAAAAAGTTACATATAAGTGAAGCTAGAAGTGTGTACCAGGGTTTTGCCGCGAAAGTGAAAAAATGGCGTTGTTGATTATGTATAATTTTCCAAATCCTGTGATTCTTTGGGTGTTATGTGTAATAATGGTGGACTATGAACCGTTAATACTTAGTAAACGTGCATAAGTGGAGGCAAATGATACCAAGTTGAAAAACGTGATTTTCGCCTTCGCCCTCAAACTCCAATACAAGTTCTAGTATAGTTTCTACCTATTTACTAGGGCATGACTTGACTATGGCTGAACCTTGACTCCTTTACTTGACTTTGACTGTGACGTGTGACTAGGACTTTTAATATGCAATACACTTAAAATATATTATTACTTGACACTGGCTAAATGCACAAGATTGCGAAGCCAACATTTCAATTAAAAACAAAAGTGTGTACCAAGAATACTGTAGTCCTCACTAGTCACAATGTTTTCACCTTGTTTCAAAATTGAAAGCATCTGCTGTAGCTATAAACGTGTCAGCCTGAACGGGAACCCTTTTCACATTTCACGCATGTAGACTTGCTTAGCCTAACATAAATACTATTTTTAAAACCCTTTCCTCCTACGACATGTGGGTGCCTAAATCGTGTTTTGCTATTAGCAAGCTCTGGAATTTAATTCAGTGAGTCTGAGACAAATGTCGTGTGGTATTTCTGGAAGGGTGAACATTTATTTTTTATTCTAAGTACTTGTTCCTACTATAATTTCTTCTTAAATTCATGACCATGGATACATGGTCCTTCAGTCGATATATTAAACAAAAATTAACAATTTCTATTTTTGATAATAAAAGTCTTAGTCACAAGTCAAAGTTAAGTAGTCAGACATAGTCCAGTCAAGCCCTAGTAAAGTGGTAGAAATTTTACTAGAACTTCTATTGCAGTTTTGAAGCGAAGGCGAAAGTCATGTTTTACAACTTTATATGATTTGCCTAAACTCATGCACGTTAACTAAGTATTAACGGTTAATAATCCACCATTATTACACATGAACACTCGTAGAATCACAGGTTTTGGCAAATTATAAAAAATCAACAACGCCATTTTTTCACTTTCGCGGCAAAACCTTCGGTTCTAGAATAACGATCGAGTTTCTTGACAGGTTCTTCTCGAGATGGTAGTCATTTTGCGAATCTAGCAGTAGATTGTGTTTCTTTGAGGCATATATGAATAGCGATTTTTAATTTTGGTCATTTATGAAATTAACAGTTAATAATAACCTGCCTTTATTACCTATATTGACAATCTTCAAAAATATATACAGTACAAAGTAGATTACCATTTCGACCAACCTTTAACCATATTTTTTTTATGTATGTTCATCGATTTCTCCCCTCAATTGTAGACCGATTCACAAAATTCTTGTTTGGTAGGTTATATACTTCAGAGGTGGTCCCATATACATTTTATCGAAATCGATCCAGCCAAAACCAAAATATAAGCGGAGAAGTCGGTTTTTTTAAGCTTTGCTTGCGTTTCAATTACTGTCGATCCATTTTGTCTGTGGCATTTATTGCTTTAGGGGCGAGTACCTAAATACCTACGGTACTTTTTTTTTTTTACATCAATACAAAGAAAACAAAATCAATAAACATTTTACTATATTGAACGACCCAGTTGGCGTGGTGGTCAAGTCTTTGCTTTCTGCGCCGTGGGTCCTGAATTCGATTCCCGACAGGAGCGCGTTTTTCCACCCCAAAGGAGATTTGTGCTTGGGTTTGATTGCGTGTGTGATATGTAAATTTTTCCGGCACCCACGACACAAGTATTTGAATTTAGTGTGGGGCTGTGAGTGTGAATGTGTTTGTTTGTATTTATTATTAAAGATTTCGTGACTTTAATACATTATGAATGACGTAAATCACGTAAATTATGTTTAAAAGCAGACTATGTGTTAATTGTTTTCTAATTTTAGGTAGATATAAGTTACGCACATTCTAAATTTCATTAAAATCCGTTCAGCCGTAACGGCGTTAAGAAAACAAATATACACACACAAACTTTCGCATTCTACTAATATTATAAATCCGAAAGTTTGTGTGTAAGTGTGTGTGTGTAAGTATGTTTGTTCCTTCTTCACGCTTTAACGGCTGAACGGATTTGGATGAAATTTGGAATGTACATAGATTATACCTAGGATTAACACACTGGCTACATTTTAACTTGATATAGCGGGCGAAGCCGCGAGGCACGGCTAGTTTATAATATTAGTATGATTCATGAGAAGGTGAGTGACTGAGCGCCGTGACTTTCCGTCGTGAACTCGCCTGATGATAAGGATCTGACAGATCTGAAATCTAGATCGCAAGAGTAGACCCTCAATCGTGAGTCAAGACGTCTCGAAAATCATTTATAACAAATATTTGACCGACTAAAAGCCTTCTCGTATTAGGACATTTTGGGCCAAAAATGTTTTTTTTTTTTTGACGACCTAGTTTTAGCGCATTGGACAGATCTCCACCATCTGCGCCGTGGCCCTGGGTTCGATTCCCGGCAGGAGCAAAAATTCCTACCCTAGAAATATTTGTGCTTCTGGTTCAGGGTCTAATGTGTGTACAATATGAATGTTTGCGGCACCCACGATACAAGTCTTTGAACTTAGTGTGGGGCGTCAGTGCGAATGCGTTTGTTTTTAAGCTGAGACAATGTTTTCATATTAAGAAACTAGCCGTGCCCCGCGGCTTCGCCCGCTATTATCAAGTATAAAAAGTAGCCTATGTGTTAATCCTAGTTATAATCTATATAGGTACATTCCAAATATCGTGGTCCCCGGGTGGTGCTAATCAGATGACATTTGAGAGGTGGTAGAGCATGTTGTAAGTTGCTCGCCTGGCTTGCTACCAAAGTAGCTTACCACCATCAAGTTGAAAGTCTGCCGCCAAGCCAAATACGGTGTTCCGGCAGTTATCCTTGAGAGCCTGCGTATTCCAGGTCTAGTGTGTTTACCAGCTTCGATCACATCGTCACTTACCATCAGGTGAGATAGTGGGCAAACACTAGCCTGTCACAAAAAAAAAAAAAAAAAAAAACATCCAAATCCGTTCTGCCGTTAAATCGTGAAGAGGGAACAAACATACTTACACACAAGCATTCGGATTCGGAAGATTTATAATATTAGTAGGATATGTACTTGAGGATGTAATCAAATTAATGTAATCAAGAAACGTGATTGGTAAAAGTTTGACAGTTATTTCTCAAAGTTGGGTCTTTTGAAACACAATATCGTTCATTGTCTGATTTGATAAATGATACAAATTAAATTTATATTACGTTCTTTACATTAATAAAATACCTAAATATGTAGAAATCATTTTTATTTGAAATGGTATAGTTATCTCGCAAAACGACTATTTATGATTTATCTCTTTACCGAGACTATGAGACGTGGCTTCGATTTATATGCTTATCTCTTTCTAACATAAGGCGAGTAAATAAATCGTACGAATCTTTTCACCTCTAAAATACTTTTTATGTCGTTACGTATTTATATAATATAAGATAATTTAAACGCAAGCAAAGCTATAATACCAACTTCACCGCTTTATCTTCGGAACCTTTGATCAGTTAAATGATTTAAATACGCATTATTAAGGAAAATTAAAAACTACTGGTCAGATTTGATAAAATTTAACTGGGATCACATGGAAACTGCTAGCTTTCGAATAAAAAAAAAACATCAAAATCGGTTTACCTCGAAAAAAGTTACAATACAATACAATACAAAAACTCTTTATTGACACCAAAAGATAAATACAACTTACAGAGAAACTTATAAAGATAGGTACAATGGGCGGTCTTATCGCTAAGAGCGATCTCTTCCAGACAACCTTTGGATGGAAATATAAACGAAAAGACAATGTAGGGATGGTGGTGCGATAAAATGAATGAAATAGATTTAAAAATAATAGAAATACATTGTTTAAACTACATAAACAATACATACCAATAATAATATCAGAATATACTTACATATAATAAACAAATATTTACATATAAGTACCTATAATACATATTGGTGCTAATTCTGTTGAGCACCGAACTAACCTAAACTAAACTAAAAATAAACCGAACTAACCTAAACTAAACTAATTTTAAGCACCGAACTAACCTAAACTAAACTAAAAATGAACTAATTTTAGTCAAAAAATACCTAAACGCTATTCTTTCAAGTATAAGATCACATTAAAAATAATCCAGATCCTTTTCATGCAGACTAATTTGAGTTAATTTTTTTTATTTTTAGTCTTAATTTGACGTAAAACATGTACATCAGAATAAGAATTTGGTCATTTTCACTAAATAGAGTAACTAAACTAACTTAGTCCTGTCAAACTTAATTTTAGTCTAATCTTGCATTTTCTGAATAGGTTTTGGACTAAACCAGGACTAAAACTAATTTTAGGCTAGTTTAGTCTAATTCTGGACAACAGAATCGGCACCATTATTTAACATATAAAATTCACACACGTATTGTAGTAGTAAAAGTTGTGAGGTAACACATAAAAAAAACACACACACACATACACATACAGACATACAGTTGAATTGAGAGCCTTCTTATAACTGTTGTCACATTTCTCTTCGGGCCGGCGGGCCTCCTATTAATATTCATAGGACCACGGTGCTTACAGCAAATTATCAAATATTCCAGTCAAGTTAAAATGGTCCCGACAGCTCGTTTTTATATCAGAAGGAGACAAAGTTTTAATAAATACTGTCTTTTCTTTACTTCGGTAGATGTTATGTAGACTGGAATCCATTGGGTTCGTAAAAATGGCGTACTAAAGATAAATGATGCACGCACTACGACGATTTTGTCGGACTTTTTCGTACAAATTTTCGATTTTTATAATTGAAAAGTAGGACCTCTGGATTCCTGGACCCATTCTGATATTAGAGAAATAATCAGCTAAGTACATCCTCGAAAAGAGCTAAACTAAATAAGAAAAGGTAGAATAAGAACAAAAGTTTAATAAGTATTATATGAAACTAGCCGTGCCCCGCGGCTTCGCCCGCTATTATCAAGTTAAAAAGTAGCCTATGTGTTAATCCTATGTATAATCTATGTATATTCCAAATTTCATCCAAATCCGTTCAGCCGTTAAAGCGTGAAGAGGGAACAAACATACTTACACACTTACACACAAACTTTCGGATTTATAATATTAGTAGGATTAGTAGGATATACAAATAAGTTACCTAATTATTTTCGAAAACTAAGTACGGGCCAATTGCCTATATTTCCTAAAACTAAACTAAAATTATAGACACAGCAAAGACCCAAGTTACCTACAAGTCATCGAGCTTATAGGTAACACAAGTGCTCAAGCCCACTACCAGTGGGTAACGTTCCCATCATGCTGGCGGCATTGCCTTCTGAATTGCAATGCTAATACGTTGAGCCAAATAAGTAGCATCATTTTGATCACGCGTCGCATCAACTAGGCGCTCTAAATTTTTTTTCAAAATAGAATGAGCTGTTACGTAGATACTAATAGTAATCAATTTGTGTATATATAAAAACTAGCCATGCCCCGTGGCTTCGCCCGCTATTATCAAGTTAAAAAGTAGCCTATGTGTTAATCCTAGGTATAATCTATGTACATTCCAAATTTCATCCAAATCCGTACAGCTATTAAAGCGTGAGGAGGGTACAAACATACTTACACACTTACACATTTACACACACACTTACCTACACAAAAAAATACGGATTTATAATATTAGTAGGATAAATCTATATTTCCCTTGGTCATCGCACCACGCGTGAACGGATGGAACAATTTTGCGAACAATTTTTTGTTGTGTTCATTATTGTCAGGAGAGGGTTCTTATGAAAGAAAATTTTAATCCGGAATTCCCGCGGGTGTGGGAATAAGGCGGGAAAACCACGACGCGCAGTTAGTACATAATAAATTTAAGGATGCGTATACATTTTTAGGGAACTTAAAGACTTGAGCGTGGTGCCTTGTAATGAGATATTCTGCTGTATTTATCTAGAATAAACATGAACGCTTTCACACTCACAGCCCCACACTAAGTTTGATGATTTGTGTCGCGGGTGCCGGAAACATTCACATCACACAATCACAACCAGAACCAGGAACGCAAATTTGACTTGACATGAAAATGGATTAATTCCAGGTATAAGCTATGTACATTCCAAGTTTTATCCAAATCCGTTCATCCGTTACAGCGTGAAGAGAAAATTACTGATCGAGCGAAGCGAGATCTTTTAGTTGACTTGGTTCGTTCAGCACTTTGTTCGTCCGTCCGACCGTCCATCTGTCAGAGGCATCTAGCGTCTAAACCATATAAGCGAATGACTTAAAATTCTCAATGAATATGTAAAACTACGGCCCAAAGCTAGGAGTGACATTTAAAATTATATAAATGAAATCATTAAGGGGCTCCCATACATGTAAGTGGGGAGCAAAATATTTTTAATATTTCATCTACCCTTGTAAATTGTTATCTATCGTTGAAAAGTTGAGAGGGCTTGACAAGTAGAGTACGAAACACGTTTAAAAAAAACAAGTTTAAAAATAACGATTTGGTAGGCCACCAAAGTCACTGTTTTTAGACTTATTTTGTCCCGGGGCCTATTTCAAAAACGGCTTCACACTGAACGCTGAAACTTACGTGTAATATCCGTTATATCCTGTACTTGAACAACAAATACAGAAAACAAACAATTATTATATAGAAACAAAGTTATAAGCAAGTAACCTCAAAAGTTTTACTCTATGAGGCAAAATGTAGGCGCGAGATCTCAGTTCGGCGCGAACGACTAGTAATATTAGTGCGATAAAAACCTACCATGCCCAAAAAATTATCAGATTCCACTCCATTGCCTATTTTTTTCCTAATTCTACACTCCAGCCTGGGTTTACTAATTGCAGAGGGCTAGACCAGTGGTCGGCAACCTGCGGCTCGCGAGCCACATGCGGCTCTTTGAATGTGAAGCTGCAGCTCTTTAGTTCCATACGCAAATATTATTTATTAAAAAAAAAGTCATTTAAAAACAAACTTAAATTAGCATTTAAAAAACGTTCTGAATCAATTAACGAGACTTAGGCACCATTTCTATCGAGCCATTAACAAGCCTCCAAAGGTACCAAAAAATACTTTTACACAGTTGAAACAAGTAAATTATGGGATGATTAGGTAGGTATAAAGCGTGCATAGCGTTTTCTATACTCATAGTACAGTAGGTATTATTGCTAGAATTAAGGATTATTGTTGCCAAGAAAAAAAATTGTGGCTCTATAAAACTTTGAAATTTTGTTAATTGTAATTTTTGGCTCTACCGACACAAAAGGTTGCCGACCTCTAGGCTAGACGGTTCTTATTAAATTTAAGAAATCAATAAGCTACCCTACTTAGTATGTTATTTACTGCGATACACTATGAGAGATACCGAAAAAGGTTTTAGCTTGCCAAAATACATTGATGAGTTCATTTGATTTAATTTTTCGTTAGTAGATTTATGATTTTAGTTCTATTTGAACTATTGTGCAATCAAAGGTGTTCTAGTTCATAAAAACCCACAATTTTCTACCGGCTTCACAAAAATGAGGACTTATTTCGAATGTATGTTTTTTTCTATGCGTGTCACCTCATAACTTCTATCCACGTGAACCGATTTTGGTTTTTTTTTGTTTCAAAGCTGTTGCTTTCCCATTGATCCCATTTAAATTTGATCAAGATCTGATCAGTAGGTCTATTCTGGTCGTCAAACTACGAATGTTCGAATTGATGCAACGTCGATACGACAGTCGATTGGTTGACATTTCAGTCGATTCGATGGTTAATAAGAAAAGAAAATCGATCGTTTTCGACGTATGTAAAGATAATCTATGCCCGAAATAGACCCCCAATGGGTCACTCTGATGAATTCAGGTCAAAGTGTCTCGCTTCACTCGATCAAAAAACAAGTATCTAATGTTATATGAAAAAAAAATTTTAGGTAAAAAAAATTAAAAGGTTCTCTAATCAAAAAAAGCCCTTTACAATTTTTTTCTTTCATGTTATCATTAACAAACGCTCCCTTTGATTCAAACTTACATCCAACTTTCGTTCAGATTTCATATCACGTTCTTTCTTACTATTATTTGCTCGTTTAAGGTTGAAAAATCTCTATATCGACTTAGCTAAACCAACTTTTGATTACACTGAACTTGCGACGATGTCAGTATTGTTTGATCTTAAAAAAATATTGAGATCTGTAAAATATTTGAGGATCGCTTATGATCGCTTTGTTCTTGGTTTGTGTGATTCCAATATAGCCTATATCACATAAACGTAACGTCTAGTTGTTAGTAACGTTAGAATACGGTTCTATACAAAAATCAATAGATAAAAATGATATCTGTAAAGTAAAAGAAAATTACCTGAATACGTGCCTTAAATTTCGTAGTAGCTGTGTACGACACATTTCCCTCGTCTAAAGCACCACAAAGTTATTATAATACTAACCGGGTAATAATCGCGTTATATTGTGTCGAAATACTCCGACCTAGGTCTATTCTGGTCGTCAAAATACGATTTTTCGAATTGATGCGACGTCGATACGACAGTCGATTGGTTGAAATTTCAGTTTAATGTTCATAACAAAAAAAAATTTCGTATTCGACGTCGCGTCGATATAAAAATAATCTATGCCCGGAATTGACCCCCAGTTTCGAGCGTATACGACGCTCTTCATATGGGAGTCAACAAAACGGCCGACGCGACGCCTGGCCGCGCGCAACTCACGCGCACTCGTTGGTGGGGGCGCTGCTATCGCGGACAGGCCATACGCCTTTTTAAGATTTATTAAAATAAAAATCAGAAAAAATCATATCTAAAAAAAATATTTCGTAAAAATTTTATCCTACGGAAAAAAGTCATAGAATAAAACTTGTAAATAATAATATAAACTGTATTAAAAAGAGAAAAACAAATGAATTTTTTATTCACTTTTCGAGAAATAGGCATAGAAATATAGCTATGTTTGACCTCTCGTGTATCACAAGGCGATCGGTGTATTCGCAATCTTATTTTTTTCTGGGTCCTTAGTAATATGAACTATGACTTGTTATAAGCAAAATCATCGTTGGTTTGGAGTACTGTAAGCATAATGCAAACCGCGCTTAAAGTTTTCGTTTCGCGGTCTTGTTATTGAATGATTTTCTATTTGCTCGTAGTTTTCAGCATATAAAAATGATTATAATCAGAACAGTAGCAGTGAGAGAAGGTCATTGTACTCCCGAGTGGAACTAAGTATACAACCTGTAACAAAAAGGTATAGTAATACTTGGTGGTGTGTATGTGTATCGTGCCAGGAATCGTCTGCCAGAGAACGAAAGTCGCAATCGGGCATACTTTTGATCGTACAAAAATTAAAAAATATAAGAGAACGAAAGTCGCAATCGGGCATATTTTTTTCCGTACAAAAAATAAAAATTATATTTTTCAAATACTTTTGACAACCCTACAGTTACATGTGCGGCAATCGGAGATATTTGTTACGTACAAAAATTAAAAAACATTTTTTTGCTGACCCTACGATTACATCGGTGGCGCGTGACCTTGACCTTTGTTATGGCCACCAATGTCAGATGTCTAGGTCCAAACGCTATGTGGTGTAGAACGGTAGCTGATGAAATAGGGTTGGAAATGACTTATTTTTTTTTAAACTTTAATTCATCATAATTCAATATTCGTGGTGCTGCCGCCAATGCAGAAGTTCCTAGACTCCATACATTTAGCTAGATGTGTGACTTGAGTATTACTACACCTTTCTGTTACACATTGTATACCACTCAAAGTTCCAGGTAACTCTGCGCATGTTTACAGCGTTTATGTACTATGCAGCATGAGCCCTGCTTTCCTTTCTTAATAGCATAAGGAAAAATATAATGTAATTTCTGTAATAATGTATAGTATGGTTTTTTTATATTCAAGATAGTCAAATTTTGACCACAATCTCACCTGATGGTAAGCGACTATGTGGTCGACGATGGAGCAAACTTGCCTAGAAGGTACCTATTCACTCGCAACTTGAAGACTCTCATATTGTACTCTTAGGAAACACCGATTCAGGCAAGGAGTTCCATTCTTTCTCAGTTCGCACAATGAATGTGGAAGCAAAACGCTTCGTGCGCATTTGTGGAATGTCTACCATATAGCGGTGTCGATTAGCAGTTTGTCTGCTTGTTCGATGATAGAACGGGGATCGGGGAACTAGATCGTGCAGTTCCTTGGCACACTCTCCGATATGTATCCGATAAAAAACCGAGAGACTAGCTACCATGCGGCGATGACCCAAGCTCTGAAGCTTTGAATTTTGTTAAATGTTTAAATTCTAAGTATCACATATTTCGTAAAATAGGTTCTAGTCACAGTCGAAGTCGCGTAACAGAGCCAAAGTCCTATAATATGATAAGAGAGCAAAAGGCTATGACTCTTATGACTATGATCGGAAAACTTGCGTCTCAAAACGCCAGCGGCAACAGCACGAGCTTCTTCTATTCTTTTACCATAGAAGTTGTGAATGTCAAACGTGCGCAAATTCAAGAGTCATTTAAAACTTAAGTCAAAAACTTTTTTTTTGTCCAATCTGTAATACGTGAATTATATATGTTAAATGATATGTACTATGGGTACTAATATGTAATTATATATTTAACTCGCTTGTCACATTTTTACTCAGTGAACACCGGTAATTAGGCAGGGGCAGATTGAAAAGCAACGCTATACATGTAAATGTTCACATAGCACACGCTAAATCTGTTCCTATTGCAATATATATATAATTACTGTTCATAAATTCATGTGAAATTATATGTTCTCTGGACAATTATTTATAGTCTGAATAAAGCGATGTTTTATTTATTTATTTTATCTAAGTATATTCCGATATTATTATCGGTATGTATTGTTTATGTAGTTTAAACAATGTTAATATTTCTAATTATTTTTAATTTTATTTCATTCATTTTATCGCACCATCATTCCTACATTATCTTTTCGTTTATATTTCCATCCAAAGGCTGCCTGGAAGAGATCGCTCTTAGCGATAAGAACACCCGTTGTGCCTATGTTTATAAGTTTATCTGTAAGCTGTATTGATCTTTTGGTGTCAATAAAGAGTTATTGTATTGTATTGTATGACTTACTTTACTTTGACTGTGACTTGTGACTAGAACTTGTGACTAGAACTACGAAATATGTAATACTTAGAATTTAAACATTTTACTACTTGACACTGGCTAAGTGCACAAAGATTGTAATGCCAAAATTAATAATTTAAACGTAAGCAAAGCTAAAAAATGCGACTTCATCGCTTATGTTTTGGTTTTGGCTTGATCGATTTCGAAAAAAATTATATGGGACCACCTCTGAAGTATAATCTACCAAACAAAAAAGGAGAATCGGTCCACAAATGGATGAGAAATCGGTGAACATACATAAAAATAATAAAAGACGAGTGGCAATCGGGGACTGCCGCGGTAAAGCTATTGCATAGCATTTTTTATCAACTTATGCAATTATAATTATTTATTTATTTTATTTATGCAGTTTTTTTCCTGCCACCTAGAGGCGAGTTGCTGAACTAAAGAGACAAGCGTGATTTTTCAAAAAAGTCATTAAAAGTTCTGTTATTCATCGATAGATGGCAAAACTAAAAAGTATCACCGCTGTGCCGGTCGGAGTGGGGGGAGTTAGGTTATTTTCGCTACGGAATTTCTGGATTCGGTCTCCACGCTCAAGGCCCGCGATAGAAGCTATGCAATAGCTTAATAAAAAAAATACATACAGGCAAACATAGAACCTCCTCCTTAAGTCGGTTAAAAATTAAATAAAACCTTTTATAATATTTTTGATTTAATATTTTTGATATAAACGAAAGTGTTTTTCATCCGTTTAATATTATGTTGGTGTGAAACTTGTTCATATTCGTTATTGCCAATATATATAAAATAAATGGCAACTAACAATTGATTAATGTGACCATCGGCCATATTTATGAGGCAGTATAATGACTAGCAGTATTCTTTATTTATTGGTCTAGAATATAATAGGCGTGGTTCGAAACCGACGTTTCTTTTAGTGGAACAAGTACTTACTAAAGTAGCACCTACTTATAAAAGTTTTTTACTAACAAGATTTTATCAGTTGTAAATAAAAACCGGCCGAGTGCGAGTCGGACTCGCGCACGTAGGGTTCCGTACCAAAATCTGAGAACGGCAAAAAAAACATGTCTGTTGTATGGGAGCCCCCTTAGATATTTTTTTATTTTTATTTAATTTTAAAGTGAATATATAAACTAAATATTCTGTCAATATTATCGTTATCAATATCGATTCCCCCATCCCCCATCCCCAGTCTATAATCGGACATCAAGACAGACTCCTAATCGACACCGCTATATGGTTGACATTCCACATATGCGGACGAAGCGTTTTGCTTCCACATTCAATATGCGGAAAGTCTAAGGAATGGAACTCCTTAACTGAGTCTGTGTTTCCTGATAAATACAACACTACTTATATATACACCTGATAAATACAACAGTATACTTTAGCTCGCGAAATAGGCATCTTGTAGGCAAACGTGCTCCATCGTCGACTGCATCATCGCTTACCATCAGGTGAGATAGAGGTCAAACGTCTGCCTATATTTAATAAAAAAAAAAAACGCTGCGTTCGAATAGTACGAAAAATAGACAAGAAAAATATTTCCCTTAGCTCAATAACATTAAGAAACAACTGTGTAAATACTTATACGAGAAATGGCACATTCAATAGTATAGATATTTTCTTAATATGGGATATAAATTTGCGTGATTTTTAGTAGAGGCAGGTAGGACTCTTTTTCAGAGTCCGCCTGGGGCAATACCATACCATTGGCAGACATTGTTAGACGTGATAATGGCTATTTGCAAAGTTACTACTTGTTAGCCAACTTTATATCCGAAAAATGGTTGCACCGATTTTCACCAAACATTAAGAACAGTCTCGATTAAGTCGCTTTCCTAACAGAAACCTGTTTGGGAGCTACGATGCCAGACACATAGATATACAGATAGTATAACTGGACTATAAGTCAACTGAATATATCTTCAAATACTATAAAATCTTCGTCCTGACATACAGATTCACTGACTGTCTGACTTTGAGAGAACGCACAGCCTAAACCGCTGGTGGTAGAGACTTGAAATTTAGAAAACACCCTTACGTACTAAAACAAATGTACCTGTTTTAGTACGTAAGGGTGTACTCAGAATGGATTTTTGGAAACTACACCTCGAAGAGGGTTAACAAATTTGTATGAAAGTTCTTTATCTTTGAACTTATAGCGAAGAAAATCACTTTTGTGCAATTGGTAATGAAAGTTCCTAAAGAAACATTTTAATTGTTGAAGTTAAAGTGATGTAACTCGTACCTATCTGAGAATACTCTCTCTGAGATACTTTTATTATTTAGTCATTACAGTTAATTAGAAAAAACTACTTAAACGCGTAGTTAACTCTATTATAATCACAATGATGTTATAAATCCGAAAGTTTGTGTATAAATGTGTTAGTGTGTAAGTATGTTTGTTTAATGTTTTCACTGTAACGGTTAAGCTGATTTGGCTGGAATTTCCAATGTACATAGCTTATACTCAAGATTTAACACAAAGGCTACTTATTAACTTAATAAAGGCGGGCGAAGCCGCGGGACACGGCTAGTTAGATATATTAGTCATTTTACACGTTAAACTAACATTCATCCCTCTTTTTGCGTCAGGGATAAAAAAGTATTCAGCTTCACTTGTCTATGCAAATAATATCATACGATAACCGGACACTTATTGTCATTTATAAATGTCTAATACTCATTTGTTCATTGAATAGGTTTTTGAATGAATCACTCTAAGGACCCATTCAACGTTTTGACATGTCATAAAATCAATCACGCAATTAAAATTTACTCAGAAAGGGCGAGTATAATTTGTCTCACGTAGGCAGTTAATGACTTTGCCAAAGTTAGGAAGCCTCTAAGGAATTTGCCAATAAATTTATGTCACTCACTACCGTACAGTATGACGTAAATTGAAGGTAACAATATAGATAAAATAGCCAGATGTATGTTCACATTTTTGAGACGGTTCAGCTAAGTACCAGCTTGAGGCTCTTGACACCATTGAGCGTAGAGCCAAGAGACTCATTGGTAGCGAGCAGCTGACTAATGCAAAGCTTCAGAGCTGGGTCATCGCCGCATGGTTGCAAGCTCTTGGTTTTTATCGGATACATTTCGTAGAGTGTGCCAAAGAACTGCACGATCTAGTTCCCCCATCCCCGTTCAATCATCAGACAAGCAGACAAACTGCTAAGCGTCACCGCTATATGGTGGACATTCTACAAATGCGCACGAAACGTTTCGCCTCCTCATTAATTGTGCGAACCGCAAAGGAATAGAACTCCATACCTGAGTCAGTGTTTCCTGATGAGTACAATATGGGAGTCTTCAAGTCGCGAGTGAATAGGTATCTTTTAGGCAAGCTTGCTCCATCGTCGACCACATCGTCGCTTACCATCACGTGAGATGGTGGTCAAAAGTTTTCCTATCAAGAATAAAAGAAAAAGAATGCTTCTAGCTTTTCTTCCTTCGCGAAAACAACATGCCTTTTGAAGCATACGTTAAAGAGTTATTGATTGGTCGAGTCGCAACCGCAGCTGACAACTGTTGCATCGACTAATCACAAACATTTTACAAGATTTTATTTAGTGGTCCCGTTGTCTATTTATCGGTCTGTAATCAAATCTTGCAAGCAAAATCAGACCCACTTCCCGATGTTCGATTGGACTCAAACTTTTGTTTTTTTGGTGAAAGTACAATGATATGGTACCATGGAGCTGGTTTGATGATGGAGACGGAAGATGGCTATAGGACCTTCTGAACTAAACAAGATAAACCCATCGAGTGTGGGTGAGTTTGATTTGTCTTGAAGTAAATAGAAAAATAAATAGAAATATAAATCATTTATTTGTTACAGAACATAAAAGACAAACTAGATACAGTAACAAAAACAGTTTATGTCACAAACCGAGTCCAACTCAGCATAATGCCATAGTAGAAATATATTTCTACTATGATATCTTCCGCTGAGCCGTGACAAAAAAATATTTGATTATATAACTTTTTAGTCCTTTATCTTTACAACTGCTAGGTAAAAGCTTAAGACAAAATTTTGCCTCATGCGCTATAAATTATAGTTTTACAATCTTTGAAAGGTAGACTTTATCAAAATCAGAAGGCAAACTTTTAAAAAGAAACAATTTAACTGCCCGCTGGCGTAGTTGGGTGCGCATTCGTATCCAATAAGCGAGTATCGGGTTCAATTCCTGATGGGAACACAAGTTTTCTCCACAAGGGAAATTCGTGTTTATAGTTGTAGGTGTGATGGAAATGTTTCCGGCACCCACAACACAAGTCACCAAAATGTGAGTGTGATAGCGTTAAAACCAAAAGTTTTGTTCTAACTAAGTATGCTGTATGTATTCTATATCATAGTTTAATTTAGGTATATTATTGTTTATGTATGTTTATTGTATTTTCTATATTATTATATTTATACAAAACACCGACGTCCAATTTCATTGCTTACTCCTCTCCATCCAAAGGTTGTCTGGAAGAGATCGCTCTTAGCGATAAGACCGCCTGTTGTTACACTTATTTTCTAGATTATTATTCCTTGTCATGTATTTTTTAAGGTGTTCAATAAAGTGTTTATCTATCTATCTATCTATCTATGCTGACGCACTAAATTGATACCAATAAAAGTGATTCGAGACTCCCAGCTCTTACTAAAATGATCGGCTCTCTAAAATCTCTGGCTCACAGAGCGCGTTAACATAAAAATATGTCCGATAATCGCACCAAAAGTTAAATTACTAAATTTAACCGCAATCTTAATGACCGATCTTTACACTCGAGTTCATTAAGCTACTTCATCTAAATAATTACTGAAACCTTTTTAATCCAACTCTTAATTCGTATAAAATTAACTAGATTTTTAATTAGCAGGCATAATTTTTGAGAATTTTAAGGCGCAGTCATAATCGTGTATTTTAGAAACCCCATAAGTCCTTTCACGTTCATTATCCGAACTGCAAAAGATTGAATTTTTTTACCTGAGTCTGTGTTCCCTGATAAATACAATATGGGAGACTTTAAGTCGCGAGTGAATAGGCGAATAGGCATCTTCTAGGCAAACTTGCTCCATCGTCGACCGCGTCGTCACTTCGAGACACACATCGAGATGGCGGTCATACGTTGCCTATCTTGAATAAAAAAAAGTAATATTTTTTTACCAAACAGGGTTTATGCGTTTTTGTGTATTTCTAAGAATATAATATACAAACAAAAAGAAAACAAAAGTTTTTATGAGAGTATTTTATGATAAAATATATAAATAACCAGTTACAGATCGAGAAAACAATGAGGATTAAATCTATTGTTGAATGTTGGTTTCAAATTGCTAATTTGTAGTAAAGAAATTAAATAAAAACAAAAAAAAAACGTTTTATTTTCCTGTATTTCAGAAACCCCATAAGTCAAATAACTTTCAAGTGATTTTTAGGCATTAAAAAACAAGAAAAATATTATTTTATAAGAAATTGGTTGTCTGTATAGTCGCTTTACGGACGATAATTTTGCGTGATAATGTCATTTAAAGACGAACGCTTAGGCCGATCGTGCCTCTCTATCACTTGTTCCGCGCTCTCGCTTGCACGCTCAGGCTCAGGCGGAACGTGACACTTTTTCGTGCGTGCAGTCGGTGTTCATCGATTTATAAGACGTTATCACGTCAAAAAAGTGAGCATGTTTGACCAATTTTCAACGCGGCCATTTTGACGTTCTTTCTCTGACATCCATCATTCAATCACCGACAAGGAAAGTTGTTGTGGAACCAATTATTGACATCAAAAATGTGTGAGGCGACGTCACGTCTTTTTAAAATTTTTGCTATTTTGAATTTCCTATAGGTAAATCATTATCATTTTTATTTATTAAAATTCCTAATATTAAAAAAATTAATATAACGTTTGTTTATAAATCAATACATATTATGATAGTGTACCTTAATTGAATCACTGGCCTACACACTCGGAAAATCTGTATAGTGAGTAATAATAGCATTTAAGTATTAATATAGGTAGTAATTGTTATAGGTGTCATTATATAGCTATGAGATTACAAAAAAAAATATGTCATGATTCCCTTTTGTTCCGGCAGCTACTCCTTCAGAGCCTTCTAAGTCTATTAATACGTAATGATAATTTGACATAATATATAATAATTTGAAGTGATGTAATAATTTTAGATAATAATGAAATAATTTTCTCGAAATAATGTTATATAACAAAAAGTAAATTTGGATATGTTTTTATAATTGCGACACCCTAAAGGGTTAATGTAAAATTACTTATTTGACCATGATCTGTCCATTGAACTGATCTTACATGGTATATCATATATATATCATATTGATGTTACATTATGCAATAAATGATTATGATATATGATATGTCGAGCGTGTTGACCACTCGAGGCCACATCATCACTTACTATAAACATAAACGCTTTCAAACTCACAGCCCCACACTAAGTTCGATGACTTGTGTCGTGGGTGCCGGAAACATTCACATTACACACAATCACAACCAAAACCGGAAACACAAATTTTCTTTGGGGAGAAAACTTGTGTTCCTGCCGGGAATCAAACCCGATACCCGTGCTTAGAAGGCGAACGCTTACCCAACTGAGCCAACGGGCAGTTCACTATCATTGTGGACATGAGTTAGCTATAAAAATACTCTAGGGACATACCTAGCATCCGTATGATTGCCTTCCTGGATTTGGACTGGCGGGTTTCGCCGTGGATGTGACCGTTCAGCAGCCCCAGCTTTGTCTTCTCGCTCACCCGGGTTGATCTGAAATAAAAGGGATATAATTACTATTAAATTATTATTGTTACTGGGTGGTACACGACTTTAAACAGCCCGTTAGGCACCTTCTCATAATTGAACTGCCGTCGCGTTGGCTCAGTTGGGTGAGCGTTCCCCTTCTAAGCATCAGGTTCAATTCCTGGCGGGAACACAAGTTTTCTCCCCAAGGAAAATTTGTGTTTCTGTGTGGGGCTGTGAGTGTGAAAGTATTTATTTTATGTTATGTTAATTTTGGATATCGGGTTTGATCACGGTAAGAACACAAGTTTTCTCCCCAAGGGATTTTTGTGTTTCTGGTTCTGGTTGTGATGAGAATGTCTCCGGCACCGAAAACACGAGTAATTGAACTTAGTGTGGGGCTGTGAGTATGAAAGCGTTTATGTTATGTTATGTTAATTTTGGATATCGGGTTTGATCACGGTAAGAACACAAGTTTTCTCCCCGAGGGATTTTTGTGTTTCTGGTTCTGGTTGTGATGAGAATGTCTCCGGCACCGAAGACACAAGTAATTGAACTTAGTGTGGGGCTGTGAGTATGAAAGCGTTTATGTTATGTTATGTTAATTTTGGATATCGGGTTTGATCACGGTAAGAACACAAGTTTTCTCCCCGAGGGATTTTTGTGTTTCTGGTTCTGGTTGTGATGAGAATGTCTCCGGTACCGAAAACACGAGTAATTGAACTTAGTGTGGGGCTGTGAGAGTGAAAGCGTTTATGCTTATGTTTATGATTTTGAAGCTCGGAGTGTTGCCATAATATAGACTTGTATTACCTGTCATTTTTAACTTCTGACTTCAAAAAAGGAGGAGGTTCTAGGTTCCAATGTATGTATTTTTTTTTTTTTATGTTTTATGTATGTTCACCGAATTCTCCCCCATTTGTGGATCGATTATCAAAATGTTTATTTTGTTTGCTAGATTAGATATATACTTCAGATTTGGTCTCATATAAATGTTATTGAAATCGATTAAGCCAAAACCAAAATATAAGCGGTGAAGTCGGTTCTTTTTAAGTTTTGCTTACGTTTACATTATTATGTATATAGTTACTAATGTTTTATATAAACAAACACATTTTTTTTTATTATACTTTAAATCAACAACATATATTACATTAAATTAAAAACGAAATTAAAGTTAAACGAAAAAAATTAAATAAACTATAATTAGATATAAATATGTACAACATTTAATCTAATAGACCGCTACCAGTAGGCAAAGTACCCAAAATGCTGGCAGCATTGCCACGTTGAATGGCAATACTCAATCTCTGTCCAAAATATTTGCCAGCATTTTGGTCACGAGTTGCTTCGACCAAACGCTTTGTTAATTCATTGTAGAATGTATGTGCTCCCGGTCCCCACGGTCCCAACGTCTCAACCTCAAAAGGCACAAATATTTTTAGTTTATTTTATTTTTTTCGTTTAATTTTAATTTCGTTTTTAGTTTAATGTAATATATGTTGTTGATTAAATGTATAATAAAACAAACACATTTACATCTCATACTAAGTTTAAAGACATACATGGGTGCCGGAAACTTTCACAAATCAAAACTTCCGATTAAATTGTAAAAACGTAGAACCAAATGTAAATTTTAATCTATGTAAATGCTATCAGAAAACATAGCATCATTTAAAAAAAAATACAATAACAGGTAACATTGAATGTGTACATAACAAATTAATCTGAAACTTCGTTGTTTGATTTTGATGGTAGAGGCTCATACACACACAGCTTCCGCATTTCGTTGCGTAGATCTACGAATGGCGTCTAGACTGAATAATTATAGGCAATCATAATACATCTTCCAACTACACGCTAAACTTAATTAATTTAAAAAAAACACCCGTTGTTTGTATGAATGAAAATATGCCCCTTTTTAACCGACTTCACAAAGAAGAGGAAGTTCTCAATTCGAATACATTTTTTTATTTTTTTTATGTGTTACCTCATAACTTTTTTCTAGGTGAAACGATTTTGATGATTTTTTTTTGTTTGAAAGCTGGTACTTCCCGGGTCTCATTTAAATTTGATCAAAATCAGACCAGTAGTTTTTGAGCTATCTTCATTCATCTAATTCATTCTTGTGTTATAATTTTTAAGTGTCAATGAATAAATTATTATTATTATTATTATATTATTATTATTATTTAAACTGCTCAAGGGTTTAGAAAATAAAGCGTAGAAGTCGGTTTTTTAAGGCTTTTGCTTGCGTTTAAATTATTCATATCAATAACACGGGCTCAACTACGATATTAATAAAAAAACATGTCATACAAAAATTGTATCCCGCTGCGTCACGTCTTATTAATAGATTCAAGAGATAGTAATTATGGGACAAAGGCTTTGAGACAAAGGGAACAAAGAGATCCGGGAACCATCATCAATTCTTACTGTAAGCACACATAAGCAGTTAAAGCGAGTATATCTTATACGTATTAAGGATTTAACTATTTCTCTCACGGTTGTTTTCTCGATTGTTACGAGACTAGTTTTGGAGCAGTCGGTGCTCCTTCAACAGTTTTGTTCATATATGTATAACGAACATAATATTAACATGTATTTATACTAGTCATTCGCGCCGAACTGAGATCTCGCGCCTACATTTTCACAGAGAAATACTTTTGAAGTTACTTGCTTATAACTTTTTGTATATGATAATTGTTTGATTTCTGTATTTTCTGTTCAAGTACAGGATATAACGGATATTATACGTAAGTTTCAGCTCAGCTCTCAGTGAAAAACCGTTTTTGAGATAGACCCCGGGACAAAATAGGTCTAAAAACAGTGGACTTTGGTGGCCTACCAAATTGCTATTTTCCAACATAGATTTTTTACATAGCCGGTTTCGTACTGTAATTGAAAAGCCTTTTCAACAAAAACCTACGATGGTAAATAAAAAAATAAAATTAATTTTTCTCCCCACTTACATGTATGAGTGCCCCTTTTTATTTTCATTTATATCATTTTAATTGTTATTTCTAGCTTTGGACTATAGTTTTACATATTCTCAGAGAATTTGAAGATATTTACTTGTACGGTTTAGACGCTATATGCCTCTGACAGGCGGATGGCCGGACGGACGGACAAAGTGTGAATCACCCAAGTCAAATTAGAGATCTTGCTTCGCTCGATCAATTAGATCATTATTTATAGTAATTAATTATTAAAATATACTAGCTGACCCGGCGAACTTCGTACCGCCAATAAAAGTTGCCTACAAAAAATGTGATAAATGAAGAACCGCTTGACCGATTTTGTGCAAACTTCACATAAACCATCTACTAAATAGTCCGAACAAAGCCTAAACATTTGGTTTGGATAGTGACCCCTTCTTGAGTTATAAAATTACAACGAAAAGTGGCATTGATTTTTTTTGTATATTTAGATAGATAGATTATTATTCGACTAGCTACACATAATAAAAATGACGATTTCTTAAAAGACCGTCGTCCAACTTTATTGTGTTAAACCTCTCTATCCAAAGGTTGTCTGGAAAAGATCGCTTTTAGCGATAAAACCGCCTATGGTTACACTTATTTTGTAGATAAATATTTTCTGTTTTGTCACAATTAAGGTGTTTACTAAAGAGTTTATCTATCTATATTTATTGGATACGATTTCTATAGTAAAACCAATATCCTAAATCTCCAGAGTCTATTAATTGAAACCTTAGTCCCTCAAACAATGGAAAGGGCTTACCACTCAACTTTATCAAAGGCTTCCAAGCGATAAACAAAAACATATTACGTAATATGGTATCCCAGGGGACCCTGGAGGAATTCTCAGGAACAATTTCAACATTGTTATGAAAATTATTTCGAACATTTCAGTGCAAAGTTTTGAAATGTTTATTGTAAGCCTAATGTTACATTTGTTTGGAAGATGTCAAATCAGAAATAATTTGAGCTTTTTTTCGTTTGTTAGGGTTACAAATTATATTGTATATTATTCAAAAAAAAAGAGGCACTCATGAAAGTTAATGTTTAAAAAAAACCTTTCATATTTATTAATATTCTTTTCTTATAATAATATATTTCATATACATGTTTGTGTGAATTTGTCATAAAGGGAGAATATAATCTGTAGAGCGTGATATATATACATGTATATGTGTATATAATATAATATAAACGCTTTCACCTCCTTCATGTTTATGTTTGCCTAGTACTTTACCATATTCGAGTGACGTCCGAAGACATCATACCGGTACCCTAAATAAATCCCCGTGGGGAAAAAAAAATTGTTCCTACCGGGAATCGAACCCAGCACTCGCAGCGTTAAACGCCAACGAGCATTTCATTCAATTAAGGAAACGAATAAACTTGCTTTGAATAAATTTTCAAAGTACCCGTTACACAAACTTTCCTACATAAAAACTTTACTCATCTCATTCCTGAAGAAAGCTTGTTCTAGATGATTCGCCCAAACCATGATAGGGCGTTGAGAATCTGTCTTGTCTTCATCCCAGGAAGCTTGTTAAAAAAATGTCGATGTCGATAAGGCGACGTTGACAAATTGCCGCAGCTTTTACTCACATGTTTACGATCCCCGCATACTGTAACTTTCAGGCAGTGGTGGAGTTTGAAACCCCTGAAATTACGTTGCTGTCCTAGATATCGCAATTAGTTTATGTTAGGTTATGAAACACGTTTCGCGTTGGTCAGCAGAATAGACCAAAGAAAAACTAGGGAATCAACAGCAGAAGACATGCGAGGAGGCGTATTTTTAAGCTATTGCATAGCTTCTATCGCGGGCCTTGAGCGTGGAGACCTAATCCAGAAATTTCGTAACGAAAAAACCTAACGCCTCCCACGACTTCACAAAAAGTTTTCGGTTACGTTGAGTTGCGAACTCCGTACAGATGCATTCGATTCAGTATCCAATACCAATCGGCTACTGAGTCTTCTAACTATAGTATCGAAATAAGCGTATAGGTTTTGACGTTTACGTTTTAAAAGTAAACGTCAAGATCTATATGCTTATTTCGATACTATAGTTAGAAGACTCGGTAGCCGATTGGTACAGGATACTGAATCGTATGCATCGGTACGGAGTTCGCATCTCAACGTGACCGAAAACTTTTTGTGAAGAAAAATGAAACTGAAAAATAAAAAATGCTATGCAATAGCTTTACCGCGGCAGTCCCCGAGTGCCACACGTCTTTTTTTATTTTTGTTACAGCCCTTTCTTACCAGCCTCGACCACGTAATCATTCCAAAATATTTATATAGTCTAATTCCTGTATCTTCTCGAATAACTGGCAGAATATTCTGTAAAAATGTTTACTAATATATAATAGTAAGCGATAGAATTTTTTTATGCTCGATTGGCAAGAATTTGACAGCTATTTCACCTGATGGAAAGTGACGATGCGGCGAAATATGGAACATACTAACCTAAAAAGTACCTATTACGTACCTAGTACTAAAGAAAATGTTATCTAATCGCGTTTCCTTTAGATTGAATAATCAAACAAAATACATAGAATAATCCTAAAAGTTTTATACAGCTTACTGACTAAAAGTAGAATTACTACATTAAGTTTCCAGCATTCATTCAGGGCCTATACCACCTACATGTCCTTACCTATTACCTAAAAGTTTTGTACAGTAGTTACACTGGCTCAAAGTACCCGTATTTTTAGAGAGAGCCCATAATACCGGTCGTAAGAAGTTTCTTCTTTGTCTTCTAGGGTTATATTGTCCTGTCATCCCGTGCCTCCGACTTTTGGTTTTATGGGAAACGTTCCGCTCTGCGAGATGGCACGACACTTCCATTAAAACTTTGATAGATTTTTTAAAGAGATAAAAATGACAGTTCTGCTCTAGATGACAAAAGTTCTTAAGTTAAGTTAAATCAGGGGTTTTTTTTTAATATATAGCTTCGCAATCTATATGCATTTATTTAGCCAGTGTCATGTTATAAAATATTTTAATAATTATAATATTTTTTGTCGACCCAGTTGGCGCAGTGGACAGGTCTCCGCCCTCTGCGCCGTGGGTCCTGGGTTCGACTCCCGGCAGGAGCACAAATTCCTTCCCAAGGGATATTTGTGCTTCTGGTTCTGGGTGTATTTGCGTGTGTGATATGTAAATGTTTCCGGCACCCACGATACAAGTCTTTAAACTTAGTGTGGGGCTGTGAGTGTGCATGCGTTTGTATGTTTGTTTGTATTTAACAAACAAACAAACGCATTCACACTCACAGCCCCACACTAAGTTCAAAGACTTGTATCGTGGGTGCTGCAAACATTCACATCACACACACACATTTTCAAAACTAAAATAAAAAAATTATTAAATTAATTAATTTTTAAAGTTTTCAATATAAGTCTATTAAAAGAGTCATGGTCCAGGCATAGTCAAGTTATGCCCTAGTAAAGTATATAATGTCTATTGGAGTTTTGGAGCGAAAACGAAAATCACTATTTCAACTATGTATGTATGATTTGTCTCCACTCGTGCATGTTTTTTTTTTTCCTTTATTTACCAATTAAAATATTTACAATAGGTACAAACAAACAGTAATAGCATTTAAAAAACCACTAAGGTTTGTAGGGATAATGCTATCATTTTCAGTCTACATCAAAGTGAAAAACTAGGTAAGTGCATTTATTAATCATGAAGTATGTCTAGATTAGATAAAAAATAATGTTTTAACTTTACTTTAATGTTTTTTGGCGTAATTATGTTGAGCAAATCAGTAGGTAATTTATTAATTAACCGAGGAACTAAGTAGCTAGCAGTCCTCTCCCCGTACACATTGCTGGCGCGTTGGGTGCACAACTGTTGTGATAGTGTGTGTGTTGTGAATGTTTCCGTCACCCACGATACAAGTTAGAACTTAGTGTCGGGCTGTGAGTAAGAAAGCGTTTATCTTTATGTTCACAAACTTATTAATGGTTAATAATTAACCACATATTAACACTCAGAATTCGTTGGGAAGTTCGAAAAGAACCTGGTACAGGTCACCAAGGCTCTCCCGCGGTTGAACACAATGATATAGTGTAACCAAGTTGGCATACAGCTCAACCAGTTAACAAGTTATTTCCTATCATGACATAAAAACTAGAAGCCGCATTTAATTATTAAGATTATCAAAATATGAAAGCGTTTAGTATAATATTTTCTTCTTAGTATGATAATTGTCAAATTCTTTAATCATAGATATATAATAATATTTTTTTTGCATGTATGTTCCGCGATCTATGCGCCAATTTTGAATACTATACGATTTTAATGATTTTCAGAGGTGGTACCATATAAATTTTATCGAAATCGATCCAGCCAAAACCAAAATATAAGTTAGACATATGCTGTCGCGACACTTTTTGTAAATAATGATGTGTTCTGCAAAGTCGTAGTACATTATTTGATACTATCATCAATAGTTTTCGCAGTGCACGCGATGTAAAGAATATTTTGAGTCATTTTATTACACCTTGGGTTACATTATTGGAGTTTTAGTAAGGATGCCTAATTTAAAAAAATATATAATATAGCCTATGTCACCCAGGGATAGTGTAGCTTCCCAACAGTGAAAGAATTTTTCGAATTGGTTCAGTAGTTTCGCAGCCTATTCAATGCAAATAAACAAACAAACAATCAAATCTTTCCTCTTTATTATATTAATATATATTATTATTATATTAGTATATAAATTTATCAACATAGATTACAATAAATGGGAATGTGGTATGTGTCTGTGTGTATACTATACATATTGTTTTAATGTTATGTGCGACACGCGGGAGGAAAAAATAGGACTCCGGGACTAAGTAGGTCTAAAACAGTGACTTTGACGGCCTACCAAATTGTGATTTTCGTATTTAGATTTTTTTAAACCGGTTTCGTACTCTCCTTGCAAAGCTCTTTTAAACGACACCCCGCAAGAGTTATCTACCCTAAAAAATAAAAAATGTGTTGATCCCCACTTTTGTACATGGGGGTACCCCCTTAATATTTTTATTTATATCATTTTAATTGCCATGTCTATCTTTGAGCCATAGCTTTACGTATTCTCTGAGAATTTGAAGTAGGTAATTCGCATGTATGTTTTAGACGCTAAATACCTCTGACAGACGGACGGACAGACAAAGTGCTGACCAGCCAAGTCAACTTAGAGATCTCGCTTCGCTTGATCAATAACTATATAAACATATTTTTCTTGACTTACAGTTGTCTATGGGAAAGAAGATTACCGCTGGGTACTTACAATAGACGGCAAAATCAAAGCAAATTTAAGCAATATTCAGTGTAATGCCTCCACTTCATTAGCCATATCCTTAGAGACAATTACCGCTGTTCCTACAACGTGTTCGTATTTAACATCCACTTCTAAGAAGATTACGTGATGGAAACAGATGGCAGACGCTAATTACGACGATATATTGTAAGATTTATACGGGAAGAGAGAAATCTGCTCGGGCTATGATTTATTACTAAAATACTTAGTATTATTCAACTTATAGGGAAAAAAATCTTATGGGATAATAATAATCATTAATTTTTTTTTTTTATTTGTGACAGGCTAGTGTTTGACCACTATCTCACCTGATGGTAAGTGACGATGTGATCGAAGCTGGTAAACACACTAGACCTGGAATACGCAGGCTCTCAAGGATAACTGCCGGAACACCGTATTTGGCTTGGCGGCAGACTTTCAACTTGATGGTGGTAAGCTACTTTGGTAGCAAGCCAGGCGAGCAACTCACAAAATGCTCTACCACCTCTCAAATGTCACCTGATTAGCACCACCCGGGGACCACGTGTAGGGAGTCAGACTTAAGGGGTATCCTCCTACGGACGTAATTAATGAATACTAGCTTTGTCTGTGTATATTGGGATATAAAATGTAGGTACATATACCAGGACCAGGATGTAAGACTATACTCATCGAAATCAATTTAAAAAATAGACAAAATTAATTTACATCCTAGAAGCATTCAAGTTTTAATAATAAAAAAATTATATATATTAGGTACAAAAAACCAAAAAAATAACTGTTGTTTATTTTTACATATATTTATTACTTAAGTAGTGTTATAAACGTTTTGCCTACTATTAAAACAAAATAATTTCTTATGTTTTCTACTAAATTTTTTAATCAGATAATTTGAGAGTATTCGTATAATAAGAGAGGTATTTGAATGAGAAGTATATATTATGTAACCTGGAATATAGAACCGCTACTTTTACCCCATTAGGGAAATATGCAGGAATCAATTTTTTTATCCGACGTTAATACATAAGAACACATTACATTTCATATCAAAAATGTACTTTCCATTAGGTGAGATAGTGGTTAAATGCTTGCCTATACTGCATAAAAATAATTTACTGGAGTCCCAACGGATCTTATAAAGAAAATATATAAAATAATAGGAAGAATAATATATAATTTATTTTAGTTGCAACTGATCTTATGATCTGATGGGAACAACTTTTATGATCGGTTAATGTGAAAATCCGATACTATGATCCGTTGGGAAGTACCCAAAAATACATGTATCGTTGTTTGTGTAGAACACAGACGTAATGTTACTTATCCAAGGTCCATACAACCCCACCTGCACCACTTGAGTTACCTATAAGCTCGCTGTAATAGACTAGTCGTTCGCACCGAACTGCGATCTCGAACCTACATTTTGCCTCATAGAGAAAAACTTTTAAGGTTACTTGCTTATATCGTTTTTCTATTTTATAATGGTTAGATTTCTGTATTTGTTGTCCAAGTACAGTAAAAAACGGATATTATACGTTAGTTTCAGCGTTCAGTGTGAAGCTGTTTGTGAGATAGGCCCCGGGTCAAAATAGGTCTAAAAACATTTAACAATTATTTTCCAACATAGATTTTATTTAAAACCGGTTTCATACTCTACTTGACTAGCCTTTTTAACGGCAACCCACAAGCGTGGATAAAAAAATAAAAATATTTTGCTCACCACTTACATGTATGGGAGCCCCCTTAATATTTACAATTATATAATTTGAAATGTCATTTTTAGCTTTGGGCCGTAGTTTTACATATTCTATGAGAATTTGAAGTCATGCGCTTATATGCTTTAGACGCTAGATGCCTCTGACAGACGGACGGACGGACAAAGTGCTGATCGACCTAAGTAAACTTAGAGATCTCGCTCGATCAATAACTTAGGTGTTTGCTGTATAGATGTATATAGTTAGAGGACAATTGGCCCGTAGATAAAAGCTATGAAATATAACTTCGCCTGCAAAGGTTGATTCTGCACCTGCCTACTTCTTTTAAGTGACTTCCATGTGACCAATTGCAGCTCACAAAGCGAATTGAATCAAAAACTTTGTCCTTTTCTAGGGCTAAACATTTGATTTACGGTTAAGTCATAACAGTATAGTATCGTACATTTTATAAAACATTAACCTATTTGATGGTTCTATCAATCACGTTGACGGAAGCTATTTAGAAAACGGGTCGGAGTCCATGAAAGGGACAAAAAGGTCATCTAATATTTATAAGGTACGATTACATCAAGGTATTTTGTGAATAATACCATAGACTTCATTTATCAATAGGCTGTTTGTCAGTATAGCCTTCGCTATTTCATTATTCTAGGATTTAGATCGTCTTTTGTCAGCCATTGCAGATATATCTTATTCAAATACATAAACACATAGAAAACGGTGTAATATAGTGAGTGCTGTTAACAAAGAACAAAGTTTCTTCTCGATAATAGAGCCAGTTAGAAGTGTTATTGGACACAATCTTAGTATACTACTCAGCAGTTAAGGTCAAAATTAAATTACTTATTAGTTTAAGGGCTAGATCATAATTCTAATAGTGTATCAACAGTAATTGGTGCAGCGTTATTAAAACAAAATACACAAACGGGTTACGAATTACGCCTGGATTTTCGTATTTGTGACAACACGTCACACTAATCCTACTATCCTACTAATATTATAAATCCGAAAGTTTGTGTGTAAGTGTGTAAGTATGTTTGTTTCCTCTTCACGCTTTAATGGCTGAACCGATTTGGATGAAATTTGGAATGTACATAGATTATACCTAGGATTAACACATAGGCTACTTTTTAACTTGATAATAGCGGGCGAAGCCGCGGGGCACGGCTAGTAAGTCATATATCACAGTCTCACAATGCGTTTTAATTATATTATTGACTCTGTGAGCTGAAGATGGCTATATTATATTATATAGCCTATATTATTATTCTAAATAAGTATGTATCTTTTACGTTGTCAATCCACATAACAACACCACTTTGAAAATTCGTCTGATGTTTTTTATATAATTAATAAACCTGCGCACAAAAATTCACGACAATCGGGACCTCTAGAGGAGAACAACCCGACATTCGGACATACGAAAGCAATTTTGCCCAAGTCGATACAGAGACGCTTCGCTCGAGCTTCGCGCTCGCTCTAGTCTATTAAAATGGGAATTATATTATCCGTGAACGGAATGGGGGTTCTACTCGTACTTGACCTGTTGTATTTTTGTATAGCGATCATTTTTTCTTGTAAATCTTAGTCGTAAAGAAATTACCAGTTACATTACCTAAATAGGTTTTTATTATTTTCTCATTTTACTATAATAAAATGTATAAACTTGGTTACATATTTCAACGTGTACGAAGGTAATCTATTTTGATACCCACTAAACTTTTAGTTGCCTATAAAATCTTGTTCTTCATTTTCGTTCCCAGACAGATTGAGCCACAGAGTTTATAAACAGCCTTCGAATATTTGAGCCAATTGGTTTAGTAACAGTTGATATCTTAGATTAAACTAAATCAGGTTTATCTACGGCTGAAAGTCTATTTATTTCGGCGAATATTACTAATATCAAGGTCTTTGCAATTCAGTAATTGGATGATATTTGACTTAGGGCTGACAGCATTTTAAATACGCCTAGACGAATTGTTGATAATTTAATAATCATAACTTCTCCCCGCGTGAACCGATTTCGAAAATATTATTTTTAGTTTCAAAGATGTTGCTTTCTTATTGGTCTCATTTAAATTTGATCAAGATCTGATCATTACTTCTTGAAATATCGTCAATAATGCGTGTTTAGTACATCTAATCTGATCAAAATTCCGAAGATAAAGCGGTGAAGTCGGTTTTTTTTAAGCTTTGCTTGCGTTTAATTATTATGTTATATTATCCTACTAATCCTACTAATATTATAAATCCGAAAGTTTGTGTTAAGTATGTAAGTATGTTTGTTCCCTCTTCACGCTTTAACGGCTGAACGGATTTGGATGAAATTTGGAATGTACATAGATTATACCTAGGATTAACACATAGGCTACTTATTAACTTGATAATAACGGGCGAAGCCGCGGGGCACGGCTAGTGTTATATATAATTGAGAGATAAAACGGGCAAGTCGATCGCCTGATGGTAAGCGTCACGCTTGCCCATTGCAGTTCAGTGCCAAAGATTTCTGAATATATATAGGTCAAAATCCAGCGCGGCAAAACATTGCACTCGTCCCCCTGACACATTAGATTTTAAATCTCTTTAAGCCCTATAAGCCGACGACCCAGTTGGCGCAGTGGACGGGTGACCGCCCTCTGCGCCGTGGGTCCTGGGTTCGATTCCCGGCAGGAGCACTAATTCCTTCCCAAGGGAAATTTGTGCTTCTGGTTCTGGGTGTAATGTGTGTGTGATGTGAATGTTTCCGGCACCCACGATACAAGTCTTTGAACTTAGTGTGGGGCTGTGAGTGTGAATGCGTTTGTTTGTTGTTTGTTTGTTATAATTTCCCAGGAAACATTATCCTTTCAATCCGAAACACATTTATGTTTGCACAGTACTGCTTGACGGTTAATTGTTTTTTGATAAGTCGACTACCAGACGAATAACTTTAGCTGTTTCTTCGTCGGCCAGATAAGCCGACATTCAATAGATTTCGACGTCGCGTGTCATGCATTTCATATAACATGTTAGGAAATCCCATCGAGATAGGAAACAAACCTACGGTCATTAGCTACAAAATCCTTGGGAAATGACTATGACGTATAAACCAACTTCAAATGACAAATTGCTGAAAATCATCAATCTCTATTAATCACGGGCGCCTCAACCAGGCATACTTATATTTTTTTGAAAATAAAATGAGCTCCCGGGCTCAGTCTTTACGCCAAACGGCTTAAATATACTGTAACCACTGCCGAAGTTTCCATATTTTCGTCGTTTGCGCTGCTCTGCCGAAGTTGCCATTTATGGTCGACATACCTCCAGAACGCTCAAAGCGTTTTGCTTCTACGTTCATCCTCCGTACAGCAAAGGAGTGGAACTCATTGCCTGCGTCTTTGTTCCCCGAACGGCATAATCTGGGAGTCTTTAAGTCTCGAGTGAATAGGTATTTCTAGGCAAGCATGTCACATCTTCGGCCGCATCATCACTTTCCATCAGGTGAGATAGTGTTGAAATGCTTGCCTATTCAACATAAAAAAAAAATTGCCGTGTTGACGGATTTTTTGTTTCAGGTTAATCCTTGGTATAAGCTATGTACATTCCAAATTTCATCCAAATCCGTTCAGCCGTTAAAGAGTGAAGAGGGAACAAACATACTTACACACTTACACACTTACACACAAACTTTCGGATTTATAATATTAGTAGGATTACGGCATGCATCAATATATTTTACAAAAAAATATTGTAGTTTTTTCAATAGATTTCACGCGTTGTACCTACTTACTCAATTTAGGTTAATTTTACCTACTTAGCAAAGACTAGACTACAAATAACATTACGGCATTTACCGAAGACTAAGGAAAGACGAATAATTATACCTATTTGCAAAGGATCTACGTGATTTGTAAAGGTTCGGAGGTAGAAAAAGACCTGAAATGGGTCCAATTTAAGACTATAGGTGAAACCTTCATTTATAACAATCCTCGCTTAGTTAACCTCTGCTCCTCACTTTAGGAGACATATGACCCTCATGTTTGGTATCCTTCAGTCGGTTTAGCCAAATAGATGATCCGTACTGTACAAACAGAAAATTTACAAAAGAAAAAGAAAGCATTTATCTTGATAAAAATTTAGTTATAGCTTTATTTGAACAGGCCGTTGGCTTAATTGCGTGTGTATCCACCTCCTAAGTAGCAGGTATCGGGTTCGATTCTTGGTAAAAACACAAGTTTTCTACCCAAGGGAAATTTGTGTTTCTGTTTCTGGGTGTGATTGTTTCTTAGTGTGGGTATTTGAGTGTGAAAGCGTTAATGTTTATATTTATTAATTTGTTACCAAGTTACTATTATATTGGGTTGAAGTAAATATAAAGAAATATGCCGCCAGGCCACAGAATAAATACACCAGGCTAAAAAAAGTGTCACCTTCGACCTCTGTCGGGACCATATACCTTGGATAATGGGGCTCCGTGCCGGGGACGCGCCGCTAATTATTTCCGACGAGATAGATAGAATAGAATAGAAAATTCTTTATTGTACACCAAATACAGTTAGTTACAGGGGTAATCTTAAAACACTAAAGTACAATGGGCGGACTTATTGCTAAAAGCTATCTCTTCCAGTCAACCTTTGGATGGAGAGAGGGATAATTTTATATAATGAGGTTGAGTTATGGTGTAAAAACGTAATAATAGACATAAATACAACTTACTCAGATACCTATCTATATACATTAATACATACATACATACATATAAACTTACATAAACAATATTTTATATAACCCTACGTAAATATGAGAGATGTGAGGTAATTTTTAAATATATACATATTAGTTCTGTAAAGTGCTGTTGTCAATCAATTTTGTTCTGGTTCTGGGTATGATTGTGTGTATGTTAAGCAAAAGTTTCAAGCATCCAAAACACAAGTCTTAGAACTTAGTGTGGAGCTGTGAGTGTGAATGTATTATGTTTCTTTGCTGAAACAGCATTATGTTGTTATTGTTCATGATTAGTAAAATAGTTTGACCCTGGTCATGACCGTGATAGATGATGGATCACGTTTCCCTAGAATATGGCACACAGATTCGGGCAAGCAATATCACTGCATTGCGGTACGCATAATAGAAGTGGAAACAAAACGCTTCCTGAGCACAAATGGAACATAGAAAAAAAATATACACCATAAATCGACGTCGTACGGCTGTACATCTGGTGGTACGATAGTAGAAACGGGATGGGGGAATTACGAGTCGATCATTAAATTGGATTAATTAATGATAACAATTTAACGAAAGAGATATACATAGTACAATAATCGTCACTTACCATCAGGTGAGATGGCGGTCAAAAGTTTGCCTATCTAAAAGAAAATATAATTAAAAGCAAGCAAAGCTTAATAAAACCGACTTCACCGCTTTATCTTCGGAACCTTGATTAAATTAAATGTATTAAACACGCATTATTAACGATAACCCAAAAATTACTGATCAGATCTTGACCAAATTTAAATGGGACCAATGGGAAAATAACAGCATTCAAACCAAAATCTTCAAAATCGGTTCACGTGGAAAGAAGATCTCATATCTTCTTTCCACGTAAAACACACATTTAAAAAAACCATCGAATTGAATACCTCCTCCTTTTTTGTGAAGTCGGTAGAAAATAGTTTGAGTGGGCCCCAAACTAGGCATGACCTGTATTTTGGGTACCCAGTATACTTAATTAGAATTTTCAGTCTGTACGTGAGTGAAACTATTTAGATATTAATTAAATACTTAATTAAAATGTTATCCACGCAATTTCTAATATCGCATTTTTTTTCTATTAATTATTTTTAATTCAGACATGGCATTCCGTTGACTGTAGAAATGCGAATTAGCTAAGAATTTCTAAGACGAAAATCCAGCCTTTAAAATGGTCACGCTCCACTCGATAATAACATTTTCTTGCCTTCGTGTTTAAATTCTATAAAAAGATTCTTCCAATATTATCTGCCATTATATAAGAAGTTGCGAAAGGTCAGTACCTAAGCAAAACAGGTCTCTAGAGTAAACCTAAATTGAAGAACCTAAAATCAAGGCCTAAGAAGTCCGAGACCAAATGCTTTCATCCCTTCCATCGACCTTCAGACCGTCTGCACGTAATTGATTGAAGTGTCTGACTAGGCAACATTACATGTAAGGTATTGCAGATTTGGGGACTGATTAAGACTGAGCCGCATTTCGATGTGAGAATGTTTGTAACATCAGGCAATCATAGACGTGTATTGTAGAAAATATTGTGCTTATACTGTTAATTAAGGGCTGTGGATTCTGTTATAGCCATCAGATACGTACCTTATATGCAGTCCCATTCTCACATATAGGCACAGTATGAGAAGAGCAGGCAGGAAGAAGAAGAATATACTGCTGAGCTCCAGAAGAGGCGATGGTGCCATTAGCGCGCAGAATGCAGACTCCTTTGATATGTTTCCCGAATCTAGAAGAAAATAAGGGCTTTTAAGTTGTATATCAATATTACTTCTGTTTGCCCGTTGTTGGCTTAGAAGGGTAGGTTAGCTCTCCACTGGCTTGCACGGCCCCACAAGTCTGATGGGTGGCCTTGGTGAGCAAGGTCACCCCTACATAGGCGCAGTGGCCCGGTTGTACTCGGGCCTACCGCCGGGGCAAGATAGTGACTGCTAGCGCGACCCTATCTTGCCCCACCTCGGCGAGGGACTGCTCACGGGGGCGTTTTTAGTGGGTTCGAGCCCCACATACCCCCTTCCTTCACCCCTGGGAAGGAAGGGAAGAGCAAGGCATTTTCCCCCTCACAAAAAAAAAAAAAAAAGAAGGGTAGGTTTTTTTTTCGCATTTTAGACTGCCAGTCCGCTGGAGTAGAGCGAGTAAGCGGAGCAGAGCGAGTGCGGAGTAATATGGAGCCGAGTTCACTATCTCACACACACAGTACCCACACACGCGCTTACATACGCTCTACTCAAGCACACACGAACTGCCTGTTGGCTCAGTTGGGTAAGCGTTCGCCTTCTAAGCAGGGGTATCGAGGTTCCCGCCAGGTTCGATTCCTGGCGGGAACACAAGTTTTCTCCCCAAGGAAAATTTGTGTTTCTGGTTCTGGTTGTGATTGTGTGTGTGATGTGAATGTTTCCGGCACCCACGAGTCACGAACTAAGTGTGGGGCTGTGAGTGTGAAAGCGTTATATAAATATAGCGTCAAATATAAATATGAACGTTAAATACACGCACACACACTCATTGGTCTTTCATATATTGTAAATAAGTAGCTGTAAACTAACCCTTGACAAAATTAAATACTTGGTACCATAACTAAACAACATAAAAAACAAAACAATAAAATAAAAAATGAATAGCCGGTTAGTACCATAGCAATGAATAGCAATCGCGATAGTTTTCATTAAAAAAAAAATAGCTTCATGAATGGTAGAAGACGCTGGTTTTCGAAACAGTGTAAATTACATCGGAAACCAGAGGCTTCAGAATCTAAGTTGTATACTCTAAATTTATGTCAATAAATGTGTTGATTGATTGAGTTGCGAACTGTTTGTCCATTACCACGAGACGAGGAAACGGAGCGGAGTGAGGGAGTATGCGGAGCGGAGTTGGATACTGTACGGAGCTATGCTGTGCCAGTGGCGATAAGCCCGGCTACTCCACTCCACTTCCCCGCCCTATTTCGCCGCTTCACTTCTCCATTCCGTCTTAAAATATATACATTTGGTTTAGCGAAGTGAAAAACATGGCTTTGTAGAATTTAAATAATTTTCCAAAACCTGAGATTCTTCGAGTGTTAGTGTGTAAAATATATATATATACATTTTTTACTATGTTTGCAAATCCATGTCGTATTGGTTAATATTGTTCTGCTTATCTGCTCCGGTCCGGAGTCCGGTCCCCTCCAGTGGACATCGGGTTCGATTTGCGGCGGCAACGCAAGTTTGCTCCTCAAGGGAATATAGGAACTACCGCTTCTGATTACTTTCAATAGATATTATTGAAAAATATACCTAAATAAATAGAAACTATTTTTATTCTTGGTTCTCACAAAAACTGAGCTATTATGTAGTCTTTTTAATTTAAGGCGAGTAAATAGGTCGTCCCATTTTTTTTACCTCCGACTAAAATAATTTCGTAAGACGTTTAGACGAAATACCCCTGACTCTCAATTTGGAAAACGGCTGCACTGATTTTCACCAAACATTCTCGTTCAAGTCACTTTAAAAAAAAACAAAATAGGTCTCTGGGAGCTCTTTGGGGGCTATGATGCCACAAACAGACATACAGATACATACAAACTTATAACACTGTATTTTTTTTCATGTCCTGTATTAAACAACATGACGGTCCTACTACCCTTTGGGTTAAATAGAGCGAGAAGTAAGGGATGATAACAATGATATTGTGCAGTGAGTGTCATAAGGAAATACAGCTCTCTCGCTAATCCGCCGCTCGATTATCCGACAAGTACTATAATCCGCCGTTTTTTGGACTCGAGCTAATGCCCTGAATAGCGTAGGTATTTGTATTAAATGGGCCCAAGAAAAAGGAAAGTCATGCGATATGGTTGCAAATTTACGTAAAATGCGCGATGAAGTTATCACGAAGATATTTTTACTTTGGTAAAAAACAAGCAAAATTAGACACATTTTTTTTCGAAATATGAGTAATTACTTCGATAAAAGATTCATGTTTGTTGATTTCTTAAATACAATACAAAAATAAATCAAACATTTTGTTTTTTTTTTTCAATTTGTTGTTCCTGTACATTATAATCCGCCGTTTTCAGTAATCCGCCGATGGTTAGGATTTTATGGTGGCGGATTAGCGAGAGAGTACTGTAATCATAAATAATCACGCACACATCTGTAAGTATATACATATAACATATTATTAACAGGGAACTAGGAAATAACACCATTTCCTCTTTTCGCCTATTTTTGTTCCATTCCTTTTTCTCACGAAATAAAATACTTATCCCAAGGGGTAGATTGAGGTATATTTGATGAGTTATAGGGATAGATGAACCAACGACCAACCCTTTTCCCTAAATGTATTGAAATAAGGAAGGCTCTAAAAGTATTCCTGACCTAAGGAATAGCTTCCTTTATAGATCCACACTAGAAGTAGTTTGGGTAAAGTTAAACTCGAGTGCTAACTCAGACTTTCATCTATACTAGGTAATATTAAAAAGAGGTAATCTATACTAATTTTAGAAAGAAGTGAAGTTTGTTTGTTTGTTTGTAAGTAAAAGGTAATCTCTGAAACTACTGATCTGATTCTGAAAATTATTTCACTAATAGATAGCTACACTATCACTGAGTGTCTATGGATAAAAGTTTCTTATTATTTCGAACTGCCCGCTGGCTTAGTTGGTTGAGCGTTCGCCTTTTAAACAGGGGTAACGGGTTCGATTCTTGGCGGGAACACAAGTTTTCTTCTCAAGGAAACTTTGTGTTTCTGGTACATTAAGTTCGATGACTTGTGTCGTGGTTGCCGGTATTCACATCACACACACAATCACAACCAGATCCAGAAACACAAATTGGAAATTTCAGCCAAATCAGTTTAGCCGTTATAGATAGAAGCACTGAGACTTCGCTGTCCGTCTGTCCGTCCGTCTGTCACCAGGCTGTATCTCAGGAACGGTGATAGCTAGACAGTAGAAATTTTCACAGATGATGTATTTCTATTGCCGTTATAACAACAAATACTAACAATAAAATAAAATAAATATTTAAGGGGGGCTCCCATATAACAAACTTGATTTTTTATAGATAATGGTACGGAACCCTTTGCGCGCGAGTCCGACTCGCACTTGGCCGGTTTTATTTTTTATCTGCTATGTAACCAGCAGATAAAAAACAATTAGAAAATTTATTTGAAAAATCATTTATCATAATTTGCAGCTGCAGAACTACGGAAGACGTTGGTCTCCATTGTTAGAAAGTCCCAAGAGGTTTATGGTATTTTCTGTTGGTATTTAGCCGAAAACAGGCTATCACTGCCGCTAAATAAATCTCCATGAAGATCCTAAGAAAATAAAAGGTATGTATACACCAATGTGGCTTACATTACGTATTTATTTAGGTCGAAGCCATCTCAGAGAAGATTACAACATGTATGTACACGTCATAACCTTAGTTCCGAAACCTGCCGCATGGCAGGACGTTGGCGTGTGTGTGCCATTGTATTGGAAGTCGATTTAGTTCCGGCTTAAATTACTAGATGTCGCCCAGCCATCGAGAGCGGTATTCTGAATCGCGGTGACGAGATTCTCCGCGTACATTATAAGATTTGTTGAAAATGCTAATAAATTGACATTGACTTGGTGATTAACACATTTGCGGTTTTATTTATACAGATAGATACCCAGTGTGAAGTTAATTAAACCCCCTTCATTTCGAGGATCTGTATTATAAGGGCTTTGCTCGTTTATACTACAAGTAACAGAGGCGTTTTCTCATACGTATACGTGATACGTAGGTAACCTGGTCAGTTCCCTTAGTCGTCACGTCTATTTTTATCCCGTAGCTATATCCGGCATGCATTGCAAATCAAGTAAAGAAAAAAAAAGCATTTTATCTCTTTTACATTTATGGTTGCCTAGTACTTTAATACCATACTGATCACTTTTTTGCCTAAATTATTACTGCCTTCATGTTTATGTTTACCTAGTACTTTACTAAATCCGAGCGACGTATAGTCCAGGGTCGATAATTTTTAAAACCAAAAAAAATCATAATAGGATGAAACCCATTAGAAAAGGAGGGAAATATGATAAAAATGAAAGGAAAAATAATTTACGGGCGATCTGAGGTTGGGAAGGGGATGGGGGTGAGTTTTTAAGGGTAAAAAACGGTTTTTCTCGATTTCCGGCAAAACTAAAAGTCCTATCGAAAAAAGTCAAATGGAAAAGTTGTAGATAATAAAAAGATCTAAAACTTTTGTTTGTACACTTTTTTCACATAACCTCAAAATTTATGTGAAAAATTCAAAAAACCAAGTTTTTGGTTTTTTATTTTTATCTTTTACAAAAATTTTTTTTTTTTAACGAAATTTTGTGAAAACTTACCTTTTTATGTCCCAAATACGCTGTAATTTATTTGATTAAAAATATTTATTTTTTCACCTTATTTTGAATTAATATCGAAAAAACACCCTAATTTTCAATCGAAAATTCACCCGTCAAAATATCAGCTTTTTTCAAAAAGTTGGTGTGGTTTCTGTTCGTTGAAATCTCTACTTTCCGATGGTGAAAAAAAAAATATATGTTACTATGGTTTTTTCATGGGATTAACTAAATTTGTTTGTGCAAAATTAAGGAGATAATTATTTTTTTATCTTGTACTAAAATATCATTTAATTTCAATCTTTAGGTTATGTTAAGTTAAGCATACTATTTTTTAAAGAAAATATTACGATTTTTATGGTTGAGTTACTTGTCACAATTATCTTCAAGAAACTCAGCGTGCACGTGTATTTTTATAAACGATGTTGTATACTGTACTGTATTTCGAATACTGGTTAGGCTAGCGGTTGTAACAGCTGCTACGAAATATATAGTATATAATAGTAGGTATGTAGGTATGTAGTAAGACCCAGACCCGCCTAGCCCCTTCCCCACTTCTCCACGAAATACCTTTTGATGGGCTACAATTTTTCGTAGGTCACTCAGGTATATCTACTCAGGTATATATATAATTTATCTCAAAATAGTTATAAATAAGCATCTACGCATATAATTTAAAGAAAATTAGACAACTTTCTCCAAATATTGTAGATGTCTTATTAAATATTAATTTAATTAACTTATTTGTTTGTTAATTATAGTAGTATATTTTTATTGGCAATTTTTTTGTTATCAACGTCACATGTAATCTAACGTTTTTCGAGTAATTAAAGTCTAAATTTTAATAAATAGCTCAAAATTATTTATAATAATTAAAAAAAAATTTTCAAATTTAAGTTTTTTTTTAATTTTTGCGTTTTCTGAGAAGATTTACCATAGTAACATATATTTTTATTTCACCATCGGAAAGTAGAGATTTCAACAAACAGAAACCACACCAACTTCTTGAAAAAAGCTGATATTTTGACGGGTGAATTTTCGATTGAAAATTAGGGTGTTTTTTCGATATTAATTCAAAATAAGGTGAAAAAATAAATATTTTTAATCAAATAAATTACAGCGTATTTGGGACATAAAAAGGTAAGTTTTCACAAAATTTCGTTAAAAAAAAAAAATTTTTGTAAAAGATAAAAATAAAAAACCAAAAACTTGGTTTTTTGAATTTTTCACATAAATTTTGAGGTTATGTGAAAAAAGTGTACAAACAAAAGTTTTAGATCTTTTTATTATCTACAACTTTTCCATTTGACTTTTTTCGATAGGACTTTTAGTTTTGCCGGAAATCGAGAAAAACCGTTTTTTATTCTTAAAAACTCACCCCCATCCCCTTCCCAACCTCAGATCGCCCGTAAATTATTTTTCCTTTCATTTTTATCATATTTCCCTCCTTTTCTAATGGGTTTCATTCTGTTATAATTTTTTTTCACTTTTCATTATTTTTAAAGGCTTCTACCCTGGTCTAGTATATATTCCTTTGATTTTATTTATATAGCATTAGCCATGCTCAGCAGCACTATAGTGATAAATTTAGAAAGGAAAAATTATCGCTTGAGGCGGGATTTGAACCCGCGGCCATAGGGTGTTATGCCCTATTGCTCTAACCGCTGAGCTATATATTCCTGTCCATGAGAAAATACTTTTTTGTTTATATATTTAGTCACAGATTCAATAAAAAAAAAACTAAATTATACACCAGCCGTTTCAAAAAAGGGTTTCGCACTGTACTTGCGAACAAATACTTCTTTTCAACGATACCGACACGGGCAGAAACAAAACTAAAATTATTTCGCGCCCCACTTGTATTTAGGTATTACTTGGGCCCGGCGGGAACATAAGATTTCTCCCCAAGGAAAATTTGTGTTGCTGTGTTGTGGGGGTGTGTGAGTTTGGAAGCGTTTATGAAAGAGTTTATTCTTTTGTACGTGTGTGTTTATTCATTGAGATTTTAAAATAATTCACTTTTATGGTTCAAACGCTAAATGCCTCTGACAGACGGACGGACGGACAAAGTGCTGAACCACCCAAGTCTACTTTAGAGATCTGTCGACGTCGATCGGTCAAAAGTTCGGTCGATTCGATGGTTCATAAGATAAGAAAATCCTTTGATTTTTTTTGTTCCTTTAATATTGGCTTCGCAATTTTGTGCATTTAGCCAGTGTCAAGAAATAAAATATTTCAAGTATATGTCATATTAAAAGTCCTAGTCACAGTCAAAGTCAAGCAGAACAGTCAAGGTCCAGTCATAGTCAAGTCATGTCCTAGAAAAGTGGTAGAAACTTTACTAGAACTTCTATTAGAGTTTTGGAGCGAGAGCAAAAATCACGTTTTTCAACTTTGTATGATTTGCCTACACTTGTGCACGTTCACTAAGTATTAACGGTTAATTATCCACCATTATTACAAATTAACGCTCGAAAAATCACAGGTTTTGGAAAATAATACAAAATCAACAACGCAATTTTTTCACTTTCGCGGCAAAACTCCATCGTTTGATTTCGACGTCAATGTCATATTATCGATGCCCGGAATAGACCCCCTGACCACTAACGATATAAAAATTTGAAGATAACCTTCCATCTGAGAGTTTTGCCGCGAAAGTGAAAAAATGGCGTTGTTGATTTTGTAAAATTTTCCAAAACCTGTGATTCTTCGAGTGTTAATGTGTAATAATGGTGGATTGTTAACCGTTAATACTTAGTGAACGTGCATAAGTGTAGGCAAATCATACAAAGTTGAAAAACGTGATTTTCACCTTCGCTCCAAAACTCCAATAGAAGTTCTAGTAAAGTTTCTACCACTTTACTAGGGCATGACTTGACTACGACTGGACCTTGACTCTTTTACTTGACTTTGACTGTGACTTGTGACTAGGACCTATAACATGAAATACACTTGAAATATATTATCACTTGACACTGGCTAAATGCACAAGATTGCAAAGCCAAAACTAAGAGAAAAAAAAAAAAAAACCTTCCATCTTATCGAAGTGACATTTCAATAAACAAACGTCCCCAGGTAAAAATATTTTAATATAGCCAATAAATAACTAATAGTTTATCACCGGAGAAACGTCACGGTGGAATCCAATAAACGAAGAAACGCTATTTCAATAACGTAGTGAAAGCTCGACAGCACCTGGTTGGCATCTAAGCAAACAGATGTCTGTGATAGGTATCTATATTTTTACTCCAAACGAACAAACGTATTCACACTCACAGCCCCACACTAATTTCAAATACTTGTATCGTGGGTGCCGGAAACATTCACATCACACACATTACACCCAGAACTAACTCCATGTCAAATAATGTCTTTTTACAGAATTATATACTACTAGCCGTGCCCCGCGGCTTCGCCCGCTATTATCAAGTTAAAAAGTAGCCTATGTGTTAATCCTAGGTATAATCTATGTACATTCCAAATTTCATCCAAATCCGTTCAGCCGTTAAAGCGTGAAGAGGGAACAAACATACTTACACACTTACACACAAACTTTCGGATTTATAATATTATATAGGATAGGATATAGGATAATTACAGTTTTTTTAGAAAATTATAGGAATATTATAATCGATTAATCGAGTAACATACATAAAGAATAATTTAAACGCAAGCAAAGCTTAAAAACCCGACTTTATCGCTTTATCTTCGTACCTTCTAGGCAAGCTTGCTCAATCATCAACCTCATCGTTGCTTACCATCAGGTGAGATGGTGAAAAGTTTGACTATCTTGAATAAAAAAAGGATGACTCAAAAACTACTACTCAGCTCTTGATCGAATTTTAATGAGAACACATGGGTAGCAAATGCTTTCAAATAAAAAAAACATTAAAATCGATTCACCTCGAAAATAGTTCTGAGTTAACACACATTAAAAAAAAAATAGAACGTCCTCCTTTTTTTAATTCTGTAAAAAGTATAGAATTGAGGACATCATCCTATTTAGAAGTCGATTAATAAATTAAATACTATTGCACAAAATAATAACAATAAATTGGCACAACATTTTAGGTAGTTATTCATAGTATCTAGCTATAATAGTTTTATCTAAGCTATATATATGAGCTACTAGCCGTGCTCCGCGACTTTGCTCGCGTTGATTAAGGTAAAAAGGAACGTAGAGGCTAGGTACATTCCAAATTCCATCCAAATCCGTTCAGCCGTCACAGCGTGAAGAGGGAACAAACATACTTACACACTGACACACAAACTTTCGGATGATAATACTAAATCTGGCAATACGATGTCTGATCAGTGCATCGAGATTATAGGTAACAGAACCTATTTATAAATATGTACCAATCACCGTAGTCTATATCTATACGTATATTATAAAGAGGTAAAGTTTGTGAGTTTGTGAGGTTGTAGGTGGTAATCTCTGGATCTACTGAACCGATTTTGAAAATTCTTGTACATTGGTAAAACCAAGCACAAAAAAAATAGCCTATGTTGCCACACTCATAAATAACCAAAATCAAAATCAAAATCGTTTATTCACATGGGCCCCAAAGAGGCACTCATGAAAGTTATTGCCAGATTCGGAAAATTACAGCCATCTCGAGAAGAACCTGGCAAGAAACTCGGCGGCGCATTTTTTTTCATTCATTTTTTTTAAAAACATTCTTAATTTCTAATAAATAATTTTCTTAACCTAGGTGTTATTATGGTAGTCGCTAGAAAGAGCCTGTGCAGTTTGCCTCCATGCATCCTTATTCATTCCTTAACGTGGTTTTATATTGAGGAAGCCACGTTATTTGTGAGTGTGGCAACAAAGGCTATTTTTTTTACCCGGGCAACGCCGGGCATGTTTGATAGTATACTATAAATTCTGGTTTAATCTTAAACAAATCTCCTTCAACCCCGCTATAAATTGTATGTGTTTTCATGCCTCGTTTTCCGAAAATCTAGATAAGCCTATTCTACACTTGGTTCGATTTACCAGACACGCGCTGATATATTCCACTGAAAGTACAGTATTTCAGACATACCATTACAGTCTGGAGATATCAAAGCAGTACAAAAATAGGCTAAATACCTGCGTACCTCTTGTGTAGAGGCGAAGTTGGAATTTTCGAGGCAAATGTTTGACAAAAGGGTTAAAAATACCTTTTTTAAGTCAAATATAAAACATGTGTGTGATGTGAATGTTTTAGGCACCAACGATACAAATCAGTGAACTTAGTATGGAGCTGTGTGTGTTAATAATACGACGAATTTTGACTGTACTTTGAATAAGTAGTCGGGCTAACAACAATAAAATTTAAAGCTGGCAACTCGACCGCGCAATCGAGTTCCGGTCGGTCGAGATAGCAACCAAGTCCTTGTAACGTGTGATAGTTATAGCTTTTCAGAATAAATGATTGTTCTATTCTATTCTAAATACTCCGTTTTTGTAGGCACATGTTACAAATACTCAGCTAAAAGCCAAATTTTCTAAAGAGCCTGTTTAACATTTCAATTTGCTCAAATACCTTCAAAGCCTTTATAAATATTACCGCAGCATTACTTATTAACAGTTTGCGAAACGTTCAGATCTACAAAACATCCACGAAATAGAAAAAGTTTTGGCCAAGTAATTTTGGTTTTCAGATATTAATTTGGGAAACCACTTGTGTAAAGAAGTCCGTTGAAGTGTTCAAGTAGATTTCCTTAGAGATCATTACTTCACAGAAAGTTATAAGTTTGAAACTACCTTCAATTGTACTCAAAGTACTATTGGTAAAAACTAAATCATTATTATTCTTAGTAGTCTCTTCTATTACGGTTCTGATTACATTGATTTTAAATTTTCTCTAAATATCGGATTTTATTTTGTATGTGGTTGTAAATTGTAATGGGGAATATGGTGGATATACTTATTTTTTTATGCTTTGAAACGAATGTTAACATTGCCATAAATAAATTGTATTACACAAAAACAATTCATTTTATATTAAAATAAATGTTTTAAATGCGAATCTCTTGTGTTCACCTTAAGTTCAATAAAACATTACCTCCATTTTAAGCAGAATAGGCAAGCATTTGACCACTATCTCAGCTGATGGAAAGTGATGATGCGGCTGAAGATGAGACATGTTTGCTTAGAAGATACCTATTCACTCGAGACTTGAAGACTCCTGTAAATCGAGGTACAGCTGTACTGTACGCACAGAGCATTATAAGTATTTAGAGATGCTATGGTTATGTATCGCACGTAACCTTCATGCCGTGACGGTCATACATTGAAAATGTTAAAGGTACAACTCCGAGACCGACTGCAGACTACAAACTGCAACCGCAAAATGTATTGAGCGTAATTACTTTCATGCCGTGACGGTCATACGTCGTAACAGTTAAACGTGCAAGTCTGAGACCGACTGCAGACTGCAAACTGCAAGCGATACTGTTTTATATGAATCTCTGTGAAACTAAACAAACCAGTAGTTTCGAGCGGGTGTAGAGGTAACATAGTTTGAAAAACGCAGTGTATCGCTTGCTTTGTGAGTGATCTGCGTCAGCGCATTAACGTTTTACGGTAGTGGGAACTAGCGGGTATTAGCTGGCGACGATGGTTTCCGTACTAACGAGCTGCCATTTCACTTCCAATTCTTTTCTATGTGTAGGAAGATAATATAAGTACTTATTCTGCCATTTCAGCTACTTTGATATTAATGTTTGTTTGGTGCAAACAGAAAACGTTATTACGTAACTTTTTTGTGAGACATTTAAATATGTGTCTATTTTCATCGTTCTACCTTTGCCTCCCACGTTCTCAGTTTACAAAAAACTCGCTCGCTGAAGGTTCTGTAATTCCGTACGCTACATAATTACTGTGACCCCAAGTTATACTTGGACTGATTTTAATAGGGTCTAGTCTCCACTTTATACCCATAGCCATTGCCAATTTTGTAAGTAAAGATGCATGTTGCATAACTTATATTATGGCTGTTACACAATGATCCGCGTGGCAATATTTGATATTTTATAGTTTTATACACATTTCATTTACATAATATAGATACACCTAGGTCAGGGGTCGGCAACCTGCGGCTCGCGAGCCACATGCGGCTCTTTGGATGTGAAGCTGCGGCTCCTTAGTTCCATACGCAAAGATTACTTATTTAAAGAAAAATAATTAAAAAAAAAATCTGAATCGGTTATCGAGGATTAGGCACCATTTCTATCTCTCAGCCACTTGTACTCGCTTTTTACGCACCCCTCCCCCGTGACATGCGTCGTCACTGTCGTCGGTCCGTCGGAAGCTCTCAAATGACGCCGTCGTCGGATGTTTCATGTAGGTTTTAATTCGCTTTCGACGCAAGACGGTTTGGCGTCTTCACTAGTGCTTTGGCTGTGACGTATAGTTTGTTGTTTCAAGTAGAAGAGTTAAAAGCAGAAGAATTATCTTCTCAAAGATACTTTTGAGATACAAGAAAAAAATTGTGGCTCTTTAAAAACTTTGAAATTTTGTAAATTGAATTTTTTTACTTTTTCTACTCAAAAGGTTGCCGATACCTGACTTAGGTTAATTTAATTATGTATTATTTAAGAATGATTAAAAAAATAATGAAAAAAATGCGCCGCCTAGTTTTTTGCCAGGTTCTTTTCGAGATGGCTGTAATTTTGCGAATCTGGCAGTAGAGTCATTAACTTTCATGAGTGCCTCTTTGGGGCAAATGTGAAAAAACGGATTTAATTTGATAAGTCGCAATACTCGTCGCATGTACCAGGCGAGCAGAAGAAGGTAAGAGGCTAAGTATTTTTTTTGTGGGTTTGTTTAAGTGGAAACTGGCATTCCTCAACTAAATTATCGATGAATTCGATTCGATAAGTACTCCACCCCTATTGTGTATAAATCGGTGTTTAAAAACCAGATCAATCGCGAACCTGTTGTTTAAAGTACAGTAAGCCCAACCATTAAAACTTTTGGGTTCAATCGAAAAGTGATTTATTATAATAACTTCTAAAGGCATTAATTACAGATTACTTGTGTGGAGTTGTTATTTCATTTTATAGTAGCAGACCCCGCGTGAATTCCGGATTAAAAAATAGCCTGTGTATTAATCCAGAGTGTCAGCTACCTTCATACCAAATTTCATAAATATTAGCTCAGGCGTTTGAGCGTGAAGAAGTAACAAACATACAAACCCACTCACAAACTTTCGCCTCTATAACATTAGTCTTTGACAATGTAAACATCGACTCACTTTTATTAAACCACAAGCTGTGTCTCGTGGCTTTTACACTAATATTATAAACACGAATGTTTGTTTGTATACTTATTTACATTATCGTAATAATTAACTTTATAAAATGTTAGGTGGCAAGTATATCGGTATTCTATCGCTTACATTTTGGAGAGTGTGCACAGGAATTATTATTATTATTATTATTGTTGATACACTGAGCAGCTTATTTAGCTGATACGTGTATATCACTTATGTGCACTTTTTTTTTTAATGTTTGTCCAACCTATTTTTGAAAGAGTTTATTGAGGGAGCACTTATCACTGTCTCTGGTAGCATATTCCACACTCTAGTTATGCGGTTCGGCAGAAAGTGTTTTCGGGGATTGCTTGCACTTGCATGTTTGATCAGTTTCCTGGAATGCCCTCTCAGTACCTTGTTTGTATCCAACTGAAAGAGTTTACTGGAGAGGTCTATGTTATAATGCTCGGTTAAAATCTTATATGTCTCTATTAGGTCACCCCTTTGTCTGCGCTGTTCCAAGGTTGAATTACATGAGTTAATTCCACCATGCCCTTTTTACGATCTAACAACATCCATTTATGGTCCACATACCTCCAGTGCGCTCGAAGCGTTTCGCATCTACGTTCATCATCCGTACAAAGAAGGAGTGGAACTCATTGCCTGCGTCTTTGTTCGCCGAACGGTATAATCTAGGAGTCTTCAAGTCTTGAGTGAATAGGTATCTTCTAGGCAAGCATGTCTTATCTTTGGTCCTAGTCCCATCACTTTCCATAAGGTGAAATAGTGGTGAAATGCTTGCCTGTTCTGCGTGAGCAGAAGATTAGAACAAGAATCAGGGTTTGAGAGCTTTCTAGTATTTTACAAGTAGCCCTGTACTTAAAAGTATAGCTTCTATCATATTTAACTTAGAGGACTCTATTACGACTTCTTTTGAACCTACAGAAAGATCTCAGGTGGGGTAGCTATTCATAACCCTACACTTCGATGACTTGTGTCGTGGGTGCCGGAAACATTTATATCACAAACAACCAGAACCAGAAACAAAATTTCCGTGGGGAGAAAACTTGTGGACCTGCTTAGAAATCGAAAACCCAACTAAGTCAACGGGTAGTTCAATACATATTATATTATCATCATACAACTAGAAGTATCCCTGTGTGAGTTTCTACAGATAGAAACTATGTCTCTGTAGCGAATTGAAGCTTGAAATAAGACATAGGCTACATTTGTTTCAAGATCTGCGGTCCCCAGAATGTACGTAGTCATTAAAGCATTCACACTCACAGCCCCACACTAAGTTCAAAGATTTGTATCGTGGGTGCCGGAGACATTTACATATCACACACAATCACACCCAGAACCAGAAGCACAAATCTCCCTTTCCTTTTTCTTTCCTCAGGAAAACTGTGCTTCTGCCAGGAATGGAACCCGGGAGCCAACTGGGTCGTCAAAGTAGCCTATGTGTTAATCCTATTTAATCTTTCAGCGTGAAGAGTTGACAAACATAGTGAAACCTGTTTATTCGCATAATTTTACATGTCATATTGTCATCACATGTCATAAAGTTATGCTGAATATGAATTTCATTATAAAGTTATTATTGCCTTCACGTATGTACGTTCCCTAAGTATTAACAGTTAATAATCCACCATTATCACACATTAACACTCGAAGAATCACAGGTTTTGGAAAATTATACAAAATTAACAACGCCATTTTTTTACTTTCGCGGCAAAATCGCACACACATAAATTTGTATTTATATTATAAGTTTGATATTGTGATGTCCACAGGTAACAAATTATTTGTTACCTGTGGACATCACAATTTATATTATTAGTGTGATATTTTGATGTCCACAGGTAACAAATTATTTGTTACCTGTGGACATAACAATTTATATTATTAGTGTGATATAGTGATGTCCACAGGTAACAAATTATTTGTTACCTGTGGACATCACTATATCATACTATTAATATAAATGCAAATGTGTGTGCGGTTTTGCCGCCATATAATGTACTGAAGGATGATAAGGTACAGATCTTATCACCCTTCAGTACAATATATCGTATAGTTCATTCCGCTTATCACCATCAAACCTTCCGAGCGTAAAACTCAATTTCGCACATCTCCGAAGAATCTAAATAACAATAAACAAAATGTCTCTTAACAAAGAGCTGGTAGAGTATAAAAGGCGAATAATAAGCGAATAATGTTTCCTATGTCCTTGACATACGAGAAACCCGAAAAAGTCCACACAATAAATATTTCTTCAAGCGGAAGAAACGACACGCAGGAACGGCTGTGGGATGTACTCATGCCTACATATAAACCATGGTATCTACAACCTGTAACAAAAAGGTGTAGTAATACTTGGTGGTGTGTATGTGTATCGTGCCAGGAATCGTCTGCCAGAGAACGAAAGTCGAAATCGGACATATTTTTTTCCGTACAAAATTAAAAATTATAATTTTTAAATACTTTTGACAACCTACAGTTATATGTGCGGCAATCGGAGATATTTGTTCTGTACAAAAATTAAAAAATATTTTTTGCCAACCCTACGATTACATCTGTGGCACGTGACTTTGACCATTGTAGTGGCCACCACTGTAAGACGTCTAGGTCCAAAGGCTATGTGGTGTAGAACGGTAGCTGATGAAATAGGGTTGCAAATGACATTTTTTAAAACTTTAATTCATCATAACTCCATATTCATGCTGCTGCCGCGCATTTAGGTGTTCTTGTTAAACTCCATACAAGTAGCTAGATGCGTGACTTGAGTATTACTACACCTTTTTGTTACACATTATATATACTATAACACCTAAACAGGTGCCAGTGCTCCTCCGACATGATGTCTTATTTACTTATTGTGACCTAGATAAATCGTAGAATTAATAATATTAAATAAATTATATTACCTAATAAAAGTACAGTCGTACGGTCTAATCTGTATTAAAGGCATATTTTCAGAAACGGCTCGCGTTTATTTTGCGTTTATTTCCAAAAGCTGAAGTAACTCAACACAATGAATAACTTATGTATTTGTTGTATAATTATGCTTATGCCAACATATCTTCACTGAGAATTTTAGCTGCCTACTCAATAATGTATGTCTCGATAATGTACGAGAATGACACGAAGATCTCTCCGCCTAAGAAAATTTAATTTCAAGGAACAAACGTCAGAAAATCCGTTAAGAATATATATTGCGATCTTCCAAATTTGTATTAAGACTCTGAGAAGCGAGGAAAGACACGAATATTTTGTAATTGAGTTTTGTGAACGAACAGGAGTAGAGGGTGAAGCAAAAAAATAACACGTAGTAGTCTAAGCCAGGCGGCCGCTTTAAGATTTCCAGAATGATAATTTAAGAAGCAAATTGAGCGAAATCAGACAAATTCTATAGTATGACTTTTCAACAAATACAAACACTAATATTATATGTCGTCAGCAAAGTTTTAGGGCTGGCACGCATTAACAAACAAACAAAACAAACGCATTCACACTCACAGCCCCACACTAAGTTGAAATACTTGTATCGTGGGTGCCGGAAACATTCACATCACACACATATTACACCCAGAATCAGAAGCATAAATATCCCTAGGGAAGGAATTTTGAAGACTTGGCACGACTTTGTTTAGATTTCATTACTATTTAGAGACAAACAAGCAGCTCCATCGAGACTTGGCTAGTTTTTTACAGAATGTTTTTGGTGGGATAGTTCATTGTCTTGTACAATACAATACAATATTTCTTTATTGAACACCAATAAGTAATTAAAACAATAACAATAAATAAATGAAAAACAATATTTGTTGTACAATGGGCGGCCTTATCACATTAAGCATTTTTTTACAGGCAACCTTTGGATGGACAGGATAGTAGAAATATTTTTCTGTAGGTGATTTTCTCAACGAATACAACGCATGCAATATAAAACAAATTAAATACTGATATCTATCTATCTAATACCTTTATACGAGCAATTCTTATATATATATACAAGAATTGCTCGTTAAAAAACCGGGTTTAAGAAACTATCAGCGCCATCTATTACGCCATGACCGATGTAAAAAACTGTTTCTACTCGACATTAGATGGAGCTTTCTGAGGCTACAAATTCAAACACATTCTACCAAAAACAAAAAACCGAGCAAAGCTCGCTCATCCGGATATTGTTACTTAAATACTACTTATATAGAAATAAATAAACATAATACATAAATAGCGGGTAACAATATATAAATAATATATATCTGTTTATACAATACGTATACCTAATAAAAATATTAATATATTAACTGACTTATTCACGCACACATTTATCAAAATATTAACTACAATTTTGACTAAACTCTACGTTTCGGGAGAGTTGGATCGCCGGTGGTCTCGAGAGACTGAGAAAAATCTTGTAATTATCACACAGTACTGTGTCCTTAGACAAGGTGGATTATATGTGGTATAGATAACCCATTAGATAACATCTAAGGAAAAAATGTCAAGGGTAAATATAAAATAGATGTATTTTAATAAAACTGTCGTGAAACGTCGAGACGAAATTCTCTTATGCCTCCGTTTTACGAGTCAGGCTCTTCATGGCTGGAGGATTATCTCTCTGAGCAAGTCGGTAAGTGGAGCAGATATTTGGCACCTAGGCTTTACGTGTTTGCATAACTAGAGGAGGTAGTAGGATTATTTGTGGTGCAAATACTCAGTACTCAGTGCTTATGGCTTCCCGCAAATATGTAGAGTTCGTGGATTGAAACTACAGATATATAGTTTAGTGTTCGACTATAACAAATGTCTGATTAGTTTGAAGAAGTGATAACATTTGGAAAACATTCTATCACGTATCTATAAGATGTCGCCTTAGTACTTACGTTACTTAGGTACTTACCACTATTTAACACATAAACATAAACGCTTTCACACTCACAACCTTAGTTCGATGATTTATGTAGTGGGTTTCGGAAACATTCACATCACACACACAATCACGAAAATTTTCCTGGGGAGAAAACTTGTTTCCACCGGGAATCGATGCCGATAAAAAAAAATATTAGGTACCGATCGCGTATTTACCTACCTAACTAAGCCAACTGTTCAAACATACAGTAGTGGACTAAATACAAAGTCCATCAAGATGGAAAAGATAAAGCTACAAAATGCCTTGTACTTTTAGATGCCTATTTGGTCTTCTAGAGCATAGTAGAAACCGTGTTGAGGCACGTGCGTACGGTCGTACACACATACAAGCCGCGTTTGGTCTATGAAGATAATATACTTCTCTGTTTCTACTATGTCTAGAGGGATTTTTAGTTTTCAACGATTATTATAACTTTTTGCTTGTAGTCTATATAAATAAAACAAAGTCGGGCTAGTTACACCATTTATTTATTTATTTATTTAATCATTTTGCACAAATCAGAGTACAGGGAATGGCCTAATGCCAAATAGCATTCTCTACCAGCCATCCTGGCCGTGAAAGAAAAACGGTGGGTGTGCGGCAGAAACAAAATAACCGAATGTATTATAAATATTTTAGGATATATATATATAAATAATATACATGTTTATTCTACATTATAGATATTTAGATATACATATTTACAATATATATATATATACATATATATACATATACAATATATTACATATTTAAACAAATAATATATGTACATAGATACATTTTTTAATAATATGAAGAATATGTAAAAGAAAAATAATAATACTATTTTATACATCAAGAACGGCAGAGCCAATCACCCGATCAACCGATTTATGATCTTTGATTTGTTGGATTTTTCCCCGTCCCAATAGTATCGGAAAAAATCACAAAAACTTTTTTTATGAAATAATTACTTTTCTCATACATTTTACTCAACGGGAATTTTGATGATATTTCTAAAACGGATTGATTTTACACGCCTTTTATTAGCTTCACTTGTATGTATGTTTGTAACCGACTCCTTTGGACTTGATTTTGACCCACTTCAAACCGTCAGATCTCATTTATACTTCGTAGACTTATCGAGGACCGATGACAATACAAAAATATGTATTTAATTTTATATTATTTATAAAGCTTGTTTTTTAGTTTTTTTAACTATTAGAGTAACTAGTTATAAGTATTTATTTAAGTTATAAACCGTTGTTATAAATAAGTTGTAATAAATAGTCATATTTATAACAAGGTTTATATAACTAGTTGATCCGCGTTTCGCCAGCTTAAATTAATAATCAATCCGTTCTAGAAATATTATCAAATTACCCATTGATGTATAACTATTATAAGTTATTCCCATTTTTTTTTATCCGTATAAAGTTAGAAATGTCAGCCAAACCTCGTTAAAATTTAGTTGTGTTTAGTCATTGTCAACAAAATATGCAACACTACAACACAGCCAATAGTTTCGTGACGAGGGGCTGACACGTTCGACTTAGAACTAATTTTGGTGACAGTTCATTTATCTAAGGGCTACAGGTCAATGAACCTTTATCAGATTTTGTTATTTGGTAGTCGAAAGCATAGAGGATCTTTTTTGTTCGTAACCTTAGATTTCATAAACCTTTTTGTGTATTTTATCTTGTGCTTTTAGTGAGTGTCGAGTGATAAAATATTTCAAATGCAACATATTTCACAATAGAAGTCCCAGTCACAAGTCTAGTAGGAGAATCAAGGTCCGTCATAGTCAAGTCATGCCCTAATAAAGTGATAGAAACTTTGCTGTATAAACTGGGAGTCTTCAAAACTAGAGTGAATAGGTATCTTCTAGATAAGCATGCTTCATCTTCGGCCGCATCACCAATTTCCATCGGGTGATATAGCGGCCAAACGCGTAACTATCGGGCATAAAAAATCTTATTTTATTATGACATTTATCAGCGAAAAAGTGTTACAATATTTGTGATTTCTTGACTGATTCGTTCTGACATGCATATATTTATTTATTATTTTAATGTATAAAAACATAAAATATGATATGACTATGATATTATGTTCATTATATTTATTTATTTTATGAACAAATTATTATTAGACTATTCTTATTCTGACATTCTTTTTTAGTTTTGACATTAAGATTGGCTAAATATTATATATATTACTTATCATAAATGTATGTGGATTAATTATTATTTTTTATTTATTTTTCAATCATTAAGATATACATAGTGTTATACTATTGGATTTTATTGTCAATGGCATATATAGCCAAAACCAAGTTAGAACGCCTCTTCAGCAAATCGTGTACCGTCACAAACCTACCATTAGCAACCTGCATGCATGTTATAATAATATGAGGTGTATGTAAACGTATGTTTTGACAAATATAATGAGTCACACTTAAAAAAGTTTTTTAAAATCAAGCTTTTACAAATTGTAAAAAAAGAGGACTAAAAGTTATACAACCAGAGAACTTGTCAAGACGAATCAAACGACCACAATGTCGATGGGGTTGCGTCGTTTCATTACAGAGTTCCTATGACCACCTCCCAGCTTCATCATCAGACCCTGGTTACCATTGAAAGACAAACTACTTGTCAAGAAGATTCAAATGAGCCCAAACTCGATGAGGTTGTGTCGTTTTATTGCTAAGTTCCTTCGGCCACCTTCCAGCTCCATCATCAGATCAGCACCATGTCATCATAATATGGCATTGTCACGCGATTTACACATGTTTGCAAAATTTCAACTCAATCGGTAATAAACCGAGAAGTGGATCAAATTCAATTTGTAAGATTTGATGACAAACATCGGGACAGGTGAAACTAAATAAAATCTTGTAAAAAAGCTTCTAATGATCTTTATCTTTATGCATCTCTGGGATGGATCTGCCAAGTACCAGCTTGAAGGTCTTGAGTCTATTGACCGACGAGCAAAAAGACTCACTGGCGATAATAAGCTAGTTGAGTCCAGATTGCAGAGCCTCGGTCACAGACGTATGGTCGCAAGTCTATTGGTATTCTATCGTTTGCATTTTGGAGAATGCGCGCAGGAATTACATGAGTTAATTCCACCATGTCCATTTTACCATCTAACAACCAGACAAACTGTCAAACGTCATCCATTTATGGTTGACATACCTCCAGTTCGCTCGAAGCGTTTTGAATCTACGTTCATCATCCGTAAGCGAAGGAGTGGAATTCATTGCCTGCGTCATTGTTCCCCGAGGGGTATAATCTGGGAGTCTTCAAGTCAAGATTGAATGGGTATCTTCTAGGCAAGCATGTCACATCTTCGGCCGCATCTTCACTTTGCATCAGGTGAGATAGTAGTCAATAGCTTCCCTATTTAGCATAAAAATATGTAGGTGCGGTTAGGGGCGAACTACTAGTTAAGTCGACTTACTTGGCGGGTAATCCCTGTAGGTTATATCCGTGTAGAGAGCAAAGGGCGAAGCACAGATCACCGATATGACCCACAAGATCATGATGATCCTCGAGGCTCTAGTCAGTCCAGCCATCGCGTACAGGTGCAGTGGATGACATATAGCCAGGTATCTCTCCAGGGAGAACGCCGATATCGTCAGCACCGACACGTATGTTGCCCTGCAATAAAATAAATAAGTTAATAAGGGGGCGTACATAAATTACGTGAGGCGTTTAAGGGTGGAGGGGGTCGAGCTGAACCTCACCCGATCTCACGTGGGGGAGAGGGGGAGTCTCAGCAAATATCACGTAATTTTTTTTTCAAAGATACTGTGTAAAATCGCGAGAAAACTGGGATTGCTGGGTTTAATGAAGTAAACAAAACTACTGAATTATGGCTAAATCATATAGTAAGTAGGGGTTTGTCTTAACTAAAATGAATTTAACAAAATGTGTGTTAAATAAATTCAACCCAATCAATCACATATTAACTTATTTACATATACGCATTTCGAAAAGTCTCACGTGAGTTTAGGTGAGGGGGGAGGTGGTCGAGCAACATCTCACGACATCTCACCAAGAGGAGAGAGGGGGTCGTAAAATCGCCAAAATTACCTCACGTAATTAATGGACTCCCCCCAAGGGAAATACAATGGAAATGGATTAACGAAATAAAACAAAATAAGCTAAGGGTTAGAACAAGAATCAGGGACTAAGAGCTTCCTCGTATTTTACAAATAACCTTTGATGGCTTAGTTGAACTGCTCGTTGGCTTATTTGGGTGGCGTTCGCCTTCTAAGCAGGGGTATCGGCTTCGATTCCCGACTGAAACACAAGTTTTCTCCCCAAGGAAAATGTGTGTTTCTGGTTCTGGTTGTGTTTGTGAGTGTGATGTGAATGTTTCCAGCACCCACGACACTTAGTGACAACTTAGTGTGGGGCTGTGAGTGTGAAAGCGTTTATATTATGTTTATGTACATCGTGATTTATGTCGTAGGTGCCGGAAACATCCGCATCACGCACACAATACACTCAGAACCTAAAAGGATCACTGCTTTCATCGATGTATTTGTTTTAGTTAGCGGTGTACTGGTTTTATTTTTTATTTAAGCCCACGTATATAGTGAGACGACTTAAAAGAACAAAACCGTTTGAACTTGTTTAGTGTTAGTGTATTAGTGTAATGTAGTGTTTTATAAGTGCTGCTCAAAAAGAACACATGAACCAAGTGTCTTCGCCTTAATAGAGACAATAAGAAAAGTGTTAATGGATATTTTAAATCTAGCAGAATAAGTTAAATTTAAGTTACTTATTAACCTAATCTTGGCTAGATTGTAACAAAAATAGGGAACACTCTATCGTGACCTATAATAGTGAAATAAAAAAAAACATAATAGAAGTCACACAAGTCACAGTCAAAGTCGAATAAAAAAGTCATGGTCCAGTCGTAGTTAAGTCATGCCCTAGTAAAGTGGTAGAGACTTAGCTTCTATAAGGAGTTTTGGACCAAAAACTAAAAATACTTTTATAAAATTACTAATTGTTCCCCACGGCTTTGCCTGCGTTAATTTTCGAAAAATAATCAAACCCCAATTTGAAATTAAATGTTATTTTTTTCGTAAATTTTCCGATATTTCATCGTTATTCTGCTATTCGGGGCGGAGATAGATCCAACAAATTGAAGATCATTAAAATCGGTCCACCCGTTCTCGAGTTATGTGTTGTAACAATCCTGACTTTGTTTTATATATATATTATATATAGATAGATTAGGTAACATTCTTACTAATGCCCTTCATTACAGTGTGCATGTCTTTACTGCCATTTTCAACCGACTTCAAAAAAGGAGGTTCTCAATTCGACTGTAATTTTTTTTTGTATGTATGTTACACATTATCTCTGCCAATTATGAATCGATTTTGATCATTGTTTTTTTGTTTGGTAGAGTATACTTCAGAGGTGGTCCCATATAATTTTATCGAAATCAGTCAAGCCAAAACCGAAATATAAGCGGTTTGTTTAAGCTTTGCTTACGTTTCAATTATCACTGTTATTATTTATTTTTTTGGTTAGTTTTAATTTGGTTTTTAGTTTTATTTAATATAAATGCATTAATAAATACGGAAACATATTTATTCACTTTCGCGGCAAAACTAAAGCAGTGCAGTGATTATCATATTACCTCTACAAGGAATAGCCGATCAATTTCTTAGAAAGTTATTAGTTAAAATCATGTAGAATGTTGTATGGTATTTTTATACCCTGACCTAAATAACACGGATAAAGCCTCTCCATAGGGAAAACGGATATAAATAAAGCAATGTATCAGTAGGATTTATATATATGAGTTTGGCAACATATATATGTAATATAACTGGACCAATGAAATGCCCATTGGCTTAGTTACGTTTAAGCAGGGGTGTCGGGTTTGATTCCCGGTGGGAACACAAGTTTTCTCCTCAAGGGAAATTAGTGTTTCTGGTTCTGGGTGTGATTGTGTGTGTGATTTGAATAGCTACACCCGCGACACAAGTCATTGAACTTAGAGTGGGGCTGTAAGTGTGAAAGCGTTTATGTTATGTTTATGTTAAGCTAGTTAAGTCCAAATTGCAAAGTCTCGATCGCCGATATAAGGTGGCAAGCTTATCGGTATTCCATCGCTTACATTTTGAAGAGTGTGCACAGGAATTACATAATTTAATTTCCCCATGCCCTTTTTACCATCTAACAACAATACAAACTATCAAACGTAATCCATTTATGGTCGACATTCCTCCAGTTCGCTCGAAGCGTTTCGCTTCTTCGTTCATCGTCCGGCGAAGGAGTGGAACGTTATATATATTCTATAAAGAAGACATCATTACAGATTATGACGAATATTTTTATTTATCTTATTTTTTTTCAAAAATCTATCAGAGCACCTGGTTGAGGGGTGATCAAAATGCTGGCACTTATTTAGCTCAACGTATTAGCATTGTAATTCAAACAGGCAATGCTGCCAACATGATGGGAACGCTACCCACTAGTAGTGGGCTTGAACACTTGAGTTACCTATAAGCTCGATGTCTTATAGGTAACATAGGTCTTTACTTTATATAGTTTTAAAAAATATAGGCTACAAGCCGTGCCCCGCGGCTTCGCCCGCTATTATAAAGTTAAAAGTAGCCTATGAGTTAATCCTAGGTATAAGCTATGTTCATTCTAAATTTCATCCAAATCCGTTCAGCCGTTAAAGCGTGAAGAGGGAACAAACATATTTACACACTGAAACAAAATTTCGGATTTATAATATTAGTAGGATTGACCCGTAGATATTTATTTATCTGGTTTTATAGTTGATGGAGATTGCGAAGTCACGCGTTTTAGGAGACATTTTGGTATCATCCCCTTAATGTGCGAAGTACACCGGCGAGCAGCGGCAAGTACATCTTTGTTAATGAGACTTTGTTTACCGCAATTAGGCCACAGTTTGAACAAGACTTTCAAAGAGAAAAGCGCTTTTCAAACTGAATTTAGGTGGCAACGTTTTAGTTGCGAAAAATTAACATAAGCAGATTATGTCGGTCTTCAAAGGTCCGCGGAATTATAGTCTCATAAACAATGTTTAACCGACTGGCAAAAAGGTCTCTTTCAATGCTTGACTATAGAGCATGAAAAAATGCGTCACGTTATTTTTTATGAGCTTGGTTAGTATGTATAACACATAATTCGGAGTTTTGCTGCGAAAGTGAAAAAATGGCGTTGTTGATTTTGTATAATTTTGCAAAACCTGTGATTCTTCGAGTGTTTAAGTGTAATGTGGACTATTAAGCGTTAAAACTTAGTAAACGTGCATAAGTGTAGGCAAAAAATACAAAGTTGAAAAACGTGTTCTTTTTTTCAAAACTACAACAGAAGTTCTAGTAAATTTCTACCACTTTTCTAGGACATAACATGACTAGAACTTGACTCTTACTTGACTTTGACTGTAACTTGTAACTAGGACTTTTAATATGAAATACATTTGATATATATTATATCTTGACACTGGCTAAATGCACAAGATTGCGAAGCCAAAATTAAAAGAAAAAGCACACATGTTTTTTTTTAGATGGACCATCTAGAATAAAGTTACGCGGGAAATTTGACTACCCTTTTATAACGTATAAAAGGGTGTATAGATATTCCAGTTCGGCGTCAGAATACAAAGAACTACTGACCCTTATAAAAATACAAGACGTGCTTCGCCCGCTATTATCAAGTTAAAAAGTAACCTATGTGTTAATTCTAGGTATAAGCCATGTACATTCCAAATTTCATCCAAATCCGTTCCGCCGTTCAAGCGTGAAGACTATAACAAACATACTTACAAACTTGCACACTTACACACAAACTTTCGGATTTATAATATTAGTAGGATCTAAAGCTGAATGCAAGTACTGAGAAAAATGTCTCGTTGCTGTTACTAACATTATAGTGCTTTATGTGACAACTATAATTATTTAGTAACAATCACAAATTTATTTGGTAATACACTTATAATCTATTATAACCTTTTTTGTAAATATTATCGGGTTCGATGCCCGGCAGGAACACAAATTTTCTCCATGGAAATAAATGCCTTTCTATCGGGAAAATGTGTGTTTCTGGTTCTTGTGATTGTGTGTGATGTGAATGTTGTCGGCACCCACGACACAAGTCATCGAACTTAGTGTTGGCCTGTGAATGTGTATGCGTTTATGTTGTTATGTTATAATTGTATATACTTACGCTTCTGATATCAGAGCTCTCAATTTGCAGAAAACAATACCCAAACTGTAAGGATATTGATGCCAATAAACCGATAGGTCGTTCGGAAGCCCTGTAACAAAGAGAACATTCAATTTAATATACATATAACTAGTCGTTCGCGCCGAACTGAGATCTCGTGCATTTTGCCAACTAGAAAAAACTTTTGGTTCATTGCATATAACTTTTTTTATTTAAAATAATTGTTTGATTTTGATTTTGTGGTTATATCCTGTACTTGTACAGGATATAACGGATATTTATATGTGAGTTTCAGCTTTAAATGTTAAGCCGTTATTAAGATAGACCCCGGGACAAACAGGTATACAAACAGTGACTTTGGTGGCCTACCAAATTGTTATTTCCAACATACGTTTTTTTAAACCGGCTTCGTACTCTACTCGCATAGCTCTTTTCAACGTTATGCCACAACAGTAAATAAAACAATTAAATACAATTTGCTCCCCGCTTATGTACATGGGTGCCCTTTACATTTTCATTTATATCACTTTAATTTCCATTTCTAGCTTTGGGTCATAGCTTTACATATTCTCTGAGAATTAAAAGTGATTCGCTTGTATGGTTGAGACGCTAGATGACTCTGACAGACGGACGGCCGGACAAAGTGCTGAATCACCCTAGTCAACTTAGAGATCTCGCTTCGCTCTATCAACTACGTAATAAAATGCTCACCCTTATACAACGGCCTTAAGGACATGATATATAAAGCGCCCGAGCCGCGCGCCCCGGACGCTCTGAAGGTAAAATATATGGCGTCTAAGGGACCCTTGATATACAAAGCGCCCGAGGCGCGCGGCCGAGAGCGTTCGCCCGTAACGCTTCTCCCGCGCTGCTGTTTTGTATACTGCCGTCATAAGGAAAAAAGACGTATCTAGAGTGAATCGGTATCTTCTAGGCAAGCATGTCACATCTTCGGCCGCATCTTCACTTCCCATCAGGTGAGATAATGGCTAAATGCTTGCCTATCTATCATAAAAAAAAGAATCTGCATTTTGTCAAAATTGAATTATATACATAACTTGTTTTAATAATATTATTTTTTGTAATGTATTGTTTATATTATTTTTATGATTAAAATTTTTGCCTTTTTGTAATTTTAAATAAATTAATGTGTTGTTATCATCTATTAATTTTATATGTAATCTCGCAAAAATTATTGAATGTAGTCTTCACCTATAATTATATTATATACACTTAACTTGTAAAAATGCTTTTAAATATGTTGATTGTAATAGTGTATGTTATGTTGGTGTTCATAAATAAATAAATAAATCGGTATCAGGAAAAATAGATGCACCTAGTAGTATTTTCTTTTTAATTCTATAATAATCAAACTCAACCAAATAAATCTTACTTTTGATTGAGACGCATCAGCTACAAGTGATAACATATCAATATCCGGATGACCGAGCTTTGCTCGGTTTTTTGTTTTTGGTAAAATGTGTTTGAATTTGTAGCCTCGGAAAGCTCCATCTAGCTCCATCGAGTAGAAACAGTTTTTTACATCGGTCATGGCGTAATAGATGGCGCTGATAGTTTCTTAAACCCGGTTTTTAAAATGCAGTTTGGGAACCGAGCATTTTTTGGACCTGGAACGTTGATAAATCGATTCCTTGGGCCGAAAAACCCCTAATCTGTAACTTTCATGAAAATCGTTGGAGCCGTTTCCGAGATCCTGATTACACATATATATCCTTCCCTACTAATATTATAAATGCGAAAGTAACTCTGTCTGTCTGTCTGTTACGCTTTCACTCTAAAACTACTGAACCGATTTAAACGAAATTTGGTACACAGATAGTCTAAAGCCTGAGAAAGGACATAGGCTACTTTTTAACCCCGAATTCTGGCTGGTCCGGGACTTACGCGGGCAAAGCCGCGGGGCGCAGCTAGTATATATATACACAAGAATTGCTCGTTTAAAAATATTAGATTATACCAAATAGTAAAGACATTTCTGATAAATATAACTCAACTTTGATTAAAATGTCAGTTACGTCTTTTTTCTTTATGACGGCATAACAGGGCGGGCGCCTCGGCGCGCTTTGAATATCAAGTTCCTAAAGGTTCACAAAACAAGAGGTAACAATAACTTGATTGAAAGGATAACCTCAGTATTGATAGTGATATAGGGTAAGTTGCGGCGGACGCAAGTTATTCCAATTTCCGGTCTTATTTAATCACATTTTCACCCAATGAATCACGTTATTCAAGCTAATCCAGCAACCTATTAAATAAAATAGGTCACAGTTGTAGGTCTAGCGGTTAATTGACTAATAATATTTAAGTGGCTGGCGTAACCATCCAGGGTTCCACTGGAATATCACACTAACATTATGAAAGCGAAAGTTTGTGTTTGCTAACATACACACTCACAAACTTTCGCTTTCATAATTTCAAATGGCTGGCTTCTACACGTTCAAATGGCTGGTCAATTTTGATGAAATTTGGTATGGAGGTAGCTGATGCTCTGGATAAGTAAGAAAAAGTAGCCTATGTGTTAACATAGGCTACTTTTTATCCCGGAATTTCCGCGGGTAAGGGACTTACATATTTGTAAATAAATGTGCGTATTTCTTTGCATGTCTTTCTTTGTTTGTAGAAATGCTCGTTAGCTCAATTGAGTGAGCGTTTGCCTTCGAACCTTAAGTTTTCTCCTCAAGGAAAATTTGTGTTTCTGGTTCTTGTTATGATTGTGTGATGTGAATGATTCTGGTACCCACGAGTCTAGTCATCGAACTTAGTGTAGGGCTGTGAGTGTGAAAGTGTTATGTTTTTTGGTTATTCTTTATGCGTGTCTAAAGCATCCATGCAATTGTGATGATATATTGGTTAGTTGTTCCGCATTTTCGAAAGCAAAGGTACCCGGTTTTTTTATAAGACCCCTCTGACGAAATATCTAAAAAACGACTGTATGAAGACCCTTGGTCTATTCAACATTCATACAAACAATGTAAACGCAAGGAAAGGTTTTAAAAAACCTTTTTTTCCGCTTTATCTTTGGAACATTTAATCAGATTAAATGACATTATTGAGGATAGATCAAAAACTACTGGTCAGATCTTGATCAAATTTAAATGGAACCACATAGGCAAAGTGCGAGTCGGACTCGCGCACGAAGGATTCCGTACCATTATCTATAAAAAATCAAGTTTGTTGTATGGGAGACCCCTTAAATATTTATTTTATTTTATTTTTAGTATTTTTTGTTATAGCGGCAATAGAAATACATCATCTGTGAAAATTTGAACTGTCACCGTTCTTGAGATACAGCCTGGTGACAGACGGACGGACGGACGGACGGACAGCGAAGTCTCAGTAATAGGGTCCCGTTTTTACCCTTTGGGTACGGAACCCTAAAAATGACCATCAAAATCGGTTCACCACAAAAGAAGTTTTGAGTTAACACAAAAAAATACTAGAATCGAGAACCTCCTCCTTTTTTGAAGTCGATTAAAAAAGTCTAAATTTTGAAAGTCATGCTGCCATAGACAGACGCACATATACACACGGTTAACTAATAAACACCCCATTGCATGCTTAGTAGGTTAATAGGTAACTTTGTGACCGCAGGTAACACCGCGGGGTACAGCTAGTTCAATACACCTAAGGAATTGCGTTAAAAACTTATTATTTTATTCACAATCTCATTTTATATACAAAGAACTACACCACAATATAAGTTTTTTAATTTTACAGCCGAGTCCAGAATTACGAACTCTCAAGATAAACAACTCGGTTGATGGAGCAGCAAAGTTTGTGTCATGATCGGTCTTGTGACTTTAATGTAATAACGTAAAAGTATCATGTACATAAATTTAAATATTCAAAATCAAAATCGTTTTTTCACGTTCATCATCCGTACAGCGAGCAGAGGAACTCATTGCCTGCGTCATTGTCTCATTGCCTTCAAATCAAGAGTGAATAGGTCTTATAAGCAAGCATTTTTTTTTTTATTCTCGATAGGCAAGCATTTGACCTCTATCTCACCTGATGGAAAGTGACGATGTGGTCGAAAATGGAGCATGCTTGCCTAGAAGATACCTGTACACTCGAGATTTAAAGACTCCTAGATTGTACTTAACGGGAAACACAGACTCGGGCAAAGAATTCCATTCCTTAGCAGTACCTATAATAAATGTGGAAGCAAATCGCTTTGTACGCACCCTTGGAATATCGACCATAAACCGATGTCGCGTGGCTGATTGTCTGGATGTCACATCTTTGGCCGCATCATCATTTTCTATCAGGTGATAGCGGTCAAATGCTTACCTATTTAGCATAAAAAAACACATGGACCCCAAAGAGGCACACATGAAAGCTGTTAATGACTCTACTGAAGATATTTATGTCCATTGTGTAGCATCCACAACTTGTTACACTATGTGTGACTTCTTAGTTCACTACGAAGTCACACATAGTGTAACAAGTCGGGGTTAGTGTCAAAATCCCCATTCGATTTCCCCATTAATGAGGATTTTGAGACTTTTAGTCTCATAATCCCCATTACTGTGGAAATTTGGGCTAGTGGGGATTTTGACGCTAAAAGTCTCATAATCCCCTTTAAGGGAAAATAATTCAATTTTTCATTACTATCCTTATCCTGGGTAATTTACATGCCTAGAGCCCTAGATGAAAAAATCTACTGCTTTATTTTATGCGATGAACTAAAACTTCTAATAGTACCGTACTTACAGCAGGTACCTAGTACCTAAGTTACTATGACACTAAGATGTGATAAGGTATAGAATAAGGTAAGGGATACCACACAATGGACATAACTATTTTCGTCCCTGTTCATCGTCAATGCGAGCACCTTTTTTAACCATAGTCAATTATGCACATAAAGGTGCATATTGCGAAAATTTTATAGTGGCGGTTATGCGTGGCAATCTTTGATTTTCTTAGTTTTATTAAAAATTCGAAAACGCGCTTCAAAAACATAAAACAGAATAAGAAATCATTCGTTTAGTAAATATACGTATATCAAATTACTTACACGGTGTTTTGATATAAAATGGCGGAACGAAATGGTTACAAAAATACAAATTGATGTTATTTGCATTAGATTTAATATTTTTGTACGTTATGAATATTCTAAGAAGAAGACATAATTTATCTTATCACACTGATTCCGACGATTATTAATATTTATCTGGATAGATATTATGAATGCCGAGTAAAACGATTACAACGTTATGTGTTTTAGAAGACATTTTGGTACCATCTCCTTATTAGCGAAGTTACGCATAGGTACTCCGCCATTTAAAAAAAATTACAAAACATGAATCAAAAATATATAATAATATATACATAATTATCAAACCTTGGGGTCTATTCCGGGCATCGATTATTGTTACATCGACGTTGAAATCGAATGATTTTCTTTTCTTATGAATCATCGATTCGACTGAACTTTCAACCGATCAACTGTCGTATCTACGTCGCAGCAATTCGAACAATTGAAGTTTGACCACCAGAATAGACCTTCTGGGGGTCTATTCTGATCGTCAAACTACCATTACCACAATAAGGTGTCGTTAGTATGCAGTCAAGAACAATTTTTTTTTCGCACCATTATTCGTATTTATCATGTGTTGCACCATTGAACACGGATTTTAAAATGAAATTAGATTATGGTACTTAAGTACATCATAGTCATAGTACGTCAGTATCTTTGTCCAGTGTACTGTTTTCGAGATATATACCGTCAAAGTCATAAAAACTTTCTTTTTAATTAATGGAAGCCATTTTGGGCTAGTGTAGTCGAGTTTTAGACTTAAGTTTTTAGTCTTTCGTATCTTGTTATTTAACAGTACCTGGATGGCCGAGCTTTACTCGGTTTTATTTTGGTAAAAAAAAATATTTAAAGAATAATCTTCTGGACTCGAACCGGAACCTCTTTTGGTTTCGGGACCTCCCGATTTCTCACCTGAGCTTTTTTTTTTCAATTCAATTCATTTATTCATAATTTGTAACATAGCAGTATAAACCAACGCGTTACAAATTGTCGTCATATAATATAAATAATATAAATTTTATTAATATTCTTATTGTAAAAAAAAATAACAAGTCATTAAATATTAAAATTTCAATAAATTAAATTGATACAATTCAAAATAATAAAAATCTATGATTTTTTGGTATTACTTTCATACCTCGTACGGCACTCGGTCATCACGCATGCTACCTCACTCGTGAACAGATCACAGTGCGGGGCTGCAACGAGTACATTACTGAGCAGAGAACGCGCGCGCTCTGCCGGGCTCTGATTCCGTTGCACAGTGCGCCCACGCGCCAGAGCACACTGCGCCCGCGGCCTCAGCCGACATATTGTCTCAATATTAGGTACAGAGCTTGCAGATAGTGGCGAAATTTATCTTTGTATTCTAATGATATTGTAGCAGTTTTTTATTGCCTGAAAACACGGATAAAAAGACGTTTTCTAAAAATTAAATCTAGCTAGATCGATTTATCCCCAAAACCCCCTGCATACTTAATTTCATGAAAATCGTTGGAGCCGTTTCCGAGACTCAGATTATATATATACACCAGAATTACTCTTTTTTTTATGTTGTATAGGCAATTAACCACTATCTCACCTGATGGAAAGTGGTGATGCGGCCGAAGGTGTGACATGCTTGCCTAGAAGATAGCTACCTACCTATTACTACCTACCTACCTACCTACCTACCTATTCACTCGAGACTTGAAGACTCCCAGATTATACCGTTCGGAGAACAAAGACGCAGGCAATGAGTTCCACTCCTTCGCTGTATGGATGATGAATGTAGAAGCAAAACGCTTTGAGCGAACTGGAGGTATGTCGACCATAAATGGATGACGTTTAATAGTTTGTCTTGTTGCTAGTTGGTAAAAAGGGCATGGGGGAATTAAGTCACGTAATTCCTGTGCACACTCTCCAAAATGTAATCGATAGAATACCGAATACTCGTTTAAAAGTATCAGATTAAATTATTTTTACTCGATGTTAAAACAAAACTAAAACATCATAATATTTCTATATTTAACATTATAATAGCTTTAGTTAGAAACCCCTTCTTCAGCCCTTACCCCAGTACATGTAGGGTCGGTAAACTTTTTGACAAACTATCCGTAGAAAATAATTTGCTCCCGGACTGTGCTCCTTAACCTTTCCGTCCCTTGTGCAACTTTCAAACTTTCTCTAATTCTTTAGAATACAGTTTGTTCTGTAGTTTGATGACATTCTTTATTTTTACCCGACGGAAGCAAAAACCAGAGTATAATTTTAGTACTGTATCTTTCACTATCATTTTCGGTTCACAGCATCCAAACTAATTAACTGTTTGTAATTAATAGGGTAATAATTGGGGGCTGAGTCACCCACGTCCGTAGGAGGATACCCCTTAAGTCTGACTCCCTACACGTGGTCCCTGGGTGGTGCTAATCAGGTGACATTTGAGAGGTGGTAGAGCATTTTGTGAGTTGCTCGCCTGGCTTGCTACCAAAGTAGCTTACCACCATCAAGTTGAAAGTCTGCCGCCAAGCCAAATACGGTGTTCCGGCAGTTATCCTTGAGAGCCTGCGTATTCCAGGTCTAGTGTGTTTACCAGCTTCGATCACATCGTCACTTACCATCAGGTGAGACAGTGGTAAAACACTAGCCTGTCACAAATAAAAAAAAGGGTATAGCTGAATTTGTCTTAATCAAAAATCTTAGGTATGAAATAGAAGAACTCCAAAATACCATTTCAAAGTATATAACACATTAGCCGTGCCCTGCAGCGCCCGCTATTATCAAGTTAAAAAGTAGCCTATGTGTTAATCCTATGTATAATCTATGTACATTCCAAATTTCATCCAAATCCGTTTAGCCATTAAAGCGTGAAGAGGGAACGAACTTTCGGATCTATAATATTTTCCGTTGGGTAGTTGGGTGAGCATTTGCCTTCAAAGCTTGATTCCCGGAGGGAACACAAGTTTTCTCCGCAGGAAAATTTGTGTTACTGGCCGATTTTGATTTAGTTCTTTTGTTTGAATGTGTTCTTACTATGTATATACTAGCCGTGCCTCGCGGCTTCGCCCGCTATTATCAAGTTAAAAAGTTGCCTATGTGTTAATCCTAGGTATAATCTATGTACATTCCAGATTTCATCCAAATCCGTTCAGCCGTTAAAGCGTGAAGAGGGAACAAACATAGATAGATAGATAGATAGATATATTCTTTATTGAACACCTTAAAATAACAAAGAACACAAATAGGAATGACAGTAAAAAATTTTATAAGTGTAACAATAGGCGGTCTTATCGCTGAGAGCGATCTCTTCCAGACAACACATTAACGTACTTACACACTTACACACAAACTTTCGGATTTATAATATTAGTAGGATATATAAAGAATCAGTGCAGCCGTATTTCAGATAGATCGACGGAAATTTTGATTTTATATAAAAAAAAAATAAGGAAAAATCCTAAGAAGCGACCGGAAAATCTAAATTGATGAATTAATTGCCTTTCAGATTTCAAAAGATTACATCGTACAAAGTTCGCCGGCTCATCTGATTTGTTTGAAAATTATATTAATATTTTCAATAGCATCTGTAATTTCTAAGGAAGCCTTGAGTCTATCCCTTTATTATTGTAAAAACGTTGTTATTCAAAGACTAATGAGCCCACTCCAGGTACATGTCGTTATTCATTGCCAGGCTTTCGAATACTTTATTATACCCTGATCGTTAGCTAAATTACCATAACTGGTCTTAATTTCTACAATAAATCTTGAAAATTTTGAACAGTTAATAATTAACACAATAAAGAAACTGTTATTGTTATTGTTGAAACTTTGTCACAAAGTACTATAGTAATATTCATACCAACTACTTCATTTACTATTACTTTATAAAAATGAATCGATTAAACGCAAGCAAAGCTTAAAAACCGCTTCATCTTCGGAACTTTGATCAGATAAGATGTACTAAACACGCATTATCCTACTAATATTATAAATCCGAAAGTTTGTGTGTCATGTGTAAGTGTGTAAGTATGTTTGTTCCCTCTTCACGCTTTAACGGCTGAACGGATTTGGATGAAATTTGGAATGTACAGAGATTATACCTAGGATTAACACATAGGTTACTTTTTAAATTGATAATAGCAGGCGAAGCCGCGGGGCAAGGCTAGTTGACGATATTTCATGAACTACTGATCAGATCTTGATCAAATTTAAATGGGATCTATTGGAAAGCAACATGTTTCAAACAAAAAATTGTTTTTTTTCAAAATCGGTTCACGTGGAAAGAAGATATAAGTTAACACAAAAAAAACCGGTGACTTGAGTTCCTTCTCCCTTTTTTATGAAGTTGGTAGAAAAGGTATAATTAAATCATCTCACAAATTTTCTCTTCAAGGAAAATTTGTATTTCTGGTTCTGGTTGTGATTGTGTGTGTGATATCTGAATGCTTCCGGCAACCCACACTACAAGTCAAGCCTTAGTTTAGGGCAGTGAGTGTGAAAGCGTTTATTAACTACATTTTCTACCGTGACGCAAACATAGTAATTTTTACCAACATTATTTTGTAAGATGTGTAAAACTAACATATTTTGTTATTTCACTGTAGACTATGTCTGAAATAAAAGAATTTTATCTTAACTTTTTACTAGCCGTGCCCCGCGGCTTCGCCCGCTATTATTAAGTTAAAAAGTAGCCTGTGTGTTAATCCTAGGTATAATCTATGTACATTCCAAAGTTCATCCAAATCCATTCAGCCGTTAAAGCGTGAAGATGGAACAAACATACTTACACACTTACCCACAAACTTTCAGATTTATAATATTAGTAGGATTCATCATAACAGCTCCTGTCAGGAATCAAACCAGGAACCATCAAAGACTTGCCAAGTGCGCAAAATAGGTTTTCAAAGGCAATATAATGTCAAGTAAGTAAAGGCAAGTAATAAACATCTTCGCGGCCGCATCTTCACTTTCCATCAGGTCGTCAGGATAGTAGTCTAATGTTTGCCTATCTAACGTAAAAAAAAACTTTAGCTCGAATAAGTCGTTTAGAAATCTGGTGGTTTTATTTTCGCTATAATCTACCTCAAGAAAATAAGAATGAGATTTATTTTCTAAGGTGGGTAACATATACGAGTACATTAATTAAATTATGGCAAGGCTAAGGCCATTATCACAGTAGTAGGGTAAGTTCCAATCAATTAACTTTCTTTATATCTAACATTAGCTTTTTCATTAAGTTTTCTCCCCAAGTGAAATTTGTGTCTTGTTCTAGGTGTGTCAGGTGTGTTTATAATGTAAATGTTTCCGGCACCCACGATACAAGTCTTTGGACTTAGTGTGGGGCTGTGAATGTGCATGTGTTTGTTTCATTATTTACAGTGCTATGATTCGGCTCCTTCATGATATAAGTCTTTGAACTTAGTGTGGGGCTGTTGATGTGAATGTGTTTGTTTCACTGTTTACAGTGCTATAATTCGGCTCCTTCAAAAGCAGTTTCTATAATCTGGGTGTCTTCAAGTCAAGAGAGATTACATATGTTCTAGGCAAGCGACTATCTTCGGCCGCATCATCACTTTCCTTTATTACCATTATAACTGAGATTGTTATACAAGGCAAGTCAATGTTACAGAATTATTTACATGTTATGTAAAAAAAAAAACATAATAAAGTTAATAAATAATTTTATTAATAAATAAGCTGGTTCAACATGATTATATTAAAACATAGATATAATTTAAAATGTCTATACATGATGTATTAATAATCAGTTAAAAACATATGTATGTATTATTATTGCCGTATGTATATGTGTATATGTACCTTAATATATATTTTTATTTTCTCATAAACTTATACTTACATCCCCGTTACACCGAATTATTAAAAATCTCCATCCAAAAGTCGTGTGGAAGAGATCCCTTTGAGCGATATATTGATTTCTATGTGGTGAGGCAATAAAGCGTTATATATCTATCACTCTGTCTATTATTGTTAAATTTACTAGAAAAATTACTAAATATATGTGGTCAAGTGCTTGCCTATCAAGCATAAAAACAGTTGCTATAACTTACCAAAAAGCAGCAGCAGCAGGTCACTAACAGCCAGACTGAACAGGTAGTAGTTGGTAGCTGTGTGCAATCCAGGATGTCTCACGATGACCACACAGACTGATATATTCCCCACCACCCCAGTAAGGAATATCACCACCAACACCACGCTGAGTGGGACTATCTCCTTCAGGGGTAGCCTCTGGGATCCCATCAGCCACCACAGCATCTCCTCTTCGGAGCAGTCGAAGTGGGTGGCATTGTTGCAACGGTTGAAGAAGTCATCGTATGTTTCGTTCGTGCGGAGAAAAATTGTCGACTCCATTTTGAGCTTCTTTTTTCACACTTTTTACGGTCTGTTTTTAACTGCTACATATTTAACAGTAAACGAAGATTTTTCTGCCTATATAGCTGCTATAATAGCAATAATTAAACGAAAGCTAAGCTTAAAAAAACCGACTCTACCGCTTATATTATGGTTTTGGCTGAACCGATTTAGACAAAATGTATATTGGACCACCTCTGTATAATCTACCAAACTAAAAAAAGATCAATCGAATCGATTCATAATTGGCGGAGATATCGTGTAACATACATACAAAAAAAACCATACAGTTGTTTCAGAACCTCCTTCTTTGATGTCGGTTGAAAATAGACAGTAACCTACGCTTATCTGTGCTTTACACATATATATTTCTACTATGTTCACGTTTGTTCACGTTAATAGGTATTTAAATTAAATATGTCCGTGCAGGGTTTGGACTATCTACCAAAATTCATCTTAATCCGTCCAGCCGTTATGAATACCTACCTAATATTATTGTTTATCAATTTTTTACTTTATCGAAGTCTGTTATCTAATAAATACATAGTTATTAATTAATTCATTAATAATGTAGCTAGCCTTGCCCCGTGGCATCACCCGTGTTAATCAAAAAATAAATCCCGGTATAAGCTATGTATATTCCAAATTTCATCCAAATCCGTTCGGCCTTTACAATTTAACGTGAAGAGCAATCAATCATACTGACATTTACACACAAACTTTCTCATGTGTAATATTTGTGGGTTTTAAAAAAAAAACTGACACACGCTTGAAAGTACCGTATTTTTGTTACAACAGATATCTCAACTAAACAATGTTTTGTATTTATTTTTTACATAATTTTAAACTCACACAAAACTCTATATAATCTTCAATCAAATTATTCACTACACTTTACTGACTTCACAATCAACTATCTCTCTTTATTTTATTCTAAATTCACTTCTTAATTTTTTACTCCTTCGCGTGAATATATTAGAGCTTAGAGATACGCGCGTCCGATCTCGAAGGCTTTCCCGCGCATACTGATGGAGGCTTGGAGTTTGGAGACTAAGTAGAGAGTAGGGAGATATTTCGAACATCGTTTTACCTGACTGTGCGACGCAAAGGAGGGTAATGTATTTATCAGATAGTTTATCAGACTATGTATATTTGTACCAGTCGTTCGAGCCGAACTAAGATCTCGCGCCTTCATTTTGCCCTAAAGAGAAAAACTTTTGTGGTTGCCACGTTGAATGGCAATGCTCAATCTCCGCCCAAAATATTTGCCAGCATTTTGGTCACGAGTTGCTTCGACGAAACGCCCTGATAATTCTTTGTAGATTGTATGTACTCCCGGTCCTCTCGTCTCAACCCCAAAAGAAACAAATTTATAATCATTATCAAGATTACTATATTTAATTCTGCTCCTTTTGTGTTTCTCAAATGAAATTTGACAAATAAACAATTTCTACCATGATTTTTTATGTGATACGTTTGCAGTTTTCAATTTAAATTCTGATGCCGATAGAAAAACATCGAGGATTCTTCGTTTCCCATACATTTTACAATTATGTATTTTATACGTCCATGTTTACGGTTACGGTATAGGTAATCAGGAGAATCGAATATGGTTACAAACCTTGCCACATGATTTTTTTTAGCCGCGAAAGTGAAAAAATTTCTTTGTTGATTTTGTATAATTTTCCAAAACCTGTGATACTTCCAGTATTAATGTGTAATAATTATAGATTATTAACTGTTAATACTAAGTGAACGTGCATAAGTGTAGGCAAATCATACAAAGTTGAAAAACGTGATTTTCACCGTCGCTCTAAAACTCCAATAGAAGTTCTAGTAAAATTACTACCAATTTACTAAGGCATGACTTGGATATGACTGGACCTTGACTGTTTTACTTGAATTTGACTGTGATTTGTGACTAGGACTTTTAATATGAAAAACACTTGAAATATATTAATACTTCGCACTGGCTAAATGCACAAGATTGCGAAGCCAATATTAAAAAAAAGACGTGTGGCACTCGGGGACTGCCGCGGTAAAGCTATTGCATAGCATTTTTTATCAACTTATGCAATTGTAATTATTTATTTATTTTATTTAAGCAGTATTTTTTTTCCTGCCACCTAGAGGCGAGTTGCTGAACTAAAGAGACAAGCGTGATATTTAAAAAAAGTCACTAAAAGTTCTGCTATTCATCGAAAGATGGCAAAACTAAAAAGTATCACCGCTGTGCCGGTCGGAGTGGGGGGTGTTAGGTTATTTTCGTTACGGAATTTCTGGATTCAGTCTCCACGCTCAAGGCCCGCGATAGAAGCTATGCAATAGCTTAAAAAACCTTGCCACATATATATTTTTTAATGTTTATTGAGTGACGATACGAGCAAGTCCCTCGCCTTATGGTAAGCGTCACGCGTGCCCATTGCAGTTCATTGCTACCCAGAGTTGAACTTAGGTCAAAATCCTGCGCGGCAAAGCACCCTAAGGTGATAACCCTAGATGTTAAATCTTTGTAAGCCCTGTAATATCACTATGAACATTGCCCTTCAACCCGAAACAGTAATGTTTGCACACTTGGCGGTTGAATGTCTGGCAAAGGAGTGGTACTGTCCCAGGCGGACGCTGCAAAAGAGTCCCACCACTACAAAATACTTACTTCCGATAGACTTCGTACTGTACTGCCCCAGGCGGACTCTACAAAAGAGTCCCACCACTACAAAATACTTACTTCCGATAGATTTCGTACTGTACTGCCCCAGGCGGACTCTGCTAAAGATTCCTGCCATTACTACACTACTCTTCCAGAGCACCAAAAAACTATTAACGATAACAAAGCACCAACAAAATCTGCGGACGATAACAATATCAATACTAATATTATAAAGAGGTAAAGTTTGTTTGTAGAAGGTAATCTCTGAAACTAATAATACGATTCTGAAAATTCTTCACTAATAGATTGCTACACTATCTCAGAGTGTCATCGGTTATGTTTTGTTTAAATAAAAGTTATTTTCTAGTTCGAAATAAAAATATTCGTAAGACAAGACGGCGAAAAATTTGCTTTATCGGCGTACGCTGACTAAACGGTTTTGCATAAGTGAATATACAATTATATCATATAATACAATTTATGTCAAAAATGTTGGCCTTTATGAGTTTGCGGCATCATATATCTAACATGTAAATTTAGCTCAGATAAAATACTTTTCTTTGTTTAAAATCTGAAAAAATAGCTGCTTCTGTTTTGTTGGCTTTTTGATGCATTAAATATTAATACTTATCAAAATAAACTATTTCATCGTCTTACGTAGTAATTACTTAATGTAGACATAATTTTCCCTTCACTGCATGTAATTTGGACAAATAGTCTAGTAGAAATCGTTAGTTCTATTTGAGGGTGAAAGCGATGGGTCACAGAATAAGTAACAGTTACTGTGTAATTCGGCACATTACGCGTGTAAGATCTTCTACGTTTTGAAACGACTTACATATGCAGGAGAATATAAGTTCGACTGTATTTTTTAAATTAGCCGGCTATAACTTCTACAATCTTTGAACTTTGAACTGCTCGGTGGCATAGTTAGATGCGCGTTTTCGTTTAAAGCACCGGCGGGATTCGATTCCCGGTAGGAACACAAGCTTTGTACTCACGGGAAAGTTGTGTTTCTGGTTCTGGGTTTGGTGTGAATGATGTGTGCGTAACTTGAATGTCCAACGACACAAGTCATTGACTTAGTGTGGGGCTGTGAATGTGAAAGTGTTTATGCACGTATATGTTTTTTTGAACGGGCGACGCCGGGCGAATCATCTTTGAACTTTTAACTGCCCGCTGGCGTAAATGGGTACGCGTTCGCCTTCAAAGCAGCGGGTTCGAATCCGGTGGGTAGACCAGCATTCTCCCCACGGGAAGTTAGTGTTTCTGTTTCTGAGTATGATTTGAATGTTGTGTGTGTGGTGTTAACGTTTACTTTTAGTATGGGGCTGTGAGTGTTAATGCGTTTATGTGTATGTTTTTTTACCCGGGAGACGCCAGGCGGGACAGCTAGCTTACATATTTAAGTATTTTATATATATACTTACTTAATAGTTGCCCATCGCGCCTGTGAAAGACAGCTTCCGCTATTCCAAGGGTTCTTGTGAGATAAAATTGATCACACTTCACCCTTCTGAGGGTTACGTTTTCACTTATGTATCTATTCAGTACGAAAGGAATGTGATAGAATCCTTGAATGAGTTTCGCAACTTGTAGAATAAAACACTTTTTTTATGTTTTGAAGTGACTTTTTTTTTTCATCAGCACTATCTCACCTGATGGAAAGTGATGATGCGGTCGAAGATGTGACATGCTTGCCTAGAAGATACCTATTCACTCTTGATTTGAAGACTCCCAGATTATACCCCTCAGGGAACAATGACGCAGGCAACGAGTTCCACTCCTTCGCTGTACGGATGATGAACGTAGAAGCAAACCGCTTCGAGCGAACTGAAGGTATGTCAACCATAAATGGATGACCTTTGTCAGTTTGTCTGGTTGTTAGATGGTAAAATGGGCATGGTGGAATTAACTCATGTAATTCCTGTTCACACTCTCCAAAATGCAAACGATAGAATACCGATAGACTTGCAACCATACGCCTGTGACCGAGGCTGTGCAATCTGGACTCAATCAGCTTACTATCGCCAATAAGTCTTTTTGCCCGTCAATAGCCTCAAGACCTTCAAGCTGGTACTTAGCAGACTAGACGAGCAAGTCGCTCGCCTTATGGTAAGCGTCACGCGTGCCCATCACAGTTCAGTGGGTTATATAGGTCAAAGTTAAGCCCTGTAATTTCACTGGAATGAAAATGCTTCATCTTCGGCCGCATCGTCACTTTCCATTAGATGAGATAGCGGCTAAAAGCTTACCTATCTGTCATAAAAAAAATAATACGTACTTATTACCTTGTATACCTTATACTAGCCTTGCCACGCGGCTACGACCGCGTTTATCAAGTCAGAAAGTAGCTTATGTGTTAATCTATACTTCTATACTAATATACTAATCTATACTAATATTATAAAGAGGTAAAGTTTGTTTGTTTGTTTGTATGTAAAAGGTAATCTCTGAAACTACTGATTCGATTCTGAAAATTCTTTCACCAATAGATTGCTACACTATCACTGAGTGTCATAGGCTATGTTTTGTTGGGATAGAAGTTAGTTATCAGTTCGAAATAATAATATTCGTAAGGTAAATTCTGAAGATAAAGCAGTGAAGTCGGTTTTTTTTATGCTTTGCTTGCGTTTAATTATTTAAAAACATGTATATTTGGATGATCCTGATATATTATACATCCGGGGTGTGAGAGTTAAATTTTGAAATGATATGGAGCTAGATGATAGAGCGGGAAGGTCATGGGAACCCTGAAATAAAACGACACAACTCCATTAAGTTTGGGCACGTTTAGCTCATCTTGACAAGTAGGTACTCTGATCTTACATGATATCCAAGATTTGATAAAATCAAAATCAAAATCGTTAATTCACATGGGCCCCAAAGAGGCACTCATAAAAGTTAATGAATCTATTGCCAGATTCGCAAAATTACAGCCTATATAATGGATATATATAATGGAATTACTATGCCCTCGCTCTACATTTTTTAAATTTTATGCATGTTCGCAAAAATATTGATAATTATAAATTAAGAAACGACGCACAAAATAAATAAATAATAATAATATAAATTGAGAAACGAATATTTTTTGTATGACAAATGGGATTCGATTTTACAATAAAATTCCATACGTTGTAACTGAATTACCACTGGGAAAGTTTTAATTAGTAATAAGTTAATAATAATAATAATCATTTTTAATAATGAGTCTTCTAGTCAAGAGTGAACAGGTACTAAATGCGCCGCCTAGTTTCTTGCCAGGTTCTTATCGAGGTGGCTGTAATTTTGCAAATAGTAATAGTAGAGACATTAACTTTCATGAGTGCCTATTTGGGGCCCATTTGAATAAACAATTTTGAATTAGAATTAGAATTCGAAGATCATGGCGGCATTGTAGTTGGGCCAATAAGGTTCTATTTTTTTAATGTTTTACATCTGTTAGAGTATGTACAGGTACAAGGTTCCTCCAAGTAAAAACAACTTTGAAGGAGATTACAGCGTTTATTTATTAGATTTAACGAAAATGTTTACAATGTGCTGTTAGTCACAAAACAAGAGTTGTTAAATCATTGGGTATCATTAGGCGTAAATATTGCCAACAGTTTAATAATAACATTCGATGGTCATGAAGAATTCATCTGTTCCATGGTAAGGTTAATCCATGGCCGATAGTCTGCTAGACTCAAGTAGATTGACGGTCCATCTTTACCACATTGAGATTTATCCTTATAAGAAAATGTTGTTATACCAACTTGTACCATACCCAATGTTAGTGGGCCTCCGCTATCTCCCTGTAACCATCAAAAACATTACTATAAGGATAATATAATAATAATCTTCTAATATACTAGTCGTTCGCGCCGAACAGATCTCGTGCCTACATTTTGCCTCATAGAGAAAAACAATTGAGGTTACTTGCTTACAGCTTTTTTCTATATTCAATAACTGTCTTTGTATTTGTTGTTTAAGTGCAGGACGTAACGGATAGTAGTAAGTTTCAGCGTTCAGTGTGAAGCCGTTTTTGAGATAGACCCCAGGACAAAATAGGTCTAAAAACAGTGACTTGGGTGGCCTACCAAATCGTTATTTTCCTACATAGTGTTTTTTTAAACCGATTTCGTACTCTACTTATCAAGCCTTTTTCAGCGATACCCCACAAGGGTAGATAAAAAAATAAAAAAATATATTTTGCTCCCCACTTATATGTATTCAAGGAGCCTTCTGCAAGCCTTCTTAATATTTTCATTTATATAATTTTAAGTATCATTTCTGGTTTTGGGCCGTAGTTTTACATATTCTATGAGAATTTGAAGTCATTCGCGTCTATGGTTTAGACGCTAGATGCCTCTGACAGACGGTCGGACGGACCAAGTGCTGAACGACCCAATGCACCTTAGAGAGATTTCGCTTCGCTCGATCAATAAACACTAACTGTACCCGGCATGCGCTGCGATGCCACATTTAAAAATAGTGATTACATTATTCAAATTTATGGTCTCGCCTAGAACTTTAATACCATAGCAAAAACTTGACTATAATATATTTACATATAACATAATATATATAACACATATATATAGCAACATAATATATTTTTTGGCACCATTTAAGGCCGCATCCTATCTTGGCACGTTCGTTGGTCCGAACGAACGTGCCAAGATAGGATGCGGCCGACCAAGTTTTTTCACTATATGTAACGGCTTCTAGTTCTACAGACCAGTTTCATCCTTTAATACAAATATCCGGATGAAAAAGCTGTGCTCGGTTTTTTGTTTTTGGTAGAATGTATTTGAATTTGTAGCCTCAGAAAGCTCCATCTAGTGTCGAGTAGAAACAGTCTTTTACATCGGTCATGGCGTAATAGATGGCGCTGATAGTTTCTTTAACCCGGTTTTTCAAATGCAGTTTGAGAACTGAGCATTTCTCGGACCTGGAACGTTGATAAATTGATTCCTTGGGCCGAAAAACCCCTAATCTGAAACTTTCATGAAATTTATTGGAGCCGTTTCCGAGATCCTGATTACATATATATATACAAGAATTGCTCGTTTAAAGATATTAGATAGATTAGATGAGACATTTCAGGGGGTAAAATTGACGCACTTTATGACCTATACTGCAAGACTTGCCAAGCTGCACTCATTTCGACCAAACATTTTTGAACCTACAAGTCTGCTATCTCTACAAACTTATTTTATCTTTTAATCTTATGAAATCGGGTGGGTAAGTCTTGCAGTAGGCTAGCCTGTTAGTATTATTGATTGGTATACATTCTACATATTGGATTCAGCATAATTTAAATGCAAGCAAAGCTTAAAAAACAGGCTTCACCGCTTTATCTTCGGAACCTTTGATCCGATTAAATGAATTAATTACGCATTATTGAGGATAACTCAACAAACTACAAGTCAGATCTTGATCAATTTTACCATATGGGAAGCACCAGCTTTCAAATAAAAAAAGAACCATCAAAATCGATTCACACAGAAAGAAGTAATGAGGTAAAACCCTAAAAAAAAGTTACATTGAGTTAAATTAAGGATCTGGGGGGTGGCCTTGGTGAGCAAGGTCACCCCTCCATGGGCGCAGAGGCCCGGAGGAGTTTGCATCCGGGCCTACCGCCGGGGCAAGATAGTGACTGCTAGCGCGACCCTATCTTGCCCCACTTCGGCGAGGGACTGCTCACGGGGGGGTTTTTAGTGGGTTCAAGCCCCACATACCCCTTTCCTTCACCCCTGGGAAGGAAAGGAAATGCCAGGCATTTTCCCACGCACAAAAAAAAAAAAAAAAAAAAAGGATCGCCTAATTCTTTTTCAGTCCTTTAAAATGAATCTCAAGAGTTTTTACAACAATAACATTATTGTTACGCACGTCTTCCGACTTACCACACATGAATCATGGCCGCGGCCACCAGCGCACATATTCAACGTAAAATTTATTTTATGGAATTTTTGTTCACATTCTTCTTTTGATAATTTCTGTACCTCTACTTGCCTTAGAAAGGGAGAGAAATTGCTTATCTGCAATAAAACGTTTGTAGGTAAACAATTGTATCAGTAATTCCTTACTACAAAATCAAAATCGTTTATTCACATGGGCCCCAAAGAGGCACTCATGAAAGTAAATGATTCTATAACAATAAATAGTATTGGCTAAACGATTGTGATTTTTGATGTAAATTCGTTTATTCACATGGGCCCCAAAGAGGCACTCATGAAATAATGATTCTATAATATATAAAACTAGGAAAAAATACCCATCTCATGTGTTCATTCCATTCATTATATTATATATTATAGAATCATTAACTTTAATGAGTGTCTCTTTGGGGCCCATGTGAATAAACGATTTTAATTTTGATTTTTGATTGATTGTCTATGTGAAAAATTTCATCGAACGTTCTGAAGTTTTGGTCTGGTTGAACAACAAACACTAATACAGACTTTCACATTTATTATTATAATAGCATTGCCCCGCGGCTTTGCCCGCGTCAAATTAGTTAATAAGTAGCCTTTGTGTTATTCCAGAACTTAAACTCTCTACATTCCAAATTTTATTAAAATCGGTTTATTCGTTACGGAGATACGTGGTAATAAACATTCATACAAACACACACAAATTTTCGCATTTATGGCATTAGTAGGAAGTAGGATTAAGTGTTAGTTCTAAAATTCGCTCCTGAACAGATCTTGGCCACTTATCAATCTATACATGTCGAAAACTTTTCTTTCCAACAACTAATTATAATGAAATAAACTTTATTTATCGCCTTGTAAAAACCGTACGAAAATCTGTCTAGTCGTTTCGGAGATCCGGGTCGTTGTTTCTAGAGAATGTGAGATCTGGGCACTAATACATTTAAAACTGTGGGAACCTCGTCTTTGTTCCCCGAACAGTATAATTTGGTAGTCTTCCAGTCAAGAGTGAATAGGTACTTTCTAGGCAAGCGTGCTACATCTTCGGCCGCATCATCGCTTTCCATCAGGTTAGATTGCGGTCAAACGCTTGCCTATTGTACATAAAAAAAGAATAAAATATTTTTATTTAAAATGGAGCCTACATGCAATGTATGTATCTATGTTTGTTGGAATCTCGCAACTCAATTTTGAAGCAGATATCTTTAACTGATTAAGATGAAATTTTGTATTCAAGTTTAGTTTGGATGACAATTCACACAGCTGTGTGACGTAAATATAAATCCGCCATGGCGGAACACCCAAAATGGCGGATAAGTTATTTTTAATGCACTCCTACGTATATGGGTATCAAATGAGATGAACGATGCTTGCTAAGAATTACTCGGAAAATAAAGTGTCGTCACTCTAAATCCATTATGGCGGACTTCAGAGAAAAGTTTTTAAAGGTTTTTTTTCGCACTTCTAGCAATACATCTTTGAAAACTGCATGCTTTTCTTTTTGCTGTAGTATTTACGTGATGCGTGTACAAACAAACATACAGACATAAAATAAAAAATTGGTTGTTTTCTGTTGCTCTAATAATTCATAAGTACCCGGATGACCGAGCTTTGCTCAGCTGAAAACACGGATAAAACGACGTTTTCTAAAATTGATACCTCAGGGTGGTTTAGAATCGACAACTGGGCAGAGTAAAAAAAAATCTATTTTTTTTTTCCAATTTTTTTTTTTTCATACTAACTGGTAAGTACACTGTGGCGCAGACAGCACTAATGATGTGTGTGTATGCTTGTCTCGTCTCTCAATTACATAAAAAAAGAATTTTAGCCAAATCTACATTAGGTATATCCAGATTCATCTCGTCATCATCAGGGCCACCGAAATGTATTATTTCGTCAATTACTAGAGCCATTAGGAATAAAAACCATAAATAAACTGCCTGAATTCTAGCCAGCGGGCGTCGGGCTCGGTTCTCGGTGGGAAACACAAGTTTTCTCCCCAAGAGAAGTTTGACTCTGGGTGTTTGTGTGATGGGAATGTTACCCTTTTTCAACACCTATATCTCAAGTCATCTATCTTAGTGTGAAGTGGCGAGTATGAAATCATTTATCATCCGTAGGAGTGAAACTCATTGCCTGCGTCTTTGTTCCACGAACAGTATAATAAGGGTGTCTTCAAGTCTATAGTGAATAGGTACCTTCTAGGCAAGCATGTTGCATCTTCGGCCGCATCGTCACTTTCCACCAGGTGAGATAGCGGTCAAATGCTTTCCTATCTAGTAAAAAAAAATTTTGCAATCTTTCTTATTACAGATAGGAACTTGATTTACAAAGTGCTCCCTGTACACGCGCTCCGTACGCACGCCCTGTCCGCTAAGTATGTTACACCAGGGTCTATATAAAACGTCGGCATTGGGAGAAGCGTCGCGGACGCGCGCCCTGGCCGCTTTGTATATTAAAATCCCTTAGGCGCCATACATTTCATCTTCACAGTACTCGGGCCCGCGCCAGTGGCGCTTTGTATATCAAGTCCCTTACATCCTTACCTCAGTTCTTCCCCACCCAGTAACATTTAAATTGACATTTTTAACTGTATCTTCTTTATATGGCAGGACCACCGGCGACACTTTTGGACTAAATTCTAGCGGTTCTTTTAGCTTTATCAAACAGATGTCGTTCGCTCCCGTTTTTACGTCGAAATTTTCATGGACTTCTATTTTTTTTATGCTAGATAGCGGTATATCTGCATTTTCATTATACGCAGTTCCGACAAGAATTTTTAACTGATTGTTCTGAAATGTGCTGAAAATAAGGTTTGATTTCGTTTTATGCATAATGTAAAAGGTTGTCTGGAAGAGATCGCTTTAAGCGATAAGACCGCCCATTGTAGCCTTTCATGTAAAATTGTAATTTTTTTTGTATCAAATATTTTAAGGTGTCAATAAAGAGTTATTGTATTGTAATAATTAAACGCAAGTAAAGCTTTAAAAAACCGATTTCACCGCTTTATCTTCGAAATCTTGATCAGATTCAACGCATTATTGACAATAACTCAAAAATGAGTTATCAGATCTTGACCAAATTTAAATGGGACTACATGGAAAGCACCAGCTTTCAAATAAAAAATAATCATCAAAATCGGTTTACAACGAAAGAAGTTATGTTTAAAGTTTTGAAGTCGGTCAAAAACGAGAACATCGTCAATGTAGTCCACAGAATACGCATTATTGACGATATTTCAAGAACTACTGATCAGATCTTGATCAAGTTTAAATGGGGCCAATTGGAAAGCATCATCTTTCAAACAAATAAAAAAATTTTTCGACATCGTTTCACGTGGAAAGAAGTTATGAGGTAACACATACATGAGCCAATCGATATAATTGACCGAGCAAAGCGAGGTCTTTAAATTAACTAAGAAGTTCAGCACTTTGTCCGTCTGTCCATTTACCCGTCCGTCTGTCAGACTAATAGTTTCTAATCCTATCAAGTTTATTGCTTTATATGTTAAGTTATCAAAGCCGAAATTGGTAGTTTGGCATTGAGATAAGGGTACTGTATTACATGATGAAGTACATACGTACATTAAACCTCATTGAGTTAAAATTAATTACAATATTTGTAGTAATATCTAATTTTACATACAATTCTCGTGTCGCGGTGTTTGTAACCAAACTCCTCCGAAACGGCTCGTCCCATTTTCATGAAATTTTGTGTGGATATCGGGTAGGTCTGAGAATCGGTCAACATCTATTTTTTATACCTATAAATGTTAAGGGTGGTCCAACCCAATTATTTTTTTAATTCTTTGGACAACATTTTTTTTTTTATGATTCTTCTTGAAATTATGTAATTATGTACCTATGGCAAAACGACGTTTGTCGGTTCAGCTAGTGCCTATCTAAAAATAATATTTTTTTTTTCTAACTAGTCATGCTATTTTTTTGTTTCATCTTTATAATACTACTTAGGTGATTTATATACCTGGTTATTTGCATCTGTCTATGATTAATTTTTTTTTTTTTTTTTTTTTTTTTTTTTTTTTCTTATCTCACAATCTACGGGCCAATTGCCTATATTTCCTAAAACTAAACTAAAACTATATACAGCAAAGAGCCAAGTTACCTACAAGCCATCGATGATTAAATTGATTTTATTATTATTTATTATTATTTTGAACAGTAGTTAATAAATTAAACTGTTATAATCAACATCATCATGCTATTGTAATTGTGATTGTTGATATTTGTCGTTAAGTATTTTCACTTGTAAATGTGATGAGAGACTGATCAAGGTTGATGATAACTTACATGGTACAATGTGCAGCCGTCAGTATAAACTGTTTATCTATGATCGACCCACCACAAATGTGGATATTTTTATCAACATCGCGCAGAGAAGCCATAAAGGGAGCTTGTTCGATTGGGATCCGGTGGCCTCCGTAGATTGTCAATGGGTGCCTGTCACCTGGAAGTATCACGAACTTAGATTTTTTTTATTCTAGATGGGTAAGCATTTGGACGCTATCTGAAAGTTTTTGCGTAAATGGGTAAAGTATGTTTGTTTTATCTTCACGCTACAGCGCTTCGACGGCTGAACGGATTTAGATGAAATTTGGAATGCATAGGCTACTTTTTAACTTGAACTGCCCGTTAGCTTGGTTGGGTGAGCGCTCGCCTTCTAAGCAGGGGTATCAGGTTTCGTCCACAGCGGGTCAACGCGACGAGGGCGATACGCGACTACCGGACGGTCTCTTGGACGGCAGGATGCGTGCTTGCGGGTGACCCCTCCTGGGAGCTCCAAGCGGAGATTCTCGCCGAAGTATACCACTTCGTGGCGGCGAGGAGATCCCGTGGAGACACTCCAGCGTGGGAAGAGGTCACCCGCATGCGGCGAATGGCGCGGGCTGCCCTGTTGCGGCGGTGGATGGAGGACCTGGCTCCACCGGTACCTGGGCAGTGGACGGTGGAAGCCATCGCCCGGTCCTTCGGAGGTGGGTGAGGCGGCGGTATGGGTCGCTGACTTTCCGATTGGTGCAGGTGCTTTCCGGACACGGATGTTTCGGAAAGTACCTGCACCAAATCGCGAGTCGGGAGCCGACTCTGGGCTGCCACGAATGTGGAGCGCCGGAGGACACGGCGCTCCACACGCTGGAGGTGTGTATCGCATGGGGCCCACAGCGGCACACGCTCTCAGCGCTAATAGGCGGAGATCTCTCCCTGCCGAGCGTGGTAAACGCCATGCTCGGCAGCGAGAGATCGTGGTACACGGTGGTCTCCTTCTGCGAAGCGGTGATGAAGCAGAAGGAGGCCGCGAAGCGGGCCAGAGAGGTCGATCCTCGATCTGACCCGCTCCGGCGCAGACAGACAGGGGGGAGGAGGAGGCAGTTCGCCCGCCTCCTCTCTCCTCCTCTGTAGTGGGGTCACTGGTGGAGAGTCAGGGCACCTCTCCACTGACTTGCACGGCCCCACACGTCTGGGGGTGGCCTTGGTGAGCAAGGTCACCCCTCCATGGGCGCAGTGGCCCGGAGGAGTTTGCATCCGGGCCTACCGCCGGGGCAAGATAGTGACTGATAGCGCAACCCTATCTTGCCCCACCTCGGCGAGGGACTGCTCATTTAGTGGGTTCGAGCCCCACATACCCATTTCCTTCATTCCTGGGAAGGAAAGGAAATGCAAGCCATTTGATCCCCCACAAAAAAAAAAAGCTATCTAAGGTTCGATTCCCGGCGGGAACACAAGTTCTCTCCCCAAGGAAAATTTGTGTTTCTGGTTGGTGATTGTATGTGTGATGTGAATGTTTCCGGCACCCACGACACAAGTCATTGAACTTAGTGTGGGGCTGTGAGTGTAAAAGCGTTTATATTGTTTTATAACTTGACAAACTACTTGACTTCTTAATAATTTATATTATTAGTTGTCACCTAATTATGTATCATATATAAATTAACACGTCGTGTCATATTTCGTCGTATATATATATATATGAAAGAATTGCTCGTTTAAAGGTATTAGATTAAAATTATATTTTTTTAGATAGAAAAATAACTTGATAGATATTTAAAACATTAATTTATAATTTTCTGATAATAATATACAACTGTAGCGAATCATTGGAAACTTCCACAGGCTGCTGATAATTAAATGTATAATGTTAAACGTTAAGGGGCTGGTATACGTCAATGCGAGCACCTTTTTTAACCACAGCCAATTATCCCCCTTACACTTTTGCAAGTAAAGGTGTATATTGCGTGAATTACATCGTGGCGGTTACGCTAGGTCGCGCGTGGCGATCTTTGATTTTTTATGGTTTTATTCAAACTTCGTGAAAATGCGCCTCAAATAAAAAAAAAATAAGCTGAAGACATCATTCGTCTAGTAAATATACGTATATGAAATAACTTTCACAGTGTTTTAATATAAAATGGCGGAACGAAATGGTTACAAAAACATAAATTGATGTTATTAGCATGAGATTTGATATCTATTTCCTTTATATTTACGAACGTTATGAATATTCTAAGAAGAAGGCATCATTTATCGTATCACACAAATTACGACAAATATTTTTATTTATCTGGTTTTATTATAAATGCCGAGTAAAACGGTTACAAAAACACGCATTTTAGTTGAAATTCTGGTATCGCCACCTTAATTAGGCTACATCCTCGGCCGCATCATCACTTTCAACGGGGAGATAGTGATCAAATGCTTGCTTATCGAGCATAATCGAAAAGAAAATTCGCTAAACGTTTTCATACAACACACTCAATCTCAATCAAATTGTGTGTGCGATGTGAATGTTTCCGGCACCCACGACACAAGTCAGAGAACTTAATGTGGGGCTGGGAGTGTGAAAGTGTTTTATTATTATTATAATTATTGGTGGTATTTATAAGTGCTTACCTGGATGGCAGCAAGCAAGATGTAAAAAAGCAACAAGAAAAACCAACATCGCTGCACTCATCTCGACGGGTAACAAATGGCAATTAAAAAAATCACAGCTCATACCTACTCATAAGCCCATGTTTTATTTTAATTAACGTAGCTATACCATACGTCGGTTTTTATTTTAATTTGATAACATTATCGGAGGTCAATTATCATTGTTAATTAATTCCCGCGATAGGTACTCATGAGGCCCATAAAGGCTTCTAGGTCAGGGGTCGGCAACCTTTTGAGTCGGAAGAGTCAAAAATTACAATTTACAAAATTTCAAAGTTTTATAGAGCCACCATTTTTTTTCTTGCCAACAATAATCCTTAATGCCAACAATAATACCTACTGTAGTTTAACACAAATATTATAATAATAACTATGTTAAAAAAACATAGTTATTATATTTGTGTAAATCTATACATATAGATTTCACCAACAAAAGACCAAACTATCACCCAATGTATATAAATGGTCGAGCAATACCGTACGAAAATACAGCCAAATATCTAGGCATGACACAAGACGTTAAGCTTCGCTGGAAAGCACATGTCAAAAAGAAACGCGATGAGCTAGAGCTTCGCTACAGAAAAATGAATTGGCTACTTGGGAAGTTTTCTTCATTGTCAGTCTACAATAAATTACTTTTGTACAAGGAAGTCCTCATGCCAATATGGACGTACGGTATTCAGCTGTGGGGCTGTACCAAACATAGCAACATCCAGATGATACAAAGATTCCAAAACAAAGTACTGAGGGGCATTGTTAATGCACCATGGTACATTAGAAATGACGATCTTCATCGGGACCTAAAAGTGGAACTCGTCGCTAGTGTTATAAAAAGACTCGCCGAAGCTCATGAACAAAGACTTCATCACCATGTGAATGTTGAGGCAATCCAGCTCCTCGACAACACAGACTTAGTGAGAAGACTCAAAAGAACTAAACCTTTTGAGCTAGTGTAGTGATGTGATAGTGTAATAACACAACAAAGTGTCTTCCCGATAATAGAGACAGTAAGAAAAGTGTTATTGGACACATTCTTAATATACTACTCTACTTAGCAGTTTAGGTCAAAATTAAATTACCTATTAGTCTTAAGGCTAGATCGTAATTCCAATGGTGTTCCAAACGTAATTGGTGCATCATAATAAGAAAAAAAAAAAAAAAAAAAATATTCGTATTAAATAAGTTTAATTGTTATGAGTAATAAAGATATTTATAAACAAACCTAATGTAGGTACTATAAATATCGTATAGAAAAAACTATGCTCGCGTTATACCTACCTAATCATCCCATAATTTACTTTTTTCAACTGTATAAATGTACTTTTTTGCTACCTTTGGCTTGTTAATGGCTCGATAGAAATGGCGCCTAATCCTCGTTAATCAATTCAGTACGTGTTTTAAATGTTTTTTTTAAATAAATTATATTTGCGTTTGAACTAAAGAGCCGCAGCTTCACATCCAAAGAGCCGCATGTGGCTCGCGAGCCGCAGGTAGCCGACCCCTGTTCTAGGTACAATGTCATTAACAAAATCAAATTTGTTTATTCACGTGGGCCCCAAAGTGGCACTCATGAAAGTTAATGACGCTGTCAGATTCGCAAAATTACAGCCATCTCGAAGAAATCCTGGCAAGAAAACGGCGGCGCATTTTTTTAATTCATTTTTTTCATTAACATCATTCATTATTCATTTAAACATTCTTAGATGTCTAATACAGAAATTATATAACTATGTTACCTACAAGACATCGAGCTTATAGGTAACTCAAGTGCTCAAGCCCACTACCAATGGGTAGCATTCCCATCATGCTGGCGGCATTGCCTCTCTGAATTGCAATGCTAATAAGTTGAGCCAAATAAGTGCCAGCATTATTGGCTCGAGCACTTGAGCTACCTATAAGCTCGATGTCTTGTAGGTAACTTAGTTCTTTGCTGTACATAGTTTTAGTTTAGTTTTAGGAAATATAGGCAATTGGCCCGTAGTTAGGCATGTGAAGGAAAAAAATAAAAATAAAAAAAAGAAATTATACCTATTAACCTAGGTACATCTTTTTATGCAGTCAACAGAAAGCGCTTGTGTTGTTTGACTCCATGCATCCTTGTCATTAATGTAGTCGTTGGTTTTATAATGAGCTTTCTTAAACACTATACAAAATGCGATACGTCAGCTTCTACGTTTATCATCCATATTGCAAAGAAGTAGAATTCATTGCCATCATCCTAGGCAAGCATCTTCGGCCGCATTATCACTTTCCATTAGGTAGTAACTATACTACCTAATGGAAAGTAATAATGTGGAAGATGCTTGCCTAGGTCAAATAGTGGTTTTTGCTCGATAGCCAAGCACTATCGAGCAAATAAAAAGTCCACTTAACTAGATGGAATCAGGGGTAGATTTTTCAATATAGGGCGGCAAAAATTAGGGGATAGACAAACTTGGTGTTTTTTTTAGTAGTCGTCCTCTGTTTTTCCTCTCGTCAAGGTTTAAAACTCAAATACATATTAGTGCCGATTCTGTTGTCCAGAATTAGACTTAACTAGCCTAAAATTAGTTTTAGTCCTGCTTTAGTCTAAAACCTATTAAGTTTGACAGGACTAAGTTAGTTTAGTTACTCTATTTAGTGAAAATGACAAAATTCTTATTCTGATGTACATGTTTTACGTCAAATTAAGACTAAAAATAGAAATTTTAAACTCAAATTAGTCTTTATGAAAAAGGTCTGGATTATTTTAAATGTGATCTTATACTTGAAAGAATAACACGTGCAATTAATGAAGCAAATACTGACCTACAAAGTTTATAATGGAGGAATATGTGATTGCGGCTCTTGTTTTAGTCCTGTCATTTCAACTTTTAAATTAAGTTCAACGTAAAATCATAATAGCGTTTAGGTATTCTTTGACTAAAATTAGTTTATTTTTAGTTTAGTTTAGGTTAGTTCGGTGCTCAACAGAATTAGCACCATTATTGAGATTATGATTATTGAATCTTCAATCATCGAACTGGATCTTTCCTTAATAGTTTGAAAGGCAAGCATTTGACCACTATCTCACCTGATGGAAAGCAAGGATGTGGCCGAAGATGTAGCATGCCTGCTTAGAAGATACCTTTTCACTCTTGGCCTTAGATTACTAGATTATACCGTTCAGGGAACAAATACGCGGCAATGAGTTCCACTCCCTCGCAGTACGGATGATAAACGTAGAACCGAAACGCTTTGAGCGAGCTGGACGTATGTTAACCATAGATGACGTTAATCCATAACAAATGGATGACGGTTGACTGTTGGCCTTGTTGTTAGATGATAAAACGGGCTAGAGGGAATAAATCGTGTAATGCAGACGATTAATAATTAAACGCAAGCAAAGATTAAAAAAACCGACTTCACCGCTTTATATTCGGAACTTTGATGAGATCAGATGTACCAAACACGCATTATTGACGACACTTCAAGAACTACTGATCAGATTTTGATCAAATTTAAATGGGACCAATTGGAAAGCAACATCTTTCAAACAAAAAATAATTCAATATCGGTTCACGAGGAACGAAGTTATGAGGTAACACACATAAAAAAAATATAGTCGACTTGAGTACCCCCTCCTTTTTTGTAAAGTCGGTAGAAAAACCGATAGGCTCGCTTCTTTACGTCGATGACCGAGACTCAACAGTTTCTACTCAACCAGCTTACTATCGCCAAGGAGTCGTTTGGCGTTAGTATTATATATTTCATGTGAACCATTTTCACTTTGCTCCGCTATAGACTACATATATTAGTAGGCACTATTTCAACATCATCATACTCGACCTATCTCAGTCCACTGTTGGACGTAGGCCTCTCCTACAGCTAGGAATCCTTGCAAAGGTGAGACGGTACTTCACTCCAGAACAATTGCTCGACCTGTACCAAGCGCAGGTGCGTTCATGTATGGAGTATGTTCTCATCTTTGGGACGGTTCAGCTAAGTACCAGCTTGAGGCTCTTGAAGTTATTGAGCGAAGAGCCAAGAGACTTATTAACAGCAACCAGTTGACTTATGCAAAACTTCAGAGAGGCATCGTCGCATGGTGGCGAGTCTCTCGGTATTTTGTCGGATACATTTCGGAGAGTGTGCAACGGAATTACACAATCTAATTCCCCCATCCCCATTCTATTATCGGACGTCAAGACGGATTCTTAAGCGTCACCGCTATATGGTAGACATTCCACATATGCGGACGAAGCGTTTTGCTTCCACATTCATTATGCGAGCCGTTAGGGAGTGGAACTCCTTGCCTGACTCTGTGTTTCCTGATATATACAATGTGGGAGTCTTTTAGTCGCGAGAGAATATGTATCTTCTAGGCAAACGTGATCATCGCTTACCATCAGGTGAGATTGTGGTCAAACGTTTGCCTATACTGAATAAAAAAAAACGCACGCCACTGAGCGCGATCTTCGACTCACTTTCGAGTCTTTTCTAGTAGTTACTTGCAACCCTACGTATACGCTCTGTGTCTATACGACGTCGCTCGTCCTCTGCTACGCTTACCGATTCGCGGTCTCCACTCCAGAACTTATCTACTCCAACGGTCAGTTCTGCGGCATATATGACCAGCCCATTGACCCCATGACTTCTTTATACTTTAATTTAATTCTTATACTTATTCTTGCTACACGGAGTATTCTGCAATCTTCCAAAGCTCAGGCAAAGGTCAAGAAGAAAAAGCTTTTTGTCCAGAACATTGTTATAGGAGACAAACCTATTGTTGATAAACCTATGGTTGTGAAAGTTAATACCTAGAATGATATATAATAGATGTGAATCCCCAATAATTATAGTTTATTATTTTTAATCAAATCAAAATAATTTATTGTCATTACTACAGGCACAATTATATGATGTTAACAAATTATCAGATCGCTGCAGCATGCCTGTTAGGCGTACAATATTTTAACATGCAGTATTACATATATTACATATTCATATGCAAAATTAACCATTCCCATTTTTATTCGTAAAATAAATTAATAATATTAGTATATAACAATGTCAAAAATGTTTACTAATGTCTATGCAGCAAAATAATTATTACATTCAAAATGTCAACAAAATAAAAACTTTAAATATATAATTTAAACTTCTAATATTTTGTCCATTAAAAATTCGTAAATTTTATCAGTTAATAATTTTTTTAAATTTCTTTTAAAAGTAGGTAAATTTTAATAGTGGAAATTACATTAACAAATTCATAAATACTTGACATTTATTATAAAGCACTAACACTTATAAACACTATACGCAAATACAATAACAGTACATAATTATGACATCATCTTATTATGAATTAAATTGATACATTATGATTAATGAAGCATATCGTCCTCCTCTGCTCTAAATTGTTGTGCCTAACAGGGTCTCTAATGTTCTGTCATTTATTTCTACCACCTATCTACATTTAGAGAATGCAATAAAGATTTGAATTTGAATTTGAAAATGATAACCTTTGTCAAAGTAAAGACTTACCACACGCGCAGCGACGCACTACGAATTATATGAGATATTTTTTAAAATAAAAATCAGATCTTTGTCCAAATCAGTTAATTTATTTATTCTTTTGCACAATACATATGCTAATAAGAGCATTTTCTGCCAGTCAACCGAGAAGGTGCATAAAAACTCGTGGTACAATATTTTTAACATGCAGTATTATTTACTTCATATTACATATTAATATGCAAAATTAACCATTCCCATTTTTATTCGTAAAATAAATTAATAATATTAGAATATAACAATGTCAAAAATGTTTACTAATGTCTATGCAGCAAAATAATTGTTACATTCAAAATGTCAACAAAATAAAAACTTTAAACACATAATTTAAACTTCTAATATTTTGTCCATTAAAAATTCGTCAATAGTATAGTAGCATTTATCAGTTAATAATGTTTTTAAATTTCTTCTAAAAGTAGGTAAATTTTTATTGTGGAAATTACATTAACAAATTCATAAATACTTGACATTTATTATATAGCACTAACACTTATAAACACTATACGCAAATACAATAACAGTAGGTACATAATTATGACATCATCTTATTATGAATTAAATTGATACATTATGATTAATGAAGCATATCGTCCTCCTCTGCTCTAAATTGTTGTGCCTAACAGGGTCTCTAATGTTCTGTCATTTATTTCTACCACCTATCTTCATTTAGAGGATGCAAAAAAGATTTGAATTTGAATTTGAAAATGCTTACCTTTGTCAAAGTAAGGACTTACCACACGAGCAGCGTCGCGCTACGAATTATATGAGATATTTTTTAAAATAAAAATCAGATCTTTGTCCAAATCAGTTAATTTATTTATTCTTTTGCACAATACATATGCTAATAACAGCATTTTCTGCCAGTCAACCGAGAAGGTGCAAAAAAACTCGTGGTAGTGCAGTATAAGGGTTATTAACTATTATTTATGATTTAAAATATACCTACATATACAAGGTTACTTTGAATTAGCGCTCCATGCTCCGAAGGTCACCGGGACAGCTAGTATAAGATAAAAGGTACAATACACATACATAAATATAAAATTGTACTAGACTTAGTAAGTATCTTATGACGACTACATAGTAAACGAACTAAACAAAAAAAATGATTGTAATTATTATGATGATGATGATACCATTACGAGTAGAGCTTTTAAAGAAATGGGCTCGAGTTTCGGGCCGCTTAAAAGTAACATTGGTGGTAACCTTTTTTATGTCAGCTGGAAATTCATTTCAGAGTCCGACAGCAACAACAGAAAAAGAATTGTCAAGAAAAGAACTGGATTGTTGGGGAACAGCAAGAAGTAAGATAGAGGCAGACCGAAGGTCACGCTCATGAGTATTAACACCAATTGATACAGAATTACAAATTCATTTGTTCCCTAATCCAGGGCAGGTAATAGGCTACTCTCGAGTAGACTCCAGGACCACTGCCACATTTGGTGCCAAATGACGTCACGCCAACTTGAACGTTGCCGAGAGTAAGTGGGCCTCCGCTATCACCCTGCAACCATCAATAAAATTACACTGTAATGGATTGAGCGGAAGAGGTAGCAAACATTACAATCTAAATAAAAAAAAAATGGTTTGAATAAAATTTTGGGAAACATTGCAATCTGAAGAAAAAAGAAATTATTACAAATTGAAAAAAAAATGGTTTGAATAAAATTTTGGGAAAATACGCTGTAATGGATTGAGCGAATGATGTGGCAGAGAACTTTTTTTGCACCACTGAGCTATACCGTTCTACTAGCTCACCACAAGTAAATTAGGAAAAGTAAGAAAATTGCAAACAAATAAAATCGGGGCATAACAAATAAATATGGGTAATAACATGAATTAAAAGCTGGGAATTTGTATACAAACTTGTATATACAGGTGAACTAAACAGTGGCGTCTAAAAAAAACAAGTCTTACTGTAAAAAGTTTTTTAAAATCAAGCTTTTACAAGTTGTAATTAAAGAGAACTAAAAGTTATATAACCAGAGATCTTTCCAAGACGAATCAAACGAGCCGAAACTCGATGGGGTTGCGTCGTTTCATTACAGAGTTCCTATGACCACCTTCCAGCTCCATTATCAGACCGTGGTTACCATTGAAAGATAAACTACTCGTCAAGACGGTTCAAATAAGCCCAAACTCGATGAGGTTGTGTCGTTTCATTGCGAAGTTCCTTTGTCCACCTTCCAGCTCCATCACCAGATCAGCACCATGTCATCATAATATTGCATTGTCACGCGAGTTACACATGCATGCAAAATTTCAGCTCAATCGGTAACCAGGAAGTGGATCAAATTTAATTTGTAAGATTAAATGACAAACATCGGGACAGGTGAAACTAAATAAAAGCTTATAAAATAATGCCTCATGCCTGTATCTGAAAACTGCGTAAATTACTGATAAACAAATGCTACTACAAAATCAATGAATATTTTGAAGATAAAACGTTACAATCTCATAGCTAAATAAAACCTAAAATAAATAACTTGTATATACTATGTGAAATTAGAAGATACTTAACTCTAAACGATCTCAACTCCAATATTATATTAGATAGATAGATAGATAACATACTTGCTTATCTTATACCCTACATTACAGGGTGAATGTCTTTAGTTTCTAAGTTTAGTCTTATGATACTGTACATGCAATGCATATGAATAAATAAATAAATAAAAAAATATCGTATTTTCTTAAGTTTTATTGTAGTTTACAAGTTATGATTATTTAAAGTATTATTTGAGAATTTTCAGCTTGACCTTTGTACACTTTTATATAACTTTTTGGTGGGAAATAATTTCATAAAATATTATATTTTGTATTTTATTTTTAGTTATATGATCGTAATGTAATGCAAGTTACTTTTTCTTATTGTGAAAGGCAATGCCTCAAGATTATAAAAGTACCTTAAAATAAGCCTTGGGTAAAGTATATTATTTTCTATGGCCGCTGCCGTCAAAAATTTAACCAATCATAGACACAAAAAAATTGTGAACTGACGTCACGAATCAGTCTAGCCAATAGCACGGATTGTGCTAATGACATAAACATTAAACGCTTTCATACTTACAGCCCCACACAAATATATTTAATACAGTGTGTATATCTTAATCCTTGATCATTAACACTACTTGATCATGGTTTTTAATTTTATTTTAATTTCGTAGGAAGACTGACAATTATTACCGCATCACCGTTGTAATACCAAACATCTAGACAGACGCAATGCGGCATACTCTAATGGTAAAAATACCGACCATTCGCACAAAGCGTTTCGCTTCCACTTTTATTAAAAGAACTGCCAAAAAATGGAACGCTCTGCCGTCCACTGTTTTTCCCGAAAAATATAATAAAGGGTTGTTCGAGAATAGTGAAAAGGTATTTACTGAGCAAGCGTGCCCCATCTTCGACCGCATCGTCGCTTTCCATCAGGTGAGATTGTGGTCAAACGATGGCTTAGAATCAAATAAAAAAAAACAACTCTCGTAAAATAACATAGCAATTTAAACATACAACAAAGAGTTAACTACATGTCACCACTTATAGTTATGGAATAACAAAATACAAACCATGTGGGTTCCAGCCCCCACACACCCCTTTCCTTCACCCATGGGAAGAAAAGGAAAGTGAATCTTAGAGATAGCTGCCTGCCAATACTCTTGTTGCTTGGCAAAAGATTTTCTTGGACCGATTGATCTAAATTAAGAGGGGATCGTTCTCAGTGTAAAATGTTGGCCATAATGTTGAATCCAGGATGATGGTGGATAGATACCATCGGCGCAGGTTCTATATCCACTCTGCAGGTACTTTCCGGACAAGGATGTTTTCCGTTTTCCGGACACCTGCACCAAATCGCGAGACGGGAGCCGACTCCGGCCTACCACGAATGTGGAGCGCCGGAGGACACGGCGCTCCACACGCGGTGTGTATCGCATGGCGCCACGGCACACGCTCTCAGCGCTAATAGGCGGAGATCTCTTCCTGCCGAGCGTGGTAAACGCCATGCTCGGCAGCGAGAGATCGTGGTACACGGTGGTCTCCTTCTGCGAAGCGGTGATGAAGCAGAAGGAGGCCGCGGAGCGGGCCAGAGCGGTCGATCCTCGATCTGACCCGCTCCGGCGCAGACGGACGGGGGGGAGGAGGAAGCAGTTCGCCCGCCTCCTCTCTCCTCCTCTGTAATGGGGTCACTGGTGGAGAGTCAGGGCACCTCTCCACTGACTTGCACGGCCCCACACGTCTGGGGGGTGGCCTTGGTGAGCAAGGTCACCCATCCATGGGCGCAGTGGCCCGGAGGAGTTTGCATCCGGGCCTACCGCCGGGGCAAGATAGTGACTGCTAGCACGACCCTATCTTGCCCCACCTCGGCGAGGGACTGCTCACGGGGAGGTTATTAGTGGGTTCGAGCCCCACATACCCCTTTCCTTCATCCCTGGGAAGGAAAGAAAATGCCAGCCATTTTCCCGCCTCAAAAAAAAAAGGTTCTGTATCTACTTATATTTGCTTGCTTTTCGCACGGACTATAGTTGGCAGTCGTGTCAGGTTTAGGTTAAAGGGGATTTTGAGACTTTTAGCGTCAAAATCCCCTTAGGGGGGATTTCTAAAGGGGGGATTTAGCCATTACCTCGGATTTTTCACTTACCTGGCAAGAGTCATGCCCACGATTACCAGCGCATATCATTTGCTTCGTAATTCTTTGTTTGCTCATATGGTAGTAATCCCTACATGCTTGTTTTGTTATCTTCGGCACCTCTACTTGTAGAAGTTTGGGAGAGTATTTATTTATCTGGAAAATAAAGAAAAAATGTAACACTCATTTAATTTTATAAGTGTTTCATGTTTGGATCATCAGGAAAGCATTTTGTTAGCGACTTCCCAAAAAAGGAGGATGTACTCAAGTCGACGTCTCCGCTAACTACTTTTATTGAGCCAATGTCAAGTATTAATTATTATCATTGTTTAAGTTAGGTATTTTATAAAAACAGTCACAGCCAAAGTCAAGTAATAATCGTGGTCCAGTGGTCCAAAAAAAATAGTAAAGTCAGAACCTGGTAAAGTGCTAGGAACGTAACTAGAACTTATTTTGGAGTTTTGGACCGACAGCCAAAATCACGTTTTACAACTTTGTATGATTTGTCTACACTCATAATTAATATAATTAATTAAGTTAAAAAGTAGCCTATGTGTTAATCCTAGATATAAGCTATGTACATTCCAAATTTCATCCAAATCCGTTCTGCCGTTAAAGCGTGAAAAGGGAACAAACATACACATTTGCACACTTACACACAAACTTTCGGATTTATAATATTAGTAGGAAGAATTGTAGGAGTAACGCTGAAATAATCACAAGTTTTGGAAATTAACATAGACATCGTATTTTTATCTTTAGGGATACAATTAGAAAGTAAAAATTATCGCTTGAGGCGGGGATTGTACCCGGCGTTCGTAGGGTGTCATGCCCTATTACTTTAACCGCTGAACTACTCAAGCCTGAAGCGACGAAGGAACTTTCGCGCATTTAGATTAAGCAAAACGAATAAATCTTTTAGGGCAATTGGGGTTAGATTTTTCAATAGAAAACCTAAAATTGATTTAGTTACAATGTTACCACTAGGAAAGTTCAAATCTGTAATAAAACGGGTATTAATGAAAAAAGCTTAGTTACCATAAAACGATCGACTATATTAATGACAAGGATGCATGGAGGCAAACTGCACAAGCGCTTTCTAGCGCCTACATAATATAGATATACCTAGGTTAATATAATTATGTATTAGTGTTAAGGAATGATTTTAAAAAAATAATAGAAAAAAATGCGCCGCCGAGTTTCTTGCCAGATTCTTCTCGAGATGGCTGTAATTTTGCGAATTTGGCAGAAGAATCAGTAACATTCATGAGTGCCTCTTTGGGGTCCATGTGAATAAACGATTATTTTTTCTTACCTCATTTTCACCCCATCCAGTGACATTTAACAAGGCACCATTTTTAACTATTAATTCCTTATCAGCCAGTTGCACCGCATCCACTTTAGGACCAAAAGTCAAAGGCTTCTTAAGCTTTATCAAGCAGATATCGTTGACAAGTGTTTTAGCATTGTAGTTTTCGTGAATAATTATGTTTTCTATATCAAATAGCTGTCCTGATCCATAGATGTTGTCGGTTCCAGCACGAATTTTAAACTCACGGTCACTGAAAATACGGTTCAAATTTGTTTTGTTATTTAAGTATATTAAAGTGAAAGTTTTTATGGGAGAGGTTTGAAATTCAGATCCGCAACCTTTTTGTGAGATGAAAAGTGGTACTATGTAAACATTGTAATGAATAATTAAAATTTCCCTGTAATACAAAAGCTTTACTTGTATCGTGTGTCTTTAATACACACCCTGTTTTTTTATGTATATAAGACTCAAGAAAAACAATTCAAAGAAAAATGCATAATAAACACAAGACATCATAATTTTTACCCAACTAAGGCAAAGCAAAAAAGAGAGTTATGATTTTAGCTCTGTTATGTATGTAAGTACCTATGTAATCTATTTATATATTCGTCAGTTCGTCACAACGTCCAAACTATTCATTATTGAAAGTGCAAAAAGTAAAAAGATTTTTTTTTATAGTATAAAAAAATACGTGCCCTTAATGCTAGGGGCATTCTCTAACAGACATGTGTAAATTTTAATTTATTATTAAAACTAAAGTCCATCTGTTTACGGAGCGAGTACCTTAAAGTATCTTTGTACGGCTTAAGCGCGTCCACGGGGCGAGATTCGCGGGTGCGGTGTGGGTGCGAGACCATAATTTTAAAATGTATGATTCTATCGAAAACTTTAATGGTAGATAAGGAGAACTTACGGTTTGATGCAGTGTGCAGCCGTCAGTATAAACCGTTCATGGATGATGGACCCTCCGCACCAGTGATGAGAGCCATTGAGGCGCAAAGAAACCATGAAAGGAACTTGTTCAATGCGGACTTGATGGCCTCCGATGATGGTCAACGAATGCCTGTCACCTGAAAGTGTCGCAAGGCTTAGGGACTTGATATACATAGGGACCGGGGCGCGCGGCCGAGTGGCGCGCGCCTGCGACGCTTCACCGCGTTGCCGACATTTTGTATAGGCTCTAGTGTAACAAAATATACTAAGTACACAGGGCGCGCGTTTATACAGTGGCAGCAGCAGCGGTCGACGTACAGGGCGCGCGCCTTTGGCTCTTTGTATATCAAGTCCCTTTGTATTTATCTTTAATTTATTTATGTATGTAACTATATGTATTTGATTTGTTTAATTACATTAATAATTATATGTATGTTTAAAATATTGCATGTATGTATGATGATCATTGCCGCACCACCGATCACTTTCTGTTAAACTTTTTTATCCTCTGCATCCTAAGGTTGCCTGGAAGAGATCGCTGCTTAGCGATAAAGCCGCCGATTGTACTGCTATATTGTTATTTTTTCTATTATTAATTAATATTTTTCTTGGTGTGCAATAAAGAGTATTTGTATTGTATTGTATTGTACCTTAGAAATAGATGGAAAGAAAATTATTTACGAAAAATCTAGTGATTTTTACCTAACTACGGCGATGAATATCAGCATTTTACCCAACCGAACTATTCAAGTAGCGTCTAGTACTCATCATATTATGTTGCTGAGCTGATGTTGAAAAATATAACTCCTTAACTATTAGGATTTGGTGGATAATTCTTTAAATATCATAGGCTGGAATAGACCGCTACTTATGTTCCTTTGAGATATTCAGGTGAGCTGATGATGGAAGGTACGACTTCTTCTTAGATAATCCTATCTATATATATCTTCTCAGTTAGAAGTTAGGAGATAATTCTTATAGTACCGTAGGTATTATACCGCTAGGTTTTATTACTTTTAAAAATTGTCTAGATCTGATCAAAGGGATAGATAAAGCGGTCAGTCAAAAAAAAAAAGGTTCTCAATTCAACTATTTTTTTATGTGTTACCTCATAACTTCTTTCTAGGTGAACCGATTTTGATGATTCTTCTTTTATTTAAAAGCTGGTGCCCATGTGGTCCTGTTTAAATTTGATCATAATCTGACCAGTGGTTTCTGAGTTATCCTTAATAATGGGTATTTAATTCTTTTGATCTGATCAAGGGTTCCGAAGATAAAGCGTCGAAGTTTTTTGAGCTTTCCTAGCGCTTAAATTATTGTATTACCTAATATATTGACTTGTTCTCCATATTTACATTGCGCCCCAGTTGATGAATAAAATAACGAAAATGGGTTCTATCTATAATTAGGATAAATATTTAGGAAATTGTGCCAAATAGTAATGTGCTTTCAGAAAGATAAATGCTAAAACATAACAAAAATCAAAAGAATATCAATAAAAGCATCATAACATCTAATAAAGTCTCGGTCACCGACGTAAGGTCGCAAGCCTATCGGTATTCTACCGTTTGCATTTTGGAGAGTGTGTGCAGGAATTACATGATTTAAGTCCCCCATGCCCTTTTTACCACCCAACAACAAGACAAACTGTCAAACGTCATTCTTATATGGTTGACATACCTCCGGTTTGCTAAAAGCATTTCGCTTCTATGTTTATCAAACGTGTATAGCGTGGAACTCATTGCCTGCGTCTTTGTTTCCCGAACGGTAAAATCTGGGTGCCTTCCAGTCTAGAGTGAATGGGTATCTTCTAGGCAAGCATGTTAGATGTTCAGCCGCATCTTCACTTTCCATCAGGTGAGAAAGTGGTCAAATGATTGCCTAACTAGCAGAAAAAAAAGAAAATAAAAAATTATAAAAATAAAAAAAACAAAGTGTACTGTTCCCAGAATATAATTTTTTTTATTCTATTAAACATTTCTTTATTCTAAAACCAGATTTTAAATTTGTTATTCTGTAGCTTTTAAGCAACCGTCCGGTCCGTAAAAACACAAGTTTTCTCCCCAAGGGAAATTTGTGTTTCTGGTTCTAGGTGTGAGTGTCTGTGATGTGAATGTTTCCAGCACCCAAGAGCGGTGTATCGGGAACGCGACGTAGTGGAAACAAATCAGATGCAAGATTTATATTGTACTATCTGTGCCCGCACCCGCGGGGATTCCGGGATAAAAAGTAGCCTATGTCCTTTCCTAAACTAGTCTATCTATGTACCAAATTTCATCAAAATTGGTCCAGCTGTTTGGGCGTGAAGAAGTAAGTAACATACTCACAACCTTTTGTCTTTATAATATTAGTGTGATAAGTAATAAGTTATTGTAATAAGTACTTACCATCTGGATGGCACCACCCCAGACGTAAAATAGCCACAACAAAGATCAACTTAGTAGCACCCATGGCAGCTGTAGTCGAGTCCCAACTAAAAAATTGCAACTACAATTCTTTTTTATACCCAAATTATTCCAATTATTGTTTACCAATTATTACATTTATACCATAAAATGGAGGTACTTTATTTTAATTTGATTACGCTATCGAAAGGTCAAATCAATGTGAAACCAGGATACAATTCTGATTTGGTGTAAGAGCGTCATTACTATACCGGATTATTTATCATCATCATCATCACAGCCACAAGAAACTGCTGGAACCTCCCATAAAGATCTCCAAAAAGAACGGTTGTTAACAACCTGCATCCAGCGTCTTCCTTCATTATGTCGTCCGTCCCTTGTGGGTCTTCCGACACTGCGCTTGCCAGTCCGTGGCCTCCATTCGAGATCCTATCGGGTTATTTGTAAAGTACCAGAAAGCTTTCACACCACGATTCTTGTTCTTACCCTTAACTTATTCAGTTCTACGGCTTTCTTCTAAATGCTTCTTCTGGAATATTTTTCCGTAATAAAATCCTCAACTAGGAAGTTGTAACTTGGTTGCTGCGTTATCTCCGTGTCATGCATGCCTGAATCATGTAAGCATCGCTTACATGATTCAGGCCACGGGCTGTGATTGACGCTAGGTGTTGCTTTGTTAAATTCTCCGAAGACTTAGCAGTTCTGCCACAGTAGGGCACTCGAAGCACTAGAGACCATTGAGCGAAGCCAGAAACTGATAACTGATAAACAATTATTTGGGGGCTGAGTCACCCACGTCCGTAGGAGGATACCCCTTAAGTCTGACTCCCTACACGTGGTCCCCGGGTTGTGCTAATCAGGTGACATTTGAGAGGTGGTAGAGCATTTTGTGAGTTGCTCGCCTGGCTTGCTACCAAAGTAGCTTACCACCATCAAGTTGAAAGTCTGCCGCCAAGCCAAATACGGTGTTCCGGCAGTTATCCTTGAGAGCCTGCGTATTCCAGGTCTAGTGTGTTTACCAGCTTCGATCACATCGTCACTTACCATCAGGTGAGATAGTGGTCAAACACTAGCCTGTCACAAATAAAAAAATTAAACAGTGGATCTCATTAGCAGAGTTTATGTTCCCAGATAGGTAGGTAATTGTACCTACCTATCTAGGAACATAAACTCTGGTAATTGAGATCCACTGTTTCATTGTCTATCAGTTTCTTGGCTTACCTGATCTGATACCTGTTCAGTGAAAACTCTTAGATTGATAAGAGTTTTCACTAAACAGGTATCTTCTAGGCAAGTTGGCACTCCACCGTTGACCGCATCGTCATTAATAATCAGGGTGAGTGGTCAAATGTTTGCCTATACCAGATAAAATAACATTTGAACTTAGAACGTCGTTAGTCTCAGAAAGTGATGTACGAGTACAACACCTTCAACACAATAAGTACTATTATCTTTATTGTGGTATCCTGTCATTTACCATTTTAAGGAGTTCAATAAAGAGTAGATAGGTATATCTTTATAAACTAAACATTTTTTAGAAATTATAGATTTTTAATGGTAACACAATCGGCTGTCTTATCGCGTATAACAATTTCTTCCAGACAACCTTAGTATGGACAAACATGTAACTGGAATATGTTAGACAGTGGTGTACACTAGTCAAGGAATAAGAAGAAAGTAGAAGAAATTATCATAATAATTACATAATAAATATACATACATATCTATATATGTAGTACCTACAATATGTACCTATGTAAATATTGTAGGTACTAAGATTATACCGCCTGGATGTTACTTCAGTTCCTTTTAGCTTGCGGCAACGTACAGTAGTAACTTTTCTACAAACATGTAAGTTTCGGTATATTTAAGTAACAGTAAAAGTTTTATCTAATAGCTACACAGAGGACGCATCTCTGTGTAGCTTTTAGAAGGAAATATTAGAGCACGATCCCTTTCTAAAATCAAAATTCAATCGTTTATTCACATCCCAAAGAGGCACTCATGAAAGTAAATGACTCTACTGTCAGATTCGCAAAATTATCGCCATCTTAAGAAGTACCAGGGGAGAAACTCGGCGGCGCATTAGCGCACTCTTACATACAAATAAAGTAATTATATTGACCTAGGTATATTTATATTATGTAGTCGCCAGAAAGCGCTCCATGCAGCCTTGTCATTAAGAGATCCTTTCTAGACCCAGTGCCTCTCTAGCTTGCCACCCTCGAAATTTCCCTACCGATATGTCCACTGCGTCAACTTGACGATCCAGTTGGCGCAGTGGACAGGTGTCCGCCCTCTGCGCCGTGGGTCCTGGGTTCAATTCATGGCAGGAGCACAATTCCTTCCCAAGGGATATTTGTGCTTCTGGTTCTGGGTGTAATGTGTGTGTCATGTGAATGTTTCCGGCACCCACGATACAAGTCTTTGAACTTAGTGTGGGGCTGTGAGTGTGAATGCGTTTGTTATGCGTTTGTTGTTGTTAATTAATATGAACTGCCCGTTGGCTAAGTTGGGTGAGCGTTCGCCTTCTAAAGGGGTATCATCGGGTTTGATTCCCGGCGGGAACACAAGTTTTCTTCCCATGGATAATTTGTATTTCTTGTTGTGATTGTGTGTGTGATGTGAATGTTTCTGGCAACCACGACACAAGTCGTCGACTTAGTGTGGCGCTGTGGGTGTGAAAGCGTTTAAGTATAAGCTATGTACATTTCAAATTTCATCCAAATCTGTTCAGCCGTTACAGCGTGAAAAGGGAACAAACATACGTAGGTATAGGTACACTAACACACAATCTTTCGGATTTATAATATAAGTAGAATATATGACTAGGTATTCGTTTCGTTAGGTAAGTATATATTATGTACTTATGTATGAATAGCACTGATTATGTTTTGCCAAAAATTTACCTCATTAATTATAGAGTTAGAACTAATTAACATTAATTAAAAATACAGCGAGCGATATAGTTAGTTTTAATTTAATATGAAATAAGACTAATTACACAGAAATAACATAACCTCTAAAAATGAAGGTCGAATTGAGAAGTACCAAAATTCGTGTAAACATCATTATTTTTAATTAATTAAACGCTTTCACACTAACATCCAATTCCCTGTTGCTAAGGTCATCGGAAAACTTGCGTCTCAAAATGCCAGCGCACAGCACGAGCTTCTTCGATTCTTCTTTTACCATAGAAGCCGTGCGGCTTTGGAATGCTCTGCCTGTGAATGTCAAACGCGCGCAAACTCAAGAGTCATTTAAATCCCAAGTCAAAAACTTTTATTTATCCAATCTGTAAACGCTACTATAGATAGATAGATAGATAGATATACTCTTTATTGAACACCTTAATAAATAAATAACACAAATAGTAAAATTTTAACAGTACAGTTTTAGAAAAGTGTAACAATAGGCGGTCTTATCGCTGAAAGCAATCTCTTCCAGACAACCTTTGGATGGATAGGAATAACGCAAAATAATAGGACTATAATAAGTGTGTGAATTATATATGTTAAATAATATGTATTATAGGTACTTATATGTAAATATTTATTTATTTTATGTAAGTATATTCTGATATTATTATTGGTATGTATTGTTTATGTAGTTAAAACAATGTATTTCTATTATTTTTTAATCTATTTCATTCACTTTATCGAACCACCATCCCTACACTGTCTTTTCGTTTATATTTCCATCCAGTTGTCTGGAAGAGATCGCTCTTAGCGATAAGACCGCCCATAGTACCTATCTTTATAAGTTTCTCTGTAAGTTGTATCTATCTTTTGGTGTCAATAAAGAGTTTTTGTATTGTATTGAATTGTAACATTCCCTTACTAAGTTCAAACATTTGTATCTAAGGTGCCGGAAACAATCGCATCATATCGAACTGCTCTTTGGCTGACTGGGGTGGCATTCCTTCTAAGCAGGGGTATCGGGTTCGATTCCCGGCGGGAACACAAGTTTTCTCACCAAGGAAACTTGTGTTTCTGGTTCTGGTTGTGATTGTGTGTGTGATGTGAATGTTTCCGGCACCCACGACACAAGTTATCGAACTAAGTGTGGGGCTGTGAGTGTGAATGCGTTTATATTATATTTATATATACAATCACACCAAGAACCGGAAACATAAATTTCTCTTGGAAAGAATATTAGTGTTGCCACAGGGAATCAAACCCGAAGGCATTATTGGGCACCAAACTACGCCAGCAGGTAAGTAGTTGAAACATACTTACCAAAATTGGTATGTTATGTAAGCGCATATGTAACTACACGTGTGCTCCACCTTAGATACATCGTCACTTTCGATCAGTTGAGATTAAAATAACGCTTTTACATTCACAACCCCATACTAAGTTTAATGACTTGTGTCGTGGATGCTGGAAACATTCACATCACACACACAATTTCATCAAAGTCATCGAACTTACTGTGGGGCTGTGAGTATGAAAGCGTTTATTTTTACAACGATATCGACCTTTCCTGTATTACTATCCTTGACCACATCATCAGTTACCATCAGGTGAAACATTCCCATTCGTTAATAGTGTTAAGAACCCGTATACATTTTTATGTCTTTCTCGCTCGCACGATTCACTGATTTTGAGATATAAATCTGACGGTGTGAGTTATTGTAAATGTTGTCAATATAATCTCTAAATAATAATATCACGGATCTTGTAAACTGATATTCGTTTTCTTAGCTTTTGGATTGGCGGAGAAAATCGATGTCAAATTGATTTTATATATTTTTCACTCTTTCTTCGTCTAATTAATAGGTATTTAAACGAAAATTAATTTAAAGTATCCGTTAAATAATGATGTAGTAAAGTTATCGATATTTTCCATAACTCGCTCCATAATTTTTATTTCTCAAAATGAATGAATTGTGCGATCGAGACAAACATAAAAATGTATACGGGTTCTTAAGGATGGGGTATTAACGAATGGGAATGAGATAGTAGTCAAACGGTAGGGTATCAGATATAGAAAAAACTTCTGACCGTACTGAATATTGCTTCTCTTGTCAAAGTTGACCACACGGTACAAGTGTTACGGGATACATACGGACAGATAGACAAACATAACGTAACTATAATAGTGCCGTGAAGAGGTATTTAACTACGCTTAAAAAAACCGATTTCATCGCTTTATCTTCGGAACCCTTGATCAGTGAAAATTAATTAAATACGCATTATTAGGCTAACTCAAAAACCACTGATCAGATCTTTATTAAAATTTAAATGGGGCCACACGGGAAACACCAGCTTTCAAGTAAAAAAAAAACATCAAATTAGGTTAATCTAGAAAAAAGTTCTGAAGTAACACACATATAATTAAACGCAAGCAAAGCCTAAAAAACCGACTTCACCGCTTTATATTCGGAACCTTGATCGGACTTAATGTATTACAGACGCATTATTGACGATAACTCAAAAACCAGAGATCAGATTTTTGAACAATTTCAATAGGACCACATAAAAAGCACCAGCTTTCAAATAAAAAAATTCACAACGAAAAAAGTTAAGAAGTATCTTTGAAGTCGGTCAAAAACCAGAACATCGTCAATGTAGCCACAGAATACGCATTATTGACGGTAATTCAAAAACTACTGATCAGATCTTGATCAAATTTAAATGGGACCAATTAGAAAGCAACATATTTCAAACTAAAAAAAAAATTTTCGACATCGGTTCACAACGGTGGAAAGAAGTTTTGAGATAACACACTCATAAAAAAATACAATCGACTGAGTACCTCCTCTTTTTGGGAAGTCGGTAAAAAAATAATACGGTCGAATTGAGAACCTCCTCCTTTTTCTGAAGTTGGTTAAGAACTAGCGGCACCTTACTACTATATAATCGTTTTGTTTGAACACCTGCATAAACAAATAAAAGACCATTTTATTTACATAAATACAATTTATTTAGATATAACATCAATCTCAACTACACATATAACACCCATACACTTATTAAAAAGTCTACAAATCGGACATCAAAATATAGGTAGGTATAGGTATGTAGAGTGAAAATAGTGTATTATATAGTATAAATATTAAATAAATAGTGTAATTTTATGCCCAAACCACTTTACAATATAATACAAGTATTATATATTTTATGTATAACACATAATTTATAACAGTTAGACATTTTTGTACACTCAGATGTAAATAAGCAATAGAAACTCAGTAGGATTAAGATATATACAACCTGTAACAAATAGGTGTACTTGGTGATGCCTATGTGTATCGTGCCAGGAATCGTCTGCCAGAGAACGAAAGTCAAAATCGGATAATTTTTTTCCTTACAAAAATTATAAATTATATTTTTCAACAATTTTTGACAACCCTACGGCTACATCTGTTGGACGTGACCTTGACCTTTGTTTTGGACACCACTGTCTAGGTCCAAAGAATATGTGGTGTAGGACAGTAGCTGATGAAATAGGGTTGCAAATGACATAATTCTTTTGAAATTTTAATTAATCATAACTCAATATTTCTCAAAATTTAGAAAAGTGCATGTTGAACTCCATACATGTATAAATATTGAATATAGATACTTATAATTTTGCAAACTTACCAAATAGACACCTTAAACTAAAATGTATCGTTATTGTCAATACATATATTTTATTATAAACATTTTATACAAACTACAAATTGTTGAGCAGCTACAACTGCGAATTTTTCATTTACATTTCCTTTTTTATACCTAATAAGTTTAGTAATAAGGCGCATCGTAACGCTGATTTTTAAACCTACTAAAAACTATTTGTCTTACAAAAATACGGTATTAACAGAATAAGACTCACTGACAATCAAACATATAAGATAAACAACATAAAAAATAATCTTTTTTTTTTGTATATATAGAGTTTTTTTTTTCAAAATCGTATTCAGAATTTAAATTTAGAAACAGCACGGGAATATAAAATATGAAAAAAAAAAAACATAAAAACATAGATTGTGTTAATATTTTAACATACAGACAGCAAAATAATATATATAGAATGTTAAAAAAAACCATTGAACAAATTAGTAGAATAGTGGCTACAATTTGGCTGAATAAATAATTATTCAAATTTCTATTTTAAATCGTATTTAAATCTATATATTTACCTAGAATGCAGCAGTGTGCAGTTTTCCTTAATTATACACCAGGATAATCCATGTTTACTCCTATAGTATAACCTTAACCTAGTTACATCTAAGACTACCTATTCATAAAAAGAACTTTTGTTCAACTTACTATAATTAAAAAATGTTATGACTTATTATGACGCATGACATTTCCCACTTCAGTCAAAAAAGACAAAAATATTTTAACTATTGAAGGTTTATCGATAATGTTATCTTTTTATGAATAAGGTTTAATATTACTTATACATATGACATTGAATGTTAAACACAAATATGTTAATTAAATATATGATATATTTACAATATTATCAATGTACATTTACTGCGTAACACATAATCATTTATAAACCATAATAAGATGATGACATGACATGAGATTTCAATGTAATAAACATTGAAATCATTATTACTAACTAATACTTATATATAATCACTGTATTTCTTGCTTCCACCAGTCGACTATCCTGGTATTAGAACTATTCTATTCTATTATAATTATAAATCGCCTAAAGGTTATCCATATGACATTTTAATATATATAACTACTTCAATTACATGGTTGGCACATAACTGACTAGGTTCCAAGTGTAGTAGGACGGTATGGGAGGGTGCACGCGGCGAATAATTCAAGTGATGTCATCAAGTTTAGGCACCGATCCACTACCAAACCCTCCCTCTCGCAACGCTCCACTACCAAATGTACCCCTCCCTCGCCTCTCTACTACCGAACACATCTCTCCAGCACCGGTCCACTACTGGACGCCCCCTTCCGCGCCGCTCCCCAACCGAATACTGCCCTCCAGCACCGTTTTACTACCGAACACACCCCTCCCGCACTGCTCCACTAACGAACACTCATCTCCAGCGCCACTAAACTACCGCGGGAACTTAATCAGTTATGTTTTATTCATCGATTTCAGCCATGGGCATTGCATTCAACTTGTTATTTTACGCTCGTGTGCTATGATGTTACATCAAACCTATCTTGTGATCTTCGCAATTATATCACAAATACGAAACTGTACTACGACTTCACCGAAATTCTGCTGTTTTTTAATATTGAAATAATTACTATCCGATAACTGTGTAGACTAATGACGTACAATTCACGATATACTCTTGGTATTCTTAGTTCTTAGATGAAAAGTGTAACAGTATATATAAAACAACTATCGACATCAAAATACGACAAAGTTTTTGTAAACAACCAGATAGTTATATATGTTTAGTGCTGCCAGTGGTATTTATTCGTAATTAATGGTCCTCAGGTTAGCAGAACACCATTCACAACACGGATGTTCGAGCGAAATTATTTTTCTTCGCGTAGCCATTATCAATGCCTACGTGGTTAAAATTTATTAGACACAATACATTACAATAAACTAACATAAACGCTCACAACCCCGCACTTAGTACGAATACTTGTATAGCAGGAGCCTGAGTTATATTATACCTACAATTAATCCCAGCATCGTAAACACGTTATTTCCACATATTTTATAATAAGTAATATGCCCCTTGCACTTATTTACAAGATCTAACTTATAGAACAACTTACCCTAAGTAAAATTTTACTTAATGTTTCATTAATGAAAACATCATTAAATATTTTAAATTAAATTTTAGACCTGAATCATGTTCAACGACGTAATGTACAATTGCTATATCTAATTTCATTTAATCTAAATGAGGTCGATTACAATGCGGTTGTATTAAGTATTTTTTAAAGTAGAATCAAATAGTATTATGTTTAAAATAAGGCGAGACATTGGCCTCGATTCTGATGTACACTCACTAAATTAAATTTAAACAATCCCTGTCTCTTACAAAATAAAACACAAGACAGAGATAGCATGCATTTTAGTACTGTCACGCTAGTTCATCAATTAAAATATGAACAGCAGAAGCAGAAAGGCGCTTGTTTTTAGTCAACACCAATACAACACATCTCGACTAAGCTTGCATAGACATCTAAGTTCTGACTAACTTGACAGCACAGCAGTATGCTATCTCTGTCTTGTGTTGCTATTTTGTAAAAGACAGGAATAGTTTAAATTTAATTTAGTGTGTGACATCAGAATCGAGGCCATTGTGTGTAGTACCAGTGGCGGATTCAGGGGGCTGAGGGGCTCAAGCCACCCCCAAATCACCTGAGTTCTTATGCGACAAATCTTGTCTCGTGATAATCATTACTGCTTAATTATACTTAACTCGAAAAACAATAATAATCTTATTACAAAAAAAAAATAAGAAGAAAGAACTGAAAACAGAATTTCATGACAGAGAAAAAATATAGAGAGATAGAGATACTAAGTTGTTGACAAGCAACAATTAATTAGGAATTAATTTTATTGAGATTGGAAAACCATAATGAAATGTCAGCTGACTAAAAATAGTACTACACAGTGTGGTGAATCCATCAATTTTATTATTTCCCAATTAGGAATTAATTTTACTGAAGTTAGGAAACCATATTGAAATGTCAGTGTTACCTGACTAAAAATAGTACAACACAGTATGCTGGTTTCACCACTCTGTGTAGTAGTATTTTTAGTCAGGTAGCACTGACATTTCATTATGGTTTTCCAATCTCAATAAAATTAATTACTAATTATATGTATGTTTTAAATATTGCATGTATAATGATCATTGCCGCACCACCGATCACTATTTGTTAAACTTTTTTTTATCCGCTCCATCCTAAGGTTGCCTGGAAGAGATTGTACTGCTATATTGTTATTTTTTCTATTGTAAATTGTTATTTTTCTTGGTGTGCAATGAAGAGTATTTCTATTCTATTCTACTTATTAATTGTTGCTTGTCAACAACTTAGTATCTCTATCTCCTATATTTTTTTTCTCTCATGAAATTCTGTTTTCTGTACTTAATTTTTTTTTATATAATATTTAAATTAAGGATAAAGTAAAATCAGTTCTCGTTAATTTGTCATAAGTATACAATAAAATATATATAGGTACCTTTTATATAGATTACAATATATAAAATAAATTATACTCTATTATATTAAAAAGATCTTTCAAAGTGTAACTGCACGACTCTCAATTTGATTTATATACCTACCGGGTGGAATTGAGTTCATTGGCATTAATAAAAGACCAAAATAAATAATTTTAAAGTAATTTGAAGTATCAATTTTTAGATATAAACTACTTAGATAGGTATATTAAACTTAAAACTAGCTTATAACTTATAACTAGGCAGAGGGTGCTCCAGAAAACGCGAAAATGAGGCACTTGCTTCAGATTTTTCGCAAATATCCCATCTTTGACTAGCTGTATCTGCGTAACCAATGGATCTGGAGTGCTTGAGTTGGGCTCTAATTGTAGCACATTTAGTATGCTTTACAAAAGTATTCTACAACGATACCTGAAAAACGATGAATTAAGGTAGTTTGTTTAAAAAAACTGAAACAAGTACCAGGGTTTCGCGGTTTTTCGAGCAACCTGTGTAGCAGAGGGTTTTCGGCAACAACTCTCACGGGACCTAACATCATATTAAAAAAATGTAGTTATATAGACGTTCGCAATGTTTGTCTTATTTGTGCGATATTCACTGGCCTATAGATCAAAACCGTGCGCGAGATGCCTTAGAGGCGCCTTAGAGGCTCTTCACTCTGAGATATTCGATGTTAAATCTCTTTTTGCCCTGTAATTTCACTGGAAACATTGCCCTTCAATCCGAAACACAGTAATGCTTGCGCACTACTGCTTGGCGGCTGAATAACTGGCAATGCTGTGGTACTTCCCCAGGCGGACTTTGCAAAGGAGTCCTACCACTACACGACATAATTCCAATGATTTCAATTTCAACCTGTATTTGACACTTCAATCGTCTGAACAATGTGATGTAGGGACGCGCAGTTTCCGTTTAGAAGATCTTTTACATATTATAGGTAAAATATTACAGATATTTATTTTAAACATAATACAATTCGATTTTATGAGTATGGCAATAAATTGCCATTAAATTAAATAACAAGACCAACTATGTGATATAGCTCCCCGTATATAAGTCAGATATTAATATAAGTGGTCAATTATCATCACTGAAATGTTATAAGTGACTAAAGAGCTAAGGCGGAATGCCGACAAAAATACTCAATAAATACGTGAACTAGACAGACAAGACATTAAAACATTGTATCCATTTAAATTATTTATCACAGTGTTGCACGTAGATGAAACTAGATGGCGTAGTTTTTAAATTATATTATAACATTTTTTTTAATGCTTTTCCGAATAAAGTGATAAAAATGCATGAGAAAATTAAATTAGCAAAACGCACGCTATTGGCTAGATTGATTTGTGACTTACGTCACACATTTTTGATGTTACTTGTCTGAATGGACTTTCCTTTACGGATGCCATGACTGGTCATTAACATCGCAGAAAGAACATCAAAAGGCAGCGTTTAAAATTACCTGAACCTGATTGCATTTTCAAATATTTTTTTGATATAAACTCTACATATGAAATGTAATGTATTGTTTTATTTTTAACCGGCAATATTAAATATAAAATTATATGCATAGTGGAGAGAGAGAAAGATACAAATGTCGAATACAAATAATAATATAAAAATATGTTAATTTGTTTGTTATGTACTGTTGGTAGTAAAATTAGATGTATCTAATGTCTTGTGTCATCCGTCCCATGAACATAAACATAATTATTAACATATTAGACTATTTTGCCACGCAAAGTAATATAATTAACATAACAAACTAATAATTGAACGTAGGAAGCACAACAACTCAAACATGGGCAATTTATGCAATAAAAATATGAATTACTACTTATAAGAGTACTTAACACACTTATATATGTACAAAAATAGAATAGAATGTCCTTTGTTGTAAACTGTATAAATAAGATGGTATTACAAAGAATATAATATTATACAGGTAAAGACAGTTTGCCCGTTTCGGGCGTACAATAGTGTGCTCTAGAAATTTTACACAAAAATCTAAATTGCATGCAACAGTTTGTCTTACTTTACTTTAATGACATCATTATACTAATAAATCAGGTCAATGACCTTTAAACACTAAAATATTATTCTAAGTTATAGTGCGAATTCCAGATCAGCCATGATATATATCATGATCAATATACATATATTATAAATCTAGATATTTGACACATATAATGTATTTTTACGACTTACACTTTTATTATTTTGAAAAATATTATAATAAAATATAAATATTTTTTAATTAATCATTACATTTTATGTTATTTTTTTTACATGAGATACGTTTTCCGAATTGTTTCAAGTGTCAGAAAAACATTCCTAACATTGATTGTGTTATTATTGAATTTTTTATTTCTGCCGATATGACTATAAATCTAGTAATATTTATAACACATTTATTTTTTAAAGAAAATTTGTAATTATTTATAATAGAAGTCACTTTTTCTTTTAAAAAATAAGTATCTATTATTCTTGTTAAATTTCTTCAAATAAATGTTAAAACCCAATAAAAATAGTTAAAAATACAAAAAACGTAAACGTCAAGACCTATACGCTTATTTTGAAGTTATAGTTAGAAGACTCAGTAGCATTGGTATTGGATACTGAATCGAATGCATCGGTACGGAGTTTGCATCTCAACGTGACTGAAAACTTTTTGTGAAGTCGCTAGAGTGGGGGGTGTTAGGTTTTTCGTTACGGAATTTCTGGAATAGGTATACACGCTCAAGGCCCGCGATAGAAGCTATGCAATAGCTATTTTTAAATATATAATATTACTCACTACGAATGAATTTTACACTTTAAAATTGTAAAATTTTCCGAAAATTTACCAAACAAATTTAATAAGAACCTTCGACATGGCCGCATCATCCCTTTCCATCAGGTAAGATAGCGGCCAAATTTTTACCTAGCCGGCATAAAAAGAAAATGTTACAAAATATGTTTGCATCAGGGTTCTTGCTTGACAAGTTTAGTGTAGTTTTAGTTTTTTAATTAAGTAAGTAGATACTAAAAAGCAATAAAGTGTGAACGAGCCTAATATTTTTTTAGATAAACTGCACTAATTAGTTAGTATTTTTTTATAAAATCCCTGTAAATTTGCTATTATTATTTGTATTTTAAACGGATATTGCGACGCGATCAAAAACAATGTGAAATAGGCTGTTTATATCCGTTGTTGTGATATAGAAAAAAAAAAATGCAGCGGTTAGTGATTAGTTCTCTTGTCTTTCGATATTAATACAACAGGACATCTTCGTGTTTTTTTAATTACAGATTAAAACAATATAAAGGACTGCTCTGTCGGTACAGAGTTTGTGAACATTTGGGTTCGATTCCTGGTTTAGCATAATTTCCCACCAAGCACTATTGAAATGTGCATCTCGGTGTTAGTTTTCGGCACCGCAAGAAAATCATCGAACTTAATACGGGGTGAATAAAAATCTCTGGTTATGAGAGAGAGACGCCAGAGACGCGACACGCTGGCCGGGCCACTGCGATTTTCAACTATGTTATTTTTATGTTCAATGATATTGTTCCAAACAGTTTGAAGCAAAATTGTGCCTAATATATTTATTGGATATTAAGTCTATTTTGATAAGGTATCATTGTCGGCTAAGATATTTGCGCTGTCGCTTTTGCGTAGCAAAGTAAGCAAATGATAAGCAATTTCATGTTTTTTGAATTCTTGCAATAAGGATAGTGCATTCAAATTACATTGCGACGCAAAACCGCTAGTAAATTAACAAGTAAAAACATTAATAGCCTTCAACAATGGGCACAAGGGCACAAGTAGTCTTAGAAGTTATGCCTACAATCAATTGGTATAGATTTTATTACCATGTTAGTAAATAAACAGAAAAAAAACATCAACATAAACGCTTTCAACTCCCAGCCCCACACTAAGTTCGATAACTTGTGTCATGGGTGCCAAAACCATTTACATCACACACACAACCAGAAACAGAAACACTTATTTGCCTCGGGGAGAAAACTTGTGTTCCCGCCGGGAATCGAAACCGATACCCCTTAGAAGGCGCGCGCACCCGTCAAAGCCCTGTCGGTTTCGTTGGGTGACCGTTCCAAATATTTATATGTATAACAATGGTATGGAAAAGAACTTTTATGTTCGTAAATCACATGTGAAAAATTAAATAACACCATCCATTAATTATTTATACAGTTAATAATCACGAAGATGTCACTGTATTTTAGACATACGTTTGATATTCTTGTCTTTTTTAATATCACGCCGCAGAATATAAGAGCCGTTCGGTAAATTTTTTTATTACTTTGTAATTTTTTTTCCTTACACCTAGCACATTTTAAATACAAGTTACACTTTAACCTAGCACGACAAATTATATTTTAAACTAACACAGTTTCAATACAAGTTATAATTGGTTTAAGTTTGGTGTTTGAGGACCGGGAGCTCCGTCCATTTTTTATAAATCTACTAGAGCGCCTGGTTGACGACGCGTGATCAAAATTCTTAACGTATTAGCATTGCAATTCAGAGAGGCAATGCCACCAGCGTGATGAAAACGCTATCCACTGGTGAGCTTTAGCACTTGAGTAACCTATAAGCTTGATAGCCTTATAGATGTATGTAGTTTTAGTTTAGATTTAGGAAATTTAAACGATTGGCCCGTAGATAGCAGCTATTCCCATTTAAATGATACAGTTACATTTTAACCTAGCACAATTTCAATACAAGTTACATTTTAACCTAACACGATTTCAATACAATTTACACTTTAACCTAACACGATTTTAATACAAGTTACACTTTAACCTAACACGATTTCAATACAAGTTACACTTTAAACTAACACAATTTCAATATAAGTTATGTTTAAACCTAACCATTTTAAACTAACACAGTTTCAAAACAAGTTACACTTTAACCTGACACAATTTCAATGCAAGTTACACTTTAACCTAACATAATTTCAATACAAATGACACTTTAACCTAACACAATTTCAATACAAGTTATGTTTTAACCTAACAATTTAAAACTAACACAGTTTCAATACAAGTTATGATTGGTTTAAGTTAGGTGTTGAGCTCATTCTATTTTCAAAAATCTATTAAAGCGCCTGGTTGAGGCGACGCATTAGCATTGCAATTCAGAGAGGCAATGCCGTCAGCATGATGGGAACACTATTCACTGGTACTCGGCTTGTGTACTCGAGTTACCTACGAGCTCGATAGCCTTGTAGGTAACTTAGGTCTTTGCTGTATAGATGTATGTAGTCTTAGTTTCGTTTTAGGAAATATAGACGATTGACCCATAGATAACAGCTATTGTCATTCAAATGATTCAGTTACACTTTAACCTAACACAATTTCAATACAAGTTACACTTTAACCTAACACATGTTCAACACAAGTTACACTTTAACCCTATACATTTTTAAATAAAAGTTACACTTTAACCTAACACATTTTAATTAAAAATGAATAATTTTCTACTTCAATGAAAATTTTACTGAGAGAATACTTTTTTATAAATAATGTGATTACGGTACCGACGATACAAGCCTTTAGAATTAGTGGGCTGTGAGTGTGAATCTTATGGTTTATTTTAGGAGGTATCTTCTTAAGTTTTTTTTTTAAATCGTATTTATGTCGGAATAAACAGTAATCACCGTTTGAACTGCCCGTTGGCTTAGTTAGGAGAGTTCGCCTTCTTAACAGGGTCAGGTTTAATTCCCGGCGGGATCACAAGTTTTCTCCCATAACAAAAGAATGACAATTATTTGGCATATTGTGACTGAACAATCGTTTTTTAATTAAATACAAACTTATCCCATATAAATTAAATAAAAAAAAAATTTTTAAAATCTAATGTTTTAATTATATGCTACAATATTAAGTATCCAAGTAGACCATTTTCACCTCTAGCAGAGTAGTACTTAAATCTAGCACGGTTTTATTAAACGCTTAAAGTGTTAAATCTATCCAAAATCATCACAAACGTGATACATTCAATTTTATATACAAATCTAATGTAGTAAGCTCAACCATTGCACGTTCAGCAATTAACTTGCAATGTACAACTTAACCTATAAGAGATAAATTGAAAAAATATAAAGGTAGATAGAAGATAGATGGAAAGATAAACATACCTGCAAATGAACTAGGTTTGTTAAATAGGGACTGTTTTTCAACCGGCTCCTTAAATGGAGGAAGTTTTCAATTCGACAGTTTTTTTTTTTTTTTTTTTTTTTCAAAAAAAATGTTTAATTGTAGTAAGTTTTATTTTCCAATTTTTTTTCTTGATATCTGGTGGTTTGTATGTAGTCTCATTTAAATTTGATCAAGAATTGACCTGTAGTTTTTGAGTTATATCAATAATGCGTATTTAAATAATTTAATCTCATCAAGGATTCGGGAGATGAGCGGTGAAGTCGGTTTTTTTAAGATTTACATTTGACAGTAAAAAATAAGTTTTTTTTATGCAACTATGTATTGAGGCAAGTCGCTCGCCTTGTCCGTACAGGTCAGTGCCACTCAGATTTTTGAAGTGGAACTTCTTATGGAAAGGCTTAGAAATTCTGATTCGAAACTTTTTTGTGTGACGAAAAGTGGTGGGGATAAACATTGTTTCACTTCTATCGTGTCTTTACGACACTTTTTTTTTTGCCGTTAGTTAGTGTAGAGATCAATTGAATAAGAACGGTTACATACATAGTAGCGTTCTATTTATTGTGGAGGTCCTGTGTTTTGCACATAATATTATAATAATATATAAATAATAGTATTAGGTCAAATGATGGACTAGTTCGCATGTAGGTATTAGTATGACATTTTAAAAAATATATAAAATTTGACACAACAGAAATTAAAAAGAAAAACAATCCCAAATAATACGATAGCACAGAAAAAGTTATCATTATCCTACAACTACTACAGTATGCTATGAAAATATTTTATTTACAACATAGTACAGTCGGCTGCAACAATATGAAAATATCTCCAAATTTACCTAGGTGCTTTGCAGCTAAAGTGCACTTTTCCGTTTAGATTAGATGTTAACAATATTTGAAATTTAAAAGATATTTACATGTTATGCAGCTGCCTGTACATGTACAGTCATGTTCACAAACGCAGTCATACCTTTTTATGTCTAATGCGCATATTTCCTATCAGACCGAAACGAATTTACTATATTTATAGTTTAGAGGGCAGATATATGTCAACACAATTTAACCACAGTCAATTATCTGTCTTACACTTTTGCACATAAAGATGGATATTGCATACATTTTATCATGGCGGATACGCAATGGCATGCTTGACAAAATAAAAATAAAACAAGAAGATGTTCTTCGGCTAGTATATACGTAAATATACGTTTATAAAAATAAATCAAACGGTTCTGATATACGAGCCAAAATGGTTTCGAAACGACAAATTGATGTGATTTGCATGCTTTGGCATTTTTCCTTATGTTTTTCAATGTTATGAATATTCAAAGAAGAAGGAATCATTTTTCATATCAAACAGATTTCAACGCATTTTTATCAGGTTTTGTTATGAATTCAGAGTAAAACTGTTACAAAGTTGCACAGTTTAGTAGACATTGTTATATCAATCATTATTTTATAAGTTTGTGTATGTATATGCGACTACCCTCGATCTTCTTTCAATATTATGACTGCAGTTATGATCGCGACTGTACCAATGTACTGCCAACATCTATTTATTTCATACAACAAAAACTGAGCTATTAATATTTCGAACAATTTTGAAAACCTAACAGAATAAGAAAATTTTGAGATTGAAAACAAATTTGTGATTATAATAATTATTGTCTGTTTGAGTTTTAAAATCTGGTCAACGTATAATAATGCTGTTCAGGATATAATAAGTTATTTCCCAACATGAAAAAACTTAAAACTGCGGTTCTATTTGCACTGAAAATGTTAAGCTATTGCATAGCTTCTATCGCGGGCCTTGAGCGTGGAGACCGAATCCAGAAATTCCGTAACGAAAATAATCTAACACCCCCCACCTATACGCTTATTTCGAAATTATTGTCAGAAGACTCAGCAGCCGATTGGTATTGGATACTGACTCGAATGCATCGGTACGGAGTTCGTATCTGAATGTAACCGAAAACTTTTTGTAAAAATGATACTACATCGCGTTTTCAGTCGCTAGAGGGCGCCATCTATGCTAAGAAACTGGACAGAACTAAAATTTGAACTAAAAATAAAAAATGCTATGCAATAGCTTTACCGCGGCAGTCCCCGAGTGCCACACGTCTTTTTTTTTTCTTATCAATAGGTAAGTATTTGACCGATTTTATGCATACCACCCTCAACCATCTTACTTATGAACGGTTGAGATAGCGAAAAACGCTAAACAATCTATTACGACATGACCGATGTAAAAAACTGTTTCTACTCTACACTAGATGGAGCTTTCTGAGGCTACAAATTCAAACACATTCTACCAAAAACAAAAAACCATCCGAATATTATTAATGATGTGCATTAGCAAAGCTAACTAGTATCAAATAAATAGATGATTTCAGTACATTCGACACAAAAATTACAGTTTTAATTATATATGTACAACAATAGCAATATACATGACTTTACATCTATTTCTAGCTTAAATTAATGCCATATTTGAATGGCCTATATCTAACTATGATTTTATCACTCCCGTTGACGAGTACTTGCTGTCTTAGACAGCCTAATCTATGATATGATAGTATATTTATAATCATTTGTTACAATAAAACATACACTAGGATAATTAAAATTATTTTTAAATTAATTAAATTTACGTTCCCTGTTACTAATTCTTTTGAGATAAAAATGTTTATTCAATATTTGAATAAGAAATTAAATCTAATTTATGCAATTAATTTACTGTATTGTCTTTAATTCTACCATTTTCATTGTTATTTTGTAGTTTCGAATTTAAGTAAGTAATAAATAATAATATAATAACAGACGTGCTATGCTGATTATTAAGTATATAATTATTGAAATATATTACAAACAGTTTTTAAACACAATTTAGACTGTACTCATGGATCAATAACATAAAAAAAAAGAATTTTTTTTTTTAGTTTTTTCTTTCGTATGTCTGGTGAAGTAATTTAAAGAAAAATAATGTTGTAGTGTCAATAATGCACCGCCCCGCATTAAAGAGTGAGCTGCGACACCTGACTATCAACTCTCCTGTATAATATTAAAATAACAAAAAAATAATAGCTATTTTTTTATTTTCTTTTTTTTTACTACCTTATTTGTTACCATCATTGTAGCTGACTTTCAATCCGTGATCCATATTTACAAGTACTATTATACTTCCCAGTTTTATAACATCTGGTTAGCTTAGAAATACAAACTCAATGTTGTTTTACAGTGCACATAATGACCACAATAATCATTATTACGCATTTATAACATGTGTGTGCAAACAAAATGTGTGCTCATCGAATCCGTCACTTATGTGACATGCATCTGCGAGTAAGTAGAAAATATGTGTATAATGTGTTACAGAATATGTGTTTTTGGTAAATAAACAATTATTATGTCGACATAGCATTGGTGTTTCAAGTCATTTTAAGAACTTACTTGAAGAAGGTTACATGTTTGCCTTCAACATGACTTGATCAACATAGGTGTTTCTTGCCATTTTTGAAACTTCCTTGAAGAAGGTTACATGTTTGCCTTCAACATGGCTTAATCAACATGGTTGTTTAATGCCACTCTTGTAACTTACTTGAAAAAGGTTACATGTCTGCCTTCAACATGGCTTGATCAACATAGGTGTTTCTTGCCATTTTTGAAACTTCCTTGAAGAAGGTTACATGTTTGCCTTCAACATGGCTTAATCAACATGGTTGTTTAATGCCACTCATGTAACTTACTTGAAAAAGGTTACATGTCTGCCTTCAACATGGCTTGATCAACATAAGTGTTTCATGGCATTTTTAAAACTAACTTGAAGAAGGTTACATATTTGCCTTCAACATGGCTTGATCAACATCGGTGTTTCATGTTATTTAAGAAACTTACTTGAAAAAGGTTACATGTCTGCCTTCAACATGGCTTGATCAACATGGGTGTTTCATGCCATTTCAGGAACTTACTTGAAGATTGTAACATGTCTGCCGGATTCTTTGAACACAATTTGTTCCCAAAAGTGTGTGTCCAGTTCTGGTTGTAATTAATTGTGATGTGAATATTTCCAGCAACCGCGATACAAGTCTTCGCGCTAAGTGCGGGCAGTAAGTGTAAAATTTGTCTTTAGTATTAAAAGGGGATACAAGCAAACTATCGCCCCTTGCAAGCGTCACGCCTACTTAAAACATGTATCACAGCTTGGACAATGTACCTGGGACTGTATAACAATATTTTGAGAATGCATAATGACTTTTGTTCTAATAGATAGCTAGAAATTATAAAACTGGTTTTCTTATCACTAACACGATCTTTTGTTATTGTTATACTCATTATTGTTTCTATTACATCAAAATATATTAGTTTATTATCCCTAATATTACATTATTTAGTTAATTAACCTTTTGGACGACAAGGGCTTCAATGGAAGACGAAGATTTTCGTGTCCTCTACGCCGTGATTTTATTAGAAGACAAAAATTTTAGATGAGAATATGAATAAAAGTACATGTCAATAGCTTTGTTATTTTTATTGTGTACCTATACGACTGTCTGTATTATATGGAATGCAGCAGCGTTAATAATTTTTGATGGAAAGTTTTGCTCATCTTTGTATTTCGATACAATGTTTGGTTGTCGTTAGGCGAGCGAGAATGCTTTGTATAACTTGGCGGTCAAAAGGTTAATACTCACTATTATCTATTATATATATTTACTCAATGTCATGGTTCTAATTATATATCTGCACGAGTTATATACATTCTCTAAAAATATTTAAAAGCTATAATTATAGTAAAGTATATCAATTTATACATTTACTTTTATTCATTATATAATATTGGACCATCCACATCATTCGAGTATATACATTCTCTAAATCTATGATTATAGTAGAAAAAGTATATGGGAGTACAAAAATATATAAACATTAGGATTTAGAAAATATTAAGGTATTTAGAGAGGCTTAATAAATTCGATTTTAATAATAAAAACAAAAGGGTTACTTGTACATGGAAACAGTCTGTAAGATATTTCTTAACTAGTCATGAAAAGGTTTATATAGAATAGAATAGAAATCATCGAACTGCGTTATTTAAAAAAAAACCATGATATAAATAATGAATGGTCAGTAGGAAATAAGCGTTGAGATTTATATATAGGTTTTTTAAATGTAATTGAGAGACGAGACGAGCATGTCGCTCACCTAATGGTAAGTGTTACGCTTGTCCATCACATTTCAGTGCTACTTTTTTTATAGGCCAAGTTCCTGCGCGGCAATGCACTGTGCTAGTCACCCCGAGATATAAGATGTTAAATCTCTTCAAAGAGATCAAGATTAAGAGGTCAAGTCTAAGATGTTTTACATGTAGATGAGTTGTACCCCCATCTTCATACTACCCATCTTGGAAGCGTTCAATTGTAACCTAAATCAGTTAGATACAATTATTTCTTTATTAAATTCGTAACTTAAATTATACCCAGGGATACACTAGGGGACAAATGTCTTGGGACACGTATCGCCAGTGACGTCGGGTGAAGTGGCGCGACGTTGCCGGACTTCACTATCTATGGCAACATCGCGCGATACGTGTCACTTCACCTGACGTTGCGGACATAAGTCGCGCGATGTCACTAGATATGTCAAGCGAAATCGCTCGACTTCCCATGACATGTCGCCGACACGTGTCGCGGGATGTTTGTATGAAACAGTGTCATTGTTTGAAATTGCTGCGACACAGTTTTACATCTGTATGTTTTTAATCCCTGATAAACTATCTTTCCTTTTTTATGTTTTTAATTCTTGATAGATCTCAATATTTATATTTAAGTATCGTGCTCGCTAGCTTACTGATCTGTTAGTAAATCGTTGATAATAGAACGACAGTCTATTAAAAAACGAAAAATTCTCGCTTTGCTTGCGCAGAATTACATAATGAAAAATATATGGCTCGCTTCGCTTATGCGCACTATTTTGTGACTTTAAACAATCCGTCATACGGAAACCTGGTGATTTTATTAATTGTGCGGTTGATTCACAGTAACTACAACAGTAATTTCCTCTAAAAATTTCGAGACGAACCTTAGTTAGCAAAAGCGGGTCCAGGATTTATCTTAATAAATCCTGGACCCGCTCTTGCTCTGAAGCCTAGTTATTCAATAATGTTCGATTTATATCATGGTTTCAATTACACCAACTAAAGTAACGATTATGTATGTTATAAAAAGTGGGTACCTATACATTTACATATAATAAACTAACACATATAATACACTAACACTTCATTATTACAAATAAAGTGGTATTGGGCACAAAATACAATTAGTGAAAGTTTGTATACACATACAGACAAAACAGGTTCACGTATAGACTACTACACACCCCTTCGTGGAGCATCAAACATCCCACTTGCATAGACACATACACACACACTCATGAGCAACCATCGAATGTGCACTTACAAGTTACAACTACAATAAAGAGCTTAGTAACCTAACATTTATTTTGACTTAAACTTTACCTACACATAGACGATTCAGTATCGGTAATATCATAACATATTTGGTATATCGATAATAATGTTATGTCTATTTTAATGTCAATTGGGTGTTGCAATTTTTACGTACAGAAGAAAATCCAATACGAAATCAAGATTATTCAGTCTGTTAGAAAAGCAAAGGAATCGACTGATCATATATTAGAAAATTAATTCATTTTAATCATAATTTAACCAATACTGAACCACGGACTTGAAAGAAATACGGACGTAACCTCATCCAATCATAATAAAAGTATGCAAATTTATGTGTTTCATAAAACGTATTACATATATGTAAGTACATAATTTGTGCCTAAAAACCTAAAATGGTTTATTCAGGTGCAGAGCTCCTCTGTTTACGTCAACACGTATCACCTTTGAATAAAAGAATGTCTGTGTGTGCGTACATCGTGCTGCGAACTGTCACAGGCAACTAATAGTTATTTGGTTTATTGGCGCCGATTGTCGGACCTTTCGTGTTTTTGTGTGATCGCGTTAAGTCCAGCGAAATTTGTAGGACCTGCCGTGCTACACCCATTTTGTATCCTTCATTGCGTCCGTCGTTTTTTTACGTCCGTACACTTAACATATAATATAGCTAACATTGTCTTAGGTATCGACCTCTTATATTCTATCGTCTTAAAACTACTCCCGTATTTAACGGCTTACTTATAAAATATTAATTTTAAAACACATCTTCGGATATATGTAAGTATAAGTTTTATACGTAATTATGATAAATATAAGCTTGCGCTTAACTAAAACTTGGGTATCAATATAGACATATAAAGCTATGTACAGCTATGAACTTGCGTATACATAATAATATATAGAAGTTGAGATACAATCTTATATATTAATTATTATATAATAAAAAGATGACTAATTATTTAGGATACATATTTTAAATGGCGGTGATTACACATAAAATGGTAACCTGTCAAAATGTTAGATTAATTTTGTATATGTTAATTGTTGACGGCTGATTATATTCCTGTAAGGAAGTCTTAATATGCCTAAGAATGGTGGAACACCGTAAAATTTACGTAGTTACAATTAATGTGAAAATATATTTATGATACTAAATTTATAGGCGTGGTTAACGATGCCTAATTAGTGTTCATTAATTTGTATTAAATTTTTACCGTTTAACGATGTATACCAGGGGTCGGCAACCTGCGGCTCGCGAGCCACATGCGGCTCTTTGGATGTGAAGCTGCGGCTCTTTAGTTCCAAACTTAAATATTATATAATACAAAAAAATAATAAAAAAAAACGTTCTGAATCGATTAACGAGGATAAGGCACCATTTCTATCGAGCCATTAACAAGCCTCCAAAGGTAGCAAAAAAGTACATTTATACAGTTGAAACAAGTAAATTATGGGATTATTAGGTAGGTATAACGCGTGTATAGCGTTTTCTATACGATACTCATAGTATATTAGGTATTATTGTTGGCAAGAAAAAAAATTGTGGCTCTATAAAACTTAGAAATTTTTTAAATTGTAATTTTTGTCTCTTCCGCCTCAAAATGTTGCCGACCCCTGATGAATACAATTAATTCGAAAATAATAACCGAAGCGTAAGTTCAGTACAAATAATACTAATTTCGAAAATAATAACTAACTGAAAGTATTAAAATGAAATCTTTCAATAACGTACAATCCTTTTTACATCAGAGTAGTCATGTTTCATAAACAAAGGCAATGTGTCAAATGTTAAATCAAAGCTCTTATTAAAGAAAGAAAAATTGATCGCGGCTAAAACAACCTTGACCATGAACGTGCAATCGGAGGTAATAAACCATATAAACAACAGACTGATCATGTGAAACTCGGTCATCTCGATTATATCTCGTGGAATTTTCTTGGCCGTGTTATTAGCAGGTCCAATTCCAATCAACCTCTTCCCGAACTTCATCAACATGTCGATATACGATTCGAACGATTCAAAAATCGAATTACTAAACAATATATATAATAAGGCGTATTTTTCAATAGGTCGGTGTTTGGGTGTCTTGTAATCTTCAGACAACGCGTCCACCACATCGTAAATCATGATAATAACAAAACACAATATGTACACAATCAAATGGACTAAAAGAGCTAGAATGAGCATTGACGGATCGACCCTGCAGCAAGGCATACTTAGGCTTGGTATAGATTTTGATGAAGATGAAACAGTGGTCGAGGGTAGATTTAATGCAGCTTGACTTCTTCCTGCTTCACTACGCCGACCTCTTGAAGCATAGCCTCAAGGCCTTCCGGGATCCTGCCTTGATCTAGTTCGCAGTTCCACTTGTAGTACTGAAATAATCACATGTATCTTTTTGTAGGACTATTCGAATTGAGGTTTTGACTGTGGCAAATTTCTACTACAAGAATCTTAAGTTTTATTATTTTAGTATATAGTGTACACATAAACCATTTAAGATGTTCCTAAGGAAATGCTTAAAATTTCACTTATATTTACTGCCCACAGGAGTCTTTAAGTTTCTCTCGAGAAATATGACTATAATAGCTGAGCCATCTAGCAGAATATTGAGTAATAATAGTTTTCTTGGAAGAGACTCTATATATGCAGGCGAAGTGAAAGTTCTTGGGAAAGGTAGTGGTACATATGATATGTGTGACCTGTGAAGCATGACCTTTGGTGGCCAAGTAGCAATAGCAAATGTTAACATAAATAACCACGTAAGGACCTTTGAGCAAGGAGAATTTGGTCTTATACTCATATGTTGTGAGTTGAAAATTGATTGGAAAACTTCAATTCATTATCTCCTTTTAAGTACAACATGTATTCTTTCTAGTCATCATCTTCTTGTCCAGGTTCCAAAGAGTCCGATCACAATACGAACTCATTTGTGATATCGTGGTTTTTTTTAATGCTAGATAGGCAAGCATTTGACCACTATCTCACCTGGTCGAAAGTGATGATGCGGCCGAAGATGTGACATTGCTAGAAGATACCTATTCACTCTTGATTTGAAGACTCCCAGATTATACCTCGGGGAAAAATTACGCAGGCAATGAGTTCCACTCCTTCGCTGTACGGATGATGAACGTAGAAGCAAAACGCTTTGAGCGAACTGGATGTCAACCATAAATGATGACGCTAATATAATATATAAAATATGATAAAAGTGGTTTCATTCGATGATTTGTGTAAAAAGATTCGGCTTGTCTGTTATTATTAGCATTCCGAAGGAGTTAGCATGCAGGCAGTAATCTGCCTGCATGCTAACTCCTTCGGAATGCTTTTGTATTTGACCAGATCCTCGTTCTTTAATTACTACGTGCAAGAGGGGAGTCGCCTTTGGCAGCTATATAAGTGTAATATCGCTTTTATAACCTGGAGGAAGGTAAGAGTGAAAACTGAATTATTGGCTTCCACGTGAACAAACTAAACTAGGCAGGGCTAACGTCAATCTTTCTTAGGAATGTTTGTTGTGAACTCGTTTTTTGATTGACGATATTATATGATTAAAGATCAACTAAGCCCACCTTGCCCTGGACAAGGATAAATTCAAAAGGATGACTGCCAACCTGTAAAGGAGAGACACTTGAAGAAGTAGAAGAAGCCTACCTTATCCAGTTCTTTTCTGAGTGCAAGGACAGATGTTTCACGATCGGCAACCAGCTCCTCAAGATATTGATACCGGAGCTTCTTGCGAGCACGACACTCGCGCGCCGACTGTCGACTACGTTCTGGAAATTTGACAAAGATCAAGTTAATAAAACGGTCATTAAGACTTAGTTGGCTGAGGTTGTATAATATGGCGGTTTCGGGCAACACATAGAGATAAACTAGGATAACATGGCCTGTCCTTCCGAAAACGTTCGAATGTATTTGTGAAGGTATTTACAAAGCGCCTCCGAGACTCACTGCGCATGTGGTGCGTGCTGAGACGTTGCAAATAAAAACAAATGCAATGATCTCTTTCTCGACTAGCGCCATGTTGTCGTGGTTTATCTCAACAGCTTCTCTAGAAGAAGTCCAGTGACTTCTTCAACTATAGCTAAACCCGTCTAGCTACGTCAAACAGGCTAGCTTCCCAAACCATCTTGTCCTAAAAGGTTTACTACAGGACGTACAGGGGTAGCGCATAAATAACTGAATAAGTTCCTGCGTTAGTGCGCCGGCGCGGAGGGGCTTACTGACGTCACGTGATTTGTTTGCGGCACGACCTCTCCCGCACCCCTCCCCAACCGCAGGAACTTACTTAATAAAATAATAATTGAATGATTGAAAGACCGTCCGGCGTCTCGGCGTGTACTGTACACGCTCGTTCTCGACTGATGAAGGAGCACCGACTCTTCCGAAACTAGTCTCGTAACATTGCGAAAAAACAACAGTGAGTGAAATCGTATAAATCTATATCTATATTATAAAGAGGTAAAGTTTGTTTGTTTGTAAAAGTAAATATCTGAAACTACTGATCCGAATAGGGAAATTCTTTCACTAATAGATGCTACACTTTCGCTGAGTGTCATAGGGTATATTTTATTGGGATAAACGTTAGATTTCAGTTCGAAATAATAATATTCGTAAGACAAGTCAAAGAAAAATTTACTAACTGGTCGCTTTATTGGCGTACGATGACTAAACAGTTAGACGTAAGTGAATACAAGGTATGGCAAAAATGTTGGCCTTCGTGAGTTTTACAAAAAAGTCTGCGACAGCATATGTCTAACATGTAGCTCATATAAAATACATTCCTTTGTTAAAAATCTGAAAAAATAGCGGCTTCTGTTTTGTATAAACTATTTCATCTTTTAACGTAATTCATGTGTACAGTTTACCATTTACTGCATATAATTTGGACTAATAGTCTAGGAGAAATCGTTAAAAGTAGCGGGCGTTGAGGATAAAAGTGGCGGGTCGCTGAATGGTCACAGAATGAGTAACAGTTACTGCGTAATCCGGCATACTTCTACGTTTTGAACCGACTTACATAAGGAGGACATATATTCTACTGTTATCTTTGAACTGCTCGCTGGCGTAGTTAGGTGCAAGTTAAAGCACACAGAGTTCGAGTCCCGGTGGGAACACAAGTTTTCTCCCCAAGGGACATTTTTGTTTTTGGTTCTGGGTTTGGTGTGAATGTTGAGTGTGTGATGCGAATGTTTACGGACCCACGACACAAGTCATTGAACTTAGTGTGAGGCTGTGAATGCGAAAGCGTTTATGTGTATGTTATTATTATATTCTACCGAGGCGGTCTTTTTTAAACTTTGAACTGCTCACTGGCGTAAGTGCGCGTTCTCTTTCAAAGCAGCGGGTTCGAATCTCGGTGGTAACACAAGTTTTCTCCCTAGGGGAAATTTGTGTTTTTTTTTTGTAGATTATGTATTCCTAATATAATTATAATAAATAAAATTATATATATATATAATTCATAATAAATAAAATAACCTTAGGTGTAAGCTATGTAAATTCCAAATTTCATCCAAATCCGTTCAGCCGTTAAAGCGTGAAGAAGAAATAAACATACCTACGCACTTACACACAAACTTTCGGATTTATTATATTTAAAGCATAATTGTTAATTGATATAGATAATTATTTATTTTAATTATTCACACATGTACAATTTTAATTTACGTATAAGTAAACTAAGGACGTGTACCCTGTATACTAAAATAGGGTGTAGCAAAATATACAGCATTATTTTTATTTCTTTTTTACCAATAATAATAGATGAAAAAATATTCCGTCAAGTGGCTGACGGAAAAGACGAGCTTAAGATCGAGCTCAATGGCGTGCATTAGGCGGGGCTGTCCAGCAGTGGACCAACACAGGCTGATGATGATGATAAAATTATGACTATATTTTACATTATTTAGTGTTTAGGCAGTGTTAGTATAGTCAACAGACTAAAAAACCTTGGAAACCCATTACTGTATTGCATGCCAGTTAATTTATTACAAATACATTAATGCTAGACGAACCCGTTGACAGCTGAATGAATGAAAATATCACAACCCACAGCATAATTGGTAAATAATATAGTATTTAGTCTGTATTAGACCCATAGAACATTGCGTTTTTAAAAACCATTACTGTATTAGATACCAGTTACAAACATATTAAAACAGCACGAGCCCGTTAACCAAAAGAACCGAACCCATAATATAATTGTTAATTTACACGTGGTTTACAAACCCATCCATTTAACTCGAGCCCATTAACAGCTGAAAAAATTAAAGTACCGCAGCCCACAGCATAATTGGTAAATAATATAGTATTTAGTTTGTATAAGATAGGTCCATACAACACGGCGGGTGAAAACCCCATTACTGTATTAGATACCAGTTCACTTATTACAAACATATTAAAACAGCACGAGCCCGTTAACCAAAAGAACAGAACCCATAATATAATTGTTAATTTACACGTGGTTTACAAACCCATCCATTTAACACGAGCCCATTAACAGCTGAAATAATTAAAGTACCGCAGCCCACAGCATAATTGGTAAATAATATAGTATTTATACTCGGTTCCAAAATCTTAGATATTTTATGTAAACAAAGAAATGTCACGAAAAGTCACTGTCAAAATGACATGCCAGTTGCCGAAAACATTTTTCACTTATGAAAAATATTTTTGTTTCTTTTTCCCCGGGCTTTGCTCTCGCGCGGCACAATGATAACAAGATAAATAAAACCTTTTATTTTTTTCATTGGAATTGAATTGAAATTCTGAAAAGTAAGAGAGTTGTAGGAAGGTGTAAATAAAACATTGAATTATATTACTTAATTTTTATGAATTGACTAGACACCTTATAAACTATTCTGACAATTCTGAAAAGCTGTCTGATTCAGAGTCCGATTCGTTGACATTTATGATAAATCTATCGCTTACATCATCAATTATGTGGTTGAGTTGGCACATTTCATCTTCAACTTTTATTGTGTGGCTAATACAGTCAGCCCATTTCTGCGGTGTCACCTCTATCAAACCTTCTTCTAATAATTGCTTCACCTCATTCATCTTAAATGTCTTATTATTTCGTGCGACATACCCCTTAACCTGGGCCCCACACTAGCTCAATCGGGTTGAGTTCGCAATGGTAAGGAGGCAGTCGTAGAATGGTGACACCATACTGGGCTACTAACTCATCCACCACATATTTACTAAAATGTAATTTGTGTTCTTTAACAATTTGTAATAATTCCACTTTTCGGCTGTGGTATGGGGCGTTATCCATCACCAAAACAGAATCTTGCTTCAACTTGCACAGTCTGTTAGTGACCAATATTCGCCCTCAGGCCACTTCTTGTATGTCTCTTTGTACGCATTCAATACCATGACTTTTTCAGTGGCACTCATAGATTTCCGCGGCCGCTTTTTGACTGGCGACAGATTTTCTGTTGTTGACAAGGCCCGCGAGGTCGAGGGTCCCGGCTGAGGCTCCATTTTGCGATCAAATTTCCGAAAGTAATTGATCAAACTTAACGAAAAATGTAACAACAACAAGATAAACACTAATAACAATAACCAACAAGTCTAACAAAAAAGCATAATTGCACAAACGCAGGGAGAAGCACATTCGAGTTCTAGAAAACAAAAAAGAATGAAACGGTAAATGACGGCGGCAGAAATGTTTAGAACCTCTACAGTCTTACCAGTATAATAATATTTTTTCTATCAAAAATTGTTTACTTTATCATAACATTGTATAGAACAAATAAAACGTTAAATTAAATAGTACAAAACAAATTTAATTTTATAATTGATCAGATTACGACTAGATACAAATTATATAATATTTTTTTGGTCAAATATAGTAAACTTCCATTATAAAAGATATTTTTTGCACAGTTATCCCCTTTGTTTACATAAAATATCTAAGATTTTGGAACAGAGTATAGCTTGTATTAGATAGTTCCATACAACACGGCGGGTTAAAAACCCATTACTGTATTAGCTACCAGTTGGCTTATTACAAATATTTTAAAACAGCACAAGCGCGTTAACCGAAAGAACCGTAACTCATAATATAATTTACATGTCGTTTACAATCCCATTCAATTAACACGAGCCCATTAATAGCTGAAATAATTAAAGTACCGCAGCCCACAGCATAATTGGTTAATTATATAGTATTTAGTCTGTATTAGTTACATCCATACAACAAAGCGTTTTAAGAGCCCTTTACTGTATTAGATACAATACAATATAATACAATAACTCTTTACTGACACCAATAATAAAAAAGTACAGAAAAGAAATTACTAATAAATAGGTACAATGGGCGGTCTTATCGCTAAGAGCGATCTCTTCCAGACAAACTTTGGATGGAAAAGAATAATACAGATAAGCAGGGATGGTGGTGTGGTAAAACTGAGACTACCATATCGTTTACAAACCCATTCAATTAACACGAGCCCATTAATAGCTGAAATAATTTAAGTACCGCAGCCCACAGCATAATTGGTTAATTATATAGTATTTAGTCTGTATTAGTTAGATCCATACAACAAAGCGTTTTAAGAGCCTATTACTGTATTAGATACCATATCGTTTATTACAAAAACGTTAAAATAGCACAAACCTGTTAACCGAAAAAACCGTAACCCATAATACAATTGTTAATTTTCACGTGGTTTACAAACCCATTCATTTAACACGAGCCCATTAAAAACTGAAATAATTAAAGTACCGCAGCCCACTGCACAATTGGGTAATTATATATTATTAAGTCAGTATTAGTAAGATCCATACAACAAAGCGGTTTAAAAACCCATTACTATATTAGATACCAGTTTGCTTATTACAAACATATTAAAACAGCACAAACCCGTTAACTAAAAGAACCGTAACCCATAATATAATTGTAAATTTACACGTAGTTTACAAACCCAGTCAATTATCACGAGCCCATTAATAGCTGAAATAATTAAAGTACCTTAGCCCGCAGCATAATTGGTAAATTATAAAGTATTTAGTCAGTATTAGTTAGATCCATACAACAAAGCTTATTAGGTACCCATTACTTTATCAGATACCAAATCATTTATTACAAATACGTTACAATAGCACGAGCCTGTTAACCGAAAAAACCGTAAGCTATAATACAATTGTTAATTTTAACGTGTTTTACAAGCCCATTCATTTAACACGAGCCCATTAAAAACTGAAATAATGAAAATACCGCAGCCCAAAGCATAATTGATATATGATATAGTATTTAGTCTGTGTTAGATCCATAGAATAAAGCGTCTTAAAATCCCATTACTGTATTAGATACCAGTTAGTTTGTTAGAAACCCATTAAAACAGCGCAAGCCCGTCAACCAAAAGTACCATAGCCCACAATATGATTGTTAAATGTGCTTTTCTGATTGTGTTAGTCCATTGACCAAAGCTAATTACCAACCTAGTTTGGCTTTCATGTCTTGCTTGTCCAACTGAGCCTTCCGACCCGGTCTGCGCCCGCGTTTCCCCCCCTCTCGTCTCTCGCTCCCTTCACCCGACGCTGCCCCTAACGAGCCGTACACCCCGCCGCCGAGGGACTCCTATAACATTTATGTAGCGTGCGATGAAGAGATGCTAAACTTGTAATGTGGGTGCGATGCAAGTGATCAATTATTATTGCAATGAAAGTTACGCAAAGTTGCTGTCAATGAGATAACATTTACAGCGTTCGACTGGCATGTCGAGAGCGCCATCTAGTTTGAAACCATTTATCTATTGATTTTCTGTTACAGAACTCATTCAATAATTACGAGTATATTTTAGTAAAAATAATGATGCGTCAGAATACAATCTAACATTCGTCATCCTAACTACTAACACTAGTTAAATAACATGGCATGACCTCTTTACTGTGTATTTTTCATAAGTCTGTCGTATAATTCGTCCATAGTTAAAGTGTATCAATATTTTGATAGAAACGGTATTTACAATTATAATTCGTCAACAGTGTATTATAATTTCTTAGGATAATCTGTAAGGCAAAGGAAATATGTACTAACAAGTACATTATTTAAACCATGAAATTTAAAAACCTTGCAATCTACCAACGCTGATTCGAGTGTATAATAATATACGCCTTGCTGAATGCAGTAATAGTCGACGACTCTAAGCCCTTGGCCGATTTTGCTAAACAGAAAGAGATACACTACACAGCATGTATATCTCCCCGTCCCTTTTATTCAACAAACATTGTGATAAAGATGCATAAAATGTCTGTGCGTAGTCGCACGACCACACGATATATTGCATATTTGCATTGATAGGATTGTACTGCTTATAGAATTTTTTGAATCTCTAAACATCTTCGTGATAAATCTTTGTTCTGAAATTCCAGTGAATACGCTTAGTTGTCTTGACCCTTTTCTCCAAATATGTTGTATTTTTTAATGCGAGTATGTTGATTTGCTCTCTACTCGGCGAACCCGTAGGCAATTTATAGATGACTAGCTAAGCCCCGCGGTTTTACCCGCGTAAGTTCCGGACCTGTGGGAATTCCGTGATAATAAGTAGCATATGTGTTAAACCAAGGTGTCAGCTCTTTCTCTACCTCCACACCAAATTTCATTTAAATCGTTTCATCAGTTTTGGCGTGAAAGCGACAGGCAGACAGAGTTACTTTCGCATTTATAATATTAGAGTAAGGAAGTAAGGATAAAAATTTAATAGCACATATTATAATAGTTTAATTTATTATTACCATGGTACCTACACGTTGAGTCGTTTAAGAGCATAATTAAAGTCGAAAAGAATATCAAAAATGTTGAAATTCACTTTTTTCATCGCCATTTGTTAACCTAGTTTCAGTGGCAACATGAAGGTTGATCAGATACTATACAGTAAGTTTATGAGATCGTAGTATCCGCTACGTAGATACTTAAGGCTTTTTTAAACCAGTAATGTTCTCCGGCCTCAATCTACTACCTTTATTAAACATAATTGAAACGCAAGCAAAGCTTAAATAAACCGACTTCACCGCTTTATCTTCGGAACTTTGATCATATTAGATATACTAATCAAGCATTATTGACGATATTTCAAGAACTACTGATCAGATCTTGATCAAATTTAAATGGGACCAATTGGAAAGCAACATCTTTCAAACAAAAAAAAACAAAATCGGTTGCTTGGAAAGAAGATATAAGGTAAAACACATAAAAAAATTAGGTTGACTTGAGTACAACTCCTTTTTGTGAAGTCGGTAGAAAATAAAAGAACACTGCAAATTAAACATTCCAATGAATCGAGAGTAAATTGTCCTTTTTGAAAGATGATTAAAAATTTGCACATAGCAATACAATACAATAACTCTTTATTGACACCAATAATAAAAAGTATATAAAAGAAATTACCAATAAAAAAAGGTGCAATGTGCGGTCTGTCATGTGTGTGTCCTGTATATTATAATTAAATTAATAATGTGAATCAATTAGATTGAAATATTGCGGTGATCAAACTCTACACTCATTTTAATTATATAACTAGCCGTGCCCCTCGACTTCGCCCGCTATTATCAAGTCAGAAAGTAGCCTATGTGTTAATCCTAGGTATAAGCTATGTACATTCCAAATTTCATCCAAATCCGTTCAGCTGTTAAAGCGTGAAGAGGGAACAAACATACTTACATACAAACTTTCGGATTAATAATATTAGTAGGATAAGATGTGGCCGGTAAAGCCTCCACTGACGCCCCGCTTGGTGTGTGTTGTGAATAAACTCTGACTACTTAATCTTATATCAACATTTTTAATTCTAAAAAAAACCCAAAATAAAATCTCTGGGTGTCATTGAACTATATTGGAGAAGCTTGACACTTACCATCAGACAAGCGGTTAGCTCGGTTCGTCAATCAATTAAAAATACTATAGACTTAAAGAGGCAGATCGAGTAGCAACGAATATGGCTGTACAAAATGGGAACCACTCGAATTTAACCTGTTTTTCTTTCACGCGTTTACCCCAAATAAATAATAAAAAACGCTTTCACACTCACAGCCCCACATAAGTTCGATGACTTGTGTCGTGGGTGCCGGAAACATTCACATCACACACACAAACACAACCAGAACCAGAAACACTAATTCTTTATCAGTTAACGTTAATTCTAAGTGATTTGTTTATATTCGGTCATATAATTGCTTACAGAAATAATTTAAATGCGAGCTAAACTCAAAAACCACTGGATAAATCTTGATCAAATTTAACCACATGTGAAGCACCAGCTTTCAAATAAAAAAAGTATCATCAAAATCGGTCCTCCTAGAAAATAGTTTTGAAGTAATAAACATTACCTCATAACATTGCCTCTTTGGAGCCCATGTGAATAAACGATTTTAATTTTGATTTTTACAAAAATACAGTCGGATTGAGAACCTCCTTCTTTTTTTGAAGTCGGTTACCAGTATATATTTACATACAAGGACATCACAACAATACTTACCGATCACTACATTTTGTTTATATCATATAGTTCGTTCCAATACAGTGATTATTGTTCAATTGTTTGCGTATGTGTTATGATGTTTATTAATTCAAGTGAAGCTGACATGACCAGTCTAAAATTGCTTATATCTATATATATATTAAACCAACAGCTGTCTTCTACGCCTACATTTACCAAACTCTATAATTCATCATAATAATATTTTCACAGGACCATGCGACACTCCTTCAAACAAGAAATCCATTATATTACAACCTACACTAGATATGTTGTACCTACGAAATAGAAAAAAAACACAGAATAGCAAAATACACAATTTCCTTTAGTTAACATATATATTCCTGTTGTTTTGATTGAAAACTAAACTACTAAACGGATTTTTATTAAATGTCTATAGGACCAATCTGAAAATTAATTTTCCAAATCGAGCTATAAATGACAGAATTCTCATGTAAAAAATATAAAAAAGCAATCGAATTGAGAATCTCCTTTTTTTGATGTCTATTAAAATACGATTTAACGAAGCATATCTAAAAGCGTTCGAATGATTTATAATGACTTTTAATTGTTTACATTTCACCAAATAATTAATAAAAAAAAATACAAACACTGATACACTTACTTTAGTGGTTACACACAAACACAAAAGCTTTATTGCGTAGAAATTAAAAACCTTCAGGTATAGAGATAAAGGCGAAGACTCAGACTTAGCACAGAAGATATTATTGCTGAGTTAAAAGTCATAATAATATATCTTTAGTATGTAAATTATCTGCAGTAATAACATCGCGTCCCGGCAAAATATACGCAGTATGTTCCTCAGTTAGCAACATAAGGCCGGCTGATAGTAAACTGCGTCGCAATACCTATCGGTATACTCCTCAACACTGCGGCGTAGTAACTAGAAACAGTCGATACATAACCTAAAATAAATCACCTTCGCAAACCGACAGAGCTGCGTAATCAACACTTACACCTTCACATATATCTCACACATGATTTTACGTGGATATTTCACTTACTATTTTGTGGTAGGAGACGGCTCGTGACTCGGCGGTCCGACACACACTGTCTGACTTGACTGTGCCGGGTGCCCTTTCGGAGTTGCGCAGTTAACGACCGAGCGCGCAATTCTTTTTTTAAAAACAACTTTTTGAATCGCACATGCACGACACACTGCGTATTAGTTTCCTTACAACGGCTGTAGTCAGTCTGTGTATAGTTATTGTCCCCTTAGGCACGTTTCGCTGCACTCAGTAACAGCGACTGCAATAGACGTACCTACTCGTTTATACGCCTTTGCGATGTGGCAATCGTAATCTTGGTAGAATAATTATTAGTCACGCGGGACCCCATTGTCGTTTATGTACTTAGGGGCTCTGTTGTTTTAACTTGAGATGGTAGGTGATAGTAGATATAACTGAAAAATGTAGAGCAAGAGATGTGCAGTGCATTATGAATAAGTAAGTTAAGACAAGGCAGCACTAATTGCACAAATAATCTTCTTAGAAAAAAATCACCGCTAATATTTTGGAACCCTAGTTTCATTGGATTGGATTGATGATTGATTCGTGCTTTTTTTTTGGAATTGTTCCCAAAAAATAAAATTGTTCTAGAAACTAAACCCCCACAAACAAACAAAAAATAGGAATTCATTAATAATCTAGCATAAAACATTAAAGTTCGCAGGAGATATGTAGGTATTATTGTAACCCGTATTATTATTGTAATGTTCTCGTAAAAAAAATGATATGTTCATACAAGAATGATCTGTTGAGATCCTACTCCTACGGCAAATTATTAAGGAATATAATGGAAATACCTAGTAAATATGATCTTATTTTTTTTTAATCTTATGTTTCATCCTCGGCAAAAAAAGAACATGTTTCTTTTCAAAATATGTACATAATTTGATCGAAGTTGGTAATCAATAAAGTAGTGTAACAAAAAAAGGTGCAGTGGGGTCACCGGTGGAGAGTCAGAGGACCTCTCCATCGGTTTGCACGGCCTCACACGTCTGGAAGGTGACCTTGTTGAGCAAGGTCACCCCTCCAAGGGCGCAGTGGCCCGGTTTGCATCCGGGCCTACCGCCGGGGCTAGATAGTGACTGCTAACGCGAGACTGCCCTAGGTGGGGGAACACCTCGGCGCCGGCGAGGGACTGCTCACGGGAGTTTTTAGTGTGTTCGAGCCCCACACACCCCTTTCCTTCAACCCTGGGAAGGGAGAGAACTGGTAGGCATTTTCTCATCCAAATAATTAAACGCAAGCAAAGCTTAAAAAAACCGACTTCAACGCTTATATTTTGGTTTTGGCTGGATCGATTTCAATAAATCAAATTTATATGGGACCACCTCTGATAATCTACCAAACAAAAAAAAACATTAAAATCGATTCATAATTGGCGGAGATATCGCTTATCATACATACAAAAAAAAACATACAGTCGAATTGAAAACATATTTTTTTGAAGACGGTTGAAAAAAAAGTGTAAAGCAAAATAAAAAACTACTTAATACCATGAAAGTAAACAACGTATGTCAATTTGGTAACAACGTTTCGGCGGAATGCAATTGATAAATAAACGATAACAAACTCTTCGATAATACATGAACATACACTTGAGTAATAATTAAATGACTCATCCATTTAAATTTACCAAAAACAAACATATCAGTAATACATATTCAAATAGTTGATTTTTGTTTATTAGCATAAGCCATGCTAGGCAGAACTATAGGAATGAATTTAGAAAGGAAAAATTATCGCTTGAGGCGATTGAACGCGCGGCCATAGGGTTTCATGCCCTATTGCTCTAACCGCTATACTACTCAAGCCCAGCTTGAACCGACGAAATTATTCTTTCTTTATTATTAACGTCTTACGGCGACGTGTGACGTCATCTACCGAAACAGTTTTTACCTGCTACTTATTCAAATACTCATAGCAATCACGAGCGGTATACATATCGTACCTACACACTAAGTTGGCTTACTGATTTCAAATGTTAGGATAATTATTCTATTGAGGTATATATGAACGTACACAAATATTTTTTTTAAACGCAAGCAAAGCTTAAAAAAACCTACTTCACCGCTTTATCTTTGGAACCTTGATCAGATTTAATGTATTAAACACGCATTATTGACGATAACTCAAAAACGATCAGAGAGATCAGATCTTGATCAAATTTTAATGGGACTACAGGAAATGCACTAGTTATCAAATAAAATAATAATCATCATAATCGGCTCATAATGAAAGAAGTTATCAGGTAACCCTTGAAGTCGGTTAAAAACGAGAACATCGTAAATGTAGTCCACAGAATAAGCATTATTGACGATATTTCAAGAACTACTGATCTGATATTGATCAAATTTAAATGGGACCAATTGGAAAGCAATATCTTTCAAACTAAAAAAATTTTCGAATTCGGTTCACGTGGAAAGAATTCACAGGGTAACATAAAAAAAAATACAATTGAAGAGTACTTCCTACTTTTTTGTGAAGTCGGTAAAAAATTGATGATTTGGATTATACATTAGTGGGTAGGTACTGGGTGGCCTGGGACATTTGTGCTTATAGGCCTGCGTGTGATTGTGTGTGTGATATATATTTTTCGGCACCTACTATACAATCAATCAAGGGCTGTTATTGTAGTGCATTTATTCGATGCGCTTTTCATATTAAACTGCAGCCTTGATTTTATCTGCGCAGTGCGCATCGGCAGCACACAACTGCGCAGTAAACGTCCTAGGTCATGGTCGAAAGGGTTAAAATGTTGAGATTAGTCATCTCGCAAACAATGGTACACACAAATACTTTTACTCGAACATTTGTGTTAAGACGTAGAGACTAGTGGGCAATTTTAGTGTCAGGATTATTCAGGCCGCCTGAAGGCATCCGACATGGCTTAACGACTTACAAGCGGAACCGACAGCTTAGCGTGCTCCGAAGCACGGTGATACTCAGTTAAAATTCCTACTAAGCACTGGTCTGACTGAACCTTGTCAATCAGTTACGATCGACCAGGCGGACCGCGCTACGAGAGTCATTGTGTGTGTATGTGTGTGTGTGTGTGTGTATGTGTGTGTATGTGTGTGTGTGTGTGTATGTGTGAGAGAGAGAGAGAGAGAATATATGAAACGAGATATTTCTGTAACGGCTGGACGGATTTGGATAAATTTTAGTAAGTGGACAATTTAATAGCTTGAAATCAGATGTAAGCTGCTATTCGCTTTTAGGCTGCTGTCCTGGCCAAGCTTTGCAGCTTTATTTTGTACATCTTACATACGTAAATATAACCATTCTTGATAAAATAAAACCTTGGATTCGTTAATGGGCTGTACCCTCGTTCAATGCAAATTTCAAAATACCTTAGCGTTAGTTATTCACATAGTTATTCACATACTACTTAGGTGGCATAGTGTCCAAACGCTTACCTATCAGATGTAAAGAAATAAGTTCCAAAATTGCATGAATTATTCAAGTTAATTATTACAGAAAATATAGAATTCAGAAAAAAGTCATAGAAATAAATGACCTAAGGGTTAGAATAAGATTCAGGATGTCAGAGCTTTCTAGTATTTTACAAATAACCCTGTATATGTCTCATTGGGACGTATATTTCGAACAAGTTCAGGTTTGATTTAACTTGCGCATGCGCACCTTCTGCTACAATTTAGGATAGAGATATTAAACAATGTCTGACATAACAACAATTGTTTGTAATTGTTTTCTTGTCACAGCTGTTCAGTGTTGTTTTTTTCGTGTGCGACGTCACCTGCCGTTCTCAACGGAAGACCAGCGCTGGTTTTTTAAACCAGCATTATGCTGAGTTGAGGACGGTTTGTGGTAAAAAAGTAAAAAAAAAAACTATTTGTACCTTTTGTCTATTGAATTTTTTTGTCACAAATAAATATATGTCTTTATGTCTTTATACATAGTCAATTTTGGGTAGTTAATCTACCCAAGATAAAAGTAAATCGGTTGGAATTTCACTCCCGGTGGTTTATTTCATATACGTATATTTACTCAACGAATTATGTCTTCAGGTTACTTTTTTTTGAGGCACGTTTTCGTGCTTCAGTGTATCTGGCTGATTTTCTTTTGTTGATACAATGAGAGAACAGAACTTTCTTTTGTTGATATATTTCTTTGTAATAAATACAGTTCGCAGGTAACACGACTGCGCAAGAGAAATGACGCACTTTCTTTCATCCCCACGCTCTTTACAGGTCGCTCTAAAAATACTCATCGATCACGCCACTCCCTTGAACAGGCTAATTTCTTTGTCTTCACAAGTATTTGAGAAACGAGTATCACTTGAAAAGGTTTTTAAAACCAAGCTTTTACTAGATGTAAATAAATAATTGAAACGGAAGCAAAACTTAAAAAACCGACTTAATAACTTATATTTCGGTTTTGGTTTGACCGATTTCGATAAAATTTATATAGGACCTCTTCTGAAGTATACTCTACCAAACAAAAAAAAACATCAAAATCGATTAGCGGAGATATCGCGTAACATACTCATAAAAAACATACAGTCGAATTGAGAACTTCCTTTTTGAAGTCGGTGGAACTGGTTATATAACTTAAAAGTTATATATAACTAGAGAACTCGATGGGTTTATCTTGTTTAGTTTAGAAGCTATTATGGCCATCTTCCGTCTCCATCATCAGACCAGCTCCTTAATCATATAATTGTATTATCACAGAAGATATATAAGTTCACTAATAACGGCATAGGTGCAATTCAATAAAAAATTGTAATAAGAAGAGATTTTATTAACTACCGAATGCGATGAACAGGCAAGTCATCTAGATTATGGAGCATAATAAAAAAACGCAAGGAGAAAAGGAGGAGGATTCACGTTAACGATCATACGACCGAGTTTCTTTCGTAACATGCGAAGAGTTGACTGTTTCAACTATACATAATTAAACGCTAGCAAAGCTTAAAAAAACCGCCTTCGCCGCTTTATCTTCGGAACTTTGATCAGATTAGATATACTAAACACGCAATATTGAAAATATTTCAAGAACTACTGATTAGATCTTATCAAATTTAAATGGGACCAATTGGAAAGCAACATCATTCAAACAAAAAAAATAATTCAAAACGCGTGGAACACACGAGGTAAAACTAAAAAAAAACATTTATCTTGAGTACCTCCTCCTTTTTTGTGAAGACGGTAGAAAAGTTATTATTAAGATTCAGACCAGATGAACAAAAACAGGCAAATTCCGAGCCGGGTGTGGCAGATTCGCGCAGGCGCAATATATTGATTGCCCTGTTCCCTCTTGAACTCGCTGGAAACATCATTTCCCTGAATTCTCTTTGCCCTTGAGTGGAGAGCAAAAGGGGGGGAAATAGGTACGCGGGAGGTAAATACGTTCCAGATAAAGCTCTCTCTATTGATCCCATGAATCCTGAACTATGCCCACGCTTCCACGTGAAATGACGCACATCCCTCCCTCTCCCCACGCTCTTCTCAGAACGCTCAAATATACCCATCGAACCCACCCAATCCCCTGCTCAACCGAATTTTGTCTTTACAGAAGGAAAAATAATTTATCAACAACCAAACGCGACGATAAAAGGATGACTGTATATTGAGCGTTATTTTAAAGTCATCTAGAAGACACCCACAAAGGAGATGTTTCATTTTGGGCCAGCACTATGTACCATACATAGAAATATAGGGAAAAAATATTGCATTGTCTTAAAAATACAAATAAATTAATCTGCAGAAGATTACAGCTGTACCCTCAAATTATTATTTAATGAGTTTTTAAATATGTTAACCCTATATTTGGGGCAGTCATGACAAGAAGATACTGAATGTACACTCTATTCCGAGTTTCGATCGAGTAACATATTTTATAGTCCTATTATAATTATAACGAAACTCAAATAATTTAGAATTGGTATGTTTTTTATAACAAATGATCATTGACAATGAATGACAAGTCAAAATGACAGTTCAATATTGTCGCAATCCGCCATTTGTAACTGTGTTGTGTTGCTATCGATGTACCAAGATATTTTAAATGTACATTAAAAAGAAATAAAAGTAAAGAAAATAAACATTCATAAAACGGTTACTATATTGTATAGCTATATGTATGTATATGGTACATGGTGCTGGCCCAGGCTCCTTCAATTTTGAAACATTTCCTTTATGTTAAGGACTACTTGGCCGTGTGCCTTTTATACATAAAGTCTTTCAATAGACTTCAACAGCCCTACCCCAATATCAATTACTTGTGTCGTGGGTGCCAGAAACATTGCACAAACACACAATCACAACCCGAGCCAGAAACACAAATTTCCCTTGGGGAGAAAACTTAGAAGGCGAACGCGCACCCAATTAACCAACGGGCAGTTCACATGCGAAGAAACCTTCGACGAAAGTGGTTTTTTTTATCAGTTTTGGTACTCATGGAAAATTGTGACAAATGAGGACATTTATTTTAATAAATTAATATCTTTCTAAATGTGTAACCGTTCGAGCCTAGTTTTTATCGATCACAGATCGGACTTGTGACCGACCGGAACTACTCGTAACTCATTGATATAAATATAATTTAAGCCAGATGAAGGAATCGTGCGGCTGTTTCAAGTTCTGTGCCGGGTGTGCGCAGGCGCAGTATATTTCCCCGTTCCTCCCTTGAACACCCTTAAAACCTAATTTCCCTGAACTCGTATGGTCCATGCAGAGAACGCAACAGGCGCGGAACGGCGCAGACAACGCAAATAGAATCCTGAGCCGCGGCTATGCCTAAAGATTTTGTTAAGTTTTTATCAAAATAAGTTTTTATCATGGCGCTTATGAAGTGTCGTTAATTAGTCGATATGTACGAATTCAAACGAAACCAAGAGCAGCATAATGGGAGTCGGCTCTTAGCCTAAATTATGACACGAATATTTTTTATTTGTCTGTACTGGAGAAATAAATATTGGCATTTTTTTTTAAATCACGAAACAACATTTCTAAGTAATAGATTTTCATTTCAATTTTTTTTATGGCTATATATTAAACACGTTCAGCATTCAACTTTAGAGAAATAAACATTGGATTTTTAAAAAATATTATATTAGAATTTGCAAATAACAGATTTTTCATTTAAAATTTGTTTATGCCTCAAATATATTAAACATGTTCACGGTTTAACCTTGTTGATACGTGGTAACGGATTAAATTTGCGCATGCGCATTTGCTGCCTTATATTTCAAACAGATATTTAAAATGGCGAACATTGTTAATTTTGGGAATATCGGAGAATTAAATAAGACAAAAGGTGATTGGTCGTATCTTTATTCACGCTGGCAGGAGGAGGAATAAAACACAGTAAATTTTCAACAAAATTCCAATGCATTTTAGTTTATTTACAATTTATTTATATCCTTTAGGAACAAATGTTTTTTTACATCACACTATTTTTCATATCGTTAATAATGATTGCTGCAGCTAGCTAGCACAGAATATTCAATAAATAACATGAAAACAAAAAGTTTTAAAAAACAAAACAATCATTTTTATTTTTTACGTAATATATACTTAAGTATAACATCATAAAAAAGTATCTCATTAAAATAACATAATAATCACATTTACAGTAGAATTATGTAAATAATACCTTGCACCATATTCTATAATAGCCATCGAAAATTTTGATCACTTCACAGAACATTCACTTTTAAATTTAATTATTCAAATTAATTTAATTCAATCTATTTAAAATAATAACTGGGCACTTACAACAACGTAGACAACTTAATTATTATGACTTATTTATATAGGTACATAAATATGCTGTTGAACGAATAAACTCTCTAGTTCCCACACTAGGATACCCTATCTTGTGGGCAACCAGTCTCTTCCATGTTGAGGCACTTACAATTAAACTTATAAATGTTGGAAAACTGGATAATATCACACTCATTACTAAACGCAAAGTCACCATAACACTCTGTTTCTTACCCGATAACTCTATTAGATTCTAGATTCGTATCATTGACAGCTAAATTCAGGATAAGTAAGTCATCAATCTGCCATTGGCTCATTCTTCTAGATCAGGTCAACACGGGAAGTTGAAGAAACCGCACGCTCATGAATCGGTCCGTAACAAAAATCAAAAGAAGAAACAATGCTTTTTAGTTTGGTTCAATACGATCGGAGTGTTTACTGGACTTTTAGGTGAAGCAGCATCTCAGGCACCTTTGCTGCTTCTAGATAAAATTAAGCAATCATTAGCATACGTTTTCTGTTGTACATATTGTGGTTAATTTACGATGGCACTGGCTTGCCTCGTGGAAAGAAGTCCGCAAATAAATATTGATTAAAAGAAAGATAACTCGCGCATGACAAATGTCGCAAAACCCACGCTCTTTCCAGGTCGCTCTAAATATACCCATCGACCACGCCCTGGCCCGTGATAAATCGATTTCCTTTGTCTTCACAAGTATCTCAGAAGAACGGAGTGTTTATAAACAGAAAGCGATCAACTTGAGCAATTGCTCGTTGTTTTAAGTCACTAAAATTCACCCAAAATTTGACTTTAAGAACCATTCGTTTGTGTCTGTCACTGAGAAATAGACAGTTGGAGTACCACCTATCCATCAACGAACCTGGTATGTATCCTCTGCTTCAAAAGGTCTCTGCTCTTTCAAATTCAGAGCCTGGCAGCACCACACCTCACACTCCCCACTTGCAGTTCGCTTCCCCTTTGAAACCTAATTTCCCTGAACTCTCCCGGGCGGGGAGGGCTAGAGGCGCGGGAGGCAAGAAGGTTCCAGTACAGTTCCTCCCGTCAACCCCTCACCTTTCCCATGTATCCCAGGCCTGGCGAAGTTTTTTTTTTTACTCAGCATACTAGTACCCATACCGCTTAAAATGTACCTTCAAATACACACTTAAAGTAGAAGAAAAACACATCACAAAATTTTGCAGTTGCTTTTAATATCAAAAATTACTTACACAACATTTTTAATCAATACATTTCTAAGAAATCGACACTACACGTTGTCAAAATGCTTACATGTAATAAACAATTGCTTTCACTTAAATAATTCAATAAATAAACTTTTTGTGAAATTCACAATTACAGACTGTAAAATAATCACTTTATTCATAAGCTAATTAACCACTATAATTTCACAATATAATACCATCGCAAAACCAGTCCTTTTCATTTCACAATTAACTAAAACAATTTCATACAAAACGCAAGCTTAAAGACACGATACACATAATTTTAAAAATTGCTTATGGCGTCACTTACCTCCGTAATCCGTATTCTTCTTAATCACAGAACCGCAACCACGAAAACAATTATAAAACGCAGACATCGAAGATTTTTTTTGAGAAATACTTCAACCACTGAGTTTACATTGAAATCAAATTTCTTTAAAAAAACTGCTAACAATTGATTTACTTAGATTTTATTTGAACGCACTGCCGCTGCAGCTTCACCGGATAAGATTTTCAAAGAAAGAATGTTGGGTAAATGAAGAGACGACTTACCTGAAATGTAGACGGCACTGAAATGGGCCGAGCAGGTATCCTACCCGGAGCACTAGGATGCATTTTGACATGCGCAACGTTCTAGATAGAACAAACAGGCCAAAAAATGCATCCCACGTTGCAGATCCGATCAATAGCGCAAGGGTGATAGATAGCCCTTTGATAACGTGAGAGACTAGGACGAATGATGCTTCGAGAACGTTCCATGCCGCAAATTATTAGGTACCAATCGCTTCCTAATAAAAAATTCATGTGACCTGGCTGGACACGGGCCGGCCGGGGACGGAAGCGTTATTTATGCGATTTCAGCGCTTTCTTTGTTCTCGGATTCTAAAATAACCTAATCAATTCTAGACTTATCTATCTTTCTCTTCCATATCCCACATGGTGATGGGGTCAGCCTTCCTACTTTTTTCTTTCGACATCTTTGTCTTGTACTTCTGTTTCGGATAGCTCACATTCCGTCGTGTCCTTCTGCATTCTAGAATTATCTATTACTTGATTATTTTTTTTATACTCGATAGGCAAACATTTGACCACTATTGCACCTGATGGGAAGCGATGATGCGGCCGAAGATGTAGCTTGCTTGCCTAGAAGATAGCTATTCACTCTTGACTTGAAGACTCCCAGATTTATACCTTTCGGGGAACAAAGACTCGGGCAATGAGTTCCACTCCTTTGCAGTACAGATAACAAACGTAAAAGCGATACGCTTCGATTGGCCTACCTACGACGTCGGAACTTTTCTTTGTTCGCAAATAGTACCAGAATCGTCCAGACAGTCTGAACATTCGATCCCGTTGATTATGGTCAATATATAATGCGAAATTTCAAAAACTAAAACCTGTTATTGTTTCCAATCGGCTTTTTATAGTTAAAACCAAAAAAAAATAAAATATACTTTATTGCGATATATATTATATATTTTTGATATATTTTGGAGCTCTTTTATTTGATACCCATGATGATGAAATTTAACTATTTTTATTAAACCTCGACTTTAGAACTTAAGAAAGTAAGTAAATCCAAGGAGATTTGCCATGAAAGTGAAAAAATGGCGTTGATGATTTTGTAAAATTTTCCAAACCTGCGATTCTTCGAGTGTTTATGTGTAATAATGGTGGATTATTAACTGTTAATATTTAAAAAACGTGCTTACATGTAGGCAAAAATACAAAGTTGAAAATCGTGATTTTCGGCCTCGCTCCAAAATTCCAATGGAAGTTTTAGTAAAGTTTCTACCACTTTACTAGCATGACTTGACTTTGACTATGACTTGTGACTAGGACTTTAAATATAAAATACAGTTGGAAATATATTATTACTTGACACTGGCTAAATGCGCGAGCTTGTGAAACCAAAAAAGAAAAAAAAATCTTATGGTGGTAATCCTGAAGAAAACCAAAAAAACTTTTTAGATCACTGTTAAACAAAGGTGCAGTGTGTGAAAAAAGATCCTATAGTATTTCGAAACATTAAATTAGAATTAGGAATCTCGCCTACTGCATTCAAAACTGTATCTCGGTTCTGGTACATTCGACCAGTCACCGTAGCAACGGCCAAATCCCCAGCGCTGGCACCCAGACCCCGCCCAGCGCTCCATAGCTACCAAATTTCCTTTGTTCCTAGCATCAGCTATAAATTATTATATGGCCGTAGCATCGTCTGGATGCAGAATGGATCGATAGAGCAAGCGTGATGGATTGCCTGGAAGAGTGCAGAATATGATTTATGACCTGCGCGGAAGCTATACACGGGTCAACGGTCTAGATTTCTAGAACGTTCGACGACCGGTGAACGAACGCTGATAGGATCGATGACAACTACTTCTGGGAGGGAATATTAACGCATAGTTTGAGGGTGTTTTGAATGGTTTGAATATATCAGACCACTCATGAGTAAAAACATCCAAATGTTTGAATGTATTATCAGAGCAGTCATTGACAAAAACACCCCCAGGTGTTTGAATATATCAGACCTTTCATTGACATAACATCCAGCTGTTTGAATATATCAGAACACTTATTAACACAAAATCCAGCTGTTTGAATATATCAGATCTTTCAACAATAATTAAATGCAAGCAAAGCTTTAAAAAACCGACTTCACCACGTTATCATTGGAACCTTGATCCACCAGCTTTCAAATAAAAAAAGAATCATCAAAATCGGCTCACAACGAAAGAAGTTGTGAGGTAACTTTTGAAGTAGGGTAAATCAGAACATCGTCAAAGTACGCATTATTCGTCACAAAATAGACATTATTGACGATATTTCAAGAACTACTGATCAGATCTTGATTAAATTTAAATGGGACTAAATAGAAAGCAACCTCTTTAATACTAAAAAAAGTACAGCCGACTTGAGTACCTCCTTCTTTGGGAAGTCGGTAAAAATATTCAGCTTTCTCCTAGGTACTGAAGGTAGCTTTTCAAGCAAAAGTTGGTGTGTAGAACGTATGAAACACCAACATTTTTGGCATATGGAAAACCAAGAAAGAGTAGACCTCGGCTATATACGAGCCAATTGCCTATATTTCCTAAAACTATACAGACAGACAAGACTGATATTAGATTTTGCCTAGTGAAACAAGTTCCCTTATTCATAAAAAGATAAAACGTTCAATAAATCTTCTATAGTTAAAATGTGTTGTCTTTTTTTGACCGGAAAATATATAAAATGTCAGCTGGAAAGACTGACAAAAATGTCAAGCGTCAAAATAAAAAAAAACCATTGCCGTTTGTCTTTTAACTAGCCGTGCTTTAATTCTTAAAAAGTTAAGCTACATTTAAATATATTATTTAAAAAAAATCTAGAAAGATTTTATATTTTCCGGATAAGAAGATCTAATAAATATTTATTACCACCAGCCAATCACATATGGTTAAAGTAAGTTAATTAAAAACAGCGTAAAATACCTAATTACATGCGTCTAGTCTACCTACACATTACATACGAAATCGAGTATGGCGTTGTTCATTCTATAATAGTACTAAAAAACTCCAACCTAAATTATTTGCAAAGACACGCAATAAAGTGTGTAACGTATTATAGAGAACGAGGGAAGCGAACATTAGGGGAGCGCCCCATATCTCCATGACATTGGCCTTGGATACCAAGGTCAAAGATGCCAATGAGAGGGGAGTCTGTTGCTAAGAGTATCTATTATTTATTTATTAATTGACCCGACGAGCGCAGAGTGATCATGTACGATAATAATTGATCGAGCAAAGCGAGATCTCTAAGTTCACTTGGTGATTCAGCACTTTGCCCGTCCGTCCGTCTGTCAGAGGCTTCAACTTCAAATTCTCAGAGAATATGTAAAACTATGGCCCAAAGCTAGAGATGACAATTAAAATGATATAAATAAAAATATTAAAGAAGTAGCGCCCAAATATGAAGTAGAGAGCAAAAAAAATTTTTTTTTTTATTTACCTTTGTGGGATATCGTTGAAAAGAGCTTATCAAGTAGAGTAAGAAACCGATTTTAGAAAAATCTATGTTGAAAAATAACAATTTGGTAGGCCACCAAGTCACTGTTTTTAGACCTATTTTGTCCCGGTCTCAGAATCGACTTAACATTTTAAGCTGAAAATGAAATTTGCTATTTGTCTTAATATGGTGCTCGACAAAGTCAAGTCAAAGTAATTTTTTTTAGTGATTAGGTATTTCGTTAACGCATTTCGGCAACTCGATATCGTCAAATTAGAAGAACAAACGTGCTGTATTATTTTGATGATATAGAATCCTTAATTGAAGTGCTTACAATCAACTTATTTTTAATCTCTCGCTAATAGTAAAGCTTTTGACCTGACCGTAAGTGAAGATAAGGGCGAGGATAATGAACACGTTAGATCTGGAATAATAAAGTTCGTGTAACATAAGTACTGTAGTTTTTTTTTTAATTATAGAAAAACATTTGACCACCATCTCCCCTGATGGAAACTGATGATGCGGCCGAAGAAGTGACATGTTTGTCTAGAAGATACATATTCACTCTTGACTTGAAGACTCCCAAATTATACCCCTCGGGGAACAAAGACGCAGTTAATGAGTTGTAGTGAGTGAGCAGATGATGAAGTTTTAAATTAATTAATCCTTTTTAACATAAAAAATGGTAGAATTATAATAAAATTAAAATACCCTACTGTTTATAGTGAGGGCATGGAATAGGCGTTTTGTTCCGCTTTTGAGTCTCGCTTAGAGTTAAATATCAGTTGAATAAGTTTATCCCATTTCTCCTTATTTAATAATGCGAACATTTCGTTGTTTTTGCGTTAAAAAATAAATAAACATGCAACTTAATCTAGCAACAAGACAAACTATATCAAACGTCATCCATTTATGGTCGACATACCTCCAGTCCGCTCGAAACGTTTCGCTTCTACGTTCATCATCCATACAGCGAAGGGCTGGAACTCATTGCCTGCGTCTTTGTTCCCCGAACGGGATAATCTAAAGTTTCGAGTGATAGGTCTTAGTCTAGGCAAGCACGTCACGTCTTCCGCCGCATTAGCACTTTCCATCAGGTGAGATAGTGATCAAAGGTAAAATTTCGGGGAGTGGGCTAAGGAATTATATTATTTTATTCTTTTACGCATTCTACAATATGATAACAAGGGATTCTAATACTTTGTAAGTCACGCTAATTCCCGTTTATATCCCCGTTATTAATATTAAATTTTGTAATCTAATGCTTGCATAGAAAAAGCTGGCCCATCATTCGTAAAAGTCAAATTTATACAAGACTAGCCGTGCCCCGCGGCTTCGCCCGCTATTATCAAGTTAAAAAGTAGCCTATGTGTTAATCCTAGGTATAATCTATGTACATTCCAAATTTCATCCAAATCCGTTCAGCCATTAAAGCGTGAAGAGGGAACAAACATACTTACACACTTACACACAAACTTTCGGATTTATAATATTAGTAGGATTCTACGATAGTTCCTGTAAAACGCTCTAATCGTGTTTCGTGGCCAATCATTGAGCAACCAGTATTGTTCCTGCAACAACTTTATGATTGTTTGGCTTCCTTGCTTTCTGAGAGGTTGGCCAACAACATAACAGAAAAACATTGCGAAACGACATTTATATCAAAGGCTTGGACTTTTACAAACAAATGTTGTAAAAGGACTTTTATTTCAAAGGTTTCATTACATTTTTGCACACGTTGACAGAAAACGTGACTACAGGTAGGTATAAATTACTAGCCGTGCCCGGCGGCTTTGCTGACGGAAGTTGAAATCGATAACCCGATGGTAATAATACCTATAGTCTGCATAGTAGCATTCGAGTAACGATTCTAGGAATAATAAATGTATGTACCATGAATATAGAGCTTCGACCGGGCCGTGTCCTGGATAGTTGCACCAACGCAGTCTACTTGAGAGCCTCGCGAACAGTACGCGTTGTGCGCGTATTCAGAACATCGATCCGCAATAGTCATTCGGTTAACCTAGTTTTACTGCTTTCCATCTCAAAGTATCCACGCCGAGAACGCAAAAGGCATATTGCACAAATATTTCAGTGAGCATCAATCAGCAGCCGCTAATTTATCGCTACGATGTCAAAAGAGAGACTGATAGCGCCGAAACCTTCCGCATCGCGGTCCTGCCCAAATATATATCGAAAAGCTGGTGTCAGCATACTTACGCCGGTTAAGGAGTCCGGGGAAAGCCAACTAACCGACGATACTGGATCCAAAGCTCAAACTCAACTGAAGAAAGATGACAACGAGGCCTCACTGGTTAAGTTCGTCTATACTCTTTTCGATCGCAAATTCAAAGATCAGATAGATCTCAGGTATATAACGTCCCTAGACCAAATGCTGCTCCGTGCCAGATTGGTGGAAGAATTGATAGATAACGTGAAAACAGAAACAACGGGAGTAGATTCAAATACGAATTGCTTGTATCACAAAACCGAAGACGAGCAGCTGTTGAAAATTGTCGAGGACGAAAAACAATGCCGTGAGCCTGAGAAGCGAAAAAAACACGACGAATGTTACACTAACTGCTTCGGTGCCGATTACGATACTACATTTAACACAGAGCACACCATTTTTCACAGCTGCTATCCTGCAACGACGCTGCCTTTAATATGCGTAAGACTATTCAAAGAAGCTGGTACCGCTTACATAGATCTAAATTCGGATATATGCATTGCAGGTCACTCAATGGTTCACGCCTTTAAAAGGAACAAGGATTGCGTAGACCTAAAACAACTAGGAAGAGTTATAAAAAACCAAGCACTGAGGGAGCCCCACAAGCATCTAGAACGCTCCATAATCCTCCCAGTGAGGCTTCTCGAAAGGAAGAGTATATCTACTTCCTTTTTTATCACAAACGAAGTTAGAACAATTCTGGGGATAGACTTTGTTAGGAATGCTGGTATATGCGTTGATTTGGAAAGACAGCTATGGTATTTCTCCGACAAAAGATGTGAAAAGTATCCTTTTATAAAGGAGCCAGCCCCTTTTCGTCCTTTGAAGCCCTGGAAAAGGCACATCACGGCGAAAACTATACCCTGCACCTTGAACTGTCCGCATACAGTAGTAGAATGCTCTGATGAGGTAGTAGATATTGAAATTGCTTTGTTACGGACCACTAAAACATACAGAAAAAATAGAGCTACACGTGACTGAAAACTTCTTTTAACTTTGAAGATTTTGACGCCATCGATAAAGCCGTTTCAAATTGCGTCGAGAAAAATCCGCCGTTTTAAAATAATATGCACTTTTAATAACAAAAATATATTGATTAGATTAGACTGTAACTTTATTAACAAAAATAATGTGTTACAATTCTCTATACAGTCAGATAAAACAATTTTACGGATAATTAGAAACAAACTAATAAATCTTTATTATGTCTCTAATTATGTCAAATAAAAGGATGTTAATTTAAATACAATCAATTTGTCGGTTTATACTAGTGTACTCCAAAGAGGCACTCATAGTAAATGACAATTTAGTACAAAATGTTGAGTAATTTACTATCGTTATTATGATTGCCATTTTTTTTTAACACTAATAGATATAAGCTATCGAACTGATATTACTACAGTTTACCTTATATTGTACATATAAATTATTGTTTATCATAAACAATAGAATTATTAGTTTCTAAGCTTTCTATGTCTCAAATATATGATAACTTTTACATCTTAGTTTTAAAATGTACACTCTACTTTACTCTTTGTACATGTATACTATGTGATATATGTATGACCAAATTCTGAGCATTAATTTATAATAGTTATTAATTTTGACCTATACTTACTGTAAATTAAAAAATATAACAAAATAACGGAACTGCCTATTGGCTTAGTTGATTGAGCGTTCGCCTTCTAAGCAGGGATATCGGGTTCGATTCCCGGCGGGAACACAAGTTTTCTTCCCAAGGAAAATGTGTATTTCTGGTTCTGGTTCTGATTGTGTGTGTGATGTGAATGTTTTCGGCACCCGCGACATAATTCATCAAACTTAGTGTGTGGTTGTGAGTGTGAAAGCATGTATGTTTATGTTTTTATATTGTGAGGAACTCTTTGTAATATATTTACCTAAATAATTAATTTTTAACACGATTTTATTTGTTGACAGCAGTTCTTCTCTGTATGAAAATATGAATGTTTGTATTGTTTTCATGCTACAGAAATCGTTTCTCCACTTAACTATTATTCAAACTAGAATATAATTATCATCGACTTTAAAATGTTTTATTAACATACACAGGTTAAGTGATAGTTTGTATGTTATCTCTCTTCTCATTGCAATGGCTGTACTTATTTTAAATAGTCATAGCTTATACCCAGAAAAAGTAAGTAATATAGGTAAAGAAAAATAAGCCTGTCTGTGGTGAATGTAATTGCAATGGCTGTACTTATTTTAAATAGTCATAGCTTATACCCAGAAAAATTAAGTAATGTAGGTAAAGTAAAATAAGCCAGACTCTGGCAAATGCAAGAAATGTGTAGCGCCAATCATCAAGAAGGGGGGGAAAAGCTTGTGAACTAAATGTGGTGAATAAACACAATATATGCAGCAATATGTCGGGTTGTGTGAATGCAAACTACTACATGTTTTTATTCATACTTTGTATTATCAATGACGGATAAATGATAAATAATTCAATGACTATAATAAATGTTAAAATATAATTACGTATGTTCATAATTAAATATGATGTCTGTATTTATATAACATTGCATGTTAAATTTAATATTAAGTCGGTTTTCAGTGTCTATTTAATAAAGATATTTAACCAATGTAACAATATGTAACAATATGTATAATTATTTAGATGTAATTCCTCACTTATTGCTTGTAATTTAAGCTAATTTGTATGATCAAAAATCTATTAATCTAATAATGTATTAAATTCATCTCTTTCTTATTATTCTATAATAACATATAAATATTGTTTGTTTTTTTTAACTGATTGATAATTCAATATTCACGTACAGACAGGCATTTCTTTATATTTGTTAACCATATCGGGCTCCCAAGATACAGGCTTTGCCTAGTTTGGGGCCCACAGCACAATTGTACTGTATTATGTCTTTCTCTGCCAAATAAACAAATTTTTCATTTTTCATGTATTCAATTAATTTCATTAATAACAAACAAAACAAACGCATTCACACTCACAGCACCACACTAAGTTCAAAGACTTGTATCGTGGGTGACGGAAACATTCACATCACACACACAATCACAACCAGAACCAGAAACGCAAATTTTCCTTGGGGAGAAAACTTGTGGAATTGAACACCCCTGCTTCGAAAGCGAATGCTCACCTAACTAAGGTAACGGGCAATTCGATTTGTAGTAGTTAGTTTACAGGTAGTCCGGTTGGAAGCTTACAATTGTGACTTTTTCACCCAGTTATCATACCCAGTTATTTTGAATAATTATATTTTTGTTAATATGCCCGATAGGCAAGCATGGCAGACCATTATCTCGCCTGATGGAAAGCAATGATGCTGCCGAAGATTTTGCATGCTTGTCTAGAAGATACCTATTCACTCTTGACTTGAAGACACAGATTATATCATTCAGGGATTAAAGACACGGGCAACGAGTTCCACTAATAATAATTAGTCAAATAATGAATTGATAACTGAAAGTTGGTGTGGGTATGTATGTTTGTTCTCACTATAATAGATGAACAGATTGATTAATGCGATGGAAGCCTAATTTTTATGAAAGTTGTCTAACATAAATCTTAACATCAAGCTATTCGCCTCTGGAACAGTTTACCGGTCTCTATAGGTCGCTCTCAACCACTCCACACTTTTAAAGAACAAATAAAAAATTGTATCACTCTCAATTAAGTTAAAGCTATGAATGTCCTTTATTAGTCATATATATATATATATATGTATATATATATATATATGTATAATAATATATATTAGTTTGTGTAGGTTTTTGTATGTATATTATGTATCAATATTAATAAGTATGTGTAAGTACATTTATTAATTCAAATACGTGTTGAGGTACACCACCATCCCTGTTTGTAATATTTTTATCATCTCCCTTTGGTTGTCTGGAAGAAATCGCTTTGAGCGATAAGACCGCCCTTTGTGCTCCTAAGTTATATTTAATTTTTTGGTGTGCAAATAATGAATTTATCTTTCTATCTATCTTAACAGACAATTGTTAGTAGATCATGTAAAATAATATTTATGAAAGTATTTTAAACTAAACAATTTATCTTTTCCATTTTACCCTATACTTATAATTATTAATATACCACTCATGTTGTTTTCTCAATATAGAACTACAAAATGAAAGTTTTCAATAAGTGAACAGATATCTTCTAGTTAAGCATGCATCTTCTACCACATCCTCACTTTCCATCAGGTGAGATAGGTATCAAATGCCCTACATATGTACCTAGCTTATACAATCCTACTAATATTATAAATGCGAAAATTTGTGTGTTTGTGTGTGCGTGGTGAGTGAATGTTTGTTACCATGCATCTCCGTAACAAATAAACCGATTTTGATGAAATTTAGAATGAAGACAGTTTAGGTTCCGGAATAACACATAGGCTACTTTTTAACTTAATTAATGCGGGTGAAGTTGCGGGGCACAGCTAGTGTAAAATAAATACTTATCTAATTTACAAAAACATTGAAATTATCTATATTGCATTTAGCGCCATCTGTGTTAGTTAAGCTAAACCAACACAGATCATTTAGCGCAAACACTTTGATACACTGCTCGCCCAGAGGGCGATCATGTTGAGGATATGAAAATAGAAAAATAGAATTCAGAAATCAATCACATTGTCACAGATTGGGTTCAACATTGCTAATTAGAATAAGACCTTCTATTAGGAAGGTCTAAGGTTGGCTATTCAATGACAATGTATTTCCATAAATATAGCAGTAAATGTGTTGAATAAACTAACAATCATGTATACAAACATTTAGATATTTTTTTTTCATTTATTTACATGCATTACACATACAATACTGACATTAATTGGTCAGTAATTTATGCAGTTTCGATTGGAAAGTTTTATAAATAGGTTTGATTTTTATAATTTGCGGAATATTGTTATAAATTCTAATAAGAGTGTATTTTTTATACCTACTACTACTATTTTTGGAGAATAATATTTGTAAAACAAATGAACATAACTTTTCCTATACGCTTGAAATAATAAGCAACAATTATTTCATTGGTTATTTAATTAGATTCACTGCAGATATAATTCTCTCTGCACCGTCTGCAGTACTATGCAAGAATAATATAGGTACCTGGTTTATTCTTTTAGCATAAAATATTGTTCAGTTAGAATTTGTCACTAGAAGATTCCTACAAGGAAGCTTATTATAACAAGCTATTGATTATGTCAGTTATAAAATTCAGTATAATGTAGAAAACAAGATAAGCAAAGGTTTTTCTGATAAGACTTTAATAATTTTGACCTAAGACTTGAGCACTATACAATGTATCGTGAAGAATAATAGTAAGCTATTTGCTCTACATTAATATAGGTCACATCAAATCTATATTTATGAGAGGAATGTTTTGATAGGAAATGACGACATTCATAATTTTGTTGTGCAATGTTGTGTTGATTTCTATGAAGAACAAGGGAAGAGGCCATGTCATGTTTTTTTCAAATAGGAAACAAATAAATAATTCAAATAAGTACTCCATTTATGCTTTTAGACTTGAGATAAGTATATTGTTGACGACACACCACAATACTTCCTTCTGTGAATTTAAATTTTATTTAAATCAAAGAATCAATTTGTAGCGTAGGAAGTAAACAAGAAACAAAGAAAAGAATTAGCACTTACATTGTGTGATTCCTCCTCCAAAACAGCCATCGTTTCGAAATCAATGTTCATTTTGATAGCACTTTTGATCAGATATACAAAAAACGCGGAATTATTTTGGAAAATAATCAGGAAATCAGATAAGTTTCCACAAAAACACTGTATTATTCTTCAAGGTATTGTTTACAAACTGGCAAGGTCATTTGACATATTTTGGTAAATAGGTTATCGGGTGCGTTCACGATTATGAATTGTGATCGCGATTCGCGATTGCTTGATAGCAAGTGCAAAGCAAAGACCTTATGTCAAAGTTTAGTCGATTTTAGTGACAGCTTTTGGTTATATCTGTGGCTACGGCACGGCAGCAGTTTAATTTTTACGACCATAGATATAATATTTTTTCCTAAGATCAAGAATAGATAGGATTCGATAACATAATCAAATTATTAACCAAGAGTGAAAAGGACCGTTATATACCTAAAAAACTGAGTCTGAGTCGGTGTTTTCTGTATATGTCAGACTATCGGTTTTTATTATTATTTTGTCACAAGTCACAACCAATTACTTGTGATCAACAGTATAGAGCGACTGAGAAAATAGTATTTATTTGTAGATTATCTGTAATAAATGTGTTTAAAATGTAAGCTACGTATAAAAAATCATTCAGTTCAAGGTTTAAATGTAGAAATTTGTTTTTGTTTTAATATAAATGTATTATTTTTTATAAAATAGCTATTATTATATTCTGTAACAAAGTATGTGCCGTATTATAAGCCTGATTCAATTTTGAGTTTTTAAGAAACTGCTGATGGATATTACTTTCATTGTAACGTGGCCGTGAAAACCTTGTGTAAGGGTGGTATTCCACCTATCAAATATCTTCGACCTATGTACATTTGATCAAAGAAATTGTAAGGCTTCATCAATTAATGTGCTAGCAACACTAATCTTTGATCCAAGTTTATTGGATTTATCGGGCTTTTACCAGTGCCAATGTTCCAGCCATTCTCGAATCGAATGGTCTGATCCGTGATGATGCTAAAAGACCCGGAGACGGCGCGCGGCATTTCTTTAATACCATGGAAGATAGGACAGCCTTTAGTGTGGGATGCAACTTGTGTTGATACTTTAGCCCCGTCACATCTTCCTAAATCACAAAAAGGGGTTGACTCCGCGCCACCGCCGGCCGCGGCAACTGCGGCACAGCAGTGAAAACAGTTAAAATATGGAAACCTAGGCAGTGGTTACATATTTGAGACGTTTTGTGTTGAGACACTGGGCCCGTGGCGACCGGGAGCTCATTCTATTTTCAAAAATCTATCAGAGCGCCTGGTTGAGGCGACGACGCTTGATTCAGATGCTGCTTCACTTATTTGGCTCAACTTATTAGCATTGCAATTCAGAGAGGCAATGTCGCCAGCATGATAGGAACGCTACTCACTGAACTGGTAGTGGGCTAGAGCACTTGAGTTATCTATAAGCTTGATGTCTTGTAGGTAACATGGGGCTTTGCTGCATATAGTTTTAGTTCAGTTTTATGAAATATAGGCAATTGGCCCGTAGATAATTAATGATTTCTCGCAATGAAAAAATGAAAAAAAAAGTTTATTTGACATTTAAATCAAAATGGCTCGCTTTGAATCAAAATTGCAATGACGAAGTTTCCGATAAATTCCTATGAAAGCAATGCCTTTTATCTTCGGCTTTCGATGCATCCAAAGCTTCTTTTGTTTACATTTTTTAATAATAATTGAATAATCACAGTACATAAACTTGTCAATATTCCTCCATTTTATCATCAATACTACTCAAAGTCTTTGACAAAGACACGTAGAATGGGCATACGTCAAAGAAGTCTTGATCAAACATATAACCTTAAAAATTGGACAATGATATTTAATGAGTGGAATACTACCTTAAGATTGGTGCTCAAGATCTTTCCCTTAGCTTAGCGGTGTACGCGCTAGGTATATCTATTATATACTCGATCCTAGCTATTTTTTAATGTTAATGTTGGCAATAGATGTCATCTCAAGTCATCTGTCATGAATTAAATGAAATGTCAAGCAAGCAATTTTCAAATGTCAAAAATTTTCGACCTCGCTGGTCTTTCTGTGATAAAAAATTCGTAGTTTTAATGTTTTTCATTGACTTGTGATGTGGCCTTAAAAAAACAGTGGACAATTCAATAGCTCATTGTTTTAGAATGAGTATAGTGTGCGGTATTCCAGCAGCAGTTTTAAATCATTATTGTGTGCGGTCAGTGCATTAGTGTCATTGAAGATCACAATGCGTATCGGTGTAGTGATATATTGGTGCGTACTAGGTCTTCAATTGTGCAAAGCAGAAGATGTGGAGAGGACAGAAAGTAGAGAAGGTGCGAGGAGGCAGCATTGGGGACCTGTCGTGAGAACCGGCTCTTTCTCAGGTGATGCTGGCGTCTCTAATGATCACAGTAAGTTGTCTGACCCTGAATAGGATCTTTCCGCCTGTACCTGCCACCTGTTTGCATCCTTCAATTGTTGTAGTATCAATAGCCTATGAGTAAATATTCGTTAGTTCCTCGTGTTATCTATTTTCTCTTCATGCCTTGGAAAAATTGTTGTTCATCAAAAAACATCTGTTGACTGAGACCTGACGTTGAAGATGTTTCGGAGAAATGCTTGGCAGCCCTTCTAATGTTTAACTTTTAATAATATAATTTATTCTTCAAAAAAGTTAACCTTAATTAAACAGTTGAATTAAAAAACAAAATGTATGCATTTGAAAGGCTGTTGATATAAGATGAACACTGTGTGTGTGACAGGAAAAACTGTGTTGTGAAAAAAAAACATAATATAAATAATATTAGTTTATGACCCTATGAATTTCAATATTTAGACATTTTTTTTTAAACAAATGCATTCACATTCACCGCCTTCACATGCCACACACTAAGTTCAAAGACATGTATTGTGGGTGCTGGAATCATTTACATAATAATATCACACATACAATCACACCCAAAACCACAGATCACACCCAGAACCAGAAGCATAAATTCTTCTTCTTGGGGAGGAAAATGGATAATCCAGGTATAGAACCCAGGTCAGTTGGTCAAATACTTTGGATTAGAAAAAAAGGCTAATGAAACTGTAAAAAAATTAAACATTAATTTAAATTGGTGGTGAAACACTATTATAATAAAATATAATATTTTAAAGAATTACACAAACAAACACACACATTCACACTCACAGCCCCACACTAAGTTCAAAGACTTGTATCGTGGGTGCTGGTAACTTTGCCATCACACACACAAATACACACAGAACCAGAAGCACAAATATCCCTTGGGCAGGAATTTGTGCTCCTGCCGGGAATCAAAACCAGGACCCACGGTGCAGAGGGTGGAGACCTGTCCACTACACCAACTGGGTCGTCGGTCCAACTGTTTAAAAGGAATCATATACACTAATTAAATCTTTTATGCTAGTTCGGAAATCCTTTAGCATAGACTAATATTAGAAAGAGGTATAAAATGAGTAGTGTGTTCTTCTTGGTTGCATACTTCATTACTGAAGACCGTGTCCTTAAAAGGCATTCGTAGCTTTATTAATTATACTCCTCTATTTAATTTGGTTTTTGCCTTCCCTCAGGGCGGTCATAATGGTGAGTCCAGTGAGTGAACTTAGTGTGGGGCTGTGAGTGTAAATGCGTTCGTTCGTTTGTTTGTTTTGATAAATTTTTTTTGTGTAAGCTCAGGTCAAGAATGACTTAAATTCACAAATTGATCTGATAAATAATGTTTTATAAATTAACGCAGGTGAGGCAGCAGGGTAACAACTAGTCATTTATAATACAACTAGTTAAGCCCCGTGGCTTTACCCGATGATGATGATGATGATTAAAGGAGCCTATATCCTAATCCAGAGTATAAGCTACCTACACTCCAAATTCCATTAAAATCGTCTAAGAAGTTACGAAGATAACAAACATTCACACACCACACACTCACAAACTTACGCATTTATAATATTAGTTTAGAAGGATTTCAAAAAAAAAGTCACAAACACACTCACAAATTTCATCCCTCATTCTAATATTAGTCTTTGCTAAAGATTTCCATACTATCATAGGAAATGAAAAGAAGTCCCCAGAAAATAGCCTGTAGAATGTAAAATATCTCTTGGCTCGCGTTCAAGATTGTTAACTAAGCAAAATAAGAACAATGAATGATTGGCCTTGCACTAAAACCAACATTCAAATGGTAATTGATTAGCACTTCTAACATTACTCATCTGAGAGGCTATAATTAAAATTGTAATGGAAAATAAAATCTGATCACTTGGTTAGATGAGAGAGGAGACGATGATGGAAGCTTTGTAAAACAACTGGATGTTTGATACCTCCCATTCCCCAACTTAGTTCATTCTGCATCGTTACTTTTCAACAGGTGGTCAAATGATTATTATGTATTAAAAAAACGTTGCCAACCTATTTCAAATAAGGAAAAATTAATCTTATTTCTTAGTAATGACAGTTTCAAGTTAAAACTCATTGCAATGAAGATAGGTAAAATAGGGTTAGGTCATACTGTACATGGTATATCGTTATTGTGGCCAAACTGACCTATGAAAAGCAATTAGGGCTGCTGTTTAAGTGCACAGTACTGGAAAAAAAGTTGTATACTATGTGTTTGAATAGCAAATTGTTTGTTTGTGTGATGTGATTAATTCTGGCACACACAACACAAGTCATCAAACTTAAACACTCACAGCTCCACATGTTTATTAAATGTTAATTGTGTAATAAAATCATTTAAATTAATCCTTTGGATGTTTCGTGTTACTAGTAATGTCTCTGTATCTAATACTATAAGAATTTTGTCCTGACGTACTGATTGACTGACTGACTTAGAGACAACGCATAGCCCAAAAAGCATCTAATGCTTGAAATTTGTAGTCATTTGTTTTAAATTCTACCCCTAAGAGGGTTAAATGGGGTGAAAACTTTTGTATGAAAGATCATTAAAATTGGTGTTTGAGTTGTTCATTCAAAAATTAAAATCAAGTTAATGAATGTGGTGCAATGGGGGATCAAATTTCATGTCGAAAGTTCTTTATTTATAAAGTGAAAGGATTTCTCAACAGATTCTTGTGAAATTTTGTGACAGGAAAATCACATTAAACCATGGTCTAAGAGATGAAAGCTCAGTCGTAAAAAATGAAAACATTTAGCCAATCTGAGAACATCCTCCTTTTTTTGGAAGTAAGTTAATTAAGGGGCATTATGCAATATTTTAATCGAGAAAATTGACTTATTTCTATGAAACCTTGTCTCCTACTCTGTCTACCTAGCCTACTGGCTAAGTAGACAGAGACAATATACTCAAACAATATACTTATTGTTTGCTCTCATTTATTCTTAATTTTATAAATACAAATTAATACCTTTATGATCGAGTGACCTTAAAAGCAAGATGCCAATAAAAACAATATATACCTAAAATAATTTAAATCTAAGCAAAGCTTAAAAAACTGACTTCACAGCTTCTATTTTGGTTTTGGCTTGATCGATTTCGATAAAATTTATATGGGACCTCATCTGAAGTATAATATACCCAACAAAAAAAGAATTTTGAGAATTGATCCACAAATGGGGATAAAATCGGTGAACACACGTAAAAAAAAATACATATAGTCGAACATAGTACCTCCTCCTTTTCTGAATTCGGTAACTAGAGGTTGACTAGGAAACTGTTTGCCCATAACGTGAGATGCCTTAGAACCAATAAGAAATGCAAAATTTGACTAAGAAGCTGTTTGCATAAATCAAATTGCCTTAAAACTGTTTATCATGAATACACAATGACTGAGAAGAAGTATAAAGCAATCTCTTCCAGACAACCTTAGCATATATAAATTTGAAAATGGAATATGCGTGATGAACATGTTTTCATCATCAACTTTGATCTTTTGTGAGTGTGAATGTATCTCCGATTGTGTGCGTTCATGTTATGTTATCAGAGTTACCTATGTTCATATTTGCTTATTTGGTTAGATTTGCCTTATTGATCTTGTTTTGTTAGATGGTTGTAGTTTAGGTATAACATGCTGTACAAATATATTTAGCAGCTCTTCCCCAATTCCCCACTGTGTGTAGCCAATGTCCATTCCAAATATCATCCAATTACAAAAAGAGAAACATACAGTTTACACATTGTAAAATCTCATGGAAAAAATGTTAGTGTAATTGAATTTGTTGTTGTAACTTATCTTGGGCAGAACTAAAGCAGTAAATTTAGAAAGAAAAAAAAAAAAAACAATTAATTTATTTATCAGACAAATGTCCATAGTGTTAAGGGGCCTCCGGCGGTTGATTTGCCCATACAATCGTAATACCGAAATTATTTATAATTCAAGCATATTACCACCATACTGTGCTATTATTCAGATTAAAAACATATTTATTATACTAAAATAATTACCTATAACGAAATATATACCGAATGATTTTCACACATTATTACCCTTCGACGTAAATGTCGCATCTTTAACTTATTCGTTTTGTATTAACAACTAACACATTTATCTTGTCATTACAACAGGAACATAGATTTATCATATCAAGGTACTATTAATACAAAAAACAATGGCTAAACATTACATTTTCATTAATATTTTTTGGCACCTATCGTAATTTGTTCGGTCGGTAGTGCTATCGCATCAAGCATGGGCACAGTTTGCCTGTTAAACAGAGACAGCCTGTAGACTCGTTTCACAGAGTCCCCGGCCTCTTAAGAAGGTCTTAGTAGCTATGTTAGTAAATAACTATAAAACCTAATAATTACATCGACAATATAATATTAGTTATAGACAATATAATAAATAAAATTAGTTGAAATTACTTACAATGATAGAAAAATAAAAATAATATATATATATTAATATACTAAAAAAATTAAATAATTAGGCGGTGTATGAATCTGCGGCCATAGGTTGTCATGCTCTATTGCTCAACAACTGAGCTAACCAAGCCAAGACATAAATTCGTAACAAAAACGCTTTTACACTTACAGCCCCACAATAAGTTTGATGACTTGTTGCGGGTGCCGGAAACTCACATCAGACACCAGAACCAGAAACACAAATTTTGAAAACTTGTGTTCTTGCCGGGAATCGAACCATACTTCTGCTTAGAAAGCGAAACAAACACAGCCAACGGGCAGATCATAGCTTTATTTTTTGATAGCGATGACTTACATTACTCTAATCGATGTGTTCGTAATTGTCGGGGCAAGGCTGATTGTAATTTTTTTTTACCCATTTTAAAACAGCAGGACGAACATAGTACAGTTCGACTGTATGTATTTTTTTTATGTATGTTCACCGATTTCTCACATTATTATTATTATTTATTTCATTTGTGGACCGATTCTCAAAATTCTTTTTTTTTTTTGGTAGATTATACTTCAGAGGTGGTGCGATATACATTCTACGAAATCGATCAAGCCAAAGCCAAAATATTAGCAGTGAAGTCGGTTTTGTAAAGCTTTGCTTACGTTTAAATTATTAATCCACCGGAAATTGCACCCGGGCGAAGACGCTAATAAATAAATTATAATGTAAAAAATTTTATAAAGATATGACACTGAAACAATATTCGTCTGATGTCAAGTTGCTCGGCCAACTGTCTTCGCCAGCTGTGGTACAGTTTATTCACGTGACGATCAGATCGCTCCCAGCGGCCACAGACGCTAGACGGTGTAATGACTCATACAACCCGGCATATCAATGGCGTTACATACGAGAACAGAAGTACAGGCTATCATGTGGTACAGGCGATTTTATTTTAGAACGCGTGCATCGCACCAAATCCATCTCTCACCTGTTGCCAATTGATATAGTTTCATCGGCTTCCGTGGTCTTTTCTTGGCCCTTCACCCGGCTCAGCATTGTTTTGGCTGCGTCGTCACGTATGACGCGACTCTGTATAGTATATACTTACATGAATATAAACGCTTTCACACTCACAGCTAAACACTAATTTCGATGCCTTGTGTCGCGAAACTTACACATTACAATCACACCTACAACCAGAAACACAAATTCCTCTTGGGGAGAAAATTTGTGTTTCCACCAGGAATCGAAACCGCTGCTTAAAAGACGAACGCGCACCCAATAAGGACAACAGGCAGTTCATCATAAATAATGATAATTAAATCCCTATGACTCCTGTGGTTGATCCAATTTGCCGCAAGGATAATTTTCCTTGACAACTTCTACCTCATTTATAATATTGATGATTTCATTATACACTTTTACACTAGCTCTCGTGACACCGTATTACGAGTATCCACTGAAATAGGCCAGACGTCCTTCGATAAAAGATGAATAGATGAACTAAAACTACATACAGCAGAATTCGATTACCAATTAAATTAAATTGTTTGTACAATCTTCAATAACTTATACAGTAAAGTACCTGTTTGATGGCGGGAGAGCACTGATATCCTACACACAGGGCAACTTAGTTAGGTGTTGGGGTTTATCCATGTACACAACAAATACCTGATCAGCTTAGTTTATTTATGAACCACCCGTATGAGCCAAGTTATAATATAAGATGCTGTGCTGATACACAATAGTGTTACTACTATTACTATAGCTAGTTATAAGTACATGGAGTGTTACAAATTAGTTAAGTTTTTGTCCAAATAAAAAGATATTCATTTTTTTCAATCGTTCATTCTTACTAGTTCGGTGTTAATAATTGTCGGAGTCAAGTACCGGGCTATATTAAGAAAAAACATACAAAGAACTTAAAGAGAATTCAGACGTCAAAATGCAAAATTGCAACCGGTATCGCGTAGGTATATCTTTAATTTTTTCTGGCGACTGTACAAGCATGTACAAGTGTAGGTACAATTGACGTCACATTGCTTATGATCCCAGTTTTACCATCAAACAACAAGACAAACTGTCAAACGTCATCCATTTATGGTTGACATACCTCCAGTTCGCTCGAAGCGTTTTGCTTCTACGTTCATCATCCGTACAGCGATGGAGTGGAACTCATTGCCTGCGCCTTTGTTCCCTGAACGGTATAATCTGGGTGTCTTCAAGTCTAGAGTGAATAGGTACCTTCTAGGCAAGCATGTTCCATCTTTGGCCGCATCGTCACTTTCCATCAGGTGAGATAGCGGTCAAATGCTTGCCTATCTAGTATAAAAAAAAAAAAAAAGTCTACTGATTCAAAAACGCATTTGGGTAACTGGGACCGTATTCCCATACCTCGTCCTAGTCGTCCGAGTCCTCTTCCAAAACCCAAAAATACTCGGGCTTTTTTCGATGTCGGAAATATTAAACCAACACGAAGGTTAATTAGGAAATGTACGTGAGAATTCATTATTATTTGAGCGTTCGGCTATTCGTAAACGAGAACAGTTGTTGGCACGGTGCTACCGATAGCTTGATTAATTCGCATGCTAAATTAGTACCGAACGCCGACTTTTGTTTAAGAAGGTATAATGGTTGATGGTTTGTTCCTTTTGTCTTCTCTCTCGCTCGCACAATTCGATATTTTTACTAAAAACAATTATGTACGTGTGTTTTTGAAAATATTTTCAACTAACTATATGGATTAATACGTGTAACGTATTTTTGCTATCATATGCTTCAATAAGATGAGAAAAACACAGTTTCTAAATTTCAATTTGAATTTCACGCTTTCTTCGTTTAACTTAAAAATATGGAAAAAACATTCATTGTACTAATTAAAAGGCCATATAGTTGGTTAAAAACATTTTCAAAAACACACGTAGCTAATTGTCTTTATTAAAAATATCGAAATGTGCGAGCGAGAAAGAAGCCAAAAGGAATAAACCCTCTTAACATACGTATGAAACTACATACGTAAAACTACATATACGAGTTACAAACATCAGATTACAATTATCAGAAAGCTAACACGGTGTTTAAACTTAGGACTAGGCTGTGACACTGATTTGGCCGCCTACAATTTTCCTATTGAATTCTATCCTGAGCCATCACCACTCACTTAATAAACTAATAATTCAAAAACCCGCATACAGAAACAAGGTAATGAGTCCCGATTGTTAAAGTCACTATGTTTCGCATTATAATTTACTAGCTGTGCACCGCGGAAAGCCGCGGTGCACAGCTTACTTTATAACTTAAATAACGCGGGCAAAGGCCCGCGTTATTTAAGTTATAAAGTAGCCTATGTGTTATTCCGTAACCTAAACTATCTACATTCTAAATTTCATCAAAATCGGTTTATTAGTTACGGAGATATGTATAAACATAAACATAAACGCTTTCACACTCACAGCCCCACACTAAGTTCAATTACTTGTGTCGTGGGTGCCGGAAACATTCACATCACACACACAATCACAACCAGAACCAGAAACACAAATTTTCCTTGGGGAGAAAACTTGTGTTCCTGCCGAGAATCGATACCGATATCCCTGCTTAGTAGGCGAACGCTCACCCAACTTAGCCAACGGGCAGTTCAATTTTAGAATTCATAAATATATAATTTATTATATAGATAGTATATGTTTATGAAAGATTTATTTTTAATTTTATGTGGTAATAAACATTCACACAAACATTCGCATTTATAATATTAGTAAGATTTGACTTGATTTTGCCGTCGAAAGTTTTTTTTTCATATTGAAACTTTTCTATAATATGACTAATATGGAATTTTATAAGAACTTTATCATAGCTTTATTATAAGTATTTATAATGTAAGTTAGAATGGTTTCTAATCAGCTTTAAATAGCTATAGAGCCTAAACGGTTGTACAAAACGCATATTATTTCTTGCATGTATTTTTTTTGTTTTGTGACCATAAATCCAAAATTGTGATTGTTTTAAATATTTAGCAATAAATGATTTCAATTTCTATTTCTAAAATCTGAAAGTTTGTTTGTATTTTAATGTGCAAGTATGTTTTATCTTTACACTATAACGGCTAACCTGATTTGGCTGAAATTTTCAATATTCAATTCAATATACTCAGGATTAACACATAGGCTACTTTTGAACTTAATAACGGGCGAAGCCGCTGGACACGGCTAGTTCACAATATGGCGTATGGCTATCGCCATATTGAATTTTGATTACTGTCATGCCAATAGTGACCTCACATTAAGACAAATCGATTGATGTAAGAGTCATCAAAATATACCCACGCGTTTGGTCTGTAGGAAGCCACAAAGGAACAAACAGACATAGGCTGATAAATACTCTATTCTCCTTTGCGTCGCGCAGTCGAGGAAAAGTTTTCAAATCATTTTGGGATTCTGCTTCGAATCCGGTCACATGCGTAACCAATCTGCCGATTTGATTCGTAAGGTTCAAGGTTGTGGCTTTTCCGCCTGCCCATTACATTTTAAATATATATTAAACTAACTATATTGACTATCACAATGGTATTAGTAAAATAAGAAACATTACGTTTAAAAAAAAAATTGTCTATAGATTTTTTGCATTTGAGATGTATTTGTACCTTATGATTGTACCTGTAGTATGACAATATATTATTTTGATAATAATAAAAAATAAGATCAATAAGTACTTTTAGTTATTTATAACAGTTAAGTTTACTTTTTTTAGTACTAGTGGCTCTGTGAGAAGACCTCGCGTATTATTTAAATAGTTGACATATTTTTTTTTACGTTTCAGCCACATTATCCCATATTTCCTTCATTTTGTAAAAAATCCAAAACTGAACAGACAAAAAAATTCTACATAAATTTACAAACCTGCTCACAAAATTTTACACAACAACCGGACCGGAAAAACAACCGGAATTCCATTTGAGACGCTTTGCTGCGCATGAGTGCATGCTTATATGTGTTTATTAAGGATCCCTGAACCCCACACTAAGACGACCTGTGTCGTGGGATACAGTTTATCTTTTTTTTTTTTTATTTGTGACAGGCTAGTGTTTACCACTATCTCACCTGATGGTAAGTGACGATGTGATCGAAGCTGGTAAACACACTAGACCTGGAATACGCAGGCTCTCAAGGATAACTGCCGGAACACCGTATTTGGCTTGGCGGCAGACTTTCAACTTGATGGTGGTAAGCTACTTTGGTAGCAAGCCAGGCGAGCAACTCACAAAATGCTCTACCACCTCTTCCAAAGGTTTAATAAAAAAATCGGGTAAACTTAAAGTAACAAAAAGAAGTAGCAACTATTATAATTATCCTAATTACTTGATTTTATTTATATAGCATTAGCCATGCTAGGCAGAACTATAGTGATAAAGCTATATATATATATATATATATATATATTATAGTAGCTCAGCGGTTAGAGCAATAGGGCATGAGACCCTATGGCCGCGGGTTCAAATCCCGCCTCAAGCGATAATTTTTCCTTTCTACATTTATCACTATCCTAATTACTGTTCTAAATATCCCAAATATGTTCCTACACAAATCCAACGTTAAAGCCGAAAATGATTTGATTTAATTTGCAATTTTAAGTTGCATGTTTTATTTTCGATAAAGTTATAAATTCAAAAAAACAATGCCTCTGTTTATCTCTTCGCAATTATTCATGAGCAATTTATAATTGTTTTAATTTACGCTCTTCGTAGTGACTATGCATGCTTGTTGCAGAAACACAAAAGATAGATTAAAGAGAGATAAATTTGATTAATTAATGTTTTTTGTTTTAATTTCTTCAAGTCTTGAGTGAATATGTATCTCCTAGGCAAGCATGTCACATCTTCGGCCGCATCAACACTTTCCATCAAGTTTTTTTTTTTTTTGTGACAGGCTAGTGTTTGACCACTATCTCACCTGATGGTAAGTGAGATGCTTTTTTATGCAGAATAGGCAAGTGAGATGCTTGCCTATTCTGCGTAAATAAAAATTGCTCAACTTTTATCAAGCGCAGGTTCGTTCATGTATGGAATACTGTTCTCATCTTTGGGACTGTTCTGCTAAATACCAGCTTGAGGCTCTTGACCCATTGAGCGAGGAGCCAAGAGACTTATTAGCAGCGACCTGCTGCTATGGTAGACTGATACAAAACTTCAGATCTAAGCGCGGTGGCGAGTATCATATATTTAACCGACTTCACAAAAAAGGAGGAGGTTCTCAATTCGGACTGTATTTTTTTATGTGTGTTACCTCATAACTTCTTTCTCGGTTTTTTTATTGAAAGCTGGTACTGTGGTCCCATTTAAATTCGATCAAGATCTGATCAGTAGTTTTTGAGTTATTCTCAATAATGCGTATTTATCTTATTTAATCTGATTAAGGGTTCCGAAATTTGAGTTTAAATTATATCTGATACATTTCGCACTCTCCGAAATGTATCGGATGCAACGGAATTACTCAATCTAAGTCCCCCATCCCTATCATATCATCGGATATCAGACAGACTGCTAAGCGACACCGCTATATGGTAGACATTTCACAAATGCGGACAAAGCGTTTGGCTTCCATATTCATTATGCGAACCGCAAAGGAATGGAACTCCTGAGCTCCATGGTCGACCGCATCGTCGCTCACCATCGGGTGAGATAGAGGCCAAACGTTTGCCTACCTTGAATAAAAAAAGGATTTCAGTTTGCATTTTTTTTTTAAATAAAATATTTATTAAGTAATCAAAAATCAGCAGTCGGTATATGACAATTAAATGAAAATAAATTAATTATTATACATGTCATCTGTTGAGATAACTCCGCTACTGCCATATCAAGCCATATAATGCCATATATTCGGTTCAATAAATAAACAAACATACGCTTTACACTTACAGCCCCACACAAAGTTCGATGACTTGTCGTGGGTGCCGGAAACATACATCAACACATTCACAACCAAAACCAGAAACACAATTCCTTGGGGTGAAAACCAAGAATCGAACCCGATACCCCTGCTTAGAAGGCGAACGCTCACCCAACTGAGCCAAAGCGCAGTTCATGAATAATTGTATATGTGAATCAAAGTTTAGACTAATTTCGCAGTAAAATGAGCCAGCATACCGAAACCTTCGAATATTTTGGGAAGTCCTTAGTTTGGCGATCATTATCCGCCATAAGGAAAAGTAGATAGGTTTAAAACTATTTGGTATGCACCAAACCACTTCACTTTGTTTGCTATTCGATTTGTCCTTTAGCTTCTCAAAATTCCGAATATTATTTGTTCATAGCTGAATTGCTTAGTTCGAAGAACCTGATTTTAATAAGATATATGGACTGCTCTCACGGCGCTGGTTATCTCCATATTTACTTTTGAATACTGTAACTGCTTAAGGGGAAGGTATACGTCAATGCGAGCACCTTTTTTAACCACAGCCCCTCAACTAATTATCCCCCTTACACTTCTGCACATAAAGGTGTTTATTGCGTCAATTACATCGTGGCGGTTACGCAAGATCACGCGTGGTAATCTTTGATTTTTTATGGTTTTATTAAATATTCGTGAAAACGCGCCTCAAAAAAAATTATCTGATGAAATAATTTGTCTAGTAAATAGACGTAATATGACGTATACTTTCACAGTGTTTTGATATAAAATGGCGGAATGAAATGGTTACAAAAATACAAATTATTGTTATTTCCATGAGATTTGATATTTTTACCGACTTCATAAAAAAGGAGGAGGTAGTCAAGTCGACTGTATTTTATTTTTATGTGTGTTAAGTACCTAATAACTTCGTTCCTCGTGAACCGATTTCGAAATTATTATATTTTTATAGATGTTGCTTTCCAATTGGTCCCATTTAAATTTGATCAAGACCTGGTCAGTCATTCTTGAAATATCATCAATAATTAGTAGGTACATATTACCTGATCAAAGTTCCGAAGATAAAGCGGTGAAGTCTGTTTTTTTTAAGCTTTGCTTGCGTTTAATTATTTACTGTTTGTTACACACTACTACTATGTTATTGTACACTATTGTATAAGGATAATCCTTAAAATAGCTTAATAGCGTCTTCTCGAGATAGCTGTAATTTTGCGAATCTGGCAGTAGAATCATTAACTTTCATGAGCGCCTCTTTGGGGCCCATGTGAATAAACGATTTTGATTTTGAAAAATAGCTTAATTGACATTTTGAATAAATAAATGTTGAAATAATTAGTACCTATAATAAATGCTCTGCAACCTAAAAGTACACCTTTAGTAATTTTATTCCATTATGACCAATATTTTCGCGGAATCGCCGTAGAAGCTTTTTGAAGCGCGGAGCACACTTTGAGTATGTACTAGATTAATATAGTAGTTACAGCTCTACGTACGTAGTACGTAAATATAATGGTTCACTATTAACTGAGTTAACGTCCAATTGTTATTCATATCTGGTTTGTTATTACAATATCTCCCTTTATGATAGCCAGCTGTCTGAGTCACGAGTCGTAACTTTTCAAATGTTAAGACGGTATGTAAATTGTTTTAAGCGTCTGAATACTGATAGTACTCACAACTTCTCCTACAAAATTAAGACATACGTTTATGTCTTGGTTAATAAACATAAACATAACCGCTTTCACACTCACAGCCCCACACTAAGTTCGATGACTTGTGTCGTGGGTGCCGGAAACATTCACATCACACATACACAATCACAATCACAACCAGAACCAGAAACACAAATTTTCTTTGGGGAGAAAAGTTGTGTAAAATAAACTATTTCTATTTCTACTCAGTAAAAACAAATAAAATCTCTGTAAAAACAAACAAATAAAAGCTTTTCATAAATTTTCATGTTTCAAATTTTCTCGATTGATTTGCCCGTTGAATTTGGAGCGCGTCTTCTAAGCATCCTGCTTAGGACATCGGGTTCGATTCCCGGTGAGAACACAAGTTTTGGCCACAAGGGAAATTCGGGTTTCCGGTTCTGGGTGTGACAATCACAACTGGGTCAACACTAGGTTGTACATTCACATCACACACTTGTTTCCGGCGCCCACGACATAAGTAATTGAACTTAGTGTTGGGCTGTGCGTGTGAAAGCGTTTATGTTATGTTTTTACGATTAGTTTGAACACTAATACCGTTCATTCTCCGATTCTATAGATACATAATAAAAATAAAATAATTAAATTCTTATAGATAACAAAAATGTCTAAAGAAATAGAAACCTATATTAATTTTAATGGTTCGTACGAATTTTTATGAGTATTCGCTAAACCGAGAAAAAGATACGTGGCCCAGATTTGCATGTTTATCTCCTTTTAACGTAAGGAGAGTAAAGAGCTGGTCCGATGTTTACACCTCCGGCTAAAATATGCGTCTATCATCTTAATCATGCTTCACAATAACGTCTCCTTAAAATATATTTTGCCTTATATTTAGTACAACGTAGTATCTTCTTCCCACGCCTTTTTAAATCATGCATGTTGCTCTCTCTCGTCATGTTTTGCAGTGGGTCATTCACATTGAAATTCGCTGAAATCGCAGTCTTGGTAATATTTGTTTTTGGGTTTCAGTCCGTTCACGTATTTGTTTCTTCTTTAGAGTTTTGATCAGCACCACACCGGCACGTCTTCTATTTTTTTCTATAAGGATCTAATGGTGTGATGTGATACGCATTAAAGATCAAAATAAATAAGCGCTTTCACATTCACAGCCCCACTTTGACTCGATGACTTGTGTCGTGGGTGCCGGAATCATTCATATCACACACACCGGGACCAGAAACATTCACAACAAACACGTTTTCCTTGGGGAGAAAACTTGTGTTCCCGCCGGGAATCGAACCCGATACCTCTGCTAAGAAGGCGAATGCGCACCTAATTAAGCCTACGGATAATATCTCGCAAACGGTATGCTTGACAAAAATATGATGTACCAAAACCCACGTTCATTTTAAAAACAAAAAAAAAAAAATATTCGACTTCGTGCCCCCTAGAAGACGCCGTAATCAATTAAACGTGACGTCACAAAACCTATAACAAGCGGACAAACAATTTCGACAAGACGCTTCCATAGACACCTCATTTGTTAAAATTTAATTATTATTATATATAATGTTCAGGAGTTTAAAAGTAATGAGGTAACAGATGAACATACTACACATAATATACCGGTCAAAAACAAAACCCTCCCTCTTGCTCCGCCGTAGTCGGGTAAAAATCCGTGAACAGTTGTTTACTTCAATAGGTCCCATAACAAAAAGGTCGGATGAAGCGACTTGTAAATTTTTTTATCCATTCATTCATATAAAGTGAAAAGTAACACACATCACTTCTAGACTGTTCTTATCTGATCAATAAAACGGACTGTTGTGTAATAAAAATTGTTGCACATAATTCAGATTCCTCATATTGCTTTCAATTAATGTTTGCTTACAAATCGTTTGAGCCGGACAGCAGTCAACACCAATTGATCCTAATAAAACTGCTTCAAATGGAACTGAAGGCGTCCCGCTTCCTGTAACATTGTATTTACGACACACGGTACTTGTGAGTACAAGATATCTTCGAAATAAAGCTTTATATATATATATATATATATATGAAGATATATATATATTCGTCACGCAAATATGTATAATAGTTATGTATTACATTTATGTATTCTATATCATAGTTTAATTTAGGTATATTATTGTTTATGTATGTTTATTGTATTTTCTATATTATTATTTTTATACAAAACACCGACGTCCAATTTCATTGCTTACTCCTCTCCATCCAAAGGTTGTCTGGAAGAGATCGCTCTTAGCGATAAGACCGCCTATTGTTACACTTATTCTCTAGATTATTATTCCTTGTCATGTATTTGTTAAGGTGTTCAATAAAGTGTTAATCTATCTATATATATATATAAATACTAGCTGTACCCGGCATGTGTTGCAATGCCACGTTTTGAAAAAGTGTTTTATCTCTTTCACGTTTATGGTCGCCTAGTGCTTTAGAAACATACTGAAAATTTTTTTGGACATTGTTCATACAAAAATACTAAAAGCACGATCAAAAATGGGGGCTGGGGGTAGGAGGGTGAAAAATACTTTAAGACCTATTCTCATATCTACGAAATATACAAAATAAAATTCATTAAAATCTGTCGAGGCATTTCGGAGGAGAGATTTTTATAACCACTAATATTATAAATCCGAAACTTTGTGTGTAAGTATGTTTGTTACCTCTCCACGCTTTAACAGCTAAACGGATTTGGATGAAATTTGGAATGTACATAGATTAAACATAGGATTAACACATAGGCTACTTTTTAACTTGATAATAGCGGGCGAAGCCGCGGGCCACGGCTAGTATTAGATAATTCTTCTGTACGTGTGTGTGTCAGTGTAAACTGGAACCGATTTTGATGGATTTATTTTGTGTATGCTCAAGTGCATTCAAGAATGGTTTAGATTAATATTAAAATATCCCCCAAATTATGTTAGGTAAATTGATTATCACTAAAAAGTTTTAGCCCCTTGGAAGAAGAAACTGCCTCCTGAAATATAGACCGGTTCGATTCTGTTGTATCAAATTAGGTAGTACAGAATAGAAATAGTACTATCTACTATTACTATTTGTTAATATGATCATTTGCACTTGCATATTGCATTTTTATACATCCAATCGAAACAAGATTCAAAATTTTGTCAAAATTCAATTGTAGCCCAATATCACAAAAGCTAAAATTAAACAAACACATTCACACTCGCTGAAGTCTTATACATCGCACACACAATCCCGCCCAGAACCAGAATCACAAATCTTTGGGAACGAAAATTGTGCTCTTGCCTGGAATCGAACTCAGGACCTGCGGCGTAGGAAGTAAATACTTGTCAACTGCGCCAACAGGATCATCAGACATTACGTTTTCTATAGCTTTCGAATTCTGGGCTTTTTTTTTGATACCGTAAGAGATAGTTAGGTACATGAAAATAATAAACCTTTATATACAATAATTAACATTAAAATCTCCGATAACATACATGTTTATTAAATTGGTTTAACGTGTTATTAAAAAACATCAGATAAGAAGTCGTCAGTCTAGATTTTCCTCAACGAACGCGACTAATGACAAACAGATTCCAGTAACACGTACACGGCATTCGTAACAATGATGTTTTGTCAACAATTGATAGTTACGGCCCCTATTTGTGCTGTTACGAACATCGATTTAGAAATTACTAGGCAGACTAATGTAGAATCGATGACGGTAGAGTCGTTTATATTTAGCGGCAGAATTATGTTTTTACCCTAGAAGAGGATATATATACCTATACATTGTAGTTTAAGGATTCAAATTGTAGGAGGTTGAAGCACAGAGCTGGAAATTTGCTCGCGTGATTAGAATATTACTTATCTGTGGTAGAAGCGAATCAGGCAGGCTTGAATCGCAATATTTGTTGTGACTAAAAACTAAAACATAACGCGTGTACTTTTTTCATTATTTTAATCCCATATATTTAATAAATACTTTGCAAATAGGAAAATAAATTAGTAATAAGTAATAAATTAAATAATAATTACAAGAATATAATTTAATCAATTTTCTATTTTGTTTTCTTCTTTGTAATATATAAAAATATCGTGTCACGGTGTTTGTGGTTGAACTCCTCCGCAGCAGCTCGACCGATTTTAATGTTTTTTTTTGTATATTTGTTTGGTCTGAGAATTGGTCGTAAAGCATTTCTCACCCTTCTAATTTATATGATTTTAGTATTAAGATAAGGGACTACTAAGAAAATAATTAGTGAATTTCCTTTCCATCCTATTCCTACTAATAAAATAAGTTTAGACTTTTTGTTTGGTTGATCTACCTACTAGTCTACAGTCGTAAGTGATCTGTGTCAAACGATCCTTGAAAGTAATATTTTACTAAAAGCGCGATGGTAGCATAGATTAACTAATATTTAGTTATAAACTAGAGGACAAGAGAATGTGGACCATATAATAATAGACTTTAGTCATTCTTTGGTGTACACAAACGAAAACGGTTTTCCAGACAGCAGACATCGGATTATCTTATTCCAAGTCCTTCACAATGTAAACACCAAGTGTGTGTTGCCAAAGCCCTGTGTAATTCAAAGCTACCATATTAATGTTAGAATTAATATTGGAACAACTGCTAAGACCTAATCTCGCAATGACTCTAATAGCATACTTATTCGCCATCTTGTTTTTCCGTCATTTGGCGACCATTGTCTCGCGCAGGACTTTCCTGATTTCTTTTGTGTTTACCAATTGCCATTGACGTCATTAAGCGGCTTATGATATTTTTTATGCGCGATTTAAACTTCGCTATATAATTCCTTTTAAATATCATTATACTTTATCAAATGGTTGGACTTTAGCGAATCTGCCTGTGGTGGTACCAACGCTTTGTTAGAACGCCCATAGATAGCAGCATTGTGCGAGGAGAAATGCTTCCGGTATTAGGTGTAAAATCGTTAGAAATATTGGTCTCATAGAAGGAGCCCAAAGTTTCCAATGAAAATGCTGGAGATACGCCACGAAAGAACTTGGTTTCAAGGGAGGAGCACAGTGTACCACGCAGAACTTTGATATTGGCTTTAGCGTTGGGTTTATTGCAGATATTATTTGCGTGCTTTTATCGATAAAAATAATCATAGTGTCGGTGCGACAAAACAAACACATATACTCTCACAGCTCTAATCAAATTGAAAAACTTGAATTGTGGGTGCCGGAAACATTTATATCATACACACAATAACCCCCAGAACCAGAAGGACAAATATCCTTGGGAAGGGAAATTGTGCTCTTGCAGGAAATTGAACCCAAGACAGAGTGAGCCAACTGGGTCATCGGCTTTATTATGGTTCTTGTATATATTTTCCAGTGAAGTCGTAGTTCGAATGTTCCATAATCATTACAAATGTTTGTATCTGGATCGGATCTTGTCAGGCCGCCAGCGATGAATTATTTATTTGATTTCTTAGTAGCTTAAACATGTGTAGCTACTAGACAAAGAAGTACAAAAATCTAAAACATCTGCGAGCGTTATGTTGTTCTTAAGCCGTCCGTTTTGGATTAGTTGGATTCACGCAATTATTGACCGAGCAAGCGTGAAGCGTCTCCGTTTCAGCTTGGGCAAAAATGCTTTCTTATGTCCGGCGGATATCTCGCTGTTTTCCTCTACATGTCGCATTTCTCAACCGAGTATCGTGATATTTGTCGTTTCACTTTTAGATTTTTTTTCAAAATGGCAGAGATATAGGGGTTAATAATAATACAGACTCGCGAGGTCTTTAGCCAGGTCTAAGTATAAATGAGTAGGATAAACACGATGCAATTTCTTTGATTGAAAAGTAATATATTTATATTCGATGGTTTTATCCGACTTCAAAAAAGAAGTAGGTTCTATGTTTGACTGTATGTATTTTTTTTTTATGTATGTTCACTGATTTCTTCCCCATTCGTGGACCGATTCTCAAAATTATTGTTTAATAGATTATACTTCAGAGGTGGTCCCATATGAATTTAATCGAAATCGATCAAGCCAAAGTCGATTTTTTAAGCTTTGCTTACGTTTAAATTATTATTAATATACAGTTATTTTGATTGATTTTAAGCAAAGGCAGTGAGAAAAACCATCTTTGGTTCATTACTCTTAGGTTTGTCATTGAATTGTTGCATTTCGATTGGTTTCGCCACAGCGAGTTTTTCTTCGAGTTAGTGCTTCATTGAGATAATTAAGTAATTGTTTTAAGTATATGCGAGTTAATTACCGACAAGACGAGTCTTGTTTTAAAATATTATCATTTGTTAAGTATTGTTTGCAGCAGTTTGCCTCGATTAGCTACATATTTTTGGATTTTGACTATGATAATTAGATTTTGAAATCATTTTTAAACGATTTGTTATTACAATATCATTGAGTTTTTAGTTTATTATGATATACGTATCTAAAATAAAAATGGTCTCTGCCGTCTGATCTGTTAGGGTCCTGGGGTCGCGGCAGGAGCACAATTTTTCCTTCCCCAGAGACATTTGTGTCTTTGTGTGTGTGATGTAAATGTTTCCGGCTACAGAACACAATACAAGCCTGAACTTAGTATGGGACTGTGGGTATAAATGAGTTTGTTTTTAACAGAAAGACAGAGCTTGTTGTAAAATGAGCGATGACCTTGCATAGGGGGCTAAGACTGCTTGTAATTCTTATGCAATTCATTCTATGCATCCAAGCCCTTCGCTCAAATTTTTTAATACTTCTTGGTTGCAATTTTCAGTCTTCCGTTAATTTTCGCCCCATAAATACATAAGTACATAACATTGTATCAATGTAAGTATGTATTCCGTGTATAGGTTTAAATTGAGTATATAATATATGAAAAAAATTAAATTTTCAATTTGACTGTAACACAAGACGCTTCAAAAAAATAACGTGAAATTTCCGAGCATAGTGGAATATGAACTCGATTTTCGTAAACAAACATCACGCCAATCCGGCTACGTGTACTCTATTATTATGTCATGCTTTGTATTTGTGCATGCGTGATAATATTGTTGTATGTACTTCTTCTGTAATTAGAATAAACTGACGTACCTATGCCGTCGTCACGTTTAGCGTCACGTGCACCTGTTCCAAGATTGACCTCATCAAAGGAAGAACAATGTCACACAGGAGTTGTTCTTTGATAAATATTAATTAACCTCTAGGTTTTAAAACCAGTAGCCTCTATGTTAACATGTAGCCTCTATGATAACCAGTAGCCTCTACGTTAACCAGTGGCCTCTACGTTAACCAGTAGCCTCTACGTTAACGTAGAGGCTACTGGTTTTATGATAACAATCTGATACGAATGAATCTGTGGTTTATGTATTACTGGTTTATATTGTTTTTGTAAATAAACCCTATATATATGATAATAACTAAAATATGCAATAAACACATTGTTTACAGTTTTATGCTCGTCAAGCAAGCATTCGACCACAAATCTTACCTGTCCTCTGATTCAGAACGATAACTCAGCTACCGTACGATTCGGTTGATAATGATGATGATGTTGAAAATGTATTTTTAAAGAGAAAGTTATCTAATCGTATCGATTCGGTAAGTTATCGAAAAGTTCTGAATCAGGGATATGACGCAGTCAAAGCTGTAGCATGCTTGCTTGCCTAGAAGATACCTATTCACTCTTGACTTGAAGACTCCCAGATACCGTTCGGTGAACTAAGATGCGGCCAATGAGTTCCACTCCTTCGCAGTACGGATGGGAAACGATTAATTTTTTTAAAACGGTATAAATACGATTTCCTCTCGAAAAACGGACGGTATTCAAATATAAATATATAGATCTATAATTATTGTTACGAACTAAACTAAACTCTAGGACTAGACTAATCACCTGTATTGTACTACATCACAGCATTTAATTACTGCCAACATTGAGCAGCCTGATTGCGTGGAAGCCCACATATACCAAATGATGCCGGACACATAACAAATGATAACACATGTTTGAAATACGTGTTAATGACTGACTATTGATAAAATGATCCAAGATGTTTAAACATGCTCACTCTTCTAGTATTTTTTTTATATACAGAATATGCAATCATTTGACCACTATCCCACGTGATGGAAAGTGATGATGCGACCAGAGATGAGACATGCTTGCCTAGAAGATACCTATTCACTCGAGACTTAAAGACTCCCAGATTATACCATTCGGGGAAAAAAGACGCAGGCATTGAGTTGTACAATACTATAAGAGACTAAATGACACAGGACTCATCCTTCAGGGCTCACCAGAATCAGTAATGTAATGTTAATTGTGTTTTAAATGTATTTATGTGTCAGTATTAAAGTTGACAACGCCTCTTGGTAAGGTTATTCCGGATCACCAGAACTTTGTTCGTTGAGCGGCAGAGGGCAACCACGTGCAGGTCATCTGTTGGCTTAGGTGTACCTTCACTACCTTCCATATCAGAAATTTATTTCAGACACAACAAATCATATTTATGTGTGTAAGACGTGCCAACGATCTTAGTTTATCATTGCGAATACTGCCTACTAAAGAACAATACTTACCATTTTATTAGAGCTATATTAGGAGACGTTTTCAGAGGACTGATGGAAATGATTCGATTTTTTTTACCTATCTGGGTAAGCATTTGGCCGCTATCTCAGCTGATGGTTGTTAGCATTATATCCTATTCTTATTATCGAAGCCCTTTCCAATGCTATGTTGGCCTGTGGAATCGGTAAAACATACTTTTCTTCTCTATTTGCGGCGGCCTTGTCCGCGGTGTCACCTCTCTCGAAGTGTCTCGACGTTCTTGTCATTATTGATGAGTTATTATATGAAAAGCCCGTTAGGTGCAGCTCCGCCTTCTAAGCAGCGGGTATCGGGTTCGATTCCCCGTCGAACACAAGTTTTCTCCTCAAAGGAGATTTGTGTTCCTGATTATGGGTGTGATATAATGTGTTTGATTTGGATGTTTCCGGCATCCAAGACAGAAATCATCGACTTTGTGTGGGACTGTGAGTGTGAAAGCGTTTATTCTTTCGATATATTATCTTTTGAACTAATCCCGAAAACAATCACCATTACAATCATTCGCGCAAACATACCAAAAAATGCTGTTCTAAAATTGTGAACCTTGTCTTCACATATTTTTAACTAGGATCGTTGTGGTGATTTTACTATTTAAAAAATTGAAGTATATTACCATATATATACCACAACGATCCATAATAGTGATTGTGCGACAAGCTCCTCATATAACTTGGTTCATTAGCGATGATTTTTTTTACTTCTAGAGTACCTCTTTACAATGTCCACTATTCTCATTTCAATGTAGCCAAAATATAACTTATAACTAATTTAACTTTAACATTAACTGCTACATTGCTATGACTAAGAAAATGTCCATTAACACTTTTCTTATTATCTCTATTTAAGGTGTCTTACACACTGCCCATGTGTTCTTTTGCAGCACACAGTTCTGGTGAATTCATACGTTATAATTATATTGAAGGTTTAAAGGTCGTTTTATACACATATGGTGTACAAATTGATACTTACCTCCACAAGTTTATTTATAGCTGTTACTGTGACTAAGGTCAGTGCCACACAGTTGTTTCCGTGAGGAAATTCTTGTAACAGATAAGGCTTTACGTATTTTATACCACGCCTTGATGATATGGATATTTCTTAGTCTGATCTCTTTTTTTTCTTTACAGGGCTATTTCTATAATACCAGAAAGCTCTCACACCCTGGTTTTTGTCCCTTGTCTTGTATAGTTCTAAGCGTCTTTCTTTTTGTTTTTAACCAACTTCAAAAAAAGGAGCAGGTTCTCAATTCGACTGTATTTTTTTTGTTTTTTTTTTATGTGTGTCAGTCGTGAGCTGATTTTGATGATTATTCTTTTATTTGTAAGCTTATGCTTTCCGCGTTATCCCATTTAAATTTTTCAAATCAAGATCTGATCACTAGTTTTTGAGTTATCGTCAATAATGCGTGTTTAATACATTCAATCTGATCAAGGTTCCGAAGATAAAGCGGTGAAGTCGGTTTTTCTTAAGCTTTGCTTGCGTTTAATTATCATTATAAATTAAGGTGATTTGTATTCTATTTTATAATTTATCCTTCTTTTAACTACACTGCCACTTGACACCTTGGACTGAAAGAGAAAATTTTGCAATAGTCATACCAAGAAGGACGTTGGTCTTTTTATAGATAGAAATGATGTCCCGAGAGGGTTCTTGTATTAGTATTTATTACTAGCTGTACCCGGCATGCGTTGCAATGCCACGTTTAGAAAAAGTGTTTTACCTCTTACGCGTCTATGGTGGCCTAGTACTTTAATACTATAATAATGTTATTTAAGTACTAGGTTTTTATTATTATTATTTAATTCTTTATTGCACAAAAAGCACAAAAGGTGGACTTAATGCTAGGGGCAAAGGGGCGGATCGCTAGTTATTTTTTTTAATATTGGCTTGGCTTCGAAATATATTATTACTTGACACTATTGAGCCAGTGTCAAGTTATAATATATTTCAAGTGTATTTCATAAAAATATCCTAGTCTCAAGTCACAGTCATAGTCAAGTAAAATAGTTAAGGTCCAGTCATAGTCAAGTCATGCCCTAGTAAAGTGGTAGATACTTTATTAGAACTTCTATTGGAGCTTTAGAGCGAAGGCGAAAATCCTTTTTTTCACTTTCGCGGCAAAAAAAAGCAAAAATAAACGATCGCTTGTTGATATAAAATTCCAATTTATGTACTTACCCATATCACACAGATTCAGTAATATTTTTTGTAATTTAATTAATTACAAAATGTCATTCGATAAAGCTTATTAATAATAATAAGTCTTGTTATTCCGAAATTTTTACAATTTTTCGTTCTACTGAATGATCACTAGTTCATTAATCACAATAAATACCTTATTTCGGTGTGCCTTACGGCATAGGCCTCCTCCGACGTCTTCCACTGTTTCCTATCAGTTGCAATTCTTTGCCAATGGGGACCTAGAGTCAACTTCAGATCATCTTCCCATCTTCTCACTTTGCGACCTCGGCTTCTTGACCCATCTCTTGGATATCAGACTGTTACATGCTTGTTCTATTTTTCATGCTTACAACGGAGCATATGCCCTGTCCATCTCCATTTTAATTGGTCAATATGTAAGGATGTCTGTGAGTTTAGTTTTGCATCTGATATCCACATTCCTGACTCTATCCTTTAACTTTAGCCCCAGTATGCTCCTTTCCATGGCTCGTTGACATTTTGCAAGCTTTTCCCTTTGATTTTTTGTCAAAGCCCAGGTTTCAGCCATATGTGATGCAGGGAAGAATGCATGTAAGTATCAAAAGTTTTCTTCTTGATTTTGATGCTGAGTTCCTTGCTTTTCATTATTTCTTTCAAGGTCCAAAACTTTTTCCACCCGGTAGCGATTCTTTTATCAATTTCTTTGGACATTTGGTCGCTTGTGGAAATGATCTGGCCCTGATATACATATTCCTCGACATATTCAAGTTTTTGTCCGTTGACAATTATGTCTGCAGCTGTTGAGTTTGTCATCATTTTTGTTTTGTTCGAGTTCATTTCCAAACCCACTTCACGACTTCTGTCTGCTAGTTTTTGTATCATGGATTCCAGTAATTTTGGGTTCTCCTCCAATATGACCAGGTCATCAGCAAATCTTAGATGGTTTAGTCGCAATCCGTTTATGTTTAGCCCTAGATGATAAAGCTTATTACGTAAGATTAAATAAATATCGGCTTCAGATTCGCTTTATTAATTGAAATATGAACTCTATATTCTAATGCGATAACAACTTCCGGGCCTACCAGCTGCCTAGTGGCAAACCTCGTCACTATCACTCACACTTGTTCTGCGCGCGTGTGTGTGTACGATTGTATATTTATAATATGGAAGATAAGCACATAAAAACGGCCACCGCGACGACTGATTATAAAGTTTATTTACAAGTAACATTATTGCGAAATAATTGACCGAGCGAATGCCGATGTCCGGCTGTTCTTCTCTACAAGTCTCATTTTTCAACTAATTCTCGTGAAGAGCAGGTTCGGATTGTGTGTGTGATCTAAATGTTACCCAGTGCAGTGGACAGGTCTCCGCCCTCTACGCCGTGGGTCCTGGGTTCGATTCCCGGCAGGAGCACAAATTCCATCCAAATGGATATTTCTGCTTCAGGTTCTGGGTGTAATATGTGTGTGATGTTAATGTTTCCGCCACCCACGAGATGAGTGTGAATTTGTTTGTTTGTTTGTGCCTGCATCAACAACACAAGCCAATGAACTTTGTGTAAGGCTGTGAGTGTGAAATCTTTATGTTATGTTTATAGTTATATATAGCTACTAGCTAAAGCGTTTCACTTCTTCGTTTTAGGCGAACGTTTGAAACTATGGCTCCCTATTTTGTTCTCTGAACGGTATAATCTTGGAGTATAGAGTGAATTCATTTCCATTATAAATAGTATATCATACTAATATTATAAGTCCGAAAGTTTGAGTTTAAGTATATGTAAATATGTATGTGTGTAAGTATGTTTGTTCCCTATTCACGCTTTAACGGCTAAAAATATTTGGATGAAATTTGGAATGTACATAGCTTATACCTTGTATTAACACATGGTTATTTTTAACTTGATTATAGCGAGCGGAGCCGCGGTGCACGGCTGGTAATTATATATATCATAAACATTTTATCATAGCTAAATAAAACTGTTATATACAAGGTGCCTTGTTTTAATCGTTACTCTTAAATATAATTTTTAGATTAGTAAGTTATTAATAACTACTAGGTATGCACGTAGGTACCAATGTGTTCAACTAATGAAAAAAACAATTACCCTCAATTTTGATATCGGTTTTCATATTTTCTTAAACAAGTATGTAAGTATATCATATTTTAATTAGTGTTTTAATTAATCTAGATAATTTATTTATTGGAATTTTACTGTGTACCCTTAATGTTAATTAGCTATAATTTAATAAAAAAAAGTATAATTTCATTTTATCTCCCATCTTCAACATCAGCTCCTCGTCTGTTATTACTGCCTCACATAGGACGTTTTTGGTTCGCGGGCGAGGGCACCGCACCTGTTACCGCATGCCGACCGCTCGAACCAAACGCGTCCAGTGTGTAGCAGCTATTACAGAATATCCGATTCCAAAGATACAATCTGTGACATATCTCATAAACCAACACTATTATTGCGATTCCAACCAAATAGGGCTAATAGCTATTGTGCATCTGTTGACTTATCAAATATGTATAATAAGATAACCGAATGTTTTACCTCCTAGATAATGTATACTGTGTTGATTAGCATTCTGAAAATGGCCCTTAGCTACTTGCAATTAAAGATCGAATCTAGCTACATATCGGGATTCTTCGTGAACTCGCCCTCGGTTATCAGACGTGTGGTACTCGGCTTGTTATATTGTTTTTTTTATGCTATAAGTTAATAAGACTCACTGGCATATTACAGTTCAGTACCACATAGAATTTTAATCTTATTACCACAAGTCACGCACCTGGAAGCCACCACGAATGCTATGGGAACGCGGGCGCGGTCGCCTCACGTACAGCGGTATTCGCGCCCGCGTCCCCGCACGCCGATATATTCGTCCTGTATGGCGCAGCCTTTAAACCTGCACTACACTACTCGTGAAGTTGTTCGAAGTTAAGCGAATACGATAGTGTAGAAGGGGCATTTTGGTTTGCTTCGTACACCCTCGGCTCGCATCGGGCGACTTCCACTGTTGTCGGGTTTTGCGTCCGAGTCAAAGGATACGAAGCGTCCCGAAGGTCTCCTCACGAGGTTTTACGAGTGTATAGTCACGTACTTCGGTCAATTTCAAAGAATACTTCGTTAAAGTAACTTCGCAAGCTGTAGTGCAGGTTTTTTTTTGGCTTCGCAATCTTGAGCATTTAGCCAGACTTCTCGAGTCACAGTCAAAGTCAAGTAAAACAGTCAAGGTCCAGTCATAGTTAAGTCATGTCCTAGTAAAGTGGTAGAAAATGTACTAGAACTTCTATTGTAGTTTTGAAGCGAAGCGAAGGCGAAAATCACGTTTTTCAATTTGGTATCATGTGTCCACACTTATGGACGTTTACTGAGTATTAACGGTTAATAATCCACCATTATTTCACATTAACACTCGAAGAATTACAAGTTTTGGAAATTTATACAAAATTTACAAAGGCATTTTTTTTTACTTTTGCGGCAAAACTCTCGTGCAGGTTTTAGGCAGTTAAAATTCTTACGCGGCAATGCCACAGCGGTCATCAGTGACTTGTCGTCACGTCTTCTAAAACGCGTGACTAATTAACCGTTTTTCTCGGCATTAATAACAAAACGTGACATTTGAAAATATTCGTCGGTATCGTATAATATGATAAATAACACGTTCTTTTTAGGATATTCATAATATTTAAAAATATATGGAAAAAAATCTAATCACATCATTTTATTCTTTATGAAACCATGTTGTTACGTCATTTTATAACGGAACACCGTGAAGGTTATCATACGAATCATACTAATATTATAAATCCGAAAGTTTGTGTGTAAGTGTGTTAGTATGTTTGTTCCCACTTCACACTTTAACAGCTGAACGGACTTAGATGACATTTGGAATGTATATAGATTATACCTATGATTAAAACATAGGCTACTTTTTAACTTGATAATAGCGGGCGAAGCCGCGGCGCACGGCTAGTTTTATATAATTAACTAGCTGTATTTCCCACGGCTTTGCCCGCGTGAGTAATAATTAAACGCAAGCAAAGCTTAAAAAATACCGACTTCACCGTTTTATCTTCGGAATCTTGATCAGATTTAACGCATTAAACACGCATTATTGACAATAACTCAAAAACTAGTGATCAGCTCTTGACCACTTTGAAAGCACCAGCTTTCAAATAAAAAAATAATCATCAAAATCGGCGCCCAAAGAGAGAAGTTATGAGGTAACTTTTGAAGTTAAAAACGAGAACATCGTCAATGTAGTCCACATAATACGCATTATTGAGGATAACTCAAAAACTACTCGTCAGATCTTGATCAAATTTAAATGGGACTACATGGAAAGCACCAGCTTTCAAATAAAAAATCGGCTCACAATGAAAGAAGATATGAATGAATAGAATAAAAAGATATGAAATTTAAAAAAAAAAAAATACAGGATTGAGAACCTCCTCCTATTTTTAAAGTTGGTTAAAAAAATAAGTACATCCGGTATTTAATTCTGATTTCAATGGAAACACTGCTCCTCAATCTAGATTTTAAATTTTAACAATTGAATAACTGACGAAAGTGTGGTATTTCCCCAGGAAAATTCTTGAATCAGTCACCAGCTAAAATCATATTTTTCAAATGGCACACAACATGACCGTTTAATTTGCTCTCTTCCAGTTCTCTCGGAGGCGTGTCACAATGATGCCTCGTGCCTGCAGGACCGCGCCGGTCTTGAGGCCATCACGCAGCTGCATCGTCAGCTCGACGACGACGCCAATGGCAACGTCGACCTCACCGAAAGTGATGACGTGAGTGCCATCTTCAGTATTTTGAACTCTTTGGAGATCCTCTACATTACACCTGCATCATCATCTCGCCGACAACGTCAGTAGCAATTAGGTATGGCAACGCGTCCAATCGACTGAAAGTCATGACGTAATACCAACTTTCGTATCTTGAACTGAACGGCTTTTTGGAAGTCCCATCTCTTAGATAACCTGCATCATCATCTCGCCGACAACGTCAATGGCAATTAGGTATGGCAATGAGTCCAATCGACTGAAAGTGATGACGTAAGTTCCAGCGTTAGTGTCTTGAACTGAACGGCTTTTTGGAAGTCACCTCCCCTAGATTGCAGCTGCCTCATCAGCTCGCTGACAACGTCAATGGCAATAAGCTAAAGTTAATTTACTGGAAGCGCTGTCGTAAGTACACCAGCTTTAGTATTTTGAATAGAACAGCTATTTGGAAGTCCAGGGTACACCCCAAATAGCTACATCGTGAGCTCGGCGACAACGCCAAAAGCAACTTCAACTGATTTCCTTTGTTCAACCGACTTCAAAAAAGGAGGTTCTCAATTCGACTGTATGTTTTTTTTATTTATGTTACGCGATATTTCCGCCAATGATGACTCGATTTCGATGTTTTTTTTTGTTTGGTAGAGTATATTTCAAGTTCAGAGGTGGTCCCATATAAATTTTATCGAAATCGGACAAGCTAAAACCGAAATATAAGCGATCAAGTCAGTTTTGCTTGCGTTTCAATTATTGCATTGAGGTATCGCTCTACTTGACCTAATATCAAAAAGTTACAAATTTGCCTTCTTTAACATGCTGTTGGTCTCAGGTTCGATTTCTGGTGGAAGCACACATTTCATCCCAAGGGAAATTTGTGTTTATAATAAGTGAAATTGTAATTAAAATGTGAATGTTTCTGGCACCGTTATACAATTCTTTGAACTTGTGGCGTGCTGTGAGTATTAATTTAATGATTATATTTTTTTATCATTCTTATATCTAATCCATATCAATATAGTTCCAATGTCTAACAATAATTCAACAGACACAATAAGTCTGGGTCAATGACCGTTATACTATCAAACTTTATGAAACCATTCTGTTTCAGAAGCGTCGATCATTCCATCCAAATATTTATCTTGTCTGGTGTATTTATGTGCCGTAAACAGTCTTTGATTAATAGACTGGGAAAACTCGCGCAGAGTACTGTATGTGTTATTAGTGAAAAGTGATCTTCTTGACTTGTACGTACTCTTAATTAATTGACGACCCAGTTGGCGCAGTGGGGAGGTCTCTGCAATGTGGGTTTTGGGTTCGATTCCCGGCAGGAGCACAATTTTCCTTCCCACAGGACATATTTTGTGCTTCTGGTTCTGGATGTGAATGTATGCGTGAATGTCTCCGGCTTCACAATACAAGTCTTTGAACTTAGTGTGGGGCTGTAAGTGTGAATATGTATGTTTGTTTACACCCTATATCATAACTAGGTGCATCCCGCGGTTTCATCCGGGTTGACAATGATGAAAAGTGATGATGATGAAAAATATACTATCTGTTATTCCGGGTCTAGATTTACATACGCTTGGAATAGAAAAGAAAATGGACTCGTAAAATGAAAAAAAGGTGAATGTTTGGCAAAACAAAAACTAGAGTATTAAAGTGAAAAACGATATACGAATGTGGCTCCATCACGACAACTGTTGTAAATTAAGATAATATAATTAAATTAAGATGGTTAATAATATACATAGATGTATGAAATTGTTAACCAAGCTGGGCCATCATTCGCAGGTCGTCGTTCTTTCTAAATAGCTTACTTCCTACTACCTTCCTACGCTTGCACGTTCATGTTTTTTTCCTATTAAATACCTGTTAGCATCGGCTAGATCAAACAACACGTCACAATGCCTTTCAAATATTAATCTTACCGTTTTATGATTGTAGGCCGCAAACTAGGTTTAGGTAGATCATTGAACTCGCTGATTGTTGGTCTTAAATCTTTATTTTTAACCCTAAAACCTAGATTAAAGACACGATGTTGCTATGCAGGCTACAGGTAGAGGTAGCCAAGTAGTCCGTAGTCTATCGACTATTTGGCTACCTCTATCTATTGTCTGCCTCGTCCGTCTGTCTCTCTCTAAAGATCTCTATCTTTTTTAACTGACTTCAAAAAATATAGGAGGTTCTCAATTCGTCGGGTTTTATTAATGTATGTTCTCCTATTACACGAACACACCTGCACCGATTCGAGAATTTCATTTTTTTTGTTTAAAAAGGTATACTTCTCAAGTGGTCCGATTATAATTTGATCAAGATATGATAAAGAACCTCCTCCTATTTTTGAAGTCGGTTAAAAAGTAAAACAATAATTTGTCTTGCAAGAAGTCGGGCACCCGCTGCACCGTTGGTGTGGTGCGGAATTCCAGTTGCGCGATTAGACAAACACTCGTCCGCAAACATTTTAATTCCTTAAAATGAATCATCAATTGCCATCAAATGTATGTCTGTGCCCTTATTACAATCGATAAAGCTAAAAGCAAAATAACAATCGATTCCAAACACAGTCTCTGTTTTCTTAAAAAAAATTATAGATGTAGATAATTAAATCTTATAACAGATGTTATGGCTTGTTCCAGTTCCTCCGCGAAGAGTTGCAGTACGACAGTGGATATGAGAAGCGGCAGCGCGCGTTCCACCACAATGATGATATGCACATATCGGTGAAGGAGCTTTGGGAGGCCTGGTTGAGGTCAGAGGTAAGGATATGCCACTGTTACTGTTCCTCAGAGTAATTATCAGCCTGTTTCGTTAACACTGAGACGAGGATCTTGTTCTTGTTCAAACTAGGGGCGTAAGGCGTCCACTGACGATGACGTCCTCGGATAATATTGTGACTACCCTCTGCCAGCACTTAGCCAAGCCTCTCTCCTCTTTTATGTAGCCTACCATTGTTTTTGGTCGCTGTCACAACTACTCCAGTGGTGAAGATATTAGCGTACATGATGTGGACTCCTTTACGTTGGAATGGTCTGGAATGTTTGCACTGTGGCCTAACAGCGCAAACACGTGTCTATTGTGTCATTTTCCCGAAGGCAGACACGACGACGAGGCGGTTTTTGGCGTCGGTCTCGGGACCTTTCCCCATAGGGCCAGAGTCTAAGGCATCACTGTTATGTATTGCTATAGAGGGTAGCTGTAAACCAGCTATGTATAGCAGGCTCTTAGGAGACCACTATCTCATTTGTTGGAAAGTGATGATGCGACCGAAGATGAGCCATGCTTGCAGCGAGTATCGCAACTAAACCCACTGCTTCCTGCAAACGGCTGGTCCGGATATTATGGTGAAACACAAATCGTTGCGAATCGCTTGGCACCATGGTTTTGTCCGGGGGGTGGTACATGAGCCGACGGCCGAAACCTTCCACCACTTCACTGGTTGCTCTTTAGCGCCACCCAGGGGACCGGACCTAAAATAATATGAAAGAAATAATAGCTCTTGTTTGTAATTCCTGCGCACACTCTCTGATAAGCGATAGAACTTCAATTATAGGAATGCGACCTTCCGTCGATGATTCTTTTGGCTCGTCGGTCAATGGATTGAATAGGTGCAAATTGGCGCCGTAGTTTTCCTGTTAATAATATTTTTTGATGATTTCTTCTCAGGTACACAATTGGACGGTGGAACAAACAGTGGAATGGCTGTCACAATCAGTGGACCTACCGCAGTACAAGACTATGTTCCTGCAACACAAAGTTACAGGAGCTACATTACCAAGGTGTGTATCATCGTTGTTCTCGCGATCCACGTGATAACATTTAGGGATAGTCTATCTGTTAGTGAAACAATTTTCATAATCGGAACGTTACCTCTTTTTACAAGCTTTTAATTAGTTTCACCTCCCGTTATCAGTCGGTTTATAATCAAATCTTACAAGCTAAATTAGACGCACTTCCCGATGTCTGATTGGACTCAAATTTGGTGTACTGTTTTTGTATCTTCGGTGTCAATTCTGCGATATGGTACCATAGAGCTGGTCTGATGATGTTGACGGAAGATTGTCATATGAACTTCTGAAATGAAAAAGATAAATCCATCAAGTTTGGTCTCAATCGATTCGTTTTGACAAGTTCTCTGGTTACATCACTTTTTAGGTCTTTTCATTTACAACTGGTAAAACCTTGATTATAAAAACCATTTTTAAAGTGTTACTTGTTTACCTTTACCGGTTATTATAATATGAAACGTCGCTCACTTACGTAATATTGTTTCAATGTTATATTCGGCTTAAGGCGCCGGGTAGTGGTTGATTTGCCCATACAATCGTAATACCGAAATGATTTATAATTCAAGCATATAACCACCATACTGTGCTGTTATTCAGATAAAAAACGTATTAATCTAGGTTCCTGGATAGTTTTTATTCCAAAATAATTACCTAAAACGAAATATAAACCAATTGATTTTCACACATTATTACGACGTAAATGTCGCATCTTTAACTTATTCGTTTTGTATTAAAAACGAACACATTTCTTTTGTAATTACAACAGGAACATAGATTATCATTTCAAGGTACTATTAATACAAAAAACAATGGCTAAACATTACATTTTCATTCATAATTTTTGGTATTACGGCACCTATTATAATTGTTCGTTCGGTAGTGCTATCGCATCAAGCATGGGCATAGTTTGCAAGTTAAACAGAGACAGCCTATAGACTCGTTCAAAGCCACCCAGGCCTCTTAAAACACGAAAATTTCGACTTACTTTGTAGTCAACTAGTTTCGGACAAATTAGTTGTCCTTCATCAGGATGAGTCAGACGCGCGATACGCAGAGGCGTGCGGCTCGGGCCTCGGCGCGTGACTGATGAAGGACAACTAATTTGTCCGAAACTAGTTGACTACAAAGTAAGTCGAAATTTTCGTGTTTTAAGCCGAATATAACATTAAAACGTAAAGTGTAATACTCACGATAGTTTTATCATTAAAATTACGTAATATTGTTGGAAGAAAATTACTCCGACCAGGTTAAAACGTAGCTCCTAGAAGATACACATCGTATAGATATGTCCGAAACCTGGTCAGTACATTTTTCTTCCTACATACGTGAGTGAGTGCCGGCTTACATTATAACAATTATTAATTTCTCAAGATTTATGTTGTAACTGGAATGTTGATACTTATAAATTGCTTGGGAACAGGTGGCCGATCCATCAACTGCCCACTTTGTTAGCCGCTTCATTGTAAGCCCACAGTTTACGAGTAAATCGTTTATTTGTAGTCTTGAAATAGTACAGGAACCGAGTAATTTAACACTCGTCAATTGAAATGTGTTTATGACTATTGGGTTCTGTGTATACTATATACTGTACAATTATGTATATATATTGTAACATCCGGTCAAACAAAATCATTGTGATGGATTCATCAGAATGATAAGTATGCTACAGCGTTTTAGTGCGTTGTCATTGTTGACAGGTTTTACTTAGTTTTCCTTTTTTACCCGATCATGGCGTAGCAAATGGAGGGTTATGTTTTTGTCTGGTATGTGTATATGTATGGATGTATCGATGTTCATCTGTTCCCTCATAACTTCTAAACTACTAATCATAATTTGGCAAATGAGGTGTCGTTGGAAGCAAGTCAAGAACAAGATATATTCTTATCCACATCCCTTCATGAGTGATATCATTGAACAGGGATTTTAAAATGGAGGTAGGGTTTGGTACATCATACTCTTGTCAATGGTACCGTTTGCAAGATATATCCTGTCAAAGTCATGAAAAAAAATTATTTTTTAATTATAGGAAGCTATTTGGGGCTAGTCGGGTTTTTAGTTTTTAACCGACTTCGAAAAAGGAGGAGGTTCTATGTTCGACAGTATGTATTTTTTTTAAGAATGTTCACCGATTTCTCCCCCATTTGTGGACAGATTCTCAAAATTATTTTTTTGTTTGGTAGATTATATTTCAGAGGTGGTCCCATATAAATTTTATAAAAATTAATCAAGCCAAAACCAAAATATAAGCGGTGAAGCCGGTTTTTTTGTCAGTTTTGCTTACGTTTAAATTATTATACTTTCATTTTTTATTTTGAGACCCATTGTTTCGACTGTCTGACAAGACTCTTTTTCGTAAAACGCGTGGATTTATCAATTTGAAATTATTATTAAATACTTAGATGAGATAGAATAAATTGTATATGTGCAAAAATAAAGTTGCACTATGTCATATATTGTGGTGTTCTGCGTCCCCCTTCGCCTGCAATTTGGACTATTTATATGGAGCATCTCCTCTTGGAGTGGCAGTGGCTGAACACTTGCAAACAAACAAAATTAATATGAGGATCATCGACAAGACGAAGAAGAATGGGGATGGGGGAATTGGATCGTACAAATCCCTGGCACACTCTTTAAAATTTATTCTATAAATAGAACAATAGCATAGTGCTTTCTAGCGACTACATAATAAAAATAACACCTAGGTTAACATTATCCTATCCTACTTAATATTATAAATACTAAAGTTTGTGTGTGTGAATGTTTGTTACCACATATCTACGTAACTACTAAGCCGATTTCAATGAAATTTGGAATGAAGGTGGCTTATACTCTGTATTAAAACGTAGACTACTTTAATCATCATCATCATCATCAGCGGGCGAAGCCGCGGGGCTCAACTAGTTATGTTTAAGTGTTTAATAATGATTAAAAAAAGGAATGAAAAAACAATACGCCGCTGATTTTCTTGCCAGATTATTCTCGAGATGGCTGTGATTTTGCGAATGCGGTAGTAGGGTGATTAACTTTCATGAGTGCCTCTTTGGGGCCCACGTGAATAAACGATTTTGATTTGATTGCGTAAACCTTATTTTGTTCCTTGTTTGATATGCTATTTCACTGGAACCAATCCTGCCTGCACAGTGCTGCTATGCTCCATCATGGTATAGATAGGTACAGCCTAGTTTATAAAACTAAGATTATGAAACTATTTCAAGGCTAGAATATTTTATTTTTAATTATTTTAAACCGCTCTTATATACATTAACACACATAGATATAATTTTATTGTAACACAAAGGTTATATGTGTTCTACTTCGAACTGGATATCAATTGAATTATTTCCATTATTGCTCAATTATGTATGTACAGTCATTATTTCTCAATAACCAACAACGCGACTTTAAGATAGCTTAGTCGCAATGATAAGGGCTTGAAGACGAGAGTTGACTATCAACAACGTTTCTATAACACAATTTCCTTAGTACGCTGTTGGAATATATATTTTTTTGTTTGATAGGCAAGCATTTGACCACTATCCTGATAGAAAGTGTTGATGCGGCCGAAGATCTAATATGCCTGCCTAGAAGATACCTATTCACTCTTGACTTGAAGACTGCCAGATTATACCGCTCAGGAAACAAAGACGCAGGCAATGTGTTCCACTCCCTCGCAGTACGGATGATAAATGTAGAAGCGAAACGCTTCGAGCGAGCTGGAGGTACGTCAACCAGGAATTGATGACGTTTGACTGTTTGTCTTGTTGTTAGATGGTAAAACGGGCTTGGGGGAATTAACTCGTATAATGCCCCCAAGGTAATATTCTAATAAATAAAAGCTAATATCCCTATCAATCTCATTCGGAACTGCTATAACGGTCTTTTATAGGATACATTTCGGAGAGTGTGCTACGGAATTGCATGATCTAATTCCCCCATAGACATTTTTTTTTATTTTTTTTTCATGATCGGCTAACTTTTGACCACTATCTCACCTGATGGTAAGCGACGATGTGGTCGACGATGGAGCAAGCTTGCCTAGAAGATACCTATTCACATTTCTGCTTCTATTTTCTTTTTCTATTCATTTCTTTTACCATCGGACAACCAAACTATCCACGTGACATCGGTTTATATTTATTAAGGCTGTAATTTTCATGTGAATAAATGATTTTGATTTGATTTGTTATTCGTACGAAGCGTTTTGCTTCCACATTCATTATACTAACCGCAGATAAATGGAACTGTTTCTGTGTCTCCTGATAAATACAATATGGAAGTAATTTTTAAAGTCGTGACTGAATAGGCATCTTCTATGAAAACGTGCTCCATTGTCGACCGCATCGTCGCTTACCATCACGTGAGATAGTGGTATAACGGTTGCCTATCTAAATAAAAAAGAACAATTTATTTCTTTCAGTAAAGAGTTATTTTGTGTATAACGTGATTTCCGTAATCAAAAACTAGACCAAGCGATTGAGTAATGCCATTTTGACGTCCATACATTATTCAAATTTACACAGGAAGAGGAAAGATTTACGACACGACATAAACCGTAATGGTCTAATAACAACTTGTGTGATTTATTAAACATCAACTGAGTGAGGGCAATTACTAATTATTTCAACAAGCAATGGTGGCATGGATTGTGGATCGGATTTAATTCGAACATAATAATATATGATCTAAAGACAACCCTATCCTTTCTTATACTACACTAGCTTTACATAGGAAATTTTTGATTGGAATTTTTTGGATTTTCGATGTGGTCGAAGATGGAGCATGCTTGCCTAGAAGATACTTGTTTAGTCGAGATTTAAAGACTCCCAGATTGTACCTATCGGGTAACACAGACTCGGGCAATGAGTTCCATTCCATAGCAGTACGTATAATAAATGTGGAAGCAAAACTCTTCGTACGCACCCTTGGATTATCAACCATAAAGTGATGTCGCGTGGTTGATTGTTTGGTTGTCTGATGGTAAAAGGTTGAGCGTGCTGGAGGTACGTCAACCATGAATGGATGACGTTTGACTGTTTGTCTTGTTGTTAGATGGTAAAACGGGCTTGGTGGAATTAACTCGTATAATGCCCCCAAGCTAATCCTACTAATATTATAAATCCGAAAGTTTGTGTGTAAGTGAGTAAGTATGTTTGTTCCCTCTTCACGCTTTAACGGCTGAACGGATTTGGATGAAATTTGGAATGTACATAGATTATACCTAGGATTAACACATAGGACTTTTTAACTTGATAATAGCGGGCGAAGCCGCGGGGCACGGCTAGTTAGATTATAAATCTGAAAGCTTGTAAATAGAATTATTTATTCGCCTAATAACAAAGATTGTTACACTGCGTGTGAGTTTGGAACGAGGTATCTCTGAAACGGCTGAATGGATTTGGTTGGAATTATGTGTGTAGATAGGCTCTGGAATAAGGCATAAGCTAGTTAATAATGATGCTTATTTTCATTAATATTCAAGAGTTCGCATTATCTTCCGTTATTTGCATATTTATGGATTATGAAATATAAAGAAGTACGCAACAAAAGAATAGAATTATGATTACACGACTGTCATTGTTATAGCACAATAGTTGTTGCCTGTGACTACATCTGTGATGGAATCTCTCTTAGAGCTGCGCACTACCAATGGAAACAAAGCTGACATATTGCTTCCAGTTGGTGACGATCCCAAAACTGGATTGCCACGTTCGCGTTGAATGGCAATGCCTGATATATTACCCGGCGTTATGATCTCTTGTTGCCTCGACGAGATTCCCATATCTCTCTCTGATCGATCCTTCATGACCGAAGATCGCAATCACCATTTCCAGTCCAGTCGTAAGTGAGGCGCCTCTATCGGTTCCTGTCTGAATTCGGACTACAGTCTCAAATTTGGACGTCTTGCTTTCCTTCAACTGATCGGACCATCGCGTTGGGGATCTACCGCGGGATCGTTTCTCCATCATTTTCGCGCAAATGATCAGTTTCTCTAGGTTTCGCCTTGACATCTGACAGTATGCCCGAGATAATATGCGGCGTCGTCAGATAGTAGAGAGACGGTCTTTGATTCGGAGTTCGGTGAGGATAGATACATTCGGGCGGAAGGGTGTCATGGGATTCGGAGCAAACACCCTTATAGGACGATACTTAAAACGTCAAGATCCCCACGCTTTCTTAAAAATGTCATATTGACCAACGTTCACTGTCGGCATAGTTACAAAAACAGTATCAACGCCATCTACTTTCATTTGAAGTACTATATATTCAATCCAGAGTGATATAGAGGCAGCGCCATCTCGTTTCATTACATGCTTTTATTTAGTTTCACCGGTCACGTTGTCTGTCCGTCGGTCTGTAATTAAATCTTGCAAGCTAAATAAGACCCTATACCCGATGTCCGATTGGATTCAAATTTGGTGTTCTTATGTATATTTGGTGACAATACAATGATATGGTACCATAGAGCTGGTCTGACGATGTAGACGGAAGATGGTCATAGGAACATCTGAACTAAACAAGATATACCCATCGAGTTTGGGCTGGTTTGATTGGTCTTGACAAGTTCTCTGGTTATATAACTTTTAAGTCCTATTTATATTTACAACTGGTAAAAAACTTAAAACTTTAAGTAGTTGTTTATCTTTTTTTAAAGTATTAATTGTTTCACTTTCGCGCTAAAAACTATATGTTTGTTTCTTGTACTTGTTTCAGGTTGGCTGTGAACAATATGCAATATTTGAGTAACGTGCTGGGCATAAAGGACCCCATACACAAGCAGAAGCTGGCCCTAAAGGCCATGGATGTGGTCCTATTTGGACCCCCTAAAGGTAAGATGTGTGTAGATGATATAATTAACTTGTATGTACCCTATAACTATAACCCTCGATAACCTATCTGTGATGCGATCAGTATTAATTCGTGATTAAACATACTAAGTTCTGTGTCTTGTGTCGTGGGTGCCGGAAACATTCACATAACACACACAATCACAACCAAAACCAGAAACACAATTTTTTTTTGGGGAGTAAACTTGTGATCTTGCCGGGAATCGAACCCTATAATGCTTATTATTATTATTTATGTAGGTTTTTGTAGGTATATTAATAAGTATGTGTAAATACATTTATTTATTTAAATACGTTTAGAGGTACACCACCGTCTCTGTTTGTAATAGTTTTTTATCATTTCACTTTGGTTGTCTGGAAGACATCGCTTTGTGCCTTTGTGCTCCTATGTTAAATTTAAGATTTCTTTGTATGTGTTTTTTTTTGGTGTGCAAATAAAGAACTTATCTATCTATCTTAGAAGCGAACGCAAACCTGACTAAGACAACGGGTAAAGTAAAGTTACTTACATAAAAAAACTAGATCAAAATCGGTTCAGCCGTTTGAGACACACATATACAGACCTTAAACTTATAATTACTAAAAACTCTTTTTGCGTCGGGGGTTAAAAAAGAAACAGGGCGTGTCGTTGTAAACTTTTATATTACAGGAAAACATTTTAATTAATCATAACAGTGTTAACCCCACCACTTTACGTCACATAAAAAGGTTGCGGATTAGAATTTCAAAGCCCTCTTATAAAAAGTTACAACAACAACAAATAACAACAATCTCATCGTGACATCAGTGAGTTGATGAACGAATGTTCTAAAGTGTGACCGGGGACAACATTTACATCAAATTTACATTAAATTGGTGGGTGTATAGCAAAATATCATTAGGTATGATTGTTTACAGCGAACGCTCATGCAGATTAAAAAACTGAAGTTGCTGCGTCATTGAGCCAAACAAATACAGTCTTACTTGTAAAAATGTCGCTTAGCAATGCTTAGCCACCTCTTAGTTGAGCGGCTCTTAAGCCCACAATAAATGATACTTTTTTTACACTCGTAAACATTAGTTAGGCGCTGCTTTGTTGAGAAACGCACAGAGAATCGAAAACAATCGAAATTTACCCGATCGCCACAGATTATAACCAAAATTGTTGACAAAAGGGAAATTAAACGAATACAGCTGTCAATAATGTGGTTTTATTATTCTGTTGAAATGAAAATGAAAAACTGGTGACATTCAATGATTGTCGAAGTAAGACATATTAAAACTAGGCAATGGCGGTGTTTAATTTTGATAACTATTTAAGAATTACTAAACGCGAGCCTTTCCAAGAACTGTAGGCATATTGCGTTGCGAAATCGCGGCAATCACTTTCGGGAGGAGTGAAAACATTTGATATCGGAATTAGAGGGAGAGATTTTAAAAAATTCGTATTTCTGTCGGCCGTTTTCAATCACATTTTCTACAAGGTTTCTGCTGGTACAAGTTTCATTGTACAAAAACTTAACTCAAATAAAATGCATTTTTATCACAATTTAGACACATCGTTGCCATTTTTTTTCTATGCAGCGAAATGTAACAAATCGTGTATCGGATGGCCGAAAAGTAATGATCATTCTGTATAATTAGATATATTTTTTAAGATTTAAAGCCGTGCTATTTAAGAATAAAACAGAATTCAAAACGCCGTTTTTCAGGGTAATCCCGCCTTAACGCTAAATCGCGTTTATGAGTGAAATTTTTTTAAACTGTAGCTGAGCAATTGATTAAAAATTAAAAGGAATTTATAAGAAAGACTGATAGTAATAATGGTTAATTCACCGAAATATAGGTATATCTACAGATAGGTATGAATAGCTTTCAGTTGCACACTGCATTGCACTGCACTGATTCCACATTACAGTAATACATTAAAAAAATATCTATACATTACACAAAAAGTTAAACTTCTTGAACTGCAAATGCTGTTTTAGCTAGGAACACAAGCCCCGTGCATTCGTTTTCTACTTCCATTTTGCCCTCTATGGCGTTGTGGGTGTAGACCTTAGTTCTATGACTGTTGCCTGGGCTGGGCTCTGGGTGCTAAACCCAGGGTGCGTTGTGAGCGCGCTGTGCGCGTACTGGGGAGCTTGTTATGAGTGGCCCATTCTGGGCCACTGTGACCCTTTCTGGGTTCCTTCTTTCGGCCCTTACTGGGTCGGAGTCACCCCGCGGGGCTCTCACGACCTTTCCTGGGCCTGAGGTTGTCAGTCCGGTGGTTGGCCTCACTTGCCTTTTTGCCGTCCCTTGCCCTCTCGTAGTCGTCGTCCTTCGGGACAATGTCGCGAGGGAGCGCACTCCAGGCCGTTACGACACAGGCTTTTACACCGTTACACCCATACTTCGTTGTACCATTTGTGTTTTGAGTGTTAAGAGCGAGCTTGCTCTTAACACTCCATACCTACTACATTTTAACACAAAAGCATTAACAGCGTGGGAATTGTGGTACGAGATTTGATGTCGTGGCTTCTAGTCACAATAACGCCCATATGAAGGCCAGGTCAACTACTCACTATAACCTAGACCTTTGTGCACTGTAATAGAGATCAAACTCATCAATTACTACATTTAACTAGGATACTAGTTAATTACTGCGAATGAACGCTACGATTGTCGGATTGCAATTATAATGTGTTGAAACGGACTGTTGGTATCGAAACACGACGGCTTATTACGGTTCCTTGCCTCAAACAGAAAAAAAAACTTTTTGGATCACTACGTCTTCCGTCTGTCTGTCTGTCACGATCCTATTTCTCAGGAACGCGTGGAGATATCAGTCTCGCACTTGTCTGATTTTATCTATGTCATACGTTTATTAGCTTTACCTGTAAATTCTTAAATTGAAAAATAGAAAAAATATTGTTTATGTTATTGTTTGATTTTTTTTTGTACTTTTTTTACCTCATATTGTTATTTTACTTTTTATTAACATTCAATTAAATTAATATTAACATTAAATAGCTTTACACCCTTAACGCTATAGAAACAGTGGCTAAAAAGTCAGCTAGTTAAAAGATTTTTTATTCTATCTAATATTTTGATATTTTTTTTTATAACGGAGGTTGTCATTCTGGCCAAGATTAATTCGTAAAGCTCTTTAATTGTAGAGATGATTAATATTTGTTTAGTAGAGTAGACACATAAATCATAATTTGCACGTATGCTTGCCGTAGACTGAATATATTGTGTCACTACTTACATTAATATCTTATTTATTCATTTATTTTTTACCGTAGGAACAATTATGGAACACTTGGTCATGTCTTAAAATCTCTATATTCACATGTATTCAGGCAAATAAACGATTTGATTTAAGGCAAATAAATAGTACTTGTCTATAATGCAATGCATTGTTAATAACATTTTTAATAATTAAACGCAAGCAGAGCTTAAAAATATTCGACTTCACCGCACATTATTTTGGTTTTTGTTGATTTATCATGAAGTGCTAAATCAATTTCGATAAAATGTACCACCTCTGAAGTATGATCTACCAAACAAAAATATGATCAATTCGATTCATAATTAGCGGAATTATCGCGTAACATACATACAAAGAAAGAACATACAGTCTAATTGAGAACCTCCTTTTAAGAAGTCGGTTGAAAGCAATCTTTCAGACGTCCGCCATATTGGAACAAACATTGCAAGTTAAATAAAAGTGGTAGTAAATACATTCCGATTCGTATCCGTGTTTTGTGATACAGCCTTGACATTGATGAACATACAATCATACATTTTGGTCCATTATCTAACTGTTAAAATGACATTAGTTTGACCACAGTTGAGTAAACTATTATTTCATCTGTGACTAATCATTGTAATAATGCTGGATTATAATAGACGTAATAGAATAGAAAAATAATTTATTGCTAAATATTTAAAACAATCCTATGGTACACAAAACAAAATATATACAAGAAATATTTGGCAATTGGAATATGTTCAGCGCTAAGACTGAACAAAGTAAGGGTTTGTGCAGGGCTGGTTTTCAGCATACCCCATTCATCGATCTCAGGTGTTACTCGAAAATAATGTCATGGTAGTCCTTTAACAATATGGTTGTTATATGCATATATTAACTATACAGATATATAATATTTCGCTAGTTTGTATAAAAGTTAGGTAACATCCTACTAATATTATAGATCCGAAAGTTTGTGTGTAAATGATAAAATATGTTTCTTCCCTCTTCACGATTGGATGATATTTTGAATGTACATAGCTTATACCTTGAATTAACATATAGACTTTTTGACGTGATAATAGCGGGCGAAGCCGCGAGGCACGGCTAGTAATAATATATAACAAGTGAAAAAAAAAGTGTTATGTATGTATCTCCGTGTGTGTCATACATAAACGGTTTCACACTCACAGCCCTATACTAAGTTCTATGGTTGGCCTGAAAACGAAGACTTCAGTCCACACCATATTTTTTTTTAATGCCAGATAGGTAAGCATTTAGCCGCTATCTCATCTGATGGAAAGTGATAGCTTGCTTGTTTGTCATTTAGACTAGTGGTTAGTCCTAGAGTCAGGATTTTTCAGGCCGCCTGAAGGCATCCGATATGGCTTATCAAAAGTGCTGATTCGGCCGAAGATGTAGCATGCTTACCAAGAAGATCCACTCTCGAGTTGTAGACTCTAAAATACACTACAAGTAAACAACAGTGTATTTATAAAGCATTTCAAAACATACATTTTAAGTACATTCTACAAGTTCAATTCTTTTATGTTAGAGTTAATGCACTTCTATCACGATTCTGAGATATGTTTAAGAATATTTCAATATAAAATAACAATGTAGAGACATGTCCATAAATACGAATAAAGTAATAACTTTTGTTCTATATCACAATTGACAATGCAGCAATAGTGCTGTGCTATTATTGATCGAGCGAAGCGAGATATCTAAGTTGACTTGGTTGGTTCGGCACTTAATCCATCCGCCCGTCCGTCTGTCAGAAGCATCTACCGTCTAAACCATTCCAGCGAATAACTTCAAATTCTCAGAGAATATGTAAAGCCATGACCCAAAGCCAGAAATGACAATTAAAATGCCATAAATTAAAACATTTAGGGGGCACTCGTACATTAAAGTGGGGAGTAAAATTATTATTATTAAAAAGTATATTTATATTCTAGGGTTGTTAATTCTCAGCATAGAATAAATAATAGTAAATAAAACGTTCTAGTCTCAGAAAAGTAGTTTTTTTTAGTTATTATGTTTCAATCTATGTTTTCTAATAAATACTGAATGTTTTATTCAAACAAAGTGAACAAAAAATAAAACATCCCAAAAATGTATCTTTGAATATAATCGAACATGCGAGCGAGACAGCGGATCCACCATTGTGAACCCTTTAAGGCAAACGATGATTAGGTATCCATTTCGTCACATCGATTTTCGATTGTATCGATTGAGATCAGCACATCCCTAAATGGTAGGTTGTTGAGGATGGGCACAAAGCGCAATGTCACGAAGCAGGTTATTACTACTGGTGCCGTGTTATTAAATCGTTTTTTATGTGGTGGCCATGCTGTTCGCGATTAGAGGATAATCTTGCACTGACATTTGCAACTGTCAAACTAAAACATTTCATAGTCTTAAAAAAATACAACGCACTGTTGTCAAATACTTAAATATCTTATTCTCTTTTTCCTTTTTTTTTTTTTTTTTTTTGCCTGGTAACTAATGTTTATTTAATATAATACAATGTTTATAACAACTAACATGCTCGTATTTAAAATTAATAGCATTTATTTATAAAACCATTTTGTTAACACAGTTAACAAAGTGGTTTTATTATGTATTTATGTATATGCAATAAAATTGATTCTGATTCTGGTTCTTGGCAATAGTTTGTTTGCTTGTTTGTCCTATGAAATAGTGGATAGTCCTGGTGTCTGTATTTTTCAGGCCGCCTTAAGGCATCCGACATGGCTTAACGACTGTTGTCTTACGACTAACAAACCGGGACCTACGGCTTAACGTGGCAATAGCTACCGACAAACGTCGTAATATTTCTAAGTGATATTGTAATACTTAAATGAATAAAAAATCGTAATCATGTTGTTGTTTGTGACGAATGGTTTATATTTCATTTTATTTTATGTTGTTTGGGGGGGTCTTAATATATATAACAAGTAGCCATTTACAACATTATCTTAATTAAATGCAGTGCTAGTCACTTATTTCATTATCAGATTACATTTTACTCAACTTAAATTACGAAAAGAGAGCTAACTTTACCAACTAAACTGGATATTCTGACTGAAAAATTTATAGGAATTAAATATCATCACAGTTCATAGAAATTGAGGCAAATTAGCAACGTTACACTAAATATCCCCACAATTACGCAACGCGTGGTCTCACTACAGTTACATCACGGTTAAAACGAGTGTGATTTTAGTTTCATTTAAACGCTCCTAACGTCCAACCGCGTAAGGAAAAAAATCATTCCGAATTATTTATTCATACACAAATTTATGAATTTTGTGAAAATTGTATGATAGTTCGTGTGGCGATGTTCGTCGTCATGTTTATAAATGGTGTTTGACATTTGGCTCGTACTAGGAGCATGTAACTGTGTTTATATTTTGTGTTGTGGGTGGTTCGTGGACATATCCGATGATGGTAATGTTTTTATGACATTAGTGTGTCAGTGGGCAACTTCTTCGCAGCAGTTGATACGCCGACCTTCAATTATAATTGTTGTTTCATACTTCTATAAGGCAATTATAACGTACAGTAGCGAAACGAGATTCTTTGAGAGATAGCACTTAATATATCTGCTAGGCGTTTGACAGCTAGCTCACCTGTTGGTGAGTGATTACGGTCGAAAATTACCCTATCTTGCCCTACCTATTTTTTAATACGAAATAGGCATGCATTTGACCACTAGCTCACCTGATGGAAAGTGATGATACGGCTGAAGATATGACATGCTTGTCTAGAAGATACCTATTCACTCTTGACTTGAAGACTCCCAGATTATACCAGTTCAGGAAATAAAGACGCGGGCAATGAGCAACAAATTCCACTCCATCGCAGTACGGATGATAAACGTAGAAGCAAAACGCTTCGAGTGAGCTGCAGGTACGTCAAACACAAATGAATGACTTTTAACATCGAAATATTATAATATCTATTTCAAGTTATGTGCGGAATTCGCACTTGCTCTAATATCGGTAAAGGAAAATGTCCCAAGGAAACCGATATATTCAAGAGTCACAACATTCGAGGATAAATGCCATCCACTAACACGTGCGTGGTGGACTAGATCCTAGAAGAGAAAGCTCCGAATTCTGCCGTGGGAACTAAACGGGCTGATGATGACGATGAAGTTCATAGACTTCTTGTTGGCACTGACTTGAGAAGTTTTCTTTGTTAGGTCATTGATAATGTCACTTTATATTTTGTGTTGTGACTTACATTGCATCTTGTTAGTACTGAATAGACACATCTGATAATTGAGTGCTGAATAAGTTTTCAGCTTACCGTTTAACTACGACTTAATATATCACTATACAAGGTTACATTGAATTAGCGCTCCATACTACACAGGGGGGTCGGGTATCGACAATACAAAACAAAAAAAATATTTAAAAAAGAATCTTTTTTTTTTTTGATAAGTTTGTACCTTAAGTGCCGAGCTACGATTACAACCAATTATCCAACACGTAAACTCAAAAATAAAAAATAATACTTTTTTTTTTCTTTTGTTGCTTTGTCGATACCCTACCCCCCTGTGGTATGGAGCGCTAATTCAAAGTAACCTTGTATATTTTGTGATTTGACCGGCATTGCACCGACTTGACTTACATATCTTGATATAACTGAACAAAGACGTACCTATCTCATAGTTGAGTGCTGAATAAGTTTTACAGCTTCCCGTTTCAACTACAAATTGATTATGTCATTTTATATTTTGTGATTTGACCGACACTGCATAATTGCTTTAACATGACCGACATTTAATCTGGTACGAAGGACTGAACAAACATTGTTTTTTGTAGATTTATACAGCAGAGAGAACCTTGAATGTCCAGTGCAAGAATGTCGCCCTCATTATGACCTTATTTCTTCAAATAAGAATAAATAATGTGGCGTCGAAGTAAATAACATATAATACTATACAAAACATATTTTCAATGCACAATAAGTACAATATTTATTCATGTACCTGTCATTATATGCCAACAAATAATTATAGAATAATTCGTGTTATTATGGCTACTTTACCACTACATAAGTATTTTACTGCATACAAATGTAGTAAGTAGAGGTGGAAGGTGATGGACTCAGGATTGTCGTTTGGGAGGGGCCTGACCCAGCTGAGGGTAGATTTTGGTGCCGCTGAAGCAATAATTATCACGAGACAAGATTTATCACGAAAGAACTCAAATGATTTTGGAGTGGGCTTGAGACCCTCTAAATCTGTCACTAGTGGAAAAACTTATAGCACCTAACTGTGTATAAAATTTATTGAAACCACGACAAAAATATTACATCATAATTTTGTAGTCAATAGTAAAAATATTGATTTTATTTATATAGCATTAGCCATGCTAGGCAGAACTATAGAGATAAATTTAGATAGGAAAAATTATCGCTTGAGGCGGGATTTGAACCCGCGGCCATAGGGTGTCATGCCCTATTACTCTAACCGCTGAGCTACTCAAGCCCCGCCTGACGCGACGAAATTAACCTTTCCTTATTATTAACGTCTTACAGGGACGTGTGACGACATCTACCAAAACAGTTTATAGAACTACTACGGCCAACGAGTCTAACATTGCAGTTAGCTCCACGTTGTGTTGATAACGTCTACCCAAATCAATTGTATATTACTGTTGTTACTAAGTTATTATCCATCTATGGTTGACATACCTCATATCCGCTCGAAGCATTTTGCTTTTGCGAAGGAGGAACTCACTGACCTCGCCTTTTCCCCCGAACAGTATAATCTGGGAGTCTTCAAGTAAGTCTAGAGTGAATAGGTATCTTCTTCATCACTTTCCATCAGGTGAGATCGCGACCGAATGCTTACCCATCTGGCCTAAAAAAGAATAAAAAATTATTTGCTAAAACCATAACCCTCCGTTTTGCTTCGCAGTAGTCGGGTCAAAATCGCAGGAGACGTCAATATCACACAAACGAATTTTGCAAAATATAACTAACTTCAACTTCTTCTTTAAATGGCGACTTTAGGGCTGTCGCACCATAATTCTGCAAATATCGCGAATAATAATGTTCGTGGTCATCCGATGGGTCATTATTTGTCAATGTTATAATGACACATTGTGACAGATTATATGAAATAAGGCTAATTTACTTCAAAACACATTTAACCAGAGAGGAAGAGGATGAGGTCAAATGCTTGTGATTGGTCGATGCATGATCTAGCTATACCATTTTTTTTATGACTCCTTTTTCTGTACATTATTCTTGGATCAAACCTTAGGTCTAATAAGTAAAATAGAAAAAAAAAACGTAATTACACTAAATTTTAAGCCTTGTGTCGTGGGTGCCGGAAATATTCACATCAATCTCACACAATCACCACCAAAACCAGAAACAAATGTTTTTCCTTGGAGAGAAAACTTGTGGTTCCACTTGTGACGTCGAACTTAGTGTGGGGCTGTGAGTGTGAAAGGAATTATGTTATGTTTCACTAGTGAAAAGATTCGGTCAAGCTGTTATCAAGATTAATCATACATGCGGCTATTCATTTTTATTTATAGAGATAGGCTATGTTTTAACCACTATGCCACTTCAAGGTAAGTGATGATTTGGTCGAGGTTGGTTAACACGCTCTCAGTCTCGCAGTGGTCAAGTGTCCTCTGCGCCAACTGGATCGTGGTTTACTCGTATGTTTGATTTGGCCACCTGTAGGATGGATCCGCTTAAGTACCAGCTTGAAGCTTTTGAGTCCATCGACCGGCGAGCACAAAGACTCATTTGCGATGATAAGCTAGTCGAGTCCAAATTGCACAGTCTCGGTCACCGACGTAAGGTCGCAAGTCTATCGGTATTCTACCGCTTACACTTTGGAGAGTGTGCGCAGAAATTACACGACCCAATTCCCCCATGCCCGTTTTACCATCTAACAATAAGACAAACTGACAAACGTCATCCATATATGGTTGACATAGCTCCAGTTCGCTCGAAGCATTTCGCTTCTGCGTTTATCATCTGTACAGCGAAGGAGTGGAGTGGAGTCTCAGTGCCCTCATCTTTGTTCCCCGAACAGTATGATCTGGGAGTCTTCAAGTTAAGAGTGAATAGGTACCTTCTAGGCAAGCATGCTACATTTTCCGCCGCACCATCAGGTGAGATTGTGGTCAATAGCTTGCCTATTGGACATTTAAAAAAATTACGTCTATTTATTCTTCTGTTGATCTAATTGAATAATTTTCCGTTGTTAATGGTATACTAACTGAAATATTTGACTGAGTTCCATCCGTGATAAATTAGTCGACACGTTTTGCAGACGCTTACCACATTCAGGTGTTTGGAACATAGTTCGAACAAGTGCTATTGTGTACATTCCGTGTAACGAATGTACACAATGGGTACTACATCAAGCTGAATCATATACATACCTATCATAAATTTTTACATGTAGATATGATACCATCGAAATCAAAATTGTATATTCACATGAGCCCCAAAAAGGCACTCATGAAAGTAAATTACTACTGCCAGATTCGCAAAATTAAAGCCATCTCGAGAAGAACCTGGTAAAAAAACTTGGCGGCGCATCTTTTTTCATATTTTTTTTGACATTCTTAAATGACTAATACAGTTTTTTTTTTTTATTCATATCTTGTATACATATGTATGTATGAAACATAAAAACGCGTATATACTAGATTGATAACAATAGTCTACTCTACCACTGTGTGAGAGAAAGTTGGTATATATATTTTCTTAATATTTACAAGCTGGAGAATTACCCCAATATTGTTTTCATTTATAGATGCTTTTTTATTAAAAGTTATAGGAATAGGTATCTTCTAAGCAAGCTTGCTCCATCGTCGACCACATCGTCGCTTACCATCTTAAATTAAAAAAAAAAAGATTTATAAAATTAAAAGCTGTATACTTTTCATTCAAGCAAAGCTTCAAAAACCTTCACCGCTTTATCTCCGGAACCTTTGATCAACGCAGGAGTTCGAATTATATAAAAAGAAAAAAGAAACAAACGCATACACACTCACAGCCCCACACTAAGTTCGTATCGTGGATGCCGGAAACATTCTCATCACACACACACATTTCACCCAGAACCAGAAGCACAAATATTCCTTGGGAAGGAATTTGTGCTCCTGCCGGGAATCGAACCCAGGACCCACGGCGCAGAGGGCGAACACCTGTCCACTGCGCCAACTGGGTCGTAACATAAGTTTAAAACTCTGATGGCTCTGAAATGTAATGGGTTAGCGTGACGATTACCATCAGGAGAGTGACTGGCTCGTCTTGTCTCTCAATGACATACAATAATTAAACACAACCAAAGCTTAAAAAATCCTACTTCACCGCTTTAACTTCGGAACTTTGATCAGATCAGATAGATGTACTAAACACGCATTATTGACGATATCTCGAGAACCATCTTGATCAAATTTAAATGGGACCAATTGAAAAAAAAAAAATCGAAATCGGTATATGTGAAACAAAGATATGAGGTAACACACATCAAAATGGTTGTCTGTAAAGTTGGTTTACGGACGATAATTTACGTGATAACGTCATAAGACGACGAACGCTTAGGCACGCTCAGGCTCAGGCGGAACGTGACACTTTTTCGTGCGTGCAGCCGGGGTTCATCGATTTATCACGTCAAAAAAAAAACTTGAGTAGCTCCTCCTTTTTTGTGAAGTCGGTAGAAAACTTGTCAAATTTAATATGCGACCAACGAGATACTTCCCATTCAAACATGAGATGTTATTATAGGCAAACGTTACCTTTTCCAAGTGGAAGACTTGTATCTTCTCTCATATTAATTGCATACAAAATTGCATGTTTCTAAATCTTTGATAGCTAATTGGTCCATCTATTTGGTTCGCTTTTTTATGTTTGCTTCGAGGGCAGATTTATAAAAGCTGAAAGTATATTCTACCGACTACACAAAAAAGGAGGAGGTAGGTACTTAATTCGAAAAATATTCGACTGTATTTTGTTTTATGTATACTACCTCATATCTTCTTTCCACGTGAACCGATAATTTTTTTTTTTGTTTTGTTTGTAAGCTGGTGCTTTCCCATTTTAATTAAAATTTGGTCAAGATCTGATCAGTAGTTTTTGAGTTATCGTCAATTATGCGTGTTTTATTCATTGATTTGATTGCTCAAAGTTCTGACGATAAAGCGGTGAAGTCGGTTTTTCAACCGACTTCAAAAAAGGAGGTTCTCAATTCGACTGTGTTTTTTTTTGTATTGTATCGTACGCAATATCTCCGCCAATCATGAATCGAAATTTGATGATTATTTTTTGTTCGGTAGAGTTTACTTCAAAGGTCCCATATACATTTTATCAAAATCGGTCAAAACCAAATATAAGCGATGAAGTCGGTTTTTTTAAGCTTTGCTTGCGTTTCAATTATTCAAGCTATGCTTGCGTAATTATACATACCTACAACTGTTCACATGCGCTATGTGTTCTTATTATCAACTGTTAACGTTTCCTATGCTACATAAATAACGTTTCCCAGAAGGCAGTAGATGGAAGGACTGGCTCCTGGCATCTTTACTGCTCGGCGCCGTCATCGGCGGCTGGGCGGCGCTCCGAGCTGGACGTGCCAGTCGCAGCCAGGTCCAACGGATGCTCCGGGACATGGAGCATCTGAGGAAAGCTGAAATGGCATTGGATGATATGCAAAAGGAACTGGAAAAAGCCAGATTGGAACAGGTATGATGTAAACAAAGATATTCGTCTGACAGAATCTTCATTTTCATGTGACTCGATGTGACAAAAATAAATTTAAATGATGACATTGACAATATGTTTAGTCAATTTTTTCGGTAAATTTATCAGTAATAATAACATCATGATAACAAATCATTTTTGGACGTTTTTTGTATTATTTATGTTTTAATTTAGTAATGTTTAAGCCAGCTTAATTAATTCTATTTTATTTAATTACTGGCTGTCCCGGCGTCCTTCGTTCCGCCTAACAGTCAATGAATGTGCATGTTTAGGAAGCCATACCCGGCATGCGTTACAATGCCATGTGACTATATTATAACCTCCTTCATGTTTATGTTTGCCTAGTAATTTTCCAAATTCGAGAGACGTATGAGAAAATGATTTTTATACAATAAAAAAAAAATTGTCGTTCCTAAAAAGTAATAATCCTATGTCCGTCTCCTGATTCTAAGCTACCTCCCCACCAATTATTATCAGCCAAATCGGTTCAGCCGTTCTTGAGTTATAAATAGTTTAACTAAAACGACTTTCTTATATATATATATATAAATATATATCAATAAATATAAAATTTATATATAGATATCAATATTATTAGTAATTTACATAACATGCAAATAATTGTGTAACATTGAACTGCTCGTTGGCTTAGTTGGGTGGCGTTCGCCTTCTATAACAGTGGTATCGGGTTCGATTCCCGCCTGAAACACAAGTTTTCTCCCCAAGGGAAATTTGTGGTTCTGGTTGTGATTGTGTGTGTGATGTGAATATTTCCGGCACTACTGTTTACTGACTATCCAACTTTAAAGTTTGTGTGTTAGTGTGCAAGTGTGTAAGTATGTTTGCTCCGTCTTCACGCTTTAACGGCTGAACGGATTTGGATGAAATATGGAATGTACATAGCTTATACCTAGGATTACATACACATAGGCTACTTTTTAACTTGATAATAGCGGACGAAGCCGCGTGACACCCCTAGTAGTTATATAAACAAAATCAGGTTCAAAAGAGTTGTTTGTGTGTGGAAAGATAAAATGCTACTGGATGGTGTGCCAAAGAAATTGAAAATAAAACCAGAGTAAATAATTTATGTCTACATATAAGATTTTCTATAAAAATAAAATATGATTGTGCTTTGAGCACAATGATGATTGATCCTCGACAAATGTCTAAGTACTCTGTTAACACTACAATATATTTTTTTATAGGAGAGTGTGACTACAGAGAAGAAAAATCTGGAGAAAAAACTTCGGGAGGCGGGCGACACGCCTCTTTTGAACTCTGCTTCGTCTGACTTAGAGGTCACGCAGTTGAAGGCAGAAATTGAGGTCAGTTGTCAATATTATATAGTCACATAAACCATAGACAAACTGTCAAACGTCATCCATATATAGTTGACATACCTCCAGTTCGCTCGAAGCGTTTCGCTTCTACGTATAATCTGGGAGTCTTCAAGTCAAAAATAAACAGGTACCTTCTAGGCAAACATGCTACGTCTTCGGCCGCATCATTACTCTCCATCTGGTGATATTGTGGTCGAATGCTTGCCTATCAGGTATAAAAAAATAGAATAATACAGGCATTGGTTTAATGATGTTAACACTTAAGTACTTATTTGATGTTATGCAGTTACGAAGCCGTACTGAATGGCTACAAATTTGTCCGAAACTTTCCGACAGTAATTAAAAGAAAGCAGAGCTTAAAAAAAACATTCTTCACTGCTTAATTTTCGGAACCTTGATCAGATTAAATGTATTAAACACGCATTATTGACAATAACTCAAAAACTACTGATCAGATCTTGATCAAATTAAATGGGACCACATGGAGAGCACCAGCTTTCAAATAGAAAAATAATCATCAAAATCGGTTCACAACGAAAGAAGTTATGAGGTAACTTTTGAAGTCGGTTAAACGAGAACATCGTCAATGTAGTCCACAAAATAGGCATTATTGACGATATTTCAAGAACTACTGATCAGATCTTGATCAAATTTAAATGGGACCAATTAGAAAGCACAATCTTTCAAACTAAAAAAAAAATCGAAATCGGTTCACGTGGAGAGAATTTATAAGGTAATACACATAAAAAAAAACACAGTCGACTTGAGTACCACCTCCTTTTTTGGGAAGTCGGTAAAAAATAATCATCAAAATCGGTTCGCATAGAAAAAGTTCTGAGGTATCACATGAAAAAAAAAAAGCCGAGAACCTTCTCCTTTTTATAAGTCGATTAAAAAACCTTCCTATGGTATTTACCTTACCCAAACTCACATGTTAAAATCGAGGTAAAACTTTTAAGTCGCCGGGTAATCCTCAAGGTATTGTCCGATGCGAAAGAATTCATCAGATTGTACTTTCCTCCATTGTACTCGACAATTGGGAAATAACTATTAGTAGTGAGCCCTTTTGAATCTAAACTTGTACTATTTATTTATTAGCAAACGTAACAGAATACAATCATAATAGGAACAAATTATAGAAATATGGGGTTGATCTAAATTGTATTCCTTAACCATGTATGCCTAAAAGCAACAATCTAATAATTTACATAAATCGCTAGAAAAGTTATAGTTTCATATAACAATTATCTTATACATAAAATCATGATTATTATTATATATTCATACATTTGAAGTAAATAGAATTTCTTTTATTTGCCTCTTTTATTTAGTCTAAACTTGTACTACCCACAACTAGACTATCAAAAGTAAATAAATCGTTTGTAAGGAATTGTGTTCGTTTCTATAATTATTTGACGGACTGTCGAATTAACTTGAAAGTGAAAAAAATTAACTTAAAAACACGCTTAAAAAAAAATATATTTTTGTATCGGTCCTCGATAAGTCTACGAAGTTTAAATGAAATCTGGCGGTTAGAAGTGGGTCAATTCAATATCAAGTCCAAAGGAGTCGGTTACAAACATACAAGTGAAGCTAATATAAAGCGTGTAATATATTAATTAAAAAGGCTATTCTATAAACGATTTCTTGTACGATAAACAGTTCTGGAAATTTAATGACATCGATGGATAATATTCCTAAGTCACACAATTTCTATTGTGTGACTTAGGAATATTATGTATAACATTTTGACGATTAATTCTGTTTGAAATTGTAAAACTTTATGTATCTACTTTTTTATACTATTCTTTGACATTGGCAATATTGTTAATAATTTAATTTTTTATCTGATATTTACTTTGAAAATATTTTTAAGTAATTTTGCAATATTTATTATTTATTTTGTTTTAATGTACCCACCATATTTTTTTATGTTTTCTTTAATTCATTAATTTAATATTTTTGACGCTCATAAGTGTACCCGGTGAGAACACAAGTTTTCTTTCCAAGGGAAATTAATGTGTCTGGTTCTGGATGTGATTGTATGCGTGACGTGAATGTTTCCAGCACCCACGACACAAGTCATCGAACATAGCGTGGGGCTGTGCGTGTGAAAGCGCTTTTCATTTCAATCACTGACCTAATTGCGATAGCTCGTAACTTTTATCACGTGTTTAGAATAATGCCAGAACAAAAGTAGCTTAGTTTTCCTTAAGACGTTTTCCTTAAAGGCGAAATGTGCCTATGTCTGCGACGATCTCAGTTTACCTCCATCAACTGGACGTAGAGCATCGTAGAAATAAAAGAAAAAATATCAACGAACTAAAAGATAAAAACAAAATAAATACATACATTGTTTATTTGTTTGCGTTAGGACGAAAAGTGGTTCTGTGTAGTGTTAAAATGGACGATTGTTATTTGCGACAACTTTCCGAGGCGTGGAGGCGAAAAGTGGTCAGTAAATCTATTTTCATGAGTTTAACGTATTATTGAAATGTTTAATTGAATATGAATTGCTCGTTGGGTGAGCGTGCCCCTTAAGCAGCGGGTATCAGGTTCAAATCCCGGTGGAAAGACATGTTTTTCTGGTTCTGGGTGTGATGTGAATGTACGGCACCCATGACACAAGTCATTGAACTTAGCGTGTGTTTGTGTGAAAGCGTATATGTTTATTGGTTTTTTTTTGTGTTGACAATATCGAATTGATCATTCGATATCGGTAAATAACGCATATCGCTTCTCGTTAAGAAAAAAACAGTCCATGATGTATTGCATTTTTTGTCTATGGTTGCCTGTCAATAATTATGGAACTTTATTTTTTAAATTAAAATAATAATTGGAAAGAGTATAATCGGTATTTATTGTACAAGGATAGTTCAATCAATGCATGTGTGAAATCTCATCGGCTTATTCTATGAGCCATGAAAGGTATGTAGGAATAAACATACAATATATAATCATTTTGTTTATTTTCTTTTTTTTTTATTCAAGATAGGCAAACTTTTGACCACTATCTCACCTGATGGTAAGCGACTATGTGGTCGACGATGGAGCAAGCTTGCCTAGAAGATACCTATTCACTCGTGACTTGAAGACTCCCATATTGTACTCATCAGGAAACACCGACTCGGGTAAGGAGTTCCATTCCTTTGCGGTTCTCACAATGAATGCTAGAAATCTTATGCTAGATTGGCAAGTATTTGACCACTAAATCACCTGATGAAAAGCGAAGTTGCGGCCGAAGGTGTATCATGCTTGCCTAGGAGATAGATGACTATTCACTCTAGACTTGAAGACTCCCAAATTATACCGTTCAGGGAACAAAGATGCAGGCAATGAGTTCCAATCCTTCGCGTATAAACGTAGAAACGAATCGCTTCGAGATAACTTCACGCCGAACACACTTCAAGACGGAACAGATTGGAGTGTGCCTAGCTTATATCCAGGCTTTACACATAGGATACTTTTTATCCCGATGCAGTAAAATAGCCAGTGAAGCGTGTCGCGTAGAGTAGCTCTGCAGGCACCATTCCTTGCAATCCAGGTTTTCATGACTGTAAACACATAATACATACTAAACTTTGTAGACCACTTTGCAAGCAAAATAATATATGTATATATATTGCTTTATTAACAAACAAAAACAAACAAATAAACGCATTTACACTCACAGCCCCACACTAAGTTCAAAAACTTGTATCGTGGGTGCCGGAAACATTCACACCACACGCACACACATTACGCCCAGAAACAGAAGCACAAATATCCCTTGGGAAGGAATTTGTGCTCCTGCCGGGAATCGAACCCAGGACCCACGGCGCAGAGAGCGGACACCTTTTCACTGCGCCAACTGTCTGGGCCAATTTGTTAACCCGCTTTTGACACCTCCTCGGCGAACACCTTGACCGAGAATTGCGGTATCATTAAATAGATACATATTTAAAAAATCATCTTTATGTTTTTTTTACTATTTTATATTTCGAATGACTCTTAAAATATGTTCATCTAAGTAACGCTAGGCCCATAGTGACCGGATGCATTACACATTATCAAAGATTTGTCTACGAGACTGATTGATTCGACACATGACCATAATGCTGGGTTGTATTTGGGGCAGAGGATAAGCCTTGCTATACAGCGTGGTAATGCAGCAAGCATTTTGGGAACTTTGCCTAACATTAAAAATCGTCTAAACCATCTTTTTTTATAACTTGAATTTTTATATTGTAAAACTAGGTCTTGGTATAAATAAATACCCAATATAAATAGTAACAGGTATTCTTAACGTAAATAAGGAAGTAGGTTCTCTTTTTACGGAGTTTTATGCTATTGCATAGCTTCTATCGCGGGCCTTGAGCGTGGAGACCGAATCCAGAAACGTAACGAAAATAACCTAACACCCCCCACACTTCGACCGGCACAGCGGTGATACTTTTTAGTTTTACCATCTATCGATGAATAGCAGAACTTTTAATGACTTTTTTGAAATATCACGCTTGTCTCTTTAGTTCAGCAACTCGCCTCTAGGTGGCAGGAAAAAAAATACTGCATAAATAAAATAAATAAATAATTATAATTGCATAAGTTGATAAAAAATGCTATGCAATAGCTTTACCGCGGCAGTCCCCGAGTGCCACACGTCTTTTTTATTTTTTATTTTTATGTTGTTTTCTAGATATTTTATTTTTCTACTTGTTAGGATCTGGTAATGGTTTTTTCAAATTCTACCCACGTTTTATCTACAGATGTTAAGAGCAGAGCTCCGTCGAGCTGAAGGGGAATTAGAAGACAGATGTTGGGCTCCGCCCCCGGGGCTCCAACAGTGGCTTCAGCTCACACATGAAGTCGAAAACCGGTCGTATTTGCGTAAGAAGCAGCAAGCGGACCTACAACTTCAGCAGGCGAGAGAAGCCGTGAGTATAAAATTCTTGCCTATCTAGCATAAAAAAAACCATTTTAGCCTTTATACATCAAAACGTACGCGTTCGCCTTTTAAGCAGCGGGTATCGGGTTCGATTCCCGGTGGAATCACAAGTTTTCTCCCCAAGGAAAATCTATGTTTCTGGTTCTGGGTGTGAGTGTGATGTGAATGTTTCCGGCACCCACGACAAAGTCATCGAACTTCGTGTGGTGTTGTGAGTGTGAAATGTATTCATGAATATTCTTATCTTTTCAGTGCGAGAAACTACGAAAAAAACGCACTAGTTTGGTCGGCGCTTTTGTATCTACACACGGAAAATCCATCGACGACGTCGACAGATCCATCGTCGAAGCACGCACTGCGCTCAATGAGGTCACTCAAGAATTACAGGTGGGTTACATTACACAACAGATGTTTTTTTTTTATTGGATAGGCAAGCATTTGACCACTATCTATTATGTTTACCTTTCTATAGTTAAATCTATACGTATATTAAAATTGTTACAGGCCGCTGTATGTTCATGATAGATATTGAAGAAAAACTAATATGGCAATAAGCAACAGAAGCATAATCAACATTTATTAGAATTTTTGTCTGTCTGTCTGTATGTTTGTACTCACATCACGCAAAAACTACTGCATGAAAGCACTGCATTCAACCTATTTATCGTTAAAAATCTAACTTAAAATATAGGCTCCATTTTACCGCAGGAAAATATCTTATTCCCACTGTTTTTAATTTAACATGACCCGGATTTTGCGTTCTGTAGAAACTAATACCCGGATCTTCGAAACTACTAAACAATTTTTCATACGGTTTTTACAATCGATTAAACTTTACCTGCGGCGATAAATAAACTTTATTTTATTACATTATATTACATTTGGATGTTGGAAAGAATAGTTATCGTCATTTATAGATCATTGATAAGTCGCCAAGGTATCTGTTCAGTAGCGAATTTCGGAACTAACTTTTTTGTATGAACTTAATGCTAAATTAACAGATTTTGAGGAAACTAACACCGCACTCCCACGAACAGATAAGTTAGTAGTTCTGTACGCGGACTAAGTCACGGGCAGAAGCTAATCTAGTCTAAAACTAGTCGTTCGCGCCGAACTGAGATCTCGCGCCTACATTTTGCCTCATAGAGAAAAACTTCCTTTTAACTTATTTTGTATACAATAATTGTTTGATTTCTGTATTTGTTGTTCAAGAACAGGATATAACGGATATTATACGTAAGTTTCAGCGTTCAGTGTGAAGTAGACATGCGCAAATCATGTCCGACAGCGGATTGAACCTGGAACGATTCTTCGCCCTTCCGGACCTGGTTCTCGGAACCAGGTTCGCGGAACTAGGTAGTTCCACAGTCTGAGTATAGACATGCCGGAGTATAGTCTAAACAGCTCACCAGTTCCAGGGAATATAATATGTTTTTTTATAATACTTGCATTTAATAGACTTGTTCGAGAATATATTTCTCTAAACTGGATCGATTTACCAGTTCCTCGGATTCGGATTGTAAGAAAATACACATGCATATTTTGGAACATATGAATTTACGAATATCAACATAACGTAAATATAATACACGTATCGCGCACCCATGTCCCACGTTGTATATTACCGAGCGGAACCAATCAACCGATCCCCCATCTCGCTCCCACTCGTGCGAGTCGTGCGTGACTCGCATTTCGCATCTCAGTTCGTTCCAGTTCCGGAGCGGCCGCCCGCACCTATTTCGTTCCCTTTCCCGTCTCCATCTCGCATCTCCAGCTCCGGACCGGATTGGAACTAGCTGAACCTGCTTTAGCGGACCTCTATCGTTCAAAGTTCCGTAGCTACCGCCGCCGCCGCACCGCGCGAAGCGCTCGCGATCGATTTCGTTCTCTTTCCCATCTCCGTCCCGCATGTCCATCTCCGGAACTAGCTGAACCTGGTTTAGCGGACATGTCGGAACGAACTCCAATCATTCCGGTCGGTTAGTTCCTGGAACTATTACGATCCGGAACGACACATGTCTAGTGTGAAGCCGTTTTTAAGATAGACCCCACGACAAAATTGGTTAACAGTGACTTTGGTGGCCTACCAAATCGTTATTTTCCAACATAGATTTTTTTAAAACCGGTTTCGTACTCTACTTGTTAAGCCCTTTTTAACGATACCCTACAAAGGTAGATATAAAAATAAAAAATATTTTGCTTCCCACTTACATGTATGGGAGTCCCCTTAATATTTTTATTTTATAATTGGAAATGTAATTTCTGGCTTTGGGCCGTAGTTTTACATATTCTGTGAGAATTTTAAGTCATTCGCTTATATAGTTTAGACGCTAGATGCATCTGACTGACGGACGGACAGACAAACTGCTGAACGATCCAAATCAACTTAAAGGATCCCGCTTCGCTCGATCAATTATTTATTAATCAGTCGAAGCAATTAAAAATAATAAGTTATCTTAATATGGCCTGATGTATTGGAAAATAATGTATGTTTTTTTATTTAACGTTGCAGGAGCGAATGCATAGATGGAAGACGATCGAGCGGTTGTGTGGCTTCAACATAATCAACAACAACGGGCTTCAGTACCTTGAAACTGCACTATATAGAAATGTCAACGGACGCCCCGCGGGCAGGGGTGAGTTACTTATACGATAATATACAACCTGAAACGAAAAGGTGTTATAATATGTCAGAAAACGAATGTCGACATCGGACATAGTTTTTCCATACAAAAATGAAATACTATATTTTTCAAATATTTTTGACAACCCTACGGTAACATCTGTGGCGCGTGATCTTGACCTTTGTTATGGCTACCACCGTCAGACGTCCAAAGAATAATGTGGTGTAGAACGGTAGCTGATGAAATAGGGTTGCAAATAGTGATAAATTTAGAAAGGAAAAATTATCGCTTGAGACGGGATTTGAACCCGCGGCCATAGGGTGTCATGCCTTATTGCTCTAACCGCTGAGCTTCTCCGCGGCTTCAAATCCCGCCTCAAGCGATAATTTTACCTTTCTAAATTTTATCACTATAGTTCTGCCTAGCATGGCTAATGCTATATAAACAAAATCAATAGGGTTGCAAATGACATATTTTTTTAGAAACTTTAATTCATCATAACATATTCAAGCTGCTGACGCGAATTCAGAAGTTCCTTTTAAACGCTTTAGTTGAAGCCAGATTGCAAAGTCTTGAACATCGGCGTAAAGTTGCAAGCCTATCGGTATTCTATAAAATACATTACGGTGAATGTGCTCAGGAACTACACAACCTTGTTCCCGCTTCACCTTTTTTCCACCTTTCATCTAGAAGAACGGCGTCGCGTCACCCATTTATGGTTGAGATACCGTTCATTCGGACGAAACGTTTCGCGTCTTCGTTCATTTATAGAACAGCAAAAGAATGGAACGCTTTGCCACGCTTGCTTAGTAAATACCTTTTGAATAGGTATTTACTAAGCAAGCGTGCTCCACCTTAGACTACATCGTCACTTTCCATCAGGTGTGATTGTGGTTAAACGTATGCTTGGTCTGTAATAAAAAAAAAAAAAAAAAACTATACATGTAGCTAGATGCTAGACTTGAGTATTACTCCTCCTTACTGTTACACATTATATACATTATACACTAGGAATACACTTAGCTACCCTTTATTAGGAAAAAGATGGGGTTAATCCACATTAATTAATATTCACAAACGTATAGAAAGACTTACGTGATACAGCATACAAAACAGGTGAATCACCATAGGTCCTATACATTTCGCTTATCATAACGCGATGTGCGCACAAAGGTCTGAAAATCGACGCTAATACACCTTTTTTTTATTACTGACTAAGCAATCACACCTGATAGAAAGTGACGGTGTAGTCAAAAGCGAGCACGCTTGCTAAGTAAATACCTAGTCACTTTACTTTTGAACACACCTAAATTTTACCTTTCGGGAAATACTGATGACGGCAAAGCGTTCCATTCTTTTGATGTTCTATAAATGAACGAAGACGCGAAACGTTTCATGCGAATGAATGATATTTCAAATTTTCAACCATAAAAAGGTGAAGTAGTAACTATTGGTTGTCTGTGACAGTTTTCGGAGAAATGCACGCACACGGGCATTTGCATGCTCCATGGTTAGATGAAGTTTCGTTCGTATTAATTTCAACTCTGTGATAATATTATAATGAAGTAGTTTTTAGCTAGACCAGGGCTCGAAACACCGGTAAAATGGTGGTAACGTTACCGTAGTCAAATACGGTAGCGTTATTACTCCATGTAACGTTTTATGGTTTACCGTTAATCAATAGGCGTGTTGCCGATATAGTTATATAACGTTAGACGTAATTTTATCGGTAAATGTAATTGTTAACATTATTTCCTTCGACCCATATTTCAAAACATAAATTAATTTTTGTATGCTGCTTTGTCGCGATTCGCGTCTCCGTTCGTCGTTAAGTGCAGACTCCAAACAATGCTAGCTTAAGTTATTAATTAGGTAACTACTCTCAGTTGCGATAACGATACTTTTCACTTATTTTATTGTTCATTGCTATTTATTTTTATTGCAATATATGATATGGGTCCACGCGAATCTCTCGGGGAATTCTTTAAAGAAACAGGCATACTTACCATGCCTTCGCTTTACATCTTTGAAAATATTATGCATGTTCGCAAAAATATTAGTAAATATAAATTAAGAAGCAACGCACACAATCTTAATACTAGATATAAGCATAAAATTCCAGTGCGCGCATTTAGATTAAGCAAAACGAATAAATCTTTTATGACAAATGGGGTTAGATTTTACAATAGAATTCCTAAAATCGTAACTGAATTACCACTGGGAAAGTTCAAATCTGTAATAAAACGGGCATTAATTAAGAAAGCTTATTATAAGACTACAGACTATATTAATGACAAGGATGCATGAAGGCAAACTGCACAGGCTCTTTCTAGCGACCATAATAACACCTAGGTTAAGAAAATTATGTATTAGAAATAAGGAATGTTTTAAAAAAAAATGAATGAAAAAAAATGCGCCGCCGAGTTTTTTGCCAGGTTCTTCTCGAGATGGCTGTAATTTTCCGAATCTGGCAATAGATTCATTAACTTTCATGAGTGCCTCTTTGGGGCCCATGTGAATAAACGATAATAAAAAAAAAAAAAAAAAATATTGTTAACTTTATTTTATTGTTACGATACCCAGGTAACGATAATTTATATTACCGTTATACATGTATTATTGTGAAAATAACGGTAATTAACGTTACTTTTTAATGTTATTTGTTATCGTTAACAATTAACGACTACTCTTTGGGTAATAGGTTATGTTTTGTTTTCTGTTCGAAATTACTATATTCGTGAAACAAGTCGGAAAAAAATAGGTTAGTAAATAATATCTTCCGAGATTTTTCTCTAGACGGCTGGAAATTTGTCAGCGCCTCTTCGAATTGAACATGTTTGTTCTATCTTTATGTTAACATGTTTTTTTTTTCAACATTTCCAGGTCGAATGAGCAGCTCCCAAGACGACCTTAGCATTGGTGACGATGCGTCACTATGCGGCTCAGGTAAGACGCTGGACGAATCGACATTGTTCCATGAACATGTAGAATGAACACGTTGAATGGTAGACGCAATCGTATTAGACGAATTCCAGGTCGAAACATTCAGGGCCGGAACGGGTAGCTTAGTTGTTCATTAATGAAGAATGTCTTTAGGTATAAATATTCAAATTAAAATCTGTAAATCTTCTAATCTGGCAATCTGGAAGTCGAGAGTGAAGAGGTATCTTCTAGGCAAATATGCTACATCTTCGGCCGCATCGTCGCTTTCCAGATAGTGGCCAAATGCTTGCCTACCAAATATAAAAAAGGAGGTTCTCAATTCGACTGTATGTTGTTTTTTTATGTATGTATGTTACGCGATAATTCCGCCATTTATGAACATATTTTTATGATTTTTTTGTTTGGTAGAATATGCTTCAGATGTGGTCCTATATACATTTTATCGAAATCGATAAAGCCAAAACCAAAATATAAGCGGTGAAGTCGTTTTTTTTAGACTTTTAACATTATTTTCTTATTAATTTAAATGAAAAGAGTGCCAAAAATACATGGGAAATTATAAACAGCAAAATGAAATTTATTGGCTTGATTGATTCGTGACGCCTGTTTCCAGATCTTTGATGTCAATGATTGGTCAACTTTCGTTTACGGCAGTCATGATTGGATCGTGGACATCACAGAAAGAAATCAAAATGGCAGCCTTTAAAATTGCTCGAACCGGCTCAACTTTTAAATATTTATTTTGAAATGGAATGTAATGTTTTTAAGAATTAAATTTTATTTGAATTCAACTATATAGAAAAAAATACGTTAAATACAGCTGTCTTTTTTATGCTGGATAGGCAAGCATTTGACCACTATCTCATCTGATGGAAAGTGAAGATGCGGCCGAAGATGTAATATGCTTGCCTAGAAGATACCTATTCACTCTAGACTTGAAGACACCCAGATTGTACCGTTCAGGAAACAAAGACGCAGGCAATGAGTTTTACTCCGACGCTGTACGGATGATAAACGTAGAAGCAGAACGCTTCGAGCGAACCGATATAGGAATTAATTAATATTCTCCAGCTATTAACTCAAACTAATTAGTCTAATACGAATGCGTCTACTCATTCTTTCATAGGTTTTGTTTGCGATTTACTGTAAATAAGAATCTAGTGTTTACTTATAACTCATCCGTGTATACGAAACGTCAACATCAAAAAGGCATAGGTCTACAAAGATTTAAATGATCGTGGCAAGCAAAGAGTGTTAAGATTCTCAATCCATGGCACGTTCTTTTAAATCCTTGTAGAAATTTTTGGGAAATATATAATTGTAATGAAGATACAAGATGATGTTGTTTCGTAACACAATCTGATTGGATTTTGTTGGAATGTTTAGTATGTTTTGTTTTTAAAACGTGTTATGCTAGATAGAACTTAAGTTCAGAAAGATGCAAAAAATATCGCGTGGAGTGGGGATTGAACCCGCGTCCTAGGGATTGTCGGCGATGGGGTCTTCTGAAGACTGTTTAATTTTAACGTTTGCTATATTTCTGAACTTATGTGCAGTATACATATACATAATCATAAAAGACATGTTTTGCTCATTCGATGAAAAGTATTGAATTTAAAGACAGCTATGAAAATGTTAGGAAATTAAATAATACTGTTAATAAGCTAAAATATGTACAATGTACTTATTTAATTTTGAATAAGTTTAATTTAAGATCTGATACTATAATTTGCGTCTTTTACGATGATTCTTCTATTTATTGGCATATACAGGGTTATTTTTTAAATGCCAGAAATCTCTCAGACCTTGATTCTTGTTCTAACCTTTAGCGCATTTAGTTCTATGACTTTCTTATAATTGCTATATTTTCCGTAATAGTTAAGATGATGCAAGCTAGAATTAATAGTTGTTTAAACAACACTGCCTCGCATTATGACATCGCCTCGTAATATGCACGCAGGTGACAGCTTAGACTTAACAAAGAAGATTGGAAAAATATTTAAAAAAAAATATTTGAAATATCATAATACAGAATTTTCAATAGCAGCACCAAGAAAGACGTTGTTTACAATGGTTCAAATGTCGCAAGAGATTTTTTGTAATTTTTAAATAACCCTGTTGTTAAAATTAGTAATTCGCTACTTCAGTTAAAACAAAGTTTAAAGCATTTAATATACTAGCCGACATATATAAAAAATAATAAAAATATATACCTGGTAAGTAGTGCACTACCCTACGGGTGGTATAGAATCGACAACTGACCAGAATAAAAATAAAGATTTAAAAAGAAATAAATTGTAAGTTGTGACTTCTCGTCACATGTTACTTCAATGATTCCGTAGCACTTGGCACTTGTAGCAGTCAAAATATTTAAGCAGCTGTCTAAGAGTTGCCATAGTTTACTTGACAGTTGCTACTAAACTGTCTGCGCTACAATTTACTTACCAGTAAGCAATAAAAAAATATTTTAGTTGATTTTATTTTTATTCTGCTCAGTTGTCGATTCTAAACCAACCCCTGCAGGATTGCGCACTACTTACCAATGACAGCATACAACGTTCGATAAACCTTTTATAGTTAAAATACCTATGTTTTATCTTATATTGACATTTTACAATTCACTATGTTAAAAAAAATTGCTTGATTTTTTAAAATAATCTCTTCCAAAATGTGATACTAATATTTTTTACTATATATAAAGTAAGCTTAAAGCATTTCATTATTTTTTTTAATAATAACAACGATTATATTTAAGAATAAGTAATAGTGCTCAAAACTATTCTCTCTTTAATAAACAAATATTTATGATATTTAAATTCAGTACTTAATATAAAAAAACTATGTAGGTACTTAAAATAGTTTATCTTTTTCTAATTAAATTAATGGGTCAAATTAAAAATGTATCGGTCTTAATTTTTTATTAATTATTTATATTTAATTGTCTTAATTACCTTTCTAAAAAAACGTATGGTAGAGATTTTCTGCTACAAACTTCTCAGAAACAGGAGCTTTGTTAATAAATATTCCGCGTAGCCCCACAAATATATACAGTATGTAACAGAAAGGTGTAGTAATACTCAAGTGACGCATCTAGTTACGTGTATAGATTCTAACAGGAACTTCTGAATTCGCGGCAGCAGCATGAATAATGAGTTATGATGAATTAAAGTTTCTAAAACATTGTCACTTGCAACCCTATTTTATTAGCTACCGTTCTATACCACATAGTGTTTGGACATAAACGTCTGACAGTGGAGGCCATAACAAAGGTCAAGGTCACGCGTCATAGATGTAACCGTAGGGTTGTCAAAAATATGTGAAAAATAGTTTTTGACTATTGTGTGGAAAAAAATATCACCGATTTCGACTTTCGTTCACCGGCAGACGATTCCTGGCATGATACACATAAACGCCACCAAGTATTACTACACCTTTTTGTTACACGTTGTATAGTTGACTGTATCGCTTACCATCATAAGAAGGTCTATGCTAGTTCTTAATAGTATAAAAAATCAGCTTCATAAAATATAATAAAATAGCCATTCAAGCAGCGGGTATCGGGTTCGATTCCCGATGGGGCACATGTTTTCTCCCGAAGGGATTTATTTTTCTGGTTCTGGGTGTGATTTTGATATTAATGTTTCTGGCACCTACGACACAAATCATCTAACTTAGCGTGGGGCTGTGATTGTGAAAGCGTTTATAATTATTTACTCGTACTGTGTAGCTTTTTTTTACGTTCAAATCTCACGGCTCAAGTGCATTTAGAGTTTTAAATTAAAAATATAAATATAATAGAAAGTTTGATGTATGACTCTCATTTACTGGTAATTTGACCCATTTCTTTATAAACCGTAATCAATTTATTAAACATTTTTAGCTAATCAATACCATTTCAAAATCTTGAAATTACACCCCATATTTAAGCTAATTTACCATATTTTGAATAGGGGGTTAGTCGAGTTCCTGATTTAGATGTAATATTTAGACTATTATTCTTAAGAAATATTGTTATTTATTTATTTAATTTAAAGTAACATCTGTATTTGTAATTAATGATTTAAGTTTTGGATTTCAATAAAATAATAATGATTATTCGTATAGTCACAATCTGTAGGAAGCTTTCAGTCACTAGATTAGAAAAGAAAGCATGTATGAAATAATTGAGCATTCTTTTACTCGCCGATACTACACCGATCCTATAATAAATAGAAAATAGCAAACGTATAACTCTAGTACAGTCAGCAACAAACACCAAAAATAGTTAAATAACATTTTAGAACTTTTATAGCTAAAAGTCATGCCCAGTTTTCTAAATCTGAACAACTGTAAATATAGATTTAACAAACCCGAGTGATTTTTGTGATTTTTTTGTCGCGCAGCCATCTACCAACCCTTATTTTTCTAGTACTGTGTAAATGATTTGATATACATATTTCTAAGCTCAGTCCGAAATTAATTTTGAAGTTTATAAGTGTTTATTATGCTTGAAGGTTATGTTTATCTTCTAGGCGCAAGTTATTTCTTATCCAGCGGGCTTATGATGCGCGCCGCGAAACTAGAACCTTCGAACTGATTTCGGACTGGGCTTAGAAATGTGCATGTTAAATACATTTAGCTTTTTTTTTGTACTATATAGGCAAGCATTTGACCGCTATCTCACCTGATGGAAAGTGACGATGCAGCCAAAGATGGAACATGCTTGCCTAGAAGGTACCTATTCACTCTAGACTTGAAGACACCCAGATTATACTGTTCAGGGAACAAAGACGCAGGCAATGAGTTCCACTCCTTTGCAGTATGGATGATGAACGTAGAAGCAAAACGCTTCGAGCGAACGGAGGTATCTCAACCATAAATGGATGACGTTTGACAGTTTGTCTTGTTGTTTGATGGTAAAAAGGGCATGGAGGAATTATATCATGTAATTCCTGAGTACACTGTTTACTACAATATACTGACTAGAAAAAAAAGGGAAGGTTGATGGCCGCGCGAATAAAAAAAGACACCTTCCATACTAACACGGCATTGTCATTTTAGTTGGATTTCAAAAAGGTCTATAAGTCTTTAAATTATATTATTATACGAACCTTAGTTCCTTTTTTCTTATTAGTATTGTTGTTATTATATATTAGTTGCTACTAATAATATAGGACGGTGTAATATTGGCCAGCAAGCGACACTATCTGGCACTCATTCACATAGACATAAACCTCTCTTTCCTGCTCAGGAAACAAGTTATTAGAGAAAGTGAGACAAATGATCGTACACTAATCAAGCCGCATATAAAAGAGGTAGCTAATAAACGATATGTTCGTTATAGATTGCCTTAATAACGAATATAGCGTCAATGAGTTTATTTTTGTTGGCGTTACTTTAGTGTTCAAATTTTATAGACTTTCCTACATTCCTAGTTATTTAACTAAAATAGACAGCTAGAAGCATGGATCTAACATGACTACGTATTATATCTTACAAACCTATATACCTAAACTAGCCGTGTCTCGCGGCTTCGCCCGCTATTATCAAGTTAAAAAGTAGCCTATGTGTAAGGGCCAAAACTGCGTTAAGCGGACGCCTGCGCGGTTCCTGTATTACAGAAGATATAATATATAGTCATATTAGATACATCCTTCTAGCTGACTAAGAGGCCATACCAATAATAGTTTACTAATTAACTGCGGAATTAAGAGATTACGGTAGAGCTGACAACTTTATATTCACAAGGAGGTAAGACAGAGAGAGAGAGAGTTGCTCTTATTCCGCGTTATCAGATAATTGGAAAAAAGGTAGTAAGCGGCAATTAACTTGACCACTGATTTTGAATGCCCAGTGCATGATCTTAAAGAACCGTGTTTTTGGTGCATCCAAATTTCAACTTCGCCGCGTATGGCACGTCCATGTGTTTGAGTGCTAGATAGCGTCTATCTAAAGAATGTTTGTCACGCATTATATTTATACAAAATTCAATTAATCTGTGGTGTGGGTTTCTCCTTATATCCTTGCATGTTTTATAATATTCTCAAAGATTAATAGGCTCGGTGCTTGATATTAAGTTATGTGCGTGGTGTAAGTATTGCAATCAAATAATTCAATATGGCCATAATTTAGAAGATTTGTTATAAAAAAATGTAGTCTAAATATAAAAAAAAAACTACCTATGTCTATTATAGACTTTGAAACTATCCAACCCATGTGCCCCAAACCGGTTTCATACCGGGCAATAATGCGAAGATGGTTTTAGACCACTAAAACAATGCATTCAATGTTTTTATTTTTTTAGCGTAGTTGTACACATTGGGTATCCGCTAGTAACTATATAAAAACTTGTGTCGTTGTATTTATAATATATGGATGAAAACAGTAATAGTTATAATAGTATGCAGTTCCAAACTCTTTGCTCGAAACAAGTTTCATAATTATTTTTGTTTTATGAATAGTTGGTTACTTTCTGAATATAAAAACGCTAAAGTATATTCAAACTCTCACTGCCCGCGCAGCAATAAAATTGTGGGAAAGAGACGCCAATCTAGTGCGCTCTATCGCGCTTGCAGTTTTTAAGGAATACATATTGATGTAACCACTCTCATATTGATGTTAATACGATAAATTAGTAAACAAAGCAATAAAAAATAAGAAATTATTTATAATCAAATTATGATTGATATTGGTATAAAAAAAACGAAATACAATAAGATTAAGATTAAGCAATTAGAACAAGATAATAATTGAATATTTGTTCCGATAATCTATATATATATATAAATCAATGCCACTTTTTGTTGTAATTTTATAACTCAAGAACGGGCTCACCTATCCAAACTAAATGTTTAGGCTTTGTTCGGACTATTTAGTAGATGGTTTATGTGAAGTTTTCACAAAATCGGTTGAGCGGTTCTTCATTTATCACACCCGGGCGAAGCCGGGGCGGATTGCTTATATAAGATTAAATATTTTTTTAAATACATCTATGTTTAGGTAGTACTGATAATAATAATGTATTGAAAAAAAAATTCTCAACGTCGCGTCGCGTCGACAATAAATAGGTAATAAACAAATGTTATCAAAAAAATATAAAAAAGAACAGGTGACAGATGACATTACCGTGCCTGTCGTTTTAAGTTGCGCCAGCGCACACTCGCCTGTATTTTCCGGTTATCGATAAGAGGCATACCGCACGTGCATCTCCCTAATGCACCCAAGGTTATGCCCTCGCGGGCAACGAGAGTTTTTGTTTACTACAATGGGTAACTTCTACCTTGATTTGAACTAGTTATGATATAATGCGTAGTATTCCGTTGATCGATCAATATTATAACTTAGGAGCTATCAAACATTCCAATACAAGTTTTAATGTCTATATAATTGGTGTCGGGGTAAAAAAAATAAATAAATTCTGCAGTAATAAGTACAACATAACAGCTTGGGTGTACGTCTAACAAAAAAACAATAATATGCTTCTATTAATATTGTAACAAAAACTGGCTTTATACAATTAGCTTCAGATCCGCCACAGTGTAGAAAACCATAGATAATTGATTTGTTATGTATTTACGATGCACGTTTGAAAGCTTTTTACGATTGTGATTTTGTTTTATTTTTGCCGCCACTTTTCCCACTAGAGCCTTGCCGTCCCACCATAGACTAGTTTTTTTTTGCTTTATCAGTGTTTTTAAGGCAACATTTTTGGCATCGCAGGTAAGATTTGTTATGAATATATTATGCTTATTGGCTTTTTATCATATTTATTTTACATGTGCATATTGTTTCATACATGCTTTTACAATTTCGTAAGTTTTGTCTAAATGCCACAGATAAAGAAATCTAAATCTCATAGTATCTACTGTTATTATTTTTTAAATTAGAGAATTTGTTGGTTTTATTATTAGATATGATTAAAATGTAACAAAGTTCGGTAAAGTAATATTAGTAAAATAGGGATGGGTCGATGTATTGGTGTTGCCATTTCAGTTACGGATGCTTTAGGCTGGCGCGAAGATTCGTCCGGAAGCGAAGCGGATGCCCCACACTACCCATTGGACCTAAGACTCGCTGAAGCTAGGTAAGGTATTCTAAAATTAATCAAGTTACACTTGTTGAGTTTCTACCAATAAAGACGTCGTTCTCATTACAAAAACTATGGTGTAATCTAAACGTAGCGTCTTACCTATAACTTGCTCCCGCGAGCATATGCGCTGCTTATATTAGGTATGGAACTGGCAACAAAGCAAAAGTTTAGTGCTACTAAGTTAGTACTTACTACGTCTCTATTTGGTAGAACACATTGGCCATATAAGCGTCTTTGTTTTAAGATCTTGATCTTGAGAGTCTTCAAGTCTGTATCAAATTCAAGGCAAGTATGCTACATCATTGGCCGCAACCGTTTACATTTTGGAGAGTGTGCGCAGGAATTATACGAGTTAATTCCCCTGTGCTCGTATTACCATCTAACAACAAGACAAACTGTCAAATGTCATCCATATATGGTTGACATACCTCCAGTTCGCTCAAAGCGTTTGGCTTCTACGTTTATCATCCGTACAGCGAAGGAGTGGAACTCATTGCCCTCGTCTTTGTTCCCCGAACGTTATAATCTGGGAGTCTTCAAGTCAAGAGTGAACAGGTATCTTCTAGGCAAGCATGCTACATCTTCGGCTACATCATCGCTTTCCATCAGGTGAGATTGTGGTCAAATGCTTGCCTATATTGCATAAAAAAAAACTTTACCTGTCAGTGTAAAGTTTCCATCAACTTAGTGGTATTTAACCGCTAGTCTATTTATCATAAAACAATATTACGAAATATTTTCTATGTCTCTTAATTATTACAATGGCTGGCTAGTACGATAAATAAATAATTAATTTTGTCAAGACTCCCCTCCATAAGGCTACTTGTTTTACCAATATATTACTCCGCCGAACTTACCGTCAAAATAAAAAATAAACTGCGGATGGGTCCGTCAGCGTAGTTCTACAAAGATTGAAATGAATGTGGCATGCAAAGACAACCGCCGTACTCTATTTGCACGCCACGTTCACTCAAATTCCTATAGAAATATACTACACAAAGTTACCAATATTGAGGAATGTATTATTTATAACATATGTAAAACAAAACGAGGCGTATAACTTAATAATAATAACTTTCACCTTAGTAGAATTGATTATGAACCGTCGGTCTACCAATACACGGATTTTGGGTCCACGCTCATAAGTGTTCTCGGTACATAGGCGACAAAACGACATATAAGCGACAATCCCGCTTCGCCAAAAACTTCGTAAGGGGAAAATAGTGCGACGGTCCTCAGTTAAAGCTACGTAAAACGATGCAAAACTGAAGCAAAAGTAAACTGTAAAATAATTAATATAATCGGTACACCTTTTTCCTGAAGTTTGCGTTAGATCCGACGTCCATTTGTTTGTAGGTCGATATTCTGAGCCAATATTCTACATCCCTTTAATTACAACACTATATTTCAGTTTCCTAGGACTACTTGAAGTGCCAAAGATTTTTGATAGCCAGTGAGTGAAAATAGTGAAACTTTAAAAATAACTTAGAAACTAAACAACATATTATAATATAGATAGTGTATCAAAATTCAGTTGGGGTTGGAATGAGCTTATAAAGTTACTTGCACCACGACGCTTTGTAATACATTCTATAATTTCATAATTCATTTTTTCTATAATTTCTAATCATTATTGGGTATGTTACTACAAAAGCCAGTATATTGGAAAATTCAAATTTTTACATATAAATTGATATCTACGAAATAATGATATGGATGAAACAAAAAATGTAATAATACATATTTGGATTTACCAACATGATTGTAAGAATTGTTGACCGAGCGAACGCGAAGGTCTCCGTTTCAGCTTGGGCAAAATTGCTTTCATATGTCCGGCGGATTTCCGGTTGTTCTCCCCATAAGGTCGCATTTCTGTATCGATTCTCGTAAAATTTTGTGAGCAGGTTCGATGATTATATTTAGAATTGTTGTCGATTTACTTTAAAGAGTTTTTTCACAATGGCGGAGATATGATGGTTGAAAATATATGACAGCCATTTCGAAAAAATACTCAAGGTTCAGCTCACAAAGTTAGTGGTTATAAAGTGCCATATTTTATATTTTCCGGACTGTTACCATCAAATTAGGTACATGCTAGTTTTTTCTAAAGATGGTTAATATGCAAATGTTTATTCCGGAAACAAAGCTTTAAGAAATAATTATAATCGAACGATGGCGGCGCCGGTGAGGTGCTGCCTTCGAGTACGGGGCAATACAGCCTACGACAATACGTCACCGAGGTATACCGAAATATACTTCTACTGTGAATGCTGGTAAAAAGTTCGAAATTGATGATTTTCGCTGAGGATTTCGGACTCTTACAATAAAGATTGTTAAATCTTAGATTAGACAAAATTATTGTGGAAGATCTTAAGATTTACCATAGTTCAAGCTTTTATAGTAACATATATATTTTTATAGTGAAATAACTATGCCTTTATTTATACATTTAAAGCGCAAAATGTTAATACATAGAGAGTCGTGTCGCAAGATAACCTTTGTCCCTTTTATATCCCGTCCACGCAAGAAGATATACTTCATTTACAATTTTCACTAGTCGCTTAAGCATTCATATTTATTTATTACGAAAATCATCGCGCAATAATACTATTAGTTTGCATCGAGGCGATTAATTGAAATTTTATTTACGAAAGTGAATACAAATAATACCCATTAAAACAAAATTGATGTATTTAGCTACCTAAAGGCATGACAATCATTCAGGCTTTATATCTTGTTCCCCTGTCACGCTCTTACCACCTTAGTTAAGTTGTAATACGGTCTAAAATCTCGTAGGTTACAACTAGAAGAGCGCCTAGCACAGGAGGCTCGCGAACGGCGCACTGAAGACAGACTGAATAGATTCGAGGACAAAAGGCCTGCCTCCGAAGAACTGAAGCTCAAGACTAACAATGACGTGAGGAAGAGTCCGTTAGGGGATTTTAGAAGAGACCCGGTACAGTTTGTGCTTGGTGGAGATAAGTGAGTATGATATGGAGTAGAAACATTTACTGTTAAGACCAGGCCATCTGTCAAAACTGTCATTCTGTGTATATTTATTTCTTTAAATTTTGGTTCCACAACTACGAGCATGAAGTCAAAGTCAAGTAACACATATTTTAAATGTTTTAAATAGTTCATAAACAACCACACTCAAAGTAAAGACTTTCCATACGTTTTGAAACCCAGATTTTTTTTTACTTTTATGACAGCTGGTAGATACTGTATTTATGTATGGTTCCAATACTGATACCAGTGATTTTATTATATTTGGATACATCACATTTGTATATCGCAAAGCACAATTTTCCCTTGGTAAGAAAAGTTCCTGCCGGGAATCGAACCCAGGAGCCAAGACCTATGGCAGGGAGAATGCGTACCACTTTCCTTTCTTCCCAGGGGTAAAAGAAAGAGGTGTGTCGGGCTCGAACCCACTAAACCCCGTGAGCAGTTCTCCCTCCTCACCGAGGTAAGGCAAGATAGTCACGCTAGCAATCACTATCACGATAGTATTTGCGCCGTATCCCCAAGTTTTCTCCCTTGGTGAACCAACAACATTATTTCAGCGTAAACTGGACAGGCGAGGACCTAACTCGTTCCACGCACTCGCTGTCCCAGCCGCAGCTCCGCTCGTCAATCCGCGGCGCGCCGCTGCCGCCGCCGCGGCGGCCCATGTCGTCGGGACAGATCGTCCGCTCGCGCAGCACCGACGTGGTGCCACTCGCTGACGACATGAGGCCGCCGCCGAGGACGCCTTTCACTAAACAAAAGCCTTTGCACGAAGGTGAGACCTTTGCCCTAGACCCTATATTTGAAGACCGGAATGCCGCGAGTTACGCACCTTGATGCTTCGCATAAGTGTCGAACGGAATTTCCGTCGACACTCGTGAAAGTTGATGACTCTACTGCCAGATTCGAAAAATTACAGCCATCTCGAGAAGAATCTGGCAAGAAACTTGGTGGCGCATTTTTTCATAATTTTTATTTTCAAACATTCGTAAATTCACATTCTTTGTATACCAGTCTCCTAAGCAGTTTAGGTCACAATTAAATTAATTATTGGTCAAAAAACTAGATCGTAATTCCAATGGTGGTTATGATTATGTTCCAACCGTAACTGGTCGTACATTACTAAAAAAATCTTAAACGACTAATAAAGTAGTTATCTTCACCTAGGTATATCTAAATTATGTAGTCGCCGAAAGCGCTTGCAGTTTGCCTCCATCATCCTTGTCATTAATGTAGTCATTAGTTTTATGACAAGCTTTCTTAATTAATGACCGTTTTATTATTGACTAGCTTTTGTCCGCGGCTTCGCTCGCGTTAAGAAGTATTATTATTAATTAGGTATAGATCTCCCATTTTATCCCCTTGGGGGTAGAATTAATCAAAATCCTTTCTTAGCGGATGCCTACGTCATAACATCTACCTGCATGCCAAATTTCAGCCCGATCCGTCCAGTGGTTTGGGCTGTGCGTTGATAGATCACTATGTCAGTCAGTCAGTCAGTCACCTTTGAGTTATATATATTTAGATTTAAATGAATCTCTCCCAGTAGCCATTTAGTTACTACGTATTGATGTAGTCTTTCCATTACACATCTCCTAAACTCATATGTTTAACATGGCATGAATTTAAAACCAGAAGTTTACATTAATTGATTTCATTTGCTTCAACTAAATGAAAAACACTTTCAGACACACCAACACCAGCGAGCAACACTCCGCCAGAAGAAGAATCCACAGATTCGTCTCTAATGGACGACGAAGGGCTTCCGAAGCCGCGCAAACGTCGCATACACCTTCCCTTCGGCAAAAAAGCCAAAACACCCGCGTGACGCCTACTCTACCCGCAAGCCTGCAAATCGTTCATCAGAGGATATAGGTATAGTAACTTGAAGAAATTGGGAACTATTATTGAACCTTAGAATGAATGTTAAACGACTGAGATCTTATAATATGTACAGAAGCTAATTGCAAGTTTAAAGTGTCAGTGGAATTTACCCGGAACCGCGCTTGTCCTCGCGCGCCGTACGTTAAGTGTGAGTGTAGGTTTGAATCTTAGAACCGTTCATTCATAAAACAGGCTATTACTCAGGTACAGTACAGCTGAATCGTGTGTGTTACAGTGTGTTCGATTCATTTGCGATACTCTTGTCTCATCAAATGATTAGTTTCTGTAATAATAACTCTATTTATTTTTAATTTTGGTACAATAGTAGGTGCACTTATGAATGAAGGCACAATCGTTCTATGATCTCGTGAATTTCGTGCCAACGTCTACGTAGCAAATTGCAGTCTTAAAGATCAAACGTTTCATTTGTTGTTGATGGTGATTTGTTCTATAAAGACAAAGATGTACAATCGGCTTGGCATCAGTATTACGAAGAACTTCTCAATCCCAGTTCCATTATACAGCTTCCCGAACTGGCCAAGAATTCTGCGCTTATCCTTGCAATAGAACCTTGGGAGGTAAAGAAAGCACAAAAAAGATATCCAACAAAAAAGTTGTGGTCCCCGATGGTAACCCTATCTGAAGTGAAGCTTTGAAGTGCTTACGCGTGCAAGGTATCGCACTGCTTACCAATCTTTTTAACTGTGCGATGTTCTCTTCAAAAATACCAGAGGCATGGAGATTGAGCACTATTATACCGATTTATTAAGGGAACGAATGTAACAGCTATCGCGGAATCAAGCTGATCGATCGCTTCAGTTTGGTAATATATTGAGCCTGCTTTTCTCATGTAGTCTACATTACTAATGAAGAACTCGAGCCTCTATCCAGATACCTGGGGATAGCTGCCAGTGCGTCGATGCCGTTGGGGTAAAGAACACCTTCCACCGCTCTTTATTAAAAAGGAAGCACGGTAGTCACACAGAACTATAGTTACAAAACAGGCGTGGAAACTTCTAATTTCTTAGTCTGTATTTAGCCACAATTGCCTGGTGCTTAAAATAGCTGGCTTAGTGATGAACACAATTAAATTGCTGAAGGAATACCTTATTATATAAAATACTTTCTATGCGTGCGGATTGTGATGATGTATTTTTCCCGTAAAGCATGACTTCATATCAAGATATATTTTTTTCTTGTTATTTCTTTTATGTATTATTTTGTCAACTTTTTTTGTAATTACTTGAAAGCGTATTAAATCCGGTGTGTTCTAGTGGATTGACGATGACGCCAAGAAGTCATCGTATTAATGTTTTGATTTTGCTCGATTTCGAGGCCACTATCATAAGGGTTATTATTATTTATATCGGTCACAAAATGTTAGGCTTTCAGGTAAGCCTGTGTGCTTATGTGATGACTACACGACACTAAATAATTAACATACCTTTGTACCTACTTGCGTAACTATATTCTTTTACAATATAGATAATGCGGGCCGATGCTTTGATGTGATGTACATACACTAGTTATCAACGATATGTAAAGTCAATTAATTAAAGCAATAACTTGTTACAAGAATTGTTGAATATGTTTGATCGGATAAGTCTAACAAGTATTATGATATTATTATGGAATTTAGGAAATGGAACCCATGATACATTGTTATTATTAGATTTCAGTTACCAGAAATAGATCACATTTCAGAAAGTGCGAATTCCTAATCCCAGATTGTGCAAGTTTGTCAACGTTCTATGAGTTACATCCCTTACCGAAACACGGCGCAGGTGAAATCCTTTCAAGACGCTAATGACACCTAAAAAATCTGATCACTTATTACCTGTCTGTTGAGATCAGTTTCTATTTGAATTAAGCAAAATTTTTATTTATTTCTTAGTAGTTTTGTCGTTTTCGCATTGAAATCGTTTGCAACAGAGATAGTTAATAAGGAGGTCTACCCCCCGATTACCTATCTTTGTTGCAAACGGTTTCAATCCTAAATTGACAAAACTCCTAAGAAATAAGGTTCATTTTTGCTTAATTCAAATAGAAACCGCGTGCAACAGAGATAGGTAATAGGGGGTCTGGTCTCACCGAGAAGCAGATTTGACGCTGCGTCGACAGAGTCTCGATGAACCGCTTAACTTGATTTTAATAAATAAATAAACCTTAAAACAACTGCCTGGTTTTTAAAGTATTTATTTCCTTTTATATGTTTCGTAAACAAAATAAACTTTTTGGTGCATACCTATAAGTCGGAACTTCTTCCCTATGTTACTTTGGCATTTTTGATCAAGAATACTTTTACGAGAAAATGTCTTGTTTTAAAATTGAATATTTGTTGACAGGATTATGAGTTTGGATATATTTTTCATAAGCACTTGCGTGGCACCGGATTAATTTTAAGTGTTGTCAGCGTCTAACTGCACTTAGCCATCCAAGTCCTCGCCGTACTGGATAAAAATCATTGGTCTTCCTTCCAATAATTGATCAACAAATAGGTATAGAGTTTTGTGTGTACAGTACCAGCACGTTTGATAGGTTTGATTTACACTTGTTTATCAAATTATTTATTATTAAAATATATAAAACTATATTGTATATGCCATATCTATGAATGTTTGTTTTAATGTAAGTTGAATTAAATCTTTGAGGACGAGAAATTTCGTATAAAAAATGGTGTGCAGTTTAATATTGTTTTATGAAAATTCATTAAATGTGGGAATTGGAATGTTGAATTTAAATCCAGCCTAAGTGTTATCCAAATTAAAATGTAGGTGTTTCTGTTATAATTATCAATTTTCTAGGCACGATGTGTTATGCCAATTAATTATGTACCAATGTATGTAAAATGAAAGGTCCTTTGCAGTGAGATATTATTATGTACCTATTATATTCCTTAAGGTTGTAAGTAGGGGCCTAGCCAAAATAATATATTATGCAATGTGTAATGTAATGTGTGAACACTGAGATTGATTTTATTAATTGAACCTTGCGTTGTGAATTTACCTCTATGCATCAAACAAATTCGATGTGTATTTTTGTTTTAATTAAATGTTTTATTGTAAAACCTATTTCACGAAACCATAGAGTTCAGTGTTAAAAGACGTTCATTCAAAGCTTCCACATGGAATTTGGCTGAAGTACTTATTGTGAATGAATGGACTAACATAAGTATTTGTGTTTATTGAAATACCTTTGGATTTAAATCATTTGAAAAGAAAAAGTAGAGCAACTCCAATTAATACGAAAGATGCAAGTTTATATCGAGGTATTTAAAAATATTAGCAAAATTTTAGATAGATACCTTTTCTGACTAATGCTGGCGAAGCCGCGGGAACGGGCAATAATCGTTTTAAAGTTCGATAATCAACTAAAATTTTTATCATTCATCCAATATCTAAATCTATTAATATGACATTATACATTAATATTGATAAATTTAGAAAGGAAAAATTATGCGCTTTTGCTCTAACCGCTGAGCTACTCGAGCCCTGCCTGAAGCGACGAAATTATCCTCCCCTTATTATTAACGTCTTACGGGGACGTAATAATTTCTTCGCTTCAGGCAGGGCTTGAGTAGCTCAGCTGTTAGAGCTATAGGGACACCCTATGGCCACGGGTTCAAACTCCGCCTCAAGCGACAATTATTCCTTTCTAAATTTATCAATATAGTTCTGCCTAGCATGGCTAATGCTATATAAACAAAATCATACATCAAGTTTTAGAATAGTTGTATTGCATATATTATTTACTACTTACTTAAAGTTTCGTTTCGCTAGAGAAACTTTTATTTAAACTACCAATTTTAACCATATCGCAGCATTCCCCTTTGTGTTAAATACGATATCATGCCCAAAGACCTATAGAACAATTACGGCGGCCAACGATCATGCGGTATATTGGTTGTCCCCGTTTTACTCGATTATATTATGACTGTTTCTTGTGTCACATTACTCATACTTATAATACAATAATTATGTTCATTAGGTTCATGTTTCATCCTAAAAGTTATTTTTTTTATTATTTTGCTTCTTAATCGCCATTCTGGTCAAAACCAATTTTGTACGAATCCTACTAATATTATTAATGCGAAGGTTTGTGTGTGTGTGGGTGTGAATGTTTGTTACCACGTATCTCCGTTCACGATTTTGATGAAATTTAGAATGTAGACAGTTTAGGTTCCAGAATAACACACAGGCTACTTTTTAACTTAATAACGCGGATGAAGACGCGGGGCACGGCTTTTTTATAAAAAAATTGCTGCTGAATATATTTTGAGCTTGATAGTACTTAAGCATTGATCGAGTGGGGAATGGGTCGAAATACAGCAAGAAAAGAGTAACGAACCGACTAGATGCAATAGGTAACGCATTAGTGAATGTGACCTATGAGAGATAGCGATGAAATTGTTATTGTGACGAATTGTCAACCTATCCTTGCAGTCTACGTCTAGCTTGTGTTGTTTTTTGTCTAGGAAGTATAAACTGTCATGTGTGTTTGGGGATCAATTAATCAGAACGTTTTGGGGCGGAGCGTCCACTGTGATTACATCATGTTACACACATATTTAACTATTATTTCCTAAGCAGCACGCGTGGCGTGTAGAGGTACATTTGTTTAAAAAAAACCTATCTTATCGTATTTCTAAACTTCGTGTAATAGTGAATGCTTGATATTTTGAGTAAATTTCGAATCTGTACTCGATTGTCTTCTAATTCGTGCATAAGATGTCATAATATAATCGATTATTTAAATTAATTTTAAGACATTGCGGTGCTAAATTATTCAGACTGACCACTGAAGGCTCAAATTTTGTATGAATTTACAATTTGCTTGTTACTTTATTACGCGGTTGTATTTCATTGATGTTGCGTTTGCTGACACCTTGTAGGAAAGGACAAATATCTATATTATATATCTTTAACGTGATAAATGTACCAATACTGTAGAAATATATGCAAAACCATATTTTGACTATCTTTTGGTTTTGCAATTATTTCACCGCCAATACTAGTTGAATCAAATGCAATATTATTTGTACTTAACAAAGTTTGCGCTAACAAGGTTGTAGTACAAACATCTGACGAGTGAACTTCCATCATGCCAGAACTTGTCAGCAATTTTGAGATGTTTTTAAGATTTTTAGCATTAGTTTGGTCTACTTTTTGGCTGTAGCCATCCATCCTTATGTATATGCTAGTAAAATTGTGTGGATTCCCAAATTATTTTTCTCGTTATAATGTGAATATCATTTGTGGCCACAAAGTAGACCCTTACCTAGATATAAATAAAATGTATTATTTATAAACCCCAGATCTGATCGCGTTGTAATAAAAGACAAATCGTGATACATTGTTACATCTTTGAACGTTGAATAAATCGATCTTACGAAATTGTCGAGTAGTCATTTATCTGCGAGCAATTATCGTTAGTAAAAACGTATGTAAGTATGGAACAAAACTCAATATCAAGGTATTTTTATGCAAGCATTTAACTACTATCTCACCTGATGGAGTGATGATGCGGCCGCAGATGTGACATGCTTGCCTAGACACCTATTCACTCGAGACTTGGAAGACTCCCAGATTATACTGTTCGCGGAACTAAGACGCAGGCAATGAGTTCCATTCCTTCGCTGTACGGATGATGAACGTAGAAGCGAAACGTTTCGAGCAAACTGGAGGTATGTCGACCATAAATGGATGACGTTTGACAGTTTGTCTTGTTGTTAGATGGTTAAAAGGGCATGGGGGAATTATCGCTACTTCCCCGGTGCTCAACTAAATTACTCAACTGCATTAAGTTGAGCAGTGGGTAATACCAACAGCTCGACTGGTAATTGCTCAACTATGAACAGTTGAGCAGTTGGTTACCTCTGATCTACCCACTGCTCAACTAGATTGCTCAACTAGTTGAGCAGTAGGACATAGTTTGTATTACCGAACATTTTAAGCCCAATAGCTCAACAATATTTTGCCCAACTTAGTTGATCAGAAGGTCACTATATCATGTAATTCCTGAGCACACTCTCCAAAATGTAAGTAAAAAAATCCCTTCTCATTTGTCGTGATAAGTGCAACATCATGGAACACAGGAGACTGGGAATATACCGTCAATCGCCGATCCAGTAGCTAGGAGTAACTTTTTATCTACGGGCTATTTCCCAAATTTCCTAAAACTATATAAATACACACACAGCAAAGACCAAAGTTACCTACAAGGTAACAAGCTTTTAGGTACCTAATTGAAGTTTTCAATTTCACTACCTACCCGTGGGTACCGTTCTCATCATGCTGGCGGCATCGCCTCTCTCAATTATTGCAATGCTAATATCTAGAGCCAAATAAGTACTACCATTTTTGATAAATAACATTTTGATGAATTTTGGGATCCTTTTCGTGTGCACAATAGTCGTGCTATTTATAATTATAAGATGCTTAATGAATTAATGATGCATTTTCATTTTATTTAGCGTTTCTAGACAAATGCTTATCGTAAATACTTACTTTTTTCCACTATTCCTAAATATCGATATAATCGCTTATTCGCTTTAATCCGGTATAAGTTTAAATTCACGCAAATCAAAATTAACTCAACAGTTATAAAATAAACAAATACTTCAATTATTTGTGGACTCGATGCAGCTATTTAGAATCATTACATAAGGGACAAAGTTTTTCCACCCCTTATCCACTTGAGCCCATGCTCGGAGTGAGGACAAAAATGATAAAGAGGAAGTGTTCACTTATCCGGCCTTTTTGGGAAAGAAAGGTATTCTGCGACCCAGGTAGGTAATCAAGGTAGCCAATTATCCAAAGGATGTTACAGAAAGGTTACTAGGATTCGACAACCTGCTCAAAACATATACGAGGTTTTGGAAACTAAGGTTACGTTTACCTACCAATAAAATAATTTAAAAATACAAGTACTTATTACACATTGTATCGTTTATTTTTAAAAATGTTGAGTGTACAAATATCCTACAGATTGGTGTACGTAATGCAGCTTATCTCTAATACCAATGTTATTACTTATATAAAACAACTGGTGTGATACAATAGCCTTATGTCCTGCCTTATACATTGGGAACAATATATACTCGGAATAATTTGCCTGACACGATCCTACTACTAATAGATTAGTCATATTATTTACAGATTGATATCAATTGCCCTAACACGTGTTTGTAAGCGAGTAAAATAACTAAAAAACAACAATACCGTCTTTTAGACTATCAGCTGTTTCCAAACAGGTTTAACATCACATTTTCCAAACGTAGCAGCTAAAAGCCGAGAGCACCCAAGTTTTAAACAACAATGAAATAATAACCAGACGGCGGAGGCGGATAACATTCCATTACATTATTTCATAAATATAAAATGTATCGAGGAATGTGAAGGTTTAATGAATTGCGAATTTACTGCGAGGTTGTATAGACATGCGCTCAAACATTATACTCGATCTATCAGTCATCTTGCCGGTAAGTAGGAGTTCCTTCTCGCATTAACACATTCACTGCTGAAAACAGCCCAATCACGACGCGAGCTCAGTAGCACACGCGTGGCGTGTTATTTCGTACACCAAGTGTATGAAAATCCTAAAACCATGTTTATGGAAACTGCATAAGAGGAAAAATACTTTAAAAGCTGAGCAGACTGTTATTACAAAACAGCGGCCGATAACATAAGCTGCCGAGTTAGTTCGTGGCAATACAGCGTTTTTCGGCTTCTACGATTACTTCTCACGGCAAGGAACCCCGTTACGACAATCTATTCCAAAACTAGCCTAACTTAAGATCTGATGTCTGCGCGACGGTTCTAGAGCGTACATAGGTCGGCACGTGTCCCGCTACTGCTGCTTGCACTCGGCCGGGTTCTCGGCGGAAGCCCCGCCCTTGATCGCCTTCTTGGTCCGCCGCCGTGGAGCCGGCTCCTCGTCCTCGCTTTCCTCCGTAGAGCATTCCTCCTCCTCCTGCATTATTACAAGCCATCAGGCACCGTCAACACACAGAAACACTACACCTCTAGTTACCTCGTGACACGTGAATTCTTCAACCATCTGCATTCTCGCATAGCATGCAAAATAAGGATAACAAATAAATAAAACACCTCGTATACAAAGCATACAATTTTAATGTCACCTTAAAGACATCATGCCAGAATTAAGCCATTACCGATAAGATATCGACGAGCTGCTATAAGTAAATTTCAATAGAAAGTTACATAAATACGAAAATATACATCTATATTCCCACCTAGCTATTGTCAACAATATAAAACACAGATTATTATAAAGATCACAGCGTTCAAGTGGTGATGTGAAATGCGTTTTGGCACTACGAGATTCGATACAATATTTCCAGGGCCTGTGTTTGAATAGTCGGCCAGAAGAGGAATTATTTCATTGGAATGACAGAACTTAAATTTTATCATGTAGGAAACAAAATAATAGCCTTAGAGAACATTAATATCACAAGAAATTTCCAAGTACACAAACGAACATTTAAAAATCGTAAACAAAAAATACACGCTATAATTACTGTAAATATTATAATAATAAATAAAAACGAGAATAAGTAAACTAAACTAGAAATGCAATATAGGCATCGTAACAGACATCTAACGAGTTAACATGCATTATTTATACAATAAGAAGGCACCATTTCTCGCTCTCGCAAACAAATGCTTATCGAGAACACAATTATTTTAAATGTTTCTAAAACATATTTATCTGAGCAGATAAACCATGCATAGAAAATAATAAATGCGAGTTACTTTCATTCACAACATCTAGCGAACAATTACTAACGAATTTCAACGACGCGTCGCAGGAGTATTCGTTATCACTTCGCTTTGCGAAAGTACAAATATTTGGTAAAAAAATATAGATATGAGCCAGATATGATTGCGATAGTATAAACACGGCTGCGCTGCGTGTATAGTCCTACGGCCTAGATCAGATAGAACACTGAGCTGGGACACATGGGACCGCCTCGGGGCTCTATAAACACTAGGGGCCGGATATTCGTCGTGCATCAATCTTCCGCGTCCGATATTTCTTCAGTACCGGAGTCTTCGTCCGAATACGAATCCTCCTGAAACCATAATATACCGCGTTTGGTTGCGTGTTGCGCCCTTTAGACGTAGATACCGTATATCCGGAACATTTGCGACGGGCCAGAGGACGAAATGCTAGAATACTGTACCTTCGTCTGTAGAAGAGGCAACTCAATACAATTAAGCAAACTACCATGCAGATATCTACGGAATACTAAGATGGCTGTAGAATTCACTGTCTACGTAGTTCTCACTTATTGTTAACCATGGTTAACTATAAATTGGTAATAGCAGGATATATAACATTAAACATAGCTTGATGCATATTTTAAAGCTGTTTGCTATGTAACACAAATGCTTTTGGCAATACAAGTCCTTCTGAGTTAGTCTTATAAACTACAAACCCTTTGGCATCTGCATCTTTGGTATCCATTAGCAAGTCAAAGCAAGTAACAATATAAGTATACAGTTGATAGGCTGGAAGAAAACAAATTCTACAGAGGCTCAATCTCACACTAGCACAATTTAGAATACATAATAATGTTTAAAACATATTTTTATAGGGCTTTTTTATTAACATATACATTTTATTAGCATGAGTGAAAGTTATATAAAAAGTATCCCATCGGCAAGGTTTATCGTTTTGACTCGGAATCATTAAATTTTGTTTTACAACCTGTGTGATACAGAAATCAGCATTCTGCTGATCATCTATAAATTCAAGTATATATAAAAAGTAACATTAACTTTGCTATAGTAAAAATGCTTCCTAATTCAAAACTGAAAAAAAAATCTTTCTTGATCTTGTTGAATACACTCAACTTTTTATGAGTTTATTTAACGCTGTTCAATTGCGGGAACACGCGTAGCGTGTATGGATTTGTATTCACCGCGTGTATGGAAACAACATAACCCATATTAGGCCTAGTTACTCTAATAAGCTCAACAGTCTCCGTGTAATAAAATACGATATTTTTCCGTATACCGACGTGTCGGTGTTTAGTAAAGTCAAGAGCAGCTACACAGACAGAAGCTAGCATACTCAAATTTCGCTCTAAATTCAAAAATTCAAAGAATTATTTCGAAATGTTTGATTCAATCACTAAGCAGTTTTAAATCGAGACTGAAACTTTAGGTTAAAGCCATTAGCTACAAAAAAGGTTGCAAACAATCGAATTCATTTGGAAGTTAAAAATGGATGACTTACATTGCAGCTATAATCGATACCATGAATCTTATTACGGATCCTTTGTAAGCCTGTGAAAAACTCGTGCGGCAATGGTTTGACAGAGTCCCAATCTGATGGACCCAGAGTTAAAACCTCACGGTCAATCCACTGCAATTGTGCTTGGTTAAAATCGGATGAATTCTGTAGAATATATTTATTTATTTCAGAAAATAGTAAGCTTACAGCGATTGCCAAGGCATATAGAATATTATCCGTTTATAACGCTTTTGAGGCATCTGTTGGTGAACACCAGCTCATTTTCTAATATGTTTGATTGGATAGAATAGGATTGATGCCTGCTGGGTAAAAAAAAAAATTCTGTCAGATAGATTATCTAAAAATATCGGATACGTATTTTTTTTTTAACAAATCAATAGATATTTAAGATAAAGAGCGTCAGTTTAGAAGAGGAGGGCTCGAAACTTCACGCCTCAGTAAAGTGTACTGAGGCGTGAAGTAGCGCGTAATTTCAACGCACTATAATCTTCGTAATTTTTTGTTAAAATGTAGAATTTTTTAGGCATCTATCCTATAAAACTCAAATGATGGTACTCCCAAATTATGCAGTTACAAAAAGTATCAATGACTAATAAATAGCAAAACCTATTTTATAAAAACAAATGTTGTGTGTTAGCCTCTGTAGAATTATCCCCTATCTAATGTAGCCATTTCGAAGTAAAAGTATTAATATATAATGACAAATTTGCTAGTAAATTCACTGTAAGATATCTGTATTTAAACAAATTGGTATGTTCAAGTTAGAAGTTCTTATAGCTATGCAAGTGAATCAATTGATAATATGCCTGGCACACATCTTTCCTATCATGCTTATTACTAGGCAAGCCCATTCACCACCACCGAAGCATTGAACTAAACAGTTGCAGTCTGCACTTTGATATTATGCCGTTTAGTAACAAGCACCTGCTTTTTCCTGCTTACATTACATGCTAGAATACAATCCATTTTCTCATAATATCTTTTCTTCTTAGCTTCGTCATAAACATACATGTAGTGAGAGACTACTCTGGTCTTTATATCTGACGGCCTAACATTTGATCATTATCTCACCTGTTAGGTGATGATGTGATAGATAGCAACCAGTTTTTCTACTTGAGTAGATACAGTGGTAGCTACAGTAGTTACTTTCACTGAAAGCTCAACCCCACGGTGTTCTTATTACAGTTCAAAACCGTGAACGCTCAGCCCGGTGCCACTGAGCAATCATCTCCGATTTCTGGTATAATCAACACCATTAGCAAGTATGATTCCATGTCTGTATATCTGGCTTGACCAGGCTTAAGTGAATGTACTAACCTCCTCCTCATAATCGTCGTCATCTTCATCATCGAGCCCTTCTCCCGTGTAAAGAAGCACAGCGCGAGAGACGACGCGTTCGCGGATGTAGTGACCAATCTCGAAGTCAGCAGTCAAAAGTGCCTGGGGGACGAAAGCAAAGGTAAACCACACTGCTAATAAAAGATTATATTAATCTTCCTTTCACTCACTAAGTGAATTTTTTACCATGTTATAAATTTAATTTGGAAAGAATTTCTAAGGCCACCTGACCAAAGCCATGCTTCAAAAAATCTACCTGGATGTCTGAGGCGAGAGTAGAGTTAGGATCCTCAGGCATAGCAGGCGGGGAGAAGAAGTTGAAGAAGGAATCAGCCTGCACAGACTTAGTCACGGTGCGAACGGAACCGCGGGACTTATGCTTCTGTTTTTTCTTTATTGTCTTTACAGTCACGTTCTTGCCCTTTTTCCAGTTGATTTCACAACCCTGGAAATATAAAACATATAACATTAACGCTTTCACACTCACAGTCCCACACTAAGTTCAATGACTTGTGTTGTGGGTGCCGCAAAAATTCACATCACACACAACCAGAACCAGAAACACAAATTTTCCTTGGGGAGAAAACTTATTTCAGCCGGAATCAAACCCAATACCCCTATTTAGAAGGCGAACATGCACCCAACTTCAACGGGCAGTTCATTTACCAACTTGTGAAATAGTGGCTGCTATTATATCTGATAGATATAAAAAGGATTTATTTACATAAAATAAATTGCACAAACATATGTGTAGGTTTGTTTTCTTTTCACACTGTAATGGCTTAATGAAATGTACATAGCTTATACCTAGGATTAACACAAAGGGTTGTTTTAATATGATAAACGCAGGCGAAGTAGCCTAGTGTGTAATAAAATACAATAGATCCATCCATACCAATAAAATAGCTTCACTTACCTTGCAAGAGTAGATCTCTGGCCCTTCAAACTCGAGAGGATTCTCATCATCAGGTTTGCATTTCATTGAATACTCCTTAGTTAGGATTGTGTTGGTGAAATAGTCGTTTGGCGCGAAGTGGAACTCCAAAGTGAATCCGATGGGGTCTTCATGCATTTGCACTGCAATTAAAAACTGTTTAAAGTATCGTGTTTCTACAGCTTTATTGTCTATTGTAGGTGATAGTTCTTCAGTTGGTAGTGCATGTTTAATAATCATTTTGCTTCAGTGCTTGGTGATAGATATGTCATCATTTTCATTGATAAATCAAATTATTTTATTTTTAGACTGAGCTTTGTAATTAAGTTCTTTAATGCTGGTTATGCAAGTTCCATATGGACACGCGGTGTATGGAAATTAACACGCCACGCGTGTCGCCGCAATCGCATCGCGATTGTTAAAACATTGTATGTATATGTTTTCAGTAACGAAAGTGTTAAAACTTTGATGACTCTATATGGATTATTTTTAACCGACTTCAAAAACGGAGGTTCTCAATTCGACTGTATTTATTTTGTGTGTTATCCACTTTTTTCTAAGTGAATCGATTTTGCTGGTGAGAAGCTGATGCTTCCATGTGGTCCCAATTAAATGTGGTGAAGATCTCACCAGTGGTTTTTGTGTAATCGTTAATAATGCGTATTCAATTGACTTCAATTACGTATTTTAAAATGTTAAGTTGTCAGGTTTGTCCCATATAAATATTGTCAAGATCTGATCATGGCTGCCAGAGATAAAGCAGTTAAATCGGTTTTTTGAAGCTTTGCCAGCATTTAAATATTACTTGATCAATTTTCAAAATTATTTGCTTGGCATTCATAGCTGTCCTGTTGAAGTGTGATATCTTGTAATTTCGACCCAATCAATTGTAATTCAATGAAGCTGAATTTGAAAATGCTAAGTTGTAAGGACAGTACGCAGTAGTGATCTTATCGGATGATGGATACAAGTCAACAGAAGCGGTTTGATTACTCGCAATATGATGTATTTTTTAAATTCTCAATAGGCAAGCATTTGATCTGTTTCAAAGCTCAGTTCCAAAAACATAATAATTATCGTGATTTCATAGAAGCTGTTATAGAAAATATCTTTACCTTTAATGTCCAACAATGTCTTGAGAATAGGCTCATCATGTTCCTGCATCATCTCAGCGAGCATGGAAACATTTCGGAAGATTGTGTACCAGAAGTCAGGGATGCCCTTGGCATTGGGGTCCATTGGTGGCCTGAAATAATGGTCTTATTGTAGGAAAGGTATGAAATACAAAGCAAGTTTTTTGTAGAGTTAATCCTCAGTTGGTAGTGCATGTTTGATCGATCATGAGTCGTCAGTGCTTGGTGATAGATCTGTCATCATTTCAAATACCGGTTTTCATATCATTTTTCTATTTACACACAAGAGCACTCTTCCGGGAGTAACGTTTAAATTAACTGAAGGGGTAATAAGTTTTAAGAGAGCTTTTTCGATCGCAAGAGAATTTGAGGGGAGTTGCACAAAATTAGCAAGTAACGGCTACTGTTATAATTTAGACATTTCCATAGTGATACGATGTTTTCTTAGGAAGCCAGCATTTTGTGCTCACCTGGCTAGCTGCTACCCCATATCAAAGTACACCCATAGTTTACAACTCTTAAGTAGAATATATATTGCTAAGCTCTATGGGGCTCCACAGCAGCGAAAGTCCTATTCACATTCTAAGTCTTGTTTACCACTCCCGAGCACCTAATGTGATTAAAAACACTATTTTCTAGCCTCAACCTCTCTTAGTAAAATATTTCACATTTCAACATACTCTGCCGGTTTTGTTTCCTCTTCCTTCTTCTTTTCATCTCCCTCGGTGATAGCTGCACTCTGCACCGCCTTGGCTAATTCCTCTTCTTCATTCTCATCGCGCCACGGGTTCAGGCATTCATCATCGTTGGGCTCGTAGCCGCCGTTGACGATATGTGCGCGCTGTAGAGGTAGTTTTTATTGAAAAAAGCAACCGGGAGTTAGGCTATCCTACTGACTGCGCTATCAAGATTTCTCTCTACTTCCTTAAGTCATTTGAGATACTTTTAAGTACTATTGTGTTTGACCAACACTCACTATTATGTTAAGATACTGTGGTCGGTATGCTCGAAAGTTCTTATTGAACAAACCTTTTCAAACAGCGGTTTGTATAGTTTCTCGTACTTGCACTCGAGCGCATGCACCTCACTGTAGAACTTCGCCTCAATGTCGACGAATTCCTTCTGCAAAGTGCGAAGCGCGCGGATGCGCCGGCGCACGTTCGGAGGCAGAGAGGCCAGCGCCTCCGCGTGAAGCCGGTTCGTGATCGCAGCGAGCATCTCATTGCGGGTGTACCCGCTGTGGAAAATTAAAAATAATGTTAGTAAGGTAATGAAAAATACGGTAGCAATAGTTATTTGTTCTATGAGGGGAGAGCACTTATTGTAAATACATACATACATACATATAGTCACGCCTCTTTCCCATTGGGTTAGGCAGAGACCACATCTCTTCACATGCTACGATCCTACCTAACACACATCTTTCGCTTCTCCTACATTTAAGAGTCTTTTTAACATGCTTGTTGGTTGCGGTTACTTTTGACCTGGCTTTTCTTTAAAACATTTACTTTCGCTAAGATCGACCCTTCTCGCCCTATAAATATGCTTCGTCAATCTATTTTCACTCATCCCCTCTATAATAATGTGTCCAAACCATCTAACACTATATCTTCTACCACACCGCGATCTTCACTTATCACAAGGTTTCTCACTTTGTCCATCAGTTTTTTTTTTATATGAACTCAAACACAAATAAAAAAAATGTATTAAATAAGCTGAACTAAATATTTTAAGCCACATTAAAAAACAAAATTAAAAAAGAAATCCGGTTGGTTCCAGCTTTGACATTAATTCTAAAAAAAAAAAAAAAATTCTATACCTAAAATTTAAATCATACCATTTGAATGGCCGGAAAAGGAATTTCATACTTTTCCTCCCACCCATAGGTTACATTATAAAGGCAACAAGTTTTATTTTTAATGTATTACTAAAAATGGCTTTGACCTCCTTTCTGAATGAAATGAGATTAGATACGAGAAAATATTATAAGCCAAATGCGATTCGATTCGAAGTTTTGAACTAGAGCAAGAAATGCTGCCAAATAATTAAACGCAAGCAAAGCTAAAAAAACCGACTTCACCGCTTTATCTTCGGACTCCTGATCAAATTTAATGTATTAAACACGCATTATTGACGATAACTTAAAAAACCACTGATCAGTTCTTGACAAAATTAAAATGGGATCAATGGGAAAGCACCAGCTTTCAAACAAAAAAAAATCTTCAAAATAGGTTCACGTGGAAAGAAGATATTTATGTGGTAACATAAAAAAAACATACAGTTGAATTGAATACTACCACCTTATTTGTGAAGTTGGTAGAAAAGAGAATTCCGCATTTTCTCATGTTTTGCCTTGAGAAGACAGTAACATAAAAGATTCCTAGCTCTGATGTATATTCCCTCAGCTTTAGCTGTGTAACTGATGATAATGATTATGAATCGGGAATCAAAAATGAAATCATAATCCTTTCCCATTATTTGTTTCTAAACTAGTTCTCAATACAACTTCCTCATCTGGACCAGCAGTTTAGCCGTTATGAAGCAACAAACAGAGGGACAGACAAATTACTTTTGGTTTAATATAGTAGTGTGATACCTTAAACCATCTCTAAGGTCTGATCCCTTATTACCTGTTGCTTTTAAAAATGATGAAACTCCAAACGAAGAACCAGAAGCAAGAGCTTCTTACGTATTTTTATTTTATTAAGTGATGACAAGCTCTACTCGAACTACTGATGATGATAAATAGGACAAAAAATACCCATACAATTTAAACGGGTATAATTGAGATGGCCACCAAAAATTCTAAACGGTTACCAAAATGGATAAATGGTCACCAAATTACGTTTCCTAAAATAAATTCTCCTGTAACAGAAACGAATAGGATAACACTAGGTTTAGGTTATTATTTTTTATAATTAATATAAAAATATTTATAATACGAATAATTGATTTATTTCATAATATTTTAGGAAACGTAATTTGGTGACCATTTGTCTATTTTGGTAGCCGTTTACAATTTTTTTGGTAGTAAAATAGGAACTTTTTGGGCGGTGTTTAAACACAAGCCAATTTAAACTATCTCTCCACCAGACAACACGTTTGATTGAGGTATTCTAACAAAATAACTAGTGTATGTAAGCTTTGATGTCGAAATTACGTATTTCAAGAAACTTATTTATTACCTATCTGATACCCACCTATCGGTAATCTCTGTAGGCAGTAGACGCGACCTAATTTTACGAAAATAGCTCCACTTCGCAAGAAATAAACAACATCTACAGCAATTGCCTTGTAAATCGATGTTTCTAAAGCCGGACGCGTACCTACCCAATTAACGAAAAGGTGGCGCAATTAATTTCTTTTTAAAAGATTTTTGAATAGGGTTGCTTGCGACAATAAATAAATTAGAAATATTAGAATACGATATGTACCACAAATTCATTTCAGAAATAAATATAGCGAACGAAGACACACTCAATTTTAATCCTACTAATATTATAAATCCGAAAGTTTGTGTGTAAGTATGTTTGTTCCCTCTTCACGCTTTAACGGCTGAACGGATTTGGATGAAATTTGGAATGTATATAGATTATACCTAGGATTAACATGATTAACACATAGGCTACTTTTTCTTCATAATAGCGGGTGAAGCCACGGGGCACGGCTAGTATTCTATAGATTTCGACTTTTAAATAGAATATAGGCAATACGCGATCGTTAATAAGTGACGTTTTATTTGTAATTTTTGACCTACATAACAAAAGTAAAGTAGTAAAATCAACAAGGCCGTTATCATGGCTAATATTATAGAAACAAAAGTATACATATTTAGATCTAGACATCTTCAATAGAATCAAACTGGAGCAGTGAAGTCATAAAAACGTATACACAAACAGACTCAAGTTTTTCGTCCAATGAAACATCAAAGGTTCATTATGAACTATTGATCCAAGGCATTCTAATGGCTTAAGCAGATGCTTCAAGGCTACATATGTGTAGAAATGGACTAAACAACATGATAAGCCTTTTTTATAAAAAGTGTTAGTCGTGACGTCAGTGTCTAGATTTTCGAGGTAAATGAATGTTCAACTTCGTTCGGCAGCGATGATTGTGTCGTAAAAACGTCACACAATACAAATTGTCCGAACCTAATCGCATATTCAAATTTTAATTTTAATATGAAATGGTAATATTAAATTTATCTTTATTATACCGAAAACTTTTTAAAATAAACAACGAAATACAAAACTATTAGGTTTTTTACAAATAGATAGGTGCCAAATGCCAAGCTCAACATTAAAAATTTGGGCTTGACATAGTTAAACGCAAGCAAAGCTTTTTTTTTTTTTTTATTTGTTACAGGCTAGTGTTTGACCACTATCTCACCTGATGGTAAGTGACGATGTGATCATCGAAGTTGGTAAACACACTAGACCTGGAATACGCAGGCTCTTTAAAAGCTTTAAAAATAAACGAACTTCACCACTTTATCTTTGGAACCTTGATTAGATTAAATGTAATACCAAATCAAATTGAAATTATTTAATTTATGCAATAGCTTGCTTCGCAATAGATTGCAAGATTCATTGCTAATAATTAGGCTATTTCATCAAACGTGGACGTGCTGGATTGTTATATTGACACCCAACTTTAACTTTCATTCATACGTAAAATCCAACAGGAACAAAACAATTGGTTAACCCTTGGGGTGCCTGGTGGGTCTGTCAGACCCGTTACTGTAATGAATCGTCGATATTTCATTTAATGTAAAACCAAGCACCCTCCACTCCTGAGTAGCTTCGCGATATAGACTAGAGATCATTTTGCCACCCCTCCCGCAGTCCGCAGCGCGCTCGCATCCTAGTAGCACGCGTGTTAAGTGCGTCCGGGCCTCAGAGACCCGACCAGGCACGCGGCGTAACTTTTTATCGGAAAGTAATTATATTTCATTTGTTATTAGATGTTTGTTTTGTGTGATAAATAATAAACAATAGTAATATTGTTGCAGTTTAAAATGAATAGACAACTTACCAGTGCAGAAATATGGCAAATATTAGGAGTGGAAGAGGAAGAAAATAATGACGAGATTTTTGACGAAAGTGGGGATGAGTCGGACCACATCAGTATCCGAAATGAATCAAGTGGGGATGATGAGGAAGTCACTGTTGATCCAGTTGATGACGAAATAGTGACAGTGATGTTGAGATGAGTCAACCATTGAGTAATTTTGCGCACATTTGCCTAGAACATGCAAATTTTATATGCGCAAATTGTCGCTCAAGTGATGAGTAAATTTTAACTCATGTAGAATGTTTTTTTTGCATTCAAAGATTATAGGATATAAGTTGATTCATTTGTGCCTTAAATGAACGTAAGCCTGATTTTGATCTCTGCATTAAATTTAAGATTGTTGATTAAATATATAGAAGTATATTTTTTGTTAAGTAAACTAAGTGTTATTTTCAGATCATTAATAAATCTTTATGATATATCTTTGGTTTTATTTTTTATTTATTTCCTGCTAGATTAACATTCAAAATAACATATAATTGTCATCCTTATATTTGTAGCACATTACATTACGTAAAAAAAATATTTTCATTTACGGGTCCATCAGACCCACCAGGCACGCCATGTGACTTTCTTCCACCAGGCACCCCAAGGGTTAAGGAAGTTTTATATCCATATCGTGAACCATTAACTACCTACAAAGCAATGCAGTCAATCTGGTAGTCCGATGTTAAGTGTGAATGGAGCATTCTGCAGCAAACTTTTCAAATCAAACTGTCATGTTGGCTTAATTGAGTGCCCGTTCGATAAGCAGAGGATATCTGGTTTTATTGCCGACTTCCAAAAAGGAGGAGGTACTATGTTTGACTGTATGGGTACTGGGTGTCGTCAATAACACAACTCATCGAACTTAGTGTGGGGCTGTGAGTGTGAAACCGTTTTGTTTTCAGTAACCTTCCAGCCGCGGGGGGTATTTTGGAATATACATTTTATGCAGAAGGGAAATCAGTGTCGCTGGTTATGGGCGCGATTGTGTGTGTGTGTGATGAAAATGTTTCCGGCACCCAAGAGTCTTTGTATACCTGTTTACTGAAGACATGATTGCAATGATAGTTGAGCAGACAATCCAATTTCCATGACTGATTTGATAATAATCATTCTGGGATATTAAATTTGTTTCTTGATTTAAATGCATAGGAAACCGTATATGTCCTGAATATTTTGGACAATAATTGTCAGTAATGCATGCCAGGCAATATATGGTTTCGATAGTTAATTTCCAAAATAATCATAATTTTATTTTTCCTCTGAATTTTATTAACTAGGCGTAAATAAAACCCTTTGATCTCAAATTGTTTTTTATTTAATTTCTATTATAATCCATGCAGTACAGGGTTAAAATGACCTTCAAATTTTTTGGTACATAGGTATCTAATATAATGTGTTGAAGAATTATTGGTTATGAACACCAATCGATTGCTTTTATGACAAAACTTTTTATATAGCACAATATAACTATGTGCTTAGTCATTCAAGTAAGATTTATTTTAAAAATAATTTATAGCTCAAGTAAAGTGTAGAACGAGTCATTCGTTTATTGACCTGTAATTTCATGTCGGCTTTTGTAGTCATAATAGACAAAAACATGATTGAAATAAAAGTTAATAATAAAATTGAGAATAGTATGCAGTGCAATCTGTGCGTTTTTTATATCTTATAATAATGAGTAGGCAGTTAGTTTTTACCTGACTACAGCGATGCAAAGAGTGGGATTATGATTTAGCACAATGTATGTTTCCCTGATATTGTCCAAGTTTGGACAATATCCAATCACACAATTCACACTAATATTAAAATCCGAAAGTTTGTGTAAGTGTTTTTTCTTCACGCTGTAACTGTTGAATGAATTTGGAAGAAATTTGGAATGTACATAACTTTTACCTAGGATTAACACATATGCTACTTTTTAACTTGATAATAGTGGGTGAAACCGCAGTGCATACATAGGCTACACCTTTACTTGGAATAATGAAACCCAAGCAAAGCTTAAAAAAACCGACTTCACTGCTTTTATTTTGGTTTTGACTTAAAAAATTCTAATTCACTTTCTATTGTAATATTTTCTAATTCCAAAAATCATCAAAATCGATTTATAATCGGTGGAGATATCGTGAAACATACATATAAAAAAATTCTTATTGAGAACCTGCATTAAGAAGTCAGTGGAAAAGCGGATGAAGCCGTGTGGCACGGCTAGTATTAACATATTATTAAGTAGGGTGTGTCAAATGTTAGGTATTTTTGTAAAAAAAAACTAAATAGTATCCACAATACTTCAAGAACTGATCAAAAATATGAAAATTGATTACCGTCTCAATGGTCTGATATAAAATATGAACAAAATGCCATTATTAAAATACAGCATGTGGTAATTATGTATGTATGTAGTAGATTTGTAATGAGCCTATTTCCACGATGTAAAGCTGACAATTTTTTTTAATTAAAAGGACAAAGCCACGGAGAACTGCTAGCAATAATATATTATCATCCGTACTGCGAAGGAGTGGAATTTGCGGTCAAAGAGTTCATTCTATTAACAACAATTTTTAATGTAAACTATAGAAACAATGAATCAGAAGTAGATCTTGGCTAATTACTGTTAACAACTCACACAAAACATGTGTCACACTCTTATTGTCAGTAGTCAGTACCTCACCACTTGTGGAGCTCATCCCATTTATTGTATGAGTCATTGCTTAGGAATGAGCACATGTCATTTCTTCATATTTGTATTATTGAGTATAACTAGGTTATGAAAAATATAGTAATAAACTAGCTTTTGCCCGCGGCTTCACTCGCGTTAAGAAGTATTATTTTAAAATTGACAAACTTTCATCCCCTATTTTATCCCCTTGGGGGTAGAATTAATCAAAATCCTTTCATAGTGGATGCCTACATCATAACATCTACCTGCATGCCAAATTTCAGCCCGATCCGTCCAGTGGTTTGGGCTGTGCGTTGATAGATCACTATGTCAGTCAGTCACCCTTGAGTTATATATATTTAGATTCATACTCCGCTAATTCATAAAATTAAACATTTTATTCACATGGGCCCTCGTGAATGTACAGCCATCTCAATAAGAACCCTTTAATAAATTTAAAGGTCAGTTTATCACTTCTAATTTTATCACATCTGGACCATGGATTTTCTTTGATGTAGCAACACACAGTGAGAGTTACTCTCAGGTTAATAAATAAGTCCGATGTCATGATGTAAAAGTAACAAGTATCAGCCATCTCTAAGCCAAAATGTAATATTTAACATTACAAAGTTTTAATTATGAAAAAAGCCTATATCAGCAGAGAGTATAAGGCATGAAGACATTTCCCTAGCAACCAAGTCATTTACCTTATTTTATATTACATTGATAATTCCACAAGTTGAGACAACACATTGATGGCTGGAGCACATGATGTTGACCACGTTTTGTTGGTTATTTGTTATCCACACATGGTCAATTCCAAATGCGCACTTATCTTAGTTCTAGAATAAAATGATAACCTCTAATATTAAAATGTTACCTTTTCAAGAGATGTTGGGCCAGCTCACCGCCACCCACTACTTCCTCTTCTTCTCCTGACTCGACATCAGAAGTGTGATCATCACCAGCACGTTCAACGGTGCCCATTATACTGTCTACAACAAAAATAGGATGACATATTATAGCGGCATTCGCGCCACGTTGAGGACCCAAACCGGCTTCATAGAATACAATGCAAATTAATTTACCTATTACATTAACGATACATCTCTTAACACGCATTAGTTCCACCGTTAACACTAAGGATCTACTTCACGAATTCACGCGTAAAATAAAGTGCGTAGTTGTAGAAATCCCGATATGACCGACCACATGGTCAATCATCTATCTTCAACTAAATACAAGTCGGCTTAAACTTACGATCTTGTAATCCACTTGAAAGGCAATCGAGCCAACAGCGAAGCAGATGTCTTATCACAAAACCCTTTATTTCTGCTAGTATTCCAATTTTAAAACGTACCTTTGTGCCGACAAAATTTGAGAAAAGAAAGATGGCGATGGTATTGCAATATACGGCAAAATTAGCAAACGAGTGACTGAATTGAAGTTTGGTTTGAATAGAATCGAATGACGTGAAGTGAGCCAAAAGTCAATAAAACGGAAGTTTCAAATAATAGTGTCATAACTGTTAATTTTTTGAAAGCATTTTATTAATTTATATATAAGAGTTTTTAGAAAAGACACATATTTTTTTTAAATCTAAAACTTTGCAGTATTTATTGAATACAGCAAAAAAGAAAACAACATATAATTTAACTAATAAAACTTATTTTGATTCAACTCAAGGCAAAAATTAAGAAAACATCTACACAATGCAACCAACCTCAGAAACAGAAAGAAACTTTCAACTTCAAGCCGTCATTATCAATTTGTCAGTTATGTATTTTAAGCATGTGCCACTTAGGGCCCACACCGCAATAGTCCAGGGCAATGGCTAAAGCAATAGAATAAGAAGCTACTTAGCAGTAATGCATGGTTAAGTAAGCATATCCATACTACATAAAATATCATTATTGTTTTTGTAAAAAGGTATTCCTACTGTCTTGAGCATGAGCCCTTCGTTCCAAAACTAGTTCGTGAGGAATCGCGGCATGCGTGCGTACAACACCCGTTTTGACATCCCATTAGGCATGTGAGCATGTGCGTTGATGTTATTTGAATCTAAGCGAAATGACAACGGATTTAATATAGAAAAAAAAATTTTTCACAGTTGAATGTTAGCTGCTCATGCCAACATATCTTGCAGCATCGTTTGTGAAGCCATCTTAACTTGACAGGTCTACGAAACTCAATACCATTGGACAACTGCAACGATTACTCCGACTAATGGAACGATTCCACGAGCGTTGCAATCGTTGTGGACTAATTTTATTTTCATTAAACACACTTAGATTTAACATCCTGTTCAAATATTCATTATAAAAACATTGCATTTTGAACATATATCGAAAATTTTTGAATTGTTGTTGTACAAAAAACAGTCTTAGTTTTGGATAATCCTAAATTTTACATTTATACGCATAATATGCCTATACTCTTGCTTTGGTTACGGATCCAACGTAACTAGGATTAATTTTACTAACAGTGCACTGTTAGTACTGTACATGATGTACATGTATGAGGGTGGATCATCAGCAGCCAAGATTTTGTTTATGTAATTAAGATGAATATTAAGGGGCATCACCCCAGAACTTCCAGACATTGCCCTGAAACGTATCTACTTAGTGAATAAAATTAATCTTCGAATACGGTAATAATTTTCGAGTACGATTGATAACAATACAATACAATAACTCTTTATTGACAATTTGAGTTTGAAAATCTTTATGATCTTTATTGACACCAAAAAATAGTTAGATAGATAGATAAATTCTTTATTTGCACACCAAAATAAATAACATTTACAAAGAAATCTTAAATATAACATAGGAGCACAAAGGGCGGTCTTATCACTCAAAGCGATTTCTTCCAGACAACCAAAGGGAGATGATAACAAGTGCAGATTTACCTATAAGCTCGATGTCTTGTTGTAGGTAACTTAGGTATTTGCTGTACCTATATAGTTTTAGGAAATGTAGGTAATTGGCCCGTAAAAATTACTTATAAAAAAACAAAAAAAAGTAAAGAGTGACTGTAAGCTCGTTTGACCCACTGTCAATGTGCTACGTTCCAAAACTAATTCGTGAGCGTGCGTGAACGTTGATGGGTCAGAAAAATAGAAATGGAGCTGTCATAAGTCCAAGCTATATAGTACCGTGACGTGAACTTTAAAATATTTCTTTATAGGCTAGGAACATTTGATCAAATATCATCATATACATCATAGACATCAATATAAACTTTTTTACTTTAGTGAGATTTGTGAAATTGTGGTGGCATGCACTACAACAGAAAGCCGCAATATAAAAATGTGATAAATTTAGGAACCTTAGACAACTCGATCTACGAATGCAGTTTAGACGAGAGCAATGTAAACCATTAATTTTTCTCCCCTATTACATATCATTGTTGCAAGCGGTTTCTATTTGAATTAAGCAAAAATGAACCTTATTTCGTATATTCGTCAAATTAGTATTGAAACCTTTTGAAACAGAAATATCTAATATGCGCTTTTCTCTTTACGATATATGCGCTTTTTTCTTCCTTCCCCCCCCTCAAATTTCATGTCCTGTTTCTTTAATACGTCTTTTTTCTTTCGAACCTCTTTTTGTTACTTTAAAATATTATAGCTTAAAATGAAGTAGTAATTATCATGTTTGTATATTCCCAATTCCTCATTTGTGCATTAATCTCGCTGGAAATATTTTCATTTTGTTCCTTCCTTCCTTCCTTATTTAGTATTCATGTAAATATTTTGTTTTGCGTCCTATGGTCTCACATGACATTGGCAAAATTGTGGTGGCGTTACCAGAGAAAGCCACAAAATTAAAATTGAATTGTGATAAATTATGCCCCCCGATTACCTATCTTTGTTGCAAACGGTTTCAATACTAAATTGACAAAACTCCTAAGAAATAAGGTTCATTTTTGCCTACTTTTAATTGAAACCGCGTGCAACAAAGATACGTAATAGGGTGGTGCGACAGCCCTATAAAGAAGAAGTTGAAGTTGAAGTTGATAGATATAGCATTAGATGTTGGCAGAATTGTGGTGCGACCGCCCAAGGATTTTGTAGCTAAAGTAATAATAACCGTAGGTTGGTTTCCTATCTCGATGCGACAGCTCTATAGTCATAATTTAAAGAAGAAGTTGTAGTAGAATAATAAAAATAAATTAAAGTCAAAGTCAACTGTCAGACTGTCAGTCCCATACAATAATACGATAGCGTTGCTACTTTGCGAGAAATAAGAAAATGTTAATAAGTTAGTGGATTACAGTTTTGGTTCCAGCGTTGAAGTGATTAAAAGTTCAGTGAGTGAATTGAAAGCTTCAATATGCCGCCAACGGTACAAACTAACGAGCCCGACCGAGACAAACGCCCTCAACGGGCTGGTGAGAGAAGGTTAGTTTTAACGTTTTCATTTGCCGTAATTATTCGAAGATAGCACTGGTCTACAAGGTTTTTCATAATTTCAGGTCAGAGCTAGTGACTCGTGTGAAGTATTGCAACACACTGCCAGATATTCCATTTGACCTCAAGTTCATTACGTACCCCTTTCCATCGACGCGTTTCATTCAGTACAACCCGACATCTTTGGAGAAAAATTACCGATATGAAGTGCTCACAGAACATGATTTGGGCGTGCATATAGATTTGATAAACCGGGATATATATCAAGGTGATGGCAATGCTATCCTGGATCCAGCTGATGAGAAGTTATTAGAAGATGACGTCCTTACTCCACAAGACTCGAAACGGTCGCGTCATCACGCTAAAAATGTATCTTGGTTGCGTCGATCTGAGTACATCTCTACTGAACAGACCAGGTTCCAGCCTCAGTCTATGGAAAAGGTTTGTATTTGCATATTGTAGATACCAGTTTGAATTAAGTTCTTTAATGATACTGGTGATTCGAAAAAAGAACACAAAAAAAAATTACTTCTCATAAGGTCTTTTTACTCAAGATACACAAATGCAAAATAGTTTCTTTTTCTTTACTATTTGGTGTATCATACACTTTTTTTTTTAGTTATGTGTAACACAAATTATATATTGTCTGTGTTTGATGTGAAATGAAGTTTTATCTACTAAAAATGTTCATAGATTTTCATATTCGCTGATTAAAATGTTAACTGTATTTATGATATCAAAATAGTGTTATGTTACTCTAGCGTTGAAAAAATTATAAGTCAATCAAGTAATTATTATTGATATCTGATGAAATGTGTTTGTTATGAGCTAAAAAATGTTCATAACAGTTGGTTTATATATATTTGCCAGAGATATCCTACCGTCCTACTAATATTATAAATCCGAAAGTTTGTGTGAAAGTATGCTTGTTCCCTCTTCACGCTTTAACAGCTGAACGGATTTGGATAAAATTTGGAATGTACATAGATTAACACATAGGCTACTTTTTAACTTGATAATAGCGGGCGAAGCCGCAGGGCATGGCTAGTAAAGTATAAACTCAGAAAATAGTTATCTGAAGTCTCTCAGAAGTTATCAGAGACTCTTAAAAATACGGACATATTAACTAGTTGTTCGTACCAAACCGAGATTTCACCCTACATTTTGCTTAGTAAAGAAAGTGTTTTGGTTTTTAGGTTCATAGCTTTTAACTTTTTTGTTAGTAATAGTTTATTGATTTTTTTATTTGTTGTTTAATAAGATGTAACAGATTTTATATGTTAGTGTCAACTTTAAATGTGCAGCCCTTTTTAACACATACTATATACTGGAACAAAATACCTAAATATGGTGATTTTGGTTGTGTACCAAATTCATATTTTCCAACACAGTTTTTTTAAATAGTTTCATGCTCTATTTGCATAGCTCTCTCAGTGATATCCTATATGGATATATATTCTTATTATATGGGCAAAAATAAAATATTTTGCTCGGCACCTACGCATATAGGTGCCTCCTTAATATTTCAATTTATATAATTTTAATTGCCATTTATGACTTTGTGTCATAGATATACATGTTCTCGATAATTTGAAGTTATTCCTTTATTTAGACGCTAAATACCTCTGACCGATGGATAGACAACGTTCTGAATCACACAAGTCAACTATGAGATCTCAATTCGTTAAATCAATGATATCAGTTTTACTATTATCTTTATTCCAGGTTGAAGCTAAAGTTGGTTACAATGTCAAGAAGATATTCAGCGAAGAAACATTATACATGGACCGTGAGAGTCAAATTAAAGCTATCGAAAAAACATTTGATGATAACAAGAAACCAATTGAAAAACACTACAGCAAACCAGGAGTTACGCCCGTTGAAGTCATGTCTGTATTTCCAGACTTTGAGATGTGGAAGTATCCGTGTGCTCAAGTCATATTCGACACAGATCCAGCTCCAGCTGATAAGAATATTGCTGGACAGATTGAAGCGATGTCTCAGGCTATGATTCGGTAAGGTTATCTGTTGTCCTAAACCAATTCTTTCAACTGTTGCACTCACCAATATCATACATTTCTCTGACACCTGTTTGGTGTGTTGTTTATGTTCTTCTATCACTGGCAAATCCAAGAATCTTTCGAATAACTAAACTACTTCTTACTATGCTTAATTTGTAGGCTAGCGAATAGATTGTAACACTGATCACGACTGTACCCATGATGCAATCAATACTTTGTTTAAACATATCACTAAATTCTAAGACCTGCGCCGTGGGTGCCGGAAACATTCACGTCACACACAACCACAATCAGAACCAGAAACACAAATTTTTCTTGGGGAGAAAACTTGTATTGGACCACCACTGGGAATCGAACCCGATATGGAGAATGAGAACACTCACTCAACTAAGCCAATGGGCAGCTTAATTTACCAGTATTGTTCTTTTTAGAGGTGTGATGGACGAAAGCGGTGAACAGTTTGTCGCGTACTGCTTACCTACAGAGGATACAATACAGAAGCGTCGTAGAGACGTCACTGAGAACATTCCATACATGGACGGAGATACGTACGAGTACAAAATGGCAAGAGAATACAACTGGAATGTCAAGAGCAAAGCTTCTAAGGGTTATGAGGAGAACTATTTCTTGGTGAGTATTGACAACCAAATAAACAACCAACAACATTTGATGCTTTATTTCATGAAAATTGGTTTATAAAAGTTGGTAAACACATAATATTTTACCACATATCATTTAAACATAACATAACATAAATGCTTACATACTCACAGCCCCACACTAGTTCGAGACTTATGTCGTGGGTGCCGGAAACATTCACATCACACACAGAATCACAACCAGAACCAGAAACACAAATTATCCATGGGGAGAAAACTTGTGTTCCCGCCAGGAATCGAACCTGATACCCCTGCTTAGAAGGGTGACACTCACCCAAGTTAGCCAACGGGCAGTTCAAATTGATATATAATTTATATCAAGTGAATGGTATTCTTCTGAAAATATAGATTTTAATTCGATCTAACATTTATAATATAATTTAATTGTTGTTCAAAATAAAAATATATCAAACATTAATATTATTTTAATGAAAGTAAGTCTTACCCTTAAATAAAAACAATTAGAAAAGTGTTAGTGGACACTTTCTTAGTTTTAGTAATTCAGCAGTTTATGTTTAAGTCAAATTATAATTAGCTATATTTTGGCTAGATTGTAATAAAAATTAAACTATAAAAAAAACCAAAACCTAAACTATACATTCATTCAAATCATTAATTCATCTGCACTCACCAATATTATACATTTCTCTGACACCAAACAATGTTCTTCTATCACTAGTAAATCCAAGAATCTTTCATATAAGTAAATTACTGCAAGAAAAGCTTAAAATAATCGATTTCAACGCTTTATCTTCGGAACCTTGATCAGATTAAATGTATTAAACACGCATTATTGACGATAAATCAAAAACTACTGATCAGATCTTGATCAAATTTTAATGGGACCAATGGGAAGGCACCAGCTTTCAAACAAGAAAAAACACATCAAAATCGGTTCACGTCGAACGAAGTTATGAGGTAACAAACAAAAAATTCAGTCGAATTGAGTACCTCATCTTTTTTTGTGAAGTCGGTAAAAATAGGAAACTTTGTAAGAGGTAGTATTGAAGTAACAAAACAGATCAATACATCAATTTTGAATTTGATCATATGTTATATACCCCCTAAGTAACTTAAAACAACAACAATACATAGTTTTAAAACAATCCTATCTAATCTTAGTGTTGCAAAATATTATGACTAAACTGAACTGCCCGTTGGCTCAGTTGGTGGAGCGTTCACCTTCTAAGCTGGGGTTTAGGGTTCGATTCCTGGCGGGAACACAAGTTTTATCCCCAAGGACAATTTGTGTTTCTGGTTCTAGGTGTGATTGTGATGTCATTGTTTCCGGCGTCCACGACACAAGTCATCGAACTTAGTATGGGGCTGTGAATGTGAAAGCGTTTATTCATAATATTTCTAAAGTACTCCAAATTGTGTTTAGGTCGTCCGCAACCACTGTGTATACTACAACGAGCTTGAGACGCGCGTGCGACTGTCCAAAAGACGCGCTCGCGCGGGCGCCGCTGCACAAGCACTTACTCGACTCGTGGTCACACACCGCCCGCTCAGCGGACCAGAACATAGGATGCTACGACTCAGGGAGAAGCAGCTGGAACCTCAACAGGTAACAAACACCTTCTCACATATGACTTTTGTTCTTTAATTTCTTTTTTTTTTTCTGTGGTAGACAAATGTTTGACCACTATCTGACATGATGTTAAGTGACGATGCGGTCGACGATGGAGCAGGCTTGCCTAGAAATTACCTATTCACTCTCAACTTGAAGACTCCAAGATTGTACTTATCTGGGAACAGACTCTGGCAAGGAGTTCCACTCCTTTGCAGTGCGCTTAATGAATGTGGAAGCAAAACGCTTCATGCGTATTTGAGGAATATCCACTATATATCGGTGTCGCAATGGATTTGTGTCTGGTGGTTCTATGGGGCTGGAGAAATTAGATCGTGTAATTCCATAGCACACTACGAAATTTATTTAAAAAAATACCGAGAGGATAGCGAGATCCTGCGACGATGGCCTAGGCTCTGAAGCCTATGATCTATCAGCTGGTCATTGTTAATGAGTCTTTTGGCTCTTCACTCTCTAGCGCCTCTTCTTCTTCTTATCGAGTCAATTGGTCAAACAAAAAAATGCTGTGGCACTGAGAAGTGCCTCAATTTGATATCTAGCGGAACCATCCCAAAGATGAGAAGAATCCTTCATACAGACTTGTGCATGATATAAGTTAAGCAACTGTCCAGGGCTGAAGTATTGTCTCACCTCTGCGAGGATACTCAGCTTTTTTGCAGCCAATTGGGCTTTAGACTGTATATGTACCGAAATTGAACTTCATAGTTAATGTCATACCGTATATATACCATAACAATTGGTTGGTAGCAGGCAAGCTAGTAGTACAATTCTGTAGGTCTTTATTTTTATTTCAGGAAGAGGAAGAAGAGGAGGAGGAAGAAGAAGAGGATGATAAACAGGAAGAAAATGGAGAAAAGGAAAGGTAACTAAGCCACCCAACTAAGCCAACAAGCAGTTCATTATTTTGCTGTACGCACAATAAATGTGGAAGCGAAACGCTTCGTCCACATTATTATTGATTACTAGCCATGCCACGTTTTAGTAATTTAAATTTATGTTTTTTTTGTTACTATTTATTCATTAATATACAATAACTCTTTGACACCTTAAAATAAATGGTACATAAAAAAAACATTTAGTTATACAGGCTACAATGAGCGGTCTTATCGTTTAAAACGATCTCTTCCAGGCAACCTTTGGATGTACAAAATGGTGATGAAGGAGTAGGGTCGGGTGTATTTCATACTATTAATATTCCAAATTTAATAGTATTTTAATAAGAATATAATGTTATAGGTGTAATTCTATAGCAAAAAAGATAAGATAAAAAAAACTGTTATATCTACTGAATTATTCTGGCTATTCTAAATTAAATATGTTAAAATGTTTTCAGATCACGCTCTCGCTCCAAATCCGGGTCAAAATCGCCGGCCGGCTCCGATCGATCGAAATCTCGATCGCGTTCGAGGTCAAAATCAAAGTCGAAGTCGAGGAGTCGGTCGAGATCGGGCTCTGGCTCTAGGAAGTCCAGATCTAGGTCTGGATCGAGGAAGTCTAGGTCAAGGTCTGGATCGAGATCCGGATCAGCAAGGTGAGGGCATAAATTTTTTTAAGCAATTATAAAAAAAAAAATTCACTTGTTAATTATAATCATCATAATCATTTATTTGCTTTTAACATGGTATAAGGACGTTACATTTGAGATGAGCCTCATGTTGAGCTAAATAATATCTAGCATGCAAATTTAAATCATTTTTTTTTTTTATTTAAGATAGGAAAACGTTTGACCGCCGTCTCACCTGATGGTAAGTGACGATGCGGTCGACGATGGAGCACGTTTACCCAGAAGATGCCTATTCACTCGTGACTTAAAAACTCCCATATTGTATTTTTAAGGGAACACAGACTCAGGTAAGGAATTCCATTCTTTTGCAGTTCGCATAATGAATGTGGAGGCAAAGCGCTTCGTCCGCATTTGTGGAATATCTACCATATAGCGGTGTCGCTTAAGAGTCTGTCTCGATGTCCGATTATAGAATGGGGATGGGGGAGTTAGATTGATTTAGAAATAGGTACATATTTAATTTTATCATTTGAATTTCTATTGTATTCTATTTCATTATATATTAAAACATTAAATTATTCTTATAAATGTAAGTGCATTCATGTCATAATAATGTATTTGGTTATTAAAAAAGATTTTAAAATAATAAAAACCTTTATTTGCACCAAAAAACTAAAACACAAAAATGTAGATCCCTGGGTCCACGACACAGGAAGACCTGTGTCGTGGAACCCAGTGTCTTCCCTATTTAAAATAGGAAAGATACTTCGTTTTTTGGTGCAAATATATATAGTGAATATATAGTGATATATGTGAGGGTGGTGTATATATTAGCTATAAGAATCTTCTACTCAGTAACTAGTAGTGTATTTAGGGGCCTGATTTCCCACTCAAACAACCTTTTTTGTTTGGTAGATTTTACTTCAGAGCCATCTCTGAAGTAAAATATACCAATAAAATTGATATGGGACCATTCCCATATCAATTTTATTGAAATCGATCGAGCCAAAACCAAAATATAAGCGGTGAAGTCAGTTTTTTTAAACTTTGCTTACATTTAAATTATTAATTCTATTTTCCCGGAGTCTACCTCTAAAACAGATACACATTTAAAGCTTGAATGTGCGTATAATATCCGTTATATCATCTAATTAAACAACAAATACAAAAATCAAACAATATAAAAAAAATATTATATGCAATTAACCTCTTTAGGTTTTTTCTATTAGGCAAATAGGCGCGAGGTCCCTACTACTACGGGTTTACTACTAAATTTATTAAAAGGGTACTATGTCATAATTAAAATTTAAAAAACAATTAAGGATAGTCAATATCAAACACGCTATTTTATTTTCATTTAAAAACGCGTGTTTTGCTGGTCAAATTTCAAAATCGTTTATTGACATGGAACCCAAAGAGGCACTCATGAAAGTTAATGATTCTACTGCCAATACAATAATACGTGCATAATTTTCCAGATCCGGATCCGGGCGGTCGCGTTCCGGATCCCGGTCGAAATCCGGATCCCGCGCATCTTCCCGCGCTAGCTCCAAAAGTGGCGCTAAGGGTTCCCGCGCCTCCTCACGAGCCAGTCGGAAGGGATCTCGGGCAAGCTCGAAAGCCAGCGACAAGGTAATGTCATCATAGTACATTGTTGGCTTATTTTGGGTGAGCGTTCGCCTTCTAAGCATCGGGTTCGATTCCCGGCAGGAACATAAGTTTTCTCACCAAGAAAAATGTGTGTTTCTGGTTCTGGTTGTGATTGTGAGTGTGATGTGAATGTTTCCACAAATCATCGAACTCAGTGTGGAGCTGCGAGGGAAAGCGTTTATGTTTATGACATAAACATAAACGCTTTCACTCGCAGCCCCGTTATATTAGCCCATTAGCCCCGATACATTACAATTATTAAAATAACATAAACTTTATGTTATTTTAATAATTGTAATGTATCATAATCTTCGACCGCATCTTCACTTTCCATCAGGTGAGATAGTGGTCAAATGCTTGCCTATCTAGCATAAAAAAACAAAACATTTCTTCTAGGAATCCTGTTTTTCGGGTAGTGTTCCGTAGAGACGGTTACTTTGCGCCGTTTCATAGTTGCGTCAACCAGTTCGTGTGTAAAAACACACAAACTGGTTTAAGTCTGGAAATCACACTAATATTATAAATAAATGAACACTTTCACACTCCCAACCTCACGCTAAGTTCGATGACTTGTGTCGTGGGTGACGGAAACATTCATTCTCATCACACACACAAACACAATCAGAACCAGAAACACAAATTTTCCTTGAGGAGAAAACTTGTTGGTTCGAACAAAGTTTTCGAACTTGTATTCCCGCCGGGAATCGAATATATACCCCTGCTTCGAAGGCAAACGCGCAGTTGTGTGTATGTTTTTTTCGCTTCACGCTGTAACGGCTGAATTGAATTAAATTTGGAATGTACATAGCATATACCTAGGATAAACATAGGCAATTTTTTAACTAAATAAAAGAAGCTTGCCATTCTTAATAATTGCTTCTTAACTTTTGTCTTGTTATATGTATGTTTATAGGACTCCATAGTAGTTCTTAACTTGTATTGTTACACGTTTGTAGGGCTCCAAAGCGAGTTCACGAGGCAGTTCCCGCGCGTCGTCCCGTGGAAGCAAGCACTCTTCTCGCGCCTCCTCCAAGGGCTCGGGCTCCAAAGCATCTTCCCGCGCCAGTTCTCGCGGATCGCCGCGACCCCGCTCCGGATCAAGAAGCAGATCTGCCAGTGGATCTAGACAGGTATTTACTTTATTTATCTATAAGATCACCATCATAGTGTACATCAAAACATTCACAACAGCATTATCCTAAGCCTCGAAGCTCTCTGAAATTAATTGACATAAAGACATATATTTATTTGTGGCAAAAATATTCAATTGACAAAAGGGTACAAATATTCAATTGGGTGCAGAAATGCACAAATTTGGTAACTTAAATAATAGGTCGCTTACCATCAGGTGAGATGTAACTATCGATATTTTTACAAGCTTTTATTTAGCTGTAGGTATGTATGTTTGTTCGGGTGGAATCTTGCAACTCAATTTTGAAGCAGATATCTTCAACCGATTGAGCTGAAATTTTATATTCACGTTTACTTTGGATGACAAGGCATGGTTATCTGTGTGATGTCATTCTAAGTCCAACATGGCGGAACACACAAAATGGCGGACAAGTAATTTTTAATGCACTCCTACAATATGGGTATCAAATGAAAGGGCTTGCTGAGAATAACTCGAAAAATAAAGTGACGTCACTTTAAATTCAATATGCCGGACTTCTAAAAGCTTGTCATTAAAAAAGTTTTTAACAAGTAACTTATTATTATGATAGTTACAGAATTGTAGTTTTAAAACATTGAAGGATTAGAGCCACAGTAAGTTTCAATGATTATATTTATTAGGGACACTACGACCGGCCGTCGTAGTGTCGGCGTCGTCCGAGCTCGTCGATTTTTACAATGCGACGTCGCATCACAATTTTGTGTCCAAGCCCTTATGAGCGTATGCTCCATTTGGCTTCTCTCTCACTCTCGCAATTATATAGAAGTAAACACTCTTAAAACACTTTCTATTTTCAGGGCTCTAGAAGCGGTTCAGCGTCAAGTGCTTCATCACGTCACAGCGGCTCTGATTAGGATAATATTTAATTATAAATTAATTGTTGCGACATATCTCATGTGTAATTGTTATTTTATTTGCTGCCAGAACTATGTTATCCCTTATCCGTAACGTTTGCAATATCCTTTTAAAGCCCATGGTACTACAAAAAGTACAAAATAAATAATCAGACGTAGAGCTTTCAACATCTAAGGAATCATAACACCCATAAATTGAAAAAATCTTTGGTGTATAGACAGGTGCAAATACAACCCAAAATTGGTGCAATCTTAAATACACACATTGACATACCTCCAGTTCACTCGAAGCGTTTCGCTTCTACGTTTATCATCAGTACACCGAAGGAATGGAACTCATTGCCTGCGTCTTTGTTCCCTGAACGGTACAATCTAGGTGTCTTCTAGTATAGAGTGAATAGGTACCTTCTATGCAAGCATGTCCCATCTTCAGCCGCATCGTCAATTACATCAGATGAGATAGTGGTCAAATGCTTGCCTATCCAGCATAAAAATGCTTAAATAAACCGATTTCACCGATTTATCTTCGGAACCCTTGATCAGATTGAATTTATAAAATATGCATTATTGAGGATGAATATTAAACTACTCGTCATATCTTGATCAAACTTAAATGTGACCACATGGAAAGCACCAGCTTTCAAATAAAAAAAATATCAAAATCGGTTCACATAGAACAAGGTTCAAATATACATAAAAAAATTCAGTCGAACTGAGAATCTCCTCCTTTTCATGAAGTCGGTTAATAATTCGGGCAGAGAATGTGTCGTACATTCCGATCTAAACGTTTTTATAGGCCGCCTGAGCAGCCCTTACTCAAGCATTACCGTAGGTTGTTTTGTTTACTTAGATGTTGAATTATTTCATTCGAAATTACTCTTTACTAAGTACGTCCTATAATACAATGGGTCTTAGAAGGATTTATTACATCAACTTGTCAGATAATTCGCCGCTTTATCTCCGGAACCCTTGATCAAATCTTGACAATTTTTATGTGGGGCCAAGTTAAGTCGGTCCAGGAGTAACATACATTTAAAAAATTACAGATTGTGAACGTACTGCCTTTTTGAAGGCGGTTAAAAATATTTTTTACATTTAATGTCGTCCTGCAACGTCAAGCAATTTGTTAATTCAATATTTTAATTCACAATGAAAAAAAGTATTAAATAAAAACTGGCTCGAACTATCATTGTTTTATTTAATTTCTTTCTTTAAGCTCGACAGGTAAGCATTTGGCCTCTATCTCACCTTATTAAAGGTGACGATGCAGCCGAAGATGTAGCATGCTTACCTAAAAGATACAAGATAGTAGTGAAATGCTTTTTTACCCTGTATGAGAATAATTAAACGCAAGCAAAGCATAAAAAAACCGACTTCACCGCTTTACCTTCGGAAATTTGATTAGATTAGATGTACTATACACGCATTATTGAAGATATTTAATCTATTATACATTTACAGAACTACTAGTCAGATCCTTATCAAATTTAAATGGGACCAATTGGAAAGCAACATTTTTCAAACAATTTTTTTTTTCAAAATCTTTTCACGTGGAACGAAGTTATAAAAAAACATAAAAAAAATACAGTCGACTTGAGTACCTCCTTTTTTGTGAAGTCGGTAGAAAAAGTGGCACCCACGATACAAGTTTTTGAACTTGGTGTTAGGCTGTGAGTGTGAATGCGTTGTTTTTTGTTAATATATGAAATTTATCTGGTTTGTTTAAACTACCGAGTACGCTATGCACAGCTAAATTATAAATACAATAACAGGTTTTCAAATTAAACGACATATTCTTTAGTAAATAAACATTTTATTAGTGCACCATTCACTTGATTACATACAAACAAAATTGCAATTAAATAAAACTAGTTTCCTTTCTTTTCTATGTAAATAGTTACTTAGGTATTGCGTAATGATTTATAGTTAACAAATGTAAATAAATCTTTCATACGAAAGTTTAGGAGAAAAAATATTATCCATCATACCATGCTCAATTGATACTTACATTTCAAAACCGTCAAATGAGTCGTTTATGCATAAAAAAAAAAAAATTTAATGCATTTTATCGTCAATTATTAAAACTACCCCATATGTATGACCTGGAACTTGTCAGCTTAGTTAGTTTTAATGCGTCCAAAACACAAGCGTGTATTTTCTCCGCTAAACGGTAACCTTTTTATTTATCTTCAACTTTTCGACATGTGCCAATACCGGTAGCAAACTAGCTTGAGCTTCTTGGCGTTACTTTATCGTTGAATCTCAACTTACTAGCATCGAAGACAGAGCTCAATTGGCCGCTAAGAAACTGGGTATCCTTGCTAAGGTCATGCAGTACTTAACAACAGGTCAGATTCTCAACTTGTATCATGCTGAAGTACGCTTGTGTATGGAGTACTGCATGTACGGTAGAATGGCGAGATGTTTTTAGTCTTCACATCGCCAAATCTTTTGTATTGATTACTTTAGTGACAGGTTTATACATATTTTCTGTCAGTAAAGTGAGCGAATGAATTTACAGGACTGCGTTCGGCGCCTACGCTCTGGCAAGCTTCCACTCTAGTCTGTTTTAAGGCTCGGTTAGTGCGAGTTAAAACGATCTAGCGCGTTCAGTGCTTCGGTTAATCATAACCAAACAACCGCCTTGAGAGATGGTTATAAATCACTCTGACACCTGTCAATGTCAATTTTCTAAGACAATTCCCGCGAAAAACTATTCGTGAAGTCAAACTGAAAGTTGAAAATGAACATTGTTGAATGAAATTGATTGTCATACATAGATTACTGAGCAATATTCCATGGTTCTATATCGTTCGGAGCCTTCGAGCGTGGATAAAAAACAACCGAATAACCGTAGTTGTAGGCATTGAACGCAGCCCTACAAATATATACAGCCAAAGATTAAAAAGTAAGAAACTTCATATACAGTCTTTATTACAGATAAACGCATAAGGAACGATTGGGAGCGTGAGAGTAGTTAATAAAGGAGAACTTTATAGAATTCATTGATATTTTTACGAATCAATAAAAATGCATTTTGTAATTAAACTATCCGCTAGCGTAGTTGTGACTTCTACGTAACGAGTGTCGGGTTCGTTTACCGGTATGGGAATACAATATTCTTGCCAAGGGAAATTTGTTTTTGAGGTTTTAGTTGTAGTTTTGTGTATATGATGTGAATGTTTCTGTCACCCGCAATACAAGTCTTCAAATTTAGTCCGGGGTATGATTGGGAAGGCGTTGGTTTTTGTCTTTTGTTAAAACAGTTATAATTGTGTAAATTCACGAAGTCCTTTCGGCAATGGTTGTTACTGCATGTACAGTATAGGTACATATTGTTATAGTGTGCATAGATTCTAATGCAACTACGGAACACTGACACGCTTTCAGTATTCTGTACATGACAGAACTACCACCATGGCAAAACTTCGTTTAATTTTCTATAAAATACTTGCATTCAAGACAACTTATAATTAACTATATAAAAATAGGACTAAGTTAAATAAATATATCAGACTCAAACAAAGCACTTTCTCACTGCAAGCTTTCTAGAAATATTATAATTTCATACATTAATACAAGTGTTATGCTTCTTCGCTTTCCTCCAAACGACGACTATGAAAAATTAGGTCTGGTTCTGGTCGTCAAATTACGATTGTTCGAATTGATGCGACGTCGATACGATAGTCGATCGGTTGAAAGTTCAGTCCATTCGAGGGTTCTTATCAAAAGAAAATCATTCGATTTCGATGTAGATGTAAAAATAATCGATGCCCAGAATAGACCCCATGAAGTGGCATCGGCAATATGCTGATACAGTGGACGCATTGTGAAAAACTAATACGTTTGATGCGATGCGTTCGATGCGGACATGTATGTGGTCGCTGTTATTTTTTATTTAATTATTTGTGACAGGCTAGTGTTTGACCACTATCTCACCTGATGGTAAGTGACGATGTGATCGAAGCTGGTAAACACACTAGACCTGGAATACGCAGGCTCTCAAGGATAACTGCCGGAACACCGTATTTGGCTTGGTGGCAGACTTTCAACTTGATGGTGGTAAGCTACTTTGGTAGCAAGCCAGGCGAGCAACTCACAAAATGCTCTACCACCTCCCAAATGTCACCTGATTAGCACCACCCGGGGACCACTTGTAGGGAGTCAGACTTAAGGGGTATCCTCCTACGGACGTGGGTGACTCAGCCCCCAAGTGTGCTTAAGATGTTAAGATTTTTGTTTTAAATACTTTCGTTTTTTATTTCTATGCAATTTAAATTAATTTACAAATAATTTAATATTGAAATTGTTTTATTATTTACTGTAATACACAGCCATATAAAGAACTATCATATTAGAGTTATTATTATTACTTTTTTGCGCCTGAAGAATTTTTACTAGGCAATATGAGGGTGGAACGTTACGACTACTTACTAGGTACAACTTAATTGGTTGTTAGGATTTTAGGAATGGACTTGTTTGGTAACAACTACATAAAATTATCATTTCTATAAAATGATATAAACGCTAGGATGCATACGCCACGCCCTGGATATGCATTTACACTTCCATATTTTTTGTGATAATTGAATCAGATTTTCACTAAATTACTATTAAATTTTTATAAAAAATGCTTTAAATAGATTTTTAATTTTAAAATGTCTGAAGTTCGAATGTCTACAAGACAATAAAAATTGATACACAAGCATTACTTAAAACACGTAGAAAATTTCGACTTACTTTGTAGTTGACTAGTTTCGGACAAATTTGTTGTCCTTCATCAGGATGAGTCGGACTACAAAGTAAGTCGAAATTTTCTACGTGTTTCAAGCCGTATACAACATAAATATTGTATCGATATTTCTAATATAAAATATATTTGAGAATAAAAAAGCTTTGATGGATCCTTTTTGCACACAGACTGCTGAGCTTTTCCAAGTTACTATCTCGCAGTACTAAAATATAATTATCATTTTCACACAATAAATGACACGCCACGCGAGTTTCACTATAGACTAAATTATACAATGTGTTTGTTTTCAACACTGAAATGTGTTAAGAAAGAATTAGTATTATTTCGTTACTTTCCATCAGGTGAAATAGTGGTCAAATGCTTGCCTATACCAAGTATAAAAAAACCGGCCAAGTGCGAGTCGGACTCGCGCACGAAGGGTTCCGTACCATTATCTATAAAAAAATCAAGTTTGTTGTATGGGAGCCCCCTTAAATGTTTATTTTATTTTATTTTTAATATTTGTTGTTATAGCGGCAATAGAAATACATCATCTGTGAAAATTTCAACTGTCTAGCTATCACCGTTCTTGAGATACAGCCTGGTGTCAAACGGACGGACGGACAGCGAAGTCTCAGTAATAGGGTCCCGTTTTTACCCTTTGGTTACGGAACCCTAAAAAGAAGACACGCAATTCGTTCGCCTGTTGGTAATTAAGCGTCACGCCTAACAACATCTACAATAGCAAGTAGGTTAAAAAATAACGTGCCTCGTCGCTCCTTGAGAATTAGCTCTTATTTTATCATATAGTATTTGAGTTGTCAACTTCCTAAATGGAACTAATATTTCTCGTAACCTTTTTGATTCGAATCGAGACGTAATTCAACACACCTCGCGTGTTTTACAAAATATTATCTTATATTAATAACGATATGGAAAGAGCGTGTTAAATATATTCTAAATATTAGTAACAGCACTATAAAAAGGAAGTTTAGTTAGAATTGCTAGAATGCAATGGAAGTTTAGCTGTATGCCTATCATTAACATTTATAATTGAAATCGCGAAATTCTTCTCAATTCTCAAGTAATTTTGGTCATAATAAAGAGATCATCAATTTATTAAATGAGTCAAATATGTGTCAATTTGTGGACGCCGTAGATAGAAAAACAAATTGACCAAATCACATTTTGCATCTCTTTTCCGCAGCGTAACAGCTACGTAAAGTGAATATAGCATGCGTGAAAGAGAAGACAGTATGGTTTTACGCTTTTGCCTTTGTAACTGAGGTCTAATCAATTAATGACTTGCTTGATATCAAAAATTCCCGTGCTTAAGAGTAGTTTTCAATAAATCAATAACAGTTATTGAATCACACTAATATTACTAAAGTTTGTGAGTGTGTTCACGTTTTAATTTAGATGAAATTTGTTATGGAGGTAGATGACACCCTGGATTAACCCATAGGCTACTTTTTGTGCCGTCCGAGACTTACGCGGGTAAAACCGCGGGGCGCAACTAGTATTATAATAATAAAGTTTCATAAATGATGAATTGAACTGCCTGTTGGTTAAGTTGGGTGAACGTTGGCCTTCTAAGCATAATTTGTGTTTCTTGTTTTGTTTATAACTGTGTGTGTGATTTGAATGTTTCCGGTACCCACGACACAAGTCATCGAACTTAGTGCGGGGCTGTGAGTCTGCAATGGTTTCGCGAAACTTATAGAAAATATCGCTATAAATCTTATCCATTTACTCCGTCCCGGGGTCTATTCGATTCTCCATAGACGGCGAAGGTCTATCTTTAGTTTCGCATATTACCACATGTTATTACGTGATTTCAATTATTAAAACGTAAAATACGACGTCAGTACAATCTTAACTTTTACTCAGTTGTTCTTGAACAATGTCCATGTAGTGCGAAGTGAAGACAGCCTTATTGTGCATGACGTATCTAAGCAGCGTTCCCGATATTGATGTTAGCTCTGGGGCTAAGGCGGAGAGACCGATCGGAATTTGACGGGAGCCGCCGGCGCAGACTAGGATCACTTTGAGGAATTCCAGAACGCGCGTGTCTGTAAAATAAAATAAAAATATATTATAATATATACACCTTCATAAAAATATATAACGTTAATTTGCTAAAAACTCACACATTATTAAGTTGAAATTAATTATTTTTAGGGTTCAGTACCTCAAAAGGAAAAAAACGGAACCCTTATAGGATCAATTTATAGTCCACCTATCTGTCTGTCAAGACCCTTTTTCTCAGGAACGCGTGGAGGTATCAAGCTGAAATTCATATCAAATATTCAGCTCCCTTGGAGCTGTGAAAAAATCAAACCTAAGCCAACGCAATCAAAAGGTACAGTTTATGCTGCAAATTTTCGACACTCGCAAGGCAATCAAAACTTACAGGGCACTTCCCGTGAACTAAAAATCTTGAAATTTGGTACGAAGCAACGTCTTATAGCACAGATAAAGGAAAAATATTTTTAATAATTTTAAACTTACTACCCCATAACTTTTACTTATGGATATATCTACAGGTTTGAACGTAAACCTCGGTGCGCGATTCAGACTCGCACTTGGCCGGTTTTTTTTTAATCGAGCTAATTTAATACAAAATACTTTTCATCCATTAACCAGCTCGGCGAAGGTCGTTTTACACTGGGATCCTATACCAATTGGGCATATTTCGAATGAAGCCAACATTTGTCAATCTAGACATCGACAACGCGTAAGTCACGCAAATACCCATTGAAATTGAATAGATACTTTTTTGAAGTAATAATTCTTTTGGCGCGCTTGGGAAAAACGTTGAGTGAATTTTTACGATGCGCGCGCACACCGACACCATAAAGTTGGTTGGAAAGTTTCCGTGAGAATTGATAACCATATTCAAGGTAGTCATTTAATGTATTTTCTTCACAAAGAAAGAGTATTGGCACACGGTATAAAATTTTAGTAATTAAAACAATTACGCTATAGAAGTATAACTCTATGTTCGGGTCTCCAAGCGACACAATCTATGTTCGGATTAGATCCTTAGTTCTCGCAGTGAGTGGAGCTTGGTTCACTCTTTAACACTTTGTCACTAAGAACGCTTCACACTTCTAGGATTCTTACGAACTATCTCCCTTACTTTATTTTCGGGGTCTCCAAGCGACACAATCTGCGTCCGCATTAGATCCTTAGTTTCCACAGTGAGTGGACCTTGGTTCACTCTCTAACAACTAGTCACTTAGAGCGATTTACACTTCTAGGATTTTTACGAACTATCTCTCTGACTTTATTTTCGAGGTCTCTAAGCGACACAATCTGTGTCCGGATTAGATCCTTATTTTCCACAGTGAGTGGACCTTGGTTCACTCTCTAACAACTAGTCACTTAGAGCGATTTACACTTCTAGGATTCTTACGAACTAACTCCCTGACTCTATGTTCGGGGTCTCCAAGCGACACAATCTGCGTCCGCATTAGATCCTTAGTTTCCACAGTGAGTGGAACTTGGTTCACTCTCTAACAACTAGTCACTTAGAGCGATTTACACTTCTAGGATACTTACGAACTATCTCCCTGACTCTATGTTCTGGGTCTCCAAGCGACACAATCTGCGTCCGGATCAGGTCCTTAGTTTCAGCAGTTAGAGGCGCTTGGCTCAGGCTCTCTAATAACTGATCCGTCACCAGAATCACTTCTTCTGCGACGGACGGCAGCACTGATTTGAGTTCACTGTAAATGAGAAGAAAGGAGTAAGTCAGCTAAATGGAAAAATAAATAAAGAACTTTAGCAATAGTATGCGTTCCTCCAATAAATTAAAACAGCTTGTAGATTGGTCTAGCTAGGTTGAGGACCTAACTTGATTGTAGGATTGGACTGAATCTGGACTAAGCAGTGAGCGTTTTTTAAGTCAGTTGCTATTTGTTTAGATTTTAGTAGAAGATACATTAGATACATACCATGATGTTCAGACTTAATGTGATAGACGAAAACAACTTGCAAATTGATATATGCTGGGGACAGAACTTGGTACGACTGGATTGACTTAGCAACTCAATACAATCCAACAAGTAAGTTCATCATGTGAATAGGAAGAAGTCTAGGCAAATCAAGGCAAAGCTTTGAATTAAAGTTCTTTATTATTTTTTAAACATAGCTAGCCGTGTCTTGCGGCGTTGCTCGCGTTAATTACGTCAAAGAGTAGCCTATCTGTTAATTCTGGGTATAAGTTACGTACATTCCAAATCCGTTCACCCGTTACAGTGTGAAGAGAAAACATACTTACACACTTATACATAAACACAAAAACATTCGAATTTATAATACTTGCGAATTAGTGAAAAAATATGTCAAACAATAAGTTAGCTTGTTGATTGGTCTACGTTAGAGACCGATGTTTCAGACTGAACTGACTTGCTATTCGTCTCGTGAACTGATGATACTTTAAGACTTCAGGACGTTTAGACGCAGAATGTCCAGTGTTTGCGGAAAGTCAATTACTAGAATGTCTAATTTGCGGAATGTCCAATCCGCGGTAAATTCAATTAGCGAAATGTCCAATCCGCGGAACGTCCAATTTGCAGAATGTCCAACATTCACGGTAACTTAAAAAATGGTTCCGTTTGAGGTACGGAACCTTGTATAAGTTCGTAGTTATTAGTCTTATTAGTATTTTGTATATTTATTAGAATGAGGGCTAGAGGTAGGAGGTAGTTCAGCGGTTAGAGCAATAGGGCATAACACCCTATGGCTGCGCGTTCAACCCCACCTCAAGCGATAATTTTTCTTTATACATTTACTCCTTTGGTTCTGCCTAGTAATAAAATCAGTTCATAATACTTATATGTCGTTAGACGTAAAATCAGTTGATGATACATGTCGTTAGTAGTAAAATCAGTTGATGATACTTACATGTCGTTAGTAGTAAAATCAGTTGATGATACATGTGGTTAGTAGTAAAATCTGTTGATAATACTTACATGTCGTTAGTAGGAAAATCAATTGATGATACTTACATGTCGTTAGTAGTAAAATCAGTTGATGATACTTACATGTCGTTAGTAGGAAAATCAGTTGATGATACTTACATGTCGTTAGTAGTAAAATCAGTTGATGATACTTACATGTCGTTAGTAGTAAAATTAGTTGATGATAGATGTCGTTAGTAGTAAAATCATTTGATGATACATGTCATTAGTAGTAAAATCAGTTGATGATACATGTCGTTAGTAGTAAAATCAGTTGATGATACTTACATGTCGTTAGTAGTAAAATCAGTTGATGATACTTACATGTCGTTAGTAGTAAAATCAGTTGATGATACATGTCGTTAGTAGTAAAATCAGTTGATGATACAAATGTCGTTAGTAGTAAAATCAGTTGATGATACATGTCGTTAGTAGTAAAATCAGTTGATGATACAAATGTCGTTAGTAGTAAAATCAGTTGATGATACATGTCGTTAGTAGTAAAATCAGGTCATGATACATGTCGTTAGTAGTAAAATCAGTTGATGATACTTACATATCGTTAGCTGCGTTATCGAGTATGACAGTGATCCTCTGCTTCAAAGTTTGCTTGTGAGCGGCGATCGCAGCGGGGTCGGTTCCGCAAGACGGACTGGCTAGCATAAGCGACGCAATGCAAATAAGCCGGTACACTTGTGTACCTAGATCGGCGAAACGAGGCGCGTCTAATAATACTGTCTGAAAAAATAAACGTTTTAATATCTTGAAAACACAACGCTAGCAAAGCTTAAAAATCTGGCTTCACTGCTTTATCTTCATTTCTTTGATCAGATTGAATGTATTAAACACGCATTATGACGACCCAATTGGCGCAGTGGACAGGTGTCCGCCCTCTGCGCCGTGGGTTCTGGGTTCGATTCCCGGCAGGAGCATAAATTCCTTCCCAAGAGATATTTGTGCTTCTGGTTCTGGGTGTAATGTGTGTGTGATGTGAATGTTTCCGACACCCACGATACAAGTCATTTAACTTAGTGTAGGGCCGTGAGTGTGAATGCGTAAAAAAAAATTACGATAACTCAAAAACGACTAATCAAATCTTGATGAAATTTAAATGGGACCACATGGGAAGCACCAGCTTTCAAATGAAATAAGAATCGTCAAAATCGGTTCACCTAGAAATAATTTATAAGGTAACGCACATAAAAAAACAGTCGAATTGAGAACTCCTCTTTTTTTTGAAGTCGGTTAATAAGGCCGGGAATGTTGGCGCTCCGGGTCACAGTTTAAGAAGCAGGAATCGAGTGATTAACTTATCCGACGAAGCTTTGCCGCGCAAGAAAGTAAAATGGTGGAGTATTAAACATAATCGCTTTCACACTCACAACCCCACACGATGTTCAATGACATTTGTCGCGGGTGCCGGAAACATTCTCACCACACCAGGATTTGAAACACAAACTTCTCTAAAACACTTGTGTTCCCACCGAGAATTGAACCCGATACCCGCTGTTTAGAAGTCGCCACCTTCTTGACGTCAACTCTTGGTAATGCTTTATGTTTCATCGGAACCGCCCTTATATCAAGTGTTACACGGTAATAAAATAATCAAAACTTACCTCTGGATAGTTTTTAGTTCCGTCCCACTCTAAGAGTTCAAGATAGGCCTTCGCCAACGTCTGCGCGGTAACATTTCTGATGGTATCTATGTCTTTCACCGGTGTAATGAGACCTGTCCTGTCTATGTGGCGTTTTAACCATTCTCTGGTGTATTGAAGACCGTCTGTGGGTGAGATGGTTCTAATAAATTGATAATTTTTCGTTTAGAGTCCCTAAAATCCAAATTGATCGACGAACAAAAGCTCAAGCTATAAAAATGCATGGGAAATTCAAAACAGCAAAACGCACGCTATTGGCTAAACTGTTTGATGTCGTCAGTTCGCGCATTTTTAATGTCAATGATTGGTCAACTTTTCTAGACGTGATTGGATTGTGGATGTTACAGAAACGTCAAGATGACAGCGTTTAAAATTTCTCACATTTATTAATATTTATGTTGATACTAGCCGTGCCCCGCGGCTTCGCCCGCTATTATGAAGTTAAGCTATTAAGTAGCCTCTGTGCAGTCCAAATTTCATACAAATCCGTTCAGCCGTTAAAGCGTGAAGAAGGAACAAACATACACACAAACTCTCGGATTTTTATAAATTAAAATGTTTTTATGAATGAAATTTAATTTTCTGCAATATATTTACCTTCAGTGACCTTCAGTAGTTCGTCGAATTTGGTTCGTTCATAGAGCACACTTTCCTGCTGCACGTGAGGCCGAATCATCGCTATCAGCGTATTGGCCAGGTCTAGCTTCAACACTTCCAAGGTTTCTAGGATCGCCCGGAATATGTCTACCTGTGGAGATAAAAACAATTTGATTTAATTCAATGCAAAATATCAATTGAACTGCCCGTCAGCTTAGTTGCGTGGCGTTCGCCTTCTAAGCAGGGGTAACGGGTTCGATTCCCGGCGGGAACACAAGTTTTCTCTCCATGGAAAATTTGTGTTTCTGGTTCTGGTTGTGATTGTGATGTGGATGTTTCCGGCACCTACGACACAAGTCATCGAACTTAGTGGGGGGCTGTGAGTGTGAAAGCGTTTATAATTATCAAGAAATCCTTGGAACACTTTCGCTTTCACTCACTGCCCCACACTAAGTTCGATGACTTATGTTGTGGGTGCTGGAAACATCACACACAATCATATCCAGAACCAATTGCTCGTCTCGAACTTCGATCAAATATATTTTCAAAAAAAATTTAAGTTTGTGTATCTAACTTACAGTGTCGGTAAGTTGGGTGATATCTTGTATCATTTCATCTCGAGCTGGTGCCGCCATCTTTGCCATCAGGTCGATTACGAATTTAGCGTACTTGTGGAAGTCCAGGCTGTTGTTCTCAGCTTGTTGTTTGATGAAAGAAGAGTCTAGAACCTCTTCTATCATATCCCGGATTTTAACGTGGCGGGGTAGGAGGATGGAAAAGAGACCCTGTGAAGAAAAATTGTTTTCAACCGAATTCAAAAAGGGAGGTTCTCAATTCGACTGTATCTTTTTTTTTGTATGAATGTTGCGCGATATTTCCGACAATTATGGATCGATTTTGATGTTTCTTTTTGTTTGGTAGAGTATAGTATAGAGGTGGTCCCATTTAAATTGTATCGAAATCGATCATGCCAAAACCGAAACATAAGCGATGAAGTCGGTTTTTTACCGACTTCACAAAAAAGAGGATGTACTCAAGTCGACTGTATTTAAATTTGATCAAGATCTGATCAGTAGTTCTTGAAATAACGTCAATAATGCGTATTCTGTGTGCTACATTGACGATTTTCTTTTTAACCGACTCCAAAAGTTACCTCATAATTTCTTTCATTATGAGCAGATTTTGATGATTATTTTTTTATTTGAAAGCTGGTGCTTTTCATGTGGTCCCATTGAAATTTGATCAAGATCTGATCTCTAGTTTTTGAGTTATCGTCAGTAATGCATGTTTAATACATTAAATCTAATCAAGGTTCCGAAGATAAAGCGGTGAAGTAGGTTTTTTTTTAACTTTTCTTGCGTTTAATTATTTAAGCTTTGCTTGCGTTTCAATTATTGCTTGTTAAGCCGTATATGACATTGAAGCAATGTGTAATACTCACGATAGTTTTAACTTTAAAAGAACTCTTTATAATGTTACCTGCTTCACATCTTCCAAGAGTATAAGAGCCTGCTTGTACTCAGGAGGATCAGAGTTCAGTTGTTCTCTCAATATGTCGAAGTAAGCTTTGTGCATCGTCTCTTTTACGAGTTTTTGATAACTGCAAATGTGTGAAAATTTATACTTGAAATGTGTTTACAGCTCCTGTGGATGCCTTGGACAGAGGCAGAAGACCACAAGTCTAATAGGGTACGGAATTTTTATGTTTACGAAATAGATGCGATTTTTTGGAGATAGAGACGAATATAGAAATTTTGAATATAGAAATAAACAATAAATGTAGATGATTTTGATATGTTTTTTTATGCTAAATAGGCTAGTATTTGACCACTATCTCACCTGTTGGAAAGTGATGATGCGGTCGAAGATGTGACATGCTTGCCTAGAAGATAGCTGGTTTTGGCGCCACTCAAAGTGATGCAGGCTTGTTTGTATTTTAATATTTTATTGTGTTGACAGCTTTGACTTTTGCCCAAGCAGCCAATGCATGTTCCGATATCGAATTGCTAATATTTCTTTTTTTCTTGACGTGTGCCTTCCAGCGAAGCTTTACGTACAGTGTCATCATAACGAGGTATTGACAGGTAACATACAAAGTGTGAAAGAGACAGTGTTCCAAGATAGTGAAAATTACTCATTTAACCTTTACTTCTATCTTTTTTAAGAATACTCATATCAATCAATGCTAAAACAAAATATTTTTAACTCGGTTTCCTACCTGTTATCGGGAGGCTCAAAAGGCTCTAGCTTAAAGTCCTTATCCACAGCGATATCGTGAGCTAGAGCCATGTTCTGCATGCCGTGAGCTGCTTTCATGATGTCTTCCAGAGTAACGAACTTGGGAGGAGACGCTCCAACAATGGAATTGCCTCTAATACGGAATTGGATTGGTTCACTGGCGTAGTAACTGTTGTTACTTCTATTTCCACTGAAAACATAAATGCACTCTTAATAAGGTTTCATTTAGGTTGTTGCTGTAGACGAGCACAGTTACGTTTGGAATATGTCAAACACTAAATGGATCAGATCAAAGCCTTATGTCGTAACTTTGTTGATCCAATGAAAAATTTAATTGCTTTTAATACGGTTAAATTTAGGTTGTTGCTGTAGATGAGTGGTTATTTTGCCTACTAAATTAATTGTTGGCTTAGGTGTGTGCCCGTTTACCTTCTACACAGGGGTATTAGGTCTGATTCCCGGCAGGAACACAAGTTCTCACTCCAAGGAAAATTATTATTATTTACGATTTAGTTGTGATTGTGTGTGTAATGTGCATGTTTTCGGCACCTACAACAAAAGTCATCTAACTTAGAGTTGGGCTATGAGTGTGAAAGTGTTTAGTTTAAAAAGAAAACAAAAAAACTATCTCCACTTAGCCATACAAACCAGTATGTATTGGATTTTTTTTATTACTGATTATACAAATGTTTGCCTTACATCACACCTTATGGAAAGTGACAGTGTAGTCTTGTAGTCTAAGGTGGAGCACGCTTGCTCAGTAAATACCCTTAGTTAACTTTTGAACACACCCAAATTGTACCTTTCGGGAAATACAGATCCATTTGCTGTTCTATAAATTAACAAAGACGAAAATGCGAAACGATTCATGTGAATAAACGATATTTCAACCATAAATGGCTGTCGTGACACCGTTTTATCCATTTGTATTTAATACTAAATTTAAAATAGGAGAAATTATTAGGATTGAATAAATATTAAGATAAATAAGCTTAACATTAGTAAGTAATATTTTCATCAATAATAAAAAGTTCGTAAATAGCAGGTTTCTTACAAAGAAGGAAATATTGAAACAAAGAAACAAGTTCAGGTATAACTTAGGTCATAAGTCCTACCAAGGTGAGCATCAATATACCTACCTAATAATAATATATCCTACTTACTATATCTAGTGTATCTACTAGCAGTCTGAATTGAAGGATTTTAACACAATCTTTATGTTATATACATAGTTGTGTTAAAATCCTCCTAAGTAAAAAAAAAATCATATAAAACAAAGTCAGTTACTCAATTTAATGGCTGGACCAATCTTTATGTTATTAGATTTATTGGATTTGACTCTGCCCTGAATAGCAGAATATCTATAAAACATCACAATTATTTATGAAAACAAAGATAACTTTGCATAGACAGGATTAAATACGTCACTAGGACTTGGTAAAGTACTAGGGAAACATAAACGCATTGCAGCGCACGCCGGGTACATCTAGTTTGATATACCTGTATATAAACAAGATGTAATCGACGATGAACAACGGAATAGCAGGTAAGTACACACCCAGATCCAGTAGGCACTGGCTGCGACGGCGTTCTAGTATTGGTATTCTCATTGTCAGAAGCCTGAGAGCCCGACCCTGATGCACTGTCTCGATCACCCATCACGAATTTTGTAGGATTTTCAACTGAAAAAGGCTTCGTCAAACTCAGTCAATTTTCACACCTGTCGAGTCAACAACTAACCACAAACTGTGTTCAACAATCTCAGGTAAACTCTTTTATCCCCACAATCCATATAAGGCAGATATTCAAAGGCACAAGATCAAAAACTTCGCATCATCCCAAGACAACTTCCGTGACTCATGTCAACATAACCTAACTTTTTAAACAAAGGATCCTTTATTTTTGTTAGTTTTTTATTAAATCAATTGAGCCCGGTCATTTTTCCAAGTGTTGAATTATGAAAGACGCAACCCACAGGCACGATTGTATACTTTAAAAGTTTATTTTTAGCACTAAATTCACCAGCTGTTTTAAATCACTTGTCAATTTAGAAAATGTCAAACGTCAAAAAAAAACGCCTAGTTTGCCAGTGTAAATAAGTATGTAGTTTACCAAATAAGTAGCTGTGTTAGCTAGTTACATATTATATACTAATTATTTTCACTTTTTATTTTCACTACTTTCTATAACACTCTAGCTTTTATTATAGTTAATATTTATAGTCTAGGATACACCACTTTGAATTTGATCACTTTGAGCATAGAAGCAGTGGGTCACATGTTTTCTCCCCACGGGAAATTTGTGTTTCTGGTTCTGGGTTTGGTGTGAATGCTTATGGACCTACGACACAAGTCATTTAACTTAGAGTGGGGCTTTGTATGTGAAAGTGTTTATGTGTATGTTTTTTATTAAATTCTACCAGGGCAAAGCCGGCCGGGTCATTTTTGAACTTTGAACTGCTCGCTGGATTTGAAGGAGAATGCACCCAGCAACTCCTTCAAAGCAGCGGGTTCGAATCCCGGTGATAACACAAGTGTTTCTACCCACGGGAAATTTGTGTTCCTGGTTCTGAAAATGATGTGAACTTGGATGTTTATGGTCCCACGACACAATTAAGTCGTATGGGGCTGTGAGTGTAAAAGCGTTTTGTGTATGTTTTTTTTACCCGGGCGATGCCGGGCGCTTTAGCCAGTGCCTTATAATTTAACTGAAAATAATCCAAAACACAGATCTTGTATGGAGTACTGCAGCCACCTTTGGGATGGATTAGCCAGCTTGATGCTCTTGACTCTATTGATACGCGAGCAAAGCGACTCATTGGTGATGACAAGCTAGTTGAGTCCAAGTTGCAGAGCCTCAGTCATCGACGTAAGGTAGCTAGCTAGTCGGTGTTCTATCGCTTACATTTCGGAGATTGTGCACTCGAATTACACCAGTTGATTCATCCTTGCCCTTTCTATAATCGGACCACAAGACAATCAAACCAACGTCATCCATATATGGTTGACATACCTCATATCCGGTAAAAGCGTTTTGCTTCAACATTTGTTATCCGTACGGCGAAGGTGTGGAACTCACTGCCCGCATCCTTGTTCCCCGAACAGTATAATCTGGGAGTCTTCAAGTCTAGAGTGAATAGGCGTCTTCTAGGTAAGCATGCTTCATCTTCGGCCACATCGTCACTTTCCATCAGGTGAGATAGCGGACAAGTGCTTACCTATCTGTCTTAAAAAAAAAGTTATATCAAACTTCTGTTCGCCACTTGTACTCTTTGCGAGGCCGACGCCATTTAACTATTTGCACCTGATTCACGTTTCGGTAACTTAGTTACCGTAAGATTCGGTTAGTTACATTTACGTTTAGGCTGGTCTACCTTTTAAGTATTACTCGGCGTAGTAGGGTGCGCGTCCGCTTTCTAAGCAGCGGCCCGGCCGATTGGTTCGATTCCCGTTCGGAACAAAGTTTTATTCCCAAGGAAATTTTGTTTTTCTCGTTTTGGGTGTGTTTGTGTCAATTCAAATCAAAATCGTTTATTCACATGAGCCCCAAAGAGGCACTCATGAAAGTACTACCAGATTCGCAAAATTAAAGCCATCTCGAGAAGAACCTGGCAAGAAAATCAGCGGCACATTTTTTTTCATTCATTTTTCTTAACACTAATACATAATTATATAAACCTAGGTATGTATATGTAGTCGCTAGAAATCGCTTGTGCAGTTTGCCTCCATGCATCCTTGTCATTAATGTAGGTAGTCAATAATTTTATAAGAGGCTTTCTTAATTAATGCTCGTTTTATTACAGATTTGAACTTTCCCAGTGGTAATTCGTAATTCAGTTACAATTTTAGGAGAGTGTGTAATGTGTATTTAGTTATCGAACTTGAGTAGGCTGGTTATGTAAAAAATAGTTATCTATCTACTTAACCTACCTTACCTTACCTATATAAAATAAGTATTGATAAATCGATGCTTAGACATAATTTCTATGTGGCACAATCTTATTTCGATACAAACTACAAGTAAATAAATACGTAGGTACCTACCTATATACTCAGCAAAAACACTGGATAATAATTAAACCTTTACTGAAGCCAAGGGGGCAATCTAACTTGTCCACAGACAGAACTAACAACTAATTTACGTACGCAAACGCCGCCAGCGAGTGGGATTGCTTTTTCTCGGCTATTTTCATTTTAAACTTGAGATTTACCTTTGCTTTATCTAGGAAATTATTTAGTTAAACTATGCTTGAAGGTAAGGCATAAAGTAGGAAAAAATATTTAATTTTACTTATGTAGGTACTTAGATATTGTCTGGAAGAAATCGCATTGGATTTAGGTATATTAGTGTAGATGCAAAACACTTCGTGTGCATCAGTGGATTATCCTTAACCTTACTAATATTATAAATGCGAAAATAACTCTGTCTGTCTGTCGCGCTTTCACGCCAAAACTACTGAACCGATTTAAGTGAAATTTGGTAAACAGATATAGACTATCTATATCTGTGTCTCTAGATGAGCTTGGGAAAGAACAAAGGCTTCTTTTTATCCCGGAATCCCGCGGGTCCGGAACTTACCCGGGTAAAACCGCGGGGCGCAGTTCTATATGTATAGCAATGTCGCAATGTAGCTCGATGAAATGGGGTTTCCACTACCCCCATTTAATTGTGTACCTATTTTGCGGGACACTAATTGAAATCGGATAAAAAACTAACAAAATATCCACCCTGCTAGAGGTTCTGCTTTAAACAGTGAGGTCTCAAATTCGTAATCAGCACCCCGCATGCCCCTAGATATCAATTTTAGGACGGATCGGTGAACCTCGATTTTGAAAATGTTCGGCCCCCTAAATATTTTTATCTACTTAGATAATTTTAATTGCCATTTTGGGCTTTGGATCATAGCTTTACATATTATCTAAGAATATAAAGTTATTCCCTAGTACGGTTTAGACGCTAGATGTCTCTGACAGACGGATGGACGGATGGACAAAGTGCTAAACCACCCAAGTTAAGTAAGAAATCCTGCTCCGCTCGATCAATTGCATACTCAGCTAATTATTTACGTAATTATTTACGTAATACGTCAGCCACCTGTTTAAAACTAGCTACAAACAAGAAAAGATGCCGTCTAGCAAATTTTCCGAGCAAAATTCAGAAAACTGTAGCCTAAGGTAAACAAGCAACCACATTAAGTATTTTCAGAGTCCTTGCAGTGCCAAGGTAAATTAAAATTTCGCTTTGAAAGGCAGCTGGGAAGCTCTGTTTTCATCTTTAGAATTTCAGTTTGTGTTGTTGTACAGACTGTAGTTAAGTTTTACCCGAAGATTATAATACACCTTGTTATAAACACACAACAAGCAAACGCATTCACACTCACAGCCCCACACTAAGTTCAAAGACTTGTATCGTGAGTGCTGGAAACATTTACATCACACACAAATACACCCAGAACCAGAAGAACAAATATCCCTTGGGAAGGAATTTGTGCTCTTACCGGGAATCGAACCCAGGAACCACGGCGCAGAGGGCGGACACCTGTCCAGCCAACTGGGTCGTCAAATATTATAGTAACTATTTCTCAAGCTGATTGACCGAGTAAAGCGTCTCTAAGTTAACTCAGGTGTTTAGCTTTTAGTCCGTCCGTCTGTCAGAGGTTAATCCTACTATCCTACTCCTACTAATATTATAAATCCGAAAGTTTGTGTGTAAGTGTGTAAGTATGTTTGTTCCCTCTTCACGCTTTAACGGCTGAACGGATTTGGATGAAATTTGGAATGTACATAGATTATACCTAGGATTAACACATAGACTACTTTTTAACTTGATAATAGCGGGCGAAGCCGCGGGGCACGGCTAGTAGAATAATAATTGCTTGAGCGAAGTGAGGTCTCTAAGTTGACTTTGATGGTTCAGCACCGTGTCCGTCCGTCTGTCAAAGGCATTTACCGTCTTAACTATATAATCGAATAACTTCAACTTCTCAGAGAATATATAAATCTGTGTGACAAAGCCAAAAATGGCAATTAAAACAATATAAATGTTAATATTAAGGGGGCTACCATACACGTAAGCATGTACAAAGGAACATAATGAAATAAAAGTTTGCTAGTCGACGCTGCGTACCCTGATAAATTGTTGTAAGCAAAACTAAGCTGTGTTGTTATGACGATTGTACATAAATTACATTGTTTTAGATTGTATTTGTATTATATGTATTTTGTTTTTCATATACCTGTATCCACGCCTATATGTCGTTGGTCCCGGAAACATTCACATAACACACAATCATACCCAGAACAATTAACCTCAATTTTCCCTTGGGGAGAAAACTTGTATTTCCACCGGGAATAGAACCCGATACCCGCTGCTTAGAAGGCGAACGCGCACGCAGCAACGGACAGTTCTATATATACCTATATAGATAGCACAAAACAAAGCAAGTCCCTAAAAAAAACTGTACATATAGAATACTAGCCGTGCCCCGCAACTTCGCCCGCTTTTATCAAGTTAAAAAGTAGCCTATGTGTTAATCCTATATATAATCTATGTACATTCCAAATTTAATCCAAATCCGTTCAGCCGTTAAAGCATTAAGAGGTAACAAACATACTTACACACTTACACACAAACTTTCTGATTTATAATATTAAGTAGGACTAGCCACGGCTAGCAACGGCAGTTATCAAGTAAAAAAGTAGCTTATGTGTTAATCCTAAGTATAATCTATGTACATTCCAAATTTCATCCAAATCCGATCAGCCGTTAAAGCGTGAAGAGGGAACAAACATACTTACACACTTGCACACTTACACATAAACTTTCGGATGTATATAAGTAGTATTATAGGTTCGTAGTTCGTACAAAGTCCATCAAAATAATCGCAAACACGTCTCACCCATAATGAATAGAACAGATTCGAATTTATTAGCACTTTGGAGCAGATTAGGAATGTAGATTGGTTCCGGAGACGACAAAAACCATAAGCGAAGGCGGCGCGTTTAGCATCTTAATTAATGTTTGAGATTTAGGAGAATTAATTGGCTCTTTGCATGTGAGAAATTTACTGAATTCAAGATGTCAACTATATAGGTTAATAGCTGCCCCGCAGTTTTTTCAAATTTGAGAGTTTTGCCGCGTAAGTGAAAAAAAGGCGTTATTGATTTTGTAAAATTTTCCAAAATTTTTGAAAATATGAAATACTATAATAGGTACCCTTAATATGAAATACACTTTAAATATATTATAACCTGGCACTGGCTAAATGCACAAGATTGCGATGCCAAAATTAAGGAGAAAAAAAAACTGTATGTAAAGCTAAGTTCAAAATCCAAAAATGGCAATTAAAATGTAAATAAATGAAAAAATTAAAGGCGCACCCATTCACGTAAGTAGAGAGCAAAATATTTTTTTACATTAATTTCTGCCCGTGTGTTAACTTTTGAGGTTTTATTTTTAAAACGGTTTTGTACTCTACTAGCAAAGGTCTTTTTAACGATACGGGCAATAATAAAATGGTAATATAACATGTCTTTGAAGGTGCACTGGTTACTAGAATATTTGTAAATAAGATTTGCAACTTTGAAATTGAAATAGAATGTGCAAAATAATAAGAACTCACATACATTTTGAACTATCAAATTAAAATTTAAATGGGATTTGGCGCGGAGTGCTGAGCACTTGTGGGTATCCTCGCACAAGTGTGGAGCACTCATCCTGGTGAAGGCTTTCGAATGAAGCCGAAACAATTGTCGAAAGAAATCAACAACGCGTTGGCACCAATTCCCGTTTTAATTGTATTTTGATAGAATCTGTATTTGATAAAAACTTACGCACATTGAAATTAAAACTTCACCTTGCACTAGCGTTCGGAATGGCGAACGCTCCACACTCATCCTGAAGAAGACTTCCGAATGAAGCCGAAACAATTGTCGATCACATCGAAAATCTTTATCCCGTAATAGGTACACGCTAATTCCTGGTCTAATTTTGATTTAATTGAATGAGTTTTGTATTTCTTATTGTATTTTAACCAACTTCAAAAAAAGGAGGAGGTACTCAATTTGACTGTACAGATTCATAAATGTGTTTTAAAAATAAAATTGTATATTTGTTATCTCAGTACTATTACTCAGTTTATTCTAGGTGAATAGGTTTTGATGAAACTTTTTTTATTTGTATGAAGGTGCTTTCTCTGTGCTCCCATTAAAATTTGATCAAGACCTAGCCAGTAGTTTAGAGTTATCTTCAACAATGCGTATTTAATTCATTTAATTTGATCAGGGGTACCGAAGATAAAGCGGTGAAGTCGGTTTTTTAGCTTTGCGTTTAAATGAATAAATAAAGGCATTTTAATTCTCATATATAACCTATAATATTTCCACATTACTCGATACATTCTAGAATCAAGTCTCAAACGAACTAAAAGTTGGGAAAGCTAAGTTATAAATAAGCAACCCGCATTTCTGCCGATAGACTCCGTAAGTGAGGTAAGTCTATAAGTCAGAGCAAGTTGCAGCTTAAGTAAAGCCGCCAATACTAAGCTGTTTGCGGGAATCCCCTTTATTTTTAATGAAAGCCTTCTGTGAGCTAAGAAATTGTACGGTAAGTTACTCTTTGAAGCTTACAGTTTGTAGGCAGCTAAGTTTAAGTTAATAGCTACTTTGTGGATGAAAGTGTAGCAATGCAGTTAACGTCAGTCGATTTGTAACTTTTATAAACGATTCACTAACTTCATTTGTTCAACTCTGATTTTTACTGCATTATTAAATAGTTATCTAATACCTTTAAACGAGCAATTCTTGTATCATCTGGATCTCGGAAATGGCTCCAAAGGTTTTCGTGAAACTTGGTAGGCAGGTGGTTTCGGGGGCGATAAATCGATCTAGCTAGGTTTCATTATTAGAAAACGAAGTTTTAACGAGCAAAGCTCGGTCATCCAGGAACTGTTTAATAAAATATAGGTACGCTTTCACACATCCCAGTCCCATACTAAGTTCAATGACTTGTCTTTAGGCAACCGTGAACATTTACATCACAATCATATCCAGAAACACAAATTTCCTCTGTAGAGTATACTTTTGTTTCCACCAGAAAGTAACATTTGATCTATTGACAATTGTAGCTTAGTATTTGCACAATGAAACTGATAGGATAAGCGACCCAGGGGACTATAGTATAGGTATATATTGTCGAGTATAACAAAAGAGGCAGCAGGAGAATCTTTACAGCGAAGAATTGTACTGGCGTAAGACCAAGAAATGGAGATCAGTAACTTAATTATGGTCACAATCGATGACGAAGCAGCAACAACAAAGAAAAATTTAACAAATAAACATTAACATAAACGCTTTCACACTCATAGCCCCACACTCAGTTTGATAACTTGTGTCGTGGGTGCCGGAAACATTCACATCACACACACAATCACAACCAGAACCAGGAACACAAATTTTCCTTGGGGAGAAAACTTGTGTTTCCGCCAGGAATCGAACCCGATACCCCTGCTTAAAAGGCGAACGCTCACCCAACTGAGCCAAAGGGCAGTTCAAATGTGAAATGCCTGTACGTATTATTACTACCTGTAGGCTCGAAACGCGCTCTGTACGCGCGCCCGCCGCTCGCCTGGCCGCTTTGTATATCAAGTCCCTTAGGCGCCATACATCATTTCTTCGAAGCGTCCGGGCCTCGCGCCCTTAGCGCTTTGTATATAAAGTGTGTATGTTTGTATTTATAAACGCTTTCACTCTCACAGCCCCACATTTAGGTTGATGACGTGGGTGCCGGAAACATCACACCCTCATTTCAAATTATCGTAATATTTTTATTCCCCTGTTTATAAAAGCTCAAAAGCTCCAATCAGTACTTACAATACTTTCCCGTTACGAGAAAATAGAAACATTTATACATTATATCATTACGTATAAATTTGTGAAATTTCGTAAAAAAAGGGGAAATACCTAAATGACGTGAATGCAGCGTCGTCATTCGGTAGCATGAATAAAAAAATATGTTACTAGTGAACACTAGTTGATGGGACATGAGTGATGCGCCATCAACTAATTTGTGTTTTTTTTCGAATCTGAGATGATTCCGAATTTTTGTGCACACTGCACCCATTTTTTTTATATAATTGAGATAAGAGACGAGCAAGTTTCTCGCCAAAAGGTAAGTGCCACCCAGAGCTTTGCAGCTGTACAAGAGCCAGCGTCTCCGCCGGCGCCGGTCCGCGCGAAACAAATGCGTATCGTGTGTGCCTTTTGGTTTGAATCATTTGTATTCTATATATAGCTGTATTGCTTTATCATATTGGTAAAAGCGTTCGCTACTGTTAATTTAACTTTAAATCCTCGGTTGTTCGTGTTTACTTATTGTACACTTGTGGTAATGTGTTTTCTGCTGGTATTATGAGAGATTAAACTCGTACAGTAGTTGAATGCGCGAATCTGGAGTGCTGGAATTGGAATGGGATTTTATATGGGCGAAAACTATTCACAAAATTGCTTGAAGTAGCTATTAAAGAGTTTTTGTTGAAGTTATAATTACATTTTGTAAATTCTGATGGGCTAGCGTTTGATCATTGTCACACATGATGGTAATTGATGATGCGGTTGAGGATGGATAAACACGTTGGGGCTGGATGAAGGATAGCTACCTGGTATTCCGGCGCAGACGTTTGGGAGGAGGAGGCACTTCGCCCGCCTTCTCTCTCCTCCACTGTAATGGGATCACTGGTGGAGAGCCAGGAGACTCTCTACCGGCTTGCACAGCCCCACACGTCTGGGGGGTGGCCTTGGTGAGCAAGGTCATACCTCCATGGGTGCAGTGGCCCGGTTGGGTCTACCGCCGGGACATGATGCTGACTGCTAACGCGACCCTATCTTGCCCCACCTACACGAGGGACTGCTCACGGGGGAGTTTTGTGGGTTCGACCCTCACATACCCCTTTCCTTCACCCCTGGGAAAGAAGGGAAGTGCAAAGCATATATCCCACCCAAAAAAAATACCTACCTGCCTGAGCATATATTTTAAAGACAGAGTAGCAACGGATTTCTGACTTGAGTGCGGTGAACTACGACTCTATTTCGAGTAGCAAGTTAGATGTGCACCAGAAAATACCCTAACACCGTTGTTACTTTTCATCACTATGATACATTCACCAGAAGCAAAAACCTATTATAAGATTCGAAACCACGACCGCGAATTGGGAGGCAGGCTTACTACGACGGAGCCATCACGGTTATTATCAAGTAACGAGATAAATCTGCCTTATCTTTCATATTAGATAACGCTTTTACTACTATTTATTACTGAATTCTTAATTTATTTGCATTTCATCCCTTTAAAATTAGCGTCCAGATCTTCAAAAAGGCTCATCCTCTAATGATGAAAATACCTACCATGCGCACAAAGGGTTTCGTCTAACTGTGTTTCAATATGTGGTTGTTCAAGAAAAGAGTACATTTTCGAGCCGTATGGTACTGGGTCCGATGGAACCGGGAGCTCATTCTATTTTCAAAAAAATATCAGAGCGTCTGGTTGAGGCGATGCGTGATCAAAATGCTGGTACTTATTTGGCTCAACGTATTAGCAATGCAATTCATGAAGGCAATGCCGCCAGCATTATGGGAGCGCTACCCATTGGGAGAGGGTACGTGAGTTATCTACTAGTCGTTCGCTCTGAACTGAGATCTCGCAACGATATTTTGCCTGACACAGAAAAATCTTTGGGATTATATAGTAATAACTTTATTTTTTAAAATAACTGTTAGATTTCTGTATTTAATGTTCAAGTTCAGGATATAACGGATATTATACTCGTACGTAAGTTTCAGCTTTAAATGTGAAGCTGTTTTTGAGATAGACTCCGGGAAAAAATAGGTCTAAAAACAATGACTTTGGTGGCCTTCCAAATTGCTTTTTTCCAACATAGATTTTTAACCGGTTTCGCACTCTACTTGCAGAGTTCTTTTCAACGATACCTCACAAGGGTATATAAAAAAAAATTAATTGTTTTGCTCCCCAGTTTCGTGTATGAGTGCCCCCATAATTTTTTTTACTCGTATGGTTTAGACGCTAGATGCCTCTGACAGACGGACGCACGAACGGACGGACAAAGTGCCGAATCAGCCATATCTACTAAGAGAACTCGCTTCGCTTGATCAATAAGGTAGGTGCCTTGTAGGAAACTTAGGTTGCTGTTTGCTGTTTACATGTAATTAGTTTTAGATTAGTTTCAGGAAATAAAGGCAATTGGCCCGTAGATATAGTTACATATGAAACATATGTTTGTGAATGATATATTTAAAAAAAAAGAACGAGTGAATGTAGATAATTATTTACTTATTAAGCAGGCGTGCTTCATCCTCGCCTGCATCGTCGACCATGGTGAGATTGTGGCCAAACGTTTACTTAAACTAGGGCATATAAATGATACATTTGATTTTACGAAAGTTTATTCTTTGTCAATTTTATTTCACAATGCAAAATACTTAGTCATTGTCTCCATCGATGCTTCCTCACAGCGTTGTTCATAATTTTCATTCCACCATTGTCTGAAGTTTACATAGATTGCTTGATGAGTTAGCCAGTTTGGGTTGTTTAAGGCTGAACAAAGGGCACAGGAGTCTAGAACCTGTAAAATATACAGTGTGTTACTGCGTTATACTTCATTTCTATGGGCTTATCCTGATTCTTATTTAAGGTCAGCCTCGGCACAGCATATTTCTTCATTTACTCTTTTATGTTAGCCGTTTTCTTTGCCCTTCCTCTACTTCTACATCCATCTGTATTTATACCTAACACTGCTAGTTACAAGACTCTCCTCCTCACATATCCATTTCAAGCTAATTTATTGCTCTTTAACTAATTCCTCAGTCATTCTTCTCTCCTCGTTACAAGACTCTCCTCCCTAAATACCTATTTCAAGCTAATCTATTGCTCTTCAACTTATTCCTCAGTCATTCTTCTCTCCGCGTTACAAGACTTTCTTCCCTACATGTCCATTTCAAGCTAATGTAGTCTCTTCAACTTTATGTCAGTCATTTCTTATTTCAAAATGCAAAGGTAAGTCAAAGTATTGTGCTTAAAAAAAAGCGCTGTCTCATATCATTTTCTCAAATAAACATGCGTTTATGTATACACGAAATAGAAAAGGCAGTGCGTTCCAAAAATTATGAGTAAGATGGGCTTGACATGTTTTCGGTAAATGTGAAGATCTTCCTTCTTCATCAAATAGTGGGTTTAGTTATGAAGCAGCCAAAACTATAATCTAGAATATGTATTCCCGTATTCGAGGCTGCATGCAATAAGCAAGATAAACAGACAAAGGAATGTATAATCTGAGCTGAAACGGATCACCACATTTTATAAGAGTAAGACATTATCAATGTTTTTTCTCGCTGGCGTTATAATTCTTGGAACAGATAAGTTAAAGACCTAATAAATAACAAAAACTACTCCAGAAAGAAGTAAATAACACCTGAAAGAAACATTCGATTGAGATCTCCCATCTTCAGACGCCAGCGTGGCAACTGGCATCACGGGCGTTGGTATGTACTCTAAATTGGAGTCACCGATCATCTATAAAAATGTGTAAGCTACCAAAAGCTGTCACTAACCTGTGACTCTTGTACCGTGTAGTATCTCTTCCATTTGAAGAATTGCAGGTATCGGTTGGGATCGAACACGGTTTGGTACATAATGAGCGCCAGTTTTTCTTCTCCAAGTTTACGGCCGTCAAGGTAAGAGTCAGGTGGTAGCAACCTGTTATAAAATTGTTAGTTAAAAATCACATTTTGCAATGGGAATTCAAGATCTTTGTGCCAAAACCTGAAGAATATAGGAGATACATCATCACTTGCCAAAAGGTAAGTTAGGTACGTTTATCATCCATACAGCGAAGGAGAGAAATTCATTGCATCTTTGTTTTTGCGCTTGCATCTTTGTTTCCCAATCTGGGTATCATCAAGTCTAGAGTCTATAGGTATTTCTAGTCAAGCTAAAACGTAACATATCATAAACGCCTTACATAAACACATTCATATCACACATACATTCACAACAAGAACCAGAAACACAAATTTTCCTTGGCGATAAAACTTGTGTTCCCGCCAAAACCCGATTTCCCTGCTTAGAAAGCAACCACTCACCCAACTAAGCCAAAGGGGTAGTTTGAAGCATGTTCTATTATCAGCCGCATCATCACTTTCCATCGTGAGATAGTGGTTATGACCACTATGCTGGATATATAAAAAGGTGTAATAGTGTTCAAAGACTAGCTTATCAAAGATAACAAAAACTGTCTAGCAAATATTTAAACAAAAATCAATTAATCACCGAATATGATGCAAAATTATAAGGCTCCTAAATTAAACGTTTTTATTCTTACTAAAGTGGGTTTCTAGAAATTTCCACGTATGGAAGAGTCTATGTTAAGATCAATTTATACCTGCTATAGGCAGCATTTCCATACACAATAGGAACAGCGTTATTGTCATAAGCATACAGCACACTTCTCGTCACGTAATCCGTCGCGAAAGAATCCTCCAAAGCCAAATAAAAGTAATAATACTTCTTTACTTTCCACAAACAAGGCTTCATGGTCTTTTTGCGGCACTCCAGTGACCCACACTTTCCAAATATATCTATAGTCAGGTTATACTTCTCTAAGTGTTTCTGTAGATTCTTCAAAAACACTTCTCTTTTGCTTCTGCTCTTACACTTGTCTAGGAAGATAGCAGCAGTTTTGTACTTAAATCCAAGCTCTTTCTTCATCCCCTCTTTCAGGTATTTTGTTTCTTCCCATTGGAAGTTGTTTCCTGTTAATGGCTGATTGTTTAAATTGTGGACGGCTATGAAGCGGTAGGGGATCGTAGAGTCGTATCTGATTAAACGAAATGTTCAATATTAATTTGAGTTTGAGTTCATCAAACTCTGATTAAGGTTATTTTTTCCTGTCCGGGTGCAGATGCCCAGCTTGCAAGCTACTATTGCTTTGTTTGTATTTGTATTTTCTTTTATTCTTATAATGGTTGTTTTTTCCTATAATTATACGTCTACGTCCTTATTTATTTGACTTGGATCCGCAAGATCGCACACTAATTTATACACATACATATTCATTACTTTTCCTGTAACTTTATTTTTATTTATAAATAAAAAACTCGACTACAAAAAAAGTCAAATAAACTCTAATGCGGAACATAGTAACTTTGACGTACCTGTATGTCCAAGTCCAGTTAAAAAACCCATCATAAACGGGATCACAAACGGGAAAATTATCAGCCGATTCGTTCGCAGCAAAAATGTACTTCTGGTACTTATTCCTCACGCTCGGCAAGTCTCGGCTTCCTTTGCTAACATCCTGAAGATTGAAGATGATGCCATCGAAGTACCGAACATCTCCGAACAAGCTCCTGTTTGTTGTGAAGTAGCAGTTGATATTATTACACTTCTTGTTGATAAAATGCCTCTGACCACCAATTTGTACACCGGAGATGGAAGTCCAGATCAAAAGGTGTTTCATGTCAGGAACGAGTCTGGAAATCTTCTTACGGAATACTGCATTGGGAGGAATCCGAGAGATGATGTAGCTGAAGAGGATTATTGTAAATGTGTGGAATACGAAACGACACGCGAAGTATTTTCCTATTCTTGCCATTGGAATGTAGGCTCTATTGATAGCGTTACAGCTGATATGGAGTCGCGTTTGCACTGTTTCGCGATACGTAGTCTCAACTAGTCGATAAAATGTATTTAGTGGAACTTTGTCTTTCTGCTTGAAGACTGGACTGAGTTGTCAACACCATGCATTTAAATGCCGAACATGATGCTGGAGAAGTGATTGTTTGTGTTTGTTTATAAACTCAGAAAGATTTTCAGGGAAGCCACCGTTCGCAGTATTTGACGCATTTTGCTGAATGGTATTCAAAGAATGAAATTATACGAACCTGCGGGAATTATTGTTATAATACTCAGCCTGTTAAAATCTGTAACTGGCTAGTGGCCGAGATAATGTGCTGTATAGCCGTGTACCATCATCAAGTGTAGTGCCATAATCAATGTGTCATTGTATCCTATACCTCCTACTTAATATTACAAATGAGAAAGTGTGTGTGAATGTTTTTTTATCACGTATCTCCGTAACGAATAACCCGATTTTAATGAAATTTCTATAGTAGATAGTTTAGGTTCCGGAATAACACATAGGCTAATTTTTAACATAGTTAACGCGAGTGAAGCCGCGGGGCACGGCTAGTAACTAATAATATGTGTATAGTGTGGGATACAGGGCTCGCTACATATAACATTATGTGTATGTAATGTTAATTGTGTAATAATATTTAAAATAAAATTATTATTGGAATCTAAACTATCTACATTCAAAATTTTATCAAAATCGGATTATTCTTTCCGGAGATACGTGGTATAACAAACTTTCAAAAACACAAAAACTTTCGCATTTATAATATTAGTAGGATAAACACTTTGATTATGGCACTCGCCCTTATGTCAATGTCAAGCCATCATTAGCCATTCACAACTATGTATTACCCCCCACATAACCTCAGGCCTTTTGATTCAACTTAACTTTGACCTGGCGTTTTTGCCGCGAAAGTGAAAAAATGGCGTTGTCGAACAGTATTATGTTCCAAAACTTATAATTCTTCTAGTATTCAGTTAATGTGTAATGTTAGTGGAATAAATTAATGCACTAACAATTAATGCGATTAAATATTGACCATTACTATTTCGTAAACGAGCATGAGTGTAAGCAAATCACACAAAGTAAAAAACGTGTTATTTATCGATCGCTCCCAAACTCCAACAAGAAAGTTCTAGTTGAATTTGTATCACTATATTAGTGCATGATTTCTACTGGAACTTGGCTCCTTTCCTTGACTTGTAACTAGAACTTTTATTATGTAAAATATTTTATTACTTGACACTACTACACACTCTAAGCAAGCTACTGAACGATTGTGGTAACACACTCGACTTGTTTGGAGACTCGTTGGGATGTTTTCGCAAAAAATCATCAGATATTTTCATTAACAGCGCAATATCAATGAGAGGCAGGCAAGTTTCAAATTGAAAACACTACCTTGTAACTTATGTAATAAAATCTATTGTAATTGTTTTAAAATGTTAGCTTAGTTAAATTTTTCGTTTAAAATTTCATGAGGTGTTTACCTTTAATTGGTTATACATTTAGTATTAAAAAATTTAAGCAAGTTTTCATGTGCACATGTAATTAATGTAATAATCGTTGGTAAACCATAAAAAATAAATAAATAAATAAAAAACTATATAAGCGCATGATTTCTATTGGCTTGGCTCCTTTCCTTGACTTGTAACTAGAACTTTTATTATGTAAAACTTCTTATTACTTGACACTAGCTAAATGCACAAATACTGCTGAGCCAAAATTAAAAAACAAAAACTATTCAGGGATAAATCCGACAAAAGCCGTACACCCCCAATAGGTTATTAACATCATCATCTCGTACCAATAATTAAGTCAAATAAACCTATAAGAGATACAAGTATGTTATATTATTTTTATTTTTATCACTGGTAGTGCAATGCAGCCAGCATGATGGAAACGCTCCCCACTGGTAGTAGGCTTGAGCACTTGAGCTACCTATAGGCTCGATGTCTTGTAGGTAACTTGGTTCTTTGCTGTATATAGTTTTAGGAAATATAGGCAATTGGCTCGTAGATAGATATACCTAGATATAAAGATTTATATAGATATAAAAATAAATAAAAAAAAGTATGTTATCCGTCTCACTATCCGGATACTTTTAAACGTAACATACAAAAACAACGAAAATATTCAGACGAATTTCACCACAAAACACGTTTCAAAAGAAACGAATAATTGTATACGACAAAAAATCACATTTGATTTGCAACAATGAGATTCGCGCGTTTTTCGAGACGATAACACTTTTCATTGTCCAGTTGACATGGGTTCCGGACAAAACCCGGACACGCCCGGACCGGGACAAAGTCGTCCGAGTTTTTTGAATAGTCCCGATTAATGTTGTACCAAAAAATCATTTTGATGGGACTTCAGAAACGTTTTTGTTGGGAACCTGTGACATATGAATGTGGGATGGAAGGTAAGGCTTTGAAAACAGATTTGCACCGTTTTCACCGTTTTGACATGGAATTATTGTAAATAGCAGTTGGTTGACGATTTGGGATCATTTCACTGATTTGGTCGTGAACGTCTAATTTCGGCATTGTTCCAGTTTAGCCATAACGCTTAAGTTTTATAAATTAATAGCCGTGCCCCGCGGCTTCGCCCGCTATTATAAAGTTAAAAAGTAGCCTATGTGTTAATACTAGGTATAATCTATGTACATTCCAAATTTCATCCAAATCCGTTCAGCCGTTAAAGCGTGAACAAACATACTTACACACAAACTTTCGGATTTATAATATTAGTAGGATTTATTCTCTTCAATATTATTTTCCTTGAGAATTAATAAATAATCAATTAAATGAGTAAATTATAGTGTAATTTATGTTAAAACAATATGTTATTCACATAAGCTTACATACGCAGATATTTTCTAGAAAATAGAAGAGACTGGAAGAAGAAAATATATTGTGCCATTCCCACACAAAAAGGGTAGGTAGAGGTAGATAATGCAGATTTTTTTAGAGCGACGCTTTTCAATAGCGTCACTCTAGATATTATTAAAATTATTCCTAATATAACCTATAAAAGCTTCATGATTATTATAATTTCAATAAATATAATAATATTACATCTACCTGAAATATCTGTATTAATGAGACGAAAAATAATTCGTGCGATACGATTTCTTATTTCAGAACACAACAAAACAATAACTGCAACAAAATATTTTAAAATTGGATAGCGTATTCACGGGGTCCGTATGCACTGGCACAGTTATGTTCAATCTTTTCAATGGCGTACCCATGGGTCGGGGGGCTGTGAGTACGAAAGAGTTTATGTTAATGTTTATTTTGATATACATAAACATGCCTGCACACGCCTGCGAATAACAAAAAAAAGTTTAGTATGTGAAGAAAGTAATTTTAAAAAGTTCGGATTTCTGCAATAAAAAAATAAATAAATTAAAAAAAAATACAAACACCGTATGAGTCATATGAGATGCACCCGCAAACTCCTTAGAGAATGGTCATAGTAGTGACATTTAATTTGTAAAAATAAAATTATTTGCAAGTGGCACGCGTTATGTCAGATAAGATAAAATAAGAATTTATAAATAAAGCATTTTCTAGGTATATGAATAAATTATGATTACAAACAAGTAACTACAAGATAAGAATCACTATCATCCCTTACTTATAATTACAACGGCCCTGCTCTAGGCTGCAGGACTTACTTGAGTGCGCGTTGACCTTCTAAGCAGGCTTCGGTTCCTGGCAGGAACAAAAGTTTTCTCCACAAAGAAAATTTGTGTTTCTGGTTCTGGTTGTGATTGTATGTGCGCTGTGAATGTTTCCCCGCACACACGATACAAGTCATCGAACTTAGCGTGGGGCTGTGAGAGTGAAAGCGAGTAGAGTTTTATGTGTAGTTGTATATATGTAGTGCAGCATATACTTTTTCAAGGCGCCTATGCTCCCAGATTGAGAAACGTTGAACTAGGTAATATCATTGTCATATTTAATACGCAGATACTGCGATACGCGCGTATCGCCGGATGTTCTGTATTCAGTAGGCGGCAGTGATTTTCCAATGAGCGAGCCGGCACGAATGCAAAGGCGCAATGTCTTCAGAACGAGCGGTGGTATTTTCGAAATCGAATTTACTTTGTATTATGTTGGGTGGGAATTCCATTTTGTTTTGTAAACGATATAAGTATGTTGCATGAGAATATGATACAAAGGTGTTACAAGAATGACAGTCATGGGTGTATTTTGTTGCAGTTGTTTTTTTTTATGCTGGGTAGGCAAGTATTTGACCTAGCTTGATGGAAAGTGAAGATGCAGCCGAAAATAAACACAAAAAAAACAGTCCAGTACAGTCGACTTGAGTACCTCCTCCTTTTTTGGGAAGTCAGTAAAAATGAAGGTGCAATGTTTTTTTTAAACGCTTTCACGCTCACAGCCCCACACTCAGTTCGATTCACATCACACACACAATCACATCCAGAACCAGAAATACAAATTTTCCTTAGGGAGAAAACTTGAACCCGGTACCTCTTCTTAGAAGGCGAACACTCACCCAACTAAGCTAATGGGGCAGTTTTAAAATTAAAATTATTTTATTTTAGATAAAAAAGATCCGTCATTATTATTATTAATATTCCCTATTAAATTCACCTTAAATTCGATCCCAATGCAGTCGAGAGATTCTAGATTGTTCCGAGAATACGCCCGTACCTCAGACAACGGCGGGTCTCGTCTTGCTAATGAGATTCTTTGGCTCGCGGTTTGCATTCCAGATCGCGGAGAACTCGTTGCCTAATAATGACGTTTCGGAATACGTACGTGATGACTGAGTTTGATTTTGTTGGCAAATTAGATAAATAGCGGCATTTGGAACTGGTTACGCAATTTTCATTCACACTAAATGCTTAGGCAGCGCCATCTAGGTGCAATGTACGTGCTTTTATGTCGTCAATGAGTTAGACAGAGACGACCTGTCAGCGCTCGCGCATCGCCGAAGTTACGGCGATCTTTCTCGAAGACTGCCGAGGAAAAACCAGTCGGTGTCCGCCATCTCCCGCTATTACTTCTCATCACCGCAAATATATGTATTATTATTTATTAAGCTTAAAAGTATGCAAAAATAGGAAAATGTTTATCAATCAAAAGAAGTGAATAACTACAACGAAACTTGGATAAGTGAGATCTGAAAGGACTTAAATTTTTTTACCTAAGAAAAAAATAAACGACGAGCTTTTAAGTAACTCAAGTGCTCAAGCCCACTACCAGAGGGTAGCGTTCCCATCATGATGGCGGTATGCCTCTCTGAATTGCAATGCAATAATACTTAGGTAATTTGGCATAGATGGGTGAGCGTTCGCCTTCTAAGCAGGGGTATCGAGTTCGATTCCCGGCGGGAATACCTACAACTTTTCTTCCCAAGGAAAATTTGTGGTTTTGGTTCTGCATGCCTAATATAAACTTTTTAAGCCTGCCAAGTTCCTTGCAGTTCAGTTATTGGATCAATATTTGTCCTGCTAAAATTTATATTACTTCAGTTTTTAAAATCATGTGCATTACTGAATTACCACCCTGAAATTTTAACTATACCTACTAGCCGATCCCCGCAGCTTCGCCCGCGTTTATCAAATTAAATAGCAACCTATGTGTTTATCCTAGATACTTACAAGCTACTAGCCTTGCCCCGCGGCTTCGCCTGCTATTATCAAGTTGAAAAGTAACCTTTGTGTTAATTCTAGGCAAAAACTATGTACATTTTAAATTTGATCCAAATAAATTCAGCCGTTAAAGCGTGAAGAGGGAACAGACATACTTACACACTCACACACGTACACACAATATATTAATAGGATTAGTAAGATTTCCGTTCGGCCTTTACAACGTGAAGAGTAAACAAACGTAATACACACAAACTTTCGGATTTATAATATACTAGTGATTCGCCCCGACTTCGCCCGTGTGCAACCCCTGCAGCGCCATCTGCCGGGCTGATTTGTGAATCTAAACCATCCAGGGCGCTACCCAAACGCATACAAAAAAAATAATTCAAATCGGTCCAGCCGTTTAGGAGGAGTTCAGTGACTTACACACGTACAGTAGAATTATAGAAATAAAGATGGTGGAATGGGAATCATTTAAAAGCCAGTCGCATTCCAAGCCTTCAACTCATTATCATATTCATCATCCTTAACCACATCATCACCAACAGCTGAAGAGATAAAAAAGTCGTAACACACGGTTTAACATCAATATGAAGTAGCCAAAATTTATGAGCACCTAAAAACACTATCCCAGCAATATGGTGACAAAAAGCGAACATCTCATATCGTGTGTAATGTATTCAAGGGCTTAGGGCCCCATTCTGATGCTGTCCTGCCATGTGTCATAGACAGTGGCCCCCGGAGGCCCCGAGACGGGCAAAAACTGAATATTGCAGATATGTTCGCATTATTGTTGTACGGGTTCGTTGTCGGAAACGATACGGCGAAGTTAGTCTCCGTGTAACAACAAAAACATGTAATTTCAATGTAATTTCCAAAAAAATGGCTTTATATCAGAATGGGGCCCTAAACCCTTAAATACATTACAAACGATATGAGATGTTTGCTTCTATATCACCATATTGCTGGGATAGTGTTTTTAGGTGCTCATAAATTTTGGCTAATTCATATTGATATTCGTAAAAAAAAAACACAATTGCTTTTCCTAAAAATGTGCTTTTTGACTTTTGTTTTTCTTCCAACATTCGTTTGTTTTTACAAACAGCGAAAAGGGTAGTGGGCTCAGAATACAGAAGTAGTGGGATTGTATTCTACCTTTTTCGATGTCGGCAAAAATTGAATATTGCAGATATGTATAATGCTATTATAGAGATGCTATGCTAGATTATGCAACATAATGCTATTATTGTTGTAAAATCTAACTGAAAGATATGGCTCCATTTTTGGAAATGATACACCTAGAATAGGTAGTAAAGTATCGAGTCAAAAGCCCAACTAGCTGCAAAAAAGCTGTGAATCCTTGTAAAGTTGAGACGGTACTTCTCACCGGTACAGCTGCTCAATTTGTATCAAGCACAAGTCCGTTCATTTATTGAGTACTGTTCTCATCCTTGGGACGGTTCAGCTAAGTACTAGTTTGAGGCTCTTGACACCATTGAGAGTAGGGCCAAGAGACTCATTGGTAGCGAGCAGCCGACTAACTTAAAGCTTCAGTGCTTGGAACATCGCCGCATGGTAGCTAGTCTCTCGGTTTTTTATCGGATACATTTCGGCGTGTGCCAAGGAGAGGACAAGCAAACAAACTGCAGAGCGAGACTGCTATATGGTGCACATTCCACAGATGCGCACGTCGAAGTTACGCCTCAGTAAAAAGTGTACTGAAGCGTGACGTCACGCGTAATTTCAACGCACTACATCTTCATCATTTTTTGTTTATTGACAAAAGAAAAAATACATGTCCAATTGTTAACTAGATGACGATTAATTAGAATGTATCAGGCGTCTAGTCTAGTAAGAAGTTCAATCCGCGGCTACATCTAACGAGTAATTTGACGTTTCAACAAAAAATTTCGTAGCACAATGGAAACACACAAGCTGTCTGTACAATGAGACGTAGTAACTTATACATAATGTATAAAGGGAGGGCTAGTTTCAATAAAAGGATTTTTTGCATGCCCCAACGATAGTGTAACGTTCTCGTCGCTTTTTTGTACAAATCATATTTCGAATGTCATCCAATAGAGAGAATAATTTAGTGAATAACTGTAGAAATGGAAATGTGTGAGTTCGACATCAAATATGGTTATTGTAAACTCGCCACAAAGTGAATTCGCCACATTTATATAAGTTACGATATTTATAGAAAATTTAAATGTTTTCAATTCCTTTTTATCCTACTGCCAAGGAAGGGTTATGTTTTACGCGCGTATCATGTATGTATGTACATTTCTTTATAACCTCGTATCTTCCAAACGGCTGGATGGATTTCGACAGTTAAGGTATCGTTATATTCGTCTTAAAAACTTAAGTATTAGACAGGTGTTTGAAAAAAAAAACGGATTTTTGGCGCTTAATAGAAGAAAAAAACCAAACCTATCGAGTAGAGTACCGAAATGAAGGCAATTAAAAGGAATTTACATAAAATTACATTTTTACAGAAGCGAAACGCTTCTACGTTATTTAATAAATAATTAAATTAATTAAATTAACTAAAAATAATTTTATTTATTATACATTTTGACTTACCGGACGCCTTCCATCGTTGATCACGTACGTTTTCATTGAATACTTCTAACCTTTGCAAGCTTAAATTGCAGTTGCTTGCGCTCTTACCCCTAAGACAAATTTATAAATGCCAACAGAGTAAGTAGAGTTTTTTCTATGTATGTTAAAATGTCACAATACTGTGACAACGTCCCCAATTCGTTCATAATTGATGTCCCTACATCTGACACACTATTTTTCACATTCACGCATAACCCATAAGCACTTCTACATAACTACACATACAATTTACACATCATAGCAATGATTCAACAAATCCGACGTATGTAACGCGCGTACGAGGGAAATCACTTAGCATATGACAAATAGTTCCTTGGTGACATGCTTTTAAGATATACTAGCTTTTGTTTGCGGCTCCACTCTGGATAAATAGTCTATGCTCTATTGGCATGTATGAAATTATCGTATGGGGAAGAGCGCGAGCAATAGCGTGAGGTTGTAATGGATAAAAGTTGTCAGTAAAAACGTACTAATATTATAAATCCGAAAGTTTGTGTGTAAGTATGTTTGTTCCCTCTTCACGCTTTAACGGCTGAACGGATTTGAATGAAATTTGAAATGTACACAGCTTATACCTAGAAATAAAGCAATTTAAGTTACATTTTAATTGTCAACGCGGGTGAAGCTGCGAGGTACGACTAGTATATTATAAAGGATTGAGTGCTATACTGCGCCTACACAAAACCGTAAATATCTTAAATAATACTGAGTCACCCACGTCCGTAGGAGGGTACCCCTTAAGTCTGACTCCCTACACGTGGTCCCCGGGTGGTGCTAATCAGGTGACATTTGAGAGGTAGTAGAGCATTTTGTGAGTTGCTCGCTTGGCTTGCTACCAAAGTAGCTTACCACCATCAAGTTGAAAGTCTGCCGCCAAGCCAAATACGGTGTTCCGGCAGTTATCCTTGAGAGCCTGCGTATTCCAGGTCTAGTGTGCTTACCAGCTTCGATCACATCGTCACTTACCATCAGGTGAGATAGTGGTCAAACACTAGCCTTTCACAAATAAAATAAAAAAAATAATAATATACAGACAAACATCAGTTACAGTTTCGGTATAGATTCCTAATCATGCCAACCCCATTCCGAGGGTATTTATAGAGATAAGTGTTTTTGTGCATTGGTGCGCAAAAATGATTTGAGAATGGGGGAAGCGTGGTACTCACAAATTGTTTGCCGTAGAAAGACATGTTTTGTTAATAATAATAAAACCCATTTATTTCCAACAACCTTAAATAACAATTTTTACTTAGAATATAGAAGTTTTATATGAATTAAATGCTGATTATTTAAATATTAAATTTATGTTATTTGATGCTGGAACCCCAGACTGGGTATGGGCCCCTTCCAGTTTACTCCAACTCTCTCTGTCCCTTGCTTTTACTTGCCATTCTTTTCCTGCTGTGGCGATTATTTCGTTTATCCATCTGTTCTTTGGACGTCCTCTGCTTCTTTTACCAATTGGTCCTTTCCATGTCGTTAATTCTAATGTCCATCTTTTGTCTCTGTATCTTGTTAAGTACCTTGCCCATCGCCACTTTAGTTTTAAAGCGTATTGCAGAGCATCTATGGACTTTGTTTTACTTCTTATGTATTCGTTTCTTATTTTGTGTATTCTCCTTATTTTCAATAGACTTCTTGTTAATAATATCATGTTTAAATAATCAAGCTCAGTATAAATAACTGTAGCTTAGTAAGAAAGCCACACAAACAAGTTTAGTACTGAGGCATTTATGAAGTTTAAACTTTATGCTACGTCGTAGAAGTTCGTGCTACGCCGTAGCAACTTTTCTATTATTATCATAGATCGGTATGAGCCGTGAAATAATTTTATTTATTCTGTGGCAGTACTTAGCTAGATTATTTGAATAGGACGTAATATTTTTCTTATTTAAATGGTTTTTAATCTAATACTATAAGAATCTTTCTCCTGACATACTGATTCACTGACTGACAGACATGCTGTGACATGATGAGATGTGACATGCTTGCATAGAAGATAAATAGTTAAACTCAAGCAAAGGTAAAAAAACCGACTTCATCGCTTTATTTTCGGAACTTTGGTCAGATTAGAAGTACTAAACAGGCATTATTGACGATATTTCAAGAACTCTTTCTAATGAAAAAAATATTTCAAAATCGGTTCACGTGGAACGAAGGTATGAACTAACACACATAAAAAAACAGTCGAATTGAGTACCTCCTCCTTTTTTGTGAAGTCGGTAGAAAATACATATTTACATCTTGAAATTAAATTAAATGAAAGGAGATGTTTCATTTTAGGCCAGCACTATGTACCATACATAAAGAAATAGGGAAAAAATATAGCATTTTCTTAAAAATACAAATAAATTAATGCAGAAGATTGCAGCTGTACCCTCAAATTAATATTTAGTGAGTTTTTAAATATGTTAACCCCATTTTTGGGGCTGTCATGACAAGAAGATACTGAATGTCACTCGTGTTCCGAGTTTTAATCGAGTAACATATTTTATAGTCCTATTATAAATATAACGAAACCCAAATATTTTAGAATTGGTATGTTGTTTACAATAAATGATCATTGACAATGAATGACCAATGATACCAAGATATTTTAAATGTACATTAAAATGAAATAAAAGTAAAGAAAATAAACATTCAAAAACGGTTACTATATTGTATAGCTATATGTATGTATATGGTACATGGTGCTGGCCCAGGCTCATAAAATTTTGAAACATTTCCTTTATTTATTTGGTACTATGAACAACATAAACGTAACATAAAACTGACAGCAAAAACAGCTTACAAAGCAACATAAAAATGTAATTAATTACACTAGGCGTTGATTTTCAGTCACAACTCAGCGGTGGCGGATCTAAAACAGTTTAAACAGTCAAAATCTTCGGCAGTATCATCACTTTCCATCAGGTGAGATCGTGGTAAAATGCTTATAGAGGATAAAAAAAAACAGAGCCTCTCATAAACCTAACGAGATTCTCCAATTCACTCCATACATCAGAAATCTAATCTCTCCAAGCTGTTTATTCGGCGTTTTTCCAAAACAACCAGACGAGCTGATCGATAGACTTATCCAACTTGCGGTGGAGATTTGAAAAGTTCATTCATTTAACCCCTCCCACTGACCGTACGGATTAAGCTTTGAACAATAAAAAGGTTATTAGGAAAATTGATGTATTTTCGATAGATGAGGGTAGAATGTAGTGATTACATTAGGTAACTTTGGGTACGGCTATGAGGAAGTTTAAAGCTGGGATGTAAAATAATCTAACGGAAGGGAATAACCATTAACATAACAAAAACGTTTTTACACTAAGTTCGATGACTTTTGTCGTAGGTGTCGGAAACATTCACATTACACACACAATCATTACCTGAAACAGAAAGACAATTATTCCTTGTGGAGGAAACCTGTCAGTCCCGGTTGTTATTCGTAAGAAAATAGTCACTAAGCCATGTCGGATGCCTTCAGGCGGCCTGAAAAATCCTAACACTAGAAAGGTCCACTAGTCTATACAACAAGCTAGCAACTATCCAAGCGGGTCAGTTGGTGAATAATTAACGCCAGAATTAATCAAAATAACGAAAATTAATACACTAAAATCTTCGGCGTGGCATATCCTTGACCCTTACATAAATATAATACAGCTATTAACAAATACACACGTATAAAGTGTGAACTAATGAACGCATAACCCAAGCATTTTGATAGCCAAAGTCATCGCCCAGCGAAATTAGATAAATAGTGAACACCGAACTTTGTATTAGTTGGTCGGACCTGGTCGGACCCCTATTTGGGAACCGCGAGCTCACTAACTAGCTAACTGACCGCCAAACTGGGTTTCCGCCATGGACTAAAAAGTTATAGACGCCCCATAGTAGCTCGAAGTAAAATTTTGGTCAGTGTTTTACTTTGCAACCATTTCACTTTAAAAATTCTATGCGGAAGATCATTTGCATTATTTTGGGAGATATTTCCAGGTTTTTTCAGAACAATAAAAAAAAAATAATCAAAGAACCAGCTTGAAGCTCTTGAATCCATTGATCGGCGAGTGAAAAGACTTGTTGGCGATAGTTTAAGTTAGAGTCCAAATAGCAGTATCGGTCAAAAGGTAACATTTTGGAGAGAGTGAATATAAATTACATGCCATTTACCATCTAATAACAAGACAGACTGTCAGACGCTATTCAATTATGATTGATTTACGACCAGTTCGCTCGAAACGATTCGCTTATCACCCATACAGTGAAAGAGGGGAACTCATAGCATGTGTCTTTGTTCCCCGAACGTTACAATCTGGGTGTCTTCAAGTCTAGGGTGAACTGATATTTTTTTATGCTCGATATTAGCTAGCATTTGGCCACAATCTCCCTGATTGAATGTCATAATTTGGCCGAAGATGTAGCATGCTTGCCTAGAAGATACCTATTCACTCTTGACTTGTAGACGCCCAGATTATATCTTCTAAGCTAGCATGTTACATCTACACTCTCCATCCAGTGTGATAGTAGTCAAATGCTTGCATCTAGCATAACGAATGAGAAGGTATAACAGATATTTATTTAAATTCCAACAGATCCTATGATCGGCTGAGAACAACAATATGTAATTTACTGGAGTCCCAACGGATCTTATGATTCGTTGGGAAGAATAATATATAATTTATTTTAGTTGCAACTGATCTTATGATCAGATGGGAACAACTTTTATGATCGGTTAATGTGAAAATCCGATACTATGATCCGTTGGGAAGTACCCCGAAAAAACAATGTTATGTGTGGTGTCCATTGCATTTATGTTCTATGGTTAAACTACTGTATGTTTACTTTCTTTTGTGCCTTTCAGAAAGTTTCTTTCGTTTGTTATAGGGGTGTGTGGTAGTGTGAGTAGATCGATGGTGTTTCTAATTAAAAGTTTAGCTATTAGCCCAGTCTTTTGACTGTTGTTTATGTGAGAAGCTGAGAATAGTTTTACATGACTGCCTACAAAAGTGTATTTTTAAGTTTTAAATTACTGTCGACTTGAGTACCTCCTCCTTTTTTGTGAGGTCGGTAGAAAAAAAAACAAATTACGCGCGAAAAACATAACCCTTCCACGTAAGTCGAGTGAAAAATAGACCACATTCGATTTTCAGGTAGTTCGAGAAAAAGACGCGTGCCGCTTTGTTTGCGTTCGTGGCGTTTAAAACCAAGGCGAGTCTGCTTGACACTTAGCTTAATAAATCCGGATTAATCACTAAATAGGGAGTATAAAGTCAATCAATAACATGCTCGTATCTACGAATATCGGCGCTCCATCGATCAGAAAGAGTACAACTTGTCGGATTGGAGGGTGATCACTCAAGCCTCCATTACACAGGGCTATCAGTCAATTTGGCAACTGTTTCCATTGACAGGGCTGAGATTTATTTTTTGGACGAGTTTTCGTATTTGTGTAGTATGACGTATTCAGCTAAATAATAAAAGTGGATGTTTTTTACACTTTTCTTCGCCATTATTTCTTATTTATGCTGGTCTCTGATTTGCTAGCATTTGTCAATTATCTCACCCGAAGTGATGATGTGTTCGATGAATACTCTAGGTCTAGAATGACAGGCTATCAAGGATAGCTGCCGGAACATATTTTTTACTGATTTATCTCTTACGATTCATCGTTAGTAAATCGCGTGAATGCAGATTTATTGGAGGTCTGCATTCAGTGTTCTCGGCGCCGGAAATGTTCATATTGGGGGCCTTCGAACGCACTTTTCTTTACTTTAGTTTTGGTTGATTTTATATACGATTTTTATTTTTTCGCCTGTGTGATGAAAAAGCATGATTCCATGGGCGTAACCATCTATTACACTGTAGAGCCTATCTTTTTTTATGTAAATAGACGTGACCTTGAAAGTGATGATACGGCCGAAGTTGTGAGTTGCTTGCCAAGAAGATATCTATTTACTCTTGATTTGAAGACTTACAGATTATACCCCTCAGGGAAAAATGACGCTGGCAATGATTTCCACTCCTTCGCTGTACAGATGATGAACATAGAAGCTTAACGCTTTGGGCGAACTGGAGGTATGTTAACCATAAATGGATGACGTTTGACAGTTCGTCTGATCGTTAGAGGGTAAAAAGGGCATGGTTGAATTAACAGATGTGCGCACACACTACAGAATCCTAAATATTGGGTGTGATATGAGAAAGATTAACACTCCTTAGTTAAGAATCAACTAACATTCTATGACACCACACATACATTTTTAAATTCCACTACTAAATATCTAAACCATATAAATAAACACGAAACAATAGAGACTCGTCCGCGAAACAAAACAGAGTAATATATCACGTGAGACAATGCGCACGGACACAGTTGAGATGAAGATGGATCGCGGTGGGACGCGTGGTCACCCTGTCCACGGACTCGATGAAGTGATCGATTGCGCAATATGTAATACGTGTAATCTGACCATAATGGGGTAATAGTGTTTTGGACATGAACCGTCGGAGGTTAAAGGCTCCGTTACAATATTACTATTAGATAATATAAAATACTAACATACTTTTAAAACGATACGATATCATTCAATGTCCTGACAACTTGAAATACGTAAAATTGTCGAAATAATTTGCAGTCGACTAGTTTCTGGGAAATCGTTTATATTTTATTATATTCATCTAATGAGTTAATTTATATTTATGTATGTTTGATGGCTTTTAATATTTATAATATAATATTTGTTTAGTGTATCTGTAGTCTGTTATAACGTTATGGTTATTAGTCAATAGTACACCCGACACTACTCCTTCTATCTGCATCTTGTCCGTCCAAAGGTTGTCTGGAAGAGATCGCTTTAAGCGATAAGACCGCCTATTGTAGCCTTTAATGTAAAATTCATTTTTTTATGTACCATTTATTTTAAGGTGTCAATAAAAAGTAATTGTATTGTAGCTCCATACATTCATAAATAGGCACTTTAGAATATAGACATCCAGCCCAACATCAACCATTCCAATGTTTTATTCAGAGCACCGTCATAGAGGATAACAAATCAGTCTTCGACTGCATCCGCACAATAGCTGCAATAAATAATGCTACCTGTCGTTACCCACAATACCATCTCGGTGACGCGACATCGCTATGAATAACTAGTGTTCCGGTCCTAGTGTTCCGGATTAATCCGGTTTCGGTTCCGGACGGTGTATGCCGAATTACGTTCCGTGTGAATGGGGCCTTGCATTTTTAATGCGGTGATTTGTGACATGGCGTTATGTCGTTATTGCAGTTAAGGGGTAGGTGATTTGCTGTCATAGTTGTGGATATAGGCCAATTGCCTATATTTCCTAAAACTAAACAATTTTTTTTATACATCCAATGATGTTATATATTGTATACATCTATATAATATAGCAAAGACCTAATTTACCTTTAAGGCCGTTTATACCGAGTTTATAGGTAACTCAAGTGCTCAAGCCCACTACCAGTAGGTAGCGTTCTCATCATGCTGGCGGCATTACTTCTCTGAATTGCAATGCTAATACGTTGACACATGTGTTTCCACTGGGAATCGAACCCGATAGATTTGCTTAGAAGGCGGACGCACACCTAAGCCAACGGGCAGTTCAATATAGTTAGTAGGTTTTAAAAAGAGTTTTCAGATCGATTATACTCGATATAAATTTATAATATTTGATTTCAAAATAAAAATAACATTTATGTTTAGCTCCATTTTCAATTTGTTTCTATCAAAAAGTAGACAATTATTTTTACCAAAAACGGCCCACGCGTTTGGTCTATGTAATGCCACATAGAAATAAACATACATACAAGGCTGATAAACTTAATATTACTCCCTAAAAGAACTTATAATAAACACACGGTTACTTTAGTCATTCCAGAAAGTTCTTCACTTTATCGTGATACCCTCGAAATCTACCAATATAAGTTAGCGCCCGCACCGGATTATGTCCGGCGAGTGTGACCGCGGCTTTAGCTCCATGTGGTCTGGCCTAAGCTTAACCGGATCAAACCGGATTAGAAACTCGTGTTTGATATTAATTGGGTTTTAACATTGTTTTAATTCAGTTTTTAAACTTCGTTTGAGGTGTTTTTGTTTGAATATGAAGAGTATATCGTTAAGAGAAACGATGCGTCTAGTGTAGTGTTAAGTATTATATAATGTCAAAGTACGTTATTTGCAATCTTTTACCTTTTTTTATACTCGATTGTAGTAGTAGGTATAAGTAAAAGTTATGGTATTTTTATTGCTAAATGAGATTATTATATGATGTAACTAAAAATGTATGCTTTTCGCAATTTTTCCTTTATCTGTGCTACAAGACATTGCTTTGTACCAAATTTCAAGATTCTGAGTTCACGGGAAGTATTGAAGGTTTTGATTATTTATTTATTTATTTCCTTAAACTTAAGATTTAATATTACATAAAATGCACCTTAAAACCTTGGATAGATTTGTCCAGGCGCATGGTCCCTTGCGAGTGTCAAAAATTTGCAGCATAAACAGCTGTATCTTTTGATTGCGTTGGCTTAGAAGTTTGATTTTTTCACAACTCCAAGGGTTTTTTATTGAGGTACGAACACTAAAAAAGTGTTAAAAAAATAAAGGTGGCAACTCGGCCGCGAAGTCAAATATTTCGCGGTCGAGATTACTACCAACTCGTTATATCTGCTATTAACGCGGGCGAAGATGCAAAACGCTTAAATCAATTACAACAACAACTACATACAACGTAGTTAATGACGGCCCATGTTTTTTGAGATAGGTCTTGATATGTTTATGATTAAAACGAGGCACTTAATATTTGAGCCCGCCCGCCTTGATTTCGATGTAGCGCCCAAATATGCAATATAGCTGTCGCCCGCCCGCCCATGCTGGTATCCGCGTTATTTCAGACTATATTTTGCGGGAAATAACCAAGGAGGCATAGCGTTAGCTTTTAACAATACAATTAGAACTCTTTACTGCACTAAATAAAGTAAAAAAACATATTTAAATCTATATACAAAGGGCGGACTTATCGCTAAGAGCAATCTCTTCCAGGCAACCTTTGGATGGAGAAAGAGAGAATTTAGGTTATTTAAGTTTGTATATACATATAACAAATAAAAATGTACATATTACAATTACATACTCAAAAACACTTGAGAACAAATAGTAGATACATATATAGTATAACCTAAGTCATTAACTTTAATGAGTGCCTCTTTGGGGCACATGTGAATAAACGATTTTGATTAGATGTGATTTGAGTGGCTCTCTAGGATAGCGGCTGTTTATTAAACAAATTAGTGCCATGTTTTCTTGACTACTTACCTAAGCCTTGTAATTTATTTTAATTGTATGTACTCGTGGTACATTAAAAATAGATTTAAATATAGATCTGCCCCGTGTCATTATATAATAGTTTAAAAACTAGTTTTTACTGAAATTTAATAAATAAAAAAAAACGCTTTTTTTATTTATTTAGATATAAACATAATTCTCTAAAGAATGTTTTAAAACATGTTTTTTGTTATATATGTTATAAATTAAAGTTTCAAAGAACCTGATTTAAAAAAAAATTGTTGAGAAATTTTCATCAATCACATTTCTGGATTTTATTTATTTAAAATCATCAAGAAATGATATATTTTCTAAATATTCATACTTTTTTTTCACTGAACACACTCAGTTCTCAGCTGCTCAAAAAATTTTACATAGCGTTAACCATTCTTCAGCACGGCAGGTCCGTACACGAATAAGTCCATTCTACGTTAATCTTTCTCTGTTATCCGAAGCTACACAGTTATGGGCATGATATAATTTTCTCACATAGTTGCTGGCAATACCGGCAACTATTTAACATTGCGTTGGTAATTGATTTACGCCGCTATGCACTGCAACTTTGGAATTACTTATTTTATTTATGCTGTGGTCGGTTAGTTTGCTCTAGTTGGATAACTATACAAGGTGTTGTAGTTAAAGAGTTAACGCAGATACAGCCGTTACCCGTCTTTGTAAATGATTCTTTGATGATAATAATTTAAAATTATAAATACATTTGATAATCTATACTTAATGTGGTCCTTTAAAGTATACGCTTCTCATATTAAAATAAATAAAAAATCAAAGTTTTGTAAAAATGCCTAAATTCGTGCTATAACAGTAGTTTGACAGTGGTTTGTATGTACGTACATTATACGTAGATGTTTTTTTATATGCTCGAAAAGTTTCTGATGAGTTTGGTTTGCGGCAGAAGCATTATTATTACTTATACACACTAAGTTATCAGCAGGCGGCGCTTCGGTCCGAGCACGTTTGTCATCAAAGGCGTCATAGGGCGAATGAGTAGTACATAAATATAGCCGCGCGTTTAGAGGAGTAAAATGTTGGCAGTTAGACAAGGTAGCGCACGTTAAACTTAGATTTCCAAAGTTTTTCGTGTTATAGGAAAAAAACCTAAGTAAAATAATCAGTTATATTTTCGAAAAATACGACTAATCTCCACCCACTACACAAGTCATCGTGTGGGGCTGTGATTGTGAAAGCGTTTATGTTTATGATATACATAATTTTAGTTACGTTTTAGTTGGTTTTATTATTGAAGTTTTCGTGCAAGAGTCGATCATAACTCGCGAGTCAAGCCGTATCATTTATAAATTACAATAATCCTATAATATAAACATATAATAGGTAATATAATAGGCAATACATATACTTATACTAGCCGTGCCCCGCGGCTTCGCCCGCTATTATCAAGATAAAAAGTAGCCTATGTGTTAATCCTAGGTATAATCTATGTACTTTCCAAATTTCATCCAAATCCGTTTAGCCGTTAAAGCGTGAAGAGGGAACAAACATACTTACACACTTACATACAAACTTTCGGATTTATAATATTAGTAGGATTAGTAGGATACATACATTACCATCAGGCGAGCGACTTGCTCGGCTCGTCTCTCAATTATATTAAAAAAACAACATATTATAGGTACATAAAAACTCAGTTTTTTTTGTTTTTTTTATGGTAATTCAGTGACGAAACGAGCAAATCGCTTGCGCGATGGTAAAATCCTGTTTGGCAAAGCACTGCGTTCGTCACCCCGAGAACATCTAATAATTATGATCAATAATTATTAGATGTTCTCGGGGTGACGAACGAAGCATGATCTCTAAGTTGACTTGGATCGTCAGCACTTTGTCCGTTCGTTCGTCTGTCAGAGGCATCTAGCGTCTAAACTATACAAGCGAATGACTTCAAATTCTCATTGAATATGTAAAACTATGGCTCTAAGCCAGATATGACATTTAAAATTATTAATTAAGAATAAAAAAATTAAGGGGGGGGGGGGATAAATATAAGTGGGGCGCAAAATATTTTAAATTTTTTATCTACCCTTGTGGAATATCATTGAGTCTATCTCAAAAACGGCTTCATACTGAATGCTGAAACTTTCGTATGATATCCGTTATATCATGTACTTGAACAACAAATACAGAAATCAAACAATTATCATGTACACAAAAAGTAATAAGCAAGTATGTAACCTCAAAAGTTTTTCTCTATGAAGCAAAATGTAGGCGCGAGATCTCGGTTCGGTGCGAACGACTAGTAATATGTAAGCTCCAAAATGCTCGTTCAAACAACCACAGCACCGCTGTGGATATGTATGGAACAATAGTGCTATGTGTTGGCAACCATGTATCGGGTTTTGTTCACAGGGAATATTCAGCAATAATTAGATGAGAGCTGTTGTGCGTAGAATGCACTATTTGATGTCATGTTGAATGTATGTTTTCTATAACTTTCCATTTTCAAAACTATGGTATATAAACACTACTTATCTATTTGAACAAATGATAAAACTTATATTTATCCTACTAATATTACAAGTCATCGAACTTAGTGTGGGGCTGTGAGTTTATGTTAATGTATGTGAATGTCTTTTTTTTTATGATTCCGAAAGTTTGTGTGTGTGTGTGTGTGTGTGTGTGTGTAAGTATGTTTGTTCCCTCTTCACGCTTTAACGACTGAACGGATTTGGATGAAATTTGGAATGTACATAGATTATACCTAGGATCAGCTACTTTTAAACTTAAAAATAGCGGGCGAAGGCGCGGGGCATGGCTAGTACACAATAAAAAAAGAAAGTATTAATAAAAAAAAATGTATTCGATATTTGCTATATTGTCTGTCAAACGTTAACCATTGTGGTTGACATACCTCTAGTTCGCTCGAAGCGTTTTGATTCTACGCTCATCATCCGTACATGGAAGGAGTGGAACTCATTTCCTGCGTCATTTTTCCCCGAGGGGTATAATCTGGGAGTCTTCAAATCAAGAGTGGAGTCTTTTAGCCAAGCATGTCACATCTTCATCAGCATCACATTCATCAGCGGGCAGTTTCAACTATAACCGAAATTTATGGGACGCTTTTCTAATTTCCCCCACCAAGTAACTAAGATAGTAAATAGATAACGAAATATTCAACAGCTTATCCCAGATTTACAATGCTCATACCGTTATATCGATGCCTTCAGTCAAAGCCGTTAACATAACGACTCGTAGATCACGGTAACGGTTGAACGCGGTTCAACTAACGCCGTTAACGGAACCAAATCACGAGTTATGAAGTAGCCCATTGGAACCCTAATAAGTATGCTGTATTAACGTGCCCCACTCGATGCCTGTTCAAAATGGGGGTTATTTAAATGTGAAAGAATTATATCCTACTAATCCTACTATATCCTACATATAGTCCTACTATATCCTACTAATATTATAAATCCGAAAGTTTGTGTGTAAGTATGTTTGTTCCCTCTTCACGCTTTAACGGCTGAACGGATTTGGAAGAAATTTGGAATGTTGAATGTTTTTTTATTCTTAGGATTAATCATTATCATCATCTCAGCCACAAGAAGTCCACTGCTGGATATAGGCCTCCCCTAAAGGTCTCCAAAAAGAACGGTTGTTAGCGGCCTGCATCCAGCGTCTTCCTGTGACCTTCATTATGTCGTCCATCCACCTTGTGGGCGGTCTTCCGACTCTGCGCTTGCCACGGCTACTTTTTAACTTGATAATAGCGGTCGAAGCCGCGGGGCACGGCTGGTAATATTATAAAGGCGAAAGTTTGTGACTGTGTTAGTATGTTTGTGACTTCTTCACGCTCAAATGGCTTGACAAATTTTGATGAAATTTGGTACAGAGGTAACTGACACCCTGGATTAGATTTTCAATTTCAATTTCAATTTAAACCTTATTTTATACTATCTATAAAGATTTCAAAAAACTTGACCTATATATACTTCTTATGCATAGTATTATTCCCTGTTGCTCAGTGCTAATTATACCTATATGAAAAATAAATCAAGGCTGTAATTATGCGAATTCGGCAGTAGAGTCATTAAATTAAATGAGTGCCTCTTTGGAGCCCATGTGAATAAACGATTTTGATTGTGATTTTTGAAAATATAACATAATATTATCCAAAACCAGTGGGCGCAGTGGTCAGGTGCCCGCCCTCTGCGCCGTGGGTCCTGGGTTCGATTCCCGGCAGGAGCACAAATTCCTTCCCAAGGCATATTTGTGTTTCTGGTTCTGTGTGTAATGTGTGTGTGATGTGAATGTTTCCGGCACCCACGATACAAGTCTTTGAACTTAGTGTGGGGCTGTGACTATGAATGCTTTTGTTTTGTTTGTTTGTTTTTGTTTATAAAATATAGAAATTATTGAAACATTGTAGTTTCATTTTGTAATAGCAATGTCTGAACATGGCGCATGGAAAACTTTACTCGTAAAATTAGGTATAACCTCAGGAAGATCACTCAAAGTTGTAAGAGGAATTTATGTTTTATGAGGAAAAATTGCGAGCAGAGGTACTTGTGGCATACCTAATACAAGAGAGGACCTTTTAGATAAAATATGAGAGAAGTGTTCGATAATTAAGTTTTTACAAGATTTTATTTAACTTGCAATGTATGTAACTACTAGCCGTGCCCCGCGGCTTTGCCCGCTATTATAACGTAAAAAAGTAGCCTATGTGTTAATCTTAGGTATAATCTATGTACATTCCAAATTTCATTCAAATCTGTTCAGCCGTTAAAGCGTAAAGAGGGAACAAACATACTTACACACATACACACAAACTTTCGGATTTATAATATTAGTAGGATAGTAGGATGGGTATTTGTGCGGGTGGACTCTTGCAACTGAATTTTAAAGCAGATATCTACAACCGATTGAACTGATATTTTGTATTCACGTTTAGTTTGGATGACATTGCATGTAGCTGTGTGACTTCATTCTAAATCCAACATGGCGGAACACCCAAAATGGCGGACAAGTTATTTATGATGCTCTCCTACAATATGAAATAAAAAGGCTTGCTAAAAATAACTTAAAAATATGCTGATGTTACTCAAAATCCAATATGGCGTACATCTAAAAGCTTGTTTTAAAAAAGTTTTTCAAAAATATAATTTCACGATTTCTTGAACTATTTTTTGATTCAAAATAAAAGATTTTTAAAGTTATATTTTAATTTTAGTGTAAACCAATTAGTATTAGTAGTTTTCATCAAAATCTCCAAGGTGACTTTAATGTATGAGGGTCAAAATGAAATAATATAACTGATTAGGCTAGTGACGATGCGGCCGAGACTTAGTAAATCTGAAGACCAAGACATCCTCGACAAGAAAATATGCATTTTATACACTTTTAGGTAATTTTGCTTAATTGAATAATATCATTAATAAAAACAATAAATTTTACACAATCCATTATTAAAACTGCAATCCGAGTTCGGGCAACTTAGCTAATATAAAGCAATCGGATTGGAGCGATGTCGACTAAAAATATAATTTAAATTTTTGTTCGGTGGAGCCCAGTGGATACAAAGTATGGACATTTAATCGTTTGAGAACAATAGACGTGGTGCGCAGTGGCATAACCCATTTTGACGCCAAAGTCTACGATAATTTGATTGCCGTGTACAACAACAACAGACACCCACTCACACACACTTTTACCCTTATAACACTAACTACACACAAGAGTTTTATGAGTTTAACCTCTGTTTTGCTGCGAAAGTGAAAAAATGGCGTTGGTGGTTTTGTGTTACTTTAGAAAAAATTGTGATTGTACAAGTGTTGATGTATAAAAATGGTGGATTGTTAAACTTCATAACAACAAAACAAAAGTCCTAGTCACAATCATTGTCAAGTAAAAGAGTCAAGGTCCAGTCATAGTCAAGTCATGCCCTAATAAAGTGGTAGAAACTTTACTAGAACTTCTATTGGAAGATTTAGAACGTAAACGAAAATCATACGTTCACTAAGTATTATATAAGTAGTACGCCCACTGCGCCGTGGGATCTGGGTTCGATACCCGGCGGTTCTGGGTGTAATGTGTGTGTGTTGTGAGTTTTTCCGGCACCTACGATACAAGACTTTGATATTAGTAAGGAGCTGTGAGTGTGAATGCGTTTGTTTGTTTTGTTTGATTATATATTCTGATATTATTATTATTGTAGTTTAAACAATGTTAGTATTTCTATTATTTTAAATTGTATTTAATTCATTTTATCGCACCACCGTCCCTACATTATCTTTTCGTTTATATTTCCATCTAAAGGTTGTCTAGAAGAGATCGCTCTTAGCGATAAGAACGCCCATTGTACTTGTCGTTATAAGTTTTTCTGTAAGCTGTATTTATCTTTTAGTGTCAATAAAGGGTTATTGTATTGTATTGCGAGGGCGAAGTCCGTTGCTCTGGTCTGACCACTTGAATCAGAAATGCACAATGCCATGCTCGCAGCCGAAAGCAGACATAGATGGCGTAACATCGTCCAAGAGAAGGAGATCCGTGGTGGGGGTCACGACCCTCTGCATTAAGGAAATCGACGCGAGGAGGAGGAGGCAGGTATTGTATAGCGGAGACTAAAAAAATCATAATATCTGAAACTGTTTGCCTCGAACCTATATTTTAACCACGGAAACATCAGTTGTCTAACTATTCCTTCCATAAACAACATAACGACTAATGTAAAACGATCGATGGAGAACAACTGTCGTGCTCTAACAGGAGTCTCATCGCTGCATCTCAATAAGCAGATTATTCAGTCATTTGCATCGGGTCGCGGTCTCCATTTCCATGACAAAACCTAAAGACTGTTTCGCATTGGGGATGAAACTCGCGGGTGAAAACCAGCTGTTGAAGAAGACGAGTTTTAATGATCGATATGCAAACATTTTACCACTATCCATTACTTACTGTACCTCAATGTATAGGCAATCATTAAGTTCGTCTAATTTGATGGGTATCATAGATTTTTTTTAAATAGATATGTTATATATCTATAGATAACATAATTTTGTTTTATTTTATACAAATATATATATATATATATAAATCAATTGATGTTTGTATCAATAACGGGATTGCAATTATTAGCATTGCAATTCAGAGAGGCAATGCCGCCAGCATGATGGGAACGCTACCCACTGGTAGTGGGCTTGAGCACTTGAGTTACCTATAAGCTCGATGTCTTGTAGGTAACTTAGTTCTTTGCTGTACATAGTTTTAGTTTAGTTTTAGGAAATATAGGCAATTGGCCCGTAGTTAGGCAAGAAATAACGGGATATTTACCATGTATTTGGTATGTTTTGAAAACTTACATTGATGTTTGTTAGTCTCATTAAAACTCGACTACGATTTGGCTGATTATTTTTTGTTGTGTTCGTAATTGTCAGGGCAAGGTTTGTATGTAGTTTCTTTTAATCCACCGAAAATTACACCCGCGCGAAGCCGGGCGGAACGATAGTCTTCTTCTCTTTATATATATACTAGCTGCGCCCCGCGGTTTCACCCGCGTTGATAATGATGAAAAGTGATGATGATGATGATGATGAAAAATTGATGTTGGCCGATTCTCATAGATACCGGATAAGCACAAAAAATTTCATCAAAATCGGTCAAGCCGTTTCGGAGGAGTATGGCAACGAAAACTGTGACACGAGAATTTTATATATTAGATAAAAAAAGATTAGAAAAAGATGATTATTGATGTTTGTTATATGAAATTGAATTGCCAAATGCTATTTAAAAAATATAAAACACGTGTGGTAATAATGAGGTATAACGTTGTACATTGTTTCTTATTTTAAACCATAGTCAGCCATACAATTATTGGTCCTCAGATAACACAATCGTTTGCTTTCCATTGCAACTTTTCAATGCTTCTTTTTTCATTGCTACTAAAGGGTATCGATGGTTCGGTGCTTTGTACCAATACATCACTGAAAAGTTGCATTAGTTTTGTGAACTGGACTACGAGTATAAAGATGGAAAATACGCTCGTTATTTTGTCACTAATGCGAAAGCACCAAGCTACTCGTTATGTAAAGAGAGGCGAATAATTATGTGAAATGACTGACATTACAGCGTCGTTCTAGAACATTTCTAGAACCTACGTTTACTGCATACTTGCGAATAATAAAAATGATAGTTAACGTTCCAGTTTATAACCAAACACTAATATAATAAAGCATAAACATAAGCGCTTTCACACACAGCCCCACACTAAGTTCGGTGTCTTGTGTCGTGGATGCCGGAAATAGATCAGAAAGGGGGGTAATCTACGAACAGACCAAATCTACTACAGAAATATGTAGTAGAAGAATACAAAAAATACGAATATGTATTATAAAGTTTGAAAGTGTGTTTGTATGTTTGTTACTTCTTCTCACTCAAAAGGATGGATCAATTTTGATGAAATTTGGTATGGAGGTAGCTGACACCCGGGATTAACACATAGGCTCCTTGTTTGGATACAGCGGGTAACATCGCGGGGCGCATTAGTAAAATAATAAATAAAGTAACCCGACTGCAAAAATAAATTGTTGATCTTACTCTAAATATCTATAGGATATAAGAAACACTTTTTTTATCGCTGTTAGACCTATATATGTGAATGTTTCCGCACCCACAGACTTGTCTTTGAAGTTCTTTATGGGGCTGTGAGTGTGAAAAACTTTATGTTTATATTTACATTCTATCTTTAAATGAAAAGTATTTATTCATATTAAGAATATTTTTTTACATAATAATATTGAAATACTAGTGAGGTAAAAATAAATTAATTCTATGCTTTTTTTACTTGACTTGTGTTTCTTCGAATGGTAATGTGTATGGTAGATTGTAAACCATTAATAATTAATGAATATGCATGAGCGTAGGTAAATCATATTAATATTCATATTTCTCTATTGCTAACTTATACAGTTACATTAAAACTAGGTACATGTACCCTGTAAGGGTGTAGCAAACCCTGTAAGTAACTTAGTTTAAAAATAATTACAAGTTCACTAAACATACAAAGTTGAAAACGTAATTCATTTTCTCTTGAACACTCCAATAGAAGTTTTAGTATATTTTCTACCAGTTTACTAAGGTAAGACTTAACTATGACTGGATTTCGACTATTATACAACTTTGACTGTAACTGGTTAGGACTAGGAAGCTAAGTTGAAATATTTTAAATATATTAATACTTTACACTGGCAACGCACATGTTTTGCGATGCGAATTCTACAAAAATATCTATTTTTTGTATAACTGACTAATCAAACGTTTGACTTCAATCACACTTGATGGAAATACCATGTAGTCTAAGGTGGAGCACGGTTTCTAAGTAAATACCTATTCACTTTTCTTTTGAACTCACCCAAATTATACCTTGTGGAAAATACAGATGACGGCAAACCGTTCTATTCTTTTGCTGTTATATAGATGAACGAAGACGCGAAACGTTTCGTGCAAATGAACGGTCAAAGTCTAAACGGTATTATTACCAATAGAATACCCGTTTATGGTTTGGTTGAATTACCGTTCATATGTACGACACGTTTTGCGTCTTTGTGTGGACGATTCATCCAGATGGCCGGTGTCGCTTCACCCGAAGCGAATGTCTGGATAAATGATGATAAAAAGTGGTCTCTTGAATTTTGTCGATATAATTAACAACTTCTCCAAAAAACTTCCGCAATTCAGACTTCATAAACACCTAACCTAAAGCCGCCGCAAATCCCTAAAGCATTAAGTCTTTCCACAGCGATTCAAAAATAAAAGTGTTTAAAAAATTCAGAAACTTTTGCTGAAGATCCGAAGTCGGTGCAAACTTCTACGCAGAGGGCTTAGCGGCGAAACTTTGACATGATTTGGGAATTCAATACCTAGTGTATTCTTTGGTTATTCCTTTCTAAATGTACAGCTTCAATTCTGCATGCTATACCTTGAAATAAAGCAATTGGATAAAGCGCGTGAATGCTGGGTTGTATTTGGAGCAGAAGATAATAATCTTATCATGTGCCGTAATGCAGCCAGCATTTTGGACACATTGCTTAAATATCTTATATACCCTCTTAAGGGCTCTCGTATATATCTCGTGGCGGTTACGATACTTAATACTTATACTTAAAATGACGGAACGAAATAGTTACAAAAATACAAATTTATGTTATTTGCATGAGATTTTTTTTTTTTTTTTTTTTTTTATTTGTGACAGGCTAGTGTTTGACCACTATCTCACCTGATGGTAAGTGACGATGTGATCGAAGCTGGTAAACACACTAGACCTGGAATACGCAGGCTTTTTGGTATTTTTATATAGATAGGCTTTTTATACAGATTTGGTATTTTTTCTTTTTATTTATGGACGTAATAAATATTCTAAGAAAGCATCAATTATCATATCATACAGATTCCGAAGATTTTTTTTTATCAGAATTTGTTATGATTCCCGAGAAAAACGGTTACATAAACATCCGTTTTAGAAGAAATTCTGGCGTCACACCCTTAACGTTTGTTTTGCATATTATTATGTGTATAGATTTTAAGAATATTAAATAAATATTTTGTAGCTAGAAGTGAGTAGAAGCTAGAACTGAGTTAGTCCAGTTATATTGGTCAAATTAGGGCAAAAAACTCGGAATGAGAGATAGTCAGTTATAAAGTTGTAAAAACCTTTATTTTGGCACCCTAAAACTTGTCTCAAAACCTACTTATAACCTACTTGTACTTTGAATTTGTCTGGAATGTGGGACGAGTCGTGACTTTAAAATTAAAGTGGGACGAACAAGGAATTCTTTAGAACGTGGGACAAGATAGTGGGACGAGAAAGGCAGGAACCATCATAGGATGTCCGCGACAACAGATTTTCCAAGGTCAAATGTCAAAAAATCGATTTTTTACACATTGCAAATATCTCGTTTCCTATGAGTTTTATGCTATTGGCATTTGTAATAAATATTGTAGAGGATTAAATTGTCAACAACTTTTGTTTAAACATTTTTTTACATCCTGAACCATTTTCGAGAGAGGGCAGAGCGCGTGCAGTGTTTAACTCCATTCCTTCGCTGTCAATGATACCTAACAAAAGTCCCCTTTCTAGCATTGAACATTTCACAACTCCCTAGCAACAATATGCGTTGCAATTACGATAAATCAAACGACCATGCCTGACCTATCGCTGCAAATCCATTGCCCATATTATTGTTGGTCAATAAATTACTCCAATGGTCATGACGAATGTTGTATAGTAGAATTCAATGACTATAAGGTAAAATTGACTCCCTAGTGACATCACTTTATTTATCGAGTATTTCTCAGTAAGATCTTGCATTTGATACTCATATTGTAGGAATGCATTAAAAATAAATGGTCTGGCATTTTGGGTGTTCCTACACGTTGGATTTAGGATGACGTCACATAGCTTACCGTGCATTGTCATCCAAACTAAACGTGTACACAAAAAATCAGTGTAATCGGTTGAAGATATCTGCATCAAAAATGTGAGTCGCAAGACACCCGAACAAACATAGTTACATACGTTGCAAGTTAAATAAAAGCATGTAATACCATTTGCCTTATACCTGGCAACACCGCATATTTAGTTATTTCGGACATATTGTTACACGTCAAGGCGAAAACCTGGAGAAACTAATAATTACCAATCAATAAACTCATCTACATTTTCCGCTTTTCTGGTCTTCGAAGATCTTTTATTTATTATAAATGTTTGCTCTCTCACAAACCGTCGCGTGCCAATAAACTGGAACTAGATAGTGGCTGTCAGTCGAGTGACAGCTTCGAGCGGCCGACACAAAGAAAAAGCCGAAAAAATCTGGTAAAAACTGGAAAACGCTAGTTTTTATGGTGCATACGGGTATTGTGTGTGATATTTGGATTTCGTATTTGTTTCTTTTGGCAGGGTCCGGATTGCGTCTACTAGTGCAGTGGTTATCTTAATTTTATCTGTTATAATGGCACCTTGCCGCCCTGCAGCTAAATAAATAAAACATAATTAAATTAAACAAACATCATTTAAAAAATCCAAATCACTGTCCTCCGCCTTTTTCATCCCATTCTGGAATGATCTGAAAAAAAAAGTGTATTAAAAATGATACAGGATAATATTAAACAATCTAATACAATCTTGAGCTTTATTATTATTAGCAGCATTAAATAGCCCGTGAGCGGTATTCGAACCGTCGTCGCGGCGGAACTCTTACCCGAACGCCCTAACCGCTCGGCCATCTCAGTGCAATGATAGTCCAATCTGAGTCTCGGTAATAGACGTAAGGTCGCTAGCCTATCGGTGTTCGTCATAGACTTATTACCCAAATGAGTGTGTTCGTTTACAATTCAATGACTACACCATATGTCAAAGTGACAATTGATGTAGTCAAATCAACGCATATAATTAAATAATTATAAAAAAACTTGCAGATTTCCGCGTCGCACGCTTTGATCAAATTGAAAAGTACCCTAGGTATAATAAACCCATGTACGTTCAAATTTCATCCAAATCCGTTCAGCCGTTGCGATGAAGACAAAACGATCATACTTATATACAAACATTTACATTTATAATAAGTGCGAGTACAAAATAATATTTTGTAATTTTCTATTATTTATAACCATGACTTCTTCAACACTGCCAAAATATTATTATTTATATTTTGATAAAATCAGTTTTAACATCCTCTACACTTACCAAGTTTTTTCATTCTTATCAGTAAGCCCAACATTATGATTCGAGTCAGCCAGTATTCCCGGGATAATTCGGTATGCCAAAGTAATGTCTGGAGGATCAGTATTAGTTGATAGCGTAGATACGGAAATAAATCCGAGAACCTTTTGACAGGAAAATCTGTTATAGTCATCGAGATAGGAAACAAACCTACACATCCTTGGTTATAGTCAAGTCAAACATCCCTACCAACGCTGCAATATAGGAGTTTTGCCGCGAAAGTGAAAAAATGGCGTTGTTGATTTTGTAAAATTTTCCAAAACCTGTGATTCTTCGAGTGTTAATGTGTAATAATGGTGGATTATTAACCGTTAATACTTAATGAACGTGCATAAGTGTAGGCAAATCATACAAAGTTGAAAAATGTGATTTTCGCCTTCGCTCCAAAACTCCAATAGAAGTTCTAGGAAAGTTTCTACCGCTTTACTAGGGCATGACTTGACTACGACTGGACCTTGACTCTTTTACTTGACTTTGACTGTGACTTGTGACTAGGACCTATAATATGAAATACACTTGAAATATGTTATCACTTGACACTGGCTAAATGCATAGGATTGCGAAGCCAAAACTAAGGAAAAACAAAAATACGCTGCAATAAAAGTGTGGGAAGGAGATGCTAATATAGTGCGCTCTATCGCACTGGTAGTTCTTATGGAATAATTAGTTATGTAACCACTCTCATATTGTTAATACGATAAACATAAACGCTTTCACACTTACAGCACCACTCTAAGTTCGATGACTTGTGTCGTGGGTTGCCGGAAACATTCACATCACACACACAATTGAACTCGATAGCCCTGTTTTTAAGGCGAACGCTCACCCAACAGAGCCGAGGAGCAGTTTAAGAAAGTATTTCTTCACCTACTAAAAAAAACAATATCTTATTTATAAGTCAAATTATGTAAAAAAAATTACAGGTATGTAATATTAATATATATATATATATATATATCAATAATATCTCACCAGAATAATCAAATAACGCAAAAAAAATGGTGCCATATTGTTATGTGACAGAATTCAACTGCGCTCGCAGAGCTACACGTTAAGTGTATTAAAAAAACGGTTATTCGTTTCACTTAATTAAAACATTGCGTGAATTTAATAACCTAGCGTGAATAATAGTTAAAAACATCGACATATGTTTGCAAAAAAGAAACATTATCGCTATCCAATTATTAACACATAACATTCTTATATTTTTACTAGCTGCGCCCCGCGGTTTCACCCGCGTTGATAATGATGAAAAGTGATGATGATGATGATGAAAAATAGATGTTGGCCGATTCTCATAGATACCGGATAAGCACAAAAAATTTCATCAAAATCGGTCAAGCCGTTTCGGAGGAGTATAGCAACGAAAACTGTGACACGAGAATTTTATATATTAGACTAGCTGCGCCCCGCGGTTTCACCCGCGTTGATAATGATGAAAAGTGATGATGATGAAAAATAGATGTTGGCCGATTCTCATAGATACCGGATAAGCACAAAAAATTTCATCAAAATCGGTCAAGCCGTTTCGGAGGAGTATAGCAACGAAAACTGTGACACGAGAATTTTATATATTAGATATAAAAAAAGGAGAATTATATTTTTTAGCACTGTATGTATGTTTGTATCACAGTATCTAAACAAACAAAAAATGTAAACCAATAAACCGATTGTAACGGATCATATAATTCTTCTTAGTTCTTCAAATGTCATACGCTAGTTTATTTTTTAATAATAATAAAATGGCGTACGTAGTATATACAAAATAATTCAAAACGCAAGCAAAGCTTAAAAATATACCGACTTAATCGCTTTCTTTTCGGAACCCTTGATTTTTTTTTTTTTTTTCGAACGGACTACTTGTTACTGGCTGTGTGTAGCCTCTGCAGCGTCACCGGGCGGACGGAACCCTTGATCAGATTACATTAATTCAATACGCATTATTGAGGATAACTTTTAAGCATAACTAAGTAAAATCTTGATCAAATTTATGTGGAAGAACAAGCTTGGAAATAAAAAACATCAAATTCGTTTCACATAGAAGAAGTTATAACAGACGTTAAAAAAAATTGTGTCGATACTTTAGCGCCGTCACATCTTCCTGAAACACAGAATGGGGTTGGCGTCGCGGCAACTTCGGCAGAGCAGCGCAAACGGCGAAAATATGGAAACCTTGGCAGTTGTTACATATTTGAGCCGTTTGTTGCGACACTGGGTCCGTGGGGATCAAGAGCTCATTCTATTTTCAAAAATCTATCAGAGCGCCTGGTTGAGGCGACGCGTGATCAAAATGCTGGCATTTATTTGGCTCAACGTATTAGCATTGCAATTCAGAGAGGCAATGCCGCCAGCATGATGGGAACGATACCCACTGGTAGTGGGCTTGACCACTTGTGTTACCTACAAGCTCGATGTCTTGTAGGTAACTCTTTGCTCGGTAGTTGTTTGCTGTATATAGTTTTAAAATGTAAATGGAAATATAGGCAATTGGCTCGTACATAGATCTATAATTACATATTATTATACCTTGTTATAAAAAAAATTGGCAAATACCATTGTGATGGCTGCTCAAAAGAAATGCCTCTGTCAGACGGACGGACTGACGGATGGACGGACCGACAATTTGCTGAGCCATCCAAGTCTCTGTTCGCTTAATCAACAACTTTTAACAGAGTTCATCGCGTGCACTTTTTTTTATTTTGTTTCTCGAATAAAATTCTGTGGCCGGACTTTCGTTAAGCGAAGCTGCATGTAACGCTAAATTACATTTAATAATATGAAAAAGGTTGTTCAAACATACGATGTATTAATTAATTATTTGTTTAATCTGCCAACTTCACAAAAAGGAGGAGGTACTCAAGTCGACTGTATTTTTTTTTTGTTTCCTCATAACTTCGTTCCACGTGAACCGATTTTGAATTTTTTTTTGTTTGAAAGATGTTGCTTTTCAATTGGTCCCATTTAAATTTGATTAAGATCTGACCAGTAGTTCTTGAAATATCTTTAATAATGCGTGTTTAGTACATCTAATCTGATTAAAGTTTCAAAGATAAAGCGGTGAAGTCGGTTTTTTTAAGCTTTGCTTGCGTTTAATTATTTACTATAGCTCGTCGAAGTCGTAACTCGTCAAGTTTTATTTTGTTAATTCAAGGCCCATGGGATGCAACTGTCCCAACACTTTGTTGGAGATTCAAAATAAAGTAAAACATACGCTTTGAAACCATCGATTTCCCACTAATATTTTACACATTCACGTTGAAACAAAAATGTATACAGCACAGGATTCACGACTACCAGCTGCGCTGAATAGAAACATGGTAACTGGCTTAGATTATTATTTTTACCAATGACATTTGACATTAGTATTATACATCTGAATGTGTGAGTGTTAAAATTTTTGAAACGCGGTACGAACCCATGTAATGGCTAAACATTTTAATGTATTTGGATGCAGTCTGGTATGTAGATAATCTAGAACCTGAAACGGATACCCTACATTGCTAATTTCTATCATGTTGGCCGGGAGCAAAGTAGCAGAGCACAACTCATAACGTTTGAACTGACCACTAGCGTAGTTGGTTTCACGACTGTCTTGTAAGATCTAGGTGATGGGCTTAAATTCCAGTGAAATCAGATAAGATAATTTTTGTTGCCAGAGAATTTTAAGTTATATGAGTAAGTTTTTTCACACTCACAGGCCAACATTAAGATCAATGGGTTGTGTCATAGCTGCCGGAAATATTCACATCATATACAAGTACACCCAGAAACACAGATTTATTTTGGAGAAAGACTTGTGGTGGGCCGACAGGAAATCAAACCCGATACCTGCTGCTTAGAAGGCGGACGCTCACCACCTAAGGTTAGGTTTATGAAAAGACTCATGAAAGTAGAACAAGTGAAAGATGTGTGTGTATAACGGGATAGTAGCAGGTGGAAAGATGTAGTCTCTGCCTTTGTCAATGGGAAACGCGACTATGCCTATGTATTGTAAATGGGCAAAGAAGTTTGCGGTTCGCTTGTACGAAACCAGCGGTACGAGAGTCAAACTCGAATTTACTTTATTATTTGAAACGATATAGTGTCTAGTTGGTCTAAAAATACTAACTTACTTGGAAAAGTAGCACCGAAAGTTCTTGATAAAAAACCTAAGGTCACCAAGGTCGCCAAAACTAAGGTCAACATTTGCATAATACCGCGTTTCTTTTTACCACAGTTGGCACGCTGTGGCCGCGCTCAAATGTAAATTAAATGATGAATAGATACACGCCCGAATGCGCTTTGTGCGAGCGAAATAAAAAAATAAACTAACTCCGCCATTACTGTCTGCCGTTCTTTGTCCCGTGTATTTTTAAGTTAAAATACTCTGCGTAATTAATAAAATTATAGTGCTGTATTTTATTAGCTAGTTGCGGCTTAGGGACAGCATAACATAAACGCTTTCACACTCAAAGCCCGACACTTAGTTTGAAGACTTGTGACGTGGGTGCCGGAAACCTTTACACCACTCACAATTACAACCAGAAACAGAAACACAAATTTTCCTTGGGGGAAAACTTGTGTACCCGGGAATCGAACCCGATACCCTGTTAAGAAGGCGAACGCTCACCCAACTAAGCCAATAGGTAGTTCGCATGTGCGAATTCATATCCTACGTACCCTGGTTCAAATCCCGCTCGACCCATACCAATGACTATTAAAAGTGCGGAATTTTCTCTTTATTTATAGTGAAATAAAACATGGTGAAGAAACTGGCATGTTTATGACGACCTCTGCCACATACAACGCCATCTGTCTCACCGTGGCAGATCTATCTAGTCATTGGAGAAACTGATAGACCACCGACCAATCACTGCCCGAGACCTGCATCGCGCAAGCGATATTGACACTGACATATCGCAACTATACAACGTCCAAGTGGGGAACTTCGACCAGCTGCCCCCGAGCCAAGATCACTCGACTCGGTCGGAAGTACTTCCTGGCTTAATGAAGGCGCTTCCGTAGTGGAACGTCCACTTCTAACCCTCGCCTCCTCTCCGACGTGTGAACATCATCGTGAGCACACCATCCGCTACCGATGACCCAGTTCAACATGTTCTAGGCCTATCGCGTGTTTATTATCCTCGACCATTCCATCACTTTCCATCAGGTGAGATAGTGGTCAAATGATAGTCTATCAGACTGTCAAAGAATCGTCGCTCTGTTAAAGAATCACAATGTCAATGTCAATCGAGGATATGTGTCACCTACACATGCTTGGCAGGACCTAATAGTATTCTGTGCGCTTGGCCAGCGTGGTGAATTTATAGCCTAACTTTCAAGTTAAGCTGAAGCCTTCTCTCACTGGCCGAGATTCCACAAAAGAGGGAATTCGAGTCCCAGCTGTGGGAATGAAATAAGCTGATGACGCAGTTATTGTAAGAAAGGCCTTCCCTAAGCAAGAATATCGGTTATTAAATACGACGAATAACATAATTTTTAGCAAATCTAATAGTTTAACTGAGAGAAAAAATATATAGTAGAATCAACATAACATGATGTGAACGCTGCCCACTGGCCGCGGGCTTGAGCACTTGTAGCTCGATGCCTTGCCTTCGAACTTGGGCCTATAGTAGTTTTAGGAAATATAGGCAATTGGCCCGTAGTAATCTCCATCTGTAGTTGATTATTATCGAGATATATACTTTCATCAATGATTACTCGTTTTATGTCTACGTTTAAGTCAAAAGATGTAGGATAGATTAATTAAGTAATTAATTAATTATACTAGTAGGCGAACGTTTGCGAGGACGCCCTCTGGCTAGGTGGAGCGACGACATACGTAAAGTGGCTGGCAGTGGTTGGAAGAGAAGTGCTGAAGATCGAGCTCAGTGGCGTGCATTGGGAGAGGCCTATGTCCAGCAGTGGACGAATACAGGCTGATGATGACAGACTAATAGCCGAGATTGTGGTTAAATGCTTTCCTATCGGGTATAAAAATAATATAATACATATGGAGAAAAGCCAAAGGAAAAATTATAAATGTATAACTCTCATATTGATAGGTTCGTATACATATAAAATCGTTATCTGGTCAAAATTTAAGACTAGTAATATTATTATATTAAGTATAGCATACAAGATAATTATATAGCAATAAATTTAGCTGTGTCGTAGGATTCAGTTTTTTTTTGGTTCATGTCACGGAGTAAAACAAATTGGGACAACTAGACTACTATAAAGTAACTACTCAAAAAGAGGTATTCCGTTCTTAACCCGCAGTTTTAACCTATGAGTATTTCTATCCGTTTTCGACCTAACATGTATGCCGTTTTCTACCCATCGAAAAATAATTTAATAAATATTCCGTTTTTAACCTACGAAAGCTTCCGTTTTCTACCTACAACGTATTACATGTAGTAATTATTATCTTATCTGTGCTATTGCGATTGCCTTTGGTACGATCAGAAAAAAAAACAACTTGTAGTGTTTTAATTTTCGTAATTCTAGTCGATATTACAGAAACTACATTCTGTTTCACAAAATCAGTTAGTTATTACCAAATAATTTTGTGATCGTTACTAAATAATTATAGTAATTATGACATATAGCACTAGAATTTTATTAACAGCAGCGAGACATTTTTCTCAGTATATTAGACTTGAACGTTCTGACATTTGAACTTATACACCCCGGAGTCAGATAAATGACCATGAATATACCAGACAGACTTTATGTATGTACTAAACAACTTATTTCCCTAATTTATGTTGTTCCATATACATAATATGCAAACAAAGAGAATATAGTGACAATGGTGCCGATTCTATTGTCCAGAATTAGACTAAACTAGCCTAAAATTAGTTTTAGTCCTGCTTTAGTCCAAAACCTATTCAGAAAATGCAAGATTAGACTAAAATTAAGTTTGACAGGACTAAGTTAGTTTCGTTACTCTATTTAGTGAAAATGACCAAATTCTTATTCTGATGTACATGTTTTACGTCAAATTAAGACTAAAAATAGAAATTTTAAACTCACATTAGTCTGTATGAAAAAGGTCTGGATTCTTTTTAATGTGATCTTATACTTGAAAGAATAACACGTGCAATTAATGAAGCAAATAATGGAGGAATATGTGATTGCGGCTCTGGTGAATACAATTCAATTTGGTTGCTGTCAAAATCAATTTCAGTCCTGTCATTTCAACTTTTAAATTAAGTTCAACGTAAAATCAGAATAGCGTTTAGGTATTCTTTGACTAAAACTCAACAGAATTAGCACCAATTACAAGAAGACATAGTTTTTAGTCTATTCTAGTTGAGGAATACAATTTATAGACTATTTGTCACACATCCTAATGAAATGAAGTCAATGACTAATTAACTAAGTAATAGATACCCTGACTATAGATTGTGAGTAAGGTTACACAATTCGCAAGACTCGGTAAGGACTTGGCCCAGTCTACCATAAATCATCCACTACGTTACAGGAGTAACATTCAGGTAACCAAACTTGTGAAACTTCATCAAACTAGCGAACTTAATTTCAAGTTTCACATTTGAGTGTGCTTAAATTTAAATTTAAATAAGCAAGTCCAGCGGCATACATCATTAGTCGGCAAACTTGGCGAAACACATACGTCTCTGGAACATAGTTTGTTTAAGTTTGAATAACTTGAAAACGAATGTACGCGAATGAATTTGCTTGCAGCTGTAGTTTTGTATGGATACGACGGCAATATTTTTTCTCAAATTTTATTCGGAATAGAAAAATCGAACGTGTAGTAACTAAAATCAATTTTTTGACAGCTATTCTTATCCAGTAATTATAATTGGAGTTTGAAAAAGCCAGTCTGGGCGCCAGCGGCGGCGGCGGCACGGCGCCATCCTCGTCAGGTGCGCGTGGAGAGGCGACGCGAACGACGTTCGATCGGTTACCCCCATTTTACATACCCGAAACTAGTCAGGAAATCCAACAAAAACCGACGCGAATCCCAGTTAGTTCGTTATCAAATAGTGATTAGTCTAGCGTGTTTACTACCTTTGCCTAACGGACGTAATCCCGCAAACAATAATGGTGAAGCATCCTATATGTATATCCTACTAATATAAATCCGAAAGTTTGTGTGTAAGTGTGTAAGTATGTTTGTTCCCTCTTCACGCTTTAACATCTGAACGGAATTGGATGAAATTTGGAATATACATAGATTACACCAAGGATTAACACAAAGGCTACTTTTAACTTGATAATAGCAGGCGAAGCCGCAGGGCACGGCTAGTTATTTCATAATTTTCATAAATGACATTTTAAAAAAATACAGTCGACTTGAGTACCTTCTTCTTTATAGGGAAACGGTAAACAAAAATAGAGATGATAATATTACATTAAATATCTTTATGCAAGTTTATCAATACATTTTTATTTTTATTTAATTGAGAGAAGAGACGAGCAAGTCGCTCTCCTGATAGTAAGCGTCACGCTTGCTTTTTACAGTTCAGTACTACCCAAAGTTTTGAACTTATATAGGTCAAAATCCTGCGCGGGCAAAAATTTTAAATTCGATTTAATGACCAATCTGGTTTGAATTTGGCCAAGACAAGTCAAACTAAGTGAGCATTGGCATAACCCTTTCTGTTTGAAGAAGAGCGGTTTAATGATGAAGTAAAGTCTGAAGGCTAAGAACGAACTAATATTTAAATATAAAAAAACTATTTAAAATCTTATCTATCTAAAGGTTGTCTGGAAGAGATCGCTTTTAGCGACAAGACCGCCGATTTTACACTATAATTAAAGTTTTTTTAAAAAGTTATTTTGAGTGATTTATGTAAGGTGTGACAATAAAACGTTATCTATCTAATAATATTTCAGTAAAGCATGTCCACATTATTATTTCTTCAGGCAACTCACCTCAGAAGCACGGATGCCCAATCATAACTTAAGCACATTTCCGTTGCAACTTGCTAAAATAAATAAACTTTATATCTAGAAGCAACTTTGGAAGTATATCTTAATATTTCGCGATGTTGTTTTACAGAAACAACATAATTTGTAGGAGCGGCTGCTTTCTTTGAAATTAATTCGTTAGTGAAACTTGATGCTATATTTTCTAAACCAATTTTCGACGCGAATACTATCTTTTAACTGGATTCTACTCGATAGCAAGCTCAAATAAGCAATTCCTATCACGTAAAAGATTAATACCTAATGTACAAGTTTATTTCCTAGGCCTTCCCCAAGTTAGTATAATCTGCTTGCTCAAAGAGTAGTACGCGAAACTAATTACTAAGTTGAATTCACATTCCCGTACGCGAAATGTTTTCGAAGTTTGTTACTACGCTAGCACACGCACTCTCCTACGTATTTAGTAAACTTGTTTATGGGGTAAGTTCTGTTTTGGCGTAATATAAGCAAAAGTGGATATCTCGTTCTTCTGTAGTTTTTTATAAATTTAACAGAGTTTTTACCGTTGCTTATAGATTTTGCATATTATGTCAATTTATTTAACTAATAATTAAACGCAAGCAAAGCTTAAAGAAACCGACTTCACCGCATCTTCAGAATCTTGATCAGATTTAATGTATTAAACACGCACTATTGAAGATAATTCAAAATCTAGATATTAGATCTTGATCAAATTTCTATGGAACCTCATAAAAAGTACCAGCTTTCAAATAAAAAAGAAATTTTCGAAATCGGTTCACGTGGAAAGAAGTAATGAGGTAACAAACATAAAAAATAAATACAGTCGATTTGAGTACCTACCTCCTCCTTTTTTGTGAAAACGGTAAAAAAATTAACGTAGGTACTACAAATTTAAAAAACCTGACTGCGAAAAATGTGAATCTTTTTTTTATTTATGTAATTTTATGTAATCCCCATTTCATTTTCTTCATTTTGATACCCTACTCTATAGGTTTGGTAATATTTTTTTTATTAAGATATTACTATTTACGCCATTTTGGTTTATTTCCGAGACCTAGCTAAGAACACTTGGGTTTTTAAGACGAATATAACGATACCTTAACTTTCGAAATCCATCCAGCCGTATGGAAGATACAAGGTAATAAAGAAATTTACAAATATTCATACATACATACAAGATACGCGTGAAAAACATAACCATAATAGCGCTTGGAATCTGAAGGTATAACGTTATAACAATAACGTTTTCATAATATGAAACGTTAAGGACGTCTGCTTCAATAACGTTTTGAAAAAAATAGCGTTATTTAAATGCTTGAACCCTGCCTTGGCGATCGGGTAAAAAAAACGCATCATTGATAAATATAAACATAGAGTAAGTTTTATTTTACTAAAACGGTAGAGTCACGAAAGTCATGATCGAGATTTCGACTTTAAATAATAGTCTCGAAAAACTAAAGCCGCCACAGACTACAATTTGGGTTCAAACGTAACGCTCAGAAAACACTGAGGGCTGGAACAGGGAAAGGGCGGAACCCCAGAACTGATGAGTCGCATCGACTTGTAATAAAAACGATACGGTTCGATTTAGGAGGTTCGGAGTACTTTTATTTTTAAACGACTTCAAAATAATTTAAACGCAAGCTATATCTCCGGAAACCTTGATCAGGTCTTGGCAAATTTTATATGGGACAAAGTTGTCACCGTACCTTAAAAAAAATTCCAGATCAGACCGGCTGCCTTCGAGTAAATGCGTAAGAAACGTACAAAAAAAACATGCTGTCGAGTTCAGACCCTCCTCCTTTTTTAAAGTCAGTTAAAATTGAGGTTGAGTTGATTGAGAGTGTTTTTAACTACGTATTAGAGAACATCGGTGCAGCCGTCTTCTAAATAGGGTAGGTATTTTCAAAAAGTTAATTTTGCCACTTGTATAATTCTTGTAATTAAGTATCCTAGTAATTAATCAAAACTTTACAAAAAACTTTTTAATATCAAACATATTCAAACATATTTAGTATTCCAATAAAAAAAATGTCGATGTCGATGCGTATGTTTTTATTTTTGATCTAAGTACATTTCTAATCAAACATTATGTAAGCATCCTTGACCTTGGGTTGAGGTCTTCTTCACAACGTTTCTTATAATCTGGGTTCCACCAATATCGGAACTTCTTGACCACGGTATGTCCCAGAGCTGGGTTGTTCAGAATTTCGCATAGTTTGCAGACATCAGGATCCTTTGGCGACTCTTGATAAAAGTAATGATTGTGCCATCTGCAATGACAGGAAAGATTTAACATCATTTTCGATGCAAGCGTGTGGTAAAAAGTAACAATTCAAAATACTAAACATTAAAAAAACATGTATTTATTTCAAATCTAACAAACCAGTTAATAGCATATATTACATTAAACTAAAAACTAAATTAAAATTAAACAAAAAAACTATAATTAGATATAAATATGTACAAAACTTAATCTAATAGACCGCTACCAGTAGGCAAAGTACCCAAAATGCTGGCAGCATTGCCACGTTGAATGGCAATACTCAATCTCATTAAAAAATCCCGACTGCGAAAACTGTGAATCTACTTTTCATGTAATTTTATGTTTCGTTCATTTTGATACCTCTATAGCGGTTATTTTTTTGTTAATTAAGTACTTCACGCCAAAACACCGCTATTTTGTTTTTTTTAAATACCTGCCCCTGGCTTAGTTAGATGAGCGTTCGCCTTCTAAGCAGGGGTTCGATCCACGGCGGGAACTCGAGTTTTTTCCCCAAGAAAAATTGTTTCTGGTTCTGGTTGTGATTGTGTGTGTGATGTGAATGCCCCACGACACAAGTCATCGAACTTAGTGTGGGGCTGTGAGTGTGAAAGTGTTTAAGCGTTTTACTTTTACCTAATTGGGTTTTTAAACCAATATAATGATACCTTAACTGTAGAAATCCATCGAGCCGTTTGGAAGATACGAAGCAATAAAGAAATTTACAAATATGCATACACATAAGATACTTTATTACATATAAATTAGATTTATATGTGCACTTCAGATGTAAGGCGAGCTCAACAGCTGTCACCAGCGTTTAAAAGATGTAGTAATTTTCTATATGGTTAGGAAACCACTCAGCTCAGTTATTTGTCACAAATTTCAGCATATTCTCAGTACAGTACAGTACAGATTCAGCAGTAGATCGTACGGTTTTAAATCCTATACGCAGTATGGTTCAAATCAAAATCTATAAACCGGCACTGTACAGTGAAATATATAGGTACATTATACCTGTAATGGTGCAAAGTTTTAGAATGTGCTAATGATGAGGAGTTCTGAATTCCAAGCTAGAGTGGCATGGTGGAAACACAGCGACGTGTGGAGCGCTCTTCAGGAACAAAAAGTACAATGTTTTACCTAAAATAATCCCGATATATAGTAGAATTCTTTATAGCCTCGCTCATTCGAAACGCTACTTCAGAAACGTTCAATTCTCTGGCGTTAATATATGAGCCAGGGGGCAAAAATCTGAAACAAATAGAGCAAAATGAGGTATACGTACGCTTTTTTAATCTCTGGTAGGTGGTTCCCTATTTATACCGAAGTTTCGCGCGTTCAGCAAGTCAATCGTTAATTAATTATTCTGTTTCTGGAGCACCGTGTTTTCTCTAGCTTTTAAAAACTGGAATCAACTATTAGTGAGGATTTAAATTCTTAATAAAAATTACAATAATGTTGGAGAAAATAACTGAACACTAAAATATTTGCTAAATCAACAATATAATTACATTTTATGCTCGATTGGCAAGCATTTGACCATTATCTCACCTGATGGAAGGTGAAGCTGCTTCTTAAAGTTGTTCTGTTCTGGCATAATATTACTAGATGTTTTTTTATGCAAGATAGGCAAGCATTTGACCACCATATCACCTGATGGAAATTGATTGATCATATCTAGATATTGTATCCATTTTAAATCAATTTTTATGTATGTATCAGACGACCAAGATGCTTGCTAAGAGATAACGGCTGCTCAATTACCAATACAAGGATACCTAAGTCTTTGTGATAGCATAAAAGTAGCTAGCAATGCAGTACTATATTACTTTGAGAAATTAGATAGAACCCCTCAGTAGCCCTGCAAATTGGCTAGCTACAGTACCATTTAAACCGAAATACAAAAATAACGGATGTTATCTGTGGTGGTACGGTGTAAGGAGACCTAGTAAGCAGTATCCATTTAAGCTAAATTTAAACGAATAACTAACCTTGAATAATCAGCTCCTCCATAAACAATCGGCACTGTGTAATGTTTAAGCGCATACATCAACTTTTCAGTTACATAATCATCACTCAAAGAATTTTCAAACGCTAGATAGAAATAATAATCTTGCTCCAGGAGGTCCAAACATTCCTCAATATTATCTCGAGAACAGGTCAAATGGCCGCACCACCCGTATATATCTATAGTAAGGTCGTATTTCCCCAGTTCCGTAGTTAGCTTAGCACCAAGTGTTTCTCTCTTACTCTGAGACATACAGTTCGAAACGAACCACGCCGCGGCTTTCTTCTTCCGACTTATTCTTCCAATCACAGCCTCAGGCGTTGGTTTCATCGGCGTGATCCAAGTCATATGCATTCGCGGACCCACAGGTACCCCACTCCTAGTCAGAATAGTGATAAACGCCCAACGAATATCCGAATCCAATTTGTAAGTCCAAGTTAAGTTGTAATAAGAATCGTACGTAGGATGGCAGACTGGATAGTTGCTCGCAGATTCTGATGCTGTGAAGATATAACGCTGGTGAGGAGATCTCAAGAAAGGCTGGTAGTCCCAAGTGTTCTCCACATCGAAAAGGATTGCATCATAGTACCTTAGATCCACAAGCAAGCTTTTATCATTCGTCAGAAAACAATTGATGTAATTGCACTGGTTTGCTATGAAAGTAGATTGTCCGTTGGGAAAAACCGATGAGCTGTAGTGCGAGAATGCTTTAGTCCATTTGAGGATGTATTTCAAATCGGTGGGGAGTCTCTGCGGTTCCTTAAAATCAAATGTGAGATTCCTCAATGTTATATTCGCACCGTCTCTCTTCAATTCCTTGAGCATTTTTTTTAAAGCACCAGGCTGCCTGAATACATACTCAAGTTCTATAGAACCTTCATTAACAACAAACGTTGTCCGTAAGTAATTAATGAATAGTGCCGTATACGCGCTCACGAGCATCGACTTCCAAATTTTAGACATGATTGAGAACTGAAAGAGTCATTTACATCTTTGCGAACTGCTGTTTAATACAGTTTTTAAATTATGTCAACAGCCATTGTTGTCCAGATTGTTGAAGTAATTGAAGTGACGCAAAAACCATTGGAATTCTCTCAGTTTGCGTGAATTCAGTTCCAGTTAAAAATATCATAGTGGGATGTTCGTATGCAAATGCAGGAACCGTCGGTTAGGAGAGAAAATATGTAGGCAATTATACTAAACAGAAAATTAAATATGATAATCTCTTTGTCCGGGCGAGCAACCGCCAACGGTGACGGCGCGTATGCTAATGACGACAAATAGATGAGTGGTGCCCCGAAGTGGAGGATATTGTTTTGTTTTAAATTTTGTGGTTCTGACTATACGTCAGATTTTTTTTTGCGAGTGTGTGTCAGCAATTTTAGTCTAGACTCTAAAGATAAATGTGCATTATTTTCACAACACAGAAAACTTGTTCGTGCTTCTATGCGCGCAGGACGTGCGCAGTATTAAATGCTCGTATAAATTCAATTTAAGAAAACCACCTTAAATTTACTTACTACATAGATCAGAGAAATTATTGAGTATAATATATACGAATAAAAAAAAACGAATAACTAACTAACTTCAATCGAACAATATCTCCGAAACACTACATCTTGCTCAAATTATAATGGGACCAACTAGAACGTAAACCCTTTTGAACATAACATAAATTTTCCAAATCGGTTAATTAATGACAAAGTTCTGAGGTGACAAACATTAAATAAAATATTCCTACGAATTGACAATTTCCTATTTTTGAAAAAGGAGGCCCTTTTTATGAAAAATCGGTACTTAGCTTCACCATGTAAGCTTTAACAACACGAAATGTTAATATTACTTCCCAAATTCGACACCAAAGGAATTCCCATCGTTATTAGATAACTTCTCGCGTACCGCCAAACTTACTTCGTTCAAAAATCGAAAGCTTCTTTTTCCAAGTTTTTACCAAAAGCTCTTGAACATTAGCAAAAAGTCATTAAAAGTAAAGGTGCTGTTCATCATAGCCGGAGCTTCAAAGTCGGTATTAAGGCTCGGAGGAGCCCTAACTTATAAAAGTTCATTCATTTAACGCTTGCACGCTTTTCAGAACGAGGCGAGATTTCAAATTATACCGTGAACACTGTTGAATAACATTTATAGGAATATTTAAATATTTTCAGCGGTATTGAAGACAAGGTAAAAGTGTATTAAAAGTTGTGTCACAAATTTAAGGAGAAAACGCTTTAGTAAAATTGTTCTATTGCTAATGATAATTTTCAACTAATTTCAAAAAAGAAGGTTCTCAATTTGACTGTATGTTTATTTTTGTTTGTATGTTACGCGATATCTCCGCCAATTAAGGATCGAATTTGATTGTTTTTTTTGTTTGTTTAATAGAGTATTTTTTTTTATTTTTTTTTATTCGTGATAGGCAAACTTTTGACCACTATCTCACCTGATGATAAGCGATGATGTGGTCGACGATGGAGCAAGCTTGCCTAGAAGATACCTATTCACTCGTGACTTGAAGACTCCCATATTGTACTCATCAGTATACTTCAGAAGTGGTCCCATATAAATTTTATCGAAATCAGTCAAGCCAAAACCGAAATGTAAGCGATGGAGTCAGTTTTTTACGCTTTGCTTGCGTTTCAATTATAAAGATTACATTTTTGCAGTAATAGAACATAACACAAATGCTTTTACATTCACAGCCCCACACTAAGTTCAATGACTTGTAAGTGACGGAAACATTTACATCACACAAATCACAACCAGAACCAGAAACACAAATTTTCCTTAGGAAAAAAACGTGTGTTCCCGCCGGGAATCGAACCCGATACCACTGCTTAGAAGGCGAATGCCCTCCCAATTGAGCGCGTAATATGTAGAGATCTTTCATTCTAAATGTGCACGCCCCTCCACCAAATTTGTCAAACTATCGAGTGTCAAATGTATGAAAATGTTTATGGAGGGCCGTACATATTTAGAATAAAAGATATATACATTTACTAGCTGCGCCCCGCGGTTTCACCCGCGTTGATAATGATGAAAAGTGATGATGATGATGATGATGAAAAATAGATGTTGGCCGATTCTTATAGATACCGGATAAGCACAAAAAATTTCATCAAAATCGGTCAAGCCGTTTCGGAGGAGTATGGCAACGAAAACTGTGACACGAGAATTTTATATATTAGATAATTTATTTATATTGAATAGATGAACTTAATTATTACGGAAAATATAGAATTTAGAAGAAAGTCGTAGAAATTAATGAGCTAAGCATTAGAACAAGATTCGGGGAACGAGAGCATCTTTTTGTCCACAATCTCACCTGATGGTAAGAGACGATGCGATCGACATGGACATGGAACATGTTTGCCTAGAAGATACCTGTTCACAGGCATAACACTTATCGGGAATCACAGACTCAGGCAAGAAAATCCATTCCTTGCGGTGCGCATAATGAATGTGGAAGCGAATTCCATCGTTCGTATTTGTGGAATATCAACTACAAAACGATTTCTTGATGCAGTTCAAAATTAAGTTAGTTTTTAGGTTTCTATGTTACTATTTATATATATTTACTAGCTCTTGCTCGCGGCTTCGCTCGCGTTAAGAAGTAATATTTTAAAATTGACAAAGTTTCATACATACTTTCATCCCCTATTTTTTCCCCTTGGGGGTAGAATTAATCAAAATCCTTTCTTAGCGGATGCCTACGTCATAACATCTACCTGCACGCCAAATTTCAGCCCGATCCGTCCAGTGGTTTGGGCTGTGCGTTGATAGATCACTATGTCAGTCAGTCAGTCAGTCACCTTTGAGTTATATATATTTAGATATATTTACTAATTCAACTGTAAAAATAGTGTGATAGTGGGACTGAAGACAAGCTTAAGTATGGCTCCTAGATTGTATATCTATAACTCCATTCCATGTTAAAATTAATCCCGAGCTGCCATCATCTTAGCATTCTTCTCTGATTACCAGAGCGCCTTCTATAATTGTCCGTTACTAATTAAAATTAAGCCGGGATTACAATATCGAATTAAAACGTTTCTAAGTTTCACCGCGAACCTTTGAATACAAATCTGTTGGATTTAATTAACACTAATAGGGTAAGGCCGATGGCGTGGAAGCCGGAACAAAACTTGGACGAATTTAAGAGTTTCATCGTGTAATGTTTAGTCAGTTGTTTATCTTGATAATTTGTTTCTCGGAGCAAAGGGCCTGACTAAACAACATAACATAAACGCTTTTACACTCACAGCCCCACGCTAAGTTCGAAGACGAAGAGGGAAGTGTGTCGTCGATGCCGGAAACATCATCTCATACATAATCACAATCAGAACCAGAAACACAAATTTTTCTTATGGAGAAATCTTGAGTTTCCGCCGGGAATCGAACCCGATACTCCTGCTAAGAAGGCAAACGCTCACCCTTCTAAGCCAACGGGCAGTTCAACAAACGAATCGCGTTCTCTATTTGCGTGAACGACTGATGCAGATAAATAATTTTATACCTTAATCCTATACTTAATTTAAGGTTTATTATGGCCTGATATTTAAAGGGATTGCTAAGAAGTATTTGCAATTTGAAACATCTATATAATCTAATTATATACATTATCTAATTATATACTAAGCGTAGTATGCTTGCTATCCTGTGCTTGGACATATTATACCTATTAGGTACATACTTCAAGAGTTTTTGTAAAATAATACAAAATCGACAGAGGCTATTTTTTCACTTTTAAAACTAAAAATGTTGTATTTTTATTAATGAAGTAAATTGCTTTATTATAAACATAACTAAAGAAGTTAAACTTTTGTATTACAGGGAAACATTTTAATTATTCAGCTATGTTTATTCTCACCACTTTTCGCTTTTCGTCACATAAAAAGGTTGCGAGTCATAATTTAAAAAGCCTTCCATAAAAGTTTCACTTTGAAGAAATTGTGACGACTGAGTGCGAGTTGACCTCGCATACCGATGGTTCCTTACTACCACACCACGTACGAGCCTGATACAACTTTTTTTTATTTTATTCAAGATAGGCAAACGTTTGACCGCCATCTCACCTGATGGTAAGTGACGATGCGGTCGACGATGGAGCACGTTTGCCTAGAAGATGCCTATTCACTCGCGACTTAAAGACTCCCATATTGTATTTATCAGGGAACACAGACTCAGGTAAGGAATTCCATTCTTTTGCAGTTCGCATAATGAATGTGGAGGCAAATCGCTTCGTTCGCATTTGTGGAATATCAACCATATAGCGGTGTCGCTTAAGAGTCTGTCTCGATATATATCTTTGGATGGTATTTATTATTATTTTTAATCCTACTAATATTATAAATCTGAAAGTTTGTATGTAAGTGTGTAAGTATGTTTGTTCCCTCTACACGCTTTAATGGCTGAACGGATTTGGATGAAATTTGGAATGTACATAGATTATACCTAGGATTAACACATAGGCTACTTTATAACTTGATAATAGCGGGCGAAGCCGCGGGGCACGGCTAGTAAATATATAAAACAGACAACCTTAGTCACTGCGATACCCTATGATTCTGTTGAAACTCTGCAATTGTAAAGGATTTGATTACACTTGACGAAGGAAAATGATCTAAAGCATTTAAAAGCGTCTTGGATAAGACTTTCTTTTAACTTGACCTCTTTTTAATAGACCTTGGTTTGCTAAAATTCTACAATTTGACATTCGAAATGGACAGATTATACTGACACCTGTCAAGTATACAATTCTACTAATATTATAAATCCGAAAGTGTGTAAGTATTTACACACTTGCACACTTGCATACGTATGTTTGTTCCCTCTTCACGCTTTAACGGCTGAACGGATTTGGATGAAATTTGGAATGTACATAGCTTATACCTAGGATTAACACATAAGCTACTTTATGATTTGATAATAGCTGGCGAAGCCGCGGGGCTAGTATCTTTATAAGTAAAAAATCAATTTGGGCCCTAGTTCGCCTTCTAAGCAGGAGTATCGGGTTTGATTCCCAGCGGGAACACAAGTTTTCTCCCCAAGGGAAATTTGTGTTTCTGGTACTGGTTGTGATTGTGTGTGTGATGTGAATGTTTCCGGTACCTGTAGTCGTCGACTCAAGTCGTCGAACTTAGTGTAGTGCTGTAAAGGAGTTTAAAAAAAGAAGTACCTATGTAAAAGAAAGTCGGTTTAGTTACACCATTTATAACTCTGGAGCTGGACTGATTTCTATGATCTTTGATTTGTTGGGATTTTTCTCCGCCCCTTATAGCAGAATAACAATTAAAATATCGAAAAATCACGTAAAAAATCATAAAAAAAGAACATTACAGAAAGGAGTATGTCAGTAGGACCTGGTAAAGTACTTAGTAAAAGGCAAACATAAACATGAAAGAAGTCATAATTTAAGTCTTTGTATGTCATTAAAGTACTAAATCTACGGGCCAATTGCCTATATTTCCTAAAACTAAACTAAAGTTTTAGTTGTACAGCAAAGTACTAAGTTACCTACAAGACATCGAGCTTATAGGTAACTCAAGTAAAAAGTACTTGGCAACCATAAACATATCATAAGGTAAACATTTATTTCTTTACTTGGGATTGCAACGCATGGTACCGCTAGAATATCATATTTATAGGTATACATCGTACCTTTATCAATTCGGGTAGCGAAAGGCTCTCATACAAGAACTTTGGTAAAACACAATATGCGACACAACTATGTGTGTTTGCATCGAATGAGGATCTAATAGCTGCTTCTTCTTCCAAGTTTTTACCAAAAGCTCTTGAACATTAGCAAAAAGTCATTAAAAGTAAAGGTGCTGTTCATCATATCCGGAGCTTCAAAGTCGGTATTAAGGCTAGCTGCTACATACTGGACGCATTTGGTTCGAGCGGATGGCGGGGACACGGGCGTGACACTGTACGCCTGCATCTCCGCACGCCCGTCCACTCGAAAGCTTATATTTGCAAAATACAATATTTAGTAATTATTTTTTTTAACCAAACCCCTAATGAAATGTCCTGAGTTTCTCAAACTTTCTGTGTTAACGTTTGGCGTTAATCCAAAAAATTAATTGCAATAAGCGCTTAAGCTGCGCTCGAGCGCTGAAGCGCTTTCAAGCGCCGCTCAAGCGACGTTCACTTTAAGTGTAATTAGTGCAATCAGAGTAAATCACGTTTTAGTCAAGTGTTCACTGTTGTGTCGAGTGAAGTGTGGGTGTTACTACGTGTGTGCTAGGTTTCAATTGTGTGGTTACGACAGTACACATTTGTTTTAGCTTGAGGTACAAAAATCGGAGGAACTATGTACTCGCCATACATTGAAAAGTGATAAAGAAAACTAAAATTCTAACATCATTCGTGTAGTCAGCCAATAGAAAAATAACATTTTTTGGGTATAAAATTGGTATGAAATGTATTTTTTCTCTCACAACTCGTTACCAAACAGCGAAAGAACAATCTTCTCTTGTAACTTATTAAGCATGTTCAGTTACAAAAGTAGGAGAAGGGGACAAAATATATAGCCGTCACTTACCTACAACATATACAGACTAATTTATATAATTAAACGCAAGCAAAGCTTAAAAAAACCGACTTCATTGCTTTACGGTAACTTTTGAAGTCGGTTAAACGAGAACATCGTCAAAGTAGTCCACAAAATAGGCATTATTGACGATATTTCAAGAATCTTGATCAAATTTAAATGGGACCAATTAGAAAGCAACATCTTTTAAACAAAAAACAATTGTTTGATATCGGCTCATGCGGAGAGAATTTATGAGGTAACACATAAAAAAAATTATAATAAGCCGACTTGAGTACCTTCTCCTTTTTTGGGAAGTCGGTAAAAAATACCATAAGCTCTCGGACCATTCTTCCCTTATGTCATTTAGCTCTACGACTTTCTTCTGAACGCTATATTTTCCGTAATAATTAACATGATACAATCTATAATTAATAGTTGTTTAAACTACGTTGAACAGCAAAAAACGTAAAACCTAGTTATATTATTATTAGTTCTTATTATTGGTACTATATTATTGGTTCTTAGAAATAGCTATGTACATAGTTATAACAATTGGAAAAATAAGTTAAAAATGGTTTAGCTGATTTTCTCGGTGCTTTAAATCTTGCTAGTGAGCCCTGCGATTGGGTTTGTGTAAATATCTTTATATATTCTTCTGTACGTGTGTATTTGACTGAACTCTTCTCAACAATTGGACCGATTTTGATGAAATTTTTATGTCTGTTCAGGTGGATTTAAGAATGGTTTAGATTCACAATTCTATTCGATAAATAATGTTTTTTTTTTTAATTTACGCAGGCGAAACCGTGACGAATATAATCTTATTTCCTTAAATCCAATTACGATATACTAGTTGTTCCCCGCTATTTCCGCGTAAATTAAAAAAAACAATCCTTTCTAATATTATTATCAAAAAACCCCGTGATGTAAAATGTATGAGAAAATGTTTCTTTCATATGAATTAGTTTCATAAATTTTCCTGATGTTTTAATAGTTATTCTGCTATTCAGAAAAATCTATCAAATACAGATCACAAAAATCGGTTCCGCTGTTCTTGTGTTACAAATGATGTAACTATATAACTCGACTTTGTTTTATTTATATAGATATGTCTTAATGATATCATACGTCGGGCTCTTACCACCGCCAACTGTGCGGCTACTTTGGAACCAAATGGTCCAGCACGTGATGACGGTAAAAGGCCTGACGGAATGACTCTGATTTCATGGAAGATGGGACGGCCTTTGGTTTGGGATGCAACTTGCGTAGACACCAAGGGTGTCTACACCGTCTCATCTTTCTGGAACTAAAAATAAGGCTGGTGTTGCGGCTGAATCAGCAGAGACTCTCAAAAGGCGCAAATATAGTAATCATGATAGTGGTTATATATTTGTGCCTTTTGGGGTTGAGACGTTGGGACCGTGGGGACCGGGAGCACATACATTCTACAATGAATTAACAAAGCGTTTGGTCGAAGCAACTCGTGACCAAAATGCTGGCAAATATTTTGGACAGAGATTGAGTATTGCCATTCAACGTGGCAATGCTGCCAGCATTTTGGGTACTTTGCCTACTGGTAGCGGTCCATTAGATTAAGTTTTGTACATATTTATATCTAATTATAGTTTATTTTATTTTTTTCGTTTAATTTTAATTTCGTTTTAAGTTTAATGTAATATATGTTGTTGATTAAATTTATATAGATTTTGTTAACTCACATTCGAGTGACAAACAAACATTCGATTTGTGTGAGTTAAAAGTGAGATTCAGTAGTAGCAAAGCCCAACCAACACATTCCTTGTTCGAGTGGCCGTTAACATGGTTTTTGTCAATGTGTCACAGTTTCTGTGTTTTGAGGATAATTATTTTCACACCTAAGTGAATAGTGTTAATTGGTGACATTTAAAATACATAACTATCTATCTATATATATAAAAGAAAGTCGTGTTAGTTACTCCACTTATAACTCAAGAACGGCTGAACCGATTTAGCTGAAAATTTGGCAGGGAGGTAGTTTAGAGCCAGGAGAAGTACATAGGATACTTTTTAAGAACGTACATTTCTTTAAATTTTTTTTTTACATTTCGACATGCTTTCCATTTTCTCATACGTCACTCGGATTTGGTAAAGTACTAGGCAAACATAAACATGAAGGTTGTAATAATATAGTCACGTGACATTGTAACGCATGCCGGGTATGGCTTCCTAAATATGCACATTCATTGACTGTTAGGCGGAACGAAGGTCGCCGGGACAGCTAGTTATATATATAGCCGGTCCCCGCGGTTTCTTCAGCGTTTATCAAGTTAAATACACTCGCGTGCAAGTAAATCGACTCAAGTCTCAAGTGCGCATAAAAAGTGATATAACTTAAAAATGCCTTATTATACCTCTATATAATGTTTTACATAATTAAAGCCTAGTAATTAGGCTTTCAAATGGTAGCATAATATCAGTAATTTAAATAAACACTTGTACTTAGAATGCAACTGAACGCAACCTCCCGTAAACTGCTCTGCGCTCTATACACAACTTGCGCGACACAACCCCCTATAAAAACCCTCTGTACTCGTTTTTTCTTATCAGCACAACAGTCCGGTCTGGGCACCTGTGCCGCACGGACGTCCGCTCTTCGCACGCCTCCGAGTCGCCCGCTACCTGCGCCCCGCGCCCCGCGCTGTGCACGTGCGAGCTACCTGCGAGTCGCCGCGTTACGACGGTCGACCTTGCATTCCGAGCCTTTCTTCTTGGAAGGTTACGGGACGCGTAGGTCCGACCGTGCCTGTCTGGGTGAATCCCACAGTGCATCGCACTTTTCAGTGCGGGTTTCTTTTTCATTTACGAAAATCGAACGCTCCTTGGGTTAATTAGTCTAGCCCGCTAGGCGAACTTGACCCAAGGGTTTAGGGCCCAAATCCGCGCTAAGGCGGTCAATCAGAGATCACCTCACGGTGGTCATTGCACCTGATTGGGCGTTGCCCCGGAGCGCCTGTCCCTCTTACCCTGTGGGGAGAGTCAGACAGAATCCGGCCGGGCCTGGTCTCTTCGGCCTTGGGTTGCGCCACGCCGTTAACCCACGCTGAGCGGCCAGGTATCGTAGGGATCCGCGTTTCTAGGTACTCACCCTCGGTACAATAAGACCGACCGAGGACCACACCTAGGGTCACACCTAGGTACTCAAACCTCCCTGTCTAGCCCGACAGGGAGGGATTCACCCTTAACTCACGTCTCGGTGCGCCCCCGAGATGCCCAATCCGTCCTCCTCCGACTCCCTGAACGGTGCGTTCGCGCACTTCGTTCAGTGGGTGTTTGATTCGCGGCCTGAGCTGTGGAGTAGCTTCATAGCTTCCAATGGCCAGGACCACCCTACCGTGCCGCTTCTCAAAAGCGCCCTCCCCGTGCCGATACTTCGTTGGCCCTCCGATTCGCCCCTCTCTCCTCCTCTCGCCCAACCGGCAAAAACCGCACCCTCCCGACCCCGCGAACCCCGCGGCCCTAAGCCGACCCCAGCTCCCGCCCGCGAGCGCTCCCGCTCGCCTGTTGTTGTTATCCCAACAACAAGCCCTCCGTCTCCTGCCCTCTCTTCGGACTCTTCTGAGTCCGAGATGGAAGTAGTCGACCCCGAGCCCTCCGATAACGAGGGATTCGAAGAGGTTCGATCAAAGGGCAAGAAGAGGTCGTTGGCGAAAGTCTCGGCCTCTCTAGCCTCGTCTCCCCCGGCTAAAGCAGCCTGCCCACCTCGCGGGTCCCCAAAACCCACCCGCCCCGCTTCCCCCGCTCAAGCTTCGCAACCCGCTGAAGCAGAAATGCCCCTCGCGCCCCGCAAGGAGAAGCCCCCTCCTCCCCTGTACATACAGGATAAGGAGAAGTGGGAATCCTTCTCTACCCTTTTGAGATCCGAAGGGATTCAATACACTCATGCCCGCACCACCCAACACGGGATCAAGGTGCAAGTCCCCACGTCAAACGACCACCGTCGTTTGACTGCCATCCTCCGTAAGGAGAACATAGGTTTTCATACCTATGCCCTAGAGGACGAGAAACTCCTTCGCGTAGTCATGCGCGGTCTCCCAAAGGAGTTTCCCGCTTCTAGTATACAAACCGATCTCCTTAACCAGGGCTTCCCGGTAAAGGAAGTACACCGCATGTACAGCGGTAGAAATAAAATTCCTTTCGACCTAGTTTTGGTCATCCTCTCGCTTTCCCCTCAAGGAAAAGCGATTTTCAATATTAAGGCTGTGATGGGCCTCTCGGGCATCACAGTCGAGCCCCCTCACCGCAATGGAACTCCCTCCCAGTGCCATCGCTGCCAACTATACGGGCACTCTGCTCGTTTCTGCTTCGCCAAGGCTAGGTGCGTAAAGTGCCTAGGCGATCACGGCACTAAGGATTGCGAGCGCAAGCGAGACGATCCCGAACCGCCTAGCTGCGTCTTGTGCGGCACCCAAGGGCACACCGCGAATTATCGCGGTTGCCCAAAGGCACCGCGCAGCGCAAAGGTAGTTCGCAAGGTCGCCTCGCAACCTTACCGCCCTCCGCTACGCACCCACCAAGGGACAGGCCCTAGACCCGCCTTCATCCCAGCCCCACCGCCTAAAGCGAGTGCTTGGAGCAAGCCTCTAAGCATGTCGCAACCGCAGGCACCCCAGCCCTCTCAGACTAAAACCGCCACCCCTCCGAATGCGAAACCGGTCGCACCCCGCCCCACGCCTCCTCCCCAGCCTAGTAGCGACCCTCTAGGTCTCTCAGACCTATCAGCGGACCTATCGTTAGTCTGGAATTTCGCCCAGGCTATCGACATGGACCAAGTTCGCGTGCTAGCACGCAAACTTCGCTCCGCCCAGTCGATAGACGACCGCATGCGAGCAGCGCTCGATCATGCGGACGTTCTAAGCGCCATCAGGCGTTTCTCCCTTCCCAATCTTCTCGGTGGTATCTAATATGGATAGTACACCGAATAGACTGAAACCTCGCTCCGTAGCGTTAGCGTTTTTCAACGCAAACGGCCTCGCAAGCAAACGCTTCGAAATTCACGAATTTCTTAAAGACCACCAAATAGATGTTATGTTAGTACAAGAGACCTTTCTCAAGCCGGGTATTCGCGATCCTAAGATTGCGAATTACCGTCTGGTTCGTAATGATAGGACTACTAGCTCTAAGGGCGGTACTCTTATCTATTACAGAAGGGCTCTCCATTGCATTCCCATAGATACCCCTCCTCTCACTAACATAGAAGCCTCATGTTGCCGCCTAGGGATGACCGGTCATCAACCGATCACCCTAGTGTCTTGTTACCTCCCTCCCGGTAAACGCATGCTTCGTGACGATCTCCAGGCACTGCTCTCTCTTGGGGACTCAGTCATTCTCGCTGGGGACTTCAACAGTAAGCATGTGCTCTGGAATTGTAATCGCACGAACACAAACGGCACGATACTCGACGGCCTAGTCAGCTCCCTTGACTTTGATGTTATCCCTCCGATGTCCCCTACTAGGTACCCTTTTGATCTCAATCATGCCCCCGAAATACTAGACATGGCACTTCTAAAAAGCGTAACCCTCCGGTTAAGCTCGATAGAAGTAATCCATGAACTAACCTCTGACCACCGTCCCGTCCTGATGCGACTAGGCCCAGTCCCGACCGACTCTCCCCGACCTACCAAGACCGTGGTGAATTGGAAGCAATTAGGTGAAAACTTAAAAGCTATCGATTCACCTCAACTTGATAGAATCCCCGACGACATACAGACAGTAGATGACGTCACTACCGCTATCGAAGCTCTCACTAGCCACCTCACCACCTCTGTAGGTGAAGCCTCGAAGCAGGTACCGGTGCTGGACGACCAGCGCTGGGAACTGCCTAGAGACGCGAGGGAGCTATTGACAGCCAAGAATGCCGCCACTAGGGCTTACGACAGAGTTCCCACCCGAGAAAACAAAGCCGCCCTGAGCCGTTTACAGCATGCTGTTAAAAGGCGCATAGGCGAGCTGCGTAATCAAAGGTGGGACGACTTACTGTCGGGGTTGGAGCCGAGCCACCTGGCATACTGGAAGCTCGCTCGAACCCTGAAAAACGACGGACAGACCTCAATGCCTCCTCTCGATAGACAACCTCCCCAAACCCCAGCGTTCGAGGATGAGGAAAAGGCTGAATGCTTAGCAGACAGCCTTCAGTCTCAGTGCACCCCTAATAGCGATCACGTTGACCCTGCCCACCTCCGTACGGTGGACAGCGAAGTCGAACGTAGGAACTCCCTGCCCCTCTCTGACCCTCCTCTCGACCCCGTCAGAGCTGTTGAAGTTGAGACGCTCATCAAAGACCTCAAAGTCCGCAAAGCCCCCGGTGCCGACGGCATCAGTAACAGAGTGCTCAAACACTGCCCAGCCGCCCTTATCTATCTCTTGGTCAGCATCTTCAATGCGGCCATGAGTAACTCTATTTTCCCCGACGCCTGGAAGTCCGCCGACGTCATCGGCATTCATAAGCCAGGCAAAAAAGCTTCGGAGCCTTCTAGCTACCGGCCTATCAGTCTCCTCAGTTCACTGGGGAAGATCTATGAGCGTATCCTTATGAAACGTCTCTGGTCCCACGTACACGCCCACAATCTCCTTCCCGACGAGCAGTTTGGCTTTCGAGCCAGACACTCTTGCGTTCAACAAGTGCACCGCATAACGGAGCACATCCTAACGGGTTTCAACAGAAACATCTCTGCCCAAGGGACTTACGCAGTCTTCTTGGATGTAGCGAAAGCTTTCGATAAAGTCTGGCACAACGGCTTGTTATACAAGCTGTACCAACTTGGGGTGCCTGACCGTCTTGTACGCATAATACAAGACTTTCTCAGTGATCGAAACTTTCGCTATCGCGTTGAAGGAGTTCACTCCTCCCCTCACCCCATAGCAGCCGGAGTACCCCAAGGCTCCGTGCTCTCTCCCATACTCTTCTCGCTATACACTAGCGACCTCCCTCGCACTCCCAATGTCGAAATTGCGCTTTTCGCAGACGACACAGCCATCTATTGCACCGGATGGGTTCGTAAAACCCTTCAACGCAACCTTCAAAAGGCCCTCACCGCTCTCGGTGAGTGGTTCATGAAGTGGCGTATCGCGGTTAACCCGGATAAAAGCGCAGCTATGTTCTTTCATCCGACTCAATACATTCCCCCAAGCCCAGTCACTCTCTTCGGCAAGAACGTTCCTCATGTTACTTCTACGAAGTACCTAGGAGTGTTTCTTGATAGACGTCTCAACTTCAATAAGCACGTCAACTATGTCCGAAACAAGGCGGCCTTCATTCTCGGCCGCCTTCACCCTCTCGTCTGCAAACGCAGTAAACTGTCGCTTAGAAATAAGCTGACACTTTACAAAGTTTGCGTCCGTCCCATCATGACTTACGCCTCCCAGGTGTTCGCTCACTCCAAACCCGCGACACTCAAAAAACTCCAAGTCCTCCAAAATAGATTCATTCGCAGAGCGGTCGGCGCTCGCTGGTATCAGCGTAACGTCGATCTGCACTGCGATCTCGAACTTCCCTCTATCGTCCAATACATGAAGGCGGCTTCCCGCCGTTTCTTCGACGCGGCCCCCCACCACTCCAACCCTCTCATAGTCCAAGCTTCCGATTACTCTATCGACACCATAGACCCACGCTACTTCCGTAGTCGCCGTCCGCGACACATCCTTCAGGACCCGGACGATCCCATTGCGGTCGCCATCACGTTGGCAGCTCAGCGATCGTCCGGTACACAGACCACAATCAGACTAAACAGTCCTCGCCGGCGAGGACGTAGATTCTCTCGTCATGTCTCTCCAAACTCTAGCCAAAATCGATTTAATCGAACTTTTCGTATTCATAGGGCCCACTATCAACGGTACTCTCATGTACCGGGGCGTTTCTCTCCCGTTCCCCCTGTCCTGGCAACGGTCCAAGCCGAGGCTCGCACCTCCTAGGTGGCCCTTGCGCTAGTTGCCTACACCCTCTCTTTTGCGGCGGAGCGCCTTTCGCGCTCGCCCTCCCGCCCGGTGACGCTGCAGAGGCTACACACAGCCAGCAGCATGTAGTCCGTTCGAAAAAAAAAAAAAAAAAAAAAAAAAAAAAAAAAAAAAAAAAAAAAAAAAAAAAAAAAAAAAAAAAAAAAATTTTTTCTTATCAGCAATCCGGTCTGGGCACCTGTGCCGCACGGACGTCCGCTCTTCGCACGCCTCCGAGTCGCCCGCTACCTGCGCCCCGCGCCCCGCGCTGTGCACGTGCGAGCTACCTGCGAGTCGCCGCGTTCCGACGGTCGACCTTGCATTCCGAGCCTTTCTTCTTGGAAGGTCACGGGACGCGTAGGTCCGACCGTGCCTGTCTGGGTGAATCCCACAGTGCATCGCACTTTTCAGTGCGGGTTTCTTTTTCATTTACGAAAATCGAACGCTCCTTGGGTTAATTAGTCTAGCCCGCTAGGCGAACTTGACCCAAGGGTTTAGGGCCCAAATCCGCGCTAAGGCGGTCAATCAGAGATCACCTCACGGTGGTCATTGCACCTGATTGGGCGTTGCCCCGGAGCGCCTGTCCCTCTTACCCTGTGGGGAGAGTCAGACAGAATCCGGCCGGGCCTGGTCTCTTCGGCCTTGGGTTGCGCCACGCCGTTAACCCACGCTGAGCGGCCAGGTATCGTAGGGATCCGCGTTTCTAGGTACTCACCCTCGGTACAATAAGACCGACCGAGGACCACACCTAGGGTCACACCTAGGTACTCAAACCTCCCTGTCTAGCCCGACAGGGAGGGATTCACCCTCAACTCACGTCTCGGTGCGCCCCCGAGATGCCCAATCCGTCCTCCTCCGACTCCCTGAACGGTGCGTTCGCGCACTTCGTTCAGTGGGTGTTTGATTCGCGGCCTGAGCTGTGGAGTAGCTTCATAGCTTCCAATGGCCAGGACCACCCTACCGTGCCGCTTCTCAAAAGCGCCCTCCCCGTGCCGATACTTCGTTGGCCCTCCGATTCGCCCCTCTCTCCTCCTCTCGCCCAACCGGCAAAAACCGCACCCTCCCGACCCCGCGAACCCCGCGGCCCTAAGCCGACCCCAGCTCCCGCCCGCGAGCGCTCCCGCTCGCCTGTTGTTGTTATCCCAACAACAAGCCCTCCGTCTCCTGCCCTCTCTTCGGACTCTTCTGAGTCCGAGATGGAAGTAGTCGACCCCGAGCCCTCCGATAACGAGGGATTCGAAGAGGTTCGATCAAAGGGCAAGAAGAGGTCGTTGGCGAAAGTCTCGGCCTCTCTAGCCTCGTCTCCCCCGGCTAAAGCAGCCTGCCCACCTCGCGGGTCCCCAAAACCCACCCGCCCCGCTTCCCCCGCTCAAGCTTCGCAACCCGCTGAAGCAGAAATGCCCCTCGCGCCCCGCAAGGAGAAGCCCCCTCCTCCCCTGTACATACAGGATAAGGAGAAGTGGGAATCCTTCTCTACCCTTTTGAGATCCGAAGGGATTCAATACACTCATGCCCGCACCACCCAACACGGGATCAAGGTGCAAGTCCCCACGTCAAACGACCACCGTCGTTTGACTGCCATCCTCCGTAAGGAGAACATAGGTTTTCATACCTATGCCCTAGAGGACGAGAAACTCCTTCGCGTAGTCATGCGCGGTCTCCCAAAGGAGTTTCCCGCTTCTAGTATACAAACCGATCTCCTTAACCAGGGCTTCCCGGTAAAGGAAGTACACCGCATGTACAGCGGTAGAAATAAAATTCCTTTCGACCTAGTTTTGGTCATCCTCTCGCTTTCCCCTCAAGGAAAAGCGATTTTCAATATTAAGGCTGTGATGGGCCTCTCGGGCATCACAGTCGAGCCCCCTCACCGCAATGGCACTCCCTCCCAGTGCCATCGCTGCCAACTATACGGGCACTCTGCTCGTTTCTGCTTCGCCAAGGCTAGGTGCGTAAAGTGCCTAGGCGATCACGGCACTAAGGATTGCGAGCGCAAGCGAGACGATCCCGAACCGCCTAGCTGCGTCTTGTGCGGCACCCAAGGGCACACCGCGAATTATCGCGGTTGCCCAAAGGCACCGCGCAGCGCAAAGGTAGTTCGCAAGGTCACCTCGCAACCTTACCGCCCTCCGCTACGCACCCACCAAGGGACAGGCCCTAGACCCGCCTTCATCCCAGCCCCACCGCCTAAAGCGAGTGCTTGGAGCAAGCCTCTAAGCATGTCGCAACCGCAGGCACCCCAGCCCTCACAGACTAAAACCGCCGCCCCTCCGAAAGCGAAACCGGTCGCACCCCGCCCCACGCCTCCTCCCCAGCCTAGTAGCGACCCTCTAGGTCTCTCAGACCTATCAGCGGACCTATCGTTAGTCTGGAATTTCGCCCAGGCTATCGACATGGACCAAGTTCGCGTGCTAGCACGCAAACTTCGCTCCGCCCAGTCGATAGACGACCGCATGCGAGCAGCGCTCGATCATGCGGACGTTCTAAGCGCCATCAGGCGTTTCTCCCTTCCCAATCTTCTCGGTGGTATCTAATATGGATAGTACACCGAATAGACTGAAACCTCGCTCCGTAGCGTTAGCGTTTTTCAACGCAAACGGCCTCGCAGGCAAACGCTTCGAAATTCACGAATTTCTTAAAGACCACCAAATAGATGTTATGTTAGTACAAGAGACCTTTCTCAAGCCGGGTATTCGCGATCCTAAGATTGCGAATTACCGTCTGGTTCGTAATGATAGGACTACTAGCTCTAAGGGCGGTACTCTTATCTATTACAGAAGGGCTCTCCATTGCATTCCCATAGATACCCCTCCTCTCACTAACATTGAAGCCTCATGTTGCCGCCTAGGGATGACCGGTCATCAACCGATCACCCTAGTGTCTTGTTACCTCCCTCCCGGTAAACGCATGCTTCGTGACGATCTCCAGGCACTGCTCTCTCTTGGGGACTCAGTCATTCTGGCTGGGGACTTCAACAGTAAGCATGTGCTCTGGAATTGCAATCGCACGAACTCAAACGGCACGATACTCGACGGCCTAGTCAGCTCCCTTGACTTTGATGTTATCCCTCCGATGTCCCCTACTAGGTACCCTTTTGATCTCAATCATGCCCCCGAAATACTAGACATGGCACTTCTAAAAAGCGTAACCCTCCGGTTAAGCTCGATAGAAGTAATCCATGAACTAACCTCTGACCACCGTCCCGTCCTGATGCGACTAGGCCCAGTCCCGACCGACTCTCCCCGACCTACCAAGACCGTGGTGAATTGGAAGCAATTAGGTGAAAACTTAAAAGCTATCGATTCACCTCAACTTGATAGAATCCCCGACGACATACAGACAGTAGATGACGTCACTACCGCTATCGAAGCTCTCACTAGCCACCTCACCACCTCTGTAGGTGAAGCCTCGAAGCAGGTACCGGTGCTGGACGATCAGCGCTGGGAACTGCCTAGAGACGCGAGGGAGCTATTGACAGCCAAGAATGCCGCCACTAGGGCTTACGACAGAGTTCCCACCCGAGAAAACAAAGCCGCCCTGAGCCGTTTACAGCATGCTGTTAAAAGGCGCATAGGCGAGCTGCGTAATCAAAGGTGGGACGACTTACTGTCGGGGTTGGAGCCGAGCCACCTGGCATACTGGAAGCTCGCTCGAACCCTGAAAAACGACGGACAGACCTCGATGCCTCCTCTCGATAGACAACCTCCCCAAACCCCAGCGTTCGAGGATGAGGAAAAGGCTGAATGCTTAGCAGACAGCCTTCAGTCTCAGTGCACCCCTAATAGCGATCACGTTGACCCTGCCCACCTCCGTACGGTGGACAGCGAAGTCGAACGTAGGAACTCCCTGCCCCTCTCTGACCCTCCTCTCGACCCCGTCAGAGCTGTTGAAGTTGAGACGCTCATCAAAGACCTCAAAGTCCGCAAAGCCCCCGGTGCCGACGGCATCAGTAACAGAGTGCTCAAACACTGCCCAGCCGCCCTTATCTACCTCTTGGTCAGCATCTTCAATGCGGCCATGAGTAACTCTATTTTCCCCGACGCCTGGAAGTCCGCCGACGTCATCGGCATTCATAAGCCAGGCAAAAAAGCTTCGGAGCCTTCTAGCTACCGGCCTATCAGTCTCCTCAGTTCACTGGGGAAGATCTATGAGCGTATCCTTATGAAACGTCTCTGGTCCCACGTACACGCCCACAATCTCCTTCCCGACGAGCAGTTTGGCTTTCGAGCCAGACACTCTTGCGTTCAACAAGTGCACCGCATAACGGAGCACATCCTAACGGGTTTCAACAGAAACATCTCTGCCCAAGGGACTTACGCAGTCTTCTTGGATGTAGCGAAAGCTTTCGATAAAGTCTGGCACAACGGCTTGTTATACAAGCTGTACCAACTTGGGGTGCCTGACCGTCTTGTACGCATAATACAAGACTTTCTCAGTGATCGAAACTTTCGCTATCGCGTTGAAGGAGTTCACTCCTCCCCTCACCCCATAGCAGCCGGAGTACCCCAAGGCTCCGTGCTCTCTCCCATACTCTTCTCGCTATACACTAGCGACCTCCCTCGCACTCCCAATGTCGAAATTGCGCTTTTCGCAGACGACACAGCCATCTATTGCACCGGATGGGTTCGTAAAACCCTTCAACGCAACCTTCAAAAGGCCCTCACCGCTCTCGGTGAGTGGTTCATGAAGTGGCGTATCGCGGTTAACCCGGATAAAAGCGCAGCTATGTTCTTTCATCCGACTCAATACATTCCCCCAAGCCCAGTCACTCTCTTCGGCAAGAACGTTCCTCATGTTACTTCTACGAAGTACCTAGGAGTGTTTCTTGATAGACGTCTCAACTTCAATAAGCACGTCAACTATGTCCGAAACAAGGCGGCCTTCATTCTCGGCCGCCTTCACCCTCTCGTCTGCAAACGCAGTAAACTGTCGCTTAGAAATAAGCTGACACTTTACAAAGTTTGCGTCCGTCCCATCATGACTTACGCCTCCCAGGTGTTCGCTCACTCCAAACCCGCGACACTCAAAAAACTCCAAGTCCTCCAAAATAGATTCATTCGCAGAGCGGTCGGCGCTCGCTGGTATCAGCGTAACGTCGATCTGCACTGCGATCTCGAACTTCCCTCTATCGTCCAATACATGAAGGCGGCTTCCCGCCGTTTCTTCGACGCGGCCCCCCATCACTCCAACCCTCTCATAGTCCAAGCTTCCGATTACTCTATCGACACCATAGACCCACGCTACTTCCGTAGTCGCCGTCCGCGACACATCCTTCAGGACCCGGACGATCCCATTGCGGTCGCCATCACGTTGGCAGCGCAGCGATCGTCCGGTACACAGACCACAATCAGACTAAACAGTCCTCGCCGGCGAGGACGTAGATTCTCTCGTCATGTCTCTCCAAACTCTAGCCAAAATCGATTTAATCGAACTTTTCGTATTCATAGGGCCCACTATCAACGGTACTCTCATGTACCGGGGCGTTTCTCTCCCGTTCCCCCTGTCCTGGCAACGGTCCAAGCCGAGGCTCGCACCTCCTAGGTGGCCCTTGCGCTAGTTGCCTACACCCTCTCTTTTGCGGCGGAGCGCCTTTCGCGCTCGCCCTCCCGCCCGGTGACGCTGCAGAGGCTACACACAGCCAGCAGCATGTAGTCCGTTCGAAAAAAAAAAAAAAAAAAAAAAAAAAAAAAAAAAATTTTTTCTTATCAGTCGCTCATTAGACGTTGACCTGAACACATCTCTGCAAATTAAAGCCGTCATTTGAAGAAAATTATGGATACAACACCTGAAGAAGCCGCTCAAGTCGTTGCCCTATTGCAAGAAGGGTTGAACCAGCGAGAAGTCGCTCGTCGTTTGAATATGAGTCAGTCCGCTGTCTCGAGAGTATACAAAAGGTTTCAAGAGACTGGTGCCTTCACTCGGAGGCCTAATACCAGCCAACGCCGGTGCACCTCGGAGCGTGACGACCGGTTTTTGGTCTCGACCTCTCTCCGAAATCGACACCTAACCGGCGTAGATGTGCAGCAGGAGCTACGTCAAGTTTGCGGGGTGACTGTCAGTCAGTGGACAATTAGAAGAAGGTTGAAAGAAGCTAACCTTACTCCGAAAAGACCCGCTACAGGCCCGAAGTTGACCACAGCTCATCGTCAAGCACGCCTTCACTTTGCTCGAGAGCATTTGGATTGGAGCATAGAGCAATGGCAGTCAGTCCTGTTCACAGATGAGACGAGGATGTGTCTCCATGGCAGCGATAGGAGAGGTCGGGTATACCGTCGTCCCGGTGAACGGTTTTCACAGTGCTGCTTTGTGGAAACCGTTGCATATGGTGGCGGATCTTGCATGATGTGGGCCGGAATTTCCTTAGAAGGCAAAACGGACCTTGTTTTCGTTCCTGGGGGAGGCCGGGGAGGAGGTCTGACCAGTGATCGTTACATTGAAAATGTTCTACTGGATCAAGTTGTCCCTTATCAAGGCTTTATTGGGGAAAATTTCATCTTGATGCATGACAATGCCCGATGTCACACTGCTCGGGCCACACGTGATTTCCTGAACGAAGTTGGAATTCACACTATGCATTGGCCAGCGCTCAGCCCCGATTTAAATCCAATTGAGCACATATGGGACGAGCTCAAAAGGAAAGTTAGAGCGAGGAATCCAGCTCCGACAAACATCAATGAGCTCAAGACTGCGTTGGTAGAAGAGTGGGGTCGAATACCACGATCATCCATTAAAAAGTTGATAAGGTCGATGAAGAATCGCATGAGAGCAGTGATCAGAGCTAGAGGAGGAAATACCAAATATTGACACGAATAAATTTTTTATCTTACGCACATTTTGTTTCATTTAAACACAATAACCCCATACTGTGAAATTGTATGAAGTTTCAACATTTTTTACATTATCATTGGCATTAACCTTTTTTACTAAACTACTGAATCGATTTTCATGCAACTTACACCATTTTAAAGCTCAATTACTAGGCTTTAATTATGTAAAACATTATATAGAGGTATAATAAGGCATTTTTAAGTTATATCACTTTTTATGCGCACTTGAGGCTTGAGTCGATTTACTTGCACGCGAGTGTAGTAGCATATTTAGAAATTCGTTCAGACGTTACAGCGAGAAGATAATACAAACATACTTACACACTTATAATATTAGTAAGATAGCACAAAAATATCATACATACTGAAATAATATACATGAAATAGAAAGTACTTAGTATTTCTATTTTATGTATATTATTTCGGTACGTATGATATGACTGTGTTATCACACAAATATTATAAGTGTGTATTTTTACCATTACCTTTTTTTTTAATTTTTTTATTTGTGACAGGCTAGTGTTTGACCACTATCTCACCTGATGGTAAGTGACGATGTGATCGAAGCTGGTAAACACACTAGACCTGGAATACGCAGGCTCTCAAGGATAACTGCCGGAACACCGTATTTGGCTTGGCGGCAGACTTTCAACTTGATGGTGGTAAGCTACTTTGGTAGCAAGCCAGGCGAGCAACTCACAAAATGCTCTACCACCTCTCAAATGTCACCTGATTAGCACCACCCGGGGACCACGTGTAGGGAGTCAGACTTAAGGGGTAACCTCCTACGGACGTGGGTGACTCAGCCCCCTATATAGGTAATGGTGAAAAACATAGGTAAAGTCAAAAAGAACCATGTACGTACGGTAGGATAATTCACACTACATTCCATGATAATAATTTATAGTTAAAACAACACCCACTAATGAAAATAATGGAAGGAGCTAGTCTCCATTTTTTACTGGCACGTTCAAATATGGTTGAAGCTTGCCCTAGATATGTCGAAAACTCCCCCGGCGACGGTCTATAGAGACCCACACTAAGTTCGATGACTTGTGTTGTGGATGCCGGAAACATTCACATCACACGGAAACATTCACATCACACACAAACACAAACCAGAGTCAGAAACACAAATTTTCCTTGGGGAGAAAACTTGTGTTCCCGCCGGGAATCGAACCGGATCTGACCTTAGAAAGCGGACACTGAGAATGTGAAAACATTTAAACTTTATGTATATGCTTAGAACTATTCAGTTATTTGGAGGGTAGGGCATTTCAATTACCTAATTCACTAATAAGTCTGTTTCTTACGACGAATATGCCGCTAAAAATAATTAAAACCAGTCAGCAAATTATAAATTCAAACTTCACCAAAAAAACCAGTGCTCTCAAAATTTTATGCGACTCAGAACCCCAATTTCTTACTACGTCGCCCCCCGATATCTCGTGAATATAAAATTATCACCTCCCCTTACCCAGCGGGTTTAACTTAATTTTAATAAAAAAATCGACAGACAGAAAAAAATACGTCGGACTTGCCAATGTCTCCGAATGCTGAGGCGGTGTTTTTTCAATCGCTGAGTCTTGCCCGTTTATTGAATTTATGTCTTGTGAAAAAGCGAAGATAAGAGAATCAAATAAATGCAAAAAGTCGGTTTGTTTTGGTTGCCAGCGACTGTGGCTACAGGCTTGATTGGTTAAAGTTTTTCTCTTTTATTACGATACTCTTGTAGCTCTCATTGCAAATGCTTTTATAATAACCATCTTAAAAACAGGGATGTAGTTCTCAATATAACTAAATACACGTTTTTTATGCCCGTCAGGCAAACATTTGACCATAATCTCACGTGATGGAAAGTGATGATGCTAAAGATATAGCATGCTTGCCTAGAAGGTACCTATTCAGTCTTGACTTGAAGACTCCCAGATTGTTCGGGGAACAAAGACAAGGGCAATGAGTTCCACTCCTTCGCAGTACGGATGACAAACGTAGAAGCGAAACGCTTCGAGCGAACTGTAGGTCTGTCAACCATATATGGATGACGTTTGACAGTTTGACTTGTTGTTAGATGGTAAAACGGGCATGGGGGAATTAACTCGAGTAATTCCTGCGCACACTCTCCAAAATGTAATACGGTAGAATACCGATAGGCTTGCAACCGTTGGCTAAGTTGGGTGAGCGTTCGCCTTCTAAGCAGGGGTATCGGGTTCGATTCCCGGCGGGAACACAAGTTTTCTCCCCAAGGAAAATTTGTGTTTCTGGTTCTGGTTGTGATTTTGTGTGTGATGTGAATGTTTCCGGAACCCACGACACAAGTCATTGAACTTAGTGTGGGGCTGTGAGTGTGAAAGCGTTTATGTTTATGTTTATGTTATGTTAACCTTGAGTTCGTGACTTCTGCAGCTTGTCATCGAACGCAGATTTGAAGGAAAAATTTAACTTATTCAGATGTACACGTTAGTACAAGCAAACTGGTCCGCCCCGGCTTTGCCCGGGTAGACATATTAAAAACAACTAACAACTAGTACTTATCTACCTACCAAAGAGTTTCGAGTAATAGTCATGATTGTCATTTTGTGCGCATGAGCCTATATAGTTAATCAGCCTGTAGATAGAAGATATTGTGATTAGTAATTGAATGAGTGAATTTTGTTTTCAACCAACTTCAAAAAAGGAGGTTCTAAATCGACTACATGTTTTTTTTATGTATGTTACGCGATATCTCCGCCAATTATTATAGTTTTTTTTTGTTTGGTAGAGTATACTTTAGAGGTGGTCCCATATAAATTTTATCGAAATTGGTTAAGCCTGAAATATAACAACGGCGCGGTGGTTATGTTTTGGTGGTTATATATTATTTTTAGTTCATTATTGTCCTTTAGCGTTAACCTGTGACCACATCATCACATACCAACAAGTATGATTGAGGTCTGACGCTAGCCTATCAAATATTAAAAAAAAAACATCCATACGGCACGCACTTCCATTTGGCACTCAATACTTACAGATTTTCTTCTCACTTCTATACCTACTTTACTAAAAGATACGTAAAATTCTAGAATATTACAAATGGCGATCCTACATAAAATAGACCCTGAATAGAATACACGTGCACTGAGGTATATATTTTGTCATAACGAGCAAAGAAAAGAGTTACTTCTCTGGGACAGAATAAACTCACTTACCTGCCAAAGAATACACGATATGCGCGTCTCAATCGAGTCTCCAAGGAGATACGAGTGTCATTCACAAAGTGTGAATTCTTTATACAATTTGTCACTAAAACGTTATTCAAAAGCAAGCGTGGAATAGGATTGAAGTGATGTAAGCGAAGTTTACACGGTTTTATCAGTTACTCTTAAATGTATCCAGTAATAGTTGAGAGTGAGAAACTACGCATGAATATCAGGCGTTCTCTTTGTAGGCATTTCATGGAACATTTCATGATAAGCATGTGAAAAATCATATGAAAAGCATTATCATACGTCGCATATGCTACTTTTATTGTCGCACCTGCTACTTTTCACTACATCGACAGCTACAAATAATAATACACTCAATGAAATCATCGAATAAGTTCAGAATTATTCGAATTTCGAACAAGCGAGCGACTTAGCATGTATCGTAGAAGATGGCATGTAGGCAGGCGAGTTAGAAATAATTAAACAATTTCTTATTTCATACATCGATAAACAATCGGCGGGCGTCCCGTGCCAGTGTTCCATTTAATATAGTAGAGCCATTCATTAATATAAGTAGCAAAATGTAGAAATTGTGACAATAAGTCAAAGAAAATGAAATATCTTTTGACTTAAAAAAATCGCAGATAAAATCACTGTGACATGAAAAAAAAAGATTTCTACCACTTTACTAGGGCATGTCTTGACTATGACTGGACCTTGACTCTTTTACTTGACTTTGACTGTGACATGTGACTAGGACTTTTAATATGAAAACACTTGAAATATATTATTACTTGACACTGGCTAATGCTAAAAGCCAAAATTAATAGAAAGAAAAAGAACACTCCCGACTAATTTACCTTCAAACAAAAAAAAAAACAAAACAAACTCGGTTCATCCGTTCGGGGGCTACGATGCCAAAGGCAGACACACACACACACACATCTCAAACTTATAACACCACGTCGTTTTTGCGTCGGGGGATAAACTTTAAAACGGGAATTAGCGTGACTTACGCGTTGTCGATGTTTGTCGATCGACAGTTGCTTCGGCTTCATTCGGAAGCCTTCTTTCTTTACTATTTAAACAAAAACATCAACATAAACGCTTTCACACTCACAGGCCCACACTAAGTTCGATGACTTGTGTCGTGGGTGCTGGAAACATTCACATCACACGCACAATCACAACCAGCTGCTTAGAAGGCGAACGCCACCCAATTAAACCAACAAGCAGTTCAAATTGATGGTCATTTAATTTAATCACAATTTAATTTAATAGTCAAAATGTGCGTGAGTTTTATTCAATTACTTGCTGTTTCCTATCTTGAAAATTGAGTTGAGAGTCACCAATAATTTGTGGTTGAAATACTGTTAATTCGCGTGTCTTCATTCATTAATAGAACAGCAAAAGAATGGAACGCTTTGCCGTCATCTGTATTTCCTGAAAGGTACATTTGGGTGTGTTCAAAAGAAAAGTAAATAAGTATTCCCTTAGCAAGCATGCTCTACCTCTGACTACATCGTCACTTTCCATCAAGTGAGATTGTGGTCAAACGTTTGCTTAGTCAGTTAAAAAAAAAGTTGTTCATATTGTTTGTTGCACAGAGCGCGAATCAACAACGGTTAAACTAATAAATTTTCAAAGATCGTCGTAGTCATAATTGCAAATGTACCCAGAATTTAAAGTGAAAACACTGACAACGTGAAGTGCGACAAAACTGCGTGTCTGAAGTGCTTGGGCGGCAAGCGTAGGGCGGGCACTTGAGAACGCTTTTTCCACGTAATACCTTAAAGGAAATTGAATAACATGCAGAACCGCATCATGAGCGTCCTTGCGGGGTGTGGTGTACTTTGCACGTTTCCATTAGGAGACCGAGATTTTCGGATCATTTAAGTTTTCTTTTTAATCTGCCCGTAGGCTTAGTTGGATGAGCGTTCGCCTTCTTAGCAGAAGTATCCGTCGGGTTCGATTCCTGACGGTAGCACAAGTTTTCTTCCCAAGGGAAATTTGTGTTTCTGATTCTGGTTGTGATTGTGTGTGTGATGAAATATTTATTCGGGCACCCACGACACAAGTCATCGAATTTAGTGTGGGGCTGTCAGTGTGAAAGCGTTTATGTTTTTGTTATGTTAATGTTATATACGGATTCAAACACGTAAACAAATTCGACTTACTACCGAGGCCCGAGGCGCTTGCCACTGCGTATCGCGCGTCTGACTCATCGTGATAAAGGATAATAAATTTGTCCGAAACTAGTCAACAACAAAGTTAGTTGACATTTTTTAAGTGTTTTAAGCCATATATAACATTAGTTATAAGTCCATTAATCTGTTTAGAAGAATAATTGGACTGTTAAACCCCATTCTAAGCGTCAATAGAAACTATAAAAAAATCATGTCACGATTACAGACCAAACAGACAGTATAATAACACTCCCAATCTACTTACTCGTGCCAGTTCCCTCATCAAGTTCCTCTTCCGCAATTTTCAAACAAGTAGATATGCAAGATATGTATCATAACCCAAATAAATTTATATCATTTGCAACCCTATTTCATTAGCTACCGTTCTACACCACATAGTCTTTGGGCCTAGACGTCTGACAGTGGTGGCCATAACAAAGGTCAAGGTCACGCATCACAGATGTAAGCGTAGGGTTGCCAAAAATAATTGAAAAATATATTTTTAAATTTCTGTATCAAAATTAATATCTCCGATTTTAATTTTCCTTCTCTGGCAGATGATTCCTGAAACGATACACATACACACCACCAAGTATTACTACACCTTTTTGTTACAGGTTGTATATCGTTCCTCATTCTACAATGCATCCGGACCCGTATCGCACACTGGAGCAGAGCGGAGCGGTTCAGCGCTTCCTTTTATTTGCAGCCAAATGCGATTTTTAGCCCGACTCGCGGATGTTGAGATACGCTATCGAAAGTCGCGTATTTCTAGACAAAGTTTAGCTGCAAAGAACGTCTATTAACATTAAGGGCCAAATATACCTACGTCAATGCGAGTACCTATATTGTTTTTAGGGTTCCGTACCCAAAGGGTAAAGACGGGACCCTATTACTGAGACTTCGCAGTCCGTCCGTCCGTCCGTCCGTTCGTCCGTCTGTCCGTCTGTCACCAGGCTGTATCTCAAGAACGGTGATAGCTAGATAGTTGAAATTTTCACAGATGATGTATTTCTATTGCCGCTATAACAACAAATACTAAAAATGAAATAAAATAAATATTTAAGGGGGGCTTCCATACAACAAACTTGATTTTTTATAGATAATGGTACGGAACCCTTCGTGCGCGAGTCTGACTCGCACTTGGCCGGTGTTTTTAACTAAAATCTTAATTAAGTTCTATTTAATATGTCTTCCATCTTACAACATTACATATCTAAGTTTATACCTACGTAAGAATATAGCATAAGAAAATTGTAATATGTAAAACTTTTGGCAATAAATTTATTTGAATTCGAATTTGAATATTGAACTGGCCGTTGGCTTAGTTGGGTAGGTGTTTTTAGCAGGCTTCTTAGCAGGGGTATCGGTTTTGATTCCCGGCGGGAACACAATATTTCTCCCTAAGGAAAATTTGTGTTTCTGGTTTTGATTGTGATTGTGTGTGTGATGTGTTTCTGGCACCCACGACACAAGTACTATACGGTGGTTACGCAAGGTCACACGTAATCTCTGATTTTTATGGTTTTATACAAATTTCGTGACAGTGTGCCCCAAAAACACACAAACTGAAGAATTGGGTGTGTTCAAAAGTAAAGTGAATAGGTATTTACTAAGCAAGCGTGCTCCTCCTTAGACTACATCGTCACTTTCCATCAGGTGTGATTGTGGTCAAACGTTTGCTTGGTCTGTAATAAATAAAAAATAAAAATAATCATTCGTCTAGTACAAAATACAAATACGAAATTTATTTATTAATCAAACTTAGTCACAACATGTATTACTCGATCCACGCTCTAGGACAAGCCCGTACCGCGGGTAATCTGTATATAAACAATTTTAGCGTTTTAGAATTCATTGACGACACAGCAATAGGTATACAATTTTATCATTAGGGTTACAGTAATAATTAAAAACATTTAGATATTTAACACAATATTTCAATTTAACACCAACTATTAAAATGAAAATTACGTTATTTTAATTAAAAGTACGTATATACGTATATGGTATAACTTTTACAGGGTTCTGGTATAATTAAACGCAAGTAAACCCTACATAATTACATGCAAGCAAAATTTATAAAAAACCGACTTCACCACTTTATCTTCGGAACCTTAATCAGATTATATGTACTAAACACGCATTATTGACGATATTTCAAGAACTACTGATCAGCTTTTGATCAAATTTCAATGGAACCAATTGGAAAGCAGCATCGTAAAAACAAAAAAAAAATATTTGAAATCGGTTCACGTGGAAAGAAGTTATGAGGTACCTACTTTGCCGCTTATATATTTTTTATGTTGATTTTCTCAATAAGCGCTAAATTAATTTCGATAAAAAAAAATTATTATTAGTCCATGATTGGGATTCATGATTGGCGGAATGATCGCGTAACCTAGATACAAACAAAAAAGCATACAGTTGAATTTAGAACCCCCTCCTTTTTTGAAGTCGGTTATAAAAAGACAAAGAATATCACTGATTTGATTTTTTTCTTTTACATTTCTAAACGTTATGAATATTCTGTGTTAAAAAAGGTGCTCGCGTTGATTTTTATCTGCCCCTTAAACTAAAAAAAGCTTGCGTGGGAATTACAACTTATATTGTGCTTCTATTTTTTGAAGTGAACTTCTTTAGCGGCGTTGTGCACTTTTTGGGATGGGTAAAAAATTTAAAATCGCGTCAGGACACGTGACCTGATCGAAAATTCGTAAGACGGAGGGAGAGTATACCGCCGGCGCGGCGTAGTAGAGGAAGTAAGTCCCCCTCTCTTTCTACCACGCGGCGAAAATGTACCCATGCCTGCTCCTGCTGTTTACAACGTTAATGTTCAAGTTTTCACTTCTGCCGGCACTCCCGATGTGCAACCAGTTGTTTTTGTTTATTACAATAACAAGCTATAATTTATCTCACAGTGTTAGAACACGTAAATCAAAATGCTCTTCCATTGTACAGTTGTTCCAACAATAGATTTTATAGGTGCTTTTGTAAATACGTACTATCACGCGTTTTACTTGTAACTATGCTCTTCAGCCCGCATGTTGATATGTGTTGATAATAAAGCGACGTACAGGTATGTTTACAAATGTTTTGTTTTCCATGTTTCAAATAGGGACGCAATTTCTTTTACATACTGCATTGTAAAGCATTTGACCACTATGTCACTATCAAATGCACGGCAATCTGAAACTTATATAAAACTGGTTATTCTCAGCGGCTTCACCCACGTTATTATTTATTGAATTGTGAATATAAACCATTCTTGAATCCACCTGACCACACACAAAATTTTTATCAAAATCGGTCCAGCCGTTTAACAGGAGTTTCCAGTTTATCAGGTGTATAAAAAAATCGACTTCAGGTACAAAGTTCAAGTTGAACCCGAATTTTTTTTATGCCCGATAGGCAAGCATTTGACCTCTAAATCACCTGATGAAAAATGATCATGCGGCCAAACATGTAGCATGCTTGTCTAGAAGATACCTATTCACTTTCGACTCAGCCTCCCAGATTATACCGTTCAGAGAACAAAGACGCGGGCAGTCAGTTCCACTTCGCAGCACGGATGATAAACGTAGAAGCAAAACGCTTTGAGCGAACTGGAGGTATCTCGACTATAAATGGATGGCGGAATGGCATGGGGGAATTAACTCATATAATTCATGCGCACACTCTCTAATATGTAAACTATAGAATACCGATAGACCTTACGTCGGTGACCGAAACTTTGCAATTGGAGTACAAATTGAAACTAACTTACTATCGCCAATGAATGTTTTCGTTGTGTTCTTACTATTTGTTGGGTAACCACAATCCTGATGAGTGATGATGTGAAAATGAATAACTGCCTTGTGCGTATATACAATGTGTAACAGAAAGGTGTAGTAATACTCAAGTCACACATCTAGCTAAATGTATGGAGTCTAGCAGGAACTTCTGCATTCGCGGCAGCACCATTAACATTGAGTTATGATGAATTCAAGTGTAAAAAAAATTATGTCATTTGAAACCCTACATCATCAGCTACCGTTTACACCACATAGTCTTTGGACCTAGACGTCTGACAGTAGTGGCCATAACAAATGTCATGGTCACGCGCCACAGATGTAATCGTTTTCGACTTTCGTTTTCTGGCAGACGATTCCTGGCACGATACAAATACACCGAGTTTTTTTTTTTATGTATATATATATATATATATATAAAAATACTCGGTATATATAAAAATATATATATCAAACGAATTAAATACTAAATATTAACTAAATTCAACTTATAGAGACCTAGAGCACATTCTGTGACAACACTATCTTTTAAGGCAGTCGTTTCCAAACTAAGTAATGCTTGTATTTCGGACAATGACTGTCTCTCCAGATCGCAGAATACAACTAACACAAACAGAATACAAATAACGTATGTAGTATAAGTTAAAAAAAGGTAGTATACATTATTAATCAGGAATTATTAATGCCTTGTTTAGGTTTAATACCTGCGTTTAAGGCATCAAATGAATTAATTAATAAGTAATGGTGATTTTCGTCGACAAACGTGAGCAAAATTTCTTAAAATATAATAGTTTTGTACCTATGTTAAATATTTAATAATTAATTGGTAAGTAAACGATTCTGTGGGTGTGTGTGTGTGTATATATGTGTGTTGGGAGTGAGTTGGAATGAATGTGTATGTGCATGTATGTATGTTGGTAAAATTCAAAACAAAATTAAATTAAATAATAGGCAGCACTATGTGTTATAACAATTCTGATTGCAAAAGTTCTTCTGTTTCTGTTTCAGTATTTCTACCCCTTTCTGTTACAGGTTGTATTCAATCAGGTATAAAGGTCAATCGCTACTCTAGAAATACAATCACTGCTAAACTACTTACTTAAAGATCAACACCATTCATGTTCTTTCTCATCGTTATATTTTTATTTACTTTTCCGTAGCGTATTTTAAGTATCTTTATAAACAAAACCATTGTTCTATTCATTTCAATATAATTGTTAGCAAAATTAGTTCGCACAGTACACGTTTGACTGGCCAAAGATGACATTGTGTGTTAGTGTACTAGCAGTGTCAGATATCAGTAGTCATGTCACATCACGATTTAAGAATTTTGTTGATCATCGTTATCCTAGTAAGTTTTGAGATTATTTTGATTTGATTAGTTCTAACCTCTTAACTAGTGTTAGTGTGGTCAAAATGGGGTTCTAAATAATTTGATTTATGTTATTAATTATTTTATTGTTTTCATTATCAACGTATTTATTTGAATTTGCCCGGACCTTTATTAGGCATTCGCGGTGCCGTAGCCAACTCTAAGAAGCCCTTTTCATTATTATTTTGATTAGTTTAACAAATCATATATATATTTTTTATATTGATTAATTCAATGAATAATACCTACCTACTTTAAAAAGAAAATAAAACAGTGATTCATGCATTCTTAAAAAATAAAATTTTTACAAATGTTTGAATTTAATTAACCTTTTAAAATGAACTCTATTCAAGTTGCTGTTAATTATGCGCTGTTTCTTAATTAATTAATTTAAATTGGATTGGTGCAATTTTACGGTATACTAACAATTCTGAAAAAGTTGTCAGTAATCACAAAAAATATAGTCATAGTTACTTTGTTTATACAGTTTCAACAATGTTTAATTATTAAAGTAAATCGACAGCTTCTTGTCAATATAATCATTTACCTTACCCATTTTATATTTATCTTAAAATTATAGATAATATATGCAATTCGTTTATTTAATTACATAATCTTGAGCTTTTTTACCCGACATTTTTCGCGCGTAATTTGAATGTATGTATTTTCATTTGAAAATTTCTTTATTACCTCGTATCTTCCAAGCGCTTGGATGGATTTCGATTCGTCTCAAATACCCAAGTGTTCTTGGATATGTGTTTGAAAAAAATAGTAATACGTTAGTATAAAATAAATAACTAAATAAGTACCAGTAGGGATCTAAATAAAGGAAATTAAAAGGAATTTCATAAAATTACATCAAAAGTAGGTTCACATTTATCGCAGTCAGGTTTCTTAAATTTTAATTACATTGAATTATGTAAAAAACAAAATAATAAGTATAAAATCTAGACTTAGTTATTTTCAAAATAGCCCATTTGCTGAGACGACAATAATAGTTGAAATTATATTAATACTCTTTTTTTTAAAATTTTCGGTGTAAATAATTGTTTTGTCGGGACTTTAGTGTTTCATCCCGTAAATAACTTACTTTCGTTAATTCATGATTTATGTTTTAATTTCAATTGTTCCGATACGGAAGTAAATCAGAACAAATCAGAACCCGCTATTGTTAATGCCCTTTTATCTTTTGAAAGGATTTTTAATACACGAAATAAACTATTAAAATTTTCACACATATTTCTGCCTCGAACAAAGACTGTATCATCGCGTTATAATATAACGCGATGACACAGTTTTGTAGCCGATTTAATTCATGAATATTTTTATGCTAAATAGATATTGATCATTGACCACTATATCACCTGATGGAAAGTCGAAAAATATTTAATTTTAATGTTTGTCTAGAAGATACCTATTCACTCTTGACTTGAAGACTCCCAAATTATAAACCTCGGGGAATAAAAATGCAGGTAATGAGTTCCACTCCTTCGCAGTACGGATGATGAATGTAGAACAAAACGCTTTGAGCGATATAGAGGTACGTCAACCATAAACGGATGACGTTTGACAGTTTGCCTTGTTGTTAGATAGTAAAAGGGGTATGGTGAAAAATGTAGACGTAAAATATGATAGTTGGTAATAATGTTCCATAGTAAATAGTTATGATACTAGTTACTAGACCTATATATAGCTCTGATAAAGATAAGGCATTACTTTGTCAAAAATTTTACGGCAAAGTTACAACAAAAATATATATTTTTGTATCGAGGTGTTTTGTAACCTATTTAGTTTTTATTTTATATGAAACTAGCTCTCCCGGCGACCTTCGTTCCGCCTAACAGTCAATGATTGTGCATGTTTAGGAAGCCATACCCGGCATGCGTTACAATGCCACGTGACTATATTATTAGCTACTTCATGTTTATTTTTGCCTAGTACTTTACCAAATCCGAATGACGTATGAGAAAATGATTTGTATACAAAAAGTAAAAAAAAAATGTAACGTTCCTAAAAAGTATCTTATGTCCGTCTAAGCTACGTCCCCACCAACTTTCAGCTAAATCGGTTCAGCCGTTTTTGAGTTATAAATAGTGTAACTAACACGACTTTCTTTTTTTATATATATAGATTAATTTACTAAAAATACAGTAATATTATAAATTATATTTGTTTTAGTGAATAATTCACGTAGGCGTAGTTGGTTGCGCATTTGCTTCACACAGGTATCGGGTTCTATTCTGGGTGGAAACACCAGTATTCTCCTCAAAGGCAAATTGTGTTTCTGATTCTGGGTGTCACACACACGACACAAGTCTTTGACATTAGTGTAGGGCTATGAATGTATAAAATACAGTTATCGTATATATTACGGTTCAACTACAGAGTTCTTTAAAAACATTATGACAGACCTAATGGCAAATAGACAGACAGACGGTGCAGTCATACAACTAGTCCCCCGCTTCCACCCATTTAATATAACATAATATAAACGCTTTCACACTCACGGCCCCACACTAAGTTCGATGACTTGTTTCAACGGTGCCGGAAAGATTAACATCACACACAATTACACCCAGAACAAGAAACACAAATTTCCCTTGAGGAGAACACCTGTGTTATTCTACCGGGAATCAAATCCGATTTGGTATGAATCGGGTTATCATGGTAGTTCTCACCACCTCATAATAATATAATTCTTTTGTACGTGTGTATGTATCTGAACTCCTCCTAAACGACCTGACCAATTTAGATGAATTTTTTATGTGTACAAGTGGATTCAAAATACGGTTTAGATTCACATTTCAATCCGATAAATAATGTTTTGTAATTTACGTGGGCGAAGCCGCGTTGAACAACTTTTTATGCGAGATAGGCAAGCATTTGAATACTATCTCACCTGATTAAATGTGATGATCCGGCCGAAGACGCCTAGAAGATACCTACGAAGAACTAGCTAATATATAAAGTCATACTGGTATATTTCCTTTCAGGCTAAAGCAAATCCAGAATCAATAGATGACTATGAAGGCTTCACTACTTACGTACCGTCAACTAACAACTTTGATGACATGTACACCACCGGCACTCCAAACTCTGAAGATAACAAAGTACCCACCGAAGACGTTATAAATGTCTTCGAAGATAGTGTATTATATCGCATACCATCACAGTTAGTTGAGTTTCACGCAGAAACGGCCAAACCCTCTACAGTACCACCACCAAGATATTTATTCGATTCTTCTATGTTGCATACAACTCCCAAGCCTCCGGATACTACTACAACAGAAGATCCAGAAAACATTATAGATCTGGTGCCTATTAGGAAGATTGGTCAAAGAGGCGTCTTGGATCTAATTTTTCCGGAGACTAGAGTGAAGACGTTTAAAGCTATATTCGATGCAATCAAACGCATTTTATCGCATACGTTTAAGAGATAATATATTTGAGAAGATATTATCATCATACATGATAACTTATAACTTATTTTCAATACTGGTTTTGATGATGAGAAAGCAAATGGAGTAGGTAGTCAAACTGGGAGGAACCGTGGTAATGTTTTTAAAAAAACAAAATATTAATTAAACTTTAGAATTAATTTTAATATGTCTGATTCTTAAGACGACTAAATACAGAATGACTTAACCTAGAGCTTAGAACATACGAGGAGCCATATCCGCCTGTATGCATTCCTGCATTATCAGTTCGCGAAACGCCGACGTGTCGTCGCGACAGTGCGTAGGCGGGGATCAGGCGATGCCACCCGTGAAATGCTTATAATAGCTAAAATATATATATATATATAGCTAAAAAGGCTGGCCGATTAGTAGGTGCGGATGATATAACTAGGTAGCTTTTAGGTTATTTACATTAAAGATATTAAGGGTAGATTGATATATTATCAATTAAAGTGATGGATGACGTGTAAATGAACCGAAAGGTGATAAAATTGTAGTTTGATATACAATAGAAAAAAGAGCATTTAATGTAATTTTTTTTAGATTTTGTGAAGCATTAAAACCTGTATTGCAAAATAATTTAACTGTTTGGAGAAATAATGAAAATCCAAAAAAAATGCCATAATTAAAATATGTGAAACCATGTGACATTGTTTTACTATCTGCAAACCTGAAGTTTTGTTGAAAAAAAGGCGCTTATCCTACTAATATTATAACATCTGAAAGTTTGTGTGTAAGTGTGTAAGTATGTTTGTTCCCTCTTCACGCTTTAACGGCTTAACGGATTTGGACAAAATTCGGAATGATCATAGCTTATATTTATTAACACATAGGTTATTTTTTAACTTTATTATAACGGATGATGACGCGGGGCCTGTTTTCATTTAAAATAGCCGTTCGCCACAAAATAACAACATACGACTAATTTTGTAGTGAAATAAATTTTTGACGTTAGTTACAACTGTTAAGTTTTTATTATTGTATTTGTTGTTCAAGAAGTTCTTTTTCTTCAAGTCGCGAGTGAATAGTATCTTCTAGGCAAGCTGGCTTCATCGTCGACCACATCGTCGCTTACCTTCAGGTGAGGTCATAAATTATCTTGAATAAAAAAAAGAACCGAGTGTGAGTATCACCTACTTTGTAATTAGTTCCTTTCTATGGTAAACATTTTGATAAGTACTTATTACCTAGGTCGTTAAAACATTAAATGAAAAATGGTATTAACAAACAAAATAAGAATCAAGCGTTTATTTATTGTGAAATTATTATTATTACCTGGATGATCGAGCTGTGCACGTTAAAACGACGTTTTCTAAAAATTTAACTTAGCTAGATCGATTTATCGCCCCCGAAACCCCCTTCATACTAAATTTCATGAAAATCCTTGGAGCCCTTTCCGAGACCCATTTATATATATAAAAATCAATGCCACTTTTTGTTATAATTTTATAACTTAAGAACGGTCTCACCTATCCAAACCAAATGTTTCGGACATGTTGTTCGGACTATTTAGTAGATGGCTTACGTGAAGTTTGCACAAAATCGGTCGAACGGTTATTCATTTATCACACACGGGCGAAGTCTGGGCGGATCGCTAGTATTAGATAATGTAAAGAGAAACAAAACATGCATACACATTTACACACAACTTTCGCTTTAATAATATGAGTGTGATTCTGTGGCATCACTAAATGTGCAAACCTATAACACCCGGTTCCGGGTTATGCTAATTATGTACAACGAGACAAGGTTTCTGATACGTTCAGTTGGGATCCGGATAGGGAAATGTCAATCATGAATTCCTGGATACATTGTCTGACATATATCCTGGATGTTAGCATATGACGTCAGCGTCAGGTATACCCAAGTGTGACGCTTTGCGACAGCGACTGTCGGTCATCAACTTGTACCGTGAGTGTCATTTGTAAGACATTACATTGCAGCGTTTGTACTTATTGACTTGTAGCATCTGGATGTTTTAATACTTTGGGCGTTCTGACTTTTGGTCTATTATCCCCCGTATTCCCAATTACCTTGTATGACAGAATATATTTACAGTCTTTAGATGCTAGTTACTACATACTCCTTGTTTATAGATTGGCTATTAAGTTTTATTCTAATAAGGACATGATAAAACATTACCATACTTACTTAAGCTGACCTTAGCTGCACATAGTGCCCCTGCTGATTAAGTGAACTCTGATGAAAAATACTTTTGAAAACATGGGTTCGCGGTTAAATAATAAAAAAAACATTCTTTACTCTTATTTCTCCAGAGCAAGAGAGTACTACAGAGCGATATGCCGTGCCTTAGTAGAAAAATAATTGAAACACAATCATAGCTTAAAAAAACCGACTTCATCGCTTATATTTTGGTTTTGGTTTGACCGATTTCGATAAAATTTATATGGGACCACCTCTAAACTTTACTCTACCAAACAAAAAAAATCATTAATAATTAGCGAAGATATCGCTAAAAATACATACAAAAAAACCATATAGTCGAATTGAGAACCTCCTTTTTTGAAGTCGGTTGAAAAAACATTGATGGAAATTAGATTTTACTTTTTAGTAGATGTTACTTACTACTTTACTACTTATGACTAAGTTTATTATTTTGGACTACTGTTAAAGTTGGGTACATTTACGACCTTTTTTAACCGCCACTTAAGGCAAAATACATATAATTTCAAGTCGTGCTTTAAGGTATTTTTTTTACCTTTGGTAGCCTTTGGTAGCGTTGTACTAATATATCACCTGTTGGTAAATGATGATGTACGCTTGGTCTAGAACGGCTAAATGTAATAAATGTCGTCGAAATATTAAAAAATCGATATTAAATTATTCATAAATAAAATATTCAATCTAATCACGTAATTAATGGAGCTTCAAACTCTACCAACAAACGATCAGGCGTAGCCGTTGCGGTCACTACGTAATCTGCTACGCCAAGACACCTTTGTTCTACGACCGCTACGGCGCCACGGTGGTGCTACGACGGCAATTCATCGGTGCACAATGGGCGATGCATCAAGTCGATAGCTGTGCCTAATCCATGCTGTTTAGGAAGTAGATGAATAAAATGTGAGAAGGTATATTTGTAAGAAAACATTAATTGTTTAATTAATTGAAGTGAAAAGTTCTTTACTTCTTTACTTCTTCGTTGAGCACTTTTTTGGGTGAACAAAAACTTTTTTCAGCTTTCTAATGGCTCGACGATACAATTCACAAGTTACTTAGTTTTCACTTCTATTGGCAGCCCCTTAAGACTGCTCTGCATGTTTTTTTTTATTACAGGGCTCACTAGGGCTTAGATAAATGTAACATCTAATATCTCAGGCAGGCAAGCTTAGTGCATTGCTGCATAGAATTTTGAATTGTTGAAGTTCAAAATTATGGGTGGTAATAAACTGTCATGGGCAAACGTGATGCTTACTATCAGTGAATGAAGTGCTCGTCTCTTAAATGCATTAAAATATTACTTAGAACTGATGATAACTTTGCCTTTTTATGGTAGATTAAGAACAAAAGTTTAAAGACTAAACCAAAAAAAACAAAAAGAACCTTTTAGTTTTCACAAAATGGTATCATTAGACATGACGCGAAATTATCGGGTGCATGCAAGCAAAGCCGCATAATTGTGTAGTAGAAGAAAGTAACAACTTAAAATGTATAATTAAAAAAAAAAATACATCGAAAATGGCATCAAACAAAATATTTTTTTAGTTCATGACGTGATTTTTTTTTAAATTATTTCATGACCATGGATGCATAGTCCTTCAGTCGAAGTATTACACAAATTTTAACAATTTCTATTCTTCATAATAAAAGTCTTAGTCACAAGTCACAGTCAAAGTCAAGTAGTCAGTCAAAGTCAAGTCATACCCTAGTAAAGTGGTAGAAACTTTACTAGAACTTCTATTGGAGTTTTGGAGCGAAGGCGAAAATCACGTTTTTCAACTTTGTATGACTTGCCTACATTTATGAACATTTACTAAGTATTAACGGTTAATAATCCACCATTATTACACATTAACTCATCACATCACACACACATTACACCCAGAACCAGAAGCACAAATATACATCACTAAGAAACTGTAAGACATTCATTATATAAAACAAGCGATCCTTTTTACTGAAAGTTTTTATAACCATCTTTAAAACAGAAAAAGGTTCTAAATTTAAAAACTTACTTAACCACCACCGCCACGAACCTTTCAAAATTCTATCTCACGACAGCCCGATATAGGGCCTCGCTCACAATAACGCCATATATCTATTAGATAAGCCATCATTGGTTCATCATATCTCCCTATTCTATGCTCTCAGTGTTAATCTCCACATATCTACAGTTATAATGTTCTACAAACAGTATGTAATCAATCCGGTTAGGTAGCTTTCAACCAGTGAGGATTAATTAAGGCAAGGCTACCTTTGAGTAATTCAGTGCTATAGGATGACTTAGATAATGTATTAAGCTAATGTACTGGAATGCCATGTACCTTCATGTTCAAACTACCCATGTGCTTAGTTTGGTGAAATTTAGTTAAAACTTAGTTGTGCAGTTTCGGCATTCGCCTTCGATTCCCGGCGGGAACACAAGTTTCTCACCGAGGGTTTTTTTTTCTAGTTCTGGTAATGATTGTGTGTGTGGTGTAAATGTTTTCGGCACCCACGACAAATCACAACTTAGTGTGAGTGTGAAAGCGTTTATCATCACTATAGCTTTTATGAGTTTTCATACACATTACTATACTGTTCCAATAAAATGCTGTTGTCATTAAGCAAAACAAATAATAAACATAAACATAAACGTAAACGTAAACTCTTTCACACTCACAGCCCCACACTAAGTTCGATGACTTGTGTCGTGGGTGCCGGAAACATTCACATCACACACACAATCACATCCAGGACCAGTAACACAAATTTTCCTTGGGGGAAAACTTGTGTTCCCGCCGGGATTCGAACCCGATACCCTTGCATAGAAGGCGAACGCCACCCAACTAAGCCAACGGGCAGTTAAACAAAATATAATATTAAGCACAATACGAGTACAACTAGTGAGACTCGAAGTCTTTCGACCTCAAGTATTTTTGGAATCAGCTGAAATATTTTTATTTACGTTTTAAGCCCCGTATCTCCGCCATTTAGAAAAAAATCCAATTACTCGAAAAAAAATCATAATCGAACTTGCTCACAAAATTTTACGAAAAAAAAAGCTAAATGCGAACTGTAGAGAAGAACAGCATTCGGACATAGGAAATCATTTTTGCCCAAATTGAAAAGAAGACGTTTGGTCGCGCTTCTCGTTTGGTCAATTTGTAGTTAAAAGTTATAAATACTATGTAAAATTAATTATGAAATTCCCAACAAAAACGTGAGAAAAGCGTTCTAATTTTTCACAGATCTTTAAATCATATTAATTACTGTTAAAGTAATTAACGCTTTCGAGGCATTCGTTAAAAACTAGTCTCGCTGCGACGCTCACTTGAAGGACGGTGTCATGCAATATTATTCTACTCTTCAAATTAATTATATTCTGTTTTAAAAACAGATTTTATTTTAATCTACATTTCGTTGCGATCGTGTTTTAAAATAATATATCGTGAGTACTATACTCACGATATATTATTTTAAAACACGCAAAATACCCATAAACTTTACCATTTTGAAATATTTTATACTAGCCGTGCCCCGCGGCTTCACCCGCTATTATCAAGTTAAAAAGTAGCCTATGTGTTAATCCTAGGCATAATCTATGTACATTCCAAATTTCATCCAAATCCGTTCAGCCGTTAAAGCGTCAAAAGGGAACAAACATACTTACACACTTACACACAAACTTTCGGATTTATAATATTAAGTAGGATACACTCCAAAAGGATTAAAGCTCAATGACTTGTAAGTAACTTGGGTCTTTGCTGTATAGATGTATATTATTTAGTTTAGTTTTAGGAAATATAGGCAATTTGCCCGTACATACTGGATCGTCATATCCAAAAAAACACGGATCAGTTTTTGAGCTGAGCATTTTTGTATATAGTTAAAATGATTACCAAGTTGTTAAAAATATAAAATATTTCAAAATAGTAATATTTATGGCAAAATTTTATATTATTATGTATATATTTCTAATTACTAAGAAAGGTCGGACGAAGACATAAACATTTGTTGATTGCAATATACTTATGTGTAGATATTTGATGTGATTTAAAGGCTTTTTACATTGTATTATTTTATATAAATTATTGTTATAACTATGTGGTTGCGACTGCGTCCGCTTTCTAAACAACAGATATCAGGTACTGTGGAAGTGCGTCATCGTGAGCGGATGGTGTGCCCACGATGACGTTCACACGTCGGAGAGGAGGCGAGGGTAAGGAGTGGATAAGGTGGATGTTCCACTGCGGAAGCGCCTCCGTCAATCCAGGGAGTACTTCCGACCGAGCCGGATGATCATGGCTCGGGGACAACTGTCCAATGTTCCCAACTTGGAAGTTGCGCTTGCGCGATGCAGGCCTCGGGCTGTGATTGGTCGAGCTGATCGGTGGTCTGTTTCTCCGATCACTATATAGTTCTGCCACAGTGAGGTAGATGGCTGTACATGTTGCGGAGGTCGCCACAGGTACGATTCCCAGTGGACACATAAGTTTTCTCTTTCTTCTTCTTCCGTTCTTTAAATAAGAATATCAGGTTTTGGGTGTGACCGTGTTTGTGATATGAATGTTTCCGACACCCACGACACTAGTCTTCGAACTTAGTGTAAGGCTGCAAGTAAAAACGCGTTTATTTATTTATGTGTTAACTAATTTTAAGTAAATAAAAGATATACTTAATCGTTTCGCAAAATCACAATAACTTAAGATAAAACACGATAAAGTTGTTCAAAATATATAAAAATATTCTTGGTTACTCTTTACATAAACATTTCCCGTAGATGCTGCTTGGCAACATCTTGTACTAATTGGTCCGCGATGCGAAGATGTTCCTACGAGTTATGGCTCGGCTCGCTCAGCACCTACCCGACTATGTGTTACTTTTCTAACTTATATTTATACATAAAATTTAATTTAGATGTTAATTTGCTTAGTTTATTTAAACTTAATTAAAATTTTCTATGCTAGTCTAGTATGAAGAGTAATAAATATATGCTTTTACACTCACAGCTCCACACTAAGTTAGATGACTTGTATCGTGGGTGCCGGAAATATTCACATCACACTCAGAACCAGAAACATAAATTTTCCTTGAAGAGAAAAGTCGTATTTCCACTGGGAATCGAACCCGATACCACTGCTTTAAAGATGAACGTACACCAGACTAAGCCAACGAGCAGTACAATATGATTTAATTATTTTAAACGATTGTAAAATATAAGTACTTAAATGGGTTTTAGTACAGTATGAATACTAGCATAAGTATCTCTATTTCCAACAAGCATGCTTCGCCCGCGTTAATTAAGTTAAAACTAACTATGTGTTAATGCTGCGCTTAAACTATGTACACTCCGAATTTCATCCAAATTTGTTAACCCGTTACGGCGTGAGGGGAAAACAAACATACTTACACATCTACACACAAACTAAAAAATAGGTCTAAAACGGTGATTTTGGTGGTACCAAATTATTATTCTGCAAAATAGATTTGATTTGAACTGCCCGTTAGCTTAGTTGGTTGAGCGTTTGCCTTCTAAGCAGGGGTATTGGGTTAGATTCCTGACGGGAATACAAGTTTTCTCCCCAAGGAAATTTTGTGTTTCAGGTTCTGGTTGTGATTGTGTGTATGATGTGAATGTTTCCGGCATCCACGATACACGTCATCTAACTTAGTGTGGGGCTGAGAGTGTGAAAGAGTTTATAAAAAAATAATTAAATACTGTTCCTTACTTTGCTTGCAAAGCTCAAGTATATACCAAACAGTGTAAAAAAAAAATTTTGCTCGTCACTTACCTACATGTATACAATACAATACAAAAACAATACAAAATAGTTTATTTTCCAAATAAACACTTTACAAACATAGGTATCTTAGATATGGTATGATGGTCCCCTCTTAGTGTTTTTTCATCTACGAGTGAACTTTTGATCATATATATTAATACAAAAAAAATTAACCAAACTCCGTCGAGCCAAAGAAACAAATTGAGCATAAAGCGAATAAAATAGACGCATTCGCGCATAATATTTTCTTACTCACTGAAAGTTATGATTGGGAGGAATCTTACTAGCGAGATCGCCAACTTTGCCTTATTATAGCATAGTATGTTGCGCTCTGTCGGGCATAATATGGACCTTCTTTGAATTCATAAAAGGAATATAAAGGTTTATATATATACCTACTTAGAAGATAAAACACTACATTGAGGTTTAGCCGCGAAAGTGAAAATATGGCGTTGCTGATTTTTTATAATTTTCCAATTCCTGTGATACTTCGAGTGTTAATGTGTAGTAATGGTAGATTATTAACTGTTAATACTTAGTGAACGTGCATAAGTGTAGGCAAATCATACAAGGAATGTAAAGGTATATATATACCTAGAAGATAAAACACTACACTGAGGTTTTACCGCGAAAGTGAAAAAATGGCGTTGCTGATTTTTTATAATTTTCCAATTCCTGTGATACTTCGAGTGTTAATGTGTAATAATGGTGGATTATTAACCGTTAATACTTAGTGAACGTGCATAAGTGTAGGCAAATCACACAAAGTTGAAAAACGTGATTTTTCACCTTCGCTCCAAAACTCCAATATAAGTTATAGTAAAGTTTCTACCACTTTACTAGGGCATGACTTGACTATGACTGGAGCTTGACTATTTTACTTGACTTTCACTGTGACTTGTGACTAGGACTTTTAATATGAAATGCAAATATACTTGACTCTTTTTATTACGAACCCACCACTTATTAGTACCTCATGCCAGTGCCTATTTCAATTCATTACCTTTTTAACCGAATTTAATTACAGGAGGAGATAGTCAATTCAACTGTTATTTTTATGTGATTACCTCAGAACTTCTTTCTAGGTGAACCGATTTTGATGTTTTTTTTATTTGAAAGCTGGTGCTTCCCATGTGGTCCCATTTAAATTTCTTCACATCAATCTCCTTAGATGTGAAATTAAAATGGGACATTAATGGATATATGGGATAGGCAATTGGCAAGGGCCAATTGCCTATCCCATTAAAATCCTATTGTATATTTCCCAAAATTTATCTAAAATTATATACATCTATACAGTAAAGATCTAAGTTACCTATAATATATATAAGGCAAATATAATATATTTTTTTTCTTTCCATCAGGTAAGACAGTGGTCAAATGGTTGCCTATGTAGCATAAAAAAAGGCAACGAGCTTATAGGTTACTCAAGTGCTCAAGCCCAATACCAGTGGGTAACATTCCCATCATGATGGCGGCATTGCTTCTATGAACTGCAATTCAAAACGTTGAACCAAATAAGTACCAACAATTTGATCCCACGTCGCCTGAACCAGACGCTCTTATAGTATTTTGAAAATAGAATGAGCTCTCAGTCCCCACGGGTCCAGTGTCTCAACATCAAACAGCTCAAATATGTAACCACTGCCGAAGATGCCATATTTTCGCTTGTTATGTTGTTCTGCCGACGTTGCCGCAGCGCCAAATAAATAGCTTTCTTATATTACTTTTCACATGGTGTATGGTGCAGAAAAAGTTAAAAAATATTCGTCTTTATATTTGCCAAGCCATAACTACTTTATTGTCTTGCTTTCATGCTTATCCATACAGTTCTTTTGATTTCAACTCCCTACCTGTACTCCAGTCGCGTATGAAGAAAATTAGACTTTTTAAACTTGCCTCCAGAACTTCGATTTTACCTCATTTTTCCAACTTCGGCGGCCAGGTGAGCTGCACGGTTATTACGCGCTCTTTTCAGCATTTTTGGATTTTCCTTTTTGATAGTAGATATGCTGTAGCTTTAATAATGAAGGACATTTTTATTAAAATAAAATGGTTTTACGCTCACAGCTCCACACTAGGTATACCTGAATATTTGGTATGGGAAATAAGTATGAGTTACCATACTTTATAATATTTATTCATGATGACTATTCAATCTTGTTTTTATTAGGGTTCCATAAAACCCTATTACTAAGACGCTGTCCGTCCGTCTGTCTGTCCATCTATCACCAGGCTGTACCTATCTCATAAACCGTCATAGTTAGACGCGGCCAGCGCGCGCCTGCGACGCTTCCCCCCGCTTTGCCGACGTTTTTGTCCTGGCTCTAGCGTAACAAAATATTCTAAGCGTGTCCACTAAGTGGGCGCGATTATTTATACAGTGGCACCATCAGCAGCTGGGGCGCTTTGTATGTCAAGTCCCTAATAATTCAATAAGTATAAAATAAATACGTGATATTTGATATCATATAACCAAAGATAAGATATTATTTCTTGTCTGCTAACAAATCTAGAATGTATAGAGCAGAATTATTATTGGGTTCAGGATATTTACCATGTATAGTTTTTAACCGACTTAAAAAAAGGAGGTTCTCAATTCGACTGCAAGTTTTTTTTTGTATGTTTGTTACCCGATATCTCCGCCAATTATGAAGCGATTTGATGTTTTTTTTATTTGATTGAATATTTTTCAGAGGTGGTCCCATATAAATTTTATCGAAATCAGTCAAGCCAAAACCGTTAGTAACTAGGAACCTATGTTTGTAAAGTGTTTATTTGGAAAATAAACTATTTTGTATTTGTATTTTTTGTATTATCTTTGGAACCTTGATAAGATTTAATGTATTAAGCAAGCATTATTGACGATAACCGACTTCATCGCGAAGTCGGTTATTTAAGCTTTTCTTGCGTTTCAATTATTTATTGAGTTTTCGTGATCACGGTTGTAATGGTGCCGAATTATCGAGTCCTCAATAATAACCAAAAATGCGTGATAAATAAGTATTCCGTTTCTAATAATAATTCGAACTACCGGTTGGCTTAGTTCGCCTTCTAAGCAGGGGTATCGGGTTCGATTCCCGGCGGGAACACAATTTACTCTCCATAGAAAATTAGTATTTCTGATACTGTATGCAATTGAGTATGTGATGTGAATGTTTCCAGCAACCACGATACAAGTTCTCGAACTTATTGTAGTGTTATGAAAGCGAAAGCGTTTATGTTGAATTCTCTAGTGCAGAGTTTGTATGGATATACTTTTCTATAAAGTACTTAATTGCTAATATTATCTCTCGTTAATTTTAAGTATAATTAAACGCTAGCAAAGCTTAAAAAAATCGACTTCACCGCTTTATCTTTCGAACCTTGATAAGATTTAATGTATTAAGCAAGCATTATTGACGATAACTCAAAAACTAGAGATCAGATCTTAATCAAATTTCAATGGGACCACATGATATATATATATGAATAATCAACATATAGTATGAATAATCATCAAAATCGGCTCACAACGAAAGAAGTTATGAGGTAACTTTTGAAGTCGGTTAAAAACGAGAACATCGTCAATGTAGTCCACAGAATACGCATTATTGACGATATTTCAAGAACTACTGATAAAGATCTTGAGAAAATTTAAATGGGACCAATTGAAAAGCAAAATTTTTCAAACTAAAAAAAAAAATCGATATTGGTTCACGTGGAAAGAAGTTATGAGGTAACACAAATAAAAAAAATACTGTCGACTTGAGTACCTCCTCCATTTTGAGAAGTCAGTAAAAAAGGCAGGCAAAGCAATTGGTTCGAGATCGATTTCTAACCCCTCCAAGCATCGATGACGATCGATAAGGTATTACAGATGGTATTTGTCACGGAAACCGCAGCCGGTATCTCGGATATTCGACGAAATACCTGAAGTAACCTCTAGGAGGAAATACCTTTATTTGCCTGTACCTTCTGTGCCTTCTGCCTGCATTCCAGCAGCTAATCTGGAGACGATGGAAATACTAGGGTGAATAATAGAAATAAGATAAGTGCTGGTTTCTAATGAGATGTAAGTATTTGAATTTGTTATGAGATGATATGTCAATAGTATGAAATATATCTGCAAAGTCTAGTTCACCGACGTAAGGTAGCAAGCCTATCCGTACTCTATCACTTACATTTTGGAAAGTGTGCTCAAGAATAATATGAAGTAATTCCTCTATGCCCTTTTTACCATATAACAACAAGAAAAAGTGACAAACGTTAACCATTTATGGTTCACATACCTTCAGTTCGCTCGAAGCGTTTCGATTCTACGTTTATCATCCGTACAGCGAAGGAGTGGAACTCATCTCCTGCATCTGTTCTTTGAACGTAATCTGGGTGTGTTAACGTCTAGAGTAAATATAGGTACCTTCTAGGCAAGCATGTTCCATCTTCGGCCGTATCGTCACTTTCCATCAGGTGAGATAGTGGTAAGAAACAAAAAAACAAATTTTCCTTGGGGATACAACTTATATTTCCGGCGAAAATCGAACCAACTAAGCCAACAAGCAGTTAAATTTAGAATTAATACAATTTATTTTATGTGATTGTTATGTATATGTGATGCAAATGTAAGAATAAAAAAAGAAATGTTTAGTTATACCATACTTAAATATTATCAAATGTTAGTGAATTTTCAGCCATTTCGATCACCAGTCTGCAATACGTATAATATGTAAACATAAATACAGTTATGAATGCGTCACGACACGTCTGCGACGTCACGTGCGGAAAGGGGTATATTTTTATGGAATACGTAATTCTGTTTGACTTCATACGCGATGTCCATATTTGCCGAAGACTCAACGTCCTACATGCAAAGAGCGTAGTGCGTGCACATTGATAGACGTCATGAGCTTGGACTCGATAAAAGAAAAGTGGAGATACGAATCAATCGATAATTTATATCGTTGTTGATTATCTATATATAGTCACGCCTCTTTCCCATTGGGGTAGGTAGAGACGACATCTCTACACCTGCTACGATCCTGACACACATCTTTCGCTTCTCCTACATTCATGAGTCTTTTCATACATGCTCGTTGGTTGCGGGTGCTTTTGACTTGGCCTTTCTTTAAAACATTTTCGACCTGGTCGTGATACGTTATTATCTACATATTTTTATTTCGTTTTTTTATTTATTTTTTTCTAAATTAGTTTGTTAATTAATGTTGTTTAAAATAGCTATAAAGTTTCAAATCAATAACAAATTATAACCAAAATATTACTACAAAACGTCACTGCAAAAAGTTACCTCAGCTGCAGTATTCATCTATATTCAATATAACAATTGATTATTAAACAATCTTTACTTACAGATAGTTACTCTTATCATAACATACTCGTATAACCCAAATCAATTAATATTCAGTTCTTTATAAAATGTTGAAGTAATTTCAAAGTAAACTATGCTTTTTTCTGAAAATCACTTTGCTAAAAGCGATTGTTTACGCGAAAATAACAATATAGGTAAAACAATAGGTTTTTTTTTTTTGTTTGATTAACTTTCCTAGACGGATACTGTGATATTGAATGTCACATAAAATAACGTCAAAACGGTCATGTTTAACGTAACAATCGAATGATTGCATTCAAATAATTATGCATTATATTCCCTATTATCATCCTTATTAACTTAATGCGTCCTAATGCATCCATCGAGTTTTATTTTAGGTCACACTGTACTCGTAATAAGTAATTCAATTATTAATATAACTTCTAATATTATATTCAAGCACCCTTACTTTTTTCTCGAGATTGGCAAACTTTTTACCACTGTCTCTCATTCTCCTCTCACCTGTTGGCGAAAAGGTAGTCGAATTATCAAGACTCAGACGCATATTGATACGTCACGTCATAGTTCCACAAAACCGCAAGCAAATGGAAACGCGTTACGCTTCTAACGAAACAGGTCTTAGCAAATAGAGGGAGACATCGACTGATAGAAAAATTTCCTCAAGAGCTTTTTGGCTGCGAACAGGCAGCTCCCTTTGAGACGCCTTTGAGACGTTCTGCGTATATGGATGAACGTGATTGAGTGTGAGTGAATTTTTGGTCTCTGCGGAGTGTTTTATTGGCATCGGAGTTATCGTGTTTCAAAATCAAAATATTCACATGGGCCCCAAAGAGACAATCATGAAAGTTGATGACTATACTGCCACATTCGCAAAATTACAGATTGTTAAATAGGTTCCCAAATACATCTTCAGTGATTACGAGAATACAATAAGTTATATTAATACCCACCAATATGTTGAAACTAAACTTCTTAATCGTTATAAGTACATTATATTGTGAAAAGGGATTATGATAATTAACTAATATATAAAATTATCGTGTCGCGGTGTTTGTTACCAAACTCCTCCGAAACGGCTCGACCGATTTTTATGAATTTTTGTGTGCTTATCGGGTAAGTTTGAGAATCAGTCAACATCTATTTTTCATATCCCTAAATGTTAAGAGTGGTCCAACCCAATTTATTTCTTTTATTATTTGAACAATTTATTTTATTTTTATTTTTTTATGATTTGGCATTGAAAAATACATACAACCCTAAATGTAATTCAATCCCTTCTACAATCAACCCCTATTTTTTATTGAACTAAATAAATATTTCCTACAAATAATGTATATGGCAAATCAACGTTTGCCGGGTTAACTAGTTTACGTATAATATTGAACCTTCATTATTATATTATTCTAATAATGTAAAAAATAATTAATTATATTACTAAATGTATAATACGTAATGTGGATAGATTGTTAATGTATATTATTTCAAACACAATTGTAATTGAATAAATAAATTCTGAATACTAAATGATTTAATTTGCTTAAAGTTTCTTATTATTGGATCTACTTTTAGATAACATTTGAAATTACTAAAAGATAGAATTATTTACAATAAAAAATACAGGGTAGTTATTAAAATACCAGAAACTTCTTGTGATATCATTTCATTTAAAGAGACCAACGAATTTTATAATACATATAACCTTAAACTATACAATACGCCTTATACTATAAATTTCAAAATATGCAATAAACTTGTTTTTTATTTCTGGTACAAGAAAATGAAGGCATGTCGAATTTGCTTAAAGTTTGGCCAAAGTTGCGTCTGAAAGGCATCCAAATATTAACTTAGTCGTATATTAATATTTTGATCCGAAAAGGTAAATCAGGCGCGCAGTACCTACGCAGTATGCAGCCCGAATATCGACGTATGTCATTCCGGATAGTCTTAACTTTCATTCATCCAATAACATGGATTGGGATATAGCAGTCCTGAAATTTGCTGGATTGTCCACGCATTTAAAGGAACGACCACAAAACATAATAATTGAAACGCAAGCAAAGCTTAAAAACCGACTTCACCGCTTATATTTTGGTTTTGGCTTAATCGATAAAATATATATGGGACCACCCTTAAGAATAATTCATAATCTACCAAACAATAAAAAACATCAAAATCGAGTCATAATTGGTGGAAATATCGCATAACATACATACAAAAAAGCATACAGTCGAATTGAGAACCCCTATTTTGAAGTCGGTTGAAAAAGAACAATTATCCGTTCATACCGATTTCATGAAAGTAGCTTGTTTTGAATACCATTGACTACCATTTTGTTTATTTAAAAAAGATAAGAATTTTTTGTTTACTTCCCTCGTTAATGAGACGACGTTGACGTTTCAATATATATCAAGATGAATCTGACATTTCTTCTCATTATTGTTTCAACGTTGAGAAGAGGACGTTAATAAAAAAATAAAATTAAATAATAAATCAATGTATTTAGTAACAAGAACAACAAGTTTTGCTCAATTATTCTTCTTACTTAGTATGTGTGGATTAATAACATATGTAATTTTAGCTTTTTATACATTCCATTTAGCATTCAAAGCTGTAGCAAAATCTGATAGAATACGGCTAAAATTGAAAGACTCATCAGTGCCTGATACAAGAGTGAAAGAAGATGACATCTTAATTAAGAACATTTTGCTATGGACGATACCGGATTTCCAGTACAATTTGACTAGAAATGGACAGAGGATATTTATTGATAACGACTGCGAACATACAAACTGCTTATTAACGACAAACAAGAAAATGCTCAATGACATCAAGGAATTTGATTCTATTGTGTTCAGTATCAACACTTTGAGGAAATGGAAGAAATACATGCCGAAAGAAAGATCGGCGAAACAGAAGTATGTTTTCTACTCGATGATTCCAGCAAGTGCCTATCCAGTTTGCAACATAATGGCTGATAGCTTTTTCAATTGGACTTGGAGTTACAAACTCTACTCTGACATACACACTCCATTCATAGAAGTCAAAGATTTGAAAGGCAATGTAGTAGCACCGAATGCTGACGTTGAATGGCCTGTGGAATTTGCTAGCTCGGAGACATATCAACAAAAAATTAAACCTAAAACTATTATGTGGTATAACAAAAACTGCGATGACTTGCCACCAAGGATGTACGTTAAGGAATTGCAGATGAATTTGAAAGAACATGCTATGGAGCTTGATATTTATGGCTGTGGAAATAACAAGTGTCCGAACGAAGAATGTTTGAAAGATATCAAGGATGAGTACTCCTTTCATTTGATATTTGAAGACAGTTTATCTGAAGATTACTTGACGACGGAAGTTCTGAGAGCTATCCATCATAAAGCCATACCTGTTATTATAAGTGGGGCTGATTTATCAAAGTGAGTAAAAATGTGTAATTTGTGTATCTTCATTTTTGAAGTGAAAACTTCTTTAGTAGCGTTGTGTAATTTTAAATTTTTTTTTTTTTTTTTTTTTTTTTTTTTTTTTTTTTTTCCGAACGGACTACATGCTGCTGGCTGTGTGTAGCCTCTGCAGCGTCACCGGGCGGGAGGGCGAGCGCGAAAGGCGCTCCGCCGCAAAAGAGAGGGTGTAGGCAACTAGCGCAAGGGCCACCTAGGAGGTGCGAGCCTCGGCTTGGACCGTTGCCAGGACAGGGGGAACGGGAGAGAAACGCCCCGGTACATGAGAGTACCGTTGATAGTGGGCCCTATGAATACGAAAAGTTCGATTAAATCGATTTTGGCTAGAGTTTGGAGAGACATGACGAGAGAATCTACGTCCTCGCCGGCGAGGACTGTTTAGTCTGATTGTGGTCTGTGTACCGGACGATCGCTGCGCTGCCAACGTGATGGCGACCGCAATGGGATCGTCCGGGTCCTGAAGGATGTGTCGCGGACGGCGACTACGGAAGTAGCGTGGGTCTATGGTGTCGATAGAGTAATCGGAAGCTTGGACTATGAGAGGGTTGGAGTGGTGGGGGGCCGCGTCGAAGAAACGGCGGGAAGCCGCCTTCATGTATTGGACGATAGAGGGAAGTTCGAGATCGCAGTGCAGATCGACGTTACGCTGATACCAGCGAGCGCCGACCGCTCTGCGAATGAATCTATTTTGGAGGACTTGGAGTTTTTTGAGTGTCGCGGGTTTGGAGTGAGCGAACACCTGGGAGGCGTAAGTCATGATGGGACGGACGCAAACTTTGTAAAGTGTCAGCTTATTTCTAAGCGACAGTTTACTGCGTTTGCAGACGAGAGGGTGAAGGCGGCCGAGAATGAAGGCCGCCTTGTTTCGGACATAGTTGACGTGCTTATTGAAGTTGAGACGTCTATCAAGAAACACTCCTAGGTACTTCGTAGAAGTAACATGAGGAACGTTCTTGCCGAAGAGAGTGACTGGGCTTGGGGGAATGTATTGAGTCGGATGAAAGAACATAGCTGCGCTTTTATCCGGGTTAACCGCGATACGCCACTTCATGAACCACTCACCGAGAGCGGTGAGGGCCTTTTGAAGGTTGCGTTGAAGGGTTTTACGAACCCATCCGGTGCAATAGATGGCTGTGTCGTCTGCGAAAAGCGCAATTTCGACATTGGGAGTGCGAGGGAGGTCGCTAGTGTATAGCGAGAAGAGTATGGGAGAGAGCACGGAGCCTTGGGGTACTCCGGCTGCTATGGGGTGAGGGGAGGAGTGAACTCCTTCAACGCGATAGCGAAAGTTTCGATCACTGAGAAAGTCTTGTATTATGCGTACAAGACGGTCAGGCACCCCAAGTTGGTACAGCTTGTATAACAAGCCGTTGTGCCAGACTTTATCGAAAGCTTTCGCTACATCCAAGAAGACTGCGTAAGTCCCTTGGGCAGAGATGTTTCTGTTGAAACCCGTTAGGATGTGCTCCGTTATGCGGTGCACTTGTTGAACGCAAGAGTGTCTGGCTCGAAAGCCAAACTGCTCGTCGGGAAGGAGATTGTGGGCGTGTACGTGGGACCAGAGACGTTTCATAAGGATACGCTCATAGATTTTCCCCAGTGAACTGAGGAGACTGATAGGCCGGTAGCTAGAAGGCTCCGAAGCTTTTTTGCCTGGCTTATGAATGCCGATGACGTCGGCGGACTTCCAGGCGTCGGGGAAAATAGAGTTACTCATGGCCGCATTGAAGATGCTGACCAAGAGATAGATAAGGGCGGCTGGGCAGTGTTTGAGCACTCTGTTACTGATGCCGTCGGCACCGGGGGCTTTGCGGACTTTGAGGTCTTTGATGAGCGTCTCAACTTCAACAGCTCTGACGGGGTCGAGAGGAGGGTCAGAGAGGGGCAGGGAGTTCCTACGTTCGACTTCGCTGTCCACCGTACGGAGGTGGGCAGGGTCAACGTGATCGCTATTAGGGGTGCACTGAGACTGAAGGCTGTCTGCTAAGCATTCAGCCTTTTCCTCATCCTCGAACGCTGGGGTTTGGGGAGGTTGTCTATCGAGAGGAGGCATTGAGGTCTGTCCGTCGTTTTTCAGGGTTCGAGCGAGCTTCCAGTATGCCAGGTGGCTCGGCTCCAACCCCGACAGTAAGTCGTCCCACCTTTGATTACGCAGCTCGCCTATGCGCCTTTTAACAGCATGCTGTAAACGGCTCAGGGCGGCTTTGTTTTCTCGGGTGGGAACTCTGTCGTAAGCCCTAGTGGCGGCATTCTTGGCTGTCAATAGCTCCCTCGCGTCTCTAGGCAGTTCCCAGCGCTGGTCGTCCAGCACCGGTACCTGCTTCGAGGCTTCACCTACAGAGGTGGTGAGGTGGCTAGTGAGAGCTTCGATAGCGGTAGTGACGTCATCTACTGTCTGTATGTCGTCGGGGATTCTATCAAGTTGAGGTGAATCGATAGCTTTTAAGTTTTCACCTAATTGCTTCCAATTCACCACGGTCTTGGTAGGTCGGGGAGAGTCGGTCGGGACTGGGCCTAGTCGCATCAGGACGGGACGGTGGTCAGAGGTTAGTTCATGGATTACTTCTATCGAGCTTAACCGGAGGGTCACGCTTTTTAGAAGTGCCATGTCTAGTATTTCGGGGGCATGATTGAGATCAAAAGGGTACCTAGTAGGGGACATCGGAGGGATAACATCAAAGTCAAGGGAGCTGACTAGGCCGTCGAGTATCGTGCCGTTTGTGTTCGTGCGATTACAATTCCAGAGCACATGCTTACTGTTGAAGTCCCCAGCCAGAATGACTGAGTCCCCAAGAGAGAGCAGTGCCTGGAGATCGTCACGAAGCATGCGTTTACCGGGAGGGAGGTAACAAGACACTAGGGTGATCGGTTGATGACCGGTCATCCCTAGGCGGCAACATGAGGCTTCTATGTTAGTGAGAGGAGGGGTATCTATGGGAATGCAATGGAGAGCCCTTCTGTAATAGATAAGAGTACCGCCCTTAGAGCTAGTAGTCCTATCATTACGAACCAGACGGTAATTCGCAATCTTAGGATCGCGAATACCCGGCTTGAGAAAGGTCTCTTGTACTAACATAACATCTATTTGGTGGTCTTTAAGAAATTCGTGAATTTCGAAGCGTTTGCCTGCGAGGCCGTTTGCGTTGAAAAACGCTAACGCTACGGAGCGAGGTTTCAGTCTATTCGGTGTACTATCCATATTAGATACCACCGAGAAGATTGGGAAGGGAGAAACGCCTGATGGCGCTTAGAACGTCCGCATGATCGAGCGCTGCTCGCATGCGGTCGTCTATCGACTGGGCGGAGCGAAGTTTGCGTGCTAGCACGCGAACTTGGTCCATGTCGATAGCCTGGGCGAAATTCCAGACTAACGATAGGTCCGCTGATAGGTCTGAGAGACCTAGAGGGTCGCTACTAGGCTGGGGAGGAGGCGTGGGGCGGGGTGCGACCGGTTTCGCATTCGGAGGGGCGGCGGTTTTAGTCTGAGAGGGCTGGGGTGCCTGCGGTTGCGACATGCTTAGAGGCTTGCTCCAAGCACTCGCTTTAGGCGGTGGGGCTGGGATGAAGGCGGGTCTAGGGCCTGTCCCTTGGTGGGTGCGTAGCGGAGGGCGGTAAGGTTGCGAGGCGACCTTGCGAACTACCTTTGCGCTGCGCGGTGCCTTTGGGCAACCGCGATAATTCGCGGTGTGCCCTTGGGTGCCGCACAAGACGCAGCTAGGCGGTTCGGGATCGTCTCGCTTGCGCTCGCAATCCTTAGTGCCGTGATCGCCTAGGCACTTTACGCACCTAGCCTTGGCGAAGCAGAAACGAGCAGAGTGCCCGTATAGTTGGCAGCGATGGCACTGGGAGGGAGTGCCATTGCGGTGAGGGGGCTCGACTGTGATGCCCGAGAGGCCCATCACAGCCTTAATATTGAAAATCGCTTTTCCTTGAGGGGAAAGCGAGAGGATGACCAAAACTAGGTCGAAAGGAATTTTATTTCTACCGCTGTACATGCGGTGTACTTCCTTTACCGGGAAGCCCTGGTTAAGGAGATCGGTTTGTATACTAGAAGCGGGAAACTCCTTTGGGAGACCGCGCATGACTACGCGAAGGAGTTTCTCGTCCTCTAGGGCATAGGTATGAAAACCTATGTTCTCCTTACGGAGGATGGCAGTCAAACGACGGTGGTCGTTTGACGTGGGGACTTGCACCTTGATCCCGTGTTGGGTGGTGCGGGCATGAGTGTATTGAATCCCTTCGGATCTCAAAAGGGTAGAGAAGGATTCCCACTTCTCCTTATCCTGTATGTACAGGGGAGGAGGGGGCTTCTCCTTGCGGGGCGCGAGGGGCATTTCTGCTTCAGCGGGTTGCGAAGCTTGAGCGGGGGAAGCGGGGCGGGTGGGTTTTGGGGACCCGCGAGGTGGGCAGGCTGCTTTAGCCGGGGGAGACGAGGCTAGAGAGGCCGAGACTTTCGCCAACGACCTCTTCTTGCCCTTTGATCGAACCTCTTCGAATCCCTCGTTATCGGAGGGCTCGGGGTCGACTACTTCCATCTCGGACTCAGAAGAGTCCGAAGAGAGGGCAGGAGACGGAGGGCTTGTTGTTGGGATAACAACAACAGGCGAGCGGGAGCGCTCGCGGGCGGGAGCTGGGGTCGGCTTAGGGCCGCGGGGTTCGCGGGGTCGGGAGGGTGCGGTTTTTGCCGGTTGGGCGAGAGGAGGAGAGAGGGGCGAATCGGAGGGCCAACGAAGTATCGGCACGGGGAGGGCGCTTTTGAGAAGCGGCACGGTAGGGTGGTCCTGGCCATTGGAAGCTATGAAGCTACTCCACAGCTCAGGCCGCGAATCAAACACCCACTGAACGAAGTGCGCGAACGCACCGTTCAGGGAGTCGGAGGAGGACGGATTGGGCATCTCGGGGGCGCACCGAGACGTGAGTTGAGGGTGAATCCCTCCCTGTCGGGCTAGACAGGGAGGTTTGAGTACCTAGGTGTGACCCTAGGTGTGGTCCTCGGTCGGTCTTATTGTACCGAGGGTGAGTACCTAGAAACGCGGATCCCTACGATACCTGGCCGCTCAGCGTGGGTTAACGGCGTGGCGCAACCCAAGGCCGAAGAGACCAGGCCCGGCCGGATTCTGTCTGACTCTCCCCACAGGGTAAGAGGGACAGGCGCTCCGGGGCAACGCCCAATCAGGTGCAATGACCACCGTGAGGTGATCTCTGATTGACCGCCTTAGCGCGGATTTCGGCCCTAAACCCTTGGGTCAAGTTCGCCTAGCGGGCTAGACTAATTAACCCAAGGAGCGTTCGATTTTCGTAAATGAAAAAGAAACCCGCACTAAAAAGTGCGATGCACTGTGGGATTCACCCAGACAGGCACGGTCGGACCTACGCGTCCCGTGACCTTCCAAGAAGGAAGGCTCGGAATGCAAGGTCGACCGTCGGAACGCGGCGACTCGCAGGTAGCTCGCACGTGCACAGCGCGGGGCGCGGGGCGCAGGTAGCGGGCGACTCGGAGGCGTGCGAAGAGCGGACGTCCGTGCGGCACAGGTGCCCAGACCGGACTTGCATTGAGCGCGTGTAATTTTAAACTCGCGTCAGGACACGTGACCTGATCGAACATTCGTAAGACAGAGGGAGAGTAGACCGCCGGCGCGGCGTAGGAGAGGAAGTAATATCCCCCTCTCTTTCTACCGCGTTTCTAAGGTGACGGTATAGTTATATAAAAAATACACATCGTTAATGTTCAAGTTTTCTCTTCTGCCGGCATTCCGGATTTGCTCCAATTTTATTTTATTAATGCTTGTTTGTTGGATGATATTTCATTATCTCTGATTGGCGTTTGACCATTATATCACGTGATATCAAATAATGTTATGGTTAAAGCTGGTTAACACCTTAGGCCTAGAATTACTGGTTCTCAATATAAATAGCTACTTAAGAGTAACTAAGTTTAGTGTGGTTTGTTATCTTTATCGCCGTACGAGACTTTAGAAAGTTTTCAGTATGTTATTTTTCTTAAATTGCAGTTAATATTAGAAAAAGTATTTGTAATTTATTTTCTGTTTTTTTTTTATTTATATTTTGTTTCTAGAGTGTCTCTTACATAGTTCCCTATTTAAATTACAATCTAGATAAAATATGGCTAATCAGTAACTCAACTTTAACATAAGCTACATTGCTATGATTAAGAAAGTGTCCATTAATTATTTTCTTACTGTCTCTATTTAACGGTAAGACACTTTATTCCTGTGTTTTTTCGCAGCACTCTCACTATATATTACACTGATATATATTAACAAACATTACACTAGTTTTTTTTTTTTTTTTTTGCCTGGTTGAAGCGACGCGTGATCAAAATGCTGGCACTTATTTGGCTCAACGTATTAGCATTGCAATTCAGAGAGGCAATGCCGCCAGCATGATGGGAACGCTACCCACTGGTAGTGGGCTTGAGCACTTGAGTTACCTATAAGCTCGATGTCTTGTAGGTAACTTTAGTTCTTTGCTGTACATAGTTTTAGTTTAGTTTTAGGTAATATAGGCAATTGGCCCGTAGTTATTACACTAGTTCAAATGGTTGATTTCTTTTAAGTCTTCTCACTAAATGTGTTACGTCAAGGAGCTGGATTGCCTCGACATTCTCATGATAATTCACATGTTGGTGAGCTTTTGCGTATTTATTTATAAATTTTTCACCAATCTCTATGTTAAGGTCCCTGTGAATATAGTCATTTTTGACGTTCCAGGGAGCGTTAAACGTTTCTGTGTATTAAAGATTGTTCTTATACTTCAGGTTCCTCCCTCCATATTCCTACATCAACGCGCAGTACGAATCACCAGAGAAACTAGCCGGCTTATTAGAATACATACTTCGCAGCCCCGACACCTACAACAAGTACTTCTCATGGACAAATTATTACACCATCAGCGAAACGAAAATTGAAAGAGGATACTGCCAACTATGTGCGCTTCTCAATGACAAATCACGCACACAGAGTTTCAGCTCCTACGACACCTTTAGGAGATGGTGGTATTACGGTAGCCTCCAAGAGAAGTGTTACCCGAAAGGTGCTGAAAGTTTTGATGACGTGTTATCGTATATCGATGACAAAGCGACCAGGAAAATGTATTTGCCATGATTATAACGATTAATGAGTATCGTTGTTTGTATCGAAAGAGGTTTAAGCCAAGCGTTCACATGTCCGCATCGTAAGTATAGGACGTTACGTACCAAACAGATCTTAGTAGGCAATGCTGACGCCGTTGCTCCGAGGGCTGCAACTTTTGCGAGGAATGCCATCAGTAGACGCGCTTCTTCGCTTGCCTTCCCTGTCACACAAACACATTCCGCACTTACGCTGACTATGAAAATCCTCTGCCTACGCAACTACCAGCAATGACAATCCCATTGTTGGTAGTTGCTTCGGCAAATCCGATCGCTGTAGATATAGTGTGATGCGATGCGTTCGATGCTTATGATGTGGATATGTGGACGCTTGGCTTTGCGCATAGTTAAAAAAAAAAATGTTATCAAGTGAATTCAGTAATTTGTGATTGAAGTGTCAAAGGTATTTTTTTGTTTTAGTAAATTATTTTTAAAAGTTGCTGAGTAGTTTTCTTTCAAATAAAAATCGTTTATTCACATGGGCCCCTAAGAGGCACTCATTCATTTTTTCTAATAACACGATTGCGCGATGCATATTAGGGTAATGTGTCTACAAACGCGTAGACCGATTTTGATGATTCATCAAACAATTAGTCCTAATCTTGCGAGTGTCATTATGGACTTGACAGCAACCGAAATTCAATATGGCGAAGCAATGAAAGTTGCCGAACTGTGTCAAGTGGGGTATCTTTGAAAAAAGTATTTGAACATCATCTTTGGGTTCCGTCAGGGTTTTTCATTTCAAATGACCATTTAAGATCTATAACGATTTAAAGTTTGTTAGAAACCAATACTATTTATGTGATGAAAATTTAAGTGAGAAAATTTTCAGTTCTACGGAAGTCGTATGGATTAAAAACAAAATAGTATCTATCCGTAGTATTCCATAGTGACAATAATATAATAATGCCATCGTCATGGGTAAGAAATTAATGAGCTCAAAAATACAATTTCAAAAATATGTAACACATAATATACTATAACGTTTTTTGAAACCCAGTTTAAGCGGTGGGCAGGTCTCTCTTCCCATTATTAGGTCCTGGGTTCGATTCCCGACAGGAGCACGATCTTCCTTCTCAATGGACATTTTTGCTTCTGGTTCTGGTTGTGATTGTGTGATATGTAAATGTTTCCGACTACCACGATACGAATCTTTAAACTTAGTGTGGGGCTGTGAGTGTGAGTGCGTTTATATATGTTGGTGTTAACTATAGAAGCCATTTGTACTAGTAGTCGAATTTTAGTTTTGAACTTTTGTTTCTAATGCTTGGAAATCGTTATTGTAACCTTCAATTCTTGCATTTAATATAAATAAAATTCTTTTTGCGAACCCTACCCTTTAAAAAGGTTAAGCTTTGTCAACGACTCGATATTTTTACAAGAAAACGCTGACATTCAATATTCATTGATTATTTTCAGCCCTTTGTTAAAAAACTGCTGAATTTTTTTTTACTTGCGTAGACTTTATTCAAATGAATCGTGTTGAATTTGCTTAGCTGATATTTTAGATATTTTCAGCTGATATATGTATTTTGTAATTCCATAGAAAGCAATATTAACGTATTTTTATATAACTACTCATTTGAGAGGTGGTAGAGCATTTTGTGAGTTGCTCGCCTGGCTTGCAACCAAAGTAGCTTACCACCATCAAGTTGAAAGTCTGCCGCCAAGCCAAATACGGTGTTCCGGCAGTTATCCTTGAGAGCCTGCGTATTCCAGGTCTAGTGTGTTTACCAGCTTCGATCACATCGTCACTTACCATCAGATGAGATAGTGGTCAAACACTAGCCTGTCACAAAAAAAAAAAAAAAACTACCTCAATTTGGATATATTACCTATGCTAAAAAAAGGCATTGTTTATTTCAGTGTTTTGAAGGTAATTTGTTAAGACAAAAATATTATTTCTTTCAGTCAAATCATAGTCATATAAGACTTAAATTATTGAATAGAGTATTCTTGCATTTAACTTAATCAGAAAATTTAACTTTTTATAGCCAATTTTAATTTTTCTTCGGCAATTGTAAGCTATAAGGAACAGAAGAATTGGAACTCAAACGTGCAACGAAACACAAACTGGGTTATAAATCTCAGTTAAACACAAGTCAAACTTTTATTTTGTCAATCGTAATTGATCAAATTAGAGTGTTCGTTTCGTCATGAAAAATATTTAACGTTGCGTATTATTTGTCTAACTGACCTCCCGGACCGTAACGCTTTGCTACATGGCTACGCCCATCATGGTCCTTCCGCCTCGACCGCACGTAGTCTGCATAGGTCGAAAGAGATGGTATCGTAGCAATTCGTAGGTTCGATAGGCAAGCATTTAACCACTATGTCACTTGATAGAAAGTCATGATACGGCCTAAAATTAAGCATGCTTTATTAGATGATACTTATTCACAGTTGAATTGAAGACCCCCATATCGTACCTTTCAGGAACAAAGCCACGGGCAATAATTCTACTCATTCCAAGTACGGATAGTAAACAGTTGTTTTACTAATTAACTCGTGTAAATCCTGCGCACACTCCAAAATGTAAACGATAGCCGTGGAATACAATCCAAGATAACTATATTGTACAAGTGTACCTAGTAGTCCTAATACCGGCTGTAATACTCGTATCGTATTATACTGGTTATATTGGTTACTACATTAGACCAATTAATTCTAATTTACATATTTTGTACTTCAGAATTATGGTTTAAGATGAGGTTAATAAATCTGTTAGAGATTGTCTAAGCTGAAATGACGCGCCCCACCACGCTGCTCCATAGAGCGAACGTGGTCGGATTTATCACCCGACTAGTCGACCGTCTTGTACACGTGCAGATCCATTGTTCACTGAACAATCGACGCTCCCATACAGATGAAGTGTCGTCATTAATATTTGCACTCACACATCTAAATAAACTAATTAAGTAGTGGGGCGCGTCATTTCAGCTTGGACGAGCTCTACTTGCTTGTGTCACAATTTAAAATATATAATATATCGGTAATTATACTTATACGTCACAAGGTTTTAGGAGTTTAACTATATTTTTTTGGTGTATTATAGCTTAGATTATTATCTAGTAATTTTAATTCTAAACAATTTCCATTAGTAATTAGGTTTACGTAATTTTCCGGCTGTCGTATCGGATAATCAGTTTCTAGATTGATCATTATTTAGCTTTTATGATCTAGTTACTCCATTAAAAACATTATACCTAAACAAGAGGTTGACTAGGAAACTGTTTGCCCATAACGTGAGATGCCGAAGAACCAATAGGCCTGAAATGCAAAATTCGACTAGTATGCAGTTTGCCTCAATTCAAATTGCCTATAAAGTTTATCGTGAATACACAGTGACTGAGAAGAAGTATGCTTTAAATGCGAGATGTCAATAAAGCTGACTGTCTATAATTTAAACGTAAGCAAAGCTTAAAAAATTTTTTGGTTTTGGCTTCATCGATTTCGATAAAATTTATATGGAACTATCTCTGAAGTATAATCTAACAAACAAAAAAATAATTTTGGGAATCAGTCCACAAATGGGGGAGTAATCAGTGAATATAAATAAATAAAAAATACATACAGTTCAATATAGAACCCCCTCCTTTTTTGAAGTCGGTTAAAAATTCATGACGACTGAGAAGTAGCAAGTTAAAAATGTACTTAGATCAGATTGAGAATGTAAGTAGTCGTTCGCACCGAATGATATCTCGCGCCTACATTTTTCCTCATAGAGAAAAACTTTTACGGTTTATATTGCTTATAACTTTTAAGCAAAAAACCATCAAGATTTTGTAGTTACTTGTTCACTGGTTTAAATCAAATCAAATCAAATCAATTTATTGTCATTACTACAGGTACAATTATATGATGTTAACAAATTATAGGTAGACCGCTGCAGCATGCCTTTTAGGCGTACAATTTTTAAATAAAGTATTGTATATTCCATAAAATAATTGTTTTATTTCTGTATTTGTTGTTCAAGCACAAAAATATAATGGATATTATACGCAACTTTCAGCTTTAGATGTGAGCCGTTTTTGAGAAAGACCCCGGGACAAATAGGACTAAAAACAGTAACGTAGATTTTTTTTAAACCGGTTTCGTACTATTTCTACGGGCATCTCGTTTTAAGGTATGTACAGAATACCGTGTCTTTCCTGCCACTATCGAATACATTTTATTGTGCTTTTAAAAATTAAAATTCAGAATATAGGAACACAAATCCCTAATTAAAGTGTTTTCAGCTAACCTCATGAATTTTGTTTTTCACCTTCAATAAGGGAAGAGAAAGTTCAAAATCAAACGGTTGTCGCGTAACTCAAACAATCTGACGTCACTGATTACCATAGTCAGTGGGTAGCGCAATTTAATAAAGAGACAGTACAAAGGTTTTATAATAATAATTATAGAGAGCTTAACTTTAACATTATGATCATTTACTCGTAGAATTGGGTATAATGCATCAAAAAACTGCTGGATGTAGTTTTTAGTACTACGAGTACTACGAGTAATTGATCCTAAAGTAAAGCTCTCTATAATTGTTATTATGTGAAAATAAAGGTCAATCATAAACGAAAAGTATTTTAAAACAGCTTCTAATTAATCTTATTTTTTATATCGCTTATCAAAAATTACTTATTAAAATAGAATTGTACTTGCTGGCATGACTAAATAATCGCTTTTATATATTGTCTCAGCTAACAATGTGCATTTAGCCAGTGTCAAGTAATTAATATTTTTCAAGTTTGCATAAATACGAGTAGTTCATAAAACTAGCCTTAGTCACAAGTCAAGTGATAAGTCAAGTCAAATTACTATAACAAAAGTTGTAGTTAAGTCATATCCTAGAAAATTGCTGGGATTTTTGGTCAATTGTCTTTCTTTTTAAAGCTACTAATGCCAGTGTTTCACTAAGATGGTGGTTACTTATTCGTACATCGCGTGTCGATTTGTTTTGTGGGTTCTGTTAAACAAAACTTTTTTTATTTGATAGTAAGTGTGTTTTCTAGCTGTGGGGTTAAAAGTGCCTTTTGTTGTGGGGCTAGATGTGCCGCGGCAGGACCACTTTGAAGGAGCTTCTGCAAAGAGCTGCTGACGCTGTGTAATAAAAGACGGACGCAAATTAAAAACTGTAGCTCGGGAATTAGAGTATATATGTCACACAACTTTGCAACGATTGTATAATTTGTTGTGATTCGTATTCCAACTCAAGATCAAATGAAAAATGGATTGAGTGTGTTGTGTAAAAATTGGGCACACTTGAAATGTATAGAAGATGAAAAATGTGCCACATTTCTCTGTCCAAATTGCATATCTGATGAATCATTTTCAGATTAAATCTTAAGACCAAATACTGATTTAAGAACTTTCTTTCTGACTGATTTAAGACTGACGAAGGTTAATTAGATGATTATTTTAAGATAAGTGTTACTAAATATATAATTAAAAGAATTGAACAATTCAATTGATCTCTCTAAAAGTGCAAGTTAAAAAGTTATGTTTAGTTTAATTAGTTATAAAAGAAGAAAATTGTTGATTGTTTGTGTTTTATCTTTATCACGTAGTTTAATAAGAAAAAGCGTTATGAATGCTAGAAGTAATTACTTTATTAATAAAGAAAGAGTATAAAAATAATAATTCTTGTCTTCTTTTTTTATTCAAACACCTTTATTTTTTATATAAAACATCCACTTTTTGAACGGCACAACCAACCTCATCATCGGCACAACACGCCCCACGGCGGGGTCAAATGTGCCTCAAGGTCTAGTTCCAATAATTTGGGTGTCAGAAATAAACGGTTGCGAAATAGCCAATTATTAATTCAAATTCAAAAACTACAATAAATTTGACATTAGTGTTAAAGAAATTGAGAATCTCGATTTCATTTCCATAGTTATAATAAGCGTTTTATCAAAATCGGCACTTTCAGCCCCGCCCTCCCCTACTTTAAAAAAAAATTAGAGCGAAAGGAACATTACGGTTTTCGTTGTACGATTTGCTTACTCTAATGTGCATTAATAAATATTAACACATGTAGAAACATAAATTAAAAAAAGATGCGGGTCAGTCTTTGGGGACTGCCGATAGAAGAATTGGTGACGATGACGCCATAGCCATGATTTATGTTCACCCAAAAAGTGCTCAACGAGCCTAAAGAAGGTGTCACTTCAAAAATAATTCAAGATCGAAATAGCTATTTTTTAAGAGAATAGAAAGGTTCATTTTCGTATGGAACACAGTCACTGCCTTCCACTTCTATTGTGGAAGTAAGGCCAGAGACAAAGAGCTGCTGAATATTCGAACAGGCGACGATCTCGACGATATGCTAACTACTTGTGGACTCCACTTGACTTGCCGACCGTACTACGTCGAAAAGTATGAATTTTTCAAGGATACTGCATGTATATTATTATAAAGAGGTGATAGTGTCATTATCGAAATGAGACGTGCGCTACCTAGAGACATAGTCTCTATCATCATATTCATTCATCATAAATTGAGAAAATATAAATAACTTTAGAAGCACTAGGTTAGTCCAACTTGCGATCGACTTGCTGAAATAGCAAAACAAGTTTACAAATATTTAAATGAATATTTATGGTATATAATTAGTACACACACTTTGCTTCAAACGTAATTGATTAATTGAGAAAGACAGACTCAGACAGGCTTCTTATCGGCAATCGCATAAGCAAATGTATGTGAGATTAGAGGACCGTGTTTGTCTATAATTATTACAAATAGCTAAGGTCCTTGAACATGGCTAAACAGAGATAGCAAATGGGTTACTTAATAACCATTACATTATTATTATTAAATAAACATAAACGCTTTCACACTCACAGCCCCACACTAAGTTCTTTGACTTGTGTCGTGGGTGCCGGAAACATTCACATCACACACACAATCACAACCAGAACCAGAAACACAAATTTTCCTTGGGGAGAAAAATTGCGTTTCCGCTAGGAATCGAACCCGATACCCCCTTAGAAGGCGAACGTTCACCCAACCAAGCCAACGTGCAGTTCAAATCATACATACATCTAATATCTTAATGTGATGACTGCAATGCTTTGAATACTCTGGGTGTTACTGCACTGTAATGGGCAAGAGTATCGCTTGTCATCAGACTAGACTTGCTCGTCTAGTCTCTCTTACACTTAAAAAAAGTCGCAAATAGGCATCTTCTAGTTAAACGTGCTCTATCGTCGACCGCATCTTCGCTTAACATCACGTGAGACCCTGATTGGAAAAAAAGACTATGATCTAGGTAGCCCGTCTATAAACGTGATCACGGTTACAGGCAGTCTATCAAATCAGGGACAAGTACCCACGGTAATATAATAAGAAGCTGCAACCACAGTTACCTCTACTAGCCAGTATACCTCTAAGGTCGATGAGGATTGCTTACCCCGTGCTATTTAATCAGAGTCTGACGCCAATGACCTTTCTAGGGTGATGAGATGGAAACTTTGAGTGAAAGTGTTTTGAACTTTTAATAAAATATGTTTTTGGTAGAAATGTGTCTTATTTGCTTTATTTGTTTATTCTTATTCATCTCAATAAAAATGAAAACAAACAAACAAACAAAGTGTGATGATATAATACATTTGCGTGCAAGAAATGTCAAACTACCTACATCCAGTCAATTTTTACATTTATGGCTCAAAAAATTATATAATTAGATTAGACGTATTCACGTAAAAAAATTGTAGTTGGCTGCATTAACATGTAAACATCTCAAAATTTTCAAATGTGCCTAGCTATTCCAGCATTATTTGTTCATTAAGTTTTATTCAGAATAATGGTTTAATTGGATTTGAATTTGTTGTTATGAAATGTTTTGAATTTAGCTAAAATATGCTAATCCGTTCATCAGAATAGCAGTTACACATGTTTAAATATTTAGATATAAGATACATGTTATTGTAGCTGACTGTTTATAGACGGCTGGCGTTCCATCATTACCTAATTGACCAAGCGAGTGCTAAGCGTGAGCGAAGTATCTCTGTTTCAGCTTGGGCAAAATTGCTTTTGTATGTCCGGATTTCCGGTTGATCTTCTCTACATATCACATGATTCAACCGAATCTCGTGAAATTTTATGAGGAGGTTCGCTAATTAAATAGTTTTTTTTTTGTCAGTTCAGTTTTTGTTTTTAAGCTATTTCATAGCTTCTATCGCGGGCCTTGAGCGTGGAGACCGAATCCAGAAATTCCGTAACGAAAATAACCTAACGCCCCTCACCTATACGCTTATTTCGAAGATATACTTAGAAGACTTAGTAGCCAATTGGTATTGGATTCTGACTCGAATGCATCGGTACGGAGTTCGTATCTCAACGTGACCGAAAACTTTATGTGAAGAAGAATGAAACTACATCGCGTTTTCAGTCGCTAGAGGGCGCCATCTACGCTTAGAAACTGGACAGAACTAAAATTTGAACTAAAAATAAAAAATGCTATGCAATAGCTTTACCACGGCAGTCCCCGAGTGCCACACGTCTTTTTTTTTCTAAATGGCGGAGATATTGGGATAAAAAAAGTAAAAAAACATATTTCAGCTATTAGTATATCACCAATATAATATCCTGTTGACAAGCGGCCCGTTTCAGAAGACTTAGTTACCGTAAGGTTTATCTGAACCATCATATCACACAAGATTTGAACGTCTTTCCGCCCCTCAGTAATCAAATCATCCAATATGCAAAAGATATTAACGCCTAGTTTGCTAGACCGGTAATCAAGTCGGGGTGATGAATATTCTAGGAGGTTCTATAGCACTCACGTGAAGGAGGGCGCCACTGAGCTCACAATTTGAATTATGCCTGCTCAGTGTTCTGCCTCTTGGGTAAGGAGATTAGAATATGAGGTCAGGATGAGGAGTTCCTGAGGCGTCTGTCTACACTTGTGGTATAATAAGGGTCGATATGCCACAGCAATCTCTAATTAACATATTTAATAGACAAAGAAACTATAAACAGCTATAACTATCTATATAACAAGGTCTATCTACTTAGCTAAAACAAACAGTCGTTGGTCGGGGGTGTGCCCTAAATGATGGTTGTGTTGCCTCGTTGTATGAAGCGAGACTTAATTAATATATATATATATAAAGGTATGCAATAATGTGTATTCTATTGACTATCGTAGTTGGTAACGCGTCTGCCTTCAAAATAGCGGTTATCGGGTTCAATTCTCGGTCGGAACTCAAGTTTTCGCACTTAGGGAAATGTTCTTCACTCATTGTGTCTTTTAGTTTCTGAAAATGTGTGTGATGTGAATGTCTCCGGTACCCACGATACAAGTATTTGAAATTAGTTTAACGCTGTGAGTGTGAAAATTGACGTGAGAAAAAAAACATTTTAAATTAATATTTAAAAAGAAAGATTACTAGCAAATTAAGTTGTACTCGATACCCGGTTTTCCGTCCAATTCCTCTTGTTTACATTTTATTCGCAAATTATTTCTTTAATAACTTCTTATTATGCGCTTTTTGGCACGTTACGCTGTGTAACTATAAAGTACTCAAATATGAAAAACATCTTACACATCATGACCTCCACCCCCTTTTCCATAAGAGGGGTTGCCCAATAAACTCATCCTGGAGAAAGTCAGAGTCAAGAATAGACTTGACACAGTCGTACCCGATTATACGCCCGACTTATTTCCAATACCATTTGGAACTTTGAATAGCATAGTTCCGAGTGTGAATGCAATGCAATCCTCTATCTGAGAAGTTCATGTTTATGTCTCATATGCCCAATCATCATCATCATCATCAGCCTATGGAAGTCCACTGCTGGACATAGGCTCTCCAATTGCACGTCACTGAGCACCTCACCTATATCATCCAGCTCCTGCAAGTCATCTTGGGAAGATCGTCGCTCCACCGAGCCTGAGGGCATCCTGTATTGATATGACCAGTCACTAAAGACAAATCACTTTTTCAGTCACAACCAGGGAAGAGGTCCAATACACAGACCTACTTGGGGGACTAAAGGTACCATTAACTGTACGAATTTTTGTTTTCAATTCAATAAACATAAACATAAACATAAACGTTTTCACACCCACAGCTCCATACTAAGTTCGATGATTTGTATCGTTAGTGCCGGAAAAATTCATATCAAACAGAATCACAACCAGAACCACAAACACAAATTTCCCTTGCGGAGAAAACTTGTGTTCCCGCGGGGAATTGAAATCGATACCTACTGCTTAGAAGGCAAACGTGCACTTTTACTAACTTTATATATGTTTTATTGTAGCTAGTTTCATTTTTATGCGTTTTTTTATATCTTACTAGCTGCGCCCCGCGGTTTCACCCGCGTTCATAATGATGAAAAGTGATGATGATGATGATGATGAAAAATAGATGTTGGCCGATTCTCATAGATACCGGATAAGCACAAAAAATTTCATCAAAATCGGTCAAGCCGTTTCGGAGGAGTATGGCAACGAAAACTGTGACACGAGAATTTTATATATTAGATTGGCAATAATTATATATACCTATCTTTTTAGGGTCAGATGGGTAATAGGTTTAACGAAACCAATTCGCAGATATGCGACACCAAATTGGGCATGAAGCCCATTTAGATCCGCAAACAGACTAAAATAACTCGTCCTCAGGTGTTGGTTCGTACATACGATGTGCTTAATTAGACAGACAATCGTGTAAAAGCATTACCATTGTTGCAATAACTATGTTTGAATACATGTAAGTTGAAGGAAACCAAGTATTTCAATCATTTAATGAACACTGCTAAAAACTAAGAAATAATTTTAAGGTTTGTAGGTACAGTACATCGAAATTAAGTTGAACATAAATTAATAATATTGTTTACACCGTTCATAGTTTTTTTTGTAAAACGATTGACGATTTCAATAATTTGACTGTTATATTTTTTTCTTTTAATTTTGGCTTCGCAGTCTTGTGCATTTAGGATTGCATTTCTCTCTGTACTGTGCAACTTCCTGTCACGACGGTGGCTTTGAGCTCACGCAAGTCCTTTTATGTAAATTTAGTAGTAGCAAATTGTAATCGAGAACATATGGTACACCTGAAACAATGCACCCGGGCCCAGGTGCGTTTGGTTAACACCCACTTCGACACGTCGGCCGATGCGCACAATTACACCAATCTGAACGTGATTGTGTTCCTAAATGAGCTGTAAATTTTTACGCTATATGGACCGAAGTTAGCTTTCAAATGTTATTAATGAAATTATCAAATAGTACCTACTTCACCTCGTTAGCTTATTTGGGTTGCGTTCGCCTTCCATGCAGGGGGTATCGGGTTCGATTCCCGGCGGGAATATAAGATTTCTCCCCAGGAAAAATTGTGTTTCTGGTTCTGGTTGTGATTGTGTGTGTGGGATGTGAATGTTTCCGGGACCCACGCCACAAGTCATCAAACTTAGTGTGGGGCTGTGAGTGTAAAAGCGATTATTATTTGTTTGTACAAGTAAAGCCAGAATTGATTTCCCGAACTTTTATTATAGCATGAATACGCTTCTTACCTTTCGTGGAGTCACAGATCACATCAGCAGATTGATGAATAAGAATAATAATATAATTATCATCTTCTTGAACATTTCGGCAAGGGTTCTTATGAACGGCCTACATGACAAGTTTTTATTTTTATACTAGATAGGCAAGCATTTGACCGCTATCTCACCTGATGGAAAGTGACGATGCGGCCAAAGATGGAACATGCTTGCCTAGAAGGTACCTATTCATTCTAGACTTGAATACACCCAGATTATACTGTTCAGGGAACAAAGACGCAGATTGAGTTCCACTCCTTCGCTGCACGGATAATGAACGTAGAAGCAAAACGCTTCGAGCGAACTGGAGGTATGTCAACCGTAAATGGATGACGTTTGACAGTTTGTCTTGTGGTAGACACCGGTGAAGTCAACCCTCCTTTGAAATGCTTTTTTGATTCACTGGAGACTCGTTTTTTGATCGGCGGATCAACTTGACGTTGGATTGAGCTGTAATTTTTATACCTAGCACCTACCCCTAGCAGCCAGCTTGTAAGTATTTTTGTTTCTCACACAATACTCACGTACAATCTGGGATTCTTCAAATCCCAAGTGAATAGGAATCTTCTAGGCAAACGTGCTCCAATGTCGATCCCACGTAACATCGGATGAGATGGTGGTCAACCGTTAGCCAATCTATATTTATGGTAAAAAGACAAAGGTCTTTGATAAAAAAAATAAAGCACAACAAAATAGATGGATAATTGAAAAAAGGGATTGCTTTTGTTATGCATAATAAACTCGTTAAAATCTCCATAAATCTCCATAAATCTACATCTAGCTAGATAATACTCTAGTATGTTTTAACCATCCATTACACACATACAAGTTGTCATCACGTCGGCAAAGCGCGGCGCGATTGGTCACGCGGGACGCAATCAGTTATTTAGCGCTGTCACAGCTCCCGTAGGACGGCAAAAACTGATTCCGGGCACATCTAGATACGCCTATATAGCTCTATGTATATACAGACTATTAAAGAGTCTTTGTACTGTATGAATCATAATAAACATTATTGAAGCTATGATAGCTTAGTAGTAAAGGTGGCCTCCTGTCTGGCTGGCGCGGTTTAAATCCGACCACAGGCTTGAGTTTTTGATGAAATAAAATTATGGTAGAGCATTTTTTGATGGTTTCCGGACTTACTACTATACTAACACTAGCCGTGCACCGCGGCTTTGCCCGCGATTATAACCTTGATATAAAAGGCGCCCGAGGCCGAGAGCGGGCGCCCGCGAATCCTCCCCCGCGCTGCAGTTTTGTATACTGCCGTCATAAGGAAAAAAGTCGTATCTGCATTTTTGACAAAATTTTGTTAAATACATCATCGGAGTCAGGAAAAATAGACGTATCTACTAGTATTTTTTTATTTTAAAATATGTAAACGCAACCTACTAAATCTTACTTTTAATTTGGACGCATCAGCTACAAGTCATAACGTATACTAAATAGACATTAAGAGATAAAAACATTTCTGATGTTTGAACCGTCTGTTGGCTTAGTTGGGTGGCGTTTACCTTCTAAGCAGGGGTATCGGGTTCGATTCCTGACGGGAACATAAGTTTTCACCCCAAGGAAAAAATGTGTTTCTGGTTCTGTTTGTGTGTGTGATGTGAATGTTTCCGGCACCCACGACACAAGTCATCGAACTTAGAACTTGGCTGTGAGTGTGAAAGCGTTTTATGTTTATGTTATTTATATAACTCAATTTTGACAAAAAATTCAGTTACGTCTAAAAAATCTAATGACGGCAGTACAGGGCGCGCGCCTCGGGCGCTTTGAATATCAAGTCCCTTATAGTTCATATTTTTTTTATTCTAGTTAAGCAAGCATTTGACTACTATCTCGACTAATGGCGATACAAACGAAAATACTTAAACATTCAAGATGTTGCTATAGAAAATGTCAGTAGATAAGTAAATTATTCTTAATTAGTTCCACTACATTTTGCACAAGTGCGTAAAACGTTTTATATTTGGGCCCGTGGGGACCGGGAGCTCATTCTATTTTCAAAATTCTATCAGAGCGCCTGGTTGAAGCGACGCGTGATCAAAATGCTGGCACTTATTTGTCTCAACGTATTAGCATTGCAATTCAGAGAGGCAATGCCGCCAGAATGATGGGAACGCTACCCACTGGTAGTGGGCTTGAGCACTTGAGTTACCTATAAGGTCGATGTCTTGTAGGTAACTTAGTACTTTGCTGCACCTACATAGTTTTAGTTTAGTTTTAGGAAATATAGGCAATTGGCCCGTAGCTTTAGAAAGATTAAAAAAAAAAATGTGCGTAAAACATTCAAAATGTACCTTTTTAAATTACAAAATCTAAACTAAATCTTTTACATACAACGAGACCTTGATTTTTATTCTATGGATCCTACCAATCGATTTCATATCGCCTAAACAAACGAACAAGAAAGACGGATGACCCGTCACCTCGTCAAAGAATAAAGAAATGGAAAAGCAAAAGTAGGTAGAATTCAATAAATCGAAGCCCCGAGCCGTCGATCACAGATGCCTCCCTGAGGATATATCGGCAGCCCTTTAATGCAAAATGATGAAATGGAGAGAACTTAATAACGGATGTGTGACTTTTTGTGCTAAAAGTTTCTCTGATCGGAACGTTTTGTGTATTGAAATACTAATATGTTGATGCGGTTGGGTAACATTATGAATATTATGAGTATTTTTTTTGTTATAAGTGGGAAAATTTTGTATGTTTAGATATACGAGATAACCGGAACTGTACATTCTATAATTAAACACAAACCAAGCTTAAAAAAATCGACTTCACTCCTTATATTTTGGTTTTGGCTTAATCGATTTCATAAAAAATTATATGGAATATGAAAAAAAAAACTACCAAACAAAAAAACCATCAAAATCGATTCATAATTTGCGGAGATATCAAGTAACATTTATACAAAAAAATCATACAGTCGAATTGAGAACCTCCATTTTTGAAGTTATTGTTAGGTTTAGGTTGAAATTTTGTTATCGAAAAAGAAAGCCTATAATTATGTATCCCCCTTGTATTTTGGACTGGAAAAGGCTTACTCGGCACATCCGATGTATTTCTCAGACGAGCTGAGTAAGAACTCCAGTAATGTTTATGTAGTGTTAAGTCTTCATGTGATGAACTAACGTTAACTCTTTCATTAATATTAAAGCTATTAAATTGGCTACACGATGTTCATTTAGAAAAATACGTTTTAAAAAATAAAGTAGAATGTTTAAAAGTTTGCTTTAAGGGTTATTTAATTTTAATATCGATTTTAACGTGTTTCTAATTAAAATTAAATGAAGCCGCTTTATCTACGTTTTATTTACTTATTTCTGAGTAACTATTTACCTTAACATTTGCATAAACTACAAGTAATGCGATAATATTTATTATTCAAATAATACATCTTACAAAACACAGTTTAACTTATCTACAGAGGCTCAAATTTCCAACATATAAACGCCGTTTGAAAGACTGTTGTCTTAATATTTGTAGGTATAGGAATGACATCCTCAACAGCTGTTTAAACGGAGTTTACGAGCGGGATCTGGCCTAATATAATAAACATTATCAACTAAAAATAACGTAATAATTGTCATCTTATTTTAAACTAAGCAAGTAATCTCTTTGGCAAGCGTATTCAAAGTCCGGATTCCACCAAAATCTGAACTCCTTATAACTTTTTACCATATTATTATTCTCATTCAACTTAGTACATAAGTCGCAAAGATGAGTCCTAGGTTTGACGGTGTAGTAGTAATACTTTTTCCAGTCAAAAAAGTAAGAGTATTTGTCAGGATTCTTGATGAGGTAGTCGATAATAGCGCCTAATTTCTTCAGGTTGAAGTAGCGGGCGTTGATGTATGAGCCCGGAGGAAGGAATCTGAAAGTAGAGATTTTTTATTATGTCTGAGCTGTTTACCATCTATTCTTAAATGATCTGGTCATGTTAGTCTTGAGACTGTATTTTCGGTAAGTATAGCTGCAACACAACATCGATATTTAAAGGCCTACCAAAAGAATTAATTTCGACCGGCTATATACGTAGTTATCCAAGAAGAGGCAAGAATTTGGAAACACATAGTCACGGTTGATTTTAGTACGATGTTACCTCCACTGGTGTTTATGAATCGTGTCGTCTCATTAACTTGATGTGCTTGCTGATTTTAGTCTTCGTTGCCTATAGATGCATGCAACAATTAAACGCAAGCAAAGCTTAAAAAAACCGACTTCAACGCTTTATCTTCGGACTTTTGATCAGATTAGATGAACTAAACACGCATTATTGACGATATTTCAAGAACTACTGATCAGATCTAGATCATATTTAAATGGGACCAATAGAAAAGCAACGAAATATGTCAAACAAAAAAAAAATCGACTTGACCTCCTAATTTTTTGTGAAATCGGTAGAAAAAGGATGGTGAACTACGAACGTACTTAGTATAGATACATAATGTATTGTTATTTTCATCGGTTATACGTACTTTACGTATAATATTAATAGTTACATAATCAACATAATATATATAGGCATTGTTTCGGTTAAATCTAGTGAATTATGGGAAATAATCCTATATTGTTTAAATGTTGCAATTAATGACTTGCAATTATTAACACACAGTTATTTCATTATTGTGTAACGTATTATAATAATCATACTTCGTAGCATTAAGCTAGTAGTATAAATCTGAGTGTACGTGTGTGAGGAAATAAAAAATGTGTGTGATTGAAATTATATATTTTTGCGTGATACGCAAGCATTTGACCACAATCTCACCTATTGGAAAGTGATGATGTATTATATTTGTAACAAGTAATCGGATTTGGATATATACATGATTTTATTAGTAGACTAGTTGACCCGGCGAACTTCATACCGCCAATTGTCTGTGGTCAAATATTCAGAAACAACTCCTGTTACGGTACGAACAGTTTGTATGGGAAAATAAAATACTACATTTTACTGCAATTTCTTTATATTTTCTCACATTTTAAACCTTCCCTGAACTTCCACAAATATTTCAAGATCAAAATATTCTCGAGTTTTAGCGAGACTAACAAACAGCAATTCATTTTTATATATAAGAGATATTCTGATCGCTGCTTGCCCCCTTTCTGATTTTGTATAATAGTATATATAGTAATCCAAATCACAGAAACGTTTTTACGCGCCGTTCTTTTTCTAAAAAGCACACAAAAAAGCAGGAGGTACTCAAGTCGACTGTATTTTTTTTATCTAGCGTATGTTACCTCATACCTTTTTTCCACAAGAAACGATTTTGAGTTTTGATTTATGTTGTTTGTCCAATTGGTCCCATTTAAATTTGATCAAGATCTGATCAGTAATTCTTGAAATATCTTTAGTATTGAAGTATGTTTAGTAAATCTAATCTAATCAAAGTTCCGAAGATAAAGCGGTAATGTCGGTATTTTTTAAGCTGTGCTTGCGTTTAATTATTTGTGTCATATTTCTAGACCAAAAATGACACAAGAACAGAAACTGCGCATAAAAACGTTTCTGTAATTGGACTATATACCTTGGTTTTGGATATAGACCTTTAAATCCTGATAAATGTAAGTAAACCAAGTGTCATAACTGGTAAAACAACTTACTTAGAGTAGTTCGCCACACCATTGACAATTGGAACCGATAGATGTGCCATAGCATTCACCATCTTTTCAGTCACATAGTCGTCTGCAAACGAATCTTCCAGCACGAGATTGAAGAAGTAATCTTTATGAATCATCTGAAAGCATTTGTTGATACCTCCTTTTGGACACTTGTTATCGCTACAAGGACCAAATTCATCAACTGTATAGTTGTATCCAATCAACTCCTGCCTTATATCATTCACAAAGTTTTGGTGTTTGTTTTTCAGTTTACAATTTGTTACCAACCACGCGACTGCTTTCTTCTTCTCCTTAATGTTGGTTTTGTATAAATCTGTATGTTCCATTTCTACTACCCAGTTTAATGAGTTGTTTGGACCAAAGATATTGTTCTTTGTGTCGAGGATGTTAAAAAATGGATGTGGTATGTCGGAATCGAGTTTGTAAGTCCATGTCCAGTTGAAAAAATCATCGAAATCTGGATTGCAAATGGGACAACTATCGGATGACTCGTGTGATTTAAATATGTATATCTGCTCTGGATTTCTCTTCAATAACATATTTTTATTATCAATTTTTTTTGTGTTATGGTCATTGAACACAACTGCGTCGAAATTCTCTTCAGATCTTAGCAAGCTTTTGTTATAGGTTATGTAGCAGTTGATGTATGGGCAGCCCTGTTTGACAAATAAAGTTTGTCCCGGTAATAAGTCACTAGATTTGCTGTAAAAGCTTCTCTTATGTTTCTTTTGATGATGCTTCCAAAATAAAATATACTTCAAATCAGTCGTATATCTCTCATGCTTCGTGACTTTTTTATTCCTCGCTAAATTTGGTAATAACGCAATAAGTACACCGATACTGAAAATGATTAGGTAAACGCTCATTTTTAGTAACAATTTTCTGTAATTATTAGCTTGAAGCATTTTTTTTATTTGATTAGAATACATTTTCCCTTTTAAACTTATAATTTTCATGGTGCACTGTTTTTTCGAGGATTACTGAATTGTAACTGAATGCTTTGGGCTAGGTGCACCAGGGAAGTTTACTAAACAGTGGTATGTTTTGCAGTTTTACGAAAGAATGCAATGTTGATTGTTTTCAGGCAATGGCGACAGGAACATGACCTCGTCAACCGGGCATACCTTAAATAAATAATAAATACAATGATGATTGGAAGCATAGGGTAGTATGAATTGTCAGACTATGAACCAATCCATTTAATTGTAGTAGTAAATAGATAGATAGATAAACACTTTATTGAACACCTTAACGAATACATGACAAGGAATAATAATCTAGAAAATTACTATTAAATACAATTTACCAAAAACTTTTTTTTTTTTTTTTTTTTTTTTTATTTGAGACTAAGCTAGCGTTTGACCACAATCTCACCTGATGGAAAGCGACGATGCGGTCGAAGATGGAGCACGCTTGCTCAGTAAAAACCTATTCACTCTCTTCTTGAACAACCCCATATTATACTTTTCGGGAAACACAGTAGACGGCAGGGCGTTCCACTCCTTGGCAGTTCTCATAATAAAAGTCTACCATCAGGTATGTAAATAGGAAAGTAATTATTTAATTGTCTTGAGTAATTTGCTTCAAGGTAGCCAAGGAGATTTCTTGTTTAGTACACGTTCCGTTGACTTAGATCGAATAGACGTGACTGATATAGGCCTATAGTTGCCAAGGTCGGTACGGCTTCTATATCTGGACATCGTTTGCACGTCGACAGACTTCCATGCTTTGCCACTTGACAAGACTTCAAAAAGAAGCGGAAGAGGCGTGTCACAATAGGATTCTATTCAGGTTCACATGTTCATAACTAAAACTTTAAATAATCATAATTTAATCGGGAAACATACATCGGGTATATTCAGATAACCCCAGGGGTGAAGCATTAATTTTTTTTTTGGATGTCACTGTTTGGTTCTGTAGAACTCGCTCTCGCTCGTATCTAAGCAAAAAGAGGAGAACCATCGAAACTGCCTGATAACTGAGGAAACATCTTTTGATAGTTGATTAACTAACATATTTAAAATTCAGCTTAAACTTTAGCGAAAGTATAAATACAATCCTACTAATATGATAAATTCGAAGGTTTTTGTGTAAGTATATTTGTTCCCTCTTCACGCTTTAATGGCTGAACGGATTCGGATGAAATTGGGAATGTACATAGATTATACCTAGGATTGACACATAGGCTACTTTTTAACTTGATAAAAGCGGAAAAAGCCGCGTGGCACGGGTAGTTTTAAATTATCTAAGGGAGTGACAGGGGGTTGGAACCGTTACTAGAGTCTGACAATGGATGACGTGATTTCCAATATTATTCCCAATTAAAATATAAAAAAACTGATATTTATTCCAAAAATTCGTTAATAATTTGAGAAGCAATTTTATTTACCTAAATAATAGGTATGGTACCTAAATAACTCATTATATGAAGTGAGATCATTCTCACTATAATTTTTAACCGACTTCAAAATAATTAAGCGCAAGCAAAGCTTAAAAAACCCGACTTCACCGCTTTATCTTCGGAACCTTGATCAGATTGAATGTATTGCACACGCATTATTGACGATAACTCAAAGACAAGAGATCAGATCTTTATCAAATTTCAACGGGACCACATGCAAGCACCAGCTCTTAAATAAAAAATTAATCACCAAAATCGGCTCACAACGAAAGAAGCTATGAGGTAACTTTTGAAATAGGGTAAACGAGAACATCGTCAAAGTAGTCCATAAAATAGGCATTATTGACGATATTTCAAGAACTACTGATCAGATCTTGATCACATTTAAATGGGACCAATTAGTAAGCGAACATCTTTTGCTTACTAATTGGTCCCGTCAAGCTTAAAAAAACCGACTTCACCGCTTTATCTTCGGAATTCGGAATACCTTGATCAGATTTAATGTATTAAACACGCATTATTGACTATAACTCAAAAACTAGGCATCAGTCCTTGATCAAATTTCAATAGACACACATAGAAAGCACCAGCTTTCAAATAAAAAAAGAATCATCAAAATTGGCTCACAGTTATGAGGTAACTTATGAAGTCAGGTAAACGAGAACATCGTCAAAGTACGCATTAATCGTCACATAATAGACATTATTGACGATATTTCAAGAACTACTGATCAGATCTTGATCACATTTAAATGGGACCAATTAGTAAGCAAACATCTTTCAAACTAAAAAAATTGTCGAAATCGGCTCACGTGGAGAGAAGATAACACTCATAAAAAAAACAGTCGACTTGAGTACCTCCTCCTTTTTTGGGAAGTCGGTAAAAACATTTAATTAAATATGTTTTATCCGCTAAGAGGGCAAGTTTCGTTGATAAACCGGGTACCATATAATTTATGTGTTTAATTTCAGAATATAAAGTCACCAATTTAACCCACTGCCATATGAAAAAGTCGTTTTCGTATCCGCTTTCTGTATCCACTGTTTAATTTATGGGTAAAAAATATATACCAGAAACGGTTAATATGGGACCATGTGTCGTTCCTACGCCGGAATTGCTTTAGCTTGCTTATGATGATTTATTACATCTTTTTGTTGTATTTTTCGTTTGCGATTTTTGTATTGATTTTGTGTTGAGTTTCAAACACATTATCTGTTTTTATATCTTTTGTAAATTGTATCAATGGATTTTAGACAGTCAATTTTATAACTTACTAGCCAAACCCCGCGGCTTCGCTCGCTATTATCATAGTAGAAATATATTACTATGCTATTATCAAGTTAAAAAGTAGGCTATGTGTTAATCCTAGGTATAAGCTATGTACATTCTAAATTTCATTTCAATTTTAGCCGTTAAAGCGTGAAGAGGGAACAAACATACTTACACACTTGCAGACTTACACACAAACTTTCGGATTTATAATAATAATATTAGTAGAATTAAATAAAATAAATTTTTTTTCCAGCTTCATAACCGTACATGTGATTTCGTCAACCGGATACAATTCGATTTTTGAAAGTGTCCAATTAGGTAACATAATATATGTGGTCAGTACAATCGGATTATTTTCAACCGACTTTAAAAACGGAGGTTCTCAATTCGACTGTATGTTATTTTTGTATGTATTTTACGCGTTATCTCTGCCGATTATGATTTTGATGAATTTTTTTTGGTTGGAAGAAATATACTTCAGGAGGTTGTCCCACATAAATTGTATCGAAATGGGTCAAGCCAAAATCGAAATATAAGCGATGAAGTCGATATTTTTAAGCTTTGCTTGCGTTTCAATTATATTTCTATCAAGTTAGTTTTACAGTTTATTCTATCAACCTATATTATAATAATATAAAAAGCTACTATAATGTAAAATATTATCAATGTTTGGTTAACGCTTTAGGTAGGTATATATTTTGAAGATTAATCTTATATATACCACTTAACAAATATTGACTACTATAATTATACATTGTTAAAATATAAAACAAACTCGTTCACATACACAGCCCCACCACAATATCAAAGACTTTTATCGTAGGTACTCGAAACATTTCCATTTCACACACGCCAGAACAAGAAGCACAAATGTCCCTAAGGAAGAAAAATTGTGTTCCTGCTAGGAATCTAACTGAAGACCCGAGAGCAATGTCGTGCCAACTGCACCAAATAGGTCACCAAGGAAAATATTGTTTTAAGTACCTAACTGTACATAAGATTTTCTTGATTCTTTTCCAATATCTAAAAATCCTCCGAAAAATGCTTTACAAGTAAAAAAATCCTTAAAAGAAATTATGAATTCATATATAAAGAATAAAAGGTTCTGAAATCAAAAAAGACTTTAATAATCGTAAACATGGCATGCACAAAGGTAAGGAAAACAATTAGAGCCGCATTGTGATCCACCATTAAGTTCACAAACGTATCTAAGAGCCAGTAATGGTGTACTCCTCAAACAGTCGTTCTCAAAGAAATCATTATTCCGCGAGCTACCTCGCGCGACCACTTGGAAATGTAGGGCTGCGAAAAGTAAAACGTCAGTATCGATGTCTTTAAGAAATCTATCGATAGTTTCGGGCTCAGCACACAAACAAAATGTCATAATTAATTAGGTAAGATTATCAGATGAGATAGAATAGTCAAATGCTTGCCTATATTTACCGAATAAAAAAAGACATATCAGTATTTAACCAGTTAGATCCATCCACTACCACTGTACAATCCGTACTACTGAGGTTAGCTGGAAGAAAATGCTAATGCGCTTTAATTTCGCCTATGTACCAGTTTTATGTCATGCAATGAAGAATTGTCTATCTATTCAGCACAAAAATATGCAAATACATTTGAATTATATATTGAAAGGGTTGTCTACATCGGACTTCGTTGTAATCTTCACAGGTTCAGATTATTCAGATCAAATGATTCATGCCTTCTTCTTCATGTAGCTTAACAGTTTCTTGTGAACAACTGCGTACAACATCTTGTGACAATTTAAGATATTATATATCTATAATCTGGGGTTGCCTTATATATAGGCTATATATATAAGGCAACCCCAGATCATAGATTCTATAGACTTTCTTTAGATTCTCCTGACTGTAATATTTGTATGATATCAGGAATGGTGGATAAATTATGTTTACTACCTAGAATCATATACTTGATCTTGCTTGGATTTAACAGGAGACAATTATTTTACGACCATGCGATTATACTACTTAAATCTTCATATAAGTCTCGGATTGCTTCGGCGACGTCTTTCGGCTTAAAAGATATATAAACCTCAGTGTTTAGGTAGATTCATTTTATTATTTATGTTATTATTATAATATGCAGATTAAAAAAAAACATCGATTAACTAACGGCTTGAGGGACGTGCAGTATATAATATTTTCCCCTTCCGACTTCGTCGGTCTGTTATTTGTAAGAGCTTCATTTCGTAATTGTATCATTAGTTTTATATTATCCGTTATCCATGGATCACATTGATCTTTAATGTTTACTTTGATCTTTAATAAGGATTCCTAATTCTACGACTCTAAATAGAACTCTATATCTAAGTCTCTACATAGTAAAAAATGCATTCCAAACTATATACAGTAGAACGCCGATTATCCGAATTAATTTGGACCGAGGTCAATTCGGATAATCGGACATAGACTGGTAATAAAGAAAAACGAACTGTCACACATAGAATAAACTTTATTAAGTTTAACAAACAAAACATGTAGTGTCTTGCCTCTAGCTTTCAACCATAACAATTGATGATATATATGGATACCAACGAGTTCCAACTAACAATATATATATTTTTTTACGCTTAGGACCGATTCGGATAATTGGCGATTCGGTTACTCGGCGTTTGGTTCCTTCTTCTGAAGAACTAATCCCGGCTGTCTATGGTGATATTGAACAAGTGATAAATCGTGGAAACTCTTGGCTTTGCTCTTTGATAAATCGGCTTTCTACTGTATATCAAAAACATAATAACCATCGATACATACAAATATTTTTACGTCTCTTCACTATTCAGGCACGGGATACGCCGCGGGGTAACGAAGCTAATCTGTACTCGAGTGTCGACAATTTGGGTAACAACAGAAAATAAGCGCGTTTCGAACTTAATGTTGGCTTAATACTTGGTTTATACTAACTTAACCCTGGTTTTGCGTAATGATCGCTTCGGTGTACAAACTTAACTTCGGTTTAATGTAATTATCGCTTTGTGTTGTATGGTTATTGTTGTTATAAACTAAAATGTTGCAGGTGAATTGTCAAAGTCGTCATTATATTATTTTCCTAGTAATGTAATAATTAAGGAGAAAATTGGCAGTTTTTACTCGTTTTAATGATGGTTTTAAGTTTCAAGGGTATATTTAGTTTATATTTAGTCATAAATTCTTATTTTTTTTTACAATTAGGAATTCTCCAAAAGCAAAGGAATTCTTTTACAATTAGGCCATTACAAAAGATATAGACGTTTGCCCATCTTGGATTACAAAAATATATACAAAACAAACAAAACCCTTAAATATAATTTTTCTCCAGCAAACTGTTTCGGTAGTATAATTTTTAAGAGTGAGTAGGTTGTAGTATATATAAAAACATGATATTATGATAAAAATGCATTAATATTATTAGGTATGCTATAAAATATATGTGTCTATTTATAATAATAATATATATATATATTTTTTGAACAAATAATAATATTTCTTATTACTGTATAATGAAGAACATAAATTTCTCTTAAATTAAATTTACTTTAAATTTTATGGCAAGGGTGCCAATTATTATTCCAAAGAATAATTATTTTAAGGCTTCGTAGAGCTAGGCTTCTCCTCACGTTGCATAATATGACTTTTCTTTAGACTAGTCTTAATGATGAAAAGACGATCATAGAACTTTTATGTAATTTACCCGTGGCACAAGATTTCATGTTTTCTATGAGATTTGCAAGTTTAATCTTGTATTGAGATTCTAAGCAGGTAGGCATTTTATTCTAAACTGCTTTTGTTCCTGACGTTGTTCGCAATTAACCTTTTAGTACCTGGATGACCGAGTTTTGCTCGTTAAAACGACGTTTTCTAAAAATGAAACCTAGCTCGATCGATTTATCGCCCCCGAAAACCATGCATACTAAATTTCATGAAAATCTTTGGAACTCTTTCGAACTTGGTTTCCGAGATTCAGATTATATGTATACAAGAATTGCTCGTTTAAAGGTATTAGATATCCATCATCAAACTCATGTTTTTTTTCTCCGTATGAGCCTTCGCACTTTCCTGCGCCTCCAAGAATTATTTCCTCGCGCCGGCAACCTAACCTCAGCGTCACCACACCACGCGGTTCCATTTTAGCAATAAGTAGTTATACGTGCCTGGACTCATAACCTGTACATATATTGAATAAAAAGCAGGTTTACAGTTTCTGCAATAAAGTATACCTATTCAATTTCATTTAGTTTCGTTTAATTTCATTTCACCTAGTTTCGTTTCATTTTATTTAGTTTAGTTAAATGAGTTTATGATATTAAAGAAAAACATGAAGCAACACTGCAATCCGCCATTACAGTAAAAAGCACATACAGGAAGTACGGATGCACATAGACAAAGCTAGAAATATTATAAATTATTGCAACCATTAATATCGCATTGGACAATATCAACAGTCTCAGAGAACTTTCTAGTAGTCATTTTTTTTTCCTTGTACTACCATGGATTACAATACAATACAAATACTCTTTATGTCACACCAAGAAAAATAATGTTTAACAACAAAAAAAAAATACAATATAGTACAAACGGCGGCCTTATCGCTAAGCAGCGAAATCTTCCAGGCAACCTTAGGATGGAGAGGATAAAGAAGTTTAATGAAAAGTGATCGGTGGTGCGGTTACTTGCTTACATGCATTCTTTTAAACAAGCATATAATTATTAATGTAATTAAATAAATCATACAAATATAGTTACATACATAAATAAATAAAAGATAAATACAAAATATATAAATAATATATAATATAAAATACTTAATATAACCTAAAAGTATATGAATATTAGTGATGAAAAATGGTAATGATTTCATATAAGCTGTAATAAATAATATGTTTTATTATATTATTATATGTATATGGAGGTTAAATCATGATGTAATCCATATATACCGTCCGGGGTAAGTAGTGCACAATACTGCAGGGGGTGGTTTGGAATCGATAAAGGAGCAAATTAAAAAAAAAATATTTTATTTTCTTGCTCCGAAAAAAAAAACTTTTTTTTTTTATTCAACTGGCCTGCTGGCCGTTCAGTAGTAATTGTCAAGTAAAGTATGGCCCTCCGTAGACAGCCGCTACAACAATAGCTTCCTGAGTAGGTGAGTGCTACGAGTGCTACGGGGTCATTGAACTAACATGTGACGAGAGGTCACACTGAAAGGCGGTTCAGGAATTACGAGAACCAATGTTTCACGTGAAGCAAACCATTGGTACCTGGTAGGTATTGAATTCCCAGAATTTGTTGTAAGTTATCAAATCAACGAATTCTGGGAATTCAATACCTACCAGGTAGTAGGTACCTACCTAATTACTTACTGAAGACAAGTATTTAGAATTAGATAGGTGTGGTTTGCTTCACGTGAAACATTGGTTTTCGTAATTCCTGAACCGCCTTTCAGTGTGACCTCTCGTCACATGTTAGTTCAATGACCCCGTAGCACTCGTAGCACTCACCTACTCTGGAAGCATTGTTGTAGCGGCTGTCTACGGAGGGCCATACTTTACTTGACAATTACTACTGAATAGCCAGCAGGCAAGTCGAATAAAAAAAAAAAAGTTTTTTTTCTTTAATTTGCTCCTTTATCGATTCCTAACCACCCCCTGCAGTATTGTGCACTACTTACCCCGGACGGTATATACATCATGATTTAACCTCCACGGGAAACTCAAGCGTGTCGTAGGATTTGAAACTGCAACCGACTGATTGTGAGATTGCTTCCACTCATAAAAGAAGGACGTAAAAAATATGGTTTCCTAATAATTCAATATTCTAACAGCATTTCCTAATGATCATCTGGCTAGCTCTTCCATGCTCTTTTATTAAACTGTGTTCCGGCAGCTATACTTTAGAGCTAGTTTCCATTCTAAGTTAAGTACGCTAATATAGACAGATACTCTTTAAACTCTAGACAGATATAGAACTGCCCGTTAGCATAGTCAGCCGAGCGTCTGCTTTTTAAGCATCGGGTATTGAGTTCAATTCCCGGTGAGAATACTGGTTTTATCGCCAAGTACATTTTTTTTGCTTCTGGATGTGCAATGTAAATGTTTCCGGCACCCACGACACAAGTCATCGGACTTAGTGTGGAGCTGTGTGTGTGGAAGCGTTTATGTTATGTTATGTAAAAATGGTTTAATATGCACCACCCACGCCGTGATATTTTTAAGTGTTTTCTTTTCACCTTTTACCACTTTTAATAGACGTATTTGCAGCACTTGATTTATCTATAAGCTCGATGTCTTGTAGGTAACTTAGGTCTTTGCTGTATATAGTTAGTAGTTTAGTTTTAGGAAATAAAGGCAATTGGCCCGTAAATATTAGTATCAGGGTATTAGTATCAGTACATATGAACACTTCTTCTTCTTAGCGTGTCGATGGCAAACCGTTAAATAGCTGAGGCCCAGAACTCAGCTACCCGAACTGCATTTGGTGCAGCGTCCATGAGCTCTTGTTGCGAGCAGGTAACAGGGCACGCAGGGCATGAGATAAGATGTGCCATAGTTTGATCTGCTGCGCACAGACAGGCTATATTGTTGACTTTTGAGAATCCCCACCTGACCATGTTATCCTTTCTCCGACCGACCTGAGTACGGAGTCTATTTAAAGACTTCCAGGTCATCCAGGGTTCTTGATGGCCAGGTGGAAGATTCTCAGAATGTGGGACGATATGAACACTAAAATTTATTTACATAAACATCCATCCACTTTACACATATTATGTGTGCAAGAGAAATCTTACACATAGCCTACGTTCCATACGACCACTAATGACGAGCTAAATCACGTGAAGCGACGCCACTGTGGGCCTCCCTGTTTACAGTGATTTACACTTTCGAATACTCTAACATGGTTAGGGTGTGTCTACAGTGCGTGGCGTAGCGGTTTATGTAAATACAGTGCCGGACAATCTGTGCCTGCACTAGCCTCTCCCCACCCTCTTGTAACCCGGTTTAATAAAGATAATTAAACGCAAGCGAAGCTTAAAAAAAACGGCCTCACCGCCTTATCTTCGGAACCTTGATCAGATTTAATGTATTAAACACGCATTATTGACTATAACTCAAAAACAAGAGATCAGATCTTGATCAATTTTCAATAGGACCACATGAAAAGCACCAGCTTTCAAATAAAAAATAATCATCGAAATCGGTTAACGAAAGAACTTATGAGGTAACTTTTGAAGTCGGTGAAACGAGAACATCGTCAAAGTAATCCAAAAATAGAAGAACTACTGATCAGATCTTGATCAAATTTAAATGGGACCAATAAGAAAGCAACATCTATCTAAAAAAAAATTTCGATATCGGCTCACGTGGAGAGAAGTTATGAGGTAATAAAAATAAAAAAAATTAAAACACATTCGGCTTGAGTACCTCCTCCTTTTTTGGTATACAGTCGGTAAAAAAAATCTGATACACGACAACTGACAGGCATCTCACTCGCACGAGCAGTTTGAGAGAGTGAAATACCGTTACAGCTGTCGTCAATCTCAGATGTTTTTTTTATTAAATCGGGTTACCGATAGTTTGAATTTTATATATCGTTTTATTTTTATTTACAATTTTGGTTTGTGTATTTGATTTTGACATTTTTCATCGTGACATTTATATTTATTTATTTGTAAAGCTGACTATGTATGATTTTTACTGTCGATTTTTTTTGTTTATTGTAATTTTATGGATAACGTCTGAATTAAATTGATTATAATAACGAAAATATACACAATCGGCGCAGGACACGTACGCACACATTTACTAACGGCCACTTTTATTGTGTGACGTTGATTTCAAACTCTTGTATGTAGTTCGTGTTTTCTATGTTTATAACATGTGTTGAAGCGTTTGAAAGCTTTTTGCGCCGTGAGCGGAGCTGGGATGGTCTAGCAGTAGGGTTCAAGTATAAAAACAATATTTCATATGTAAAAGTTATTGCTTGCTTGAAGGCATCCAACATCTCTTAGCAACTGCCTTACGATAGATAACCGGGACCGACGCCTTAACGTACCCTCTGCATGGTAACACAGTTAAAAATCCCACTGAACAGTCACCTATCCAAGTAATGGTCTGACTGAACATGTCATGAATGACTAGGCCATTCACGCCTCAAGAATTACGTAAGAGTTATGTGATATCAATACTCGATCCCGCTCCGCTTTTGACACACACCCTGCCTTTAACCCAGACAAACCGCTATCGAAATGGAATTGAAACTGCGACAATCCAGTTTGAACACACTTTTTCTTCATTCTATCTCGGTTTGATTGAGTCGGCACTTTTGTGACGGACGGTCAAAGAGACGGCTTAAGCCAGCCCATTGTATTGGATTGTGGTGATACAGTGGAACGATCAGATTGGATTGAGGATCGATAAATGCTTCCTTAACCATGGTGCAATTGTATGGTCTTGTTGAGCTGCGACGTCAATCTGACTAAAATGATTTGTTAACTGAAAATGTAACTGTTTTTATGCAAAATGAATAACGATAAGGTATTTTTAAGAATAACGAAAATAGTGCAACAAGACTACCACTATTTTACCATTTTTAAACGACTTAAAAAGAGGAGGTTCTCAATTCGACTGTATGATTTTTTTTTGTTTGTATGCTAAGCGATAAAACTTATTTTGTTTTTAAAATCGAACAAGCGAAAGCCAAAATATAAGCAGTGAAGTCAGTTTTTTAAGTTTTGCTTGCGTTTCAATTATCAGTATCATTTTGTGCACAATAAAATGTAATACATATATAGGCATATCAATCATAATAATAATACGCTGTCTGTTTATTAATTTAGAAAGTTTTACTAGTGGTGTTTCACAATTTAGCAAGTGTCATGTCTGCGAATTCATCTCACAAAAGACCTGTAAATGTTTATGGACGACCCGCTAGCACAGATAGATAGATATATTCTTTATTGAACACCTTAAAATAACAAAGAACACAAATAGGAATGACAGTAAAAAATTATATAAGTGTAACAATAGGCGGTCTTATCGCTGAAAGCGATATCTTCCAGACAACCTTTGGATGAAGAGGAATAACGCAATATAATAGGACGTCGTTCTACGTTCATAAAAGATTAGATAGAAGAACAGTGATTAAAAACAGAGGATATATAAATAATAAATTTGTGGGCTGGTCTCTGCCTTCTGGTTCGATTCCGGCAGCAGCACAATTTTCTTTCCCAAGAATCATTTGTGGTTCATGTTCTGGATGTTTTTCGTGTTAGCATACTTTTTGCTTACATAACATACCTTGTACCGAAATACGTCGTTATTCCCTTCTCATCTACATAGAACATTTGTAGCCAAAATCACAAAAACGATGTTCCGACAGCTATCCTTGAAGGCCATTGTTTTATAACCTTAAACACATCATCACTTACTATCAAGTTAGATTGTGGCTAATCGCCAGGCTATCAGAGTTTAGACATAGTAGTTCGCACCAAACTGAGATCTCGCTTAAGGTTAATTGTTTCTAATAATTGTTGTTTGATTTCTGTATTTATTGTTCAAGTACAATATATAACAGATATTATACGCAACTATTAGTTATGAATATGTAGACCTCGGCACAAAACAGGTCTAAACATAGTCACCTTGGTGGCCTACCAAAGAGTTATTTTCCAAAATAGATTTATTTTAAAAAGTGGTCTCGTACTCTATTAGCAAAGCTCTATTCAACGATACCCCAAAATATAAAAAATGTTTTACCCCAATTTGTGTGTATGGGTGCTCTCTTAATATTTATATTTGGGTATATCATTTTAATTGGCTTTGGGCTACAGCTTTAGATACATTTTCTCTGAGAATTTGAAGTCATCTATATTTGAAGTTATCTGTATAGCTTGTATCGTTTAGACCAGGGGTCGGCAACCTTTTGAGTCGGAAGAGTCAAAAATTACAATTTACAAAATTTCTATGTTTTATGGAACTAAAGAGCCGCAGCTTCACATCCAAAGAGCCACATGTGGCTCGCGAACCGCAGGTTGCCGACCCTTGGTTTAGACGCTAGATGGCTCTGACAGACGGTCGGATGGACGGACAAAGTGCTGAACCACCAAAGTAAACTTATAGATCGCTCGATCTAAAATAGGAATTTTCATTTCACATACATACATGATCAGGGTCTGCTAACTGAATTGTGTATGTAATAAGTGGTGTACGCTGTGCATTACGCCGTCGATGGACGCTAACTTGGTTGCGCTGGTACCGGTGCCGTGACCGGCTCAATATACCGTCAGCAAAATAATCCGTTTATAAAGTAAAAGCTTGGTAATTAGATTCAGGAGCTTGGACTGAAATTTGGTAAGTGAATCCTTTGTAACAGTATTCTTTTAACTAGTTCGTGAATCATTTAGGCTATATACTCCATCCTCCTTTTAGGATATATACTCCAAAGTACTTGACTGGATTTTTGAAGTGAAAACTTCTTTACCGGCGTTGTGAACTTTTTTGGATGGGTAAAATATGTTAAACTCGCCTCAGGACACGTGACCTGATCAAAAATTCGTAGGCTCCGTCTTACGAATAAGGAGAGAAAGTAATATCCCTCTCTCATTCTACCGCGCGGTGAAAATGCATGCCTGCTCCTGCTGTTTACAACGTAAATATTCAAGTTTTCACTTCTGCCGGCACTCCCGGCAACCCGTTGTTTTTTTTTGTTTCTTACTCACAGCCCCAGTTTAAGTTACTTAGATTATACTTGTATGGTTGTGACTTATATGGTGCAGGTTACATTTACATATCACACACACAATCACACCTAGAACCAGAAGCACAGATGAAAATGAAACCTGGAATCGAGCCCAGGACACCCAAAACCAGTAGCACAACTGGAAAATAAACCTGGGATCGAGCCCAGGACCCATGGCGCTGAGGGCAAAGACTTGACCTACTGTAAGACATCGGTGCCACATGCGTTGAAACACAGGACATCAGGTGCATCTAAATTAAGTACCTACCTTACTCATAAAAATAAATATTGCCAATATAAAGCAATGTTTTTGCCAACGGTACCACTTCACCGCGTCGCCAAGACACAATTAAATTACTTAGTCGGCTCTTTACCACTCCACGTCAAAATGTTTTATTGCAACCATGATGCTGTGTGATTACATGCTCAAGAAATACAGGTTCAAGAAGAGAATGAATGGAAATTTACTAAGCAAGCGTTCTTAATACGTGCTCAATACATATATGTGATGCCATAAAGGTTTTATTCAGTTTCTTACGGAGCAGATAACTCCGAGAGAAAGAGACAGAGAGAGTGAAACCTACCAAGTAAAGGAATGGAACACCTTGTCTTTGTTCTTGTTACCCGATTTGTATAATTTAGGCTTTTCAAGTCAAGAGTGAACAGGTATTGTTTAGGCAAGCATGCCTCACAGTGTGGGTCAGTCAGTGTTAATGTTCTGTGTTTTGTAGCCAAAGAAATGTATTTTTTTCGTGTAAAACTGTATTTCAGATAAAAAGTTTTCTCACCAAGGAAAATTTGTGTTTCTGGTTCTGGTTGTGATTGTGTGTGTGATGTGAATGTTTCCGGCATCCACGACACAAGTCATTGAACTTAGTGCGGGGCTGTGAGTGTGAAAGCGTTTATGTTTATGTTTATGTTTTGCAATGCCTAACTTCCCGTTAGTATTTCTTCTTTAAACTACATCAGTTTTCACGACATCAAAAACCGTTTTAAAAGAATGGAAAGCGTTCCATGCATGCAACTCAACAAGACAAGTGGAGGCTTGCACCGGAAGTTCACTCGCAAACAATATGGCGGCTAGCTACTTCCGACCGTTGAGTTTCCGGCTACGGAACTCTTGGGGACATTAACTAGTTTTAAAATGTGTAATGTCCTTTTAAAATAATAGCCTTTGGAACTGGAGGAGAGAATTTCATTTTGATTTTTATATACACAGGGGAATTTATTAAATACCAAAAATTTGTCAGACCGACCCTGTCCCCTGATTCAGAACGTTTCGGTAACTTACCAAATCGATACGATTGGATAACTTTCTCTTTAAAAATATGTTTTATCGTACAATAACTTACCGAATCGTACAGCAACTGAGTTATCGCATGGTTCTAATCAGGGGGCTGATTCTAACCCTTAGCTACCATTAGTAGTATGACTTTGTACTAAACGCAATTATTTCCGTATTGATTAAGATGATGTTTTATATGCAATCTATATACATAACAATTGTTTAAACTACAATGATCCGCAAAGAACGGCGTCACCGCGTCGCGCCGCGCCTCGTAATATGCACGCCAACGTATTGTTGATACTATTTCAATAATCATAACACAGAATTTGCAATAGCCGTACCACGAAAGACAACGGTCTGAATGGTTGAAATTATGGTCCAAGAGTTTTTAGTATTTTACAAATTACCGTTTGAAGCCGTGATTACACTGTTTCTAATTGGGAGTCTCGGTTTCGATCCCTACGATGGGATTGAGCATAAACGGTACTAGCGTAAACTTAAGCGGTACCTAGCGTCGCAAAAACACGGAATTGGATCGAGATATTTGGTTTATTATTTTTTGTTGTATTCGTAAAAGCCAGGACATCAACAACTCGTTACTGTTAAATAACTGTTGGTACAAAATAATTATTGTAGCATCCACTATGTACACAGTTATATACAATAAAATGATTCTTATTCTAATTCTCATTCTAAAGATGCATTTTTTACCGACTTCCCAAAAAAGGAGGAAGTACTCAAGCCGATAGTATTTTTTTTTTTTTTATGAGCTTTACCTCATAACTTCTCTCCACGTGAGCCGATTTAGAAAACTTTTTTTTTAGTTTGAAAGATGTCCATAATTGATTTAATTTAAATTTGATCAAGATCTGATCAGTAGTTCTTGAAATATATTTGTAACGAATAATGCGTACTTTGACGATGTTCTCGTTTATCCGACTTCAAAAGTTACCTACTTCTTTAGTTGTGAGCCGATTTTGATGATTCTTTTTTTATTTGAAAGCTGGTGCTTTTTTTTCAAGGTCTGATCTCTAGTTTTTGAGTTATAGTCAATAATGCGTGTTAAAACATTTAATCTGATCAAGGTTCCGATGATAAAGCGGTGAAGTCGGTTTTTTAAGCCTTGCTTGCGTTTAATTATTTAAAATGTACTGGAAATTTCTCCTATAACAACTGGACCGGTATTGAAGAAATTTTTTGTGTGGATTTAAAAATGGTTAAGATTTATAACTCTCCTTTAAATAAAGTATTTTTAATTTACGCGGGCAAAGCCGCCGGAAGTAACTAAAAATAAAAACGAACGCTTTCACACTCACAGCCCTACACTGAGTTCAAAGATATGTATCGTGGGTACCGGAAACATTTACATCACACACATAATCACACCCAGAACCAGAAGCACAAATCTCCCTTGGAAAGTAAAATTGTCCTCCTGCCGGGTATCAAACCCAGGACCCCCGGTGCAGAGGGCAGACACTTCCCCTCCACGTCAAGTAGTTATCGTATATAGTAAGATTACGTTTTGCTGTAACAAAACGCCACTATCAAAATATCAAGCAGAATGCGTTTATAGACACAGAAGTGCGGTCTGAGCTCAGCCAGTGAACTTCGTAGTAGCTCCGCTACGCCGTAGAGCTCCGTAGCAGCGCGTAGTTCCGGCGGAAGCGGGGCCGCAGACAACATGGCCACCGGACACATCCGGCGCAGCATACGTTTCCTCTATGCTACTGCTAATCTATGCTAAACTGCTCTGTTTACGTGTAATCGACTAAAACCACTTTGGACGTCATGTTCTATATTTTTTTAATGGAGAAGTAACTTAATAGAACTGACTATTAGACTCCTTTTTTACTTTTCGGGCTTACTACCATACTTATCGTGACTCACGGCTACGCCCACGTTAATTAAGCTTAAAAGTAGCCTATGTTTTAGTCCGGAACATTCTAAATTTCATCAAAATTGATTTATTCGTTATGGAGATACGTGGTAACAAACATTCACAGAGACGCACAAACTTTCACATTTATAATATTATTAGTAGGATTAGGATCATATCTGCCTACAACGCTGCGGGTTCCGGGTTCAATTCCCAGTGTATACGCACATTTTCTATAGAGAGATTTCAGGTTCACCTGTCAACTATGTACCTCATAACTGTATAACTACTTAAAATTGTTCTACTAGACCATGCTAAAATCGAGGCCTTGTTGCCTTTAAGTGGAGATTAAAACTATATTTTATTAAATTTATATCTCTCATCATATTTTTAAATCCAATGTAATATCTTTATATTTCCACCTGATTAAAACAGATACACCTAAAAATATGACTATTAAAAAACAAGAGTGACATAATATATCTAATAAAAGGATACAATTATGCCTCGAGTTACACTTTCGTAACACATCCGTAACGCCATGGAGCTTCGTAGCAGTGCGTAGTTCCGGCGGAAGTGAGACCGCAGACAACATGGCTGCCCGGATACATCCGGTGCAGCAAACGTTCCCTTTATGTTACTGCTAATCTATGCTAAACTGCTCTATTCGTGCAACTAATGTGAATGGATCAAATACAATATGAGAGATTTAATAGGTAATAGTCAAGAATGTCAAATTTTAGACGACTGGTATAATTAAAACATATACACAGCCCCGCACTAAGTTCAATGACTTGCGTCGTGGATGCCGGAAATATTCACATCATACACACAATCACAACCAGTTTTTTTTTTTTTTTGAGAGCCTACTTATTCCAGGTCTATTGTGTTTACCAGCTTCGATCACATCGTCACTTACCATCAGGTGAGATAGTGGTCAAACACTAGCCTGGCACAAATAAAAAAAAAAAAGTATTAGTCAACCCCTAATTCCTTCTTAGTACTTACATTAAACTACTCTTGTATATTACTAGAAGCAATTTTAATAAAACAAATAGTATATATTGAAATTTAAGTATGTTTTATTTTTTATCACATAATTTTTATACTATAATTGAACTGCCCGTTGACTTGGTTAGATGAGCGTTCTCAGCAGGAGTATCGGCTTCGATTTCCGGTGGGAACGCAAGTTTTTTTCCCAATTAATATGTTAATATAAAGTAATAATTTTAAATGTAACTTTTTCGTTGTGTAATACATTTAACTTTTTTTTTTATTTGTGACAGGCTAGTGTTTGACCACTATCTCACCTGATGGTAAGTGACGATGTGATCGAAGCTGGTAAACACACTAGATAATAACAGATTTTTGTGTGATAAGTCTATAAGTATCTATAACTGAATCAGTTATTTCACTTTTATATACAACTAGCTGCGCCCCGCGGTGCTACCCGCAGTTACTTATTCTACTTTTTTAGCGCTAAAAACCGTTTTCTTTTATACAAACCTTGGCCTGGCAATTATGACACAAAATCAAATCAGTCAAACTATATTGAGATTTGGTAAGACTAACGCACAGCAATTGATTTTTATATGTAATATGTAATAAAAACGAAATATTAGAATAATACATTTTTAAAATTTTTGTATGGAACATAATATCTCCAATTTCGACATTCGTTTTCTGGCAGACGATTTCTGGCACAATACACATAAACACCACCAAGTATTACTGCACCTTTTTGTAACAGGTAGTATAGATTCAGGATAAATGAAAACACTTAATAATTAATTGATAAATACTTTATTCAATAATTTCATTTCAACACAGGCGAGTATGTTATGACAGAAGTCCTATATCAATTGTGAAGCAATTACTAAACATCTGAATCTAGAAATGATTTTTAATACACACCATTCCACCGCTATAGAAACACACAAACAAACACTGGCAGATAAGGTAATGTTTTATAATTAACATGATGCAGCGACGTTTTTGTATCACGAAATTACCTCTAAGCGTATTTTATGCTGTCGCTAAACCACTACTAAACGTACTTATTTATATCTTACTAGTTCAGACAGTAACTAACATTTTCTATAGTATAATATTCTCTTTTATTAATTATTATAAGCAATACACCCGGAGTTTTGATATAAACAGTATTTTACACGACAATAGTTCTATATATACGGGATATATTTATTCTAAATTACATATCAGCTAAGTGAATAGAAAAACAAGCTTTGCACTTATACTTAATATAGAAAAATACTAGCGCAGTGTTTATAAGGACATTCATAAGAGTCAGCTCAAATGCTTTACAAAATTCACGATACATTTTTAGTTGATAGTTCTTAATTTGGGCGGTTTATATACATCAAACATTTAAATATTTTTAATAATAATAATCTAAAGAATGTTTTGCCTATTAAAATAACTTGTGCCTATTAAAAATTATGAATTTATTTTTCATCAAACGCTAACGTAATTTTGTTTACTATGTATACCTACTTATTCACTTAAATATTATTATTCAATTTTATCGTTTACAATACTACATTATATAGTTTAAGCTTAAACATAATTATTATGATTATATTTTGCAGTAAATACACCTTACAATGTGGACGTTTTATGATACTTTGATTATAAGTAGGATATTTATTTATATAATTCTAAACACTTAACAAAAGCCGTATTTCTTATACATTTATTACATATTTTTAGTTTTGTAGCCACATTGAAAGCAATATGTTACAAGGATTTTTATGCTGCTTACATATACGCATTTGTAAAGATATTGTCTAGGGAAATTGACTTTATAATAGCGTCACAAAATTATTCGAAAGTAGTAATTGTACGTATTAGTAGGTAGGTATATAAAGAAAGAAAAAGAAAGATAGAAAATACATTCAACTACAAAACATATATAAGTTTACATAAATAAAGGAAAATAGAACAATTAAAAAAAAAGAATATGGGTCATGAACATGGTCATGAATATGGGTCACTACTCAGCATACGACATGGTTAGAAAGGTCTAACCATAGTGACTGATTTTAAGTAGTAATCCATAGTCATGACTTAACGTACTTCAGGACAAAACAATACCAAATATATAAAATAAAAAATATTAATCACAGCAATAAATTTATTTAAAAATATTAAAATAAAATAACGTGGCAGAAGCACTTTATCGAATAGTATCAACTTCGAAAAAATGATTTGAGAATATATAATGTTCCTGTTAATAACGTGAATGAAAATAGACAATGAAACGTGGACTAGATGCGGACTTAAAATTTGGTTTTAGAATTCGATCATTAGTTTTTTTATTAAACATATTTTGGTCTTTGAAATTAGCCTAGTACATATTTTGCTAGTTTCCTAAGAAAGCATTACCAAACATTGGTAGAGTAGGTGCAAGCCCCACCACCGAATTTGTCAAACGATCGAGTGCCAAATGTATAAAACTTTTGGGGAGACGCGTGCACATTTAGAATTGTTCTACTCTACTTGACATTTATTATATAGCTTACTATAATAAATGTCAAGTAGAGTAGAACTCTACTTGACATTTATTGAGAGAAAGATAGTAGAGAGAATAAATGTATGTATTGTACATGCAGTTATTTGCTTGGGATTTGTACAAATAATTAAGAATTTAGTTTTGTGTAAGTTTGTATGGTATTGAAAATTTTTTAAACAAAACATTAACACAATGATTATCACACGTAAAACAAAAAATTATCAGTATAACTAATGGATAATTATTTTATTATTTCTTAAAATAGTAAACCTTTATCCATAATTGACTTAATTGTAATATAAATATAGTTTATTATTATGAATCCACATATTAGCAACACGTATTTATAGATAAACAAAAGCGGTTTCTAATTTTTACACTCTAGTTCTATACATCTATTATTATATAATATATCGTCACAATTCAAATGGGACTATTTTAAAATAGCAAAACACTTTTTTTATATTGGAATGATACAAGCTATGACCAATTACATTATTTAAAATAGTCCCATTATAAACAAATATTGGTGAATTTTTAACCGTCCTAGTTTTTGGTGTTATTATAACCTTTTTTTTTACCGAATCGCTTTAATTAATAGGTATAGTTAAATCGTCAGCGCTTCTGTACCGCATGCTGTGTTCTCGGGGCCATTGGGTTGCTGAAACATACAAAATAATTAAAGAGTCACAATACTCTTAAGACAAATAATACCTTAAAATTAACAGCTTTAGTAATTACAAAAGAAAACAAAATCGTTTATTTACATGGACTCCAAAGAGGCACTAATGCAAGTTAATGACCCTACTGCCCGATTCGCAAAATTACATCCATCTCGAGTCGCTAGTATTGTAATATTTTATAAAAAATCCGCAAGATACAAAAAAGTGCTGATATACTATTTAAAAAAAAGCTAAATAACAACAAGACAAAAGCTTAATAATAAGGTTCCGTTTACAATTGTGGGATAAATTGTTTTTTTTTAAAGAATGCAATGGCATTTGTCTATATAATTCTCCAGTACAATAAGCCAAAAACGAATAAACGAAAGCAACAAATCAAAGCATATCAAAAAACATATGTGACACAAAGTGCAACATGCAGGAACAAACCTATTTTTGTGACATTTCTTTGGAACAGTGTTACGTTTGCATGCAACGCTTTTTTTCGAGCGTGTCTTTCTGGAATAACGTGCTGGAAACAAATCAAAATTAATTCAATACATCATTCACAATCATTTAGCATTCATTGAGCATTGGCATTTGTGGTAAATAGTTTCGATAAATCACGTGCAATAGTGCGTTATTTTGCGGAGCTAAATTCTATAATAAATTAATTGTTTTTCTCTGATTTGTAGCTTTAGTACAAGTAAAACTAAAATCTGGATTTCAATATCATTGATAGAACCACTTTAACACCTTTCTTTTGACATGGGGACCACTGGAAGCATAAATATCCCTTGCGGGAAGAGAAATTGTCCTGCTCCTGCAGAGAATTGAACCCAAGACCCACAGCATCTTTTGGGCAAGAGTTACCCTAAGCCTTCCTGTCATATTTTATACTCAGAATAAAACTGAGCAAAATCTCGTTTAGGTTTTCAACAAAGAACATGTATACTACATGAAACATATTTAAAAAAAGTGTTGTAAATAGAATAAGTTGTTCATCAACATATCAACATGAGTATCTATATCCATGCCTCAAACCATGCGTCATTCAATGTTTGTCAGTTGTTAAAGACTCAATATTGAAATACGATACCTGTGTAATGCATGTTCCGATACATGTCAGGGCAGTTGCTTGATCCCTGCAACAATAAATATGTATTAAGAAAATGTTATCGAGATACAAGATGAACCTACGAAAACATTTTGTAGAGGTAGGCTTCTTTTGCAGTGTCCTCCTGGGACAGGAAACACCATTGCCAGACATTCACGACCCAGTTGGCGCAGTGGACAGGTGTCTGCCCTCTGCGCCGTGGGTCCTGGGTTCGATTCCCGGCAGGAGCACAAATTAATTCCCAAGGGATATTTGTGCTTCTGGTTCTGAGTGTAATGTGTGGGTGATGTGAATGTTTCCGGCACCCACGATACAAGTCTTTGAACTTAGTGGGCTGTGAGTGTGAATGCGTTTTGTTTTGTTTTTTTGTTATTCAACCGATAAGCAGTGTTTTTTTTTATTTAAGATAGGCAAACGTTTGACCGCCATCTCACCTGATGGTAATAACCTGATGGTGGTAAGTGACGATGCGGTCGACGATGGAGCACATTTGCCCAGAAGATGCCAATTCACTCGTGACTTAAAGACTCCCATATTGTATTTATCAGGAAAACAGACTCGGGTAAGGAATTCCATTCTTTTGCAGTTCGCATAATGAATGTGGAGGCAAAACGTTTCGTCCGCATTTGTGGAATATCTACTATATAGCGGTGTCGCTTAAGAGTCTGTCTCGATGTCCGATAATAAAAAGGGGATGGGGGAATTATATTGTGTAATTCCGTTGCACACTCTCCGAAATGTATCCGATAAAATACCGAGAGACTCGCCACCATGCGACGATGCCCTAAGCTCTGAAGTTTTGCATCAGTCAACCGGTCGCTGTTAATGTGCAGCTGTGTTTCGGATTGAAGGGCAATGTTTCCAGTGAAATTACAGGGTTTAAAGAGATTTAACATCTAATATCTCAGGGTGACGAACGCAGTTCCTTGCCACAAAAGATTTTGACTTATAAAAGTTCATAACTGTAATGGGCAAGAGACATACCAACAGGTGAGCGACTTGCTTGTTTAGTCACTCAATAATATATATAAAACAAATTCTATAAAGGTTGTATGGATTTTTATGACATTAGAAAGCTTTCGGGACTCGGGCATAATTTAAAACACATCTCCCTTGGGAAGGAAAAGTGTGCTCCTGCCGGGAATCGAACTCAGGACAAACAAAGTATTTCTATAAAGGTTGAATGGATTTAGATGACATTAGAAGCTATCGGGACTCGGCCATCATTTAAAACATAATATAAACCCTTTTACACTCACAACCCCACACTAACTTCGTTGACTTGTGTCGCGAGTGCCGATAAAATTCATATCACACATACATTCACAACCAGGACCAAAAACATAAATTTTCCTTGGGGAGAAAACTTGAGTTCCCGCCAAGCCTACAGGCAGTTGTATAATAACACTATTACCCTTCAAGACAGTCGAAACACAGAAACCCCTAACAAATAAGAACTCGTCCAAACTGTGACCAACCTAAGCTCTTGATAATGTGACTCCGATACTGGAGTGAGTTATTATCCCTTCTTCAGTCTTAGTAGGGATCGAGACAATTTATTGTCCTTGTGCATCGAGCCTATTTAAGCCTGGCTTGGTTACAACCGCATTCTAAACCTTAGGCCCTAAACACCAAGATGAAAGACGTGTACCGATAATGCAAAAATAATGTACAAATAGGTGCCTTAATTTTTCCATAATAAAATACCTTTTATTGCATTTTCTCAGACAATTTTTTTATTGAACCTTTTTAAGGTCACTTTATTCACAGTTATACATTTATTCAACCGACTTCAGAAAAGGATGTCCTCCAAATTCGGCTGTATGTTTTTTTTGTATGTATGTTACGCGATAATTCCGACACTTATGAATCGATTTTGATGTTTTTTTGTTTGGTAGATTATTCTTTAGAGGTTTCCATATAAATTTTATCGTAATCGATCAAGCCAAAACCAAAAGGATTTTTAAGCTTTGCTTGCGTTTAAAATATTTTCTATTCTTTTGTATCTATTACGCGGGTTTTGAAAACACTCAAATACAGAACAATCAATTATCTATAAACGATTTGATTTTATAGCCGCTTATTTATTTATTCGATAATTACTTTTCACTATTATTGATATAAATAAAGAGTTAGTACATTTTCCACGAATCCATTTGATTTTTTTATTAGAAAATTATGACATGACAAATAATAAAATGTGACATTAATAATGTGATATTAAATTGAAATGATAAAATTTACAATAAGTTTTGACAATTTCACAAAAAAATTATTAATAATTATAGCCAATTTGATAATCATGTTTTTGAGAGGTGGTAGAGCATTTTGTGAGTTGCTCGCCTGGCTTGCTACCAAAGTAGCTTACCACCATCAAGTTGAAAGTCTGCCGCCAAGCCAAATACGGTGTTCCGGCAGTTATCCTTCAGAGCCTGCGTATTCCAGGTCTAGTGTGTTTACCAGCTTCGATCACATCGTCACTTACCATCAGGTGAGATAGTGGTCAAACACTAGCCTGTCGCAAATAAAAATAAAGACATTATTAAAAATGTTTTAATTTAGTATTGTTTAAGCCAGCTTAAATTATTATATTTTATTTATGTAATTGTATCAATACTATTATTATTTTAAATAACATGCAAATAATTCCGTAACATAGCCTTGCCTTGTGTAACAGTCTCAGTTATGAATGTATTTCATTTAATTTTATTTGATTAGAAAGTAATGCTTAAAATCAAACACCTGTAGCAAGGACTATATCAACACAACGTTTGGCCGACATCATTTGAAATGTAAGTCAACGGCAACTCAGCTTAGCTTAGCCTGATCACCTAATAGCTTTACCCCAAGTAGTGGACAACTCCCCCGGATAAGGTCCAAGGAAAGCTCCGTCGCCAACTATAAACACGTGTGAGACTCATGTCTTTTAAAACCAAAAATACTTAAGGTAGTCATTTACGTTAAAGAATATTGGTTTTGGTTTGGAGTTTAAATGTATGTACGTATGGGTAATGACATAATAAAATACTACGTTTAAGCACTGGGATGTCCTTCACCGATCTTGTAATAACAGTGTGAAGAGTAGTCTCATCGACTGGCTGATGTAATTTAGTAATTTTGCGAACCTGGCAGTAGAGTCATTAACTTTCATGAATGCCTCTTTGGGGCCCATGTGAATTAACGATTTTTATTTTGATATTTTGATTTTGATGTACCTAATCTTCTCAATACTCAATAATTTATTGCAATAATGTTTACAAAAATACACTTTATAAGTAAACACATGACCCTAATAGGGTATAGCAAATATAGGGCTGGGAGTGTAGAGGCCGATTTATTAAACAATTGTATTTTTTTATTAACATCACATAACTAAGCAAGTCAACAGGTCAACTCAGGTGAGATTGTGGTCAAATGCTTGCTTATCGGGCATAAAAAAACTAAAGCATTGATATCTACATAATAAACACAATCTCTCAGAAACTCATGCAACGACGCAATAAACGCGCTGTAAACCGACTTCGAGATTATTGTGCTTATTTACTGCCTCTAGTTTGCACGTTCGTTACGCAGATAACACTTGTGCTGTTATATTAACAGTAGGAGCAATCATTTATTTAGAATATTTTTTACCTCTTTCACCTTTATGGTCTTCTAGTACTTTCATGCAATACTGAAAACTGATTGACTTAATTATTACCTCTTTATGTTTATGTTTGTTACATAACTAATGCTGAATTAAATGTTTTGACGTTTAATTCAGCATTTGACGCGGCACTACATATATAAATAACTTCACTCCAATGAACGACGGTTAAATTATTAGGATATTGTTCATAAAAAAGTAATGAAACCAGGGTTAGGTAATTAATGTTAGTTGCTTAACATAAATGCTTATGTGACAGTAACTTACTTTTATGTCTACATCAAACAATCGGACCTATTGTTGTGTTACTCTACGTGTTTATTCAATTTAATAGATATGTAGGTTTTTGAAGTGAAAACTTCTTTAGGCGCGTTAAGCACTTTTTGGATGAACAAAAATCATGGTACTCACGTCATCGTTACCGACGGCCAATATTTGTTGAGTTCTACGCGCGATACATATTGCTCACGATCGGGAATCAAATTATAATGGTTATTTATGTATAATATGCATATATATTATATATAGTTTTCACTTCTATCGGCAGTCCCCAAAGACCCCCTGTTTTTATTGTAATTTAAGTAAAAGATTGATATTTTACCGGGTCGTAGACAACTACATGACAAATACATGCTGCGAACATTGATTTATTGAAGCCTACTTAGCTATGATAATGTTTCTTTTAACTTCGTTTTATATACTACTATTTATGTTATGATTTCTTTTCACATGTGCAAAAAAATATTTTTTTCAAGATTTTGTTTTGACTCTGTCGGCGTGGCCAAAATGCAGCAAAATTACAGATTTCATCCAAATGAAATTGTATCTATTTAACCATCACAGTTTATACTATTTTGTTGTACCTACTTGTTGGTTTGTTATAATATACATTTTGCCTTTAAAAGTCGAAGATAGTGACAACCCTGCGTATTCGGCTAGAGTAGGCATTTGAATCTCCTACGGGCCTCGAGTTATATATTTCTACTATGATAATATGTATCTATCATAGGTTATGTATTATTAGGTATATGTAATTACTAGCTGTGCCCCGCGGCTTCGCCCGCTATCATGAATTTAAAAAGTAGTCTATGTGTTAATCCTAGGTATAAGCTATGTACATTCTAAATCACACCCAAATCCGTTTCGCCGTTAAAGCGTGAAGAGGGAACAAACATACTTAAACACAAACATTCGGATTTATAATGTTAGTAGGATTTATTAATTGTATGTAAGTTTTTTTACTTGATTATATATTCTGATATTATTATTGGTATGTATTGTTTATGTAGTTTAAACAATGTTAGTATATGTATTACTTAAAATTTTATTTCATTCATTTTATCGCACCACCATCTCCACATTATCTTTTCAATTATATTTCCATCCAAAGGTTGCCTGGAAGAGATCGCTCTTAGCGAAAAGAGCGCCCATTGTACCTATATTTATAAGTTTCTATGTAAGCTGTATTTATCTTTCGGTGTCAATGAACAGCTATTGTATTATTACATTGTGTTGTTTTATAAGAAATATGATATCACAATATTTTACAATTATTTTTAACTGAATACATAGGTAGATCTAAACACAGTATTCATCTTGTTTCAACAGTTTCAAACAAAATGATATTATTATTTAGCAAGAAATCGCTACAAATCGCTTAAATACATTGATATGTGTGTAATGAATTCCAGATAAATCTTTAATTTATTGCAACATGGTAATTTATATAGAATAGACGAGAGAATTCTTCATTGTACACCAAACAAGGTAAGTTACAGGGGTAGCCTTAGAGAAACTAAAGTAAAATTTGCGGAGTTATCGCTAGGAGCGATCTCTTCCAGTCAACCTTTCGATGGCGAGAGGGATATTTTTAAATAATGAGGCCGGTGGCTTAAAAACACAATCATACACATAAATACAAATCAATTTCTATAATATTTCTATAATAACACAGAACTTTACGTTGTTTGTATTTTGAAATGTACCATTCGATACTTAAAGTATTATAATTTATTATTGCTTGACTATATCCCAATATAACAGCATACTATTATGTTTTACAAAGTACTTAGATTTACTTATCGATAGTGAAGAGACTTAAACGTCCATACTGTTTAGTTCTGTACAATATTCCAACTTGTCAATCTAAGTACAAACACAGTATGCGTGATGCGTAACTCGATTAGGCTCTACATATTGTTTTACTGTCCATATTGTGTTGTGTGGGTTGTGAATAGAAAACCAGTACTGTCGGCTGCAGAATGGTTATGCGTAAAGTTTTTGTATTTATGATGTTTTTGGGGATTAAGTTATGTATTTCAAGCAGCACAGTAAGGTTTCAATTGAATCATGGCATTTTTAAAGGGTGCGCGGTATAATATATGTGGAATAAAACGAATTAAATATATATATTGAATTGTCTTGCTTGCCGCTTGCTTCATGTATTCAAATAACTTATTAGTACTCTTAATTCTTAACTTTTAATTCTTTAATGGACCTAATGTATTCGCTTTTTGAACTGCTTAACTTAACTGTGTGCGCATTCGCTTTCTAAGCAGGGGTTCGAATCCCAGCGGGAACACAAGTAACAAAGTATTCTCGTCAAGGAAAATTTGTGATTCTGATTCTGGTTGTAATTGTGTGTGTGAGTGATATGAGTTTTTACAGCACCCATGACACAAGTAATTAAACTTAGTGCTGGACTGTGAGTGTGAAAGCGTTTATTTATTTATTTTACAAAAAACATAGGGTGTCGTAAAATCATACGATAAATATGACACTTTTGTATTTTGGGGAAAAACCACTACTTTTTGCTGCACAAAATAGTTGCGGATCAGAATTTCAAATCCCTTAAAAAGTCACTTCATAAATATTTTTTTGTTCACTCCTCAACTTTTCCTTCTCTAGCATAGTTTGAAATATCAAAAAGCAAATAAATCAACAAATGGTTAATTATAACTATTGTAGCATTGAGCTTATAAGAAATGTTTACCCAATTATTACCTGTATGCCTTGCTTGTTAAAGTTGATATTGGTCCTCACAGTTCTATGATGTAGGGGCTGGACTGGTCGAGCGTTGTTGCCAAGGGGTGCTTTGGGAGTCAGCTGGGAGCCTTGCATCAACCGACGTAGGGCGTACATCTGGTAATAGATATGGAGTCGGAAATAATTAAATATATTCTGTAAGCTATTTGGTTTGAACAAGCATGTGAATGCGTGTAATATATTAATTAATAAATAAGATATGACATGAAAATGATTGATCCAATAAAAAAGGCGTTTCCGATATAGATTGTGGGTATTACGATAGGGAGTACTGGGGGTCTATTCCTGGCATCAATTATCTTTACAATTTGAGTTTGAAAACTATCGCGAGTGTTATTCATTATTAATGTTTACTAACAGGCTGGTACTCGCGGCGGTTTTGTCGGATTTTCCGACTAGTTTCGGGCATGTACGATGAGGAGGGAGGGGAGGGGCCGATCGAAATCCGAAAATCCGACAAAATCGCCGCGAGTACCAGCCGGTTAGTAAACATTAATAATTATCTTTACATCGACGTCGAAATCGAACGATTTTCTTTTTTTAATATTCATAGTAAAGATAGATCTCAGGGTTTTTGACTTAAATAAGTTAAAAAAATACACTGAACTGTAATGGGCAAGCATGACGCTTACCATCAGGCGAGCGACTTGTTCATCTCGTCAAGTATATTAAAAAAAATTGTAGAATGAGATCCCACAGAAGAACGATACAAGAATTTTATTTTGATTATTATTTTTTGTGTTTGAAAAATATCTAAGTCTCACAAAATTTTAATCAAACTCAGATCCGAAAATATTGGTTTTCAAAAAAATATATATCTCAAAAATTCGACACATTCGCTTAGATACATTTTATAAATAGGCACTAAAGGAAACGAAACTTAACCAAGATTTTTACTAATAAAGATTAAAAAGTTCAAAATATATATTTTAGTCTAATCTATGAGAAATTTGCTTGTATTTTTAAAAATATATCGCGCATCTGGCTGATGCTACGCGTAACCAAAATGCAGGTACATATTTGGCTCAACGTATTGCCATTGCAATTCAGAGAGGTACACTTCTAAGTTAGGCATTTGAGTTACTTATGCCCTCAGTGGATTGTAGTGAGCTCTTTGGCTGTATAAAAGTTTTGTTTAAGAAAAAACAGGCAGGTTGTCCGTAGAATACCTAGGTAATATATTATGAATGCATGCATTCTTATCAAGACAAAGTCACGTGATCCAAAAATCCCTACATCGTTCCACATAAACATTTTAAAGAAAACAATAGAACCAACCTCTTGCTTCGATATATAAATAGGTTTGTTGAAGATGATCCAGACCGCCGTCTCCCAGCATCCAGGGTGAGTAGTAGACCCCTCGTATGTGAGGTACTGCTGGGTGTTGGGCAGCAAGGAACTTAGTGGTAAATGCTTGATCGGGAAGGAACTACCTGCATAATAACAAGAGTTTATAGTAAAAGACTATAGAAAGATGACCTGGAGTATCATCTATCTATCTATAAATATAAAAATTTAATCTTTATTTCCCTTGGTCATCGCATCACGCGTGAACGGATGGAACAATTTCGCTAATTATTTTTTTGTTGTGTTAATTATTTTCAGGAGAAGGTTCTTATGAAAAACATTTGGGTGGCGTTCGCCTTCTAAGCAGGGGTATCGGGTTCGATTCCCGGCAGGAACACAAGTTTTCTCCCCAAGGAAAATTTGTGTGTCTGGTTCTGGTTGTGATTGTGTGTGTGATGTGAATGTTTCCGGCACCCACGACACAAGTCATCGAACTTAGTGTGGGGCTGTGAGTGTGAAAGCGTTTATGTTTTATGTTTTATTTTATCCCGAAATTCCCGCGGGTCCGGGACCTACGCGGGTAAAACCGCGGGGTGCAGCTAGTAGATAATATTTATGTATTGTATGTCAATAGCTATATTTCATATTTTTCATCGAGCAAGCAGAGCAAGCGAAGCGTCTCCATTTCAGCTTGGGTAAAAATGCTTTCGTCCGGCGGATTTCCGGTTATTCCCCTCTAAAAGTCGCATTTCTCAACCGATTCTCGTGAAATTGTGTGAGCAGGTTCGATAATTATATAGAATATCTTTGTCGTTTCAGTTTTTGGTTTTTTTTTCAAAATGGCGGAGATATATGGCGTTTGAAAATGTAACAAAACGTATTTCAGCCATTTGAAAAATACGCGAGGTCTTCGAATCAGCTCACAGAGCATCTAGTAATCCTACTAATATTATAAATCCAAAAGTTTGTTTGTAAGTGTGTAAGTATGTTTGTTCCCTCTTCACGCTTTAACGGCTGAACGGATTTGGATGAAATTTGGAATGTACATAGATTATACCTAGGATTAACACATAGGCTACTTTTTAACTTGATAATAGCGGGCGAAGCCGCGGGGCACGGCTAGTATGTATATAAGTATATATGCCATATCGTATCATACATATCTAATAATACCTATAAACGAGCAATTCTTGTCCATATATATATATATATATACGTAAACTGAATCCCAGAAACGGCTCCAACGATTTTCATGAAATTTAGTATGCAGGGAGTTTCGGGGAGATAAATCGATCTAGCTATGTTTTATTATTAGAAAGCGTCGTTTTAATGAACAAAGCTCGGTCATATATATATAGTTTAAATGAATTTGTTAATAATGTTCCTGTCACTGCTGAGTGACTAGTGCTCATAGCATTAATGCTATTCATTCAAAAAACAATGTACGATAGCAGGACTATTGTATAATATAAAGTGTGTATATTTAATAACGTTTTTTTTTTTTTAATAATAATATAAAGTAAATCTGTCGTATAGATAAAGAGGAGATATTTTTTACTATTGTAAACATATATAATACTATTTACAGCGCTAAAATATAATTTTCGTACCTCTAAATATTACTTTGTTGAATGCACTGGTTATGAGCCTCAGTTCCTTGTTTGTTGGTTCACCGATCTGCAAACATATAAACATGTAAACTCGTATTTCGGGATACTTGTCACATAAACAATCACATGAATATATTTATGTTTATCACATTTACCTATATTATATAGGCGAATGTTTGTGCTTGTGTAGGTATGTTTGTTACTTCTTCGAGCTTAAACGGCTGGACCAATTTTGATGAAATTTGATATGAAGGTAGCTGACTCCCTGGATTGACACACAGGTCTGCAGGTCCAGGATTTACGCGTGTGAAACCATGGGGCACAGCTAGTATATATTCTTGAAATGCTCGTTGGCTTAGTTGACTGGCGTTCGCCTTCTAAGCAGGAGTATTGGGCTCGATTCCCGGCGGGAGCAAAAGTTTTCTCCCCACGGAAAATTTGTGTTTCTGGTTCTGGTTGTGATTGTGTGTGTGATGTGAATGTTTTCGGCACCCACGAAACTAGTCAAATTAGTGTGGGGATGTGAGTGTGAAAGCGTTTATGTTTTTGTATAAAAGAAAGACAACTTAGGTCTTTGCTGTATAAAGTTTTAGTTTAATATTAAGAAATATAGGCAATTTGAACCATCCGATGGCTAAGTTGGGTGAGCGTTCGCCTTCTAAGCAGAGGTATCGGGTTCGATTCCCGGCGGGAACACAAGTTTTCTTCTCAAGGAAAACTGTGTTTCTGGTTCTGGTTGTGATTGTGTGTGTGATGTGAATGTTTCCGGCACCCGCGACACAAGTCATCGAACTTAGTGTGAGGCTGTAAGTATGAAAGCGTTTTTTATTATTTATTTAATTGTCCCGTTGATATAAGTCTCAGGGGAAAAAAAGAAAGATGCTTTTGACTATCTAGCTTTGCATCAGTCAGCTGGTCAATCATTTGCTCAACCTTACCTGAACCATAAGAGAAATGCCAACAACTCCTTGAGACTTGTGCTGAGCCTCCGACATGTTGTGATAGAGTTCCTTATTGAACCCATACAGCTGGATCTGTTGATAGCAAGAATGGTTTGTTTGAAAGGTTTTTTTAAATTTCGGCTTCGCAATCTTGTGCATTTAGTCAGTTTCAAGTGATATAGTATTTCAAGTGGAATATATATTTTCTAATAGAAGTCACAGGCAAGTACAAGAGTCAAGGTCCAGTCATAGTCAAGTTATGCCCTAATAAAGTTGTAAAATCTTTACTAGAACTAGGCTTTCGTTTTTGCTCCGAAAGTCCAATAGAAATTGGACTTTCGGAGCAAAAACGAAAGCCAAAGAAATAAAAATTTAAAATATATGATTACTTGGTCGAGTTTATGTTAGGATGCAGGTATGGGATTTGGAAGTCAATTTTCGGTTTCAGATTTTAAAAAATCAACAATAATTTGAAGCGATGTCTGCTCATTCGTTGTAGATAGCTTCTTGGTCAGGACATAGTGCACTCGCATCTAACGATAGTTTAGATTTGTAGAGCTTACGAACAGAAAATATCTCCCCCGACTGGTAGACTCCTGACCTGTACAGAAATACAGTAATATACCATCGTTGAGTAGACAAATCTGGTCCATTCTATCATCTATATATCTTTGAGAGAAACACACATTCGAAACCTTTTTAACTTTAATTACCAAATTCTAACACATTATCACTTGCCATCTGATAAGATAGCAGTCCAACGTTAGGATATTGAAAAAAAAAAAAAAAAAAAAACACTTAAAAACCATTGTAAATTTACTCAGCATAAATACAGCGCGCAAAATACGTGTAGAATGCATTGCTCAATAAAAACTGTGTCGTATGTATATTAAGTTACGTCTAAGCTAACAACATTCACCCTGTAATGTAGGGAATAAGCGAGTATGTTATCTATATATTGGAGTTGAGATCATTTAGAGTTAGTATCTTCTAATTTCACATAGTATATTATGGATTTATGGATGTAATGTGTGTGCGATGTGAATGTTTCCGGCACCCACGATACAAGTCTTTGGACTTAGTGTGGGGCTGTGAGTGTGAATGGGGTTTTTTTTATTTTTTATTTAGCTATGAGATTGTAAAGTTTTATCTTCAGAATATTCATTGATGTTGTAGTAGCATTTGTTTATCAGTTACGTCTTGCCAACCATTGTTTTATCGATATCGATACATATTATATGCTAAAAAGCATGTAGCTTCACTATTGTCAAAGCAGTGTCCATGAAGAATTGTAGTTTGGTCTATCAAAGTTACCTATCAAAGAGCATGCTGGCGTAGTTGTGTGCGCGTTCCCTTTTAAAACAGCAAATATCAGGTTCGATTCCTTGTGGAAACACAAGTTATTTTCCAAGGGAAATCTGTATTATTTATTTTGGGTATTATTGTGTGTGTGTTGTGAATGTTTCCGGCAATCACGGTTGTTAATAATCAAAAATAAATGCGAAAGTTTGTGTGTGTGTGTGTGTGTGTGTGTGTGAATGTGTGTTACCACGTATCTCCGTAACGAACTAGCCAATTTTGATTAAATTTTGAATATAGATAGTTTAAACTTCGGAATCACACATAGGTTACTTTCAAACCATTTTTTTATGCAGAATAGCCAATCATTTGACCACTATCTCACCTGATGGAAAGTGACGATGCGGCCAAAGATGGGACATGCTTGCCTAGAATTCACTGGAGACTTGAAGACTCCCAGATTATACCGTTCGGGGAACAAAGAGGAAATGAGTGCAAATTAATGCGGGTGAAGCCGCAGGGCACGGCTAGCTATTTATAAAACAATGTTAGCGCCCTTGTTCCGTTCTAACAAGATTTCATTATTTTAAAAGCTGTTAGAGTCGGACTAGACAATTTATATACCTTTGCGATTAACGACCGCAAGGTCGACAATCAACTGATTGGTTCTTCAAAGGACGTCTGGATAGACTGAGAGTCGGTGTCTGATTTAGACTGACTTAATTAACTTCATTTTCTACCGATTTAAAAAAGGAGGTTCTCAATTCGACTGTAGTTTTTTTTGTATGTTTGTTATGCAATATCTCAGCCAATTATGAATCGATTTTGATGATTTTTTTTTTGTTTGGTAGAGTATATTTTAGAAGTGTTCTATACATTTTATTAGACATAGAGAAAGAAAACGGTGTATGGTGATAGTCTTATGATAAATGATATCGTTTTTTTGGGTATTTATTAAGTTTTACCATAAACATAAACCATACACAAAATTGATGCCAAATTTACGTGTAAAGCATAAAATATGCTTCGATACTTATAACATGTTAATAATTTAAACGTAAGCAAAGCTTAAAAAACCGACTTCACCGCTTTTGGTTTTGGCTCCTTTAAGTATAATCTACCAAACAAGAATTTTGAGAATCGGTCCACAAATGGGGGAAAAATCGGTGAACATACATAAAAATACATACAGTCGAACATAGAACTTCCTCCTTTTTTGAAATCGGTTAAAAAGTAGCAAATTTTAATGTTCCATACAAATTTTGTCCGCTTAACATTAACATAACGATTACCATTAGCTGATTCGGTAATGGGTATTAGCAGTATCCACAATGCCTTGAGGCAAAACTTCAAAGCTGTGAGTTACAGGTTCGATTCCTGCACCAGGCGAAATTTTTTTTTCACTATATTATAACATTTATTCGGACTAGCTCGGCCGTAACATAAATAATCTATTAAATTAATCGCATTGACATAACATCATAAGGACACGTCGCTTGAGTGTCGTTATAATTTCTATCGTGTCCGATAGATGGCGCTATTATTAATATTAGATTTTAAAAGATCGTTTAATAAGATACAATCGAAATCAATTTAATACAGTTATATTTTTTATCGAAGATAGCTCCTTGTCTATAGCATTTTGCTGATTAATGAGTATCGAAATTCGACATTTAATGCCACTTCGTTAATTGGAAAATAGAAGGCTCTGATAACCGAAGGTAGATAGATTCCGTATCCGATAATTGAAAAGGACAAAGGGAAATTTTAATTAGTGAAATAACGGTATATTTGATGTTTCCGAGTTAGTGATGTTTTCGGACGTTTGGGTTTAATTTTAGTAGTAAATTTAAGCTACTAATTATATTATTTTGAGCGCCGTGATCTTCCGTCGTGAACTAGCCTAATGATGGGGATCGGACATCCCAGAAACCTAGGTAGCAAGAGTCGACCCTAAATCGTGAGTCAAGCCGTATCATTTCTAAATTGTACCTACTGAAATAATTATGCATTCTATAAGGCAGCGGTTTTAAAAGAACATTATATTATATAGGTAGCTACTTTCAGCCGGTACCAGTAGCCCACAAGAAAACTCCCACTTTGTTTGTTGACGAAATCATCATCATCGTCTTTCTGGCCTTAAAGTCCATTCGATCTATATTATTTCCCTCCTATCCAAAATATATTTTTTTCATCTTCGCAGGAAAGCGAGTCTCTCGGTATTTTATCGGATACATATCGGAGAGTGTGCCACGGGATTGCGTGCTCTATTTCACACTCCCCATCATAGGAGAACTAGACAAATTGATTTTTGATTCTGTCATGTTATGGTCAATATTTTAAGCGCTCACAAATATTTTTTCCACGTTTATAATGACCACTGCAAAGGAGTGGAAATCCATGCCAAGACATATTCTCAGATAAGTTTTACTTATGGGTACTGGCTCACTCCCAGGATTTTACTTTTATCTTAATGACGACATGACGAATGACGACGATGAAAACTATGTCAGAAAAAATAAGCAATATTAACAACTAATAAATGACTATGTCCATTGTTTAAGTTATTAATTAAAACTAGAATATTTTCCATCCCAAGCCATACCCTAATATCTACAAATATACAAGTTCTAATTCACAATAAATATATATTATATATTTATATAGGCTATATAAGTAACTACGCACTTTCAAAACACACTCAAGATTCAAGATACTGCTGTAAACAACGTTCATAAGCAAAATTGCCATAAGATTTACCAAACCAAGTTCCAAACTTAACCCTTGGAGGCCAATAATGACGCTTCGACACCAGAGGATTTATAAACACCTAACGAACGGTAATGATTGTATTTGTAAAACAGCGGGTAATAAATGTTCAAACTTCTGGGAAGTTGGGAACTTCGGGAATAAGCGGGGAAGTTTGTTGGGTATCGGGAAATCGGAGAGGAAGTAGTAATCTTCGGGTCAAGAACCTCTTTTCTGCCGTCATTATTACAAGAATTTTGCAACCTCCGCATTCCGCAACCAGAAAAACTATAAATGCAACCACTGTTTAGTAAAAGTATTCTATGTTCTAAATTAATATGCCTATTGGAACCATTTTTATAAAGTACTTGAAAACTATTTTATACACATTTTTACAATAAACCTTATTCTTCTTCTTGTTACTAATACTTGCATGTAATTATGATTAAAAAGTAACATGTTTTTTTTATCTAGAATAGGCAACCAGACCAGGAACTTAAGTGATGATGTGGTCGACGATGGACCACGATAATACCTATTTACTCTTGACTTGAAAACTAGAGTTCCGGAAAATCGAACCCAATACAGTGGGTAGTTAAAGCTTACATACAAATTTTTTGAAAACTAAAGCTATTCTAGAGAACTAACTATTCTATTGAGAGGTGGTAGAGCATTTTGTGAGTTGCTCGCCTGGCTTGCTACCAAAGTAGCTTACCACCATCAAGTTGAAAGTCTGCCGCCAACTCAAATACGGTGTTCCGGCAGTTATCCTTGAGAGCCTGCGTATTCCAGGTCTAGTGTGTTTACCAGCTTCGATCACATCGTCACTTACCATCAGGTGAGATAGTGGTCAAACACTAGCCTGTCACAAATAAAAAAAAAAAAGTTCGACTTCTTGCATCTCTATTTATAGTTCTCTATCTATCTCTATTTCATTATTTATTTTGTACAATATGGCGCCTGGTATCAGCCATATTAGATTTTGATTACGGTCATGTCTTTAGGTACACTCGCAAGATTTAGACAAATCAATCGATGTAAGAATCATCAAAATACCCACGCATTTGATCTCTTAAACGCCTCAAAGAAACACACAATCATATCCCAGGAGCAAATAAATCTACAGAAGAAAACTTGTCTTTCCGGGAATCGAACCCGATACTCAAAGCTAAATAAATATAATAGCTGTTTATAAACATAACCTAAAACGCTTTCACAGGCCCACACTAAGTTCAATGAATTGTGTCGTGGATGCCGGAAACATTTACATCACACTCACAATCACAACCAGAACCAGAAACACAATGACATTTTGCGGATTGGACATTCCGCGACTAAACGCTAATTTGTAGAGAACTAAATCCATTCTGTTGAGAGCTCAACTAGATAATATCTTGCTTATCTATTTATAGATAACAAATGCAAATTGAAATGCAAGATAATTAACTAGAGGATCGAAGATAGAGACTGAACTGTGGGAATAGTTAGCAAGCTGCGGTCAGACTGCCGCATAGTTGGCAGAACTGAGCGCCGAGTGAATGCGGTAGATAGAAGATACCGTTAGATTCTAGTTCAAAAAAGAAGAGGTTTATCGATTCTTTTCAGAGTTTCGTCATAAATATTTTAAAGTGAAACTACTTATGGGAGGCCTTTGATATTCTGATCCGCAACCTTTTTAACCGACTTCAAAAAAAGGAGGAGGTTCTCAATTCGAGTGTGTTTTTTTGCCTTTTTTTTTATATATAATTCCTATAACTTCTATAAACCTCATAACTTCTTTCGTTGTGAGCCGATTTTATTGATTATTTTTTAATTGAAAGCTGGTGCTTTCCATGTGGTCCCATTTAAATTTGATCAAGATCTGATCACTAGTTTTTGAGTTATCGTCAATAATGCGTGTTTAATACATTAAATCTGTTCAAGATTCCGAGGATAAAGCGGTGAAGCCGGTTTAAATCTTATTATTTAACTAGTTATCAAAAAATAAAGATCAGTTTTGTAATGATAATAACATATTCCTTTTAAATTACCGGGTAATATAATGGTAAATATTTTTCCTCTTAGAATATTGGTTACCTAAATCTAATTATCTAATGTTTGTTGGGATTAGAATTGGGTTTGAATGTTTGGTGTTTTTTAGTAAAGTTTATTTTTTTTTTCTATCGAGCTAAATTTATTCATTCGTGTATCGCTGAACATATCCGAATAAAATATTTTGTGAACATTTATTACACATAAAAAAATGCTGTTAATCGACCTTTTTAAAGGTCAAATCTTTAATATTCGTGAGGATGAATCGTCCAATTTGGAGCCTACTTCACCTTAAGACCGACGGATATAGACAACGGGAAAGGTGAAACAAAGTGAAAGCTTTTAAAGAATACACTTGATAAAATCGGTTAGTACACTAGTAACTTATTTATTTTAGTACACTAATAGTAATTATATTTTATTTAGTATCTTAATGCATTATTATAAAGATTGCGTAACTATGTGGTAGTTACATCTGAGTCCCAAATTATTTTTCTATCTCCTCTCCATCCTAAGGTAGTCTGGAAGATATCGCTTTAAGCGATTAGACCGCACATTGTACTATTTTAAGGTCTTTAATTGTTGTTTCCTATATTTGTGGTGTACAATAAAGAATTATCTATCAAAGTAGTAAGAATAATTCTTACCTCTCCAGGAAACGTATGATGATCTATCTGATGCTCGGACCCCCTGTTGTCCTCCATGCCGTAATGGAAGTAGATCTCCTCGAACTGGTATCTATAGGACAGCGGACCCCCGCTGATGTTCACTTGGTGCTTGGAGTCCTTTTCCACCCGGAACACCAGGGATTGACCCGTATTTTGGAGGACACCGCTGACCTGGTGGAAACATTTGTGTTAAGGGAGTTTTTTAGTTTACTTAATTTTAAAAGACGATGTAGTCGAAAATAGCTCGCTTTGTACGAAAGTGATTTGTCGGACTTTTGAATTTATGACAAAAACGGGATATCAACCACACTTAGTTATCGACTTTAAAGGACTTCATATACAAAGCGTCCGAGGCGCACGTCCAGGGCGCTGTGAAGATAAAATGTATGGCGCCTAAGGGACCTTCATATAACAAGCGGCCAAGCGACGCGGGGCGGGCGTGTGCCTGTAATGCTTCTCTCCGCGCTGCCAATACGACGTTTTGTATAGGCTCTAGTGTAACAAAATGTACAAAGCGCCAAGGCACGCGTACAGGGTAATCTGTATATCAAGTCCCTAAGACAACGTAGAATGTGGACGATCTATATAAAAAAATAAACAATTAAATTCACGCAAAAAACAAATAACCCAACCGCGTAAAGATTCGTTCTTTTTACTTTTTCTCGTTAAAGAAAATATTCAAATAGGTATCTTAACTTAGTGGTGCTCAACAGTATAAAAACAATTTTTTCATGAGGATTGCAAGTCTCATGTTTTACAAAAATCCAAATGTAGTCTGAAAGATATAATATTATTATATATTAAATACATATAATAAGCGGCGGATTAGCAAGTCGAAATGGCAATGGGCAGGGCACATAGTACGCAGAACTGATGGCCGTTGGGGCCGAAAGGTTCTCGCAGTGTCAAAAGACCGCCCACAACGCGGATGGACGATATATGAAGGTCGCAGGAAGGCGCTGGATGCAGGCCGCTGACAACCGTTCTTTTTAGAGATCTTTTGGGGAGGCCTATGTCCAACAGTGGACTTCATGTGGCTAAGATGATGATGATGACATATAATAAAATTATATACAAAGTACTATTATACAATAATATCGCTGTTTACAAATTCCTTAGTTCCAGCTCTATTTCGTAATATTCATTGCTATCTCACGTTAACAGCTCTACAACTAACTCGGGCGTAGCACTCCCACTTTATCTACATTTTAGATGTTGTACAATTTCTAGATATGGCATATATATTAAAATTCAAATTCTGTATCGTTTATTCACATTGGCCCCAAAGAATGAGTTAATAATGACTCTACTGCCACATTCGCAAAATCTGAAATACAGCCATCTCGAAAAAACCTGGACAGAAACTCGGCGGCGCATTTGTATTTTTTTTTTAAACACTTTTAAATTACTAATTCAGAAATTATAATAACCTAGGGTTATCTTTAATATGTAGTCGCCAGAAAGCACTTGTGCGGTTTGCCTCCATGTGTTGTATATCAACTTAAAAAACGGCAAACACCAGTTTAGAGAGTTAAATGGATCAACTTCCTTTGGTTGAAAATATAAAATAAAAAACATTGAACAACATACACACCCAGAAACACTAATTTTCCTTGGGGAGAAAAAATGTAATACTTTCTGACAGTTAACAAATATTTTTTATTTTTAAAGTTAGTGCGGGATCGTTTGTATTCTCATACACACACAGTAATGTGCGTAGGTACCTACATGTAGGTAAATTAAGAAAACTTTACCGTAATTTCTGAAAAAAGAAGAAAAAATTACCTCAATGTTAGTGACATTAAGCAATTTTTTTCTTCTATTTTAAGAAATTACTGTAAAATTTTCTTAATTTAACTGTTCAAAGTCACTGTTATCACACACAGTTATAAAACACAGTGTTCAAATACTGGTTTAGGCGCTTATGGATCGATTGAAAATTCTGTAAACCCTTAGGTATGTTAATACATGTTTAAGAAATTCAGAGAGGCAATGCCGCCAACATGATGGAAACGCTACCCACAGGGAGTGGGCTCGAGTGAGTCATGACTCAAGTGAAGTACCTATAAGCTCGGTGCCTTGTAGGTAACTTAGGTTATATATGTTTATTTTTTTTAACACACTTGATCTTTCATATTTTTCACGTCATCAAAAAACAATAGTTTATTATTTCCAAGCCACTTCCAGCGTTCCTGCCCTACGTCACACCTCGGTTGCGTGTCTAACGACAGTATGTCATCTCCAAAGCGCATAAGTTGCCAGGCTTTAATCAAGGCGCGGTCATTGATTGATAGAATCAGGGCCCCCGTTGAAAACCACTAATTTTAGCTGATATATTGTTATACGGTTTTTGTAACACCCAGCGGTTTGCCTGATTGTAACTTACCCTATATATTTATGCAATGTCTAGGTACCTACATTTATACTACCTATAAGTGTACATTTATAAAACCTAATACATAATTATGCAACGTCTAGTACGTGTAGTACTTAGTTGTGTTTGTTTTCGGTCACGATAGAACTAGTTATATGATACCTTATTCAAAATTAGGATGCACGGCTGCTTAAAAAATTAAAAGTTTTTTGTCTCCACATTCATTATGCGTACTGAAAAATCATACTCTTTGCCGAGTCAGTTTCCTGATAAGAACAATATGAAAATCTTCTAGTCGCGAGTCAATAGGTATCTTCTAGTTATGAATATTATCGTCGCTTTAGGTAGGGCTTGAATAGCTCAGCGGTTAGAGCAATAGGGTACGTGGCTCTTTGGCCACGGGTTAATCTAGGCCTCAAGCAATAATTTTTCCTTTCTATATTTACTACTATGGCTCTGCCTAGCATGGCTAATGCTATGTAATATAAACAAAAATCAATTAAAAAAACGCTCACTGGCATAATCAGCCTACTTAATAAGTACAGTAGTTCTTAAGTTCTAAAATATGTACACAAATACCTTTTTTAAAGCTAATTTACTACTCATACACAACTAAAGGAGATAATTTCATGGTTTTTGCAGCCAATGAACGTCGTGAACTCGCCCGATGATGGGCATCGGACATCCCCAAAACCTAGGTCGCAAGAGTCGAACCTAAATCATGAGTCAAGCCGTATTATAATTTACAATCTAACATTGGTCAAACAACACTCGCATTCATAGGCATACTTACACACTAAGTCCAAAGACTGGTATTGTGGGTGTCGGAAACATTTGTTATACACACATATTCACGCCCAGAACCAGAAACACAAATGTCCCTATAGAAGGAAAATTGTACTCCTGTCGAGATCGCAGATTGCAGATACTTGTCCAATGCGCAAACTGTGTATTCATTTTGGACTCAATATACTTCTATTTACGGTTTAAGCAAGAGAATCGAAAAATTTGCAAATCCGGTGGTTAATTACAATCTAGGTTTTAATTATATTGATTTATAACTAGCTAGTGCCCGCGACTTCGTCCACGCAGGAATAGTAATTTGAGTAGCTTATTTTCTTTTTCAAGATCCTATCCATTTTTACGCAAAATTTCATCAAAATTAGTTCTGCTGTTTAGTCGACCGACCGCTAGCCCCATTCGCCCGCCGCCGGACCGCACGCAGATGGCAGAATTTTTTCCTACTTACTTGACACTTATCGTTATATTTTTGATAATTCACACAATATCTTAATAAATTATATGCCTATGTGTTATTCTGATGAATAAGCTATATTATTGTAAAGTTTCATTAAAATCCATTCAGTTGTTTTTGCGTGAAAGAGAAACAAACATTAAAAAAACATTCACTTGTCCATACATACAAACATTCGCTTTTATAATATTAGTAAGGATTGGGTCACGTAAGGCAGTAAATCCTTTAGATCTTAAAGTTGTCGAAACTGTTAACGATGCACATGTTCACGAAAGTGTATTGTGAAACACTTGTGTAACGATGTTGCTACATAACCCAGTAGCCAGGCATCAAAATATTGTCCTCCATGGGTGCAGTAGCTCGATTTCACCCAAAAGATACCCACAAAGAGAGGGTGATGAGCGCAGTGCTTTGCCACGCAAGATTTTGACTATTTACTCCGGGCAGCACTAAGATATAATATTTGTTAAGATATTTATTCCCTCGTCTTTGTTCCCCGAACGGTATAATCTGCGAGTCTTCAAGTCAAGAGCAAATAGGTACCTTCTAGGCAAGCATGCTACATCTTCAGCCGCATCATCACTCTCCTTCAGGTGAGATTGTGTTCAAATGCTTGCTTGTCGAGCATAAAAACAAAAAGGTGAAATGGTGATCAATTGTTTGTCTATCATGCATAAAATCGGCTAGCTTGACGCTGACCATTAGGCGAGCTAATTACTCGTTACGTTGCTTAGTAAACAATATATATTAACTATACCTTTACCATGTGAGTACCCAGTTTTTCCTGTAAACATTTATTAAGCCTGTAAGTCCGTGCTGCAAAAACTCGATGGCGCGATACACTATCGCATACATTACCATTGCATTACCGGCTCATGTAGTCAGTTTAAATGAATAATTCTGCCGGTACAATATTGTATTCATCATATGTACATAATAGTGTAGATTTGTACATGCAAGGATTTAAATACAATGATTAGGGTAATCTACTAATCTGTGAAGCTATTTATTTGAAACAGTAAAGGAGGTTTAGCAAGCTTGCTACGAGCAAGACAATCTTTACAAAAATGTAAGAGCTCATAATTAAGATTTTTGATTACTTTTGAACTGTCCGTTGGCTTAGTTGGGTCCGCCTTCTTAGCAGCAGGTAACGGGTTCGATTTCCGTTGAAACAAAAGTTTTGTCCCTAGAGGAAATTTGTGTTTCTGGTTCTGGGTATAATCGTGTGTTAGTGTGATGTGAATGTTTCCAGCACCCACGACACAAGTCTTTGAACTTAGTGTGGGGTTGTGAGTGTGGAAGCGTTTGTTTTTGCTTCCTATGCCTAAGTTTGTCCAAACATTTAAAGAGCTCTATATTTTAAACCGTCAAAGGAATTACGTTTGTAATTGTGTTCGATATGAATGGAGCAATAAGTTGCCATCGCGATGTCGACTAAAAATACAATTTCAAGTTTCGTTTGGTTGAGCCCAGTGGATTCAAAGTATGGACATTTAATCGTTTGAGAACAATAGCCGTGGAGCGGAGTAACTCAACCCATCTGTTTTATTACAGAGGATAATTTAATTTTTTATTCAAAATAGGCAAACTTTTCACCTAGTAAGCGACGATGTGGTCGACGATGGTGCAAGCTTGCCTAGAAGATACATATTCACTCGCGGCTTGAAGACTTCTAAATTGTATTCATCAGGAAACACCGACTCAGGGAAGAAGTTCCATAATAAACAAAATAAAAGCGTGAAATGACCCGGTTTTATCATAAAAGCATGAGTATAATATATTATTATTTATGTTTTTTTCTCTCCCAGCAAAGAGAATGTCATTCCTCTGGTACAAAAACAAATTATGGTGGTAGAAAATAATAAATAACAAGCTACCAAAAATAAAAATATGTAACATACGTGAGCTTTAGTGAGTTCTTGTAGGCTCTTAAAATTTCAAATAACTGAAGGCTCTCTAAAAGTGAAATAAAATAGAAATGCAGGCATACTTTTCTATGCATACTGGAATTTAGTTCAACCAAATTATCTAGAGACTGGGGCGAGTCGAAATGTTTGTAAAGCGAGCATGTTTTATGTGAACGGGCTCAGGCTGGGGGCTAGGGCACAAACAACCACGTTTAGTCATAAATGTTAAGAGCAGCCTAAGCATAATTATGTTGTTTTGCCATCATACCTGTGTCGTTCATTTATCCTATCCTATAAATGTATAACATTAAGACCATTTATCCATTTATTTTTTAACATACACAAAAATTATGCATTTCAGTAATTAGTATTACAAAAAAAATTACAATCTAGGTTTTACTGTTGTCCACTCTGTAATATTTAAATTTTGCCAGTTTCACGATGTAATGAGCTTGTTCAAAGCTTATGCCGTAAACAAATTTGCATAGTTAGACAATAATTATATATATAATATGATGTATTCGCTTCTTAACTAAAATTTTGATAAACTTCTAACTTTTAGAGAATTTTATGGGAATCCTTAAGAAGTTAAGTTTGCCACGCCTTTGCATAGCCGCTATATTTTGTATTCCGATAAACGCGCGCTAATGTATAACAGCAAAAGCTAATTTCCTAAATTATAGTGCTCGAAACAAAGCATAGGAGTTTTCTTTATATACATTTAAATGTTTATTTCAACATACACAAAAGTTATGCAATACAGAAACGGTTATCCTACTATTTAATATTATAAATGCGAAAGTTTGTTCACTCTTCACGCTTTAACGGCTGAATGGATTTGGTTGAAATTTGGAATTTTCATAGCTTATACCTAGGATTAACACATAGGCTACTATTTAACTTGATATTAGCGGGAAAACCGCGGGGCATGGCTAGTTACAAAATATTCTAGGGTTCACTTAAGTTAATTTTCCAGCGAGCTATTGGGCTACTTTTGCCCCCGTTAATTTTCGTCCTAAATACATCCACACTATTTCGTATTCTGGTCAAGGGTAGAATCCAGCTCGCGGGCAGGCATAGTAATAATTCAGGCTTTTAGCTTTCCCTGGATGAAGATAATCGTTTAATGCAATAGAAAGTTTGAACTTGTCTTGATCTGTAACTGGTTCTGATCTAGTTTCGCAGCATTGGGTTATTTGTTCTGTAACAAGGTACAGAATAAGGTCAACATTTAGTATAACAGTAAGATGTTTTTATTTTGTAAATTCTCTTGTATTTTTACTTGTTTTATAGTCCAGCGTGTAACCATTATCTCATGTTTTGGTGAGTGGTGTGATCAAGCTGGATAAGGACGCTAGGCTAATAAATGGCAATTGGTACAGCCACACAGTGATAGCTGCCGGAACACCGTTTGATGTTTGTGACAAATTAACAATGGGATCAGAAGAGATGCATATTATTACGCGTACATATAACATAAAGGATAATTTTATAAAAAAAAATACTCTAAATGAAATATACTATTGTGTTGAGGTTTCTCTCTATTAATTCCTACTATTATTTATTTACAATGGTAACCAAGTTCGAACCAAATTATCTAGTGGCTCTCCGAGCTGAAGACCTCGCGTATTTTTCGAAATAGCTGAAATATATCTTTTTAACGTGTTCAAACCATTGTTCATCTCCGCCATTTTGAAAAAAATCTACGAACTTAACGACATAATATATATATATATATATATATATATATAGTTTAGGTAATATCTCGGGACTTAATCGCGCTAAAAAACTTTTTTTATTTACCTCGACGTTTCGGCCAAGTTGCATTGGCCATGGTCTCGAGAAGACTTCTCGATTAAAAAACTATTTTTATTTTCCTCGACGTTTCGGACAAGTTGCATTGGCCATGGTCTCGAAAAGACTTCTCGCGAAAGTTTAAAAATTACAAATAATATATATATAATTATCAACCCACTCACAAAATTTCACGAGGTTCGATTGAGAAATGCGACCTGTACAGAAGAACAACCGGAAATCCGCCGGACATACAAAAGCAATTTTGCCCAGGCTGAAACGGAGACGCTTCGTGTTCGCTCGATCAGCTATATTATACATCTGATATTGTAACAATAAATATTTTTTTTCGAATAGCAACCACTATCTCACCTGATGGAAAGTGATGATGCGGCCGAAGGTCATATTGAATACGACTTGCCTAGAAGATACCTATTCAGTAGCGACTTGAAGACTTCCATATTAATTATGCACGTTTTGTTAAATAGTATACCGGAAGACCGAACTTTGCTCGGTTTATTTAGTGAATGACGTTTTCTAAAAATGAAACCTAGCTATATCGATTTATCGCCACCGAATCCCCTGCATAATTTCTTTTCTTAAATTTCAAAAAAATCGTTGGAGCCGTTTCCAAGATTCAGATTATATTCTATTCTATATGTATAAAAATCAATGCCACTTTTCGTTGTAATTTTATAACTCAAGAACGGGCTCACATATCCAAACCGAATGTTTAGGCTTTGTTCTATTTAGTAGATGGTTTATGTGAAGTTTGCACAAAATCGGTCGAGCGGTTCTTCATTTATCACACCCGGGCGAAGCCGGGGCGGATCGCTAGTATATATATATATATATATATATATATATATATATATATATATAATATACAAGAATTGCTCGTTTAAAGGTATTAGATAGATACACATTTACTCTTAAGTGTTTATAAGTTTGAAGACTATGAAAGTATACAATTCCCTATCGCAGTTAGCTTACCATGTTTTAACATAGGATTAGCACTGCACTGCACCGTTTGGGTACTGTTGCATAATTTATTCTGTTAAATAACTATGCGAGATAAGTAGTTTTGGTAGTGCTGTTGTTGGGCCGAATGGGTTTTACATCGGGTATTGTTGCAAAGTTTTGATCTAAATATTTAAATAAACGTACAATATAAAACAACTGAAGTGAAACTTCTTATGGGAGGGCTTTGAAATGGGATTAAATTTAATGACCACCAAAAAAACGATCGTTGCCGTAAACAGCCTCTCTATAAAAAAAATATATATGTACAAATAAATGAAACCTGTACCAAAATCTTTCGTGCTATTTCATTTTAGTTATGCCTGCACTACAAAAACTTTTCATAACCCAAAAAGGCCACGCGTGCACCAAATTTTAACTTGGGGTATAATTTAGATGGCCACCGAAAATAAAATGAAATTTCCTGTGACAGAATCGGATAACAGTAGGTTAAGGTTATTTTTTTTAAATAATTAATACAAAAATATTTATAATACGAAAAAAATGATCTATAGTAACATATTTGGATGTTTTTTTTGATAAAATGCGAGTACATATTTGGTGCATGCGTGGCCTTCTTGGGAGCTCAGCGATTATTCTGAAGTACCTGCCTTTTTTAGGTTAGCTGACTTTACGTTTATTGGTGATAATTTCATATTGGACTTGGGGACTAAATTCTGGTAAGTACTTACGATTTTTTGGGCGTTACATTTCATTATATCTGGTGATTGCTTAAACCTAAGCCCTTTGAAATTCTGATCCGCAACCTTTTTGTGTAACAAAAAGTGGTACGGGTAAAAACTGTGATGAATAATTAAAATGTTTCCCTGTAATACAAAAGTTTCAATTCTATCATGTGCCATTACGACACATCCTGTTTTTGTATCTATTAGTATTAGTACGTACCAGATAACAAAGTTAAAATATGCAGTTTTTACTGACGATACGCCTACTGAAGGCGCAGTGAGCAAATCTCTGCCCTCTGCTGTTTGGCCCTGGGTTCGATTCCCGCAACACTGATTTTTTTCACAAGGGACATTTGTGCTTCTGGTTCTGGGTGTGATTGTATATATGTGATATCTAAATGTTTCTGGCACGCACGATACAAGTCTTTGAACTTAGTGTGGGATGATTGTGAATGCGTTTGTTTTTTTTTTTTAAACTTAGCTGTCGGCCTTTATTGTCATAATTCACTGGTTGCTGTTGAGGCTTAAGGGTATAAAAATGGTTGTCGGGCTCCAGATTAAAGGGGCTCAGACTCTGCTGCTGACTCTTCATAACATAATACTGGGAGTAGAGGTAGCAGCCTATTTTGTCCACTACTGAACATAGGCCTCTCCTAATGAACGCCACTGAGCCCGGCCTTCGGCTCTTCTCATCCAGTTTCTGCAGACTTCCTTTTGCAGGTGGTCGCTCCACCTGGCCGACGGTCGTCCTATGCTACGTTTGCCGAGTCACGGTCTCCACTCAAGTATGCGTCTACTCCAGCGGTTATCCGTCCTTCTATAAACGTGGCCAGCCCGCTGCCATTTTAGCTTGCTAATTCTTTGAGCTTCTATCTCGGCGACTTTTTGTTCGTTGTTGGATCACCTCGTTCCAGACTACCTTCAGAGAAAAAGCTAGCCGAGCAATCTTTAATTTGTGGACTAATCTACTATACTCCCTTGCCCTTACCTTATGTTTGTCAAATTGAATGTCTCTTAGCCAGGGGTCGAAAAGCAGCTTATCGGGTTCCACGTTGACGGGGCTTTGGCGCCGCCCCTTGTTGCACATACTCCACTGGGGGTTGATGAGACCCCAGAACCCAGGACCTGTGGAAACAAGAAACATTATATTCCTAAATTGTGTCTATAACATCATTTCCATAAAAGGAAAAAGGAGAAAATAGATGAGATTTTTGAACCTTTTAACGATAGAATTACGTATTTAACGTAATTTTCTAATTTAAATGCTTTTTAATTAAGAATTTTAGATATTAAAAAGTGAAAAGATGCATGCGAAATCCAAAATAGCAAAACGCACGATATTGGCTAAACTGATTCGTGACGTCAGTTCACTCATTTTTTGATGTCAATGATTGGTTAACTTTTCTAACAGTAGCTGTGGCTGTCAACTTTACTTAACAGTAATTGGATTACGGATGTCACAGAAAGAACATCAAAATGGCCGCGTTTAAAGTTGCTTCAAACCTGTACGCATTTTCGTATACTGATTTCGAAATGAAATGTGATATTTTAATAAAAGAAATTTAAAAGGCAATATATCAACATAAAAAATCTATTAATATTGAGAAAAAATTCTTGCTGTTACTAATATTGTAGTGCTGTATGTGAAAACGGTAATTGTTTAATTATTTAGTATCAATCACAAAATTATTTGTTAGAATTTTTATTTATATTTTTCTTTTCTAAAAGATCATAGTAAATCTAATTTCGACTAGAAAATATGTTTCTCACTACTTTAGAAGTATTTTTATGTATTCTGTTTTCACTATCATATTTAAATTTTTGTTAACGATGTTCTATGTTAAGGAAGAGCAGGGACTCCTAATACAGGCTTTTTTGCTTAAAAGGAATCCCTGGTCACTTGAAATTGTTTATGTATTATTGGTTACGGAAATAAACATTATTATTATTATTTATTGAAAATACAAAAAAAGTTACAAATCAAATCACGCGTAGTACGCTCTAGATATGGATCGTTACTCGTGATTAAAGCTCGAATGAATCGGTTGATACTAATAATAGGTACCGTGAGATATATACCACAAACTTCCAAATAAAATTGTCTGCCCCACCCCGTATAGAAATATTTCAAGTGGTAGCTCGTTAGATGCTATCTACGAGTACGCCATTAGGTTCGCTGCTTAAATGTCATCGTTTTGAAGTCATTGAACTAACGATGATGTGTTTGATGATGTTTTAAACGAAACATGAAACGAGAGTGTTAGTTTTTTATTTTTATCATAAATGTTATATACCTAATCGTGTTGTTTGTTCTCTCATTACACCACTCAATTTGTTTGCAATGGGAAAAAGACTTAGTCAGGTTTTTTTTCTAAATAATTTGGTACCTCAATGAAGGCACAGCCACGGGGCACATATTATTCTAGTCCTACTATTAATACAATATTTACCCACAAAGCCAAAATAAATGTTCTATCGTTCCTGGATCATATTTTTTTAGTATATGTAGAAGTTACTTATAAGCTTGATATCTTGTAGGTAAGTCAGGTCTTTGCTGTATATAGTTTTAGTTTAGTCTTAGGAAATCGGCCCGTAGTTTGAATGGCTAGATGCGATATAGTTTCAGCTTTATAAAAGGTAAATATAATATGCGTTATAATTATGTAAATCTTTGGTGGGTGGTGGAAATAAGACGAACAAACAAACGCTTTTACCCTCACAACCCCACTCTAATTTAAAAGAAATGCATTGTAGATGCCAGAAACATTCACATCACACACGCACACACAATCACACCTATACAGAAACACAATTTTCTTGAGAAAAAAACTTGTGTTGCCATCGGGAATAGAACCCAATACTTGCTGCTTAGAAGGCAGACGCACAACCAACCACATAAAGGCCGCGATAAAGGCTGAACCATTTACGACGATACTAGTTGAGCCCCGCGGCTTTGCCCGCTGATGGTGATGATTAAAGTAGTCTATGTCCTAATCCAGAGTATAAGCTAACTACATTCTACATTTAATTAAAATCGGTTAAGTAGTTACGGAGATACGTGGTAACAAACACTCACACACACATATAAACTTTCGCATTTATAATATTAGTAGGATGACATTCAGATACTCCGAATCTAAACCTAAGTTATTTTTCATGAGGAGTAAAGCCGCGGGATCTTTATGTGTTTCCGTTAAAACATTATACATAGTTTCCCTTCATGATATTATAAAGATATATCTCCTTATCAATATTAAAGATTACACGGCTAATTTTAGGAGCAAAACCAAAAGCGGTACAATGCGTCACTCATTTGGAAAACGCTATTCACTGTCACATAGTTCCTCCATGTCCCATTCAATAGAAATTCGGGACACCGCAAAATTTGGTCATCACGGTGTATTGAATCGTGCGTAATGCGGTGGTAACCCTGACGATATAAGAATAAAGTAGCAGTGACCCAACTTCATTGAAACGCTAGATTTTCATAAATGATTAATGAGATAGTTAAAGTTAAAAAGTTTCACGTTTGTTCTAATATTCTAAGGGTTTGACTCACGATTAGGGTCGGTTCTTGTGACCTAGGTTTTGGGGATGTCCGATCCCCATCATTAGGCGAGTTCACGGCACCGATAGTTACCGCCGTGACCTTTTGTAGTGAACTAGCGTGATGATAGAGATTGCCCGTAGCCATGCAGAGGCATGCCCTTGGCCGCAAAGGAACAGATACTGTGTATTCGTTTAGGGTGAAATGTTGCCATTTGTCTTCTTCCGATTTAGATATGATAGTTTTGGAACGAAAGTTCCTTATCGCGCGTTGCGAAAGGGGGCTAGACGGAAAAAATTAAGACCAAAAGTTTTTGCTACAGTTGTAAGCCATAACAGGTTCTCGTCCGATCACCGAAGTTAAGCAACGTCGGGCGCGGTCAGTACTTGGATGGGTGACCGCCTGGGAACACCGCGTGATGTTGGTTTTTGCATGTTTCTTTTAATTTTGGAACGAAAGTTCCTTATCGCGCGTTGCGAAAGGGGGCTAGACGGAAATTAAACTTCGTTCCATCCGGGTGTCCCTTGACACCTCTCAAGTTTTTTATTCAAAATATTGTGCGAACCGCAAAGGAATGAGTGGAAATGAGAGGAACTCATTGAATCATCACTCAAGAAATTAATTTTACTCATCAGGTTGTAGATGTACAAAAGTAAAATTTGAATATTTCATGAGTGAATAGTTATCTTCTAGGCAAGCTTGCTCCATCCTGAACCACATCGTCGTTGACCATCAGGTGAGATGGTGGTCAAAGGGCTGCCTATATTGAATAAAAAAAAAAACTTGATCGAGAATGTTCTTCGATATATTTTGTGAAAATCTGTGCAACCGTTTTCTAGAGATCTTCAGAGGTATTGAACATTGTGAGTTAGAAAATCAAGTGAATGTAGTCTTAAATATTTTTTAAGCTATTGCTTAGCTTCTATCGCGGGCTTTGAGCGTGGAGACCTAATCCAGAAATTCCGTAACGAAAAAACCTAACGCCCCCCCACGACTTCACAAGAAGTTTCGGTTACGTTGAGTTGTGAACTCCGTACAGATGCATTCGATTCAGTATCCAATACCAAACGGCTACTGAGTCTTCTAACTATGACATCGAAATAAGCGTATAGATTTTGACGTTTACGTTTTTAAAGTAAACGTCAAGATCTATATGCTTATTTCGAAGTTATAGTCAGAAGACTCGGTAGCCGATTGGTACTGGATACTGAATCGTATGCATCGGTACGGAGTTCGCATCTCAACGTGACCGAAAACTTTCTGTGAAGAAAAATGAAACTGAAAAATAAAAAATGCTATGCAATAGCTTTACCGCGGCAGTCCCCGAGTGCCACACGTCTTTTTTACTAATTTTTCATTCAAGATTTTTAACTTTTTTCATTAATTATAATAATTTAAACGCAATCAAATCTTTAAAAAATCCGACTTCACCGCTTTGTCTTCGGAACCTTTGATCAGATTAAATAAATTAAATACGAATTATTGAGGATAACTCAAAAACTACTTGTCAGATCTTGATCAAATTCACCACATGGGAAGCACCGGCTTTCAAATAGAAAATAATCATAGCCTAGAAAAAAGTTCTGAGGTAACAAATAAAATACAATCGAATTGAGAACCTCCTCATTTTTTTGAACAAGGTTAAAAATAGTAGTCTCTTGGCTTCTGGTTCATTACTATACTGTACTGGTTGAAACGGATGTCATTACACTTGGGTATATATTATTCGTTCGTCGTTGGACTAGCGTACTATTCCTTGATTATATTAAAATGTACCGTCTAGTTGGTATTGAGTAACTGATTGTCAAAGTTAAACAAAGTTGAATACGGCTAGCGTCAGTAGAGTTTTTTTTTTTTTTTATGATTTATAGATAAACATTTGACCACTATCTCACCTGATGGAAAGTGATGATGCGGCCGAAGATGTGACATGTTTATCTAGAAGATACCTGTTCACTCTTGACTTGAAGACTCCCAAATTATACCCCTCGGGAAACAAAGACACAGGTAATGAGTTCCACTCCTTCGCCGATTGTCTAATCTGAAATGACGCGCCCCACCATACTGCTCCATAGAGCGAGCGTGGTCGGATTTATCACCCGACTAGTCGACCGTCTTGTACACGTGCAGATCCATTGTTCACTGAACAATCGACGCTCCCATACAGATGAAGTGTCGTCATTAATATTTGCACTCACACATCTAAATAAACTAATTAAGTAGTGAGGCGCGTCATTTCAGCTTGGACGAGCTCTACCTACTTGGGTACGCAATCCTAAAGATTTTAAGTACATTTATCGTCCTTACGATTCCCTTACTTTCTCTTTAGCAAGTTCGTTCGGATACCTTGATAAAATTCCTTTTGATTTATATCAAGCATATACCAAGCATACACAGGCAAGCATTTGACCACAATCTCACGATGGAAAGTGATGGTGCGGCCAAAGATGTAGCATGCTTGCCTAGAAGGTACCTATTCACTCTTGACTTGAAGACTTCTGTTTGCGTATTAATAAATATAATTAGCAAGCTAATATTATCACTAAATTATTATTTTATTATGCTAGATAACTAGAAAATATTCTAGTAGGTATATGAGATAATATACCTTCGGTCAGTCTTCCATAGAGGATGTATCTTCCGTTAAATTAACCTCAAATATTTTTCGATTAATATTTTCGTGATTTATTACGTTAAATATACAGTGTAATGAGAGCAATTAAGCTCTTCTACATGTTATTGGGTCATCGATTCATCATATTTTATTGATAGTTAATACCTAGTTTAGTCAGTACAAATTATATCAATCAGCCTCAATTTAGTCATATTTAGTGCTGGATTCGATAACTAACCCAATCAAAATGAACATCCGTACATTGTCACAATTTGTCAAATTATAATAGGTAATTCGTTTTAAAAACATTACAAATTGTCTTGACTTACTTCATTGATTTTTTGTTTTTTTCACGGCAACAATAGGAAAGGATTCATTTATTTATTTGTGTTATAAAATCCACAGATCTTACGTAAGGTTTTCATGACTATTATATAGGTATAAACTATTTACAATCCAAATTTCGTCTAAATCCATTCAGCCATTTAAGAGGCCGGGGTGGCTTTGAACGAGTCTATAGGCTGTCTCTGTTTAACTTGCAAACTGTGCCCATGCTTGATGCGATAGCACTACCGAACGAACAATTATAATAGGTGCCGTAATACCAAAAATTATGAATGAAAATGTAATGTTTAGCCATTGTTTTTTGTATTAATAGTACCTTGAAATGATAGTCTATGTTCCTGTTGTAATGACAAAAGAAATGTGTTCGTTTATAATACAAAACGAATAAGTTAAAGATGCGACATTTACGTCGTAATAATGTGTGAAAATCAATTGGTTTATATTTCGTTTTAGGTAAATATTTTGGAATAAAAACTATCCAGGAACCTAGATTAATACTTTTTTTATCTGAATAACAGCACAGTATGGTGGTTATATGCTTGAATTATAAATCATTTCGGTATTACGATTGTATGGGCAAATCAACCACTACCCGGCGCCTTAAGCGTGAAGACACTTACGCACAAACTTTCGGATTTATAATATTAGTAGGATAGGATAGAAAGAAAGAAAATACATTTATTTATGACACACACAACATTACAATAAAAAACACACAGCAAAATAAATAAAAACATAAAAATATAAGTACATATATATATATAAATGAAGGAATATAATATAACAAGTAAAATAAAAAAAGTGTGATGTTGTGAGTGTCTTGAATTATTATTCTATATATATATCCAATTAATATAGTAGTCATTGTGTTATGGTAAATTTTTTTGTGTATTTGTTTGTTTTCACACAGAAACTAACCAAATAAGAAGTGAAGTGACATCAAGTGAATGAGCTAGTTCAGTCAATCATCTCTCTTAAAAAATAATAAACGCTTTCACATTCACAGCCCCACACTAAGTTCAATTACTTGTGTCGTGGGTGCCGGAAACATTCACATCACATACACGATCACAACCAGAACCAGAAACACAATTTTTACTTGGGGAGAAAACTTGTGTTTCCGCCGGGAATCGAACCCGATACCCCTGCTTAGAAGGCGAACGCTCACCCAACTTAGCCAACGGGCAGTTCACAAAATGTTTGAACGAATCGCTTCTGTTGCTGCACAATTGAGTATCTATATCGTCCTTTACAGTTTCGTCTTTCTTCATGCACTCTGCTCATGAGATTGTCAGTAGACCCCATTTTTATGTTATTGAGAGACGAGCAAGACGACCAAACAAAAATTAAAAAATGATATCGAGCTATAACATTCCATCAGGTGAGATAATAATCAAATAGTTGCCTATCGAGCATAAAAAAAAAGATTGAAGAATGAACTCTAAATACTATTTCAAAAATAAATAACACTTAAGTAATAATTAACAATCTGATGTATGACGTAGTAATTTAAATACATTTTTAAGGAATTAACTCTTAATATTTAAGGTCACATGTATACCAAAGTATATTCGTACGGTCAAGAGAAAGCGGTAATCAAGTTAAATCAACCGTGAAAGAAATCTATACAGGGTTAAAATACCATGTAGGGGTCGGTACGGTCTATACAATGATACGGGTGAGCGCGCACTATCATTAAGATTGTATCTCCGATCATTACCCAATCTACAGTATAGACAGTAGGGACTAACTAACATAACGATGCCATGGACTGGGTTGGACTGTGAGTAAAAGACAAGCAGCCTGCCTATAGATAGCTTTAAGGTTAGTTAAGCTTATCTCTTATAATATGAGGATGATAATAGTATGTATATGTACTAGTAGCAATCTACGGTTTCGCCCGCGTAAATTAAAAAAAAACATTTTTTAATCGAATTGTTATTCTAAAGCATTCTTAAATCCACATGAACACTCAAAAATTTCCAGCCGTTCCAGCCGTTTAAGAGAAGTTTAGTTAGTGTGTTTGTTACAACTGTCTGTCCGTTTAATACAATGTCACCGCTAAATATTCAGCTATTGAATAGTCATGCTTTTGTGTCAAACAGATAGCGATTAAAAAAAAGCAATGAACACCGATCTATTTAAAATTTAGTATTTATAAAATAATCCATAGTTAAAAACCTAATCTTTAACCTTTTTTTTATAACTTAAATATTTATATTGTCAAAATTGGACTTATCGTGCTTTGAAATTCCGCGTGACGTCATGCCTCCGTACACTTTTGACTGCGGCGTGACGTCACGAGACCCCACTCCCGAACTTTGACGCTCTTTATCTTTGTCAATTTATATTGATTTGTTAAACAAAAAACTACATGTATGTTCAGTGTTCTTTTTTTTTTATTATTATTTCATGACCATGGATGCATAGTCCTTCAGTCGAAAAATTAAACAAATATTAACAATTTCTATTCTTCATAATAAAAGTCTTAGTCACAAGTCAAAGTCAAGTAGTCAGTCATAGTCAAGTCATGCCCTAGTAAAGTGGTAGAAACTTCACTAGAACTTCTATTGGAGTTTTGGAGCGAAGGCGAAAATCACGTTTTTCAACTTTGTATGACTTGCCTACACTTATGCACATTTACTAAGTATTAACGGTTAACAATGCACCATTATTACACATTAACACTCGAAGAATCACAGGTTTTGGAAAATTACACAAAATCAACAACGACATTTTTTCAGGTTCGCGGCAAAACTCGTTCAAGGTTCTTTGATAATCTTACTGCCAGACTAGATTTTGTTTTTACCCAGGTGTCAACTCTGTTGTGATAAGGACAGCAGAGCAGATTGTCATTCAGCTAGCTTTTTTTTAATGATGAATAGGCAAGCATTTGAACACTATCTCACCTTATGGAAAGTGATGATGCAACTTAACCACCCATGTTCTGGAGAGATACGAAGTATAAACAATAGTTGGTATAGATATTTTCCATACTGACTATAATGAGACAACTCGTCATTATAAGGGTTGTTCGGTGTCGTTTTTTGGGTGCAAGGGTTTGGTCGTTTTCGTCGTTTATTTCGTTTTCAGGTGACAAGAATGGTGAATGGCTTTGTGATATTAGCTGAGGACGAGCGTTTTGATACGCTTTCAAAATGGAAAGGGTGAAAATGTTATTTCCGTGAAGCGTTTGCAAGTAAAAATGATATAGGGTAGAGGTGAAAGTGATATGCTCGAAAAGTATTTTGTAAGTAAAAAAATACGTAGGGTAGACAAATACAGGCTTGAAAACATGGAGATACCTGTAGATCAGTCAATTTTAAACATTTATACTTCTTTCGTTGAACAGGGCATCCTGTGTTAATAATCACACATAAGTTTGTGTGTTAGTGTGTAAATGTGTGTGTAAGTATGTTTCTTGTCTCTTCACACAGTAACGGTTGAAAGAATTTGAATAAATTTGGAATGTATATAGCCTACACCTAGGTTTTTTTTAATTCTAGATACTCAAACGTTTGACCACTATTTCATCTGATGGTAAGCGACGATGCAGTCGACGATGGAGCACTCTGCATAGATTAACATGCAGGCTACTTTTTAACTTAATTAAAGCGGGCAAAGCCATGGGAAGCAACAAGTATCCAATATTATCATTGATTGTACGTGACTTATGTACTTTTTATTGTAAACTAGCTGTGTTCTACGCATCCTCCATGCCAAATAAAAAAAATATATATGTTCTTTTTTATGTTTGATAAGCAAGCATTGGACCACTAGCTCACTTGATGGAAAGCGGCGATGCGGCCGAAGATGTAGCATGCCTGCCTAGTTGTTAAGTGGCTGTAATTTTGTGAATCTGGTAGTAGAGCTGATTAACTTTTATGAGTGCCTCATGGGGCCTATGTGAATAAGCGATTTTGATTTTGATTTGATTATGGCTTAGTAAAACTTTCACATTTATTACAAAAGCTATAAAAATATAAATAGGTACCTGAGATTCCATCGTACGTCCACCATTCTTCCCAACTACCGGATATATCTGTAACAAAAAATATGTTATATATTGGTCCCCAAGTCCGCACTTTTAATATTACCTAATAAACAATCTGCTTAGAGTTTAGTCTTATAACAAGTTATTATACCTAATTAAATACTTCTAAAAATTGCATGTACGGGCTTCGACTAGCCAACCATAAGCAATGGTGCTAATTCTGTTGAGCACTGAACTAACCTAAACTAAACTAAAAATAAACTAATTTTAGACAAAGAATACCTGAACGCTATTCTGATTTTACGTTGAACTTAATTTAAAAGTTGAAATGACAGGACTAAAATTGATTTTGGCAGCAACCAAATTGAATTGTATTCTCAAGAACCGTGTTATTCTTTCAAGTATAAGATCACATAAAAAATAATCCAGATCTTTTTCATACAGATTAATTTGAGTTTAAAATTTCTATTTTTAGTCTTAATTTGACGTAAAATACATCAGAATAAGAATTTGGTCATTTTCACTAAATAGAGTAACTAAACTAACTTAGTCCTGTCAAACTTAATTTTAGTCTAATCTTGCATTTTCTGAATAGGTTTTGGACTAAAGCAGGACCAAAACTAATTTTAGGCTAGTTTAGTCTAATTCTGGACAACAGAATCGGCACCAATAGCTGTAAAGCTGGTATAACCAGCTGTCACATTCGCAAGGCTTACCGACTTTGACATTTAATAAGCTACTAGTTAACAACTTTAAAAAAATCAAGCTGTTAGATGTCCGCCATATTGGATTCAGAGTGACGTCACTTCATTTTTCCAGTTATTCTCAGCAAGCCCTTTCATTTGATACCCATGTTGTAGGACTGCATTAAAAATAACTTGTCCCCCATTTTGGGTGTTCCGCCACCCGAGTTGCAAGATTCCACCCAAACAAACATACATTGCAAATTAAATAAAAGCTTGTAAAAAGTATAACTAAGAGAATTCGAGAATCAGCGCGAAAATAAATAAAAAAAGATGTTGTATTTTTTTCCTAATCTTGTGATTCTTCGAATAATGGATTATAAGCCGTTATAACTCTTGAACGTGCATGAGTGTAGGCAAACCATAAAATTTAAAAACGAGATTTTCGTTTCATTCCAAAACTCTAACAGAAGTTTTTATTAATTTTCTACCACTAGGGCATTACGTAACTGTGACTAGACCACGACTCTCTTACTTGGCTTAAAATGTGACTGGGGACTTTATAGCTAGTTTTATGAAATACCAAACTAACTTGAAAAATATTTTTAACTTGACACTGGTCAAATACACAGACTTTGCAGAGCCGAAGCAAAAAAAAGCATAAGTAGCAACTGTCATAGCTAATTATGTATATTATTATGTGCAAGGAGCTGTTCATTTGTTTTTGAGTGTTGTGTAACTTAATAAACCTCACCTTTGACAGTAACACATAGTAGCGTAAGTATAAACAACGAGCATTGGTGCATCGTGCTGATGCGTCGTCACGCCGGCTGCCGCATCTGGATGACTGATCCTGAAACAAGAAAAGATGGTTTTTAGCGAGAGTTGAAGTAAATACATAAAGCTTTATGTTTATACTCGTTTATTACAAACTATGAATAAAATTGGATAGAGTATTGACCCTTGTGGGACACCCTACAATAATAAATGTTGCTATTTTATATGTGTGTATTTTAAACTCTTACTTCACAACTACAATGGTAGTTTGTAAATTAGAGTGGAGGTTTCGTTTGTGTAGCAGAATTAGCTAGGTGCCTACAGCCCACATATTATTTCTTAAATCAATAATAATTATATCCGAGATGCATTATTTTCTTTACTGGAACAAATTGCTAGGATATAAAATAAAATTTTAAGCAACTGGCCATCTACCTTGTTATATAAAAATCCTTGCTTGCCCAACAAACTTCTTAAAGCAAAGGGAATGGTACCATACTTGACCAAACTTAAAACTTCTCTTTCATAATTATAAACTAGTCGATCACGCCAAACTGAGATCTGGCGCCTACATTTTTTTTGTCCCAGGGTCTATCTCATAAACGGCTACATATTTAAAGCTGAAACTTACGTATCCATTATATCCTGTACTTGAACAACAAATACAGAAATCAAATAATTATTATAATTTTTATTTTTTTTAATTCTTGATAGGTAAACGTTTGACCGCCATCTCACTTGATGGTAAGTGACGATGCGGTCGATGATGGAGCACGTTTGCCTAGAAGATGCCTATTCACTCGTGACTTAAAGACTCCCATATTGTATTTATCAGGAAAAAAATTGTAATCAATTAACCTCAAAAGTTTTTGTCTATTAAGCAAAAAGCAGTTGTACCATTCAAGGGCCACAATACATTGCTTAAACCGCTTTGTTTGCATGTCCGAGAGCGATTAACAGCTCCGTGTATTTGTCTTTGGTTAAAGCTAGTTGGACTAATTGCACTCGGTTAAACCGAGTAAACTAGGTTTTGTGGGTAAATATTTAATTCTGAAGATTTAGGTACATTGAATTTGGATACATTTTAAGAGGGTTTATTTCTTTTCTCTTCTCTCTCGCTCGCACAATTCGATATTTTTAATAAATACAATTATGTATGTACGTGTGTTTTTGAACATGTTTTCAACTATCTTTATGGATACAACTTTATGGAAGTATAATAACTAACTATTCCATATAGTTAGTTATTATACTTCCATATAGTACCATTCCATACAAGGAATATCCTAGTAAAGTTTCTACCACTTTACTAGGACATGACTTGACTATGACTTGACCTCTTTTACTTGACTTTGACTGTGACTTATCACTTACTAAAAAACTTTTAATATAAAATACTCTTGAAATATATTATTTTTTGACACTGGCTAAATGCACAAGATTGCGAAGCCAAAATTAAAAGAAAAAAAAAACCCCGACGCAAAAGTAATCAATTTTGATTTAGTTAATTTTAGAATGAAAGGTGACTTAATGAAAAATATTCTTAGCTATGTTTGGTGAAAATATGACGTCGGTTTTTAGTTAAGGCGTCAGGGTTAGTATTGCAAATTTAAATTCAGCCATTATTTAGCCCCCGATGCAAAAAACGACGAGGTGTTATAAGTTTGACGTGTCTGTGTGCATGTCTGTCTGTCTGTGGCATTGTATCTCTCGAACGGATAAACCGATTTTGATTTTTTTTTTGTTTCAAAGGTGAATTATTCGGGAGTGTTCTTAGCTATGTTTGATGGAAATCGGTTCAAGATGGCTGCCGCCACAAAATGGCGGATTACATATTTTTTCACAACTCCCACAATATGGGTAACAAATGAAAGGGCTTGACTAGTAGAGTAATGTATACTAAGTATATTGAAAGGGAATGAGGAATATTAACTAATAAATTGAAAACTAAAAACTGAAAAAATATTTTTTTGTCCGATCAATGCCCTAGGTTGATGGAAGAAAGTGGAGTGAGAACTTAACGAATTGTTGTTTGAGTGACTTGATTGAGTGTCCTTAGCTATGTTAGTGAAAATCGATGCAGCTGTTTTTCAGATAGAACGTCGTCGGGGGTTGTATCAAAATTTTGATTTTGCCAATTCTATCTAAATTGAATTTTTCTCGATAATATGTTATTTATCTCGCATTTTATTAACTTAAACCAAAACACTGTAATCTCTTATCTTAAAAAGACAACCCCTACAAGGGGAAATTACCCTTTATCTCGTAAGCTGGCAATCTGCGCTCGGGTAGCTAATGCGGCCCAAATCGTGCGAGACTCGACTAATTAACATTGAGCTAGATTGTAACTAAGTTCTATTAAGATAAGAGTTGTTTTCTTTTGTCTAGGATAGATTAAAGAGCAAAAAATACAGGGGCCAATGAATAATAAATTATTGTAGTAATTAATACTTATCTCTGGTATTTTGTTTGCTAGCTTAAGCCTAGCTAGGTAGAACTAAGGTAATACATTTTAGAAAGGAATGATTTAGCTTGAGGCGTGTTTTGATCCCGCAGCCATATACTTATCTCTGGCATTTTGATTATTAGCTTAAGCGTAGCTAGGCAAAACTAAGGTAATTAATTTTAGAAAGGAAAAATACAACTTGAAGCGGGTTTTGAACATAGGTTATGCCCCATTGCTCTATATCCACTGAGCTACCCAAACCGCGTATCAAGCGAAATTTTTCCTATCTTAAATTTACTGGTATTTTGAGTACTAAAATTGTAAAAATTTTAGAAATCTTTATATATTTTTTCTAGTAAGAAAATTCACACACACGTAACTCACCACCTAATTCTTAATGGTGAGTGACGATTCGATCGATAAGTTAGAATTTTCATTATATCACCTAGTTGCTACCGAAACACCATTTTGTATACCTAGAGGAAGATTCTTCTATTAAAGGGCAAACTATGACTGTAGGAATAGACGCTAGAGCTATCAAGGCCATTATTAGAAAATGCTCTACCATCGCTCAATAACATAGAATAGAATAGAAAATTATTTATTGTACACCAAATAAAGTTAAGTTACAGGGGTATTCTTTAAAAAAACTAAAGTACAATGGGCGGACTTATCGCTGAGAGCGATATCTCTTCTAGTCAACCTTTGGATGGAGAGAGGGATAATTTAAAATAATGAGGTCAGTGGTGCAAAAATACAATCATACACATAAATACAACATACATATAAATACAGCAATTTGGGTAATTTGTTGACTGGTAGCGGTATATTAGATTAAGTTTTGTACATATTTATATCTAGTTTTAGTTATTTTTGGTTAGTTTTAATTTAGTTTTTAGTTTAATGTAACATTATTATCTTATGGTATTCAATAAATTTATTTACATACATATATATCTTCCTATATACTTTAATACATAAATACACATCAACTTACATTAACAATATTTTACATAAACTTACTTAAATATAATAAACAATATCCAGTTAATTATTAATGCGTTACACCAGTTTATCGTTAGGAAGTGTGTGAAGTTTAAATATTGTTTAGAAGACGGCTCAAGAAGTAGCTTCCCCTTTTTGTAACAGGAAGACCATTTCACATTAATTAATATATAAAATATAACTTTTATTCAGATCAAACATAATGATTCACCCACAACGCCGCGGCATCTTCAAGGGTGTCGGCGCCTTCAGTCGTTACGCCCGCCCAGTTCCTGTAACGCGCGCCGATACCATCAACTTCCGGTTAAAAGCCCTTTAACGAGCCGAGCTATCATTTGTATTCATTTTCTGTGAGAGCGGTGGTTTTCAGTGATTTAGAGTGAACGATTGCCACTTTAGTTGAAACTAATCGTATGTTTTGTTGACCTAAGTGTTGTGAGGTTTGAGTGAGGTTGGATAGTTTGTTTGAACGACTGGTTTTATATAACCCACTATAAGTCGGTTATAAAAGTCAATACACTCGTACAAAACAATAGTATAACCGTAATGCGTGAAAAGAACTTACTTTTTAAGAATAATAAATACCTTTAAGGTTTTAAAGATGGTTTCTAACCAACCGTTACAGATCCTAAATGGTATTCCAGGACCTCCGGTCATCAACATTACATCACTAATATTTTAAAGGCGAAAGTTTGTGAGTTTGTTTGTATGTTTGTTACTTCTTCAAGCTCGAACGGCTGCACAAATTTTGATGAAATTTAACAATATAGAATACAATAGAATATAAATTTATTTGTATGAGTTACATCAATTACTATTATGAAGAATAAATACAATGAAATGAAAAGACTTAAAACTACCCTAATAATTAATGTGCACTCACACAAAATGGTCCCAACTCAGCATAATACCGAAGAAGGTAGTCACCCACCTATCTCCGACGCTGGTATTCTGTTGGAACCATTCTATATACCTATATGTTTATTTCTGAATAATTTTACTGGTCATCAACAAATAATTTTCTCCGGTCATCAACATCACATCACTTATATTTTAATAGCGAAAGTTTGTGTTTGTTTGTTATTTGTTCACGCTCAAACGGCTGCACCAATTTCGATGAAATTTAACAATATATATATGTTTATTTCCGAATAATTTTACAAAGAAAGTTTTTTCAAACTTAACTGGCTTAACTATAACATATATGTAGGGTATATGTTACCACAATAGGCTCATCGCCTGTGCTTCAGGTAACAGTGTCCTCCCCCAGAAAACATTGGCAACAACATCATTTAAGCAATAACTTTAATGATACGTATAAACAAGTTTTACGTTATTTACTCATTTACCTTCAATGGACGATAATAATAAATATCTCTATGGTTAAAAAAGTATTTTACTCTAAAGTGCAATTAATTTATTAGTGCTTAAATTTAAAGTAAGAATGATTATCAAATCAAACGATCCTCTCTGTGTGTTTGATCTGCATGATTGCATGAGAGTGAGTGGTGTGATTAAGTATAATATAAATATTACAGTTAATGGCTTCACGATATCCTAAATTAAAGAAATTAATTATTTCTTTGGAATGGAGGTAGCTGATACCCTCAATTAAGACAATAGGCTTACTTTTCATCCATAAGACACAACATTCACTTATAAATATTTCATTGGACATAGCCGCTACCGTTTTATTTATTACATTACCTACTATTTTATTTTATTTATCTTTGCTGTATATATAGTTTAAGTTTAATTTTAGGTAATATAGGCAATTGCTATTTCACATAATTCTTAACATCGTCAAAAGAAAATCTTCGTAGCTTATGTAGACCTGATCCAAAGCGTTTTTATTTATCTTCGCTGTATATATTGTTTTAGTTTAATTTTAGGTACTATAGGCAATTGCTATTTCACATAATTCTTAACATCGTCAAAAGAAAATCTTCGTAGCTTATGTAGACCTGATTCAAAGCGTTTTATATCGCCAACCCCCCAACATTATCTGGCTCGGGTCCACCAGACAAACGCTGTCTCGACGCCAGACAGTCGGGCGCCACGGTTATCGATGTCTCACCCTGTTTGTGCCGGACTATTAATTAGGTATGCTGTTCTGTTAAGATTGATTTAATTTTCACGGCAACCTTTTTATTAAAGCGATTTTTTGAGATCCCGTCAACATAACAGCATGCTTACTTGACCACGTCATAACAAATCTCATGCGAGTTTATGATCAAACGCTAGACATGAAAAAGCTTATCTTAATCAAATAAGCCACTGGATACAGTATTTTTTGGTACGATAGGCAAGCATTTGACCCTATCTCACCTGATGGAAAACGATGATGCGGCCGAAGATGTGACATGCTTGCCTAGAAGATACCTATTCTCTCTTGATTTCAAGACTCCCAGATTATACCCCTGGGAAAAAAGACGCAGGCAATAAGTTTAACTTGGTTTCACTACTTCGCTGTACGGATTATAAACGTAGAAGCAAAACACTTCGAACGAACTGGAGGTATGTCATGTACCTATGTACTTCATATAATAGTTTTGCTTCTACGTTTATCATGCACACTGTAAAGATGTGAAAGTCCGTATTTACCACCCCCGACTACATACATCATCCCTTATTTACGAACAGAAAACAAATTCCTGTAAAACATACCCTGTTGCATAACAAACGGACCCGTTTTGTGGAGTAAGAATAAAAAGTATTTTTGAAAAAGTTACAATATAGTTGAATTTGATGATTATAATTGTTTTTTTTTATTATATTAGTATGATACTTGATTATTATGTCATATGATATCAAGTTTCATACTTACCAAAACGTCAAGTACCTACTTACGTAAACCTTGTTATACAAAGACAACTATCCGGTGACTCACCAGACAGACCGTCTCCGAAGCTAGACAGGGCGCCCCATTTATCAATTCTCACAAAATAACACTTGAACCATCCAAATAAATGAACAATGAAAAATTAATCTTCAGCACAAAGGCAAAAACATAAGGCAAATGGCTCATTAAACACAAGTTTTTACGTGAAAAATACCAAGAAAAATACATTTGCAAGAGTCGTAAATCTAACCATAGCGTTTCAGCAGAGCGATTTGCACCATATTATTATAGCGATAAGTGCAGAAATGCTTTAATTTGGTGTTCATGTCGTTAAGGCTGTAACGGAAGTCAACATCGGTTGGTAGACAAAGCTCGTGCTTACAGGATGTAGGTTTGAACTAAACTTAAGGTTTGTTTTCTCAGGACGAGCTTGCGGCCAAGTCAATTTTATGTTAGTAGTAGTTGTGGCCCGCGCCTTTGCTCACATTTATTGAGGTAATAAATAGCATATTTCAGGAGGGTAGACTAACTGCAGTAATAGTATACATAATAAACAAACGCATTCACACTCACAACCCCTCATTAAGTTAAGAATCGTCAGTGCCGGAAACATTCACATCACACACATTACACCCAGAACCAGAAGCACAAATAACCCTAGAGAAGGAATTTATTCGCTTATATGGTTTAGACGCTAGATGCCTCTGACATACGGACGGACGGACAAAGTGCTGAATGGCCCAAACAAAGAAAGAGATCTCCCCTCGCTCGATCAATAAATATTTTTTTGTAAGTGCAGTTAGCACTTACAACAAAAATTTTAACCAAATCCCATTTTATCAAATTTTGTCCAGTTGTTACAGATTTAAACATAAGTACTTGTTCTAAACATAAATTACTCTCTCAAACACAAAAAGATCATATAAAATTATCATACATTCCGGGGTAATATAAACCGGAACTTTCACATTTATAATTTTAGTTTTTATTTGTAACTAGCTGTCCCGGCGACCTTCGTTCCGCCTACCAGTCAATGAATGTGCATGTTTAGGAAGCCATTCCCGGCATGCGTTACAATGCCACGTGACTATATTATTACCTCCTTCATGTTTATGTTCGCCTAGTACTTTACCCAATCCGAGTGACGTATGACAAAATGATTTGTGTACAACAATGAAAAAAATGTGACGTTCCTAAAAAGTATCCTATGTCCGTCTCCTGGTTCTGAGCTACCTCCCCACCAATTTTCAGCCAAATAGGTTCAGCCGTTCTTGAGTTATAAATGGTGTAACTAACACGACTTTCTTTTATATATATAGATACTCTAACTTGGCAGTTAGTTTGCATTACCTATTAAAAAGAGGTCAAATCGGTTTGGTAAGTTTTTATATATCCGGCACTAATTATTCGTTTCTGAAATTTATTTTAATAAAATGAAGCTACATTATCCTTGAGCTCTGAAGGCTATCTAAAGTAATAAATTAATAGAAATATCTGTAATTGAAATAAAAAAAAGCCAATTAGCTATTTGAAATAGAAAATCACTGTGACCTCATTATACAGGTTTCCTAGTGCGGGGGTGGTTTAACTCAGGTATATTATTATATTGTTTATTCAACATCAGCTCTTAATTTTATAACTGCTACTATATAGGTAATATATGTATTTATAGTCCCTAGTGTGTATTTTTTTAATATATCGAGAATCGTAATAAGTTTTACAAAAATCATAAAACACTTTTCTGTACATTGATTATATTTTTATCAAAGAGTATGTATGATGATTATTCCTGAGTTTAGGTACTTACTGAATCTGTTAAAGCACGATCAACCTGATACTCAAACAAACAAACAAACGCATTCACAGTCACAACCCCACACTAAGTTCAAAGACTTGTATCGTGGGTGCCGGAAACATTCACATCACACACACATTGCACCCAGAACCAGAAGCACAAATATCCATTGAAAAGGAATTTGTGCTTCTGCATCATCATTCTGCAGAATCGAACCCAGAACCCACGTCGCAGAGGGCAGACACCTGTCCAACTGGGTCGTCTCACTCGAATGTACAAGCTATATAGAAACCTCGATCGTAACTTATAACGTGTAAACCGTGCTTATTCTACACTTGGAGCGTAAGCCTTACATGCTGCTTCATTTGCATAGATTACAATGCTGATAGTGAGCTGAAAAATTGCACAAAAAGATTACTTTTTGTATACATTAGAACAAGTCAACCACATGGCTGACTACTAGCTGACTATAGTCGCTGACTAGTTAGTTGTTGTTGAGTAGTTGTTGATTGTTGAAGACTTGTCACTGACTAGTGCTGATTAGTTGCGGACTAGTCAATTAACTGACTAATTTCATAGTACACATTACATTTAAATCGCCGAGTTTTTTCGTATTGACTGAAACAATTTCGACTAGTCACTGACTAGTTAGTTGATGGTGTCTAGTTGTTGAGTAATTAGTGACTATTGATTTTATTCATATAGCATTAGCCATGCTAGGCAGAACTATTATTAACGTAAGACGTCAATAATAGTTCTGCCTAGCATATTAACGTAAGACGTTAATAATAAGGAAAGGTTAATTTCGTCGCTTCAGGCGGGGCTTGAGTAGCTCAGCGGTTAGAGCAATAGGGCATGAGACCCTATGGCCGCGGGTTCATATCCCGCCTCAAGCTATAATTTTTCCTTTCTAAATTTATCACTATAATTAGTGACTAGTTTCTAACGAGTACTGATTAGTTGCGGACTAGTTACTGATTAGTTTTAGAATATACATTACATCACAACCACTGTGTTGTTGACTACTATACTTGTATATATTACATTGCAATCGTTGTATTGTTCTTTATTGACTGAATTCTACTAGTTGCTGACTAGTTTTTGTTGGTGTCCTCATTGTGCTGATTTATTGCGGACTATTCGAATAACTGACAAATTTTATGGTATAATTACATTACATTTAAATCGCTGTGTTGTTCCTTATTGACTGAAAGGTTTCGCTAGTCGCTGACTAGTTTTTGTTGGTGACCTCATAGTGCTGATTAGTTGCGGACTAGTCAAACCACTAATTAGTTACAGAGATTTTAGTAAAACATTAAATTATAATTATTGTGTTGTTATTTGTTGACTAAAACAGTTTCATCTCTTTAGCTGCATAATAAAGCTCTCATTAAGGTTGTTTTAAAGTGGCATTACACTAATTATATACTTATTTTAAAGTGTGTGTTGATGTATGTGTTTAAAATGTAACAATTTATTTACAGTTATAGGGCATTACCAATTGTTCGCCTAGCTTATTACCTAGGCTTTAAATCTCATCCAAATTTGTATATTTCTATTATTTATGTGTTCTTCAAATATTATTAAACCAGTTAAAGCAATGTTTTTTCAATACTTAATATATATTATGAGCAATAAAACTTTTACTAGAGCATTAAAATAAAATAGTTCTGAATATGTCAATTTTGTTTTCAGGCAAAAAAATAAAAATTTCATCATATTTAACATCTCTTAAATGCATTACAAAATATAATATTCTGCAGAAAAAATACTGTTCCTTTACATAATAATCTACACAGCTACGAACAAATATACCTATTCAGCTATTTTATTTATACAATTGTGCAAAGTTTGCAGAGGGGTCGAAGCCGAGACGGGATGTCGCGACACCAAGGCGCCAGCTACTTGCCAATATTATGTCTAGTACCGAACTAGGTACCTACTTTCATCAACCACGTGCTCATTTTTAACCCCTGAGGAATAAAGGAAGTGTTGTAAGCTTGTAGTGTATGTATGTGTGTCTGCCTGTGCCATCGTAGCTCACATATTTTGACTAAGCTTCTTCTGTTTTAAAGACGATTTGATCGAGCTTGTTCTCTATGTTTGGAAAAGGTTTGGAGTGCCTCGGGGGGTATTTTAAGAATTTTGATTTTGTCCTTTGTGTAAGAGGCTTTTCATACGTTCGGGTACGAATTATTGACAACATTTTTTTATGTGAATCAGATCACACTAAAATATTATAAAGGCGTAAGTTTGTGAGTGTGTTTGTATGTTTGTTACTTCTTCACGTTCAAACAGCTGGTGACATTTGTTATGAAGGTAGCCGACACCCTGTATTAACAGACAGGCTACTTTTTATCCCGGAATTTCTGCGGGTCCTGGTTTTATGCGGGTAAACCATATATACATAACCAGGCAGCTAGTGTAGCATAATTGACCATATTTTTTGATAGCATTGACTTAGATTGATGTACTTTTGATTTACGGGGGCGATAAACATTAACCCTAGAATGATAAAATAAACTAAAAACCGACTACCTTTTCTACCACAACTCCTCTTTTGTACTCAAGTCGAGTGTATTTTTTTTTTAATGTGTATTGCCTCTTAATTTCGTTCCACGTGAACCGATTTTGAGTTTAATTTTTGTTTGAAAGATGTTACTTTCTAATTGGTCCCATTTAAATTTGATCAAGATCTGTAGGACTATTCTGGTCGTCAAACTACAATTGTTGGAATTGATGCGACATCGATACGACAGTCGATTGGGTGACATTTCAGTTGATTCGATAGTTCATAAGAAAATAAAATCGTTCGTTTTCAACGTCGATGTAAACAAAATCTATGTCCGGAATAGCCTTCTGATCAGTAGATCTTGAAATATCTTTAATAATTCGTGTTTAGTAATCTAATCTAATCAAAGTTCCGAAAAAAAAGCGGTGATGTCGGTTTTTTTAAACTCTGCTTGCGTTTAATTATTTTAATCAAATTACTCCTATTTCCGTATAGTATTATTTAGTGACGTCATCCGATCTCGGATAAACACCGGCCGAATTTGCGGAGAATATTCTCATTCAACTGCAATTAGTACAACGTACATTTAGTAACATAATCTGACGTAGATAAGGGTATATTGCATTTATGCTGGATAACATAATTAGCGTGGAATGAATGCTCTAAATATCATCAGTGTAATGTCTTTTAGTTTAGTTGATTTACTTATAATTATAATTGGAATATTGTAATTAGTGTACGCATGAACCGTTTTAATTAAAGTAAATAAATATATTTGACTCAATAAGGAATAATAAGTCCTGCACTGACGTCCCGCTTTTGGGTTTGCTGTGCATTTCTCCCTTCCAGCTCCCCGACATCCCCTCTCCCCGTTACATATTTATCGGAGTATGGTCCTGGGATGCTGACGTAACTGTTCCAATGTGATAGACCGTGTAGATGGATGCTGGAGACAAGCATAACGGTGAATGGTGAAAATACTTTCACTTAACACGTAATACGTAATTACGTTTAACACGTAGTTCAGTCTTACTTTAAGGTATATAATGTTAATGACTTTTGTCAAACACCAATCGCTATTAGCTCACCGTATAAACCAATAATAATGTAAAGGCAAGCAAAGTTTAAAAACCCGATTTCACGGCTTTATCTTCGGAACCCTTGATCAGATTAGATCAATTAAATACGCATTATTAAAGATAACTCGAAAACTACTGCTCAGATTTGATCAAATTTAAGTGGGACCAATGGGAAAGCACCAGCTTTTAAACAAAATGTTATAGCATTGCTTTTTAATATATTGATGATCCCCTTGTTTGCTAAACAAACATGTGTGTACTCACTTTGGTACTCACACATTTTCACTTTTTAGTAGAGCTAATATGATTATACATTTACTACTATAACAGAACCACGGAATCAATAAAGGGACTCAGTAGGCACCGAGTATGTAGCCCTCTATAGTCTCCTATAATCTGAACTGCCCGTTAGCTTAGTTGGGTGGCGTTCGCATTATAAGCAGGGGCAGCACAAGTTTTCTCCCCATGGAAAATTTGTGTTTCTGATTCTGGTTGTGAATGTGTGTGTGATGTGAATGTTTCCGGCACCACGACTTAAGTCATTGAACTTAGTGTGGGGCTGTGGGTGTGAAAGCGATTATGTTTATTATTATTTACATGACGCACTTTCTGCTATACAATTCCTCAATAACACCCTTTGTACCGAACTGTACCCAATACATTCGCTAAACTTGGCAACTCATGTCGCCTCTTTGTCAGTAAAGCAAAAAATCCAGTTCAAACACATTTATACCAAAAGTTTAATACCATTAAGTTGCGACAGGGGAGGGGGTAGCGATAAACAAGCGACAATGCATGGGCGAATCCACTCAAGTAAATTAACCCACTACTTGGTACTGCAATAGGGCGTATGTTAGACCGTAACGTAACAATGTCATAATGGACAAAGAAAAATTATGCTAAGAATGTCTGGTTTGCCAGCGGCTAATAGGATAGAGCTTTTAAAAATTAACGATGTTATTTTCTGTGTCGTTAACGATTCGTGACTCTGTTAGTAAAATGTATTTCTTGCTTTTTGCTGTTTATCCAGACAATGGGTCATTTAGTGCAGCTTAATTAAAAATTTCTAATAAAACTTGCAATGCCATTATTGTTTATTAGTGCTTGTGAATAAAGAAACAAGCAATTTTTTTTTTTCGCTTAGTAATTTTTCTGACACTGATTATAATTATTATAACAATCCAAACAAACAAACTAACAGTTTATGATTTAAAATGATCACAAACCAAAAAATTGTCACATTGCTCCGTCTTAGTGTTATACGACACTAGTAAAAGGCTAGGCGGACTTAGCGGCACCTTTTATTCGGCTTAAACATTTATCGGTGTAATTCAATACACATTGTATTTGTGATGTGTAATGGCTTGTGAATTTAAAACTCGTATAATTTTAAATTCGTATTTAGTAATGGTATAAAAAAATCCAATGCGTAATCAAACCAAATGAGAACGTGGTTGATTAATGACGCCACGCATTTATATTTAACGCATTAAAGTAAGTATCTTTATTTGTATTCTCTACCATCTTTTTCTTGTACGTTTTTACCATGGTATTCAAAAGTATACGAATAATCAGACGCTAAGGAACCAGTAGACAGTTCACTTTAACGTACAATCTGCCAGACGCATTTTTATGCCGGCTTTGAAAACATTTGACTACCATCTCAACTGATGAAGAAAAAGAATGAATTTAAAGTGTCATGTTTGTTGAATAATGTACAAACAATTACCCGTGGGAGAGGACTTATTAATAGCACACAGCACTTTCTCTTACCAGTAAATCTATTCGAGTATTCTATTGTTTTTTGTCCAAGTTACGGGTTTCCCATCCATAGATCGAATATATTATTACGTCTGTCTTCTTCAAGACACCTGTGTAATAGCATATCCTACGGTGTAATATCAGCCAGCATTTATTTGTATTTGGTATAGAGGAATCCGATACGCGAACGGAGCGAACGAATGGTATTGGATCGAAACGGGAGAATGTTCCATGTCGTTTATGAGGGACGACACGCGTAAGTGTTTTTGTTAGGTACTATATCTTATGCGTCTGAGAACCTTTCTTCTGGTAATTTAATTTTGATCTAGATAGGGTATAGCACTTTTCTTTACTTTTACTTACATGAACGCCTTTATGGAGCACATATGAATAAACAATGTAGATTTTGAGTGCCGTGCTGGGTCGCTTCAGGAAAATAAACTAACAATAGTACTTTTGAGATGTTGGTCATGATTTTGTTTTTATAATGACGCAACAAAAATACTATTGGTTCGTCATTGGAATAACAATCTAGTCTTAAAAATTAATAATAATTTAATTTTGACTTATAACTAACTGCTAAACTATTAGAGTAGTAAACAAAAAATGTCTTCAAAAACATTTTCTTACCATCTCTATTAAAGGGAATGAAATATGAAATGATATATTAATTGATGTACAAGTAAGAAAAAATATAAGCAAACGCTCACCTGAATCCACTGGACTAGACACGTCCGCGCGGTCTAGATACTCTATCTACTTGGTGAAAATATAAATATTGTAACGTTTTTATTTCGTCAACCGGATACGTTTAACATTTTCAGTTTGCCCAGATGATGAAATTAAAATGAAATGGAAAAAAATTGTAATTAAATTTGAGTTCATAGCAAATTGTTGCCCTCCATTGCTTTCCTCCCAAAATTTTGTATGTATGTTACGCGATATCTCCGCCAATTATTATCGATTTTTCTTTGTTTAGTAAGAATCGATTTTTCTTTGTTTAGTAGAGTATACTTCAGAGGTGGTCCCATATAAATTTTATCGAAATCGGTCAAGCCAAAACCGAGATATAAGCGATGAAATAGGTTTTTCAAGATTTGGTTGTGTTTCAATTATCTTAATATCGAAAACCTAAACTATCACAAATAGCGTATAATGTCATCACAATAAATTGGTTTAACCATTCAATTATATATGTACAAATATATAAAGCTAGCATCATTATAGAAATACATCTTGAACAGAAAAATGCATCATATTTTCTACGCTCTAAATGGGATGAAACTTTCAGTAAATACTCCTTAACATATCTCAAAATTCAGCACGTAAAACTGACTCTACATTCAATATTTCACGTTACCAGCTCGAAACGGTCAGGTTAGTTACGGAATGTACGCTGAATATGGAGCCATAGTAAGATAATAACAGTAGTTGTTTTTTGTTTAACTGAGAGACGATACTAAATTGGTCGCCTGATGTAAGCGTCGCGCTTAACAGAGTATATCAGTTCAGTGAATTTTTTCGAATTGAAAATGTTTTTAGGCGCTTTGAGCACTTTTTGGGTGAACAAAAATCATGGAACTCGCGTCATCGTCACCGAACGGCCAATAATTGTTGAGCTCCACGCGCGATACATATTGCTCACGACCGGGGTTCAACTTGTAATGATTATTTTAAGTATACTCGATACCTAGTCAATGTACCAGAAATTCAAAAAACCCGAGTGCGTAAAATGTAAAAATAATAAAAATGTAAATGTATACTGTGTATAAATGTGTACTTTTGGGGTAAACAAAAAGTGTGAAACTCGCGTCATCGTCACCGCACGCTTTCTATGAGCTATATGTACAATGTAGTATATATATTATATTATATGTATATAGTTTTCACTGCTATCGGCAGTCCCCAAAACTGCTCCGCATGTTTTTTTTAGCTTGAACAGTTTGAAGTTCTGCGCGGTAATACACTCTATATGGTCAACACTCTCAGGTATAAGATGTAAGTTGTATAACAGTAATTTTACTGAAAACCTTGCCTTTATTTGTTTATTTATTCTTTTGCACAATTTAGCTGTACATGGAGGACTTACTGCTAATACAGCATTTTCTGCCAGTAATCCGAGGTGCAGGGAAAATCGTAGTAGTGCAGTAAAAATACTATTACTATGTATATTTATACTATAAATATATAATACTCGTACAACAAAAATACCAAAACTAAATATATATTATCATATCTAAATATAATGTATATAATACATATATAAATATAAAATTGTACTAGATTTAGAAAATATCTTATGACGACTACATTATAAACGAACTATATAGAATATAATTATATTATTAATATGATGATGAACCAATTACGAGTGGAGCTTTTCAAAGAAATGGGCTTGAATTAGCCACTCAAAGGTAACTATCGTGATAAAGGTAACTATAATCCAAAATAGAGTAATGTTTGCATACTATTTCTACTATGCCACTACATTACCTTTTCTGTAAATTAACTTATTTTTCGTAATTGTATTGCCGTTTTTTGTATATTTTCCCTAATAATATGAATCGATTGTATATTTCACGTGTAATAGAGAAAGAAGACAAAAATTATACATCTTTATAATTCTTGTTTATTTCTCTGCTAAATGTATTTATTGCATTAATTTTGAAACTTTTATTTTACTACTGTTTATCGGAATAATCAAATCTGTGTCCTATTGTGGGATCTATAAATATACCTTTCATATAAAACATATACGTACATTCATTGTAACATAACTTAAGATTTAATGTATCTTTAACAAAATTATGAAATCATTACTAACTTATGTAATTGTAAAAGAAATTACACGTGTAATTTCGAGTTCAGAATTTTCAGTTAAGAAGGTACTAGAAAATGTAAGGAGCAATTTCATCTACTCTCCTCTTTGTACTATGGTTTTACGTAGAACGTAGTGACCTAGAGGGATGTTATTACCCTCGTTTGGTTCTCAGGGGGATGGCCATTGTATTTATTATTTAAAGGTGCAATCTAGATTGTATCTCTTACATGTTCGATTGATATTTGTGTTTACCATTTAAAAGGATAAAAGAGAATATAAAATTTTACTATGCAGACTGCATGTTTTAAGTAAGTACCTACTTAACGTATTTAAACAGTCTTATCAACAGTTTGTCTTCTTCGGACATACAACATTTTAATACTATAGACATCGGCTAGCACTTTATGGTAAGAGGGATATGGCGACATACCTAGCTGATTAGGCTGGGCTCACGTCAATACGTTACAATTACGCTGAGATCACCTGCACTGCACGTGGTGTCCCTGGGGATCAACCAACGAGGCTCCGGTGAATCACAAAAGCATTCTCAAAGAGGGTTGACGTCAATTAGGTAGCCGGATAATATAAAAACTTTAACTAAATAATTTTACATGGATTTGCAAGGACATTTTTAAAACCGATGGCGTCGTCGTTGGAAACTACTTCGGAGGTCGTAGTATCGAATCCTACAGCGTGCTAGAACATTTGGTAAAGGTAGCATGGTGAAGAAATCCATGGTGGTAGAGCATTTTCTCTTGCTTGCCAGGCTAGCTACCCTGTATCGAAACACATGGCAGTCATAGTTAAGCATCCTCAAGTAGCAAAATCTGTGTCCATAACCATAAAAAAATAAGTTCAGCAGCTATATCATTGGAAACCAGTTATTCTAGACCTAGCGTGTTTACCAACCCCGACTTTATCATCACCCACCAAGTTCGATATTGGTCAAATATTAAATATCAGATATATCAGAGATAAAAAAATCATAAGAAACACAATTTCTATCCTCATTAATGAGTTCTAACAGCTAACACCCACATCATACCCTTATACAAATTTCACATAGCGTTGCTTTCCAAAAATTAATACATTCTCAGCTACCGAAAGAACTGCAGTAAACCCCAATGACTGCACTCAATAATTCACTAGTTTATCGCCGAGATTTCACCCATCGCCCGCTCAGTTCTCAAGACGGCATATCCCTTGAATAATAGACGCAATGTACGGGGTCTCTTAATATTGCATGCCTTAATTATCTCGGATTACGGGATGAGACGGCGTACAAGCCACACCTGTGTCTTGGTTGTGGTTCATTAAGTCGGTTTAGTTAGTGTAAATGAGGTGTATCCTTGTAAGGTGATGCGGCTTGAAATAATAACTATATTACATGTTTAAGCGGATTAGTGTTGCTCAACACTGGCCCCGTGGAAACCGGGAGATCATTCTATTTTCAAAACAGTTATCAGAGCGCCTGGTTGAGGTGACACGTGATCGAAATGTTGATTATTTAGCAATATGTTTAATTTTTACTCTATAGGCAAGCATTTGACTGAAATCTCACCTGATGTAGCCGAAGATGTAGCATGCTTGCCTAGAAGATACCTATTCACTCTTGACAGTACGTTTGCACAATCTATTTTCGCCGTACTGCCAAACGTTTAAACTCTTGACAGTCGTCAAGAGGCCAAACGTTTGGCAGTACAGCGAAAATAGATTGTCTAAAAAAACGTGTGAAGCTTACCCTTATGCGAGGTTTAAACATAATTATTTTTAAAGTAATAGGTACAATGTTACGTATATAAATTTTCTGCGTTTTATTCACATCAACATCGCTAACAATTTGCTAAAATACCTGTTTTCAGTATATGTTTGCCTGGTAAGTCGGTACCTACTTAACCATCGGTAATACATAGAGAGCAGGGAGGTTCGATTCCCGGCGGGAACACAAGTTTTCTACCCAAGATAAACTTGTATTTCTGGTTCTGGGTGTGATTGTGTGTGTGATGTGAATGTTTCCGGCACCCACGACACAAGTCATTGACTTTGTGTGGCTGTGAGTGTGAAAGCTTTTATATATGGCTAACGATCCGCCCCGACTTCGCCCGGGTGTGATAAATGAAGAACCGCTCGACCGATTTTGTGCACTTCACATAAACCATCTACTAAATAGTCCGAACAAAGCCTAAACATTTGGTTTGGATAGGTGAGCCCGTTCTTGAGTTATAAAATTACAACGAAAAGTGGAATTGATTTTTATATATATAGATTATAAAGGGGTTTATTTTGGTTCGGTGAAAGAAGGAAGACAATGGCACATGTACAATGTAAGCCCATAAAACGTTCACACAAAAACGTACATCCCAAAAGTCCCGTCGCGTCATCATTAAATAAAAATTAATAATCTTGGAATGAGGCAGCAAAAGCCGACCTTTTGTTTCTAAATAGCTATAAAGCCATTTATTAAGCGGGAGCTAATTAATACTAATTATACCGCGTATAAATGAGTAGAGGGAATGAGATAGCATGACTTGCTGTTTCATGGTAGACATTTGGTAATGTAAGTGTAGGTAAAATCAGTAGTAGGTCGTGTCTAGAGACAATAGTAGTTACGCCACAACCAGCCTCTAGGTTTGATTTTACAAGCTTTTATTTAGTTTCACCTATCCCGTTGTCTATTTGTCGGTCTGTAATCAAAACTTGCAAGCTAAATTAGATCCACTTCTCAATGTCTGATCGGACTAAAATTCGTGTATCTTTGGGGACAGTACAAAAGTGATTGGAGGACTTTTACGCTAGTAAGATCAAATCGAAATCAAAATCGTTTATTCACATGGGCCCCAAAGAGGCATTTATGAAAGTTAATGACTCTACTGCCAGATTCGCAAAAATACAGCCAATTGAGGCAATCACTTGATGAAAAGTGACTATGCCGTTGAAGATGTAGGTAACATGCATACCTAGAAGATGATTCACTCAAAATTTGAGTACCACTCCTTCGCTGTACGGACGATGAATGTATAGTAGTGAAGAGCTTCCATTCCATCGAACTGGAGATAATATGTCAACCATAAATAACGCTAACGCTATAATAACGCTAACGATAACATTAACGCGCATACACTAAGAATACACAAATCCTCTTATTTTTTGATGAGTAGAAACAGTACAATACATTCGTATGTGTTCAAAATAAACCAGCTAGCAATTCTAAAAATAAGAGATGGACTCGCATTTCCTTATTTTAATTATTCCGTGGACACAATTAGGATAATAATGAAAAAGAAATACGTAAAAGAGCCACAAACGCCAGAATGTTGACACTCCGACGCTACTGCGGTACTGTCAGCACGTGACGAACATTACAGCTAATTACTCGATAGAAGGTACCGTTAGAAGATAAAAGTTAAGATGTTTCAGTGCAAGGAAATGTACATTTACATTTCCTAGTTATTTTATTACATAACAGTCTTACTTATAAAAATGTCGCTAAGCAATGCTTAGCCACCTCTTAGTTAAGCAGCTCTTAAGTCCATAATCAATGATTAACTTTTTTTCACTCATAAACATTAGTTAGGCTCTGCTTAGTTGAGAAACACACAGAGAATCGAAAATAATCGAAATGTACACAATCGCCATAGATTATAACCAAAATAGTCGACTAAAAGTGAAATTATACGAATACAGCTGTCAAAAATGTGGTTTTATTAATCTATTGAAAAAAAAATTTAAGACAGGTGACATTCAACGTTTGTCGAAGTAAACAATTTTGCGCCTTACGTAAAAAGTTTTGACACAATTATTATTGACATATATCAGTCCCGCCATCTTGCCTCTTAGCAAGTTTAAACTAGGCAATGGTGGTGTTTAATTTTGACAACTATTTAAGCATTACTTAACGCTAAATCGCGTTTATGAGTGAAATTTTTTTAAACTGTAGCTAAGCAATTGCTTAAAAATTAAGAAGGGTTTATAAGTAAGATTGTTAAGTACCTAATATTTTAAAAAGAATTTTTATAATCTAGCTTTTTCCAGTTGTGAATAAAAATTACTAAAAAGTAATGTAACCAGAGATATTGTCAAGACGAATTAAAGGGCCGAAACTTGATGGGTTTATCTTGTATAGATCAGAAGTTCTTATGGCCATCTTCCGTCTACATCATTAGACAAGCTCCACCAAATTTGATTAAAAGCAGACATTGGGAATTTGGTCTAATTTAGCTTGCAAGATTTAATTATAGACCGACAGCTGATATCGGGACGGGTAAATAAAAAAATAAAGCTTGTATAAATAATAGATGAAAAGAAAAGTACATAGTAGTAGCTTTTTCTTGATAATAATAATTATTTGATTGTTTTAAGACCTGTTTTGTCCCAGGATCTATCTCAATAACGTCTAAACATTTAAAGCTAAAACTAACGTATAATATCTGTTATATCCTATACTAAAACAAAAAATACAATAATAAAAAAATAATTTAAAGAAAAAAGTTATAAGCTCAAAAGATTTTCTATATTTGGAAAAAATGTAGGCGCGGGTTCTCGTCTCGAGAGTTTGGGGCGAAAGACTAGTATAGTGACAAAAGATATAAATATCACACATAAAAAAATAAGCATCTCAAAGCATTTAATTGCTTGAAATATATGTACATAATTCGGTATTTATTATATTTATCCACCATTAAAAAACCAACTACTTTAAGTACAAAGCTCATTTTTTGTGAGAAAACAAATTTATACATAATTTTTCTGCAGATCCTACTTTTGAACTAATCAAGGATATGAGGTGACCCTTACAAAGGGCTTCCTGCGGCGGTCCGCTTTAAACACAATAAGTATTGTTAACACGAAATAAACTCCGTTTTTACACCGGCCCAAGATACTGAATACAATAAGGTTTTATTGGACATTATTTTTAATTTTCCCTTTTGTACAATGTTTTGCTTTTACGTCGTTTCCCCACTGTGGCAGAATTAAAGACCGGTTGTTTTTTTTTTGTTTTAGCAAAAAATGCTGTGATGTTGTTATTGGATGAATAAATGAAAATTGGGTGATATTTTAGTGATTTGAGATTGCATTTTTATTGACAGTAATTTGAAATTAAAATGAAAATACTATTTCATTTTAATTTTCAAGTCTAATTTACATCAGTGCATGTAAACCAATAAGGTTTACTTACTGCCGAATTTACAGGTTTTCTTATTTTTCTGCAATTGTAATAAATTTATTGAAACAAAATATATTTATTATATTATATTGAGTCTAATTTACTTCAGTGCATGTAAACCAATAAGGTTTACATACTGCCGGATATACAGGTTTCCTTATTTTTCTGCAATCAGAATATATTTCACGAGTCAAAATATATTTATTACATTGTATTAAGTCAAAATTATTTACCTCAGTGCATGTAAAGCATTAAGGTTTAGTTACTGCCGGATTTTCAGGTTTCCTTATTATTCTGCAATCAGAATACATCTATTACATTTTATTGAGTCTAATTTAGCTCAGTGCATGCAAAACACCTAGGTTTACTTACTACCGAATTGCCAGGTTTCCTTATTTATCTTTATCAGAATATATAATGTGCTCAATACAAATACAAAAATACAAATTCTAAATATTACTAGAAAAATATTACCATACTACACACCGAGGCTACACAAATCCCAGTTCATATTTCCTGTGAGAAACAGGTAGAAAAGGACAAGTAAATGGATAGAAAATCTTATAAACTGCAGAATAATTGTCAGTTCTCCTTCAAAACGAGACTTTTTAAGATTGTTTTGGTAGAATTAGAATTAGACGACCAAGTTGGCGCAGTGGACAGGTGTCTGCCCTCTGCGCCGTGGGTCCTGGGTTCGATTCCCGGCAGGAGCACAAATTTCTTCCCAAAGAATATTTGTGCTTCTGGTTCTGGGTGTAATTTGTGTGTGATGTGAATGTTTCCGGCAACCACGATACAAGTCTTTGAACTTAGTGTAGGGCTGTGAGTGTGAAAAAAAAATTATTTAGTGTAACGTTTACTTTGTTCATAGTTATTCATAGAAACACCCAAATCAAACCTGAAATTTGCAAATATTTACTTTATCCAAAGTTATCGACACGCAACCGAGAAGTGTCAAAAAGTGGCAAATTTAATCCGTAACTTTTGTAAAAGAACGCTTACGGAAAGGCTTTTTGGCGTGACTTCGTCAAAAAGTTGAGCCATTGAGTGAGGAAACAATGGATGATCGATTTTTACTTTGACTACGAATATTTAGATATTACACGAATTAATTCACCCATGCCGTTTTACCATTTAATGATAAGACAAACTGTCAGACGTCATCCATATATGCTTGACATATTTCCAGTTTGCTCGAAGCGTTTCGCTTCTACATTTATCGTCCGTACTGCGAAGGAGTGTAACTTATTGCCCTCATCTTTGTTCCCCGAACGATATAATCTGGGAGTCTTCCTCAAAAGTGAATAGATGTCTTCTAAGCAGGCATGCTACTTCGGCCGCATCGTCGTTCGAGCCAATGCTTGCCTATATGCAAAAAATATATCTCGACAAAAATAAAAGTATGAAAGTATATAACTTCACGTAAGTTTTTTTAGATTTTTTTGACTCAGTCTGTTATTGCTTTTATTGACATGAGGTAGATAGATATCTCTACCACGTGAGAATTCGAGTGCGTTTTTAAATCTTTTGTACCCTGGTTCAAATCCCGCCCAACTTGTATAAGTTATGTACGGCATTTACATTCGTTCTTATAATGGTGAAGGAAAACGTCGTGAGGAAATCGTCGAGTTTAAAAAAATCCAACTATACTCCGTATCATCCGTCAACCCGCACAAGGCCATGCTGGCCCTAATCCACCAGGATTAGAATCAGTGAGAGAAGACCACGAATTCCAGCAGTAGGAACGAATTGAGCTGATGACTCTAATATCTGCAACGGCGGGTCAGGTTTGAATAAAATTTTATATCTAGATATTGTCTAGCTTAGACTAGACACTGAAATAGATTAGTATACCGTTTTCTTAACGTCCTATCCTACTAATATTATAATTTGGAAAGTTTGTGTGTGTGTGTGTGTGAACGTTTGTTACAACGTATCTCCGTAACTACAAAACCGATTTTAATAAAATTTAGAATGTAGATAGCTCATACTCTGAATTAGGAAATAGGCTACTTTATTCATCATTATCATCAGCGGACAAAGCCGCGGGGCTCAACAAGTAAAAAAAATTCTTTGTTTATCCAAAAGACGTATGTATTTAAGCGTCAGTGTGTAAGTATGTTTAAATTTCTTTAGCGTCTATAAAGATTTGGATAAAATTAGAAGAAATCCCCGTAAAAAGATTGTATATAATAAATTACTAACAGAGTGCAATAATTTAAAAATGCCATATCAACATTTTCGAACCTCCAGAAGGCGTATTCAAAGTTTTTTCATGAAATTGAGTGAGGCACAACGCGGTTAAATATAACGACTCATCCGTTTACCTTTCTTATAATACGCCAGAGTTTCTTAAGTAGGAATATTACCATAGAAAATATTATTTATATAAAAAGTTTTTACTTATATTAAAGTTGACTTATATGAAAGTTCCTGTGTTATGTTTGCCGACGATGCGACCATATTTGTCCCACAAGATAATCAAAGTCGCAACCAATTTGAAATTGAAATAAATAATACACTTACTGCAGTTATAGATTGGCTAGCTTTAATTAACCTCCAAGTAAATATAAAGAAAACGAAATCTATACAATTTAGAAATTACAAAACGAAACCCTTACAAATGAATATTCTCAGCAAAGGAAGTCCAGTTGATGAGGTCAATGAGACAACATTTTTAGGTTTATACATTGACTCTCATCTAAACTGGAAAGCGCACATTTCTAATATCAATACAAAAATTTCAAAATATTGCTACGCTTTATCCGTTTTATCCAGAATATCAAATAAATCTGTTGCGATAAATGCGTACTACGGTTTTGTTTATCCACAATTAAGTTATGGAGTCATATTTTGGGGAAATTCTGTAGATATTCAATCCACATTCTTGCTACAGAAACGTTGTTTAAGGTCAATTTATAATTTACAAAGCACGGAATCTCTACGTGACATTTTTAAACAAAATAATTTACTGACTTTAACTGGAATTTATATATTAGAAATTTGTGTCTTTATAAAAAATAATGAGCAATCATTTTTTAACAATAAGTCAAATCGCACTGGTAGCTTACGGAACAAATACAAGTATAATTTATCTATACCGCAAGTCAATAATACAATGTACCATAAAAGTCCATATATAAGCGCTGTGAAAATATATAACCATCTCCACTTACATTTAAAACTTTTGGAAGTTAATAAATTTAAAAGGTGCCTAAAAGAGTGGTTAATATTAAAAGTATATTATGACACCAATGAATATTTTAATTGTTAGCCTTGTGTTTTGATTGGTATACTTTATCTTTTTGTTGTCAAACTTTACTGTATTTTTGTAACAATATTGTACACCCGAAATGGGGAAAACTGTTGATTCATTATTTATACATTTGTATTTTTAGTAAGAACCCTGTACACAGTTTATACAATAAATGCTTTTCTATTTCTATTTCTATTTTGATATTACAACTTATTAATAAAAACTCATCTATCAATAGAAATATAATAGAAACTTCGACTTAACATTGAACTTACTTAAGATGATAAGGTAATAAGGTGTACTTTGACTGTTTTAACGATATTTAGATTTTTTTCTTTTTCATAATATAATAAAATATGATGTGAAAAAATAATTGCACGCCATCCCTGATCAGCCGTCAGCAACACGATGAAAGGGCCTCTGCGCCCGGGAAATAAAAAAAAGTTGAACTTATCACACTAAAATTATTAAGTCGAAAGTTGGTGAGTGTGTTTGTATATTTGTTACTTCTTCTCGCTCAAACGGCTGGACAAATTGATATATGTACGTAGCTGACACCCCGGATTAACACATAAAATTTTTGTATGTTACTTTATATACCGGTATTCCCGCGTGTCCGGGACTTACGCGGATAAAATATATATTATATAGTATAACGATAGCCATGACATTACCACACTATACTTTAAATAAATGAAACGGTTTGACTCACGATTTAAGGTCGACTCGACCTGGGTTTCAGGGATGTCCGATCCCCATCACCAGGCGAGTTCACGACGGAGAAGGTTGATTGTGAGCGCCATGACCTTCCGTCGTGAACTCACCTGATGATGGGGATCGGACATCCCCGAAACCTAGGTCGCAAGAGTCGACCTTAAATCGTGAGTCAAGCCGTTTCATTTATATAAAGTACTAGCCGTGCCCCGCGGCTTCGCCCGCTATTATCAAGTTAAAAAGTAGCCTATGTGTTAATCCTAGGTATAATCTATGTACATTCCAAATTTCATCCAAATCCGTTCAGCCGTTAAAGCGTGAAGAGGGAACAAACATACTTACACACTTACACACAAACTTTCGGATTTATAATATTAGTAGGATAGTGTAATGATAGTCTAGTGCTATTCGCTGTTTATTTGAACTGCCTATTGGCTTAGTTAGGTGAGTGTTCACCTTCTAAAGGGGTATCGGGTTCGATTCCCGGCGGGAACACAAGTTTTCTCCCCAAGGAATATTTGTGTTTCTGGTTTTGGTTGTGATTGTGTGTGTAATGTGAATGTTTCCGGCACCCACGATACAAGTCTTTAAACTTATGTGGGGCTGTGAGTGTGGATGCGTTTGTTTGTTGTATTATCCTCACACAAACAGCTGCAATTGTAGTAATATTGCCTTTGTGCTGTTCATAAGCAATTCAGTAGAAAAACATGAAAATTCAAATCAGATTTAACGCATGCGTGATATACATGATAATTAGGCCAATTATCATTCACAACATCTAGTACTTCTGTACTACTTGAATTTTGTTCTGAATGATATTAAGGTCGTAGAAATCAGGTCAAGGAAAATAATTAACTGAGTACAAAGGTGGTTATTACGGTTATTGTAATATTGATATCGTTCTTTAAAATGGTTTAACTCAGCGGAGTATTTTTGTTTTGAGGTGTATTATTCAATGAGGAAAATAGTATTATTGAATTGAATGAAATGAATACTAGAACTTTTGAAATGAAATTGCTTCTAATAAATAAAAACAAAATAATCTACGTATTTTTAAGCATGACAGGCAAGCATTTGACCCCCGTCTCACTTGATAGAAAGTGATGAAGCGCCCGAAGATATAATGCTTGCCTGGAAGTTACCTATTCACTCGACACTTGAAGACTGCCATAGAAACGGTATTCGCATACCTTAGTAATGTATTTGAATTTGACTCATATTGTAACGTTTTCACACTCACATTCCCACACTAAGTACTAAGACTTGTATTTTGTCACTGTGATTCACGTAAAATGTGTACCTTAATAAAAAGTGTATTCATATAGTATTCGTATAGTGTAGAAGAAATTGAAAACTTCTTTGTGAAAAGCTTAAGTTTTATACAGGTGTATTTCGCAACATCCGCTTGAGTTTATACTTAAGTTTTTATATTTGAAGTAGGTGGAAAACGCTTAGTTACTTGATAAATCTTAGCAATTCTTTGAGGAAGCTACTTTTAAAACTATTTGTAGCCTTTGATTCAACAAAGAGATTAAAATTGTATGTACAACGAATATCTTGATATTAAATAATATTTAGTACTAGATCGAGCGAAACGAAATCTCTAAGTTGACTTGGGGGGTTCAGCACTTTGTCCGTCTGTCCGTCTATCTGTCAGAGGCATTTAACATCAAAAAATATAAGCGAATAACTTTAAATTCTCAAAGAACATGTAAAGCTATGGCCTTATGCCAAAAACGGCAATTAACATTATATAAATGAAAGGTTAACCCATTCACGTAGGCGTGGATTAAAATATTTTTTTATATTCTTTGATTAAATTATTAAAGGGGTGCCCCTTCTTCTTCATTTGGGATACACGTAGGGAGAAAATTTATGTTTTCACGAGGAATCGAACTTCTGTTAAATGGCGAACGCGCACCCAACTAAGCATACACACCAACTTAGTTTACAAATATTGTGGGGGTAATTTGTAAACTAAGTAAGTTTACAAATATTGTGGGGGTAATTTGTAAACTAAGTTGGTTTACAAATATTGTGAGGGTAATTTGTAAACTAAGTCAGTTTACAAATATTGTGGGGGTAATTTGTAAACTAAGTTGGTGTGTAAAGGTTGTATTCAATCCCGAGGTAAAAGGAGCGGTTTCATAAATTTAACGAGTGTGTTTGTGTGTTAGACAGACACATGTCATAGTTACTCCTAAACAGCTGGACAGAGCTGTGTTTGTTGAAAAACGTTTTCCAGATAGTGTCGGGGGTGCTTTCAATTATTATTATTTTACAGGTAAATAATAATATTAAATATCAATTTCATTCTCTCAGACGCAGCGTTAGCAAAAAAGCAATTAATTGAAATTCGACATCGAATCAAAACAAACTCCCAAATTAACCCCTTTAGAAGGATTACCTCAAACTTGCGGTAACTTGAACCTAAGTTAACTTAAGTTGCCCGATCCAGAGCAGGTGCGAATTACTTTTAAAATATGCTAATCTGAGAACTTGGAGTGGTTAGAAGAAGGAACTTGGCGGATTTCGCCATCGAGGTGCAGATGGCATGACATTACTTTTAATATCTTTGGAAAAAATCCAAATAAATTTGCCTTGTAAGGAACATCTGGATAGAATCGTGTAAAAAATTACGAACAATGAGACAGGGTCTGTCCACTTCGTTAAAATATTTGAACGTGTTTGCTCAGTAGGCTGAGCAAAATGAGAAAGGGTGACGGGCGTGCAGAGCATTATATTATCTTTATCTAATAGTATAAGAATCTTTCTACTTACATACCTACTGATTCACTGACTGACTGACTGACTTAGAGACAACGTACAGCCTAAACTGCTGGTCGTAGAGACTTGATATTTAGAAGGTACCTACATTTGTTTTAGTACGTAAAGATGAAGATTTAATAAGAACAGATTATTGGAAATCCTATGCCTAAAAGGGTTAAATGGTGTGAAAATATTTGTATGAAACTTCTTTGTTTTTGAATTTATAGCGAAGAAAATTGATACTTGAGTAGATTATTTAATACTAGCTGACCCGCCCGGCGTTGCCCGGGTAAATAAAAGCTTACATATAAACGCTTTCACACTCACAGCCCCACTGTAAAAGTACTATAAGTTGTGTCGTGGGGCCGTAAACAATTAACACCACACACATAACATTCACGTCATACCCAGAACCAGAAACATAAACTGCCCGTGGGGAAAAAACTTTTGTTATTGTGTTCCCACCGAGATTCGAACCCGCTGCTTTAAAGACGAACGCGCACTCATCTACGCCAGTGGGTAGTTCAAAGTTCAAAGATTCCCCACCCTGCGTCGCCCGGTTAAAAAATCTACATATAAACACTTCCACATTCACAGCCCCACACTAAGTTCAGTGACTTGTAGCGTGGGGCCGTAAAAATCCAAGATTCACAACATATTAAAAACCAGGAACACAAATTTCCCGTAGGGAGAAAACTTCTGTTACCACCGCGAATCGATCCCGCTGCTTTGAAGGCAAACGCGTACCCATTTACGCGAGTAGATAGTTCAAAAGATGACCCGCCCGGCGTCGCCCGGTAAAAAAATATACAAATAAACACACTTCCACATTCACAGCCCCACACTAAGTTCAATGACTTGTATCGGGGGGCCGTAAACATCCAAGATTCACAAAGTATTCACAACATACTCAAAACCAGGAACACAAATTTCTCGTGGAGAGAAATTTTCTAGGTAAATTACCACCGGTAATCGAACCCGCTGCTTTGAAGGCGAACGCGCACCCATCTACGCCAGCGAGCAATTCAAAGTTCAGGAACGACCCGCCCGGCGTCGGCCGGGTAGTAAATATTAAAGAACATACCCATAAACGCTTTCACATTTACAACCCCACACTAAGTTCAATGACTTGTACATCAAGGGGCTGTAAACATCCAAGATTCACACAACATTCACAACATACTCAAAACCAGAAACACAAATTCCCGTGGGAAAACACCTGTGTTCCCACCGGGATCAAACCCGGTGCTTTAAAGGCAAACGCCCACCTAACTACGCTAGCGGGCAGTTCAAAGTTTAATGATAAGACTAAACAAAAAAAAACAGTCGAATTTATATCCTCCTTCTTATGTTAGTCGGTTCAAAACATAGACGTATGCCGGATTACGCAGTAACTGTTCCATTCTGTGATCCACCGATTTCACCCTCAAATAAACTTAACGATTTCTCCTAGACTATAGGTCCAAATTATATGCAGTAAAGAGCAAATTAAATCTACGTGAACTACGTAAGCCGATGAAATAGGTTTTTTTGATAAGGATTAATATTAAATACTTAAAAAAAGCCAACGAAATAGAAGCCGCTATTTTTTAATGAGCAGGAATTCGTAGTACATTTCTGTACATTTCTGACCCGTCCCGTTCACGGGCGGGCTCCCGTGAAACTAATTTCACGATTTCTCATAGACTATTTATCCAAATCATATGCACTAAAAAGCAAAATGTATCTACATGAACTACGTAAGACGATGAAATAGTTTATTTTGATAAGGATTAATACTGAATGTCTCAAAAAGCCAACTAAACATAGGCCGCTTTTTTTTCAGATTTTTTACAAAGAAAAGTATTTTTTCTGAGCTATACATGTTAGATATATGCTGTCGCGGACTTTTTTGTAAAACTCATGAAGGCCTACATTTTTGCCATACATTGTATTCAACTATGTCTTACCGTTTAGTCAGCGTAAGCCGATAAAGCGGAAAGTTAGCAAATTTTTCTCCGACTTGTCTTACGAATATTATTATTTCGAACTGATAACTAACTTCTATCCCGACAAAACATAGCCTATGACACTCAGTGATAGTGTAGCTATCTATTGGTGAAAGAATTTTCAGAATCGGATCAGTAGTTTCAGAGATTACCTTTTACATACAAACAAACAAACAAACAAACTTTACCTCTTTATAATATTAGTATAGACTAGTATAGATAAAAAATTAAGTCATCAATTTATTTTTTTGCCAAGGGTGTATTAAAGTGGTGCAATAAGAGATGAAAATTAATGTCGAAATTATTTATTTATGAAGTTATAATGATGAAAATTGGTATTTGAGTAGTTCATTTAAAGTAAAAAAAGTTGTTATCAATATATTTTACCAATTTTTGTATTTAGGTCTAAACTATATGTTAGTTTTCTCTTCACGCTGTAATGGCTAAACTAATTTGGCAAAAATTTGCAATGTACTTAGCTAATAGGTACTCATTAGGATTAGCAGATATGCTACATTTAACTTAGTTAACGCAGGCGAAGCCGCGGGCCACGGCTAGTATAGAACTCCTAATAGATGATAGTTTGTCTGTGTGGTCTAATTTTGATGTCTCATACGCTAGCGTTTGACCACTTTTTCACCTTTTTGTTAGTGACGATGTGCTCAAAATAATTTGCATGCCGAAAGAATTAATAAGGCGAAATATTATTTTTTTGAGAAACATCTTAATATGTACTTGAAAATATATTGAACTAGCTATATAAACAAATACCTATATTCTTAAAAATAAAACTTATATATAAAAATTCTTTATTGATTATTGATAACCTTAACCGAATGGTCTAGAATTATTTTTATTATGTTTATGTAATATTTTACCAATAGAATAAATGAACTGCGAAAGACTGAAACCGCCTGAGTCTGTGTTTCCCGGTTATATGTACAATCTGGGAGTCTTCAAGTCACGAGTGAACAAAGTATATTCTAGATCAACGTGTTCCATCGTTGTCTGCATCTTCACTTTCCATCGCGTGAGATAGTGATCAAACGTTTGCCTATAATAAATAAAATAAAGAAAAAAAGAATAGATATCTTCTAAGCACGCCACATCTTCAGCCGCACCATCACTTTCCATGAGATTTTTCCTTTCCCAGTCAAAGCTCTAAATAAACTACAAATAATATAGTTAGAACTGTACCTCGTTATCTGCGTTAGCTTCTCAGTGTTACGATGGACCTATGCTCCCGTAGATTTGATTGAAGAAACCGAGCAAAAACATCCGTTACAAATTAACCTCGGCCCCACAGCAATAGAAAGAACAGATTCATATGCTTGCTTTAATTACTTCTTGTTTGCTTTACAGATTATATAAATTTTACCGTTGTGATACCCAAGATGCCCTGTTTACGACTAGACTGGGCAGAAGTAAATTTCTCTATGGACATTCAGCCCAAGTTTGAGTTTGGACAAAAAGCTGCAGAAAGTGATGGTAAGAACTCTTTATTTTATTTTGGTGGTGGATATCGTAACCATTACTCAACGCTCGATGATATTAACCTTATTTAACTGTAATATGTTAGATTTTTGAACTGAAACCTTGCGCTTACATTTTACCTAATAATGATATAGTAAAACTCTCGAAGTTCTTATAATACCTAATGGTTTGATTTTTGTATCTGTTTTTTATTTATTTACATGGAAGACCAACAGCCGAAGCCAATTAATGGTCGTCACGGATAGAAACAATATATTTTACTAATTAACGCAAACATGACATTCGCATTATTTTCGCATTCGTTACACAAAGAAAAAATAGAAAAGACGTAACAACATTTCAAAATTGAGTAACTACATGATATAACGGATATTATACATAAGTAAGCTTAAAATGTGTAACCGTTTTCGTTTTTTGTAACTGGTTTCGGTGGAGGTTATTTTTATTTTTTTGTAACCATTTACTATAAAGAGATGTCATAATAATTCATGTACTAGCCATGCACCTCGGCTTCATCCGCTATTATTAAGTTAAAAGTAGCCTATGTGTTAATCCTAGGTATAATCTACGTACATTTCAAATTGCATCCAAATCCACTCAGCCGTTAAAGCATGAAGAGGAAACAAACGTGCTTACACACTTACACACAAACTTACGGATTTAAGAAAGAAAGAAGAGAATTATAGAAATTACATTAGTTTTTTCTTCGAAGTAAACAAACGCTTAAAAGCAACTCGTTGTTTTTTTTTTCAGATCTGGAAGTTAAAGAATGCCTTAGCTCACTAGCTAAGCATGCAATCACTATGGTCCGGGAATGCTACTATTTTCACTCTTATTTTCTAATGGAACTATTTATACAAAGCGAACTGTGTGACTCCGGCGTAGTTCCTCGGAACCATGTAGGGTTTGTAAGGAATAGCCACTTTCTGGGGGAAACTTATACAAACGGAAAATATATATAAATATTTACATACTACAATAGTGTCTTAATTTATTTGCCGACTTCAAAAAAAGGAGAAAGTACTTAATTCAACTGTATTTTTTATTTTATTTTTGTGTGTGTCACCTCATCACTTCTTTCTAGGAGAACCGATTTTGATGATTCTTTTCTATCTGAAAGCTAGTGCTTTTCATGTGGTTCCATTTAATTTGATCAAGATCTGATTAGTACTTTTTGAGTGAGTTATCATCAATAACGCGTGTTTATTACATTGAATCTGATCAAGGGTTCCTTTGATAAAGCGATGAAGTCGGTTTTTAACCTTGTTACCTCATAACTTATTTCATTGTGAGCCGATTTAGATGATTTTTTTTTTATTTGAAAACTGGTGCTTTTCTTGTGGTCCCATTTAAATTTGATCAAGATCTGATCACTGATTTTTGAGTTATCGTCGTATTTAAAACATTTATTTTCGTTGCTGATTATGAAAATCTGTTAAAAAACGACATTTTATTTCTGTTTTCATAACTGGTTATAAAACAAGGAAAAAATTCCACGTTCGTCACTAGTTATCAAAGTTCAGTTACGAAAATGGACGAAAGGATTTAATCTGATCCAGGGTTCCGAAGATAAAGCGATGAAATTAGTTCTTTAAAACTTTGCTTGCGTTTATATTATGTTTGTAAACTAAAATAGTTTGACACAAATAGTTGAATAGAACCGTTGCTTAAATTATGTTTAATTTATTAGTTTATGCAGATGCGCTTGAATGTGACCCATTTAACCTATCCTTGGGTCACATGTGGAAAATTCATACAAGACAAATACATTATCTTAAATGTGATATTATTATTATGCCGCCATAAGGAAAAAAGACGTAACTGACATTTTTGTCAAAATTGAGTTATTTTAGTTTTGTTTTATAAGCTCGATGTCTTATACCTACCTAATCATCTCGTAATTTACTTATTTTAACTGTTAAAATGTACTTTTTTGATACCTGTGGAGGCTTGTTAATGGCTCTTCTTAAGTTTAAGTTATGTTTATTTTGTAATGATAGCTGTAAGCCACCCAAATACAATAAAATAAAATAAATTAAATAAAATGTCTTTTAGGTAACTTAGTTCTTTGCTGTATATAGTTTTAGTTTAGTTTTAGGAAATATAGGCATAAATTGACCCGTAGTTTGTTTATCATTTACAAAAAGAAATTAGTTATATACGTATATGTCTTTACTATTTAGTATATGTTAAGACTTGTAGCAGATGCGTCTAAAAGTAAGATTTAGTAGGTTTAGTTTGAATATTTTAAAGCAAAAAAACACTAGTAGATCTGCCTCAAAGGAGGCAGATCTACTAGTGTTTTAGAAAAGTCCTCATTCCGATGATGTATATAACTCATTTTTGTCAAAAATGCAGATACGTCTTTTTTCCTTATGACGGCAGTAACATTAGTCTATGCAAATAAAGAAAAGTTAAACAAAGAGATAAATCATTTTATTTAAAGCATTGTGAAATTATTGTATAATTATTAACATACATAGAGTTAGAAAGTAAAGGCGACGGTTTTTATCACTTCTGTATATTTGTTGCTTCAAGATGATACACTTGTGTGGTCTGATAATATTTTTTGGGTGTTGCGGGAGGACCTGGTCTCAAAATATGTTTGGGAGATATCATACTGATTGTAGCAGTTATGACTATCAACCGATAGTGGGTAAGATAATAAATCATACATAAATGATATTCATCATATTATTATTCGTCATATTCATCATACTATTCTTAGATAACAATAATCATAATGATCATTGCCGCACCATCGGTCACTTTTTAATAAACTTTATTATCCTCTCCATCCTATGGTTGTCTGGAAAAAATCGCTGCTTAGCGATAAGGCCGCCGATTGTACTGCTATATTGTTACTATTTTCAGTTATCATAATTATTTTTCTTGGCGTGCAATATTATGACAACCAAAAATATCCAAGAAAACTTGTACAATTTTTTTAGTATATCATGACTTTTGTGTTATTTTATTTATTTGGAAAACCAAACAGCCTTCTTACAAAATAAGTCAAAAACGTATTACGTTATTTGACGTTGATTTAATATTTTTAAAGTTAGTTATCCCTACTTAAATTATAAATGCGAAAGTAGCTCTGTTTGTCGCTCTGACTACCGATTTTGATGAATTTTAGTACATAGATATATTAGAGCTTGGGAAAGAACATAGGCTACATTTTATCCTGGAATTCCCGCGGGTCCGGGACTTACGCGGGTCTTCCGAGGCGCAGCTAGTTTCACATAAAAACTCATGCTGTTGCAGATGAGAACTACCAAATGCGGATAGAAGACATATGGCGTCCATGTGGTTCAAGTCAGTTCAGCTACAATTGTATAAGGAACTTCTTGGCCTCCAACTCCGAGTGTATGCCAGTTTTTGGAAAAACTCCTGACCCCATAACTCTACCAATACTTCAGTTTCACTTTCCAAGTAATAAACTAATACTAACTCATACAAACGTGAGAATAAATGGATTTCGTAATGCATCTATATGGGACTTATTGTGAGTACAATACTAATTTTAACTAAAATTAGTACTAAACATATTTTTTTACCCTCGACGAAAAAGGCGGTGTTGTTAATTCGTACTGTGTATCTATGTATCTGTGTGTCTGTCCGTGGCATCATAGCCTCCAAACGGCTATTCTAAACGGCTAAACAAATTTCGATTTAATTTTTTGTTTGAAAGTTGACTTGACAGAAATTCTTTGTACTTATGTTTGATGAAAATCAGTACAGCCGTTTTCTTGTATATTGTTATGTGAAAAGGAATTAATAGATATAATTAATCTATACTATATATGTGTATGATTCATATAGGTGTGATTCCCGGTGGGAAACAAGATTTTTCCACACATGAAATTTGTATTTCTGGTTGAAGTATGTTGTGAATGTTGTGTAAACCTTGGATGTTTACGGCCTCACGATACAAGTCATTGAATTTAGTTTGGGGCTGTGGAAGTGTTTATGTGTATAGTTTTTAATTGGGCGACCGCGCCGGGCTGATCATCTTAGAACTTTGAACTATCCGCTGGCGTTGATGAGTGCTTCAGGTTCTGGGTATGACATGAATGTTGTGTGTGTGGTGTTAGATAATGTTTACGGCTCCACGACACAAGTCATAGTACTTTTAGTGTAGGACTGTTAGTGTGAAGCATTTATGTGTATGCTTTTACTTAACCGGACGACGCTGGGCGGGTCAGCTAGTCTTACATAAGTATGTTTAAATTGACTTAGGAACAATACATTCGCAATCAACGCATTCAAGTGATTGTATTGCTCCTAAGTTCACTATTATGCAGTCGGGTGTTTTGATTTTTTTAAATTTTAAATGTTATTAATTAAATTTTCAGCACTAACAAGGTAACCGGGAACGTGGTATTCAGTGTCCACGTTCCGAAATTGAACGTGACGTCAGAAAAAACATATTTTACAATCTTGAGGCCTGGTAAGGAACCAGTTGTAAAAGCCGATTACCTCACATATGAGTTATGTAAGTATACATAAGATGGTGATTTATCTTTGGCTTGTGTTTAAACACCGCCCAAAAATGTATCTATTTTACTACCAAAAAAACTTGAGGAGTGTCAAAAGACACCCAGATGGAACGAAGTTCAATTTCCGTCTAGCCCCCGTTCGCAACGCGCGATAAGGAACTTTCGTTCCAAAATTAAAAGAAACATGCAAAAACCAACATCACGCGGTGTCCCAGGCGGTCACCCATCCAAGAACTGACCGCGCCCGACGTTGCTTAACTTCGGTGATCGGACGAGAACGTGGTATGGCTTACAACTATAGCAAAAAGTGTCGTTACAACTTGGTCTTAATTTTTGCCGTCTAGCCCCCTTTCACAACGCGCGATAAGGAACTTTCGTTCCAAAAATTCTAAACGGTTACCAAAATGGATAAATGGTCACCAAATTACGTTCCGTAAAATATTATGAAATAAATCAATTTTTTCGTCTTATAAATATTTTTGTATTAATTATTAAAAAAAAAAATAACCTTCACCTACTGTTATCCAATTCGGTTCTGTCACAGGAAATTTTATTTTAGGAAACGTAATTTGGTGACCATTTATCCATTTAGGTAACCGTTTTGAATGTTTGGTAGCCGTCTAAATTATACCCTTTATCTTTGACAGGACATTAAAAATATTGGCTCTAAATAATTTTAATTAAAAACAAATTCAAATTTGAATATGCGCTAAAGTCGTCCAATATCAGCTATAATATCTACGGGCCAATTGCCTATATTTTTCAGCGAAGACGTAAGTTAGCTACAAGGCGTAGTTAGCTCAAGTGCTCAAGCCAGAAGGCTTGAGCCACCAGTCGATAGCGCGTTCCCATCACGCTGGGAGTATTTTCTCTCTGAATTGCAATGCTAATACGTTGAGCTAAATAAGTACCAGCATTTTGATTACGCGTCGCCTCAACAAGGCGGTCTGATAGATATTTGAAAAAAGAATGAGCTTCCGGTCCCACCCGCCGGCTCAAATATGTAACCACTGTCAAGGTTTCCATGTTTTCGCCGTCTGCGCTGCTCTATCGAAGTTGCTGCGGTGCCAACCTCAGTATGTATTTCAGGAAGCTGTGACGGAGCCAATCTGTCGACACAAGTTGCAGTAAAGGCTTTCCATCGTTTCATCTTCCATGGAATTAGGGTCATGTCGTCGAGTCTTTTACCATCGTCACGTATCAGACCATTTGGTTTGCGAATAGCTGAAACATTGGCGCTGGTAAAAGCCCGGCAGATAATATTGACGAGGCTGGCTAGACGGGAGATTCGAGGCCAGCACTTTTCTGGCCCGAGAGGTCATGGTGACCAAGGTGGTCAACAAGCAGTCCCATACTGACAGCTATGTGCTACATAGAACTAAAACGTATAAGCTTATAGCGAGCCGGAAAGCAGATGGTTCTATAAGTGCATCAGTATAAAAGAGGGGATGACCTGTAACCAAACCCCTGACTCCCATACATAAACTGCTAGAAGACGAGCATGCTCTGTGACACTTTTTTTATACCCGATAGGCAAGCATTTGACCACAATCTCACCTGATGGAAAGTGATGATGCGGTCGAAGATGTAGCATGCTTGCCTAGGAGTTACCTATTTACTCTTGACTTCACACTAGGACACGTATCTTAAGATGTTTCCTAGTTCACAGAGCGGCCGATCACACCGTTTCTATGAGAATAAGCGCAGTGAGAGCTCAAATACTATTATTATTTACTTACCTCGACTTTTGGTTACGTTGCATCGGCCACGGTCTCGAGTATACTTCTGGTGCCGAATCCCGAGATATTACCTAAACTATGTGTTCGAATCGTGAAAGTTTAAAGTGACATCGTCTCTCTTTGAGCTAAGTGTGAGGACGCGAGTGTGATAATGCTTGTTTTGTTTTTAATAAACTTCCTATTTCTATCTCCAGATGGTGTAGATTTTACCATCGTGATGACAAGGGTACCTCATTTACGATTAGAATGGTCGACGGTGGACTTTAATATGAAAAGTCAGCCCAAGTATAGATATGGACCAAATCCTGATCAAATTAATGGTAAGTTATAAAATAACACTATAATGATATTTAAATATTATTATTGATTTATTTTGAACTGCCCGTTGGCTTAGTTGGGTGGAGTTGGCCTTCTAAGCAGGGGTTCCGGGTTCGATTCCCGGCGGGAACACGAGTTTTCTCACCAAGGAAAAATATGTTTCTGGTTCTGGTTGTGATTGTGTGGGTAATGTGAATGTTTGCGGCACCCACAACACACGTCATCGAACTTAGTGTGGGGCTGTCAGTGTGAAAACGTTAATGTTATTCAGAATCATGTTTGTAAATCCAAGCAGGCCGCCTCCAAAAAATGGTGAATCTTATTATATATCCTTCATTTCAATAAAATCGTAAATATATTTTTAATTTATTTTCAGATCCACACGTCAAAGAATGCCTAAGTCAAATAAAGAAGAACGTGATGATCATGAGCAGAGAATGCTACTTTTTTCACTCTTACTTCCTGATGGAACTATTTATACAAAGTGAATTGTGTGATTTCGGCGTGGTTCCCAATAATGATATAGGATTTTTGAGAAATTCGCGCTATCTGGGAGAAACTTACCCTCATTCGATGTTTAAACATAATACTTTTTAAATTAATAAATTTTATGTACACTTTTGCGTTTTCTTCTCATCAATATCGCTAACAAATCCGTAAAATAACCTCTTATGAGTTTATTTTTTTGACTACAACTAGACACCCTGGCACCGTCTCATCTTACGGGAACTTAAAGTAAGGCTGGAGTTCAGTATCAGAAGAGTGTGAATAATCTTGATGGTTGTTAAATTATTATGATGCCCCAAAAGGTACGTGTGCTTTTTAGGGTTGACGCGTTGGGACCATGGGCACCACATACAATCTACAAGTAATGAAGTATCAGGGAGTACGGTCCAGGCAACCAAAATGCTGGAAAATATTTTGGACAGAGATTGAGCATTGCCATTCAACGTGGCAATGCTGCTAGCATTTTGGATGCTATTCCAACTGACAGCGGTTTATAAGATGAAGTTTTGCACATGTTAATTCTAGTTATAATTATTTTTAGATTTAATTCAGTTTTAGATAAATTTAGTCTTGTTAGTATTTTATAATAAATTGAATTAATATATTCTTGAGTAAGTAAATAAATGAAACTGTTGATTATTGCCCGGTAAGTCGGTACTTATCCATTGGTAAGTCAAAAAGTTTAAATCTTTGCTTCTACGTTACTTTTTAACTATTTTAATTTTGATAAGTTGAACTATCCGTTGGCTTAGTTGGTGCACGTCCGCCATCTAAGCAGGGTTTCGGGTTCGATTCGCGGCGGGAACACAAGTTTTCTCCCAAAGATAAATTTGTATTTCTGGCTCTGGATGTAATGGGTGTTGATGTAAATGTTTCCGGCAGCCATGACACATGTCATCGAACTGTGTGGCTATGAGTGTGAAAGCGTTTTTTTTTGTCTTATGCGGAAGATAGTGACTTTAACAATCGGGCCTAATTATTAGGTAGATTTTATTGATATTTTTGCTTATTATCATTCTATCTAACTACAGCATATACTCCAGATAAACATGGAATTTCGTTGATGCGCAGAAGCACCGCGTGCGGGTCCAGTTTGGGCGGCGAGGTGTTATGCCGCCTGTATGTCAAAGGGCCGGAAGATTTACCTGCAACAATTGAAAAGTTTGTAAAAAATCTAAAAAGATTAAGGTATATATTTTATCTGAGCCCTTGGCAACTTGACGAATCATTTAAATAGTCGATAATGTATACGTAAACAGTATAATTAATGAACAAGGTAAGAATCAATCTTGACCACGCTACAGTGACGATGATGATTGTTACCGTTAGGTATCCGTAGTCAGATCAGTTAGTTAGATTGATCTAACCACGGACACTGTTCAAGGATGGTTAGACTAATTTAATTAATAATATAGAAGCTTTCGCTAAATGGTTGGATCAAGGGTCAGATTCAGAAGGCAGTACTCTTGGACACGGCATGTATTGTCAGGAGGTTCCTAACTCTGCAGCACTGACCTACCGGTAGCTTGGGCTCTGCCCCGCTCCTGGTGGCATACTAGGTTTTTTTTTACAGTTTTCTTTATTTCGTAATATTGTATTTTTATTAATTTTATAAAAATATTGTAAAAAAACCTTATTAAAATAATAAATAAAGAGAATATTAATAAAACTTTATTTGCACAAAAAAAATTACGAAAATTTTGATCCCACACTAGGACGACCTGTGTCGTGGAACCCAGTCTCTTCCCTATTTTAAAAAGTCTTTATAGTTAGAGCTATGTTTGTACAATATTATTACGGTATCTTTAGTTACGACTGGTGGACGTTGTTTAATTAGTAGTGCAATAGTATGATTATCATACATTATATCATACTCCCTAAAACTATTTTCTTCAGAACATAAAATATTTCTTTTCATGACATGGCTCTGATCTCTGTCTTAATATTTGAGAAGTTAGGACGTGTGACCAAATATAAATTGATACATACAAGACTATACAAAAGTACATAATGATATGTTGTATAGATATACACTGGTTAATTTACGATGGGACTGGCTTGTCATGTGGATAAAAGTCCCCAAATAATAAATGATTAAAAAAAAATGACGAACCAATTTTTGTTACAAAAATGATACAGTAGTGACAAATATGGACATAGGTACTTTGTTATTTCTTCAGATAGACCGAGGTACCATAATGGATACACTAAATTGTTAATCTAAATTGTAAATTATTTAAAAAAAATAAACATATTTTTTACAGTTATTTTCCTCGACGTTTAATGAAACAATCATTTCCCAGAAAAAATACATAGAAATGTAAAGTAATATTGCTTTACTCCATTTAATTTTTTTTTTTTTTCAGAGGAAAAAGCACTGTATACTAACTAATTAACACACATTAAATTAAATGAAATAGGTATAATATGTGACTATGAAATAATGGCTGAAAGTATTTAGTCAAAATTAAAAGAAAAAATAACTATTTGAGATGGCCGATAGTACTGCACTATCGACAATCTCAAATAATTATTTTTTCTTTTCATTTTGACTTTGTAGTACTAAGTAATAATATATTTCAAGTATATTTCATATTAAAAATCCTAATCACATGGCACAGTCAAAATCAAGTAGAACAGTCAAGGTCTAGTCATAGTCATATCACGGCCGAGTAAAGTGGTAGAAACTTTACTAGAACAGCTTCTATTGGAGTTTTGAGCGAAGTCAAAAATCACGTTTTCAACTTTGTATGATTAGCTTACACTTATGCACATTTACTAAGTATAAACGGTTAATAATCTACCATTATTACACATTAACACTCGAAGAATCACATATTTTAAAAAATAATACAAAATTGACATCACCATTTTTTTCGGGTACTTCCCAACGGATCACAGTATCGGATTTTCACATTAACCGATCATAAAATTTGTTCCCATCTTTTCACTTTCGTGGTAAAACTCTCAAAAAATATTGTTTTAGCTAATTTATTGCGCTAATGCAACGCATCAGTTATAATTGGGGTCATTTTAGCATAGTGCATATTGTATAAAAATTATTCGCATGTCCGGATACAATGATGTACCTATTTGTTAATAATTCAAATGAGACAAGATATACTTTGCTAACTATAATTATCTGACTAAATACTTTGGTTGATAGACAGATACTTGGCCACAGAATATTGGAAATAGGGAGAAGCAGGATAACTTAGGAGCTTTTATGACACTTCCCTAGATAATTATTGTAATATTGTTGTCTTATAAATTGTTTTGTTAACCCGCGAACGGTGACGTTGATTTGACTTACATCTTCGTTGACCCCGGTGTCACGCACCGGGGTTTTCAATGAAATACTTTTTCTAAACAATGCAGTCTTTTTAGTTTCTAGACTCTATAAAGATATTCAAAATAAACAAAAAATGGCATCCTGCCAAAAAAAATAAACGAAATAATTTTTTCGGTTTAGATGACCCCGGTCTACCGCACCGGGTAGGCGCCAAAACTCAGAAACGTGCGCCCGCACCGACGTCGTGGAGTCAACTGACGGTGGGGGAGGGGAAATGAGGCAGCTACTCGAAATAACGGCAAAAATCGTCGGCGGGGGAAAAAGTTATTCGATTTTTTCAAGTCACCCGGTCCCACAGACATATAGGTCACCGTTCCCGGGTTAAAATCGGCATGTAGTAATTAAATCATGTAATTCCTGAGCACACTCTCCAAAATGTAAGCTATAGAATTCAGTCAGTGACCAAGACATTGCAGTTTTGACATAAACATACTATACTTACATAAATCTACGAACAAGTTATAAGTCCTAAATAAATTAATAACAAGGGTTTCAAAATCAAACATTTGAAAATACCCCCGACGCGACGCTCAATCAGGAAATCGGTTGCACCGATTTTCATGAAACATTGCTGAAGACTCTCTCAAATCACATTAAAAAAAAAAGAAAATCAAAACCGATGAAACCGTTAGGGAGCTACTATGTCACCCGTTAATTTTGTAGCACCACATCTTCATACTTCGGGGTTTAAAAACGTTCCCGTGCACGCATTAATCGCTTTTATTTCGAGGTGTAAGATTTTTCTGCGGGGATTGACATTTCATAAACTGATACATAAATATCAAGTTTCGAGTCCCATGTTGGCTACAGGAACTTGTCGACAATCATCTCTGTAGAGATCTAAGTGTTTTTTTCCGATGGCCTCGAGTAGTATTCTTGGTATGTACAGATTTTTGGATTAGGTATCACTTAATGAAGTAAATTGGTAGACAAACGCCAGTTTTTTTCATCAGCTATCAGTTCTTCTGTGCGGGTACTGATGCTCTTCTCTTTACTTGACCAGTAAAGATAATCATACTTATATTATAAATCCGAAAGTTTGTTGTATTTGTGTAAGTGTGTAAGTATGTTTGTTCCCTCTTCACGCTTTAATGGCTGAACGGTTTTGGTTGAAATTTGGAATGTACATAACTTTTACCTAGGATTAGCACATAGGCTACTTTTTAACTTGATTTTAGCGGGCAAAGCCGTGGGCACGGCTAGTAATAATAATATATAAATGTAAATAATGTAAATAATGTAAAAACTTGTTTAATTAAATCACACAATTTATTAGTCGGAGGAAGTACTTGTATTAGATCTTAGGTAGCTTTAAGAGCTGAGGCTGACCATGAAGATCTTGGCGGCCGCTTTTCACACTTGTCGTTAAACTATACGACTGAATTTAGGTAAAGAGTATCTAGCTAGGCAATCGCGAGATAATTCGCAACAACCAAAGATTTAATTATGATTTTATCTGTTTTCTTTTTTGCTCTGCCTGTGCCACGTATCATACTTATCATATTTTACAAAATTATTCATCAGTCACATACAAATTCAAGTTAAGGAGTCAAAGTCTAGCATATTCAAATCGCACCCTAGTAAAATGGTAGAAATTTTACTTTTACAGAAAAAAAACTAAAATTTTGGCCGCGATTAAAATTGCTCCAACATTCTCCAATATTCCAATCTATTTTGACATTTAATGTTATGTTTTATGTGTATTATATAATTACAGATTTCATATCTAAACTTCGCTTTGAAATCTTTGTTTTCGATTGAGTTATTGCCGCTTCTAAACTTCTCTTGAATTTGACATAGGTACATATACCTATATACGATTATACATAGATCAGTAATCTACTGTAATTAATCCTTAAATTAAACTATCGTTTATGACTAGGATATAATGCACAAGCTGAAAACGCTTGTGTATATAAGTGAAGGCAAAATATAGAGAAACCTAGGTTAAGACAACTTGTATAATGTTAGAGGAATATTTTTTTAGTTGGAACAATAATGGGAAACAATACTCCGTTGACTTCCATGGTTCTTTTTTTTTTTTTTATTTGTGACAGGCTAGTGTTTGACCACTATCTCACCTGATGGTAAGTGACGATCTGATCGAAGCTGGTAAACACACTAGACCTGGAATACGCAGGCTCTCAAGGACAACTGCCGGAACACCGTATTTGGCTTGGCGGCAGACTTTCAACTTGATGGTGGTAAGCTACTTTGGTAGCAAGCCAGGCGAGCAACTCACAAAATGCTCTACCACCTCTTAAATTTCTTCTTGAAATGGCAAAAAATTTGCGAATCAGTAGGTCTCTTCTGGTCGTCAAAATACGATTGTTCGAATTGATGCGACGTCGATACGACAGTCGATTGGTTGAAATTTCAGTTGATTCGATGTGCATAACAAAGGAAAATCGCTCGATCTCGAAGTCGATGTGACGCCTGGAATAGACCCCCTGGCATTAATAATTAATTTTCACAAGTGCCTATGGTTCACATAATAATTTAGAAATTTGATTTTTTATGATTATTTGAAAACAAAAGTATTAAAAAAAGGCAAATCAAAATTCCATTACGAACAAAGTAAGTAATTAGTGGGATAATCGTATAGAAAAGTTAATCTTATAATTATCAACGCTATTCGCTGTTCAACGTGGAAACGTAGCCAGTATCTGGCCACTTTTCCTTCGGCAAGCGGTTAACAAAAAATTTTGGAGTGCTATTTGTTTTATTCCCCCTTTTTTACCGACTTCACAAAAAAGGAGGAGGTACTCAAGTCGACTGTATTTTTTATGTGTGTTATACCTCATAACTTCATTCCACGTGAACCGATTTAGAAATTTATTTTAGTTTGAAAGATGTTGCTTTCCAATTGGTCCCATTTAAGATCTGAGTAGTTCTCTCTCATCGTCTATAATGCGTATTCTGTAGACTACATCGACGATGTTCTCGTTTTTAACCGACTTCAAAAGCTACCTCATAACTTCTTTCTTTGTGCGCCGATTTTGATGATTATTGCAGTGATAATGCTTTTCATGTGGTCCCGTGAAATTTGATCAAGATCTGACTTCTAGTTTTTGAGTTATCGTTAATAATGCGTGTTTAATAAGAGTAATAATTTATACGAGTAAACGAAGAAGAAGAAGATATATTTTATATAGAATAACTATTCGAAGATTTTATTAGTCATATCAATCATATCATATCGATAATTAGATCTGATCGAGGTTCCGAAGGTAAAGCGGTGAAGCCGATTTTTGTAAGCTTTGCTTGCATTTAATTATTTAGTTTTAAATTCATTTATATTTTAATACATAATTATCAACAAATCCAGCTGTAGTAAAAGATTCTAAACAATTAAAAACATTATGAGACAATGCTCGTCTCACCTTCAGATATTTATTTAGGATGAGGTTACAAATAACTCAAACAACAATTGAAATTCAATCAGTGTTTTGAACTAAAAACGAGTGAGTGAACACGCAACAACTGTCATAATCAATCAAACTCAATCGTAATTAGCAGTTTCATATGTGATTGCGTAATAAGTTCCGTTTTATCAATAATTTCAATAAGGTTCTAATGGTATTTGAATGTACTATGACAATCATTGTTGTTTTTGGTTTGAGATAATACTGATATGAATAAAAGTTTACCTTTTATGTTAAACTGCACTGTGGCTAAACGTTGAGTATTAATCGATAAACAAACCGAACTCTTCCGACTCATTTAAATATTACGCGCTAAAAACCTCCACTAAAAACATGCACGATTGTACTCTTACAACGGTATAAAACGTCCTGTTCTTTATTGTTTATATTTGTTCTGTTGAACTCATAACGTAGGGTGTCGTCAAAATGAAGTATTTTTTATTTATTGTCCTTTTTATTTGCCTTAGTGATTGTTCAGACTATCTGGGATTAAAATCTAGTGGATATAGCTCTGGATCTAACTATGCCAGTATAAGCAATTATGACGGTATTTATTCCCCGAGATATTATAGTTACAATGATTACAACCGGCAAGGGAATCAGGGAGGAAGCTACAGTTCTGGAGGACAATCTGGTTCATCTTTAAGCGGTGGAAGTATTACAAGTGGTCTAGGATTGTCGGCTGGTCTAGGTCTATCAGCGTCAGTTGGAGCTGGATTGTCAGCAAATTTAGGAAGTGCTCTAGGAATTGGGATTAATGGCAATCTGGAACTGAATGTAGATGCTAACATTGGTGAGTGATTTAAGGTGCTTAATTGCAGTCCCAAACTCGTGATCAGCACCCCCAAATGTTTATATACATTGATTTGGAGCCGAACCGAAGATTTCTTCTTCGGTTATCGTATTCGGCCGCCATCTTAAAAATAATTTCAATTTTTTTTTCTAAATGTTTTCTATTTGAAAATATTATTTTGGAAAATAATTATAAAAACTTATATCAAACCATAGTAGAATAAAATTTTAACTATTGAATCAACCGATCCAAGTACGGGAACGATAGGAGTCCTATTTATATCCTATGTAACATAGAAGAAGAAGAAGATATCTTTTATATAGAATTTCTATTGGAAGATTTCATTTGTCCTATCATAGGACTAACTAATTCGTCGAATAGATATTGTAATAGCACATTTTCTTGCAGACGTAAGCAACAAGGAAGAAATCTTTCGCCCGTGTAATCTGGACGATTGGCAATGCATGCGCAAGTTTTTCTCTGAAAACTCTCAATGTTCACCGTCTTACGGTCCAGCACCAGACCCGCTGATCATTGCACGGAGTTCCGTCAATATTCCTCTCATCAACTTGAATCTGTTACTCCTAAATTTGAGAATCGCTGGACTTGGCAGTGCAAAAATTAAGGATTTCTAGTGAGTACTGGACAGATATCTCATAAATCTACACCACATAAAAGTTTATTTTTTGTCGTTTTAGACTCATTTGTAAAGAAGTGACAAGGTAAAATATTTTATCCCGTTTTTAGGCTCGAAGGACGCTCTATATATTTTGTTAGGGACATGATATACAAAGCGGCCGAGGCGCGCCCTGTAATAAAACAAAACAGCAGCGCGGGAGGGGGGGGGGAGTCGCCCGCCGCTCGGCCGCGCGCCTCCGACGCTTTGTATGTCAAGGTCTTTACGCGCCATACATTTTACTTTCACAGCGCCCGAGGCGCGCGCCTTGGGCACTTATATATCATATCCATTAAAGTTCAGGGCTATTATTCGTTTTAAACAATACTAGAGTCACAAAATATAAAACAATTAAAAAAAAATGTGTGAGCAAGGTGGCACCATGATAAATAATGAAGATCAGAATCCAGCGATATATTATTTTGATTGATATAAATACCTAAGTAAAATGTACGCTCGCTAAATCATTACTGTCGCGTTTTATGTCTAAACCGATTTTAGTAGTGATTTTACGAGCACGTCTATCAAGTAAGAAGAAAATGTGTTTTATTTAGTTTAATTTTCTTATTTCAGTGTCAACAGAGTAACCGGGAACCTTGTGCTCACTATCGATATACAGAATCTGAATCAAACATCTCCTAGATGCTACACAAAGTATCAAAGACGGGGCAAGGAGCCAATCATCTTGGTCGATGTTTCGGCCATTGCTTTGGGTAATTCGATTTTTTAACAATATCTTTAAAATAAATTATTTGACTGAACGACAGAGCAGTATAGTAAAAGGACCGGCTCGGTAGAAAAAAAAAAGTTTTTTTTATGGTAGGTACTTATAAAATGTTAATTATTATAATACATACAAAGCGTTTTGCTTCTACATTCATCATCCGTACAGCGAAGGAGTGGAACTCATTGCCTGCGTCTTTGTTCCCCGAACGGTATAATCTGGGAGTCTTCAAGTCTCGAGTGAATAGGTATCTTCTAGGCAAGCATGTCACACCTTCGGCCGCATCATCACTTTCCATCAGGTGAGATAGTGAAAAAAAAAAAAAAAAATACATTTAATTGTTGTTAATTTACAGCCCAGTTATCTCTCACGGTTGTGATACCAAGACTTCCTAATCTGAGGCTGGAGTTAGCAGAAGTATATCCTTATTACGACGACGAGTCTCCAAAATATGAATTTGGTCCAGGGATTCTTAACAGTACAGGTGAGAACAACATTTATGTAACTATTTCACGGAAAAAAGGGACAATTAAAGTTCTCAGAAACAAATTTTCTAGCACTGTTTCTAGAATGTTAATAACAGCAACGAGACATTTTTCTCAGTGTAGGTATATTTATTCTGTTCCGCATCGCAGAATTTGGGCATATAACAATACCTACTTCGACCACATCATCAAATGCCATCAGCCGAAATAGAGATCAAACGATTGCCTTTCCAAAAAAAAAAAACTATTATCAGTTCAAGTACAGTTGGCAGATAAAGTCGCAATTTTATCGAAATCGATCAAGCCAAAACCAAAATATTAGCGGTGAAGTCTGTTTTTTTAAGCTTTGCTTGCGTTTCAATATTATTGTTTATAATTTATTTTGTTACGAATGCCGAGAAAATAGTCACAAAATCACACATTTATTTAAACGCTTTCGCACTCATAGCACCACACTTAGTTCGATTACTTGTTTCGTGGGTGCCGAAAACATTCACATCACTTACACAATCATAACCAGAACCAGAAACAAATTTTCCTTAGGGAGAAAACGTGTATTCCCCCCGGGAATCGAACCCTGCTCCTGCTTAGAAGGTAAACGCTCACCTAAGCCAATAGGGAATTCTTTCCTTACTTATTACGACCCAGTTGGCGCAGTGGACAGGTCTCCGCCCTCTGTGCCGTGGGTCCTGGGTTCGATTCCCGGCAGGAGCACAAATTCCTCCCCAAGGGATATTTGTGTTTCTGGTTCTGGGTGTATTTGTGTGTGTGATGTAAATGTTTCCGGCGCCCACGATACAAGTCTTTGAACTTAGTGTGGGGCTGTGAGTGTGAATGCGTTTGTTTGTTGTTTGTTTTGCGTTTGTTATTAGGAGACATCTGATACCATTCGCTTCAACAAATTGTCATATTTCAGATTCTCTCGTCGTATCGGTTAATGCTCAGTTATCTGCAAACATACAAGCTGTTATTAGAGAGACGTTCCTGCTCCAGGCCCAACTGCTAGCTGCTGTGTACATTCAGCAAAATATCTGTGATTTTGGATATAAATTGTTGTGATGATGATCACATCTATCAATCAATCCACGGGGATAACAACGTAAATTGAATTAAAAAAAAATAATAGTTAAAAAACACGCTTTATATAGAAAACAAAAGTAAAGAATAGAAAATAAATTTCAATTAAGAATAGTGTAAAAAAAATATATAAATTAATAATAGTGTAAATAACAAAAAAAACGCGGGGTGCTTTTTAAGATATTATCAAAATGATAATCCTTCTTCTCCTGTCTGTCAATGAAATATTTTTAACTATTGAAACCATGCACTTTTTTAAATAAAATATTTTTTCTTATTTACATTATTATTAATTTATATTCATTATTTTTTTTACACTAATCTATGGTTTTCTATATAAAGCTTGTTTTTTAATTTTTTTAACTATTATTTATTTTCTACTGTTTTTGCATATCTAATAATGGAATAATCTTATCAAATTAGTGTATTGTCATCGGTCCTCGATAAATCTACAAAGTTTTAATGAAATCTGACCGTTTAAAGTGGATCAAAATCGCGACCAAAGGAGTCGGTTACAAACATACAAACATACAAGAAGCTAATATAAAGCGTGTAAAAAGTACATTGAGAATTGAGCAGTTTAATTTTTTCTAGTATATTATTATTACATTTAGTAGCAGACAGAGTAGCACATGACTTTAGTGTATTTAGTAACTGTATAGATGCGGCTAAGTATTTAAAAAAAAAGAATAAATATTAAGTTGGTAATGTATGTAGCGAGTATGTATTTCACATTTAAGTTTGTTTTTATTAAATCTCACCTAATTTAGTTTCCTAATAAAGTGCAATAACATTAAAATAACATGTACAATAATGTATGTATAAATTTAAATTTTATAGAGCTTTATAATTAATATTGTAAACTGTATAATTTTTTTGGAAAATAGACAAATATCCTTAATAAAGTACCTACCTCTTATAACCAATAAGAGTAAATTATGTGTTATTAATTAAATAAAATTTGGGAAACTGACTCAAACAATACTAGGGCATAACATCCTATGACTGCGGGTTTATTCACCGTCTAAGCGATAATTTTTCCTTTTAAATGTACAACTATATTATTAGGCATTATAACATTAGTAGGATGGCATCTCAGACTCTATCTATTATTATTATTATTCTCTATCTATTTATACTCTATTGGTAGTATCTCGTTGAAGCGTTTTGCTTCTACGTTTATCATCCGAACAGCGAAGGAATGGAACTCATTGCTTGCGTCTTTGTTCCCTGAACGGTAAAATCTGGATGTCTTCAATTCTAGAGTGAATAGGCAAGAATGTTCCATCTTCGGCCGCATCGTCACTTTCCATCAGGTGATTTTGGTCAAACGAATCTATCCTATCCAGCATAAAAAATATGAGCTCACGTAAACACAACATAAATGCTTTGACACTCACGGCCTCACACTAAGTTCGATGACTTGGTGCTAGAAACATTCGCATCGCACACCCAATCACAACCAAAACCAGGAACACAAATCTTCCTTGGGGTGAAAACTTGTGTTCCCGCCGGGAATCGAACCCGATACCTCTGCTTAGAAGACTAACGCTCAATCAACTAAGCCAACGGGCAGTTCGTACGTAGAGCAGGACATATACTACCTTTTGCATTGTATAGGTAATAACATAAAATAAAAATAAACACGCAACTACTGAATAATAAAACCATTTGAATTTTAGTAGGTAGTGCTAGTCGTTTTTAAATACGCCAGTATGATGTTTCATATATCAATTGTATTGTTCTTTTTGGTATATTGCTCAGCAGATATTGATGCCCACTATAACGTAAAAGAAAGACGTGCGGCGGGCGGTGGGGTCTTTGGTAGCTTTATAGGTCTTACAACTTATGCTTCTGGACCTTTTGTAATTAAGGGAAAAAACGAGGCTGATATTTATGGTGTAAGTTCGGAAGGATACGGCGTTGGAGAAGGTGAGTATTATGACGTCAGATGGGCTGTATGTAGTGCTCATATTAAAAACGTTAGTTACTTAGTCGATTCTCATGCTAACATTATAAAAAAATACATGTTGACATACCTCTGGTTTGCTCGAAGCGTTTCGCTTCTACGTTTATCATCCGTACAGTGAGCGAGTGGAACTAATGAGTTCAACTAGCTAGCGTCTTTGTTTCCCGAACCGTATAATTTTGGGTGTCTTCAAGTCTAGACTGAATAGGTATGTAGCATGTTACATCTTCGGCTGCATCTTCACTTTCCTAAAGGTAAGATAGAATTCAAATGATTGTCTCTATCTAGTATACAATAAACACGTGTATATTGGTTAAAATATGGCGTTTTCGAAAGGTGGCGTGGAATTCAAAAGTTTTATTTTTAATGACATCGATATGTAACAAACGCTGAATGCAGATATACGAACCAATACCATTAAGCAGTGAGACATAATTTTCTACCGACTTCACAAAAAAGGAGGAGGTACTCAAGTCGACTGTATTTTGTTTTTGTGTATTTCCTCATAACTTTGTTCCACGTGAACCGAGTTTTGAATTATTTTTTTGTTTGAAAGATGTTGCTTTCCAATTGGTCCCATTTAAATTTAATCAAGATCTGATCTTGAAATATTTTCAATAATGCGTGTTTAGTACATCTAATCTGATCAAAGTTCCGAAGATAAAGTGGTGAAGTCAGTTTTTTTAAGCTTTACTTGCGTTTAATTTTTTACGTGTTTTACATATCAAGTTCGTAGGCTTCAGCCTACTAATTCCATTATTTTATTTTTCTATGTGTCACGATTGGTTAAATTCAAAGCTTTGTGAAATTGAAGAGTATCAAGTTTTAGAAGTAAATTAAAGATCTGTAAATATGGATTCTTTTTAAAAGTTATAATAAACAAGTCCATAAAAAACAAGGAGATACGATCACTAAAATCTATTGACCGACCGAATCCTTAATATATTATGTATTAGTATAAGTACCCGGATGACCGAGCTTTGCTCGGCTGAAAACACGGATAAAATGACGTCTTCTAAAATTAAAACCTAGCTAGATCAATTTATCGCCCCCGAAACCTGCATACAAAATTTCATGAAAATCGTTGGAGCCGTTTCCGAGATCCTGATTACACATATAATATATACAAGAATTGGTCGTTTAAAGGTATTAGATGTAGGCATTCATTAAATCTTGAACTGCCCGTGGGCTCAGTTGGGAGAGCGTTCGCCTTCTAAACATATATCGGGTTCAATTCCCGGCGGTAACACAATTTTTCTCCTCATGGAAAATTAGTGTTTCTAGTTCTGGTTGTAATTGTGTGTAACGTGAATGTTTATGCACCCACGACACAAGTCATCGAAATTGGTGTGGGGCAGTGAGTGTGAAAGCGTTTATGTTTATCAAGTCTCATTTCTCATGATGATTTGTGATGTGTTTCAGACTATTGCCTTGGAAGTAAAAGTGAGAAAGGCGCACGTACAAGCAGATGTAACGACTTCTTTGGTGTAACTGGACCCACAGGTAAAATAACAAACAAATTAATAGGTATTCAAATATCTTTAAAAATAAGTTTTTAGATGCCAATCTTGAGTGCAGTTATAGTTTTGTCATTGTGATACTTGTAATGAGGTATCATAACTGAATGCAAAAGTAAAACGAATACGAAACCGGTTTTTTATATTATATGATTTTTGATAACAACATTTCGATTTAAAGATTATCTATATATTATATAAAAATGAATCTCTATTGGTCAAATGCTTCACTATCGAGCATAAAAAAAAGAAAAATGCCCCTTGGTCATCGCATCACGCGTGAACGGATAGAATAATTTCGCCAATTATTTTTGTTGTGTTAATTAATGTCATGAGAAGGTTCTTATCGTGTTCTCACCGTGGTAATACCGGAAGAAAATTTTATCCCGGAATTCCCGCGGGTCCGGGACTTACGCGGGTAAAGCCGCGGGGCGCAGCTAGTATCAAATAAAAATATAGATTTTTTTAACCATGTTAATAAATAAAAGAGAATCGAACACTGGAAAGCGCAGTGCGCCAAAAACAAATAAATGCGTTAAAAAGCTTCAAAAACATCACAAAAAAATCATATACTGATAAAGTACGACGCAGAATATTTCTACTAGGTTTTTTAAATTATTTAAACGCCATTTGACAGTATGTAGTAGTTGAGTTTTATTTATTAAGCGTCTCGTTGAAAAGTACACTTAAAAATAATGGATTGTTTACAGGCATTGATCAACCCGAAAACTTAAGGCGTCCCTGTGATGTAAAAGACTGGCAATGTATACGAGATTATTTAGCCGCCAACAGCAAATGCAAGCCTGCTTACGGCCCTGTATCGGACCCAATTATACTTGAGGAAATAACATGCCATCTCCCTGTGGCAAATCTATCTGCTGCAATGCCAAACACGATAATAAGTGGTCTAAGTAAAATGAAGACGACAGATTTCTAGTAAGCACACTGATTTTAAACCTTAATTAGGTACAGTTAAATTAAAACGGAAATTAGCGTGAGTTATGCTTTGTCGATGTCTAAATTTAGTGTCCGCTCTCATCCCGAAGAAGGCTTCCGAATGAAGACGAAACAATTGTCGATCTAGACATCGACAACGCTTAAGTCACGCTAATTCCAAGTTAAATTATAATTTTATAGATCAAATTGTGCTTGAGTTTTTACTAACATACATACTTATTGTTTATTATTGTTCTATTAATATGATATCGACGACAGTTGACAGCTCCTTTCCGTAAGCAATTAAGGACAGCCTGCGCTTCGGTTCAAGCTCGATTTTCAACACAAGCTACAAGTATGTACCGATGCCGTAGAAAACAGGGCCGCGTTTTGCGGACTAAATATATGGCGGCAAAGCATAAGTCACTTGCCACTCAGATTTTAAAGGTTTTTTTAAATTCTCAAAAAAAAATATTTGTAAAAAATCGGCTAAGTAGTACGTACACTGAGAAATATGTCTCGTTGCTGTTACTAAATAGCTGTATGTGACAACTATTTATTCAGTAACAATCACAAATTTATAGCTTTTTTTTTAAGCAGTAACTGTTATTTTCACTAGAAAAAAGACGAGGCTAGGTTAGGACGTAGCCTAGTCGTTTTTCTTAAAAAAAAAAACAAAAAAAATGCTAGAGTAGGCTAGGACCTAGCCTAATCTTATTTCTACAAAATTACAGTTACCTACATTTTTTAGGGCAAGTCCTAGGGGATACAATTTTAAAATTTAGGTCACAATCGGACTAGGTTTCGTGTCGAATGTGCTTACGTATTTTTTGGAAATAAGCAGGAACAAATCTGTCATATCTTTTATCACACCTAGAAATAGCTCTAAAACCAATAAAAAAAAATATCATAAATAAGTTTGGTGTGGAATTTTTCTGTAGAAGATGCGTATGGTCCTGTATTTTATTACTTGATATTAGGGCATACTTATCCATTTAATAATACTATTGTTTGAGGTTTTGAGATTCAAATCAAATCAAAATCAAAATCGTTTATTCACATGGGCCCCAAAGAGGCACTCATGAAAGTCAATGAATCTATTGCCAGATTCGCAAAATTACAGCCATCTCGAGAAGAACCTGGCATGAAACTCGGCGGCGCATTTTTTTTATTCATTTTTTTTTTTTAAACATTCTTAATTTCTAATACACAATTTTCTTAACCTAGGTGTTATTATGGTAGTCGCTAGAAAGAGCCTCTGCAGTTTGCCTCCATGCATCTTTGTCATTAATATAGTCTGTGGTCTTATAATAAGCTTTCTTAATTAATGCCCATTTTATTACAGATTTGAACATTCCCAGTGGTAATTCAGTTACGATTTTAGGAATTCTATTGTAAAATCTAACCCCATTTGCCATAAAAGATTTATTCGTTTTGCTTAATCTAAATGCGCGCACTGTAATTTTATGCTTATATCTATTCTATCAAGATCTATTAAGATTGTGTGTGTCGCTTCGTAATTTATATTTACTAATATTTTTGCGAACATGCATAATATTTTCAAAGATGTAAAGCGAAGGCATGGTAAGTATGCCTGTTTCTTTAAAAAATTCCCTGAGAGATTCGCGTGGACCCATATCATATATTGCACGAACCGCTCTTTTTTGTAGAATAAAAATAGTTTCAACACCGGCAGCAGATTCACAACATACCTACATTAAAATTTTACGATTTTTTAAAATATCTTTTGCAGCGTGAATAATAAATCAGGCAACCTTGTGCTAGTGTTTAGGACAGATATAAACATAACGATTCCCCGAGTCTATTTTCGATATCAGCGCAAAGCCAAAGAAAATATTGTTTTGGCAGACTATGGCGAAGCTCAATACCGTAAGTAAAAATTGCCTCGCAAGTATTAAAGAGTTGTGTAAGTTCCAATGTACCGATCAACGAAGGATGGCGACTTCCCATACATTTAAAAAAACTATTGGCTCTCGTGAGTGAAGCCCTCGCGTGTTGTTTGAAATGACCGAAATATATTTTTTACGTTTCAAACCCTCTTAATTCCTCCATTTTATAAAATTTTCAATAACAAAATTTTTATAATTAAAAAAACAAAAGCATTCACACTCACAGCCCCACACTAAGTTCAAAATCTTGTATCGTGGGTGCCGGAAACATTTACATAACACAGACATTCAAACACAGAACCAGAAGCACAAATTTCCCTTGGGGAGGAAAATTGTGCTCCTGCCGGGAATCGAACCCAGGACCCATGGCGCAGATGGCAGAGACTTTTACTTTCAATTATCCAACAAAATTTCACGAGAATCGAATTAAAAATGTGACCTGTAGAGGAGAATAGTCGGACATCTGGACGGACATACGAAAGCATTTTTGCTCAAGATGAAACAAAAACGTTTCATTCGATCGGTCAATGATCTGACAACGTCACCTACTAATTGCAATTTGAAAGCTCTTAATTTTGTTTATCATATTTTCATATATTGCATATAATTGTTTTTTTCATTTACAGCGGGTCTTATCATCACCGTGGTAATACCGAAAGTTCCTCAGCTGAGTTTGGATTTAGCAGAGGTTTATGCTGGATTTATTGATGATGCAGGAATATTTGGCACTGGCCCTGGAGTTTTTGCCACCGATGGTATATATACGTGATACTAATAATATTACTAATTGTTCGTCCGAACTGCGACTTCACCACAACTGCCCGTTGCCTTAGTGAACTGCCTTTTGGTTTAGTTGGGAACACTGCGCGCTCTGCCCTCTATCTCGAATATGGTTCAAGATGTAAAAAAATTTTTAAACAAAAGTTGTAGAAAACTCTACAATATTTATTACAAATACAAATAGCATAAAACCCATAGGAAACGAGATATTTGCAAGCAAAGTGTAAAACATAATTTTTTTTACCTTTGACCTTGGAATATCTGTAGTCGGGGACACCCTACGATATAGTAGGTTATATAGAAGGTTTTGATACAAGTTTTAGGGTTCCAAAATAAAGGTTTATACTACTTTATAGCTGACTATCTCTCATTCCGAGATTCTTGCCCTAATATTACTAATATAACTGGACTATAAGGCCGCAGATTTACATACTCTCTGAGAAATTGAAGTCATTCGGTTAAGACGTTAAATGCTTCTGACAAACGGACGGACGGACAGGGTGTTGAAGCACCCAAGTCGACTTAGAGACGTCATTTCGCTTGGTCAACCTGTAAAATGTTATTGCCTTCTATCTAATTTTAGAACACTTTTACTTTTCAATTTAAATTAAGACAAAAGTTTTGAATAATAAGAAAATTTTATAAAATCCTACAAATATTATAAATCCGAAAGTTTGTGTGTAAGTATGTTTGTTACCCTCTTCACGCTTAAACGGCTGAACGGATTTGGATGAAATTTGGTATGTACATAGATTATACCTTTTTTGGGAATTTAGAATTAGCACATGGGCTACTTTTTCACTTGATAATAGAGGGGAAGCCGCGGGGCACGGCTAGTTTTACATATATTAAATTTTTTTTCAGACCCTGATGTTTTATCTTCATATGCTGCTTTGTTTGCGAACGCTGCTACTGCTATCAAAGAAGCTTTGTTGTACCAAGCACAACTGTTTATTTCTGTTTATATACAAGAAAACTTATGCGATTTTGGACTAAACATAGCCAGTACATAAAGTTTCAAACAAGCCTTGTATTGGTATATTGTCAATATAGCCATATTGCCAATATGCCAATGTGAACATAATGTCAATATGGCCACATTGCTAATAAGTCAATAAGGCCATATAGTCTGGAAGTTTTTGGCCTTGTACTTTATTGAAATCTGACAAATGGCAGTTAATAATTGTATACAAAAATGTTATTGTTACGCATATAGGTATATATTAAAATAGTATAATTAATGTTAACTGCATTATATACACTTCAACTTAAGGATACTTACTGTGTAAATTTTGCTAAAATTTTTAAATACTCGAACTATAATAAAGGTACTACAGTACAAAAAGTACTTAAATTGCTATATTAACAATATAATTAATTATTTTTAATTTAAACACGACGAGATTTTCTGCAATAATATTTATACAATAAATGAATCATGTAGATATTATATCTTTTATTTAATCACCTAATAATTTTACTTTCCTGATTAATAGAAAAGCAAAAAATCTATAATTAAATTACAAACTAAATTAATTATTACCACGATTATGTTGAACTGCAATAAATATGACAAATATATTTTTAAATTATATGCTGAATTCTTCTTATATTGGAAAGAGACTGAATCCGGCGACACATGACTTGAATATTTTTTTTATTATTTCTGAGTTTCTTTAATATTAATCTAATTATGATCTATGTGAGATAAATGTAAGTGTATTAATTCGTTTTCGTCTCAATAAACTAATTTAATTTAATTATCAACATTTAAAATTTCATCAAAATTGGTTTATTTGTTATGGAGATACGTGGTAACAAACATTCAAACACATATACAAACTTCTCATTTATAATATTAGTAGGATACAGGGTTATCTGTAAAATGCTAGAAAGTTCTTAGACCCTGCCTAAGTAGCAAAATGCTCTTAGGATCTGGAGCTTATAATGCTATAAGTCCTATACAAATCACAGAAAGGTTTTAGTAACAAATACTTGAGCTTTCAAATGCTCTGTTTAATCCTACTAATATTATAAATCCGAAAGTTTGTGTGTAAGTGTGTAAGTATGTTTGTTCCCTCTTCACGCTTTAACGGCTGAACGGATTTGGATGAAATTTAGAACGTACATAGATTATACCTAGGATTAACACATAGGCTACTTTATAGCTTGATAATAGCGGGCGAAGGCGCGGGACACGGCTAGTGTCAAAATAAGGTAAAGAGCAACATTCCTCTAAATCTAATATATTTATCTTATACCTTTAAACGAGCAATTATGGATCTCGGAAACGGCTCCAACGATTTTCATGAAATTTAGTAAGCAGGGAGTTTCGGGGGCGATAAATCGATCTAGCTAGGTTTCATTCTTAGAAAACGTCTTTACTCTAAAAAAAAACCGAGCAAAGCTCGGTCATCCATACTTTGTATTAAATGCGCATAAACGTAAACGATTAAAAAAAATCTATGTTGGAAAATAACGATTTGGTAGGCCACCAGTATAAGGGTCACTGTTTTTAGACCTATTTTGTCCCGGGGTCTATCTCAAAAACGGCTTCACATTGAACGATGAAACTGACGTATAATATCTGTTATATCCTGTTCTTGAACAAAACAATACAAAAATCTAACAATTATTATATAGCAAAAAAGATATAAGCAAGTAACCTCAAAAGTTTTTTTCTAACAGGCAAAATGTAGGCGCGAGATCTCAGTTCGGCGCGAACGACTAGAAATAACATTTTCTTTTTTTTTCTCTTATACGAGTCTCTGAGACCGGCACTCACAGCCATAGTCAGCAAAACCAAGGTAAGATTGTGGTCAGACTGCACCTGGACTGGTGTCCTTAGCAGCGCGTCTGCCTTCCAATCAGCGGGTAGCGTGTTTGATGCCCGGTAGAAGCACAAGATTTCTCCCCGACGGAAATATTTGTTTCTGATTATGTATGATGTGGATGTTTTCGGAACCCTTGATACCAGTCTTAGAATTTAGTGTTAGATTGTATGTGTGAAAGCGTTTTTGTTAATATTATTTATTTAAAATGATTGAAATAAACGCAACAGGAATGCTATCTACGTGCTGAACCACCTCCGAGGCTCTAATTGCAGTGTCATACTTTGGTATTAATAACTAAGAGATTATTATTATGTTTGTTGATATCATCCACGATTTCAGACAGCAAAAGAGGTCATTAGTGACCTCTAGATCACAACAGTATTATTATCTTTATTTAATATCATTCAAGATTTCAGACAGAAAATGAGATCATTAGTGACCTTTAGATCTCAAGCGTATCATCATTCAAGATTTCTGGTCATTAGTGACCTCTAGATCACAAGCGTTTTATTATCTATGTTCGATATAATTTAAGATTTCAAACAGCAAAAGAGGTCATTGTTCATCATCATCAGTGACCTCTAGATCACAAGCGCACTACCAAGTGGTCAGCATGCCCATCATGTTGGCAACACACTCTGAATCTGATGCAATACTTTCAGCATTGAGCCCTTGTTTTCATCACATATTACGTTAGTTTTTTAAAATAAAAGGTTACAGTTTCCTGCAGCTCAAGCGTTTCATACGGCTATCATTTTACCATTGCCATGGTTTTCATAGTTTCGCTTCCGCTGTTTAGGTGTACTTTGTCTGCGTTTTGTGAATATATGATGGCGCTCAATTATCGATATTTTACTATCCCGCATCCAGACGAGTCGCTGACTAATTTATTACCTGCGATGTAGTGTAAAGCTGTTTTATAGATAAGTCATGTACTACGCATCGCCAATATATGCTCGTACTATAAGTATACATAATAAGAGTGTATAAACTCTGTAATTTTTTTTATGCTCTATATAGACAAACATTTGACCACTATCTCCCCTGATGATGCGGCCGAAGATGCGATAGTTTGTCCAGAAGATACCTACTCACTCTTGACTTGAAGACTCTCAAATAATACCCCTCAGGAAACAAAGACTAATGTCGGGAAAAAAAGGTAATGATTTCCACTCCTTCATTGAAAGATAGGAAACAGGGGGAAGTTCATACAATACGTCACCCAAAGCAGCTTCTTAATCTGCATCGAGCTCAAGTCTGCTCGTGTATGGAGTACAGCGGCCACCTTTGGGATGGATCCGACAAGTACGAGCTTGAAGCTCTTGAATCCAATGACCGACGAACTAAAAGACCTATTGGCGATTGTAAATTAGCGGAGTCAAAATTACAAAATTTCGTTACGTAAGGTCCAAAGCCTATCTCTATCATATCGTATACATTTTGGAGAGTGTGCGCATAAATTAGTTTATATAACTTAATTTCCTCACCTCCCTTTTACCGTCTTACCCTCAAACGTCATTCATTTATGTTTGACATACCTCCAGTTCGCCCAAATCTTCGGCCGCATCTTAGTATTCCTGGTGGTATGGTATATGAACCACCTTCGTAACCCCGCAATGGGATATATATTTACAGGTAAAGCCGACAAAGATGTTGCTAAGCTGAGCTGACCATTTTATATCATTATGTGCTTGGCGCTTATTCATCGGATGTTGTTGAGTTTCTAGTTATAATAGATAGCCTAATTCTCGCACTTTATTGTGTTTATTTTTATGTATTTTAGCGGTGTATAAATAACTTATAACAGTTAATGAAATTGTAATAAATAACTCACGTGAATTATAGTCAGCTAGAGCATTTTATCGACAAAGTTATTAATTTATTACACGCAACTTATGAAATATAAAAACATTTGAGCCGATCTACTATCGTTAGTTGTTTCTTAGTACACCAACATGAAGTTGTATATATTATTCGGATTGTTGTGTTCGGTAGAGTATAAATATTGTTCAGGAGAAATTCATGGTCATCATAGCATTGTAGAAAGGCGCACAGCAGGCGGTGGTAACTTTGGTGGCTACATAGGTCTAACTACCTATGCTCCTGGACCATTTTTAATTAAGGGCAAAAACGAGGCAGATATTTCTGGTCTGAATTCTGAGGGGTACGGTGTTGGACAAGGTCAGTATTAGTAGAGTCATAAATTTTCACGAGTGCCTTTTTGAGGCCCATGTGAATAAATGATTTTGAATTTTGAATACATGAAGGAAGATGGAGCGTTGTATTTTTACCGACTTCCCAAAAAAAGAGGAGGTACTGAAGTCGAATGTATTTTTTTAAATATTTTTTTTATGTGTGTTACCTCGTAGCTTCTTTCCACGAGAACCGATGTCGAATTTTTTTCTAAATATGAATGATGTTGCTTTCCAATTGGTCCCATATAAATTTGATCAAGATCTGATTAGTAGTTCTTTAGATATCGCCAATAATGCGTATTCTGTGGACTACTTTGACGATGTTCTCGTTTTTGACCGACTTCAAAAGTTACCTCATAACTTCTTTTGTTGTGAACCGTTTTACCGAAAACATTTTAATATTTTTTTTTTTTTGATAGCTGGTGCTTTTTATGTGGTTTCGTTGTAAATTTGATCAAGATCTGATCTCTTGTTTTTGAGTTATCGTCAATAATGCGTGTGCAATACATTAAATCTGATCAAAGTTCCGAAGATAAAACGGTGAAGTCGGTTTTTTTAAGCTTTGCTTGTGTTTATTTATTAATGCAATATAAGTAAGCATTAAGCCGTTATTTCACCTGATGGAAAGTGATGCGGCCAAAGATGTAGCATGCTTAACTAGAAGACCTATTCACTCTAGACTTTAAGACTCCCAGATTATATTGTTTGGAGAACAATGACTCGGGTATGAATGAGTACTCCTTCACTAAACGGATGATAGTTAATGTAGAAGCAAAAATCTTTGATCAGATATGAGGCAAATTAACCATAATTATACTATGGATGACGTTGGTCAGTTCATCTTGTGGTCCAGATATATATTATTATATATATCGATGTATGGTCTTTTGTTCCCTCATTTATTTATTTATAACAAAAATTGCCTACTGCACTTACAGTCGTGACCAAATTGTGCAGCAAGCCAGCAACAATTGGAGCTCGAATACAAAATAGTAACTATTAACTTACTAAAAAATGTTACACATTCATTATAAAATACTGTAGGCTTACAACAAAACACGTATAACTCTGATTCTTGGGCAAGCAAGGCGTTGAGCAAAGAAATAGCTTTGGACGTCGTATCGGAGCGAACTTCGAGGTAAGCGTGCGGACATTCGGACGCGCAAACAGACGGCGGCGCCCACAGCACGTGCGCGACCCCCAAGCGCAGTCAGGCACCATCAACGACCACCGAGAAAGCGCGCTATTATTCATTGTCGTCAATATACCGATTGTAACATGATAATATACTGACTGCTCGCAGGGTTCAATTCCTGGCTAGAACACAAATTTTCTCTTTAAGGGATATTTGTGTTTCTGGTTGTGATTCTGTGTCTAATGTGAATGTTCCCGGCACCATGATACAAGTAATTAAACTTAGGGGCTGTGCGTGTGAAAGCGTTTATGTTTATTATTTGTTTCAGACGAGTGCATAGGAAGTAACAGTGAAATTAACGCTGGTACAAGCAGATGCAATGACTATTATGGTGTTACTGGACCTACAGGTAAACTGAAAAAAATATATATATACATATAAATCAATAAAACAGAGAATGTTCTGGCGTAGTTGGTTACGCATCTAGCTCCCAAGCAGCGGGCATCGCGTTCGAATCTCGGTGGGAACACAATTGTTTTTCCGAGAGATATTTTAAACAAATGGTTCCGGGTGCAATTGTATGTCTCTTCTTTTCCCTTCTTCTTAGAACTTGGTGTGGGGCAGTTGGTGTGAAATGTTTGAGTATTGTAGGTATTAAAGGTACAGCATGTAAACCCCAATTAGATACCATATTGCAAGTGATGTTACTAATATTATAAATCCGAAAGTGTACTTTAAAGATACGTTTCGAAGACGTACAAGTATAGACATCCAATTTAAAAACATAGATTATTAATTTTATTTATGATTTGTTTAAGTACTTAACAAATAACAATAATTATCAATAATTATTTACATTAATTATCTTGATGTCTTGTAGGTAACACAGATAGTTCTTTGCTGTACATAGTTTTAGTTTAGTTTTAGGAAATATAGGCAATTGGCCCGTAGTTAGGCATGAAAAAAAAAAGTACTTAACAGACATTATACATAATTAAAACAATTTGTAATTAATTCTCTTTGAAAAAGAACATTACTGACTTTTAAGACAGTTATTTTGTTTATAAGAAGGAATAAATTAAAATAGTTGACTGAAAAGTACAAGCCTCCTCTCAGATTGATATAATTTAAAATAAATTATATAATTGATATAATTTAAAATTAATTATATAATTGATATAATTTAAAGCAAAATTTGTTATAGATTTTTACTGGTTTTGTAAGAAGGCTGTTTGGTTTACCAAATAAATAAATTTAAAAAAATCGCAAGCAAAGCTTAATAAAACCGATATCACGCTTATGTTTTGTATTTGTTGATTTTCGCAAAAAGCGCTAAATCAATTTCGATAGAATGTATATAGGACCACCTTTGAAGTATGATCTACCAAACAAAAAAAGAATGATCAAAATCAATTCATAATTGGCGAAATAATCGCGTAACATACATACAAAAAAACAGTCGAATTGACAACCCTTTTTGAAGTCAGTTAAAAAACAAAAAGAGAGACAAAAGTTTAAAAGTAAAGGTTTTCTTGTGCGCTTCTGAGGCGTGGGATATCCTTCTAGGGTTAACCTTTCTAGTTGACGATTTTCAATCGACTTCAAAAAAGAAGGTTCCCAATTCGAGTGTATGTTTTTTATGTATTTATATTACGCGATATCTCCGCCATTTTATGAATCGATTTTAATGTTTATTTTATGGTAGATTATACTTCAGAGGTGGTCCCAAACAATTTTTATCGAAATCGATCAAGCTCAAATATAAGCGGTGAAGTCGGTATTTTTAAGCTTTACTTGCGTTTAATTACTATTGTTTTTTACAGGGGGTGACTAATTGCGTGACTTATAATTATAATATGTTTATAGGTAATGACGAACCCCAGAACATAAGGCATCCATGTAGTTTACGAGACTGGCAATGCATAAAACATTTTTTAGCTGCTAACAGCAAATGCCTGCCTGTCAATGGGCCCGGACCGGAGCCACTGATTATTGATATATTAACTACCCATGTCCCTAGAGTAAATTTGAGTTTAGCCTATGCATCTACGACAATTTATGGCCTCACCAGATCACAAGCAAGGGATTTCTAGTAAGTCTACTTATTAAATTATCCTTACTAATATTATAAATGCGAAAGTAACTCTGTCTGTCTGTTTTTACATATACAAATATTTTTCTAAACTTGTATTTACACCCCCGTTTCACCGAATTATTCAAAATCTTCTCTATCTAAAGGTTTTCTGGAAGAGATCGCTTTTATCGATAAGACCGCCGATTGTACACTATGAATTAAGTTTTTCAAAAATATTGTAAGTGATTTATGTAAGGTGTGACAATAAAGCGTTATCTATCTATCTATCTATGTGTCGCGCTTTTACGCCAAAACTACTAAACCGATTTAAATGAAATTTGGTACACAGATAATCTAAAACCTGAGAAACGACATAAGCTACTTTTTAATGCGAAAAAGGGTTGTAAGAGGTTGAAAGGGGGGATGAAAAGTTGTATGAAGTATCGTAATTTTTAGAGCCAGAAGCTTGAAACTTATTTTTTAGGCTGTACGGTGTGTATGTTGTAGTGGTGTACCTAACCTGTCTTGCCTGTAGCTTGCAAATTTTTCAGATCTCTATGGGCTGCAAGTGTAAAAATTCGAATAAAAAAGATTCCTTCGTTTGTTTCAGCGTAAACAGTAAATCAGGCAACCTGGTGCTAGTATTACAGACAAACTTAAATTTTACAATTCCTCGAGCCTACTTTCGTTACCAACGCAGGGCCAAGGAATCTATTGTTTTAGCCGACTATGTGTCAGTTCAACACCGTAAGTAAAATTTGTTAGCTGTGTCCCATGGCATCTGCTCATTTTTCGAAATTATTTGCATGTTTGCATGCAGGATGAATACATTGTGCCTTTTTATTTAAAATATTAAGACCTTTCCGGCATGTTTTCTGAAAAATAAACGATTGAATTTGAATAAAAAAACTCATCAGTTTATTATTTGATTTATACAAATAAAAGTCTATTGCACACGGCACATAAAAGGAGTCATCTAAGGTGGACGCAAACTGCTCAAGCGCTATCTAATAATAGATATATCCAGGTTAATATAATTCCTGTATTAGTAATTTAGCAGGGCTTAAAAAATCTATGAAAAATTGCGCCGCCGAGTTTCATTTCGAGATGGCTGTAATTTTGCGAATCTGACAGTAGTCTCTTTCATGAGTGCCTCTTTGGGGCCTATGTGAATAAACGATTCATTTTGAATTTTCCTTTTTATCTGTATTTATTTATTTTAATTAAAAAATTACAGCGGGAATCGTTTTCACCGTGGTGTTACCAAAGATTCCACAACTGCGTTTGGAGTTAGCAGAAATTCATGCAGACTTTGTCGACACAGCACCATCATTTGTTACTGGTCCAGGAGCTGTTGCCAGCAATGGTATATATACGCTTTATTGTTATATAATGCAGTCAGAGTTATATATACTAATACAGAAAATGTTTATATAGATCAGATACACTTCTCTATATCAATTAAGTTGCTGTTGGTATTTGAACACAATTTACTCATCAATATGATCTCCACAGTTTGCACTATAAATCGGGATTTACGATAAGCAGTTGATTCTAGTTGTTAGTCGACTAACAACAGTTGTTACTCATCAGCCATGTAAGGTTCTTTCAAACGATAAAAAAAAAATTACACCAGACTCTCAGATAAGTCGCAAGCGAAGCGTTTTCCGTCTTCGTTATCGTTTAAAACAGATAAGCTAAAGATCGCTAAGATACTCATATTATACGAGTTACAAACCACGATGAGCCAGTTGGCGCAGTGGCGAAGTCCCTGCCTTCTGAGTCGGTTCAATTCTCGGCAGGAACTCAGTTTTCCTTCCTATGGGACATCAAAATGTATGCTTGTTAGTGTGATATGTAAATGTTTTCGGCACCTACGATATAAGTCTTTGAACTTGGTGTAGATGCGTTTATGATTTATCAAAATTATTATAATTTCTTTTTTTTCAGATCCTGAAGTCCAAGCATCGTATGCTGGTTTATTTGCAAACGCATTAACTGTTGTCAAAGAAGCTTTACTTTATCAAGCTCAAGTATTCATATCGGTTTATATTCAAGAAAACTTATGTGATTTTGGACTAAACATAGCTAGCGCATAAAAGGAAATAAATAATAAACTTACAATGTACAATATAATATCTACAACATGGCCTTGAAGTTTTTAGAAAACTTGATCTTCAATCATTAATTACTACTGTAATTTTTGGAAGAGATCGCAGCTTAGGTATAAGGCCGCCGATTGTACCGTTATGTTGTTACTATGTTCTGTGAAATATATATTTTTTTCTTGGTGTGCAAAAAAGATGTTTGTATTTTGTATTCTGGCAATCCTCAATCTGGAAAATGCCTACTCACTAGCACAACTTTTATGTATTGGTTGAATTAGAATAGTTTTTTTTTATTATTTATGGGCCAATTGCCAATATTTTCAAAAACAAATAACATCTATAGAGCAAATACCTAATTGTTATCCACAACTTATTATTTTTAATATAAAGTAAAACGCTTTAAAACAAACGCTTTCACACTCACAGCCCCACACTAAGTTGGAAGACTTGTGTCGTGGGTGCCGGAAGCATTCACATCACACCCAATCACAACCAGAACCACAAACACATATTAGCCTAGAGGAGAAAACTCGTGTTCCGCCAGAAATCGAACCCGTTACCCCTGCTTTGAAGACGAACGCTCACCCAACTGAGCCAACTGGCAGTTCAGTTACAGTAGTTTTAACATTGTAAGAATGATATAGGTACACTGTTTAACCAAATACTACTTTCTCCTTTGATATATAAGTTAACACATTGACAGCCAATAATTTCTAATCAAAAAAAATTGCACATAAATACTTTTTTCAGAAAACAAAACTCTAACATTGATAAAACTTCTTACTTAAGGGTCTGTTTTGATCATAGAGCGTCAAATCCCTTTGGGTACGCTATTTCCCTAAGCAGTAATATTGGTAGAGTATACAATCTTTTAGGATGTTGACCTAATATATAAGGTCATAACTCTGGGTAGAACTGAACTATAATAGGCAAGCATGACGCTTACCATCAGGCGAGTGACTTGCTAGTCTAGTCCCTCAATAACATAAAAATGTAGTTAGAAAACGATGATTCCTTCATCCAAGTTTGCTTGTCTGCTTTATATTTTCAAAGAACTCCACGATCCTAGTACGCCGTCGAATACGAACGATTTTCTTTTGTTATGAACATCGAATCAACAAAAATTTCAACCAATCGACTGTCGTTTTGACGTCGCATCAATTCGAACAATCGTATTTTGACGACCAGAATAGACCTACAGGGTAGTGACCCGTTGTCAAAGTTTTAATTTGGCTCAAATTTGTATACATCTTATGTCAAATACGCCCATATAAAACTGTTAACCTTCTTCAGCTTTTGTTAACATGGATCATTATAAATATGACAAAAAATATTTCATGGTGCAAACAATATGCATAAGATGTATAAAACTAATATATATTATTTTGGTATCTCTGTAACAACTGAACGGATTTTCATTTTATCAGATACTAGCGATCCGCCCCGGCTTCGCCCGGGTGTGATAAATAAAGAACCGCTCGACCGATTTTGTGCAAACTTCACATAAACCATCTACTAAATATTCCGAACAAAGCCTAAACATTATCATATGTTTAGGCTTTGTATTTTTTTTTTTGATAGGTGAGCCCGTTCTTGAGTTATCAAATTACAACGAAAAGTGGCATTGATTTTTATATATAAAGATAGAAGATAGATGTAGATTCTTTGCTATGCCATCCATGTACCTACAAATTATGAACAGATGTTGAGTTATAATCCGATGGTAGAACTGATTGAGTTGATTCAGTAAGAGAATGTTATTATGATAAAACAAATTCTTATTAACTAATAATCTGAACTGCCCGTTGGCCTGGTTAGTTGAGCGCTCGGGGTAATGTGCAAAGCAGGAGTATCGCCTTCGATTCCCTTCGGAAACACAAGTTTTCTCCACAAGGAAAATTTGTGTTTCGGTTGTGTATGTGATATGAATGTTTCCGGCACCCAAGACACAAGTCATCTAACTTGAGTGTGAAAACGTTTATGTCATATTTATTTTTAATTATAAAACATTCAAAAGTATGTCACAAGTCGTATCCTTGTGTATTTAACACTTTGAACTGCAAGATCCTTGCCGCCCTTTCATTGTTCTGACCTACTACTATGAGTTCAATTCATAATCGAAGCAGTTATTATTTCAAACAAATACAATCTTCTATAATCACCACGCTTTTAATAAGTGGGTACGATAATATATAACTATCAATGTATTATTCATTACACGCCATCTGGTTCGTCCATATAAAACCATTTGAGCTGTAATACTAGTGTTTGTTTCGATATACTTCAAAATGAAGTTGTTCATATTAATTGGATTGTTGTATTCGGGACATTGTTCGGAAAATAATCAAGATGGGTACAAATTTGAAGAAAGGCGTATAGCAGGTGGCGGTAACATCGGTGGCTTCATTGGTCTGACAACTTACGGAGCTGGACCCTTTTTAGTCAAAGGGAAATATGAAAGAGAGGATGGAGCATACGGATCTAATTTAGAGGGATATGAAGCTAGGATTGGTTATGGCCAAGGTCAGTTTTATGATGAGAGAAACTACGAAAGGAATAATGAAAGAGATTCCAAGGAAGACAACAAAAAAGACAACAAAGACAAAAAAGATGATAGATATGATGATAAAGCTACAGCTGGTAAGTTGATTTATATTATTTAAAAACCACTGTGCTTAATTGCAGTAATAAGGAAAATATGTGATGTCTATAATGGCTTATATCAAATGTGTTTCTGATAAACAAAGCGCATAAAGCGGGCGCCCCGGGCGCTGTAAAGGTATAATAAAATAATTGACGACCCAGTTGGCGCAGTGTACAGGCGTCCGCCCTCTGCACCGTGGGTCCTGGGTTCGATTCCCGGCAGGAGCACAAATTCCTTCCCAAGGGACATTTGTGCTTCTGGTTCTGGGTGTAATGTGTGTGTGATGTGAATGTGTCCGGCACCCACGATACAAGTCCTTGAACTTAGTGTGGGGCTGTAAGAGTGAAATCGTTTTGGGTCACCGTTTTGTATACTGCCGTCATAATAAGAAAAAAAAAATGATTTGTATACATTATCGGAATCAGAAATAATAGTCGAATTTATTTCTTGTTGTAATTTTTTTTTGTATATTTTTTTTAATAAAACATATAAACCTAACCTACTAAATCTTACTAAGACTTTAAATTTCGACGCATCTGCTACAAGTCATAACATATACTAAATAACAAAGACATTTCTGATGTTTATTTTTGACAAAAATATACTTACACCTTTTTTCCTAATGACGGGAATACAGGGCACGCGCCTCAGTCGCTTTGTATATCATATCCCTTATGTTGTAACTTCTAATGTTTCGCAATTCGAACACATAGTTAAGACTTAAAACAATGTAAATAAAAATAGTTTTTGGCGTAATCATTTCCGTTACATTATCTAAACGCATTATGTTGTAATATACTACTTGCACTTTAATTACAATAATTATACATGTGTTTATCTTACTATTTATCCGAACTATAGTGTAATGGTCCCAATCCTAATATCCTATCCTACTAATCCGAAGATAAATCCGAAAGTTTGTGTGTTAATGTGTAAGTATGTTTGTTCCCTCTTCCCGCTTTAACGGCTGAACGGATTTGGATAAAATTTGGAGTATACATAGCTTATTCCTACAATTAACACATAGGCTATTTTTTAACTTGATAATAGCGGGCGAAGCCGCGGGGCACGGCTAGTATCATATATGCGAAATTTAGTGTGTAAGTGTGTAAGTATGTTCGTTCCCTCTTCACGTTTCGACGGCTGTACGGATTTGGATAAAATTTGGAATGTACAAAGATTATACTTAGGATTAACACAGTCATATGCTACTTTATAATTTGATAATAGCGGGCGAAGCCGCGGGGCACGGCTAGTTGTATATAACTTATTAGTATTTAATGATTCTTTAGGCGCAATGGGCTAGTCTTTGCTTTCTACCATGGGTGGTCTACGTCTGGGTACGATTTTCGGCAGGAGCAAAATTTTTCAGCTTAAGCGAATTTTTTTCTAAAATCTAGGCTTTAACTGTTAAAGCGTGAAGAGGGAACAAATATACTTACACACTTACACACAAACTTTCGGATTTATAATATTAGATTGCGTACCTTATAAAAAATATTTTTTATATCGTCAAATTGGTACTTCTCCTCCTTTGTCTAGCTAAAGAAATTAACTTGAACCAGGCATCAACATAGTTTTACAATTTGAGGTTTGCACCGGTAAGTGAATCCCACACCCGCTGCTTAGACGGCACACGCGCGACCAGATAGCCATCGGGTAGTACTGAACTATATGACTGCTGCAGCATTTGACCACTACCTCACCTGATGGAAAGTGACGATGCGGCCGAAGATGGAACATGCTTGCATAGAAGGTACTTGTTCACTCTAGGCTTAAAGATACCCAGATTGTACCGTTGGGGATATAAAGATGCAGGCAATGAGTTCCAATCGTTCGCTATACGGATGATAAACGTAGAAGCTATTATATAATACTTATTTTGTTATAAGTTATTTTAAATTTTAGGTTATGAAGGCAAACAACCCTACTATGATGGTCGACCCTATGGCAGAAGTAACGACAATTTCCTCGAATACCTTGGCTACCGTGGTGGAAATGGTAACTTCTTAATAAAATGATAAGTGAATGATTTACATGGTATTTATATACTATATACATAACGTTTGTTTAGGTTACTTGGTACACTTATTTTGTGTAGTTGTGGGTAGGTTGATGACCTCAACTTTTTGCAAGCATTTGACCAGTATATGAAAGAAAGAAAGAAAGAAACTTTGATCCGATCAGATGTACTAAACACGCATTATTGACGATATTTCAAGAACTACTGATCAGATCTTGATCAAATTTCAATGGAACTACATGAAATGCACCAGCTTTCGATTAAAAAAAAATCATCAAAATCGGCTCAACGAAAGAAGCTATGAGGTTACTTTTGAAGTCGGTTATAAACGAGAACATCGTCAATGTAGTCCACAGAATATGCATTATTGACGATATGTCAAAAACTACTGATCAAATCTTGATTAAATTTAAATGGGACCAATTGAAAAACATCATCTTTCACACTTAAAAAAAATGTACGAAATCGTTTCTTGTGGAAAGAAGTTATGGCACATAAAAAAAATACAATCGGCTTGAGTACATTTTCCTTTTTTGGAAAGTCGGTAAAAATAAGAATAATTTTGCTATGTATGCTAATTTGACTTCTATTTATATTTAAGATCTAACGATTTCATGTGACATAGGATTCTGAATTTATTACCTTTTGATAGCCCACTCATATGTCTGTACGCCAATTTGGCAAAACCTGTTGACACGTATACATAAATGTAATAAGTACAAAGTATATATTCTTGCAGACTATTGCCTCGGACCCTACAGAGAACGTTACGGCAGAAACAAAGAAAGGCACGGTTATCGAGACCGTGGATATGATGGTGATAGAAATGAGTATTGCGACAAATTCTTTGGATTCACTGGACCCACAGGTACGTTACCTAGTAGAAATAAAGTTCACGCTAATTGGAATCATAATTTAAACACAAGCAAAGCTTAAAAACCGACTTCACTGCTTTATTTTCGAACCCTCGATCAGATTAAATGAATTAAATACGCATTATTGAGGATAACTCAAAAACTACCGGTCCGATCTTGATCAAATTTACCGAATGAAATGAAAAGTACGAGCATTCAAACAAAATAAAACATCAAAATCGGTTTACCCAGAAAAAAGTAATGAGAAAAAATAATGGAATACCGTACGTCCATATCGGCATGAGGACTTGCTTTTGCATAAATAATTTATTGTACACTGACAACGAAGATCTAGTCTAGATTGTATCAAAATTGGGAGTTAAGAGTTTCATTAATTTAATTTGTTTTTATAGCCAACGATGAACCAGAAAATCTAATACGTCCCTGCGCCTTAGACGACTGGCAATGCATTAGAAAATATTTCGCTGCCAACAGCAAATGCAAGCCTGCATACGGCCCAATACCAGACCCTTTGTATATAGACATCAATACAGTCTTTTTCCCTGTAGTAAACATCACTCTTGCGTTACCGAACTTGAGGGTTCGAGGTCTTAGTACTGCAAAAACGAGGGATTTCTAGTGAGTATTCTTAATTATTTTCTGTATATTACCTACACTTGATCCATAATACACAAAGGTAGCTATGGCTCATTTATTATCATGCTCAACAAGCCATAGTTCTTATACACTAAGAGACCTGTACGAAGCTAGCCGAATAGCGTTGGCTTCGCTGAGTATTGGTCTTAAAAGTTGTAAGTGTTGCCACCGATACGCTAAGAAGAAGCATACGCAAAAGTTAGCTGGAGGAAAATGCTAAATACCATCTCGTGCAATGAACAATTTCTATCTATTTTGTTATGAAATTATTGAGAACAGTTAATTGGACATCTCGTTCATCGTCACTGTAACTGCACTTCCACCAAAAGTTCCAACTATGCTGATGAAACTCTTATGACTGCCCGAAAATTTCCACATCGAGCACGCATCGCGTTCGTGATGAAGACAGTGTCAATTATTTTATATCTCATTCTCACGAAAACTTTAATAGTAAAATTTGCTGTATACAATTATTAATAGTCATTGATATGTTTCCCCGTGTAGAATAGAATAGAAGAATAGATTATATGTTTATTTGTAACAATCTGATGCAACAATTACTACTGATGCAGTGCAACTGAAAACCAGCGTTTACAGTTGCACCCCTTACCTCTTTTCAATTAAAGTCATTTCGCATATCTGTATATCTAAATGTTACACCAATATAAACTATAATATAATATGTATATATCCAGTCATTGCAAGTAGCTCGAATTGGACATTGTGAGGAAACCGACACGTCAAAAAATCACAACTACCCGTACTTAGCTAATGAGGTGGATAATGGATAAGGACTCTATATCTATTTAAAAAGCGCCAAATTCCAGTAGAGGGAATATAATAAGTTATGCAATGTAGCAAATAATTACTTGTGGTTTTTAAGTACTGCGGTTTCATTGGTTTTTATCCCAGTTGATTTACTTTTGTCACATTAATTTGTTTTTTATTTACATTCATTTGTCTTTTCATCTCTGGTGAAGCGACTGCGCCGAGATATTAATGATTAAAAACGGGCAAATTTTAATCTAAAAAACTTCACACTAAGCTCAATGACTTGCGTCGTGGGTGCCAGAAACATTCACATCACAAAAACAATCACAACTAGAACAAGAACAGACACATTTTTTTATTGGGGAAAAAACGTGTGTTTCCTCCGGGAATCCAACTCGATACCCCCCTGCTTAGAAGGTGAACGATCACCCAACTAACCAACGGGCAGTTGAATTCTTTCAAATTTACTTTTTTAATAGGTCTTTTCACAGGAATAAAAGAAATCAATCTATAAAACAGGTTTTCCGGTTTGCTTATTACGCTCTGTTAATTTTTTTAAATGTTTTCAGCATGAACAAGAAATCGGGTAACTTAGTGTTAGCTCTTGATGTAACGGGCTTGAATCTAACGGCCCCCCGAGCCTACTTCCGGTATCGACGCACAGCTAAAGAGTCTATCGTATTAGCTGACTTTGCGACCGTTAAGTTGAGTAAGTTACTAAGTTGATTAACATAATCTTATAGAAATAATAATATTTAGGTTTACACCACTTTTTCCTCTGACTGTACTTTGTATGAGTGGTCGACTTATCAACTATAAAAATTATAGGCACGTGGGCTAACATTTCGCTGTCGAGATGACTATAACACCAACTCAACATAATGTAGATGTTTAATATAATGTTACTATACAATTTATATACAACTACAATGTTTAAAAAGAGGCATGCTTTCAATCTCAGAGCCCCATAATAAGTTTGACGACTTGTGTAGGTGGTTCCGGAAATATTCACATCACACACACAAACACAACCAGAACCAGAAACACACATTTTCATTGGGGGGTTGTGTTCCCGCCGGGAATCAAACCCGATGCTTATAAAACGAGCGCTCACCCAACCGAGCCAACGAGCGAATATTGTAATTTGTTGGATTACAATTAACAGTTATCCATAAGAATCAATGAACTGTTGCACTATAAATAAATTAATAAATAACTATGCATTTATATGTAATGTTTACTAACAAAACATAATAATATTATGTTAGTAAACATTGACGATACTTAACATATTATGTAATATCACTGTGGACTGTGTCTGAAATAAAATATTGTTACTTTATTTTCACTATTATTTATTTATTATTAAAATTATTGTTCTTTTTTCTACATATCAGCTTCGGTCACGCTAACTGCAATACTACCAAGAGCTCCAGATCTACGTTTGGATTTAGCTGAAATACACGCTGATATTGCTGACTCATATCCACCAATTTACATCGGACCTGGAGCAGCAGCAAGCAAAGGTATACAAACAAATTTTAATCCGACCATGACGAAGCAAAAAAGAGCATAATTTATAAAAAACCAGAACACTCTCAGTTCTTGATTCTTGTAACCCTTATAGTCCAATCAAATTAGCGATCAACCTCAGACAGATAATAAGCTGAATTTTCGTATATGCACACCGCCCTCTATCGCAAAAACGGTTAAGTGCATAAAAAAAAATTTAATAAAAAATAGTCGCAAATTTTATGCTATTATACAATTTCGTAACAGTTGTTACCATCATTGGAGCAATGGAAACCGAGATAATCGAGAAAACTGTTTATACCTTTAATCTAGAATAACTTACGACGCAAACACGAGATTTCATTAGACATTTGAAACAACTTTTAGAACGCCCAAATAAAGGTGTATATACAAAACTTCAGCTTATTACATTTATTATGTGTGTGGCTGGACTGTTAGGACATTTAGTTCTACGACTTTCTTTGAAATGCTGTTTAATTAAGATAATGTATTATCTACAATCTTTAATTAATAGTTGTTCGAACTCCACTATCCCGCAAAAAACAGCCTGGCCGCGCACTTTTTTATCTGTGGGGGGAATTTCCCTTCCTTTCCAGAGGTGAAGGTCACTATCTTGCCCCGGCAGTAGACCCGGGTGAAAACCGGGTCACTGCGCCAATGTGTGGATGACCTTGCTCACCAAGGCCACCTCCCAGACGTGTGGGGCCGTGCAAGCCGATGGAGAGCCACCCGGCTCTCCACCAGTGATCCCCCTACAGAGAAGGAGCTGCTTGTAGAGCATCAATTAAACAAAAAAAAAGCATTAACTTAACAGAAAGGACTAAAAATATAACTAAACAAGATACAATAGTTTGGGCTTTGATTCGTTTTGACAAATTATCTGGTTATATAAATTTTTAGTCCTTTTTTATTTAAAACTGGTAAAAGCTTGATTTCAAAAAACTATTTTAAAGAATTACTTGTTTTTATTTCAGATCCTCAGGTGATAAGGGCTTTTGCTGAATTACTTATCAACCTTCCATTTGCTGCCAGAGAAGCTGGTCTATTTTTAGCTCAACTATTTACAGCTATTTATATTCAAGAGAACATATGTGATTATGGACTAAAGATAATCAGCGCTTGATATAATTATATCACTTATAATTAATTATTTTGTAGCTATACTCTTTAACAATTATTATTATATAATATTTCACGTAAAACTATGATACACTTAGTTGTACATATATGTATGAAAAAAAATCCCTACAAACTGTAAATCCAATGTCGTCTTTATATCTTCTACCAGAATGTTAAAATTAATCTTGTTTAATATACTGAAGGTGTTTGTAAATTGATTAAAGAATATTTTATACGTTTGAAAAATGTGTACTTGATTTACCACCTTTTTTGTATCCCTAGTCGTAACAGTAGTATAGATATAGTAGAGATTTCTTTGCTATAACTATACACTATCTACCAATATTTTTATATATTTTACACACAAAATTATTATAAATCTGAAGGAAGGAGCGTTTAGATTAAATGCTCTCTACATAATACTATGATTAAGGTTGTCTATTGCACAAATAATTAAACACAAGCAAAACTTAAAAAAAAAAACGACTTTATCAAAACACCGCTTTATCTTCGGAACGTTGATCAGATTAGATGTACTAAGCTCGCATTATTGACGATAACTCAAAAATAGTGATCAGATCTTGATCAGAGATTGAAGTTTCAATGTATTAATATTAAATATTATCTCAAATCGTAATGGTATCTTTATTCACTTTTGAACATCAAAAATAAATGTAAATTACAAAAATGAACAATATATATTATAGTATTTTTAATTTTAATCGATCGCTGTGTTACATTATCATTAAATTTGTTTTTTACAAGACATCGACATTATATAGCTATTTATATAAACATTATTTGTCGTGCGTTAGTCTTGCAAAAACTCAAATATAGCTCGATTGATTAGTTTTTTTATTTTTCCACCTTAATATAGGTTTGAATTAAGAAAAAAAAAACAAAATTAGGAAAAGTCAAAGGAACAGCCGAAAAATAAAAAATATTGGAAATAGTTATGTTATATGGGAATTGTCACTTAGAATTACTTTTTAATAGATGGCGTGCTACGAAGTTCACCGAGTCGTCTAGAGTTATAAATTTTTAACCGACTTCAAAAACAAGGAGGAGGGCTGACGCCTTTTATGTGTGTTACCTCATATCTTCTTTCGTTGTGAGCTGATTTTAATGAATATTTTTTATTTGAAAGCTGGTGCTTTCCATGTGGTCCTACTTAAATTAAATCAAGATATGATCAGTAGTTTTTGAGTTATCGTCAATAATGCGTGTTTAACACATTAAATCTGATCAAGGTTCCAAAGATAAAGCAGTTTTTTTATTCTTACCTTAACTCAATCTTAATGGTGCTGCCGCGAATGCAGAAGTTCCTGTTAGACTCCATACATTTAGCTAGATGTGTGACTTGAGTATTACTACACCTTTCTGTCACACATTGTATAACGATTAAATTGTACAACTTTGGCAAAGACCCAAGATGGATATCCAAGATTATGAACATAAAGTTCAACAAAAAACATTAATCAATTAAATGCAGCGAGTACAAACTAAACCGTGTTATAAACCTGAGTACCTTAAATACTGCTCATCTAAATATATCAGTGCATTATTCATATCACGCAGCATAATATGTATAAAACCATTATAAATTGTTCAGATCAACAGTAAGAATTGTCTGTTTCAAAACAACATTGTAATGAAGTTGGTCATATTGGTTGGGTTGTGTATTGGATTCTATAGTGCGTCTGGTGGGGGTTGGTATAGAGATGGAGGTATTTTAGGATTACCTTCTTACGGTGCTAGTCCATTAGTGAGAGAAAAATTGGGAGGTGAATACAATCAAGATACTTAATTAAACTTATAAAAAATAATAGCCGTGGATATGAGGCCCTTCCCGCTGGCATAGTTAGTAGAATGTGTGTTTTCTGAGCAGCGGGTATCGGGTTAGATTCCCGGTGGAAAAACAAGTTTCCCACAGGTATTCGTTTCTGGTTTAGTTACTTGTATCACAGCTTAAATGTCCTTTATTTTAGGATATGAAAATGAAAAACGATTCGATATACCCTCTTACATCAGGTTGGGTGATGAAGACAAGGACAACGAAGATTACCTTGAGTATATTGGATATCGCGGCGACTATGGTATGAATTAACAAATGACTTGGAAAATTTTGTAAGAACGATTATTCTGTAATATAAAATGAATGAGCCCTTTCGTTGCTACATAAAGGATGTAAATGCTGCAAAATCGTGACTATATGCAACTCATCATCGACGATTTGTTTCACCGCAGAACTGTGCCATTCATGAACTAATTTAGAATTAGTAATTTTTATTTTGAAAAGATATGCTTTCAGATGTGATCCTACAGATATTTCATCAAATCTGTTAATTAGTTTAATTTTTGAATCAAAATAAATGGAAAATATATCATCAAAGTCAATTACTTTTTTTAATGGTCGATAGACCAACATTTAACCTCAAACTCATTGTTTGAAAAGCGATGATGCAGCCGAAGATGTAGATGCTTGCTTACAAGAAACCTATTCACTCTTGACTTTAAAACTCCCAAATTATAACTTTCGGGGAACAAAGACGGATGATAAACATAGGAGCGAAACGCTTCGAACTGACGAGGTATGTTTGTTAAGTCAGTTAAATAATTTTTACAGTTTGTTTTACAAAACATGATATCTGTCGAAAGATACTCGTAAAAACACAATTATAAATATGCTTTTAGGTGCTTGTGATAGACGTTATTATGAGAATGGTTACACCAGGAACAGATCCAGAAGCCAGGAATACAGTGATGGAACTAAATCGAAACAAAATTATTACAATGATGACGCCGATGATATGATAGAGAGGTGCGACAGATTGTTTGGTTTTACTGGTCCTACAGGTAAATCTTCTAATAAAAGTTTTGATTTGTAGACTTATTCTTCGTTGTGTATAGTATTGACAGATTATAATATAAACTAACTTACAAACCTTAGGTGTGTATCCTATCTCGATGCTTTAACCAAATGATAAGCCTCCAGTAGATTCCTTTTTAATTTTGGTTCCGCAATCTTTTGTATTTAGCCAGTGTGAAGTTATAAATATTTTAAGTATAATTAAGTATTTCATAAATGTATTCTCAAGTCACAGTCAAGTAAAATAGACTTTACTAACAACCTGTAGTGGAGTTTTGGAGCAAAAGCGAAAATTATGATTTTCAACTTTATATGATTTGCCTACATTCATGCACATTATTACATATTAACACTCGAAGAATCACGACTTTTGAAAAATAATGCATTATCTGCAACATTTTTTTTTTAATTTCGCGGTAAATCTCCATCCTGTAGTTTAACCAGTGGTAATACAGTTCTCTATTTGCAGCATGAACCTAGAAATTTCTGATGTCGATGGTGCATTCTTTTTCTAAGAATATACGAACAGGTCATCGTGGTCTGAGTATACAGGGTTATTTGTAAAATAGCAGAGAACTCTCAGACCCTGATTATTGTCTAACCCTTAGGTTATTTATTTCTACGACTTACTTAATGCTGTATTTTCCGTTGTTATTAAAATAATGTATTCTATACAATCTATAATTCATAGTTGCTTAAACTACAATGTCCCGGAAGGAATGGCATCGCCGCGCCGCGCCTCTTAATATAGCTGCCAATGTCAGTTGACACTTGACACCTTATACTTAACAGAGAAGATAAATAATATGACCGTCAAAGATTTTGCAGCTAACCATAGTCCCCTGTCTTGATTATTATATTTTTAAATGTAATTTAAAATCATAATAATTTTGAATTTGTAATAGTCGTAACACTAAAGACGCGTTGGTCTCAATGGTTGGATTGATGTCCCAAGAGGTTTCTGGTATACAACTTGTAATAAAAAGGTGTAGTAATATTTGGTGGTGTGTATGTGTATCGTGCCAGAAATCGTCTGCCAGAGAACGAAAGTCGAAATCGGTCAATTTTTACCATACAAAAATTATATTTATCACATAGTTTTGACAACCCTACACATTTTTACATTTCTGGCGCGTGACCTTGACCTTTGGCATATGGCCACCGCTGTCAAACATCCAGCTCCAAATAGTATTTGGTTTCTTGGAATGGTGCTGATGAAATAGGGTTGCAAATGACATAATTTTTAAAAACTTTATTTATCATAACTCAATAGGAATTTGAGATGACTTCACCTATCTGTTACACATTGTATAACAAATTACCCTATTATTTTGACTTTGCCTACATAATTATTTGCTAATATTCTTTTCCGATTTGCTTTCAGCCAATGATGAACCAGAAAACATAATGCGTCCGTGCGCTCTTGATGACTGGCAATGCATCAGACATTTTTTCGCAGCTAATAGTAAATGCAAACCGGTTTCCGGTCCTATACCTGATCCTTTAATATTTGACGTCAGTACTGTTTACTACTCTGTGGCTGGCATAACTGTCACTTTGCCAAATATTATAATTAGAGGATTAGGAGCTGCTAAGATACAAGAATTTTAGTGAGTATAGTTTCTATTGTTTACTTTAGTGCAAATTTGATTTTTTTTGTCTTCACAATCTTGTGCATTTAGCCAGTGTCAAGTAATAGAGTCAAGGTTATAGTTAAATCATACCCTAGTAAAGTGGAAGAAACTTTACTAAAACTTCAATGGGAGTTTTGAAGCGAAGGCGAAAATCACGTTTTTCAACTTGGTATCATTTGCCGACACTTATGCACGTTAACTAAGTATTAACGGTTAAAAATTCACCATTATTTTACATTCACACTCGAAGAATCACAGGGACATTTTTATGTGAAGGCTCTGAAATTCTAATCCGCAACCTTTTTTGTGATGAAAAGTCTCTTGTGTAATAATAATTGAAATGTTTCCCTGTAATACAAAAGTTTCACTTCATCGTGTGTTTTACGAGAATTTTGTTTATTTTTATGTAGTTATCGAATTAATTTAATTAAACAGCAGCAACTAGTTATATCACTTTGTACGAGTATTTGATGAGATCTTTACAAAAATCAGTAAACAAAAAAGATCAGCCGCAGCACACTGTGCTAATTCAAAGACTACAAAGCCAGCCCATGAGACAAATTCTCCAGCCATCTAAAATGTCTGCTTGCGATTGGCCGATGCTTGCTTGTTATTTGCTGATGCGATAGTTGTCAGTGTCAGTTGCGGTACAACCAATTATAACTAGTGAATTGATGCTTCATACGTCATGTTATTTCGTAAGAAGGGGAAAGTTCTACCGGTAATTTTTTTTTTTCATTTAAATATATGGAACCAAGGTATATAGTGTTAGGCTTTTTGGCTTGTATTTTTCTTACTAAGTTTTGTTCCTTTCAGCGTAAACAAAAAATCAGGAAACGTAGTATTTGCAATAGTGGTTCCTGAATTGAATGAAACTATACCTAGAGACTATTTTAGATACAAACGCGTTGCGAAGGAATCCATTGTGCTGACTGGATTTGCAACTGTCAAATATAGTAAGTTTATTCTATTAAATTATTTGCAGCTAATATTTTTGTTGCCCCACGGTTTTACCCGCGTAAGCCCCGGACCAGCGGGATAAAAATTAAACTGTCCATGTAAATGTCCTTTTCCAAGCTTTAGTCCATTTCTGTACCAAATTTCACCAACATCGGTTCAATGGTTTAGGCATGGAAGCGTAAAAGACAGACAGAGTTACTTTCACATTTTAAATATAGGTAGGGATTTTTTACCTCCGATAGACTTCTATAATTTTCTCTATTAAGAATTGTTTTTTTAATGTTAAGTAGTATTTTACGTATTGTTGTAGTCTTTACCCGTCTGCGTGACGTAATGGGAAATAATGTATTTATCAGCATATGTGGGCCGATTTTGTTTATTCTCTCGTCAGTCGATTTTTTTAATAGTGCAAGTATCACTTAATTCAACATTTATTAAATTTATATTGAGGAAGACCAACAGCCTATAAATCTAATAATTTTCAAGCTTTTAAGGTTAAGCATAATACAATGAGCCAATTAAAGATCCTCACGGTTAGAAAAATTATAATCAATACAAATCAAGCTTATGAACAGCTAGCAACACAGTTAAATAAATAATTGTTATAATGTAACTTACTTATTTATGGCTGTACTTATCTATATGGTTTATTATCGAAAAACTCACTGCACGACAGTTACAGCCGACGCTAAACTAGTATGGAATAGATCTAAATCTAGGCGCTTACTAAATTTATCGACATTTCTGTTAGCTCGCACTAATTTAAGTTTTTTATTTTGAGTGATTTATGTAAGGTGTGACAATAAAGCGTTATCTATCTATCTATCTAAATATGACTTTTGTCTATAATTTGTGTTTACTGAGGGCACATTCAGTAAAGGATTAAACCCCATTGTTTTAGTAGGTGGGACTAGATCAATTTTACCTAGTCATTCGGGACAGTCTACAAGGCTAGAGGAAATCTTTAGAAAAAAATTAATATCTGCAATTTCCCTTCTATTAACAAGGGTAGAAAATGGATTTTTTACAAAGTTTTAAATAGTTAGTCGATTTGTATGGATTTCTTTCCAAATTTAATATGAATTATGGTGACAATCAGAAACCATAATATGAAAAATAAAAAAAGACGTTAATAAACGTTCTTAGATAATTGATAGGTACCTACGCTACCCACTACGAGTGGGTAGCGTAGGTACCTATCATAATGTTTCATTGTTTATATTAAAAACTATTGAAATTTATTATGTATTTGGATATTTTGCAGGTGATATTACATTCACAGCAGTAATACCGAAGATTCCGCATTTACAACTTCATTTAGCTGAAATACACGCTTTCATTGGAAATGGTTTTCCACCATTTTTCCTCAGCCCTGGACTTGTTAACAGTACAGGTAAAAATTAGTTAATTATGCAATAGAAAAATTATGCCAAATGTAAATTATGCCGAATGGCCGAGAAAATAAATTATGTGAAATGATAATATGCAAAAAGACTTCTTTTAAATGCGTTTTTTTTTCAGATCCTGAAGTTGTAGCAGCTTTAGCAAGATTCAATCTTAACGTTCCTGTAGTTGTTAGAGAAATTTTTAATTCTCAAGCACCATTATTGACATCTATTTATATACAAAAGAACATTTGTGATTTCGGTCTCCAAATTGTTAACATTTGATTGGTATTAGATGTGTTTATCCAAATAAAATCTGCAAATACATAATATACAATTATATTCATTTATTATATTATACATATATACCAATCATGCTTAAATATATGATGTATTTTCTTTCAATGTATCTAACCTATATATAATAATAATACTGCTGTTTTAACTAATAATATATTTAAAAATCAATTGAGATCACTTTTTTTTTCTTTTAAAATAGCGTTTGACCAACTGCTAATTAGTATATGATAATGTGGTCTAGGGTGGTAAACATGCAATGCTTAGAATGAGAGATTCTTAAGAATAGCTGCCGGAACACCAATTATAATGATTGACCACTGATTTTATACGATGAAGCTACAGCTGTAGTTCGGTATGCGAGTTTTGCGGTAGGTAAAACAATTAAATCTACAAAACTATAATAGATAGGCAAGAAAAGTTCGACCAAATATAGAGGACAAAAGGGAGATCTGCCAAAATTTTCAAAAATCCAAAATGGCGGATTTAAAATGGCCGCCATTTCTCAAGTTGACAAGACAGTTGGAAATTGACTAAGCCTCATCTAGACCGCGCGTGCACTCTAGTGTTAAGGCTGCGCCACACGGTACGTTTTTGGTTCGAACGATTAGGAGAGCGGAGAAATTCTAGAAAATTACCTCTTCATCTAAGCGCACACACTTACAAATCAACTTTACTTGCCATTTATAGTAGTAGTGGCTCTGGTAGCTGAAGAACGCGTATTATTCAAAATGGCTTTTGCCATTTTGAATAATACGCGTTCTTCAGCTACCAGAGCCATTACCATTAGTAGTAGCCAGCTACCATTGTTTACATTTTGAACCCCCATATCTACCTCTTGAAAAATTCCCAATAACTGAATCGACAAGAAAAACGTATATAATTATCGAACCCTGCTCACAAAATTTCGACCTGTGGAGAAGAACAACCGGAAATCCGCCGGACATACAAAAGCAATTTTGCCGAAGCCAAAACAAAGAAGCTGCGCTCGCGCTACGCGCTTGCTTGGTCTACAATACTGATATATTAATTAGAATAAAGTTGTGTTGATAGGTATTAACATTTGGACAGATACGCATAAGTTATATACCAAATACACGTCATTTCTTTGTTTACTCTTCATATTTCAATACAAAAAATGTAATATTAATTCTATAAATCAAAACTAAATTGATTGACCTAACCCAATCAAATATTTATATGATTTATGTGCAAGAAGTTCATATCACGCAATTCAGTATGTTATATAGGGAGAACTATTTGAAATATAATTTCGCAGTCATTGTTTGATTTCATCATAATTCACAATGAAATTGTGCGTCTTTGTAGGGTTAATAGTTTGTAATTTGTGCAATGCTAATAGCCAATATGAGCATCACGATATGGAGGGTATTTTTTCACCCATATATCCACCGATGTATGACGTAAGCCCGTTAGCAGTTAAACCTGGCCATCATTCTCATCGACCACTAATGAAATTAGATTATCTTGGATACAGTGGTAGGTAAATAAACAAACACATACATAATAACTTGTTTTGTACAATTAAATATTGAAGATCCAGTTGATGCAGTATGTTGCTTACGGTGCAGTGGATGTATTAGTGCTTCTGGTTCTGGGTGTGAATTTGTAATTGTGTTGTAGGTAGGATGATTCCGGCACCCACGATACATATCTTCGAACTTATTGTGTCAGTTAGAAAGCGTTTATATTTTTACCATAATGCGCGACACAATTTAGGGTAATGTATGTTTGTTCCGTGGCGTTCTAGAGACCAAACGCATGGTCTGATTTTATCTGATTCTTAAGTCAATCGATTTGTCTTATAATTGCGAGTGTCACTAAACATTAATCTAAATTCAATATGGTGACAACCAGACGCCATTTTGTGAAAAGGAAAATTAATGAATGTCGACCAATTTTAAATGCTATTATATTGAATAGCTATTTGAAATATTCTTTAGGTTTCTTTTACATTTTTAAAACGTACGCGGGATTGGCTAACTTAGATATTTTTCTGAGAATTTGATCAGTAACTTTCCTTTTTACAAGCTTGCAATATGTAATAATTATGTTTTTTTGGATGGAATCTTGCAACTCAATTTTGAAGCAGATATCTTCAACCGATTGAGCTGAAATTTTTTATTCACGTTTAGTTTGGATGTCAATTAATGGTTAGCTATGTGACGTCATTCTAAATCCAACATGGCGGAACTCCCAAAACGGCGGACGGGCTATATATATTTTTAATGCACTCCTACAATAGGATATCAAATAAAAAGGCTTGCTGAATACTCGAAAAATAAAGTAAACGTCACTCTAAATCCAATATGGCGGACTTCTAAATGCTTGGTAACAAGTAGCTTATCTCAATGAGAGTGGGAACGTGTTTACTGTTGTTAAAATATGTGCTGGATAATCCGCCAAAAAAATTTCAGGTCATTGTGGTGGACGTAGAGCTGGAACAGGAATGCCACGAACAGATAACGCGACGCTAATAAGTTGTGACTATTTATATGGTTATACAGGCCCTACAGGTAAACTACAAAAACATTTATTTTACAAAAAAAGGTTTGTTTACAAACAAAATTTAAAAAAAAAACTTTTTTTTATGCCAGCCCCATCATACTTTCATCATATACAAAGTTTTTAAAGCGCGTGGCCCGGGCGCTGTAAAGATAAAATGTATGACGCATAAGGGACTTGATATACAAAGCAGTCAAGGCGCCCGGCCAATCGCGCGCCTGCAACGCTTCCCCGCGCGCTGACGACGTTATGTATAGGATCTAGTGTAACAAAATATACTAAGGGGACAGTGCGCGCGTATATTTATACAGTGGCAGCATCAGCGGCAGAAGCGCGCGTACAGAGCGCGCGCCTTGTACACTTTGTGTATCAAGTCCCTAAATCTGTGCAAAATTATTCTGTAACGAGAAAGTTCCAAATCAGTTTGCCAAAATATGAGTATAATTTCCACTATTATTCTTGTGTTATTATATCCTACTAATATTATAAATCTGAATGTTTGTGTGTAAGTGTGTAAGTATGTTTGTTCCCTCTTCACGCTTTAACGTCTGAATAGATTTGGATGAAATTTGAAATGTACATAGATTATACTTAGGATTAAAACATAGGCTACTTTTAAACTTGATAATAGCAGGCGAAGCCGCGGGGCACGGCTAGTATAGTACATATTTTTGCTCAAAATAAAGTACACTCTATTTGAGGTTTGGATACACTCCGTTAAAATTTGAAAGACATCTTCCAATTAATTATTATGTTGTTAGTGGTTGATCCAATATTTCTTTTGCACCACAAAATTCCTACACACAATGAATTAAAACATAGAACTACCCGTTGGTTTAGTTAGGTTATGATCAGTAATCATCATCATCATCACAGCCGCAAGTCCACTGCTAGATATAGGCCTTTGCCAAAGATTAAAAAAAAAGAACGGTTTTAACCGGTCTGCATCCAGCGTTTTTTCAATACTCAATACTCAATAATTTATTCATTTATTGCAATTTGTATAATGTTTACAGAAATACACTTTATAAGTAAACACATGACCCTAATAGGGTAAAACAATGAGAGAGCTGGGAGCGTACGGACCGATTTATAAAATAATTGGCTATATTTCTTGCGATTTTCATTAAATATTACGATCATTATGAGCTCTATAATAAAACTATTCAAAATGATTATTTTTCTATTGTTTTCAGCCAACGATGAGCCTGAAAACATAATGCGTCCATGTCCTCTAGACGACTGGCAGTGCGTTAGAAATTTTTTCGCTGCCAACAGCAACTGTATCCCTGTTTTCGGTCCAATCCCAGATCCTTTGCGACTTGACGTATATACAATGAACGCTCCTGTAGCAAACATGCAAATGACGTTGCCAAATATGCAAGTAAGAGGCTTAGGTACTGCAAAAATAGAAGAGTTTTAGTAAGTATATGAACAAGTACCTACTCTATTATTACTATTACAGGACTCAAATTTAAATGTTTTTGTCGGCGCTGTTAACCCAGACATTTGGCTTTTATACCACTGTTTCTTCAAAAAAAGTAGAAGTTTATAGTAACCTTGTCTAACTTAACTTGTGAAATTGTGTTTGTCGCGCTTCAAGTGCTAAAAATAACGTGGGACAAGCAAAGCCTAAAAAACTGACTTCATTGCTTTATCTTCGGAACCCTTAATCAGATTAAATGAGTTATAAGCAAAATATTAGCGCGAGTCCTCACGACATAAAAATATAAGTTGAGCACGCAATAGTTGTATATATTGTATGTGATTATGCATATATATATATATATATATATATATATATATATATATATATATATATATATATTCTGAATCTCGGAAACGGCTCCAACGATTTTCATGAATTCTAGTATGCAGGGGGTTTCGGAGGCGATAAATCGATCTAGCTAGGTTTCATTTTTAGAAAACGTAATTTTATCCGTTTTTTCAGGCAATAGGAAACTGCTACAATATTATTAGAATACGAAGGTAAATTTCTCTACCTTCTACAAGGTCATAATAGCTCAGATGGAAAATCGGGCGGTCCCGAAACCAGAAGGCTCTAGTTCCAATCCAGATAATTGTTATTTTTTTTAAATATTTTTTTATTACCAAAAAAAATACCAGGTCATCCCGGTACTATTATTTATTAGTGAATATAATATATTTTCTTTTTAGCGTGAACACAAAATCGAAAAACCTGATAATTGCGCTCAACTTACCAGTGCTAAATCAGACTACAGATCCTTCATACTTCAGATACCACCGCATTGGAAAAGAACCTATCATACTTGATGGCTATGCAACTGTACAGTATTGTAAGTATTGTCAAATAAAGTAATAATTATTAGGGAAAGCATAATAGATCGTATATGCATCATATCCTGCAGAAGGATATTTTATAATCGACAACGAAGCGGGATATAAATTGTAAACGAAAATTTTTTTTTCAAACTCAAAACAATTTTTGTCCATTGTAGCGGAGATAGTTTTTTTGTAAAGTATATTGAATATATACAGATATTTTCTTATTTCAATGCTTTTTAATTAAGAATTTTAATACAAACACAAATAATTTATTTATAACTCCATTGTCACAAGTTAAATTATTTCCATTACAGCTTGTCTTACACGTATTGATAGGTTATATTCTGTTATTAGTTAAGTATATAACAAAAAAAAGAATATCATGTATAAAAGATATTAAAATAACAATTATATAACTGTAACCCTCCAATTAAAGGCAAAGGCAATTTATAAAATTCGTAATGAATCAATTGAACATTGACATAAATTATGCAATCGAAAGCATAGTTAAAATACATCATTTTTACAACAAAAAAAATATGTTATCGATCGCTATTTTCGACAAAAAATATAGATATCTGGAGAACTCCTCATTTTTTCTCTGTGACAAACTCATAACGTGTTACATTCAATCAATTACTTTGTAACATACTTAAAATAAGCACTTGAGATGAAGCGGTATTCTTTCACGAGCCCATAATGGTCATTTGTTTAGCAAACAAACCATTCTAAGTGTTCCTAACACTCAAATTTCTGCCGACGGGCGCGCGCTCAGAGAGGTCCGCCATGGATGGTCGATCTCATGTTCAGTTTGGCGCGTTTTTTCTGACGGCCTGTATTAGCCACTGACTAAATGCTATAAAAAGTATGTTCTAGTTTCAATTCTTACTTTAAAGCTGCCGATGGTAGGTGCATTATGCACGGTTTCGTGAAGCCTATTATATACTGAAGAAAATAATAAATAAAAAGTGATGAAAATCCACGAATAAATCAATAATCTAAATTCGATTTCGGCTATTAATGGATTCATAGCAGTTTCTAAATTTTTTACCTACGACATCCATAATTGTGGACGTCACAGAAAGAACGTCAAAATGGCAGCATTTAAATCTGCCCGAACCTGCTCGCATAATCAAATATTTGCTGTAATATAATAAGAATGTTTAGAACGTTTTTTGAAAAAAATTGCAATATCAATAGGTATGACAAACGTCATCCATTTATGGTATTACCTCCAGTTGGCTCAAAGCATTTCGCTTCTACGTTTATCATCCGTACTGCGAAGGATTGGAATTCATTGCCCGCGTCTTTGTTCCCCGAGCGGTATAATTTGGGAGTCTTCAAGTCAAGAGTGAATAGGTATCTTCCAGGCAAGCATGCTACATCTTCAGCCGCATCATCACTTTCTATTAGGTGAGATTGTGGTCAAATGATTGCACATCAAGCATAAAAACATAAACGAATTTCAGTATTATAAAAGAAGTTTTATTTTGTTTTTAGCTGATACAACCATTACAGCAATAATACCGATGCAACCACATCTACGTTTAGATCTAGCAGATATTCATGCTTACTTTTCAAATGGCTATCCACCACTTTTTATGAGTCCTACAGCTACTTCCAGTACAGGTCAGTACCTACTATTTTTACCGACTTCCCAAATAAAGGAGGAAGTACTAAGACTGTATTTTTTTTTTTGTTTTTTTATGTGTGATACCTCATAACTCCTCTCCTAGTGAGCCGATTGAGAATTTTTTTTTTATTTGAAAGATGTTGCTTTCTAATTGGTCCCATTTAAATTTGATCAAGATCTGATCAGTAGGTAGTTCTTGAAATATCGTCAATAATGCCTATTTTGTGGACTACTTTGACGATGTTCTCGTTTACCCGACTTCAAAAGTTACCTCACTTCTTTCGTTGTGAGCCGATTTTGATGTTTTTTTTTTATTTGAATGCTGATGTTTCTTATGTAGTCCCATTGAAATTTGATCAAGATCTGATCTCTAGTTTTTGAGATATAGTCAATAATGCGTGTTTAATACATTAAATCTGATTAAGGTTCCGAAGATAAAGCGGTATAGTCGGGTTTTTTTAAGCTTTGCTTGCGTTTAATTATATACAAAATAATACATTTATTGACACGGGATTTTCACATTCATGTTTTTGAAACCTGTGGTCCCTGATGTAGTTTAAAACTGTTTCAGGAACCAGTTTATGTCCTAAGAAGTTATTATTTTATAAATTAAAAAAACGGTGTCGTACTCTACTTGCTAAGTTATTTTCAACGATACCCCAACGAGCAGAAAAAAAACATTTATGCTCTCCACTTATGTACAGATATAATATGTTGTTCTCTTAATATTTATAATTGCCGTTTCTGGCTTTGGGTTATGACCAAAATACACATTCTTTAAAAATTTGAAGTTATTCGCTTGTATGGGTTAGACGCTTAATGCCTCTGACAGACGGACGGACAAAGTGCTGAACTACCCAAGTCAACTTAGACATCTCACTTCGCTCGATATAATCTAATTGCTTTAATAACGTCATGATAACACACTATCGTTGTATCTTTTTTTTCAGTTATAGGTCAAGTTGATTAAAAAACTATACAGTGATAGATGTCAAATGTGACAGCTTTTAGTTGGTACCATAATAATGAACAGCAATCGCGATTGTTTTCATAATAAAATGTTTTTGGAACGAAAGTTCCTTATCGCGCGTTGTTCTAGACGGAAAAAATTAAGACCAAAAGTTGTAACGACACTTTTTGCTATAGTTGTAAGCCATACCACGTTCTCGTCCGATCACCGAAGTTAAGCAACGTCGGGCGCGGTCAGTACTTGGATAGGTGACCGCCTGGGAACACCGCGTGATGTTGGTTTTTGCATGTTTCTTTTAATTTTGGAACGAAAGTTTTTTGAAACGCGTTGCGAAAGGGGGCTAGACGGACATTGAACTTCGTTCCATCCGGGTGTCCCTTGACACCTCTCAAGTATTTATTTTGTAAAATTAAAAAAATAAATTACTTATAAAAATATAATTATTTCTTTTCAGATCCGGAAGTTCAAGCAGCGGTAGTATTGTTCCTTGCGAATCTACCAACGGTGGTTAAAGAAGTGAATTATACGCATATACCGTTAATCACTTCAATTTATATTCAGAAAAACATCTGTGATTTTGGCCTCCAGATTGTCAGCTTATAAAAATGTTTTAATGTAACAATAAATAATATAATGCTTACTCCTGTTTATATTTATATGTTATTAATATAACAGGAGAGCTAATAAATCGTTAATTGGGTTATGTGATAGATGTTTTATTATTTGTTATTTAACTGTATATTTTAGCAAAATACCCAAAAGTAGGTTTTGAGTTTTTATTTTTTTAACAAACAAAGAAATGCATTCACACTTACAGCCCCATATTAAGTTCAAAGACTTGTATCGTGGGTGCCGGAAACATTCACATCTGGTCATTCACGCCAACTGGGTCGTCAAAATTTGTAGATCTGTTGCAAACTATATTAAATTTTTTTCAATTTTAAATAACGACACGGCGTTCATTAATCGATAAATACTTTTGTTGATCTCGTAGCTAGGTTTAGTTTTTCCATAATCCATAATCATAGAAAAAAAAACGCTTTTACACGCACAACCCCGCACTACATTCGGTGGCTTGTGCCGTGATTCCGGCAACATTCACATCACACACACAATCACATCCAGAACAAGAAACACAAATGAGGAAGAGAACTTGTGTTCCCGTCGGGAATCGACCACGATGCATATGCTTAGAAGGCGAACACCCACTCAACTAAGCCAACGGGCAGTTCAAAGTAACGGCATAGAGTTTGCGACAAGATGATAACGTTTTTACAAACTTTTATTTCACTTGCAATGTTTGTATGTTAGTTATCTGGGCGAAATATAAATGTTAGATGATATTAAACGATTTAAGGGACATGACATACAAAGCACCCGTGCCGCGCGCCGCGGGCGCTGTGGAGGTAAAATATGTGACGCGTAAGGGTTGATATGCAAAGCGACTGAGCCGCGCGGCTGAGATGCGGGCGCGCGCCCGCTACTCCTCCCTCCGCGCTGCCGTTTTGTATACTGCTGTCATAATGAAAAAAGATGTAACCTCATTTTTGTCAAAATTAAGTTAACATATTATAATCGGAATCAAGAAAAATAGGCACATCTACTATTATTTCAAATTTTTGGGACACGTTGTTCGAAACGAACAGTCCATAGAACGACTCGTTGTCCAGGGACAGGTAGAGGACAAGCGGTCACGCGGTCAGTCACGCGTTGGACATACCTCATCAAAGCTGCGACACAAACTTCTTTAGTCCAGAGTTCCCGAGACGCTGAAGACCGCAACAAGTGGAGGCGCATCGCGGGGGCTGCTTTTACCAATCAATATGCAACGTCAACAACCACGACCACTCTGTCAAGAGGAGGAACGACTAAAGAGGAGGAGGACTATTATTTTAAAATGTTCAAAGGCAACCTACTCAATTTTACTTTTAATATTACGCATTTGCTACATTATACTAAATAGCAAAGACTTTTCTAATGTATATAACTCAATTTTGTCAAAAATATCAGTTACCTCCTTATGACAGCAGTACCGGGCGCGCGCCTCGGAAGCTTTGTATATCAGGTACTGCGAAGGAGTGGAACTCATTGCCTTCGTCTTTGTTCCCCGAAAAGTACAATCTGGGAGTCTTCAAGTCGAGAGTGAATAGGTACCTTCTAGGCAAGCATGCTACATCTTCGGCCATATCATCACTTTCCATCAGGTGAGATTGTGGTCAAAGCTCTCCTATCAGGCATAAAAAAAAGGTCCTTATGAGGCCAATATTTTTGCCATAAATTTTGTTCGCTTATGTCAAACCGTTTAGTCAACGTAGGTTTTCAAAGCGGTCAGTTAGTAATTTCTCTGTTTTACAAATTAAATGATAGAGTACTGAAAACTAACTTTTATTCCAATAAAACATTCTCGGGTTTGTTAACAATTTTTTCTATCATTTTATTTTCACTACTCGTAGCCCAAACAATCAAACTTAGTTTAGCTATCTAGTCCTACTAATATTATAAATGCAAAAGTATGTGTGTGTGTGAATGTTTGTGTGAATGATTTTAATGGAATTTGGAATGTAGGTAGCTTATACTCTGGATTAGGACATAGGCTACTTTAATCATCATCATCATCATCAGCGAGCGAAGCCACGGGGCTCAACTAGTAGTGTATAAAAATCCAATCGAACACAATTTACCTCTTTAAAATATTGTTGTAGATATGAAATCAGCTTTAGTGTTAAATATATTTACCGGACAATGTGTATGTGTGTGATAATATAATATTATATCAACAATTATCTCCTGATACTAATATCTACGGTCCAAACTAAACTAAAACTATCTACAGCAAAGAAGAAGTTACCTGCAACACATCGAGCTTATAGGTAACACAAGTGCTCAAGCCCACTACCAGTGGGTAGCGTTCCCATCATGCTGGCGGCATTGCCTCTCTGAATTGCATAATATTTAGAAATCGCACTGAACGAAAATTTAACGGAAATAATGGTTTTTGGATGTCTGGGAACAAGCCACATGATCTTGTTTATTACTTTCCATACATACCTGAACCTAAGCATAAGAGTAGACCAGGTACTTATTGACGCTAGTTAGAAAGAAGACAAGCAAGACGCTCATAGATTTGACGAGTATACATTTTGACATATTAGTGATTTGACGAGTGTCTGCGTAATCATCAGATGGTAAGCGACATGCTTGTCTATTATAGAAATACATCAAGGCCACTCTGAATCATTACTTTAAAATTATGATATGATGTGTAAATTTCTACACATATACACAGCGTATCATACTACTACAGTTTGATGGGACGGCCTTTAGTGTGGGATGCAACTTGTGTCGATACTTTAGCTCGGTCGGCGTCTCTCGGGTTGGCGTCGTGGCAACTTCGGCAGAGCAGCGCAAACGGCGCAAATATGGAAACCTCGGCAGTGGTTACATATTTGAGCCGTTTGGTGTTGAGACACTGGGTCCATGGGGAGCTCACTCTATTTTCAAAAATCTATCAGAGCGCCTGGTTGAAGCGACGCGTAATCAAAATGCTGGCACTTTTTTGGCTCAACGTATTAGCATTGCAATTCAGAGAGGCAATGCCGCCAGCATGATGGGAACGCTACCCACTGGTAGTGGGATTGAGCACTTGAGTTACCTTTAAGCTCTTTAAGATGTTGTTTTCCAATTGGTCCCATTTAAATTTGATCAAGATCAGGTCAGTAGTTCTTGAATCGTCAATAATGCGTATTCTGAGGACTACATTGACGATGTTCTCGTTTTTAACCGACTTCAAAAGTTATAAGTAATAAGTAAATATATTTGTCCAGATACATGTCCTAATTCGACTTTTGTGTGCCTTATGATAAGTATACTAAATTCTAAGCTAAACTGCCTACTAGTAATATTTACATTATAACAAAGGCTTGTAATAACTCATAATATTTATTTTGAAATACATCCTCTTATCACCGTATTTAGGTTTATTTCTGTGTTTTCTAAATCCTTAAACTGTACAAATAAATCATTATTTTGAATTATCTGCTCTATTATGTAGCTATATAATGATTTATGTGCAGGAAATTCTAATCACGCAGAACTGTATTTATTTTAGATATATAAGAGTTTTCATATGTTATTTCACAATCATTGTTTGGTAGCATTTATCACAATGAAGTTCAGTGTTTTAGTAGGATTGTTGTGTTTTGAATTATGTGCCACTGCCATCAGTCAATATGCATACCATAAGCTGGAAAATCCTGGTTTTGATGAGCCTCTACACCCTTCTACCCACGGTCATAACCCCTTTAAAGTTCAATCTAGGCATCATTCTAGGAGAGCGCCAATGCATTTAGATTATCTTGGATACGAAAGTAAGTACTGACTAAAAATAATTTAACGCTACTAAAGTTTTAAAAAAATCTGACTTTATCGCTTTATCTACGGAACCCTTGATTAAATTAATTAAAAAAAGCATTATTGAGTATTACTCATGAACTACTGGTCAGTTCCTCATCGATTTTTAAATGGGATCAAATGAAAAGCACCAGCTCTCAATTTAAAAAAAATCAACTAAATCGGTTCACCTAGAAAAAAGTTTTAGGGTAACACACACAAACTCGAATTGACCAGGCAACTATGCTGATTCGCGTCATTTGAAGATTATACCTAATTTACAACAATAATGTAGTAATTCTGTATAAAATTTTAGACGATTTTGTACTGAATCTGCAATTTAAAGTGTTTGTTCCCTCTTCACGCTTTAATGGCTGAACGGATTTGGATGAAATTTGGATTGTACATAGCTTATACTAGGATTAACACATAGGCTACTTTTTAATTTGATGATAGCGGGCGAAGCCACGGAGCACGGCTAGTTTATAATATAGGCGATAATTTCTGATCTAAAACGTTTAAGGTCAATGTGGTGGAGCAAGCGATGGAAATAGAAACATGTATGGAATGCAGCGATACCGTAGTGGATCTACGCCTATGGGGATGCATGAGAGCTGTGATCGTTTATTTGGTTTAACTGGGCCTACAGGTTTGTATCTTAATTTTTTCTTTTTTATTGTTTCCTAACTGGTTATACACAAACATTGTCTCTGAAATATGATTACAAAAGTTTAAGATTACAAAGTTTCGACGAATGTGTAACTCGAGGTTAACATTTCATGTTACAAAAAATAACGGTATGAATATTAATTTTCTATAAGCAAAAAATATAATTTTATTGTTCTTGTCTTTGCCCAAATGAAGGGTACTGTTTTTAAATTCATAAGTACATGAAAGTATTTATTTTTTTATGAATATGTACCACAACAAAAAACATTAATATCTTTCGTGGTCGTGTGGGAAGTATCACATGGTTGTAGATTATGTACGTTCATAAATCTCAGCCTTCATGTCCCTTCGTTAGTGGAGTGTATGTGCAGACGCTGTGGTGTCATCTGTTTTCGCGACCGGATCTGCATTCGAATATTCTTATTGATTTCACGTCCACATAATTAGGTATCTTCTAGCATGCTACGTCTTCGGCCGCATCATCGCTTTCCATTAAGAAGGAAAAAAGAAAGAAATAAATAAAGAAAAACAATTTATTTCGACACATAGAGAAAATCTAACAATTATATTGAAGCACTAATCAACTTCAATGTTAATTTATTATATTTAGTGTTAATCTCAATAAGGTTGTTAGGTTTCAAGGAGGATGCGAATACGCCGCGAAAGTTAGTGTTATTGAGGTGCGAACGTTAGTATTAGTATCGTGTGAACTCTGCCGAACCCTGTTCGACACCTGTTTCGCCTCTACACGACTGCAGAGCTGTTGACTCGCCGAACGCTAGAACGAGAGTGAATCACGCGGGTAGGAAAGTGCGGGTAGGAAAGCAGGAATCCGCTCTTTTATACACTCGCTCCGCTGCCGCCATCTGTTGGTTGTGACGCACACCTTCCAAAGAAAATACGTAATAATGGCGATGAAACCAGATTTGTTACTTCATTCAACAGGGTAAACATGTCATTTTTATGTTTTAATATTTCTAATTGTTCCAAAACACACACACTAACAAATACCAATAAGTTATTTGAAATATTTTTGTTAGTGTGAAAGCTTGTTCAAGTACCTATGTTTTCTATCGGTTGCAGCTAATGATGAGCCTGCAAATTTAATACGCCCATGCCACCTTGATGACTGGAACTGCGTAAGAGATTTTCTGGCTGCTAACAGCAACTGTAAACCTGTTCCCGGTCACGTCCAAGATCCACTAAGACTTGATGTATTTACGTTTAATATGCCTGCTGCAAACATGAAAGCAACATTACCAAATATGCAAATCAGAGGTTTAAGTACGGCAAGGATGCAAAAGTTTTAGTAAGCAAACTTTTAATATCATCTACACGTAGTTAGCTTATTATTAAGAGCCATTTCGCAAAATGTGGGCGCTCGCGCAGTAATGTACGGCGCTTGCATTTACATCGCAATTTATAGCAGTTTCAAGTGACGATAAATATTATTTTGTGAGTAATGTAATAAATTGATATTTTTTTTAACTTTTGATTTAGATTCAATAAAGACCAATCACATAAACGTTTGAATTTTGTGTCACAAATATGTCAATTTTAAATAAAATATGGAAGTATAGTAGGGTTTAAATATGGATTTTATTTGTTTTTTCATTTATCAACGTAAAATGAAATATAAATCAAAATTCCGCTACATTATGTGTCAATAATATTACGTGTCTGATGTTTAGGCATATTTAACTAATCGATTAAATTCATTTTAATAAGTGTATAATGAGCTTAAATTTTACCCTGTTGTCGTTTTTACTAAAACTAAGTTCTGAAGATTGAATATTATAAAATATTTAAAGATATTTTAAAAAATCCTTTACATTATGTGACAATTCCAAAGATTGATCTGTATTTAACAAATATAAAACAGTATGAAATCTTTTTCCAAGATAGTAATGAGGCGCTCAAAATCTTCGATTATTCACTGAACGTGCGAAATGGCTCTTAAGGTACTGAATCACAGACTGAACGGTATTCAACGATCTTGTCGGTGTAGTTGGTAAGACCTTGCCTATCTGTTTCTCTGAGCGTTAGTGTGATAGTGATCAAATGCTTGCCTATTTAGCATTAATGATAATTAAAACGTAAGCAAAGATGAAAAAAACCGACTTCACCGCTTATATTTTGGTTTTGGCTTGATCGATTTCGATAAAATTCATATGGGACTACCTCTGAAGTGTAATCTACCTGTAAGAATTTTGAGAATCGGTCCACAAATGGGGGAGAAATCGGTATACATACTCGTATATTTAAAAAAAACATACAGTCGAATATAGTACCTCCTCTTTTTTTGACGTCGGTAAAAAAGGGTGTTTGTTTTACCCGACTGTGCGACGCAAAGGAAGGTAGGTAATGTGTTTATCAGTTATGTATGTTTGTTTGTTCTTTTGTGGTTCGTTCGTTTTTAATTTTTCTTGGGGCGAACACTTGTTTTCCCGCCGGGAATCAAACCCGATACATCTGGTTAGAAGGCAAACGCTCAATTAACTAAGCCAACGGGCATTTGAACCTTTAAATGGATGACGTTTGACAGTTTGTCTTGTTTTATGGTAATAAGGAGTTTTCAAGAGCAATAGACTCGGAAGAAAATGTAAGTGAGACTATACAATGTGTAACAGAAAGGTGTAGTAATACTCAAGCCACGCATCTAGCTACATGTATGGAGTCTAACAGGAACTTCTAAATTCACGGCAGTAGCATGAATATTGAGTTATGATGAGTTAAAGTTTAAAAAAAAATATGTAATTTGCAACCCTATTTCATCAGCAACCGTTCTACACTTCATAGTCTTTGGACCAAGACATCTGACAGTTGTGGCTATAACAAAGATCAAGGTCACGAGCTACAGATGTAACCGTAGGGTTGTGAAATTTTTTATTTTAGTATGGAAAATTTATCCCCTATTTTGACTTTTGTCTCTGGCAGACGATTCCTGGCACGATACACATACACGCCACCAAGTATTGCTACACCTATTTGTTACAGGGTAGTTCGTATGCACATTATCCAAATTTTAATATTTTTTTCAGTGCGAACAAAAAAACGGGAAACGTGGTACTTGCAATGAACTTGGCATTTTTAAATGAAACCACGTCGCCCAGTTACTTTAGGTACCAACGCGTTGGAAAAGAGTCTATCGTACTTAGTGGCTATGCAACTATACAGTTCGGTGAGTATTGCCTTAAATAATTTACCATCAAAATCGGAGAGTATAATAATCATTTGTTGCAGGAAATAGGAAATTTACTAAAAACTAGCTTTTTTCTCTCCTTCATATCATTAAACATAAACATAAACGCTTTCACACTCACAGCCCCACACTAATTTCGATGACTTTTGTCGTGGGTGCCGGAAATATTCACATCACAACCAGAACCAGAAACACACATTTTCCTTGGAGAGAAAACCTCAGAAAGCTCCATCTAGTGTCGAGTAGAAACAGTTTTTTACATCGGTCGTGGCGTAATAGATGGCACTGATAGTTTCTTAAACCCAGTTTTTCAAATGCAGTTTGGGAACAGAGCATTTCTCGGACCTGGAACGTTGATAAATCGATTCCTAGGGCCGAAAAACCCCTAATCTCTAACTTTCATGAAAATCGTTGGAGCCGTTTCCGAGATCCTGATTACACACACACATATATATATATATATATATATATACAAGAATTGCTCGTTTAAAGATATTAGATTGATATAGTTAATAATATTGGCGCAGTTTTAGTGGGTTCGAGCCCCACATACCCCCTTCCTTCACCCCTGGAAAGGTAGGGAAGTGCAAGGCAATTTCACCCTCACAAAAAAAAAGCGTATATGGCTGGCGAAAGAATAGTATAAATTAAATTTTATATCCTCACAGTATTTTAAAATAATATGTTCTTTTAAGCTACATAGGCAAGCATTTGACCACTATCTCATCTGATGCCATGTGACTTGCCTGCCTAGAAGATATCTTCAAAGTTAACTTATTATATTTAATGTTGATCCCGATAAGGGGTCTCTTATAGGGGTATATTATCTTATCTCTTATATAGGGGGATTAATACTAAATATAATAAATTAACTTTGTCGTTATGGATTTCCGAAAAGTAACGCCTAATTCAATGATTATTTTTTTAGAAGATATATTTATTTACTTTAGACTTAAAGACACCCAAATTGTACCGTTTAGGCAACAAAAACGCAGGCAATGAGTTCCGATCCTTCACTGTAAGCAAGTATTTAAATTTATGTTTTGTATTTCAGAGGATGTCACTCTAACAGCAATTATTCCGAACCTTCCGAATCTACGGTTAGACTTGGCTGAAATCCACATTTACTTCGGATCTTCTTTTACACCTGTATACATCGCCCCTGGAGCTACTAACAGTAGAGGTACTCCGTTTGTTTTTGACGTTAATTATTTACGAATGTGCTACAAATATAAGTAAATGCAAGCAAAGCTTAAAAACCGACTTCACCGCTTTATATTCGGAACTTTGATCAGATTTAATGTATTGCACATGCATTATAGACAATAACTCAAAAACTAGAAATCAGAACTTGATCAAATTTCACTGGGACCACATGAAAAGCATCAAATAAAAAAAAATCATCAAAATCGGCTTACAACGAAAAAAGTTATGAGGTAACTTTTGAAGTCGGTTAAACGAGAACATCGACAAATTAGGCGTACAAAATAGGCATTACTGACGATATTTCAAAAACTACTGATCAAAAAAAAAATACATTCGACTTGTGTACCTCCTCCTTTTTTGGGAAGTCGGTAAAAAATTAATAACTTATAAACATATTTATACCATCATTGATTAGTAGCAATCCTGCCACAACTAGTGGTTTAGAATCAACAACATTGAAAAAGCCGCCTTGTTGACTCCCAGATGAAGAGCGTCGTATACGCTCGAAACTGGTCGGAGTATTTCGACACAATATAACGCGATTATAGCCGGTTAGTACCATAACAACATTGAAGAAATGTTTTTGGTTAGTAAACTGGTGCAGATAGCTTAGTGGTAACAGTGTAGTAGCTATTGTAGCAGTTGTCTAATAGTTGCCATAGTTTACTTGACAGTTACTACTGAACCATCTGCACCACAGTTTAATTATCAGTAAAAGAAAAAAATCTATATTTTTGAGTTTAAAATATTTTTTACCGTCTTCACAAAAAGGAGGAGGTACTCAAGGTAGACTGTATTTTTTTTATGCGTGATACCTAATAACTTCGTTCCACGTGAAATTTTTTTTTAGTTTGATAGATGCTGCTTTGCATTTGGTTCAATTTAAATTTGATCAAGATCTGATTGTAGTTTTTGAGTTATCCTCAATAATGCGCGTTCTGTGAACTACATTGACGATGTTCTCGTTTTTAACCGACTTCAAAAGTTACCTCATATCTTCTTTCTTTGTGCGGCGATTTTGATGATTTTTGGGCGGTCTTATCGCTAAGAGCAATTCTCTTCCATACAACATTTGGATGAAAATATAAACGAAAAGATAATGTAGCGATGGTGGTGCGATAAAATAAATTAAAAATAATAGAAATACTAACATTGTTTAAACTAGATAAATAATACATACCAATAATAATAGCAGAATATATAATCAAATAAATTTACATAAAATTAAAAATAATAAAATACAAATAATGACAGTACATATTATTTAAAATATATAATTCACAAATAGTAATATTTACAATTTGTACAAATAAATGTTTTTGCCTTGAGTTTTAGTTAGCGCACGTTTGACATTCACAGGCAGAGCAGAGCATTTAAGAGACGCACGGATTCTATGGTAAAAGATTAATCAAAGAAGCTCGTGCTGTGCGCTGGCATTTTGAAACGCAAGTTTTCCGATGACCTTAGCAATAGTAAAATCATTACAATAGTCGAGATGGCTGTAATTTTGCGAATCTAGCAATAGAATCATTAACTTTCATGAGTGCCTCTTTGGGGCCCATGTGAATAAATGATTTTGATTTTGATTGTGATAGTAACAGTACAACAACAGTAACACTACAACAACAGTATAATCTTTTACCTAAATTGTTATTTCAGATCCTGAAGTGCTAGCATCGTTAGCAACATTGTATGCAAATTTGCCAATATTAGCAAAAGAAGGAAATAAGGAGAATGCACGAATAATCACATCAATTTTAATTCAGCAAGCTATCTGCGACTTTGGTCTCCAAATCGTTAGCCTTTAAAAATGCAAGTTGATAACATGTACATAAATATGTAATTATATATAAATAATAATTAATGTAAATGTCTTCCATGAATTATTTTTTGCGTTGCTGTATGTTGTTAGCCTAATAAAGTAATCATGGTGGTAAAATATATATATATATATATATATATATATCTCACTGTTGACAAATTAAAAATAGAATAAGGTGACAATGTTAGAAGAGTATGGAATAATGTAACATGCATTCTGTATTCGTAATGCATTAAGCTTATAATTTTCAGCAACCCATTAAAAGTATATGAAATTAAATGACATTGTTGATTCCTTCATGCCCTATTTGCCATTTAACAGCAAGACTAATAGACACACATTTAGTCACAGTTTAGTCTTAAGACAACAGTTATCGTTAAGACATGTCGGATGCCTTCAGTCGGCCTAAAAACATTCTGACACTAGAACTGCACACTAGTCCTTATGACAAGCAAGCAAAGGCTAATAAAACGTAACTTATATACCGTCATTGGTAAGCACTTAAGCAGTGCACAATCATGCAGGGGATGATTTAGAAGCAGCTGTGTAGAATAAAAAAAAATATGGATTTTTTTTTTCAACTCAATAAAAAATCCTTACTGGTAAATTAATTGTGGCACAGATAATTTAGTAGTATCTGTCAAGTAAACTATGGCAATTCTAAGCCAGCTGCTAAAATAAAAGCTTATGACTGCTACGAGTGCTAAATGCTACGAAATCATTAAACTATCATAAGGTCACGACAGGTCACAGCTCTTTATGAATTACGAGAATGTTAGATACTTACCTACCTAGGTAGGTGTAGGTGTTAGATACTGCTAATACCTAAGTAGATAAATGAAATTAATACATTTGTTTAGCAGTAAAATCAACAATTATTGGGAGTAGGTAAGTATCAAACATGCATACATTCTCGTTATTCAAGAACAGCTATCGTGACCACTCGTCATATGGTAGTTCAATGATTCCGTAGCACTTGGCACTCGTAGCAGTTACGACTGCGACGAGTGCTTGATGCTAATATTTAAGCAGCTGTATAAGAGTTGCCATAGTTTACTTGACAGATACTTCTAAACTATCTGCGCCACATTTTACTTACCAGTAAGAAAGAAAAAATAACAAAAAAGAATGTATAACATTTATTTTTATTTTTTATTCTGCTCAGTTGTTTATTCTTAACCATCCCCTGCAGGATTATGCACTACTTACCAATGACGGTATATATTAACCTTTTTATACATTAACAGTCCAATCAATGCAATATGAATTTATTTTTGTCTCAAGTTCTATCTTCGGACTAATTGTCTAAATTATATAAAACTATATAAAGAAAGAAAGAAGAAAGAAAATACATTTATTTGACAAAAATAACTTATCATTAAAAACAAAAATATAAACAATAATTTATTATGCCAAAAAGGTTTAACTCAGCAATTATGTCGAGTTAGAACTCGACGCTGGTTTTCAGTTAAACCTTGCGGGTAGTTCAAAACATTATTAACAAAATGAAAGGTACCTATGTATATACGTTATGACAGCAAAAACCTAGGTTACCTATACAGCACCGAGTTTATAGAAAACTCTAGTGCTCAAGCCCACCAATAGTTTGCGTTCCCAACATGCTGACGGCATTGCTTCTCTGAATCGCAATGCTAAAACGTTGAGCCAAATATATAACCGAATATTCAAACTACATGTAAATTATGTCTTTAATTGAGGACACACGCAACGACTGTCGATGATGTTTATATATAATCCAATGATGCACCGTCTACACATAATTATCATTCATAACGTAGAATGCAGTTCTTGCTCCTTATTTTAAGTTTCAGTTACGTTATTAGTGATGGTGTCGAGACTTCTGAATATCAGAACGAAAATAAAGATGGAATATCGAAAGAAAAATATGAGTTATATGATAGATATAAAGGTCAACAGAGGTATGGTGTAAGACTGTATGATGATAGACAGACAGGGAATAGAGAAATATTAAAAGGCAAAGATTACTATGATGAATATGAAAAAGAAAAACTCGACACCTTTTTTGGATATACAGGTCCAACCGGTAAGTTGTTAATGACTATGTGTATAAACATAAACGCGTAAACACTGACAGCCCCACACTAAGTTCGATGATTTGTGTCGTTGATTCCAGAATTTTTCACATCACACACAAAATCATAATAAGTACTTATATCTAAATTAGCATCGCTATTAACGTGGAAACGTAGCCATTGCACTTTTCCTTTTGCAAGCGGTTTACAAAATGTTTGAGTACTGTTTGTTTTAATCTCCTTTTGTAATCTTATCTGACTTTGTTATTATAATAAACTTATATCTAGAACCAGATATACAAATTTCCCTTGGAGAGATAACTTGTGTTCCCACCGGGAATCGAAACCGGTACCCGTTGCTTAGAAGGCGAACGCGCGCCTTACTAAGCCAACGGCCATTATCTTTTGCCACAATAATAATAGTTTTTTTTTTTACTATGGCATCGCAATCTTTTGCATTTAGCCAGTGTCAAGTAATAACACATTTCAAGTGGATTTCATATAAAAATCCTAGTTACAAGTCACAGTCAAAGTCAAGCAAAAGAGTCAAGGCCCAGTCACAGTCAAGTCGTGCCCTAGTCAAGTGATAGAAACTTTACTAGAACTTCTATTGGAGTTTTGGAGGCGAAATTAACGTTTGATTCTACTTCGTATAATTTGCCTACACTTATTCACGTTTACGAAGTATTAACGGTCAATAATCCAACATTATTATACATTAACACTCGAAGAATCACAGGTTTTGGAAATTATACAAAATCAACAACGCTCATTTTTTCACTTTCGCGGCAAAACTAATAGAAAAATGTTAACTAATATTATGGTAAACATTTTTTATTTACAAGATTAATTAAAAGTACTAGTCACAAGATAAGAGTAGAAAAGGGGATTAAAACAAATAATACTCAAAAATTTTGTAAACCGCTTGCCAAAGGAAAAGTGCCCAGAATACTGATATTATTATTTATTATCTTATATTTTTAGAGCTATAGCTTTGGTCTTAAATGACAACAAAAATAAATACGATTTAGTTCACTAAGTTTTTTTTTAGACTTACTTGACGACTAAAACAGCATAATTTTTCAATTGATGTTTCAAGTAAGATATTATCACATATACTGAAGCCATAAATTTATAATTATAATAAATATAAAAACGCATTCACACTCCTGTGAGTGTGAATGCGTTTTTATAACATTAAGTTCGAAGACTTGTAACGTGGGTGCTGGAAACATTCAAATCACACACACATTACACCCAGAACCAGAAGCACAAATAACCCTTGGAAAGGAATGTGTGCTCCTGCCGGGAATCGAACCCAGGACCCACGGCGCAGAAGGCGGACACCTGTCCACTGCGCCAACTGGTTGGTCAATATATATTATTAATATATATACAAATAGTATTAAAATATATTTGACATTCAATTATCGGTAATATAAAGTACCTACTCGACAGATTGACTTTATTAAAAATTTTATAAAAAAATATTAAAGGTATTCATTGACCGCATCTTCACTTCCATAACGTGAGATAGTGGTCTAAAGTTTTCTAATCGGATATAAAAAATATAACAATTTAGAAGTAGAAAAGAATTGTAAATTAAAATTAGCGATCGCCTTGATAATATTAGCGTGATTTTGTATGCGACCTGTTTGTGGATAGATGGAAGACGATATTGTCCGAGTATTTGGAATTTTGTGAAAGATATACATAAATCTTATAATTTTTATTTTTATTAGGTATTTAAAATGTTTGTTTTTTTAACTGTGTGTACTTGACATTATATTTTACTAGCCGTGCCCTGCGGCTTTGCCCGCTATTATCAAGTTAAAAAGTAGCCTATGTGTTAATCCTAGGTATAATCTATGTACATACCAAATTTCATCCAAATCCGTTCTGCCGTTAAAGCGTGAAGAGGGAACAAACTTACACACTTACACACACACTTACAAACAATCTTTCAGATTTATAATATTAGAAGGATTATTATTATTGACATTCTTAGCTGCCATTAATTTATTCAATTATGTTTATTTTTTAATTTAATTTTGTGCATATTATTATATTTTTAATTTTTTGTAAATAATTAACATTGGGAATTTGAATTTTAATGCATGAGTAATGGAATAACAATCCTTTAATTATTGTAATTGGTGTATGCATGTACCGTTTAAATTAAACTAAATGAATATTTAAATTAAAATGAAAACGGGTCAACCCAAACCACCACAACCACCCCCGCCGTCCTTCCGCGCTCTTCGTGCTGCTGCTCGCAGTGCGAGGTGGGACGCGACGGCGAGCGCTCCGCACTCATCTTGAAGAAGGCTTCCGAATGAAGCCGAAACAATTGTTGATTTAGACATCAACAACGCGTAAGTCACGCTAATTCCCGTTTTAATTTTAAATTAATTTAAATTAATTTTAAATTTTTTATCAAATTACTAAATAAATAAATGTTATATTTACAGCTGATGACGAACCCGAGAACATAATTCGCCCTTGTGCACTGGACGACTGGCAGTGCATTCGTAAATACTTTGCAGCTAACAGCAAGTGTACCCCTGCATATGGCCCTATACCAGACCCTCTGACACTAGACATTAACACTGTGTTCTTCTCTTCTGTTCGTTTAACCGTCGCTTTTACCAATTTTTTGATATTAGGTCTTAGCAGTTCGAAGATTAATGAGTTTTAGTAAGTACCTTTCTGTTTAGCGTGCGTCTTTATGTGAAATGTTACTTTAGATGACCCGTTGCTGCAATTCTTCTATTTGTCGCACATCGTTTAGATATAAAGACATATATTTATTTGTGGCAAAAAGAAATTAAAGGTTTTTCGAGAGGTGGTAGAGCATTTTGTGAGTTGCTCGCCTGGCTTGCTACCAAAGTAGCTTACCACCATCAAGTTGAAAGTCTGCCGCCAAGCCACATACGGTGTTCCGGCAGTTATCCTTGAGAGCCTGCGTATTCCAGGTCTAGTGTGTTTACCAGCTTCGATCACATCGTCACTTACCATCAGGTGAGATAGTGGTCAAACAGTAGCCTGTCAAAAAAAAAAAACTAACAAAAAGGTAAAAATGGTTTTATGTAATTTTTTTTTCAATATTTTCCACAAACTGTTCCCAATCAGCATATTCTGGCCTTCCGTTGGGAACGGCAGGTGACGTTGCGGACAAAATAATAACACTGCACAGCTGTGAAAGGAAAACAAACACATAAGTTTGTCGTCCTCTCTATAGGTACACTTATAAGCTTTTTAAACTTCTGGTTGACATAGGAAATTCGAATAAACCTAATTCTGATGCAGTTTCATGACATCATTGATAATTGACGACTGCCCGTTCTCAATAATCAATATTTGTACGTAGTTCTACGGAACAAAATTATATCTCAAGGTGACGAGTGCAGTGCGTTACCGTGCAGGAGTTTGAACTATGACATTAAGACAAGCAAAGCTTAAAAAAAACCGACTACTCCGTTTTATCTTCGGAGCTTTGATCAGATTTGATGTACTTAATAATGCCGCATCATTGATGATATTTCAAGAACTACTGATCAGATCTTGATCAAATTTAAATGGGACCAATTGGAAAGCAACATCTTTCAAACAATAAAAAATAATTCAAAATCGGTTCACGTGGAAATATATGAGGTAGCACAAATAAAATGGATACAGCCACCTCCTCCTTTGGTGCGTAGAAAAACAAGATGACAGGCAAGGGATCTGGATTTTTTTTATCTTTTTTTGTGATAGATAGGCAAGCATTTAGCCGCTATCTCACCTGATGGAACGTGACGATGGGGCTGAAGATGGAACAAGCGAGTATAAAATTAAAAATGCTTGCCTAGAAGGTACCTATTCACTCTGGACTTGAAGACACCCAGATTGTACTGTTTAGGGAACAAAGACACAGGCAATAAGTTCCACTAATTCGCTGTACGGAAATGATGGATCTTGGAACAATCATTATTTATTTATTTCCTTAAACTTTTAAGGAAATAAATAAATAATTTAACAAGTTATTACATAAAATGCCCCTTAAAAACTTGGATAGATTTGTCCAGGCGCATGGTCGTCTTACATATTATGTGCACATTATTAACATGTTTATAATTATATTATAACATCGGATGTTTTAAATGAAATACATTAGTAATAAAATAGTTAAAGAGTTCCGTGCGAGAATATTAACAGGGATAATTTCTAATTTCAGCGTCAATAAAAAATCAGGGAATCTAGTTTTTGCTATAGACATCAAAAACTTAAATTTCACGTCACCTCGAGCATACTTCAGATTTCAGCGCATCGGTAAAGAGTCAATAGTTTTGGCTGACTACACTACAGTAAATTTTCGTAAGTAAAATATAATTTATAGAACCACAATGAAGTTTTTAAAGTATCCTCTTAAAACTGGCAGCTAGCAAGAGATTCAGACTTATATTGTCGGCATATATCTTTATTGCTAATTAATAATATCTAATGTCTGATTAACAACATCCAAAAAATTTTTGTATAGTATTAAAGTACTAGGCAACCATAAACGTGAAAGAGGTAAAACTCCTTTTCTTTACGTAGCATTGCAACGCATGCCGGGCACAGCTAGTAGTTGTATGATATGGGAGACCAGTTCCAGATTTAATTCAGGTACTCTCTATGTCATTACTTTCTACTTTCATACACCCTCTTCAGGGTGGAATTTCCAAAAATCAATTCTTAGCACACCCACAGCTCAAGACTTACAATGTTGAGGGTACATTAGTCTTAGTACGTACTAAGACAAATGTACCCTCAATAATTCAAGTCTTTACGTCACGCGGTTTGGGCTGTGCGTGCGAGAATCAGTATGTCAGGACAAAGATTCTTATAGTATTAGATAGATGGTGTTTATCTTCTTTATCACGATCTATCAAAGATTTTGAAGTGGCTATTTTTTTATTATTATTTTTTCGCAGGAACATCAACTCATACTGCGGTAATACCAAAAATACCTCATCTGCGTTTGGACTTAGCAGATGTCCATGCTGACGTCCAAGACGGCACTCCAACTTACTCTTTTGGACCCAATTTTTATAATAGTACAGGTATGCCTTCGTTTTGACTGTAAATTATTCTTCTCTAATACGCTACATAACTGAATGTTATCAATATCATCAATATACCTTCTGTTGTAGTGGTAGGAGGACTTTTTTTCCAGAGTCCGCCTGGGGCAGCACCACACCATTGCTGGACATTCAACCGCTAAGCAGTGTGCAAACAATACTGTATTTTGGATTGAAGGGCAATGATGCCTGTGAAGGGATAAAATAAATTTAATATCTTTTATCTCAGACTGGCGACCGCAAGATTCTGACCATTCTGACCTAAGTTCAACTCCGAGTGGCACCGAACTGTTACTTGCTAGTTGGTCACGCATTTACCATAAAAAACCTTTAATCGCAAAATGACATAACTGCAACCGCGTTTGCCGCTCCGCTTAGTGTGAAAACGTTTTTTTTTTGTATGATGTAACATTTTTCTTTTTTTCCAGATCCTGAAGTGATCGCCAGTGCCGCGAAGTTTCCCATTTTACTGCCATATTTAGTACGAGAAGGTTTATTTTTTGATACACAGTTACTTACTTCTATTTACATACAGAAGAACATTTGTGATTTTGGACTCAAATTAGCCGTTGTATAAAACTTATCTATGGTATATTTTATTTAATTTTACAATTTAAAACTAAATAAAACTATATACATCAGTACAGCAAAATACCTAAGTTACCTTTAAGGTTAATACACATACCAGGTTAATAGACCGTGGGCCGGTTGTCGTCAACCATATTTGGGAGGGAATGCCTACCACTTCCTTTCCTTCCCAGGGGTGGGTGAAGAAAAGGGGTGTGTGGGGTTCGAACCCACTAAAAACCCCGTGAGCAGTCCCTCGCCAAGGTGGGGCAAGATAGGGTCACGCAAGCAGTCACTATGTTGCCCCGGCGGTAGGCCCGAATACAAACCGGGCCACTGCGCCCATGGAGCAACGTGTGGAGCCGTGCAAGCCGATGGAGAGGTGCCCTGACTCTCCACCAGTGACCCCACTACAGAGGAGGAGAGAGGAAGCGGGCGAACTGCCTCCTCCTCCCCCTGTCCGTCTGCGCCGGAGCGGGTCAGATCGGGGATCTACCTGTCTGGCCCACTCCGCGGCCTCCTGTTTTATCACCGCTTCGCAGAAGGAGACCACCGCCTGTCGTCTACCCTGCCTCATCATACTAATTATGTAAATACGAATTATGTAATGCGGTGTGTTTGTTCCCCACGCTTTAACGGCTGAACGGATTTGGATTAACTTTTTTCTAGTTAATAATTGTTTGATTTCTGTATCTGTTGTTCAAATACAGGATGTAACAGATATAAATCGTAAGTATCAGCGTTCAGTGTAAAGCCGTTTTTGAGATAGACCCCGGGACAAAATTTGTCTTAAAACAGTGAATTTGGTGGCCTACCAAATCGTTATTTTCCAACATAGATTTTTTTAAAACCGGTTTTGTACTCTATTCAAGCCCTTTTTAATGATACTAACCAAGGATTAATAAGAAAATAAAAAATATTTCCTACCATTCCCACCATCACCCACTTACTTGTATAGGATTGTTAATATTTTCATTTATATGATTTTAAATGTAATTTCAACGGCTGTAGTTTTACATATTATATGAGAATTTGAGTCATTCGCTTAAATGGTTTAGACGCTAGATGCCTCTGACAGACGGACGGACGGACGAACAAAGTGCCGAACGACCCAAGTCAACTTAGAAATCAATTATTATTATGGAAGGTTCAATTGTAAAGCGTGCATATTAAGAATTCATTTCAATGGAATTAAACAAATGTAATCCACATTAAATCAAAATTACATTAATCTTTAATTTGAAGTTTGCTGAAATATGATAATTGTTATGTACCCGATGAAAACACGCGAAGAATTAACCTGTTTTATAAAAATCGCATAATACATTGTTGCTTTGCTTATGTACACTGCATCGTGACGTCATTAAAATATCTAAAAAGTAATTTTAGATTTTTTGCAATCGGGAATATCATCAATTACATAATTCAGATTTATTATTTATTAATTTCTTAATTATAATTATATCCGAGAACTTCAAATTTCATTGAACATAAACGCTTTCACACTCACAGCCCCACACTAAATTCGATGACTTGTGTTGTGGGTACCGGAAACATTCACATCACACGAGCAATCACAACCAGAACCAGAAACACATTTTTTTCTTGCGGAGAAAACTTATGTTCCCGCCGTGAATCGAACCCAGCGTTTGTAGGTAAGTGTTTAAATGTGTTAGCGGGTAAGTATGTTTGTTTACGCTTCAAACTGTAGCGGCTGAACGCATTTGGATGAAATTTTGAATGTACATAGCTTAATACCTAAGATTAACACATAGGCTACTTTTTAAACGTGGGCGAAGCCATGAGGAACGGCTAGTAATTTATACATTTTGAAACATTATTCGACAATGTTCTGTAGTTTTCTTAAATATCCTGTTTTATCTACGTTTTACGACCAGTTGGCATAGTGGACAGGTCTCCGCCCTCTGCACCGTGGGTCTTGGGTTTGATTCCCGACAGGAGCAAACATTCCTTTCCAAGGGACATTTGTGCTTCTGGCTCTGCGTGTAATGTGTGTGTGATTTGAATGTTTCCGGCACCCACGATACATGTCTTTGAACTTAGTGTGGAGCTGTGAGTGTGAATGCGTTTGTTTGTTGTTGTTTAATAACGCATTTTATGTAAAGATTACTTGGCCTACATTGTAGTAATTATATGATAAACGATTGATACAAAAACCAACACGCATAATGAAATAACTAAAACCACAATTAAAGATCTTCATTGTATTTTGATACTTAGTAACATGCAGTTATTAGTCGTAGTTGTGGTTGTCTGTTTTGGTTTTGTTTACGGTGATAGTTTTCATGATACTGGGGTTGGATATGCCTTGAAGAACGGTGATGATGGCAATTATGACAGATATGAAGGTAAGGAAATAATCTGAAATCATGATGCAAAACTTCAGAGCTTAGGGCGTCGTCGCATGGTGGCGAATCTCTCTCTCTCTGATAGATACAATATGGGAGTCTTTAATTCGTAAATGAGTAGGCATCTTTTAGGCAAACGTTCATTCGTCGTCCGCATCGTCAATTACCATCAGGTTAGGACCTTTGCCTATCCTGAATATAAAAAAAAGATATTTCGTAACAATTTTAAGCACCATCAAGAGATAATCACGTTTGTAATAGATAATAATGCTCATGTAAGTGACCATGTCAGATAAAAATCTTTTATTGATTTTTTCCGACGTTTAAAAAACTCAATTCGTTTTGAGATTATAATAATATGTCAGAGAAGAGACACCGAAACAAAAACAATAACTTCTCTTTCTGTTGTGCAGTTTCGTTAGTGGTACAAAATATTATCATTTTCCAAAAGTGCAACCATAATTTACCATAAGTACTAAAATAAGTAAATTCCAATGGATAAAAGATTTTGTGACACTACCTCGGCGAACATCTTAAGCGAGAACAGTAGTAGATTGAAAAACAGCGCTGCGAGTCCATGCATGCATGTACTCGCAGCACATGCTGAATCTACTACTATTACCCTAAACTGCCCTGATAGATGCTACCGTTTCAGTCTTGGCTTGCTAGGGTTAGTTTTCAGTGGTTTTCACAATAGACTAACTTTGTCCCTCAGACTGAGGCGGTCTGTCTATCACTTATAGAAAAATTTGATGTAAATGTGTTTAATGTTGTTATGTGTTATTTCTGGCAATAAATTGATTTTTTATTTATTTATTTAAAAGTGAATAAAATAATGTACTTAAATAGTACCTAAGTAGATATTATATGGTATTATGAATTTATTAATGTTACAGATGATAAAGGCCTAGACAATAAAGGATATAGAGTAGGAGGTGAAGGTAAACGAAACAAGGATTACTATGATGAAGAAGAGAAAGAACATCTGGACAAAATATTTGGGTATACTGGACCAACTGGTGAGCAAAAAATATTACGATAAAATAGAAGATGCATTCTTAATAATCCAAATTTTATTAATTATCCAAAATTATCTGATGAAAATATTACTTTTAAAATAATGATGTATGATTGTGTCTTTTATACAGCTAACGATGAACCTGAAAACTTGATCCGGCCTTGTGCACTTGATGACTGGGAATGCATCCGCCAATACTTTGCAGCTAATAGCGAATGCAAGCCTGCTTATGGTCCAGCGCCTGACCCTTTTATCAGAGACATTTACTCATTGTCCTTTACTTCTGTTAACGTTACAGTTGCTTTTATTGATTTTGAAATTACTGGCCTTAGTAATGTAAAGATCACTGCTTTCTAGTAAGTATTATCATTACTACTACTCATTCTTTTATAATTAACTTTTAAGCTTTCTCCCCAAGGAAAATTTGTGTTTCTTGTTCTGGTTGTGATTGTGTGAGTGATTTGAACGTTTCCGGCATCCACGACACAAGTCATCGAACTTAGAGCGGGGCTGGGAGTGTGAAAGCGTTTAAAATAAAAACTTTGTGCTACCTGCTGTATCGGGATAAAAAGTAGCCTAGGCTAACCCAGGGTATCAGATACCTCCACAGGAATTAAGCGGAGCAACACTTCAGTGCATCGTGTTAGCTCCTGCAGCGCCGCTAAAGAGGTTGCAATTACTGTTGAAATGTAACCACACGCAGGGTCACATGCATTTGCTAATCTTCCCCTAGGAATATATAAATAGAAGAACTGCTAAGTGAAAAATACTTTTGACAAGTAACACACAGAGCCTTCTAGAGAATTAGTTTTGTTTCGATAAGTTGTAGTCAGGCTCCTTCTGCAAGGCGGTGATGGCGCAGAAGGAGGCCACGAAGCGGGCCAGAGAGGTCGAGTCCCAGTCTGTCCCACTCTGGCGCAGACGTACGGGGGGAGGATGAGGCAGTTCGCCCGCCTCCACTCTCCTCCTCTGTAGTGGGACCACTGGTACCAGGGGCTCTTCATCAGCTTGCACGGCCCCACACGTCTCGGGTGGAGAGTAAGGTCACCCCTCCATGAGCGAGCGGATAAATAGGCAGACAGACGCAGGAAGCGACTTTGTTTTATACTTTGTAGTTCGCTCGAAGCGTCTCGCTTCTACGTTTATCATCCATACTGCGAGAGAGTGGAACTCATTGCCCGTGTTTTTGTTTCCTGAGCGGTATAATCTGTCAGTCTTCAAATCAAGAGTGAATCTTTTAGGCAGGTATCGTTAAAAAACAATAAGTATAAATCATATAGGTAAATGTTTAATTTAACATTATTTTCAGCGTAAACAAGAAATCAGGAAATCTGGTTATTGCAATGAACTATCAAGATTTAAACTTCACATCGCCCCGAGGGTACTTCAGATACCGACGCACTGCAAAAGAGTCAATAAGTCTGGCTGACTTTGCTTTATTCAAATTGCGTAAGTAACATATTAATTTAACTTCCGCATAAAAATAGTCACGTGTGTTATGGCTATGATGGCACTCGTAGTAAGTTGTAATCAGGGGTCGTAAATTGGAATCCTCAGACGATGTTGAACTTTATGTGCAGGTAAATTCATAGTATTAGGGCAATTTTTCTTGCTCCCCAGATTTACTTCCCTGTACCAAAAATAATGTACAGAAAATACAGTAGAAAAATACAGATGTTTCTACTGTATTAGTTTGTTTTAGTCACAATCAAAGAAAATTATATTCCAGCAGCTATTTTTAAAAGGCATTCTTTCTAGGCCTGGCGTGCTTACCATCCTCAACCACGTCATCAGTAACCATTATGTAAAAAAGTGGTTAATCGCAATCCTTTCAGTAATAAAAAAAGTAAAATGTTATTTTCACTTCACTTGCTGACAAGAGCACAATTTTCCTTCCTAAGAGAGATTTGTGCTTTTGGTTCTGTGTGTGATTGTGTTTGTGTGATACAAGTATTTGAACTTAGTGTGGGCAGTGAGTGTGAATACGTTTGTTAATTGTTTTTTATGACAGGGTCCGCTACTGTTACTGCAGTGATACCAAAGGTTCCGAAACTACGTTTGGACTTAGCAGACGTGCACGCCTTCCTCGACGAAGGTTATCCGTTTTTCTCATTTGGTCCTGGTGCTGCTAATAGTACAGGTATACTCATTTTAAATGTGCCACATTTTATAATGTTTTATCTACAGCACCTATTATATATGTCGCATTTTTACAAATGTAAACACTACCATTGAGAAGTTTTACATTATTTTACGGATACCTACATTGGCGACCTTTTTACATATTAGTGGATGATGGAAAATTAAACTTATTTATTCACTCTTTAATAGATAATGATAATTATAGAATAAATAGTATTATCTTATGTATAAAATGAATTGCTGTTCGTTAGTCTCGCTAAAACTCGAGAATAGCTGGACCGATTTGGCTAATTTTGATCTTGAAATATTTGTGGAAGTTCAGGGAAGGTTTTAAAGGTGAGAAAATATAAAGAAATTGCAATAAAATAAGTAAAGTATTATTTTATTTTCCCATACAAACTGTTCGTACCTGTCAAACAGGAGATGTTTCTGAATATTTGACCACAGACAATTGGCGGTATGAAGTTCGCCGGGTCAACTAGTAGTATATAATTATAGAATAATAATACTTGTTTAAAACTATTTCATAAGATTGTAGGTTATGCTTTACTGCCTATTTTATGTCTTACTTAGTTTCCTTACGACTTTTCGTACATTGAGTTTTCGTCACGTGCATTGAGCCATTATCAAGTATTTAATTACTATTAAATTGTCAAACCAGTTAAAACAATTCCTATTCAAAATCAACTAAAGTTATATACTAGTAAACTGTTGGAAATTCTAATAAAGACTTTTGGAGCTATTACTGAAGTCAGGTTATTTTTTAAATGATTAACCTACTCTCATGCACATCTATCTACTATTTAAAAATACACCACAGTTAAATATGAATACCCGAAGAAACACAAACAAATCACATTTGCACTCAGAATCAGAAACACAAATGTCCCTTAGAAAGCAAAATTGTGCTCCTACCAGGACCTGAACCTGCGACATAGAAAGCAAAGAGTTTTCTACTGCGCCAACTGGATCGTCAAAAGTTGTACATTTGTTGTGAACTAAATTACCTTTAATTTTTCAGACCCTGATGTCGTTGAAGCATTCGCCCAGTTCCCTATTTTACTGCCAATTTTGTTAAGAGAATCATCAAGTATCGACTCACAAATGGTCGCTGCTATTTTCATACAGAAAAGTATTTGTGATTTTGGACTTAAGTTTATCAGTGTATAAAATAAGAATTTTTTGGTGTGGGTACCTATTTAAACTACTCAATAAGTTTTGCAGCCTGTAGAATTAATAAAGTCAATAGGGTAGTTATATATTTAACAGACTAACCAAAAAAATACCATACATACATACAATTTTTATTCTTTTTATTTATTCAAAACCACCTCTGTTCTGTATGTTTAATAGTTTTTTTTTATAAAAGGTTATGACACGTCTGTCGGTATACGTAAGGCTGAGGCCAACTTGACAATGAGTAGCTTTGTTTCACTGAGAGACCCCAATCTATCGCGGCATACACACGGCCTCTAGATTGCAAATCATTTAAGTAGATGGCTTTACACGTCTCCATAAGACATACTAGTAGTAAAGAAAGGACAATTTCGTCACTTGAGGCAGGACTTGTGTAGCTCAGCGGTTAGAGCACTATGGCATAACACACTAAGGCCGAGGTTTCACGCCCCGCTTCAAACGTTTCTTTTAAATTTACTAATAATGAGATAGTGGCCAATCGCTAGTCTGCCAAATATCAAACCAATACTTTGCCATTGCAAGCTGTATAAGCGACAGCTTAGTGCTTTTTCAGTTCTTCTAAACATACCCAAACTCAAGCCAGCATACATACCTGCAACAAAAATAATAAAATTACGAAAAAAATACATAACCCCATACAACTACATAGTTCATACAATTGACTAACTTGACAGCACAGCAGTATGCTATCTCTGTCTTGTGTTCCTATTTTGTAAAAGACAGGAATAGTTTAAATTTAATTAAGTGTGTGACATCAGAATCGAGGCCATTACCGCTTTATCATCGGAACCTTAATCCACCAGCTTTCAAATAAAAAAAGAATCATCAAAATCGGCTCGCAACGAAAGAAGTTATGAGGTAACTTTTGAAGTCGGGTAAACGACAATATCGTCAAAGTACGCATTATTCGTCACAAAATAGACATTATTGACGATATTTCAAGAACTACTCTACTATCAGATCTTGATCAAATTTAAATGGGACCAATTAGAAAGCAATATCTTTCAAACTAAAAAAAAAATCGAAATGGAGAGAAGCAATGAGGTAACAAACATAAAAAAAAAAAAAAAAAAATATAGTCGACTTAAGTACCTCCTCCTTAGGAAGTCGGTAAAAAAGTCAAATGCTTGCTTATCTAAAAAAAATCGACCAATTAGTGCTAAAAGTAAACAACTAGAAATCATTTGTAAATCTACCACCCAACACATTTTGGGGATGTCTTTGTGATTCATCGGATCCTTATTCTTAAATCAGCAGAGACACCACGTAATATTGTGAAGTCGACTTGAGTGGCTAGGTATTATACCTAGATGCCACCAGTCCTGCTATATGTCTTATTATAACAGTCCTCCTTAAATATGAGAGCTTGTATCAGTTTTATGCTCCATTTACCCTGGAAATCTTGTTGCTTGGACAGCACGCGGAGAAAAAAAATTGTGACAACTAGACTATTAAAGTTCTCAGAAACATATTTCTTGTCAAATTTACAGTTACTACGTTCTTTTTACCGACTTCCCAAAAAAGGAGGAGGTACTCAAGTCGACTGTATTTTTTTTTATGTATGTTACCTCATAACTTCTCTCCACGTGAGCCGATTTCGAAATTTTTTTTTAGTTTGAATGATATTGCTTTCTAATTGGTCTCATTTAAATTTGATCAAGATCTTATCAGTAGTTCTTGAAATATCGTCAATAATGTCTATTGTGTGACGAATAATGCGTACTTTGACGATGTTCTGGTTTACCTGACTTCAAAAGTTACCTCACAACTTCTTTCGTTGTGAGCCGATTTTGATGATTCTTTTTTTATTTGAAAGCTGGTGGATTAAGGTTCCGATGATAAAGCGGTGATGTCGGTTTTTTTAAACTTTGCTTGCGTTTAATTTTACAAAATAAACTAGTTGTTACCGAATAATTTAGTGATTGTTACTAAATAATTATAGTTGTCACATAAAGACATAAGCACTACAATGCTAGTAACAGAAACGAGACATTATTCTCGGTGTACAATTAATAACATTTTATAATAATTAAAACGTAAGCAAAGCTTAAAAAAAACCGACTCCACGGCTTATATTGGTTTTGACCTGGTTGATTTCGATAAAATGTACATGGCCACCTCTGAAGTATAATCTGCCAAACAAAAAAAGAATTTTGAGAATCGGTCCGGGAGAAATCGGTTAGCACACACAAAAAAAAGTACAGACGAACATAGAACCTTCTCCTTTTTTAAAGTCGGTTAACTAAACAATGGCCTCGATTCTGATGTATACTCACTAAACTAAATTTAAACTATCCCTGTCTCTTACAAAATAGAAACACAAGACAGAGATAGCATACATTTTAGACGAGAGCGGTCAAGCTAGTTTATCATTTAAAATATGAACAGCAGAAAGGCGCGTGTTTTTAGTCAACACCAATAACATACTCGACTAAGCTTGCATAGACATCTAAGTTCTAACTAACTTGACAGCACAACAGTATGCTATCTCTGTCTTGTGTTCCTATTTTGTAAAAGACAGGAATAGTTTAAATTTAATTTAATGTGTGACATCAGAATCGAGGCCATTAACGCTTTCACACTCACATATCTACACTAATACCTAGCAATAAAGAACAAGAAACATAAGCTTTCTTTGGGGAGAAACCTTGTGTTTCCGCTGGAAATCGGACCCGATACCCCTGCTTGGAAGGCAAACGCGGACCCACTAAGTCAACGGACAGTTATAAATAACAACACAAAATTCATGTGCATACATGGGGTCATATTCAAAAATAGGGCAATAGGGGTAGATTCAGCATATGCTGTGCGTACATTTTCATATATACGTATACCGATTTCAAAATAAGATGATGTATCCAACGTTTATTAGCAAGGCTATAATTATAAAAATTACCAGTAAATATAACAATTTGAAACATTGTTACTGTACAATAAAACGTGTGGAAGTACATAGCTGCATACATCATTATAATATTAATTAACCTCAAAACTCATCTAAGTAAGTAATCGATTCATTCGTTGCATGCTAGAGAACCTTGTGAACGTTTAGACCAAAAAGAACCACAAATCAAATGTATATAATGAAGTTAATAAATCAGTTTTGCTTGTTATTAATGTTAATAAATGCCTGTAGCAGTTATAATTTTGAAATAATACCGTCTAATTATAAATCTCAACTAGAGCATCATTACGGTTATAACATAAACCCTATTAACCATGACATAAGGAATTACAGACGCTATGGACAGCAAGAACGAAATAGCTATTTACCGTATCAAGGGTATGGAGATCATAAAAGGAATTATCGACCTCAAACTAATTATTATAGAAGAAGGGAAGAATCCAGTTTCTACGAAGATATGGCCAAGATTGATGAATATTACGAACAGTATATAGGCAAGCAACGTAAGTAGAGTCTTTAAAATTTAAAGCCTAATTAATTAATTAATTTTGAGTATCTTATATAGTCACCGACATAGCCCGGCGGATTAGCAAGTTGAAGTGGCAATGGGCAGGGCACATAGTACGCAGAACTGACGGCCGATGGGGCCGAAAGGTTCTCGAATGGAGGCCACGGACTGGCAAGCGCAGTGTCGGAAGACCGCCCACAAGGTGGACGGACGACATGATGAAGGTCGCAGGAAGACGCTGGATGCAGGCCGCTAACAACCGTTCTTTTTGGAAATCTTTGGGGGAGGCCTATATCCAGCAGTGGACTTCTTGTGGCTGAGATGATGATGATGATGATCTTATATTTAACTGCCCTTTGGCTTAGTTGGTTGAGAGTTCGCTTTCTAAGCAAGGGTATCGAGTTCTGTAGAAAAATGTGTGTTTCTGCCTGTGGTTGTGATTGTGTACCTATGTGGTGTGAATGTTTCCGGCACCCACGGCACAAGTCATCGAACTTAGTGTGGGGCTGTGAGTGTGAAAGCGTTTATGTATTTTTTTTTAATTTACGATAGGCAAGCATTTGACCACAATCTTACCTGATTGAAAGCGATGATGCGGCCGAAGATGTAGCATGCTTGCCTAGAAGGGGAGAAACATTTTTTTTTCATGTTTATGTAAGCGTGTTACTTCCCGGCCGCATCGTCACTTTCCATCAAGTGATACCGGTCAGGGCCCAATTGGCGCAGTAGGCTCTACGCGCCGAAGATCCCGGGTTCGATTTCGGTAGAAACACAACTCTCCATCCCAAGGTTCATTTGTGTTTCTGGTTTTGGGTGTGATTGTATTGTGATGTAAATATTTCCGGTACTTACGATACAAGTTCTTGAACTATGTGTGGGCTGTGAGTGTGAATGCATTTGTATTTGTATCTTCGAATTAAACTTTATATTTATATTATTATTGCAGGAAACAACTATAGAAGACTTGAAGATAGTAATTATAATGAAAGACAAAGGATGAGGAATTAAGGCTAGAGAATGTAATACAAAACTAATCATCAAGTTGTATATACATATACGAGCTATTTGACGTGACTTCGTCCGCATTCAAATTATTTTCTTAGTCCTTCTTTACACAAAAGGAAGCTAAAATATAATTTTACGGCTATATCCCTTTTGATCCTAATATCTGTGTAATTGTCTGTAAGTCATCGACACGACAATTCTATATAGTTAAGAAAACTACTGATTTTAAATAGATATCGATTGCCTTTAATTGAAAAGAAAATTCAAACTGAAAACTGTAATATCCCTTACAAATGATGGAAAATAACCTAACTGTCAAACTTTATATATTTATGGTTTATGTAACACAAGTTCGCTCGAAGCTATTTGCTTCTACGTTTATCATCCGTACAGCGAAGGAGGTAAACTTATTGGACTCATTTGGGTGTCATCAAGTCTAGAGTAAATAGGTATCTTTTTTTTATTTTTTTATTATTTGTGACAGGCTAGTGTTTGACCACTATCTCACCTGATGGTAAGTGACGATGTGATCGAAGCTAGTAAACACACTAGACCTGGAATACGCAGGCTCTCAAGGATAACTGCCGGAACACCGTATTTGGCTTGGCGGGGCAGACTTTCAACTTGATGGTGGTAAGCTACTTTGGTAGCAAGCCAGGCGAGCAACTCACAAAATGCTCTACCACCTCTCAAATGTCACCTGATTAGCTCCACCCGGGGACCACGTGTAGGGAGTCAGACTTAAGGGGTATCCTCCTACGGACGTGGGTGACTCAGTCTTCTAGGTAACGACGTTAGATTTTACACTTTTCATTAGTTGAGATAGTGGTCAAATGCCGCCTAATCAGGATTAAAAAAAATGGGTTTGTCTATAGATCTTTTAAAGCGCAGATACAGCATGGTGGTGAATTTTTTTGAATAGTTTTATTTACTTATCACTTTACTCTTTTAGACTCCATTGTTTCCGTAATAATATTTAACTGCCCATTGGCTTAGTTAGGTGAGCGTTCACTTTCAATACAAGGATATCGGATTCGATTCCCGGCGGGAGCACAAGTTTTCTCCCCAAGGAAAATTTGTGTTTCTGGTTTTGATTGTGATTGTGTATGAATGTTTCCGGCACCCACAACACAAGTCAGCGAACTTAGTGTGGGGCTGTGAGGGTGAAAACGTTTTGTTATTGTTATGTAATATTGACAAACTTTTGGTCACACATTTGTTGGATTCGTTGATAACTACTCCTTTCTTATATGCTTTGTGAATAAAAATATTTCGATTAAGATTGTTATTTTTACTAAAACAGAGTTAAACCATCATTATTACTTTTGTACCAAAACATTTGTACGTACTTACCTCAAATAAAGCTGCGTTTTCTGCCATACATTTACATACATATTTATTACATTTGGTATAACGAGAAATAAAAGTTTTAAAACTAAAACCTGACTACGCTACCCTTATTGGCTTCCTATATTAAATGAAAAAAAAAAGTTTTCATGACTGACGGGATATATATATCTCCCAAACGGTACGCTTGATAAAATCCTACTAATCCTACTAATATTATAAATCCGAAAGTTTGTTTGTAAATGTGTGTGTATGTGTGTAAGTATGTTTGTTCCTTCTTCACGCTTTAACGGCTGAACGGATTTGGATGAAATTTGGAATGTACATAGATTATACCTAGAATTAACATATAGGCTACTTTTTAACTTGATAATAGCGGGCGAAGCCGCGGGGCACGGCTAGTATGATTATAAAATGTTTGTTCTTGACTTTGTGCCCCCTAGTGGGCACCACATTCAATTAAATGTGACGTCACATAGCCTATTACCAGCGGACAAACAAGACGCTACCAACGAAAACTCATTAGTCAAATGTGATATGATAAGTAGTCTCAAAGTTATGAGAGAACAGATGAACACACATATTACATACACACAAACCGGTCAAAAACATAACCATCTCTCTTGCTTCGCCTTAGTCAGGTAAAAAGTAAGTTGTCGGGCAATGGGCAGGTATGTGGGGTAAATATTATTATATAATGTAGAGTGTACTCTTCGATTGTCGTGAATGCAATAATCCTATCCTGCTAATATTATTAATGCGAAAGTTTTTGTGCGTGTGTTTGAATGTTTGTTACCACGTATCTCCGTAACTAATAAGCCGATTTGGATGAAATTTTGGATGTAGATAGTTTAGGTTCCGGAATAACACATAGGCTACTTTTTAAGTTAACTAACGCGGGCGAAGCCGCCGAGCACGGGTAGTTAAGTATAAGACTTTCCCAGCCTGTAAGTAGTTACCAGTAGCTCTACGGGCTGAAGGAATCGCGTATATTTCAAAATAAGTGAAATATATTTTTACGTTTTCAACCCCCAATCTAAGTCATTTTGAAAATTTTCCAAAAATTTTATCGACAATAAAACCGAATAATTATCCAACCTGCTTAAAAAATTCACGAGAATCGGTTGAGAAATGTGACCTTTAGAGGAGAACAACCGGATATTTGAAAGTATTTTTGTCCATGCACGCTAAAACAGAAATGCTTTGCACTCACGGTAAATAAAAATATTAATTTATTTATTATTCATTAACAAAGTGTAGGTACATTACATCAGGTAGGTTATTTTAATAATAGCTTATTTCTAAGGCAGCAGTAGCCCGATGAATCTTTGTCCTCAGCACTAGGTCTCTTCCTTGTCTGTATTGCTGAGTTACAACGACCCTCTTAGGTCACTACAACCAATACAATAAGTATTATAATAATATTTATATAGCTTTTTAGATTATGTAAGTATAACTAGATATAACAATTTTAACTATATACTCTATAGATTATGCTAACTTAAACTAAAAATGCTTTACTAACCGTATACAAATAAATTATATTAAAATTAAACAAGTATATAAGGTATATCCAATATGTTCTTTCATGTGTCAGGTTGAGTATATGTGTGTGTGTGAGTCTGTGTATTGAGTGTGAGTTATTTTGAATTATTATTGTTGTGTAAAAAACTTAGTGTTAGTAAGTATTCAGTTATTAGCTTTTTACACATGTATCGCGTAGTGTTTTTTATTTGTATGCTTTTACTCACTCGGTTGTATAACATTGGGCCTATAATTTAAGTAAGACATTTCCAACCAAATTTAGTACGTGCAGTCAGTGTTCTAAAGACAATGTCTTTTATGCGTCTTAACATATTATCTTCTTTTATTTGTGTTGTTACCAGAGTATGTTGTCAGATTAGCACGGATTTAACAAAGAGTTGTCGAACCGTTAATACTCCACTTTCCTTGTGTAACTCGATCAGATAAAATCAAAATATATTGCGTGAAAAATTTAATTTCCCGCCAAAACCGCATTTACTTTATGAGAAGGCAAATTTCTAAGGCCTTCTGGTTCTAATTACATGTACATAACCTACAAATGCACTCAAAACAATGTATCGTAATAATCTATACAATGTTTATAATAACCTGCGGCGAATCAATTCTGACACATAAAACTAGGACACCTAATAAACCTTATTAACATATCACGCGATACATAATCTAATTCTATTAAAAAACATGCAACACAAATGTAAACACTGTTGTGTTTGATATTGATAATGAAACTCTATTCTATAGTAATACTCGCTGTTCTTTATGATTGCTCTGATGAAGAATCAGTTGGGAGTAGCCTGGAAGATGATTATGGATTTGACAAGAATTTGAATTTAGTGGGTAAGTTCTATTTGTATCTTTCATCATAAATAGACTTGATTTTTTTTTATGAATCACACACAACAACAAACAACAAACGCATTCACACTCACAGCCTCACACTAAGTTCAAAGACTTGTTTCGTGGGTGCCGGAAACATTCACATCACACACACATTACACCCAGAACCAGAAGCACAAATATCCCTTCGAAAGGAATTTGTCCTCCTGCCGGGAATCGAACCCAGGACCTACGGCGCAGAGAGCGGACACCTGTCCGCTGCGCCAACTGCGTCGGTTAGAGGTTTTAGTACACATTAATATGTCATCAATTCAACACAAAGTGAGAAAACTCAAGAAAACTGAATATTTTGATATAATTTAAAAATGTGCCGCACCACCAATCACTTTTTATAAAAAAAAATATCCTCTCCATCCTAATGTTGCCTGGAAGAGATCGCTGCTTAGCGATAAGGCCGCAGATTGTACTATATTGTTTTTTTTTACTATTGTTTAGAGTAAGAGTATTTGTATTGTATTGTATTGTGACAGTGTACCTAGTAAGTGATATCAACAAAGAACTTAATAACAAAGCGTCTTTCTGTGAATAAGACAGACAGTAAGAAAATCGTCATTGTTCATATATCGTATATAGACCGTAAGCCCTCTGCAAGGCACGCTATCTCATAAGCTCTACAGACCAGTTTCATCCTTTAATATGACGAGATATTTTAGGAGATAAAATTGACGCACTTTTTGACCTATACTGCACGTACCAGGCTTCACTCAGTGCGGCCAACAATTATTGAAGCTACTAAGTATCGGTTATCTATGTAACTGATTTTATTCATTAATCTTATGAGATAGGGTACACAGCCTTGTATAGGGCGTACGTAACCTGATAAATAAGGCGCACTCCCCTGGCGCTTTGAAGGTAAAATATATAGCGCGTAAGGGACGCGCGGCGGCGCTACTGTCTTGTATAGGGCGTACGTCTCGGGCGCTTTGTATATTAAGGCCCTTACAGTTAACCTACTTAACAACTTAGGTCAAATTCGAATGTATTATTATTCTTACTATAACAATTAAATGTTTATCAACTATGGAAATTTATTTATTGCAATGAGTTCAGTTGTTTTAATTAATGTGATTTCTTAATTTATATTTTTTGTATCTTTGCTACGTTTCTTTGATCTTTGATGAGTTTGACCACATCTGATGTTAAGTGATGAAGTCGCTGATGATGGTAGCACGGTAGATTCACAAGGAACTTTTCATCTTTCTTTCTTTCTTACTTTCTTAGGTCTTCAAGAAAATGACAAGGAGATTGTATATAGGCCATGTGATCTCCGCGACATAGAATGCATTCGAGAGTTCTTCGCCAAGAACTCCCGATGTTCCATCGCTAAGGGTCCAGCTCCAGACCCTCTAATCTTTGAAAGAAACACCGTGTATCTTCCTTTTGCTAATATAACGATAGTTTTAAAGAATAAGCAGATAAGTGGATTGAACGATGCAAAAATAAAGGAGTTTTAGTAAGTATTACTAAACAATACAGATATATTTTTAACTAGCACCTTTGTTAGACCCAGTTTTATGGATTTGAAAGCGCAGTGTAGTACGAGTATAACATCGCTTATCGAACTCTTATCGTCAATAGTTCTTAGTTTTAATATTTATAACGCGTATTTTTTTAAGGTAACGTATATTAGCTGTAAATTTACTAAATGTAGTAAATATAAGCTTTTTCAGATAACTAACAAAATTCTTCTATTTAAATTGTTAACTTGCCAAGTTTAACTCAGTTAAAAATTAAGTTGTGTTATCCGTAGCGTATGTTCTTAAATGTGTGTATAAACATGGATTATTCAGATATTTCTAGGCCGATTTATTTATTTTTTACTTTACAGAAAGAAGCACACTTAACAAGCTTTTACTTAAATGCTTTTGTTTTACCTTTGTGGAAATTGAGTTCTGCTAATTTAAATTAAATAAATAATAATTATTGCTTTTTTAGCGTGAATAAAAACACTGGAAATCTAGTGATAGCCATCGACGTTAGAGGTCTAACAGAAAGATCACCAGAAACAATCTTCAAGTACCAAAGGACTGGAAAGGAACCCATCATTTTGACGGATTACACAACTGTCACTTTTGGTAAAAATTTTTTGACCGTAGCTTTGAAATTCCAATGGAATTTAGTCATTGGTGCCGATTCTGTTGTCCAGAATTAGACTAAATCAGCCTAATATTAGTTTTAGTCCTGCTTTAGTCCAAAACCTATTCAGAAAATGCAAGATTAGACTAAAATTAAGTTTGACAGGAGAAGTTAGTTTAGTTACTCTATTTAGTGAAAATGACCACATTCTTATTCTGATGTACATGTTTTACGTCAAATTAAGACTAAAAATAGAAATTTTAAACTCAAATTAGTCTGTATGAGAAAGGTCTGGATTATTTTTAATGTGATTTTATACTTGAAAGAATAACACGTGCAATTAATGAAGCAAATACTGACCTACAAAGTCTATAATGGAGGAATATGTGATTGCGGCTCTTGTGAATACAATTCAATTTGGTTGCTGTCAAAATCAATTTTAGTCCTGTCATTTCAACTTTTAAATTAAGTTCAACGTAAAATCAGAATAGCCTTTAGGTATTCTTTGACTAAAATTAGTTTATTTTTAGTTTAGATTAGGTTAGTTCGGTGCTCAACAGAATTAGCACCATTGACAAACTGACATACGAACATTCACTTTTAAAATACTTATAGACTCTAGTTAGGCCTAATTAATTGTGATAAGCTACCGCTCTGTGGCCTAATTCTCCAGTAATCCGTTTCTACTTCCGAATATGAATGAGATTTATTCAGCTAGAAAGCACCCAAAGTGTAGTACATGGGTTACCTTGTCGAAACGGATATAAATTTGAAAATCTGGCAAGTAGAGTCAAACTTTCCTGAGTGCAATGCAAAATAATATAACGCACGCTATTGGCTACATTGTATACTATAATAATATAACCATTATCCGAAATTCAATGTGCGATGAGGAACTTTCTAAACATAACCTCCTACCTCTTTGGATTTTATTACTAAACAGTTACCAAATCCATTGCTGAAGATAACTCAAACCAGAGGAAGTATTCGAAAAAGCAACCATGATCGGGTCTATTACGACTGTGCTAAAATAGCCTACTAACAAATGTTTGGTATTCCTTAGAGCTCATCACTTTCACTGCTGTTATTCCACAAGTACCCCATCTACAACTTCATAAGGCGGATATACATGCAAACATCGCCGATGCTAACCCTCCCTATGCCGTCGGCTCTAAGGCTTACACTAGCTCAGGTAAATTAGTAATTTAGTCAAATCTATCAGTCGTTCCGAGTGAACGAATCTTATAGGCAAGGATGCTACATCATGGACGTTGTTTTTTATCAAGTGAGATAATAGCCTAATGCTTGACTACCCTAAATTAACAAACTTAACGCTTTCACACTCCTGTGACACAAGAACACTAAGTTTAACTCTAGTATCGTGGGTGCTGATCACATTTCATACATACACACACTATCATAACCAAAATACAAACTTATCGGGGGAGAAAACCTGTGTTTCCACCGGGAATCGTTTTTTGAAGACAAAGACACAGCTAACTATATCAAGATTTCAATTATATGCATTACTAGTCGTGTCCCGCGGCTTCGCCCGCTTTAATTAAGTTATAACGTAGTGGGTATAAGGTATGAATAATCCAAATCAGTTCAGTCGTTACAACATGGAGAAAAATCAAACACACTTTACACATATTTCACACACAAACTTTAATTACTTTTTGTACTGCTTTACTTATTAATTATTATTATTATTGTTGATACACTGAGCAGCTTATTAAGCTGATTCGTGTATATCACTTTTGTGCACTTTTTTTTTAGTGTTAGTTCAATCTATTTTTAAAAGAGTTTACTGAGGGAGCACTTATCACTGTCTCTGGTAGCATATTCCATAATTATTTGCACTTACTCAAACGTTTATATGCCAGAATACATATCAAAAAGGTCTTTTAATTTAAAATTACATGCACTATGTATTTAGCCTGCATGCAGACGTACCTACAAATATAAAAAAAATAGTATTATCTCTAAAGTTAATAAAGTCCTCAATAGTATAAAAACTATTACTTAAGAGCCAGTCACAAAATGTTTTCTTCTTGTAAACCATTAATATTTGCTATACATATAACACTACAATTATACTTCTAGTAGGATTTAGTTAAATATTTAAGTACCGTAGTTTATGAGTAAATAAATGGTAATATCTAGGATCTAAGTTAGTTTATACTTTTTTTTTAATTCAAGATAGGCAAACTTTTGACCACAATCTCACTTTATATCCACGATAGTAACATTCAACAATTCTGTAGACCGGTGGACAAATGAAAAGTAGAATATTAATTGCGTTTCTACGTTGAATAACAATATTATTTATAAAATGTGTACTATTTAAAAACCTATTTATATATATTTATTATTTTAACTAATCATCTAACTTTCTTTTGTCTCTCTCCCTCTCTTTACCATTTTTTTATGCATAATAGGTAAGCATTTGTCCACTATCTCACCTGATGGAAAGTGACGATGCGGCTGAAGATGTAACATGCTTGCCAAGAACACCCCTCTTCTCGTTACCATGTGTGGTTGACTGGTAAAGAATGCCCCTAGCATTAAGTACACTTTTTTACTTTTTATGAGTTAAATAAATAAAAGCCAGCATTCTGGTTACCTGTCGCTTCATCCATGTCGTCATGGACTTAAAGTTTTTGCCCCAAAAAGTATGTATAGACTTTTTTTCGTTTCAGATCCTGCTATTCAAAAATCGTTTACTGTAATGACTGCTGCTCTACCAGTCGCTCTGCGGGAGTCTCTACTACTTAAATCATCCCTTTATATTTTGGCGATTATTCAGTACAATATTTGCGACTTTGGTATTCCAATTTTGTCAGTATAATTATAGAAGTTTGTTTTAATGCCAGAAATTTTGTATATGCAATAAACATCAAAAACGTATTTATCTTCACATACCTATATGTTATTTCACATAATTTGGATTTTTTTACAAAATTGAGAAATCATTATCGGAATCAGGAAAAATAGACGCATCTACTATTTTTTTATTATTTTAACGCTCCTTACTGAATTTTACTTTAAATTTAGATACATCTGCTACAAGTCATAACATATAGTAAATAGCAAAGACATATCTCATGTATATAACTCAATTTTGTCAAAAATATACGTCCGCCTATTTTCTTTATTACGTTGGTACAGGCCGCGCGCCTCGCGCGCTTTGAATATCATGTCCCTCAATGTATTTCCAATAAACTGAGCATTTATAACTACATTATTTATAATACACTACATTTACACATTTAAAAATCACTAGAAATATTATATAGGAAACATATTTTATTTGTCAAATTAGATTTTTTTTTAAAAACAATATGGAAGCAAATTATATAGTTAATGGCAGTTAATACCTGTAAATAATTATTGAATATAAGATTTGTTGAAACGTTATTTACTCAAACTAAACTACTTTATTATTTAAAACAAGCAAATAAAAGTTTTACTTACATTGTCGACTAGTTTCAGAAAAAAATGTGGTCCTTCATCAGGATGAGTCAGACGCGCGATACAAAATAAAAGATACGAATAAAATCCTATTTAATTTGACACGATTATCAAAATTCAAACTCTTTAATTCACATGGACCCCAAAGAGGCAGTCATGAAAGTTAATGAATCTACTGCCTGTATATCAGTTAGTAGTATCAGTTGTTATATTTTGCTAGTGACCCGCCCGGTTTTGCACGGGTGTAATTTAACATCAACGACAAAAATAAATAAACGGTTACTGTGAGTAAAACTCTAGAGATACAGAGATATGTCATCGTGGAGTTTTCTTAAGGATTTTAGAAGAAATACAGTTATTTAGTAAATCATTTTATGTGTCTCTTAAGGTTTAGCCGTCATCCACGTACTTTTTTGACGACTTGGTTGCAAAACATTGCTTTTTTTCTACTTAACATATTAACATTTTACAATCTTAACTCAATTAGGTTTTATATATATGTATATATACAAACTTTCTGTGAAAAATTATCTATCTGTTGGTGAAAATCGCATCAAAATCTGTTTCATGAATTAGCAGGAGTTAGTGTATAAACAAACAAACAGACGCGGAAAGCGACATTGTATTATACTATGTAGAGAAGAGAAGAGAAGAAGCTCAAAAGACTAAAACAAATAATTTGATTCAACCTTCAAGACGAACCGTCAATTGCGTTTTTAAATCCCATAAGCAAAAAACTAAATCACTTTTATAACAACAAATAATTTAAACGCAAGCAAAGCTTAAAAAACCGACTTCACCGCTTTATCTTCGGATCACTTGATTAGATTAAATTATTTAAATACGCATCATTGAATTTAACTCAAAAACAAATGTCGAATTTTGATGAAATTTTAATGGAACCACATGGGAAGCACCAGCTTTTAAATAAATAATTAAAATCAGCTCACATACTTATAAAAAAGTAATGAGGAAAAACACATAAAAAAAAATATCTTAAATTTTTAGGTCTTAAAAACTTAAAACAAAATAAAATTCCCTTTCTTACCCCTTAAAAATAAAATAAGCATCTTAGTTAACAAATAAAAATGTATACCTTATAGCAATGAAGGAATTACGTGCCATCTGAAACGGCGAAGTTTTAGAGTTACCAGAACTAGAGACCGCCTGAACTTTTCATCCCAAGTAAAAATAATCAGTTCTCAGCCAGTTTTCAGCTTCACGCGATAAAACGGTGGCTCTTTGATATGAAAATGTGAAATAACATTTTATTTCTGAAGGATTTATTTTAAAAACGTTGAAACTGATTTAATTCACAAAAATGTCGAGAATGTCCAATTAGTGATGCAACTTCATTCATTTGGCAGATAACTCATTACAGAAAAACAGTGCAGCGTGTTTTTTTTTTTGATGTTTTAAATATTGATTATTTTTAATAACTTTAACTCCTCATTATAATACATATTATAATAAATAAATAAATTTTATATCATTATTAGATGCGACATATAAGTATTTTCAAATTTATTTTTGAATTCAAAGTAGCTTAAAAAATACAAATTAAATTTTTTTACAATTAAATAGAAATACTTGCAGTGTAATGAGAATTTCTTCCCAAACGAAGTTTTTTTTATTTAGAAAACGTACAGTATTGATTTTATGTTGTATGCAAAAATAATTCATACCACATTTAAATGCTATTAAACTTGTTTACTTAAAAAAAAAGAAAACAAAATTATGAAGAAAGATATCAAAAAGTTTAGCATCTGATAAAATATGATCTGCAATTAGAGACATTTTTCCTCAAATGCAAGTCTCCTGAGAATATATAGTCTGTCTAGCTCTATCACTGATTATACTTTTTCAAGCGAATTAAACATACCTCTTTAAAACTCTTCACTGCTTCATTACCACCTGCCGCACTTAAACAAAACACAATCACTAAAACGCAGTACCAATACAACGATTACGAAAACTTTTTCGAGATTTTAATCAACGATCGAAAATCACCCCTTGGCGACCACCCGCGCGAAAAGCTCGCGGTCAACTGAATCTATTCCTCGGGAGCCTGTCTCCACTTTCATGAAATGAACTGAAAGTCTTTTCGCCAATGACGTAACGGCTTAAATCCATTTCATTGCTTCCGAATTCAGGACTTTTTTACAGAGATACAGAGAGTTGACTATCGCCAGTCAGCGAAAATGTTTTCAAAGTAGACGGCTGTTTGTTTGGGAGGGCCGCAGAGGCGGGAATGAGTGTGCCGAAAAAAAATAAGCCAACCACGTCTCAGTGAGTTCAGGCTTCAGGGCGGGCTGAATATCTTTAATTAAAAACACGAACTTTCCCTACTTTCGTGTAATGAATTGAAGTTTGACGAGAGGAAAAATGCAAGAGATACCATGATTTAATAGCAAAGCCCCAAGCTATGATGCTTTCGTATGAGATGAAAATTAACGAGCGAATAAGGATTTTGCGGTGCAGTGCCTTTGGTAAGCATCGTGTATAGGATAGAGATAATTAATTTAGTGCAAAGATGCTTTGTGTGCTTGTAAGAGACTATGTGTTTAGGAAAATAGTCTACTGTACTGAATCTTGAGCTTTCTGTAGGTATTAGTAGATAATTTCGTGATGAAACTGTAACTATGTGTTAAAATGTAATGACCTTTTTGTAACTTACTTTTTATTTAATTTAAATATACAAAAAACCTACTGCAAAAAAAAGAAGGCTCTGCAATTATTAAAAGGCATTATCACAATTCGACTAAATTTTATTTATTTTTTTGGTGGTAAAGCCAGGAGACCATTTTGAAACGATTTTTTGGGGTAAAAATGCTAGTTGGGATATATATTTTTCCATTTCTTTAATGAGGGCTTACTTCGAGTAAAACATTGTTTTATTAATATTTTGTTGATCACCAAAAAAAGTAACATAGCTTGGAACTATTTTGGTTGGACTAATCTTTATTTTTTTTTTTCTTACGGAAAGAAAATAATACAAATGTAGGGAGAATATTTAATGCTTGTTTCATATTTCATTTCGATGTTTTGTATTACACTTATTTTAATCATTATTAAGACCTCTAAGTATATAATAATCCTCAAGCAAATGTTTAATATAGCATTTCTGGTAACCTAAAAAATATTCATGCCGCCAACTGTGAGAATTTCAAAACTGTATTCAAAAATCTTTATTCGATAATAAATATAAAATTCAAAAATCAATATGATAGGCATGCTACCCACTGGTAGTAGGCCTGAACATTTAAGTTACCTATACGCTCAGTAGCTTGCAGTGAGCTCTTTTTGAAATTTTAAGAAAATAAACGCCATGTGAATGTACCTCTAGCTAGAGCTACTCTTTTTTGAAGTTTCTTTAAAAACAACTAGTTGTTCTTAAAAAAATTACATCGCTAAACAAATAAAATGTCACCCTTCTTATTTAATGTCGGTTCATATAAAAACCTCTGCCACTAAGACAACAAGCAAGCAAAAACTTTATTCTTATATTCTATAGATCAGCATAAAGAATTATTGATAAATAAACATAAAAACATACACAACAACGCATTCAGAATCACAACCCCAAACTAAGGCCGATGACTTGTGTTGTGGGTGCCGGAAACATTCACATCACAAACGCAATCACACCCAGACCAGAAACACAATTTTCCCTTGGGGAAAAAAACTTGAGTTTCCGCCGGGAATCGAACCTGTACCCCTGTTTAGAAGGCGGCGGACGTGCACCTAATTAAGTCAACAGACATTTCAAAATAATAGTTATAGCGAACACTTTCATAAATTAATTAATAAAATAATAACATACGAAAATAAAGGTATTAGATAACAGTAGCAAACATACCTTTGACATACATAATATATATATAAAGTTTTAAATATCGATATATTTTTTATTTTATCTTTGACCACAATCTCACCTGATGGCAACTGATGTGGTCGAGGATGGTAGACATGCCAGGCCTAGAATAACTGACTCTCAAACTGAACTGCTGAAACATCATTTCTAGTGATTTTGGCGTCAGATTTTATCTACTTGGGAGGTGGAGAACTGGTGGTGAATTCACAGAGAAAAACTTTTGTATGTATTTTTTTCAATATTTTTTTTAATAAAATATGTTGTTTAACAAGAGGACATAACGGATATTATATTATGCTAGATTTAGCTTTAAATATTAGCAGATTTTGAGATAGATCCTGGGACGAAATATCTCTAAAGTCAGTGACTTTGATGTCGTACCAAATTGTTATCTGCCAACATAATGAATAAAAAAATGGTTCAGTACTTTAAAAACATTTATTGTCTGACATAATATATACTTCACCAAGTGGTAAAGCACACGGCCAGAAAAAATAACTGATATAAATGTGAATTTCAAATGACATAAGTATATCATTTGAATTACTAGTTTCGACTTCGAAGTTATTTGCTCGTAAGGTTAAGACGCTAAATTACTCTGACAGACGGACGGACGGAGGGACGGACAAAGTGCTGGACCACCCAAGTAAACTTAGCGATCTCGCTTCGTTCTATCAATTACGAGCTTTTTTAGGAATTATGATTAATGTGTTATTATATTGATTTTATTTTGAGAAGACTAAGAAAACAGTAATATGGGAGTCTTTAAGTCGCGAGTGAATAGGCATCTTCTAGGCAAACGTGCTCCATCGTCGACCGCATCGTCACTTACCATCAGGTGAGATGGCGGTTAAACGTTTGCCTGTCTTGAATAAAAAAAAAAGAACTTTAATTAAAGGCATTAAATACATTTTTCGTTTATTATTTCGTAACAATATTCTAATGCAATTAAAATGGACTACAATTTAAGTTACGGTGCAAGAACCAATAAATAAACCAACCTTTTATTTTGATTACCACCAACTTTATCTGAAATCAATCTTGCTCCAAATCTGATTTCAAGACCTAACTCAGATTTCTTCAGTCGTCTCGCTCTTTCAAAGGCGGAGCTTGGGCCTCACGCATGCGTCCCTGTCAAATCTTAAGAATAAGAATCGTGATTTTTGCTTCTTGAAACGTAATATATTAGTTATATACAATATAATATACATATAACAATAGTATATAGCCTGTAGTGTCTGAGTATATAGCTTTCCTTTGAAGTAGGATGATCGTTGGGACTTTAGACTTGAGCTGTATTTTTCTAAGTGGAATGTAGCTGTGCTCTACTTACGAAGAATCACAGAACAAGGTCACCTCTTAACTTGAAGTGCTTTAAGTTTGGTGTAACTTTACGTTTCCTACTATTCCTTTTATCGGTATTAAGATGTTTGATAAAGTTTATGCATTAGTTGTAATTATATTTATGGGAGATATTTTAATCCTGATAAGTGGTATATGTGGTACTGATACTCCTCCATTAAGTATTGGGATCTATTTGATTGCGAAAAACCAAACAAACATATACACATTTACACTTACAGCCCCACAATAAGTTCAAGCACTTATATCGTGGGTGTCAAAAACATTTACATCACATACACAAACACACCCAGAACCTGAAGCACAAATTGTCATTGGATTTGGGTGCCCATTGTTGATATTTATCTGACAGTTTATACGCAACTTCTTCTTTATTAGAAGTTGATCATAACACAAGACTCGAGGTTATAGAGCTTAGGCGACACTATAATAATATTATGTGGCGTTTTGCATCGTAAAATCCATAATCATTTTAACTTCAAGATATCGTTACAACATTATCATCTCAATTATTTTTCTGACACTACCCCTAAGTAAGGAAACTTATACCTTATTGGCCTTTGGTTGTTATTAGTATAAGAAATAAATGGTTTTATTACTTTTATTTATACATACGGTAACTATTCAAATAATTTAAAAATATCTTCTTTCAATTATTATCTATACATTTTTTGAGAGGTGGTAGAGCATTTTGTGAGTTGCTCGCCTGGCTTGCTACCAAAGTAGCTTACCACCATCAAGTTGAAAGTCTGCCGCCAAGCCAAATACGGTGTTCCGGCAGTTATCCTTGAGAGCCTGCGTATTCCAGGTCTAGTGTATTTACCAGCTTCGATCACATCGTCACTTATCATCAGGTGAGATAGTGGTCAAACACTAGCCTGTCACAAATAAAAAAAAATAAAAAAATACATGCAGTGGATGTTGGTTATATTTGCTTAACAAGCCGATATTAGACGATACCTAAGTCTAACTAAAACAAGTAAATAACATGAACTACACACATTTCCACTTCCCTAGCGTCTGAATGAATCAATTCAAACCTTTCCCTCTAACTAAAGACATTTCTCGCATTGGCATACAAAACAGCATTACATAAAACGCTTGGTGAATTCAAGAACTCGTACGAATTCTCTCCATTTTACGTGAAAACGCGACACGTCTGCTCATCGCAGAGTTTAGTCACGAAGTGTCGCCCCGTTGCGCAATTCCGCCGGTAGAAGCAAGGTGGCGCTGTCAATTTTAAGGTAGCGACGTCTTTGGCGCCAATTTGTATAGCCAAGACATTTTTGGCGCCCAACGTGGGACCGCTTGTATTGTTAACGTGGTGACATTTTGTGAATGAGGTTACGGGACGAACGGGTTATAAACTATTTAACAGAATATTAACAATTTGATTTTAAGATATATTTCACCCCAAATACACATAATAATAAGAAGCCTTGTATGTCGACAGCAGTTTTCACAAGCTTTTATTCAGCTCACACTGTATATACGTATGTTTGTTCGGGCGGAATCTTGCAACTCAATTTTGAAGCAAATATCTTCAACCGATTGAGCTGAAATTTTGTATTCACGTTTAGTTTGGATGACAATGCATGGTTAGCTGTGTGACGACATTCTAAGTTCAACATGGCGGAACACACATAATGGCGGACAAGTAATTTTTAATGCACTTCTACAATATGGGTATCAAATGAAAGGGCTTGCTGAGAATAACTCGAAAAATAAAGTGACGTCACTTTAAATCCAATATGGCGGACTTCTTAGAGCTTGTCGTTGAAAAGTTTTTAACGAAAGAAGTTATAAGGTAACTTTTGAAGTCGGTTATATGAGAATATCATCAAAGTAGTTCACAAAATAGGCATTATTGACGATATTTCAATAACTACTAATCAGATCTTTTCAAATTTAAATGGGACCAAATAGAAAGCAACATCTTACAAACTAAAAAAAAAATTCAAAATCGTATCACGTGGAGAGTAGTTTTTAGGTAACACACACATAAAAGAAAAAAAAATACAGTCGACTTGAGTAGGTACCTCCTCCTTTTTGGGGAAGTCGGTAAGAAATTACTTTGCATATTTAACCAATTAAAAATAATAATAAATCAAATTAAGTAAAAGTATTGAAACACCCTTTATAATGACTAAGTTGTTTACATTTGCAAGCAGACCAGTTAGCTGCTCGTGCCTGAGTTTAGAACTCGCAACACTTCCTACTGTAGGTACCTCTGCGCGCCGCGGCGGGCGGCGGCTTGAATGAGTGCTTGACGATGTCCAAGAACATTTCTATCAAATTATCTGGTTACTTGTATGTTTATTGTGTATGTTAATTTTAAGTTAAAAGTTCATTCAAATCTAGTAACTGTTAAACAGTGTGAATCGGCGCGAATGACTGTACCAACACAAACCTCTTTTGGTTTAATGGAACGGTACCTACTATAAACGGTATGTAAATATTTTTATAAAATAAATAAATATATAGATATATAGATAGATTTGTCTAAGAGACTGATTGATTCGGCACATGACCAAAATGCTGGTTTGTATTTGGGGCAGAGGATAAGCCTTGCTATACAGCGTGGTAATGCAGCAAGCATTTTGGGAACTTTGCCGAACATTAAAGATCGTCTAAACCATCTTTAACCTTTCTTTTTATAACTTGTATCTTATTATGTATATCTATATTATATATATTATGTCATTTATAAAAATAAATTACACTAATTAAAAAAAAAAAAACCCAGCAAGCGGTCCAATCTTAACCCATAACAAAACCAAAATATTAACTAAAGTACAGCCTACAATTCGAGAAAATGAAGCAAGCCTCCAAACAATTTCAGAGTACAAGTACAACTAAAATCAAACATAAAATTCCTCCGTAAAATTCAGCTGGCACATTAAGCCTGTACTTTTATCTCCGCTCGCAGCTTCCCACTGCTTCAAAGGCGATGAATACATCAAATGGGCTCGAAGCTCTAATCGCTGGGAAACCGACGTGCCCGAGGGAAAAACGGGGTCTACACTAGACCTCTGATATCTATTTAGGGGTAACGAGGTATAAGTTATTGGAAGACTTCTTAATATAGTACGTATTAACAAAGATAAAAACTTGAAAAACTTTTTTTAAACATGCTTTTAGAAGTCCACCATATTGGATTGACGTGACGTCTATTAATATTTCGAGTTATTCTCAGCAAGACCTTTCATTTGATACCCACAATGTGCATAAAAAATAACATGTACGCCATTTTGGGTGTTCCGTCATATTGGACTTAGAATGACGTCACACAGCTAGCCATGCATTGTCATCCAAACTAAACGTGTATACAAAATTTTAGCTCAATCTTTTGACGATGTATAATTATGTAAAATAACCAATACACGGCGGAGGGCATTGGTGCACCATATCACAGGTCTCCTAGTTTGGGTACCAATGTTTTCTTACTGGGATTGAAAACTTGTCCAATTACTCTTTCTATCTCTTCTGATGGAAAGTGATGATGCGGCTGAAGATGTGGCATGCTTGCCTGGAAGATACTTATTCACTCTTGACTTGATGACTCCTTGATTATACCGTTCACTGAACAAAGGAGAGGGCAATAAGTTTCACTCCTTACAGTATCACTCTAGCACAACAAATTCAAAAAAACAAACAATAAAATAGTTTTTTTTTAAACCAATCAACCTCAATCGTTTTTTGCTATTAGGCAAAATGAAAGCGCGAGGTCTCAGCTCTAGGCGAAGTCCAGGTCCCTTCAAATAAAATAATGTTAGACCAAATAACAGAATAGAGACTTTGATTAATTCTATTCTGGCAGAACATTTCTGACAGAAATCGCTTAAAGCGATAAGACCGCTTAAGAAGAAGATACAGTTATATGAGGTAATACATTGTATTGTATTACCTCATATAACTGTATTATTTTAAGTTCTACAATTTTACTTTTATTTGGTGAGCAATAAAGAATTGTATTATTGTATTGTATTATTTTTTTTTGGTTGAAAGGTAACTCGTTCAAGAGGTATGTTGGGTAAAAAATCAGCTGTTTTCCAGATAGGGCATCGGGGTGTTATCAAAAGTTTGATTTTGCTCCTTGTTGTTACAAGTTATACAGTGGAGATATTATTTATTTTTAAATGGTTGTAATGTGATTTAATCAAATTATTGACATTTGTCTAGCTAATATCTCTCTTTGTAATATAAATTTTACTACCCACAAGTAGACAAATCAGCCAATATTACGTATCTTTTTTGCACGCAGTTTCTATTTGAATTAAGCAAAAATGAACCTTATTTCTTAGGAGTTTTGTCAATTTAGTATTGAAACCGTTTGAAACAAAGATCAGTTACCAGGGGTCAGTTACCAAGGAGTCTTGACACATATTTTTTCTTTTAATTTTGGCTTCGCAATCTTGTGCATTTAGCCACTGTCAAGTAATAATAAATTTCAAATGTATTTCATATTAAAAGTTGTAGTCACAAGTCATAGTCAAAGTCAAGGTCCCGTCATAGTCAAGTCATGCCCTAGTAAAGTGGTAGAAACATTACTAAAACTTCTATTGGAGTTTTGGAGCGAAAGCAAAAATCACGTTTTTCAACTTTGTATGATTTGCCTACTCTTATGCACATTAACAAGCATTAACGGTTAATAATCCACCATTATTACACACTAGCCGTGCCCCGCGGCTTCGCCCGCTATTATCAAGTTAAAAGTAGCCTATGTGTTAATCCTAGGTATAATCTATGTACATTCCAAATTTTATCCAAATCCGTTCAGCCGTTAAAGCGTGAAGAGGGAACAAACATACACACTTACACACAAACTTTCGGATTTATAATATTAGTAGGATTAATAATTGAAAAATCACAGGTTTTGGCGAATTATACAAAATTATACAAAATCAATAACGCCATTTTTTCACTTTCGCGGCAAAACTCCGTGACATAATAATATATTTATAACACTCACAACAAGACACTTCTCTTCGTTTAACTTTTTTATGTTTTATTTTCTAATATATACGTACATAGTATATTTTTGTATATTTCAATAATTTTCCTGTTTTATTTTTGTAGTGTTGTGTCGATTGTGTCATCAATAATAAATGTAATTTCTTTCTTTCTTTCCTTTACTGTTCTGTAAAACGATTCTCCATTTTTGGCCTACCGTATGTTGCCAACTTCAACTACATATTCCTATACTTAAAATGCATTATGTTTTAAAAATACCGTCTGTTCGTTTTGTCGAACTATTCGAAACTGACGCAATGACACTTTCTCACAACATTTCGTAATTCGTCCGTCTAGGTGGAACTTTCTCCGTTAATTGAATTGGAGCCGACTCCTTGTTAAGGTGAAAGCATCCCGCCCGCGGGAACGTCGCCGGAAACTTGGAAAAATTCCCGACTAGCTTGTTTCACAGTTTCAATGTAACTTAATAAAAACTACGGAGCGAGTGAGGGTTAACTTTCGGAAACATTGCTTCGCGTCGCGTGATTTTGTCATATTTTTATTAGCTTACAGCATGTTTGTTTTGGTGATTTATGAGGTGAATTATTTTAGTTGAAGTGAATCATTATAATATTATTACAATACGGCTATCACTCACGTCAATTGATCGATATTGAGATCGCGACGAAGATAATATCTAAGTGAAAACGTTATATAATAAGAAAAAATGCTATATGTATTTTGCTACACCCTTTTATACAGGGTACATGTCATTAGCTTACGTCCAAGTATGTAAATAACTATTGTTCATGTGTACATTATTAAATAAATAAATAAATAAGACTCATCCCAAAGAAGACACATCATCGTACTTGCTCGAAACCTAGGTCGACTATATCGATCAAATGACGTGAGTGATAGCCGTAATTTAATAATATTATAATGTTTAATTCTCACGAAAACTTTGATAGTGAATCCTTAATGAAAACTTATTTTAAACAATTGCCAGTATTGTAGACAAATGTTTTTAAACCCATTTTCCTATGTACAGTTTTGTGTAACATTTGACCTTGATTTGGGATAGGTAACCGTCGTTAGATATTACAATTACTTCACTTTAAAATTGTATAATTGAATGGAGACCGCGACCCGGCAATCGTAGCACTAGACGCCCGTCAAACTCAAACACAAACAGTTATTAATGAACTGCCCGTTGGCTAAGTTTGGTAAGCGTTCGCCTTCTAAGCATTCGGATTCGATTCCCGGCGGGAACACAAGTGACTTGTGTCGTGGGTGCTGCAATCATTCACATCACATACACAATCACAACCAGAACCAAAAACACAAATTTTCCTTGCGGAGAAAACTTGTGTTCAGACGGACGGACAAGGTGCCGAACCATTCAAGTCAACTTAGAGACCTGACTTCGCTCGGTCAATAATCAGGTGCCAAAAGTGACTTCATCATTGAACTGCCAGTTGGCTCAGTTGGGTGAGCGTTCGCCTTCTAAGCAGGGGTGTCGGGTTCGATTCCCGGCGGGAACACAAGTTTTCTCCCCGAGGAAAATTTGTGTTTCTGGTTCTGGTTGTGATTATGTGTGTGATGTGAATGTTTCCGGCACCCACGACACAAGTCTTCGAACTTAGTGTGGGGCTGCGAGTGTGAAAGCGTTTATGTTATGTTATCACACGTCAATCTATTTACGATCAGGTAGAGTGTAGAGCTTGATCCATTGTTTTCGGATGCATATTTTCTAGAGACAGCTATCTTCTTCTCTGTGCTATTTTCATTTCACTCCATTCAATTTTATGTCATTGCAATTGGAATTCTAAACGCAAATGCCATTAAACATTCTTCAGAATGTACTTAACTTTAACTCTCGTTTCCGAAGCACGACTCGAATAAACCAACATTTGAATAGCAAATACTCCAGAGTTGAGCGAATTAAGGCTTAATCTCAAAATCGCCACAAGTCAAATGGCAACCGTAAAATAAAAACCGGAAACAAGTCCATTACCGGTGAACGTTGCAAACAGTACCTAAATTTACTACCAAAGGAAAAAATACTGTTTTTATGCGAGCCAATTGTCGAGCTAATCAGGCCCTTTGCAACGTAGGTCTTGGATTTTATTCTCAGCAGGAACACAAATTTCCATCCAACCGACATTTTTGTGTTCAGGTTCTGGGTGTGATTGTTTGTGTGATTTAAATGTTTCTGACACCCACAACACAATTTTTTTAACTTAGTGTGGGACTGTGCGTGTGAATGCGTTTGTTGTTTGTTTAAGCCGACATTTGACAGATTCCGCATCATCACTTTTCACCAGGCCGCTTCGATAATGGCTAAACACGGAGAAAAATAATTGCGACATCCAGACTACTAAGGTTTTAGAAAGATTTTTTCTAGTAAAAATTACAGTTCCTACGTTCTAAAATAAGCTAGTTATTATCATATTTATGTTTGGGATTGTTGCTAAATATTTATAGTTGTCATATATAGCTGGACTGTCCATTGGATCAGTTGGATGAGCGCTCGCCATCTAAGCAGATACGGGTTCAATTCCCGGCTGGAAAACAAATTTTCTCCTTAAGGAAAATTTGTGTTTCTGGTTCTGGTTGTGATTGAAAAAATAAAAAAAAACGTTTATTTTAGGATAAAAACAAGGTTGCACAGACAAAATTTTGGTAAAACGATGACACCTGCAGTAGTGTAAAACTGTGTCGCAGCTGCCAAAATTGATTGTGTGTATAATGTGGATGTTTCCAGCTCCCATGACACACATCATCGAACTTGGTGTGGGGCTGTGAGTGTGAAAGCGTTAACGTTTACGTTTACGTATAGCACTTGAATGTTAGTAACAGCAACGAGACAGTTTTATCAGTATATGCTTGCCTGTATACTACCATAAAAAACTGTTCGTAGTTGATGACGTGGTCAAGCGTGGTAAGCACGCTTCCTAGAACAAGACTGGCTCTATGGACTGACTTCCGGACATTACACAGTGGAGACCAAAAAAGAACAAAAAAATGCCCTAGCACCTTTTGTATATGTTAAACTTGTTGTAAGTAGTACCCAGCATGCGTGTCAGAGCCACGTAAACACAAAGTATTTACCTCTTTTATGATTATGTTTGCCGAGTACCTTATTAAGTCCAATAGACGTACTACTATTTAAAATTATAAAAAAGGTTCCATACAAAATTATGTATAAGAAAATGAATATATATTAGAAATTTTTCGTAGATTTTTCCAGTGTTTTAGTAGTAATTCGCGACGAAGATAAATCCAACAAATCAAAGATCATAAAAATCGGTTCATCCTTTCTTGCTTATAAATTATGTAACTCGACTTATTTTTTTATGTTCAAAAGGCAAGCATTTGACCACTATCTCACCCGATGGCAAGTGACGATACGGCCGAAGATGTTTGCATGCTTGCCTAGAAGATACATATAGTTCTTATATATATAGGTACATAAAAATTCAATAATTTAATAAAAGCTGTACCACTGTTTTATATTGTGCCATTATCTTTGACTTTGTTGACGATTACTTTAACTTTGAACCCGCTAATTTAAACCTAGTCTCGTAACGTTAAGACGCAAATTTAACCAGTAATTTTCTTTAGTGTTAAATCTTTGTTGGTTTCTAAGGTTTAATTCGGCATTCAGTGTGGTACATTAACATTCCTGAAGTAAATCGGCACTGTGTTGGTAAGCGAGTAAACAGATGGAAGAGATTAGAGAATTTCTTCGTTCTGTTTTTGAAAAACAGGGTTATTTTCTTATTGTTTTAGGGTTTCATACCTCACAAACAAAAAAGAATCCTTAAAGGATCACTCCGTTATTCGTCTGTCTGTCTGTCTCTCAAGTCCCTTTTTTCAGGATTGGGTAGAGGTTATGAAATTGAAATATTTATTAAATACTACAATTTATCGTCTCTTAGAGTCTAAAAAAATCAAGCTTTTAAATCAACATAATAATAAAATACGTTCTTACAAAAAATATCAATTAAATATGCACTCACAAAAAAATAAGAACTTCAATTTTCGTAGAGTTATAATATAGAAATTTGAAAAAAGTTAGGTTTCAAGTTTTAGATTAAATTCTGAATATTGGTAATTTGTTTTGTTTTTTGTTGAAAATGCAAGAAAAATATGTGAAAAAACCGATAGAAAACTTTTACATACAAGTTTATACGGAATCCCCTGTGCATATGTCAGACTCGCACTTAACAGACTCACTTGTATAAATGTGTATCCCAACTACAAACTCATAGTGGTATACTTAATAAAAAATATAAATTAACTTACTCAATTAAATCATTAGCTATGATTACTGTTCTTTTCCTTTTAACACTTATTTTATATTATACTAGAAGTAGCCTATGTGTTAAAATCCATTTAGCCGTTACAGCGTGTAGAGAAAAGAAATATACAATACAATAGAATAACTCTATATGGACACCAGTAATAAAAAGTACAGAAAAAAAACTAATGACTTGGTACACTGGGCGATCTTATCGCTAAGAGCGTATTTAAGACAACCTTTGGATGGATATGAATAATATAGAGATAAGCAGGGATGGCGGTTTAGTAAAACAAAGACTCGGTACTAAAAAAAAATACATAAACTCTACATATGCACATTTGCACACAAACTTTCGGATTTATCATATCATTGTGATTTTTTGAATGCCCAAGATAAAAATGTAAGTAGTTTAATTTACGGAAGTGCAACAATTTTTTTTACCATTTTGTATTTGGCAAACAAGTCTCGAAATTAATATTTATTTTATCCCTTGGTTGATAGAATATGTAAATCCCAAAAAGCAAGTTGAAGGTTGAATGACCTGCTTATTTCTAGGATAATTTAGGGTAGTATATAAAAAAAAATTCAGAAAACCAACAAGCGAGTTACGAAAAAAACATTAATATCTGCAGCGTCACCACCCAAGCGTACAAAATTCTAAATTCAAATCAGTTCGTGAGTGGCGTGCGAACTGAACGGATCTGCTGTGGCAACCATTTATTCCGTTGCGACTCCGGTTCAAATACACCGCTATAAAATGTTTGCATCCGTTTGTCTGTACAGAACAAAATTTTGAGTCTAAACATTGTTTAGATACAGTAATTTGTTTCCTAAACCTTCCCTTTTAGTCACAAACTTGAGCAAGGCTTTAGCTTAGTATAATAATTATACTTTTTATTTTGTTTACGAGAACGAAGTAAACAAAATATGAATCTACCGTCATTCTGAATGGATATTTATATGAAAAGCCATTGAAGAGATTAAACTGTATAAATATCTAAGATTGATAATTGACCGGTTGCATTTCCCAACCGATCGTGAAGTTTGAGCAGGTTTGATAATTATACAGAACGTTTTGTCGATTTTGGTATTTGGATTTTTTTTTTAATGGCGCTGATACGCAGGTTGAAAAGGGAAAAAAATATACTTCATATATTTTAGCTCAAAAAGCTACTAGAAGTAATGTTGTTTATGTGAGGCCGAAACACAATCTTTCACACCCAAGAATCAACTAATTTTACAAATGAACGTCACACAAGTAAAGTCACAGTATGTAGGTACACGCTCTTTCAAATGTGTGAGTGCAAAGGGTGACACATTTGCCTGTATACCTTACTTCTTCTACTGCCAGCTGTGTGAGATAGAAATTAAAAATCTTACAAAAGAAAGTATCATACGCTCGACCTTGCGTAACCTCTATTTTTACTACACCTTCGATAACAAACTTCCTCGCATTGAAGCGCAGCCTATTCTATTTATATTCATTTATTGACGACCCAGTTGGCGCAGTGCACTGGTCTCCGCTACACTGTGGGTACTGGGTTCAATTCCCGGTAGGAGCACTAATTCCTTCTCAAGGGATATTTGTGTTTCTGGTTCTGAGTGAAATGTGTATGTGATGTGAATGTTTTCGGCACCCACGATACAAGTATTTGAACTTAGTGTGGGGCTGTGATTGAATGCGTTTGTTTGTTTATATTCATAATTTACTTATTTATTCATGGTTTACCAACGATTATTACATTAATAAAATATTGTTTACATAAAACATGCTAGAATAATTTAATGCTAAATGCATTCATCCCCTTTTTACCATCAGACAACCAGACAATCAGCCACTCGACATCACCATATGGTTGATATTCCAAGGGTACGTATGAAGTGATTTGCTTCCACATGGTTTATACGTACTGCTAAGGAATGGACCTCATTGCCCGACTCTGTGTCCCCGTACTATCTGGGAGTCTTTAAATCTCGAGTAAATAGGTATCTTCTAGGCGAGGATGCTCTATCTTCGACCACATCGTTACTTTTTATCAGGTGCTATAGTGGTCAAAAGCTTGCCTATCGAGAATAAAAAAAACAAAAAAAAATTTGAGATGATTTTATTTTTCGTATTTTTTTTAGTTTTTTATTTATTTATTCATTCATACTTTACCAATGGTTATTGATATAACATTAATTACATGTGTACATAAAACTAATGAAGTTAGAGTAATTTAATACTAAATGCCTAACCAATTAAAGGTAAACACCTCATGCAATTTTAAAAGAAATGGGCACTTAGCAAACACGACTTTAAGAACCATTACAATATTAACCCGTTGGCTTGGTTGGGCGAACGTTCGCCTTTAAAGCAGGGGTATCGGGTTCGATTCCTGGCGGGAACACAAGTTTTGTCCCTATGGAACATTTGTGTTTCTGCTTCTGATTATTATTGTGAAAGTTTCCGGCACCCAAGACACAAGTCATCGAACAAATGTGGGACTGTGAGTGTGAAAGCGTTTACGTTTAATTTTATACCTTTAAATGAGCAATTTTTGTAAATATGTATATCGATGCTTAACAGCCAAAAAGGGATAAACGCCATTTTTTGCGAAATTGACTTATATATATGGATGAATTCGCCTTTTTTTTCTGCGTCTTTAGATCTAAGTCCCATGACTCTACGACAAACTTTTAGTCGCTTAGGCGGTTTGTAAATTAAGCTCTTTAACTTAATTTATTCGTCGTAAACGACATGTATTTTGTTGTTTTTTTGTATTTTGGTCGTTAGTTAAAATATGCTATTTTGAAATTGACACTTACGTTATTAGGGCTTTTTTTAACATTTTCTTGCTTCGACGTTAATCGGTTTTGGCTGGAAATAATTTATGAATAAATATGTATTTATCACATTTTGCTTGATTGTTCTCCCACTTAAAACTCCGGTTAGGACTTTGTGCCATTTTGTTTAAAAAATATAATTGTCATTTATGATATTTTGGCAGAATTGCCGAGACTTTGTTTGGCGCTTAGATCACAAATTACCTTAAATAGTTTTAAAAAACAATAGTCGTTTATCCTTTTTTTATCTCCCGATATTCAAACGAATATGGCGATTAGAAAAACAGTTAAGACTAGAACGTATATTTAAGCCAATTCAAAGTTATGGCATTTGTCGTTTATCTTGTGCAACAAAAACTAAAAACGTCGGTAATCTCTTTCATTCATTCGAATCAAACGGGGTCATGCTCGCGCAGCGAACATGGAGTGCTCAGGCGACTGCGGCAGAAACGCCACGAGTTCACGCGAGCCATTTTAGCGCGCAATGTTCGTTTGCCTCTGCTACATAAAAGGTAAGATCTATTGTACTTAATTTAAGTAGGTAACTATAATTTATGCAGAGTTTCTTGATTGTTAAAGGGAACGCTTACTTAAATTCTAAAGTTTTGATTGTCATAAACTCTTCATGATCCAATTCGTATCCTCGATTCTTAAAGGTGTTTAGTACTGGGTACTAAATCACGCCTGCATATTTTATATGAACAATAATGGATTGGTAACGTACTTATGGTAAGGCATCTATAGGTATAACTTTACAAATATTTTATTTTAATGTTTCAGGATACCATTATGGCTCAAAAACGGCATTTATATTATGCAATGCTTTGCCGATGATATCGGCAAAGCATTGCATAATTTCAACATAAACATCAGCACTCAAAGAAAACTTAATTTTGATCAATACAACTATTTTTTGAGATGCTATCGATTCAGATACGTACAAACCTACGACAGATTCATCTAATTCTGATTAGGAAATAAATATTTGAAACTAAAAAAAACATACAAAAACCATCTTGACATTGTTAGCTGTTGTAAGACTATAATATTCACTATGAAACATTTGAGGAATAACCTTATCTCGACAAAGCTTCAGTAAATCATCGCGTTTTGCTTTAGATATAGGTAGTTGAGACTTATAACACGCTGTGGGATTCATTTTGGTTTTTGATTGAAAGTCGATAGAATAAAGTTTTGCATTCTCATTCATCGAATTCAATTCAATTTCTGAATCTTTGTTCTTTTTTAATGTTACAACACGCATTTTACTAATTTTCCAGTTAAGTTTCCCCTGAAATACTTTTCGCCGATTGCATCCCATCTGTTGAAGTCTTTAAAATGCAATAACTTCACTTCTTATGGTTCTGGTTCTTGCCTTGCCGCAATAAACACTGTATACTATTGAGAAGGTGCGTGAATAATGATTTTTTTAAATTTCTTTCTATTACGGCATGAACCGAATCTACTGGCATGTAGGTGTGCCCAGTTAGCAAAAAGTTTATTTGGATCGCTTCAATATTATTGCATGTTTGCAAAGTTGTGTGTAACATTGCCATGATTATACGATTTCTATTTTGACCTGGGCAACAATCACTTTAGTTTTAAATGTTTATTATTCTTTTTAATGGAAAGTGATGATTTAATTTTCATTATTTGCCAGAAATGTATCAGAAAGATTACGAATTGTGATAAATAAAATTATTAATTGTCAATTTAGATTTTTATGTGTATACTAGTACATAGTGATAAGGATGTTCATATAAAGACTGCATTTAAAGTACTTATCATAAATTTTGTATATTGACTTAAATTGATCTCTAAAGAAGTATAGTTAAATATTGTAAGTAAATAAGCTATATTTGAATATGTGATTGCTCTAAAGTTGTAACTGATGTGCCTTATTGGATTTTTTAAATTATATTTTATATTTATAAATTTAGATTTTTCATAATGTACGGGTTTAAAATATATGTGAACTTGAGGTGAGTTCAATTTGTTGAAAGAAGCACAAAGTTGATTTTTTCTTGCCACATTATGTTTTTAGATACAATTGGCATCACGTAAACCTTACATTACTTCGGTGAAAAACCTTAGTTTTAGCTGAAACCTAATGACAGTACACATGTTAGTGTCTAAGTGGCCACGTTCAATTCAATCTTTCAATTTATACTCTTATGTATTACTGTTAAGAAGTTTGGATAAGTTTAATTATGGGCTGTGAATTTATGCCATTATGATTTTAAATAAAGACTAATTTAACTAAATCAATATTTTAATCCTAACGAGATAAGTTCCATTAAAAAGTTCAATTAGTATACGTTTAGAACGGTGAAACATTGCGTTGTTTCGTCGTTTTCCTAAATGCTGAATGTTTTTTAAAAAAAATGTTGACTTATTCCAATTTCTTTGTCCTTCAGTCATTACCTAATAAACGGTTATGTCATCTTTCACCTATTTGATACATACAAAAAACTCAGTTACGACATTTTTCTTTAATCTAAATAAAACTAAAAGCGTTGTTAAATGATTTAGGCTGGAAGTAAATAAATTAGTGATTTTCATTTAAGACGTTCTTCCTGTTAGTAAAAGTAGGACCATTTGGGCGTAAGCGGCAGTAAACGGTGCTAGCAGGATGATTTATGTTCAGTTAATAATCCCATTTAGTAGAGAAATAATTAAAAGCTAAATACCTAAATTATCGAGTTTCTGGAAGTTGTGGAAAAATTTATATTATTTTTTTAATTTTTTTTTTAACTTAAAACCACTCTTCTGTAAAGTTTCTAAAGTGACGGTTATCCTTTTTTGGCTGTTAGGCATCGATATATATATAATCTGAATCTCGGAAACGGCATTACTAAGAAAAATAAATCCGAGCAAAGCTCGGTCATCCAGGTCGGTCATACTGAAATATTAAATAACTTAAAAAGCAGTGTTCTCAATTAGTGATAAGATGAAGTAATAACATGCATGCGTCTAATGGATGACTCTGTGATAGAAAATAATATATGAAGTCGCGAACAACAACGAGTGCTAAAACACCGTCGAAAACGAGAATAAAATTGGAGTTAGTATAATTTGTTTCTGAGACGAATTCCGTGTACCTCTCGTCAGGCTTTCCTGATTCGTTTAGTGGTAATTTGGTTAAAATTACGCTGATCATCGGCGTGCAAATTAAGGTACCAAAATTAGTGGTAAATTCGAGTGAGGCTCCGAACAATATTGGGTTAGTTGATATGTCCTATTACCGAGTCTAGATAGATAAACTCTTTATTTTCACACCAAAAATATAGGAGCACAAAGGGCGGTCTTATCGCTCAAAGCAATTTCTTCGAGACAACCAAAGGGTTGATGATAAAAATATTACAAACAGGGACAGTGGCGTGACACTTATTTAAATAAATATATGTACTTACACATACTTATAATTGTTAGATTACTACAAAAACCTACATAAATAATAATAATATATTGTAAACATACACAAACTAATATATACTATTTATACATAGATTGCGTTAATAAGGACTAATAGAATACGGGACATTTTATTCGACTACGCTACGCAAAGTAGGGTATAGGATGTGTTTACCAGCTTATGTATGAACGGCCTATGTATATCTATGTTTGTTCTTACGTGGCGTATTAAAGACCAAACCCCGATTTAGATGATTCTTACGTCAACGTGTGTTACTAAATTCATGATAGGAATCAACATTCAGAATGGCGATCGCCAGACGCCATATTGTGAATATTTTTATAATGAAAGTCGACGAGCTGTGTAAAATGTTAATAATCATACTCAAGCTTAAAAAACCAGCTTCACCGCTTTATCTTCTGAACCTTGATTAAATTCATTAAACGTGACAAAAAAGTGTAAAATTGCGGGAAAACTGTGTTAAATTAAGAAAAAAAATAACGGAAATATTGCTAAATCATATAGTTAGTTAGTAGGGGATAGACTTAAAAAAAAAGAATTACATTAACAGACCAACTTATTTACATTAAATATACGCATTAACTTTTAGACACATTAAATTATTTACATTAAATATATGCATTTTAAAAAATCTCACGTGAGTTTAGGGGAGGGGGAGGGGATCAAGCAAAATCTTACGACATCTCACCAAGGGGGGAGAGGGGGCTGAAAAATCCCCAAAATCACCTTACGTAATTAATGGATGACTAATTGTAGCCTAACTTTATTAGTGGTAGGATTCTTTTGCAGAGTTCCATGAAATGCCCGCTGACGCTGTTGATTACGTGTCTCCTTCTACACTGCGATGGGTGGGTTCGATTCCCGGTAGGCAAGCTTAATAGTTTAGTCCATGCATTAGTGCGTCAATACCACTACGCTCCTAAAGGTAAGTGATGTGGCCAAAAATTTAGTATAGCATTACCTAGAACATACCTATTCAATCTATACTTGGTCTTCCAGATTATACAAGAAACAAAGACGAAGCCAATTCATTCCACTCCTTCGCTGTACGAATAATGACCGTAGAAGTGAATTGCTTCAAGCGAACTGGAGGTATCAGCCATAAATTGATGGCGTTTGACAATTTGTCTAGTTGTAAGATGGTTAAAGGAGCATGGGGGAATTAACTAACGTCATTCCTTCGCATACTCTCCAAAAATGTATGGTTTCCATCGATAACCAAGATTCCTAATATGGAGTATTTATTACGAAGCATTAAAACATAAAATACGGTGTACTGCACTATACAAAATTTCACATAAAACTGTTTCTTTTGTAAACTTAACCATGAATAATTCTTCCCCTTTTTGCATCCCTCGTTAACATTGAACATATAAACATACCTAATTTTTCTCAAAGATGTTGTGCAACACAATTCACAACAGAAGATCCAGCTTACTCAGACCCGTTACATCGTTCGATGTGCTGAATTATTCTTTGAATGTAGATGTTTGTATGGAAGGGTAGAGGTCTAAGAAAAATGGTAATGATGCCATGTCTGCTCCCATTCGTCATGTTACATAATCGTTTTGCTCATTATGCCTAGGTTTTTCATGTTTCTGAGGAATAAATGTTTCTTATGCGTAATAAAATATACAACATTCTCATGTTTTAAAATGTGCTGTTTTTATTTGCCTTATATTGACTGCACTTTTTTTATTCTCAATGGGCAAGCTATTGACCACTATCTCACCTGATGGAAAATGATGATGCGGCCGAAGATGTTGCATGCTTGCTTAGAAGATTGTATAAGGTAGTTGATTTTAACCTATGGTTTTACAGTCTTATTAATTTAAAACCGTACAGAACTCTTTGTAAATGACTAGATGAGCCTCCCGGCGTCGCCTGGGTAAAAAAACATACACATGAGCGCTTTTACACTCACAGCCCCACACAAAAGTTCAATGACTTATATCATGGGGCCGTAAACACCAACAGCACACACACAACATTCACATCACACCCAAAACCAGAAATACAAACTTCCTGTTGGGGAGAAAACTTGTGTTCCCACCAGGAATCGAACCCGCCGATTTGTAGGCGAACACGCACTCACCTACGCCACGGGTCAGTTCAAAGTTAAAAGATGACCTATAAGCTTATATATTATACAAGCCGTGCCCCGCGGCTTCGCCCGTTATTATCAAGCTAAAAGCAGCCTATGTGCTAATCCTAGGTATAAGCTATGTACATTCCAAATTTCATCCAAATCCGTTCAGCCGTTAAGGCGTGAAGAGGGAACAAACATACTTACACACTTTTTAATATTTATAATATACGGATTTATAATATTAGTAGGAAAGGATTATGTTGTCTGGAAGAGATCGCTGCTTAGCGATTTCTTTCAGACAGCCTTAGGATGGAAAGGATAATCAAGTTTAATAAAAAGTGATCGGTGGTGCGGCAATGATCATTATACGGTCTATTCCACTATGATCACAAGTTGATCATAGTCGACTCCGTTCAAATTATCTATTCAGTATCCTACATGCACTCTTTATAAACCTTTATATAATTATTAATGTAATGAAATAAATCCTATGCATAAATACAAGTACGTTCTCAATCATGAAAAATCCTACCAAAAACAAGCTATTTGTAGTAGATGTAAGTGTTTTGTAGAAGTTTAATCAGTAAAGCTAGGTTAGAAGCGCAGTGCATGTTCATAAAGTTAGACAGTCGAGCTCATCGATTGGTGCTTGCAACTTAGACATACGTGGACGAAGAGATAGAATTGAAAGAACTGGATACGACTGGTATCACAGAGCATTAAAGAGATGGAATGGTTGTGTATCGCGTATGATCGTCACACTATGCAGTTGTAGTGTGACGACCATACGTCGAAAAGATTCAGTTACGCGATACACACCAATTGTATCTCTCGTATGTTCTGTGATATCAGTCGTATCCAGTTCTTTCAATTCTATCTCTTTCAATTCTATCATCACACTATGGAGGTGTAGTATGACGATCATACTTCGGAAATATTAACTTCTGCCAATTGTCTGCGATTATAAATTAATTATAAATTTTTGAACTGCCCGTTGGCCAAGTTGGGTGAGCGTTCGCCTTCTAAGCAGGGGTATATTATATCTGGTTCGATTCCCGGCGGGAACACAAGTTTTCTCCCCAAAGAAAATTTGTGTTTCTGTCATTGAACTTAGTGTGGGGCTGTGAATTTGAAAGCGTTTATGTTTATAAATAATCGAACGATTTTTTTTAAATGGCGTTTTTTGCGGTGATTAAATAGAAGTCAAACTAAAACCTACAACCGTGATGCTTGTATGCTTATATGCTTGATTGTTTATTGACATTCACATGGGAGTATAAAAAAATAAGTATTTAAAGGAATTAAATAGATCATAATTTAAAGAACAAAACACTGAGTAATATTATATCAATGTTAATTACTTTCAATCGACTTCAAAAAAGGAGGTTCTCGATTCGACTGTATTTATTGTATGTAAGTTACGCGATTTTTCCGCCAGTTATGAATTGATTTTGATGGTTTTTTGTTTGGTAGATTATACTTCAGAAGTGGTCCCATATAAGCGTTGAAGTCGGCTTTTTTAACATTTGCTTGCGTTTAATTATTAAGAAATCAAGTAGAGCTCTTAAGAAGTACCTATAATTATATTATATAAGAATATAATAATTGCGTAATATGTACATTATTATAACGAAACGTAGAGATTATCTTAAAATGGACAAGTCAACATTTTTGTCTTGATTTTTCTTAGTTTACCTTAATTTTAATGTGGATTGGCCAAATATTGCTATATAGCAAAAAACTTCGAAAGAGGGAACTGAAGCCTTTGCCCAACAGTGAGACATTAGGCTAATAATAAAAATAAAAAAACGAAATGTGGTAAAGTTTTTTTGATATAGATATATAATAATTTTCTTTAATTATTTACTATATTTCGATATATATTTAAAATGAATTACAAATTGCAATCTCTAGGACAGGATTTATGAGAGTTTGAGTCACAGGGGAAAGATTGGACCTCACCTCATCATGAGATAAAGTCTAGAATAAATTGATATCTTCTAAGCAAGCATTCTACATCTTTGGCTGCGTGTTCACTTTCCATCAGGTGAGTTAGTGATCAAATGCTTGCCTATCCAGCATAAAAAAAGATTCTATAGCAAAAGTCCTTTTTAGAAGACTCATCTATCCTCTCTAAATCTTAACTCCTGTTCGATAGAAATCGCCGAAACTCGCGAGACATGTGACAGAAGTCTCAGCCGGAAGTTCCGAGAGAGTTCGGACTCCGGATACGGATACAAATTCGATACCAATCCGGAAGTTCGTTGGACCATGCAGGAATAAGTTGCGGTGACTGTTTGACGGAGTTAATTCGTTTGATGTACGAGATTTTGAATAAGTTGCTTTTGCTATTAATAAATGAGACAAACAAGACTCTCTTCTGATGGTAAGCGACAAGCCTGAATACATACATTTATATGGAGCTTAAATCATTGCCCTTTTTTGTGGGGTGGAAATTGGAATATGCCTTCTTTAATATCACTTCCTTTCCTTCTCAGGGCTGAAGGAAAGGGAAGTGTGGGGCTCGAACCCACTAAAATTGATGAAGATGAAAAATATTATGATTTGTCTGATACTATTAAACGTGAGTATCTGTCATAACTTAACTATAAGATACTGACGTTTAGTTTATTTTTATGCCAGATACGTAAGCATTTGGCCGCTATCTGAACTGATGGGAAGTGATGATGCGGTCCAAGAAAATGTAAGAATCAGACTTCTGAATTGTCAGAACAAGAATATTCATGTTCATTTTTCATCTTCATTGTGGGTGCGAAATCGCGGGATGCATCTAGTTTTCAGAATCAGACTTCTGAATTGTATCAGACAATCCATAATAGTCTCTATATCTAGTTAAAATATTCAAAACTACAAAAGACCTTAAATCTTATTAAGCAAAGTAAAGCAATCCCGGAAAAATACGTTCGCAGAGTATAAAAAATTCAGAGATGACAAACGAGCGCCCGTGGCCGACAAGTGGCCGACATTCGTCTCGGCCGCCCCTGGAATTTATAAAAGATACCCCCTATGAGAGTCACGGCATCGCTCTGACAGGGGTACTTTCTCATTTCGTACCTTTTTAATGTATAAACAGCGGGGCTTGCGGTCTCTGTGATGAATTACTCTGTAGTGCATGTAAAGTTTTGTTAATAGATAGATAGATAGATATATTCCTTATTGAACACCTTAAAATAACAAAGAACACAAATAGGAATGACAGTAAAAAAATATATAAGTGTAACAATAGGCGGTCTTATCGCTGAGAGCGACTTCCAGACAACCTTTGGATGGAGAGGAATAACGTATTATAATAGGACGTCGTTCTACGTTCATAAAATATCGGAACAGTGATTAAAACCAGAGATAAATATAAATAATAAATTTACATGCATGTAAACAGATACTATATAATTATAAAATACTAAATATTTTTACTTATACAATACATACATATACATATAAAAAAAATATGTCTGTTTAATATGGAGAAAAAAAGCAAAATAAAAAGGAATGAACTTGGGCAATACTAATACTAAAACTAACAAAAAGGAACAAAAAGATTTATGAAGAAATATAGTAAGCCTAGACATTATTTTAAAAAATATTAAGTGACTTTGCCCTTCTTATTTCTACTGGGAGAGCATTCCACAGGCGAACAGCTTCGACAGTGAACAAACTGTCATAAAAAGAGTATAAGTAAGTTATGTTTTAATCCTTATTACGCGGGAATTTCGTTTAGGTGATAGAGTTTGGGAGAGAGTGGAACAGAAGTATAACCGAAGAGCACTTGTAGTCGGTAAATATAGAAAATTTCGTATGCGACCTTTTTTAAGCGTTTTTTTTTTCCTCATTCATTGTGCGAACGGCAATGGAACCTGAGACGATGTTTACTGATAAGTATAATATGGGAGTCTTCAAGTCACGCGACTAAGTATCTTCTAGGCAAGCTTGCTTCATCATTGATCATCGTCATTTTGCTAAGTATAGGTGAGCTTAAGTATAGTTGAGATAGTAGTCAAACATTTTTTTAACTTAAGTAAAAAAAAAGACTTTCTTTAGAGGGTCCGGTTTTGGTGGTTTTGGCAAAATTGTTGCACCGAGAACTGGTTCCTCTCGTAAGTTTATTAATGAGCTAATTCGCCCGTGCTCCTCTTACCGTTCAACAAAATAACTGGTTGTTAGTCCTAAGACAACAATCGTTTAGCCATGACGGATGCCTTAAGGCAACCTGAAAACTCCTGACATCTATCGACTGCCAAAAATACAACCGAAAAAGCAAAAAATATAAAAACGATGTCATTTTCCAGGCAAACGTGGCACATCTTCGGCTGCATCATCGTAACCATCAGGTGAGATATTGGTCTAATGCTTTCCTATATAGCTTAAAAAAAAAAATACGCAAACAAAGCTTTATAAAACCGACTTCACCGCTTATATTTTGTTGGCCGAGTTTTTGGCTTGACCGATTTCGATAAATTTTATATTGGACCACCTCTGAAGTATGATCTACCAAACATAAAAATTCATCAAAATCAATTCATAATTGGCGGAGATATCGCGTAACATGCATACAAAAAAAATATATACAGTTGATTTGAGAATCGCCTTTTTTTAAGTCGGTTGATAAAATAGGGAAAACTCCCTTGGAATAATTAAACGCAAGCAAAGCTTTAACCCTTAACTGGTATCGTGGGGTCCAATTGGACCCCACCACAAACATTTTATGCTACAAAAGTTTTATTTTTCGACCTACGCGTACGCGCATCCACGTAATCTCATTACGTCGCGTGCTGCGACGGGTGCCGGACGTACGGCGCTTGGTTTTAACTGGAAGTGAAGGTAATGACGACGACTAATATTTTTTAGGTTAGGTTATGCTTGTAATTTTTTTTTATATTTCATTGATCTCAGAATATGTTCCTGTTTTATTTAACTAAGTCTAGAAAAGAGTTATTGCTTTAGTTTTCTTATATTATCATATTTTAATTGATTTATAAAATGCCACCTACAAATTGTAACTTAAAACCGTAGACTGTAAAGTTATGTGATTTAATATGTATGATCATGATAAATGTAAATAAAAAGTTGATTAATATATTTGTAAAAGACTATTATTTTAAAATATACATACTTTAAATACAATTCGTATATAAAATACCAGTTATCTGCATTTTTTTTCTAATGGGGTCCATATGGACCCTCGATAGATAGATATATATAGATATTTTAAATGGCACAGTTGGTGTGCCATCTAAAATATCTATACCAGCTAAGGGTTAAAAAAAACCGACTTCACCGCTTTATCTTCGGAACTTTGATCAGATTAAATGTACTAAACACGCATTACTGAATATTTATATTAGATATTTCAATTTAATTGATATTGATCAAATTTAAATGGGACCAATTGAAAAGCAACATCTTTCAAACAAAAAAAAATTCAAAATCGACTTGAGTACCTCCTTATTTTTTGTGAAGTCGGTAACGTTCAAATTAATGCAAACAAAATCGTTCTTTAACTTCATATAAAATTAATTCCCAAACACAAAAGTACGGCAAAATGCAATTTTCGCTCAAAATGAAAGAGTCCATTCAGTATTTTACGTGGTGTCGATTGCGATTTAATTACAAAGCTCACAGACGCGTTCAAATCCGCTCGATTTTAAAAGTCATATTATGTTGTAGAGTGCATCTGCCGTAATATAATTCTATAGGTTTTATTAAAAACTCACACAAATTGGAGAGTGTGCGTAGGAATTACATGAGTTAATTCCACCATGCCCCTTTTACCGTCAAACAACAAGACAAACTGTCAAACGTCATCCATTTATGGTAGACACACCTCTAGTTCACTCGAAGCGTTTCGCTTCTACGTTCATCATCCGTACGGCGAAGGAGTGGAACTCATTACCTGCGTCTTTGTTTCTCGAGAGGTATAATTTGGGAGTCTTCAAGTCAAGAGTGAATAGGTATCTTCTAGACAAACATGTCTCATCTTCGGCGGCATCATCACTTTCCATCAGGTGAGATGGTGGTCAAATGTTTGTCTATAACTTCCATCACTGGTACCATTCGAAGCTAAAAATATTGAACTTTCGGGAAATATAGCGATCCTCCCCAACCTTAGATACAGCGTGAACGCTACTTAACTCTGCCAGAGCTCTAATGAATTATCGTTTTGTAATTGCAATTAATTCTAAGCTAAACTAATTATTATTTACCCAATTAATTCGATGTAGTTATGACAACACTGAAATAGGAAACGTTATTAATTTCTATCTCATCATAAACCGACATGGCATGATCAACGTTCAAATTAAATTACTACCTATTGAATTCCTAACTATCAACCTCGTCACTGATCCAAACTAAAATAATTATATTATTTGCAGGAACAACAGCCAGACAGGTATAGGATTTCGAACGCAGATATATATATATATTTGTTAACAGTATGTAATCTCCGACCATAATACTTTTTGACGTCACATTTATGGGTAAGATTTTTTGCAGAAGCATAGTTTCTCCGAAAAAAAAGGTTTTTGATTCGTTTGTAAGAAGGTTTGGGTAATATTTGGAGTCGGCCATTTAAGGATTCGATTTTTTATTTTTTATGCTTGGTATCCCATGTATCTTTGGTCTCTGTTGTATAACATAGTTTTTGTTTAGTTTAGGTAATATAGGCAATTGGTAAAAAAATATGCACATATTTTAAATAAACTGAAAACGCTTTTACACTCACTGGCCCACATTGAGTTCAATGACTTGTGTCGTGGTTGCCGGAAACATTCACATCACACACAATTACACCCAGAACCAGAAAAACAAAACAAAGTGTTCCCTTTGGGAATCGAACTCGTGCACCCAACTGCGTCAGCAAGCAGTTCATTTCAAATAAAAAACAGCAAAATATGAAGAGCGAGCCGAATGTAACACAAGAGGTCATTTTGTTTTTCGTCAACTAAGAGAATAGCTCAAACCTCATTACACTAAACTCTATATAGGAATAGATTAGACCTAGGTCTATCTTTTCTTTATTTTTTTCCCTGTAATTACGCCACTCTCGGAAGATTTGGCGCGAAAGTGAAAAAAATTCATAACAAAAATATATTATTTTCCAAAACTTTTGATTTTTCGAGTGTTGATTATTAACTCTTTATAGTTCGTGAACGTGCAAGAGTGTAGGCAAATCATACAAAGCTGGAAAACGTGATTTTCGCTTTCGCTCTCCAAAACTCCAATAGACTTCTATTAATCTAGAAAAGTATCTACCACTTTATTGGGGCATGACTTGACTATGATTGGAACATGGCTCTTTTACTTGGCTGTGACTAGTGACTAGGATACTATTTATGAAATAATAAATTTATTTTTTTCAAACGCATTCACACTCACAGCCCTACACTAAATTCAAAGACTTGTATCGTGGGTGCCGGAAAAATTCACATCACAAATATCCCTTGGGAAGGAACTTGTGCTCCTGCCGGGAATCGAACCCAGGACCCACGGCGCAGAGGGCAGACACCTGTCCACTGCGCCAACTGAGTCGTCAAAAATTATACTTTAAACATGTGAATTACTTGATATTGCTGAAGCAAAATTAAGAAAAATAATGACATCATTCTCAAACATTCACATTTTGTTCGAAGAAGGATTACTGTCTATCAATTTACTGCTACAGTAGACGAGTTTGAGACACATAATTAAATTAGGTATTCAAGACCAACTCCTTTGGGAGCAGTACTTAGACGGCTCGTATTTCAGTTTCAAATTTAATTTAGGTATTGTATACTGGTATTCCTTATTGGTTGGAAATGCACCAGAACTGTCTGCTTGTTTAGATACTAGTTGATTGGTATTCAATTGCGGTAGAATTTGCGGAACTACAAGGGTAGACCATTACTGAGCAGGTTTCTGCCGCTGTGGAGCGGTGCGTGAGGATGCGCGCCGCACACTGTCAAACATCATCCACGTAAATTCCAGCTGGCCCCAATGGTATGCCGTCTTTTATTGTTAAAGACTGAAGCTCCATTTTTGAAAAACCTTTTTTACATATATTCAATTTGTTTTTGAAAGAAGGAAATTATCCTGATCCATGGAAGGTCACGAGAGTGATCCCGGTGCCGAAAGATGGCAGCTCCGAAGTCAGTGTAAGTCAGTGTGTTGGCAGTCCTATCGGCATTCGCTAAGATTTTCGAGTACTGCACAAAAGTATTATTATTCATGAGTGCACAACTTACCGATGTTCAACATGGTTTTCGGCCGTATCGAAGTACGGGGAGCAATTTGCTGTCATTTATGACATATGCGACTCCTATTGTGGCAGCGAAGACACCGCGTACTTCGACTTTAGCCGTGCTTTTGATACGGTTGACAATGACCTGTTGCTGGCCGCATCTGCTCAAATTCTTTGCAAGCTACCTCGGCGACCACCAGCAGTACGTTAAATATGCGGGGTACGAATCGCGAGAATTGAGAGAAGGGAAAGATTTTAAGAATATCGCAGGTATTAGAATGATGTTTAGTGGAATAAACAGGAGTGGCAAGGACCAGTGAGTCAGTAGAATGAAGCTATTTGTTGTGATTAACAGCTAATAAGCAAAAATGATCTTCAAGGTATTTTGGTGAGTTAAACAAAGAGAAAAGGAGACATTAGATTCTAACATTCCGTCGGTCTCGGATTGGGAGCCATTTGAGTTTCTTTCTAAAATCATGTCATATTTTTAAAGGCCATAAATGAAACGGATGCAGTTTTGTCAATAAACGGTCTTACTTATTAAGTATGTCTCCTTTGTTAGGGAACAGATGTCCCCTGGACCTAACATCATCACTTTCCATTGTGTGAGATAGTGGTCAAATACTTGCCTTAAAGCATAAAAAATCTTTCTCTTTTATAATATTGATAAACACGCGAATTCAGAAGTCTTATTTTCTATTTCTACTAAACGAAGCACGCGAAGTGAACATCAGTTACCACTTAATTATCTTGTCTTCAGTATTGTGCAATTCTAAATGTACATTGTATAGAATATCTATACAATGCACATTTAGAATTGTAATACAATACAGTAATTCTTTGTTGCACACCAAATAAAAGTAAAATTGTAAAACTTAAAATTATACAGTTATATGAGGTAGTAAAATGGGCGGTCTTATCGCTTTAAGCGATTTCTGCCAGACAACCTTTAAATGGACAGAAAATGTGCAGGATGATTTGGGTCGGTGTGGCGTTCTATACTATATCTAAAAAAAAAAAAAACATAATACACGTATGTAACACACATATACAATATATACATAATACATATAATATACACCTACATAAACAGCTAACAAAATAATATTAGTACTTATAAATTGACCAGTAATGTTTAAATACCAATGTTTTAAATATGGCAATAGATTTAGCTTGCCTGATGGGCACAGGCAGCGCTTTCCACAGACGGACAGCTTGAAATGTGAAAGATCTGTCATAGGTATGTGATGTGTGAGCAGACATTTTCAGTTGTAGGGTATTGGATGACCGTAAACAAAACAAACAAACAAACGCATTCACACTCACAGCCCCACACTAAGTTCAAAGACTTGTATCGCGGGTGCCGGAAACATTCACATCACACAAACATTACACCCAGAACCAGAAGCACAAATATCCCTTGGGAAGGAATTTGTGCTCCTGCCGGGAATCGAACCCAGGACCCACGGCGCAGAGGGCGGACACCTGTCCACTGCGCTAACTGGGTCGTCAAGGTAAGGAAAAGGAATTGTAGGAATATCGCATATATAATAACTGCATGAATAATACATACAAAATCAAATATCAAAACATATTTATGGCTCGATAAATAAAACAAGAACAGAATATCTTTGTAAAAATTACATTAAAATCCGCATATCTTTTTGCATTTTTTCATGAATTTTCCACAGTAGTAACGTAGATAACGCCAATAAAATTCCTATCGCATCGCCAAAAAGTTTTTTATCTATTAAACGCAGCTCAGCTTACAATTGGCATATTTTTATTGCAGCCGTACGCACTGTGCCAGATCCGATTTCTCTGTATAGCACAGAAAAATAATAATTGACTGACATGTGTGTAAAAAAGAGAAAATGGATACTATACTAGATACTTTTTTTTGGATCTTTGTGCATTTATCCAGTATCAAGTGATGAATATTTTTCAAGTATATATTATGAGTATTTTCACAAATACAGTCCTAGTCACAATCAAAGTCAAGTAAAGGTTAATAGAAATATTCCAGTCATAGTTAAGTCATACATTGGCATTATTAATGTCAAGACATGATATACGAAGCGCCCGAGGCGCGCGCCTCGGTTGCATGTATCTGCATTTTCGTCAAAATTAAATTATAAACATCATCGAAATCAGGAAAAATAGACGCACATACTATTATTTTTTATTTTAAAATATTCAAACGAATCCTACTAAATCTTATATTTTATTTAGACACATCTGCTACAAGTCATAACATTATACTAATAATAATTTAAACGTAAGCAAAGCTAAAAAAACCGACTCCACTGCTTATATTTTGGTTTTGCCTCGATTTATTTCGATAAAATTTATATGGGAACTCTGAAGTATAATCTACCAAACAAAAAAATAATTTTGAGAATCGGTCTACGAATGGGGGATAAATTGGCGAGAGTAAATAAAAAAATATATACAATCGAACATCCTCCTTTTTTGTCGATTAAAAAGTAAAAACATTTCTGATGTATTTCACTCAATTATGTCAAAAATGTCAATACGTCTTTTTTCCTTATGACGGCATAACAAAAGTTACAAAGCACCCGAGGCGTGACCACTACCTTATCTGAGAAAAAACGATGATGCAGCCGAAGATTTTATTTACGTTAAAGTTAAATACTTCCAGATTATGCCGTACTGGGAACAAAGACGCTGGCAATGAATTCCACTCCATCGCAGTAGGTACGGATAATGTACGTAGAAGCGACACTCTTTGAACGAACTGGAAGTTTGTCAACCTTAAACAGATGACGTTTGACAGTGTCTTTTGTTGTATGTTGGTAAAAAGGTATGGAGGCATTAAATCATGTAATATGGAATATGCATGACTCCTTTTTTAATTTTTTCACGCTATTGGCTGCTTTCGTGACATCTGTCCTGATTTATGAAGCTAACTATTGGTTAACTCTCTTTTACGGCAGCAATGATTGGATTGTTAACGTCACAAAAAGAAAGCAAAAATGGCCGCTGTTAAAAATTGTTGAATCTGTTAGCATTTCCAAATGTTAATTTTGATATGAAATGTGATGAAGTTTATTTTCCAAGGAAAATGTGTGTTTCTGGTTCTGGGTGTGATTTTATGTGTGTGATGTGAATGTTTCCGGCACCCACGACACAAGTCATAAAACTAAGTGTGAAAGTGTTTATAAATTATAATTTATTTTCTTTTATGGCGACCACATTAGAGGGATTTTTTTTACGTCAAATTTGTTTCTGTCTCTTCTGTGATACAATAGTCTCTTTTTTATTTTTATTTCATGACTATGCATAGTCCTTTAGTCGAAATATTAAACAAAAAATAACAAATTCTATGTTTCATAACAGAAGTCCTAGTCACAAGTCACAGTCAAAGTCAAGTAGTCAGTCATAGTCATGCACTAGTAAAGTGGTAGAAACTTTACTAGAACTTTTATTGGAGTTTTGGAGTAGAGGTGAAAATCACGTTTTTCAACTTTGTATGATTTGCCTACACTTATGCACGTTTATTAAATATTAACGGTTAATAATCCACCATTATAACACATTAACACTTGTAAAATGTGAATGATGATTTTATGAATTTGATCTCAGGTTTTGGAAAATTTTTTTTTCGAGTGTCAAAATCAACAGCGCCATTTTTTCACTTTCGCGGCAAAACTCGCTTATGACTGTCACATTAGTCTCGGGTGCAGTGTGTTACCAGCCCCGCTTTGTGTCAGTTCATTTTCGAACAAAAACACGTTGTTTTCGGCAGGGGGTAGTGAAGCGCGAGTGACGGCTGTCGCCCGCACGAATATATTGATTTTTAATATTTTCAACTAAGTCATTAGACCGTGACTTTGGTTGGATTTGGTTGAATTGCGACCGAGGTTTTGTCAGATTGAATGCAGTTTAAATTGGAAAATTGAATAATATCATTCGAATACCAAATTTGACGACCCAGTTGGCGCAGTGGACAGGTGTCCGCCCTCTGCGCCGTGGGTCCTGGGTTCGATTCCCGGCAGGGGCACAAATTCCGTCCCAAGGGTTATTTGTGCTTCTGGTTCTGGGCGTAATGTGTGTTTTTTTTTTTTTTTTTATTTGTGACAGGCTAGTGTTTGACCACTATCTCACCTGATGGTAAGTGACGATGTGATCGAAGCTGATAAACACACTAGACCTGGAATACACAGGCTCTCAAGGATAACTGCCGGAACACCGTATTTGGCTTGGCGGCAGACTTTCAACTTGATGGTGGTACGCTACTTTGGTAGCAAGCCAGGCGAGCATCTCACAAAATGCTCTACCACCTCTCAAATGTCACCTAATTAGCACCACCCGGGGACCACGTGTAGGGAGTCAGACTTAAGGGGTATCCTCCTACGGACGTGGGTGACTCAGTCCCCAAAAAAGTCCCCCTGTGTGTTGTGAATGTTTCCGGCACCCACGATACAAGTCTTTGAACTTAGTGTGGGGGCTGTGAGTGTAAAAGCGTTAAAAAAAAAAGTCTCGATATTGTACGATCTAATAGGGGATCTTTACATTGCCATTATAAAGTTATATTTATATAAAATAACTAGCTCACCCGCCCGGCGTCGCTCGGGTAAACAAAAGACAACATTCACGTCGTACCCAGAACCAGAAACGCAAACTTCCCGTGGAAGCTTGTGTTACCACCGAGATTCGAACCCACTGCTTTGAAGACGAACGCGCACTCATCTACGCCAGCGTGTAGTTCATAGATGACCCGCCCAGCGTCGCCCGGTAAAAAAATTTAGTTAGCGTAACACAACTCTTTAGACAGAAAATGCTGGTACGAGCTTCTTAAAACGCCATTTTGACGTTCTTTCTGGAACGTCCAAGATCTAATTATGACTGCCGTAAAAGAAAATTGACCAATTATTGCCATCAATTATTTTAGCACAGACATCACGAATCAAGCCTAGCTAATAGCGTGCGTTTTGCTACTTGGAATTTCTCATGCAGCTTTATTACTTTTTATTCATTAAAATTCTTAATTATAAAGCATTTCAATATGAAAATAATTATGTAATATGTAATTGTATGTGTATAAAAAATTACATACATATAAATCTGATGCATTCTCACTACTCCACACCCCTCATTCGCACTTATCGGTGTTCAATCGATTACATTTCAGAGGGTGTGCGCAGGAATTAGATAAGTTGATTCCCCCATACTCTTTTTACCATCTCACATTAAGACATACTGTTTAACGAATCATTCATTTATCGATATACCTCCTGTTCGGGCGAAGCGTTTCGCAAAGTACGAAGTATTGAATTTCATTGCCTGCGTCTTTGTTTTCTGAATGGAATAACCTTGGAGTCTTCGAGTCTACAGCGAATACTAGATATCTTATAAACAAGCATGCTTCATCTTTGGTTCGCTTATTTTCAATAAATACGCATGTTTAATAGAAAAACTACAGAAAAACAATTTTTACAATGATTTTAAGTTCCATCCCTTAAAAACGCTTGAAACTTTTAATCAATCTGCTTTTTCAAAAAAGCATTTATTGTATAACTAGCTGCGCCCTACGGTTTTATCCGCATAATCCCGGACCCACGGGAATTCCGGTTTTTTTTTCATAAGAACCTTCTCCTGTCAATAAAACAAAAATAGAATTAGCGAATTTTTTCCATCCAATCACGCATGATGCGATGACCAAGGGAAATATTCATTTTTATAAATAGACTAGGCAAGCATGCTACATCTTCGACCGCATCATCACACTTTCCATCAAGGCAAAAAAAAACTATGTACCATTATAGTTCTTACATAATAAAATATGTTCCAACAATTGTATTGATCTCAAACACATAATTATAAAAATGCAATAGGTACAATATAAAACATAGATCATACACATACATTATAGGTACAATCGAGCATATTTTTCTCTTGCAGTAAATTAAACTTTCTTTAACTTCTTCAATCTATTTACTACCCTGCATAGAAACTCCGTCAATCGATATTACCCCACGTGAAACTGTTAGACAAATGCACTCGGAGGCTTTTAGCTACTTCCGGCGGGGAGTGCACCGTGACGTCACTTCCGCTCCTGCCCGCCCGAGTTGTCTGGCTTGACTCCTGGGCGGCTGTCTGTTGCAAAGCTATAAAATTGAAATGTTTTGTATTGTTTGTCTATCTGATTTTTTAGAAAGGTTTTTGTTAAGAAAATTAAATATATGTCAATACTACACTCTTCAAAAATAACTCTACTTAATTTTTCATAATTATGAAAGTAACTCAATTGTTCAAATAAGCTGGAGACTGCTAATATAAAGGCATTAGGGAATGTGTACATTTTTAACCGACTTCGAAAAAGGAGGGGATTCTCAATTTGACTGTATTTGTTTTATTTGTTACCTCAGAACTTTTTTGTAAGTGAACCGATTTTGATGATTCTTTGTTTATTTGAAAGTTTCCTCTGTGGTTCTATTTAAATTTCATCTAGATCAATTCTCTCTGACAAGTTGTTTTTTGAGTTATCCGCAATAATGCGTATTTAATTAATTTAATCTGATCAATGGTTCCGAAGTTAAAACGGTGAAGTCGGTTTTTTAAGTTTTTTTTTCAACTATTAATGTTTTTAATACACTTTTTGCCAGAAAAAAATTTTCGTAAAAACATTATCTTTACATATTACCTACATTATTATATAATTCTACTGTACGTGTGTATTGACATACACACGAAGTTCAGTGACCTGAACTCCTCCTAAACGGCTGGACCGATTTGAATGATTTTTTTTGTATGCGTTTGGGTGGCACCCTGGATGGTTTAGATTCACAAATCAGCCCGGCAGATGGCGCTGCAAGGGATGCACACGGGCGAAACCGGGGCGAATCACTAGTTACATACAAAAATAAATTAATATTTGTAAATGCGATCATCATGCAATTTTTAACGCGGCCATTTTGATCATAAGTATACTTATACTTGTGATATAATTGTCTTAGTAATTAAATAAAATGAATTGTCAGTTGGCTTAGTTGGGTGCGCGTTCGCCTTCTGAGCAGCGGGTATAGTATTCTAGTCCCGGTGGAAACTTTTCAAATTCAAATTTTCTCCCCAAGGGAAATTTGTGTTTCTGGTTCTAGTTGTGATTGTGTGTCTGATGTTTCCGGCACCGACAACATAAGTAACCGAACTTAGTATGTGCTGTGAGTGTGAATTCGTTTTTATATTACAATTTTATAAAACAAAAATGTACTTTTAAAACGATACTACAAAATGTGGAAATAAAATTATATTGAACATTGATTATTCAAAGCAACAAGAGGTTTAAGCATTATAAAGAGTTGTTTCCTCCTTCGAAATTGTCTCTCTGTCGATATTGTTAGCGAGGTGCTTCTATTCGATAATGCCTCAATTGTATTTTGTCGTAGAGTAAACTTACCATAGAATAATAACGCACAAACTAACTGTACAGAAGCGTCTATGGTCTTACTATAAACAAAATCTATCTATAATAATATAAAAATGAATTGACGTTGTTAGTCTCACAAAAACTCGAGAACTGCTCAACCGATCTGGCTGATTCTTTTTTGTTGTGTGCGCAACTGTCTGGGCAAGATTTGTATGTAAAAATGTTTTAATCCACCGTAAATTGCACCCGTGCGAAATCGGAGCGTGTCGCTAGTATTATATAAATTCTCTGCACACCAATAGAGAAGCGTTACAAAGAAATCCTACTTAATATTATAAATACGAAATTTTGTGTGTAAGTATGTTTGTTCCCTTCAAGCTTTAACGGCTGAACGGATTTGGATGAAATTTGGAATGTACATAGCTTATACCTAGAATTAACACAAAGGCTACTCCTTAACTTGATTATAGCGGGAGAAGCTGTGGAGCACTGCTAGTCTTATATATAAAAGGCGCACAGACGGCACTTATCGCTCAGGTAAAATTTTTCCAGGCAACCTAAGAAAATTATAATAAAATATTACAATTAGACGGACTGTGGTGAACCTGTATACGAGTGATACCTCGACGCATTTCGACGAACATCGAATAGGTATTTGAAAATGACCTTTAGTTTCTTAAACTGTTTTTCATTTTGAATAACCATTTAGGATTTAGAGCGATTTAAACTTGGTTAGAAACTATTCTCACTTATATTTTCAATAGTCATAATAAAGCCGTGATAAAGTTTTTACAATATCGCATTAAAACTCTTAGTAACAAAAAGTGTGAAATAAAAAAAATACTCCACATATTACGACGCCGGATTTTTTTTTTTTTTTTTTAACAATTACATTGTATAATTAATAACATAACTAATCTACTTACCTAATACAAAAAGTCATTGGTCGGCAGTGTGCCCAAAATACTTGAAATTTAGTAGTTAACTTAAAATCTTGTTGTTTATACACAAAAAATTTCATCAAAATCGGTCAAGCCATTTCGGAGGAGTATGGCAACGAAAACTGTGACACGAGAATTTTATATATCTTATTATAACGATGAACTATTATCTTAATATAATGAATGATGTTTTTAATTTGTTTATAATTATTATTATTTTATTTATTTTATAAATTCAGTGAGTTTGAGTTTCAGTTATATAAATATGTATCTATAACTAATGTTATAAAACAAAAAATTGAGATACACTAATTAAATCCTGTAATAAAAGAATGACATTAATGATATTGATGAACAAATAATAATTGAACAAAGGGATAAGTAAAGTAAAAATAATTGTTATCACAGATATTCAATAGTGTCCTACTCGTATACTATCTTTACTTTTTCCACAAATGTTTACTATATGGCCCCCCAGTTTGAACCGTACCGAACAACACGCCACTCCGCGTCTACCTGCTTCTATTTTCACGTTTTGATGCATACACTATACCTGTTACCCACACTGTTTGCTTTTCGAACACACCCGATAATACTTTGAGCTCAAACACAATGTGGACAAAGCGCATAATATTCTAATGTTAGGATTGCCCATTTTTATTGTAATATTATTGGTTTTTATCGTTTTTATGCTTCACATTTGTTAAATTTTTGTCCATCTGTTTTTATTCTAATTATTATTATTGTTATTATTATTTTATTTTATCTTTCACTTAAACTTTTTGAAGAAAAGTTTTGTTAATTATCCTATTGTAATAATGTTAATCTATTTAAAATTAATTCTAATTTAAGATAAATTTAGAGATGATTTGAAGTGTATTGTTATTATCTAATTAATGTTGCGTTTGTAAGTGAAATTAATATAATTAATGTTGTAATTAATAAGTGAATCTAATCTATCTTATCCTAATTATGTAACTTTTTTATTTTATTATTTTTATTTTTTATATTTAACAGTGGACGGAAGAGACTGTATCCCACGACACAGGACTTTTCCTAGTGTGGGATCCTGGGCTCCCCTACACAAAAATAACATTGTTGTTATTGATAGTGTTAGTACCAATAAGTTCAAGAAAAAAAATGATTATTATTATTATATTACCAACTAGCCGTGCCCCGCGGCTTCGCCCGCCACAATCAAGTTACAAAGTAGCCTATGTGTTAATCCTAGGTATAATCTATATACATTCCGAATTTCATCCAAATCCGTTCAGACGTTAAAGCGTGAAGAGGGAACAAACATACTAACACACAAACTTTCGGATTTATAATATTAGTAGGATAAATAATTTTCATTCTTTTAAAATAAAATGTTGCACTGCAGTTCTTTCTACATGTTAGTAGCGTTCCGTGTTACGTATCTGTTCGCCCAATCTTCTTAATCTTTGCCGCTTCAGCCCAAGGCACTGCAATTACAGTGAGAAGGAATCCTAAACCGCCATACTTAGACGTTTTTCGCTTATTTGTACGTTGTTTCACGGAACCCGACTCTGGCCGGTTTGGTTACTAATTGGTACTCCTTTTCTTTGAATGTTTTGTTTAAAGCCGAGTGAAAGTGTCGGTTCATTGACGATATTTTCATTTGTATTTTTGGTTGCGACTCTTTCGTAAATTTAAATACAAATATAAGATCTTTATTTGCTTGAATAATACAAAATCTTTATTTGCTTGAATCAATCTGTAATAAAACGGGCATTAATAAAGAAAACATATTATTATTATAAAATGATTGACTTCATTAAACTGGGAACATTAAAACGGAGGCAAACTGCACAAGCGCTTTATAGCGACTACATGATATAGATAAACCTAGGCTATTTATTTATTAGTGCTGAAATTATTAAAAAAAAAAATGCGCCGCCGCCGACTTTCTTGCCAGGTTCTTCTCGAGATGGCTGTAATTTTGAGAATCTGTCAGTAGTCCTCAACTTCAATGAGTGCCTTTTTGGGGCTCAAGTGAATAAACGATTTTGATTTGAATATGGGTAGGTACAATTAGCTAGTAGCAGTGATGACAATTGTGCCTCATATTCCGTTATGAGTATATTAAATAGATGGCGCATTAACTTTTTGAGTACGGACAGTTGCTTATTTTTCTCTAGATGGTATTTTCTTACTCTGGGTGGTTTTTATTCTAATTGGTTCTTCTTTTCTTTTGATGTTTTGTTTTAAAGCGAGTGAAAGTTTCGGTTCTTTGCGATATTTTCATTTGTATTTTTGGTTTGTATTTTACTTTTTTTAATTGATCTGATGACGCATTAACTTTTTAGGTACGGACAGTCGCTTATTTTGTTTTAGGTGGTATTTTCTTACTCAAGCTGGTTTGAATACTAACTGTTACTGCTTTTCTATGGACGTTTATTTGCAGTTCAAGTTCGCTAAGATAATTTACCATCTTTTCACAAGCTTTTATTTATTCTGTGCCTTATCTGTCGGCCTGTAATCAAATCTTGCAAGTTAATTAGACCCACTTTCCAATGTCAGATTGGATTCGAATTTGATGTGGACAGTTATATGGTACTTTTGAGCTGGTCTGACGATGGAGACGGAAGTTGGCCATATTAAATTTTAAACTTAACAAGATAAACCCATCGAGTTTGGGCTCCATTGATTCAACTTGACAAGATCTCGGGTCATATAACTTTTTATTCCTTTTTTAATTTATAACTGGCTAAAGCTTGATATTTAAAACTTTTTTAAGTATTACTCGTTCTTATTCCGACTGGTTTGAATATTCATCGGTATTGCCTATCTATAAAAAAATATTTGCAGTAAAACTTTCTGTTCGCTACGAACGTTTATTTTGGTTAGATCTTCTCTTCTTCTAAAGGAATTAAGTTGCTAAGCAGCATTTTTTCAAGAGTTTTTACTAATAAACATTAAATTAACAACCGCTTTTTATCTGAAACTTAAATATGTTTTACAAAATGGATATGGAAGAGCAGGGTCTTCTGACAAAGGTATTGCTATACTTACTAGAGGATCCCAACGTTAAGCAAGGTCATGGTTACAAAAACAAAAGAAATCATTTTTTTTTAATTTTTCACACATCCTCACAATAAATTAAGTGACTCGTATTATGGGTTTTTTAAATCTCAATCTCAATCTGGCCAGCATTTGACCACTCTCTTCTCACCACGTGGTAATACAGTTCTACTAGAAGTTGTGTGACGGTTACTTACATAATTAGTTATCTAAGTACGCCATATGTTTTTGTACTCTACGTCGCTGCATCTTAGTTAGATATAGAGTTACGTCATTAGAACGCTCATTACCGCCACCCATAGTCGACTAAGGGGAACTAACGGGCAAATCGCTACCAATTACTGAGAAAAGAATTTAAAAGAGATTTTCTCGGCTATTAGCAGAGTATGTAGTTGTGGAACAACAATAACGTTATCCATGGTAGAAGAGTAGTTTCTCATGCTTGCCTGGCCAGCTACTCTGTATATAAAGTCTTATGTTTTACAGTCACAGCCCCACTAGTATACTTATCCATGGTGGTAGTAGAGCATTTTCTCATGCTCGTATGGCTAAGCTACCTTATACAAAATACAGTAGTATTTTTTTTCACACTCACACTAAGTTCAAAGACTTGTATCGTGGCTGCCGTAAACATTAAAATATCACATTCACAATCACAGCCAGAGTCAGAAGCATAAATATCCCTTGGAAATAAAAATTGTGCTACTGCCGAGAATCGGACCCACGGAGTAGAAGGCAGAGACTTGCCCACCGCGTGAAATTAATATCAGACATCACAGCCAATTTTTTTTTGCGATGTTAGCTTGGTCGCTGAAATTGTGGATTTTTTATCCCGTGTAGGCATCACAAGTACCTAACCTTTAACCACTATATCACCTTTTTGTAAGTGACGATGCGATCGATGATGGAGATTGTCTGCCTAGAAGGTCTGTTCACTTATGACCGGCTTATACTAACTGCAAACACAGTTTTTTTTGATGGTATCCTAATTTAACAAATGAAAAAGAAGTAGTATAAATTTTTTTTTACCGACTTTTTTTATTTGAAAGCTGGTGCTTTTCATGTGGTCCCGTTAAAATTTGATCAAGATCTGATGTCTAGTTTTTGAGTTATAGTCAATTATGCGTGTTTAAAACATTAAATCTGATCAAGGTTCCGAAGATAAAGCGGTGAAGTCGATTTATTTAAGCTTTGCTTGCAACCATGGATTGGAAAGAGGTAAAACACTTTATTTTTTTACGTGGTATTGTAATTACGCATGACGGGTATAGCTAGTTCATTATAATTGAACATTATTCAGAAATATGAGTTTGCTCAACGGCAAACTTTAAATTGAGTTTCCCATATTGTCTTGGTGCACTTCGCAGGCCTTTTGTGTGAGTGCACAAAACTTTGTTAATGTATTGCAACTTGCATATGACGTATTTTCAGTTAAGAAGTGTTGGTAAAGTTTGGGGACAGGGACTTATTAAGATGTAAAATGTTTCACCCATGTTTAATAAAATATATTTAATTATTAAATTGAGTTTGAAAACTATCGCGAGTGTTATTCATTATTAATGTTTACTAACCGGCTGGTACTCGCGGCGGTTTTGTCGGTGCGCGCGGAGAGGCGACGCGAACGTTGCGATCGGCCACCTCCCAGATGATGGGCATCGTACATCAATCAATCAATCAATCAATCAAATCAATCAAATATTTATTGACATAAATTTAGATGATACAATAAAGATTCTGAAGCCTCTGGTTCCCGATGTAGTTTACACTGTGTTTCGAGAACCAGCGTCTTCTCCCATTCATGAAACTATTTAATTATGCCAAGGGTTAGTTTACAGCTATTTACAATATGTGAATGACCAGTATGTGAATGTGTATGTGTGTGTATGAGAGAGTGTGTGTGTATGTGTGTGTGTGTGTGTGTGTGTGTGTGTGTGTGTGTGTGTGTGTGTGTGTGTAGTGCGTGTGTGAAATAATTAAATAATTAGGAGTTAATTTGCAGATTTTCCACATCTTCATAATCCAGAGTGTTGAGCCAGGTGAGTATAACTTTTTTAAATTTATTGGTAGAGTATTCTTTAATATTACAGTCACTATTTAGTTTAATTAACTTATTATACAGATGCGGAGCAACATAATCGCAATGTTTTTGAGCAAACTTACTGTGCGTACGAGGCACTGGGCATCGGTCAACGCGTTTATTTAACACAGGTAATGCCCGAAACTAGTCGGAAAATCCGACAAAACCGCCGCGAGTACCAGCCGGTTAGAAAACATTTATTAAATTACGTACCGGATTATTTTAATTTAATGTTCTATAACACTCAAATCTACCAGATAGTCAAAAGACCAACCTTAGCTGCTCACGTTGGGGTTTGTAATGGATTCGAGCCCGGTGTTGCGAGGTTTGGATATTGAATCTTAAGGAGGAAAACAAGTTTCTGATACAGGAATGAATATTTCTGAGACAAATTCACTCACACAAGATATATTGTGGAGGGTCAAGCAAAAAATAGAGAAGCTTTGATGAATCGAATCAAACCTCATATACCTACGAGGTTTGGTATGGGCTTTTGCTCATAGATTGCGCCGGCTTGGCGTCTAAAGAGATTGGCTGCGTATAACAACGTCAAGAACGCGGGAAAGCAGTATAGGCGCAGTACGCCAGCCAAGGAGTAGCTGGATCGACGATCTAGAGGCACACTTACGTTTACTTCAAACCTGGCAAGAATTTGCGTAGAACGGAGACCAATGACGTTCTCTTATCTCTGAAGCCAGGGCCCAGTTGAAGGTAACAGATCGAGCAGCCGATCGCCAATGCATTTAGACCTAAAATAGATCTATTTAAAGCTGCCAGAAAAAGTTCCATAATAAAGTGTTCCCGCAATGCGAGAAATCGTAGCAGATGGAAATACATCGCAAGAGCCTCGATGAATAGACCCAAGCCCGCTTACAACTACACATACAACAGCACGGGCCAGCTCTACCGCGTTAATTGTGACCAGGTGTTCAAGACGAAGTTTGGATTTGCCAGCCACATACGAGCGCATGCAAAGAAATAGCCAGGGTAGCCATCGCCGGATACGACTACGACGCGGACATCATCAAGGAGAACCATATTTCTGCACCATGAAACCACGACCACTCTTTCAAGAGTTTACGACTGAAGAATACTGAAGACTACTAGATGTTCCACAAAAAAAAATGCGTGCAAAGCGGTTTGCTTCCACATTCATTGTGCGAACCGCAAAGGAATGGAACTCCTTGCCTGAGTCGGTGTTTCCTTTGTTTACAATATGGGAGTCTTCAAGTCGCGAGTGAAAAGGTCTAATCTTCTAGGCAAGCTTGCTAAATCGTTGACAACTTCGTCCCTTACTATCAGGTGAGATTATGGTCAAAATTTTGTGTATCTAGAATAAAATAAATAATTTGAACGCAAGTAAAGCTAAAAAAAACTTGTCACCCTCGCTGTCGCTATATCAATTTCGATAAAGTTTATATGGGACCTGTAAAGTCTGATCTACAGATCATCAAAATAGATTCTTAATTGGCGGAATGATCGCGCAACATACATACAAAAAAAATCATGCATTCGAATTGAGAACCTCCTCCTTTTTTGAAGTCATTTAAAAAAAAGAGTACCACCGCAAACTGACTTGTAAGGTAGGAAGTCCTTCCACCTCGCTTGAGTTGATAGGTTTATTTGTGTACAGTGGTCCGCTCGTTTGAGCCAGATCTGATTGTACTGTTGCATTCAAAATTAATAAATCCTTAAATGGCGCTATCTTCGAACACATTTCGACAGGTGGGATTATTTCATTTTAAAGAGTAACGTTGGTGAGAAAAGTTTTCGTTGTAGTCAAAATCCTCTCACTGCTGGATAATAATGTAAAGGCTAGAATTATCAGCAAGGGCTTTTTGCTATTTTAGTTTTCGTGAGTTTGACACATTATCTTAAATTATAAAATCTCGAATCATAGTGTTTGTGGACGAACTCCTCCGAAACGGTTCGACCGATTTTAATGTTTTTTTTTAATATATTTGGCAGTTATAAATGATCCTTTTTTCCTCGCCAGTCTATGGACTCAAGAGCTTGAAGCTGGTAATTAGCGGATCCTTCCTACAGATGGCCCCGCAGTAATACACGATCGGACTTGAGCTCAAAATAAATTAAAAATTAAATGTCTTGCAAATGAAAAAAAAACGTTCATACTGTTCTAAACCACCGAAAGTTTTATTTTGCCTTTGTTCAATCGACCTTATCGCTTACGAAAATAACTGCTATCCCTACAATTTATAACAAGTTAAATCAGTGGCGGATTTACACATTTGCCGCAAGTAGGCTACTCAAATTTTACCGCCCTTTCCGACCTGTACAATCCTAGTTCAAATTCATATTAATTACAATATTTTTTGTCAATTAAATATTACGATTCCCAAGTCATAAAGTTACAATTTCATTATGAAAGTTGGTGTAATTAGGACGATAGTGTGGGCTCTATATTACACCACCTTTGCCCCAATTAGCATGAATGTGTACTAGGTAAAAAAAAGATGGTCCCAAATTTGCCGCCCTTAAAATCTGCCGCTCTAGGCTCCAGCCTGCTCAGCCTGCTGATAAATCCGCCACTGAGTTAAATCGATAAAGTAACAACAGAAGGTTGTTTAAGCTGATAAAATCCGTGTAAATTTTCCTCATTTTCAGAAGTATTAACGATGCTCGAGGTGTTGGCTTCGACAGTACGAACTATTCAGCCCAGATTACTGTACGCATCAATTATTCGAAAGCTGTTGTCAGTATTAAAACCAATCAGCTTCGATTTAATATATCTCTCATATTTGTCGATAGTGGGGATACCAATTAAAATACTACATATGTTTGGATTTCATTATAGCTTGATTCGTTTTTATAAATCTTTATAAGTAGGTAGGTGTAGATTTATAATAAAATGTAGGTATAAATGTAGCTATATAGCAACAATACGGAGTAGTTAAATCCTAATAAGCTCAAACATAAACATAAACGCTTTCACACTTACAACCCCATACTAAGTTCTATGACTTGTGCCGTGTGTATTTCGCATCGTTTTAAATATAAAATAGTGTCTTTGTGAATATAAAATAGAAACGCTGTCACACTCACAGCCCTACACTAAGTTCGATGACTTACACCCAGAATCAATCTATAACCGATTTGGCTGAAATTTCCAAAGTACATAGCTTATACTCAGGACTAATACTAAAGCTACTTTTATAACTTAATTACCGCAGGTGAAGCCGCGGGACACGACTAGTGTCAAACAAAATAATTGAAATCTGAATAATTCAAAGAAGACATATCTGCAGATACCTTAGCACTAAAAACTTTTTAAAAGCTCCATAATTGCTTCATTGCACCGCTTAAGCAGCTTTTATTTACAAAACCTGTTAAAATAGACAGAGCCAAATCAGAATGTGTTGCACTAAGCTAAGATGATTAAGCTCCACTTAGCCGTCGCACTCTGGCTGTGATGGGCTCTAATGCCCCCGGTCACTAATGCAGTTACTGTAACACTGTTAGTTCTATTAACGTTTACTGTGTCGTTTATATACGACGAGAAGTGCCTCGTGGCTTTGTCGGCGTTCTGATGACGATGAATCTGTTTTAATAGTAAAATTCTATATGCTTGACTGGTAAGATATATTTTATATCAAATAATTAAACGCATGCAAAGCTAAAAAAAATCGACTTCGTAACTTTGATCAGATTAGATGTTCTAACCACGCAGTATTGAAGATATTTCAAGAATTTCTGATTAAATCTTGATCAAATTTAAATGGGACCAATTGGAAAGCAAAATCTTTTAAACAAAAAAAAAATCGGTTCACGTGGAACGAAGTTATGAGGTTATAACACACATGAAATAAAAAATACAGTCGACTTGAGTACCTCCTCATTTTTAGACAAGTCGGTAAATAGGTATGAGTTTAGGCAAATCATACAAATTTGAAAAACGTGATTTTCGCTTTCGCTCCAACACTCCAATAGAAGTTCAAGTAAAATGTCTACCACTTTACGAGAGCATGACTTGGCTATGACTGGACTATGAATCTTTTACTTGACTTTGACTGTGACTGGTGACTATAGGACTAGACATATGAACTACATAGCCAATTTGAAAAAATAATATATTTATTGCTTACCATAAGATAATTATGTGACATTAAACTAAAAACTAACCAAAAATAACATAATAATTTGAAAATTATTTATTAAGTCACATATTAGAAGGTAACAAATTTAAAAAATCTTTTACTAGCTGGCTTCTTCTCCATTGTTTCTATAGTGTTAAGGAGTTAAAGAATTTATAGTAAATTAGTCTAGATATTATAGTAGAGAAACATTATCATTTGCACGTCTGCTTGCAGACTGCATATATTGTGTCACTTTTTACATTAAGATCTTATGTACATGTATTCTGGCAAATAAACAATTTGATTTGATATATGATTTGACACTGCCTAAATGCACAAGATTTCGGAGCCTAAACTTAAAAAACAAAAATATCCCTTATCGCCGGTGGACTTGTACCTGCTGCAGGCTGAATGAAATAAAGTGCCATCAACCCGAATGGAATTATTTTGGTAGAAATATATACCGTCATTGGTTATTAGTGTACAATTCTGCAGGGATTGTTTAGAATCGAAAACTTAGCAGAATTAAAAAAAAAATGATCGTCTGATTTCTTTTTTTTTTGTAGCAGCTGTGTAAGAGTTCATGTATTTTACTTTAAAGTTACTACTTAACTGTCTGGATAACAGTTTACTCACCAATACTGGTAAGAAAAAAAATATTCTGCCCCGTTGTCGATTCTAAACCATCATTTGCTGGATTATACACTACTTAGCAATGGCAATATATAGTGGAAATAATCTCCATAAACTGTGTTCCTTATCACACTAGAAACATCAATAATGATTATAATGGGCGCGAAAGTCACCATCGCAAGCACTCTAAACACATGGCAAATTAAAAAAAAAATATAATTATATCCCTCACTTTCCTTAATTTTTTTTATTCAAGATAGGCAAACTTTTGACCACTATCTCACCTGATGGTAAGCGACGATGTGGTCGACGATGGAGCAAGCTTGTCTAGAAGATACCTATTCAATCGCGACTTGAAGACTCCTATATTGTACTCATCAGGAAACACGGACTCAGATAAGGAGTTCCATTCCTTTGCGGTTCGCACAATTAATGTGGAGGTAAAACGCTTATCACGCATTTTTGGAATGTCCACCATATAGCGGTGTATCTTAGCAGTTTGTCTGCTTGTCCGATGATAGAACGGGGATGGGGGAACTAGATCGTGCAGTACCTTAGCACACCCTCCGAAATGTATCCGATAACAAACCGAGAGACTATAGCAGCAGCTACCATGCGGCGATAGCCCAAGCTCTGAAGCTTTGAATTAGTCAGCTGCTTGCTACCAATGAGTTTCTTGGCTCTACGCCCAATGGTGTCAAGAGCCTCAAGCTTGTACTTAGCTGAACCGTCCCAAAAATGACAACAGTACTCCATACATGATCGGACTATATTATATTATCAGAATATATTATATTATCCCATTAAAATCGGCCATGTTCAATTAACTAAGCGACTGTATAAACATCCCTTTTAAAAACCACTTTATCCCGCACATTGGGTATAACTCACAAGCTAACAAGCCAGAGGGATTGGTTAAAAATTGCCCCCGTGTAGTCTATAAATTTGGGCTCCAGCAGAGATGGATGTTCTTGCCAACTTGGCGCCTCTATAGTTTAAGGAAAATGTTAAGCTCACCTAGTAACGACAAATCGGTTAATGTTAAGTAATAGATCATAGTAGAGATCTCTACTTAAATAAACATGTAATAATAAATATATACAAATTATCTTAGAAACGTGACTTAGGTAGAAGTCTACTGTGTTTCCCGAGAATTATAATATGGGGTTGTTCAAGAAGAGAGTGAATAGGTATTTACTGAGTAAGCGTGCTCCATCGTCGATTTCCATCATGTGAGATTGTGGTCAAACGCTAGCTTAGTCTCAAATAAAAATAAATAAAAAAAACTTAGGTAGTTTACCCTAAAATTGAGCTGCGGAACTTATTTAACTTATATAAAGTGTAAAAATATGTTCTTATAATTATAAAATAACGCTTGATTTAAATTTTTGTCTTGTTTGTTAATCTAATTTTTCATTTAATGTTTGAACGACCTAGATAAGAAGTACTAAATATAATGTTCACCTTAGGGAGGAACTAATTACCAAGATACGGGTGTTACTCACACCCAGTTTGGTAATTATGGCCGCAATTTGTAAAATGTACAATAATTTATGAAATAAACAATTTTTACTTTACTTAATTAAACGAGTTCCCACTCATAACCCCGCGTTAGTTAATAAACTCGAGTTGTCTGGAAGACATCGCTCTGAGCGATAAGACCGCCCTTAGTACACATCGTTTTCTTTCTTATATCTCTATTGTATTTTGGTATTCAAAAAAGTGTTATCCTGTGTTGTGTGACAACTGATTCTCACAGACTGCTCCTGCCAGGAATCGAATCCGCGCTATAGTCCAGAGGTTGACTTAGTAAGAAATAAGTTCAATAGATAACAAGATGTTTCAAATGTTTTACGAGAAGATACGCGCTATAAATTATTTATTTCAAAATATACCTACATAATTATTTCTTGTTGCAACTTTTTACATGACTGCGCGATACAAACGAGGGTAATATTTTTATTAGCCTACATAGTTATGGATGTTTGTTCTCTGTGACGTTCTAGATACCAAACGTAGGAGTCAATTTTGATGACTCTTACATTTGAGTTAATTTAAATTAAATGTTTATGTTCATTTTGAGATTAGCACTGACACATGATATTAATAAACAATAAATAAAGCGACAACCAGACCTGATATTGTTAAAAATAAAAACCATCTCTGTAGTATAATCTACCAAACAAAAAAACATCAAAATCAATTCATAATTGGCGGAGATACTGCGTAACAAACATAAACTTATGAACCTTCTTTTTTGAAGTCGATTGAAAAATGAAAATCTACAGTGTTATCAACTATTTTATCATTGAATAGGTATTTAAAAATACTTTAGGTTTCTTTTACTGTGTTTCATTTTCAACCGACTTCAAAAAAAGAGATACTCAATTCGACTTTTTTTTTGTATGTCAATTATGTCTCAATTATGAATGGATTTTGATGATTTTTTAAGTATTCTTCAGAGGTGGTCCCATATAAATTTTATCGAAATCGGTTAAGCTTTTTCGAAATAAAAGCGATGAAGTCGGTTTTTTAAGCTTTGCTTGCGTTTCAATTATGAATTATCATTTAGGAACTATAACGATTTAAAGTTGTTAAGCAACCACAGTCACGTAAATTTTCATAATAAAGCTGTGAAAATATGCAAAATATAGTAAGTTATATCTCTACACAGTCTGTTATTTTATTTTGACTCGAGTATCTGGTCATTTCACAACGTCACCTTTTATCAGCAAGTAATAAACTAGACAAACGCTAGCCTATCGGATGTTACAAACACGTAAAAAAAACATGCGGGGTAGTCTTTTTTTCTTTTAATTTTGGCTCCGAAATTTTGTGCATTTAGCCAGTGTCAAGTAATACAATATTTCAAGTAAATGTCAATATATAATTCACACACATAGTCACAAGTCACAGTCATAATTAGATAAAAGAGTCAAGGTCCAGTCATAGTCAAGTCATGCTTTAATAAAGTGGTAGAAACTTTACTAGAACTTATATTGGAGTTTTGGAGCGACAAGAAAATCGCGATTTTCAATTTTGTATCATTTGCCTACACTCATGCATGTTCAGTAAGTTTTAACGGTTAATAATCCACCATTATTACTGATTAACACTCGAAAAATCACTAGTTTTGGAAAATAATCCAAAATCAACAACGCCATTTTTTCACTTTCGCGGCAAAACCCCCCGGGCAGTCTTTGGGGACTGCCGACAGAATTCAAAAGTACATACATACATACATAGAGTAATAGAATTAGAAAGAGACAGATGCCAGTAGCCAGTGCACTACGCGTTCGGTGACGATGACGCGAGTTCCATGAGTTTTGTTCACCCAAAAGTGCTCAACGCGCCTAAAGAAGTTTTCACTTTAACCAACTGTTTAAAATTATTTAATATTTTTAGCACGGACTTGAAAGAAATACGGACGTAACCTCAACAATCACGTGTGAAGCATGCAATTGTACGAGTGTGCGTGCATCTCGCTGTAAACTGTCATAGACAACTAAATAGGTACTAGGTGTATTGTCGTCCATTGTCATAACAATGGACGCATAACAAGCGAAATGTTGGGTGCTTCACCCGTTTTGTATGCGGCATTTATTCCGTACTTTTTAACGTCCGTGGTACTTACATAAAAAAACATTTACTGAATCCATTTTACTATACTTCTCTGCACGAGTGTATGCGACTGGTGTTTGTAAATGTCACAAAGAAACTGTCTCCTGCAAGACTTTTTTACATTCCTACAATTATCATTGTATACTTGTCAGCGAGTGCATGACAAAAGAGCACATTTCATTATGAGTTTCCCTTATTCTGGGTATATTACTTTAAAAAGTATGAACGCTTTCACATGTACAGCTCCAAACTTAGTTCGATGACTTGAGTCATCACAACATTCACATCACACACACGATCACACTCGGAACCAATAACACAAATTTAGGTTTAGGTTTAAAGAAATTCATTTCTAGATAATTAAACGCAAGCAAACCAACTTCATCGCACCAGCTTTCAAATAAAAAAATAATCATTTAAATCGGCTCACAACGAAAGAAGTTATGAGGTAACTTTTGAAGTCGGGTAAACGAGAACATCGTCAAAGTAGTCCATAAAATAGGCATTATTGACGATATTTCAAGAACTGATCAGATCTTGATCAAATTTAAATGGGACCAATTAGAAGGCAACATCTTTCTAACTAAAAAAAAAATCGAAATTGGCTCACGTGAAGAGAAGTCATGAGGTAACACATATAAACAAAAAAAAATACAGTCGACTTGAGTACCTCCTCCTTTTTTGGGAAGTCGGTAAAAAAGACAAAACGTCACTTACATGATAAAAATATTAAACATTCCGTGATGTTACATTCGACATTCCGTTTCTTCAACTACTCATTTAACACATTATCGTCTCTTATCAAATTTCCTTTGTGAATACGGTTGTTTGTCTCATTTTTGATAAACATTGATTTGCCTGAATAAAAAAATACCTGTTTGTAGTCGCCGAAGCCCTAAGTGGTTGTGCAGTTTTCTGTGTAATTTTGAAGTTCTATGCCTGGTGAAGATACCTATTTATCGAAGTCAAACATTGTATGAACGTGGCTGATACGATATTTCCATTTCCTGGACTCCACACAACGGATATTATGGAAATGCAAGCCGGTATCGCAGATCTGATATATTTGGATATTGAAGATATTCATTACAATATAGATGTAGAAAATCAGAGCTTTGCAGCTTTAGGAATGTATATTTTATGTCTTTTGCATGCTGTGGTCCGATTAAAACGAGTTCTGTCATTTTTAATACAACATTTTTAGTAAGTTTTTACTACTAGCGTTGCCTCGCGGTTTTAGTCGTGTAAGACCCGGACCCGCGGGAATTCCTAGATAAAAACCCTGTATCCTTTCCCAATATCTATATCCAATTTCATCAAAATCGTTTCAATGGTTAAAGCGTAACAGACAGAGAGTTACTTTCGATTTATAATATTGGTAGGGATTATTTAATCTTACGTTTACTAAATATCTTATCTTAATTTTTTGATAAAATATACATTTAATTATATATATTTTTTCTTGATATTAAATAATTATAAATATTATTATTTAATATCAAGGAAAAACTGATTACCGATTGAGTTTTAAATAAATTAATAGTTACATTTATAGAAGACTTTTTTCATAAAAAGACTTCAAAGGAATTGGTTAATTATCACAACGAATAAAACAAAAAAAGGAGTACAATGCTCATGCGGTTTGTGTCCCTTCTGGTTTTTTAGTTTATACGAGTCAACGAATTCCTATTCGAATTTAAAAAGCAATCTTTCACAACCGATCATTCAAAATCTAAATACCGTACGATATAAACGCAAAGGCAAAATAATTCAAAACCAAACAGGACGATAGATCATAAAGAGTCGAGATTTCTCGTCATCTTTCAATAGCAGTCTCTCCAAGGGGCCGATCCATCATATTAACTCCACAATACACAGTTTTCGCATTAATGTGAGCAAAAATAATATTTTCATTCCCTCAGGCGAAGACCCGATAAGAATTTCATTATGGAATAGGTATTTTGAAGGAGATTTTTTTAGCAGTATTTTATGGGTTTTGCATTACTGGATCCAAACACCCACACATATACACAACAGTACTGTATCACGGTTTTTTTATGATAGATAGGCAAGCATTTGACCACTATCTCACCTGATGGAAAGTGATGATGCGGCCGAAGATGTGACATGCTTGCCTAGAAGATACATATTCACTCTAGACTTGAAGACACCCAGATTGCACTGTTCGGGAAACAAAGACGTAGGCAATGAGTCCCTCGCTGTACGGATGATAAACGTAGAAGCAAAACGCTTCGAGCGAACCGGAGGTACGTCAACCATATAAGGAAGGCGTTTGATGTCTGTCTTGTTGTTAGGTGGTAAAAAGGGCAAGGGGGAATTAAATCATGTAATTCCTGCGCGGTGGCGTTTTTATAATTGTGAAGTATCGATGGGTATAGGTATTTGATTTGTCTTGCATGACTGGATCCAATCATACACACACATGTAGACACACCCACACTACAAAGCGGCGGCGTTTAATTTCAGTAATTCAGGATTCAGTAATTCAAAACCAATCTAATGCATATCAATACTTAAAAACAGGCCGTCGCATCATAGTGTAGGTGTGTCTACGTTTGTGTGTTTGATTGTATGCAGTAAAGCAAGACAAAACAAATACCTAATATATAATTAAAGTTCCTACCCATTAAAATAGCCAAATTTGCCGTAATTGTACATATCTAGTTTAAATTTCAACATTAACATAGAAATTCTATTGTGAACATTTACGAAATTCTGTTGTGTATCCAAAGAGTCCGCAACTGAATCAAACTAACTTACGCTACTGTCACAGCTATAACTCAAGTTTTCGAGCTAAAAAAATAGTGTATTCATCTGCCAGTGATAGAGTAACAAGATTTTCAACACTAATGTCCAGAGAAGCTGCAATTTCGTATCCGTTGAAAAGAGAACGGAATTTTCTCACAGTGAACAAATTAAATAGAGCCAAGAAAAATACGAGTTCCGACTGTGTTTGAATTAAAACTTTTCTCACCGTTTTGATGAGGAATACATTTTTTCCTGCATATTTTAAGGCAGCTACGTAGATTGGATGGAGCTGACGGAGTTATTATGCAACTTAGCAAGTTGCATGAAACTTGATGATCCGCTTTATCAATTGACTTTCATTATAATATACAAATTGCGATTTTTTGTCTTAGCATATATCTAGTAAATTTAATTCCCCGTCATTTAATAATAATAATCCCAAGTGGCAATTTTCATATAAAATTACCGATTTCGAATTTATCGGCTGTTCCTTATCTTGGTCTTTCCTGATTTTATTTTTTTATTAATACAGTAATATATTGATACTATTAAAAAAACAGTCATATTTGAGCTTTAAAAAGATTTTCCGCAGTGGATTTTTTATGTATATATTATATAGATAATCAGAATAAGCGTTAATACTACCGATCTCCTGTAATTCTTTGAGAAGTTTTGTTTGGCCATTTTCTGGCTCTATCTTCACACCAGGTCCAAGTTACAGGTATCGGGTCCGATTCTCGTAGAGAACACAAGTTTTCTCTTCAAGGAAAATTTGTGTTTGTATGTGTGATATGAATTTGAAATGGCACCCACGACAAAGCCATCGAACTTAGCGTGGGGCTGTGAGTGTGAAAGCGTTAAAAACAATAAAATAGAATTACAGCAATTAAAAACAGATAGTTATATTATTATAATATTGAAAGAAATTATCTAAAAGCCATGTAAATTATGACACATGTAATTTTTAATATAGATTAATACTGCTAGTCACTTCCTGAATATCCTTCAAGCTCCGAAATTATGAATATAGAATCTAAAAGCAAAATTCAAATTCTTGATGATTAACAGCGCCCCCTTTCATTTTTATTCATTCGTTTTATATTCACGCTTGGCGAATGTATTCATGATTCCCCGAACTCGGCTTTTGAACAATTTCCACGAGTTTTCGCGTGTTTTCTCACTAGAAATGGGTTATGTCCGGTGCAATATCCGGTCATATTTCTGGATCCGGCCATTTTTTTGCAGCTATTTGTAACGAAATTGTCATGCATATCGGAAAATTCCCTTGTTGTTAATTTTAAGTTTAATTATAACATGTATGATGTGGCAGTGCTATATTAAATAAATAAATAAACGGCTTTTTATGGAATTCAGACTGCCAATCCTGCAATTAATAGGACTTGCTATCTATTAATATTTTTTTTACATTACTATTTCTATGTTCCCATTAATCACAAAATCTACTCGGATTTTTTTGTTGAAACACATTTTTGAATATTTCCAAATTTACCCTAACGTAACTATGAATAGGCTGGATCAGGAATAACTCGCTTAACAAGACTATCTGCTAGAGGTGACCGCAAATTTAATCGTTCTCTATAGAATATTGATCGAGTAGTACGCGAGACGAGTAATTAATATTTAATAATAATAATAAAATATGCCCGTTGGCTTAGTTGGTTGAACGTTCGCCTTCTAAGCAGGGGTAATCGGGTTCAATTCCCGGCGGGAACACAAGCTTTCTCCCCAAAGAAAATTTGTGTTTCTGGCTCTGGTTGTGATTGTGTGTGATGTGAATGTTTCCATCACCCACGACACATCGAAGTTAGCGTGGGGCTGTGAGTGTGAACGCGTTTATGTTTATGTTTAATATATTAATAATATTTACCTGTTACCATATTTATTAGATATTATATATTAATATTATATAATAACCTCTAAAAACCCGCTTAATATAATAGTATTATGCGGGTTTATTTAGAAGTTTATATTAAGGTCCGGGCATAGACCCGTGAGTTGAAATAAATACATTAATAATAATAGTTACATAGATAAACTCTTTATTAAACACTTAAAAAATACATGACAAGGAATAATAATTTGTGAATAAGTGTAACATCAGGCGGTCTTATCGCTACGAGCGATCTCTTCTAGACAAGTTTTGGATGGAGAGGAGTAAAGCGATGAAATTGGACGACGGTGTTTTGTATAAATATAATAATATAAATAATACAATGAACATACATAATAAACAATAATATGCCTAAATACATGAACATAACAAATAGCTATTATACATATATGCGTGACGAATAGAATGTTTAACAGTCAAATTATGTAAGTTATACAACAAAGTAAATGTGTATTATGTTTTACCTGAAAGGTAATGTATCTTGACGGAGTCTTTAAATATTGCCAATGATTGAGCATTTGTTATATTGTTAATTTTAATTAACAAAATATACCTACTAATAACACTAATACACATTGATTTATTGATTTAATGTATTATATTTTATTGCAATGATGATTGTATGCCATTTACTAGTTTATGATAATTATATCACCTATTTTTACAATCAATAAATTAATTATGAATTTATTATAAAAATAAATAAGGACCCGTAGACCCGTGGGTATTCTGGGATAAATGATAGCCTATGTATTAATCCATGGTGTCAGTTACCTCCTTATCAAATTTTATCAAAATTGGTCGAGACGTATGAGCGTAAAGTAGCAACAAACATACAAACACATTCACAAACTTTCACCATAAGTCCACATAAAGCTTAGGTACATATCTTTTAGGTAACTTAGTTCTTTGCTGTACATAGTTTTAGTCTAGTTTTAGGAAATATAGGCAATTGGCCCGTAGATAAAACACGCATTATTGTAAAAAAAATATAGGGTACATATCCGGCCAAAACTTTTCATGCACATCTCTAGTGTTTCCACTCTCTTACCGAATATTTTTCGGTCGGACGCCGAAGCAAGGCTAATCTGTTGATATTGATACAACGCCTGCGGGTTTATTTAGGGGGTTTTTACATTGCTGGCTTTTATTTACTTTTGGCATAAGTTATTATGACTGTTTCAAAAATTGCGAACGAGTTGGAATCAACATGCATATTACCAGTATTAAGTAACTTAAATTATATGAACTTTATGATTGCAATTGTAAACAATGCTTTATTAATAGTACCTGGATGAGTATTTTTTTTGTTAATCCTGTTTTTTGGAAATTTTATTTAGATACGAATAACTTACTAAAGAAATATAAATAATGTTTTTGAATCTTACCGACGTAATAATAATATAATAAAAATATGAAAAAATAATCTAAAAAAAATATCTGAACTCGAAACGGGGACTTCCGGATTCTTCGAGATCGCCCGATTTCCCACCGGAGCTATTATAACCTCGTCGATGGTGGCTAAATTTACCAGCAGTTTTTCATTGCCTGAAAAACTTTTCGATTAAACGACGTTTTCTAAAAATGAAACCTAGCTAGATCGATTTATCACCCCCGAAACCCCCTGCATACTAAATTTCAAGAAAATCGATGGAGTCGTTTCCGAGATATATATATATACAAGAATTGCTCGTTTAAAGATATTAGATAGATTGTGTTACTATTACAGACAGTGATAAAATAAATAACATATCAATTTAAAAAAATCAAAAACCCAACTGCGTTATAGTCAACTTATAAGCAGTGCATAAAATTAAATCTAAACATATATAGCTAACTAGTTGAGCCCCGTGGCTTCGCCCGCTGATGATAATGATGATTTTAAGGCTACTTTTGCCTTTGTCCTAATCCAAAGTATACGCTACCTACATTCCAAATTTATAAAATATAATATATATATTTATAAATATAATATATAAATAAATATAATATAAAATTTACAAAAATACGTACAAGATACGCGTAACATAACCCTTCCTTGGCAGTCGGGTAAAAAGATGGATAAGTTAAAAGAAAAGAAGCATTTAAACGCTACTCGAGTGACATCTTAATAATTTAAACAAAAGCAAAGCTTAAAAAACCGACTTCACCGCTTATTTTTTGTTTTTGGTTTGATCGATTTCGATAAAATTTATATGGGACCACTTCTGAAGTATACCAAACAAAAAAAAACATCAAAATCGATCCATGTCGATTCATATATATCGCGTGACATGCATACAATAATAAACGAATTCGAATTGAGAACCTCTTTTCTTGAAGTCGGTTGAAAATGAGCTAATTGACAAATCTATAACCAAGCATTATGTCGCATATGACGTTACTAGGTAGTTTATCAGTCACGCTCAAATATCAACCACTCGCAAAACGCTATGTTCCCATAAAGTAATTTCCCATAATGCCAACTTCTCAAAATGACTAATTCTCGTTAGTCCAATTTCCAAAATGGCAACTTCCACCCATACCATATAAACATAAACATAACATAAACTATTTCAAACTCATAGCCCCACACTAAGTTCAATGACTCGTGTCGTGGGTGCCGGAAACATTACACATAACACAATTTTTCCTTGGGGAGAAAACTTCAACTCAGTCAGGAATCGAACCCGATATATCGAATGCTTAGAAGGCAAACGCCACCCAACTAAGCCAACGAGCAGTTCAAAATATATAAAACGTGTTTGGTCTATTATATCATATAAAGAATAGAATAAAATAGAAATAGTTTACTTGTGACAAAACATAAAAAGACGCACAAGAAGCATTAACAAAACAGTTTATGTCACAAACCGGCTGCAACTCAGCATAATGCTGGCTGTACACCTGCACTAGTCTTCCACTGGAGCCGTTTGATGAAGTCACAGGACAGGCATACAATTATACACAAATTGGTACGAATAAACAAAAAATTGGGGAAAAAACTGAAATAATATAATCGCTGTAAGCATGGAGCGTAATAGTTATTTTTAGACATGACTGTAGTAAATTGCAAAAATATAAATGTAAACATAAACGCTTTCACACTCTCGGCCCACACTAAGTTCGATGACTTGTGCCGTGGGTGCCGGAAACATTCACATCACACACACAATTACAACCAGAACCAGAAACACACATTTTCCTTGGGGAGAAAACTAGTGTTCCCGCCAGAAATCTAACCCGATTCCCCTGCTTAGAAGGCAAACGTTCACCCAACTACGCCAGCGGGCAGTTCACATCACACACACAATTACAACCAGAACCAGAAACAAAAATTTTCCTTGGGGAGAAAACTTGTGTTCCCGCCAGGAATCGAACCCGATTCTCCTGCTTAGAAGAGGAACGCTCACCCAACTAAGCCAACGAGCAGTTCAAAATAAAATATAATTGGCTAAACATATTCATGTCTAAGACAAAATGAAACCGATAAATTATTTAACTAATCTACTTCTTTTAACATGTTCAGCAATGTGGTGTGTGATAAGTCTACAACATTATGTATTGTCAAGACATCTAGACCAAGTTTAGAATAGATGCAATATTTCTGGACATAATGTGGCAAGTACAGTCGCTAGGGGCCCCAATCGAAGTGTACTCGACGTAGAGATGCCTCCGAGACTTCAATACTTGCACCGACCAAGTTAACTTAAAAACATGAAGTGTCCGGATTGAAAATGTAAGCTAAGGTTAAGTGAAGACATTCAGTAGTTTCCTTTTGTATTTATAACTTAACGCGTATAGTCTTTTGGCCATACCTTCACTTATTCGTTGTGAATTCTGTGAAAAAAACATACACATCATGTGTGTGTACACATGATACACAAATACTGTCTAACAATTTTCACACTACACATACTCCATAAAACTTTGAATACACAAAAATTTGGTAGTTTTACTTAAATTAGTCAATTGTTATGTCCGAGGAAGAATGCTGTGACCTCACTATACAAGTTTTCTTAGTGTGGGGACAGTGATTCAACCAAGGTACATTATTATATATATCACATTATTACATATATAACAATAAAAAAGTATATTTGTTAGCAAATAATATGTACCTACAATCCCCTGTGTATATTAATAAACATGTTATTATTATTTTTAAAAAATAAGTTATTATTTTCTATGGTTTAGACACTAAATGCCTCTGACAGATGGACGGATGGACAAAATGCTGAACCACCTAAGTCTACTTAAAGATCTCGCTTCGCTCGATCAATTATATTATCATTTGATTTGGTATACATAGTTTTTTTTATTACCTATGTTGTTTTAGTGAGCCTTAACTACACGTGGGATACTCTTGGAGTTTGAACTGCCCGTTGGCTCAGTTGAATGAGCGTTCGGCTTTTAAGCAGGGGTATCGGGTTCAATTCCAGACGGGAACACGTTTTCTCCCAACGGATAGTTTGTGGTTCTAGCCGTGATTTTGTGTATAATGTGAAAGTTTCCGGCACCCACGACACAAGTTATCGCACTTAGTGTGGGGCTGTGAGTATGCATGCGTTTTTTTTGTTTGTTTAAGTAGAAATGTTGGACTATATGAGTGGTAACCTAGCTGAGATGATCTCTTAAACTCACATGAATTTGGTTTTTAGAGATAGAGTAATTTTAATTAACGTTTTCATTACTATGTATATACTTAACGAAATTACACTTATTTATATGTCTAGACACTCCGCAACGCAAATCTAAAGTTCAAAACACAGTAAACACGTTTGAATGATTAAATTCGTGCAAGTGGAGTCCCACAGGCGCAGACTGCACTCGGAGTTCGGGACCCGTACGATTGAGTCGTAACTTCACGCCGCGGGCCTCTGTGGGGACATAGTTAACTTTGGGAAATATTCTGTACTATAGACTGTTTCTGTTGAGATGATTTGGTATATTTCATAAACAATTTCTGGTATTTAAAATAAACAAAGTTTAGGTAATAATTGGGACTTAATCTTGCAATTTTTTTTTATTTTCCCCGACGTTTCGGTCAAGTTGCTTTTGCCATGGTCTGAATGTTGAATGGTAGAAGTACATAAGTAACTTCACGCCGAGGGCTTCTTTGGGGACATAGTTAACTTTGGGAAATATTCAGTACTGTAGACTGTTTCTGGTATGTTTCTATTGAGATGATTTGGTACATTTCATAAACAGTTTTTGGTATTAAAATATATTATAGTTCAGGTAAAAATGACGACTTATCGCGATAAAAGATATTTTTATTTACCTCGACGTTTCAGTCAAGTTGCATTTGCCATGGTCTCGAGGAGTATATAACTAACTTTACGCCGAGGGCCTCTGTGGGGACATAGGTAACTTTGGGAAATATTGTGTACTATAGACTGTTTCTGTTGAGATGATTTGGTATATTTCATAAACAATTTCTTGTATTTAAAATAGACAAAGTTTAGGTAATAATTGGGACTTAATCGTGCTAAAAACTATTTTTATTTACCTCGACGTTTCGTTCAAGTTGCATTTGCCATGGTCTCGAGAAGTACATAAGTAACTCCACGCCGAGGGCCTCTTTGGGGACATAGTTCACTTTAGGAAATATTCTGTACTGTAGACTGTTTCAGTTATGTTTCTATTAAGTTGATTTGGTACATTTCATAAACAGTTTTGGTATGAAATATAGTTTAGGTAACATACACGGGACTTAATCGCGCTAAAAACTATTTTTATTTACCTCGAAGTTTCGGTCAAGTTGCATTTGCCATGTTCTCGAGAAAATTTAAAAGTCAAGGTAAATAATAATTTAAGCGCAAGCAAAGCTTAAAAAGTCGACTTCGCCTTCGAAACCCTTGATCAGATTAACTACGCATTATTGAGGATAACTACTGGTCAGACCTGATCACATTTTAATGGGACCACATGGAAAGCACCAGTTTTAAAATAATCAAATCGTATCGACGAATTTTGAGGAGAAAAAATAAGAAGTTTTGAGGAGCCGAATTGAGAACCTCCTCCTTTTTTGAAGTCGTTTAAAAATGTTTTAGCCAAAATAAGTCCCGAGATTTTACCTAAACTATGTGTTCAAATTGCGAAAGTTACAATAAAAAATTATTTTCGTAGGTTTTTGTAACGTTTTATGGGGAAAGATCCTTGCATGCAAATTGTTTTAATGATATACATTATATAAATAGAAAGATAGATAGATAAACTCTTTATTGAACACCTTAACTAAGACAAAAAAAAACAGAAAATAATTATTTAAAACGAAATGTGTAACAATATGCGGTCTTTTAGCTAAAAGCGATCTCTTCCAGAAAACCTTTGGATGGAGATAAATTACTCAATAGAGTTAGACGTCGGTGTTTAAGAAAACAACATTTAAAAGAGTGCATGAATCTAAAAATAACAAATTATAATATACTTAATTATAAGTACTGTGTGCCTGTTTTAAAAGCATACCCAAAAACTAGTTGATTGCGAAAGCATAATACTTTAATATTTCATTCATGAATACATAAATGATACAACAGTAACTGAATAATAAATTTTTAATAATGATAATAATAACATTATGAATAATAATGAACTGATGATTATGTAACTTATAATATAACGCATAGCACTACCACCAAATCCATGATACACAAAGGTTAGCTGAAAGAAAATGCCTCGTGTGCTGTAAAGATTTTTATATCTATGATTAAATAGTTAAATGATGCATTTGAAACTGTGATCTATTTGAGGAACTAAATATTTCAACATGCCCTAGTACAGAACCAAATACAAATAGTTTTTTGACATAGGATAGAACATTATCATCATAAACATAAGCACATAAACATAAACGCTTTCACCTTCACAGGCCCACACTAAGTTCGATGACTTGTGTCGTTGTTGCCGGAAACATTCACATCACACACACAATCACAACCATGAATCCGTAAGTTCAGGAGCCAGTTGCTTCTCTAATTAATAGATTAATAGATTCATTAACTTTCATGAGTGCCTCTTTGGGGCCCATGTGAATAAACGATTTTGATTTGATTTGATTATTAGACTTGATTGATTAAATTATGTCTAAACAGAACGTTATCTAAACAGTAGATAAGTTTGAACTGCTTATATTTTAATATTAAATAAAAAAAACCGCTTTCACACTCACAGCCCACACTACGTTCTGACATGTGTCGTGGGTGCCGGAAACATTCACATCACATGGGTACACGTAACACGATCTCAAACGTTTCTAAAATTAATGTGATATATTGTGTATGTGTCTATGTATGTGTGGGAGGTGAAAATGTATGTAATGGTGTGTGTATGTGTGTCTGTAAACGCATGTGTGTGCATGTGTTTGTATTTAAAGTTTACCAAGAAGTAAAATTAGTGAAAACTAAATTAAAACTAACCAATCAGCTCGAAGCACGAAGCAAATCTGCTAAACAAACCATTCCAGAGACAAGTACAGCGCAATAGTGTGGAAACGTAAAAAAGAGCTTTAAAAATGAGTCTGAATCCCCTCGCGGATCCGGCGACGGGATGAAAATTGGATTTGGCTCTGATTGGATTTTTATTTACTTAAGACAAGAAAAATTCTTCCTCTCGGCGACGCTTATAAATGATTTAGAGAGACTGATTAACGAGTGATTGTGCTCCATCGGATGTGTTGGTTCCCTTTTTTTGTAATTTTGGCTTCGCAATCTTGTGCATTTAGCCAGTGTCTAGCAAAAATATATTTTAAGTATATTCCATATAAAAAGTCCTAGTCGCAGTCAAAGTCAAGAAAAAGAGTGAAGGTCCAGTCATAGTCAAGTTATGCCCTAGTAAACTTTACTCAAAATCAAAATTAAAATCCTTTATCCACATGGGCCCAAAGATGCACTCATAAAAGTTAATGATTCTACTGCCAGATTCGCAAAATTACAGTCATCTCGAGAAGAACCTGGCTAGAAACTGGACGGCTCATTTTAATCATTTCTATTTCAATCATTAATTTTTTACTATAACTTCTATTGGTGTTTTGGAGCGAAGGCGAAAATCACTTATTTCGCTTATATGATTTGCCTACACTTATGCATGTTTAAGTATCTATTAACGGTTAATAAATCTACCATTATTTCACATTAACACTCGAAGAGTTTCAACACAACTTTTGGAAAAATTTACAAAATCTACGCCTTTTTTAGGGTTCCGTACCCAAAGGGTAAAACGGGACCCTATTATTAAGACTCCGCTGTCCGTTTGTCTGTCTGTCCGTCTGTCACCAGGCTAACTGTAAATCAAGTATATACGGATTTCATGATAAATCCCTCTAAAAACATCACCATCCGGAATAAAGACTCAGTTGCCATTTTGAGAATTGGACATTTTGCGCTTAAACCGTTAATCCTACTAATATTATAAATTCGAAAGTTTGTGTGTAAATATGTAACATGTTTGTTACGTCTTCACGCTTTAACGACTGAACGGATTTGGATGAAATTTTGAATGTACATAGATTATACCTAGGATTAACACATATATAGGCTACTTTTTAACTTGATAATAGCGAGCGAAGCCGCCTGGCACGGCTAGTACTTAATAAACGTGCATAACTAAGTGTGTGTGTGTGTGTGTGTGTGGGAACGCTACTTGAGCACTTGAGTTACCTATAAGCTCGATGTCTTGTAGGTAACTTAGTACTTTGCTGTACATAGTTTTAGTTTAGTTTTAGGAAATATAGGCAATTGGCCCGTAGTTTTAGAAGGATAATAGATAGACAACTCATACAAACTTGAAAAACGTGATTTTCGCTTCTTTTCATTCTTCGCTCAAAACTCCAATAGAAGTTCTAGTAAAATTTCTACCTCTTTACACAAGTATCCACTTGTTTAAAATTTCGACTGTAGGACTATGCATCCATCATAAAATAATAAAAAAAAAATTAAAGTGTTTATTCATAAATATTGAGCTGTTAAAATGCCCTGAGGGTGGCCAGTTCGTACTTCTATGCCTAATTTTGCCTAAAATGCGGGTTACGACATGAACGTACGTACGTCATATCGAAACGCATTTCAAATCAATCGGTTCCATTTATTATTTACCCAAAGCTTCTAGTCCGAGGTTTCATTTCCTGTATCGGGGCGCGGCATTATCGACACAGATAAATATTTTGCGGAGCCACTCCATAAATATCCCATAATGGATTCCCATTCTAGGGGTGCGGCAGAGATTTTGAAGATCGGAAACTTTTGGATAGATAAACAACTCGCATAAGACTGGTGCAAAGTTTTCGTAATAATCCTACTAATATTATAAATCCGAAAGTTTGTGTGTAAGTGTGTTTGTTCCCTCTTCACGGTTGAACGGCTGAACGGATTTGGATGAAATTTTGAATGTACATAGATTATACCTAGGATTAACATAGGTACTTTTTAACTTGATAATAGCGGGCTAAGCCGCGGGGCACGGCTAGTGTGTAATAATGGTGGATAATTAACCGTTAATTACGGCTTAGACGCAGAATGCCCAATTCTCAAAATGGCAACATTTAAAAGTTGGTGTTTCCTAATTACAATATTATAGCCATTTTGAGAATAATTACTCCTTTGTTGAGAATTGAAAGAATTAGTAAAAAAATAATTAAAGAATTTAAATTTATCAGAGCGCCTAGTTGAGGCGACGCGTCATCAAAATGCTGGTACTAATTTGGCTCAACGTATTAGCATTGCAATTCAGAGAGGCAATGCCACCAGCATGATGGAAACGCTACCAACTGGTAGTGGGTTTGAGCACTTGAGTTACCTATAAACTCGATGACTTGTAGGTAACTTGGGTCTTTGCTGTATAGATGTATATAATACACATCTTATTTTTTTTCTATTATTGTTTAGTTCGTTTACTATGTTGTCGTCATATGATACTTACTAAGTCTAATTTTTTTTATTTATTTATGTATATTGTACCTTTTATCTTATATTATATTTATGTATGATAGAATTATATGTTTATATTTTGGTATATTTGTTGTATGTTATGTATATATTTAGGTATATTTTAAATCATAAATAATAGTTAATAGCCCTTATACTGCACTACCACGAATTTTTTTCTACACCTCGGTTGACTGGCAGAAAATGCTGTATTAGTATTAAGTCCTCCGTGTACATTTATAGTGTGCAAAAGAATAAATAAATAAATAATATAATTTTAGTTTAATTTTAGGAAATATAGGCAATTAGCTCGTAGACAGTTGACAGATAGACACAGAGACAGAGACACATAGTTGTCTTGCGGTTAGATAGTAAAAGGGGCACGGGGGAACTAGCTCATGTAATTCTTTCGTACAATCCCCAAAATGTAAACGATAGAATACCGATAAGCTTGCGACCTTGCGTCGGTGACCAATACTTTGTAATTAGGACTGCTTAAACTTACTATCGCTTTAAAGGTACCCAATTCACTCTCAACTTGAATACTATACCGTTCGGGGAACAAAGACGAGGGCAATGAGTTCCACTCCTTCGCCGTACGGATAATAAACGTTAAAACAAATCGCTTCGAGCGAACGGGAGCTATGTCAATCATCAATGTATGACATTCGAGGGTTTGTCTTGCTGTTAGATAGTAAGAGGGGAACGGGGGAACTAGGTCATGTAATTCATTCACACTCTCCAAAATTTAAACAATAGAATACTGATAGAAAACTTGTGTTTCCGGGAATCGAAGCCGATACCCATGCTTAGAAGGCAAACGCTACCCTAAACTAACGAGCAGTTAAATTATATTATATTCTTTTTTTATATATTATACTAGCCGTGCCCCGCGGATTCGCCCGCTATTATCAAGTTAAAAAGTAGCCTATGTGTTAATCCTATGTTTAATCTATGTACATTCCAAATTTCATCCAAATCCGTTTAGCCGTTAAAGCGTGAAGAGGGAACAAACATACTTACACACTTACACACAAACTTTCAGATTTATAATATTAGTAGGATTAGTAGGATTATACAAACTCTAAGTAGGTATGACGTCATCTCTTTTTATTTTATTAAATAAGTTCTTATCCAATACTTGCCTGATCAAAGTAAAGCTACGATATAGAATGACTTTCGTCTGTCCATATAGAAAATCGGTCAACACTGTTATTGAAACGTAGAAAATGGTAGGTACTTTTTACCTAACGTCGAGAAAAGTAAAGAGGGGTGTAATGAGTTTGTAGTGTCTATCTGTGACAATAGTTTAATATAAAAAAAAAATAAAAATTTCATGACCATGGATGCATACCTATTCCTTCAGTCGAAAGATTAAACAAAAAATAACAAGTTATATATTTCATAATAGAAGTCTTAGTTACAAGTCACAGTCATAGTCAAGTCATGCCGTAGTATAGTGGTAGAAACTTTACTAGAACTTCTATTAGAGTTTTGGAGCGAATGCGAAAATCACGTTTTACAACTTTGTATGATTTGCCTACACTTATGCACGTTAACTAAGCATAAACAAACAAACAAACGCATTCACACTCACAGCCCCACACTAAGTTCAAAGACTTGTATCGTGGGTGCCGGAAACATTCACATCACACACACATTACACCCAGAACCAGAAGCACAAATTTCCCTTGGGAAGGAATTAGTGCTCCTGCCGGGAATCGAACCCAGGACCCACGGCGCAGAGGGCGGTCACCTGTCCACTGCGCCAACTGGGTCGTCAACGGGTAATATAATATATCCACAATTATTACACATGAACACTCGAAGAATCACAGGTTTTGGAAAATTATACAAAATCAACATCGCTATTTTTTTCACTTGCGCGGCTAAACTCATAAATTTTATTACGTTTCAGATGATGACAATCTTTTTGCGATAATTGAAACTCAAGCAAAGCTTTAAAAAACCGACTTTACCGTTTTATCTTTTGAAACTCTTGATCAGATTCAATGAACCAAATACGCATTATTGAGGATAACTCAAACACTACTGGTCAGATCTTGATCAAATTTAAATGGGACTACGTGGAGAGCCAGCTTTCAAATAAAATAATTAAACGCAAAAAAACCGACTTCACCGCTTTATCTTCGGAACTTTGATTAAGTTCGGAACCAGATTTAATGTATTGCACACGCATTATTGACGATAACTCTAAAACTTGAAATCAGATCTTGATCAAATTTCAATGGGACTACATGAAAAGCACCAGCTTTCAAATAAAATAAAAAATCATTAAAATCGGCTCACGAAAGAAGTTATGAGGTCACTTTTGAAGTCGATTAAAAACGAGAACATCGTCAATGTAGTCCACTGATCAGATCTTGATCAAATATAAATGAGACCTATTGGAAAGCAACATCATTCAAACTAATCGAAATCGGTTCACGTGGAAAGAAGTTATGAGGTAAAACACAAAAAAAAATACAGTCGACTTGAGTACCTCCTCCTTTTTTGGAAAGTCGGTAAAGTAATCATTTAACTTTCCCCTACATGTGACAAATTTACGTGTAATTTAATGATTGTGGCGTGTTTACTTGTATAGTTGTACAAAATGTGGCGTTTAAACTTTGTGGCGAGTTTACAAAAACACGCGGTATCGTAGCTCCAAAAGTTATTGTATGACGTAAACATAAACGCTTTCACACTCACATCCCCAAATTCGAGGACTTGTGCCGTGGGCGCCGGAAATATTCACATCACACACAATCACAACCAAAACCAGAAACATAAATTTTCCTCGGGGAGAAAACCTGCCTTCCCGCCGAGAATCGAACCCGATACCCCTGCTTAGAAGGTGAACGCTCACCATGCAAACTAACGGGCAGTTAACTACCAATACTTTATTTCCCTGTGCCACTTTTACTATCTAACAGCAAGACAAACACTCAAACGCCATCAATTTATTGTTGACATACGTTTACCATCCGTACGGCGAAGGAGTGGACCTCAATGCCTCTTTGTTTCCCCGAACGGACTGGGAGTCTTGCTACAGTAATGGCAAACAAACAAACGCAAACAAACGTATTCACACTCACAGCCCTACACTAAGTTTAAAGACTTGTATCGTGGGTGCCGGAAACATTCACATCACACACACATTGCACCCAGAAACAGAAGCACAAATATCCCTTGGGAAGGAACTTGTGCTCCTGCCGGGAATCGAACCCAGGACCCACGGCGCAGAGGGCAGACACCTGTCCACTGCGCCAACTGAGTCGGTAGCTTTTTCACTTTCCATAATGTAAAAGATAAACCAATAACCTTGCGACGCGAAACTGCGTTTTGCTTCCCCGTTAATTATGCGCACTGCAAAGGTGTGAAACTCCTTGCTAGTCTGTGTTCCCAGATGAGTACAATCTTGGAGACTTCAAGTCGAAAGTGAATAGGTATTTTCTAGGCAAGCGTGCTCCATCGTCGACCGCATCGTCACTTAACATCAGGTGAGGTAGTGATCAAATGTTTGCCTATTATAGTTAAAAAAAAAACTGACCAAACTTTATATTTGGGTACTTTAAGCCACCTAAATTAAATTCCCATTTTCAACCGCGCGTTCATCCCACATCTAAAACCGGGAAATATGAATTATTCCCGTAAGTAGCGTGTTTTTCTTCGCGCATTTTTTTTATTCATTTCCAGTGCAATTTTACGCGGGGTGCGCGCGAATATTAAAAATTAAACTTAATAAGCAAAAGGCCAGTGGAAGCTTTGTGATGTAATGTTTTTATTACGTCGTGTGCCGCTTTCAGAGATTAAAAAGTTAATTTTATTGTTCTGATTGCTATGTGGGTTTCGGTGGAAATTTTTGTTGGAGGTGTAATGGTATTAAATGACTAGAATTATTTTATTATCTCGCTTAAATGTTGGTATTATAAATGATATTTACTTTACTATTAAAGTTTTCGTGAGAATTAGACATTATAATATTATTAAAATACGGCTATCACTCACGTCATTCGATCGATATTGAAGACGTCTTTGTCGCGATCTCGCGGCGTAAACTCATCCCGAAGAATAACATCGCACATGCTCGAAACCTAGGTCAACAATATCGATCAAATGACGTGAGTGATAGCCGTATTTTAATAATTCTATAGTATATTTTTAAACTACCACTGACTGACTCACTGACTGACATAATTGTTCTCCCAGAAGGAGTGATGGGGGGTATTGATGATGTATGGAAAAAGTGTAGGGGGTGTGGAAATCTCCTGGGGAAAAATCCAAAATCACCAGATTTTGGCTTCCAGACCCCCCGACCCCATGGGATCTCGGAAACGGTAAGACTTGGAACAAAAGTTCAAAAACTAAAAATGATGGAAACCCTGGGACGTTTTTAAAAAAAAATAAAAAAATTGGTGTTGCCATACAAAAATGTGTTGCCGCCATACAAAATTAAATCAATTAAATCTCGGAAACTATTAGAGATAGGCTAGGGGTGTTCGACCAAATGTCATAGAAGACGACAGGGGACATCTGTCAAAAATGACAAAAATCCAAAATGGCGGATTCAAGATGGCCGCCATTTGTCAAGTTGCTCCGATCGGAACGAAATTTTGGCTCCCGGGGTTTTTGGGTGCCCAGATTACAGAAAAAATATTGAAAAAATTTTTGAAAATTTTTTAAAGATGGCTGCCGAACATTGTCAAAATCAAAGTTCACCGATCCGGCTCAAAATCGATATCTAGGGGGTTTTGGGTGCCCTGATTATGATTAAAAAACTGATAGCAATTTTTGACATTTTTTAAAGATGGCCGCCGTGCATTGTCAAAATCGAGGTTCACCAATCGGGCTCAAAATCGATATCTGAAGGTGTTTGGATGCCCTGATTTTAATAAAAAATTTAAAAGCAATTTTTGACCATTTTTAAAGATGGCGGCCGAACTTTGTCAAAATCGAGGTTCACCGATCCGGCTCAAAATCGATATCTGGGGGCATTCGGGGGTGCTGATCACGAATTTGGGACCGAAACAAAGGCCGCGGGCCGCTTGCGGCCCGCGCGCCTGGTTTGAGGGCCCGGATTCGTGATCAGCACCCCCGAATGCCCCCAGATATCGATTTTGGGCCGGATGTCAATGGGGATGCCCACCTACAGTCCGACCAAAAAAACAGGTGGCGGGCCGCTTGCGGCCCGCTTCAGGTCTGCAGCCACAGACCATATTCGAACTGCCAGCGTTTTTTGACATGTTTACCACGAATTTGAATGAAATTCTGGACTGAGGCATTGGGGACGCCTTGCTGCAAGCAAAAATTTTTTTGAATTTTATTCTTTTTTTTTTGACGTCATATGAAGATTTTACGAGTTTTGGACCGAAAATAAATGTTGATGGCGGCAAGCGGCCCATTTTAGTTTCAACTTTTTAGGTCTGCAGCCACGGACCAAATTCGAACTGACAGGGTGTTTTGACACATTTATCACGTATTTGATCGAAATTTTTGTCTGCGGCATTAGGGACGCCTTCATGCACCCGAAAATTTTTTGATTTTTTTTTATTTTTTACTTCATATGAAGATTTTTCGAGTTTTCGACCGAAAATAAATATTGTGGGCGGCAAGCGGCCCATTTTGGTAACCACTTTTTAGGTCTGCAGCCACGGACCATATTCGAGCTGACAGGGTGTTTTGACACGTTTATCACGAATTCGATCGAAATTTTTGTCTGCGGCATTAGGGACGCCTTGATGAACACAATTTTTTTAGAATTTTTTTTTTCTTTAGTTTTGACGTAAAATGAAGATTTTACGAGTTTTCGACCGAAAATAAATGTTGTGGGCGGCAAGCGTCCCATTATTTTTCAATGTTTCGCCCACGGCCCAAATTCGACTTCCATGGGTATTTTAGTGTGCTCATCACGAGTTTCAATGAAATTTTGGCTTGCGGTATCAGGGTTGCCCCGCCACAGAAAAAATATGCAAAAAAAATGTTTTTCCGTATTCAACTGAATTTGAAGATTTGTATGGCAAAAGTACTTACCACCCACCTGCGCGGGCCGCTCGCGGACCGCGCCACCCACCCAAAAAACTAGTATTATATAAATTTAATAATATTATATGATATTAATTTTTGTAATATTTTATTTATGCATAATTTTTTTTTTAAACCTGCTAACAATATATAAAATCAAACAACACGCGTAGGTTCAACAGAAACGTTTGCATTTTTTCTATAATCGGTTATACGTTATTTTTTATTTTATCATCATCATCATTATCATATAGTATAATGTTAAACTACCACTGACTGACTCACTCACTGACTGACATAATTGTTCTCCCAGAAGGAGTGATGGGGGGTATTGATAATGTAGGGGAAAAGTGTAGGGGGTGTGGAGATCTCCTGGGGAAAAATCCGAAATCACCAGATTTTGGCTTCCGGACCCCCCGACTCCATGGGATCTCGGAAACGGTAAGACTTGGAACAAAAGTTCAAAAACTAAAGTCAAAGACAATCCTGGGAACCTTTTAAAAAAAATAATAAAAATGGGTGTTGCCATACAAAAATACCTCGCCGCCATACAAAATTAAATCAATTATATCTCCTAAACCATAAGAGATAGGCTAGGGGTGCTCGACCAAATGTCATAGAGGACAATGGGGGACATCTGTCAAAAATGTCAAAAATCCAAAATGGCGGATTCAAGATGGCCGCCATTTCTCAAGTTGCTCCGATCGGAACGAAATTTTGGCTCCCGGGGTTTTTGGGTGCCCAGATTACAGAAAAAATATTGAAAAAATTTTTGGAATTTTTTTAAAGATGGCTGCCGAACATTGTCAAAATCGAGGTTCACCGATCCTGCTCAAAATCGATATCTAGGGGGTTTTGGGTGCCCTGATTATGATTTAAATACTGATAGCAATTTTTGACAGTTTTTAAAGATGGCCGCCGAGCATTGTCAAAATCGAGGTTCACCAATCGGGCTCAAAATCGATATCTGAAGGTGTTTGGATGCCCTGATTTTAATAAAAAACTGAAAAGCAATTTTTGTCATTTTTTTAAGATGGCGACCGAACTTTGTCAAAATCGAGGTTCACCGATCCGGCTCAAAATCGATATCTGGGGGCATTCGGGGGTGCTGATTACGAATTCGGGACCGAAACAAAGGCCGCGGGCCGCTTGCGGCCCGCGCGCCTGGTTTGAGGGCCCGGATTCGTGATCAGCACCCCCGAATGCCCCCAGATATCGATTTTGGGCCGGATGTCAATGGGGATGCCCACCTACAGTCCGACCAAAAAAACAGGTGGCGGGCCGCTTGCGGCCCGCTTCAGGTCTGCAGCCACGGACCGAATTCGAACTGCCAGCGTTTTTTGACATGTTTACCACAAATTTGAATGAAATTCTTGACTGAGGCATTGGGGACGCCTTGCTGCAAGCAAAAATTTTTTTGAATTTTTTTCTTTTTTTTTTACGTCATATGAAGATTTTACGAGTTTTCGACCGAAAATAAATTTTGTGGGCGGCAAGCGTCCCGTTTTTTTTAATGTTTCGCCGACGGCCCAAAATCGACTTCTATGGGTATTTTGATGTGCTCATCACAAATTTCAATGAAATTTTGGATTGCGGGATTAGGGTTGCCCCGCCGCACAAAAAATTGCTATTCTTTTTTTTCAACTTTTTACTCAATTTGAAGATTTGTATGGCAAAAGTACTTACCACCCACCTGCGCGGGCCGCTCGCGGACCGCGCCACCCACCCAAAAAACTAGTTATATTATATAATGTTAGATTACCACTCACTCATTGACTGATTGACATAATTGTTCTCCCAGAAGGAGGTTCCGGAGGTGAAAATGATGTATGAGAGTTATATAGGTTATTTTCCTGGGACCATGGGAAAAGTCCGAAAGTGGACGTTTTCCGCTTCCGAGGGTACGTCGAGGGGAATATCTCGGAAACGGCGCCCCTAAAAATACCCGACCTTGAACTAATGTCGTAGTACACCCTGGGACCTCTTTAGGGAAATTGGAAAAAAATAGGGTTGCCATACAAAAAAACTTTTTTCCCATACAAAATGTGGAACGCTATAACTCGGAAACTATCATACATAGGTACGGGGTGTTCGAACTAAAGTTGCTAAGAGTCCGGACGCGCTCCGGGAGAAAAGGTCAAAGTTGACCTACGACGTGACCTTGACCGAAAGTTTTTTCGATCGACGTGAAATTCGGTATAGGGGGGTTGGGGGGGCCCCAGAGCCCGGCAAAAATAGTGAAAAAATTCTGAAAAAATTTTTCGACCCGGCCGCCATACAAATTTTTTTTCCGAAGTCACCCCACCGGCCCGAAATCGGCGTCCGGGGGTTTCCGGGGGTGCCGGTGACGATCCCGGGGACGAAACGGAGGTGCGCGCGGGCCGAAGGCCCGCGTGCACCTCCGTGAGTCACCGGGATCGTCACCGGCGCCCCCGGAAACCGTCGGACGCCGATTTCGGGACGGAACAACGCGACATCGACGCGCTCGCGGGCGCTCGCCGTGCTGAAATCGACGTCCGGGGGTATTCGCGGGTGCCGCTGACGATTCCGGGGACGAGACGGAGGGGCGCGCGGGCCGAAGGCCCGCGTGCCGCTCCGTCGAGTCACCGAGAATCGTCAGCGGCGCCCGCGAATACCGTCGGACGTCGATTTCGGGACGGAACCGCGCGGCTCGCTCTCCCGCCCCCGTTTGGCTCAAGGTCGGCGTCCGGGGGTATTCGGGTGTGACGATGACGAATCCGGGGACGAAATGGAGGGGCGCGCGGGCCGAAGGCCCGCGTGTCCCTCCGTTGAGTCACCGAGATTCGTCATCGTCACGGCCGAATACCCTCGGACGTCGATCTTGGGCACAAAAGTCTAAAGTCGCTTACAAAAACCAATAGCTACCGGAGCCCCGCGTCGCCTTTCCGTGGGCCCGTAGGGCCCACGCCGCGCGGATACTAGTCATATTATATATTGTTAAACTACCATTGACTCACTTATATATTGACATAATTGTTCTCCCAGAAGGAGTGATGGGGGGTATTGATGATGTAGGGGGGAAATGTAGGGGGTGGGGATTCGACTTTGGGAAAATTCCGAAATCACCAGATTTTGGCTTCCGGACCCCCCGACCCCATGGGATCTCGGAAACGGTAAGACTTGGAACAAAAGTTCAAAAACTAAAGTCATAGACAATCCTGGGAACCTTTTAAAAAAAATAAAAAAAATTGGTGTTGCCATACAAAAATGTGTTGCCGCCATACAAAATTAAATCAATTATATCTCTTAAACCATAAGAGATAGGCTAGGGGTGCTCGACCAAATGTCATAGAGGACGATGGGGGACATCTGTCAAAAATGTCAAAAATCCAAAATGGCGGATTCAAGATGGCCGCCATTTCTCAAGTTGCTCCGATCAGGACGAAATTTTGGCTCCCGGGGTTTTTGGGTGCCCAGATTACAGGAAAAATATTGAAAAAATTTTTGGAAATTTTTTAAAGATGGCTGCCGAACATTGTCAAAATCGAGGTTCACCGATCCGGCTCAAAATCGATATCTAGGGGGTTTTTGGTGCCCTGATTATGATAAAAATAATGATGGCAATTTTTGACCTTTTTTAAAGATGGCCGCCAAGCATTGTCAAAATCGAGGTTCACCAATCGGGCTCAAAATCGATATCTGAAGGTGATTGGATGCCCTGATTTTAATAAAAAACTGAAAAGCAATTTTTGACCTTTTTTAAAGATGGCGGCCGAACATTGTCAAAATCGAGGTTCGCCGATCCGGCTCAAAATCGATATCTGGGGGCATTCGGGGGTGCTGATTACGAATCCGGGACCGAAACAAAGGCCGCGGGCCGCTTGCGGCCCGCGCGCCTGGTTTGAGGGCCCGGATTCGTGATCAGCACCCCCGAATGCCCCCAGATATCGATTTTGGGCCGGATGTCAATGGGGATGCCCACCTACAGTCCGACCAAAAAAACAGGTGGCGGGCCGCTTGCGGCCCGCTTCAGGTCTGCAGCCACAGACCATATTCGAACTGCCAGCGGTTTTTGACATGTTTACCACGAATTTGAATGAAATTCTGGACTGAGGCATTGGGGAAGCCTTGCTGCAAGCAAAAATTTTTTTGAATTTTTTCTTTTTTTTTTGACATCAAATGAAAATTTTACGAGTTTTCGACCGAAAATAAATTTTGTGGGCGGCAAGCGGCCCATTTTGGTACCCACTTATAAAATCTGCAGCCACAGACCAAATTCGAACTGTCAGGATGTTTTGACATATTAACCACGAATTTGAACGAAATTTTCTTCTGAGGCATACGGGACGCCTTGATGCACCCAAAATTTTTTTGAATTTTTTTTTTCTTTTTTTTTACTTCAAATAAAGATTTTACGAGTTTTGGACCGAAAATAAATGTTGTGGGCGGCAAGCGGCCTATTTCGGTAGCCACTTTTTAGGTTTGCAGCCACGGACCAAATTCGAACTGCCTGAGTGTTTTGACACGCTTATCACGAATTTGATCGAAATTTTTGTTTGCGGCATTAGGGACGCCTTCATGCATCCAAAATTTTTTAGATTTTCTTTTCTTTTATTTCACTTCAAATGAAGATTTTACGAGTTTACAACCGAAAATAACTGTTTTGGGCGGCAAGCGTCCCATTTTTTTTTAATGTTTCGCCTACGGCCCAAATTCGACTTCCATGGGTGTTTTGATGTGCTCATCACAAATTTCAATGAAATTTTGGATTGCGGGATTAGGGTTGCCCCTACATAGAAAAAATATGAAAAATTTTTTTTTTCCCTATTTAACTCAATTTGAAGATTTGTATGGCTAAAGTACTTACCACCCACCTGCGCGGGCCGCTCGCGGACCGCGCCACCCACCCAAAAAACTAGTCATATAGTATAATGTTAATCTACCACTGACTGACTGATTCACTGACTGACATAATTGTTCTCCCAGAAGGAGTGTCGGGGGGTATTGATGATGTAGGGGAAAAGTGTAGGGGGTAAGGAAATCTCCTGGGGAAAAGTCCGAAACCACCACATTTTGGCTTCCGGACCCCCCGACCCCATGGGATCTCGGAAACGGTAAGACTTGGAACCAAAGTTCGAAAACTAAAAATGTTGGAAACCCTGGGACGTTTTTAAAAAAAATTAAAAAAATGGGTGTTGCCATACAAAAATGTGTTGCCTCCATACAAAATTAAATCAATTATATCTCCTAAACCATAAGAGATAGGCTAGCGGTGCTCGACCAAATGTCATAGAGGACGATGGGGGACATCTGTCAAAAATGTCAAAAATCCAAAATGGCGGATTCAAGATGGCCGCCATTTGTCAAGTTGCTCCGATCGGAACGAAATTTTGGCTCCCGGGGTTTTTGGATGCCCAGATTACAGGAAAAATATTGAAAAAATTTTTGGAAATTTTTTAAAGATGGCTGCCGAACATTGTCAAAATCAAAGTCCTCCGTTCCGGCTCAAAATCGATTTCTAGGGGGTTTTGGGTGCCCTGATTATGATTAAAATACTCATAGCAATTTTTGACATTTTTTAAAGATGGCCGCCGAGCATTGTCAAAATCGAGGTTCACCAATCGGGCTGAAAATCGATATCTGGAGGTGTTTGGATGCCCTGATTTTAATAAAAAACTGAAAAGCAATTTTTGACTTTTTTTAAAGATGGCGGCCGAACATTGTCAAAATCGAGGTTCACCGATCCGGCTCAAAATCGATATCTGGGGGCATTCGGGGGTGCTGATTACGAATTCGGGACCGAAACGAAGGCCGCGGGCCGCTTGCGGCCCGCGCGCCTGGTTTGAGGGCCCGGATTCGTGATCAGCACCCCCGAATGCCCCCAGATATCGATTTTGGGCCGGATGTCAATGGGGATGCCCACCTACAGCCCGACCAAAAAAACAGGTGGCGGGCCGCTTCAGTTCTGCAGCCACAGACCATATTCGAACTGCCAGCGGTTTTTGACATGTTTACCACAAATTTGAATGAAATTCTGGACTGAGGCATTGGGGACGCCTTGCTGCAAGCAAAATTTTTTTTGAAAATTTTTCTTTTTTTTTGACGTCAAATAAAGATTTTACGAGTTTTCGACCGAAAATAATTTTTGTGGGCGGCAAGCGTCCCGTTTTTTTTAATGTTTCGCCGACGGCCCAAAATCGACTTCTATTGGTATTTTGAAGTGCTCATCACGAATTTCAATGAAATATCGGCTTGCGGTATCAGGGTTGCCCCGCCGCACAAAATTTTTTTTAGAAATTCCGAAATTAAATTTTAACTCAATTTGAAGATTTATATGGCAAAAGTACTTACCACCCACCTGCGCGGGCCGCTCGCGGACCGCGCCACCCACCCAAAAAACTAGTTATATTATATATTCTTAAACTACCATTCACTGACTGACATATTGACAGAATTGTTCTCCCAGAAGGAGTCATGGGGGGTATGGATGATGTATGGGAAAAGTGTAGGGGGTTGGGAGGTGACCTTGGGAAAAATCCGAAATCACCAGATTTTGGCTTCCAGACCCCCCGACCCCATGGGATCTCGGAAACGGTAAGACTTGGAACAAAAGTTCAAAAACTAAAGTCATAGACAATCCTGGGAACCTTTTAAAAAAAATTAAAAAAATGGGTGTTGCCATACAAAAATGTGTTGCCGCCATACAAAATTAAATCAATTAAATCTCGGAAACTATAAGAGATAGGCTAGGGGTGCTCGACCAAATGTCATAGGGGACGATGGGGGACATCTGTCAAAAATGTCAAAAATCCAAAATGGCGGATTCAAGATGGCCGCCATTTGTCAAGTTGCTCCGATCGGAACGAAATTTTGGCTCCCGGGGTTTTTGGGTGCCCAGATTACAGGAAAAATATTGAAAAAATTTTTGGAATTTTTTTAAAGATGGCTGCCGAACATTGTCAAAATCAAAGTTCACCGATCCGGCTCAAAATCGATATCTAGGGGGTTTTGGGTGCCTTGATTATGATAAAAATAATGATAGCAATTTTTGACCTTTTTTAAAGATGGCCGCCAAGCATTGTCAAAATCGAGGTTCACCAATCGGGCTCAAAATTGATATCTGAAGGTGTTTGGATGCCCTGATTGTAATAAAAAACTAAAAAGCAATTTTTGACATTTTTTAAAGATGGCGGCCGAAGATTGTCAAAATCGAGGTTCACCGATCCGGCTCAAAATCGATATCTGGGGGCATTCGGGGGTGCTGATTACGAATTCGGGACCGAAACAAAGGCCGCGGGCCGCTTGCGGCCCGCGCGCCTGGTTTGAGGACCCGAATTCGTGATCAGCACCCCCGAATGCTCCCAGATATCGATTTTGGGCCGGATGTCAATGGGGATGCCCACCTACAGTCCGACCAAAAAAACAGGTGGCGGGCCGCTTGCGGCCCGCTTCAGGTCTGCAGCCACAGATCATATTCGAACTGCCAGCGTTTTTTGACATGTCTACCACGAATTTGAATGAAATTCTGGAGTGAGGCATTGGGGACGCCTTACTGCAAGCAAAAATTTTTTTGAATTTTTTTTCTTTTTTTTTGACGTCAAATGAAGATTTTACGAGTTTTCGACCGAAAATAAATTTTGTGGGCGGCAAGCGTCCCGTTATTTTTAATGTTTCGCCGACGGCCCAAAATTGACTTCTATGGGTATTTTGATGTGCTCATCACGAATTTCAATGAAATTTTGGATTGCGGGATTAGGGTTGCCCCGCCACAGAAAATATATGCAAAAAAAATGATTTTCCGTATTCAACTTCATTTGAAGATTTGTATGGCAAAAGTACTTACCACCCACCTGCGCGGGCCGCTCGCGGACCGCGCCACCCACCCAAAAAACTAGTTAATATTATATAAAATTAAACTACCACTGATTCACTCATTGACAGAATTGTTCTCCCAGAAGGAGTCGCGGGGGGTATAGAGAATGTTCAGAAGAAGTGTAGGAAAAAATCCCGAGACCTCGGGAAAAATCCCTGATCTTCGAAAAGTCGACTCCTGACACATGATGAGGAGCATATCTCGGAAACGGCTGGATGAAAAAATTTCGGTCTCGAACTAACTTCGAAGAGGACCCTGAGACGCTCCACGACCCGGTCGAAAAAATTCAAAATGGCCGAAAACAAGATGGCCGCCATACAAAATTGAACGCTTTATATCTCGGAAACTATAACAGGTGGGTATAGGGCGTTCGAACTAAAGTTGCTAAGGGTCCGGACGCGCTTCGGAAGAAAAGGTCAAAGTTGACCTCCGACGTGACCTTGACCGAAAGTTTTTCCGATCGACGCGAAATTCGGTATAGGGGGGTTAGGGGGGCCCCAGAGTCCGGCAAAAATAGTGAATAAATTCTGAAAAAATTTTTCGACCCGGCCGCCATACAAATTTTTTTCCGAAGTCACCGAACCGGCCCAAAATCGGCGTCCGGGGGTTTCCGGGGGTGCCGGTGACGATCCCGGGGACGAAACGGAGGTGCGCGCGGGCCGAAGGCCCGCGTGCTCCTCCGTGAGTCACCGGGATCGTCACCGGCGCCCCCGGAAACCGTCGGACGCCGATTTGGGACGGAACCGCGCGGCATCGACGCGCTCGCGGGTGCCCACCGTGCTGAAATCGACGTCCGGGGGTATTCGCGGGTGCCGCTGACGATTCCGGGGACGAGACGGAGGGGCGCGCGGGCCGAAGGCCCGCGTGCCGCTCCGTCGAGTCACCGAGAATCGTCAGCGGCGCCCGCGAATACCGTCGGACGTCGATTTCGGGACGGAACCGCGCGACTCGCTCTCCCGCCCCCGTTTGGCTCAAGGTCGGCGTCCGGGGGTATTCGGGTGTGACGATGACGAATCCGGGGACGAAATGGAGGGGCGCGCGGGCCGAAGGCCCGCGTGTCCCTCCGTTGAGTCACCGAGATTCGTCATCGTCACGGCCGAATACCCTCGGACGTCGATCTTGGGCACAAAAGTCACAAGTCGCTGACGAAAGTCACTGACTGCCGGAGCCCCGCGTCGCCTTTCCGTGGGCCCGTAGGGCCCACGCCGCGCGGATACTAGTCATATTATATATTGTTAAACTACCATTGACTCACTTATATATTGACATAATTGTTCTCCCAGAAGGAGTCATGGGGGGTATTGATGATGTAGGGGGAAAATGTAGGGGGTGGGGATTCGACTTTGGGAAAATTCCGAAATCACCAGATTTTGGCTTCCGGACCCCCCGACCCCATGGGATCTCGGAAACGGTAAGACTTGGAACCAAAGTTCAAAAACTAAAGTCATAGACAATCCTGGGAACCTTTTAAAAAAAATAAAAAAAATGGGTGTTGCCATACAAAAATACGTTGCCACCATACAAAATTAAATCAATTATATCTACTAAACCATAAGAGATAGACTAGGGGTGCTCGACCAAATGTCATAGAGGACGATGGGGGACATCTATCAAAAATGTCAAAAATCCAAAATGGCGGATTCAAGATGGCCGCCATTTCTCAAGTTGCTCCGATCGGAACGAAATTTTGGCTCCCGGGGTTTTTGGGTGCCCAGATTACAGGAAAAATATTGAAAAAATTTTTTAAAATTTTTTAAAGATGGCTGCCGAACATTGTCAAAATCAAAGTTCACCGATCCGGCTCAAAATCGATATCTAGGGGGTTTTGGGTGCCCTGATTATGATTAAAATACTGATAGCAATTTTTGACATTTTTAAAGATGGCCGCTGAGCATTGTCAAAATCGAGGTTCACCGATCGGGCTCAAAATCGATATCTGAAGGTGTTTGGATGCTCTGATTTTAATAAAAAACTGAAAAGCAATTTTTGACATTTTTTAATGATGGCGGCCGAACATTGTCAAAATCGAGGTTCACCGATCCGGCTCAAAATCGATATCTGGGGGCATTCGGGGGTGCTGATTACGAATTCGGGACCGAAACAAAGGCCGCGGGCCGCTTGCGGCCCGCGCGCCTGGTTTGAGGGCCCGGATTCGTGATCAGCACCCCCGAATGCCCCCAGATATCGATTTTGGGCCGGATGTCAATGGGGATGCCCACCTACAGTCCGACCAAAAAAACAGGTGGCGGGCCGCTTGCGGCCCGCTTCAGGTCTGCAGCCACAGACCATATTCGAACTGCCAGCGTTTTTTGACATGTTTACCACGAATTTGAATGAAATTCTGGACTGAGGCATTGGAGACGCCTTGCTGCAAGCAAAAATTTTTTTAATTTTTTTTCTTTTTTTTTTGACGTCAAATGAAGATTTTACGAGTTTTCGACCGAAAATAAATTTTGTGGGCGGCAAGCGTCCCGTTTTTTTTAATGTTTCGCCGACGGCCCAAAATCGACTTCTATGGGTATTTTGATGTGCTCATCACGAATTTCAATGAAATATCGGCTTGCGGTATCAGGGTTGCCCCGCCGCACAAAATTTTTTTTAGAAATTCCGAAATTAAATTTAAACTCAATTTGAAGATTTGTATGGCAAAAGTACTTACCACCCACCTGCGCGGGCCGCTCGCGGACCGCGCCACCCACCCAAAAAACTAGTTATTATTATTTATATTATATAATGTTAGATTACCACTCACTTATTGACTGATTGACATAATTGTTCTCCCAGAAGGAGGTTCCGGAGGTGAAAATGATGTGTTAGAGTTATATAGGTTATTTTCATGGGACCATGGGAAAAGTCCGAAAATGGTAGTTTTCGGCTTCCGAGGGTACGTCGAGGGGAATATCTCGAAAACGGCGCCCCTAAAAATACTCGACTTTGAACTAATGTTGTAGTACACCCTGGGACCTCTTTAGGGAAATTGGAAAAAAATAGGGTTGCCATACAAAAAAACTTTTTTCCCATACAAAATGTGGAACGCTATAACTCGGAAACTATCATACATAGGTACGGGGTGTTCGAACTAAAGTTGCTAAGAGTCCGGACGCGCTCCGGTAGAAAAGGTCAAAGTTGACCTCCGACGTGACCTTGACCGAAAGTTTTTTCGATCGGCGTGAAATTCGGTATAGGGGGGCGGGGGGGGGCCCAGAGTCCGGCAAAAATAGTGAAAAAATTCTGAAAAAATTTTTCGACCCGGCCGCCATACAAATTTTTTTTTCGAAGTCACCCGACCGGCCCGAAATCGGCGTCCGGGGGTTTCCGGGGGTGCCGGTGACGATCCCGGGGACGAAACGGAGGTGCGCGCGGGCCGAAGGCCCGCGTGCTCCTCCGTGAGTCACCGGGATCGTCACCGGCGCCCCCGGAAACCGTCGGACGTCGATTTCGGGACGGAACAACGCGACATCGACGCGCTCGCGGGCGCCCGCCGTGCTGAAATCGACGTCCGGGGGTATTCGCGGGTGCCGCTGACGATTCCGGGGACGAGACGGAGGGGCGCGCGGGCCGAAGGCCCGCGTGCCGCTCCGTCGAGTCACCGAGAATCGTCAGCGGCGCCCGCGAATACCGTCGGACGTCGATTTCGGGACGGAACCGCGCGACTCGCTCTCCCGCCCCCGTTTGGCTCAAGGTCGGCGTCCGGGGGTATTCGGGTGTGACGATGACGAATCCGGGGACGAAATGGAGGGGCGCGCGGGCCGAAGGCCCGCGTGTCCCTCCGTTGAGTCACCGAGATTCGTCATCGTCACGGCCGAATACCCTCGGACGTCGATCTTGGGCACAAAAGTCAAAAGTCGAACGCAAAGTCGAATGCCACCGGAGCCCCGCGTCGCCTTTCCGTGGGCCCGTAGGGCCCACGCCGCGCGGATACTAGTCTATATTATATAATGTTAGATTACCACTCACTTATTGACTGATTGACATAATTGTTCTCCCAGAAGGAGGTTCCGGAGGTGAAAATGATGTAGGCGAGTCTCGTAGGTTATTTTCCTGGGACCATGGGAAAAGTCCGAAAGTGGACGTTTTCGGCTTCCGAGGGTACGTCGAGGGGAATATCTCGGAAACGGCGGCCCTAAAAATACCCGACCTCGAACTAAAGTTTCGGTACACCCTGGGACCTCTTTAGGGAAATTGGAAAAAAATAGGGTTGCCATACAAAAAAACTTTTTTCCCATACAAAATGTGGAACGCTATAACTCGGAAACTATCATACATAGGTACGGGGTGTTCGAACTAAAGTTGCTAAGAGTCCGGACGCGCTCCGGGAGAAAAGGTCAAAGTTGACCTACGACGTGACCTTGACCGAAAGTTTTTTCGATCGGCGTGAAATTCGGTATAGGGGGGCGGGGGGGGCCCCAGAGTCCGGCAAAAATAGTGAAAAAATTCTGAAAAAATTTTTCGACCCGGCCGCCATACAAATTTTTTTTCCGAAGTCACCCCACCGGCCCGAAATCGGCGTCCGGGGGTTTCCGGGGGTGCCGGTGACGATCCCGGGGACGAAACGGAGGTGCGCGCGGGCCGAAGGCCCGCGTGCACCTCCGTGAGTCACCGGGATCGTCACCGGCGCCCCCGGAAACCGTCGGACGCCGATTTCGGGACGGAACAACGCGACATCGACGCGCTCGCGGGCGCCCTCCGTGCTGAAATCGACGTCCGGGGGTATTCGCGGGTGCCGCTGACGATTCCGGGGACGAGACGGAGGGGCGCGCGGGCCGAAGGCCCGCGTGCCGCTCCGTCGAGTCACCGAGAATCGTCAGCGGCGCCCGCGAATACCGTCGGACGTCGATTTCGGGACGGAACCGCGCGGCTCGCTCTCCCGCCCCCGTTTGGCTCAAGGTCGGCGTCCGGGGGTATTCGGGTGTGACGATGACGAATCCGGGGACGAAATGGAGGGGCGCGCGGGCCGAAGGCCCGCGTGTCCCTCCGTTGAGTCACCGAGATTCGTCATCGTCACGGCCGAATACCCTCGGACGTCGATCTTGGGCACAAAAGTCACAAGTCGCTGACGAAAGTCACTGACTGCCGGAGCCCCGCGTCGCCTTTCCGTGGGCCCGTAGGGCCCACGCCGCGCGGATACTAGTCTTATTATATAAAGTTAAACTACCATTCACTCATTCACTGACTGACAGAATTGTTCTCCCAGAAGGAGCCGCGGGGGGTATGGAGAATGTTCGGAAGAAGTGTAGGGAAAAATCTCGAGACCCCGGGAAAAATCCCTGATCTTCGAAAAGTCGACTCCTGACACATGACGAGGGAAATATCTCGGAAACGGCTGGATGAAAAAATTTCAGTCTCAAACTAATATTGGAGTACACCCTCGGACCTCTCTAGGGAAAGTGGAAAAAAATAGGGTTGCCATACAAAAAACTTTTTTTCCCATACAAAATGTGGAACGCTATAACTCGGAAACTATCATAGATGGGTAGGGCGCGTTCGAACTAAAGTCGCCACGGGTCCGGATGCGCTTCGAGGTCGAATGTCAAAATTGACCTCCGACGTGACCTCGACCTCGAAGTTTATCCGATCGGCTCGAAATTTGGCATGGGGGGGTTAAGGGAGCCTCAGAGTCCGGCAAAAATAGTAAAAAAATTCTGAAAAAATTTTTCGACCCGGCCGCCATACAAAATTCGTTTCGCCCGGTCGACGCTATTGTTCTCCCGGAAGGAGCGTCGCGACGTAGTGACAATGTTCGGGGAATGTGTAGGGGACGTCCGAGCGACTTCGAGAAAAGTCCGACATTGGCCATTTTCAGCATCCCGACGTATGATGAGGGAAATTACTCCGAAACGGTGAGTCCCAGAACAAAAGTGCGAGAACTAACCTGGAAGGGTACCCTGGGACCTCTTTGGGGAAAATGAAAAAAAATAGGGTTGCCATACAAAAAACTTTTTTTCCCATACAAAATGTACAACGTTATAACTCGCAAACCATAAAAGATGGGTATGGCGTGTTCGAACTAAAGTTGCCGAGGGTCCGGATGCGCTTCGAGGCGCAAGGTCAAATTTGACCTCGGCCTTGACCTCGACCATGAAGTGCGTCGGATCGGCGTAAAATTCGGTATGAGGAGGTTTCGGGAAACCTAGATTCGGGGAAAAATATTAAAAAAAATCGCAAAACACTTTTAGACCCGGCCGCCATACAATTTTTTTTATTTTCATACAAATTTACTCATTTCCCTTACGCTACGAAGCTCTAAGCTCCGAGGAGACCGTGAGACTCACTAACCGGTATCACTCTGAGGTCCTATATAATTAAAATTGCCCATTTTCATACCTACTATCTATTCTCGAGTCAGTATAGCCACGCGAGTTCAGACGTAATTAATTCAAAGTGAAATAGACCTTATTCTCAGTGAAATAAGAACCATCGTACGTAACGTACACATAACAACATGCTAAGTACGTAGACAAAAACCGGTTTGACGGCTCGCGGTGGTGGCGTGATCAACCACATTCTTTCCTTCAATAATAATTCAAAGTGAAATAAACCTTAACGTCTAAATAATAAGAACGTAGACATAAAATGTTTCGACAGGTTTGACAACTTCCGGGCCGGCGCTTGGCGGCGTGACGTACTTTCCTTTTCTACTTTATTTCGTTAGAGATAAGGTTCATTTTAGACTCGGCATCGTTCAAATACAAGTTGCTATTTATGGCTATAAATACGCGAGCTTGAATCTAAAAACGAGTCAGTGTAGCAACACAAGTTCAGACGCAGTTAAATCAAAGTGAAATAGACCTTATTCTCTGTGAATAAGAACCATGTAACGTACACATAACATTCTAACTAAGTACGTAGACAAAAAATGGTTTGACCTCGGCGAACGGCGCGAGGTGGCGTGATCAATATACTTGCTTTCCTTTAATTCAAAGTGAAATAAACCTTATTTTTTAGGACATAAGAACCATATTGTACGTTTGACAACGGCCTGGGCTTGCGGCGGCGTGACGTGCTTTCCTTTTCTACTTTAACGTATAATGAATAAGGTTCATTTTAGACTCGGATTCGTTCAATTACAAGTTACATGACCATATATGGTGCGAATGCCACGCGGTGTCGCGGTTGTAGGCGTCACTCACACATACATGCAGGCACGCCATAGGAGAGAGGGGGTCGCAAGAATCGTGCGCCGCGCCGCCAGTGGCCGCCGGGCGCCGTATAAAAAGTTCCTCTATGGCCGCCACCACGCTATCGTCCGCGCGACTCGCGTTATTAACTTCTTCTTGTGAAATGTGAAGTGTGAACTGTATTCCTTTTAAGTGATTCATGGTGTACAATTAAACTTATTTATATTGTGATTACGGTGCAATCGACTCTACGGAAACTGCTGGAGGCGTTTATTGATCGACAGCATCGTAATCTACGAAGAGTTCGCCACCGTGAGCGACAAGCACGAGACACCGGTGCCGCCCTTTTCTCCTGGAACTGCTGGGAGGTGACACAGCCATTTGGTGGCGTGGCGCGGGCGCGCCGTCATGGCGTCCGTGTCGTCGTGGCAAAGCGCGGTCGCCCCGAGTCTGAGAGCGTCTACGGAGCATGTGAAAGGTACTACGTGAAATGTTTTCCTCTGAGCTAAAAGAACTTAAACGCGCCGAAATCAGTATCTGCAGGTTACGAGCGTACGTACTTTATTGAAATTACCATGACAGTTTTGCAAGGAGGCTCGCATAGACATCATTTACGGCCTCCTCCACTGTCGCGTACGAAAGAGAGTGCCGCGCGAATCTGTTGATAATGTACTTAGATAAAAATGAAATGGTCAAAGTAAGACATATGGCTTACTCCGATCAGTAGGGTCGTAGTACGCACGGAGCTATATGGCTTACTCCGGTAGTATTATATTATTATGTATGATATACAGAAGAAGTAAGAAAAATACTTATTTAAAGATGAGAAGTACAAAGAGAGTTGGCATCGTTGATTGATTGATGTTTATATGCAACTTAATTTGAATTACTTATATCATATTGTGTACCATTTAATTAAAATACATACCCACAATATGGACATATTATGACACAATATTTTTTACAGTCGTTGCATTCATGATCTAAGAGATTTTTTTTATTTCTGGAATGATCGTGTGACGGGTATGTTGCCAGCACAAATGATGCAAGTCATTGACTTAGTGTGGGACCGCAAGTGAACTATTTATTGGTCTTTCTTATCTGCACCTTGGTAAAAGATGTTTTAGATAATATATCTTGCAGCAGAATGATGTTGTGTGTCATTGGAGGCTTCCCTGAAAGGTTCTGAGTTTGTCAGACTGAATAGGGTGTGCTAACAATATTTATTATCTGGAGCAGCAAAATATAATAGTCTCAAGTATGTATGCACACATTTATTATTGAAGTAATTATGTTTTTATTTTATTTTCAGTTCGAGTGGCTCATTACAGCGAGGAAAGTTAACTCAAAAAGTACTGCAGTTTGTGCACAGCTCATGTCGACTATATTTCAGAACAGCATAACTCAGTAAGTGCTTAATTTTATCAATGTTAGTTACTAAGGCCTATCTGTAGGTACGCATTCTATTACTTTGCATAATATTATCAACTGATGGCTCGAGATACATTTCACTGGGTGTGGAAAAACATACCCATTAAATTGTCAGTTGTGAATATGACAAGCATTCAATTTTCATCGATATTTAACGCATCATCGCTTTTCAGCAGGTGAGATAGTAGCCAAATATTAACTCATTGATGTAAAAAATGTTTTTCCGAAAGGTTATTTTTGAATTTTCCATTCCATAAGTGAAGTTACGACGTCTGTGTCCGACATTTTCAATTAGCAATTAGCAAAACAACGTATAACGTTTGCAGAAGTAAAGGTGAGCAAGTGCCACTGTGGCATACGAAGGTGTGGTGGTCGCGGAGGAGACTGCAGACTTTGACACTCACAACCCCACACTAAGTTCGATGACTTTTGTCGTGGGTGCCGGAAACATTCACATCACACACACAATCACAACCTGAATCAGAAACACAAAGACAAAATAATACCACCTACGCATATTATCATTCTCTAAACTTACAGTGCCGTTGTGTGTAAATTTTAAATATTATTTTCATTCCATGGCTACAAATGAGTCATTGTAGGAGCTGAGGCTTCTGCTACTAAGATTTTTATTAACATTATATTGTTATATATAAATAATATTTTCATTGATTATGATGGCCGCTGCATTAATATACAGTATAGGGCAAACTTTGCTTATATTATTTGGTATATTATGTTATAAAGGGGGTTGGATCTTGAAACGCGTCGCCTGAAATTGAGGATTCTACTACTATGGGAGGGTCGAATGGGTTCATCTTGATGATATATTGATATGATGATTTATGTCTTAGCTATAATTTATCAGAGTAATCCTGCTTCTTTATGTAGGTATTGACATGGTATATTTTGTAACAAACTAAGATTGGCTAAATTAAATTTTATTCAATGTGAGAAGAATGCCCGATGCACGGTGGTTGACCATTGCCAAATAGAATAGATTAATAGCAGTGGGCAAAATCTTGCTTTTTACTCCTTGGGTACTGAGTTGGTCTATCACAGCAGGAGCAAGCACAGCTTACCCTCCTTATTAAGGTAAATTTGTGCATCTGGTTGTACTTCTGTTGCAAGCATTTGTCACTCCATCTCATATGATAGAAATTAAAGAAGCAGCCACACATTTGTATATTTTGAGTGTTTCGGCATCCATCTTATCATCACACTCTTTTCATTTACTTTACTGCAACTACTGTATCTGCATTTTGAACATCGAATCTCACACCAATCAACCAACCATGAACCAACCATGAACCCCAATTCTTATACTGTAATTATTTAAATATCACTAAGTACTGTCAATCATTCAGATTTTTGTTGTGTTATTACATTGAATGTTCAGTTTTAGTTAGTTTTGTATGTATGATGTGACTCGGAGGGCAGAGACTTGCCCACAGTGTCGCGGGTACTGGATTCGATCGGCAGAAGCACAATGCCTTCCCAATGCACATTTGTGCTTTTGGACCTGTGTGTGAGTGTTATGTTAATTTCTTTGAAGAAGTTTTGTTGGTCATTTATGGATTTACTATCAAGGCTTTGCCACACCAGATGCATTTGGTTTGAATAGATCAGGGACACGGAATGCAGAACATTAAAATTTGTCATGCCTTATGTGTTAGCCATAAATATTCTGTATTAGTTGAGATAAACGGCATGTTCGACATGTCTGAGTGTTCATTCTAAGTTTTATACATTTTCAGTATGAACATAAGTTATCGGGTGCTGATATGAAGCTTGGAAAATGTTGAAGAAGGCAGCTGGTAGCAATTCAGAGCCCTGCATGCATACATGCTGCAAGGGAAATATGGTGAGTTATTTTGTAATAATTTAAGATTTATTTATATTTGGATTAAATTACATTCAATGTGACAAGCTGAATGTTATTATGCTGTAGGGCTCTTTTGCAGAGTACATAAACATTTTCACACTTACAGCTCAACACTAAGTTTGATGTCTTGTGTCGTGGATGCTGGAAACATCACACACACATAATCAAAACCACAACTAGAAACACAAGTTTTCTTTGGGGAGAAAACTCGTATTTCCACCGGCGGCGTACACTCGCCCAACTGAGCCTGAGGTGTTTAAATTTAAAAAGCTTAGTGTTTGGACTTCCCCGCATTTAGTTTACATTAATGTAGCAACATTTTGTGATTGTTATAAAAGTATGCTCATGTTACAACTGCAAGTCTGTATTCTTATTCTTAACCCCTGTCAAAAAAGAGAGGTGTTTGAGAATCTTGCATTGTAATTTTGCCACTTGTCTTTTTCTTTTCAACAAAAAAAATTGTGTATCTGGTTCTATTGCAATTCTGTCACCAGGTTACGGATATTTGTTTTTTTTTTTAAGGCTGGCATTTGACCACCTGATGTACCTGACCGCCTGACAGTAAAGAGGAGAAACTCACACCAATAAACCAACCAATCCTCTATGAAGTCGCAAGTTTGAAGAATCCACATACACTGGTATGCTTCTTATGATGTTTATTAATTTCACTAATTATTGTCACTTAATTTTTTTGTCAATTTTGTAATAATTTTGAGGGCAGAGGCCTGCCCACTGCGCCGCGTGTACGAGATCGATTCCATGCGGAAGCACAATTTTCCTTCCCAAGGGAGAGTGTTTCTGGTTCTGGGTGTGATTGTGCGTGTGATATGTGAATGTTTCCGGCATCATCCACGATAGAAGTCTTGAACTTAGTGGGGGGCCTATGAGTGTTAATGCATTTTTTTTTTTGTTTAAGTACATCAATGTAGCAAAATTATGCATTTGTTATATCAAACATTGCTTTATATATGTATATGTTCTCGACGAAAAAATAAGCTGTGATTGTTATTTTTTTGTGTGTTCATTGTCTAAGCAGAGGTTCGATTCCCAGCGGGAACACAAGTTTTCTCCCCAAGGAAAATGTGTGTTTCTGATTGTGTGTGTGATGTGAATGTTTCTGGCGCCCACAACACGAAGAGTCATCGAACTTAGTATGGGGCTATGAGTGTGAAAGCGTTAATTCTAATGTTTGTAGTGTGTATCTGTCTGTGGCTTTGCAGATTTTTTAAGTGAAAACTTCTTTAGCGGCGTTGTGCACTTTTTTGATATGGGTAAAAAAATGTTTAACTCGCATCAGGACACGTGACCTGATCGAAAATTCTTAAGACGGAGGGAGAGATATTCCCCTCTCTTTCTAACGCGCGGCGAAAATGTATGCCTGCTCCTGCTGTTTACAACGTTGAATGTTCAAGTTTTCACTTCTGCCGGCACTCCCGGAGTGCAACCCGTTGTTTTTTGTGCTAGATAGGTAACCATTTAATGACTATTAAATAGTTGTTGAATGTTCCCATATCTATTTGTTTACTCGCAGTCGATCAAAGACTAAAATCGTCAATATAATTATTATTTGACATTCACAGATGCTGCTGACTTTCCACTGCACTGCAGCTGTGTAGCTGCATTTTGAACATCGAATCTGACGCCAATTCACCAACCACAGGAGCTCGAGCGGAGTACACTATAATGTAAATAACAGCTGTAATTATTATGTCACTAACAATAGTTAATCTTAGTATGGAAATGTGGCTTTTGTTCTGTTCGTTTACGAGGGTTTGAAGAATATACACACGGCTACACGTCGCGTCGTATACTGTAATTATTTCACAAAAACATTTGTCAATTATTTCAATTGTAGCCTGCCCACTGCGCCATGGGGACTGTGTTCGATTCCCGACATGAGCACAGTATCTTTCCAATGAACATTTTTCGTGTCAGTTTCTGTCTGATGTAAATATTTCGGCACCGCTGTACGGGAAGCGTGACTACGCCGTCCGTTCGAGCCAGATGCGTACTGTGTATTGACGACGCGGTTGGCGCGGTGGTCAAGTGTCTGGCCTCTGCGCCGTGTCTGCCGGTCCCGGGTTCGACTCCGGCAGGAGCACACTTTACCTTCCAAGTTATTTGAACTTAGAGCGGGGCTGTGAGAGTATGAGCGTTTGTGTTGTTTGTTTATATTACGAGTGTTATACTATAGTCATATGTATATTAGTGTTGGTCCCGCCCGTTAGGGTTCTGGGTTCGATTCCAGGAGGCAGGAGCACAATTTTTCTTCTCATAGGTTATTCGTAATTCTGGTTCTAAATGTGATCTGTGTCTGTGTAATGTGGGTGTTTTCTAAAGTACATACAAGTAGGGAATATGTGTTTTTGTGATACTTTGCTCATGTCACAGCTGCAAGTGTGTATTTTGTGTTGATGTTTTGCCCATTGCAATAATTGGCAGTAAAGTTGACGGGCAAATAAATTAATAACACTTTTGTATCAAATGTTGACAAACTAATTGACGCAGCGGATGAGTCCTGCTTTCTATCTACGAGGTCAGGATCGTAGAGGTGCATGCATAGTCATTTGCAGAAGGTCAAGGTCGCGTCTTACGCGAAAAGCGGCGCCACATACAGGGTCCAATTGTGTTTTCATTCAAAGCATCCATTAACCCAATGAAATATACACACAACATTTCATCCAAATCGGTCCAGCCGCTTCGGGAGGAGTTAGTTGACAAACACACCAACAGAAGAATATTATATGATAGTCGTGCTTCACTAAGTTACCACGATCTGTATCCCAGTAACAGATGTTTGCTGTGCCCGCTTTTGATGCGGCACCTATATTATATTAAATCTAATATTAAAACAATATTAGTACATTATCATTTTATGTTTACAGATGCTGAGACAACGCACTTTGCATTTTGAAAATCGAACACCTCCAACCAACCGACCACGAAGCCTGGAGCGTGGTGCGAGCATGCACAAACCGCAATACTTCTTATACTTTATTTATTCATTGTTAATCATCTGGACTTCTGTTACGGCATCACCAATTTTCTATTAGGTATTTGTCCATTTTATAAATTTTGTGGACGCGGCGGCGCGCGGCGTCGATCTTTTATAGACCTACTAATATATAAGAGATCGTTCACACTAAAACTGAACGCCTGGTCACAAAAAAAAACCGCGCTCGCTTCGCTCGGGAATGTGGTGCGATGTGTGCTCGGTGTTTGTGCCTACTATGTATACACGATTGTCTCAAACTTTCGCATACTATTCTCGATAATTATTATTATGAATCTTACGGCAGACGGTCGTCGACCGGGTCCAATTGTGTTTTCATTCAAACCATCTATTAACCCATTGAAGTATGTATACACACAACATTTCATTCAAATCGGTCCAGCCGCTCAGCCAGAGGATTATGTGACAAACATACCTACGGAAGAATTGTATACATATTAAGATGTTATAGTCGTGCTTCACTAAGCGTCTTTACGATCTGTCGCCAAAAATATATAAAAAATCGTTGACGTAATTTAATGACGCTGCTTTATGCGAACCCAGGAGGTTCTCATTAATTTCATACTAGCCGTGCTACGCGGCTCCGCCCGCTGTTTTCAGGTTAAAAAGTAGCCAATGTGTTAATCCTATGTATAATCTATTTACATTCCAAATTTCATCCAAATCCGTTCAGCCGTTAAAGCGTGAAGAGGGAACAAGCACACTTACACAATTACACATAAGCTTTCGGATTTATAATAGCGCCAATCAATAGCACGGATAACTATTATGCTTATTTATATATTACATTGAAATAATTTGCTCATGTTATAGTTTCTTATACAATAAAAGAGTGAGTAGGTAGAATTTCAGATGTAAGTCTGTATTTTATCCTATTATTTGGCCCGCTGCAAAAAAACACAATAAATAAGGTAATATAGGATAAACTTAACGAATGTCGTAGAGTTGCGGGGTCAAGGTCATTTGCAGAAGGTCAAGGTCGCGTCTTCGAAAGGTCAAAGGTCACAACAAAAAAAAAACGCGCTCGCTTCGCTCGCGAATGAGGTGCGATGTATGCTTCGTGTTCGTGCTTACTACGTTAATACACGATTGTCTCAAACTTCCGCATACTATTCTCGATCTTACGGCAGACGGTCGTCGACCGGGTCCAATTGTGCTTTAATTCAAACCATCTATTAACCCATTGAAATATACACATAACATTTCATTCAAATCGGTCCAGCCGCTCAGCCATAGGATTTAGGTGACAAACATACCTAATATACCTAATCCTATAAGTACATTGTTTATCATATCATTATATATTTGCAGATGCTGAGACACGAGCCGCAGCGAAATTGGATCTGCATTTTGAAAATTGAACACCTCACTCCAACCAATAAACGGACCACGAAGCTTGGAGCGTGGGTCAAGCATGCACAAACCGCAACACTTCTTATAACATTTTTTTTTATTGTTAATCCTCTGGACTTCTGTTCTAAGGCATCAGCAATTTTTCTATTAGGTATTTGTCCGTTTCATACATTTTGTTAACGACGACGGGGCGGCGCGCGGCGTTTAGTTTTAGTTTGAACGATCTTTTATAGATCTTCTAATAACATTTTTTTTATTGTTAATCCTCTGGATTTCTGTTACGGCATCAGCAATTTTTCTATTAGGTATTTGTCCGTTTCATACAAATTTTTTGACGACGACGGGGCGGCGCGCGGCGTTTAGTTTTAGTTTTAGTGTGAACGATCTTTTATAGATCTTCTAATAACATTTTTTTTTATTGTTAATCCTCTGGACTTCTGTTACGGCATCAGCAATTTTTCTATTAGGTATTTGTCCGTTTCATACATTTTGTTGACGACGACGGGGCGGCGCGCGGCGTTTAGTTTTAGTTTGAACGATCTTTTATAGATCTTCTAATAACATTTTTTTTATTGTTAATCCTCTGGACTTCTGTTACGGCATCAGCAATTTTTCTATTAGGTATTTGTCCGTTTCATACATTTTGTTGACGACGACGGGGCGGCGCGCGGCGTTCAGTTTTAGTTTGAACGATCTTTTATAGATCTTCTAATAAGAGATCGTTTACACTTAAATTGAACGCCTGACACATTTGACGCGGTATGGCGGGTACGACCGCTACCCGTTCTGTTCTAACCAAATGCGTCGTAATGTACTATTAGGCCTGGCCCCGACGAACAGCGGACAGCGGGGCGAGAGCGGTGGCTATACAGTATAATATTTATTCTGCGACAATATCCTTAGTCGCTACCGCTGCCGCCTCGCTACCCGCTGTGATCGAATCCAAGGCCTTAAGCGGATACGTTATTGTGCAATAATTATTATGTAGGTACATTTATTACTATTGCAAGTTTGATTACATGAAAACATGACATAATGTACTATATATTAAAAATACTAAATATTGTTGGATTTTGAGTGTGACATTAATTCAGAATCTTTGTTAAATTTTCGTTTATACATATGTGTATTATGGCCGTTGGCTTAGTTGGTTGAACGTTCGCCTTCTAAGCAGCGGTATCGGATTCGATTCCCGGCGTTTCATTTGTTGTATATACCTATTTTAGTAGTTAAGGGGCTTTCTTTAGATCATTGTGAGTTGGATTAAATGAACTTGACTATTGTTTGACTTGAGTTTTTTTTACTTTTTTATTCATAGCAGTACAGTGATGTATGCGCTATGTACAATTAGGCATATTACGAGTGTAGCCAAATTGTTACTACCTACTGAGTATATTGATTTGATATTATTAAAAAGGTAGGTATATAAGAATAAATATATTAAAAGTGATGTACATAAATTAGGTTGATAGTTTGTATGGGTACCTAATGTTGTTTCGGCAGCTCTGTCGTACATATCTGGTAGGAGTAATTTCTTCTCTGGTTTGGGATAGTGTGAGGGTACGGCCACCGCGCGGACCCGTTATTAAGTAGCTTCAATTTGATAAGTATACTTTCAGCAACTCAATACATAATTCACATATATAACTCAATAATACATAATATTTTTGTATTGTACGTTGTATTTTAATGTTCGCTGTGTTACTTAAGTACAGGGATGTAGGTCAACATGATCATTTGTATGGGTACCGCGTTATATCGACAACTCGGTCAAATATAATATAGATAATTATAATAAATATAAAAACACGAGTCATTAACTTACTATTGATACAATTTTAGAATAAATGGTATGGGTGGGTGTCCATAGATTTGATAGTTTGTATGGTAAATAGATATTCACTCTGCTCAGTTCGGTGATTATTATTACATTTGTTTATTGTTTTTAAATCCATGTGTCACTTTAAACTGTGGCGACTGTACTGCAAGTAGAGGTAAAAGAAAAATAATGTTTGATAATTAGTGAAGGGGGAGTGATATTTTGGTATATTTGTTTTGTGTGTTAACTTAATCATTTAATTTATTATGACGTTATGTATGTAGTAGGTACATAAGTAAGGGAGTGTACATACATAGTACATAAGGCTGATATATTGTATGATTACCAAAAGGTTAACTGTAAAGCGTGTTTAATATTTTTTATTTGTATAATGTGAGTAACTATTATGAGTTGGATTAAATTAATGTGTTGAAACTTGACTTGCGTTTTTATACTTGTCTTTGAAATTAATCGTAGTTATACCTACTGAGTATATTGATTTGACATTATTATAAAGTTAGGTATGTAATAATATAGGAAAAGTGGTGTACATAGATTAGGTTGATAGTTTGTATGGGTAGTGTTGTTTCGGCAGCTCGGTCTTGAATATATTTATGGATAGAGAAAAATATTTTTTCTTCCGTTTAGTTTGGGATAGTGTTTAGTTTGAAACTATTATAAAGGTAGGTATGTTAGAGTATAGGACGAGTAGTGTACATAGATTAGGTTGATAGTTTGTATGGGTAAAGGTTTGTTCGGTCGTACTTAGAAGTTTTTTTTTTTTTTTCTTTGGGCTAATGTGTTTTGGGGACGACACCCACGCGGACCCCCACGCGGGCCCGAGAGGGCCCGCGCTACAAAGAAAACTAGTTTATATTATATAATGTTAGATTACCACTCACTCATTGACTGATTGACATAATTGTTCTCCCAGAAGGAGGTTCCGGGGGTGAAAATAATGTATGAGAGTTATATAGGTTATTTTCATGGGACCATGGGAAAAGTCCGAAACTGGTCGTTTTCGACTTCCGAGGGTACGTCGAGGGGAATATCTCGGAAACGGCGCCCCTAAAAATACCCGTCCTCGAACTAAAGTTTAGGTACACCCTGGGACCTCTTTAGGGAAATTGGAAAAAAATAGGGTTGCCATACAAAAAAACTTTTTTCCCATACAAAATGTGGAACGCTATAACTCGGAAACTATCATACATAGGTACGGGGTGTTCGAACTAAAGTTGCTAAGAGTCCGGACGCGCTCCGGGAGAAAAGGTCAAAGTTGACCTCCGACGTGACCTAGACCGAAAGTTTTTTCGATCGGCGTGAAATTCGGTATAGGGGGGTTGGGGGGGCCCCAGAGTCCGGCAAAAATAGTGAAAAAATTCTGAAAAAATTTTTCGACCCGGCCGCCATACAAATTTTTTTTCCGAAGTCACCCGACCGGCCCGAAATCGGCGTCCGGGGGTTTCCGGGGGTGCCGGTGACGATCCCGGGGACGAAACGGAGGTGCACGCGGGCCTTCGGCCCGCGCGCACCTCCGTTTCGTCCCCGGGATCGTCACCGGCGCCCCCGGAAACCGTCGGACGTCGATTTCGGGACGGAACAACGCGACATCGACGCGCTCGCGGGCGCCCGCCGTGCTGAAATCGACGTCCGGGGGTATTCGCGGGTGCCGCTGACGATTCCGGGGACGAGACGGAGGGGCGCGCGGGCCGAAGGCCCGCGTGCCGCTCCGTCGAGTCACCGAGAATCGTCAGCGGCGCCCGCGAATACCGTCGGACGTCGATTTCGGGACGGAACCGCGCGGCTCGCTCTCCCGCCCCCGTTTGGCTCAAGGTCGGCGTCCGGGGGTATTCGGGTGTGACGATGACGAATCCGGGGACGAAATGGAGGGGCACGCGGGCCGAAGGCCCGCGTGTCCCTCCGTTGAGTCACCGAGATTCGTCATCGTCACGGCCGAATACCCTCGGACGTCGATCTTGGGCACAAAAGTCACAAGTCGCTGACGAAAGTCACTGACTGCCGGAGCCCCGCGTCGCCTTTCCGTGGGCCCGTAGGGCCCACGCCGCGCGGATACTAGTCTATATTATATAATGTTAGATTACCACTCACTTATTGACTGATTGACATAATTGTTCTCCCAGAAGGAGGTTCCGGGGGTGAAAATGATGTAGGGGAGTCTTATAGGTTATTTTCATGGGACCATGGGAAAAGTCCGAAAGTGGTAGTTTTCGGCTTCCGAGGGTACGTCGAGGGGATTATCTCGGAAACGGCGCCCCTAAAAATACCCGACCTCGAACTAAAGTTTCCGTACACCCTGGGACCTCTTTAGGGAAATTGGAAAAAAATAGGGTTGCCATACAAAAAAACTTTTTTCCCATACAAAATGTGGAACGCTATAGCTCGGAAACTATCATACATAGGTACGGGGTGTTCGAACTAAAGTTGCTAAGAGTCCGGACGCGCTCCGGGAGAAAAGGTCAAAGTTGACCTCCGACGTGACCTTGACCGAAAGTTTTTTCGATCGGCGTGAAAATCGGTATAGGGGGGCGGGGGGGGTCCCAGAGTCCGGCAAAAATAGTAAAAAAATTCTGAAAAAATTTTTCGACCCGGCCGCCATACAAATTTTTTTTCCGAAGTCACCCCACCGGCCCGAAATCGGCGTCCGGGGGTTTCCGGGGGTGCCGGTGACGATCCCGGGGACGAAACGGAGGTGCGCGCGGGCCGAAGGCCCGCGTGCACCTCCGTGAGTCACCGGGTTCGTCACCGGCGCCCCCGGAAACCGTCGGACGCCGATTTCGGGACGGAACAACGCGACATCGACGCGCTCGCGGGCGCCCTCCGTGCTGAAATCGACGTCCGGGGGTATTCGCGGGTGCCGCTGACGATTCCGGGGACGAGACGGAGGGGCGCGCGGGCCGAAGGCCCGCGTGCCGCTCCGTCGAGTCACCGAGAATCGTCAGCGGCGCCCGCGAATACCGTCGGACGTCGATTTCGGGACGGAACCGCGCGGCTCGCTCTCCCGCCCCCGTTTGGCTCAAGGTCGGCGTCCGGGGGTATTCGGGTGTCCCTCCGTTGAGTCACCGAGATTCGTCATCGTCACGGCCGAATACCCTCGGACGTCGATCTTGGGCACAAAAGTCCTAAGTCGCTACCGAAAGCCCATAGCTACCGGAGCCCCGCGTCGCCTTTCCGTGGGCCCGTAGGGCCCACGCCGCGCGGATACTAGTCTATATTATATAATGTTAGATTACCACTCACTTATTGACTGATTGACATAATTGTTCTCCCAGAAGGAGGTTCCGGAGGTGAAAATGATGTAGGCGAGTTTATTATTATTATCATATAGTATAATGTTAATCTACCACTGACTGACTGATTCACTGACTGACATAATTGTTCTCCCAGAAGGAGTGTCGGGGGGTATTGATGATGTAGGGGAAAAGTGTAGGGGGTAAGGAAATCTCCTAGGGAAAAGTCCGAAACCACCACATTTTGGCTTCCGGACCCCCCGACCCCATGGGATCTCGGAAACGGTAAGACTTGGAACAAAAGTTCAAAAACTAAAGTCATAGACAATCCTGGGAACCTTTTAAAAAAAATAAAAAAAATGGGTGTTGCCATACAAAAATACCTTGCCGCCATACAAAATTAAATCAATTATATCTCCTAAACCATAAGAGATAGGCTAGGGGTGTTCGACCAAATGTCATAGAGGACGATGGGGGACATCTGTCAAAAATGTCAAAAATCCAAAATGGCGGATTCAAGATGGCCGCCATTTGTCAAGTTGCTACGATCTGAACGAAATTTTGGCTCCCGAGGTTTTTGGGTGCCCAGATTACAGGAAAAATATTGAAAAAATTTTTGAAAATTTTTTAAAGATGGCTGCCGAACATTGTCAAAATCAAAGTTCACCGATCCGGCTCAAAATCGATATTTAGAGGGTTTTGGGTGCCCTGATTATGAATAAAATACTCATAGCAATTTTTGACATTTGTTAAAGATGGCCGCCGAGCATTGTCAAAATCGAGGTTCACCAATCGGGCTCAAAATCGATATCTGAAGGTGTTTGGATGCCCTGATTTTAATAATAAACTGAAAAGCAATTTTTGACATTTTTTAAAGATGGCGGCCGAACATTGTCAAAATCGAGGTTCACCGATCCGGCTCAAAATCGATATCTGGGGGCATTCGGGGGTGCTGATCACGAATTTGGGACCGAAACAAAGGCCGCGGGCCGCTTGCGGCCCGCGCGCCTGGTTTGAGGGCCCGGATTCGTGATCAGCACCCCCGAATGCCCCCAGATATCGATTTTGGGCCGGATGTCAATGGGGATGCCCACCTACAGTCCGACCAAAAAAACAGGTGGCGGGCCGCTTGCGGCCCGCTTCAGGTCTGCAGCCACGGACAGAATTTGAACTGCCAGGGTATTTTGACTTGTGTACCACAAATTTGAACGAAATTTTGGTCTGAGGCATAAGGGACGCCTTGATGCGGTTAAAATTGTTTTTATTTTTTTTCTAATTTTTTTGATGTCAAATGAAGATTTTACGAATTTCCGACCGAAAATAAATTTTGTGGGCGGCAAGCGGCCAATTTTGCGGTTGACTTTTTAGGTCTTCAACCATGAACCAAATTTGAACTGCCAGGAAGTTTTTACATGTTTACCACGAAATTGATCGGAATTTTGGTCTGAGGCATAAGGGATGCCATGATGCAACCAAAATTTTTTGAATTTTTTTTCTTTTTTTTTTACATCAAATGAAGATTTTAAGAGTTTTGGACCGAAAATAAATGTTGTGGGCGGCAAGCGGCCTATTTCGGTATCCAATTTTAAGGTTTGCAGCCACGTACCAAATTCGAACTGCCTGGGTTTTTGACACGCTTATCACGAATTTGATCGAAATTTTTGTCTGCGGCATTAGGGACGCTTTGATACACTCAAAACGTTTTAATTTTTTTTTTTTTGTTGACGTCACATGGAGATTTTACGTGTTTTCGACGGAAAGTAAATGTTGTGGGCGGCAAGCGTCCCATTTTTTTTTATGTTTCGCCCACGGCCCAAATTTGACTTCCATGGGTGTTTTATGCTCATCACAATTTTTAAAGAAATTGCTGCTTGCGGTATCAGGGTTGCCCCGCCGAACAAATTTTTTTTAGAAATTCCGAAATTTAATTTTAACTCCATTTGAAGATTTGTATGGCAAAAGTACTTACCACCCACCTGCGCGGGCCGCTCGCGGACCGCGCCACCCACCCAAAAAACTAGTTAATATTATATAAAATTAAACTACCACTGATTCACTCATTGACAGAATTGTTCTCCCAGAAGGAGTCGCGGGGGGTATGGAGAATGTTCAGAAGAAGTGTAGGAAAAAATCCCGAGACCCCGGGAAAAATCCCTGATCTTCGAAAAGTCGACTCCTGACATACGATGAGGGGAATATCTCGGAAACGGCTGGATGAAAAAATTTCAGTCTCAAACTAATATTGGAGTACACCCTCGGACCTCTCTAGGGAAAGTGGAAAAAAATAGGGTTGCCATACAAAAAACTTTTTTTCCCATACAAAATGTGGAACGCTATAACTCGGAAACTATCATAGATGGGTAGGGCGCGTTCGAACTAAAGTCGCCACGGGTCCGGATGCGCTTCGAGGTCGAATGTCAAAATTGACCTCCGACGTGACCTCGACCTCGAAGTTTATCCGATCGGCTCGAAATTTGGCATGGGGGGGTTAAGGGAGCCTCAGAGTCCGGCAAAAATAGTAAAAAAATTCTGAAAAAATTTTTCGACCCGGCCGCCATACAAAATTCGTTTCGCCCGGTCGACGCTATTGTTCTCCCGGAAGGAGCGTCGCGACGTAGTGACAATGCTAGGGGAATGTGTAGGGGACGTCCGAGCGACCTCGAGAAAAGTCCGACATTGGCCATTTTCAACATCCCGACGTATGATGAGGGAAATTACTCCGAAACGGTGAGTCCCAGAACAAAAGTGCGAGAACTAACCTGGAAGGGTACCCTGGGACCTCTTTGGGGAAAATGAAAAAAAATAGGGTTGCCATACAAAAAACTTTTTTTCCCATACAAAATGTACAACGTTATAACTCGCAAACCACAGAAGATGGGTACGGCGTGTTCGAACTAAAGTTGCCGAGGGTCCGGATGCGCTTCGAGGCGCAAGGTCAAATTGGACCTCGGCCTTGACCTCGACCATGAAGTGCGTCGGATCGGCGCAAAATACGGTATGAGGGGGTTTCGGGAAACCTAGATTCGGGGAAAAATATTAAAAAAAATCGCAAAACTCTTTTAGACCCGGCCGCCATACATTTTTTTTTATTTTCATACAAATTTACTCATTTCCCTTACGCTACGAAGCTCTAAGCTCCGAGGAGACCGTGAGACTCACTAACCGGTATCACTCTGAGGTCCTATATAATTAAAATTGCCCATTTTCATACCTACTATCTATTCTCGAGTCAGTATCGCCACGCGAGTTCAGACGTAATTTATTCAAAGTGAAATAGACCTTATTCTTAGTGAAATAAGAACCATCGTACGTAACGTACACATAACAACATGCTAAGTACGTAGACAAAAACCGGTTTGACGGCTCGCGGTGGTGGCGTGATCATCGACTGACAACGACATTCTTTCCTTCATTTCAAAGTGAAATAAACCTTAACATCTAAACAATAAGAACCACCTAACATACGCCACCATAGTACGTAGATAAAAAACGTTCGACAGGTTTGACAACTTCCGGGCCGGCGCGTGGCGGCGTGACGTGCTTTCCTTTTCTACTTTATTTCGTAAGAGATAAGGTTCATTTTAGACTCGGCATCGTTCAAATACAAGTTGCTATTTACGTTTACAAATACGCGAGCTTGAATCTAAAAACGAGTCAGTGTAGCAACACAAGTTCAGACGCAGTTAAATCAAAGTGAAATAGACCTTATTCTCTGTGAATAAGAACCATGTAACGTACACATAACATTCTAACTAAGTACGTAGACAAAAAATGGTTTGACCTCGGCGAACGGCGCGAGGTGGCGTGATCAATGTACTTGCTTTCCTTTTATTCAAAGTGAAATAAACCTTATTATTTAGGTGACAAGAACCATATTGTACGTTTGACAACGGCCTGGGCTCTGGGCGGCGTGACGTGCTTTCCTTTTCTACTTTAACAAATAATAAATAAGGTTCATTTTAGACTCGGATTCGTTCAATTACAAGTTGCATGACCATATATGGTGCGAATGCCACGCGGTGTCGCGGTTGTCGGCGTCACTCACACATACATGCAGGCACGCCACAGGAGAGAGGGGGTCGGTCGCAAGAATCATGCGCCGCCGCCGGCCGCGCCGCCAGTGGCCGTGAGTTGCCGCCACAGCGCTATCGTTCGCGCGACTCGCGTTATTAACTTCTTCTTGTGAAATGTGAAGTGTGAACTGCATTCCTTTTAAGTGATTCATTATGTACAATTAAACTTATTTATAGGATTGTGATTACGGTGCAATCGACTCTACGGAAACTGCTGGAGGCGTTTATTGATCGACAGCATCGTAATCTACGAAGAGTTCGCCACCGTGAGCGACAAGCACGAGACACCGGTGCCGCCCTTTTCTCCTGGAACTGCTGGAAGGTGACACAGCCGTTTGGTGGCGTGGCGCGGGCGCGCCGTCATGGCGTCCGTGTCGTCGTGGCAAGGCGCGCTCGCCCCGAGTCTGAGAGCGTCTACGGAGCATGTGAAAGGTACTACGTGAAATGTTTTCCTCTTGAGCTAAATCAGTATCTGCAGGTTACGTGCGTACGTACTTTATTGAAAATAACCATGACAGTTTTGCAAGGAGGCTCACATAGACATCATTTACGGTCTCCTCCACTGTCGCGTACGAAAGAGAGTGCCGCGCGAATCTGTTGATAATTTACTTAGATAAAAATGAAATGGTCAAAGTAAGACATATGGCTTACTCCGATCAGTAGGGTCGTAGTACGGACGGAGCCATATGGCTTACTCCGACTTGGCCTACAAAAAATTAATTTGAATTACTTATATCATATTGTGTACCATTTAATTAAAAAACCATACCCACAATATGGACATATTATGACACACCTTGGTAAAAGATGTTTTAGATAATATATTTTGCAGCAGAATGTTGTGTGTCATTGGAGGCTTCCCTGAAAGGTTCTGAGGTTGTCAGACTGAATAGGGTGTGCAAACAATATTTATTATCTGGAGCAGCAAAATATAATAGTCTCAAGTATGTATGCACACGTTTATTATTGAAGTAATTATGTTTTTATTTTATTTTCAGTTCGAGTGGCTCATTACAGCGAGGAAAGTTAACTCAAAAAGTACTGCAGTTTGTGCACAGCTCATGTCGACTATATTTCAGAACAGCATAACTCAGTAAGTGCTTATTTTTATCAATGTTAGTTGCTAAGGCCTGTCTATAGGTACGCATTCTATTACTTTGCATAATATTATCAACTGATGGCTCGAGATACATTTCACTGGGTGTGGAAAAACATACCCATTAAATTATCAGTCGTGAATATGATAAGCATTCAATTTTCATCAATATTTATCGCATCATCGCTTTTCAGCAGGTGATATAGTAGCCAAATATTAACTCAGTGATGTAAAAAATGTTTTTCCGAAAGAATTTTTTTGAATTTTCCATTCCATAAGTGAAGTTACGACATCTGTGTCCGGCATTTTCAATTAGCAATTAGCAAAACATCGTATAACGTTTGCAGAAGTAAAGGTGAGCAAGTGCCACTGTGGCATACGAAGGTGTGGTGGTCGCGGAGGAGACTGCAGACGGCGACATACAATGTTGAGTAATGATTGCATTAATCTTCATGAAATTAATGCTTTCACACTCATAGCCCCACACTAAGTTAGATGACTTTTGTCGTGGGTGCCGGAAACATTCACATCACAACCTGAATCAGAAACACAAAGACAAAATTATACCACCTACGCATATTATCATTCTCTAAACTTACAGTGCCGTTGTGTGTACATTTTAAATGTTATTTTCATTCCATGGCTACAAATGAGTCATTGTAGGAGCTGAGGCTTCTGCTACTAAGATTTTTATTAACATTATATTGTTATATAAATAATATTTTCATTGATTATGATGGCCGTTGCATTAATATACAGTATAGGGCAAACTTTGCTTATATTATTTGGGATATTATGTTATAAAGGGGGTTGGATCTTGAAACGCGTCGCCTGAAATTGAGGATTCTACTACTATGGGAGGGTCAAATGGGTTGGTTGAATGTTCAGTTTTAGTTAGTTTTGTATGTATGATGTGACTCGGAGGGCAGAGACTTGCCCACTGTGTCGCGGGTACTGGATTCGATCGGCAGAAGCACAATGCCTTCCCAATGCACATTTGTGCATTTGGACCTGTGTGTGAGTGTTATGTTAATTTCTTTGAAGAAGTTTTGTTGGTCATTTATGGATTTACTATCAAGGCTTTGCCACACCAGATGCATTTGGTTTGAATAGATCAGGGACACGGAATGCAGAACATTAAAATTTGTCATGCCGGTTCGCTCGAAGCGTTTTGCTTCTACGTTTATCATCCGTACAGCGATGGAGTGGAACTCATTGCCTGCGTCTTTGTTTCCCGAACAGTACAATCTGGGTGTCTTCAAGTCTAGAGTGCAAGCATGTCACATCTTTGGCCGCATCTTCACTTTCCATCAGGTGAGATAGTGGTCAAATGCTTGCCTATCTACAATAAAAAAAAAATGCCTATTGTGTTAGCCATAAATATTCTATATTAGTTTAGATAAACTGCATGTTCGACATGTCTGAGTGTTCATTCTAAGTTTTATACATTTTCAGTATGAACATAAGTTATCGGGTGCTGATATGAAGTTTGGAAAATGTTGAAGAAGGCAGCTGGTAGCAATTCACAGCCCAGCATGCATACATGCTGCAAGGGAAATATGGTGAGTTATTTTGTAATAATTTAAGATTTATTTATATTTGGATTAAATTACATTCAATGTGACAAGCCGAATGTTATTATGCTGTAGGGCTCTTTTGCAGAGTACATAAACATTTTCACACTTACAGCTCAACACTAAGTTTGATGTCTTGTGTCGTGGATGCTGGAAACTTCACACACACACAATCAAAACCACAACCAGAAACACAAGTTTTCTTTGGGGAGAAAACTCGTATTTCCGCCGGCGGCGTACACTCACCCAACTGAGCCTGAGGTGTTTAAATATAAAAAGCTTAGTGTTTGGTCTTCCCCGCATTTAGTTTACATTAATGTAGCAACATTTTGTGATTGTTATAAATGTATGCTCATGTTACAACTGCAAGTCTGTATTCTTATTCTTAACCCCTGTCAAAAAAGAGAGGTGTTTGAGAATCTTGCATTGTAATTTTGCCACTTGTCTTTCTCTCCTCAACAAGAAAAAATTGTGTATCTGGTTCTATTGCAATTCTGTCACCAAGTTACGAATATTTTTTTTTTTTTAAGGCTGGCATTTGACCACCTGATGGACAGTAAAGAGGAGAAACTCACACCATCAAACCAACCAATCCTCTATGAAGTCGCAAGTTTGAAGAATCCACATACACTGGTATGCTTCTTATGATGTTATTAATTTCACTAATTATTGTCAATTAATTAATTTTGTTGACAATTTTGTAATAATTTTGAGGGCAGAGGCCTGCCCACTGCGCCGCGTGTACGAGATCGATTCTAAGCGGAAGCACAATTTTCCTTCCCAAGGGAGATTATTGTTTCTGGTTCTGGGTGTGATTGTGTGATATGTGAATGTTTCCGGCATCATCCACGATAGAAGTCTTGAACTTAGTGAGGGGCCTGTGAGTGTGAATGCATTTATTTTTTGTTTAAGTACATCAGTGTAGCAAAATTTTGCATTTGTTTATATTAAACATTGCTTTATAAATGTATATTTTCCCGACGAAAAAATAAGCTGTTTTTTTTATTTTTTTGTGTGTTCATTGTCTAAGCAGAGGTTCGATTCCCACCGGTTTTCTCCCCAAGGAAAATGTGTGTTTCTGATTGTGTGTGTGTGTGTGTGTGATGTGAATGTTTCCGGCGCCCACAACACGGAGAGTCATCGAACTTAGTATGGGGCTATGAGTGTGAAAGCGTTAATTTTAATGTTTGTAGTGTGTATCTGTCTGTGGCTTTTCAGATTTTTTAAGTGAAAACTTCTTTAGCGGCGTTGTGCACTTTTTTGGTATGGGTAAAAAATGTTAAACTCGCATCAGGACACGTGACCTGATCGAAAATTCTTAAGACGGAGGGAGAGATATTCGCCCTCCCTTTCTAACGCGCGGCGAAAATGTATACCTGCTCCTGCTGTTTACAACGTTGAATGTTCAAGTTTTCACTTCTGCCGGCACACCCGGAGTGTAACCCGTTGTTTTTTGTGCTAGATAGGTAACCATTTAATGACTATTAAATAGTTGTTGAATGTTTCCATATCTATTTGTTTACTCGCTGTCGATCATAGACTAAAATCGTCAATATAATTATTATTTGACATTCACAGATGCTGCTGACTTTCCACTGCACTGCAGCTGTGTGCCTGCATTTTGAACATCGAAACTGACGCCAATTAACCAACCACAGGAACTCGAGCGGAGTACACTATAATGTAAATAACTGTAAATATTATGTCACTAACAATAGTTAATCTTAGTGTGGAAATGTGGCTTTTGTTCTGTTCGTTTACGAGGGTTTGAAGAATATACACACGGCTATACACGTCGCGTCGTATACGTAATTATTTCACAAAAACATTTGTCAAATATTTAAATTCTAGCCTGCCCACTGCGCCGTGGGGACTGGGTTCGATTCCCGGCATGAGCACAGTATCTTTCCAATGAACATTTTTCGTTTTAGTTTCTTGGTGTAGTTGTGTTTGATGTATATGCGCCCATTGTGCCGGAAAAAAATCCGGCACAAAGGGCGCGTTTGGTTCGAACAGATCGGCGTGGGTACCGCTGTACGGGAAGCTTGACTACGCCGTCCGTTCGAGCCAGATGCGTCCTGTGTATTGACGACCCAGTTGGCGCGGTGGTCAAGTGTATGCCCTCTGCGCCGTGTCTGCCGGTCCCGGGTTCGACTCCCGGCAGGAGCACACTTTTCCTTCCAAGTTTTTTGAACTTAGTGCGGGGCTGTGAGTGTATGAGCGTTTGTGTTGTTTGTTTATATTACGAGTGTTATACTATAGTCATATGTATATTAGGGTTGGTCCCGCCCGTTAGGGTTCTGGGTTCGATTCCCGGCAGGAGCACAATTTTTCTTCTCATAGGATATTCGTAATTCTGGTTCTAAATGTGATCTGTGTCTGTGTAATGTGGGTGTTTTCTAAAGTACATAAAAGTAGGGAATATGTGTTTTTGTGATACTTTGCTCATGTCACAGCTGCAAGTGTGTATTTTGTGTTGATGTTTTGCCCATTGCAATAATTGGCAGTAAAGTTGACGGGCAAATAAATTAATAACACTTTTGTATCAAATGTTGACAAACTAATTGACGCAGCGGATGAGTCCTGCTTTCTATCTACGAGGTCAGGATCGTAGAGGTGCATGCATAGTCATTTGCAGAAGGTCAAGGTCGCGTCTTACGCGAAAAGCGGCGCCACATACCGGGTCCAATTGTGTTTTCATTCAAACCATCCATTAACCCAATGAAATATACACACAACATTTCATCCAAATCGGTCCAGCCGCTTCGGGAAGAGTTAGTTGACAAACACACCAACAGAAGAATATTATATAATAGTCGTGCTTCACTAAGTTACCATGATCTGTATCCCAGTAACAGATGTTTGCTGTGCCCGCTTTTGATGCGGCACCTATATTATATTACATCTAATATTAAAACAATATTAGTACATTATCATTTTATGTTTACAGATGCTGAGACAACGCACTTTGCATTTTGAAAATCGAACACCTCCAACCAACCGACCACGAAGCCTGGAGCGTGGTGCAAGCATGCACATACCGCAATACTTCTTATACTTTATTTATTCATTGTTAATCATCTGGACTTCTGTTACGGCATCACCAATTTTCTATTAGGTATTTGTCCATTTTATACATTTTGTGGACGCGGCGGCGCGCGGCGTCGATCTTTTATAGACCTACTAATATATAAGAGATCGTTCACACTAAAACTGAACGCCTGGTCACAAAAAAAAACCGCGCTCGCTTCGCTCGCGAATGTGGTGCGATGTGTGCTCGGTGTTTGTGCCTACTATGTATACACGATTGTCTCAAACTTTCGCATACTATTCTCGATAATTATTATTATGAATCTTACGGCAGACGGTCGTCGACCGGGTCCAATTGTGTTTTCATTCAAACCATCTATTAACCCATTGAAGTATGTATACACACAACATTTCATTCAAATCGGTCCAGCCGCTCAGCCAGAGGATTATGTGACAAACATACCTACGGAAGAATTGTATACATATTAAGATGTTATAGTCGTGCTTCACTAAGCGTCTTTACGATCTGTCGCCAAAAATATATAAAAAATCGTTGTCGTAATTTAATGACGCTGCTTTATGCGAACCCAGGAGGTTCTCATTAATTTCATACTAGCCGTGCCCCGCGGCTCCGCCCGCTGTTATCAGGTTAAAAAGTAGCCAATGTGTTAATCCTATGTATAATCTATTTACATTCCAAATTTCATCCAAATCCGTTCAGCCGTTAAAGCGTGAAGAGGGAACAAGCATACTTACACAATTACACATAAGCTTTCGGATTTATAATAGCGCCAATCAATAGCACGGATAACTATTATGCTTATTTATATATTACATTGAAATAATTTGCTCATGTTATAGTTTCTTATACAATAAAAGAGTGAGTAGGTAGAATTTCAGATGTAAGTCTGTATTTTATCCTATTATTTGGCCCGCTGCAAAAAAACAATAAATAAGGTAATATAGGATAAACTTAACGAATGTCGTAGAGTTGCGGGGTCAAGGTCATTTGCAGAAGGTCAAGGTCGCGTCTTCGAAAGGTCAAAGGTCACAAAAAAAAAACGCGCTCGCTTCGCTCGCGAATGAGGTGCGATGTATGCTCCGTGTTCGTGCTTACTACGTTAATACACGATTGTCTCAAACTTCCGCATACTATTCTCGATCTTACGGCAGACGGTCGTCGACCGGGTCCAATTGTGCTTTCATTCAAACCATCTATTAACCCATTGAAATATACACATTAACATTTCATTCAAATCGGTCCAGCCGCTCAGCCATAGGATTTAGGTGACAAACATACCTAATATACCTAATCCTATAAGTACATTGTTTATCATATTATCATTATATATTTGCAGATGCTGAGACACGAGCCGCAGCGAAATTGGATCTGCAATTTGAAAATTGAACACCTCACTCCAACCAATAAACGGACCACGAAGCCTGGAGCGTGGGTCAAGCATGCACAAACCGCAACACTTCTTATAACATTTTTTTTTATTGTTAATCCTCTGGACTTCTGTTCTAAGGCATCAGCAATTTTTCTATTAGGTATTTGTACGTTTCATACATTTTGTTAACGACGACGGGGCGGCGCGCGGCTTTTAGTTTTAGTTTTAGTGTGAACGATCTTTTATAGATCTTCTAATAACATTTTTTTTATTGTTAATCCTCTGGATTTCTGTTACGGCATCAGCAATTTTTCTATTAGGTATTTGTCCGTTTCATACATTTTTTTGACGACGACGGGGCGGCGCGCGGCTTTTAGTTTTAGTTTTAGTGTGAACGATCTTTTATAGATCTTCTAATAACATTTTTTTTTTATTGTTAATCCTCTGGACTTCTGTTACGGCATCAGCAATTTTTCTATTAGGTATTTGTCCGTTTCATACATTTTGTTGACGACGACGGGGCGGCGCGCGGTGTTTAGTTTTAGTTTGAACGATCTTTTATAGATCTTCTAATAACATTTTTTTTTTGTTAATACTCTGGACTTCTGTAACGGCATCAGCAATTTTTCAATTAGGTATTTGTCCGTTTCATACATTTTGTTGACGACGACGGGGCGGCGCGCGGCGTTCAGTTTTAGTTAGAACGATCTTTTATAGACCTACTAATATATAAGAGATCGTTTACACTTAAACTGAACGCCTGACACATTTGACGCGGTATGGCGGGTACGACCGCTACCCGTTCTGTTCTAACCAAATGCGTCGTAATGTACTATTATGCCTGGCCCCAACGAACAGCGGACAGCGGGGCGAGAGCGGTGGCTATACAGTATAATATTTATTCTGCGACAATATCCTTAGTCGCTACCGCTGCCGCCTCGCTACCCGCTGTGATCGAATCCAAGGCCTTAGCGGATGTGTTATTGTGTAATAATTATTATGTAGGTACATTTATTACTATTGCAAGTTTGATTACATGAAACCATGACATAATGTACAATATATTAAAAATACTAAATATTGTTGGATTTTAAGTGTGTGACATTTATTCAGAATCTTTGTAAAATTTTTGTTTATACATATATGTATTAGTGTATTATGGCTGTTGGCTTAGTTGGTTGAACGTTCGCCTTCTAAGCAGGGGTATCGGGTTCGATTCCCGGCGTTTCATTTGTTGTATATACCTATTTTAGTAGTAAAGGGGCTTTCTTTAGATCATTGTGAGTTGGATTAAATGAACTTGACTATTGTTTGACTTGAGTTTTTTTTACTTTATGATTCATAGCAGTACAGTGATGTATGCGCTATGTATAATTAGGCATATTACGAGTGTAGCCAAATTGTGTACCTACCTACTGAGTATATTGATTTGATATTATTAAAAAGGTAGGTATATAAGAATAAATATAGGAAAAGTGGTGTACATAAATTAGGTTGATAGTTTGTATGGGTACCTAATGTTGTTTCGGCAGCTCTGTCGTACATATCTGGTAGGAGTAATTTCTTTTCTGGTTTGGGATAGTGTGAGCACCGCGCGGACCCGTTATTAAGTAGCTTCAATTTGATAAGTATACTTTAAGCAACTCGATCACATATGTATGTATAACTCAATACATAATATGTTTGTGTGTACGTTGTTGTAACGTGTTGTACGTTGTATTTTAATGTTCGCTGTGTTACTTAAGTACAGGGATGTAGGTCAATATGATCATTTGTATGGGTACCGCGTTATATCGACAACTCGGTCAAATATAATATAGGTAATTATAATAAATATAAAAACACGAGTCATTAACTTACTATGGGTGGGTGTCCATAGATTTGATAGTTGTATGGTAAATAGAAATTCACTCTGATCAGTTTGTTGATTATTATTACATTTGTTTATTGTTTTTAAATCCATGTGTCACTTTAAACTGTGGCGACTATACTGCAAGTAGAGGTAAAAGAAAAATAATGTTTGATAATTAGTGAAGGGGGAGTGATATTTTGGTATATTTGTTTTGTGTGTTAACTTAATCATTTAATTTATTATGACGTTATGTATGTAGTAGGTACATAAGTAAGGGAGTGTACATAGTACATAAGGCTGATATATTGTACGATTACCAAAAGGTTAACTGTAAAGCGTGTTTAATATTTTTTATTTGTATAATGTGAGTAACTATTATGAGTTGGATTAAATTAATGTGTTGAAACTTGACTTGCGTTTTTATACTTGTCTTTGAAATTAATCGTAGTTATACCTACTGAGTATATTGATTTGACATTATTATAAAGTTAGGTATGTAATAATATCGGAAAAGTGGTGTACATAGATTAGGTTGATAGTTTGTATGGGTAAAGTGTTGTTTCGGCAGCTCGGTCTTGAATATATTTATGGATAGAGAAAAATATTTTTTCTTCCGTTTAGTTTGGGATAGTGTTTAGTTTGAAATTATTATAAAGGTAGGTATGTTAGAATATAGGAAGAGTAGTGTACATAGATAAGGTTGATAGTTTGTATGGGTAAAGGTTTGTTCGGTCGTACTTAGAAGTTTTTTTTTTTTTTTTCTTTGGGCTAATGTGTTTTGGGCACGACACCCACGCGGACCCCCACGCGGGCCCGAGAGGGCCCGCGCTACTAAGAAAACTAGTTATATTATATAATGTTAGATTACCACTCACTTATTGACTGATTGACATAATTGTTCTCCCAGAAGGAGGTTCCGGAGGTGAAAATGATGTGTTAGAGTTATATAGGTTATTTTCATGGGACCATGGGAAAAGTCCGAAAATGGTAGTTTTCGGCTTCCGAGGGTACGTCGAGGGGAATATCTCGAAAACGGCGCCCCTAAAAATACTCGACTTTGAACTAATGTTGTAGTACACCCTGGGACCTCTTTAGGGAAATTGGAAAAAAATAGGGTTGCCATACAAAAAAACTTTTTTCCCATACAAAATGTGGAACGCTATAACTCGGAAACTATCATACATAGGTACGGGGTGTTCGAACTAAAGTTGCTAAGAGTCCGGACGCGCTCCGGTAGAAAAGGTCAAAGTTGACCTCCGACGTGACCTTGACCGAAAGTTTTTTCGATCGGCGTGAAAATCGGTATAGGGGGGCGGGGGGGGTCCCAGAGTCCGGCAAAAATAGTAAAAAAATTCTGAAAAAATTTTTCGACCCGGCCGCCATACAAATTTTTTTTCCGAAGTCACCCCACCGGCCCGAAATCGGCGTCCGGGGGTTTCCGGGGGTGCCGGTGACGATCCCGGGGACGAAACGGAGGTGCGCGCGGGCCGAAGGCCCGCGTGCACCTCCGTGAGTCACCGGGTTCGTCACCGGCGCCCCCGGAAACCGTCGGACGCCGATTTCGGGACGGAACAACGCGACATCGACGCGACATCGACGGCCGAAGGCCCGCGTGCCGCTCCGTCGAGTCACCGAGAATCGTCAGCGGCGCCCGCGAATACCGTCGGACGTCGATTTCGGGACGGAACCGCGCGGCTCGCTCTCCCGCCCCCGTTTGGCTCAAGGTCGGCGTCCGGGGGTATTCGGGTGTGACGATGACGAATCCGGGGACGAAATGGAGGGGCGCGCGGGCCGAAGGCCCGCGTGTCCCTCCGTTGAGTCACCGAGATTCGTCATCGTCACGGCCGAATACCCTCGGACGTCGATCTTGGGCACAAAAGTCCTAAGTCGCTACCGAAAGCCCATAGCTACCGGAGCCCCGCGTCGCCTTTCCGTGGGCCCGTAGGGCCCACGCCGCGCGGATACTAGTTTATATTATATAATGTTAGATTACCACTCACTCATTGACTGATTGACATAATTGTTCTCCCAGAAGGAGGTTCCGGAGGTGAAAATGATGTATGAGAGTTATATAGGTTATTTTCCTGGGACCATGGGAAAAGTCCGAAAGTGGACGTTTTCCGCTTCCGAGGGTACGTCGAGGGGAATATCTCGGAAACGGCGCCCCTAAAAATACCCGACCTCGAACTAATGTCGTAGTACACCCTGGGACCTCTTTAGGGAAATTGGAAAAAAATAGGGTTGCCATACAAAAAAACTTTTTTCCCATACAAAATGTGGAACGCTATAACTCGGAAACTATAACAGGTGGGTATAGGGCGTTCGAACTAAAGTCGCCAAGGGTCCGGACGCGCTCCGGGAGAAAAGGTCAAAGTTGACCTCCGACGTGACCTTGACCGAAAGTTTTTTCGATCGGCGTGAAATTCGGTACAGGGGGGCGGGGGGGGCCCCAGAGTCCGGCAAAAATAGTGAAAAAATTCTGAAAAAATTTTTCGACCCGGCCGCCATACAAATTTTTTTTCCGAAGTCACCCCACCGGCCCGAAATCGGCGTCCGGGGGTTTCCGGGGGTGCCGGTGACGATCCCGGGGACGAAACGGAGGTGCGCGCGGGCCGAAGGCCCGCGTGCACCTCCGTGAGTCACCGGGATCGTCACCGGCGCCCCCGGTAACCGTCGGACGTCGATTTCGGGACGGAACAACGCGACATCGACGCGCTCGCGGGCGCCCGCCGTGCTGAAATCGACGTCCGGGGGTATTCGCGGGTGCCACTGACGATTCCGGGGACGAGACAGAGGGGCGCGCGGGCCGAAGGCCCGCGTGCCGCTCCGTCGAGTCACCGAGAATCGTCAGCGGCGCCCGCGAATACCGTCGGACGTCGATTTCGGGACGGAACCGCGCGACTCGCTCTCCCGCCCCCGTTTGGCTCAAGGTCGGCGTCCGGGGGTATTCGGGTGTGACGATGACGAATCCGGGGACGAAATGGACGGGCGCGCGGGCCGAAGGCCCGCGTGTCCCTCCGTTGAGTCACCGAGATTCGTCATCGTCACGGCCGAATACCCTCGGACGTCGATCTTGGGCACAAAAGTCAAAGTCGCTGACTAAAGTCCAATGCCACCGGAGCCCCGCGTCGCCTTTCCGTGGGCCCGTAGGGCCCACGCCGCGCGGATACTAGTTATATTATATAATGTTAAACTACCACTGACTCACTGACTGACACAATTGTTCTCCCAGAAGGAGTTCCGGGGGGTATGGAAGATGTATGGGAAAATTGTAGGGGGTAAGGAAATCTCCTAGGGAAAAGTCCGAAACCACCAGATTTCTGGTTTCCGACCCCCACGATGTTAGGGGATCTCGGAAACGGTAGGACTTGGAACTAAAGTCCAAAAACTAAAAATGATAGCAACCCTGAGATTCTTCTAAAAAATTAAAAAAAAATGGGTGTTGCCATACAAAAATACCTTGCCGCCATACAAAATGAAAACAATTAAATCTCGGAAACTATAAGAGATAGGCTAGGGGTGCTCGACCAAATGTCATAGAGGACGATGGGGGACATCTGTCAAAAATGTCAAAAATCCAAAATGGCGGATTCAAGATGGCCGCCATTTCTCAAGTTGCTCCGATCGGAACGAAATTTTGGCTCCCGGGGTTTTTGGGTGCCTAGATGACAGGAAAAATATTGAAAAAAATTTTGGAAATTTTTTAAAGATGGCTGCCGAACATTGTCAAAATCAAAGTTCACCGATCCGGCTTAAAATCGATATCTAGAGGGTTTTGGGTGCCCTGATTATGATTATAATACTGATAGCAATTTTTGACATTTTTTAAAGATGGCCGCCGAGCATTGTCAAAATCGAGGTTCACCAATCGGGCTCAAAATCGATATCTGAAGGTGTTTGGATGCCCTGATTTAAATAAAAATCTGAAAAGCAAATTTTGACATTTTTTTAAAGATGGCGGCCGAACATTGTCAAAATCGAGGTTCACCGATCCGGCTCAAAATCGATATCTGGGGGCATTCGGGGGTGCTGATTACGAATTCGGGACCGAAACGAAGGCCGCGGGCCGCTTGCGGCCCGCGCGCCTGGTTTGAGGGCCCGGATTCGTGATCAGCACCCCCGAATGCCCCCAGATATCGATTTTGGGCCGGATGTCAATGGGGATGCCCACCTACAGTCCGATCAAAAAAACAGGTGGCGGGCCGCTTGCGGCCCGCTTCAGGTCTGCAGGCACGGACCAAATTCGAACTGCCTGGGTGTTTTGACATGTATACCACGAATTCGAACGAAATTTTGGTTTGAGGCATAAGGGACGCCTCGAAGCACTCAAATTTTTTTGAATTTTTTTTTTCTTTTTTTTTGACTTCAAATGAAGATTTTACGAGTTTTCGACCGAGAATATGTGTTGTGGGCGGCAAGCGTCCCATTATTTTTCAATGTTTCGCCCACGGCCCAAAATCGACTTCCATGGGTGTTTTGATGTGCTCATTACGAGTTTCAATGAAATTTTGGCTTGCGGTATCAGGGTTGCCCCGCCACAGAAAAAATATGCAAAAAAATGTTTTTCCGTATTCAACTGAATTTGAAGATTTGTATGGCAAAAGTACTTACCACCCACCTGCGCGGGCCGCTCGCGGACCGCGCCACCCACCCAAAAAACTAGTTATATTATATATTCTTAAACTACCATTCACTGACTGACATATTGACAGAATTGTTCTCCCAGAAGGAGTCATGGGGGGTATGGATGATGTATGGGAAAAGTGTAGGGGGTTGGGAGGTGACCTTGGGAAAAATCCGAAATCACCAGATTTTGGCTTCCAGACCCCCCGACCCCATGGGATCTCGGAAACGGTAAGACTTGGAACAAAAGTTCAAAAACTAAAGTCATAGACAATCCTGGGAACCATTTAAAAAAAAATTAAAAAATGGGTGTTGCCATACAAAAATACCTTGCCGCCATACAAAATTATATCAATTATATCTCCTAAACCATAAGAGATAGGCTAGGGGTGTTCGACCAAATGTCATAGAGGACGATGGGGGACATCTGTCAAAAATGTCAAAAATCCAAAATGGCGGATTCAAGATGGCCGCCATTTCTCAAGTTGCTCCGATCGGAACGAAATTTTGGCTCCTGGGGTTTTTGGGTGCTCAGATTACAGGAAAAATATTGAAAAAAATTTTGAAAATTTTTTAAAGATGGCTGCCGAACATTGTCAAAATCAAAGTTCACCGATCCGGCTCAAAATCGATATCTAGGGGGTTTTGGGTGCCATGATTATGATTAAAATACTGATAGCGATTTTTGACTTTTTTTAAAGATGGCCGCCGAGCTTTGTCAAAATCGAGGTTCACCAATCGGGCTCAAAATCGATATCTGAAGGTGTTTGGATGCTCTGATTTTAATAAAAAACTGAAAAGCAATTTTTGTCATTTTTTAAAGATGGCGGCCGAACATTGTCAAAATCGAGGTTCACCGATCCGGCTCAAAATCGATATCTGGGGGCATTCGGGGGTGCTGATTACGAATTCGGGACCGAAACAAAGGCCGCGGGCCGCTTGCGGCCCGCGCGCCTGGTTTGAGGGCCCGGATTCGTGATCAGCACCCCCGAATGCCCCCAGATATCGATTTTGGGCCGGATGTGAATGGGGATGCCCACCTACAGTCCGACCAAAAAACAGGTGGCGGGCCGCTTGCGGCCCGCTTCAGGTCTGCAGCCACGGACCGAATTCGAACTGCCTGGGTGTTTTGACATGTATACAACGAATTTGAACAAAATTTTGGTCTGAGGCATAAGGGACGCCTTGATGCACCAAATTTTTTTTAAATTTTTTTAACCATTTTTTTTACTTCAAATGAAGATTTTACGAGTTTTAGACCGAAAATAAATTTTGTGGGCGGCAAGCGTCCCAATTTTTTTTAATGTTTCGCCGACGGCCCAAATTCTACTTCCATGGGTGTTTTGATGTGCTCATTACGAATTTCAATGAAATTTTGAATTGCGGGATTAGGGTTGCCCCGCCACAAAAAAAATATGCAAAAATTTTTTTTTCAACTTTTTACTCAATTTGAAGATTTGTATGGCAAAAGTACTTACCACCCACCTGCGCGGGCCGCTCGCGGACCGCGCCACCCACCCAAAAAACTAGTTCTATTATATATTGTTAAACTACCATTCACTCACTGACATATTGACATAATTGTTCTCCTAGAAAGAGTGATGGGGGGTATTGATGATGTAGGGGAAAAGTGTAGGGGGTATGAAAATCTCCGGGGGAAAAATCCGAAATCACCAGATTTTGGCTTCCGGACCCCCCGACCCCATGGGATCTCGGAAACGGTAAGACTTGGAACAAAAGTTCAAAAACTAAAGTCATAGACAATCCTGGGAACCTTTTAAAAAAATCAAAAAAAATGGGTGTTGCCATACAAAAATGTGTTGCCGCCATACAAAATTAAATCAATTATATCTCCTAAACCATAAGAGATAGGCTAGGGGTGCTCGACCAAATGTCATAGAGGACGATGGGGGACATCTGTCAAAAATGACAAAAATCCAAAATGGCGGATTAAAGATGGCCGCCATTTGTCAATATGCTCTGATCGGAACGAAATTTTGGCTCCCGGGGTTTTTGGGTGCCCCAATTACAGGAAAAATATTGAAAAAATTTTTGGAAATTTTTTAAAGATGGCTGCCAAACATTGTCAAAATCAAAGTTCACCGATCCGGCTCAAAATCGATATCTAGGGGGTTTTGGGTGCCCTGATTATGATTAAACTACTGATAGCAATTTTTGACATTTTTAAAGATGGCCGCCGAGCATTGTCAAAATCGAGGTTCACCAATCGGGCTCAAAATCGATATCTGAAGGTGATTTGATGCCCTGATTTTAATAAAAAACTGAAAAGCAATTTTTGAAATTTTTTAAAGATGGCGGCCGAACATTGTCAAAATCGAGGTTCACCGATCCGGCTCAAAATCGATATCTGGGGGCATTCGGGGGTGCTGATTACGAATTCGGGACCGAAACGAAGGCCGCGGGCCGCTTGCGGCCCGCGCGCCTGGTTTGAGGGCCCGGATTCGTGATCAGCACCCCCGAATGCCCCCAGATATCGATTTTGGGCCGGATGTCAATGGGGATGCCCACCTACAGTCCGATCAAAAAAACAGGTGGCGGGCCGCTTGCGGCCCGCTTCAGGTCTGCAGGCACGGACCAAATTCGAACTGCCTGGGTGTTTTGACATGTATACCACGAATTCGAACGAAATTTTGGTTTGAGGCATAAGGGACGCCTCGAAGCACTCAAATTTTTTTGAATTTTTTTAAATTTTTTTTTACCTCAATCGAAGATTTTACGAGTTTTGGACCGAAAATAAATGTTGATGGCGGCAAGCGGCCAATTTTAGTTTCCACTTTTTAGGTCTGCAGCCACGGACCAAATTCGAACTGACAGGGTGTTTTGACACATTTATCACGTATTTGATCGAAATTTTTGTCTGCGGCATTAGGGACGCCTTCATGCACCCGAAAAATTTTTGTTTTTTTTTTTTTTTTTTTTACTTCATATGAAGATTTTACGAGTTTTCTACCAAAAATAAATATTGTGTGCGGCAAGCGGCCCATTTTGGTAACCACTTTTTAGGTCTGCAGCCACGGACCATATTCGAACTGACAGGGTGTTTTGACACGTTTATCATGAATTTGATCGAAATTTTTGTCTGCGGCATTAGGGACGCCTTGATGAACACAATTTTTTTTTTGAATTTTTTTTTCTTTATTTTTGACGTAAAATGAAGATTTTACGAGTTTTCGACCGAAAATAAATGTTGTGGGCCGGCAAGCGTCCCATTATTTTTCAATGTTTCGCCCACGGCCCAAATTCGACTACCATGGGTATTTTAGTGTGCTCATCACGAGTTTTAATGAAATTTTGGCTTGCGGTATCAGGGTTGCCCCGCCACAGAAAAAATATGCAAAAAAATGTTTTTCCGTATTCAACTGAATTTGAAGATTTGTATGGCAAAAGTACTTACCACCCACCTGCGCGGGCCGCTCGCGGACCGCGCCACCCACCCAAAAAACTAGTCATATTATATATTGTTAAACTACCATTGACTCACTTATATATTGACATAATTGTTCTCCCAGAAGGAGTCATGGGGGGTATTGATGATGTAGGGGGGAAATGTAGGGGGTGGGGATTCGACTTTGGGAAAATTCCGAAATCACCAGATTTTGGCTTCCGGACCCCCCGACCCCATGGGATCTCGGAAACGGTAAGACTTGGAACAAAAGTTCAAGAACTAAAGTCATAGACAATCCTGGGAACCTTTTAAAAAAAATATAAAAAATTGGTGTTGCCATACAAAAATGTGTTGCCGCCATACAAAATAAAATCAATTAAATCTCCTAAACCATAAGAGATAGGCATGGGGTGTTCTACCAAATGTCATAGAGGACGATGGGGGACATCTGTCAAAAATGTCAAAAATCCAAAATGGCGGATTCAAGATGGCCGCCATTTCTCAAGATGCTCCGATCGGAACGAAATTTTGGCTCCCGGGGTTTTTGGGTGCCCAGATTACAGTAAAAATATTGAAAAATTTTTTGGAAATTTTTTAAAGATGGCTGCCGAACATTGTCAAAATCGAGGTTCACCGATCCGGCTCAAAATCGATATCTAGGGGGTTTTTGGTGCCCTGATTATGATAAAAATAATGATGGCAATTTTTGACCTTTTTTAAAGATGGCCGCCAAGCATTGTCAAAATCGAGGTTCACCAATCGGGCTCAAAATCGATATCTGAAGGTGATTGGATGCCCTGATTTTAATAAAAAACTGAAAAGCAATTTTCGTCATTTTTTAAAGATGGCGGCCGAACATTGTCAAAATCGAGGTTCACCGATCCGGCTCAAAATCGATATCTGGGGGCATTCGGGGGTGCTGATCACGAATTTGGGACCGAAACAAAGGCCGCGGGCCGCTTGCGGCTCGCGCGCCTGGTTTGAGGGCCCGGATTCGTGATCAGCACCCCCGAATGCCCCCAGATATCGATTTTGGGCCGGATGTGAATGGGGATGCCCACCTACAGTCCGACCAAAAAAACAGGTGGCGGGCCGCTTGCGGCCCGCTTCAGGTCTGCAGCCACAGACCATATTCGAACTGCCAGCGGTTTTTGACATGTTTACCACGAATTTGAATGAAATTCTGGACTGAGGCATTGGGGACGCCTTGCTGCAAGCAAAAATGTTTTTGAATTTTTTTTCTATTTTTTTTTACGTCAAATGAAGATTTTACGAGTTTTCGACCGAAAATAATTTATGTGGGCGGCAAGCGTCCCGTTTTTTTTAATGTTTTGCCGACGGCCCAAAATCGACTTCTATTGGTATTTTGAAGTGCTCATCACGAATTTCAATGAAATATCGGCTTGCGGTATCAGGGTTGCCCCGCCGCACAAATTTTTTTTTAGAAATTCCGAAATTAAATTTTAACTCAATTTGAAGATTTGTATGGCAAAAGTACTTACCACCCACCTGCGCGGGCCGCTCGCGGACCGCGCCACCCACCCAAAAAACTAGTCATATAGTATAATGTTAATCTACCACTGATTGACTCACTCACTCACTGACATAATTGTTCTCCTAGAAAGAGTGATGGGGGGTATTGATGATGTAGGGAAAAAGTGTAGGGGGTATGGAAATCTCTGGGGGAAAAATCCGAAATCACCAGATTTTGGCTTCCGGACTCCCCGACCCCATGGGATCTCGGAAACGGTAAGACTTGGAACAAAAGTTCAAAAACTAAAGTCATAGACAATCCTGGGACGTTTTTAAAAAAATAAAAAAAAATGGTGTTGCCATACAAAAATGTGTTGCCGCCATACAAAATTAAATCAATAAAATCTCGGAAACTATAAGAGATAGGCTAGAGGTGCTCGACCAAATGTCATAGAGGACGATGGGGGACATCTGTCAAAAATGTCAAAAATCCAAAATGGCGGATTCAAGATGGCCGCCATTTCTCAAGTTGCTCCGATCGGAACGAAATTTTGGCTCCCGGGGTTTTTGGGTGCCCTGATTACAGGAAAAATATTGAAAAAAATTTTTAAATTTTTTTAAAGATGGCTGCCGAACATTTTCAAAATCAAAGTTCACCGATCCGGCTCAAAATCAATATCTAGAGGGTTTTGGGTGCCCTGATTATGATTAAAATACTCATAGCAATTTTTGACATTTTTTAAAGATGGCCGCCGAGCATTGTCAAAATCGAGGTTCACCAATCGGGCTCAAAATCGATATCTGAAGGTGTTTGGATGCTCTGATTTTATTAAAAACTGAAAAGCAATTTTTGACGTTTTTTAAAGATGGCGGCCGAACATTGTCAAAATCGAGGTTCACCGATCCGGCTCAAAATCGATATCTGGGGGCATTCGGGGGTGCTGATTACGAATTCGGGACCGAAACAAAGGCCGCGGGCCGCTTGCGGCCCGCGCGCCTGGTTTGAGGGCCCGAATTCGTGATCAGCACCCCCGAATGCCCCCAGATATCGATTTTGGGCCGGATGTCAATGGGGATGCCCACCTACAGTCCGACCAAAAAAACAGGAGGCGGGCCGCTTGCGGCCCGCTTCAGGTCTGCAGGCACGGACCAAATTCGAACTGCCAGCGTTTTTTGACATGTTTACCACGAATTTGAATGAAATTCTGGACTGAGGCATTGGGGACGCCTTGCTGCAAGCAAAAATTTTTTTGAATTTTTTCTTTTTTTTTTGACGTTAAATGAAGATTTTACGAGTTTTCAACCGAAAATAAATTTTGTGGGCGGCAAGCGTCCCGTTTTTTTTAATGTTTCGCCGACGGCCCAAAATCGACTTCTATGGGTATTTTGAAGTGCTCATCACGAATTTAAATGAAATATCGGCTTGCGGCATCAGGGTTGCCCCGCCGCACAACATTTTTTTTAGAAATGCCGAAATTAAATTTTTACTCAATTTGAAGATTTGTATGGCAAAAGTACTTACCACCCACCTGCGCGGGCCGCTCGCGGACCGCGCCACCCACCCAAAAAACTAGTTTATTTATAAAGATAAAGCAATATTACAACGGCAATATTTTAAACCACATTACTGACCAGTATAATATCGAACATGGTGCTTAATGTTCAAATGAATTGTGCGCTTACCACTGATCCTTCCAATTCATTTCAATTTATAATTTTTGTATTTTGCTCAGCAATTAAGTCTCGCTGTACAATGAGGTAACGCAGCCAGCATTTTGGGCACACTGCCGATGACTTTTTGTATTTGATAATACCTAATAAAAAGTCATTGTAACCAATGACCAATATAATAAATAAATAACATAACTGTTATTTTTATTTTATATTTATTATTAAATAAATAACATAACTGTTATTTATTTATTTTATTTTATTTCCGTTTCCGTTCCGTTTCCGTTCCGTTTCCGTTCCGTTTCCGTTCCGTTTCCGTTCCGTTTCCGTTCCGTTTCCATTCCGTTTCCGTTCCCGTTCCGTTAACGTAAAAAATATTATGACTTCAATGCATCTCTTCCTAAGTTCGAATATTTTCCCAGTTCAAAAGTCCAAAAGTAAAGAAATAGGTAGTGTAAAAGCGCTATTACTATATGTTTCAAATTCCCTCTAAACTTTCATCACTTCGATATTACTTTTCTAAACGACTGTACTATATCGCAAGAACTACCAGTGACTATAAATTGAAATTGACGATGTCTGTACAATGTCCGATGTCCCCGAGACGTCGGTCTTTCTGAGTTAATGCAGTGACAGTCTCCACCCTTCCTTCCCTTCATTTATAAAGAGCCCCATTTATAAATGTTTTTCATCGTTATATTAGGGTTCTTTATTAGGTGATGTGGAATTTAGTCACAATAATGGAAAACAGTGAATTTAGTATAAATACTAAATTAGTAAACATATTTGAGCCGTTTGGTGATGAGACACTGGGTTCATGGGGACCGGGAGCTCATTCTATTTTCAAAAATCTATCAGAACGCCTGGTTGAGGCGACGCGTGATCAAAATGCTGGCACTTATTTGGCTCAACGTATTAGCATTGCAATTTAGAGAGGCAATGCAGCCAGCATGATGGGAACGCTACCTACTGGTAGTGGGCTTGAGCACTTGAGTTACATATAGGCTCGATGTCTTGTATATAGGTAACTTGGTTCTTTGCTGTATATAGTTTTAGTTTAGTTTTAGGAAATATAGGCAATTGGCCCGTAGATAGCTTTAAGGTTGCCTATCACAAAATAAAAATAGTAAATGTTACACTGATATACCAGTATTTGTAAATTATATTTTTATTTATGTATTTATTGTGACATGCAAATTTAATTTTCACATAATCATTGTGAACTATAATTTTATTTGTAATGTTTCAATTAATTGTTAAATGGATGACTTTCTGAAATATGTAAATGCTTTGATTTCATTTGACTTGATTACATTTAGTAAATCTAATATAAATAGATAAAAGTCTATAAAAGAGAAATAAAACTGCTCGTTGGCTTATTTGGGTGGCGTTTGCCTTCTATCGGTTTCGGACATCGAACTTAGTGTGGGCTATAAATCTTTTAAAATGTATATTATAACTATTAAGTATAGTTCATAATCTCATACGAAATTATACCGCCTATCCATTGCAGATACAAACTTTAACGCTTGCAAAAATTATCAAAACCTATCAGTAAACATTCACCTACGGAACCCAAGCATGAGTCTTCAAAGATTTTTGCACTTCTAAACTTATTTGGAAGCAGTTTCCTTGACTCCCATTCATTTATTTTTCTTTTATTTGTTAACAGTTTCCTGTCGTCTGAAGCGGTGAAAAATGATGTTCTTAAAAGGTCGTTATGGAGAGAAAACTTTTATAAATACATTTGAAATCATTTTAATGTGCAGTTGAGTTGTCACTGAATTCTGTGCTTCAGTGTCGAACGAGCTTTTTTTTAAATCTAATATATAAAATTCTCGTGTCGCTGTGTTTGTTACCAAACTCCTCCGAAACGGCTCGACCGATTTTTAGGAAATTTTGTGGGCATATTGGGTAGGTCTGAAAAACGGTCAACATCTAATTTGAAACCCCTAAATATTAAGGGTGGACCAACCCAAAAAAATTGTTTTTCTTGTTTTGGACAAAACTTTATGCTCAAATTTTTTTCCTAAAGCTTTTTATCTTCTTTCTTCTGTGTCCTTGCCATTATCCCATTTACTTGGGGTCGGCCCTCCTCGTATTTTTTCGTCAAGACGTTCTGTCTTGTGTAGCCGTTTTGTCTACATGAGCCCGTTTCAGGTCATCGGAAACGGTTGTCCACCACATGGCTGGTGGGCGACCTCTGCCTTTTGGTGTTAGATAAAGCTGCATTTCTTAACAACGTGTTCATCGTTTCTGCGCATTATGTGCCGTTACGATATTATGTGTAAGAGCCTTTCGACCAATTTGTCAACGACAGGCGCAAATAGAAGGTTCCTCGGATGTACTCGTTTTGTACCTTATGATCTTTATGGGCATTCTGTTAACGCTAAGAACTCCGGAAAGTTTACTTTTATAAAGCTTTTTAAACTGTTTATATATTATTTTTCCTAAATTTTTATGCCTAAATAATTACCGACTTCCCAAAAGGAGGTCACACGTCGACTGTATTTTTTTTATGAGTGTTTCCTCATAACTTCTTTCAACGTGAACCGATTTCGATTTTTTTTTTTTAGTTTGAACGATGATGCTTTCTAATTGGTTCCATTTAAATTTGATCAAGATCTGATCAGCAGTTCTTGAAATATCGTCAATAATGCGTATACTGTGGACTACATTGACGATGTTCTGTTTTTTAACCAACTTCAAAAGTTACCTCATAACTTCTTTCGTTGCGAGCCGATTTTGATGATTATTATTTTATTTGAAAACTGGTCCTTTTCGTGTGGTCCCATTGAAATTTAATCAAGATCTGATCTCTAGTTTTTGAGTTATTGTCAATAATTCGTGTTTAATAAATTAAATCTGATCAAGGTTCCGAAGATAAAGCGGTGAAGTCGGTTTTTTAAACTTTGCTTGCGTTTAATTATATTTCATCTGTTTTCTTACTACTATGAAAAAGACATTTTTGTACTGTAACCGATTCATAAATACAACTTTAAGGGTCTACTTAAAAGGGATTGTTTAATCTAAACAAACTTTATCCCACTTATATATATATATATATTTAATAAATATGTTTAAGTATATATGTCAATATAGAAATTATATGTGTATGTATATATGAGTTCTATGAGAAGTAAAATACTTGGTATCTTAAAATAGACAATTTTGTTATGTAATACTATTAGCGATACGCCCCGGCTTCGCCCGGGTGTGATAAATGAAGAACCGCTCGACCGATTTTGTGCAAACTTCACATAAACAATCTACTAAATAGTCCAAACAAAGCCTAAACATTTGGTTTGGATAGGTAAGTCCGTTCTTGAGTTATAAAATAACAACGAAAAGTGGCATTGATTTTTATATACATAGATATAAAAATTAAAGATTTTGTAATATAACACTATATCGAAATATCCTCGATACACCCAGGTTAACTGGAAGAAAATGGTTTGTAGCATTAAGTTCGCCTATGTACCTACAATACTGTTTGTGCAATAAAGAATGTTCTATCTATCTATATTTAATTATTTATAATCATAATTAAAAAATCATGACTAATTCTTATTTAAAACATGAGTTTAACAAGTTATCTAAATTGAAGTCATCATTGTCAATAAAGTATTTTAATATATCAACTCATTTTTTAGAACTTATTTTGTCAAGACAGTGTACTTACAACCAGTGGGCAATCTATCTATCTAATACCTTTAAACGAGCAATTCTTGTATATATATATATATATATATATATACATATGTGTAATCAGGATCTCGGAAACGGCTCCAACGATTTTCATGAAAGTTACAGATTAGGGGTTTTTCGGCCCAAGGAATCGATTTATCAGCGTTTCAGGTCCGAGAAATGCTCGGTTCCCAAACTGCATTTGAAAAACCGGGTTTAAGAAACTATCAGCGCCATCTATTACGCCATGACCGATGTAAAAAACTGTTTCTACTCGACACTAGATGGAGCTTTCTGAGGCTACAAATTCAAACACATTCTACCAAAAACAAAAAACCGAGCTAAGCTCGGTCATCCGGATATTAATATTTAAATGAGTACGTGAAGAAGTATAGGATACTAGTTATGCCCCGCGGCTTCACTCGCGTTAACTTAGTTAAAAAGTAGCCTTTGTGTTATTCTGGCACCTAAACTATTTACATTCTAAATATCACCAAAATCGGTTAATTCGTCACGGAGATCACGTGGTAACAAACATTAACACACACACTAACTTTCACATTTATAATATCAGTGGGATATTAAAAAACGAACTGTATATCTAACGTTTACATATAAACAATTTTTTATATCACATCCAGACAATTTCAAACCTACGATTAAGGGGCAGATATTTGTCAACGCGAGCACCTTTTTTAACCTCAACCAATACTCCCCCTTACACTTTTGCACATAAAGTTGCATGTTGCATAACTTATATTATAGCTGTTAAGCAAGGTTACGCGTGGTAATCTTTGACTTGTTTTTTTTTATTACGCTAAAATACGCCTCAAACAAAATTTCTAAAGAAATCATTCGTCTCTTACATATACGTAATGAAAAATGTCGCGTTGCTGTTACTATAATTCTAGTAACTTTTTTATGTATGACTAGCCGTGCCCCGCAGCTTCGCCCACTATTATCAAGTTAAAAAGTAGCCTATGTGTTAATCCTAGGTATAATCTATGTACATTCCAAATTTCATCCAAATCCGTTCAGCCATTAAAGCGTGAAGAGGGAACAAACATACTTACACACTTACACACAAACTTTCGGATTTATAATATTAGTAGGATATGCAAGCATTTACACGGTAACACTATCTCACGGTGAGAGTGTTTAAATTTGTGTTTAAATGCTTGGTGAGATTCTCACCTGATGGAAAGCGACGATGCGGCCGAAGATGTAGCATGCCTGCCTAGAAGATACCTTTTCCTCTTGACACATATGTGACAACTATAAATAATTATTTTATAAAAAAAATTATTTTATGGTGATAACTAGCTTGATTTATAAAAAGAACGTAGTAACAGTAATTTTAACTAGAAAATATGTTTCTGAGAACTTTAGCAGTCTAGTTGTCCTTAAGTAGTCTAGTTGTTCAAATTTTTTTTCTCCGTGTGATATCACCCCCTTAACAGTTTTTAACTGCGGCCACGGGATCGCCACTCGTCGTAAGTGCAATAACTCGAGCAGTCGTCCACAGGCGGCGCCACTGTGAAGGACTCTCCAAATGAAAATATATCGGCACTTGTGAACGCGACTGTACGCTGTCTTACTGTTTCGGAAGTATTTTTAGGTAGGATTTTTATGATGTTTTGAAAATGGAATACTGAACTGTTTCATAATAGCAACGTGTGTAGACATAATCTATAATTGAATTGTTTTTTTTTTAACAAACAAACGCATTCACACTCACAGCCCCACACTAAGTTCAAAGACTTGTATCGTGGATGCCGGAAACATTCACAACACACACATTACGACGACCCAGTTGGCGCAGCGGACAGGTGTCCGCCCTCTGCGAATCCCCCTCTTCAGGAATTTGTGCTCTTGCCGGGAATTGAACCCAGGACCCACGGCGCAGAGGGCGGACACCTGTCCACTGCGCCAACTGGGTCGTCTGTTTGAACTGTCCGTTGGCTTAGTTGGGTGAACGTTCACCTACTAAGCAGTGGGTATCGGGTTCGATTCTCGGTAGAAAAAAAGTTTTCTTTCCAAGGGTTTGTGTTTCTAGTTCATGGTGTTATTGTGTACTGTACTTTTTTAAAACGGTCACACGACACAAGTCACCGAACTTAGTGTGGGGCTGTGAATGTGAAAGCGTTTGTGTTCGTGTTTAATTCTAATTATATCTAGTCTTTCTACTACATCAAAGTTTTAAATACTGTATATTTATACCTATTATTTATTCTGAACTGTTTTTGAGTATGTCATTAAAAATTAGGCAGTATTAATTAAAAATAAGAGTATGTAATTAAAAGTCTACCCATTGTACGTAGATTAAAATAACATGATTATCTTTTTTCTTTATTTGGAAAAGAGTTTGTAAAGAGTTTTGTTTTGTAGGTATTATATTGTATACTAGCAGTACCCCGCAGCTTCGTCCGTGTTTATCAAGTTAAAAAGTAGCCATGTGTTAATCATAGTGATAAGGTATGAACTTATGTTCCAAATGTCATCTTAATCCGTTCAGCTGTAAAGAAAAGACAAACACACAAAAACTTTCATATTTATTATATTAGTGTGATATATGCATCTCTGCATATCATGCACTGTGTTCAGTCAAGTACACACGTCTTATTATCCCTCAAAGGTCCCCCTCTATGTCCTTATGATAAATGCTCAAGGAGCTCCACTTATTATTTATCCCAGCAGTATACACTTTTCCGGGTAATTACACCGGATGTTCCCCCGAGTGGTGACTTGTGCAATAAAAAGAGTCATCTGTGATTTTTCATCTTCTCGTTCCGCCTACGGACGCGTACTTTGCAGTTGGTAGCACGCGGAAACAGTTTTGATACTTGAATTTTTTTTTTTAAACTAAATCCTGGCTTTTATACCAATTACGCTGGGATTTTTTGTAACATAAAAAATGTCGCTGACACGCATGTGATTTGATACTCATGTTGAACGTTTGATAATAAACACACACAGACTTTTGAATTTACAATAATATTTAAATATATTTCACATTAAATGTACCTATATTAAAATTGAGTTTGAAAACTATCGCGAGTGTTATTCATTATTATTGTTAACTAACCGGCTGGGACTATCAGCAGTGTTGTCAGATTTCCGTCTAGTTTCGGGCATGTACGATGCCCATCATCTGCGAGGTGTCCGAAACTAGTCGGAAAATCAGACAAAGCCGCCGCGAATCCCATTTAAAATTGCATGTAATAATGTATTTAAAATTCATGTAAATGTTCTAGAAGAATTATACTGAAAAGATTGTTAATGCATGTAAAACCACAAAGAGTTATTTATAAAATACCAAAAAATTCTCAGACACTGTTTTTTTTATAACCTTTGGCTCATTTAGTTGTACGAATTTCTTCTGAATGCTATATTTTCCGTAAAAATTAAAATGATGTATATACTGTACAATCTGTATTAAATTGTTTTTTAAAGTACACTGTCTGCAAAGAACAGCATCGTTGCGACGCGCCTCGTAATATGCATCATAGATAAATAAGATATAGGATATGCATGCCAACGCCAGTTTACACATTACACCTTAGACTTAATAGAAAAAATAAATAATTACATGTTTTAATTTTTTTTTATTTGCAATAGTCGTACCAAGAAATAGGTTATCTATAGTTGAAATTATATTGCAAGAGTTTACTGGTATTTTACAAATTACTCTGTATGATAAACTTTGTGCAATCATTTTCAACTATTCCTATTTCAAATAAGTGTATAGTCACTTTTTATAATACTCTCTTCCTTGATCAATATAACGCTATTAAAATTTAAATATCAAAATTATTTACTCTTCCACAAATATCCGTACACATTGGAATCGAAAGGCATCGAAACTGTCTTCGTATAAATTATTCCCGCAACCATTTCATAAATATATTGCCGGCCGCCCAACGTTCCGCCCGCCCAGACCAAACGAAAAAAAAAACCGTTTTTCCTTTTCGATTTTCATTAACGATTACCAACAAATCATTGGTAGCAGAGCTCGGTTTTATTTTTAAAATACACTGAAAAAGATGTTGTGTACATTTTTTTGATGTTGAGTAAGGTTTTTACCCGACAATGCAAGGGAGGATAATCTGTTTTTCAGCCTATACCTATGTTTGTTCTTTTGTGGCTTTCTAAAGACAAATCCTGTGGGCATGGGGCATAGTAGAAACTTAATTAGATTTTTTATTATCAATATTATAGCTAAATTTTCGGCTGCATCTTCACTTTCCATCACGTGAGATAGGTCGTGGTCAAATGTTTGCCGCTATCGGCAAATATTTGACCACAACCTATCTCACCAAAAATTAATTAAGTTTTGAAATGAAAACAAAAATCATGGTTTCTATCTTTATATGGTTTGTTACACTGATGCATGTTTAATAATCCAAGAACTATTCATGGTTAATAATCCACCATTACTACATATGAACACTCGAAGGATCACTAGTTGTCGAAAAAAAAATTTTCACTTTTGCGTCAAATCTCTGAAACACAATGACATTCTTTTGCTTACGTCATTATATTTAATCTTCAAAAATGAACTCATCAATACATTTCCAGTTCATTTAACTTAATCCAAATGTGAAGCAACATTTTACTTTTGTTGTTTATTCACTTAAAAATCCATTACACGCAAAAAGAGCAACTAATAAATATGGTGAAGAAACGCTTTTCTTCATAAACACCTCACGAAAAATTGTAAAGGAAAGTGTGCCTTATTTTCGGGGCTACATGGTTGGAAATGAGGGTAGGTTTGTGTTGAGAAATTTTAGCGTGTTTTAAAGTGCGCAAGAAGGTTGTCAGATTCAATTCTAGCAGCCATTTCTCAATAAAGTTGGTGGAACATGTATGGAGGCTCTTAGACTTGATGTTATATTGTGGATGGCCAAGTTTGATGTTGCGAACAAGTCCTTGTTGGTTAAGAAAATTTCGTTTGAAGTGACCAAGGAGTTTAGAATCACATTTATAGGTAAGTCACGTATGGTTTGACAGTTTAGAACTTTTGTCTGTTGTTTTTTGTTTTGACGTTTTGGAATTTGGGTTTGATGGGGTATACTTTTTTTTATCTCGCTTGATTTTATGTACAACATTGTATGCAAATAACACTTATAATTCAGTATGAACAAATACAGCAATAGATTCTGTTGTTGTTTTTCATTTAATTCACAATAAAAAATAAGGTAAATAATCAATGACAATGAGTGTTCTTTCATTTTTTATCTCATTTTATTAACTAAATTAAATTTATCATTTAAAATCATTAAAGCTAGAATAAATGATTTTAAATTTTAATAATTATTTTTATTTAGAAGTCGCTATTTTGAAAATCTTATCACTATTATTCAAAATAAGTTAATGCTCCAACAATTTTCCACCGATGCTGTTGATAAAAAATATACGATGTTTTTTAAATATATTATCATTTGAAACATTTCATTAATGTGTAATGCTAAATATGATTTTTAATCTTATTTTTTTTATGTTATTTCATAGATAATTTCTAAAATAAATTGTTGATTATTATTATTACACAAATACAAATGATTTTATTGACATAATTAGTAAATCGTTAATGTTAAATCCGTAGGCTCCTGAACTAATTAAAACCCGTGTTTCTGGAGCCATGTGCTCCCGCATGTTAATTTTTATATTGGTGCAGCATTTTTTGAATGTTTATTTCTTTTCTTATCGGCATCACCTAATAAAAATATAGACGGCAGTACTTCCAAAGGACACTATAATTACGTCCGTGTAGTAATAATCTGGAGTCTCATCAGCAGTCCCAGGGCGTGGTTGACACGCCCTGAGAAAAAACGCTAAGAACAAAATGGATCGCATAGTTTTGATACTTTTATATACTGGGCTAATGTACCGATGGGATTCTAAAAGAGCTAACGTTATACTTTTCTATCGCTCTGATTACATAAAAATTATTTGTATTGTATATGCTACTGTATTTTTTTTAATATAAACGATTTTACAATCACAGCCCCACACTAAGTTCAATAACTTGTGTAGTGGTTGCCAAAAACATTTACATCACACAAACAATCACACCCAGAACCGAAAGCAAGCACACATTTCCTTAAGGAGAAGACTTGTGTTTACCCCCGATACCCGCTGTTTAAAAGGCGACCGCTCAACTATAGATATAAAAATATCATCAAAACGTGTTAAACTGATGAGATGATATAACGAATGCGGGTGAAGCCGCGGGGCACGGCTACTTTTATTATAAAATACTAACTAATATTATAAAGTTTGTGTGTAAGTGTGCAAGTGTGAATGTAAATTTGTAAGTGTGTAAGTATGTTTGTTCCTTCTTCACGCTTTAACGGCTGAACGGATTTGGATGAAATTTGGAATGCTTATACGGAACATAGCTTATACCTCGGATTAACACATAGGCTACTTTTTGACTTGATAATAGTTGAGCGAAGCCGCGGGGCACGTCTAGTAAGATATATATTAAAGGTGTAATTCTATAGTATAATTATTAAGGTTCCAAAAACACTTAAACTAAATGTACTTAAATGTTATGCATACCCACTATGAAACATATAATATAACAATATTTAATTTAGTTTAATATAATGAGATAGAAAATGAAAGCCCACTCATTGTCATTGATTATTTACCTTATTTTTTATTGTGAAATAAATGAAAAACAACAACAGAATCCATTGCTGTATTTGTTCATACTGGATTATAAGTGTTATTTGCATACAATGTTGTACATAAAATCTAGCACATATAATAAGACATGTACAATACACGTCTCTAGAGTCAGTTAAGGCCCAAAGATCTAGTAAGACAACTAATTACGTATTCATTGTCAAGTATTAGCATAACGCATCTTACATCGTTAACAAGCTTTGTTAACAATTATTTGACCAGCCGAATCCCTATGGACTTAAGCTATTTTGATTAATGCCATATTCGTCCCGAGGAAGTTCGGCCCATATAAAAAAATCTACTATCGTCCCGCATTGTACTTGTATTAATTTTATACGAGACTATCGCACGGCATTTGATTTTTGTTCGAGCGAAGCAAGATCTCTTAGTTAACTTAGTTGGTTCAGCACTTTGTCCGTCCGTCCATCTCTCTGTCAAAGGCATTTATCGTCCAAACCGTACAAGCGAAAAACTTCAAATTCTCATAGAATATGTAAAACTATGGCCCAAAGCCAGATATGATAATAAAAATTATATCAATTAAAATATTAAGGGGACGACACCCATGTATGTTTATGTAAGTAGAGAGCTAAATAATTTTAATATTTTTATATACCCTTGTCGTTGATGAGCTTTGCAATTTGAGTACGAAACTGATGTTATAAAATAATCTATATTGAAAAATAACAATTTGGCAGGCCACCAAACTCTCTGTTTTAAGGCCTTTTTCATGTTAGATAAAGTGACCTATTTTGTCCCGAGGTCTATCTCAAAAAAGGTTACACATTTAAAACTGAAACTTACGTATAATATTCGTTAGGTATATACTTGAACAACAAAACAAGTTATAAGCAATTAACCTCAAAGTTTTGCTCTATTAGGCAAAATGCAGGCGCAAGATCTCAGTTCGGGGCGAACCACTAGTTACAGGTATAATAGTAGATGTATAAAGCTCATATGCTGTATTTTTTTTTATGTGCGATAGGCAAGCGTTTGCCCACAATCTCACCTGATGGTAAGCGACGATGCGGCCGAAGATGTAGCATGCTTGCCTAGAAGGTACCTATTCACTCTTGACTTGAAGACTCCCAGATTATACCGTTCGGGGAACAAAGACGAGGGCAATGAGTTCCACTTCTTCGCTGTACGGATGATAAACGTAGAAGCGAAACGCCTCGAGCGAAATGGAGGTATAGATATATGTATAGATGTAGCCTTAGAAATATATGACCCATAGATTAATGCATTTAAAGTAGCAACGCTTAAAATGTTGCCGGTCTACTGTAGAACCATTATAGTGTTACTTTGCTCCATATTATAGAACAGATTTTCGCCACCCCCAGCTATCTTATCTGCCATAGAGAAGGATGCGCCGTCATTTCGTCGTCGTCGATTTTTTATCGCCTTTCAACGAGCCACTTGAACGAGATAGCGACATTTTCGGGTGATTTCATGGTAGGACCGGCGTAAAGTAGGATTGTGTGATATTTCGCAAAATCCTAAAAGAATATTTGGTTTTAGGACTTCTTTTTATACGTTTACTTTTACGCGGAGCATATTTCATTAGTTTGTTATATAAAAGCGTGAGTCTTATTTGGTTTTACCCACGATGGAAAGGAGAAGGTATATACAGGGTTGTTGGTAAACTAGCTGATCCGCCCGGCATCGCCCGGGTAAAAAAAAACATTACCTATGTCACTCACTAATAACGTGGCTTTCTATTGGTAAAATAATATTCAAAATCAGTTCAGTAGATCTAAAGATTACCCTCTATAACCTCACAAACTCACAAACTTTACCTCTTTATAACATTAGTGTAGATTATCAGACACATCAAAAACCCTGATGTAACATTTTTTTTTTATTTATTCAGAAGATACAGTAAGACATAATGGTCTTCTCAGTTACAAAAAAACCAATAAAAAAGGATGGCAGGGATATGTAAATGGTAGGATCAAGCCCATCATTACTAATAATCGGGTTCGATTCCCGGTGGAAACACAAGTATTCTCGCCAAGGAGCATTTGTGTATCCGGTTCTTGGTGTGATTGTGTGTGTGATGTGAATGTTTCCGGCACCCACGACACAAGTCATCGAACTCAGTGTGGGGCTGTGTGGGTGCGTTTTTGGTTTATGTGTATTCAAGTGTTTCTACCTATCGTGACACACACAACACAAGTCAAATACTGTTTTGATTATTTAATTTTGACATAATTATCATAGGCGAGATCGACAAACATTTGTCTATCTAGAAGAATAAAAAAATATTCAATTTCTAGTTTATTTTCAAGTGCTACATCCATTCGTCATCTGTTCTACTCTGGTTCCAATCACCTGCAGAAAAATGGTACAATTAACGTTTGCCGACTGAAACTGCGGTTCCAGTTTTGAAGCAATCCCAAACGGTTGTACAATAGAATAGAATAGAATATTATTTTATTGCGTTAACTGTGTACATTAGATGGAAAATAAAAGTATAAAGGAACAACAGTTTACCCATTTCGGGTGTACAATAAGGCGTGTACGTTAACAAGGTTACGCCACGATACAATATGACAATCGCAAAATTATCAAAATTTCTTATGCTAGAGAGTAATTATAATTAATAATTAACAAAGCGTTTGGTCGAAGCAACTCGTGACCAAAATGCTGGCAAATATTTTGGACAGAGATTGAGTATTGCCATTCAACGTGGCAATGCTGCCAGCATTTTGGGTACTTTGCCTACTGGTAGCGGTCTATTAGATTAAGTTTTGTACATATTTATATCTAATTATAGTTTATTTTATTTTTTTCGTTTAATTTTAATTTCGTTTTTAGTTTAATGTAATATATGTTGTTGATTAAATGTATTTTAGCACTCCTTAAAATTAAAATGACAGTTCTAAAATAAAAAAAAATAAAAAAAGTATAAAGGAACAACAGTTTACCCATTTCGGGTGTACAATAAGGCGTGTACGTTAACAAGGTTACGCCACGATACAATAAGACAATCGCAAAATTATCAAAATTTCTTATGCTAGAGAGTACCTAATTATAATTAATAATAAAAATAGACATCCCTTTTTCTACTAATTGCTTTTAAAATATAACATGTACGTAACAATCAGTGCAAGATTATATATAAAGCAGTAATTATGATGCAAAGTACTCGTTCAAGGTGTAAAAGCACTCTTTGTGTAAAACACATTCTATATCCGCTTGTTCTCGCTTTCTCCTATAAAACAACTGCCTAGCCATTGTATAAAAGTTACGCCTTTTCACGACCTGCGTCGTAACGGACCGTCTGTTGGACATTTTATTGCCACCGTAAAATAAAAGTCACCTTGTAACATATTGTAGCCACCTTCCTTTTAAACTAATGTGAAATTACTCAAAGCCGTTTACTTTGATTGTAGAAAACGAATTATGTGCAACCTTACCATATATACCGTCCGGGGTAAGTAGTGCACAATACTGCAGGGGGTGGTTTGGAATCGATAAAGGAGCAAATTAAAAAAAAAAAAATTTTTTTTTTATTCGTCTGGCCTGCTAGTTCAATGTTCAAAGTTAGTTCAATGTTCACATGTTAGTTCAATGTTCAAAGTTCTCGTAATTCCTGAACCGCCTTTCAGTGTGACCTCTCGTCACATGTTAGTTCAATGACCCCGTAGCACTCGTAGCACTCACCTACTCTGGAAGCTATTGTTGTAGCGGCTGTCTACGGAGGGCCATACTTTACTTGACAATTACTACAGAACTGCCAGCAGGCCAGCCGAATAAATAAAAAAAAAATTTTTTTTTTAAATTTGCTCCTTTATCGATTCCACCCCCTGCAGTATTGTGCACTACTTACCCCGGACGGTATATAATTAAACTGCGCGTTGGTTTAATTGGGTGCGCATTCGCCTTCTAAGCAGGGGGATATCGGGTTAGATTCCCGGTGGGAACACAAATTTTCTCTCCAAGGGAAATTTGAGTTTCTGGTTCTGGTTGTGATTGTGTGTATAATTTGAATATTTTTCGCATCCACGACGCAAGTCATAGAACTTAATGTGGGGCTGTGAGGATGAAAAGAAAAGAAACTAGAACGAGAAACACATTTTTGGGAGATTTCGTTTTCCGACCAGGTATAGAACCAGGCACCACAGCGTACAAGACAGACTTCGCAAACAAAATAAAATAACATCAAATTGCTTTTCTGTCACTAAAATGGATTTTTGTAGTAAGAAGTTTCTTCCCTATTCACATTAAAAAGAAAACCTTTGCTGAACTTTTCTCTATAAAGACTTCCAGTCACCTCTCTCGAATTCAATATTTCCTATTAGAACCGGAATCCAAAGACAAACGTACAAGTATAAGCCCTCGCGGTCAGCCTTTATAAAGTGGACTTTTATATGGAAGCCCGCGAAACACGACCCCTTGCAGCAAAAAGTACATTGATGTCTGAAAAACAGAAGCGACATTGCAAGTAGGAGTATGCAATTTCTTTTCTACCGTCTTCACATAAAAAGAAAAATACAGTCGACTTGAGTACCTCACTCAAGTCTATTGTACTTTTCTTTTTATGTGTGTTACCTCATAACTTCGTTCCACGTGAACCTATTAATTATTAATTATTTTTGACATTGTATTTTAATTATTTTATTGACATTTAATATAATATAATTAATTTAATTTAATATTGTCATTATATTAATTTTAACATGTAATTTCACATGCCAACACATGGCAAAATAGAAAGACGATTCAACCATGAAGACCAATATGTATACTCTATTTTGTGTGAAATATACTCATTTCATTTCATTTCATTTCATTTCATTTCAACCGATTTGGATTTTTTGTTTGTTTGAAAGATGTTGCTTTCCAATTGGTCCCATTATATTTGATCAAGATCTGATCACTAGTTTTTGAGTTATCGTCAATAATGCGTGTTTGTTACATCTAATCCGATCAAAAGTTCCGAAGACATAGCGGTTTTTTTACTGACTTCCCAAAAAAGGAGGAGGTACTCAAGTCGACAGTATTTTTTTTATGTTTCCTACCTCATAACTTCTTTCCACGTGAACCGATTTCGAAAACTTTTTGATGTTGCTTTCCAATTGGTCCCATTTAAATTTGATCAAGATCTGATCAGTAGTTCTTGAAATATCCTCAATAATGCGTGTTGGGTACATCTAATCTGATCAAACAAACAATTTATACAAACTTAGCCTTTAATACCAAAAAAAAATGTCAAAATGCAAGTTCGAACACATTTAAACGCGGCCATTTTGATGTTATGTCGGTGACATTCACGATCCCATCACGGCTGCCGTTAAGATAAGTCGACCAATCATAGAGTTTCAAAATCTAGACTTAACTAAACGCCCTGATATTTTGTTTTACATAACTGTAATGACTTGTCTCATCCAGTATCATTCAACATCGCAACACGACTCCCCGGAGATTGAATAAGGCGCAAAGTCGACGCCGGATTTATGAGGATTGCTGCCGACACCGCACTCCTCTGATTGCCAGTTTATTTCGTGTCAAAGTGCGTGAGCTTAGGTTTCAAGATTATCAAATTGATGAAGTAAGAAAGAAAAATATCGCGGACCGCGTTGTGAAATCTGTCATACTTCCTCTAACCGCTAAGCAAACCCTGATTCAAGCGACGAAATTTATCCTTTCCTAATTATTAACGTCTTAAAAGGACGTGTGACGCCATTGAAATACCAAAAGCCATTGAAATGCCATGAGTCGACCGCATAGTTTGACTACGGTCAACAAACGCGTTCACACTCGCAACTCCACACTAAATTCAAAAACTTGTATCGTGGGTACCGGGAAAATTCACAAGACATACAAAATCATAAAAATACAATTTTCTCTTGGACACAAAATTTGTGTTTCTACCAGGAATCGAATCTGATACCGCTCTTTGAAGTTAGTATGGAGCTGCTGTAAAAAAAAGTCCCAGGTCATCGGCCTGTTTATCTAGAAATCGCAAACGTTTCGCCTAGGTACTAATAAGCATCAAATGTCAGAGGAAAAAGTTTGAACTGCTTGACGGACACCTAGCTAACTTTTCTCGAGCTTAGATGGCCTCAGATTTAGTCCATACATGTCAATCAAACGTTTTACAAACGACAAAGGTCGTTTAAATTTAACTCCCCACAAGCTGGGTCATAAAAGATGCAGTTTATAGCATTGCAGGGCGTCGCGCGTCGCCGCAGATTTAGTAGAGTTGCCAATCTCCGTTCATAGATGGCATTGGTAGACACGATCGTAAATCGTTTTACGGCAGTCGCGCTCCAGCTGTCGGTTGATGCGCACGTTTCGTGCTACTTATGTTGGAGAGCTAAAATTTATCATACATTTAAAATTGGATTATATTGTACCTTCTAAATTAATCAGCGTCGATTAGATATAAACTTCCAATGTATTAAAAAGGATAACGTGGTCATAATGTACATATTATGGATACGGTGTCCGTAAGAGCACTAAAATATTTCTCAGCTGAAATCTACTCCCCATACGTACTTAAATTTCTGCATATGTCAAAAAGTTTATAAGTTTCCGTGATTAGCAATTGAATCAGTTAATTTGACTTTTATGTAGGTATCAAAATGTTGACAATGATTTATTTAGGTTATTAATAAACACGGCCAATAATGCTAAAAAAATATTTTCTAGAATAATGCGCGTTTGCCTTCATAACATCGGTTAATAACGGGTTCGATTCCCGATGGAAACACAATTTTTTCCCCATGCGATAAACCACGAACAAAAAACTCGCAGTATGCATTTGTACAAACTCGATCGAACAAGCACATCTAATAAAGTGCAGCGTTCTCTTTATGAGCCGTCATTGGAAGGAATTGAATGTAGAATGCGGACAGAATGCAAGCCGAGATGCACCTGGAGTTCCAGGAACTCACTCGATTCTCTTTTTCTTTAGATTTTCAGCAAGATATTCAGATTATTGTTTAATGTTTACCTATCACCATGGCTTGATTATTATCTTAGTTGCAAAAATGTATGAAATTTTACATGTCTTGCATACGTTTTTTACCTCCAACTAAAAAGAGGGGTGTAATAAATTTGTAGTATGTGTCTGTGAGTCTTTCTGTGACATGTAGCTCAGAAACGGCTGAATCAATTTTTATTTGTTGAAAGGTGACTTGATCGAGAGTGTTCTTAGCAATGTTTGGCGAAAATCGGTGCAGCCATTTTCCAGATGGAGCGCCAAGAGTATTCTCAAAATTTTGATTTTGCCACTTGTTTATAATTTTTTTCTGTTTAATTAAAACAGGTACCTATCTGAAAATGGCTGTAGTAGTATGACGGGTAAAAATAAATCTCCCATCGTACTACTGGACCTGTTGGTAGTAACAAAGGAAGATTTAATTTCCCGTTACTACTGGTAGTAAGACTGGTAGTAAAAGGGGCAAAAAAGGAAAATATCTAAGTTTAGGAATAGTAACATCGGTTGTGGTCACGAGACTAAAAAACAAACCTGTTTTGGTCCATAGTAGGGGCTGCTTATAGTAGCCTCTACCACGTTTTAGCTTCTTAAGCATAATAGCATTGGCTTGGCTTGATAAACACATATTCCCATCGAGTTAAACAGTCTGTCCGTATCTATTTTGCAATCGGTTTAATTCCAAAGTAGAAACCACTCGCATTCTAACGTGTAGTCAGTTCTTAGAGCAATAAAGAGTTATCGTACTGTCCAAGCGCAAACGTAGTACTCTTCGAGTAATGTACCTCAATAACAGGATAAGTTTTCTAATTAACTACATTTCTAGAATTTGTAAACAGTAAAGAAGTATTATTGTTTACTAACCGTCTAAGACTCGCGGTGATCTGATTTTCCGTCTAGTTTTGGGCATGTACGATGCCCATCATCTGGGGGTGGCCGATTGCAACGTTCGCGTCCCCTCGCCGCGCGCACCTGACGAGCGCTGGGATCCACACCGGTCTTGGCCACTATTCTGTTAACACCACAGGTTAACACCTTTCTCCATCTATCGTCACCTTACCCAGCCATGAAAAAAAAAAGTAAAAACAAACAATTACTAATTAGAAAATAAACAATGCAAAAAACAACAATAATCTACATTCTGTTGTTTTTGGTTGTCACTAGATGGCAACACAATAAAAATTTACGCCGCATGCCTTTTGTTTACGATTTATCGACACAAAAAGTCAAGACTTAATTGAAAGCAGGTAATTGTCACACAGTTGTCGTAGTTCGACCAAACTAATAGTTTAAGAACTTTGTCAATAAAGTTCCTCGTGCCAGTGGAGATGTATACATTCACGCTTATCATCAGACAAGCATCTCAGTTGTCTCATTTTATATTAACTTAAATGCATGGAGATTCTTTCACATTTTAATTACCAGATTATACATCCGAAACTTAGAATGGGTCTGTAATTATAACGGTTACGAACAGTACCGACAGCAGCCGAGTTCAACACTGGCACTTCTACCAACATGAGTAAAAACTTGGACCTGCGTGTTTGTTGCACTATTCCCAATTCAACGGTATCATACGCCATAAAGCCAACACTCCAGTGATTGCCACCGAATGCTATCCCGCGCCCAGTTCTTTCATAAAATATAAACGATTGTATGCGAGCCGCGTTTTTATTTCACACATTATACGAGTCGTGCAGGGCCGAGTTTACGATCGGCCGGCGATATAGTTTTATCGTTGTTTTATTGATGAGAGGTGACGTACGACTAAAATTGTATTAGTAGAGTGATAGTGCGAGAAAGGTTATGACTTCTGACTGCTTTGAGTGCCTATATAGTTTTTGTACCTATATAGTTTTTGTACCTATATAGTTTTAGCGATCTGAACATCCATTGTTAATCAAAACGTTGCTCCTGAAGGTGGCAGTATGCTGTTTATCATATAAGATTTTAAACTGATAAGGTATTTGACGCTAAAATGACACTGTTACTAGCGTTATGATATCGAGATCAGTTCTCGTGATTATGATGCTTGTAACGGTGCCAATGCCGGTGGACGTTGCGCGATATCGAGAAGAAAAAGATTGATGCTTCCGAGATGTGGTGCTGGAGCAAAATGCTTAGGATGGACCGACTATCGTACGAATGTACTCCTCCATACTCCCAGAACTCGGCATCAAAAAGCGTCTATAGTACAATATCACATACTCCAGTTCTTTGGAAACATCACGATGCGAGAAAAAAAATATGATGCGGTTCTATAGAACGTTTTATCGTGCAGGGCAGAGTGGGAACCGAACCACGCGACCACCAATGCGATAGACCGATCAGATCAAATCGGCTGTGGGCGGCCCCTTGTATGAGTGTACTAGGATGACCTCAAATGGAAAGAGATGGCGAGATATCCTGAAGTGAGTGCTCAATACGACATGACGACAACGACCGCTCTGCCAAGAACGAAACAAGAAGAGAAGAACGGGGAGTCCTTGATGAAAATTTAGTAATACATGGTGAATATCCCGTTTTTAACAATTACCCTAATGCCGTACTGCATTCCACACTCAGTGTGCGAAAACACTCAGCACATAATTAATTATTTGCGTAATAAATAAGGATAACCCTGACTTACGAAAAAAAATAGCTCTCATATAGCCGATCGGGACATTAATATTTCTTGTATTGCAGCTTTTGTTATGTTATTTTTTATCTCTGGTATTTGACCACTATCTCACCTGATGATAAGTGATAATTTATTTATTTTCATTACTTAACCAAATAGTTACCAATATTAGAATTATTATATATTAAATACTTTCACACTCACAGCCCCACACTAAGTTCGTTACTTGTGTCATGGGTGCCGGAAACATTCACATCACACACACAATCACAACCAAAACCAGAAACACCGATTTTCCTTGAAGGGGAAAACTTGTGTTTCCGCCAGGAATCGAAACCGATACCCCTGCTTAGAAGACGAATGCTCACACAACGGAGCGAACAGGCAGTTCATTCCAATTAAACTTGAAACCCTTCTCAACCAAAATTTGTACTAAGGCAGGTTTGTTAGCTGATTATTGAGACGATCGCAAAGACAGAAAACGCTTCGCTTGTGACTTGAATAGGGGCAGTCAAACTACGATAGCAGGACACACTCAAGCCTAGAGTTTGAGTGTGATAAAAATCAGAACAGAGTTGCTGCAGTCAGCAGTCACAGAGTGCTGTTCAAACACAGCGGAGACGGGACAAACAAAACGCTTGTAATGGACCGGGTATTGGTTAACCGTTTATTTCAATTTAACGGATTTATTCTGGCACGTTCACTCTGCAATGATAAATTAAGTTGAGACCAAACCTAGAAATGAAGTTTCTTATCAAAATTAATCATTTGCCAAAAATAATAATTAAACGCAAGCAAAGCTTAAAAAACCGACTTCACCGCTTTATCTTTGGAACCTTGAACAGATTTAATGTATTGCACACGCATTATTCACGATAACTCCAAAACAAGAGATCAGATCTTGATCAAATTTCAACGGGACCACATGAAAAGCACCAACTTTCAAATAAAAAAATTATCATCAAAATTGATTCACAACGAAAGAAGTTATGAGGTAACTTTTGAAGTCGGTCAAAAACGAGAACATTACTGATCAGATCTTGATCAAATGTATATGGGACCAATCAGAAAGCAACATCTTTCAAACTAAAAAAAAATTTCGAAATCGGCTTACGTGGAAAGAAGTTATGAGGTAACACAAATAAAAAAAAAAAAAAAAGTCGACTTAAGTACAAGTAAAAACATTTCTTTTCATTTTCAATTAACATATAGGATCTATAAAAATCTAAAGTGCAACCATTATTGGTTAGCAATCATTCTCCCTAAAATGTTTGACACTTACACTTATCAAAAAGCTGTGACAAAGTTTTAATATAATCACATAATCATTCATATAATATATATTCATTTGAGAGGTGGTAGAGCATTTTGTGAGTTGCTCGCCTGGCTTGCTACCAAAGTAGCTTACAACTTTCAGACAGACTTCAGGCAGACTTTCAACTTGATGGTGATCAAGTTGAAAGTCTGCCGCCAAGCCAAATACGGTGTTCCGGCAGTTATCCTTGAGAGCCTGCGTATTCCAGGTCTAGTGTGTTTACCAGCTTCGATCACATCGTCACTTACCATCAGGTGAGATAGTGGTCAAACACTAGCCTATCACAAATAAAAAAAAAAAACGATATGTAATATTAAAATAAAAGTAGTTTTATTTTTTACTTAGTCGAGATTTTTTTATGAATATTGATTTGTAGCATGTTTATACTATACACAAACAGTGGTTTCTACAGTAATTGCAATCGTAACCATTTCAGATCTGAAATACTTCTAAAGCGTATTCCTGAGGAGCGAGTAGACATCAATTCAGCGTAGAAGTGAGCCGTCAATATTTGCGAATCGCTCGCCCCGGGGCTATATCTAACCCCTGCTTTAGAGGCCGCGACCAAATGACGCAATGCATTGTGAATCGATTGAATATGTACAGACTAGCTATGCCTCGCAGCTTCGCCCGCGTTAATTAAGTTGAAATGTACATTGTTTGATTTTATTTATATAGCATTAGCCAAGCTAGGCAGAATTACAGTGATAAATTTAGAGAGGAAAAAAATAATTAAAGCAATTAATTATTTTAATATAATTTGTTTTAGTTAGTAGGTAATTTTTAATTTTAATTAATTTTTTTTTTTTTTATTATAGTTTTTTTTCTATATTTATCACTATGTACTTTGTTGTAACATACCTCCGGTTCGCTCGAAGCGTTTTGCTTTTACGTTTATTATCCGAACAGCGAGAGAGTGGAACTCATTGCCTTCGTCTTTTTTTCCTGAATGTCGTCAACCGCATCTTCCCTTTCCATCAGGTGAGACAGGTTCATAAGTCAAAGGTTTGTCGATCGAAAAAAAGTCACGACAATCTACTGTGACCATCGCTTCTACTTATCAGTTGTTTGAATAAATGAATAAACAAAATAAACGCTTTCACATTCACTCCTCCACACTAAGTTCGATGACTTGTGTCGTGGGATCCGGAAACATCACACACACAATCACAACCATAACCAGAAACACAAATTTCCCTTGAGGAGAAAACTCGTATTTACGCTGGGAATCGAGCCCGATACCCCTGAGAAATCGAAACTGTTCACAATCCCAAACATTAAAATTCAATCAAGAAATACTAGACGGTTCTAATACAAGGTAGGTTAGGTAAAGTAGGGTGTTAATTATTTGGTAGTAATGCAGGTAGTCTAAAAGTAGAAACGTCCACCACATTAACGATGTGACGGCTTAATTCGTAGGCCATGTAACATTCTGACTAGGGGTTAATTGCACTTTTGGACTAATTGTGTTTTAGAAGCTTTAATTATTTTATATGTTGCGATTGGTGTGACAGTGGCGCGCTTTGGGAGAGGCCTATATCCAACAGTGGACTGAATTAGACTAGTCATTCGCCCCGAACTGAGATCTCACGTCTACTTTTTGCCTAATAGAGATTTTTTTTTTTAACGCCTTCACACTCACAACCTCACACTAAGTTGGATAACTTGTGTCGTGGGTGCCGGAAACATTCACATCACACACACAATCACAACCAGAAGCAGAAACACAAATTTTCCTTGGGGAGAAAACTTGTGTTCCCGTCGGGAATCGAACCCGATACCCCTGCTTAGGAGGCGTACGCCACCCAACTAAGCCAACGGACAGTTCTTTTGATGTTAATTGCTTATTGTTTTTCTTTATAATTATTGTTTGATTTCTGTATTTGTTGTTCAAGTACAGGATATAACTGATATTATATGTAAGTTTCAGCTTGGAATGTGAAGCTGTTTTTGAGATAGACCTCGAGATGAAATAGGTCTAAAAGTAGTGACTTTGGTGGCGTACTAAATTATTATTTTCCAACATATTTTTTTTCTAAATCCGGTTTTGTACTCTTCTTGCAGATCTCTTTTTAAAGGTGCCCCACAAATGTAAATAAATAAATTAAAATATTTTGCTCCCCACTTTCGTCAATGAATGCCTCCTTTATATTTTTATCTATATTAATTAAACTGTCATTTCTGGCTTTGGGTCATAGATTTACATATTCTATGAGAATTTTAAGTCATTCACTTGTATGGTTTAGACGCTAGACTCTTCTGACAGACGGACGGATGGACAAAGGGCCGAATCACCCAAATCAACTTAGAGGTCTCGTTTCGCCCGATCAATTAATAGGAATTCATTCACGGTTGTTTTCTCGCACTGTTTCGGAACAGTCTCTTCTTCATTCGGAAACTCCTTCATCATATCGAGTCGAGACCGTCCGGCGGCGTCTCGGCGTGTACTGGACTGTTTTGAAAATAATCTCGAAACAATGCAAGAAAACAATCGTCAGTGAAATCGTATAAATCTAATACTATAAGAATGTTTGTCCTGACATACTGAATGACTGAGTTAAAGACAACGCACAGCTTAAAAAGCTGGTGGAAGAGACTTGTAGGGGAACATTTTCCTTTGTACGTAGAGGTGTGCTAGAATGGATTCTTGGAAATTCTACCCGAAGAGGGTTGAATGGGGTGAAAACGTTTGTATGAAAGTTAATTGTTTATGAATTTTTAGCTATAGACATTGGATTATTTTTTTATAATAAAAATAAAAATTATCAATGTTATAGCCAGGTGTGTTCTTAGGTCGTAACTTTATGTTGGTTTTCTCTTCACGCTGTAACGGCTAAACTGATTTAGCTGAAATTTGCAATTCGATAGCTTGTACTCAGTATTAACACATAGGCTACTTTTTACCTTAATTTACGCGTACTAAGCCGCGGGGCACGGGCAGTCCTTAATATGTGTAACACTTACAAATATTTGAGTGAAATACTTTCTCAGCATTTAAGTATTATCCAAGTCCAAGATACTTTCGTGTCCAAGTATCCTCGACCCTCCATTATTTGCAGGCACATAAGTCACCACATAATATGAGGGAGCCAATAGATCAGGCCCTCCGGCGAGGTACTCCCTGAATCTTAATATCCACTGGCTTTTATTACTGTATGGGGACGATATCTACAGGGAATTTCATATTTCTTGGCCCTTTTTGTTTTTCTTGCACACTAGTACTTGAAATGTGAAATATTTTTTCATATATTATCATGAATGCAAGAAGAGGGGGATAGTATCGATTTTACTTATAGCTACCCAAACTGAACTCACTTGCACGTGGTGCCTCTGCCAATCAACGAACGAGGTTCCGGTGCTTCGAAACGAGTATTACCAATGAGAGTTGACGCAGGCGGCTGTCATTATTCTATTCACAATGGTTTATGGGTAAATAAACATACCTAAATACTTTTATACTAAGTTCAATGACTTGTTTTATACGTAAAATAAAAACATTCACATCACACACAGTCAACCCAGAAAAAAAAACATAAATTTACCTTGGGAAGTATGCTTGTGTCCACCGGGAATCGAATACGATACCAGCTGCTTAGAAGAAGAAATTACTCCATCAAATGAAGGGTTCATACTTAATCTTATTCCAGAAAAAGTAAATGTGCGCATTGACCATACTTTACTGCTAAGCTGTGGGTATCGGGTTCGATTACCGGTGGCATCGCATGTTATCGCCCTCGTTTCGCCCCAAGAAAAACTTTTGTTACAAACCTTTACAAGAAAATTAAATAGTAGTAATAGTTTTTTTTTATTTTTTTTTATTTGTGGCAGGCTGTTTGACCACTATCTCACCTGATGGTAAGTGACGATGTGATCGAAGCTGGTAAACACACTAGACCTGGAATACGCAGGCTCTCAAGGATAACTGCCGGAACATCGTATTTGGCTTGGCGGCAGACTTTCAACTTGATGGTGGTAAGTTACTTTGGTAGCAATCCAGGCGAGCAACTCACGAAATGCTCTACCACCTCTCAAATGTCACCTGATTAGCACCACCCGGGGACCACGTGTAGGGAGTCAGACTTAAGGGGTATCCTCCTACGGACGTGGGTGACTCAGCCATTAGTAAAGTAGTAACAAAGGTCCTTAAAATCAAATTGATAAAAAAAAACTACTATTAAATTTTCTTGTACGACCAGAAAAGTTGGTAAATAATGCATTCATAGCATTAAACTATCAGACATAAATATGTGTACAGTTTTAGGTATAAATACCGTTTTTCAACCGACTTCAAAAAGGAGGTTCTCAATACGACTGTATGTTTTTTTTTAGTATGTATGTTACGCAATAACCGCCAATTATAAATCGATTTGGTGATTTTTTTTTGTTTGGTAGAGTATACTTCAGAGGTCCCATATAAATTTTATCGAAATCGGTCAAGCTACAACCGAAATATAAGCGAAAAAGTCGGTTTTTTTAAGTTTTGCTTTGGTTTCAATAATTTTTAACCGACTTCAAATAAAGGACCTCCTCCTTTATTCTCAATCCAATTTTATGTTTTTTAAATAAACATTTATTCTGCCCAGTAATCAATTCTAAACTAACCCTGCAGGATAGTACACTACTAACCAATGACGGTATATAATTATTATCCGTAGATTTTCTACTAATCTTTTTTTTTTAATTAATAATAAACTTAACGTTACTTACTCATACAGCATGAATTTAACAAACACAGAAGAGTTTAACAACTCAATAAATAATTTATTTGTAACGAAATGTTCAATTACATTATTGTCCGAGAATCGGGTTTTCATTGCATTTACAGATGATAACCGTAGCAGTTCATAAACTCTACATCAAAGACCGATTTCAAACGTAGTTTTAACAAATATCTTCTAGGCAAACGTTCTTCATCGTCGATTACATCTTCACTTATAATCAAGAGACAGTGGTCTCAAAAAATATTTTGTTATTGTTAAAGTGTTTGAAGCATTTTCCAAATTTCTATCCATCCAGCCGTTTGGAAAATACGAAGCGATAAAGATTTTTTTTTCTTTTAAATATAATAGGATAAACAAGATACGCGCGAAAAACATAACTCTTCTTTGGCAGCCGGGAAAAAATTCTGAGGTCTTGAGATTACGTCGATGACCTTACGACGCTTGGCAGCTTGGACTCTTTAAACGCTAAACGCTTTAACACTCACAGCCCCATACTAAATTCGATGAGTTGTGTCGTGGTCTCAGAAATATTCACATCACACACACATTCAGAACCAGAACCAGAAACACAAATGTTCCTAGGGGAGAAAACTTATATCCCGCCGGGAAACGAACCCGATACCTGCTTAGAAGGTGAACGATCACCCAACATAGCCATAGCCATAACTATCAGCTATAACTATCTATGTTTATTTGGACAATTGATTTTATTTATATAGCATTAGCCATGCTCGGCAGAACTATAGTGATAAATTTAGAAAGGAAAAATTATCGCTTGAGGCGGGATTTGATCCCGCGGCCATAGGGTGTCATGCCACATTGCTCTAACCGCTGAGCTACTCAAGTCCCGCCTGAAGCGACGAAATTAACCTTTCCTTATTATTAACGTCTTACGGGGACGTGTGACGTCATCTACCGAAATAGTTTATAGAAACTACTACGGCCAACGAGTCTAACATTGCAGTTAGCTACACGTTGTGATTGATAACGTCTACCCAAATCAATTGATTTTATTTATATAGCATTAGCCATGCTAGGCAGAACTATAGTGATTTATTTGGACAATCCTGATTTCTCCAAAGTACCACAACTGACTTGAGAAGTACTGCGTTCACAGCGCAGAGTGTATTGGCAATAATACGGTCCGGTTCCGTATAGATTTATTTATGAAGTGTACATACGGGGACTCATAAATATCCAATCTTAGAGATTGAGACTGGTAAGGAATTAAATCTGTATGATGTTGTGATGAAGGAAGGTAGCAGCTCTAAAGAAATTGATATGAGGACTGGAATCTGGTGAATTGGATGGATATGTTGCTTATAGATTTTTCTCAGGCTTTTACGGATTGAAAGAGGGTTTCATCTACGGAGATGCAACTATAGCTTTATTGATTGAGCGAAGCTAGATCTCTAAGTTGACTTGGATGGTTCAGCACTTTGTCCATCTGTCCGTACGTCCGTCTGTCAGAAGAATCTAGCGTCTAAACTATACAAGCGAATGATTTCAAATTCTCAGATAATAAATATGATCCAAAGCCAGAAAAGGCAACAAAAAGTACGTAAATGAAAATAAAAGGGGGCATTCATACACGTCAGAGGCCAACAAAATATTTTTGAATTGTTGTTCTGCCCATGTTATCATTAAAAAGAACTTGACAATTGGATTACAAAACTGTTTTTATAAAAATCTATGTTGGAAAATATTAAATTCTTAGGCCGCCAAATTCTATGTTTTTAGACCTTTTGTCCCGGGGTCTATCTCAAACGGCTACACATTTAAATCTATTACTTACGTGTACTATCTGTTATATCCTGTACTTGAACAACAAATACAGAAATTATACAATTATTATCATAAACAAAAGCTATAAGCAATTAACCTTCTAAATTTAATTAATTCTTCTAAATTGTAAATTGCCGTGCCCTACCAGGGTCTATAAAGAACTGTTAACCAATTTTATTATAACATCCTTGTAATTACTTTATAGTTGCAATAAAATACTGAATACTGAATACTGAACCTCAAAAGATTTTCTTTATTTGCAGGCAAAATGTAGGCGCGAGATCTCATTTCGGCGCGAACGACTAATTATTACAATAATGATACTATAGCATATTATATTAGATTATACATTTTACGAGTTATATATTTGTATTTAGTTCGATTATAATACATTTAGAAATCTATTCAAGTAATAGGTCAAGGGGTTCTCAAGTGATGATATTTCCTAAATGCGACATTTTAAAGATAGATATAGATGTAGTTTTAATTTTTATAGGAATTCTCTTAATTTTCATAAGTGGATCTTAATTTGGTATATATAAAATTGAATATTAGACATATTTAATTTCGCTTACAGTCCTTTAATAAATAACAGACTAATAACCCGTCTCTATTTCTACATAATTTTCAGTCAAACACAGCTATCACATAAAAAAATGGTGTGTCGTAAAGACACTAAATAGATGCGACACTTTCGTATTAAAGGGAAACATTTTAATTATTCATCACAGTGTTTCTCTACACCACTTTTCGTCACACAAAAGGTTGCGAATCAGAATTTCAAAGCCCTCCCAAAAAGTTTCACTTCAAAAGTCGTAAATACACGTCACACTCTTCACTGCTCTACCTAAAGCGGCGTTCCTTAAACTTTATTGGCAGCTACATAATCACTGGAGAAACTATACAAAAGTTCGGTTAAAAAGTCTGCGAGTACGTGCTGTGAATGGCCAGTAAAGTCTGTAAGGTCACAGTGAAAATTAGTCAGTTAACAAAGTCAGAAAATCATAGAAACTTTTCAAAGACGGTTGCAAAACTCATCAAGCTACGTAAATGAGCGGGGCTTGTGTTGTGAAGCTGTGATTGTTTTTTTTTATGGTAGAAAAAAAAATATAAATAAAAATAAAAAATAAAACATATTTATAATTAGGATATAAATTGTTAATATTACACTTTTTTTTTGTTTCAGATTATATTTAGGAACTTGCATGTTTTACTTGTGTCAAAAATAACCAAAGAGTGGTTCAAATTTTACCTTATGATAAATTGAACATAACTCTACTGCCTTTGTTGATGTACAAATTATTTCCATTTCATAATCGTCATCAGCATCATCATACTAAGCATATCTTATATAGTAACAGTTGGACATAGGCCTCTCCCAAAGCGCGCCACTGAGCCCGATCTTCGGTTCCTCTTTTTCAGTCGTCACCAGCAGCCCTACGCATATCGTCGTTCCACCTAGCCACGGGCGTCTTCTGCTACGCTTGCCGATTCGCGGTCTCCACTCCAGAACTCGTCTACTACAAAGGTTGTCAGTTCTGCGGCATGTGCAGCCCACTGCCATTTCAACGTGCTAGTCCTATGAGCTATGTTCTCGTGATATTTATAAATAATAAATAAATATATGTGTAGTATAGTTAATGTTTAGTTTTAGAACATGTAGGCAACTATCCCGTAGATAGCAGCGTATAATAAAATGATATATAGATGCCAATATCCTGCGACATAAAATAAAAAATAATGAATAGTTAGAAATTGTTTTGCTAACCAAATACTAGTTATATCTTAAGCACCAACATTCAGGTCAGTCACTACAGCTGGCCCACTTTTTACAAATTGATATACCTACTTAATGCTAGTTTCAGAATCAGAATCGGAAATATATTAACTACATTAAACTAATAAAATAGGTACATGTTTTGTAACATTACTTTTTCTACTGAGTGTTTGTTTACTGTGGCCGAGTGGAGTGAACTATCTCTCTTTCAACGAGCCTCACCTCGCGCAAAATAAAGTGGCTAAGTTACGAAGAAGAAGAACGAAAATTATAGATGCGGTATTTAGTATATATATATAATATGTTGAACGTATAGTAACATAAGAAAGCAAATATACTTACACGTTTATGCACTTACAAATTTCGGATTTATAATATTAGTGTGATACTGTAACTAAAACTGAGTAGCTTACCACCATCAAGTTGAAAGTCTGCCGCCAAGTCAAATACGGTGTTCCGGCAGTTATCCTTGAGAGCCTGCATATTCCAGGTCTAGTGTGTTTACCAGCTTCGATCACATCGTCACTTACCATCAGGTGAGATAGTGGTCAAACACTAGCCTGTCACAAATAAAAAAAAAAAAAAGTCTTTTTACCCGCTGCGTCAGACGCCCTACAGCCCAAACGGCGGTTTTTAATATATGAGGTGTCTTTGAATTCGTCAGAATTGTGGTAGTGACGGGGCTATATACATTTTGAAAATGGCGCCTGCAAATGAAAAAACGGCACCTGGTTTGTTTTTATTTTGGCAATATGGGTATCAAATGAAAGATAGCGAAAAGAGCATTTCAAAAATAAAAGTATCATATGTATTTTTAATGTTAAAACTATCGTGAGTATTACACATTATGTTTCAATGTTATATTCGCGCGTCTGACTCATCCTGATGAAGGACAACTAATTTGTCCGAAACTAGTTGACTACAAAGTAAGTCGAAATTTTCGTGTTTTAAGCCGAATATAACATTGAAACATAATATCATACGTATGTTCACATTTGCAGTCAGGTTTTATGAATTTTTATTAGGTATATTGACTGGTCTATTCTGTCTTCTCCATCGTTTCTCTCCTTCGTTCTTTGCATCAGTATGCGCCCCGTGAACCCCAAACGCCGGTCCAAGTTGCAATACTTATACCAGTTTAGTGCTACTACATATTGTATTACACCTTTAAGCGTGACACGTGACCTCTGACTTTGAATATATCTCTATTGGAAAGGGACATTCTTTTGATAGTACGAGAAAGTACTGTGCAACGAATCGATTTCAAAAAGGAGTCAATTCGACTATGCTTTTTTTTGTTTGTATGTATGTTACGCGATGTTTTCGCCAATTATGAATCGATTTTGATGATTATTTTTTTGTTTGGTAGAGTATAGAGAGGTGGTCCCATATAAATTTTATCGAAATCGGTCAAGCCAAATCAAAATATAAGCGCTGAAGTCGGTTATTTAAGCTTTGCTTGCGTTAAATTATATATTTATTTATTTATTATTTATTTAATTCTTTATTGCACAAAAAGTACAAAAGGTGGACTTAATGCTAGGGGCATTCTCTACCAGTCAACCACACATGGTAGACGAGAAGATATAATATATATTCTAAGAATGTTTCCTTACATAAGATCGAGAACATCGATTACAGAAGATCCAGTTGGCAGTGGGCAAGTCACTGCCCTCTGCGCCGTGGGTCCTGGGTTCGATCTCCGGCAGGATCACAATTTTCTTACTAAAGGGACATTTGTGTTATTGATTCTGGGTGTGATTGTGTGTGATAGATATGTGATTGTTTCAGGCGCACTTTGAACTTAGTGTGGAGCTATGAGTGTGAATGCGTTTTGTTTATAAATATACTGTTTCTCGCGGTTTCAACCGCTTTGGAAAAGTGAAGATGATGATAATAATATTCTATGTATTTTTTCTATCTGCATATGTTGAAATGTTCATATAAATTTGTTCAGTATTTATGTTTATGATCACATTAATTTGAAACAAACCTCTGTATTTTGATAATTTTAAAAAGTTTCCAACTTTATAACTTTTTCAAGAAGCCGTACTTTGCTATTACGTATAAAGACTTTATGATAACTTTTATTTAACTAGACAAATCAAGTAGGTATACTGATATTTACATAAATATGTACGGTTTTATACCCAAACACACTTATTTCCAAAACTTGTCTCTTGGGAACCAAACATTCACATCACACCCACAACCAGAGACACAAATTTCCCTTTGAGATAAAACTTGTGTTTCCCACCAGGAATCAATTAGAAAACTTACGTGCCACCAACGTTATTGGCGGCCAGCATCCAGCGTCTTTCCGCGTCGTGACTTGTCTACCTCCATTTCCACTAACAGATTAAAAAAAAACAATAAGTATATACCATTTTAACCCGGAATCAGCTAAACTCGAAATCCTCTTCAAGCCGTAGAGCCTCCACAAAGGCTTGTAACGGTATATCACAGTCTCGAGAACTGCTCTTTTAAGATATTGGCTCGAGACTCAGCTATTGCGTCGTTAGGGTTGTCAAAATTCAATAATTATATTCTTGTCAAAATTCAATATTAATATTTATCAACACTTCAATAATAATCATTGCCTACGTCATTGTTCCCCGAGGGGTATAATCTTGGAGTTTTCAAGTCAAGAGTGAATAGGTATCTTCTAGGCAAGAATGTCACATCTTCGGCCGCATCATTACTTTCCATCAGATGAGATAGTGGTCAAATGCAAGCAGGATATATTTAGCATAGAAAAATATACATATATATATGTTTTGTTAACAATTTTGGTTGATTCCTTATAGTGTAGCCTTTGACCACGATCTCACCTGTTGGTAAATAATGATGTGGTCGAGGATAATTTCGTTTTTATCTTCTGTCCGTTTTATTCTTTGTTAATTGTTGCTGCCATGCACCGTCCCAAAATGTTGTCAGCATTGCTACGTTCGATGATATGCAATGCTTATCACCTGCATGTTTGTGAATGTGTTTGTATATTTGTTAGGTCTTCACGCTCAAACGGACCAATTTTGATGATATTTGGTATTGAGTTAGCTGACACCCTGGATAAACCCATAGACTTTTTATTCCGGCATTGCCGCTTGTCTGGGACTTACACGGGTAAAACCGCTGGGCGCAACTAGTTTAATTGAAAGCAAACTATTATTAATAAGAAAAAATCATTATCTTAAAACATTATAAGCAACAGAAACTCATTCGAAGTGATCAATTATGTAGTTATTTTTTAATGTAGGTAGGTACGTGACAACCCTAGATTTCAGAGAATTATGTGTTTGCCAATACTGAGTTTCAGAGATACGTCGCATTGTTCAAATGGCTTACAACGTTCTGTGTATTTAGTTTTTTTCTATAAATCTCATAGATAATAGTCATGAACCCGATGGGATTTCCATAATAATTACGAATATCCCTTCAAACTCCTTATCTAAATACCCATACATATTATGGATGTATGGAGCACACATATATGGAGTTCTGCTGCGAAATTGAAAAACTATTTTTGTTGATTTTGTATCATTTTCTTGAACATGTGATTTTTCGAGGGTTAATGTGTAATAATGGTAGATATACATGTGTGGGTTACATAAAGTAGAAAAACGTTATTTTCGCTTTCGTAATAAAGTGGTAGAAACTCACTAGAACTTATACTGTTGTTGTTATAGTTGTGTTATAGTGAGTTTATAACACGGGCGTGACTTGTCTATAACTGGACCTTGACTCTTTTACTTGTCTTTGTCTGTAAATTAATTTATTTTTATTTTTTTTATTTATTTGTGTTATAAAATCCACAGATCTTAAACATGGTAAGGTATTACATGAGTATTATACATACATCCAAATACGGATTTACTTTATATAACATTAACTAAGAGAGCAATTAAAATTTATATATATAAAACTTATCAACATTTACTACATAATTAAAAAGAAGTAAGAACCAAAAGTTAATTTTGGTTCTTACTTCTTAAGACTTGAACTTCTATTATGATGTAGGTAGTATGTATTAATATACTTGAATTATTTCATAACTTCGCGCTGGATAAATGCACAAGATAGCGGAGCCAAATTCAATATAAAAACCATATGTATGTCAATACACTGGTTTTAGCCATCGCACTGGTGAACACCTTTTTAACCACGGTTTACAGCGCATGCACTGTAGTATAATGTAAAGGTAATTATTGCATATCATAATTTTCAACTGACTTCAAAAAAGGAGGTTCTCAATTAGACTATATGTTTATTTTATTTTGTATGTATATTACGCGATATCTCCGCCAATTAGGAATCTATGTTAATGATTTTTTTTTTTTAAGTATATTTACCTTTATAGTAGTAGCCCCATATATATGTATATTTCCCTATATATCCCCCCCGTATAAATTTTATCAAAATCGGTCAAGCCGAAACCGATATATACTTAAGCAATGAAGTCGGTTTTTTAAGCTTTGCTTGCGTTTCAATTATATTAATTTATTTACGATTTATACATATTGTATTTAAAAAAAAAAATTATGACTAATACAGGAATTATATTAACCTAGGTATATCTATATTATGTACGTTTGTTGCCAGGAAGCGCTTGTGCAGTTTGCCTCGTATATATTTACTACTACTATATTATTATCTCAGTACAATTTTATCAAGATAAAAACAAAAGCAGACATTAAGCTATTAGCTTATATAATTTAGCCGTAGATCCTATGTGGGCAGACCAAACAAGGGTAGTAATCAAATATTGGCTGAGACAAACCACCTCGGGGCAGGTTTCTTGAGGTTAGGGAAAGGAAACTTGTTCGAGAAACGTAGGTATCGATATTTTTGTACGAGCGAAGGGAGATCTCTAAGCTGACAGACGGCAGATGGTCTGACAAACGGACGGACGGACAAAAATATTGCTGAACCATCTAGGTTCCGCAATATTTTCCGTCCGTTTGTCAGATCATCTGCCATCTGTCTCGCATCTAGCGTCTAAACCAAATACGCAAATATTCATATTCTCACAGAATAAATAGCAATGTAAAAAAAAATTGTTTGTAAAGTCGGTTTACGAACAATAATTTTGCGTGATATCGTCATAAGACGAACACTTAGGCCGATCGTAGCTCTCTATCGCTTGTTCCGCGCTCTCCCTTGCACGCTCAGGCTCAGGCAGAACTTGACACTTTTTCGTGAGTGCAGCCGGTGTTCATCGATTTATAAGACGTAACAATAACATAAATGACAATGTTAAGGGGACACCCATGCATGTCAGTGGCGAGTAAAAATGATTTTATTTTGTTCAGGCGCGAACGACTAGTAGATATTTTTGTGATAATATTAGTGTGATGCTCTATGAAAATAACACAAAATTATACAGTAGCAAAAACTGTTAAGTGTCGGCTTCTTCTGTTGTGGAGATGGATGTGCGGTGGAACCTGAACGATCCTCCGCTCCGATGGATGCTGATTGTGTAATGCATCGCCATTCGTTACGATTAGTGGCATTTCGGGAGCACTGTGATATAGCCTGAGTAGCCTTTTTTGTGAGGTCCGTCCAGTGAGTTGGTGATCGGCCACGAGCTCTTTTTCCCTCTACGTGACCCTGTGATAACAAGCCTTTCTAGAGATTTTTCGTTCCTAGATACATCCAAAAAACGGTGTGTCGGCTTATCGATAAGTATTTCGATAACAAACGAACATCCCTATGCCACTCTTTATTTGCCGGATAAATGTATTTTATTATGAGTGGTAAATGCAATTTCGTAAGTAGGCAGGCATGTTATTTATTCGTTGTTCCATAAAACTGAAAACGATGAAGGATTACCGAGCCTATAATATTTTTAGTGACAACCAAAAACAACAATACTCAAGTAAAGACGTCAAGCCTTCAATACAGGTCACGTTTTTAGCTTTGTTTTCTCTAATGGGCTAGGTGTTCAGTCTCCACTATTTCACCTGTTGATAAGTTATGAATGTGTTTGAGGAATTTCCAAGTTCTGGAGCATATAAAGGTAACTATTTACTGTTATTTATTACTTACTAGCTGTCCCGGCGACCTTCGTTCCGCCTAACAGTCAATGAATGTGCATATTTAGGAAGCCATACCCGGCATGCGTTACAATGTCACGTGACTATATTATTACAACCTTCATGTTTATGTTTGCCTAGTACTTTACCAAATCCGAGTGACGTATGAGAAAATGGAACGCATGTCGAAATGTAAAAAATTTTTTTTAAAGAAATGTACGTTCTTAAAAAGTATCCTATGTCCTTCTCCTGGCTCTAAACTACCTCCCTGCCAATTTTCAGCTAAATCGGTTCAGCCGTTCTTGAGTTATAAGTGGAGTAACTAACACGACTTTCTTTTATATATATAGATTTGGCTCAACGGTTTAGCATTGAAATTCAGAGTATTACGCATAGTACGGAGCATCCCAATGTAAAATGCCGAGTGGTATTCCCGGAGTGACGTCAATGCAGCGCCACGGGGAGCTGTATCAGCGCATGCCTCCTTGCACCGCTTACCGGAATCGGCCACTTTTGACCTCACTTCGGTCCTACAATATCTTTTATCTTTAGATAATAATTTCTTTTATTACTTATAATTCTTTTGCTGTAATTTTACGAATCTGGCAGTAGAATCATTAACTTTTATGAGTGCCTCTTTGGGGCCCATTTGGGGCCCAAGTGAATAAACGATTTTGATTTTGATTTGTTATTTAAGTTTTGGAAATAAATGTGCTTTTTTGAGCATCGAGTTTCACGCATTTTGTTCACCCAAAATGTGCTCAACGCGCCTAAAGAAGTTTTCACTTCAATAATTTATTTGTCTTTCCCTTTATTTCTGTTATTACATAATTTATTCTTAATTTTATATATAAAATATAAAATTGTTTTAAGGTGCTACTTCACCATTTTTTTGGATGGAGAAAATATTCAGAATCTTGTTTCGGAATCTGAATGTCCTTGCAAATATGATAAAAATTACATGTTTTTTTTGCTGCTAAAATTGTGTACCTATACTCTGTAAAAAATACGATTAAATGAAGCTAACCTAACTAAGCCTAATTTGGTTCTAGTCATCGTCTTAATAATAAGCTATGATGAATTATAGAATAGTACACTGAGAAAAAAAATCTCGTTGATACTGTTATATGTGACAACTATAATTATTTAGTAATAATTACAATTTTTTTTGGTAATTACTAGATTATTTTGTAAAAAGAACATACCTTTTAACTGTAATTATGACAGATAGAGACTGAAAGAGTCGACACGTGACCATAATTCCGGTTTGTATTTTGCACAGCAATTAAGTCTCGCTGTGCAACGAGGTAACGCAGCCAGCATTTTGGGCACACTGCCGACCAATGACTTTTTGTATTAGGTAAGTAGTTTAGCTAAATCTGTATTTTTATTAATCCTGAATATATGTATAGTATAGCTGTTATAAGTAATAAATAATACAATTATGACTAGAAAATATGTGAAATAATGGAACTTTATTAATCTAGTTGTCCCAAATTTATTCGTGTTAACACTAACGATTGAACCATGAAATCGATGATAACAACGATTGACAGAACTCCCATGTCTCTTAAACCAAACTACCTCTCCTTTAGATAAGTTAATTCACTTAAAGTACTTCTCGACCCTTCGACACGTGATCGGGGGCCAAATGTGTTACTTACAAAACTTGGAGAAAGGTGTCGATGGCCTAATCTAGTTTTCCATTGTTGAGTCTTTGGAAACGTTAAGGATCTTTGAAGACGTGAGTTAACTTTTTAGAAGGTGGAGAAATGTTGCTTTTGGGCCTTATTCTTTTAAACGATTTACCTTAGTTCGTTTTGAATAAAATACAACTGTGACATTTATGCTTATATTCTGATACTCTTAGTCTGAGATCTATAGATATAATTTAGTCGATGCTAATTGAAACCGTGTTCTTAAGTGACTATCTACATTATTTTCACGCTTTATTTTACAATAACTTATCCGACGAACTTCGCACCGCTAATATAAGGGAAAATAAAATAGGGTTTTTTATTACTTTCCTTGCAATTCTTTATATTTTCTCATCTTTTGAACCTTCCATAGATTTCTGCAAATATTTCAAAAATATGCAAATCGGTTCAGCCGTCATTTTTATACATAGATTATACAATATTTCTATTGTGTATGTATATTTTTATACTGAATATGCAAGCCTTTGACCACTATCTCACCTGATGAAAGTGATAATGCGGTCGTAGTGAAGCATGCTTAAAGGACACCTATTCGCTCGACTTGAAAATTCGTCTTCGTTCCCCCGTTTAGGGAACATATATAGCGAGTTTTCCTCTTATTCCATCATCTCTCTTCTTTAGATGAGTGGGGTTTAGGCAACTTTGTGAATTTGTGCGGAGGCACTCACAATTTTCACAAAAAAAAAAACAATACAATCGACATTCACAAAAATACTAATCGTGTTATAAACATTTGACAATAATAAATAAACTACCTACAAAGGGGTTTAGCCGCGAAAGTGAAAAAATAGGAAAAGTTTTAATGTGTAATAATGGTGGATTATTAACCGCTAATACTTAGTAAACTACTAATTAGTAAAATGTAGGTAAATCATACAAAGTTAAAAGACGTAATTTTGTCTCCAAAACTCCAATAAAAGTTCTAGTAAAGTTTCTACCACTTTATTAGGGCGTGACTCGACTATGACCTGACTCTTTTACTTGATTTTAACTTGTGACTAGGACTTTAAATATTAAATACAATTAAAATATATTATTACTTGACACTGGCTAAATGCACAAAATTGTGAAGCCAACATATAAATAAAATAATAGCGTGAAGCCAACATATATAAATAAAATAAACTCCACAAAACCAGAGTTAAACCAAGATTCATACGTGAAAGGAGTAAATCCATTTCACAGCATCGTAGATGTTCGACATTTTAATATCGGAGGGTAGATGTTAAATATAGAGCATAGATTATCGAGCAATACTGTGGCGTCGCCCCGGTGCAGATTAAACAAATATTACCCGGCGGTGACGAGGGACTATGAAGCTGTAGAGCTGGCATTAGATTTTACTGAATTTTGATAGAACGTCGTGGACTTTTTTTAGATAGGCAATCATTTGACCGCTATCGCACCTGATGGAAAGTGACGATGCGGCCGACGATGGAACTTGCTTGCCTAGAAGGTACCTATTCATTCTAGACTTGATGACACCCAGATTGTACCGTTCAGGGAACAAAGACGCGCGCAACGAGTTCCACTCCTTCGCTGTATGGATGATAAACGTAGAAGCGAAACGCTTCGAGCAAACTGGAGGTATGGTTGACGTTTCACAGTTTGTTTTGCTGTTTCATTAAAGGGCATGGAGGAATTATATAATTTTATTCCTAAGCATACTCTCCAAAATGTAAGCGATAGAATACCGACAGGCTTGCTACCTTACGTCGGTGACCAAGATTTTGCAGTTTTGATTCAACTAGCTTACTATCGCCAATGAGTCTTTTGGCTTCGCCGTTCAATAGACTCAAGAGCTTCTAGCTGGTACTTAGCGGATACAACCCAAAGGTGGCCGCAGTACTCCATTTACAACTGGTGGTGAAGCTGAAAATCTTGCCTTTTAATCAACAGACAACAGAGGCTTATTATCTCTATTTCCTTACTATCCTTCTAATATTATTGAAAAATAATATATTTAAAAATCGTTAATTTCGAGTTACTTAAACGCATTAACACGACACAATATTTAACACATATAATATAATACTAAAAAAAATAACAAATAAACAAAATTATAAATGCCAAAATGTTTAAATAAAATTTGAAACTTGAAGCGTGGTATATACTCTGGATGTTTGCTTTTTAGCTCCCGTTCAGAGGCGTGAGGCAAATATTTAACATAAAACCAAATAAGACTAAATAACAAAATTGAATTCAAATTGACTTGATGCCAAAAGTGTTATACATTAATAATATGCATATGCCTTGAAGAAAAAACTCATGGATATGTGCATTCTCCCCATCCTCACGTATGGAGCACAAACATGGTCCTTGACATGTCAACAGAGGTCCGCTCTCGAGGTTTGCCAACGAGCTATGAAACGCAGTATTCTTTTTTTTTTATTTGTGACAGGCTAGTTTTTGGCCACTATCTCACCTGATGATAAGTGACGATGTGATCGAAGCTGGTAAACACACTAGACCTGGAATACGCAGGCTCTCAAGGATAACTGCCGGAACACCGTATTTGGCTTGGCGGCAGACTTTCAACTTGATGGTGGTAAGCTAGTTTGGTAGCAAGCCAGGCGAGCAACTCACAAAATGCTCTACCACCTCTCAAATGTCACCTGATAAGCACCACCCGGGGACCACGTGTAGGGAGTCAGACTTAAGGGGTATCCTCCTACGGACGTGGGTGACTCAGCCCCCAAACTTGGCATCAAACTAACCGATCGCATCCGCAATACTATAATACGCTCCAAAACAACAACAAGTTACAGACCTTGACTCTTACCTTGAAGATTGGTCATTTTTAGCATAAGATCGCGATAAGTGGCGAGAGGGTAGGGAGGCCTTTGCCCTGCAGTGGAACACTGAAGGCTAATAATAATAATATTATGCTATTTATCATCTAGATATTATGTTACGTTAACAACTGTGTAGTTAGATAAAAAAAGAATCGTATATGCCAGCGTCCTTTAACAAAATAAAAAAGACGTGTGGCACTCGGTGACTGCCGCGGTAAAGCTATTGCATAGCATTTTTTATCAACTTATGCAATTATAATTATTTATTTATTTTATTTATGCAGTATTTTTTTTCCTGCCACCTAGAGGCGAGTTGCTGAACTAAAGAGACAAGCGTGATATTTCAAAAAAGTCATTAAAAGTTCTGCTATTATTCGATAGATGGCAAAACTAAAAAGTATCACAGCTGTGCCGGTCGGAGTCTTAGGTTATTTTCGTTACGGAATTTCTGGATTCGGTCTCCACGCTCAAGGCCCGCGAAAGAAGTTATGCAATAGCTTAAAAAGACAAGTGTCCCAGGAGAGAGACGTCAATCGTGTTTCAACTCCAATAAACAATTAATCACCATTATCACCACCTGATCTAAATGAGATGTCTAAGCATTTAAGAGCTACCTAGCACAAAAATACGTTTCATCTACCTTAGGTGTTACCTAACAACCTTAGGAGCTACCTTAGTTTAGAACACCGATTCACCGGTGTGTAAGGTTTTAGGTTATTCCTAAATAACTGTCATTTACTATATTGGCTTCGTAAGTAAGTTGACAGAACTTTATTTAAACACATTTCACTAACCTTTAGGAGATGCCTAACGACCTTAAGAGCTACCTAAACTTAGGACACCGATTGGCAGTGTAACAGCTTTATCATTGTCATTCAAAACTAAAGTTAATTTATGAACACTAACGTCGACAAATACTTTAACACTAAAAATGTTTCGTTTCTAAATGGTCTATCGCCTCTGAACTTTCCTTAGTCTAGGATGCCAACAGCTTTCGGCGTATTACCCAGCAATATCAATACTGGAAGTCGAACCTGAGAAATGAACGTCTAAACCTCCCCTCCCCCCTCCCTCCCCCCGGTGCAATATTATTGTAAACTTAGTGGCAATAGACAGTTATCCCACTTCTGATGTTGCAATAGACATTTGGAGCTGCTGGTCAGTTATTTGTAGTTAGAAATAGAAGGATTTGTAATTATTGCGGGTGTTATCGTTTATTTCATCTTTCGTCTACATAAAAACGTAGGGTGTTATGAATAGTCAGGTGAAAGGGACCACCTCTAAAAGGAGCTGCGGTCCCTTTTGCCCGATCAATTTATATTATTATTTTTATTTGGGTGTTTAGAACCAATCAATTTTTTTACAAAATGTATTGTTTATTCTTAACTTCAGTACAGTTAGCAGAAACAGTGTCAAAATATAATTTTTTTCCCCTTAACTATTTATTGCTAAACATAAAATTGGAGTAAGTGTCATATTTTTAATGTTAATTCCATCGATCATTGATTTAATTTATACAAGTTACCAGATACAGGTATGCAGATATTAATTTTTTTTTTTAATAATAATTTCATAACCATGGATGCATAGTCCTTCAGTCGAAATATTAAACAAATATTAACAATTTCTATTCTTCATAATAAAAGTCTTAGTCAGAAGTCACAGTCAGTCAAGTAGTCAGTCATAGTCAAGTCATGCCCTAGTAAAGTGGTAGAAACTTTACTAGAACTTCTATTGGAGTTTTGGAGCGAAGGCGAAAATCACGTTTTTCAACTTTGTATGACTAGCCTACACTTATGCACATTTACTAAGTATTAACGGTTAATAATCCACTATTATTACACATTAACACTCGAAGAATCACAGGTTTTGGAAAATTATACAAAATCAACAACGTCACTTTTTCACTTTCGCGGCAAAAGTCCCTGCAGATATTAATACTAATTAGGGCTGCCAGTTTATGAAAGAATCGCTGTGCCTTACAAAAATACATTTTTTTTATCTGTGATAGGCTAGTGTTGGACTATATCTCATATGATGGTACGTAAAATTAGATATAAGCTGTTTTGATCGTGTAAGATATGACTACCAAAATATATATACCTATATGCCCTACTAGATGTGTGACGCCCGCGTTAATAAAGTAAAAAGGTACATCGCTTTAATTTTTTTTTTACACACACACACACACACAAACGCTCTAATTTATTACGGATGAACAATATTATTGTGTTAAATCATCAACGAGAATATACATTTTTTAAGGAAAAAATGTTTTCTAAAATTGCACGGTGGCAAACTCAAGGGAAATTAGCCAAACTGAGCTCTCCCTGTAACTGTACGTAGAAACTAATTTTACAAAAATATCTCTAAAGAAATGTTTACTTATTTATTAGAATGCGTCGGTCATAAAAGTTGTGAAAATACGATAGAGCATAAACGCATTCACACTCACAGCCCCACACTATGTTCAAAGACTTGTATCGTGGATGCTGAAAATGTGTACATCACACACACACACTCACACCAGAACCAAAGGCAGAAATTTAGAATAAGAAGACATTTTTTTCCTGTAAAGAGAGCAAAGACTGACCAGTGGCGCAGTGGCGCTAACTTGGTCATCAAAATGTTTTTTTAATTTGTTTATTTATTTTGGGTGTGCATGTGTGTAAAATGTAAATATTCCACCCAAGACACAAGTCTTTGAACTTGATGTCGGTCTGTGATGTGAATACAATACAATAACTCTTTATTGACACCAATAAAAAAATTAACAGAAAAGAAATTACATTAGGTACAATGTGTGGTCTTATCGCTAAGAACGATCTCTTCCAGACAACCTTTGGATGGAAAAGAACAATATAGATAAGCAGGGATGGTGGTGTGGTAAAACAGAGACTACTATACATATACACACTATCCTAATACATATCTAATATATAATATCACTAGCTGCGCCCCGCGGTTTCACCCGCGTTGATAATGATGAAAAGTGATGATGATGATGATGATGAAAAATAGATGTTGGCCGATTCTCATAGATACCGGATAAGCACAAAAAATTTCATCAAAATCGGTCAAGCCGTTTCGGAGGAGTATAGCAACGAAAACTGTGACACGAGAATTTTATATATAAGACTAGCTGCGCCCCGCGGTTTCACCCGCGTTGATAATGATGAAAAGTGATGGTGATGATGATGATGAAAAATAGATGTTGGCCGATTCTCATAGATACCGGATAAGCACAAAAAATTTCATCATAATCGGTCAAGCCGTTTCGGAGGAGTATGGCAACGAAAACTGTGACACGAGAATTTTATATATTAGATCATAAACCATAAATATAGTACATGTATGTACTATATTGCATAAATAAATTAATACATAGGAACAAACACATCCATACAAGTGAACAAAAAAAAACTTATTCTACGCTGTTAGGTTACTAAGGTATATATATCTCTATACGTCTTTTATTCGTAATTTAAAAGAATCAATAGATTGAGCACGTCTGATAGTGACCGGAAGCGCGTTCCACAAACGCACAGCTTGCACAGTAAAGGAAGAGTCATGAATCAGAATCAGAATCAGAAACAATTTTATTGCATATAACTGTGTTAACAAAATGGTCTTACAAATGTAGTCATATAAAAGTATCAACAGTAAATGTCCATTTCGGACGTACAATAACATTCAGTGGAACAATTTTGTTCCTATAGAAAATAACAACGAAACCAGAAGAATGCGTTGGCATCCTTAAACGCAAGTTTTCTGATAATCAAAGGGAATTGGAGGAGTCAAAGAACTCAAATCTCTCTTTGAGGTATCGTGAGGCTGTAGGGTTAAAAAGCTAAAATGCGTTTTTTTTTTGCATTTATGTAGCAAACACTCCACTCACTCCTGCGTATTCCAGGTCTAGTGTGTTTACCAGCTTCGATCACATCGTCACTTACCATCAGGTGAGATAGTGGTCAAACACTAGCCTGTCACAAATAAAAAAAAAAAAAACTCTTTAAGTTGTCTCCTATATTGATAACTTTTATCGAAATCGATCAAGCCTAAGCGGTGAAGTAAGTTTTTTAAGCTTTGCTTGCGTTTAATTATTATTTTTTACAATATGGCATTTGAATGTAGCCGTATTGAATTTTGATCACTATTCTGTCTTTATTGACTTGCAAGATTAAGACAAATCTATTGACATAAGAATCATCAAAATCAACCTTCGCGTTTGGTCTCTAGATAGCCACAAAAGAATAAACATACACGCATAGGCTGATAAACACATTACCCTCAATTGTATCACGCAGTCGAGCAAATAAAACCATGATGGAAAACAAGAAGCATTGCACCTAATTGCAAAAATAACACTTTATTTAAATACATTATCACGTAAAAAGCGTAATAAAATTCACATCTCGTATTCAAACGTCTCTGCCTCGGCTCTAACATAATGTTATTAGGAGAAAAATCTCTATACGCCGACGGGTGTAAAATGGCTTACAAGTCGGTATTATTAAATTGGGTATAGCTAAACTGTGACCAGTTGTTTGTAGAACTTGGGATAATTTGAAGTGAAACTTAGAAAGGGAGGGTGAAGTGTAGCTTAGAAATTTTCATCCGTAACCTTTATGTGTGACGAAATGTGGGGGTAAACATTGTGTTGAATAATTAAAATTTTGCCCTGTAAATTAAAAGTTTCACTTCTGTCGTATGTCTTTAAACACACTCTGTATTTTTTTAACTGTCTCTATTTGGATTTGTACGCATAATGTGTAAATCCAAGTAACTTCTGCAATTCATATCCGCTAAGAAACTGGGTATCCTGGCCAAGGTCCATCGCGCTGGGGCAGCGTCTCAATTTGTGTCCACTAAGAACCAGCTTGAAGCGGGATTTGAACCCGCGGCTATAGGGTGTCATGACCTATTGCTCAAACCGCTGAGCTACTCAAGCCTACTTCAAATCCCGCCTCAAGCGATAATTTTTCCTTTCTAAATTTATCACTATATGTCTGCCTAGCATGGTTAATGTTATATAAATAAAATCAACAAGCTTGAATATCTTGAGTCCATTGACCGACGGATGAAAAGATTCATTAGAGATAATAAGCTCGTTGAGTTTAACTTTTTATCAATTACTATAATTGAAGACTAAAATTATTAGGATTAACAAAAATATCATTTACTTTGATTAAAGTAAATCATATTTTTGTTAATCCTTATAATTAAATGTAGCTCTAATATTACCATGATAGTATAGAAAATGTTATTAATTGTTAAAGCAAATGCCATAACTTTGTGTTCAACCGCGGGAGAGCCCTGGTGACCTGTATCACAGGTTCTTTTTGAACTTACCACAGGCACCAGTCTCTTTTGTCAGTGAATAAATTGTGGCGTCATTGTTCTATTGAGAGAAAAATAAACATTTTGATTGATTGAGTCCAAATTGCTGAGTCTCGGCCATCTATTTAATGTCACAAGCCTATTGGTAATTTTTCTATGGTATTTTTATTTCGCATATTATAATATGAGATAATAAGTTTAAGTCGAGAGCGAGTAGGTACCTTCTAGACAAATATGCAAAATTTTTGGCCGCATCGTCACTTTCTATTAGGTGAGTTAATGGTCCAATGTTTTCCTACCATTTCTTAAAATTTTATAGTAACTGAAGGTGAAGGTCGTATTGTTTTAGAGTGGAGATTGATTTCAGTTTATATTTCTAGAAAGGTAATAACATTCAACTGTTTATTTTTTACATAGTTATGTTTACTTAGCCTTATATTTAACTAGACGTGCCCCGCGGCTTCGCCCGCTATTATCAAGTTATAAAGTAACCTATGTGTTAATCCTTGGTATAATCTATGTACATTCCAAATTTCATCCAAATCCGTTCAGCCGTTAAAGCGTGAAGAGGGAACAAACATACTTACACACTCGCACACTTACACACAAACTTTCGGATTTATAATATTAGTAGGATTATCTGAAACCACATTAACGTATTTTATCATGTCGTCAAAATTGTTGGTTGTTTCATGATCAATCAGTATAACAATATGAAATACATCTTCCTACTTATATTTTTTCTACACATTTTGGAGTGCTAGATTTTTATTTCTTCCTTTATCATACATTAGACGTTCGTTCGTCAAATAGTAGCCTATGTGTTAATTCTAGATATAAGCTATGTAAATTCAAAATTCCATACAAATCCGTTCAGCCTTTAAAGCGTGAAGAGGGAACAAACATACTTAAACACTTGCACACTTACACACAAACTTTCGTATTTATAATATTAGTAGGATTATCATTTTCTTTAGGGTTTTTTTAATATATTGTAGAAAACAATATTTTTCCAAGTCCTGTCTATATTCGGACGCATGGTCGCTGTACGCATGGCGCAGACATTCGCAGCTCCATTGAATCGCGCAGAAAAATACGGAATGGTAGAATTACCCTGCATTCACTGTCGAGAGGGAGAATGGAATTAACTCTGTACTTAGACAGCGTTTGTGACTGATGGGTTGATTACTGTACATCGAAAAAGAAATATACCATTTTTCACGAACAAATTATGTATAAAATCTCCAATAAAACAATCACATGTTGCAATATACTTTATATTTATACAAACTTATTGCTGAAAATGCTTTTATTTTCTTTTAATCAATCTTTCTCATATAATAGTAATAAATAACTCGTGTCTCAGAGTTTGTGAAACGGCTCGAACGACTTTTTTTTGTATTTTTGATAGGTATGAGAAGAATAGGTCATAAAGTATTTTCCACCCTCTTACCACCCCACCATCCCCATATCCAAAAAGTATTTAGCATGGTATTAAAGTAATAAACGTGAAGGAGGTAAAACACTTTTTTCTAAACGTGGATTTGCAACGCATGCCGGGTTCAGATATTATATAAAAAAACGAAGTCAGGTTAGTTACACCATTTACAACTCAATAACGGCTAGACCGATTTATTTAATCTGAGACAATACCAACAAATTTCAGCCCGAATCGCAGAACTATTAAGCTATTGCATAGCTTCTATCGCGGGCCTTGAGCGTGAAGACCGAATCCAGAAATTCCGTAACGAAAATAACCTAACACCCCCCACTCCGACCGGCACAGCGGTGATACTTTTTAGTTTTGCCATCTATCGATAAATAGCAGAACTTTTAATGACTTTTTTGAAATATCACGCTTGTCTCTTTAGTTCAGCAACTCGCCTCTAGGTGGCAGAAAAAAATACTGCATAAATAAAATAAATAAATAATTATAATTGCATAAGTTGATAAAAAATGCTATGCAATAGCTTTACCGCGGCAGTCCCTGAGTGCCACACGTCTTTTTTTTATAAATTCTCAATGAAATTGTCATCACTTATAATAAAACTTTGATAAAGTTCTTAGTATATCCGTATAAATCTTAATAATGAGAAAGTGTTAAATAAATAATTTAAACACAAGCAAAGGTATAAAAAACCGACTTCACCGCTTTATCTTAGGAACCCTTGATCAGATTAAATACGCATTATCGAGAATAGCTCAAAAACTATTGAATGACTATCATGATAAAATGTAAATGGGACCACAAGAGGGAAGCACCAGCTTTCAAATGAATAAAAAAATCAAGATCGGTTCTCCTATAAAAAAGTTCTCATAACTTCTTCAACACACATAAAAAAATACAGTCGAATTGAGAACCTCCTCATTTTTGTAAAATCAGTTATAAAGTGAATATTTGACTTTTTACACAGTCTATCATAACCGAGCCGATTTCAAAATTTTTTTTTTAGTTTGAAAGATGTTGCTAATTGATCCCATTTAAATTTGATCAAGATCTGATCAGTAGTTCTTGAAATATCGACAATAATGCCCATTTGTGACGAATAATGCGTACTTTGACGATGTTCTCGTTTACCCGACTTCAAATGTTACCTCATAACTTCTTTCGTTGTGAACCGACTTTGATGATTCTTATTTTATTTGAAAGCTGGTGCTTTTCATGTGGTGCCATTGAAATTTGATCAAGGTCTGATCTCTAGTTTTTGAGTTATAGTCAATAATGCGTGTTTGTACATTAAATCTGATTAAGGTTCCGAAGATAAAGCGTGAAGTCGGATTTTTAAGCTTTGCTTGCGTTTAATTATATTTTTACGCTGTATTGGCTAAACTGATTTGGCTGAAATTTTCGATGTATGCTTATACTCAGGATTAACACTTATGCTACTTTTTAAGTTAATTAACGCGGGCAGAGCCGCGATACACAGCTAGTATTTACATATGTGTGTATCATAAGTATTCCTGTATGTACCTATCATAGTAATTTTTCATGTCATATTATTTGTAAAAGGTATTATTGATTTTATATATTTTGGTAATTTATAAGTGTATATAAATTTGTAAATTAGTTAACAGGCATTATACATCACCCGCTGATTTGTCTGAAAATCAAGGTCGAGTGTGCTTGACTTTTGTGTTAAAACAAACCCATTTTGGCATGCTTAATAATAAATTGATTAGTGTTTAAATAAAATTATGATAATTTTTCGCTACGTGTCGAAATAAATTATTCTACAAGCTTTTATTTAACTTGCAATGTATGTATGTATGTTTTCGGGTGGAATCTTGCAATTCAATTTTGAAGCAGATATCTTCAACCGATTGAGCTGAAATTTTGTATTCACGTTTAGTTTGGATGACAATGCATGGTTAGCTATGTGACGTCATTCTAAATCCAACATGGCGGAACACCCAAAATGGCGGATAAGTAATTTTTAATGCACTCCTACAATATGAGTGTCAAATGAAAGGGCTAGTTGAGAAAACTCAAAAAATAAAGTGAAGTCACTTTAATCTAATATGGTTAAAATTAACAAGTTAACTACAGATTTAGCTAAACTACTAACCTAATACAAAAAGTCATAGGTCGGCAGTGTGCCCAAAATGCTGGCTGCGTTACCTCGTTGCACAGCGAGACTTAATTGCTAACAAGTTAACTTATTTCTTTCTTTCATTCTCTAGATCACCCTCAGTTTAAACCTCTCAACGCCATCCACTAATAAATTCATACTTCTCCATTCCGACATTTGTTTATCTCTTTATCCGAGTGTCGGCAGTGTCGGGAGGTGTCGTAAAAATCCAATCTGTAAATTGCAAGCCTACGAGCCGTTAAGCTGGCTGAGGGTTCAGTATTGTTAGCTGTTGAAAAATTTATCAACCAGATATTATGTCGTTTGGGTTTATGCTTGTCTTCGTTGATTCTGTTATTGTTGAGTTGTCCATACTGCCCGCTGGCGACTCGACTGCACGTCTATCTTAGTATTTATTACTAAAATTAAAACGGTGCATGCATACACTAATTACAATAACTAAAGTATCGATATTCTATTAGTCATATTACATAATAAACGTTTTCGCACTCAATGCCCCACACTAAGTTCGATGACTTGGGTCGTGGGTGCCGGAAACATTCACATCACACACACAATCACAACCAGAAGAAACAGTAAAAAAGGGAAAGGTGAGATGGTGGTCAAAAATTTGCCTATCTTGAATAAAAAAAAAAAATATTGAATAAGTTATCTTTTGTTTGCTAGATTGTAATAATACAGGTATCTCGTCTTCTATTTCTTTTCTACCATGGTCGCACTAACATATAAAAAAAAAATGTGTCAATAATGTCAGGCATACAGTGGTGAGAATTCGTAGGAACAACAAAAAAGGTGTATCAGTTATTTCGCGTACGGATACAGTGAGTGTTGTATGTTTCGATCGAGTCCAAACTCAAAGTGCTAACAATGGCAGTGGTGTCCAACACAGTAAACGAGTACGAAAGCGGGTAGACCGTTTCGTATGCTCGTAAATAAATCCACCCGCACTACTCCAGTGTCTCCATGATCATGGTGCTTGCAACAGTGCCCAAATATCGGAAACTCAAAACAAACAAAACACATGGTAAATTCAAACTGCCCGTTGGTTTAGTTGGGTAGCGTTTGCCTTCTAAGCAAGGGTATCGGGTTCGTTTCCCGGCGGGAACAAAAGTTTTTTCCCCATGGAAAATTTGTGTTTCTGGTTCTGGTTGTGATTGTATGTGTGATGTGATTTTTTTCCGGCACCCACGCCACATCGAACTTAGTGTGGGGCTGTGAGTGTGTATGAATTTAATTTAAAAAAAAACCTGTTATTGACTCAAACATTTATAGTGTAATAATAAAATCTAGCAATTATAAGGAATACGCCAGTCTAATAACTACCAGAGAAAAAATCTTGAACCCTTGAGCACTCTCCCTTGGGTATCAAATATCTCCAATCCTATCTTTTCAATCACATCCGTTCCATCTAGGGTTGGCAACTTCGCTCGGTGTCGAATGGCTATCCCAATAAACACTGACAAAGGGTTACCGAGACGATTTGTACGAAGGCCTGCTGTACCCCCGTCACCCGAAAAGGGGTTTCGTTACCCCGCATCGAAAGGTTTGTTATAGCTTCTTTTTGTTTCGGCGTTTATTTTTGTAATCATTTGACACCCTTGTGCGTTAGACAATTGAAATGGAGCTAAGAGAATAAGGCCATGGGCCATGGGCAAAAAAATCCTTTGGCCCTATCCAAGAGATATAAATAAAAAAAACAATCGCAAGGAAAAGTCACAGTAAACATTTTAATATTTTTTTATTGGGTATTTGCGAAGCTATTAAACTAAGAAACCTTTTAAAATCACAGCCCCATACTAAGTTCAATGACTTGCGTCGTGGGTGCCGGAAAAATTCACATCACACACAATTAACAAACAAACAAACGCATTCACAATCACAGCCCCACACTAAGTTATATTATATACAAATACTTGTATCATGGGTGCCGGAAACATTCACATCACACACACCTTACACCCACAATCTGAAGCACAAATATCCCTTAGGAAGGAATTTGTGCTCCTGCCGGGAATCGAACCCAAGACCCACGGCGTGAAGGGGGGACACCTGTCCACTGCGCCAACTGGGTCCAATCACAAACAGAACCAGAATCACACATTTTCCTTGGGGAGAACACTTGTGTTCCCGCCGGGAATCGAACCCGATAAGTACCTAATACAAGCCTACGGGTAGTACAGATAAATTAATTATGTATAATGTAACTTGCAGTACCTTACCGAGGTCTATGTGTGTTACGTTCAAAACTGTTATGTACCGTATACAACTTCGCTAAAGTTAAATTACTAAATGTGTTGTTCTGGTTCTGGTTGTGGTCTGGTTTTCTGGTTCTGATGTGTGATGTGAATGTTTCTGGCACCCATGACACAAGTCATTGAACTTAGTGTGGGTGTGAGTATGAAAGTGTTTATATTTAAATAAATATAAAACTTAACAAATACAATACAAAATTCTTTATTGGCACATTTTCATTTACAATTTGTAGAATCCCTGCCTCTTGTTTTAGTCACGGTAACTGTGTTGCTGGAGGCAATGTCTTATATTGATACATTCAAATGAGTAGGTTCTAAAACAAAGTGTAAATTATAAAGTGCTTAAGACGAGAAGCGTCTTTTACTTAACAAAATCAATACATCACTAAGATATAAAAAAAATATATTACTATAACATATGCAGCAAAAGTGTTTAAAAGTGAGTGTGTGTGCATGTGAGTGTGTGAAAATGTGTGTGTTTTTTACTGTTTAAGAGAGTATATGTGAGGATGTGAATGTGCAAAAGTCATTATTCGAGAAATTGGTGAGTTCGAGGGTGAGTGAAATATGGAATATCTGAGTTAGCTTTGTTTAATTAATAAGTTTTGTACTACTTCATAGGTCTGTGGATTTAGCCACTCACTTATTGCTTAATTATACAAATTATTTTTCTTAGTTTTTTATACTTTACACAGATAGGTTTCGGTAAATAGTGTTTTGTTAACAAAATGGTAGATAGATAATACTTTATTGATCCACTTTATAAGATGAGATAAAACAAAGGTTACAAACAAGCTTACACGTAAAGTATCACAACAGGCGGCCTTATCGCTAATAGCGATCTCTACCAGGTACTGGTACCTTGCCTTACGTCATTTTAAAAGCTGGCTTCATCAAAAAACATATTACTTGTCTTCATATATTACTACCTACTAGCCGTGACCCGCGGTTTCACCCGCGTTAAAGTAGCCAATGTGTTAATGCTGGGTATTGTAGTATTAATAGTATAACCTATGTACATTGCAAATTTCAGCTATATCAGTTTAGCCGTTACAACGTAAAGAGAAAACAAATATACTTACATACTAATTTACCCACCAACTTTTGGATATATAATATTAATGTGATTATAATAGAGTTAACTACGCGTTAGAGTAGTTATTTCTAATTTACTGTAATAACTTTTAAATACAATAAATTACCACTCAGGTACAATTTACATCACTTTAACTTGATCACAATAACTTTCCATATAAACATTACCCATATTGAACCCATTTTTTTTTTATTTTAAATGTACCACTCAAATACCAATTTCCATCAGTATAACTTCATAATTAAAGATCTTTTGACATGCACTTTCGTCCCCATGGCACCACCTTAATGTACCCCTGGCAAAAAAAAAACAACATAGTGGACATTTCAGATATGAGAAAAGAAGAACACTTCTGAAGTAAAAACAAAAAAAACAACGGGTTGCACTCCGGGAGTGCCGGCAGAAGTGAAACTTGAACATTTTTGCCGCGCGGTAGAAATAGAGGGGATATTACTTCCTCTCCTTCGCCTTACAAATTTTCGATCAGGTCACGTGTCCTGACGCGAGTTTAACATTTTTTACCCATCCCAAAAAAGTGCACAACGCCGCTAAAGAAGTTTTCACTTCAAAAATCGGCCGCATCATCACTTGAGATTGTGGTAAAATGCTTGCCAATCAGGCATAAAAAAAAAAAAAACTTTTATCGACCAGAGATATGAACAAAGGACCAAAGATATTACATGGCACTTCAATACTTAGCAAAAAAATCTACTGCCGTTATTCACGATTTCTGTTTTCGTCCTTATTCACTCAAATGTTCCTTTGCCCGTAAAAACCAATGGACGACGGACGTCCAGATAAAAACGGTCGTCAGCTTGGGTCCAACCGCATTCAGTTTTATTGCGAAAACTCGATATCAACGGTTACTTATCAGAAGTGATGTAGCAAATCGATCGCTCTCGTATCACGTGGGGAGGAAACATCAAGAGGGTCTAGTACGAGACTACGAGCACAAACAAATAACCAATTGATTGCTAATTTCATAAAAACTCGTCTTGAACTATTCAATTAAAATTAAAACGGGAATCAGCATTATCATGATTTTTTTTGTTTGGTAGAGTATACTCGTACTTTAGAGGTGGTCCCATATAAATTGTATCGAAATCGATCAAGCCAAAACCGAAATATAAGCGATGAAGTCGGTTTTTTAAGCTTTCGTTTCAATTATTTGTTCTAAAGTTACTAAACTATACTATCATTATTATACATCAGCCTATGCTGAAAGGACCAGTTCTGCACGCTTATTCTGTAATTCTGTATGACCTGAATTAATGATGAGCGTCAATAAATAAATTAATTAATAAATCAAAGGTTTCTTTGATTTATTAATTTACTTAAACCGACTGAAAAAAATATAGGGACTTATTAACAACTCATTAACAATAGGAACTCATTTACAATAAGCACTCATTAACAATAGGAACTCCTTTGCCTTTTTAATAGGTACGTGAGATTTTTTTTTATCAAGCTAAGCGGGATATCTAGATTGACTTGGGTGGTTCAGTACTTTGTCCGTCCATATGTCAAAGACATCCAGCGTCTAAAACTATTAAAAATAAAAATAATAAGCACAGCAATACACATTAATGGTGGGGCAAACATTTTTTGCTCGTGTGTCTTAAAAAGAGCTTGACAAGTAAATTACGAAACCGTTTTTTGTAAGAAACTATCTTGAAAAATAACATATTGGTCAAACAAAGTCACTATTTTTGGATCTATTTTGTCCCAAGGTCTATCTCAAAAACGGCTACACATTTAAAGCTGATTATTTTGTATACTATCCGTTATATCCTGTCTTTGACCAACAAATACAGAAATCAAACAATTATTAATAAAAACAAAAGTTTTAAGCAATAAATCTTAAAAAATCTTTATGTAGGTGCGAGATCTTAGTCCAGCACGAACGACTTGTATTTTGCATTCCAATTAATTTTTGTATTAAATAATAGTTTGTTCTTTACTTTAACAGTGGCATCGAAATAAACAAAAACAATATAATGATTCACTGCTAATTTTTTTTATTTATTTTTTTAATGAAAAGGTTCTTTATTACATATTTATATTAGTACAGTTTCAGTGTAAATTGTATCCTAAAAACTATACAGACTAAGTGTTTAAAATACGTTTAAAAGCCTAATTGCTTATATAAACTTATAAAAAGAAGTATATGAAAGAGGATAGCACTAATTTTGAATTAATAATTAGATATATTATTATATCACTTTTAGTGTTTATGTAAGCTTTTTGGTGAGCAATTACATTTCTTGCATAAAAAAGAAAGGCAGAAGTTAATAAATAACACCATAATTCACTGCTAAACTAAACTACTAAACAAGGAATACGCGCAAAAGGAACGGAAGTCCTTGCCTGAGGCGGTGTTTCCTAATGAATACAATATGGGAGTCTTCAAGTCGCGAGTGAATAGGTAGGTATCTTAAGGGCAATTGCTCCATCGTCGACTTCATATTCGATTATAATTAGGTGAGATGCTGGTCAAGTTTGCATATCTTAAAAAAAAAGAATTGAGAATTGTCACAAGTTACCCAAAGTTGTGAGAACTTAATTTTTTTCTTTACGCTCCAACCACCAACAATATTAACTGCAAAGTGGTACGGCAAAAGATTTCCTTGCGTTCATTTACCTGCTTTCAGCCTCCTTTGATCTCGACAAGTGCGTGGCCCGGAGGATGTCTGTAATGGATGGCTCGAACTTAGGGTTGGCAAAAACACTTTTTTTATTTGCAATTTTTAAATTTGAATTTTAGGAATATTATTTTGAATATAATAATTATTTTTAACTGTGTAAATAGGATGGTATTGTGAAAATTATAAAATTACTAGCCCTACTAGGCATACGTTGCAATCCCGCGTTTAGGAAAAGTGTTTTACCGCTTTCACATATATTATGGTCGTCTAGTACTTTATTACCATACTAAAAACTTTTTGGATATTGTTCACACAGAAATACTAAAATCACGAAAAATGGGTGTAGAAGGGTGAAGAATACTATACGACATAATCTCATACCTATCAAACATTAAAAAAAAAATTAAAATCGGTCAAGCCGTTTCGGAGGAGTTCTAACACAAACAACGTGACACGAGATTTTTATATGTTAGAAAAAATGTAACAATAGACAGTACACTAATTTTATAAATCTGAAAGTTTGTGTGTAAGTACCTATGTTTGTTTTCTCTTCACGCTGTAACGTCTGAATGGAATAAGATGAAATTTGGAATGTACATAGCTTATACTAATTATAAACATACATAGTTACTTTAAACATAAATAACTACTTTGTAACTTGATAAACGCGGGCGATGACTCGGTTACGGTTAAATGTTAATCTTAAATTTTCTTTTATACCTAATAAATCCGATAAAAAATATTTTTTACTTCTATACAGTACAATACATTTGTAATTGTATACCTAAAAATAATTGTTAAAAATAATTTAGATTTCAGGGACAGAAATAAGGACTAATGACTAACAATTAACTTGTTTTTAAATATTGGCAACCCTAACAGAGAGCTGTTCCTGTGGCTAATAGATATCCATTACTGGCCACTTGTCCCTGAGTCAAGCACGCGATGTACTGCCTTAGAAAACACTTGATTTTAGGGTTGGCTGTCTTTTTACTTTTTTACTATTTTTTTTAAATAGGTACCTACTTCTTTTTCAGAAGTAAATTTAGACATACATTTATAAATTCGTGAATAATTTTGTTACAAAATATATTCTTTTTAGCAAAACCCCTATAATTATACTTTACTGAAACAGAAGTATCACCAAATTGGACTAAATTACGTTGGAGATAATTATGAGGTAACATAAAAGCTTTCACACTCACAGCCCCACACTAAGTTCGATGACTAGTGTCGTGAGTGCTGGAAACATTCTCACCACAGACACAATTACCCCAGAATCAGAAACACAAATTTCCCTTGGATAGAAAACTTTGTTTCAACCAAGAATCGAACCCACTGCTTAGAAGGCGAATGTATAGTTTAAACGCTAAATGCAGAGGCATCTGTCATAGGACAGACGGACGGACGAATCATGCTGAACCGCCTATGTCAACTTAGAGCTCTTGCTTCGCTTAAATTTATTAATTAACTATTTGATGTGGGATTTATTTACTTAATAAAATAACTTAGAATAAAACTACTTCTAATTCTTGCAATAATAAGTAAATCTATGACTATAAATAAAAATATTAAGGGGCACACCTACACATATAAAGTGGGTAGCAAAAAGTTTTTTTTTTCTGCCGCTGTGTATTTCAATGAACCTAACTTTGTAAGGAGATTACGAAACCGTTAAAAAATACCTACTTATGTTACATAGACTATCAATTTGGTAATACGTCAAAGTCACTGTTTATAGACCTATTTTAATCCCGGGGTCTATGTCAAAAACGGCTACACATTAAAAGCTGATATCAGCTTTTAATGTGTAGCCATACTTTTAATATGTACCATATATACATTATGTATATATGGTACTAGCCTCACGGCTTCGCCCGCTATTATCAAGTTAAAAAGCAGCCTTAATCCTAGGTACAAATTTTATCCAAATCCCTTCAGCCGTTAAAGCGTGAAGGGAACTAACATACTTACACACAAACTTTCGGATTTATAATATTAGTAAGATATCCTGTGAATGAACAAATAATTAAAAAATCAAACAATTATTATCAAGAAAAAAGTTATAAGCAATGAAATTCAAAATATTTTCTCTATTAATCAAACTGTAGAAGAGATTTCAGTACGGCGCGGCGCGAACTACCAGTTAAGTCTCTGAGTAAGATAATGTTTATATAGCACCCTGGTATGTAAACTATTTAGTTCTTAGGGCTTGTCCCCACCACCACGCCACGACGACGTCGCGTCGTCAACGTGGAACGGTGCGGTGTCGCGGCGCGGTGCATTGACGTGACGTGCTAATGCATGGTAAAGCAACGTCGACGGGAACGACGGACGCGTCATTGTGTTATAATTGAGAACTTTTTGAAAACAATATAACTATTTTTAGTACATAATTAAAGTGACAAAGAGCGCTATTATAAATTATGTGTTTTTTTTAGATTAGTAACCACATTGGAACCGGTATCGTGACGTGCGTTTTTACGACACGTATGACAGAAAAAGGTAAATTGTATTATGTTTTTAATGGTAAATTGTATATTTGTGACCATTAATATTTATTAATCTAATTATCATTATGAATTATGACATTAATTATTATTTTTATATAGGTTTATTATTTAAGTAATATGAGAAGTGACTCATGAATTCAATTTAAATTGAATACTTTGTACTTTTATCAATTTTAATATTTGCACGCATTCATAGGCAAATTACGGACAAGGAGTTTTTATCTTGTTGTATTGTTAACTTTTTATCTTTATTTTATGCAAATCAATTATCTAATGGGCACTTTTCCTTTGGCAAGCGGTTTACAAAATTTTTGAGTTTTATTTGTTTTATCCCCTTTTGTTATCTTATATATAATATAATTATTAATATTAAGTATATAGTTAAATGTCAATATTAGAATTAAAAATAAAATCTGAATCTAAATCTAAACGTAAATTAGCACGTCACGTCAATGCACCGCGCCGCGCGCGACCCGTTCCACGTTGACGACGCGACGCGACGTCGTCGTCGTGACGTAGCGTAGGGGACAAGGCCTTACGTGATAATATAAGAATGCTGCTTCTACCTAGCGTACAGTTGTTTTAAAAGGAAAATACCTAGTAAGTTATTTCCTTATAAGAATCACCTTCCTACTACAAATAAGTACACGGTCCACTTGTATCACGTAACATTGTTTAGTCGGACTATTCGGTTCGTTTGCTAGAACAAACAAGTCCATTGGAGCTTTTCGTTTTCTGTTGTCATCATTAACGAATTGGGAACATTTGTTTTTCCATTTAGGGATTGAGAATGGGTGCTATTTTTATGTTCTGAAAGAGTATGGATAATGTTTACTAATCTCTTTTTTTAAATTTATCTGAAGGGCTTTGTCGCTGAGCGACCACTTTGCCCTGTAAGAAAAATCAACATATTAATGTTACATAATTTAAACGAAAACAAAGCTAAAAAAACCGACTCTACCGCTTATATTTTCGATAATACAAATGACAGGTCATTCAAAGATTTCAAAACAAAGTACTGAGAGACATTGTTAATGCACCATGGTACATTAGAAATGACAATCTTCATCGGGACCTAAAAGTGGAACTCGTCGTTAGTGTTATAAAAAGACACGCCGAAGCTCACGAACAAACACTTCATCACCATGTGAATGTTGAGGCAATCCAGCTCCTCAACAACCCAGACTTAGTGAGTAGTCAAAAGAACTAAACCTTTTGAGTTAGTGCAGTGATTTCACAGTGTATAGTGAGTGCTATTAACAAAGAACACAAGAACAAAGTGTCTTCCCGATAATAGAGACAGTAAGAAAAGTTTTATTGGACACCTTCTTAATATACTATTATACTTAGCAGTTGTCAAAGTTAAATTATTAGTCTTAAGGCTAGATCGTAATTCCAATGGTATACCAAACGTAGTAGGTACGTCATAATAAGAAAAAATAACCGCTTATATTTTGGTTTTGGCTAGATCGATTTTGATAACATTTATATGGGACGACCTTTGAAGTATAATCTACGAAACAAAAAAAGAATTTTGAGAATCGGTCGACAAATGGGGGAGAAATCGGTGAGCATACATAAAAAAATACATACAGTACTCCTTTTTTATAGTCGGTAGAAAATTATCTTTACGTGACGCCTACATTCGATTTAAATTGAATGTCAGTTAAGCAAGCCCGTCTAAATGGGTTCGTTTCCATTCCAAGGGAGAGACAAAAATCTAATTTCCTGGACTGGAGTGAAGACACGTAGATAAGGACGCTTCGCTGGTTAGCACGCGTGCTGCAGCGTGTTTGAGTCAGGTTAACTTGTTTAATAAATGTTTTTTTTTGTATGCCATAAGTGTAAGTTGAGCTAAAACTGCAAAGGCTCGGTCACCGACGTAAGGAAGCAAGCCTATCGGTATTCTATCGTTTACATTTTGGAGTGTGTGCGCAGGAATTACATGATATAATTCCTCCATGTTTTTACCACCTAACAGCAAGACAAACTTTCAAACGTCATCCTTTTATGATTGATATTCCTCCAGTTTGCTCGCAGCGTTTCGCTTCTACGTTTATCATCCGTACTGAGAAGGAGTGGAACTCATTACCCTCGTCTTTGTTCCCCAAACGGTATAATCTGGGTGTATTCAAGTCTAGAGTAGCAAGGTACCTTCTAGGAAAGCATGTTCCATCTTCAGCCGCATCGTCTCTTTCCACCAGGTGGAATGCGGTCAAATGCTTGCATAAAAGAAACTGCATAAAAATAGCGCAAACTATTATAAAGCAGTATCTAGCCATCTACAAAATTTATGACTTTGCAGCTAATAAAAAAGGCTTCGATTATCCTTTTTCCACGTCTAACCCAAACCGACACAAACCTACATATATCCATGTATCCGGTTAAAAAGGCGGGCGATGCGTGTCGATCAGCCGGAAGTAGTAGCGGCCAGTATTTACAGCTTCCGGTCAAGGCACAGTGAAGAATAGCAGTGGGAGAGTTTGTAGAGTTATTATTAGTAAGACTGAAAAATGTATTTTACTTGAACTGCCTGTTGGCTGTTAGCACTACCAGTTTTTAGGCATATCGGGTTCGATTTCCGGTGGGCACACAGGTTTACTCCTCAAGGGAAATTTTTGTTTCTAGTTCTCGGTGTGATTATGTGTGTGATGAATGTTTCTGGCACCCACGACATAAGTCATTGAACTTAGTGTGTGGCTGTGAGTGTGAAAGCGTTTATGTTATGTTATGTGTAATTTTTTTTTGCTATTATGAAAGAAGCATCGGAAGACAGTGTGCAACGGAATAAAACTGATCACAGACTCACAACAGTAGAGTCATTAACTTACACGAGTGCCTCTTTGGGCCCCAAGTGTATAAATGATTTTGATTTGATTTGAAACAATCTAATTCACTCATCCCCATTCTATTATTGGATATCGAGACAGACTTCTAAACGACACACAACGAAGTTTTTGCTTCCACATTCATAATAAGAACCGCAAAGGTATGTCTATACATATAATCGCATAAAATATTTTATTACATAACGAAACAGTGTAAAATAAAAAAAAAAGTACTTAAGGGGTGATACCAGAATTTCATCTTAAACGCGTGTTTTTGTAACCTTTTACTCGGCATTCATAATAACACCAGATAAATAAATATATAAAAATATTTGTCGCAATCTATGTGATACGATAAATGATGCCTTCTTAGAATATTCATAACGTTCATAAATATAAAGGAAATAAATATCAAATATCATATAAACAACATCAATTTTTATTTGTAACCATTTCTTTATTCTCTTTCCAGTCCATAATATACTAGACGAATGAATTCTTCAGTTTTTTTTTTGGCGCGTTTTCACTCAATGAATAAAACAAAAAAAAAAACAAAGATTTGCATTCGTGAACTTGCGTAACCGCCACGATGTAATTTACGCAATATACACCTTTATGTGCGAAACTTTAAGGGGGATAATTGGCTGTGGTTAAAATAGGTGCTCGCATTAACGTTCATTTCAATAGGATGGTTTTTTTTTGTTTTTGACTTGTAATACGAAAGATGTTTTGGCTGTTTTAACAGTTGAGTTTACACAATATTCTGGTAAATCACACAGTCGTCATACGCCTTCAAAATCTCAGTATGATAAATATAGCATAATAATGTTGAACATTACCAACTGGGGTCACCACTGTGGCCCGGTTTTGCGGGAACCAATTAATAACTTTTATAGCTGCCGGTGTTGGCGCTCAATTAGTGAGGCCGTAAAAATCTTCACGCCTCATTGGGAACGGACATTTTGTTCGGCAATCTGGGCGATTGGAGCCTTAATCAGAACAAAAAGGATTTATAGAAAATTCTAGAAGAGATTTTATCTTGCATATACATAAACACACTGTCACACTCACAGCCCCACACTAAGTTCCATGACTTGTGTCGCGGTTGCTAGAAACATTCACATCACACGCACAATTACAACCAGAACCAGAAACACAAATTTTCTTTAGGGAGAAAATTTGTGTTTCCGCCGAGAATCGAACCTAATACTCCTGCTTGGAAGGCAAACGCTCAACTAACTAAGCCAATGGGCTGTTCAAATCGTAGTTAACTACCCTTCAGCAGAAAAGTGTGTCGCTGAATCATCAAAATTTCAGTCAATGGTAAAAACCAGTCATTGTGTATTGACCACCCTCAATAACATCATCGCTTACCATAGATTAGATAAAAATTTCTATTGAGAATACTATTGAGAATACTATTCTTAACAATAACACTCATCATGACCAGGAAATAAAGATGTTCTCATAGTAAACTCAACTACCGTAGACCACTGGCAGATTCTGGCCACTATAACGTAATTCATTTAAGGGCAGGTATACATACGTCAATGTCAATTATTCCCCTTACACATAAAAGTGTATACTATGTAATTTACAATTTTTTTATGGTTTTAGTCAAATTTGGTAAAACGCGCTTAAAAAAAAATAAAGCAAGCTGAAGAAATCATTCGTCTAGTAAATATAAGTATATTATGACATTTTAAAAGGAGATAAATATTGTCTTATAACTGAAAGCTGTTTCACCTTTATCGAAGTAACTAATTCTTGCGTTAAATTTATCCTATATCTATAGAAATGTATATTTTTTTTTTGTTGTTTGTGTATGTAAAAAATTATTGAAATTATATGAAAATTATTTTTCAGATTATGGTATAAGTGTTAGAATGTAGTTTTTGTTTTTCCACATTATCTACAATTTCCGGTGTACAAATATTGTTGCCTCGCACTTTAAATGAAACCAATGATTTAAATATTAAAACAAAACATGTGGAGTATTTCATTTGAAACAAATATTAAATGTCAGAATTAAGGAAAATTAAAAATAAGTCAGTAATAAAGTCAGTGAATAATTACAAAATATAATAAATTCTACATCATATAAGAAATACAAAATTATTAAGTACAAATTCAATAACCACAAATACAATCATTGTCAATTATTTCATATAATAATTACATATGATTTTTTTTTGGAAAATTTACCTAAATTTCCTATGTGTACACGGGCGGGTCGCTAGTCTACAAAAAAAAATATTTTGCCATTTTCAATCATCGAAATGGAAACAAACTTACACATTTTACATTAATTGCAATTTTTAACGCCCTTACACTCACCCTAAGTTCGATGACTTGTATCGTGGGTTCCGGAAACATTCACATCACACACACAATCACACAGAACCAAAACACAAATGTATCTTGGGGAGAAAATCTGTGTTCCCATCCAATTTATTTAACGGGCAGTGCCTACAATAACTAATTGCAAATATACATAGTTATAAACTAGTCGTTCGCGCTGGACTGAGATCTCGCGCCAACATTGTGCCTAATAGACAAAAACTTTTGAGGTTAAGAGCCATTTCGCACGTTCAGTGAATAATTGAAGATTTTGAGCGCCTTATTTACTATCTTGGGAAAAGATTTCATACTGTTTTATATTCGTTAAATAAAGATCAATCTTCGGAATTGTCACATAATGTAACAGATTTTTTTAAATATCTCTAATTATTTTATAATATTTAATCTTCAGAACTTAGTTTTAGTAAAAACGACAACAGAGTAAAATTTAAGATAATTAAAATTAATTGAATCGATTAGTTAAATATGCCTAAACATTGAGTACGTAATTTTATTGACATAATATATAATGTAGCGGAATTTTGATTTTTATTTACGTTGATTAATAAAAAACCCTATTTTATCCTACTTAACTTAAAATTCATGCGTTTATATGACTTTGGTCTTTATTGAATCTAAATCAAAAGTTAATAATATGATCAATACATTACGTTACGCACAAAATAATATTTATCATCACTTGAAACTGCTATAAATTTCGCTAAAATTAGCTGATCGCATCCAGGTCTTTCTGCGATCGCTAATATGTAATCGCCCCAACGGCTAAATTAGTCGCATACTTAAAAAAACAGCTTTTCAAGGCTGATGAGCTTATGAAGCTAAACGAAACTTGCTTATACTCTACATACGCGAACACCTTTTTTTAAAATCAGAGTTCCACCACTTCCTAAACGTTTTATATTCAGTGACTTTGTTAGTCATTTCCTCATTATTTAGAGCGGCACAGAGAGCGCAAACGTTTTCAACTGCTGACGGGTTGCTGTAAGAGTACCGACTCTGCCATCTGAAATATTGACTATAGCTCTTTGGGGATTTCATCAAGCGGTCCATGGTGGCTGCTAACTCTGGCATGGTCATCTTTCTGGCGTCTAGGTAGGAGCCAGGTGGCAGGAACCTGCAAAACAGAATAGTTTTATATTGATATTTTCTCTAGGATTTAGCATTTCATTGGAATTTTGGCATTTAGCAACAAAGGAATTAAATCAAATGTCAACTTAAGCAATATTTATTATTTGATAAACTATTCAAAAACTGGACTAAGACGACTGAATACTGAAAATAACATGGGTAATTTAGATACTTAAGTTAACTTTTGGTAAAGTTTGGCAAAGTTACAAAACTGCTCCGAACTGGAGCATAATGCAATGGTGTACAACCAGCGCTGGTCTTCCATTGGAGCCTACCAGTGAAGACAAGGAACAAAGTATGCATGAGTAAAATCACATCACACTAATGACATTAATATAATAAATCCGAAAGTTTGTGCATATTAATGTGTAAGTATGTTTGTTTCTCTCTTCACGCAGCTGTAACAGCTGAAAGGATTTGAATAAAATTGAAACGCTCATAGCTTTTGCCTAAGATGAACAAATAGACTACTTTTCAACTTGAAAAACGCGAGCGAAGCCGCGGGGCACAGAGGCTTAACAAAGATATACATGTATAGGTCGTCCATTACTGATCATATTCCATTCCTATATCAGCGAAACGTCTAGTTTTGCTTATGACTCGTACAATGAATGTACAATGTGAACTTATAGCGGCCACTCACTGCATTCCCTTAGTTTGACCGGATGGCGTGCGGAGACGCGGGCGCAGTCGCCCCCCGTACAGCGCGCAGCGGTGCCCCTTTCTATGGGCCCAGTTCTATCCCCACTTTAAAAAAAATATGATGTTTGTGGAAACAGAGAATAAACATTCTTTTGTTTTTTTATGCTTGATAATTTAAATTAGTGGAGTCTAAATTGCATAGTCTCAGTCACCTACCGGTCACAATCCTATCGGTATTCTCTTATTTACATTTTGGAAAGTGTGCGCATGAATTACATGGGTTAATCCTCCCATACTCCTTTTACCATCTAACAACAAGACAAGCCCTCAAACGTCACCTCTAGTTCGCTCGCTGGCATTTGGCAGTTTGTCGTGTTGTTTGATGGTAACAAGGGTATGGAAGAATTAAATCATATAACTTCTGAGCAATCTCTTTAAAATAATATAAGCGATAGAATAACGATAGGCTACGTCATTACGTCGTTAACTGAGACTTTGCAGTTTAGACTCAACTAGCGTAATACCGCCAATGAGTCTTTTCGCTCGCCGGTCAATAGATTGAGCCTCTAGCTGGTACTTAGCGGTTCCATCCCAGAGGTGGCCGCAGTACTCCATACACGATCGGTCTTGAGCTTGATATAAATTAAGAAGCTGCCCTAGGGTGAAGTACTATCTAACCTTAGCGAGTATACCCAGCTTCTTAGCAGTAGCAGTAATAAGTGCCAAAGTTGAGATCCGACTATAAGGTATATATGAATTTTAGCAATTTTGCCATAGGACATTTTGCTAGTTTGCTTGGGCTGTATCGGTAGCTAATAGACAAAACAATCGTCTAAACTATGGACCTCATGGACGAATTATCATAATCAATATCGGCAAAAACACACATTTGATACAGCATTTAAAACCTAACACACACTCTAACGATCACGCCTACACAGTACACACTCACTACACACTCAAACGTCAACTAGCACTCTTGCTAAACCCACCATGTAGTTTATATATAAAACTATACATATGTTTAAATATAAATACATTAAATGCTTTGAAGCGGAGGAAATATTATATAACTGTCTAGACAGAGTTCTGATTATTTTTGCTTTTTTATTTTTTAAACTAGCTTTTATTTCATCAATAGTATGGTATGCCGAGTGAAATTATGACAGCATGGCTTTCAAAATGTACTTGCAAGGTAAACACACACACACAAGATTTTTTTACCTAGAATAGTCTGCACCGCCATATGTGATCGGTACTACGTTATGCTGCAGTGCTGTTAGTAATTTCTCTGTTACGTAATCTTCGGCAAACGAATTTTCCAGCGACATATAGAAGAAATAGTCTCTATCCAACAAGGCGTTACACTTTTCCGACTGATTTTTAGGACACTCCAGTTTGCCGCATGATCCGTAAACATCCACACTATGCCCGTAAGCATCTAGAGCTTTACGTAATTTTTTTACTAAATGTCTCCTACGGTTCCTGACCTTGCAATTGGAAACGAACCACGCAGCTGCTTTGCTTTTATTTGCGAATTTCTTCATCAGCTTGTCATCTACTTTAGCTAAATCACTCCATTGCATTTTCGTTTTTGGACCTATGATTTCCCCTTTATCATTCCTAATGAGAATGTAAGGAAACGGAATGTCAGAGTTCAGTTTGTAGGTTAAAGTCCAGTTGAAGAAACCGTCAAAAGTTTTGTTACAAATGGGGTTATTGACATTAGACTCCATGTTTGCGTAAATATACTTTTGGTGCAGAGATCGGTGGTTAGGTAGATCAGTGGGCGTTTTTATGTTATTTCCGTTGAATATGATTGCGTCAAATCTCGTTACGTCACCATCTAAGAAATTTCTGTCACAGGTTACGTAGCAATTTATCACCGAGCAGTTGTTCTTGATAAACCCACGCTGGCCCATTCCGAAATAGTAAAACGGGGAGTAGTCATGTGCGGTCCAAAGAAGGACATACTTCAGACCTTTTCGGAGACTGTTTGTGATTCTGTAGACTTCTGAGTAGCGAGGATCTATTGCGACATTTTTATAAGTTTCTTGAAAAAAACTTTCTTTGTACTTAAGTTGATTGCAGCTTGTTTTCAGCGGTGTAAGAATTAAGGAGACTAGGCTGATACAAGTGACTAGGTAAAATACTCGTGTTGTGATCATTTTCTTCGCCGTCCGTTTGAAAAAGTTCCCTTGTGGTATCTTGAAACCCCCCGGAGTCGATGTTTTATAATTAAAGGGTTGCTACGATATGAAGATATTGGTTTTTAATATGGAATAGAATGAGCTGTGAGCAGAATAACCGAAGGTAATGTTATCACTATAACAGCAAAAAATTTATAGGATCGCGGCATTTTGCTTAATATTTGAATAACCTAAAATAACGAATGTAATATTATCAAAATAGAAAGCAAATGGCGTAGAAATAATTTAAAGCTCTGGTTTCACTGGTTTTAGGACATTATGCTTGATAAAATTTTTCTTAGTATATGTTTGTACAGATAAAGACTGCATATAATACTATGAAATTGCTTTTATATAGCTGGCATTAAAAACACACCGATAAACAGTTGATACTATTATGAATAGTCATTATAATTCATTCTGCCGTGAGCATCGGTACGAGCAATACGCATGCGCGTACGATTATTATTCTTCCTTATTATGATGGAGTGAAATGTGGATTTTGCAAGAAACATTATGACTTTAGTTGCGCCGGGATAACTGAGAGCCGCCTCCTCTCTCCTCCTCTGTAGTGGGGTCACTTGTGGAGAGTCAGGGCACCTCTCCATCAGCTTGCACGGCCCCACACGTCAAGGGGGTTGCCTTGGTGAGCAAGGTCACCCCTCCATGGGCGCAGTGGCCCGGAGGAGTTTGCATCCGGGCCTACCGCCGGGGCAAGATAGTGACTGCTAGCGTGACCCTATCTTGCCCCACCTCGGCGAGGGACTGCTCACGGGGGGGGTTTATAGTGGGTTCGAGCCCCGAAAAAAAGTGTGGCTATCATCGTTTGGGTGCCGAGAGACGCGCAGCGTGGAAATGTGCGTCTTGCCGCCTTCTATCTAAAGCAGCGGCGGTGTCAGTATCAGCGCCAGCTACGGGTCAATCGCAAGAAATTACACTCGATGACATTAGGGCGAAACTGAATATGATGTCATACATCAAAAATGATCTGTCAAAGCTACAGGCATCACAAAAAGGGACGACTAAAAAATGCAAGAATTTGATAGCCAAATCACATCGCCTGAGTCCGTTCGTGCGCCTTGCACAATAAAATAACAAGTGTTGACTCACCAGCGCAACGAGACTGTCAGTGACCAGTGGTCTCGACTTAACAACGTGGAGATTAAGGGGTGTCTGCCAAAAAAGCCGAAAATGTATACGAAATAGTCAACAAAATAGCCATAACTGTAAGCTATAAAGTGACTAAAGCGCAGATTAACTATGTGAGCTGTATCCCTTCCCACAACAACAGGGAAAAATCTATAATAGTCAGTCTAACCTAAACAGATATATGAAAAAGGATTTTGTAGCCTCAGCGCGAGCATAGAAATCTTTGATCGTACTCTTACGAATAAAAATACAAGTAAGAACGATCACCTTTCTCCCGAGTACAAGAAACTCCTAACAAAAACTAAAGAAGTCGCTAAGGAAAAAGCCTACTCATTCGTATGGATCAAGTTTTCGAAGATTCACGTGCAAAAGGATGATAGATCTCACGTTGTAATCGTCAATTCAGAATCGGATTTAAACAAGTTAACCTAATCAGCTGTTTATACCACTTTGCATTTTTGTACTTGACGATTGTGCTGTTTTTTTTTGTTTACTTAACGTTAGTCTGCCGCTTACGGCTACCTACCTACATTTATATTTGTGTTTTTCCCCAGGTTTAATGATAATGCTGATATTGCTGATATATTTGCGTTTTATTTCCGAAACAGTGATATTGTTAATTATAATTATACATTTGATTTTCTCGTCTGCACTCAGTATTAAGAAATCGCTTTATTTGGATGGGCACTACTCTCTCATTGTTCTTTTACTAAGACAAACACCACCTGACGTGGTGTACAATTTACTGCCGAGTAAAGCTGTCTCGCTCAGACATATAAAACTTCCAATTAATCCGTTCCGCTCTTGCATTATACCTGCTATGTTTTTCTTCTATCAGATACAGAACACGCATTTTTTACAAAAAAAAATTATGAGTTCGCCTCCCTTCTCCTGTTGTATTAACAATAATTATGAAACTTTCATGCAATCGTTATTTATCGAAGATCATGCTAACTACGTTTCATTTATTTACCTGTGTTTTAATATGCGATGTTGGGGCTGCCTCGCTTCTGCAGCGCTTATAGCATGTTTGCGGCGGCGCGCACTGACTGCTTTCATGCCACCATGCGCAAACGGTGCGCGTCTTTGGTACGCAGAGTGCTCACCGACTTGACAGTCCATACACCCGACATTGCTGTGGCAGACATTTCACCTGCATTGTCGGTTGTTGACTTTATATTAATTCGTGCTATTTTATTTTATGTACAATAGACATTTAATTAATTTAATTCTAATTTGAAATTTGATTTATTTGAAATTTTAATGTAATAATTTTAATGATTAGTTTACATTTATAAAAATTTATTTGCTTTAAATAATTATTTAGTATAGTGATTGAATTTATTTGTTAATTTTGTGAATTTACTATTGTAATTTTTCTATTTATTTATGGGTTGATTTACCTGAAATAAATTGTTTCTTTTTTATTTAAATGCGGGTTCATATAGAGACACTCAATTGTATTCTGTTATTGCATTTCAAACATTATGGATGATATGATCAGCTATACTGTAACGTTCAAAATGTCCGTGGTCTACGCACAAAAACGTCAACGTTTAAGCACAACCTGTTGCTAAATAATTATAGTTTAATTTCGTTATGTGAGCCTTGGCTTCTACCATCTTCTGAACTTTTTGACAGTAGTAGACCAGGTGTTCAAATCACACACAATCACAACCAGAACAACAAACATAAATTTTCCTTGGGGAGAAAACTTGTGTTCTCGCCGAGAACCGAACCCGATACCCCTGCTTAGAAGGCGAACTCTCATCCAAGCCGAAGCAGAAAAGTGTGTCGCTAAATCATCAATATTTCAGCAGTCAATGATAAGAACCAGTCATTGCGTATTGACCACCCTCAATAACATCTTCTCTTGAGAATATTATATTATGGTTCTAAACAATAACACTAATCATGACGAGGAAAAAAGATGTTCTCATGGCATGCATAAAACAATTCTTAAAATAAACTTCTATAGTATTATAATTTGCACCTTGAATACTGCCGTAAATAATCAAGTACCTACCTGTGCCAGATTAATGTTTAGTTATAATTAGCAATAATGTTCGTCTTCATTTACATAATATCTAATATTCTCAAGAGTAAACTAACGTAGACCACTGGCAGAGTCTGGCCACAATGACGTCATTCATTTAAGGGCAGGTATACGTCAAAGCGAGCACCTTTTTAACCACAGCCAATAATCCCCCTTTCACTTTTGCATATAAAGGTGTATATTGCGTAATTTACATCATGGCAGTTACGCAAGGTCACGTGTGGCAATCTTTGATTTTTTTATGATTTTATTCAAATTTCGTGAAAATGCCCCTCAAAAAACAATAAAGCAAGATGAAGAAATCATTCGTCTAGTAAATAAATATATTAATTAAATTTATCACAGTATATGAATTAGCTTTCACATTGTTTTGATTTAAAATGGCGGAACGAAATGGTTACAGAAAAACAAATTGATGTTATGCATGAGATTTGATATTTTCTTTCTTTAAATTTATGAACTTCATGAATTTTCTACGAAGCATCATTTATCGTATCAGACAGATGATGACGAATGTTTCTATTTATCTTTCAGGTTTCATTATAAATGCCGAAAAAAACGTTACAAAAACACGCGTTGCAGATGAACTTTTGATGAACAAAATCATAAAAAAGTTTAAAATCATGGCTATTGAGTAATTGCTTTTTTACAGTGTGAATGATTATTTGAAATTTAAAATGAGTAAATATAATTTAACATGACATAATATTATACGGACAATAATAAAAAGAATAGTCAAACATAAATAATAAAATTATAATATTGACATTTATATTTACTAACCAATTATTATTTTACCAAATCTGACAATTATTTAAATTACAAATTTTAATAATTATTTATTTATTTATTAACATTCACTTAATTACTAACGATGACACTAATTGAATTAATGAATACATGGACGGTAAATAATATTTGTACACCCTTAAACAGGGTACTTTGTAAGGATCACTGAATCTTCCACTACACCATCTGTATTACCTACATTCTGACAATAAACGTTTGAGTTTGAGTTTAAACAATTAGTACACAATGTAATCAGAAATAAAATATTGTTTGTTATTTTATTCCATTACACATACGAGCATATGGTACTTGTATGGAAGGAGGTACTTGTATGAGTAATTGAATGAATGGAGCGAGCGAAGCAGTTTGCGGTGGGGCCAATCTACTTACAGGCTCTTTGTACGGACTATCGCTGTGGCACCGCGCTACGAAATATAGAGGTGGCCGGTATTACGTACCTCACTAAATTCAAAGATGTTTCATTTTGGACCAGCCCTATGTATCATACATAGAAAAATAGGGAATAATTTTTGCATTTTCTTAAAAATACAAATTTATAGTTATTCTGCAGAAGATCACAGCTGTACCCTCAAATTATTATTTAGTGAGTTTTTAAATATATCAACCCTATTTTTGGGACAGTCATGACAAGAAGATACTGAATGCATCGAGATAGGAAACAAACCTACGGTTTTTAGCTACAACATCCTTGACTGAATGTCACTCTGTTCTGAGTTTCAATCGAATAACGTATTTTATAGTCCTAAGTATTATAATTATAACAAAACCCACATATTTTAGAATTTGTACCTATGTTGTTTACAATAAATGGTCATTGACAATGAATGACACGTCAAAATGACAGTTCAATATTGTCGCAATCCGCCATTTGTAAATTGTAACTGTGTTGTGTTGCTATCGATGTACCAAGATGTTTTAAATGCTTACATTTAAACGAAATAAATAAAGAAAATAAACATCCAAAAACAGTTACTATATTGTATAGCTATATGTATGTATATGGTTCATGGTGCTGGCCCAGGCTCCTTCAAGTTTGAAACATCTCCTTTATTTAATTTTCAAAAATACAATCAATCAAAACATATTTTATTTGATAAAACATGTTTTTTGCTTACTACTGAATAATATGCCTGCTAGGCATATTATGTAGTAGTGATGGGTTAAATTAAAATTAAAAAACAGTAAATTAAATGTAGAATAGGACATAAAAATCTTACCAATTATCATCAAAACCCCCCAAAAAAATGACGTTTCTAAAGCTACCTCCCCACCAATTTTCAGCCAAATCGGTTCAGCCGTTCTTGAGTTATAACTAGTGTAACTAACACGACTTTCTTTTATATATTACTAGCCGTGCCCCGCGGCTTCGCCCGCTATTATAAAGTTAAAAAGTAGCCTATGTGTTAATCCCAGGTATAATCTATGTACATACCAAATTCCATCCAAATCCGTTCAGCCGTTAAAGCGTGAAGAGGGAACAAACATACTTACACACTTACACACAAACTTTCGGATTTATAATATTAGTAGGAAGGATATAGATTAGTCAATATTTTAAATAATTTCAATTTTAATACATGTAACTTATTGGATTTAGCTTATTTTACGTTTTAGATGACATATCGGGTAAAGCAAATTATTTTTAAAATATTGATATTTATCTATTAGATAGCAGTTCAAGTTCGATTTTACCTTTGGGTTTATTACACTGATAAAATCTTCTAAGAGCCGTAGTTTGGTAAAAAATAGGACTGAACTTATGTAATTGTAAAAAAATAGTTTCTGAAATTAATGCCTAAATAGCACTTTTAGTGCTTCTCCACTCTTTTTCGTAGCTCTCTGCGCCTATCAGTAGCGTTCCCCGGGGCTCTCAGTAATGACATCAGCGAACGATAGGCACTCTCTTCGCATCCGGCCGATTTTTATCTCAAATACTGATGTGTATACAACTTTATTTTATGATCACATATCAAACGTTCTTGCACTAATAAATATATGGGTTGGTATTATGTATACGTCTATGTTAAGCGATGACAAAATTCTTTTTTTTTCTTTTATTTTTGGCTTACGCAATTTTGTGCATTTAGCCAGTGTCAAGAAATAATATATTTCAAGACTTTTTTTATATTAAAAGTCCTAGTCACAAGTCAAGTATAAGAGTCCAGTCATAGTCAAGTCATGCCATAGTAAAGTGGTAGAAACTTTACTAGAACTTCTATTGGAGTTTTAAAGCGAAGGCAAAAGTGACGTTTTTCAACTTGGTATCAATTTCCTACACTTGTGCACGTTAACTAAGCAATAAGGGTAATTAACACTCGAAAAATCACAGGTTTTTGGAAAATTATACAAAATCTACAACGCCATTTTTTCACTTTCGCGACAAAACTCCCGACAAAAATCCTTTGTCTTGATTAAAAGTCTTGTTTACATATCAACATTAAATATTCTATCATATGGAGCGCTGGAAGCTCGGTCCTACTTATAAATCTTAATCCATCTTACTTGTCGCGGAATATACGAATTTTCTTAAGAGCCTAGATAGGTACATTAATTTTATCGAGCGAAGCGAGATCTCTAAGTTAATTTAGGTGGTTCAGCACTTTGTCCGTCCGTCCGTCCGTTCGTGAGAGGCATTAAGCGTCTAAAGTATATAAATAAATATAAGTATGTATAAGTGAAAGTATCAGAGAATATGTAAAACCTAAAGCCAAAAATAACAGTTAAAACTATATAAATTAAACTATGAAGGGGTCACCCATATACGTAAATGGGGCGCAAACTATTTTTTTTTTCTGAACGTGTGGTTTTATTGTTTTAAACCTGTTGTGTCCCCTGTGTATATCAAAAACGGCTACATAAATAAAGCTGAAACTTGCATTTAATCTTGTATATAATCGGGTCAGAAAAGGGATCAACCTCTCTGGCCCGCTCCGCGGCCTCCTTCTGCACCATAACCGCTTCACAGAAGAAAACCACCGCTAGCCACGATCTCTCGCTGCCGAGCATGGCGTCTATTACGCTCAGCAGGGAGAGCACCAATAGCATAAGCCATGCTAGGCAGAATTAAAGAGATAAATTTAAAGAAGAAAAATTATAATCGCTATTTTTCCTTTCTTTTTTAACACAACGTGGAGCTAACTGCAATGTTAGTCTCGTTGGCCGTACTAGTTTCTATAAACTGTTTCGATAGATGACGTCACACGTCCCCGTAAGACGTTAATAATAAGGAAATGATAATATAATAAGCTTCAGGCAGGGCTTGAGTAGCTCAGCGGTTAGAGCAATAGGGCATGACAATTTTTCCTTTCTAAATTTATCACTATATATAATAAAGTATTTTGTATTGTATTTTATTGTGTCTCAAATATTATATAAGCGATGAAGACAATGAATGGTGATTTGGTTCAGCTAATCACATGTACTGAGAGTATGCTTCAAAATACACATTGTTTTCGTAAGGGGCCCCTCCCCTTCCCCTTTTCGGTACAAGGTATATATCTCTGAAAGGATAGATAGACCACTAGATACAATCTGGGTGTCGTCAAGTCAAGAGAGAATAGGCATAAGAATGCTACGTCTTCAGCCGCATCATCACTTTCCATCTGGTGAGATTGTGGACAAATGCTCGCCTATCGGGCATAAAAAAGGAGCCCAGGACAAGGTATATTTTTTATGTTTGAAAGGACGTTTGACCACTATCTGACGAATGATTTATTTTACTTACAATCTCTCTTCTGTGATCTCGCTTGATGGTAAGGTATGGTCAAAGATGGTAAGCGCTAGATTATACAGTAGTCATCTGGTTATTTTATCTGTGGTCCGAATGAGAGTGTGGTGTAATATGAATTCCCAGCACGCGTAGCCCTGTAACTACAAAACTTGGAACATTTTTGTATGGATGTGGCGACCCGAGAACGTATCAAACTTTTCTAATTAACTTGGGTGAAGTTTTTTCGTTAGCGGCGATCGCGAGTGCCTTTGTCTTACTTTTAGTGTTATCTGTAGTATTAACTACTTGTAAGATTAATCCTTATGACTTTTAAAATGAGATAAATATCGTATTATTACTGAAAGCTTTTTCAACTTTATCGAAGTATCGTGTTATTGTGTTAAATAGTTAAATCTATCCTATATCTATAGAAATGTATGCATTTTTTTGTTTTCGTATGTAAGAAATTATTGAAATGGAATGAAATGTAATTTATTTGTCATATTATAGTATTAGTGTTATATTATACTGAGTATATTTTTTCCACATAATCTACAGTTTCCGGTGTACAAGTATTGTTGCCTCGCACTTTTAATGAAAACAATGATTTAAATATTAAAAATGTCAGAATTAAAGAAAATAAATAATGAGTCAGTAATAAAGTCGGTGAATAATTAAAAAATATAATAAATTCTATGTCAAATTAGACATACAAAATAATTAGGTACCAATTTAATTAATATAAATACAGTGAAGTCAATTATTTCATATAATAATTACGTACAATTTTTTTTTAATTTACCTGAATTTCCTATCTGCAATTATTATTGCGAAGTCGGGTCGCTAGTCTACAATAAAAAATACTTCCTCATTTTCTATCATCGTAATGGAAACAAACCTACACATTTTATATTATTTGCAATTTTTTGCGCTTTCACACTTACCCTAAGTTCGATAATTTGTATCGTGGGTTCCAGAAACATTCACATCACGACACAATCACACAGAACCAAAACACAAATGTATCTTGGGGAGAAAATCTGTGTTCCCATCCAATTAATCTAACGGGCAGTTCCTACAATAAGTAATAGCAAATATACTTAGTTATAAACTAGTAGTTCGCGCTGGACTGAGATCTGGCGCCTACATTTTGCCTAATAGAGATAAACTTATAATTTGTTTACATTAAATAATTGTTCGATTTCTATATTTGATGTTCAAGTACAGGATATAACTGATAATCCATGGAAGTTTCAGCTTTAAATGTGAGTATCCGTTATATCGTGATTACAGTTCGCAACTCCGCTCCGCATTACTTCCGCATTTTAACATATTTTTTAACAAATATAATTAAAACTATCTATCTGACATTACTTACTCAAAATTAATATACGCATATAAGAGTTATATGAGAAAAATTACGATAGAAGATAATGAGAACATTCACGTCGTAATAAAAATGAAAAAAGAAATAAACATTAGTGTTACAAATCAGTACTATAAATAAATAAAACCGGCCAAGTGCGAGTCGGACTCGCGCACGAAGGGTTACGTACCATTATCTATAAAAAATCAAGTTTGTTATATGGGAGCCCCCCTTAAATATTTATTTTATTTTATTTTTAGTATTTTTTGTTATAGTGGCAACAAAAATACATCAGCTGTGAAAATTTCAACTGTCTAGCTATCACCGTTCTTGAGATACAGCCTGGTGACAGGAGGACGGACGGACAGCGAAATATCAGTAATAGGGTCCCGTTTTTACCCTTTGTTGTGAATGTTTTTCTTTCCCTTGACATTTATTATAAATTCTATAATACCTTAATTATAATTATTAACTAGAACGCTGCAAACACACCTTGCATCTATTCATATGCCTCTGACAGCCAGTTCCTATTCCACGCCTAACGTGCTACCACCCCTGACCTCAACTTTACTAACTAAAAAATTTCCACTAGGTGAGTTAGTGGTCAAACGTTAGCTTATAAAAACAACATAATTAAACGTAAGCAAAGCTTAAAAATTCCGACTTCACCGGAACTTTGATCAGATTAGATGTGCTAAACACGCATTATTGACGATATTTCAAGAACTACTGATCAGATCTTGAACAAATTTCAATGGGACCACATAAAAACCACCAACTTTTAAATAAAAAAATAATCATCAAAATCGGCTCACAACGAAAGAAGTTATGAGGTAACTTTTGAAGTCGGTTAAAAAGATAACATCGTCAATGTAATCCACAGAATACGCATTATTGACGATATTTCAAGAACTATCAGATCTTGATCAAATTTAAATGGGACCAATAGGAAAGCAACATCTTTCAAACTAAAAAAAAATCGAAATAGTTTCACGTGGAAAGAAGTTATGAGGTAACACAAATAAAAAATAAAAAATACAGTCGACTTGAGTACCTCCTCCTTTTTTGTCGGAAGTCAGTAAAAAGGAAAAGGTATCGCTAACATTTCCAACATAACAACCGAGGAATGGCACAAGATAAAAAATATTAAAAAATAAGTCTTTCAAAAGATATATTTTATAAAAAAAACCTGTCATCTACACTGACTATAATTATGTCTCATGAGCACAATCAAAAAGCATCCACTGCTTTCACAAAAAAAATTTGAAGTATTATAGTCGCATGGTTTTTTTTTTAAGACAACAGCTTATTAAGCTTATGACAGAAGTCTGGAAAAGGGGCAGGAAAAAGAGAAGAAAAGGCTTCCATCAAGGTTGTATACTCCAGCAGTTGTAAAATTTTCGAAAACACTAAACTTATTGTGCTAATTTCGAAAAATCTCATTTACCTATATGAGATTTTTCGAAATTAGCAAATATTTTTTTCGAAAAATGTATCCATTGCGAGCGGCTACTGATTGCCGAAACCTGATTGGTATTTTAACCGATAATGTGTGAAAACTACTTAAATAATAAAATTGTATCTTTCAAATAATAAAATCAAACCATTCGTAAGTCCACCAGAGCTACTGGTGCCGATTCTGTTGTCCAAAATTAGACTCCTGCTTTAGTCCAAAACCTATTCAGAAAATGCAAGATTAGACTAAAATTAAGTTTGACAGGACTAAGTTAGTTTAGTTACTCTATTTAGTAAAATGACCAAATTCTTATTCTGATGTACATGTTTTACGTCAAATTAAGACTAAAAATAGAAATTTTAAACTCAAATTAGTCTGTATGAAAAAGGTCTGGATTATTTTTAATGTGATCTTATACTTGAAAGAATAACACGTGTAATTAATGAAGCAAATACTGACCTACAAAGTCTATAATGGAGGAATATGTGATTGCGGCTCTTGTGAATACAATTCAATTTGGTTGCTGTCAAAATCAATTTTTGTTCTGTCATTTCAACTTTTAAATTAAGTTCAACGTAAAATCAGAATAGCGTTTAGGTATTCTTTGACTAAAATTAGTTTATTTTTAGTTTAGTTTAGGTTAGTTCGGTGCTCAACAGAATTAGCACCACTATCTTATCCGGGAGGTTCCCCGATCCTTCTCCTTACTCTTACTCCTATGATCTTGACGGGTTACATATCGCCTTGCATGAATCACTCATAGTACAGCAATTATTTTTTGCTTAACAAACAAAAACTAAAAACTTTTAACAGTCTTACTTATAAAAATGTCGCTAAGCAATGCTTAGCCACCTTTTAGTTAAGCAGCTCTTTAGCCCATAATCAATGATTAACTTTTTTCACTCATAAACATTAGTTAGGCGCTGCTTAGCTGAGAAACGCACAGAGAATCGAAAATAATAATAATTTACACGAGCGCCACAGATTATGACCAAAATAGTCGATAAAAAGTGAAATTATACGAATACAGCTGTCATAAATGTGGTTATATTAATCTATTGAAATGAAAATCAAAAACAGGTGACATTCAACGGTTGTCGAAGCAAACAATTTTGCGCCTTACGTAATAAGTTTTGACACATTTATTAAGGAAAGATATCAGTTCCGCCATCTTGCCTTTAGCAAGGTTTAAACTAGGCAATGGCGGTGTTTAATTTTGACAACTATTTAAGCATTACTTAACGCTAAATCGCGTTTATGAGTGAAATTTTTGTTAAACTGTAGCTAAGCAATTGATTAAAAATTAAAAGGGGTTTATAAGTAAGACTGTAAAAGTATATTTATGACTACAGTTAGTGCAATGGACCTTGAGAAAAACTCTTTACTTACATTTTCCTTACGTTTTATTTACAATCACTAACTAAGGATAAACTGGTGTCCGATATTAATTATTATGAGGGTATTGTTTATAATATTTACGTAGGTTTATATAAAATATTGTTTATGTAAGTTTATATATTTTATATATATAATTGTATATGTATTAATGTATATAAACAGGTATCTAAGTAAGTTGTATTTATGTCTATTATTATGTTTTTAAACCACCGACCTCATTATATAAAATTATCCTTCTCTCCAAAGGTTGACTGGAAGAGATCGTAGAAGAAAGAAGTCCGCCCATTGTACTTTAGTTCTTCAAGATTACCTCTGTAACTAACAGTATCTGGTGTACAATAAAGAATTTTCTATTTTATTCTATTCTATTAGCTTTCGCGAATTATACCAATAAGAAACTTACTTATCTTCTTTCCCAACACCTTTTTTCAAAATCAGAGTTCCACCAATTCCTAAATGTTTTATATTCAGTGACTTTGTTAGTCATTTCCTCATTATTTAGAGCGGCACAGAGAGCGCAAACGTTTTCAACCGCTAACGGGTCGATGTAAGAGTACTGGCTCTGCCATCTAAAGTATTCGCTATAACTCTTTGGGGATTTCATCAAGCGGTCCATGGTGGCTGCTAACTCTGGGATGGTCATCTTTCTGGCGTCTAGGTAGGAGCCAGGTGGAAGGAACCTGTAAAACAGAAAAAGAATTATAATGTTATTATTCTCTCGGATTTAGCATTTAATTAGAACTTTGGCATTTGGTAACCAATAAGGATTAAAATCAACTTTTAATGTTAAAACTATCGTGAGTATTACACATTATGTTTCAATGTTATATTCGGCTTAAAACAAGAGAATTTCGACTTACTTTGTAGTCGACTATTTTCGGACAAATTAGTTGTCCTTCATCAGGATGAGTCAGACGCGCGATACGCGGAAGCGTGCGGCTCGGGCCTCGGCGCGTGACTATTTTGTCCGAAACTAGTCGACTACAAAGTAAGTCGAAATTTTCTTGTTTTAAGTCGAATATAACATTGAAATAAAATCAACTTATACAATATTAACTCAGGCAAATTAGCGATGGGTTGTATAGGGAAATTGCATTAATTTAAATCCAGCCAACATTTTGCTAAATGTATAGTTTCTCATGTCTTTAATACGTTAGTAAGGGTATCCAACTACATAATATTAACCAGGAACATGTAAAAAAAAAATATTACATCCGAAAAAGTTTAATAATGAATTATGCAAAAAAAATAACAGTATATTTTATAACTATTTTGTTACAACAAACAAACAAACGCATTCACACTCACAGCTCCACACCTATCGTGGTCCACACGTATCGCTCCAGTATCGTGGGTGCCGGAAACATTCACATCACACACATATAACTTATGGAAGCAATAAAGAATTGAGTATTGAGTATAACACCCAGAACCAGAAGCACAAATATCCCTTGGGAAGGAATTTGTGCTCCTGCCGGGAATCGAACCCAAGACCCTCGGCGCAGAGGGCAGACACCTGTCGACTGCGCCAACTGGGTCGTATTTTGTTTCACTTGTACTCTTGTTTTGGTATAATTTAAAAATCTACCTTACTTTATACCAGGAACATCTAGTTTTTCTAATGGGCCTAAATATTTGAGAAATAATAAGTAGACAAACGTTCTAACAGTTCGGTTTTTTTTTTTGTTGTTTTTGTGTTTTCATTCCAAATTGTATAAAACAGTGAGAATCCAATATTTATTTTCATGTATTTCTTTTTTAGTAAAATGTTTGCTAATTGCGTGATCAAATTTTCAGTACCTTCCAAACTTAGATAGTGTTGGAATTATAGAAGTCATGATAAGAATCATTGTGTTTTAGTAGGCATAAGAAACTGTAACTATGTGGTTTGCATTTTTGCTTGGTAGTAAATCATAAAAAAAATATATCTTGTTTTAGTGAAAACAACGAATACCCATTGATTATTTTGGTGGATTCAAGTTGCATTAACTAAAATTAAAGGTTATTCATCATTAACGATATCATGTGGTTAGTATTTTTGCTTTAGTTTTGAACTGGTAATTTTTTTTCTAAGATCTTTTTTTTTTAACAAACGCATTAACACACACAGCCCCACACTAAGTTCAAAGACTTTTATCATGGGTGCCGGAAACATTCACATCACACAAACATTACATTCCATCTCTGAAAAATTTTGGTGGATTCTAAAAACATAGTCTCATGAAATGGTAATCCCAGTAAATCAGCCCGTTATAATTTTTTTCTTGACAATTCCTAGTTTTACTGGGACTATATTTATTTATTAATACATTATTAAAAAACCGGACCAGTGCGAGTCCGACTCGCGCATCGAGAGTTTTTTTACAAATTTGAATGAAACAAACAAAGAAGGAAGAAGTAAAAAATATTTATTTGCAACAATAACTAGACGCAAGAATACCTAAAATAACATGAGTAATTTAGAAAACTGAACGTTACAAAGTGGCTCCAGCTAAGCACGTTTCTCCAGCTAGTTCGTTTTGTTTTTACAAATGGCCGCGTCACTACCAAACAAAAGTTCAAGTGTTTACTAAATATGAAAACATATTTATTATGATTTATATAGAAAGAAAGAAGAAAGAAAATAGATTTAATTCGGGACAACACGCGACGTTACATTATGTACATAAAACAATAAGAAAATACATAAAAAATACAAAAAAACAAACAATATAACGCCGCGTGATGTCACGAATGAGGTCCCGACTCAGCATATAACTAGGTAAGTAGGTGGGCAGAATCCTCCTACCTACCCAGTAACTGGTTTTCAGGCGGAACCCATACATGACATCACGCGCATCAGGACAGATTTAGACTATCTAGACAATTTAAATAATTATGATATGCCAAGTCAAATAACCATAGTTTGGTTTTGAAAATAAACATGCGAGGTAAACACTCACACAAGAAACAAAGCAAGATTTTCTTACCTAGAATAGTTTGCACCGCCATATGTGATCGGCACTACGTTATTCTGCAGTGCTCTAAGTAATTTCTCCGTTACGTAATCTTCGGCAAACGAATTTTCCAGCGACATATAGAAGAAATAGTCCCAATCCAACAGAGCGTCACACATGTCTGTCTCATTTCTTGGACACGTCAGTTGGCCGCAATTTCCATAAACATCCACACTATACCCGTATTCTTCTAGAGCTTCCTGTAATTTTTCCACCAAATCATTTCTATCACTCCTGGGCGAGCAATAGGAAACGAACCACGCGGCGGCTTTGCTTTTAGTCGCCAATTTCACCATTAACTCGTCATCTACTTTAGCTAAATCACTCCATTGCATTTCCTTTTTTGGACCTATGATTTCACCCTTGTCATTCCTGATGAGAATGTAAGGATACGGAATATCAGAGTTTAGTTTGTACGTATAAGTCCAGTTAAAGAAACCGTCAAATATTTTGTTACAAACGGGGAAGTTGTCAGCAGACTCCATGCTTGCGAAAATATACTTTTGGTGCAAAGCTCGGTGATTAGGAAGGTCATCAGGCATCATGTGACGTACGTTGAAGGCGATCGCATCGAACCTCGTTATGTCACCATCCAAGAAAGTTCTATCAATGGTGACGTAGCAATTTATTACCGAGCAGTTGTTCTCAATAAACCCACGCTGGCCCATATCGAAATAGTAAAATGGAGAAAAATCATGTGCGGTCCAAAGTAGGATATACTTCATACCTTTACGCAGTCTGCTTATGTTTCTGTAAACTTCTGAAGAGCGAGGATATGTGATGACATTTTCGAGAGTTTCTTGAAGAAGGTTCTTCTCGTCACCAAGTTGAATGAGGCTTGTTACCAGCAGTGTCAAAATTAGGAAGACTATAAAGCAACTAGTGATTAGGACAACTAGCCGTGCCTTGATCAATTTCTGCGCTGTCCATTTGAGTAAGTCCCATCGTGTTATTGGCATCTCCCTTATTTTTGAGCGTGTTATTGGCATCTCCCTTATTTTTGAGTAGCTGAAAAATTAAAGGATTTTGCAGTTATAATAATCGTAGATTTGTCTCTTATCTCGATGGTAATATTGATTCTCACATGCCTGTTTTACCAGCTAACAACAAGACAAACTGTCAAACGTCATTAATTAATGGTTGACGTACCTCCAGATTGCTTGAAGTTATTCGTTTCTACGTTTATCATCCGTACAGCGAAGGAGTGCAACTCATTGCCTGTGTCTTTGTTTTCCGAACGGTACCTACAATCTGGGTGTCTTCAAGTCTAGAGTAAATAGGAGTCTTGAATGCGAGCATGTTACAACTTCGGCTGCATCTTCATATTACATCAGGCGAGATAGTGATCAAATGCTTCCCTATCCAGCATTAAAAAAAAGCCAAGAAAATATAGATAGATAACGTTTTATTGTCACACCTTAAATAAATCACTTACAAATACATACTATAAAATATATATAATTAGAAAAGATATTTTTATAGTATTGTTACAATATGTAAATGAGTAACTACTAGTATTTTGTGTACATAATAAAAAAAGGAAATGCAATCACTTTATAGTGATTGCATTTCCTTTTTTTATTATGCAACAGCAAAGATCGACTAAGATCGGGGCATTTTACTTCATGCATAAACAATAAATTGTTATCGGATAAGATCCAAACCTACCGTTTATAAAAGGAGAGATGAAAATATATGCCTGTGTGTATACCGGCTAAACAAGTATGGTGTACTAAAAACCAAAGATTTTAATGAAAAGTATTTACATAATACCCATTTTATTACATTCATCACCATTACTCATTACAGAATCACATACAACTTGATGGAATAATGATAAAATTTGCACACATGCTACTCTTAACAGCACACGATTGCAGGTCTTTTAGAGCTCCTCACCCAGCGATAAAAATATTGAGACTGTGGCGTACCCAGCCACGCCTCGTTAAGGGGCCGATTTTAACCACAGCCAATGTTGTCCCTTACACATTTGAACGTAAAGGTGCATATTGAATAAATTATATTACGGCGGTAACGCAATGTCACGCGGGGCAAATTTGTTTTTTTATAGTATTTTTTTTAATTTCGTGAAAGTGCGCCTCAATAAAAATTTTACAAGCCAAAGAAATCATTGGTCTAGTAAGTATACGTGTATGATGTAATTTTCACAGGGTTCAGATATAAAATGACGAATCAAAATGATTTCAATAAGAAAACAAAAATCTAATTTACATGTGATTTGATATTTTTTTCTCTTACATTTCTAAATGTTATTAATAATCTAAGAATGACTCATGTATCATATCAAACATATTCCGACGAATAATTTTAATTATGAGAATAAGTTATGATTTCCGATTAAAATGGTTCCAAAAACACACGTTTTAGGAAGAAAATCTGGTGTCACCCTCTTAACTCGCTTCCGCTTATGACGCTTGGGCCAGCAGCCTAATTCTGTAAGTCAGCGTCATGGATGGGCGTCTCGACCATAGACAAATCTTAGCTGTAGTAGGCCACAGATTAAAAAGCAATAAAAACCACCGAAGAAAGGCCAGTTCCTCAAATGGCCGGTTCATCACCCGCCCTCAATGCGTACCGTCCCCGCGGATCCCGAACCGCGGCCGGCTCTTGCGCCGCACACACATAGGCACATCGCTCGCGACTCGCTCGCGCTATAAATATTGTTGACATTATATTTACTCCATAGTTTTATTTCTTACGCTTGTATACTTATAGCCTATCTTCTTCTCTAAATGACAGGGTTTGGCATGATAGCCTTTTCACCAAGCTTCTGACTTACGGTCTTCCCATTCGTCTCTCTGTTTGTATATTGGACACTCTGAGGGATCGATCGATTTGAGTTGTTATTGATGGCGTCCGATCTGTTGACTATCAATGCCTGAGTCCCTTAAGGGTCGGTTCTCTCTGCAACACTGTTATTGCTGCATATTGATGACCTGCTTCAACTCGGGGCATTTGGGTATGCAGATGACAGCACAGTTGTTGAGAGCTATATATCTGATGCTCGAGCTAATAGGGATCAAATTCAGTATCTGAGAGAAGGCATGGTTGAGCGCTTAGACGTATCCTTGAAGTCAGTCTTAGACTGGGGCAAAGCCAACTTGGTTAAGTTTAATGCCACCAAAACTCATGCGTTTCTTATTCTCTGCGAAACGGAGTCAATTTCATCTGACTCCTACTTTCTGAGATGTATCCGTACTAGTTAATCATAGTATCGAACTACTTAGTTTACATACGTATATAATGCTAACAGCGAAGCAGAGAATCTTATTGCCCACCTCTCTGTTCCCAGAATACTTTACGCTGTAACCGGTGAGCTACTCAAGCCCTGCTTGAAGCGATGAAATTATCCTTTCTAGTGGTAAAATTGCATGAGAAATTCGAAATGGCTAAATTCGAACGCACGCTATTGGCAATGATTGGTCAACTTTACTTTACGCCAACCTAAATATTATCGTGAACGTGAAAACGGACGTGTCGAATATGAAATTTTGAATGAAATTATATTTTATTTACTAACGTAACAGGCCGATGTCTGTATATTAAAGATATTCATGAAAAATAAAGGAGGTCTTTATTAGAGCAACAGAAGCCATAACAACCATTTTCATAATTCTTGTCTATCGTCTGTCTAGGTGTTTGTACGCGCATCTCGCAAATACTTCTTAGAATCAAATGCTGTTTTCACCAATATATTGCTACAGGTCTAACTTAAAATATATGCTGCGCTTTATCGCAGAAAAATATTTTATCCTCACTGCTTTCAATTTAAGACTGCCCGGATCTCACTTTCTGTAGAAACTACTTAACATATTTTCATACGGTTTTTACAAGTCAGTTAAACTTAGCCTTAAGCGATAAATGAACTTTACTTCATTGCAATTGGATGTTGGAAAGAAAAGTTATCGTCATTTATAGATCATTGATAAGTCGCCAAGACATCTACAGTAGCGAATTTAGGAACTAATTTTTTATAAGATTAGGCTTAATTAATTTTAATGAACTTTGGACTATAAACTATACAAAGCCCCAAAGGCGCGCGCCCGTTGCGCGGGCCTGCCCACTTAGTATTTTTTGTTCCACTAGAGCCTTAAAAAATTTCGGCCGCGCGGGGAGGAGCGTAGCAGACGCGCCCCAACTGCTCGGCCGCGCGCCCTGGCCGCTTTGTATATCAAATCCCTTAGGCGCCATACATTTTATCTTCACAGTGCCCGAGCCGCGCGCCCTGGCCGCTTTGTATATCAAATCCCTTAGGCACCATACATTTTATCTTCACAGTGCCCGAGCCGCGCGCCCTGGCCGCTTTGTATATCAAATCCCTTAGGCGCCATACATTTTATCTTCACAGTGCCCGAGCCGCGCGCCCTGGCCGCTTTGTATATCAAATCCCTTAGGCACCATACATTTTATCTTCACAGTGCCCGAGCCGCGCGCCCTGGCCGCTTTGTATATCAAATCCCTTAGGCGCCATACATTTTATCTTCACAGTGCCCGAGCCGCGCGCCCTGGCCGCTTTGTATATCAAATCCCTTAGGCACCATACATTTTATCTTCACAGCGACCGAACCGCGCGCCCTGGCCGCTTTGTATATCAAATCCCTTAGGCGCCATACATTTTATCTTCACAGTGCCCGAGCCGCGCGCCCTGGCCGCTTTGTATATCAAATCCCTTAGGCGCCATACATTTTATCTTCACAGTGCCCGAGCCGCGCGCCCTGGCCGCTTTGTATATCAAATCCCTTAGGCACCATACATTTTATCTTCACAGCGACCGAACCGCGCGCCTGGGCGCTTTGTATATCAAGGGCAATTCTTGGCTTTGCGAACGAGCATCTACTATTTGTGCCTAAAAATGTATTAAGCAGCTGCGATAAATCAGACACAGTATTTAGAAAAAAGTTAAAGGAGATGAGGTAGCATACCGGTCCAAACACATAGTTCTAAACCGAACGGACGGTACCACTTAGACGGTAGAGTTTCTTAACTCTCTTTCTGCTTATCGTTCTGAAAGTGACCCACTTTCATTCCGATTATATTGCTTCGGAACTTAAGGGGCAGGTATATGTCAATGCAAGCACCTTTTTTAGCCACAGCCAATTACCCCCTTACACTTTTGCACATAAAGGTGTATACTGCGTAAATTACATCGTGGCGGTTACGTTAGGTCACGCGTGGCAATCTTTGTTTTTTTATGGTTTTATTCAAATTTCGTGAAAACGCGCCTCAAAGAAAATATAATAAGCTGAAGACATCATTCGTCTAGTAAAAATACGTATATCAAATAACTTTCACAGTGTTTCGATATAAAATGGCGGAACTAAATGGTTACAAAAATACAAATTTATGTTATTTGCATGAGATTTTATATTTTTTTCCTTTATATTTATGAACGTTATGAATATTCTAAGGTTACAACAACACTCGTTTTAGATGAAATTCTGTCTGCCATCTTAACCCATTCAAAGCACGGAACGCCTTAAAGTGGTTTAATTTCCATAATTATAATAATGTAGAAGTCGAAATTGTTACGGGCTGTAGTGCTGGTGAAGTGGTTTTCATACCACCCGTATCTCTCATTCTCAAAAATTTCCCATTTCAATGTAAGCAATATCCCGCTTAAATGGGAAGTTTCCCATTAGCGTATGTTTCGCTATAACCATTATCAAGCCTCAGGACGAACTGTTTCTCACACGGACACCTATACTTTGCTTGCTCACAGATCACTAGCTCGGATGCTCAATGCTCGGTTTTTACTTTTTTTTTTTGGTAAATTACATTTTCTAAAAATTCAACCTAGGTAGATCCCCCGAAACTCCCTGGATACTAATTTTTTTATGAAAATCATTATAGCCGTTTCCGAGATTCGGATTATATATATATATACATGAATAGTTCGTTGAAAGGTATTAGATTAGATAAGTAAATAAACAATTCTTCTAAACCATTATTCGATTTGAACTAGATACTTTTTTGCATTAGATGGATGGGTTTTTGTTGCTTCACGCAAAAACGACTATACGGATTTGGATGAAATTTGCCGCACAGATGGTTTATTACCGGGCTTAACATATGAGATGGGAATTTTTACCTACCATGCGGTCGAAGTCGCGGGCAGAAGCTATCCTACTAATATCCTACTTAATATTATAAATCCGAAAGTTTGTGTGTCTGTAAGTGTGTAAGTATGTTTGTTCCCTCTTCAAATTTGAAATGTACATAGCTTATACCTATGATTAACACATAGACTACTTTTTAACTTGATAATAGCGGGCGAAGCCGCGGGACACGGCTAGTATCTAATAAAATAGAAACAATAACATATTTTTTATTTATTTCCAATTTGTGTTATTCCAATCAATGCTAATTTCATTTAGTACGTAATAAAAATTCTAATGGCAGGCAGTAAAAGAACATACTTAAACACACGATAATTTTAATTGGCTAATACAAAGAGGATAATAAATTCTACTTTCTATTTATATAAATCCGAAAGTTTGTGTGTGTGTGTGTAAATGTGTAAGTGTGTAAGTATGTTTGTTTCCTCTTCACGCTTCAATGGCTGAACGGATTAGGATGAAATTTGGAAAGTACATAGATTATTACTAGGATTAACACATAGGCTACTTTATAACAAATAAATTATCTTTATCTTTATCTAACTTGATAATAGCGGGCGAAGCCTCGGGGCACGGCTGGTATATAATTAAGGTCGATTTCCCTGTTTGCTTAATTTTTTTTGTAGAATTTTTAAATCTTTCTAACAATTAAATGTTGTTTGTTTGTACAATAACAAACCAGAAATGATTATGATACACCTGACTATGAAGGTTTAAGTTTTATAGTGATGATTGGATTTAAACTACTGAAATATGGAATACTAGCCGTGCCCCGCGGCTTCGCCGGCTATTATCAAGTTAAATAGTAGCCTATGTGATAATCTTAGGTATAATTTCACATTCCAAATTTCATCCAAATCCGTTCAGCCGTTAAAGCTTGAAGAGGGAACAAACATACTTACATACCTACACACACACTTACATACAAACTTTCCGACTTATAATATTAAGTAGGATATTAGTAGGATAGCTCATAACTTTCATCATCATCAGCCTATATCGACCTACCGCAGCGTATAAAGCCCGTCCACTGGAGCGGAGAGAAGCGGAGCCGTTTCAATATTGCCCAAGCGTAGCGGGGTTTGTCTTCGCCAGTGCGCACAGCCTAGCTCCTCCAGGGGTTGGATACTATATCCAACCCAGCATACTACCTCGCTCAGTTCCGCTTTCTCGCTCCGCGTCAATGGGCTAACACAGCTTGCAAGTTGCAGCACCGCTCCGTATTACTCCTCATTCCACTTACTCGCCGTACCCCTGTAGACGGCAACCTTAGCCTCCTCTCCCTTGGGACATTCAACTGTTTTGTGATGATCGCGTCCAGGTCTTTCCTGCAATCGCTCAAATGTCATCGACCCGTCGGACAGCTATTTTCCCAACGGCACGCTTGTCTTCTATCGGTATACTTATATTATTATCACTCAGTCAGGGATCTACTCTACCAATCATCACCTCGCCACGTATCTTAGCCATAATTTTATACAACTCTTATTTTTATTATAAAAAATATGATTTCATAATGGCGTGTGTTTAAAGACCGCCCAAAAAAGTACCTATTTTAGTACCAAAAAAAATTTAAACGGTTACCAAAATGGATAAATGGTCACCAAATTACGTTGGATAAATGGTCACCAAATGACGAATCCTAAAATATTATGAAATAAATATTTTTTTTCGTATTATAAATATTTTTGTATTAATAGTAAAAAATAATAACCTTAACCTACTGTTATCCGATTCGGTTCTGTCACAGGAATTTTTATTTGAGGAAACGTAATTTGGTGACCATTTATCCAACATAATTTGGTGACCATTTATCCATTTTGGTAACCGTTTAGAATTTTTGGTGGCCGTCTAAATTATTTATACCCTTTCATAATTGTTTAGTTTTTTTTAATAAAATATATTGTGACACTCGTAGCGGGGTCCGCCTGGTCGATTGTAACTGATTGATAATGTTCAGTCAAACCGGTGCTTGGATGGGTGTGACCGTTTAGTGGAATTTTCAACTGAGTGTCACCGCTCTTCGGAGATCACGTTAAACTGTCGGCCCCGGTTGTTAGTCGTAAGACATCAGTCGTTAAGCCATGTCAGATGTCTTCGGGTGGTCTGAAATATCCTGAGACTAGGACTCCACTAGTCTACAACAAGCAAGCAAGCAGTAAAATATATTACTTACTTTACAGATTGAATAAAATGGCTGGTATTCTATCTGGTATTCTATGTTATGTATGGCTTAGTTAAAATAATAAAAAGCATCACAACATTCATTTTAACTAATATTTATTATATATATAATTAGTAAAACAATCTAACATTACTCAAAATACGCAAATAATATGCGAACAATTTCTCTTATTTACGTCGTAATAAAAAAAATAAGAAATACAAATAATTGTTACAAATCAATAACATTATTTTAAAAAGGCATTAAATGGCATGTAATATTTTTATTCCCCTTGGCATTATCAATTCTATATTACCTTAATTATAATAATTAACTAGAACACTGCAACACTCCTTGTATCTATTCATATGCCTCTGAAAGCCAGTTCCTATTCCAGGTCTAACGTGCTTACCACCCTTGACCACATCATTACTAACAATTTACAACTAGGTGAGGTAGTGGTCAAACGTTAGTTTAAAATAACTACATAAGGAAAAGGTATCGCTAAGATTCATTCATTACATAATAATCGAGGAATGATACCAGATAAAAATGCTTACAAAATAAGTCTTTTAAAGAAAAAAACCTGTCATTTACACTGACTATAATTATGTCTCTTGAATACAACCACAAAGCATCGCTGCTTTCACAAGATACATTTGAAGTACTGGGTTTTATTTTTAAAACTGTGACAGAAGTCTTATGGCTTTATACGCTTTACTTCAGATAAAAATAAAAACAGTTTAAAGCATCAATAAACATATAATTATCATTTTGTATTTTTTCTTCCTGTACTTTGGAGAAAGAACAACTGGAAAAGAGGCAGGAAAGAGAAAAGAAATGGCTTCCATCAAGGTGGTAGACGCTAGAAGATGTAAAATTTTCGAAAACACTAAACTTATTGTGCTGTTTTATATGAAATTTTTCGAAAAATTAACATTACAAGCGGCTACTGATTGCCGAAACCTGGTGGGTATTTTAACAGATAATAGGTAAAAAAAAACTTTTAAATTTAAATTGTATCTTTCAGAATATGTAAAAACATTCTACCCCAAACTTTAAGCCAACCAAAGCAACTATCTTATCCGAGAGGTTCCCCGATCCTTCTCCTTACTCATACTCCTATGATCTTAACGGTTTGTGATCGGCTTACGTGAATTACTCAAAGTACATAAATTATCTTCTGCTAAAATAAACAAAAAATTAATAGTTATACGTATATTTATGACTACAGTCAGTACAAGACAGTGAAGTTTCAGAAAAACTCTATACATTAAGCTTTCACGAAATATTCTAATTCGTAACTTGCTTATCTTCTTTCCGAACACCTTTTTTCAAAATCAGGGTTCCACCACTTCCTAAACGTTTTATATTCAGTGACTTTGTTAGTCATTTCCTCATTATTTAGAGCGGCACAGAGAGCGCAAACGTTTTCAACTGCTGACGGGTTGCTGTAAGAGTACCGACTCTGCCATCTGAAATATTGACTATAGCTCTTCGGGGATTTCATCAAGCGGTCCATGGTGGCTGCTAACTCTGGGATGGTCATCTTTCTGGCGTCTAGGTAGGAGCCAGGTGGCAGGAACCTGCAAAACAGAAAAGTTTTATATTAATATTTTTCACTCGCAGCATTCTTCTTTAGCATTTAATTGGTTTTTGGCATTTGGCAACAATTGAGGATTCAAATCAAATGTCAACTTATGTAATATTTATTTATTAATAAATTATTAAAAACTGGACGATGCGAGTATGTATATATAAAGCTATGTAGCTTATACCCGCATCGAGGGTTCCATACAAACTTGAATGAAAGAAAAAAGGATAAAATATTTATTTGCAAAAATAACTAGACGCAAGAATACTTAAAATAACATGGGTAATTCAGAAAAGTTAACGTTACAAAACTGCTCCAGCTCAGCTTAATGCTGGTGTACAGTAAGCGCTGGTCTTCCGTTGGAGCCTACCAGTAATAACAAGGAACAAAGTATACATGAGTAAAATCAAATTAAATTAATTATAGAAATCCGAAAGTTTGTGTGTGTTAATGCGTATGTTTGTTTTCTCTTCACGCAGCTGTAACGGCTGAACGAACGGATTTGGATGAAATTTTAAATGTACATGTAGCTATGTAGCTTATACCTAGGAAGTTAAAAAGTATTCAACTTGATAAACGCGAGTGAAGCCGCGGCTCACGACTGGTACATAATAAAAACCATAACGAAGATAAATCTATCTATCTAAATATATATAACTCAAAGGTGACTGACTGACTGACATAGTGATCTATCAACGCACAGCCCAAACCACTGGACGGATTGGGCTGAAATTTGGCATACAGGTAGATGTTATGACGTAGGCATCCGCTAAGAAAGGATTTTGATTAATTCTACCCCCAAGGGGATAAATTAGGGGATCCATACCTAATAAATAATAATACTTCGTAACGCGAGCGAAGCCGCTGGCAAAAGCTAGTGACTTATATGAAGGTATAGGTCGTCCATCACTGATCATATTCTGTTCATATATGGCTGAACCGCCCGTTGGCCTTATTGTATGAACGTTCGCTTTCTAAGCCGAGGTATCGGGTTCGATTCCAGACGGGAACACAAGTTTTATCCCCAAGGAAAAGTTGTGTTTTTGGTTCTGGTAGTGATTGTGTGTGTGTGTGTATAAATAAGTAACCTCAAAAGTTTTTCTCTATTAGGCAAAATGTAAGCGCGAGATCTCAGATTGGCGCGAACGACTAGTTTAAAAAATATATAGGTCTTATATTTCTTCTTATTTTACTTCTTCTTAGTGCTAACTTTACTAAAAGTCAAACAATTTTCACATAGTTCCAATAGATTTCTTAATTTCTTTAGTGAGCCAATAAAATTTTACTGGTTTGTTAAAACAAGGAGGAGGTACTCAAGTCGGCTGTTTTTTTTATTTTATTTTTTTATGTGTTTTACCTCATAACTTCTCTCCACGTGAGCCGATTCCGAATTTTTTTTTAAATTTGGAATATGTTGCTTTCTTATTGGTCCCATTCAAATTTGATCAAGATCTGATAAGTAGTTCTTGAAATATCGTCAATAATGCCTATTTTGTGACGAATATGAGTACTTTGACGATGTTCTCGTTTACCCGACTTCAAAAGTTACCTTATAACTTCTTTCATTGTAAGCCGATTTTGATGAGTCTTTTTTATTTAATAGCTGGTGCTTTTCACGTGGTCCCATTGAAAATTTGATTAAGATCTGATCAGTAGTTTTTGAGTTATAGTCAATAATGCGTGTTTAATATATTAAATCTGATCAAGGTTCCGAAGATAAATCGGTGAAGTCGGTTTTTTTTAAGCTTTGCTTGCTTTTAATTATAATAGTCATTGTTGGAGAACATAGATTATACATTAAAAATGTTAAAAAAACTACTAATAATGTTTTATATTCATAAACATCCGATAGACGAAGAGAGAGAAGTTATAGATTCGTAAAACTTTCTCACATTATTATAATTGTAATTGTGTGGGATGTGAATGTTTGTGGCACCCACGACACAAGTCATCGGACTTAGTGTGGAACTGCGAGTGTGAAAGCGTTTATTTATTACGTTTATTATCCACACCAGTTTTTTTTTTTTATATTAACTACCGGCATTCCCCCGATTAATCGCAATGAGTTTAATCTTTATATATATATAATTCTACTGTTACGTGTGTATGTCACTGAACTAAAACGGCTGGACCGATTTGAATAATTATTTTTGTATACGTTTGGGTGGAAGCTTGAAGAGGGAACAAACATACTTACACACTTACACAAACTTTTGGATTTATAATATTAGTAGGATTGACTTATATGAAGGTATAGGTCGTCCATCACTGATCATATTCTGTTCATATATTAGCTGAACTGCCCGTTGGCCTTATTGTATGAGCGTTCGCTTTCTAAGCAGAGGTATCGGGTTCGATTCCAGACGGGAACACAAGTTTTATCCCCAAGGAAAAAATGTGTTTTTGGTTCTGGTAGTGATTGTGTGTGTGTGTATAAATAAGTAACCTCAAAAGTTTTTCTCTATTAGGCAAAATGTAAGCGCGAGATCTCAGATTGGCGCGAACGACTAGTTTAAAAAATATATAGGTCTTATATTTCTTCTTATTTTACTTCTTCTTAGTGCTAACTTTACTAAAAGTCAAACAATTTTCGCATAGTTCCAATAGATTTCTTAATTTCTTTAGTGAGCCAATAAAATTTTAATGGTTTGTTAAAACAAGGAGGAGGTACTCAAGTCGGCTGTTTTTTTTATTTTATTTTTTTATGTGTTTTACCTCATAACTTCTCTCCACGTGAGCCGATTTCGATTTTTTTTTTGGTTTGGAATATGTTGCTTTCTTATTGGTCCCATTCAAATTTGATCAAGATCTGATAAGTAGTTCTTGAAATATCGTCAATAATGCCTATTTTGTGACGAATATGAGTACTTTGACGATGTTCTCGTTTACCCGACTTCAAAAGTTACCTTATAACTTCTTTCATTGTAAGCCGATTTTGATGAGTCTTTTTTTATTTAATAGCTGGTGCTTTTCACGTGGTCCCATTGAAAATTTGATTAAGATCTGATCAGTAGTTTTTGAGTTATAGTCAATAATGCGTGTTTAATATATTAAATCTGATCAAGGTTCCGAAGATAAATCGGTGAAGTCGGTTTTTTTTTAGTTTTGCTTGCGTTTAATTATTATTGTCATTGTTGGAGAACATAGATTATACATTAAAAATGTTAAAAAAACTACTAATAATGTTTTATATTCATAAACATCCGATAGACGAAGAGAGAGAAGTTATAGATTTGCAAAACTTTCTCACATTATTATAATTGTAATTGTGTGGGATGTGAATGTTTGTGGCACCCACGACACAAGTCATCGGACTTAGTGTGGAACTGCGAGTGTGAAAGCGTTTATTTATTACGTTTATTATCCACACCAGTTTTTTTTTTATATTAACTACCGGCATTCCCCCGATTAATCGCAATGAGTTTAATCTTTATATTATATATCATTCTTCTGTACGTGTGTATGTCACTGAACTAAAACGGCTGGACCGATTTGAATTATTTTTTTTGTATGCGTTTGTGGCGCCCTAGATGGTATAGGTTCACAAATAAGCCCGGCAGATGGCGCTGCAGGGGGGCCCGATAGTAATATTATAATAATTATGTTTTCTGTATTATATTATTACGTCTATCATAGTAGGTATATGTATTGTTTTTTTATAAAATATATATTTTTCTTATTAAATTTGGTCATAACAAGAAATTCTTAGTGTAATATTTTTACCATTTTTTTTATTTTTGTGGCATGCCTACATCCTCCGCTTTTACAGCCATGAGTGGTTGACTGGTAGAAAAATACTTTTAGCGTTAAGTACACCCTTTGTACCTTTTTTGGGTAATAAAGTGTTAAATAATGATAATTATGATCCCGTCTATGTTCATACCTTTGTTGTTTTGCTTCAATAGTCAATTTTTGTGTTGTTTCATGATCGAAAGCCTCATAACATAAACATTTGATCGCACGTTTTTAATATTGACAAAATTTAATCGTGAAGGACACTTATAATGAACAAAAATTTTTTTTATTATGTAATAAATTCAATAAATCCTTAGCAGCTAAATCACCTTTCAAATCATATATATTCCTGTCTCCGCAAATAACAATAATCGTATATGTCTTCCAAGTGTGATAATCTATATATATAAAAGAAAGCCGTGTTAGTTACACTTTTATAACTCAAGAACGGCTGAACTGATTTGGCTGAAAATTGGTAGGGAGGTAGCTTAGAGCCAGGAGAAGGACTGATTATACTTTTTAGAAACGTCAATTTTTGTGGGGGTTTCGATAGTATTTTGATACTTATCGCGGGTAAGACCGCGGGGAACAACTAGTATCACATAAATTAACTGTTAAATATTTTAATTTGCTGACACATGACCAAAAATAGTTTTAATTACATAATATGTAATCTATATTATAAATAGTATTCACTTAATTGATTAACTAATATATTGATTATTTATTGTATTCTATAATTGGTAAGATTTTTATGTTTTATTCTACTTTTAATTTACAGTTTTTTTATTTAACCCAATACTACATATATTTTTATACGTGTACAAAAATAATTTTCTCATACATCACTCGGATTTGGTAAAGTACTAGGCAAACATAAACATGAAGGAGGTAATAATATAGTCACGTGGCATTGTAACGCATGCCGGGTATGGCTTCCTAAACATGCACATTCATTGATTGTTAGGCGGAACGAAGGTCGCCGGGACAGCTAGTTATTTTATAATAAAAGCATTAATATATTTCTATTTGAAAATATTTTATAATTTGTCTCATTTCATCCTACATAGTTCCGGAAAACAAATAGGTTATCGGCCCAATGTACGCGTTTTGGTATTTCTGCTGTAAAATCGATTTTATTCAGCGATGGAAAATTTAAATACCAAGCCATTCGACGGAGAAAATTACAGTTTGTGGAAATTACATATCCATTCGCTTTACGAAATGCGTTATAAAATCCAACAACATGATCTACCGAGTGGGCGATAAATAGTGTGATTGTCGAGTTTTTGTCCGATTTCTACTAGTACAGTCAATAAAGGAAGTAAAGAGTGCGTCAGCGATTATTTCAGAAACTTTTTCAGGGTGCTTATGGAGTGAAGATACTAAAAGTTTAGGCTTCTAAGTGGTGAGCCAGAGGGGAGGATGGGCAAATAAGGTATGAGGCCTTCTTTTAGGGCTTTTTGAAACTCAAAAACGGTGCAAAAACCGAGAAAAACAAATGAAAGCTCATAAAATTGTATACAACTTTCATTCCATACACTTTTGTCTTATTTCTAACTATTTTCGAGCTACACGTTAAAGAAAAGTGAAAGAAAAGAAAAGTGGTCGGCTGACATCAATTTGACATGGAACATAAATCTTGTTTCACAGATATCCTCGATATCTTGAACTGCCCGTTGGCTTAGTTGGGTGGCGTTCGCCTTCTAAGCAGGGGTATCGGGTTAGATTCCCGGCGGTAACACAAGTTTTCTCCCCATGGTAAATTTGTGTTTCTAGTTCTAGTTGTGATTGTGTGTGTGGTGTGAATGTTTCCGACACCCACGACACAAATCGTTCAACTTAGTGTGGGGCTGTGAGTGTGAATGCGTTTGTTTTTATTATTATTATTATATTATCTGTGAAACAAGAAGATAATTCGTCCAATTCCACCAAGAAAAGTCAGTTTATCTCCTAACAAGACAAAGCTTCAGGAGATTGGGACTCTCGAGGCCACCTATGATGTAGACGACGTCCTTATCGCGAAGACTCCTGTGATGCAATCCACTGACAGTTCTGTGGCTGTCGTTGGTGAAAATGTGGCCCTCACCGTTGTTTTGATTAATTCCACTCCTCCCTCCCAAGACATTCTGCTGCTGAAACCTCCTAAGAGATTCAGGAGAGGATTCGAACACATCCTGTTTTACATTTTTTTACAGTTATGTCACAACAACATATACAACTTTCAGAAGAAATAAGATGGGCTTCTTAAAATTGTACTTAAAGTCGGAAGTCATCCCCGCCTCCACTCACAAAAGGTTGAAAAGGTTGAAGAGCCTGGGAAAAATTGATTGACCAACAAGACAGACTCTCTCATTGCAATTTTGCCATAGAACGTTTTGTTGCCATAGAACTTCTTGTGCTATATCGGTAGCTAAGAGACAAACAATTTTTAATGGTCTAAGCTATGGGCCCCTTGGACAAATTATCATTATCTCTGATGATTATTGGTCCGAGACGGGTCTACAATTCTGTATCATTTACAAAGCCGAAGCTAGAGAAAAAAAAATCATATGATAGACAATTACAGTGATTTATATATATATAATTATTAAATTATGGTATGCCGAGTGTAATTCTGACAGCTTGGCTTTGAAAATTTACATGCGAGGTAAACACACACACAAGAAAGAAAGCAAGATTTTTTTACCTAGAATAGTCTGCACCGCCATATGTGATCGGCACTACGTTATGCTGCAGTGCTGTTAGTAACTTTTCTGTGACGTAATCTTCGGCAAACGAATTTTCCAGCGACAAATAGAAGAAATAGTCCCTTTCCAACAGAGTACCACACGTGTTTTTCATATATCTTGGACATGACAGATGACCGCATGCTCCGTAAACATCCACACTATACTCATAAGCATCTAGAGCTCTCTGTAATTCTTTTACCAAACCATTCCTACCACTCCTGCTCGAGCAATACGAAACGAACCACGCAGCGGCTTTGCTTTTATTTGCCAATTTCTTAATCAATTCGTCGTCTACTTTAGCTAAACCACTCCATTGCATATCTTTTTTTGGTCCTATGATTTCCCCTTTATCATTCCTGATGAGAATGTAAGGATACGGAATGTCAGAGTTTAGTTTGTAGGTGGAAGTCCAGTTGAAGAAACCGTCGAAAGCTTTATTGCAGATGGGGTAATTGTCAGCAGACTCCATGGTTATGAAAATATACTTTTGGTGCAGAGATCGGTGATTAGGTAGATAAGTGGGCTTTAATATGTTACGTCCGTTGAATGCAATCGCGTCGAACCTCGTTATGTCACCATCTAAGAAATTTATATCAGGAGTTACGTAGCAATTTATCACCGAGCAGTTGTTCTTGATAAATCCACGCTGGCCCATTCCAAAAAAGTAAAACGGAGAATAGTCATGTGGGGTCCAAAGTAGGATATACTTGAGATCTTTTCGGAGACTGCTTATGCTTCTGTAGACTTCTGAGTAGCGAGGATCTACAGTGACATCTTTGAGAGCTTCTTGATAAAGATTTTCTTTGTCACTGAGTTGATTGCGGCTTGTTTCCAGCAGTGTCAGAATTAGGGAGACTGCAAGGCTAATGCAAATGAAAAAGTAAAATACTCCTGCTGTAATCAACAACGGCTTCGCCTTCCGTTTGAAGAAGTGACATCGTGTTATCGTCATCTCCCTGATTTTTTATTTTATTAACTTTATTAATTTTTATGTTATAGTCAAAGATAATCACAGAATACTATTACAGTGATTACATTATCTCTGACTATTACTTCCTACCGGCAAAGATAATGTAATAACTCCGTTTACCTACCGGGAGAAGATAATGTAATCACTTTATATAGTTATAGTCAAAGATTCTGTAGCTAACCAAGTTCCTCTATAAGCTAACTTCATCGAGATAGGAAACAAACCTACGATTACTTTAGCTACAACATCCTTGGCTAACTTATCTCAATGTTGAACCTCAGTGTTAAACCGTCTACATTGCCTCTATAAACGAAGTGATTACATTATCTTTGGCGTCTACCTTTTCTCCGTCTACTAAACGGAGTGATTACATTATCTTTGGGCGTCTACAGTGCGACCAAAGATAACGTAATCACTCCGTTTTCCGTCATCATCAAGGATTTTGTAGGTTTGTTACCTATCTCGATGGTCATCATATTAAATGATACTTTTTATTAATTAAGCAAAAATGAACCTTAATGCTTCATTATTTTGCCGTTTTAGAATTGAAACCGTACGCAACAAAGATACGTAATAGCGGGTCAAGTAACAATGCACATATTTGATGCCAGACTTCATAAATTACTTCATTGAAAAAATACTATAACCCCTTATTGAAAAACAAATACTTTGTTTAATGAATTCGTATCGTTATAATAAAGAAATATTACTAGAGTAGAATATCGTTAATTTTTTTTTTGAAGTGAAATCTACTAAGCTCGTTGAAAACTTTTTTGGGTGAACAATAATCATGGAACTCGCGCCATCGTCATTGAACACGTAGTATACTGGCTACTGGCATCTGTCTCTTTCTAGTTGTCACTTCTATCGGCAGTCCCCAAAGACTGTCCCGCAAGTTTTTTATTATCTTTTTTCTTGCCTAAACACAAATTTTCCTAAAAGAGTATTTGATCAAGTAGATTGTAATAAATGCTTGCTGAACTGTTCAATGGCAATGTTGGACCGTTGTAGTTCCCATTCCTAATTTTTCATTCCGTCAAAATTAGACTATCACTAGATAATAAACTTCTTGTAATCTGAAAAAGGGAGACTTACGCAACAAACTCTTTGTATGAGGAACCAACCTCTTTGGCCGAGGCAACAACAACACCCCCCTGAAAATGTCAGCCAAGTTCCACAAGGTCCTTGTCGCACTCATATCGCTATAAATAATTCTATGCATGTCACACTATATGTGATAATATAATCACTAATTTTACATGAAGCATAATAATATACAATAATTGCAGAAACCACAGACTACTATACGACTTAAAATTAAATTATTATTTTTGTACTATTTGCAAGTATAACAATATATTTGAGATTGAGATTCCAACGTGGTACTTAATTATGAACTAAAAAATAATATTTAATTGCTGCATTTATGTACAAAAACTACATTTGTTTTCCACAGTTTTAAATAAATATAACACCATGAAGTTTTGTCCTATTCTTTTCCCAATTTTTTTTTTCTTTGCCCATTATTCTAGATGCATTTAACTCCAGTAAAGTAATAAATATCATGTTTATATGACTTTTATTTTCAAAATAGCATAATTTTCGTAATAAAATATGTAGTAACATAACATATTATATATTAGGTGAAAACAAGACATCGAGCTTATAGGTAACTCAAGTGCTCAAGCCCACTACCATTGGGTAGCTTTCCCATCATGCTGGCGGCATTGCCTCTCTAAATTGAAATGCTAATACGTTGAGCCAAATAAGTGCCAGCATTTTGATCACACGTTGCCTCAACAAGGCGCTCTGATAGATTTTTGAAAATAGAATGCTAAGAAAATAAATGTTGTATATAGTTTTAGTTTAGTTTTAGGAAATATAGGCAATTGGCCCGTAGAAAGTACATTACATAGATTACATAGAGAGAAAGGAGAAAAAAAGTATAAAACAAGTAAAATAAACATTCAAAAACGGTTACTATATTGTATAGCTATATGTATGTATGTGTAGGTACATGGTGCTGGCCCAGGCTCCTTCAAGTTTGAAACATCTCCTTTGAGTCTAATCGGATATCGGTGAGTCGAGTTTAGCTTGCCAGATTTGATTACAGACCAACGGGACAGGTGAAACCAAAACTGCTGACCATTTCAACCGACTTCAAGAAAAGAGGTTCTCAATTCGACTGTATGTTTTTTATGTATGTTACGCGATATCTCCGCACATTATGAATCGATTTTGATGATTTTTTTGGTAGATTTTTGGTCAGAGGTTGTTCCATAATTTTTTTATCGAAACCGATTCAACCAAAACCAAAATAAAAGCGGCGAAGTCGGTTTTTCAACCGACTTCAAAAAAGGAGGTTCTCAATTCTAGTGTATGTATTTTTTTTACGCGATATTTTAAGCTTTGCTTGCGTTTAATTATTTTCTATAAGTATTCTCTCTCTAACACGTCTGGATCACCGTCTACGGTTGCTTGATACCAACTGTGCAAGGAATACCTACTGTAATAATACTACGATCTTGATCTAAAATAGACACAGTACTAGTGACTGAGAGGCCCAGAAAATTTTCAAGCAATCGTCTGGTTTTCAAGGTAACGACGCGTATGTGAATACGGTATTATGTTTGTAATATTATTTTTATTTTTGATAAAAATATTGTCTAGGATTATTGTGTTTTATTTTTCAAATCACCGCCTCGCTTCCAACCAAAAGTTCAAGTGTTTAATACGATCTTTGGGATAGTTAAAGATTGACTGTCACCATAAAACTAATCGTCTAAACTATTGGACAAATGTTCATTATCTCTTATAACTATTGGTCCGAGATGGGTCTACAATTTTGTAAATTCCACTATGATGACTGCGTGATATATTAGGACTAAATCCCATCCATCATGGTTTTTATGGTGGATATTCCTCAGATTAGAATCAAGCGTTTTGCCTCTACTTTTATAATGCGAACTGCAAAGGAGTGGAATATCCTGCCTTCGTTCTTGTTTCCCGACAAATATAACTTAGGCCTCTTCAAGTCAAGAGTGAGCAGGTACCTTCTAGGCAAGCATGTCTCCTCATCGACCACATCGTCGCTTTCCATCAGGTGAGATGACGGTCAAATGCTAGCCTATATCATAAAAAAAATTGCGATGGCGCAGAATAAATTAGATGATTTAAGAAAAAAATTGGTGATTTATAATTCAAGATATGCTATGGTACGCCTAGTGTAATTATGATAGCTTGAATTTGAAAATTAACAAGCGAGTTTACCTCGCTTGTTCATTAAGGTTAACACAAGAAAGAAAGCAAGATTTTCTTACCTAGAATAGTCTGCACCGCCATATGTGATCGGCACTACGTTATGCTGCAATGCTGTTAGTAACTTCTCTGTTACGTAATCTTCGGCAAATGAATTTTCCAGCGACATATAGAAGAAATAGTCCCTTTCCAACAGAGTGTCACACGTGTTTTTCTCATTTCTCGGACACGTCAGTTGGCCGCATGATCCGTAAACGTCCACACTGTACCCGTAAGCATCTAGAGCTTTCTGTAATTCTTTCACCAAATCATTTCTACCACTTCTGCTGGAGCAATGCGAAACAAACCACGCAGCGGCTTTGCTTTTATTTGCCAATTTCTCCATCAATTTGACATCTACTTTAGCTAAACCACTCCATTGCATTCCCTTTTTTGGTCCTATGATTTCTCCTTTATCATTCCTGATGAGAATGTAAGGATACGGAATGTCAGAAATAAGTTTGTAGGTTGAAGTCCAGTTGAAGAAACCGTCGAAATCTTTGTTGCAGATTGGGTAATTGTCAGCAGACTCCATATTTACGAAAATATACTTTTGGTGCAGAGATCGGTGATTAGGGAGGTTAGTCGGGTTTATTATGTTACGTCCGTTGAATGCGATCGCATCGAACCTCGTTATGTCACCATCGAAGAAATTTCTATCAGGGGTGACATAGCAATTTATCACCGAGCAGTTGTTCTTGATAAACGCACGCTGGCCCATTTCGAAATAGTAAAACGGAGCATAGTCGTGTGCTGTCCAAAGTAGGATATACTTAAGATCTTTTTGGAGTCTGCTTGTCTTTCTGTAGACTTCCGAATAGCGAGGGTCTTTGGCGACATTTTCGAGAGCTTCTTGAAGGAGGTTTTCGTTGTCAGTGATTTGATCGGGACCCGTGACAAGCTGTGTCAAGATGAAGCAAAAAGCGAGACTGGTACATATGGCTAGGAAGAAAACCCTAACTGTGGTTTTCTTCGCGGCCAGTTTGAAGAGACGGTACAGTCGCATTTCTCCGACCTCATGTTCAGGCAGCTTTGGGGTAGTTTGGTTTCAAATAGCATTTGGACGTTTTGCCAAAATCAGCGGATTGAATTTTACCTGTAAGAAAAATATCCGTTAATACTTTAGGCATGTGCGTGACGAGGCGTCATATTTAAAATAATCTATCAAATATGACATTCAATGTGAATAAGCATGTCGGAAAGTTTAGAAAGGGAACTAACTGTCCCTTACAACTGGTTTAAATTGGCGGAACCCAGAACGGTATAATCTGGAAATCTTCAAGTCTCGCGTGAATAAGTATTTTTAGACAAGCATGTCACATCTTCGGCCGCATCATCACTTTCCATCAGGTGAAATGCTTAGTTGTACATCAACAACACGCAAGTGTATAAATCTATATATATATAAATCAATAGAAGTTTGTTAGTTTAAAATAACGGCTGAACCGATTTGCCTAATTTTGATCTTAAAATATTTGTTGAAGTCCAAGGAAGGTATAAAAGGTGAGAAAATGTAAAGAAATATATTCATAAAAATAATTTAGTTCTACGACTTTCTTCCAAATGCTATATTTTCCGTAATAAATAAAATTATGTACTTTATACAATCTACTACAGTGTAGTTTATACAACGTTTAAATATAAACGTTGTATAAACTACACGTTCTAACTAGTTTATACAACGTTTAAATATAAACGTTGTATAAACTACACTGTCGCGCAAATAATGGCATCGCATCCCGTGATGCACGACGACGAAGCCAGACTCGTCACCTTAGACTTAACAGAGAAAATATATAATAATATACATTTCGCTTAAATTTTGGAGAGTGTGCACAAGAATTACATGAGTTAATTCCGCCATGTCCTTTTGACCATCTAACAACAAGACAAACTATCAAACGTCAACCATTTATGGTCGACATTATACTCTTGAATTGGATACATTATATCCTAATTACGCAGACAAAGCCGCAGGGCACAGCTGGTTACAATGTAACACGCAAATAATTCAAGCTCATAAAAGTTGGTTAGTGGATATCGTCATTAGAAATGACGTTATTCATCGAGATCTAAAAGCGAAACTCGTTGCGAGTGTTATTAAAAGACTCGCCGAAGCTTATATGCATAATTAAACGCAAGCAAAGCTTGAAAATATGAATTAAACGCAAACAAAGCTTAAAAAACCGACTTAACCGCATTATCTTCGGAACTTTGATCATAATTAATGTATTAAACACGCATTATTGATAATAACTCAAAAATTAGAGATCAGATCTTGATCAAATTTCAATGGAATCACGTGAAAAGTACCAGCTTCCAAATAAAAATCAGTTCACGTGGAGAAAAGTTATGAAGTAACACACTTAAAAAAAAAATACAGTCGACTTGAGTACCTCCTACTTTTTTGGGAAGTTGGTAAAAATCTTCATCACTATGTAACGTTAAGGCAATCCAGCTACTCGACAAAACTAAATTAGTGAGAAGACTTAAGAGAACTATACCTTTTGAGTTAGTGTAGTGACATGACAGTGTTATAGTAAGAGCTATTAACAAAGAACACAAGAACAAAGTGTCTTTCTTCCCTTAGAGACAACAAGATAAGTGTTATTGGACACATTCTTAGTTTACTACTCAGTAGCTTAGGTTAAAATTAAAATACTTATCATAATTACTCGTCTTAAGGCTCGTAATTCCAACTAAGCACCAATCGTAATTGTAACGTCATTAAATATAAAAAAAGAAAGTATTTCGTGCTGTGAGGTGGAGTTCGAATGGTCTATTGAGTAAATAATGGCGTTGGGCCGGTATTCCAGACAAGTTCAGCGTATTTTTACTGACTTCCCAAAAAAGGAGGAGGTACTCAAGTCGAAAGTTTTTTTTTGTGTTTTACCTCATATCTTCTCTCCACGTGAGCCGATTTCGAAATTTTTTTTTTAGTTTGAAAGATGTTGCTTTCTTATTAGTCCCATTAAAATTTGATCAAGATCTGATCAGCATTTCTTGAAATATCGTCAATAATGCCTATTTTGTGGACTACTTTGAAGATGTTCTTGTTTAACCGACTTCAAAAGTTACCTCATAACTTCTTTCGTTGTGAGCCGATTTTGATGATTATTTTTTATTTGAAAGCTGGTGCTTTTTATGTGGTCCGATTGAAATTTGATCAAGATCTAATTTATAGTTTTTGAGTTATAGTCAATAATGCGGATCAAGGTTCCAAAGATAAAGCGGTGAAGTCGGTTTTTTTAAGCTTTGCTTGCGTTTAATTATTACAAGCTTTTATCTAGTTTTACCTGTCCCGTTATCTGTCGGTCTGTAACCAAATCTTGCAAGCTAAATTAGACCCTGTACTTATATATATTCGGTAACAATAATGATATGGTACCTTGGAGCTGGTCTTATGATGGAGATGTAAGATAAATGGGAACTTCTAATATAAACAATATAAGCGCATCGAGTTTGGGCTCGTTTGATTCGTCTTGACAAGTTGTCTGGTTATATAACTTTTAACAACTGGCAAAAGTTTAATTTTTTAGGTCTTTTTGAAGTATCACATATATTTTAAGGTATTTCTTTACGAAGGCAATAAAATCAAAATCGTTTATTCACATGGGCCCCAAAGAGGCACTCATGAAAGTTAATGAATCTATTGCCAGATTCGCAAAATTACAGCCATCTCGAGAAGAATCTGGCAAGGAACTCGGCGGCGCATTTTTTTTTTCATTCATTTTATTAAAAAACATTCTTAATCTCTAATACATAATTTTCTTAACCTAGGTGTTATTATGGTAGTCGCTAGAAAGAGCTTGTGCAGTTTGCCTCCATGCATCCTTGTCATTAATATAGTCTGTGGTTTTATACTAAGCTTTCTTAATGAATGCCCGTTTTATTACAGATTTGAGAATAAGGAGTACATTTACAAGGGAAGTTTTTTTTGTTCACGCATAGGTACTAAATCTTATTCATTAATCTTAGATTCGGGTAGCCAAGATACATCCTACTTTGGGACATAGTGCCAACTACTCAATAAATTTAACACGTTATAATATATATTATACTTAATATTTTTTTACACGCTTTATATTAGCTTCACTTATATGTTTGTATGTTTGTAACCGACTCCTTTGGGCGCGATTTTGACCGACTTTAAACGGTCAGATTTCATTCAAACTTTGTAGATTTATCGAAGACTGATGACAATACACTAATTTGATAAGATTATTCCATTATTTAATTTGCAAAAAAAGTAGAAAATAAATAATATTAAAAAAAAAACTAAAAAACACGCTTTGTATAAAAAACCAAACTAAAAAAAAATAGAAAATAAATTTGAATTAAAAATAGTGTAAAAAAATGTTTAAATATAAATTAATAAATAGTGTAAATAAGAAATTGGTTTTCTATATTAGGCGTGTTTTTTAGTTTTTTTTAACTATTACTATTTACAAACTGTTGTACAATATTCATTATGTGCTCAAACCCACCAGTGAGTAGCGTTCCGATCATGCTGACAACATTGCCTCTTTGAATTGCAATGCTAGTACGTTGTGCCAAATAATATAAAGTATGTTACATTCAGCTCAAAACACGCATAACTAGTGCGGCTTCACTCGCGTTAACTAAGTTAAAAAGTAACCTATCAGTTATTCCGGAACCTAAACTATCTACATTCTTCATTTCATCAAAATCGGTTTATTCGTTACGGAGACACGTGGTAACAAATATTCACACACACAGACTGACAAACTTTCGTATTTTTAATATTAGTACCTGGATAACCGAGCTTTGCTCGGATAAAACGACGTTTTCTAAAAATTAAACCTATAGATCGTTTTTTTTTTTATTTATATCTTTCAATTTGACAATAATTTACAAAACAATTGTATCAAAATTAATTAATATTATTAATTTATCGCCCCCAAAATCCCCTGCATACTAAATTTCATGAAAACCGTTTGCCGTTCGTTGGAGCCGCTTCCAAGATTCAGATTATATGTATACATATATACAAGAATTGCTTAGATCAAAATCAAATCAAATCAAAATGTATTTATTTGTCAGAGTATGGTAAGTAATTAATAGTAGGACATAGTATTAGTTTCACATACTCTACCGTTTCCGGTGTACAAATATCTATATAATGTGGATATCAAATAAGTAACATTACAAATAATAATATTAATTTTGGAATATTGGATGAAAATTAGTATGTAAGTCAGAATATCATGTCACTAGAGAATATAATATAAATTATGGTGAGATATCAAATAAGTAAGTAAAAATAATAATTAAGAATGTCAGTTGAACGTATAAAATTTAAATAGTATTTACGAATTATCATGTCATTCCAATTTGTCATCCATAAATTCTTTCACTGTATAATAACATTTGTTTATTAGTAATTTAAATAACATACATTTTAACTTGGTTAAGCATAATTCTTTGAATTGGTCAGGCAGTTTATTATAGATATGAATCGCTTTACAATATACGTTTTCACTATATAATTTTATTCATTGCACAGGGACGTACAATTTGTACTTCTTTCGACTTTTCCTACTGAAAATATAATTAGAAAGTACGATACTCACGATAGTTTTAATGTTCACGTTAAAGTTAATATGATTGATGACGATGAATCATTACAACGTGTAAATATACAAATGATGGCATGTTATTGATGTAAAAACAAACTTCCTGTTAGATAAACAATCATTGTTATAACAAGAAAGTAATAAATATGTTACAACCTCGACAGTGGTTACATATTTGAGCCGTTTGGTGTTGAGACACTGGGTCCGTGGGGACCGGGAGCTCATTCAATTCTATTCATTTCAAAATTCTATCAGAGCGCCTGGTTGAGGCGACGCGTGACCAAAATGCTGGCACTTATTTGGCTCAACGTATTAGCATTGCAATTCAGAGAAGCAATGCAGCCAGCATGATGGGAACGCTACCCACTGGTAGTGGGCTTGAGCACTTGAGTTACCTATAGGCTCGAAGTCTTGTAGGTAACTTGGTTCTTTGCTGTATATCGTTTTAGGAAATATAGGCAATTGGCCCGTAGATATCAAACATATATATCAATATAAAAACGCAGACAAACTGCTAAGCGACACCGCTGTATGGTGGGCATTCCACAAATGCGTACTAAGCGTTTTGCCTCCAAATTCATTGTGCGAACCGCAAAGGGATGAAACTTCTTACTTGAGTCGGTGTTTCCTGATGAGTACAATATGGGAGTCTTCAAGTCGCGAGTGAATAGGTATCTTCTAGACAAGCTTGCTCCATCGTCGACCACATCGTCGCTTACCATCAGGTGAGATGGTGGTCAAAAGTATGCCTACCTTGAATTAAAAAAACCCAATATAGCGGCTGGTGGTTGTCGGGCACGAGAAGTGGAATTAAACTATTTTGCAGGATTTTTTTTTCTTTAGGTCCTTTAAGCCAGGTTCTGACCCCTATTACCTATTTCTGTAGTGAACGCTTTAATCGAAAACGACAAAACTACTGACATAAGGTTCATTTTTGCTTAATTCAAATAAACTAGAGCTCGCATCAGATAGATAGTGATGGTCCGGTCACATACGAGTATCACTTCAAAATAAATAATGTTTCGCCAACACCGATCGTGCATTAACCAGTGATCAAAAAGTCACAAACAATAAAAGCAAATATAAAAACAACAAATGGAAACTAAAAAATTAATTAAAAATCAAATTTAAGTCATACCCATTCCGAAATAAGTTCTTTTCGGTTTGAAATCATAAACAAAATCAAAATATTCTTGCAGATAAAAAACAACTGTTGCTTTAATTATCGTCACTATTCAATATCACATCACTGAAAAACAGTTATATGAAGTAGGTAACTGCACTAAGCAAATATTTCGAAATATTTTGTGTTCTAAATTCAATTTCATAAGGGTTAAAACTATAATATGCAGGCGGTGGCGACCGCTCCTAAACACACACTAAGCATACCTACACATTCCAACGTACACACATGTGTATGTATGTGTACGTACGTAGTAGTGTACACATGAACACCACTTTTTTCATAAGTCATAACATCATACCTTAATGCTTTACGTAGTCTTAGAAGTCAAATGCAAACACACAATGCCTTACATATTTACCCGACTGCGCGACGTAAAGGTAATGTGTTTATCATAATCATTATAATTTATTAGCTTAAAATGTAGATTAGTAAGATGGAAATGGTAGTACAGTACCAGATACAGTTTGGCGAGTCATAGCGTGCAAATTTTAAACATTTCAATCACATCCTTACTTAATTATTATTTATTATAGACGCGAAAGTTTGTATGTATGTCTGTTACTCTTTCACGCAAAAATTACTAAATAGATTTTAATGAAACTTTACAATAATTTAGCTTATATACATCAGAATAACACATAGGCTATAATTTATAAAGCTACTAGCCGTGCCCCGCGGCTTCACCCGCTATTATAAAGTTAAAAAGTAGCCTATGTGTTAATCCTAGATATAAGCTATGTACATTCCAAATTTCATTCAAATCCGTTTAGCCGTTAAAGCATGAAGAAACATACTGACACACACTCACACGAACTTCCGGATTTATAATATTAGTAGGATTGTGTGAATTGTCCAATGCGTGAAGAGGGAACAATCATACTTACATACTAACTTTTGGATTTATAATATTGGTATGATTATCTAGATAAAAAAAGTTTCGTTATTGTATAGTAACACTTATTTTATAATAATGTGTTGTGTTTCCTTATTAATGTATACGTAGACATTGTTTTAATATCATGAGGAAATTCGTTGTAATCGCGCCCACACATCGCATAACAATAGTTTAGGTACATAGATGTTTTAGGAACTGTTGACAAAACAATTTTGAATTCAGAAAAGCAGCAGCTGTTAACCTTAGTAGAGTTACCCCAGATTAGTATACCGTAGCTTAAAACAGACAACATAGTACAACCATGACTGACATAATTTAAACGCAAGCAATGCTTAAAAAAACCGACTTCACTGCTTTATTTTCAGAAGCTTTGATCAGATGAAATTAATTATATACGCAATATTGAGGATAACTCAAAAACGATTGGTCCGATCTTGAACAAATTTAAATGGGACCACATGAGAAGTACCAGCTATCAAACAAAGAAAAACATCAAAAAGGAGTTACGAGGTGTTAGTTATCAAGGACTTAACACGAGGTAACATACATACAAAAAAAAACATACAGTCGAATTGAGAACCTTCTCCTTTTTTGAAGTCGGTTAAAAACAGACGCGCGCGCAGTACCAAACTGTAGCTGTCGTCATTAGTCGGCGCTTGCTGTCGACGTGTCGACAGCATGCAGTTGGCGCTGTCGACAGCAAATTGCTACTCGTGTGTAAGGCCTTAAGTTGACTTGGGTGATTTAGATGTCATTGTCACAATAAAAGTGTCAAAGAGCATACTATAACTATAATACTATGTTTATTTTTAAGTGTCTTTAGATAACAAATAATCACAAAGACTATAATAAACTAGGGATTGAGTAACATTATAGGTTGTTATATTATATTTTTTATTAGTATGGCTACTTAGGTACCTATACAAAAGACTTTTAAGTAATAAATAAAAGGAATATTTTGACATCCCTTATATTGTAAGTTATATATTGTAAGCCTAATTATAATGTGTAAATAATTTAAAGATATGTAAAAGATATTTCACGTTAGGATTAATCAAAATACAGATTTAAAATAAAACATTTTTAGTAAATAAACATTTTCGATTATCGCTATTTATCGTACTACATGTCATTATACTAATATTATAAATCCGAAAATTTGTATATAAGTGTGTAAGTATGTCTGTCCCCTCTTCACGCTGTAACAGCTGAACGGATTTGGATGAAATACGATAGTACGTAGCTTATACCTAGGATTAACACATAGGCGATTGTTTTGCTTGATAATAGCGGGCGAACCCGCGGGGCACTGCTAGTATTAATTAAACCACTTGACATTATGAGGACTATTATGGCATTGTATTGATAATTTTTAATATTAATATAAATTGAAATAGAATGAATTTGGACATTGTATTATAGAATTTTGATTTAATATTGTATAATTTTTGATATGATAAGTTGAAAACGGATTTGGATAAAATTTGAAATTTACGTAGGTTATACCTAGAATTAACACATAGGCTACTCTTTTTTACAACGAACGAGGCCCTGACGACCGACAAGTGGCGGTATAACCATTTCCATGACACGCGTAGTTAAATCCTATTATACTAGTGACGGGCAGCAGCGTCCTAGTGCAAGAAGCTACGCCCTGCGATCGCCAACCCGCATGCCCAGCGTGGCGATTATGGGCAAAACCTTACAATGCAAAGCCAAGAAAATCAACGGCCCCCAGTTCCCGGTCGCCTTGCTGTGCCTGGCCACGGCGGCAGCCAGGATTGCGGTGGGGTAGGGGGTGCTAAGAATCCCCGGGGTACGGATAAAGGCCGCCAAAACTTACTGACTCTAGCTACGTTTAACGGACGCACGCTACGGCTCGACGTACATATGGCACAACTCGAAGAAGAACTGAAAAACATAAGGTGGCACATTCTAGGCTTATGCGAAGTCCGAAGAGAGGGGGAAGACACCGTTACCCTGGAATCCGGCCACCTTATGTATTTCAGAGAGGGAGATCAACCATCCCAAGGCGGTATTGGGTTCTTGGTTCACAAAGTCCTTAGTGATAACCTTTTAGAAGTCTCGAGTGTGTCATCAAGGGTTGCGTACCTCATAATTAAACTTACCGAAAGGTAAAGTCTTAAGGTTATACAAGTGTACGCACCGACTTCAACACATTCGGACGAGGAAGTTGAAGATATGTATGAGGAAATATCTCAGGCCTTGCACAAAACATCAAAGGCCCACTTCAACGTTATCATGGGGGACTTCAACGCTAAAGTGGGAGTACAAATAAGCGGTGAATCGGTATTAGGACCACACGGATATGGATGCAGAAACAATAGGGGGCAAATGCTCGTTAATTTCCTGGAAAAAGAGGGGCTTTTCTTAATGAACTCGTTCTACAAGAAACAGCCTCAGCGGAAGTGGACATGGCAAAGCCCTGACGCTAAAACGCAAAACGAGATTGACTTCATTATGACGGACAAAAAGCGCATATTTAGAGACGTCTCCGTGATCACTAGGTTTAAAACTGGAAGTGATCACAGGCTTGTTCGAGGCACTCTAGATATTGATTACAGGCTCGAGCGCGTCCGTCTAATGAAGTCTACGATCCGGCCAAATATGCTCCAATCCATGGTTGGATCCGAAACGTTCCAGTTAAAACTGGAAAACCGATTCGCCACCCTGGAAACCACAATTGACGATGACGTTGACAAAGAACTCGACCAAGTGGTCGGTATCCTTCGGGAGGAAGGGACGAAGTTCTATGTGAAGCAACGTTCCGGTAAGGGGTCTAAGCTTTCGGGAGAATCTCTGCAGCTTATTGAGAAGCGACGCACAGACCAAGCAGTCACCTCGTCAGAACAGCGGGCTTTGAACAAAAAGATCACGAAACTAGTACGACGCGACCTCCGAAGCTCTAGCACACGCTCTATACAAGACGCGATTGAGCAAAATCGGGGGTCGAAAGTCTTTGTGCAGCAGCTCGGCCGAAGCCACCTGACGAAGCTAACAACATCTAGCGGGAGAGTAGTTGCTTCAAAGCCGGAGATTCTTGCGGAAGTTGAAGATTTCTACGGTTGCTTATACAAATCACATGCGTCCCATCCCGAAACTGACAACGAGGATCCGAGAGCCACTTTAAGCCGTCACTTTACAGAAGAACTGCCAGAAGTCAGTCTAGACGAAATTGTGATGGCTCTCGGACAGCTTAAAAATGGAAAAGCCCCGGGAGAGGACGGAATTACTACAGAACTTTTAAAAGCTGGAGGCACGCCTGTACTTTTACAATTTCAGCGTATTTTTAATTCCGTTCTCTTTTCCGGGAGAACTCCAAGGGCATGGAATAAGAGTGTGGTCATTATGTTTTTTAAGAAGGGTGACAAAACCCTTCTGAAAAACTACCGACCCATTTCGCTCTTGAGCCATGTCTATAAGTTGTTTTCGAGAGTCATTACGAATCGTCTCACGCGTAGATTCGACGAATTTCAACCCCCGGAACAGGCTGGGTTTCGAGCAGGCTACGGAACAATAGACCACATCCACACTATGCGGCAGATTATACAGAAGACCGAAGAGTATAATCAGCCCCTGTGCCTAGCATTTGTGGATTATGAAAAGGCCTTTGACTCCATCGAAACCTGGTCTGTTTTGGAGTCTTTGCAACGGTGCCAAGTCGATTGGCGATATATCCAAGTGTTGAGATGTTTGTATAACGAAGCCACCATGACCGTCCAAGTCCAGAACCACCAGTCTAAACCTATTCTTTTGCATCGAGGAGTAAGACAAGGGGATGTTATTTCCCCCAAATTGTTTACTAATGCTTTGGAGGATATGTTTAAGACGTTGGACTGGAAAGGATATGGTATTAACATAAATGGCGAGAACATCTCACACTTGAGATTTGCGGACGACATAGTTATTATGGCGGAAACGTTGCAAGACCTACAACAAATGCTTAATGGCCTAGCTGACTCTTCTCAACGCATCGGTCTTCGGATGAATTTGGACAAAACAAAAATTATGTTCAATGAACATATCAAACCGGGACCGATTGCTATCAACGGAATCGCTCTCGAAGTTGTTCAGAAATATGTTTACCTAGGGCAAACATTGCAATTTGGTAGGAACAACTTCGAGAGAGAGGCCCGCAGGAGAATTCAGCTGGGCTGGGCGGCGTTTGGAAAACTTCGTCGAGTCTTCTCGTCGCCAATACCACAAAGCCTAAAGACAAAAGTCTTTAATGAGTGTGTCTTGCCAGTATTGACGTACGGGGCTGAGACGTGGACACTCACGGTAAGACTAACCCACCAGTTTAAAGTCACTCAGCGAGCTATGGAGAGGGCTATGCTCGGAGTTTCTTTGAAGGATCGAATTCGAAACGAAGTGATCCGACAAAGAACTAAAGTTATAGACATAGCCCACAGGATTAGCAAGCTGAAGTGGCAGTGGGCTGGTCATATTTGCCGTAGAACTGATAACCGATGGGGTAGACGTGTTCTAGAGTGGAGACCGCGTCTCGGCAAACGTTTACGAGGACGCCCTCTGGCTAGGTGGAGCGACGACATACGTAAAGTGGCTGGCAGCGGTTGGAAGAGAAGAGCTGAAGATCGAGCTCAGTGGCGTGCATTGGGAGAGGCCTATGTCCAGCAGTGGACGAATACAGGCTGATGATGATGACTCTTTTTTTAATTGATAACCGTGCCCCGTGGGAGAAGCCGCGGAACACGGCAAGTGTGTAATAAATCGTTACTAGAAATGTGGAACGTCAGTTTTGGGCTAATTTAAGCCTGAATAAACTTATTTTGATGTCAACAGTAGACATCTACGATAAAATAACTTGCCGTAGAAATAGCCTACAGCAGAGTTTAGGGTTTTTTTTTTTTTTTTTTTTTAGTTTTTTTTTCGACATGATTCTGAGTTAAACTTTTTTTGACATTAAAATTGTATAATTTTGTTTTAATCTTAACTCGTGCTTAGTCATTAATTTTCGTGTCAAATAAATGTATTTTCTTTCTTGCTTTATTTTTAAAACTTAATTAGTACCTAACATTTAACATAACATAACATAAACGCTTTCACACTCTCAGCTCCACACTAAGTTCATTGACTTGTGTCGTGGGTGCCGGAAACATTTATATCACACACCGAATCAGAAACAAAATTTTCCCTTGAGAAGAAAACTTGTGTTCTCGTCGGGAATCGAATCTGATACTCTACTATATCGGCGTACGCCCTCCTAACTTAGCATACGGGCAGTTAGAAGTTGAAAGTAAGATTTTGGTATAAATATAAACTTTTATTATTACTTGTATATAAAATATCTATGTTTATAATCTGTGGCTGTGAATCACGTTACAACCAGATGTCAACATTAATTGATACCAGTTATATAGATTGCCGACTCGTAGTCACACCAGCCCTCTGATTCAGAACCATACGACAACTTAAATACGATACGATTTTATTTTTCTTGTTTGTCACACTGTTAATACAGGTATACCAATCATCACTTGTCATTATCGACTAGTGCAGTGATCTCTTTGTTCAGTGCACTATGTCGATAAACCGGGTTTTTGCCTCGAAAGTGAATGAAGTGCGTTGTTGATTTTGTAATTTTCCAAATTCTTCGAGTGTTAATGTGAGTTATAGTGGTTTATTAACCGTTAATACTTTGTAAAAGTGCATAAGTCTGGTGTAGGCAAATAATAGTGAAAGCATGATTTCTGCCTTCGCTCCAAAACACCAATAGAAGTTCTAGTAAAGTTTCTACCACTTTGCTAGGGCATGACTTGACTATGACAGATCCTTGACTCTTTTACTTGACTTTGACTGTGACTTGTGATTAGGACTTTTAATATGAAATACACCTGCAATATATTATTACTTGACACTTTTTAAATGCAAAAAATGTAAAAAAAAAATTACCACTTTATCTTCGGAACTTTGATGAGCTTAGATGTACTAAACACGTATTATTGAAGATATTTCAAGAACCACTGATCAATTGGAAAATTTATTGTTTGCACTAAATTCGTATTAAATTAAGACTCTACCACTTAATTACGGTATGATTTGCCTATGACTGGATCCAGGCTCTTTTACTTAACTTTGACTTTGACTTGTGAGTAGGACTTCTATGCTGATATATATATTTTTTAAAGGCGAAAATATTTAATTGGCTTTTTCTATTTGTTAAATAAGTTATAATTTGTTACATAGCCGTAAGTTTTCCTAAGACAATAAAATAAAACGCTGTAATACACTTGAAATATTTTATCTACCGACTTCGCAAAAAAAGAGGAGGTATTCAAGTCGAATGTTTTTTTTTTGTTTTAGAGATGTTATTTTCCAATTGGTCCCATTTCAATTTGATCAAGATCTTATCAATAGTTCTTGAAATATCGTCAATAATGCGTGTTTATCTGATCAAAGTTCCGAAGATAAAGCGGTGAAGTTGGTTTTTTTAAGCTTTACTTGCGTTTAATTATTACTTGACACTGGCTAAATCTAAAAGATTGCGGAGCCAAAATTAAAAACAACGAACAATTTATAAAAACACTTATCTATACGAGAAGTATAAATTATAAGCAAAACAGATGCATGCGGCAGACTGCACGCATTTGTTTCACGCGGACGGCGTGCGAGGACGCGGTCACTTTTAGTAGCAATGCCCGCGCCCGCGTCTTCGCATTGAACTGCCCATTGGCTTAGTTGTTGTGTGTGTGATGTGAATGTGTCCGGTACCCACGACACAAGTCATCGACCTTAATGTGGGACTGTGTGTGTGAAAGTTTCCAGTCTGTGCGACCTAAATGCGTATCATGCATGGCAGCTTTTAACTGATATGATAAATACTCTTCTACAACCCGAACAAAGGAACAAAACAAACGCGTTGACACTCACAGATTCTCACTAAGTTCAAATTTTTTTTATCGTGGGAGCCCAAAACATAATGCAAACCTATAACTAAAAACACAAATGGGAATAACAGTGCGCCCAATCATAATAATTATAGAAATTTTCATAGCACATGCGTCATATATACGTAAATTAATTATTGTCCATAAATGTGCCCTTCTATGCTATTTATAACGACATAATGTCGTCGTTACAAAAATTAATTGCCTAACTACCATCGCATCAATTTAAAGAACCATTAATTAAGGCGACTTGGTATCGAGTTGGCGGACTGGGGCCAAACTGTAGCCTTGTAGAATTGCCTGTATAGTAAGCGTGCGCGCTTTCGTATATTTTTTTTAATTAATCTTACCCTTTTACAAAAAAATTTAGTTCACAACGAGGTTTGAATGTTTGTTGGGATTACACCCAATATTTTTTGTAAAAAATATCTTTTATAGAAACAGAATAAAGTTGATTCATTCCACTGACGGGAAGGGAAAATTTGGTGTTTTTTAGTAAAGTTTAATTTTTTTTCTATAGAGCCAAATTTATTGAATCGTGTATCGCTGAACATATCCGAATAAAATATTTTGTGAACATTTATTACACATAAAAAATGCTGTTAATCAACCTTTTTTAAAGGTCAAATCTTAAATATTCGTGAGGATGAATCGTCCAATTTGAAGCCTACTTTACCTCAAATCGAACTCGGGTTGAAACGTCTTAAAAATAGACGTTAATAACTCTATTATAAGCTGAGTTCGAATCTATTTGAACTTATCACCTTATTTAGCTCACTTAAGGATAGATTTTTGAAAATTGGTTTTGTATGTGTGTTATTCAAGTGTGACAAGGATGCATGGAGGCAAACTGCACAAGCTCTTTCTAGCGACTACCCTAATAACACCTAGGTTAATAAAATTATGTATTAGAGATTAAGAATGTTTAAAATAAAATTAATGAAAAAAAATGCGCCGCCGAGTTTCTTCTTCTCGAGATGGCTGTAATTTTGCGAATCTGGCAATAGAATCATTAACTTTCATGAGTGCCTCTTTGGGGCCCATGTGAATAAACGATTTTGATTTTGACTTGAACTATTTATATTCTAAATTTCATCAAAATCGATTAATTTGTTACGGAGATACGTTGTAACAAACATTTACACACACACACACAAACTTTCACATTTATAATATTATTAGTAAGATTAGTAGTACCTACCTATTAGGAAAACTAACCTTTATCCCAATAAAACATAACTTATACACTTAACGATAGTGAAGCTATCTGTTAGTGAAATAATTTTCAGAATCTGATCAGTAGCTTCAGAGATTATTTATCCTTTGCAAACAAAAAAACCTTTATACATATGATATTTTTACAGCTGAACAAAAATAAAGTGCAAGTTAAATAAAAGCTTTTAAAAAAATAGATCGGTTACCGCAATTGTTTATACAAAACATAATATAAACGTATGCTACTGTTATGGTAAACAGTGTACGGTACAGTTTCACCTTTCTTGTAAAAGAAAACAAACTAGGCTCCAGCGAGGAGTTACGTCTCAGACCAAATATAAATTGAGTGCTTAAACAATAAAGCTGTCACAAGTAAAATGGCATATTATATTGAAAAATTATTGTATGTTTTTAACATGTTAAAAACATACAATAATACAAAATGAGAATGTAGAGTAGGTCGCATTGCCAAAGAAAAACAAAATGATCTGCCCCATGAAAACAAGCCTAACCTAAACATTGTCAAAATCAACACATTACTAACTCCAAGCTAATATCACTCTTATACCGACGGTACACACCTGTTGTTCCCTCTTCTCTCGTAGCTATAACCCGATCGAATTCAAAATGAATAGCACGTTCACTTTCACTTTCGATATGGCGGCCATCTTCAAATATCCGCGTGAGGTTGCACATGCGCGCTGTATCTGTGTCATCTACGTTACATTATCTTAGAAAAACGCTGATCAGCGACGTAGTTCTTAATTTGTGTGACGTTCTATTTTCAAACTGATTAGAATAGATAGTTCGGGTACTGGAAGTCGTTTAATAATCGAATTGATTGCAAAATGCGGTTGTAAATGAGACTTGTTTTGATGTGCAGGAGAGCACACGGGTCGCTTCGCGCACGCTCCACAACTGTGAACGCTAAACTGACAAGGTCAATGGAACGAATGTGGACGGTACTGGGGTGACTCACCTCGTTTCGCTCGAACTTAGGACATGCATAATGCCTTGATAGGCCCTGTTTGACCTTGAAGCATTCGTTAAAGTGAAGGGAAAGATGAATCTTCGTGGAAATGTTTTATATATCCATCGTCGTAAAAAAAACGTCACTATGTAGGTATTGCATTTAGTTTCAAGCTGCGCAGAACTCGGTACACAGTATAGTAGTATAGTACTGTGTTTATCTGAAACAATTAATAATATTTTTTTATTGCAGACACATGATCCAAATTTAATTTTGTATTTACTTCTTCTCTTTAATTTACTATGTCTGCCAATCAGCTACGTACTAACTAGGTATGTACTAAGAATAGAATAGAATTTCCTTTATTGTAAATTGTGTAAATAAGATGGTATTACAAAAAATATAATATTATACAGGGAACAATAGTTTCCCCGTTTCGGGCGTACAATAGTGTGCTCTAGAAATTCTTACTATCCTTACTTAATATTATAAATGCGAAAGTAACTCTGTCTGTCTGTCTGTTACGCTTTCACGCTAAAACTACTGAACCGATTTAAACGAGATTTGGTACACAGATAGTCTAGAGCCTGAGAAAAGACATAGGCTACTTTTTAACCCCGAATTCTGGCTGGTCCGGGACTTACGCGGGCAAAGCCGCGGGGCGCAGCTAGTTTAACATAAAAATCTAAATTTTATTCAAAAGTTTGTCTTAGTATACTTTGGAGAAATCATGCAATTTCCAAACAAGCCATGACTTCAACTTCACTTTTAATTGAGTTCTGTCTAACATTTTAAATTCTAAAGGTAAGTTATTATATATTTTAATGGCCATTACAAATGTGCTCTTCTGAAACATGCTATTGTTTGATTTGGAATACATATATTATATTTGTGTTTCGTTTTTTGATTTTTCGCACGAAAAGATTTATAAATATTAAAAAATAATTAACGTTAAATTTGTCAATAACACAAATGTCATTTCTATAAATATTAGTAAGAGTGAGAATTTTGTTATTTTTGAAGACATTTCGTAAGGTTTCAATATGGTGCCTTTTTAAAATCATCCTTAGACATCTTTTTTACCGACTTCCCAAAAAAGGCCTTCTCTTATTTTATGTATTCATTACTTCTTTCATTTCCTTATTAGTTCTTTCCACGTGAACCGATTTCGAAAATTTTTTTTAGTTTGAAAGATGTTGCTTTCCGATTGATTTGATCAATTGGATGTTTTCGTTTTTGACCGACTTCAAAAGTTACCTTCAAAAGCTACCTAAGTCATAACTACTTTCGTTGTGAACCGATTTTGATGATTATTTATTTATTTGCAAGCTGGTGCTTTTCATGTGGTCCCATTGAAATTTTATCAAGATCGGTTTTGAGTTATCGTCAACAATGCGTGTGCAATACATTAAATCTGATCAAGGTTCCGAAGATAAAGCGGTTTTTTTAAGCTTTGCTTGTATTTAATTATTTGTAGTAAAAAAGTTGAGTCAAGTACTAACTGTAACCTATAACAACGATGTGTGTGGCAATCTCAATCAAGTGGAAATAATTAGGGAAGTTGTACGCTGTTGTGCAATAGTTAGATAACGTAGTCTTTCCCGGTTTACAAATACATAGATAGCGTTTCTAGCGCCTACGGAAGTGTGTTTAATATTGCGTAGAAACTTTAAACGGTTGTTAATCGAAATGTATTTTTATTTGGATGAGAGAAACGGCAGACAGAAAACAGTAGAAAGTGTTGGAGGATGCCTTTGCCGTAAGACCGAAATAAGGGATACTCGTGTATTGTAAATTTAAGCATAACTTTATAATTTTAGACTATTCAAATATGCATTAAAAAAAACACAAAATATTGTAAATATTTCGGAAAATAAAGGCTGTATTATTATTCTCTTTATCTATTATTTTTTCTTAAGCTACGGTTTTTTTTTACAATATTTTTATAAAAGTAATAAACAATACAATATTACAAAATAAAGAAAACTGTAAAAAAAAACCTAAACCTAGTATGCCACCAGCAACGGGGCAGGGCCCAAGCTACCGGTAGGTGTATTATTATTATAATCGAAATGTATAAGTATTTAAGTAGTATACATATTTCAGTTCCGAATGTGTAGCGTCACTGCCAGAGATAATTTAGTCTTTGGTAATCGCAAACTATGGCTTTTACTATAATAAGTTCTTGTAGGTACTGTAGAAGACCTGAACGAAACTAGGTCGAATGCTGTTCGCGTTGCCGAGTATTGGACAAAAAGGTGCAAGCATTGCTATCGACACGCTTTGTAGGGGTAGGACTTTGGCAGAGTCCGCCTGGGGCAGTACCACTGCCAGACATAGCCGCTAAGCAGTAGTGTGCACACAATACTGTATTTCGGATTAAAGGGTTTTTTTTTTAAATTACAGGGCTTTAAGAGATGTAACATCTAATATCACAGGGTGCTTTGCCGCGATGGATTTTGGACCTAAATAAATTCATAAGTTCTAGTAAAGTTTCTACCACTTTACTAGGGCATAGCTCTACCATGACTGGACTTTGCCTCTTTACTTGACTTTGACATTGATCTGTGGCTAGGACTTATTTTACGAAATACTTGACACTGGCTAAATGCACAAAGATTGCGGAGCCGTCTTTAAAAAAAAAATTTTTACAATTTGAATATATAATAGAACTAGTGATTCGCCCCGGCTTCGCCCGTGCAACCCCTGCAGCGCCATCTGCCGGGCTGATTTGTGAATCTAAACCATCCAGGGCACCACCCAAACGCATACAAAAAAATTCATTCAAATCGGTCCAGCCGTTTAGGAGGAGTTCAGTGACATACACACGTACAGTAGAATTATATATATAAAGATTAGCGGTTTTACTGCGAAACTGAAAAAATGGCGTAGTTGATTTTGCCTAATATCAGTAATAAAAAATCAGTCACATACACGCTTTCTGCTTGCATTAGATAGCAAAGTATGAAAAGGAAATACCAAGGACTTGTGTATTTACTTATTCCCCGAACAGTATAATCTGGGAGTCTTAGTGAATAGGTAAGCATGCTTCATCTTCGGCCGCATCAATGCTTACCTATCTCTCATAAAAATAAAATAAAATTGCAAGTTGGTTTTATCCAACATTAATCTTAATCCTATCCTACTAATATTATAAATCCGAAAGTTTGTGTGTGTCCCAGTGTGTGTAAGTATATTTGTTACCTCTTCACGCTTTAACGGCTGCACGGATTTCGATGAAATTTGGAATGTACACAGCTTATACCTAGGTCTAACACATAGGCTACTTTTTAACTTGATAATAGCAGGCGAAGCCGCGGGACACGGCTAGTTACTAATAATACTACTAATAATAATTAGAGTGATACGTTACTTCCCGCTTTGCTTGCGAAACAATTACCGTCGTTCGCGGTCGACTAAGTAAATCGAGAGTAGAGTCAATATTTTTTTATGGTTTTGAGTAATAATTCTTCTAATAAATAGCCTATGGTACAACAAGAAGTACAAAATAAACATATAACAAAGAACACAAAATTTAATTGGTGGACTCGGTGTGCGCTCGCCTTTTAAGCAGGTGTAACGGGTTCGATTTCCGACAGGAACACTAATGGGTGTGTGTTTTTTTATGCTGGATAAGCAAGCATTAGACCGCTATCTTACTTGATAGAAAGTGACGATGCGGTCGAAGATACAATATGCTTACATAGAAGGTACCTTTTCACTCAAGACTTGAAGACACCCAGATTGTACCGTTCAGGGAACAAAGACGCAGGCAATGAGGGTGGTGTGAATGTTTCCGCCACCCAGGACAAAAGTAATAGAGCTTATAGTCCAAGATCCCAGGGCCACCAGACGTCACGTACTTTCTGACGAAGGAAATGTGGACGATTGAGTAGTGTTAGTACGTACTAAGAACGCATGCCTATAGGTATACCTGCTAGCTTGCTGAGACGGCCAATTTTCAGGTATCAAGTAATCAAGGTACATAAAATATTACTTACCTCACGTGAATTCTTCAAGCTGATTTTTACGTATATATTTTAGGCAATATCCTTAAAAATAAGCCGCCAATAGTCCCAGACACTTTATTAGTGGGGCTGTGACAAAACTCCGACCGGCACAGCGGTGATACTTTTTAGTTTTGCCATCTATCGATGAATAGCAGAACTTTAAATGACTTTTTTGAAATATCACGCTTGTCTCTTTAGTTCAGCAACTCGCCTCTAGATGGCAGGAATAAAAATACTGCATAAATAAAATAAATAAATAATTATAATTGCATAAGTTGATAAAAAATGCTATGCAATAGCTTTACCGCGGCAGTCCCCGAGTGCCACACGTCTTTTTTTTTCAAATTACGTGCTGCCTCTTCGCTTGCCAGTTACTTACTACAGTAGCCAGTTCATAACAAATCACACGGGTCACGCGATCATTGTACAAATTGCCATAGGACATTAAAAATTTAACTGTATGAAAAGCTAGGGGTGTTAAGTGTGCTAAACATTACTCTTTTTATTATTTAAGGGAAAATTTATTTAGGCGCGTTGACTTAGTTGCGTGCACGTTCACCTTCTAAGTAGCGGTATCGGGTTCGATTCCCGGCGACAACAAAAGTTTCCTCCCCAAGGAAAATTTTTGTTTATGGTTCTGGTTGTAATTGTGTGTGTAATGTGAATGTTTCAAGCATCCACGACACAAGTCATCGAACTTAGTGTGGGGCTGTGAGTGTGACAGCGTTTTCAGTAGGTACAGGGTGTAATATTATTAAGATTCATAATTTCAAAATACTCGTATATTATGACAACCTTCGATCATAATATACATGATCGAAGTTGACAACCCTAAGTTAACATAATCACATGTCCTCATCGACAGAACCTAATCGATTTGTAAATGAACAGGAATACTCATTTTGTTATAGTTATAACGTTAATATTTACACTTTAGCAAGACATACTTTAAAAAGTTTTTTTTAATCAAGCTTTTACAAGTTAATCCTACTAATATTATAAATCCGAAAGTTTGTGTGTAAGTGTGTAAGTATGTTTGTTCCCTCTTCACGCTTTAACGGCTGAACGGATTTAGATGAAATTTGGAATGTACATAGATTATACCTAGGATTAACACATAGGCTACTTTTTAACTTGATAATAGCGGGCGAAGCCGCGGGGCACGGCTAGTACATTATACATTAACATGGTATAATATGTGATCTCTGGTCACTGATATTGTATAATTTTTGCATGCCGCAATGGCGGAATAGGGAGCACTATTTGCCATAACTCTCACTAGCTAATTGTACCCATATTCAAGCAAATAAAGATTTTGTATTTGTATTTGTAAGTTGTAAATAAAGAGGACTACAAGTTATATAACCAGAGAACTTGTCAAGACGAATTAAACGAGCCGAAACTCGATGGGGTTGCGTCGCGTCGCGAGTTCCTATGACGGTCCTCATCCTAGGATGATCAGCACCATGTCATCATAATATTGCATTGTTACGCGATTTACACATGTATGCAAAATTTTAGCTCAATCGGTAACCGGGAAGTGGATCAAATTTAATTTGCAAGATTTGATGACAAACATCGGGACAGGTGAAACTAAATAAAAGCTTGTAAGCTGCCATTTTTTACCATTAAATATGAAAATTGGCATCGAATGTGGGATTTTATAGAATTAATGAAATGGAAATCCATAACCACAAGGTTAATCCTACTCATATTATAAATCCGAAAGTTTGTGTGTAAGTGTGATGCGTGTGTGTAAGTATGTTTATTCCCTCTTCACGCTTTAACGGCCGCAAGGATTTAGATTAAATTTGGAATGTACATAGCTTATACCTAGGACTAACACATAGGCTACTTTTTAACCTAATAATAGCGGGTGATACCGCGGGATACGGCTAGTTTATTATATACTAGCCGTGCCTCGCGGCTTCGCCCGCTATTATCTTATAGGCAAGTACGTCATATCTTCGGCCGCATCACCACTTACAATCAGGTGAGATAGAGGTCAAATGCTTGCCTATCGGGCATAAAAAAGGCATATTAAAGAGCCAATGCCGTCAGCATGACGGGAACGCTACCCACTGGTAGTGGGCTTGTGCACTTGAGCTACCTATAAGCTCGATGTCTTGTAGGTAACATAGATCTTTGCTGTATATAGATTTTTTAGTAAATATAGTTTTGCCCGTGGTTTGAATATGGTTAAAAAAAACACTTATACTACTTTTTAACTGTATAATATCGGGCAAAGCCGCGGGGCACGGCTAGTTGCTAATAAGGTAAGGTAATTAAGGCGTTGCTAGCGAACAATATGGTTGGTGTCGTGCCGCTACAAGAGACCTTGAATGCAGAGGGTTTGATAACATATCTGTATTTTAATGGCGTGTATGGAAGACTCATACACCAGCATACCTTTCCACTATTGTGCTGGGGAATGAGTCACGTGTTGTTCAAGGGTTTGAGGCGGCGCGTGATAAAAAAAATTGCTGGTATACTTATTTGGCAACGGATACCTTTTGACTGTGGTATCCCTGATTAGAATAGTACAATCTAACCAAGACAGCAATAATACAATAATAATACTATCTAATAAGCTTGCTCCATCGTCGTCGCTTACCATCAGGTGAGATGGTGGCTCATGACGTCAAAAGTAAGAAAAAAAAGGACACTAAACAGTGGTCAGATAAATCCAACAAACGTTTTTGTGCCTTTCGGAGTAGAAACTCTTGGTCCATGGGGAGACTGAAAGAGTCGACACGTGACCAAAATGCCGGTTTGTATTTTGCACAGCAATTAAGTCTCGCTGTGCAACGAGGTAACGCAGCCAGCATTTTGGGCACACTGCCGGCCAATGACTTTTTGTATTAGGTAAGTAGTTTATCCAACAAACTAATCTGGCAAAGGATACCTAATGTATTTATTTAAAAGATGTTTATTACTTCCAAAATCAACCTGAATAGATTAGATAATCTAAACCTACGAACAAATATAAGTCTAAACTAAACGATATAGAGTCTACTTATTTTATTTCTTTTATAGAGATCGGTAAGTTTGGTAACTGTCTTGTGCCGAAAATATTCACATCACACTCTAACACACACAGTCATACCCAGAACTATAAATATGAAATTCCCTTGGGGATAAAACTCGTGTTCTGCAGCAGAAATCGTACCCGATACCCGCTGCTTAGAAGGTAGACGCGCATCCAACAACGCCAGCACGCAGTGTAAAGGTTTAACCACCTACTAACATTTCAACTAACTTTATCAAACCAAACCTCTGTGTTGAACATGCTTTGTGGTAAACCAATACAGAACTAAGCCGCAATTATTTCTAAACACTTAACAACAATACTGCGAGGTTCACCACTGGTTATTCAAAAAGGCTGTTGTTGAGTAGGGTGTCCCTATTTCCCAAGCAAAAAAACCAACGCAGAATATTATAAAAAGAAAGACTTCGTTTTCGACGACCCAGTTGGCGCAGTGGACAGGTGTCCGCCTTCTGCGCCGTGGGTCCTGGGTTCGATTCCCGGCAGGAGCACAAATTCCTTCCCAAGGGATATTTGTGCTTCTGGCTCTGGGTGTAATGTGTGTGTGATGTGAATGTTTCCGGCACCCACGATACAAGTCTTTGAACTTAGTGTGGGGCTGTGAGTGTGAATGCGTTTTGTGAGTGTGAATGCGTTTGTTTAACTTTGCTGCAACATAACCATGGACTAATAAAATTAACCTGTCATTTAGGTTTATATTTAATAAACCGTCAGTTATCGTTTTACTAAATGTTTATGAAATTATAGTAAAATAAAAAGTGAAAGGAATATAACACAATTCATAAATAAACAAAAATCTATCTTTTTTTCCCACTACGCACAGAACGGACACAATAATATTTTGTATGGAGTGGCAGAAAACTTACTTTTTAAACCTCACTATGCAATCCTCTAATATCTTAACATACTAACCATTACATATGAAATGTATATATATATGATATTTTATTTTAAGAAACGATTACTTTAAAACATTTCGCGTTTTTCGCTTTTAAGTATCTAGGAAAACATCTTACACATGTCATATTTAACGATTCTTTTATTACAGTAGTTTTAATTTGTTTTATATATATATATATATATATATACTAGCTGCGCCCCGCGGTTTCACCCGCGTTGATAATGATGAAAAGTGATGATGATGATGATGATGAAAAATAGATGTTGGCCGATTCTCATAGATACCGGATAAGCACAAAAAAATTCATCAAAATCGGTCAAGCCGTTTCGGAGGAGTATGGCAACGAAAACTGTGACACGAGAATTTTATATATTAGACTAGCTGCGCCCCGCGGTTTCACCCGCGTTGATAATGATGAAAAGTGATGATGATGATGATGATGAAAAATAGATGTTGGCCGATTCTCATAGATACCGGATAAGCACAAAAAATTTCATCAAAATCGGTCAAGCCGTTTCGGAGGAGTATGGCAACGAAAACTGTGACACGAGAATTTTATATATTAGATATAACTATATAGCATTTATTGATTTAAAACTTCATGCACAAATACTATGTACACATGAGGACTTAAGGGTACAGCCTTTTCTGCCAGTCATCCTGCTATTTCAGGAGATATATCTCCGTGCAATAAATGAAGTTATACAATAAAGAGGAGGTTAGGAAACCTAAAATTAATTTTAATATATATTTATGTGTATATAATAAAATAATACAAACCATGTGTATATGATTTTTTAAGTATTTATGTTGTATTTGTGCTATAGTTTAAGTAATAGCATTTAGTAATTGGTATTCTATACACCCATTTATCAAACTCCGTTTATTATCTACTAAAGTTCTCTCCATTCGAAGGTTGACTGGTAGATATCGCAATTAGTGATAAGGCCGCCTGTTATGACACTTTACATATAATCTCGTTTGTTTTCTCTCATCTTATAATCTTGATCAATAAAGTATTATCTAATATCTATCTAAAATCATAAATAAACTATGCATATTATTCCGATATTTTATACAAACAGCATGGACTCTGTCCGCTCTACAATGACTCTACATAAAAAGAAATAAAAAAATATAATATAATAACCTCCTTTGTGACTCAGACAACAGGAGGACAGAAGTGGGGGAAATTTAAATTCGATTGTGTTTCACAAAGAATACGGAAATTATCTTTGAAGGTTTTGTGTTTAGAAAAAGTGAATGGTAGAGAAATAATAAGATGTTTTTATACAAACCTTTCGACTTACCTCTCTTGGAGAGCTTTGCTCACTAGTTGGGAAACGTGGTGCTATGGCGAACGTGGAGCTACCTTCATTTTGCCTTGCTTTAGATATTTATTCTTACAATGCCACGTTTTGAAAAAGTGATTTACCTGTTTCACATTTATTGTCGCATAGTACTTTAATACCAAACTAAAAACTTTTTTGATATTGGCCTCGATTCTGATGTCACACACTTAATTAAATTTAATTAAATTTAAACTATTCCTGTCTTTTACAAATGAGGAACACAAGACAGAGATAGCATACATTTTAGTGCTGTCAAGTTAGTCAGAGCTTAGATGTCTATGCAAGCTTAGTCGAGTATGTGATTGGTGTATTGGTGTTGACTAAAACACGCGCCTTTCTGCTTTTGCTGTTCATATTTTTATTGATAAACTAGCTTGACAGCACTAAAATGTTCTATCTCTGTTTTGTGTTTCTATTTTTAAGAGACAGGGATAGTTTAAATTTTATTTAAAAAATAGGAGGGTGAAAAATCACGACCTATTCTCATACCTACTAAAAATCTATAATATAAAAATGAATCGCAAAATGTGTTGGTAAGCGCATAACTCAACAACGCCTGGACCAATTTGGCCAAATCTTTTTTTAAAATGTTCGTTGAAGTTCAAGGATGGTTTTTACGGCGAGAAAAATTAGAATTATTGCTGGAAAAACCCTAAAAATAGCCCTTTTCTATGCACCCGGGCGAAGCCGGGGCGGATCGCTAGTACAAAATAAAAACGATCTAGCCGTTTCGGAGGAGTTCAACCACAAACACAGTAACACCTAGATTAAAAAAATAATCTCAGTATGTACTATTACAATTTTAAACGTGTGTTTTTCAATTTATCTCGGCGAAAGAAATATACTGAAATAATAATTTAGGACAGAAATTAATTAACTTATAAAAATAACTTGATATAATTAACAATACCTACTTACATAATAATATATATTATTATTATTCATGTATTTATTTGTACTCACGGGTCAATGCCTTATAATAATATGCCCTTCTATATTATTATTATGAAAAACAATTATAATGATATTTATTGGTCACGGGTTTGAAGTGTTATGTAAGAAAGTGTGTGTGTGTGTTAATTCATGTGATTCTGCATACGTCATGGCGGCAGACACTTACTGTCATTCCGTACCTATAGTATGCAGATGTACAAAAGCGGCGTGTCGCTAACCTTTAGATCAACGTCTTGCTTGTGTCCTTTAGCAGTATAAAAACTCATGTGAATGTTGTTTTTCATTATTTTCATGCTGAATAGGCAAGCATTAGACCGCTATCTCATTTGATGGAAAGTGACGACGCGGCCGAAGATGGCACATGCTTGCCTAAAAGGCACCTATTTACGCTAGACTTGAAGACACCCAGATTTTAGCGTTCAGGGAACAAAGACCCAAGTAATGAGTGGAACTCATTCGCTGTAAGGATGATAAACGTAGAAAAACATGAAACATGCATGATCATGGTGCTTGAAACAGTTCACAAATATCAGACAGTCACATATGACGTATAAAAGAAACAGAAGAAAAAAATGTTGTTTTAGATTGTAGATTAAATAATTTAGGTCATTTTTTAGAAAATAAACTCTTAGGTACCATCACAAACCTATGTGTATCATCGCAAACATTATATCAAGCGTCGGCTACCCTCAGAATAAAGCTTGTCGATAGCGCCGGAAGTGACGAATGGCGACAGTGGCACCGGAAGCGGTCGCTGCGAGCTTCCGGCACGCACTGCCACCACACCGGAAGCTGCTGAAATTCATACGTCATCACAGGAATTTCTCGTTGATATGAACAATTACAATTTATTATTCTTATTGCTATGTTTATATATTTCTTAATTGTTTTTAACTCTATCGACGGTAATATATTTCAAACTTTGGGTAATTACTTTGTAAACTATAAATTATTTTCATTTATCTTAGACAAGATCCATAATTACAATTGATATTATATAATAAAATCAAACCAAGTGTAAGTTTTGCGCCACAGTCAATGATGTTATCAAAAAAGGGAAAATATGATACAAGCTCACATAAATTAGGTGAAACGCTCACAATTTGCCTCAGTCAGTATCAGGATAAACGTCCGTGTCGCACGTGAAGTGTATGTATTTTTTTGTAAACATATAGGGAGAAAGCCGTTCAGTGATTTTACAAGATCTACAAATAGCACAAGAATCAAACATAAACTAGTCGTTCGCGCCGAACTGAGATCTCGCAACTACATTTTACCTCATAGAGAAAAACTTTTAAGGTAACTTGCTTATAACTTTTTTCTATATCATAATTGTTTGATTTCTGTATTTTATGTTCAAATACAGGATGTAACGGATATTATACGTAAGTTTCAGCGTTCAATGTGAAGCCGTTTTTGAGGTAGATCCCGGGACAAATAGGTCTAAAAATAGTGACTTTGGTCTACCAAATCTACTAACCAAAATATTTTCCAACATTGTCTTTTTTTAAACCGGTTTTTTACTCTACTTGTCAAACCCTTTTCAACGATACCCCACAAGAGTAGATAATATAAAATATATTTTGCTCCCCACTTACTATATGGGAGCCCCATTAATATTTTCATTAATTGTCATTTCTGGCTTTGGGCCGTTGTTTTACATATTCTATGAGAATTTGAAGTCATTCGCTTACATGGTTTAGACACTAGATGTCTCTGACAGACGGACTGACGGACAGACAGACGGAGAAAGTGATGAACAACCCAAGTCAACATAGAGATCTCTCTTCGCTCGATCAAGGTTATGGTATGCAATGTCTTCGACTCGCATAATAGGTGTATCTGGACCAGTTCTTGTGTAACTTGATGTTAGAGCATACCATATCTAACCACTTTTAATAACATCATTGGACATTGTGTAATTTGTGACATTCTAGGACTCATTATTGAACTGTCCATTGGCTTAGTTGGGTGGCGTTCACCTTCTGAGCAGCTGTATTGGGTTTGATTGGGTTTGAGTTATTTGAACGATTTTTGTTAAACTTTCTTGGTTTCGGACATCACCGCCCCTCTCAAAAAAGCCACCCTGTATAATGTATTCGCTTTAATAATGTAGTAGAAAACGTGCAGTTAATTCTGCATCTATTTTACCAAAAATACCCACATCAATTGAAAAAGGATTACAGACATTATCTCCGTACGTCTATAATCTTCAGAGGGGATCCTGCTGACTGCGCCAACCGGACAACACAATAAATCTTCGGATTATCCGGAAAGCTGAGTCGTAGGCTTTGTCCGGGCCGACTCGGCAGGAATAGCTCACTAACGGAAATGCGTAAGACGAAAATTGACTCATCAGAGATACACTGAGAAAAATATCTCGTTGCTGTTACATTGTAGTGTTATGTGACGACTATAATTATTTAGTAACAATCATAAAAACTAGCTTGTTTAGTAAAAAGAACGTAGTAACTGTAATTTTGACTAGAAAATATGTTTGACTAGAAATATGCTAACTAGAAAATAAGTTACTAGTTTACAAAAGTGCTCAGACCTTTAGTAATCTAGTTGTCTCAATGGTTTAACGCCGTGAAGATGGAAGATTATAAAGTAGGTACCTAAAGAAGCGTGAAAATAAAAAAATAAAATGTTTTACAATCGATAAATCACGAGACTGTTGGCGCTGCGCTTTGCTTATTAGGCCAAGGGTCTTGGGTTCGATACCCGACAGGAGTACAAAATTCTTATATAAACCGACTTTAAAAAAGGAGGTTCTCAATTTGACTGTATTTTTTTTTGGAAATAATATGTTACGCGATGTCTCCGCCAATCGGGAATCGATTTTATGTTTTTTTTTATACATTATATGTACTTCAGATGTGGTCCCATATAAATTTTATCGAAATCGATCGACCATCGATTATGAGATATCTAACTAACTAGTAACATTGGAAAGTTATTGTAGATTTACACACGAATGGTTTAACATAAGTGGGGCTGTCATCCTGGATTCCCCGGATTAGTCCTAGTTTAGCCCGCAAGGGGTTTGCAAAGTGACCGGTATTCACTTTTTTTTTACCTATTTTGGGTACCTAACTGAACTAGATTACTTATAATTTCTATATAATATGTAGTTTATTTGATTATTTATAGAACCAAAAATTATAATTATAATTTGTTTTAATTTTGATGTCAAGGAGAAAAGTGTTCGTTATAATTTTTGTAAGTCAGATTACCTCGGAAAGAGTGTATTTCAGTTTGTAAAGCTATAGTTTAAAACCGATTTTGTCAATGTTTGTCATAGAATAGCAAACAAGCTTTTTAAATGAATAAAAATAAAAACTTAAACGGTGTTTTAATTTAAATGGTTTACGGGAAAATAACCTCAATTTCACCTAGATGTCCGGGGTTTTTAAAGTTTTTATCCGGCGTCAGCAAATTTGGTGACGGCCCTAAATATATTACTATGGCCCACATCATGGCTCCATCATCAGATATCCGTTACCAAGTGTATAATGGGTTCTTTCTCCTTTCCAAGGGTCATTTGCTGGTTCTCGGTGTGATTATATGAGTATACAAATGTTTGCAGCGCCAACGATACTAGTATTTGAACTTAATGTGGGGCTGTGACTGAGAAAATGTTTAAAAACATATATTATTTCACTTTACCTTGAACTCTACAGGAAGGCGTTTTTAACCGACTTCAAAAAAGTAGGTACTCATTTCGAATATGTTTTTCTCGTATGAATGTACCTCATTACTTCTTTCTGGGTGAACCGATTTAGATATTCTTTTTACTTGTAAGCTGGTACTTCCCATGTCATAAAAAGTTTTACTTAAAAAATAAGCTTAGTCTGTCACTAAAGAGGTTGACAAACAAAGGAGTTCTTAGTTGACTCTTATGTACCAAGATATTTAGTGGCTCCAAAACAATACGCACTGAAACCGTGGGAAGATAATTCTTTTATAAACAAAACTAGACTAAATATAACATCCCTTACAATTTGTTTTTGTTTCTTGAGGTATTTATACAACTTGTTAAAACAGGACGTTGTTGCTGATTATTTACAAAATATTTCATACTCGTCTACGTATCAAATAAACACAGAAGAATTCTGGGATTTATAATGCGTGCGCGATGAGAATGTGATGGAACCTTGTCAAAGTAAATCGAATATGACAGTTTTCAAGTAGCATTAGCAAAAAGAAGAGATTAAATAGAAGGATTACAGTTAGATATGATATATTGTAAATACCTACTTGAATGTAAAGATAGATGATACAAGTTATACAACAAACTATAGAGTTTGGGTGCAAAGTGCTATAATGCCCATAGCTGTCAGTGTGTTAATGCTGTTGACCAGCTTGGTTACCACGACCTCTCGTGCCAGAAAAGTGCTGGACGAATTTCCCGCCACGCCAGCCTCAACGCTATTATCCTTTTTTATCCGGCTTTTATATATATAAAATATGGAATCCTCGGCAGTGGCTACATAATATTTCGAGTTAGGTGTTAAGACACTGGGCCCGTGGGGACCGGGAGCTCATTTTATTTTCAAAAGTCTGAGCGCCTGGTTGAGGCGACGCGTGATCAAAATACTGGCACTTATTTGGCTCAACGTATTAGCATTGCAATTCGGAGAGGCAATGCCGCCAGTATGACGGGACAGCTACCCACTGGAAGTGGGCTTAAGCACTTGAGTGACCTATAAGCTCGATTGTAGGTAACTTAGGTCTTTGCTGTTTGTAGTTTTAGTTTAGTTTTAGGCAATTGGCCCGTAGATATTAGTATCAGGGGATAATTGTTGCAAAACTATGTATATGATGTGAGAAGTTCGAATGCAAGCACCGGCCGACACTAAAATTCACCAATGGGCAATTATTTTTTACCGACTTCCCAAAAAAGAAGGAGGTACTCAAGTCAACTGCATTTTTTTTATTTTTTTTTTTATGTCTATTACCTCATAACTTCTCTCCACGTGAGCCGATTTCGAAATTTTTTTTAGTTTGAAAGATGTTGCTTTCTAATTGGTCCCAATTAAATTTGATCAAGATCTGATCAGTAGTTCTTGAAATATCGTCAATAATGTCTATTTTGCAACGAATAATGCGTACTTTGACGATATTCTCGTTTACCCGACTTCAAAAGTTACCTCACAACATCTTTCGTTGTGAGCCGATTTTGATGATTCTTTTTTTATTTGAAAGCTGGTGGATCAAGGTTCCGATGATAAAGCGGTGAAGTCGGTTTTTTTAAGCTTTGCTTGCGTTTAATTATTTTTATTTCAGTTTAGTCTTAGGACATATAGATTCACGATTCCACATTATTTATTCTAGGTGCGTAACTCAAAGGTCTCACTACATCATCGCTATAATTCACAACATTTCTTCCATCCAGGTTACCAAAAGTTCGCACTTGAGAATATCCCTTAGTACCAACAAATCTAAGATAGTTCCCATAGGTATTTATCCCGAAGTCACAGAGATACGTCTCTATATAGATGGCTGCTAGAAGACTCGATTGGAAGACGAATGCCTCTTGAATGATGGTTGGTATGTTGGCCATGAATTCAGCGAAGGCTGTAACCACATCAGGGTCTGAAAAATGTTATTTAAATTACAGTTATTAATGCCTTACTAATGATGTAGTAGCACTATTTTATGCAGTAAAAGGTCAAATATATCACCATAAAAAACATTAGACGAAAGGATTAAAAAATGATAGGAGGTAATCTCTGGATCTACTGAACCAATAGAAAGCCACGTTATTTGTGAGTGTCATAGGATTTTTTTTACCCGGTCGACGCCGGGTGGTTCACCTAGCAATATATATATATAACTAGCTGAACCATAGGTATGTTGAAATACTTCTCTGAGCACAGTTATTAGTACTTATGTATATATATATATATATATATATATACCTATATATGAAGCTTTATTTATACTACTTTATTGCACAACATAAGCAGTGCACAATTAGAGGACCTAATGCTATAAGCATTTTCTACCAGTCATCCAGCAATGGAAACGTAATATTAGTGCTTATCTTTTAATTTTTTTAAGAAGTACTCTTCCACGTGTCGTTTAATCTTAACTTTGGTAATAATTTTAAGATACGAACGATAAGTGATAATGTCCTTTAATGTTCTTTTTGAAAGAAGCTTTTGAGGATGATTTTTTAATATCGGTTGGGACATTCCATAGCCGCACCGCAACTATGCCAAAGGAGTGGTCAAGGATTGTCCTATGAGTCGGAAAGGTTAAAAGCACATCTTTACAGACATCTAACTTATCCTATTTTATTCTTATGCACCGTTTAGTATTCAGTATTCAGTATTTTATTCCAACTATAAAGTAATTACAAGGATGTTATAATAAAATTGGTTAACAGTTCTTTATAGACCCTGGTAGGGCACGGCAATTTACAATTTAGAAGAGAGGAGGACAAAATAAACATTTTTTATATTTAGAATACATTTAGAACAAAATATTATAATCATGCACAGTAATTATTATTATCCTCTTTATTTATTATTTTTTCTTAAGCTAAGGTTTTTTTTTTACAATTTTTTATAAAAGTAATAAACAATACAATATTACTAATTATATATTATAATATATTATTTTTTTCAATATTTACGATGTATTATTATTATATAATTGTAATGAGTATTAGATCAAAATTTATCATTAAAATATTCTTCTATGGAGTAATAGCTTTTTTTAATAAGAAATTGTTTTAATTGCATCACAAAGTTTCTGTTTTGGGATTGATTCTTTATAGTATCCGGTAGTTTATTGAAAATCTTCACAGACATAGCCAGAGGCCCTTTGGAATGCATATTAATGCGGGATGAAGGTAGCATTAATCGGTAGTCTGTTTAGTAGTTTTACCTGTACTTTTGCCTGCTCGTGGTCCAACTGCGTAGATTGGACGGCCGTCATGGATATCGGCATGTATCTCGGCTTTGTCTAATCGAAGATAAGGAGCCTTTGGGATGACTGCTGTGAAGGTTGCAGAGTCTACAAGGGAAAATAATTCAAGTACTTTTTTTACAAGCTTTTATTTAACTTGCAATGTATAAAACTATGATTGTTCGGGTGAAATCTTGCATCTCAATTTTGAAGGAGACATCTTCAACCGATTGAGCTGAAATTTTGTATACACGTTTAGTTTGGATGACAATGCTAGCTGTGTGACTTCATTCTAAATCGTCACTCTCAATACAATATGGCGGACTTCCTAAAGCTTGTTTTTAAAAAAGATTTTCAAATGTTTGTTTCGTTTCGTTGATCTGTCCGTTTAATTTGTTTTTCTGGTTCTGGTTGTGATTGTATGTGTGTAGTGAATGTTGCCGGCACCCACGACACAAGTCATCGAACTTAGTGTGGGGCTGTAAATTTGAAAGTTTTTATGGTTATTATGAGGGATAAGTTGATAATTCGTCACAGTAGTTATTTGGTCGCTATCTCTGATAGCTCACATTAATGAATAGGTCATCTTGTACATTTAGTCACTTTCCTTATTACTTATTTATAATAATTGTTTTTTTTTTTTTTTTTGGCTTTGCAATCTTGTGCATTTAGGCAGTGTCAAGTACCTAATAATATATTTCAAGTATACTTTATCATATTAAAAGTCCTAGTCACAAGTAACAGTCATAGTCAAGTAAAGGAGTGGAATGCCCTAGTAAATTGGTAGAAACTTTACTGGAACTTTTATTGGAGATTTGGAGTGACGGCGAAAATCACGTTTTTAACTTTGTATAATTTGCCTACACTTATGCACGTTTACTAAGTATTAACGGTTAATAATCCACCATTAAAACACATTAACACTCCAAAAAATCACAGATTTTGGAAAATTATACAAAATCAACAAGGCCAATTTTTCACTTTCGTGGCAAAACATCCCGATATTGTATTATTTTCCAAAATGTATGATTGAATGTGATGTGAAAGAAGGCGAGACCTTTGATTTCGACTTTAATAATTACAATGTAAAATTTTGAAGATATCTATATATATAAAATCAATGCCACTTTTCGTTGTAATTTTATTACATAAGAACGGGCTCACATATCCAAACCAAATGTTTAGGCTTTGTTCGGACTATTTAGTAGATGGTTTATGTGAAGTTTGCACAAAATCGGTCGAGCGGTTCTTCATTTATCACACCCGGGCGAAGCCGGGGCGGATCGCTAGTATTATTATAGATATCTACTAGATTCTCTTTTTTGGCGCATTTGAGAAAAATATGAGAGTGATTTTTTTACGATCCGCGCGCATACCGTCTCCTAAAAGCGACACCATGAAGTTGGTTGGTAAATATTGTTTCTCAAGTTATCGTGAGAACCACAGAAGATGGAAAATTGACATGGGCATGACTTGACCCTGACTGGATCTTGACACTTTTACTTGATTTTGACTGTAACTTGTGACTATAGGACTTTTAATATAAAATTAACTTGAAATACTTGACACTGGTTAAATGCACAAGATTTAGAAGCCAATTAAAAGAAAAAAAATACAATGTCGACAATGACATTATTTCGCTTTAGCACCAAAACTCGATATGTTATTTTCCTTTTTTTTACACTACATATATGAGCGAGCGAAAGTGAAGGTCTCCGTTTCAGCTTAGCCAAATTGCTTTCATATGTCCGATGGATTTCCGGTTGTTTTTCTCTACAGATCGCATTTCTCAACCGATTCTCGTGAAATTTTGTGAGCAGGATCAATAATTGTATAGAATTATTTGGTCGACTCAGTTTTTGAAAACGTAAAATGTGGGTTGAAAACGGAAATCTACAATTAAGCGTCCATTACCATAAGTAACCATAGTAAAATCTGAGAGAATGATCGGCTCTTTAGCTGTTCTCTGGTAGGTGAAGAACGTTCTAGACGAGGTTTGGTTGAGGCGTCTCACATTGATTGCTGTCACCACGTTGCCCGTCACTTTGTTGACACTGGAATCATATTATTGCCACCATTAATTAGGCATTTTATGGATGCCTAACTACGGCCCAATTTTCTATATTTCCTAAAACTAAACAAAAACTATATACAGCAAAGACCTACAAGACATCGAGCTTATAGGTAACTTAAGTGCTCAAGCCCACAACCAGTGGGTAGCTTTCGTTTAATTAGGCTTTATTTTAAATAAACGCTAAACGCTTAAACGCTTTCACACTCACAGCCCCACACTAAGTTCAATGACTTGTGTCGTGGGTGCCGGAAACATTCACATCACAGACACAATCACAACCAGAACCAGAAACACAAATTTTCATTGGGGAGAAAACTTGTGTTCCCGCCGGGAATCGAACCCGATACCCCTGCTTAGAAGGCAAACGCTCACCCAACTTGGCCAACGGGCAGTTCTTAATTATAAATTGTGAAAAATGAACGTTTTCACACTCACCGCCCCGCTCTAAATTCAAAGACTTGTATTACGGGTGTCGGAAACTCTTACATCACGCACACAATTACCTATAAAAACATATTTCCATTGAGGTAAAAAATTGTTCCCACCGGGAATTGATCCCGGCACCCCGCTGCTTGGAAGCGGTACGCCAGCGGTATATTGAAATTATCAGACAGAATCTTCTAACTTTTCCTGTTTGGCGCAGCCCTATGACCCAAAAAGAATATTTGCCTATAGGGCCTATAGCCTATAGCCTTATAACAGGTCACTGTAACCTCAACTACCACCTACACAAAATAGGGGTCACAGATAGCCCTTTGTGTAGGGGATGTATGGAGGAAAACGAAACCGTAGAACACGTAATAGCTCAGTGTGCTGTAACTGAAGAAATTAGAGTCAACACTGGAATGCTAGAGCAACATTCCACAAAACATAAAGACTCACCTGAAGACTCACAGAATTCATTACAAATACAACAACTTCATCACTGGAACAGTTATGCCAGCACCCAAAAACCACACTCCGTTATTTTAAGGAGCTGGGGTGGATGGGGTAGTTCCTGGCAGGGGGAAATGCACAATACACCCCAAGCGGGACGTCAGTGCAGGCCTTAACGCCCCCATATTGAATAAGAATAAGAATAAGGGCCTATAGGATTACTTCTGTTTTAAAGATATATAATGTAAACGCAAGCAAAGCTTAAAAACCGAATTCACCGCTTTATCTTCGGAACCCTTTATCGGACTTGTGTCTTTCGTACCTGTACATTGGTAGGGATTACTTCTACTACTTCTACGTTTATCATCCATACAGCGAGGACCACATTGCCTGCGTCTGTGTTTCCCGAACGTTACAATCTGGGTATCTTCAAGTCAAGAGTGAATAGGTATCTTCTGCATGGATGTTACATCTTCGGCCTAATCTTCAGTTTCCTTCAGCTGAGATAGTGGTCAAATGCTTGCATATCTAGCACTAAACGATTATTTCTATTATAAAACTTTTTGTTTTTGAACAAGCAGACAAACTGCTAATCGACACTGGCATATGGTAGATATTCCACAAATGCGAACAAAGCGATTTGCTTTTACATTTATTATGCGAACCGCAAAGGAATGGAACACCTCACCTGAGTCGGTGTTTCCTAATAGGTACAATATGGGAGTTTCAAGTCGCGAGTGAATAGGTATCTTCTAGGTATGCGTGCTCCATCGTCGACCACATCATAGCTTACCATCAGGTGAGATGGTCAACGCTTGTCTATAATAAATATTTTTTTTTTTTTATAAAATAGCAACACCTTTGTTTCCTTCTCACTGTATAATACTCACTAGAACTCCGTAATTTTGGCACTCCTCAACCCTCTAATTTCAAGGTCCGTGAATGTCAACGTAATATTGATTACAGGTATATAAAATTTGTCTACAGGCAGTATCAGAGGGTCTGGCACTGGACCATAGGAGGGCTTGCATTTTGAATTTGAAACTAGAAAATGGCGGATGCATCCCCAATCGTTAAGGGCGCAGGGACGATGAATATCCTCTTTATTGATATCTTGGTCTGCAATAACATTTTATGTATTCAAGCACAGGTGTCGTGTATGGAATACTGTTGTGGGATAGTTCCGCCAAATAACGAAAAAAAATTTTTTTTAATTAAAGTAAATTATTTTTCATTCTTTTTTTCTTATTTTTCTTTTTTTATTTGTGACAGGCTAGTGTTTGACCACTATCTCACCTGATGGTAAGTGACTCTTCTTACTTACTATAGGGCAGGATTATCACAATAAGTTTTTCATAATTACTGCGAAGGAGTGGAACACATTGTCCGCGTCTTTATTCTCTGAACGGTATAATCTATGAGTCTTCAAGTCAAGAGTGAATGGATCCAGGCAAGCACGCTACATCTTCGGCCGCATCATCACTTTCCATCAGGTGAGATTGTGGTCAAAAGCAACGAACATAAAAAATATATCAATTGAAATGTTAACTTGTGTAATGTAGAGTGCTGCAAAAAAACGCATGAACAAAGTGTCTTACCCTTAAATAGAGACAATAAGAAAAGTGTTAATGGACACATTCTTAGTAATAGCAATGTAGCAGTTTAAGTTAAATTTAAATTACTGATTAGACATAGTTTGGCTAGATTGTAATAAAATTATATTACGGCACTTCGCAAGCGGTATTTCTAGAAGTAAAAAAAATATATTTAAACGTTGGATAAAGAAATAAATAAAAATCTCACCTCCATAGTCCCCAATATCCGCACTAACAAAACCAAATAAAAAGGCGAAAATTGATAACAACTTCATTCTACAGATTTTAAAAACCAATGTTTAAAAGATTAAGCAACTCTTTGTATTTAGTACGTTAATACTGTATATCAAGAATAAACAAAATTAAAATGTTAAGGGGGTGATATCAGAATATTTCTTAAAATGCGCAACAACATTTTTTTTTTATGCTAGATAGTCTAGCATTTGACTACTTTCTCACTTGAACAGTGAAGGTGCGGCCGAAGATGTAACATGCTTACCTAGAAGATTTAGAAATTATATTGTGTTAAACGGCTACAAAGTTACTCATGTTCATGAACAATCGGGTTAAACAAATATTAGTAATTTTTAATTTTATCAAACCTAAGCTACTGTTTACTTTAGTTACAAAATCCTATCAATTGCCTATATTTCCTAAAACTAAATTAAAACTATATACAGGAAACAACTAAGTTACCTACAAGACATCGAGCTTATAGGTAACTCAAGTGCTCAAACCCACTACCAGTGGGTAGCGTTCCCATCATGCTGGCGGCATTGACTCTAAATTGCAATGCTAATACGTTGAGCCAAATAATTAATTCGTTAATTATGTATAATATGTTATAATCATCTCTCCTTATGTTTAAAGTATTCATAACATTTAAAAATAAAAGGGAATAAAATAAGAAATATTCACAAGAATAAAGTATCTTCCCTTTAATACAGACAGTAAAACAAGTGTTATTGGACACATTCTTAGTTTACTACTCTACTTAGCAGTTTAGGTCAAAATTAAATTACTTATTAGTCTTAAGGCTAGATCGTAATTCCAATGGTGCGCTTAAAGAATTAGGGATGTCTATAAAAAGAAAACAAATAATTGAAACGCAAGCAAAGCTTAAAAAAAACAACGGGTTGCACTCCGGGAGTGCCTGCAAAAATAAAAACTCGCCGCGTGGTAGAAAGGGAGGGGAATATTACTTCCTCTCCTTCGTCTTACGAATTTTCGATCAGGTCACGTGTCCTGACGCGAGTTTAACATTTCTTACCCATCCCAAAGTGCACAACGCCGCTAAAGAAGTTTTCACTTCAAAAACCGACTTCACTGCTTATATTTTGGTTTTGGCTTGATTAATTTTGATAAAATTGACATGGGACCACCTCTGAAGTACCTTTTTTTTTTATGCCTGATAGGCAAGCATTTAACCACAATCTCACCTGATGGGAAGTGATGATGTGGCCGAAGATGTAGCATGCTTGCCTAGAAGGTACCTATTCACTCTTGACTTGAAGACTCCCAGATTGTACCTTTCGGGGAACAAAGACGAAGGCAATGAGTTCCACTCCTTCGCATTACGAATGATAAACGTAGAAGCGAAACGCTTTGAGCGAACTGGAGGTATGTCAACCATATATGGATGACGTTTGACCTCCTTTTTGAAGTCGCGTAACGTTGCCTAACCGCCGTAATAAAAGTTATGCAGTATGCGCCTTTATTTTCAAAAGTATAAAGGTCGTATTGACATACTAGCCGTGCCCCGTGGCTTTGCCCGCTATTATCAAGTTAAAAAGAAGCCTATGTGTTAATCCTAGGTACAAGCTATGTACATTCTAAATTTCATCCAAATCCTTACAACCGTTAAAGCGTGAAAAGGGAACAAACATACTTACACACTTGCACACTTATACACTTACACATAAACTTTCGAATTTATAATATTAGTAGGATATCTGACCCTTAAAAAATCTAACAATGTACTTCACTTTGTTTAATGAGTACATTATTCATCATAGCGTGTTTATTGTATGCGGGTTGCAATCAGTCTAAAATTATAATTATGTAAATGAGATTATTAAAACAATTTAAGTCTAGTTACGTTTAAGATATGGTTGAAATTTAATCTGTCTTAGTTTAAGTTGTAGCATTCAGTAAATAGCGATCAATCAAATAATTAAGCTATCATCATTAGGGCCCGAATCTAGGTTAGTATTCATCATCATCATCATCATCTCAGCCGCAAGAAGTCCGCTGCTGGATATTGGTTAGCATTAGCATTGCAATTCAGAGAGGCAACGTCACCATGATGAGAACGCTACCGACTGGTAGTGGGCTTGAGCACTTGAGTTACCTATAAGCTCGATTGTTTGATGGACTTAGGTGTTTGCTGTATTAGTTTAGTTTTATAAAATGTAGGGAATTGGCCCGCAGACCGAGGAAATTAAAAAAATAAACCTCTGTGTGTGTGTTTTATGTAACTAATAATATTGTAACACATATTAATAGAACTCGCTAGCGTAGTTACTTGGGTATCTTCTAGGCAAGCATGTTATATCTTCGGCCGCATCATCACTTTCCATCAGGTGAGTGCGGTCAAATGCTTGCCAATCGGGCGTAAAAAACATCTACCTTATATGCGGCAGGCATTGGTTTCGATTCCCAGTAAAAACACAAGATTTCTGTCCAAATAAAATATGTGTTTCTGGTTTTGGGTGGATGTTTCCGGCACCCACGACACAAGTCTACGAACTTAGTGTAATATCCTTTAATTCTTAATTAATAAAGGAAAATAAACAGAAAAAGTATGATTAAAAGTTACATTAACATTAAATATCTACACGCTATTCATAACATCTTTCAATCCCCTTTAACACTATAAAAAAAAATAGAAAAAAAAATATAGTCAGGGAATTAACTTCTCTAGTATTTAAAATAATTTTGAAAAATAACTGGAGGTAAAATATTTTACTAATCATGTGTCTCGATTTCATTTATTTATATATTATATTTTTACTAGTGATTCGCCCCGGCTTAGCCCGTGTGCAATTTTCGCTAGCGGACCCCTGCAGCGCCATCTGCCAGGCTGATTGGTGAATCTAAACCATCCAAGGCGCCACCCAAACCCATACAAAAAAAAATTCAAATCGGTCCAGCCGTTTAGGAGTTCCGTGACATACACACGTACAGTAGAATTATATTTATAAAGACTATATTTGAACTGCCCCTTGGCTTAGTTGGATGAGCGTTCGCCTTCTAAGCAGGAATATCAGGTTCGATTCTCGGCGGGAACACAAGTTTTCTCCCCAAACTAACTCCCTTCACCGCTTGTATTTAGGTTTTGGGTAGATCGATTTCGATAAAACCCGACCACCTCCGAAGTATTCTCTACCAAACAAATAATTAAACGCAAGCAAAGCTTAAAAATCCGACTTCACAGCTCTATCTTCGGAACCTTGATCAGATTTAACGTATTAAACACGAATTATTGACAATAACTCAAAAACTAGAGATCAGATCTTGATCAAATTTAAATGGGACCAATAAGAAAGCAACAAATTTCAAATTAAAAAAAATTCGATATCGGTCGACGAGGAAAGAAGTTATGAAGTAGGTAACACACATAAAAAAATACAGTCGACTTGAGTACCTCCTTCTTTTTTGTGAAGTCGGTAAAAAATCATCAAAATCGATTCACAATTGGTGAAATTATCGGGTAACAAACATACAAAAAAAAATACAGTCGAATTGAGAACATCCTTTTTGAAGTCGGTTAAAAAGAGCTTACACATGCCTGTAAACATGTCAATCTAGGGACAGTAGGAAGGCCCTCATTACCGCGCTCAGCCGAGATAAACTCCCTAGGGAGATAATTACCTCCTACACTTATCTGCACACGATGGCTTGTTAGATACAAGCTCAGATGGCGGCTTATTTTCAACCGACTTTAAAAAAGGAGGAGGCCGCCAATTATTGAATTTGTGTTATAGGTTCTGGTTGTGATTGTATGTGATGTGAATGTTTCCGGCACCCACGACACAAGTCGTCGAATTTAGTGTGGGGCTGTGAGTGTGAAAGCGTTTTTTTGAAGTGAAAACTTATTAAAGTTTTCGTGAGAATTAAACATTATAATATTACTAGCTGCGCCCCGCGGTTTCACCCGCGTTGATAATGATGAAAAGTGATGATGATGATGATGATGAAAAATAGATGTTGGCCGATTCTCATAGATACCGGATAAGCACAAAAAATTTCATCAAAATCGGTCAAGCCGTTTCGGAGGAGTATGGCAACGAAAACTGTGACACGAGAATTTTATATATTAGATTGAATTACGGCTATCACTCACGTCATTTGATCGATATTGTCGACCTAGGTTTCGAGCATGTACGATGCTCTTCTTTGGGATGAGTTTACGCCGCGAGATCGCGACGAAGACAATATCGATCAAATGACGTGAGTGACAGCCGTAATTCAATAATATTATAAGTGAAAACTTCTTTAGGATAAGAATAAACTACACGATTCCCGAAGTTCATATCACATACAGCAACACTCCATTCTCTCAAACTAGGTAAAGTACCAGCAGTTTATTCAAAACTTCTCATATTCTGGCAATATGTCGCCAGCCCCATCCCTTCCACCCGCCATCACCCCCTCACCCCAATTTTATTGCGAGACTTTTCAATAATTTATATCTTAACAGATGGTCTACAAGCCGTTTGGAGTGTAACATAGTGTTCATCTTCGAATAAAGCTATTTGAAAATAACGCATTTGTTCGATTTTCTCCGATTTCACGGAAGCAGCGTGCAATCTGGCAGATTACACAATCGTTGCATGCCTACGTTTTTACCCAACTGCGTGACGCAAAGGAGAGTAATGTATTTATCAGCTTATGTATGTTTGTTCCTTTGAAACTTATACCTATAGTAAACTAGCTGTCCCGGCGGCGGCCTTCGTTCCACCTAACAGTCAATGATGATGTTGAATGTGCATGTTTAGGAAGCCATACCCGGCATGCGTTGCAATGCCACGTGACTATATTATTATTACCTCCTTTATGTTTATGTTTGCCTAGTACTTTACCAAATCCGAGTGACGTATGAAAAAAATATTTTATACAACTATAAAAAAAAATGTCGTTCCTAAAAAGTACCCTACGTCCGTCTCTTGGTTCTAAGCTACCTCTCCACCAAATTTCAGCCAAATCGGTTCAGCTTTTCTGGAGTTATAAATAGTGTTACTAACACGACTTTCTTTTATATAGATACTTAGTAGATAAGACATAAAGCCTGAGCCGATTTTGATTATTCTTACGTCAAACTGTTTGTTTTAATTGTGCATGTGTCATGATAGACAAACGTTTGACCAGCTCCATTCCTCGAGTGCCCTTCATTTGCGGTTCGCATAATGAATGTGGAAGCAAAACACTTCGTCCGCATTTGTCGAATGTCTACTATATAACGTCCACGTCTTCCCATCAGGTGACATAGTGGTTAAATGCTTGGTTAACTAGCATAAAAAAACCGTCTTTATTAGCAGTCAGGCTGTCTGGTGATAGTATGGGGATGGGGGAATTAGATTATTTAGTTCCTTGGCACACTCTACGCAATATATATTTAGTATATATAAAACACGGATGTAAAGAAATACCGACCCAATGTCCCATCAAAAACCGGTGTAGCACCCTAACTCCTACAAATTTAGTTTGTAATAACGCGAGCTACTCGCACACAAATACACCAGGTCCGACAATCTTCGCCAACGCACCTAATAACTGTTTACAGCGAGATGCACACACACAGACATTTGCATGCTTTACCCATGATTGGATGAGGTTACGTGAGGATTCTTTCAAGTCGGACCTAGCTCCACCGGTCTCTGGGCAGTGGACGGTGGATGCCATCCGCCCAGCAGCGAGAGATCGTGACAGAAGGTGGTCTACTTCTGCGAAGCGGTGATGGCGCAGTAGGAGGCTGTGGTGCGGGCCAGAGGGGTTGACCCCCAAACTGACCCGCTCCGGCGCAGACGTACGAGGGGAGGAGGAGGCAGTTCGCTCGCCTCCTCTCTCCTCCTATGTAGTGGGATTACTGGTGGAGAGCCAGGGGGCTCTCCACCGGCTTACGCGGCCCCACAAGTCTGGGGGGTGGCCTTGGTGAGCAAGGTCACCCCGCTATGGGTGGAGTGGTACACTATAACCGATATATATTGGTAAAGACATTCTCATAATTCTATCTATCTAGCATAATACATAATGTTTTAATGTTATATACGGCTTAAAACACGTACAAAATGTCGACTTAGGTACTTTGTTGTCGACTAGTTTCGGACAAATTAGTTGACCGAGACTAGTCGACAAAAAGTAAGTCGAATTTTTTTTCGTGTTTTAAGCCGTATATACTCGTAACATTGAAAATCAACAACACCATTGTTTTTTATTGTAGCGGCATAATTAGATATAGTCCTTGGTGCATTTCTAATACAGCTTAAACCCCTAAAACCAATGTAACCTCTAAACTACCTAAACTATTTTATCATCGGCTCAGCAAGAACAAGTAGGTAAGCGGATTTTCTCGGCCTCGCGAATCCAACAATTTACTACGAACGGGACATTTAGACAAGCCGACAAAGTACGACCCTGCATTCTAGAAATAAAATGAAGAACAATTGAGGTAACGAACATTTTACCTACTCTTTTATTTTTTATCTTTATTAGGCAAACGGGATTCGACTACTATCTCACCTGATGTTAAGTGACGAGCACGCTTACTATGAAAATATATATTCACTCTCGACTTGAAAAAACCTAAACTTACTTGATATACACTTGGAACTTTATATACAAAGCGTCACAGGCGCGCGATCCGGACACTGTTAAGATAAAATGTGACATACATGTGCCTAAGGGACTTGATAAAATATACGAAGTGGCCAGGGCGCGCGCCTGCGACTCTTCCCCAAGGCGCTGCCGACTTATTGTACAGGCTCTAGTGTAACAAAATTTACACACGGACAGGGCGCGCGGATTTATCAGCAGCAGCGGCCGAGGCGCGCGTACAGGGCGCGCGTACAGAGCGCGCAGCGGGCGCGCACTTTGAGCGCTTTGTATATCAAGTCCCTTATTATGTCGTCTGTCCTTGTGGTGTGTGGTCTTCCGATCTACTCCAGCAGGCCTAGCATGGTGTAGGGATATAAATGTTATGCCCTGTTTTTATCCACTGACAAGGGACAAGATTGTCCTCTCCACCATACACAGCACGGCAGCTGTGGAAAGGGAAAGTATATCCCTATTTGACATTTGGCGTAGGCATATATATTTCTCCCTTCATAACATGGGCGCAACGAAAAGTGGATAAAACTGCTCTGTTTGACATTTGGTAGAGAGAAATTGTCCTCGTTCGTAGGAAGTGATGCTAATTTTGACGTAGCAAAGGGACATGGCGTTTCTCTCCTTATGCACCGTGGATAAAATATCCACCTGTGCGTCCATGCTCGCTCCGAGGAAAAATATAGAAGGGAAAAGATTTTTATCTACTCCCCAGGGAAAAGTTTCCACCCGCCATGCTAGGCCTGCAGGATCGTGTTACCTAAATGCTTTCCTCCGCTCACACTTTTGCTGCCAATTTTCGCTACATTCTAGAGGCTTCGCGATACTTTAAGCTGAAACCCCTCGAATACGCTACTACAAGTTGTGCAGTCCGTGAAATGGAAGGAGATACGACTACGTAACCGTTTATCGTATAAGTAACATGTAGCTAAATCACTGCCAGGGTATTTTTGGTACATGCATATTTAGTAAATGCAATGCCTCTTCCATGTTTTTCGGTGTATATCTAATAACTTTAAACCAGCAATTCTTGTATATATATATATATATATATATATATACTTGTATATATATATATATATATATATATATATATATATACACAAGAATAACTTTAAACCAGCAATTCTTGTATATATATATATATATATATATATACTTGTATATATATATATATATATATATACACAAGAAATCTAGATAGGTTTCAATTTTAGAAAACGTCGTTTTATCCGTGTTTTCAGCCGAGCGAAGCTCGGTCATCCGGGTACTAATATTTATTGGCTTAAATATTGCCTGTTAAACTTATAAAAATGAGCAGTAAGCATTCATTAATAATTACAAAGTTAATACTTTCAAGTTTTTTTTTTTACTTAATTCTACAATTACAATATATTGAGCTTAAGATTAGAACCTTTTTGTTAAAAATCAATACAACTATGTTCACAATAAAAAACAAACATACAATAAGCATGCAGCGTTAGCATTCGTGCTGGTTTGCCCTGTTGAGGTTATGTTACCAATGATAACCTTCCGTTCAGTAATATTAATTAAATATATATTATTTTTAAGTACTAACCGAACAAGATATCTACATATATTATATTTGATGCTACTAACATTATACAAATACGAAACAAATCAAAGAATTATATTAATTATATAAATAAAGAATGTATACTATTAATAAATGTAGGTAATTGTAATGTTTAGTCAAACAATAGTAACAGTTCCTAATCCGCTAGTTTGTAGTTTTGTCGCGAAAGTGAAAAAATGGCGTTGTTGATTTTGTATAATTTTCCAAAACCTGTGATTCTTCGAGTGTTAATGGTGGATTAATGACTTTTAATACTTAGTAAACGTGCATAAGTGTAGGCAAATGATACTAAGTTGAAAAAAAAGTGGGTACTTCGTGTGAACAGATCAGCTGATATTTGTTTATTGTTTATAAAATAGTTATCCTACGTAAAATATTGAAAGTTATCTTGAAAAGTGTTAATGGTTGTGTGATTCTGCTGTGCTCGTGTTATCTGCAGCAGATACAGCCCCCTTGTGCCGAAAATACGCATCTACTGAGGAACCCAAACCCTGGGCTAAAGGACGTCTTAAGATAGGGATTGGATAGCGGGAAGACGCTTTTCCGTCATACAAACGGACGTATCTCAGAATTGCTGGTTAGTAATTGTATTATTTTGCATCTGGCGACGATTTATTGATTGTTTCTTCGGCTAAACTTGGATTTTATCAAGCCTTTAAAAAAGCGCCATCTACCTGTTTGTTGCTGTACTAAAAATATTTATCGATTGACTTTGGCTGTACAATGAATAAGTGTGCAGCATGTGGCAAGTTCTTGACGGGGGGCGCTGCGTGCTCCAAATGTAGTGCAATTTATCATAGACAGTGCGTCAATCTCTCCACGAACCAAAATACAAAACAATGGCTTTGTCCTTGTTGTATCGCTGGTGTTCCGAAGCGAGACAATACCAATACACCGGTTAAGGATGTGGCTGAACAGGCGATGGAGGAATCTTCTGATGACGGCACGGAGCAGTTATTGATAAGGGAAATTCGTGGGCTTCGGAAGGACATGAAAGGGTTCCGTAAGGAGTTCGAGAGTTTTCGCGAGGAAATTAGAGAAGAAATTAAGGAGATAAAAAGTGCTAATAGAGCTTGTGTCGCTATAACAGAAGACTTAGTGAAGCGGGCTGAGAGCCAAGACACCAGGATCACGGTGCTCGAGGGTGTCTGTAAAGAGACACAAGACCTCGTTACTCAGATTCAGGACCTGAAACAGGAAGTAAATGATCACGAACAACTTGCCCTGCAGAATGATGTTGAGATAAGCGGTGTTACTGAACATCGTGGGGAAAATATTATGCATATTACGGGGCTTCTAATGAATAAAATCGGCCTGACTGTAGACGAACGTGACATTGTGGAGGCTCACCGGGTAGGCCCGGTGCGCACGGACCAGGATGGCAAGCAGCGACCGCGCCCTATTGTGATGCGTTTAACGCGACGCGTAGTGCACGAAGAGGTGATTCGCTGTGCGCGCACTCGACGTAATCTCTCGACAGGCGACATTGAGGTAGCGGGAACGCCACGCCCTATCTACATTAATGAAAGGTTAACCAAGCAAAGCAGACTACTTTTTGGCCGAGCACGCACGCTATGTAAACAAAATAGCTGGAAATATTCATGGACGCGGCAAGGGAAAATTCTCATAAGAGAACAAGACGGAACACCGGCGTTTCGTATACGCCGCGAAGAAGACCTGGATAAGTTTTTTAAACGACGTTCGAGCATTGTTACTAAAACTAATTAATGTAGAGTCTGAAACTGCGCCATTTATTTCTCCCACTATAAACGAGCGATTCTGTTTAATTTTTCCAGGTTTCACGAACTTTATGTGTTTATTGTTTGAATTACTTAACGGTATTATAATTGTTTATGACTATATAATAACACTAGCATACCTAGGTTTAGCGTACCACTACACTCACACCCTTTCTTACACCATTTCAAACTTCATTAGACAACATAACACACAAATACACCACACTATTTCAGTTCACAAGTTAATATACGACTACAAAACCATTACAATATTTAATTATGGCTAACACAAATAATAAAAAACGTTTGATTATTGGGCTTTTAAATATACGCTCACTTAATACTGGCAGAGATGAGTTAGAAGTAAGTATAGAAAAATACAAACCGGATGTCCTTTCAATGAATGAAACGTGGATTAAGCAGGGTCAAGAATCTATTGCTCCAAATATACCTGGTTACATATTTAAACATAGAGCTAGAAAGTCGGAGGGTAGAGGTGGCGGCGTTGGATTCTACATTAGAAAAGGCCTACGCGCTCGGGTACGCGCTCATCCAGAGTCTCAATTAGAACAATTATGGCTAGAGCTGGTACTACCGGGTGCTCGTGTCGCTATAGGTACAGCTTACCGACCCGAGAGCGTCAAAGTTACAACAGCATTGGATTCGCTTAGTGAATCCCTATCCACCTTTATGCATTGTGATTATATCTATCTCATGACCGATTTTAATATCGATTTGCTTAGACCAGACTCTTCGAAGACTCGCGAGCTATCAATGTTCTGTGCTCAGCACAGTCTTACACAACTAGTAAAAGATGCTACTAGAATTACAGATTCTTCTAAGAGTCTGTTAGATCTTATATTAACGAATGCACCAGAAAAATGTAAAAACATTGCAGTTATACACAATTTATGTCTCAGCGATCATGCGTTGATAGTTTGTGAAGTCAATATTAAAAAACAAAAACTATTGCCAAAATACAAAGAAAATAGGTCAATAACAGATATACAACTTGACAAATTTAATTCTGACCTTCAGTCCATAGAGTGGCAGAGCACAATAAATGAATCAAATATAGAGTCGTCAGTGAAACATTTTAACGAGAAAATTATTAGTCTTTTTGATACTCATGCTCCACTCAAACAAAAGATAGTCAGAGAATCCCCAAAACCATGGATAACTGACATTATAAAATTTATGATGTCGTTAAGAGACAAAGCGTTAGTTAAAGCACATAGCAAGAAGACTGATTCATCCATGAATTATTACAACAGTTTAAAGAATTTAGTGACTGGAGCTATAGAAAGAGAAAGAGCGGCTTTTTTTACTCATTATGTCAATAAAAATTTACACCAACCAAAAAAAATGTGGAAATATTTAAATAATACAAAAATCATCAATAATAATAATAATAGCATTTTAATTCCAGAACATTTATTGGACGCTAATTTAATAAATAATCATTTTTTGAATATACCAGGCGATAGCCAAATTGATGATGAGGTTTTAAGTTTTTTTTATTCTAATAAAAAGACAAATAGTATTTTTAGCTTGCAAACAGTTTCAGAGGAGGTGGTGAGTAAAATTATTCTGAACATACACACAAATGCAACTGGCCATGACCGCCTTAACGCAGAAATGATTAAACTCACACTACCCGAGACATTGACCACAATAACGAATATTATAAATGGATCCATTATGTCAAGCACCTTTCCAGAACTCTGGAAAAGAGCACTAGTCAAGCCAATACCTAAGTCTAGCACAGTCGAAGACATAAAACACTTACGGCCCATCAGCATTCTTCCAGTTTTGTCAAAGATTTTGGAGAAAGTAGTTCTTGATCAAATGGAGAAATACATGAGTAACGAAAACATTATTCCTAAATATCAGTCTGGGTTCAGGAAAAATCATGGTACAGAAACTGCGCTTTTACAAGTCACTGATGATCTGCTCACAGCCTCCGACTCTGGGTTGAGTAGCGTGCTCGTACTGTTGGATTTCTCACGTGCATTTGATTGTTTAAATCCGACTCTATTGATGGCAAAACTTTCTTATTACGGCTTTTCGAACGAAACGTGTAAGTGGTTTGAAGGTTTCCTTTTTGGTAGAGAGCAGTATGTTCAGATTGAACATCAAAACGGAAGCAAAACTGTTTCTGATGTGGTTAAAGTACCTCGAGGAACCCCGCAGGGTTCGATATTAAGTCCTATTTTATTTTCAATATTCACCGCGGACATGCCTAGCCATATAAAAGCATGCAAGTATCATTTGTACGCGGACGACACACAGATATATTATAGTTTTAAGTCAGAAAATACAGAACAAGCTATTATAACAGTGAATGAAGATTTAGATTCAATTTACAAATGGGCAAAACGCAATTCATTAATCCTTAATCCAGAAAAATCCAAAATGTTAATCCTTGGGACCAAGAGTCAAATTATAAAAGTTCTAGATCACAATCCAAAAGTAAGTATAAATGGTGTAGATATACAGGTTGACTTAGATGCAAGGAATCTAGGACTAGTTATCGACAGTGAAATGAGATTCATTAAACATATAAATGAAAAAATTAAAAACGCATTTTACAAGCTCAAAATATTATATAATATTAGGAAATATCTGTCAGAGGATGTAAGAACTCTACTATGTGACCTTATTGTCCTCTCTCCTTTTAACTACTGCTGTGCGGTGTATGGCCCTAGGTTGTGGGTAAAAACAGAACAGTCCATCCAAAGAGTTCAGAATGCCTGCGCTCGATTCTGTTTCAATATTCCTAGGAGAGAGCACATCACTCCATATTTAGTTAAAAAGGGAATCCTGAATATGAAAAATAGAAGGGAGCTTCATCTAGCCTGTACAACGCAAAAGATAATTTGGAATAAGAAACCAGAATATCTTTTCGAAAAACTTACTTGGTGTAAGGATCTACATAAATTGAACACACGGTCAAAGCTCCAAAACTGCCTAGCCATTCCCCAACACAAAACTATACGTTTTCGAGGTTGTTTCAAATACAGGGCGTCAAAGATTTGGAATGACCTTCCGCCTCCCTTGAGACAAAAGTTAAGCATAACTACATTTAAATCTAGACTTAAACTTATTTTATTTGCACGGCAAAAACACCATTTTGAAACAACCTTCAAAACTTAATCCTACGTACAACTCACTCACTTACACACACACACACACACACATACACATACAAACACAGTCACTCACACACACACATACACACACAAACACAGTCACTCACACACACGCATACCCATACACTAATTATACTTTCAATTATTATATTTATATTCTTTTTCAAATAATTATTTTAATTTTGTGATCGTATTTAGTACAGTATAGTAACTTAAGAGTCACTGTTCTATTTCTTTTTTTTTTATTATAATTTGTAAACCCGCTTTTGTGACACTACCTCGGCGAACATCTTAACCGAGAACAGGGGTAGATTGAAAAACAGCGCTGCGAGTCCATGCATGCATGTACTCGCAGCACATGCTGAATCTACTCCTATTGCCCTAAACTGCACTGATAGATGCGACCGTTTCAGTCTTGGCTTGCTAGGGTTAGTTTTCAGTGGTTTTCACAATATACTAACTTTGTCCCTCAGACTGAGGCGGTCTGTCTATCACTTATAGAAAAATTTTGATGTAAATGTGTTTAATGTTGTTATGTGTCATTTCTGGCAATAAATTGATTTTTATTTATTTATTATTTATTTATTTAAAACGTGATTTTCGCCATCGCTCTAAAACTCCAATTGAAGTTCTAGTAATAGTTTTACCACTTTACTAGGGCATGACTTGACTAAGACTGGATCTTGACTCTTTTACTTAATTTTGACTGTGACTGGGATTTTTGATGTGAAATTCTTATTACTTGACACTGGCTAAATGCACTAGATTGCGAAGCCGTAATTAATAGAGAAAACCCCACAAGGTAATGTTCTTTGATAAAAAAAAACTATGAATATGTTACTAAAATGAAGTAATTTATAAATTAGAGATATTTGTATTTTTTACGATAACTCTGCCAGAATATTTAATAAAACGTAGTGAAATATATAAAAACAAAAGCGTGCAAAATTCACCTCACCATCATATCAACCTACTTGTCAAAAAATATATTTATAAAATAATATATAATATCATATGTGTATATCTTTGTATAATAAAATTAAACGCAAGCAAAGCTTAAAAACTGACTTCACCGCTTATATTTTGGTTTTGGCTTGACCGACTTCGATAAAATTTATATGGAGTTTACTTTAGAGGTGGTCACCTCTAAAGTATACTCTACCAAACAAAAAAAATCATCAAAATCGTTTCATAATTGACGGAGATATCGCGTAACATACATACAAAACAAACATACAGTCGAATTGAAAACCTCCCCATTTGAAATCGGTTGGAAATACCAAACAATATTGAAATTTTAGAAGGAAATAGTTTTGAGAAAAATTGGAGTGACTGGCTAGAATTTATGAAATTTAGAGACAATAATATTTTTATTATTTGCACATCTGCATGCAGGCTGAATACCTACATAGTACATATTATTATTTATACGACCTTTTTGACATGTATTCTGGCAAATAAACGTTTGAGTTGAGTTGAAAAAAAAACCGACTTCACCGCTTTATCTTCGGAACTTGGATCAGATTAGGTGTACTAAACACGCATTATTGAAGATATTTCAAGAATTCCTAATCAGATCTTGATCAAATTTAAATGGGACCAAATGAAAAGCAACATCTTCCAAACAAAAAAACAAGTTAAAATCGTTTCACGTGGAAAGAAGCTAACTGGTAACAAACAAAAAAAAAGGCTTGTGTTTAAACACCGCCCAAAAAAGTACCTATTTTACCTACTACCAAAAAAATTCTAAACGGTTACCAAAATGGATAAACGGTCATCAAATCACGTCGACAGTCGACTTGAGTTTTATTTATTTATTTATATAATCACAAAAAACAATTACAATGTGTATGATTGTAAATTACAATTAGAACCATATTGCTAAAAATCAATAGAACCAATTATTATAATAAAAACAAACAAGACAATAAGATGCAGCGTTAGCATTCGTGCTAGGTACGTGAGTACCTCCTCCTTTTTGTGAAGTCGGTAAAAATATTTGGAGGCGTGTTACATATCGTATTTTAAGATCTGACTAAACTAATAAATGACGCACTATCTCAGTTAAAACAACTAACGCTTACACAAACAAAGTAGAAGTTGGATACAAACTCCGCCTAACCAAAACTAAAACTAAATAAAACACACCATCGATTACCTACCTGCGAGCTAAAGGCACCACCCAAGAGCTGCCAACAAATCAATCGACATCACTGCAAGCCCATCAAGCACTGTCCGCTTTGCGAGAGGAAGCAATAACTCGCCACGGGATGAGGGCGGACGCCACCGCTTTATTTATGCACGCGCCCTTAGATGCGGGGATCACCTTGCCGGAGAAACTGATTGAATTCGCCGGCCGGTGGTGGGTGATGAGAGGAGCGGAAGCGACAGGTGTTCAGTGTACAAGCTACCAATACCAGACGACAATAATGTAACTGTAGGTAAGTTACTAGTAGACCCGTGGAAGACGTTGCGTTTTTTCGAAATGGCTGAAACATGTCTTTTTTAACGTTTTTAACCTCCATTACTCCGCCACTTTGAAAAAACTGAATCGGCTAATCCTACTTCCTACTAATCGTACTAATATTATAAATCCGAGTGTTTGTTTGTAAGTGTGTAAGTGTGTAAGTATGTTTGTTCCCTCTTCACGCTTTAACGGCTGAACGGATTTGAATGAAATTTGGAATGTACATAGATTATATCTAGGATTAACACATAGGCTACTTTTTAACTTGCTAAAAGCAGGCGAAGCCGCGGGGCACGGCTAGTAATTCTATATAATTATCGAAACTGCTCTCAAAATTTCACGAGAATCGGGTGAGAAATGCGACTTGTAGAGGAGAACAAACGGAAATCCGGACATACGAAAGCAATTTTTTCCAAGCTGAAACGGAGAAGCTTCGTCTCTATTCAATCATAATTGAAACGCAAGCAAAGCTTAAAAAACCACTGCTTATATTTTGGTTTTTGTAGATTTTCTCAAAAAGCGCTTAATCAATTTTGATAACATTTATATGGGACCACCTATGAAGTATAATCTACCAAACAAAAAAATCATCGAAATCGATTACTAATTGGTGGAATCCTACTAATATTATAAATCCGAAAGTTTGTGTGTAAGTGTGTAAGTATGTTTGTTCTCTCTTCATGCTTTAACGGCTGAACGGATTTGGATTAAATTTGGAATATACATAGATTATACCTAGGATTAACACATAGGCTACTTTTTAACATGATAATAGCGGGCGAAGCCGCGGGGCACGGCTAGTTATATGTAAATGTTATATATACATACGCATACCCAGTTAGTGCAGTAGACAGGTCTCCGCCCTAGAAGTACAATTTCCTTCCCATGGGATATTTGTGCTTCTGGTTCTGGGTGTAATGTGTGTGTGATGTGAATGTTTCCGGTACCCACTACACAAGTCTTTGAACTTATTGTGGGGCTGTGAGTGTGAATGCGTTTGTTTTGTTTGTATATGTATATATATATACATATATATATATATATATGTTACGCTTCAAAAAAGGAGTGTTTTGTATACACAAAACACTCCTTTTTTGCAGTCGGTTGACTTGTGTGTAACAGACTAAAACTTGTGTACAAAGGTTTCAAATACCATGTCTCATAAATAATCAAAGCAAAACAAATATTTAACCACCTTCTATTGCATTTGAAGTTTTTAAATGGCAACGAATTTAAAACACATCTAAAAATATGGCTAATTTCAACCGTGTATATATATTATTGTCTGAACGAATATTTTGATACTTAGGCAAGTTTCATTTTAAACTTTATAATTTTACTTATAAGTTGTTACTGCGCTAAACGTATCTATATAATAATTATTTGAAACATATGAGCACATAATTTATAATAAGATGTTTGCATAAGCATATACCTACCTAATATTGTACGCCCGAAACGAGTAGACTGTTGAAACTGTTTACTACATTTTCAACCGATTTCAAAAAAGGAGGTTCTCAATTCGACTGTTGTTTTTTTGTACGTATGTTAAGCGATATCTCCGCTAATTGCAAATCGATGTTGATGTTTTTTTTTTGTTATACTTCACAGGTGGTCCCATATAAATTTTATAGAAATCGGTCAAACCAAAACTAAAATATAAGCTGTGAAGTAGGTGTTTTTAAGTTTTGCCTGCGTTTAATTATATGATTTTTGTACACAGTTTAAGAAAAATATTTTCTTCTATTTGCAATCTCAGTGAGCGCTGAATAACAAGTCAAGATATTTTATACCCTATGAATACAAGTTTTAAGGTCTGTTACATTTAGAAAGCGTTTCTATTGAAAGAATAGAGAACGTTTTAGTTTTGGCTATAATTGTTATTCGACGTCAAATTCCTGACTCAATCGCTCCGCTCCTGTCTCACCTCACACCTTGTCACGCTACGGTAGTCGTACAATACTATTATTTATTCTGTGGTCGTACATTATTCACGCGCCCTACGAGCTGTACTTTTGTTTGCGCCTTCTTATTACCCCGGATAATGTTACAGGGAACAATTGTCTAAAGATAAGGACATCGGGTAAACCGCTGCTTTTTTTCCGGGTTTATCTTGTTGAATTTTTAATTTTGCTGTAGTTGGGAGTGCTGTTTTATTGTGGTAGAAGGGAAATTGTTGTTATAGAGAACTGCAGTCACCAAAACCTACCCTTACCTATAAAAAAAAAACAAATGCATTCAAACTACCATCTACCTTACCTACTTTGACCACCAAAGACTTAAGACCTATATTTATTTATGGCAAAAAGAAAAACAAAACTTTATTGACTTGTATTTTTTTTTCTCGATAGGCAATCATTTGACCTCTATCTCACCTGATGGAAAGTGATGATGTGGTCGAAGATGGAGCAAGCTTGCCTAAAAGATACCTGTTCACTCTATTTTAAAGACTCCCAGATTGTACTTATCGGGAAACACAGACTCGGGCAAAGAATTCTATTCCTTAGCAGTACGTATGATAAATGTGAAAGCAAAACGCTTCGTATGCATCCTTGGAATACCAACCATAAACCGATGTCGCGTGGCTAATTGTCTGGTATTGTAGGTGCTGGAAACATTCACATACAATCACACCCAGGACCAGAAACACACATGTCTCTTAGGAAGAAAATGTGTACTCTTACCAGGAATCGAAGCTATGCTATATATAAGCTATCCGCGTGGCAGAAAGTCTATAGATACGGGTATTATAATATGCTTGTTGCATGTATGTTATTGTATTTATGGTTGACATACCTCCAGTTCGCTCGAAGCGTTTCGCTTCTACGTTTATCATCCGTACATAGAAGGAGTGGAACTCATTGCCTGCGTCTTTGTTCCTTGAACGGTACAACCTTGGTGTCTTCAAATTAAGAGTGATACCTTCTGGTCAAGCATGTTTCATCTTCGGCCGCATCGTCACTTTCCATCAGGTGAGATGGTGGTGAAAATGGTGGCCTTGAATAAAAAAAATACCAACTGAATTGCCCGATGGTTTAGTCGGGTGCGCATTCGCCTTCTAAGCAGAGGTATCAGGTTCGAATCCCGGCGGGAATACAAGTTTTCTCCCCAAGGAAAACTTATGTTTCTGGATCTGGTTGTGATTGTGTGCGCGATGTGAATGTTCCCGGCATTCACGACAAAAGTTATCGAAGTTACTGTTGAGCACTGAGTAAAAAAAGTTGCACCATAAAAAAGCTTGAAAAACTAATAAAAACTAGCGTACTTAGACCTCCTACGACTCTTAAAGGAAAGCTTCAAGCATATACAAGTATCCACATATCTTACCATCTCTCACATCGTATCCTCCAATCGATCAGCCGCGTGTATTGTTTCGTGAGATCATTTGTCTAGCCTAGTGTCCAATTTAGACGTAATGCCGGCTGATCTCGCCGATTTACCTGCAGCCAAGTCTATATACGATAGGGGTGTTCAGTTACTATGTTCTGATATGTATATATCCTCTATAGCTATAGAACAACGTGATTTTAGTTTATACTAGTTGACCCGGCGAACTTCATACCGCCAATTGTCTGTGGTCAAATATTCAGAAACATCTCCTGTTTGACAGGTACGAACAGTTTGTATGGAAAAATAAAATACTACTTTTTACTAATTATATTGCAATTTCTTTATATTTTCTCACCTTTTAAACCTTCCCTGAACTTCCACAAATATTTCAAGATCAAAATTAGCCAAATCGGTCCAGCCATTCTCGAGTTTTAGCGAGACTAACAAACAGCAATTCATTTTTATATATAAGAAGATTCAGCAATTCATTTTTATATATAAGAAGATTAGATATCTAGTAGATTTTGAGGTTAGATAGATAAACTCTTTATTGAACACCATATTTGTGACAAAACAGAATAAAAAAAAATGACTTACAAAATAAGTGTAACAACAGGCGGTCTTATCGCTAGAAGCGATCTCTTCCAGACAACCTGTGGATGGAGAGGAATTACGCAAGAAAGTTTGACGTCTGTTTAAGATTAGATAGATAGATAGGTTTAGGTTAGACAGATAGATAACGCTTTATTGTCAAACCATGCATAAATCACTTAAAATATTAACAAACTTAAATTTAAGTGTACAATCTGCGGTCTTATCGCTACAAACGATCTCTTCCAGACAAGATTTTTAATAAATCGGTGAAACGGGGGTGTAAGAACAAGTTTATGAGAAAAATAATAATAAATCTATATAAAGGTTATACCTATACATGCCTATTTAAACTTAATAAATTCTATAATGAAATAATAATAAATACACTTATAACTTTAAATATGTAGCCGTTTTTAAAATATCCCGGGAAAAAGTAGGTCTAAAAACAGTGAATTTGACTTCCCACCATAAAATAGTTATTTTCCAACACATAAAAAAACAGTTAGTTATATTCTTCTAGCAAATTTATTTCCACCAATACCCTTAATGATCTTGCTTCATTCGATCATTGACCTTGCTGGTCGTAAGGAGTAGTCGGCGGTTCTGCTGTCAACTTTGTTATCATATAGCCTAGGACTAGCTAAACATGCCCTTCAAATCATGGTACAGAAGACAGCTTACATTTTTTGAAACTGTGATTGCACTGTCGTCTGTAACCCGCTTCTAATCGGGTGTCGTGGTTTCGAATCTTGTCTAAGCGGATGATCATGATGAAATCCATGATTTGGTAGTGCATTTCGCTTGTGCTTGTCTGGCTTGCTACCCTGAAAAACAGTCATAGTTCACAACCGTCAAGTAAAATAAAGGAATTGTTAGAACATTTTTCAAAACAAGCTTTTAGAAGTCCACCATATTGGATTTAGAGTGACGTCACTTTATCTTTCGAGTTAATCATTTGATACCCATATTGTAGGAGTGCATTAAAAATAACTTGTCCGCCATTTTGGGTGTTCCACCATGTTGGATTGAGGATGACGTCACACAGCTAATCATGCATTGTCATCCAAATGAATACAAAATTTCAGTGCAATAAATTGAAGATATCTACTTCAAAATTTAGTTGCAAGAATCCACTCGAACAAACATAATTACATACATTGCAAGTTAAATAAAAGCTTGTAAAATCTGTCTCTTTTTAACTTTCATGCTCATTCACTTCGAAACTTAAATATAAGAATGAGTTTGTCCGAACACTTCATAAAACTCTTTAACAAACACCGTACCAAACTACGGTTCGTAGTACCAATATCGTTCGACAGTCCGTAGTTACTGAACGTATGAGGTGACAAGGCGCCGGGTGCTTTTTATGCCCTACCCCGGTAACTTGCCCTTTACATATAGGGTTGGGGATGTGGTATCTATACTATCGATAATATTTATTCACATCACAGATATATTACATTAAAATTAAAATGGAAATAAGCGTAAATTACGCGTTGTCGATGTCTAGATCGAGCCATAGCTCCGCACTCAGCCTGAAGAAGGCTTCTGAATGAAGTCGATCTAGACATCGACAACGCGTAAGTCATAATAATTCCCATTGTAATTTAAGAGTTTAAAATGTGCGTGAGTTTTGATCAAATTATCACATAAATATATTGATCCAACTCAATTTGTTTTTCTTCACGGCTAAACTGCTATGCCAATCTTGATGAAACTAAGTAGGCTGATAGGTTTAGTCACGGAAAAGGACAAACGAGTTTTTTAGTAGGGTACTTTTATCCTAATTAATCATCATCATTATTAGTAACACAGGTGAAGCCGCAAGGCGCTGTGACACTAAAAGACATTGTTTCAAATCCATGTTATTTTTTAGTTTCCGTTGTTTGAACCAGAAAATAATAAGTTGAGTAGTTTTGATGTTGAAAAAGATTTGTGCGAGCTAAAGGTGTCTGACTGGCACTCGGCGGCGCAGTACAGGGAACAGTAGCGTCATTTGTTTTTGGAGGCCAAGATCCACTTTGGGGTCAACGAGCCATCATTTAGTTCATATTTTAATAATTAAAAATAAATCTTTACACTGTTTTTCTATGAGACATAAGCACTTATATATATATATATCTCAATGTCCAATAATTATAGTAGTAAAACTTTACGATTACCCTCAAAACCAGTCTGGCTTATACAGTAGTACTACAGACTTTTTAAGATAAATGATACAGTCTCGAGGGAACCCAAAATGAAGCATATTCTCTTGTTTGTTGGCGGAGTTTCCATCCATTTCAGTGACGTGACCCGGGATGTTTTATATTCCTTACATACATAACATAAACGCTTTCACACTCACAGTCCCACTAAGTATACACTAAGTTCGATGACTTGTGCCGTGGGTGCCAGAAACATTCACATCACACTCACAATCACAACCAGAACAAGAAACACGAATTATCCATAGGGTAAAAACTTGTGTTCTCGCCGGGAACCGAACCCGATACTCCTGTTTAGAAGGCGAACACTCACCAAACTTAGCTAATAGGCAATTATATGATTAATATTGAAACTGTAGAAGTACGTCATCGGGAGCGGATGGTGTGCTCACGATGACGTTCACACGTCGTAGAGGAGGCGAGGGTAAGGAGTAGGTAAGGTTGATGTTCCACTGCGGAAGCGCCTCCTTCAATCCAGGAAGTACTTTCGACCGAGCCAGGTAACCACCATAAAATTAAGTGTACTATCTAGCTTTTTATGTATACGATCTTTAAATATTTATATAAATTGTAGTTATGGATTTTGTCTCAAATGAATGAATTGAATGAGGATTGAAGGTCAATGTTTTACTGGAAAAATTATAGGGTATTTTTTTTTTTATGCCTGATAGGCAAGCATTTGACCACAATCTCACCTGATGGAAAGTGATGATGTGGCATGCTTGCCTAGAAGGTACCTATTCACTCTTGACTTGAAGACTCCCAGATTGTACCGTTCGGGGAACAAAGACGAAGGCAATGAGTTCCACTCCTTCGCAGTACGAATGATAAACGTAGAAGCGAAACGCTTCGAGCGAAAAAAAAAGGGATTTAAGATCTTTATCTCAAAGTAACGAGAGCAGTGCCTAGCCGCGCAGGATTTTGATCTATATAAGTTCAAGACTTTGGGTGGAACTGGATTGTAATGAGCAAGCGTGATGCTTACCATTAGGCGAGCGACTTGCTTGTCTCGTCTCTCATTTACATAAAAAAAGATATTTAATTTAATTTAATTTAATTTATATCGATGTTAACGTAAAAGACTATCGATATCGATAAGCTACGTCAGTATTTTTACCCCATCCCTAAACTATTGGCAACACGTGACGAGTCCAGGGACAAACCGGTGACGCGTTTTATTAGAATATTTTATTGTTTTCACCAATAAACTGGATGTCCAATAAAATATCGCAAATATTTGGCTCTATAAAATATATTGCAAATCGTTAACCGTCACATAGCATTGAATATATTGAAATTTTTCAGGCTATTCCAATACTATATTATTCGTTCGCTGAACTGAGATCTCGCGCCTTCATTTTGCCTTATAGAGAAAAAAATCTTTTGAGGTTAATTTCTTGTAAATATTTTCTTTATAATAATTGTTTTATTTCTGTATTTGTTGTTTAAGTACAGGATATAATGTATATCATACGTAAGTTTCAGCCTTAAATGTGAAGCCGTTTTTTGACATAGACCCCGGGACAAACAAGGTCTCAAAATATGTCTTTGGTGGACTACCCAATTATTATTTTCGTACTTGTAGAGCTCTGTTCAACGATACCACAAGGGTAGATAAAAAAATAAAAAATATTTTGCACCTAGCTTACGTGTATGGATGCTCTCTTTAATTTTTAATTAATATCATTTTAATTACCATTTCTGGCTTTGGGCCTTAACTTCATATATTCTCCGAGATGTTAAAGTTATTCGCTTGTATGGTTAAGACGCTAGATACCTCTGACAGGCAGACAGACGGACGGTCAAAGTTCTGAACCACCCAAGTCAACTATGAAATCTCGCTTAGCTTTTTTTTTATGCCAGATAGGTAAGCATTTGGCCGCTATCTCACCTGATGGAAAATGATGATGCGGTCGAAGATGAAGCATGCTAACCTCGATTAATTATTTGTTTTAATGTCTACATAGATACCGTTGCGCCTATGAAACAACGGTATAAGCCTCATATAAGTTTCATGTCTTATTTATTAAGAAGCCGTGATCCGCCAAAATATAAAGCGCGGCAAAAACCGCTCGATTGACTTAGTATTTCTACTGTTTTTATACAATTAATGGTTTAATAAATGCTAAAAGAAATATTTCGTAGACACATGTCTACACATAACTGGTTTAATGTAAATACATTAAACCAGTTATGTGTAAAAATCTAGGTTAGGTATTCACCTAACCTAGATTTTTATGTTATAATCTCTAATATTGCGCTATGAGTACGCAGTTGATATTAATAACTTATATTTTAATGTTTTTCCTACGAAAGTACACGGTAACTGAGTAAAGTAACGTAGTAGTAGTTACTGAGAAAAGTAGTCTATATGTTAATCCTAGGTAAAAGCTATGTACATTCCAAATTTCATCCAAATCCGTTCAGCCGTTAAAGCGTGAAGAGGGAACAAACATACTTACTCATTTGCACACTAACACACAAACTTTCGGATTTATAATATTAGTAAGATTTTATTCTATTGTATTAAGATAAGTATCTAGGGGTAGTATAGACGGAAATGGCCTCAATCCCGGACAAAATAGGTTTAAAATTAGTGACTTTGATTAATTGGTAGGAACCAATTAAAAAGATTGTTAAAAAAAGAATAAACATTACACAGATATTTTCAAAAACGGTTACGTACTCCTTTGAACTGTCCTTTTCAAAGATCCCCACAAAAGTAGAAAATAATGTTTACTCCCCCCACTTACGTGTTGGTATGTGTGTCCCCTTAACATTTCCATTTATATAATTGTCATGAACATTATCGTTTTGAGCATTAGCGTCACACGTTCTTTAAGAATTTAAAGTTGTATGGTTTATACGCTAAACGCCTCTGACAGATGGACGGATGGACAAAGTAATGAACTACCCAACCCACTTAAGATTCTTACTAATTACTTAATCTCCACTTCTTAAAATTTACGAGCATTGTTGTTCTTAGCGTAACTTTCTCCACACTCGCCTATTGCACTAACTTCTACTTTCTTATACCACTTCATTGATCCTTCTTACTTAACCTACCAAATACGAATCCTCAAATATTTCGGACACGTTGTTCGAAATGAACACTCCGTAAAACGACTCGTTGTCCAGGGACAGGTGGAGGGCAAGTCACGCGGTCGATCGCCTACTCGTTAGACAGACCTCATCAAAGCTGCGACACAAACCTCCACAGTCCAGAGTTCCCAAGACGCTGAAGACCGCAACTAGTGGAAGCTCATCGTGAGGACTGCTTTAGCTAATGAAAATGCAGCGTCATCAACCACGACCACTCTGTCAAAAGTGAACGACTAAGGAGGAGGGCTTACCTACCAGTTAATATTCCGAATATTCCATGTTTGCAATCTGTTAACATGTTCACGCTAATACAGTGAAAGGATTATTACAAACGATGGATAATCCCCATTCGTGACGAAACGGCACGATCGTGACTTTGCAGTTAATCGCTAAGACGGGTGTGATCTTGCGTTAAACTGTACTGATGTGATAATAAAACTAATTGTTTATAGAAGGGAATTGAGCGTATGCATGATGACGTCATTATTAAAGACGAATATGGCGGGTAAAAGGTAATTCTTAATTAATTACATTTACATTATTATTTTTAACAAAATAAATAACATAACGCACTTTACAATCTTAGTACATCACAAATAATTAACTTGAAATAAAAACGAATACAAATAAATTTTATAAAATAAATGAATTCCTTTACATAAACAGAAACGCTTTCACACTCACAGTCCCATAATAAGTTCGATGACTTGTGTCATGGGTGCTGAAAACATTTACATCATACACAATCACACCCAGAATCATAAACACAAATTATCTTTGATGCGAAAACTTGTGTTCCCACCGGGAAACGAACCCGTTACCCGCTGCATATAAGGCGTACACGTACTCAACTACGCCACCGGGCAGTTCAATAGACTATTGTTAAAGTGTACATTCAATTTATATTTTCTCTTCTAGACTTCTAGTTCTATGATTATTCCTGAATGACATCTCAATCAGGTAAAATAATTCAATTATGAATTAAACACATCAATCTTATCTGAAAATCTGTCTAACAAGAGATTTAAGACGTAATCGAATAGTTTTAGTACATAATTATCATTGAAATAAAGAACAATGTAGTGGATGATGTTTTATTTCTACCCAGGCAGCCCTGCATCGCTGGCCCTGTGTCAGGATTCAGTCTGTACTTATACAATATTTTCTACAGACCTATTTTGATAATTATACAAATCTTTTCTACTTTAATAGGCAAGCGTTTGACCGCTAACTCACTTGTACATAATACAATAATTCTTTATAAATCGTAATGCAGTACAATAATTCTTTATTAAGACGACTTGGTATCGACTTGGCGGACTGGAGTTGTAGAGTTGTCTGTATAGTCGGCGTGCGCGCATTCATTTTTTTTTTAATTAATGTAATACACCCCTTTACAAAAAACTTGAGTTCACAACAAGGTTTGAATGTTTGTTGGGATTACACCCACTATTTTTTGTAAAAAAATATCTTTTATAGAAACAGAATAAAATTGATTCATTTCACTGACGGGAACGGAAAATTTGGTGTTTTTTAATAAAGGTATTTTTTTTTCTATAGAGCCAAATTTATTCAAACTTGTATCGCTGAACATATCCGAATAAAATATTTTGTGAACATTTATTACACATAAAAAAATGCTGTTAATCGACCGTTTTTAAAAGTCAAATCTTTAATATTCGTGAGGATGAATCGTCCAATTTGGAGCCTTCTTCACCTTAACACCAAAAATAAGAAGTACAGAGGAGAAATAACGAATGGATAGGGGCGGTCTTATAACTAAGATTATTTTTATCTATCCAAAGGTTGTCTTGAAGAGAAAGCTTCCAGACTTTTAATGGAAATAAATAATATAGTTTGGTGGTGTGGCAAAACAAGACTAGGTACTTAACATACAAGTATTGTTAACAATCCACAAAACAGATCTGAATTTTATGATTTAATAGCTGCTCCCCGCGGGTTTAGCCGCGTAAGTCCCGGACTCACAGGAATCCAGGGATAAAAAGAAGCCTATGTGTTAATCCAGGGACACCCTTAGCCTATGTGTACTTTTAGCTACCTCTATAGCCTTTTAGCTTGAAGTAGTAACACACATACAAACACACTAACAAACTTTCGCCTTTACAATATTAGAGTGATTAAAATGCAAATATCCACCGTTGACTCAATCCACATCAAGTTTCTTATTCCCTTCAAAGATTCTGTTACCTGGAATCTCATTTTTATTCCATACCCGTTTCCATTCGATCGACACGATCGTGCACCGGGATTGCATTCGTTGCAACACATTCGTTTCACATCACTATTTGAGCCACGTAGGACTGCTAAGGGTGAGATGCAATGGAATAATATGAATTTTATAATAAGGGTAACTAGACTTGTTTCTACTATTTAGGTGTTCGGTGGTAATAATGTGCTTTATGGATTATGCCCTGAACCAGGCTGCAGATGCATACTGATTTACTCATTGCCTGCGTCTTTGTTTCCCGAACAGTACAATCTGGGTGTCTTCAAGTCTAGAGTGAATAGGTATCTTCTAGGCAAGCATGTCACATCTTCGGCCGCATCTTCACTTCCCATCAGGTGAGATAGTGGTCAAATGCTTGCCTATATATCATAAAAAAAAAAAAAAAAGATGCGTTACCACCATATAATTGACCGAGCGAGCGCAGCGCGAGCGAAGCGCGAGCGAAGCGTATCCGTTTCAGCTTAAACAAAATTGCTTTCGTATGTCTAGCGGATTTCCTGTCCTCCTCCTCAAACAAATAAACGCATTCACACTCACAGCCCCACACTAAGTTCAAAGACTTGTATCGTGGGTGCCGGAAACATTAACATATTGCACACAAATACACCTAGAACCAGAAGCACAAATATCCCTTGGGAAGGAATTTGTGCTCCTGCCGGGAATCGAACCCAGGACCCACAGCGCAGAGGGCGGAGACCTGTCCACTGCGCCAACTGGGTCGTCAAACACGGACGTCTACAGGTCCATTCCTCAACCGATTCTCGTGAAATTTTGTGACCAGGTACAATATATTTATGTTTTTGTTTATGTAGTTTTTTGGAAATTTTACATGATGCCATGTTGTAGGTTGAAAACGTAAAAAATACATATTTCAACTATTTAATAAAAAGGTATAATTTAGACCGCCACCAAAAATTCTAAACGGTTACCAAAATGGATAAATGGTCACCAAATTACGTTTCGTAAAATAAAATTTCCTGTGACAGAACCGAATCGGATAACAGTAGGTTATGGTTTTTTTTTTAATTATTAATACAAAAATATTTATAATGCGAAAAAAAATAATTATTTCACAACATTTGCATTAAATTGAAATATTTAATCAATACTATTTTTAATTCTATGTAATACAAGAAATACTGCATCGACTTATAAAAAAGAAGGAATACTTTTTTTTATTCTATGTATTACAAATATATTATTTCATAATATATTTGTATTTCATATATTTCATAATATTTTCGGAAACGTAATTTGGTGACCATTTATCCAACATAATTTGGTGACCATTTTTTTTCTATTTATTTGGGTAAATAAACAATGGCACAATACAGTACATTTTAAAACAATAGATATCCATAGACTTAATAAATGTGTCACCAACAACATTTACCACAGTTTACTAAATAGTATATTTTTTAATTGAGTGCGTCAAGTGCATCGGAGCTATATAAGTTTTATGATGTCTCGTTTGAAAATACTAGGACGCAATGCCATAATGTCAACCGAGTTGAAGTTTTTGTTAAAAGAGTGAACAATCCTACTAATATTATAAATCCGAAAGTTTGTGTGTAAGTATGTTTGTTCCCTCTTCACGCTTTAACGGCTGAACGGATTTGGATGAAATTTAAAATGTACATAGATTATACCTAGGATTAACACATAGGCTACTTTTTAACTTAATAATAGCGGGCAAAGCCGCCGGGCACGGCTAGTACGATATAAAGGGGAACGTTTACCTGAGTTGGTTCGGCAACGAGCTGTTGCAAATAATTTAAGGGTTACGGCAGTGCGTTCATTTATCCATTTTGGTAACCGTATAGATTTTTTTTTTAATATGAAAAAATAAAAAACAATCGAATTGAAAACTTCCGCACGGAAATTTGTTTATTATATATATACCTACATATAGATATAGAAGTTAGATTTTCCTTTATCAAAGTGTTACTACATAATTATCTCAGAAGATATATCGCACCAAGAAAGCTTGTAATCCATTTTTTTCATAATGGAGCCAAAATCTCATTAACGTAAGTCTCTTTTGCTGCGAATTATTCAATTTCACGTTTAAATCTGCTATTTGCGCCATTATCTCGCACATTAACTAAAGCCCCCAAATTACATAATTATGCTTATGTATTTATCTTTAAAAACATAATGGATTTGAGTATTATTCGTTAAGCTCGATGGATAACATTGCTATTTTTTTAAAACCGTTTCGTTGTGGTGGGACTCTTTTAGAGAGTCCGCTTGGGGCAGTACCATTGTCAGACATTAAACCGCCAAGCAGTAATGTGCAGACATTACTGTATTTCGGATTGAAGGGCAATGTTTCCAGCTAAATAACAGTTTGGGGGTTTTTGGGCCCAAGGAATCGATTTATCAACGTTTCAGGTCCGAGTAATGCTCGGTTCCCAAACTGCATTTGAAAAACCGAGATTAAGAAACTATCAGCGCCATCTATTACACCATGACCAATGTAAAAAACTGTTTCTACTCGACACTAGATGGAGCTTTCTGAGGCTACAAATTCAAACACATTCTACCAAAAACAAAAAACCGAGCAAAGCTCAGTCATCCGGATATTCTGTATGAAGTGTATAAAGTATGTGTATTATAATATTTATATATGTATTGTATATTATTTATATATTTATCTTTAATTTATTTATGTATGTAACTATATGTATATGATTTGTTTTATTACATTAATAATTATATGTATGTTTAAAATATTGCATACGTATGTATAATGATCATTGCCGCACCACCGATCCCTTTTTGTTAGACTTTTTTATCCTCTCCATCCTAAGGTCGCCTGGAAGAGATCGCTGCTTAGCGATAAGGCCGCCGATTGTACTGCTATATTGTTATATTTTCTATTGTTAATTAATATTTTTCTTGGTGTGCAATAAATAGTATATTTGTATTGTATTGTATGTTTTTGCATGTCCGTATGTGTGTGTATTTAACTCATGATAGATAGATAGATGAACTCTGTATTGTACACCAACTCAAAAAGAAAAAGACAGCGAAAAATTTAATTTACAGTAATTTAGGCTAGTATAATGTGCGGTCTTATCGCTTATAGCGATTTCTTTCAGTTAACCTATGAATAGAGAGGAGATATAGCAAAATAATTTTGGGACTTTGGTGTACTACAATTCTAAACAAACATGATTTGAACAAATAAATATTCTTTGTCGTTGTCTTTAAACACCTGCATTTTCTGATACAACATAGTGTAATCGAGGACAATATAAGCATAGTATTTTGTTTCTACTATGATATAAGTTACCATGGCTGGCCGGACGACATAGTCATTTCGTAGCACTGTGCTACGAAAGTGTATACGTACCCGCTACGCTCTCTACGAGAGAGACAATGTTTAAAAACTGCTACGACATTTTATATACAGATCAAAGGAACAGAATTCGGCGTAGATTTATTCTGACTAGACGCCATCTTAATTGGTTTAAATTTTTAACTTTATTATAAAAATAATAAAATAGCATCGAATATGATGTTTAAGCTTCGATGTTTTTACCGACTTAAAAAAAGGAGGAGGTACTATGTTCGACTGTATATTTTTTTTGTGTGTTCACCGATTTCTCCCCCATTTATGGACCGATTCTCAAAATTATTTTTTTGTTTGGTAGATTATATACTTCAGAGGTGGTCCTATATTCAAATTATCGAAATAGATCAAGCCAATACCAGAATATAAGCGGTGAAGTCGGTTTTTTTAAGCTTTGCTTACGTTTAAATTATTATAAAATAATTAAACGCAAGTAAAGCTTGAAGCGCACCGAAAGCAAACCAGCTTTACCGCCTTATCTTCGGAACCTTGATCAGATTTAATGTATTAAACACGCATTATTGACGATATTTCAAGAACTACTAATCAGATCTTGATGAAATTTATATGGAACCAATTATCTATCAAACTAAAAAAAATTCGAAATCGGCTCACGTGGGGAGAAGTTACAAACAAAAAATAAATAATAATTAAACGCAAGCAAAACTTAAAAAAACCGACATCACCGCTTTATCATCGGAACCTTGATCAGATTTAATGTATAAATACGCATTATTGACTATAACTCAAAAAAAAGAGATCAGACCTTGATCAAATTTCAATGGGACTACATAAAAAGCAACAGCTTTCAAATAAAAAAGAATCATCAAAATCGGCTCACAACGAAAGAAGTTATGAGGTAACTTTTGAATTCGGGTAAGCGAGAACATCGTCAAAGTACGCATTATTCGTCACAAAATAGGCATTATTGACGATATTTCAAGAACTACTGATCAGATCTTGATCAAATTTGAATGGGACCAATAAGAAAGCAACATCTTTCAAACTAAAAATTTTCGAAAATTTTCGAAATCGGCTCACGTGGAGAGTAGTTATGAGATAATATAAAAAAAAACACATAAAAAAAAACTAGTACTTGAGTACCTCCTCCTTTTTTGGGAAGTCGGTAAAAAAAATCAACAAGTCTAAGTTTTAGTTAGTTTTTCCAAAGGAATAAAAAAGGTAGGCTTTATATTATGGTTTACACTATTTTTAATGTCCGACAAAGTGCCCAAAATGCTTGCTTCAATCTACGCTGCCTCTGCCTCATATACAACCCAGCATTTTGGTCATGTGCCGAGTCAATCAATGATGTTTATAATGATTATGTTTAGTGAATACGATATTTTGAAAATATTAAGATAATTTATGAAAAAGATGTTTAAGAATAAGATGATTCGTTAGGATTTTTCCAGAATATAGATACATAGATAATACTTTATTGTAACAAACAAGCTTAAAGAAAAGTAAAGTATTTATTTTATTATATTATAGTATTTATTCGTTTTCTTACGTAAAGTATCACAACAGGCGGCCTTATCACAAATAGCGATCTCTATCTATATAATGTTTTGCTAAATTGATTCCGGTAACACATTCATTTCGTGATAACTGATATCATGAAGCCGATTTGAGCTTTCAACTTCAAAAAAGGAGGTCCTCAATTGACTGTATGTTCTGATTTTTTTTTTATAGTGTATTTCGTACCATATATTATTTTTCAAGATCGGTCAAGCCAAAACCGAAATATAAGCGATGAAGTCGGGTTTTTAAGCTTTTCTTGCGTTTCAATTATTAAACGGAATAATATTTAAGCGCCTGTGAGTTTTTTGATGACGTATATACTTAAATGTTTGATGCTATAAAATATTTATCCTCCTGAAATCCTCGCACAGTTAGCGATATGTGTAAAATGTGTAATAAAATAATGTAAATGTCGCACTGTTGGTCGTCTAAAATATTTAGGTACACTTATATATTGTCCAAGCGAAAGCGTGGTCGTCCTAAGCAGAGTTGGCAGCGAACCATCATTGCAGAAACAGAGGTCATCGGGAAGTCCTGGAGCGAAATTAAACGAGAAGCTCAAGACCGAACGAGATGGAGAAACACTGTGGACGCCCTTTGCCCTCTTATGTTCTTGTGTCCCCTAGATGGGGATCTAGGGGACACAGGAACATATGTCAAGTAAGTCATATATTGTCCAATGTTTTTACTGTACTGTTTGTGTTTTATTGAACAAAGGTGCCTTCTTACTGATTCTGTAGTAATGTAGATCCTGGCCTTAAAAAATAGAATTTTTCTAGATGTAAAGTGATGTTTTGGTCTAAGAAGTAGCACGCTACATGTACATATTTACTTTTGACTTGAAAACTCTCAGGATATACCGTTATACTGTTCAAGGCAGAAAGACGCGACCAATAATTTAACTGCCCGTTGGGTGTGCGCTTGGATGTGATTGTGTGTGTGATGTGTATGTTTCTGGCACCCACGACACAAGTCATCGAGAGAGACGGGAGTGAAGAGATCCATGACTCGACCAACGAGAAGGCGGTTCTCCCACTTTCTCTTTCCTCTTTTGAAAGAGAAGGTGGAAGAACCGCCTTCTCTGTCACGTTCGTCTAGAGACTAGACCTAAAAAGACTATTTATCCATATGAACACAACTATCAGATATTCAATAAGTCAAATGCCATACCTGCTTCCGTTGTTTCAAATTATTCAAATGTTTTTTTTTATAAATTAAAAAAGAAACATTTTTCATCATCATTTTTTGGTTCAAAAAACGATGTAACTGCTGAGCTGCCAACAAGCTATGATCTGTATTTAATTATGTATATAATACACGACATTAAACCCAGTTCAACATAAACTTAAACGCGTCATTACCCGTATTATATGGGTACTACCACTGTAACTCACATTGTAGCCTCGGCTAGCCTAACGCTTGACCAATTTTATTAATTTCGAGGACGCGCGACGTCGTGTTCTCGCCACGCCGCTCTCGCTTTTTTTTAACTCCCACAACGCCGCTTCATGGTGTTAATTTCTCCGTTATATATATATATATAATATAATGCTGGTAGACTTCTCTGGCAGAACAGAAAAAAACATGAAAACACTCGTAACGCGGTCCGCCTGGTCGATCATAACTGATTGACAAGGTTAAGCAATATTCAGTCAGACCTATGCTTGGATGGGTAACCGTTTAGTGGGATTTTCAACTGAGTGTCACGGTGCTTCGGAGGTTCCAATAAGCTGTCGGTCTCGGTTATTAGTCGTAAGACAACAAACGGATGCCTTTAGACAGCCTGAAAATTTTTGTCACTTAGGACTTTCTATACGACAAGTATAAGAAAGTAACATAGAAACATAAATATATTCGATAACTTAATATTTAAGCAATTTGGAATTCAAATTGTGAAAGTTACTAAGTTTGTTGGATGTTGTTTTCTAATTGATAATGTGTTGTTTTCTAAGAAGGATATAAATCTCGGTCACTAGCGTAAGGTAGCAAGCCAATCAACATACATTAAAAATCGCTTACATTTAGAAGATCGTGTGCAGGAATTATATGAATTAATTCCTCCAAACCCTTATTTTACCATCTAACCCCAAGACAAATTCCCAAACATCATCCATTTATTACTGACCTACCATAAGCGTTCGCTCGAAGAGTTTCGCTTCTACGTTTATCATCTGTAAAGTGAATGAGTTGAACTCCTTATCCGAGTCTTAGTCATCTTTGCCCGCAACTTCACTTTCCATCAGTTGAGATAGTGGTCAAATGCTTGCCTATTTATCATGAAAATAAAATAAATAATTAAACGCAAGCAAAGCTTAAACTAGACATCAAACCTTGATCAAATTTCAATGGGACTATATAAAAAGTACCAGCTATCAAATAAAAAAGGAATCATCAAAATCGGCTCACAACGAAAGAAGTTATGAGGTAACTTTTGAAGTCGGGTAAACGAGAACATCATCAAAGTACGCATTATTCGTCACGAAATAGGCATTATTGACGATAGGTATTTCAAGAACTACTGATCAGGTCTTGATCAAATTCAAATGGGACCAATAAGAAAGCAACATCTTTCAAACTAAAACAAAAATTTCGAAATCGGCTCACGTGGAGAGAATTTATGAGGTAACACTAATAAAAAAATAATAAAAAAACTGTTGACTTGAGTACCTCCTCCTTTTTTGGGAAGTCGGTAAAAAAGGCGATAAAACATTCTTTTTTCAAAACAAAAAATTACAAAACGAAAGTGCGTCAAAGTTCGGGAGTGGATGCTCGTGACGTCACCCCTTACTAAAAAGTGTACTGAGACGTAACATCACACGGAATTTCGACGCTCTATATTTTTTATCTTATCTTATCTTTTATATAATTGACAAAAGAAAAATACGTGTCCAATATTTTTTGATAATCTAACTGACGGACTGTTAGAATTTTTCAGGCACTTAGCCTGTTTGCGACTCGTATCAGAGTCATGGACAGGCAAAGTGTAATCGAGTTATAATCGAGACTTTGATGACTTGTAGTAACGTAGTAACACTCCGGGAGGCAGATAATCACGTCGTAACTGCTCGACGAGCCTTTGTCATGTAAACGAGTCTGTTTACGAGCTCACGACTTTGAGTCCAACTCTTGACGCGGAGGGGTCAACACTAATGACTTTTGAACTGCCGAACTATTCCTTTTATCAGCGCTTTGTACCTATTGGAATGGATTATGCCACTGCGCTCCACGATATAGTGGACATTGCTCCACGAACACTTCTTGATGTTAAAAGAGATAATTAAAGACCTTATATAATTGACGTGGAATTTCTTATTAATAAAGCTCCCCGCTTTGAAATTCTCATCCGCAACCTTTTGTGTGACGAAAAGTGGTGTAAACACTATGATCAATCATTAAAATGCTGCCCTGTATACAAAAGTTTCACTTGTATATACCTCATAAATTTATATGTATGAAAACCCAGTTGGCACTGCGGGCAGATCTGTGCCCACTGGTCCTGGGACCTAAATCCCAGCTTGAGTACAATTTTCCATCCCGTGATCTGGTGTGATTGTGTGTGCGATGAAAATGTTTCCGGCACCCAAAATACAAGTCTTCGAATATAGTGTGGGGCTGTAAGTGTGTTAAAAAAACTCTTCGCCTTCATAATTTATAACGTAACGTCATAACAATCTCGCTTAACGTTGATCCGCCGTAATACAAAACGCCTCCGTTTTTAAAATGGCTAGCCGCAATGTAAAATGTTTTACGATACGCATTTCGAACTACCCATTGACTTAGAAGGGCACGCGTTTGCCTTCTATGAAGGGGTATCGGGTTCGATTCCTGGCTAGAGCACAAGTTATCTCCCCAAGGGAAATTTGTGTTTCTGGTTCTGGTTGGATTGTATTATGTGAATGTTTAGGTTGGGACTGTGAGTGTGTAAGTATTTATAAAAAAAATCGGCTACGTTTATTGCATTTTTATCTCGACTGGCGTCTTGCCTAATGCGATGATTAAGGAGTATTACCATATAACAGCGTCTAAACGCTTTCTAAGATAAGATTTCACATAAGCAGGAGCTCATCAGGATTATGGCGTTTGGGTTTATCGAGCTTCCTGAATAAAGCGGGATATATGAAAGTGAAGTCTCAGGGAGAGGAGCACTCTGCAATGCGACGCGGAACATTATTGAGAGGCATACGTCAATGCGAGCCCCTTTTTAACCACAACCAATTATTCCCCTTACACTTTTGCACATAAAGGTGCATTACGAGTATATTGCCAGAAATCAAACCAAGGGGTCCTGGGTTAAATTTCTGGGCTTATTTACTCTGGCGAAGACAAAATATAAATAATTCTAGGTTAATAAGGCTAAGGCTTTGTATTTGTAAAGGAATTAATTCAAGTACTACATTAAAAACTTTTATTACTCAAGCTTTTAACTGTTATAAATAAAAAAAGAACTCAAACGTTATATAACCAGAGAACTTGTCAAGACAAATCAAACGAGCCCAAACTTGATGGGTTATCTTGTTTAGTTCAGAAGTTAAATGGCCATTATCAGTCTCATCAAACCAACTCCATGGTACGATTTCATTGTATTGTCACCGAAAATACATAAGTACAGCAAATTTGAGTCCATTCAGACATCGGGAAGCGAGTCTAAAATTAGCAACTTAACTTAACTTAACTTCCTTCTAGGCAAGCATGCTACATCTTCGGCCGCATCGTCGCTTTCCATCAGGTGAGATTGTGGTCAAACGCTTGCCTATCGTATATATAAAAAAAAAAAAATGCTTGCAAGATTTGATTACAGGTCGACAAATAGATAGACAACGGGACATTTGAAACCAAACAAAAGCTTGTAAAATATGCGCCGCCGAGTTTCAAGAAACTCGGCGGCGGAAAATTTACGGTCATCACGAGAAGAACCTAGCAAGCTAGGTTCTTCTCGTGATGACCGTAAATTTTTGAAACTGGCATTAGAGTCATTAACTTTTATGAGTGCCTCTTTGGGGCCCATGCATTTTGTTGATCCGCTCTACGCCCCGCAAAATAGCATACGAATCCATCTAGCGCCCTAAACAAAAGTATCGCATAACAATTCCAACCTGCTACTGATTTCCATAACTTGAAAGCAGTGCTTCCTTTGTGATGGTAATGTCGATACTTACCCCCAGACGCATCGGTAATGATAATGAACCCCTTGACAGAGCCCTCTAATTACAATAATGTCTTATGTTTATTCTAAGGGGTCTTGTTTAGTTATATTCTTCTACATTATCTATATCTATTTTGTTTGCTAAGTCTCGGTCACAGACGTAAGGTGGCCTATCGGTATTCTATCGATTAAATTTTGGAGAGTGTGCACAGGAATTACATGAGTTAATTCCCCCATGCCCTTTTTGCCATCTAACTTCAAGACAAACTATCAAACGTCATCTATTTATGGTCGATATACCGCCAGTTCGCTCTTAGTTCCAGCGTTTTGCTTCTTCTTTCATCATCCGTACAGCGAAGGAATGGAACTCATTGCCTGCGTCTTTGTTCCCCGAACGGTATAATCTGGGAGTCTTCAAGTCTCGAGTGAATAGGTATCATCTAGACAAGCATGACACATCTTCGGCCGCATCATCATTTTCCATCAGGTGAGATAGTGGTCAAATGCTTGCCTATTCCGCACAAAAAAAAAGGGGGACCGGGAGCTCATTCTATTTTCAAAATTCTATCAGAGCGCCTGGTTGAAGCGACGCGTGATCAAAAAGCTGGCACTTTTTTGGCTCAACTCATTAGCATTGCAATTCAGAGAGGCAATGCCGCCAGCATGATGGGAACGCTACCCACTGGTAGTGGGCTTGAGCACTTGAGTTACCTATAAGCTCGATGTCTTGTAGGTAACTTAGTTCTTTGCTGTACATAGTTTTAGTTTAGTTTTAGGAAATATAGGCAATTGGCCCGTAGTTAGCCAGTATAAAAAAAAAAAAATGTAAAATAGCCGATGGTAAAAGACCCGACGACATGACTTTAATTCCATGGAAGATGGGACGGCCTTTAGTGTGGGATGCAACTTGTGTCGACACTTTAGCTCCGTCACATCTGCCTTAAAAACACAGAATGAGGCTGGCGCCGCGACAACTTCGGCAGAGCAGCGCAAACGCCTAAAATATGGAAACCTCGGCAGTGGTATATTTGAGCCGTTTGGTGTTGAGACACTGAGGCCCGTGTGGACCGGGAGCTCATTCTATTTCCAAAAAAATATCAGAGCGCCTGGTTGAGGCGTCGCGTTATTAAAATGCTGATACTGTGTGGAATACAGGGCTCACTACATCTAATATTGTGTACATAATATAATGTTAGTTTTGTAATAATATTTGTGTCAATGAAATAAATTAAAATAAAAAAACTGAGGGAATACCACTAATTAACCATTTTCAGTTCCATTTCCTCCGCCACCCAGTTCCATACATTATTGCGTAGGCACGATGATTATAATTTGTATTAACATAATAACACGCTCGAGCTGCTTTACAATCATTGTGATTATTTTTTATACATAACATATTAACATAAACACTTTCACACTCACAGCCCCACACTAAGTTTAATGGGGTGCCGGAAACATTCACATTACACAATCACAACCAGAACCAGATACACCGGTTTTTTCCTTGGTGAGAAAACTTGTGTTCCGGCCGGGAATCGAACCCACCCCTGCTTAGAAGACGAACATACACCCAACCAAGCTAACGGCGGCGGTTCAATATAATAATATAATTTATATATATATTATGTATATATATATATATATATATATATATATATATATATATATATTATCGATGAGCACCACATCAAATTATATAATTCAATATTTGTAAAATTTATTCCAATTATTATTGGTTTTAAACTGTGTTATTAAATCAAAACAATAACGAATTGTGATTATTCATTAAACATTTACTAATTATAATTTACTCGACATTTTAATACTTTCACTACTATGTATTATTCCTCTATCGTTAAATAAATACCATATTATCTACAAAAAAATATACATTTCAAATCATGTGAATCATACAAAACTCTTTGCATAACGTTCATTAATATCACATTTGCAATACTTATAATATTCATAAGTATTTTATAATTACAATTCACAGCTAATTACACTTAACTATGTTAAATACTTAATTGTACAACCTTGGCTTTAACGACTAAAACATGTTTTTAAGTTAGGCAAAAAAATTAACACGTATTGCAATCTCACTGCATTTGATTGCACACTGTTCTATGAGATCGATGTATACCTGATTTGGTTAAATCCGTAGTCTTCCTTTATTAAATCGCTTGCTTTTTCACCAATCATCATAGTGGGAGCATTTGTATTTCCACTCGGAATCGTAGGCATTATAGAAGCATCTACAACACGCAGACCTTCAATCCCGTACACTTTCAATCTCTCGTCCACCACTCCTCCAGGACCCATTCTACATGTTCCCACAGGATGCAACATAGAACCTACCAAATTTCTAACAAGGCATTCCCAATAGGGATTTGAGTTGTAAGGCATTGCCTTGCATTCAGGTATACCTACTTGAACGAAGTAACCACCGTTTTGACTGAAGTACGTCGTGTTCTCGAAGTTTCTGAAGAACTTCATGCCTTCTATAAGAGTATCTAAGTCTTCTCTTGCCCTGAGAAAACCGAGCTCGATGTGTGGATCATCCAATGGGTTATTGCTTTTAAGAGTGACACTTCCTCGTGATTCAGGGTGCAGAAGAATCAGCGATGTAATATCGAGCTCCCTGTACAAATTAGCTTTTGCTATTGATGAGCACACACTGCTGCCGTAACCGTAACCTCTACACCCAAAATCTACTAAAAGTGAAGCACCGGCACCTATATAAACGTTAAATGTTTGGAAAATAGGCCGGTCATCTAAATATCTCGTTGACACGGAATTCAGTTTGAAATATGAGCTTAAAAATGGAACAGGAAACTCGGCTAGCTTCGTCGGAACTAAGAGGTTATTTAAGGCGGAACCAAAGCCTGCCTTTCCGGCAAAAGTCATTGGAACAAACACATGGTCCTGCAAATTTTGACCAACTGGGAGATCCATTATTGTAGGAATTCCAATTTTATCTAGTTCTTCTCGAGGACCTATACCGGAAAGCATTAAAAGCTTAGGAGTGTCAATAGTACCAGCCGAGACTATAACTTCTATCTTGGCGAATACGTTAACCTTCTTGCCGTTATTTAAAAGCACTTCAACTCCCTCGGTTCGACGGGTATCTGGGCGAATCAATAACTTAGTAACTCTCGAATATTTCGCAATGTATAGATTAGGCTTATCAGCTTTATTTTGTCTTAAATAAGCTTCGGCAGTGCTAGATCTCCTTCCATCAGCGAAAATATAATGTGGTCTAGAGGCTCCATAGAATTCTGGGCCGTTGTTTTCTAAAACTGTTGGGATCCCTATCTCTCGAAACGAGCTAAGTATCGCTTCATTGGCTTCTGCGCTTATTGGGTTATCTTTTGGTCTCGTTATTAGAACAGGTCCTTTGGTAGAATGGAGATAGGAATTCTCTGGGGTAAATACAGAAGGGTCCATCATGCCTTCATACTTCTTGTGGTAGGGAAGGACGTTATCCCAGTCCCAGCCTGGTGCAACTGCACCCCAGTCATCGTAATCTGGGGGTACTCCCTTTGAGTAAACCAGGTAGTTGACGGACGAGCACCCGCCTAAGACTTTTCCTCGTTCTAAGTTAATTTGATTGTTGCTGCGAATGTCTCCAACTCCTCTATCCAGCTGAGCCTTGTAATTCCAGTCATATTCCGTACCAGCGAGAGTTGCAAATAAGCTGGGCACCTGTAATTTGAAGATGTAGGTATGTTAGAAAATAAAAAAATAAAATCAGTCTATGGCACAGACGAAATAACCATTTGACTGCTTCTATATTTTGCTCCCTGGTAAAAACAACATGCCTTTAGAAGCATCAATTGAGTAGTTTTGATTACTGACGCTGACAATTATCGCATCAGCCAATCACCAGTACAGATCGACCAATCACAAGCAGGCATCGGCCAAATCAAATGGGTACAGTTTCTTTGCCCCTTTTCCACGCTGGTGAATTTTGTTATGAAAAGAAAAAATAATCTCTCGCACTGTCAACAGGTTTTATAGCTTAATTCTTTTTTTACTTTAATGTTTTGTCTTTGGACTTTAGACTCAAGTAGGTATGTCATAATTTTTTTTTTATTATTATTTCATGACCATGGATGCATAGTCCTTCAGTCGAAATATTAAACAAATATTATCTATTCCTATTTTTTATAATAAAAGTCTTAGTCACAAGTCACAGGGTATGTCATAAGATTAAGCGGTGTTGCCAGTAATAATAGAATTAAAACGTAAAACTTACTACGCTGGTAGGAGGTGGGTCACCACCGGCCTCAATGAGAAGCACCTTCAGCCAAGGTATTTCTGCCAGCCTGGCTGCTACAATGGCACCGGCAGACCCTGACCCCACCACGATCATGTCGAAATATTCACCACCTGAAAACGTGGTCGTATTATCATCATTATTAGCAAACAGCCGTCAGCGTTAGGTCACTGATATGCTTTACGAGCCAACGGAAAATAGTAAAATTTTTGTACAATATCTTCACAAAAATTAAGCAGTTCTTTTTTTATTCTGGATTGGCATGCATAGACACGCAAGACCATTGCTCACGATGCCGCCGAAGATGGCCAATTTTCACTAGCCACCTTAAAAATAACTAAATTAAAATCGCTTGAACAGTTTAGGACCAACGATTCCACAGATCTTACCATCAGGTGAGATAGTGGTCAAACGATTGCCTATCTTGAATAAAAAAGGAAAAAAATGATTGAAACACACGTGTAACTTATAACGCTCCTCTGTTTGAGTCGTGGGTTAAAAATGGCTAAATGCAAGTCGGGCTCGCGTCATTATGTATTATTGCGGAATCCTCGAATTGTTGTTACCTTTCCGTATTGAGACCAGACACAATCATAACAAAATTGCGCAAACTGGATTTACAACTATCGATAATCACGTCAAGTGGGCTCATTACTTTTCTACTGTAAAGTACCCGTCAGACAAGTTCGTTGAGGATTCGAATGGAAATAATGCAAATACCAAAATAATGTAATTAATATAAATCCGAAAGTGTGTGTCTAAGTATGTAAATATGAGAGGCAATGACGCCAGCATGATGGGATCGCTACCCACTGGTAGTGGTTTTGAGTGCTTGAGTTACCTATAAGCTCGAACCCTTGGAGCGTAAATTTTTTTTTTTTTTTATTTGTTACAGGCTAGTGTTTGACCACTATCTCACCTTATGGTAAGTGACGATGTGATCGAAGCTGGTAAACACACTAGAAAAAAAAAATAGAAGTAATAAAAAAAAAGTATGTGAATAATATGTTTAAAATGAGGCATCTCTGATCAACTGGACTGCGGTTGATATTTTACCGATTTAGTTAGATAGTCTAGACCTTGGATAGTACATAGACCTTTTATTTTGATTAATGCAGGCTAATACACGGAGTACAGCTGGATTATAACAATTGACCAAAGTCTACATTTTGTACATACCCCTGAGTGCACCAATTTTCCCCAAACATATAGTCTTTTCAATAAAAACAATCCGTATCTAAATTGGTCAACTATTTATAATGGAACATTCACCTTCAGACAACCTTACCCCAAACGCCTACATAACTTTTGGCTATAACCTACGAATGAAGTATCATTTCGTCGTGGGTAATAGCCAAAAGTTTGAGCACAAGAAAAAATGGTAAAATATTACATCGAAACAAGACACAAAAAAACCTCCTACTTTTAGTCGGTTAAAAATAATGAAGTAGGTACCTGCCAGCTGGAAGTTTTCGGGCCATCCTACAGGTAGAATCGCTCTAGAGATCGCCAGGGCACCGAGTAGACTCCTCACGAGAAAGGACGATCTCGACGCTGCAAGGACTTTGAAGAATTCGTTGATAGCCACATTCAAAATATTCGCCATTTTGGGTTATCCTTTGTCTTCTTTTTCTTAATTTCACAAAACCATCAGAAGTGAAGCCCGAGACGAGTTTTCATTGGTTAAAAGACATTTTTATGTTTTTGTATTTGCTAAAACATAATCGTCCTTTCGAACAACCAGTTTCTACGCCTGCAACTGACACTGGAACAATAAAAACTGGTGTTTGAATCAAGTTCAATACTAGGTCATTTAAAATAAACCTAAATTACAAATATTTACCTGCTCAGACCTAAAACATGCTAGTCATTGTATGCATAACCAAATACTTGGAAGATTTTGATTGACTAACGTGTTCTACCTACATGGACTACATCACTTACCACCAGGTCCGATACCGGTCTAACGCTAGCATTATACTAGTTGTTCGCGCCGAACTGAGATCTCGTACCTATATTTTGCCTTATATATAGAGAAAAACTTTTGAACTTGCTTATAACCTTTTTTCTATATAATAATTGTTTGATTTCTGTATTTGTTGTTCAAGTACAGGATATAACAGATATTATACGTAAGTTTCAGCGTTCAGTGTGAAGCCGTTTTTGAGATAGACCCCGTGACTTTGGTGGCATACCAAATCCGTTTTTTCCAACATAGATTTTTTTAAACCGGTTTTGTACTCTACTTGTCAAGCCCTTTTTAACGATAGACATATATATACACAAGAGTAAATAAAAAAATATATATATTTGCTCCCCACTTACATGTATGGGAGCCCCATTAATATTTTCATTCATATAATTTTAAATGTCATTTCTGGCCTTGGGCCGTAGTTTTACATATTCTATGAAGATTTAAAGTCATTCGCCTGGTGATGCCTCTGACAGATGGACAGACGGACGGATGGACGGACAAAGAGCTGAACGACCCGAGTCAACTTAGAGATCTCGCTTCGCTTGATCAATTAGAGACACATGATATAAACAAACAAACAAACGCATTCACACTCACAGCCCCACACTAAGTTCAAAGACTTGTATCGTGGGTGCCGGAAACATTCACATCGCACACACATTACACCCAGAACCAGAAGCACAAATATCCCTTGGGAAGGAATTTGTGCTCCTGCCGGGAATCGAACCTAGGACCCACGGCGCAGAGGGCGGGCACCTGTCCACTGCGCCAACTGGGTCGTCAAATATATATCATATATATCTATATATTATGCGGTTACTTTATATATAGTATAAAGTAACCGCATAATAACGTAATTCATTTAAACAAACGTACGTAATTTTATATAATTTAAAAAGTCATAATGAGGTACATTATTTAGTTTACGTTCATTTTAATAAGTAATTAAGTAAATACGTAACTGAGTGGATATAATAAGTACGTGTAAAGAGGCTGATAAACTTGTGATTCGGTTCACGGACTTATGGGGTCTAACATATTTACATAATCTATACTAATATTATAAAGCTGAAGAGTTTGTTTGTTTGTTTGAACGCGCTAATCTCAGGAACCGCTGGTCCGATTTGAAAAAATCTTTCAGTGTTGGATAGTACATCTATCGAGGTAGGCTATAGGCTATATTATATTTTCAATAAAATTAGGAAACCTTACTAAAAGGGCACTGCTAGTAAGTACATATAATGACTTATGTGATTTAAGAATAAGTGAAGTGAAAAACGAAAGTTTCGTAAGCACGCTTCGTTTTCTTGCAATTGAAAATAAACCAAATAAAGCATAAATTTCGACGAAAAAATCTATCGAGTGAAACTCCTTCAATTGTGAAACAGGATAAATGGAAAATAGAAAAACGCCTGACAAAATATATTTTAAAGTTACACATTGATCGGATATTTCATCGACGATCGACACATTTTATAAATCTATATGACATTGTTGATAAATATAATATTTAGGAAGCGTGCTGTTTAACAACAAATCTTTAACTTATCAATAATAATACTATAATAATACCTACTGCTAGAGTAATAATTAAACGCAAGCAAAGCTTAAAAAAAACTGACTTCACCGCTTTATCTTCGGAACCTTGATCAGATTCAACGTATTAAACACGCATTATTGACAAAGACTAGTGATCAGATCTTGACCAAATTTAAATGGGAACTGACCACACGGAAAGAACCAGCTTTAAAAAAAAATCGTAAAAATCGGCACACAAACAAAGAAGTTATGAGGTAACTTTTGAAGTCGGTTACCTTAGTGTTAAATTCTACTATTATTCTTTACTACGCTAAACAATGCGTGACTGCTGGTGAACCGATAAAACAAACAAACAAACGCATCCACACTCACAGCCCAACACTAAGTTAAAAGACTTGTATCGTGGGTGCCGGAAACAGTCACATCACACATGCATTAGCACCCAGAACCAGAAGCACAAATATCCCTTGGGAATGAATTTGTGCTCCTGCCAGGAATCGAACCTAGGACCCACGGCGCAGAGGGCGGACACTTGTCCACTGCGCCAACTGGGTCGTCTGTAAGGCAGCAGATGTAATAGTAAAATGTTTACCCAATTTTGTTGAATGTATTAATTTTAACTACGTATCTAATACCTTTAAACGAGCAATTCTTAATCTTCTCTTCGTATATATATATATGATCGAATTTAAATGGGACAAAACATTTTTTTAAATCAGTTCACGTGGAAAGAAGTTATAAGGTAACAAACAAAAAAAATGTGACTTTACCTCCTCCTTTTTTGTGAAGTCGGTAGAAAACCGGTCGTGTTATAATTCACATTGGCAATAAGCTTGAGCTCTAAAGTGTCGTCCCTAAATACTTGTTACATACTCGTAGTTACATAATTTAAACATATACTTATCTCATGTGGTTAAAGACCATGACATGAAAATCGTTGGGCTAATTAACTAAATGCGGGCTAGAACGTTAATTGCTGATTATGTCAGAAATTGAGTAAATAAATACAAAGATAAAAAATATTTATTACTTTAAAACAGGCGTTATACGCATACAAAATATGTAAAGGTTTCAAAAATATTACCAGTTTGTTGCGTTTCGCCGGTTGTGATTGTTTGTGTGATGTGAATGTTGCCGGCATCCATGATACAAGTCATCGATCTTAGTGTGGGGTTGTGTGAAAGCGTTTATGTTTATATAGGCGAACAAATCTGACAGATGGTGCAGCATCTTAAATACATTTCATAGAATCTCTTATTATCTTACTAATGTTATAAATACGAAATTTTGTGTGTAAGTCTGTTTGTTCCCTCTTCACGCTTTAACGGCTAAACGAATTTTGATAAAACTTGAACTGTACATAGCTTATACCTAGAATGAACACTAGGCTACTTTTTAACCTGCTAATAGCGGGCGGGCGAAGCCGCGGGAAACGTCTAGTTATATATAAGATCATGTGTCAAATGTTATACACGCTGTAATACAAATTACATGTATGAAAGATTATCACTTGCGAATGATTCTACCGATTTGACAGTTTTTTATCTACTTCAAAAAGAAAGAGTTACTCAATTCGACCGTTATTTATTTTTATTTTTTTATGTGTTCTATCTTATAACTTGTTCCCACGTGAACCAATTTTAATTATCCTTTTTTATTTGAAAGCTGGTGCTTTCCATTTGTGGTCTCATATAATTGTCCAATTATATACTCTTTGGGGCCCATGTGAATAAACGATTTTGATTTTTGATTTTGGATCTAACTTGTAATTTTTGAGTTATCCTCAATAATGCCTATTTAATTCATTTAATATGATCAAGGGCTCCGAAGATAAAGCGTTGAAGTCGGTTTTTTAAGCTTTGCTTGCGTTTTTAGCTCCTTTTTAACCTTATGAACGCAGACTAACAAATAATTTTACAAACGTAGTAGTACGTTTGTAGGGATGTTTTTTTTTTTTTTCCTTAGTTTTGACTTCGCAATCTTGTGCATGTGTCAAGTGATAATATATTACAAGTGTATTTCATATTATAGGTCCTAGTCACAAGTCACAGTCAAAGTCAAGTAAAAGAGTCAAGGTCCAGTCGTAGTCAAGTCATGCCCTAGTAAAGTGGTAGAAAACTTTACTAGAACTTCTATTGGAGTTTTGGAGCGAAGGTGAAAATCACGTTTTTCACCTTTATATGATTTGCCTACACTTATGCACGTTCACTAAGTATTAACGGTTAATAATCCACCATTGATACACATTAACACTCGAAGAATCACAGGTTTTGGAAAATTTTACAAAATCAACAACGCCATTTTTTCACTTTCACGGCAAAGCCTGTAGGGTTGTTTCTTATCTCGATGCGAATAATACATGAAATTGCTGTCAAATTTACACAATGTCAAAATAGAATCAGAGTATTCAATGAAATAAGATATTATGTTATATCATTTTATGATAACCTACATTACACGTAGATATATTTAGATATCATTTGGAACGTATAATTGAAGAAGTCGTTAATACTATAGTACCTACGGCTAGAGTAATAATTAAACGCAAGCAAAGCTTAAAAAAACTGACTTCACCGCTTTATCTTCGGAACCTTGATCAGATTCAACGAATTAAACACGCATTATTGACAATAACTCAAAAACTAGTGATCAGATCTTGACCAAATTTAAATGGGAATTGACCACACGGAAAGCACCAGCTTCCAAATAAAAAAAAACATAAAAATCGGCGCACAAACAAAGAAGTTATGAGGTAACTTTTGAAGTCGGTTTAAACGAGAACATTGTCAATGTAGTCCACAGAATACGCATTATTGAGGATAACTCAAAAACTAACGCACATAAAAAAAATACAGTCGACTTGAGTACCTCCTCCTTTTTTGTGAAGTCGGTAAAAAATATGATTGTAAAGATGTTTAAAAATTTAAGGTGCCTGGGCCAGCACCATGTACCATATACATACATATAGCTATACAATATAGTAACCGTTTTTGAATGTTTATTTTCTTTACTTTTATTTCGTTTTAATTTACGTTTAAAATATCTTGGTACATGGATAGCAACACAACACAGTTACAAATGGCGGATTGCGACAATATTGAACTGTCATTTTGACGTGTCATTGATCATTTATTGTTAACAATATATCAATTCTAAAATATTTGGGTTTTGTTATTATTATAATAGGACTATTAAATATGTTACTCGATTGAAACTCGGAACAGAGTGACATTCAGTATCTTCTTGTCATGACTGCCCCAAAAATAGGGTTAGGTACATATTTCAAAATAATAATTTGAGGATACAGCTGTAATCTTCTGCAGATTAATTTATTTGTATTTTTAAGAAAATGCAATATTTTTTCCCTATTTTTCTATGTATGGTATTGATGTTTTATTTTGGGCCAGCACCAAAATTAAGCATCTCCTATAAAGATGTTTCAATAAAAAGAAATGCTAGATGGGCAAGCATTTGACCACTATCTCACCTGATGGAAAGTGAAGATGCGTTGAAATTTTACCCGCGTTTGTTCCAGACCTATGTTTTTTCCCAAGCTCTAGATTATCTGTGTACCTAATTTCATTTAAATCGGTTCAGTAGTTTTGGCTTGAAAGCGCGACCGACAGACAGACAGACAGACAGAGTTTCTTTCGCATTTATAATATTAGTAAGGATGCCTGCCTAGAAGAACCCTATTCACTCTAGACTTGAAGACGCCCGGAAATGTACAATACATTTCGGGGGACGCAGATAGATTGCAATGAGTTCCACTTCCTCGATGTATGAATACTCCGAACTTACCAGCTTACTAAAAAAACCGATGATGACAATATTTATAAATCAACCAGAACTTCACATATATTAGAAAGCCATAACACAGCATATAGTAAATAAACTATAACAATATGTAACACAAAAACAATATAACTATTTTCTAACGTGATCACAAACGCCAATTTTTTTAAATACATACATTTATTTTATTTTATTTATTTATACCAAAGCGAAGATACAGATTCTAACTCCTAATTTGAACTGCAAGTAAAATCACTCAATGCATCAAGATGAAAAACGCGTTAGGGCAACCGTTAGGGTGACCATGATTTCATTAGTATTAATTACTTACCTAATTATCATAGGTAATAGGTAGTATACGTATAATTACACTAATATTATTACTTCTACAGTGTGTCCCCTTTCACGCTGAAACAGATGACAGGATATGGTTTAAATTTGGAATATCTTCTTCTTCTAATACATAAAAATCTCGTATCACGGTGTTTCTGGTCGAACTCCTCCGTAACGGCTCGACCGATTTTCTTGCATTTATTTTTGTATGTTAAGAATAGGTCGTACAGTATATTTCACTCTCCTTCCCACCCCTTTAGTATTTTTGTATGAACAATATCCAACAAGTTTTTAGTATGGTATAAAAGTACTAGGCGAGCATATACGTGAAAGAGGTAGTTACACTTTTTCTAGACGTAGCATTGCAACGCCTACCGGGTAGGTATATCTTGTATTTCATAATATACGTATAGGGTACTTTTTTTTATTAAAGTAGGCAAACGTTTGACCGCCAACTCACCCGATGGTGAGTGACGATGCGGTCGACGATGGAGCACGTTTGCCTAGAAGATGCCTATTCACTCGTGACTTAAAGACTCCCATATTGTATTTACCAGAAACACAGACTCAGGCAAGGTATTCCACTCCTTATTCATTTTTTTTTGTTAATGTTTTGTACTACCCGCAAGGTTTAACTGAAAACCAGCGTCGAGTTCTAACTCGACATAATTGCTGAGTTAAATCTTTTTGGCATAATAAATTATTGTTTATATTTTTGTTTTTAATATTAAGTTATTTTTGTCAAATAAATGTATTTTCTTTCTTTCTTTCCTTTGCATTCCGCATAATAAATGTGGAGGCAAAACGCTTCGTCCGCATTTGTGGAATATCTAGCATATAGCGGTGTCGCTTAAGAGACTGTCTCGATATCCGATAATAGAATGGGGATGGAGGAATTAGATTGTGTAATTCCGTTGCACACTCTCCGAAATTTATCCGATAAAATACCGAGACACTCGCCACCATGCGACGATGCCCTAAGCTCTGAAGTTCTGCATCAGTCAACTGGTGGTACTTTTTTAATTGATTAACGCGAATAGAGCCTCGGTGTACAACTAGTCTTATAAATAAGGTGTACATAGAGCACAAAAGACTACATAGAACATTCAATGGAATTCTTTAGTTTAACAGATATACCTTAATAACGTTATCCTATATGTATATGCTTTGGCATTGGGATGCGCAGAGGACTAGTCCACTTATCAAAAACTTTACGTGTATGATTGAGTAAGTTTGAACTTGTTTAGTGTTAGTGTACTTGTGTAATGTAGTGTTTTATTATTTAATTAAGTGCTGCTCATAAAGAACACATGAACCAAGTGTCTTTGCCGTAATGGAGACAATAATAAAAGTGTCAATCGATACATTCTTGGATATTTTAATCAAGCAGAATCGATTAAATAAAAAATAACGTGAGTACAACCTGAACTAAATCAACATGAATACGACTCACGATAGTTTTAATAATAACAAGCAGAATAAGTTAAATTTAAGTTACTTATTAGCCTAATCTTAGCTAGATAGTTACTAAAATAGGGAACACACTATTGTGACCTTAATAGTAGTAAAATAATTAAATTATTTATTGAGTAAATTATATTTTAATTGAGGCTGATTAAGTTTGTATACGATTCAAAGGTAGTCTGCTTATTATAGGCCCTGAATATTTAAAGACCTGTTATCCTGATTCAAAATCAAAATCAAAATCGTTTATTCACGTGGGCCCCAAAGAGGCACTCATGAAAGTTAATGATTCTATTGCCAGGCTTACCACAGGTTAATTTTTTTTGAGTTATTCTTCTTTTTGCGTGTTTGGGAAAAATGATGAGTGAATTTTTACGATGCGCGCGCTTACCGATACCTTTAAGCTACACCATAAAGTTTATTGGTAATTGTCTCTCAAGTTTTCGTAACAACTGATAACTATACCCAGTACACTGAGTACACATACGTACACACACACGTTTTTTTTATTTTGAACATTCTACCGTTTGACCGCTATCTCACCATATGCTAAGTGATTGTGTGGACGAGTTTTCCAAACACCTAGGTCTAAAGCGTTAATTATTAAGTGCATTTAATTTTATTATTAAAGTTTTCGTGAGTTTGACACATTATTATTTATAGATTAGAAAGTAAAGTTAATGACGTAAATAAGAACTTACTTTTTATAATCAACTAAATGCCAACCACTTATCACTAAGACGGTAAGAAAAAATCCTGGTCACATAAAAACGTATGTAAAAATATGCAAACACGTTACAAAAGTTAAGCTCCAGTTACTTCACACGACTCGGTAAGACTAGAGTATTTTTGTTTCGAATGGAAAGTATCTACGTAAGTGTGGCTGCAAGAATTTAGTCAATCTCGATTTCATGGTCAAATACACAACGTTATACGTATTATAGGTTATGCATATGCATAACTGTGTAATTGTTGCCGTTTTTGCCATTGTTAGATAATAAGTTAGAAGCCCGTTCTTCATTTAAATAATAATTATTTTGTGTACTATTACTATTACAAAACAATCTTTCTTTATTGAACCAATGGTTAATGATTGTTGTACAATGGGCCACTATTATACAATGATAACGAGTAAAAGTAAGGTGTAGTAATACCTAAGCCATGCATCTAGCTACATGTATGGAGTCTAACAGGAACTTCTAATTTCGCAAAAAAACAAATAGTTATGATGAATTAAAATATTTAATAAATGATGTCATTTGCAACCCTATTTCATCAGCTACCGTTCTACACCACAATGACATATTCTTTGAACCTAGACCTCTGAGAGTTGTGGCTATAACAAAGGTCAAGGTCACACGTGCTTTGTAACCGTAGGGTTGTCAAACATATATGTTATGTATGGAAAATAATATCTCCGATTTCGACTTTCGTTCTCCGGCAGACGATTCCTGGCACGATACACATTCAAACCATCAAGTATTACTACTTTTTGGTACAGGTTGTATGTTGACACATATAATAGTAAAAAGGTAATTTATTACATAATAATATCAATCGTTTATTTTGTCAGGATATTGTGTACATAGGTGTTAATTGTATTTATTGTGTCAAATATCCAAACGTTTCCGGCATACAAATATTTTAAACAAATTAATTAGAATTAAGGAAATAATTAGAAATAGTGTTAAATGGAAAATAGATTAAATTATATGTCAGTTATGATTATTTAATAATGGAATAGTTATTGTCAACATTAAAATTCCAATAAATGAGATGAGCAATTCATCATGAATTAAGAATAGAAATATAAACGTCATAATTATTATATTTAGGTACTATTATATCTTCTAAAATAGTCCAATGGTGTAGTTGTTAGCACGTCTGCTTTCTGAGTATCGGACTTCGGGTTCGAATCCCGATCGGAATACAAGTTTTAAGGAAATATGTGTTTTAGTTCCGGGTGTGATTGCGTGTGTGATGTGAATGTTTCCGCAGCCACGATACAAGTTTTCGAACTGAGTGTGAGGATGTGTGAGTGAAATCGTTGTTTTAATATCGTTAACTATAGTTAGAAAATAAAACTGAGATTGGATTCTCAAATAAATATTCATTTGAAGACCCAGTTGGCGCAGTGGACAGGTGAGTGTGAAAGCGTTTGTTTGTTTATTTAATTGTATACTTGCAACGTATAAAATGTTAGTACCTACTACTTTCATTATATTATTATTAAGTACTACTTATAATACATTAGTATTATTATTTATTTATTTTTTATGCTGGATAGGCAAGCATTTGACCACTATCTCGACGACGATGACGATGAGGCCGAAGATGGGAAATACTTGCCTAGAAGGTACCTTGGTATTTTATTGTCATGAAAATACTAATATGTATAATTTTCTTAAAAACGATTTCACACCGACAGCCCCACACGAAGTCCGATGACTTGGTGTTGTGAGTGCTGAAAACATTGACATCACACACACGATAACAACCAGAACTAGAAACAAAAAAATTCTTTAGGGAGAAAACGTATGTCCCGCCGGGAATCGAACCCGATACCCTTGCTTAGAAAGCGAACGCTCACCCTACTAAGCCAACGGGCAGTTCAGGGTCGGAGAGTGTGTGCTTTACCTCACAGGAGTTCGAATTATACAATGTGTAACAGAAAGATGTAGTAATACTCAAGTCACACATCTAGCTAAATGTATGGAGTCTAACAGGAACTTCTGCATTCGCGGCAGCACCATTGAGTTATGATGAATTAAAGTGTCTAAAAAATTATGTCATTTGCAACCCTATTTCATCAGCTACCGTTCTACACCACATATAGCCTTTGGACCTAGACGTCTGACAGTAGTGGCCATAACAAAGGTCAAGGTCACGCGCCACAGATGTAATCGTAGGGTTGGCAAAAAAATATGTTTTAATTTTTGTACAGAACAAATATCTCCGATTGCCGCATATGTAACTGTAGGGTTGTCAAAAGTATTTAAAAATATAAATTTTAATTTTTGTACGGAAAAAAATTTGTCTGATTTTGAGTTTCGTTTTCTGGCAGACGATTCCTGGCACGATACCACCTGATGGTAAGTGACGATGTGATCGAAGCTGGTAAACACACTAGACCTGGAATACGCAGGCTCTCAAGGATAACTGCCGGAACACTGTATTTGGCTTTGCGGCAGACTTTTAACTTGATAGTGGTAAGCTACTTTGGTAGCAAGCCAGGCGAGCAACTCACAAAATGCTCTACCACCTCTCAAATGTCACCTGATTATCACCACCCGGGGACCACGTGTAGGGAGTCAGTCAGACTTAAGGGGTATCCTCCTACGGACGTGGGTGACTCGTCTCATCTCTCAAAGACAGAAAAGCCATTCCTAGTCTGTCTAGGCATTATGGCCACACTAGTCGTTTACTAGTCCAAGGAACAAACGTTTGTAATGCGATACGAATACTAACAGGCTTCTTAAAGTACTGATTGACGTAATGTTACAAATCATTGATAAACTTTTTTACCTCTCATAGGCTAGCGTTTGACCATTATCTTACCTGATGGTATTTGATGATGTTGTCGAGGATGGTATAAGTTACTTACCTAATTACCAAGATACTCGTATATGTTTGAGCTTGCCAATTTAACGTAATAATTATATCTCTATGTAATAGTGTATTTACCAATTTTTAGGGTTCCGTACCCAAAGGGTAAAAATGGGACCCTATTATTGAGACTTCGCTGTCCGTCCGTCCGTCCGTCCGTCTGTCACCAGGCTGTATCTCAAGAACGTCGATAGCTAGACAGTTGAAATTTTCACAGATGATGTATTTCTAAAATAAAATAAATATTTAAGGGGGGCTCATACAACAAACTCGATTTTTTATAGATAACGGAACGGGACCCTTCGTGCGCGAGTCCGACTCGCACTTGGCCGGTTTTATTTATTATCCATGAAGTACCAATGACCGGGATCAGACCGGAATATAGTCTTCTTCTTCTTCTTCTGCTTAGCGTTTGTCCCGGCTTGTGCCAGGGTCCGCTTTCCGACTAAGTCTTCTCCACTTCGCACGGTTGTTAGCATCCTCGGTATTTAGACCGTTGGCTCTCATGTCATCTTTCACAACGTCAAGCCATCGTCGTTTGGGCCGGCCCTTGGGTCGAGCGCCTGACACCACGAGGTCAAAGCATTGCCTACCAACATACTCCACCGGCTTTCTTAAAACGTGTCCCATCCACCGCAGACGACTTTCTGTCAGCTTGTCCGCTACGTCACGAACTCCAATGCTACCGCGGATGTGCTCGTTACGTATACGATCCATACGCGTAACGTTGCACATCCACCGCAACATCTTCATTTCAGTGACATGAAGCTGACGGACATGACGCTGTAATATGGGCCACGTCTCACTACCATAAAGGAGCACGGGTCTGATAATGCTTTTGTAGATTAGACCTTTAAGTTTTGGTGGTATCTTCTTGTCACAGAGAACGCCAGTGACTTCCCGCCATTTAGCCCAAGCGGCGCTAATACGGGCTTTGACGTCATGATCGATGTCACCAGACGATTGTAACACACTTCCAAGGTATCGGAATGTTTGGCATCTGTCGACCAGCTCATTCCCTATTTTAATAGAGCTGGTAGTTGTTTCACCAATCGCCATGTATTCCGTCTTCGCCACATTTAGTTTGAGACCGCCGTTTTCGAGAGAATCTTTCCACTGGTTCACCATTTGCTCTAAACCAAGCCTATCTTCATCTACCAGTGCAATGTCGTCGGCATACATCATCACCCATGGAGCCGGAATTTGGATGTTTGCCGTAACGACATCGAGAACGATACTGAAGAGAAAGGGACTTAAAGCCGAGCCTTGATGTACACCAGCTGTGACTGAGAAAGGTTCTGTATCGCCTACAGCGGTTCGCACTACGGATTTGGAGTCTAAGTACATGTCTCTAATCAAATCAATGTAGGCCTCCGGTACATTTTTAGACAGACCGGAATATAGTATTATAATTAAATATTAAATAAAACTGATCCCCCAGGGGATCTCTTTAAGGGATCGAACCGGAATAGATCTAAACTTACTAGGCCTAGTCTGATGTCTATCATGGATTTCAGCAGATGCCGAAACATCATAAACATTTTTGTAGTTTGAGTTTGAAAACTACGATTGTAGTGTTCAAGAGTCTTATTCCCGCATCACCATTTTAATAACGAACATCTAGACCATCTAACAAAAAGACAAACTGTCAAACGTCATCCATTTATGGTTGACATACCTCCAGTTCGTTTGAAGCGTTTTGCTTCTACGTTTAGTATATAATGAGTGGAACTCATTGACTGCGTCTTTGTTCCCTGAACGGTACAATCTGGGTGTCTTCAAGTCTAGAGTGATTACCTTCTAAGCAAGCATTTCCCATCTTCGGCCGCATCGTCACCTTCCATCAGGTGAGATAGCGGTCAAATGCTTGCCTATTTAGCATTAAAAAAACTAGGCAGACGTCAATGCGGCATTATTTAATGGTTATAATTTAAACGCAAGCAAAGCTTAAAAAAACCGACTTCACCGCTTTATCTTCGGAACCTTGATCAGATTTAATGTACTAAACACGCATTATTGACGATAACTTACACACTTGAAACAAGAGATCAGATCTTGATAAAATTTCAATGGGACCACATGAAAAGCACCAGCTTTAAATAAAAAAAAATAAAAGACGTGTGGCACTCGGGGACTGGCGCGGTAAAGCTATTGCATAGCATTTTTTATTTTTCAGTTTCTTTTTTCTTCACACAAAGTTTTTACGTAAAGTAAACGTCAAGACCTATATGCTTATTTCGAAGTTATAGTTAGAAGACTCGGTAGCTGAATGGTATTGGATACTGAATCGTATGCATCGGTACGGAGTTCGCATCTCAACGTGACCGAAAACTTTTTGTGAAGTCGCTAGAGGTGTTAGGTTTTTTCGTTACGGAATTTCTGGATTAGGTCTCCACGCTCAAGGCCCGCGATAGAAGCTATGCAATAGCTTAATAATCATCAAAATCGGTTCTCAACGAAAGAAGTTATGAGGTAACTTTTGGAGTCGGTCAACGAGAACATCGTCAAAGTAGTCCACAAAATAGGCATTATTGACGATATTTCAAGAACTACTGATCCGATCTTGATCAAATTTAAATGGGACCAATTAGAAAGCAACATCTTTCAAACTAAAAAAATTGTCAAAAATACCTGCCATTCGCACAAAGCGTTTCGTTTCTTATCATAAGAACTGCAATAGAATGGAACGCCCTGCCGTCTACTGTACGCTCAGGCATCTCTGCCTGAGCGTATTTTTTTTAGTGTAGCGTAAAGTTTTTAATTTTTAAACTTACTTAATAAAAATTTTACATACAGTTTATAGTAGGTACTGTACGATTAAACCAAAAGAGGTTTGTGTTGGTACAGTCTTACACAGTCTTACAGTGATACACACTGTTTAGCAGTTACTAGATTTTAATTAACTTTAAAAATTTTATTAAAATTTAGGTAGTAGGTATATTGAATTTACTTAATGTCACAAAAACGTGAAACGTTACAACTTTTCCTAAGACATTCTACGTCAGACAATCGGTTACCGACTATTTCCTTGGCGTAAATACGCACAAGTTCTACAAAAAAAAAAAATTTAAAATCAAAAAATATATAAAATATTTGAGTTTGAAAACTATCGCGAGTGTTATTCATTATTAATGTTTACTAACCGGCTGGTACTCGCGGCGGTTTTTGTCGGATTTTCCGACTAGTTTCGGGCATGTACGATGCCCATCATCTGGGAGGTGGCCGATCGCAACGTTCGCGTCGGAAGATGACTCGACGACAACAGCCGAGCAACCCCTCGCACCCCCACCCGCACTCTTGGCGCCAGCCGCGCCGCCTGCGCCGGCCCCCAGCTCGTCAGGTGCGCGCGGAGAGGCGACGCGAACGTTGCGATCGGCCACCTCCCAGATGATGGGCATCGTACATGCCCGAAACTAGTCGGAAAATCCGACAAAAACCGCCGCGAGTACCAGCCGGTTAGTAAACATTAATAATGAATAACACTCGCGATAGTTTTTCAAACTCAAATTGCAAACCGATACGGCGCGGTATGTGCAGAGAAAGTGAAGGAGTTCGTTCGACTAAGGATAAAGCGTAAAAAACTCGAGTGCGGTTTGAGATACGTAGTGCAGTGCCGTGATAGTGGAGTAATACCTAAATTTACACGTATCAAACCAGTGCAGTGCATTAGGGATTTTGATATTTTCTTCCATCTCGCAAATATCAAACTACTCCGCAAAGTTATCACTGAATACCGACAAAAACTTATGTACGTAAACAAACATCTATACTACCTACATCTACAATTATCAAAAGATTTGCATACTGAGTTATGGTGTCAACTTGATGGGATGTCCTATGCCCGAACAACCAATATTGAGAATAAGACCGTGCTTAGACATTCTAAAAAGCTTTTCAATCTAAAGTTAACACAACAACAGAGCGCACCACACACCTACCCACTTAATCGAAATAAAAATTTGATTAGGGCGGACACACACTGGGACGATAATAGAAGCGTTATAAACTTATCTTCATACCAACTGAATGAAAACGCAACGCGGGCTTTATCTCGAGGCCTTAATTACGCCCCGGCACCTCGAAAAATACCAGTTGAAGAGGTCATAACTGGAATAGAGGATACTCTAATACGTAACAGGGTGCCGTATCGGGAAGCAGAATGTGTGAGACAGGACATCTCAACAATGTTACGCAAACTAAAACCGCCTGAGAGTAATATGAGTAGAGGTGAGATATCAGCTCTGAAAGATTTGCGCGACAACCAGGATATTCTAGTGTTACCGGCCGATAAAGGCAATGCAACAGTTATCGTGGATAGGACGGATTATGAGGATAAAATTCGGATTTTGGTTAGCGACACGGGTGTTTACAAGAATGTAGACTACAACCCAACCGCGCGAGTGACGAATAAAGTGGTTAAACTATTAAAAGAATCCGAAGACGAGGATTTAATAGTCAAACTTCGACCTCTCAATCCTGTGACTCCAAAAATCTATGGATTACCTAAAATCCACAAACCTGGATGGCCACTTCGACCAATAGTAAGCCAAATCGATGCTCCAACATACAAGCTATCGAAACATCTAGCTACGGTCTTACAACCTCTCATTGGGAAGACCAATAGCTATGTTAGCGACTCCAGGCATTTCATCCGCCTGATAGAAAAGGTCCGAATACAACCGACTGAGATAATGGTGAGTTTCGACGTCACTTCGCTATTCACCAACGTGCCAGTAGAAGATACTATGAGGGTAATCGAAGATCTCATACGGACCTCTAACCTACCTACTCGGTACATTGAATGGACTAGGTACTGTCTGAACAGCGGTTACTTTGTATGGCGAGGGGACTATTTCTTGCAGATTGATGGGGTGGCCATGGGATCGCCAATAGCGGGAACCGCAGCCAATATATTTATGGAATGGTTCGAAAATGCAGCGATGATAGACGCTCCTACGAAACCTAGATACTGGTGGCGCTATGTTGATGACGTATTCGCTATCGTCACAAAGGACGCACTTCATGATTTCACGTCATACCTGAACACGGTCCATAGAAAGATCAATTTCACAGTGGAAGAGGAAAAAGATGGGAGCCTACCTTTCCTGGACGTCCGGGTCATAAGAAAGCCAGATGGCACGTTGGCGCATACCGTATATCGGAAACCAACACACACGGACAGGTACCTAAAGGCGGACTCCCACCACCACCCGTCCCATCTCGCCTCCGTGCCGAGAACATTGATAAACAGAGCACTAGGTATCTGCGACCCCCAGTACGTCGAAGCTGAGTTGGATCACGTAAGGGGAGTCCTTGAAAACAATGGATACAACTGGCGTCAATGTTCTCGCTTTATAAAAACGGGTGCGAGAAAACGAGCAGACACAGTGGAACGGTTGCCAGTATATCTACCATATGTCAAGGGGGTGACCGACAAAATCGGTCACTATCTGAAGCGTAGATACGAAATTAAAACTATGTTCCGCCCACTAACACAACTCCGACGCCTACTAAGGTCACCCAAAGACAGAGAGCCACTGAGCGGTCCGGGTGTCTACAGGATCCCCTGTGACTGTGGAAAATGTTACATCGGCGAGACGCGTCGCAACGTATCAACCAGGATTTCGGAGCACATAAGGAGTGTCAAAAATGTGGATACCGTACGTTCGGCGGTAGCAGAGCACGCCCACATCCAGGACTCGAGGCATTATTTGAGATTCGATAAGGTTTCCGTACTGGCGAGGGATAAACATTTTATCCCACGTAAGGTACGGGAAGCTATCGAGATCAGTCGCTACCCCAATTTCAACCGTGATCGTGGATGGATACTACCACCGGCTTGGAAAACCGTTATTGACACTCCTTTCACCAATACCACAGTACCGGACTATCGCGATATAGACACTACTAGTGCAGTGTGCCTACAGCCCAACTTAACGATATACCGGCCCAGTGATGACTCATCGGAGGATGACTCGACGACAACAGCCGAGCAACCCCTCGCACCCCCACCCGCACTCTTGGCGCCAGCCGCGCCGCCTGCGCCGGCCCCCAGCGCTCGTCAGGTGCGCGCGGAGAGGCGACGCGAACGTTGCGATCGGCCACCTCCCAGATGATGGGCATCGTACATGCCCGAAACTAGTCGGAAAATCCGACAAAAACCGCCGCGAGTACCAGCCGGTTAGTAAACATTAATAATATATAAAATATGTAAATAAAATATACTTTAAATTGATAACTTTTGGTTATTTTTTTAGCGAGGAGAGCCAAGAGTAGGATAGTCAAGAAGTGAGTTTCCAGCGAAAAAAATTCAGAATTGTGGCAAAAATATGAGCTCGTTTCATGCGAAATATAATTAAAAAAAAGATATTTTTTTTTTCTGGAAATCTTAATATTATTTTTTCTGGAAATCTTAATTTTATGTAAAATTTTCCAAAACCTGTGACTCTTCGAGTGTTAATGTGTAATAATGGTGGATTGTTAACCGTTAATACTTAGTGAACGTGCATAAGTGTAGGCAAATCATACAAAGTTGAAAAACGTGATTTTCACCTTCGCTCCAAAACTCCAATAGAAGTTCTAGTAAAGTTTCTACCACTTTACTAGGTTATGACTTGACTACGACTGGACCTTGACTCTTTTACTTAACTTTGACTGTGACTTGTGACTAGGACTTGATTCTTGAAATATATTATCACTTGACACTGGCTAAATGCACAAGATTGTGAAGCCAAAACTAAGGAAAAAAAAAACATAAACAAAAAAGGATCATATCTTTTTGATAATAACTCAATAACCATGAGCGATATTGAATATCGGAAAAAAAAATAGGGGAGGGGGGAATAAATTTCCTAAAAAAAGTTTTGACTCTCAGAACTCTAGATCCATACACGACAATTTTTTTAAATTTTAAAATTGAGGTTGGTTGTGCCTTTTGATATTTTTTTGAGTATAAAATACTAGTCGTTCGCGCTGAATTGAGAATTCACGCCTACATTTTGCCTCATAGAGAAAATCTTTTGAGGTTACCTGCTCATAACCCTTTTCTAAATAATAATTGTTTGATTTCTGTATTTGTTGTTCAAGTACTGGATATAGCGGATATTACACGTAAGTTTCAGCTTTCAGGCCGAAGCCTTTTTTTGAGATAGACCCCGGGATAAAAAAGATGGTCTAAAAACAGTGACTTTGGTGTTTCTAACATAGGTTCTTTTAAAACCGGTTTTGTACTCTACTTGTCTAGAGACAAGACTCCCTTTTCAACGATAAGGATAGATGAAAAAATAAACAATATTTTGCTCCCCCACTTACATGTATGGGGGCCCACTTAATATTCGCATTTATATAATTTTAAATGTAATTTCTGGCTTTGGGCCGTAGTTTTACATATTCTATGAGAATTTGAAGCTATTGGCCTATATGGTTTAGACGCTAGATGCCCCTGACAGACGGCTTTGCTACGGGCCCCGCGCTCGCTTAATCCGGCACTGATGAATGTTGTGTGTGTGGTGTTAATGTTTACGGCTCCACGGCACAAGTCATAGTACTTTTAGTATGGGGCTGTGGGTGTGAAAGCGTTTATGTGTATGCTCTTATTTACCAGGGCAACGCCGGGCGGGTCAGCTAGTTAGTTAATATAAACATAAGAAAACACAATAAATACTGTTCTTCACTAGTAAAAACAAAAATGTACATATTTATTTTAATTTGATCTTTTAATCCCCTTTTAATACCGTAGGAGCGAAGAAAAATAAGGTTAGTGATCTAGGGTAAAAAATAACTTTATCATGAAAAAACTTTATCACTTGACACTGGCTAAATGCACAAGATTGCGGAGCCAAAATTAAAAGAATAAAAAAACCAGCTGATGTCAATGTCATGTTAGTCATGTCAGTGTCAAATTGTCGATTTCATACCGATGGTGTGAAATCGCCAATTTGAATTGCTTTCGCGGTCTTTTTTTGCCAAAATAACATTTTCGGATTGGGAGGAGTTTCTAAAGATTTCTCGTGTTCTTGATGAATTTGATGATAAAATTATCTTCTTGTTATTGAAGTATGGATTTATCACAAATGTTAGCAAAATTGCCAACACCGAGGTATGGAACTGCAATAACCTATAAATTTACTATGTTCAATACATAATATAATATTTTGTGATTAAAAACTCGTGGAACTGTATTCGCTATAATATCAATAAACTATTTTTATAGTGATTCTCCACAGAAGAAACGAGAAGGCTATCTGGATTGGCAAGAGTACTTCATGGCTACAGCATTCCTGGCGGCAAAACGTAGCAAAGACCCCAGTTACCAAGTAGGCGCTTGTATTGTGAACAAAGAAAACAAAATCGTTGGAATAGGGTAAGACAAAACTTGCAATTAAACCTAATCATAGACGGTTTCACATTCACAGCCCCACACTAAGTTCGATGACTTGTGTCGTGGGTGCCAGAAACGTTCACATCACACACAAAATCACAGTCAGAACCAGAAACACAAGTTTATTAAAAAACTGAAAAGGAAATTTGGAGAAAATTTGTGTTCCTGTCGGGAATTGAACCAGATACCCCTGCTTAGAAGACAAATGCTCACCCAACTAAGCCATAGGCAGTTCAAACGAGCTTAAAAGGTGGGTTGTTGACCATTGTATCACGTGGATGTCTACTTGAAGTAAGCTGATTCTATAAATTAAGTACAAACATAGAAAATCTACTGATTTATAATGTGAATGTCGTTGTACCAATAACATTACTTATTATTACAGTAGAACTCCAATTATCCGAATTAATGGGGACCGGGACCCATTTGGATAATCAAATATTCGGATAATCGGATTTTTTAAAAAAAAATTGCCATTGGAGAGAATAAAAGCTACGTTTTGATATTGCACTATTTTTTTATTGAATTAAATGAAAGAAACATGAAATTTTCACATGTTTTAAATATAAATAAAATGTACTTATGTACAAGTTTAGAAATAAAAATCATTGTTTTTTAAACATCTCCGTCAATGTAAGCTGTTTTACGGTCTTCAACCGTTTTCGGGCAGCCAGGTCACGCATTTTGTGATTCGGATAATCGGCGATTCGGATAGTCGGAGTTCGGATAATTGGAGTTCTACTGTATAGTAATTTTATTTAATTTTACATTGCTAATATTGCCTTATTTTGTTTATTTGTTTCTCTCTCGTTCTGACTATATATCCCACAAATTTTGTTATCGTACTAATATTATAAATCTGAAAGTTTGTGTGTTAGTGTGCAAATGTGTAAGTATGTTTGTTTCCACTTCACACTTCAATGGATTTGGATGAAATTGGGAATGTACATACCTTATACCTAGGATTCACACATAGGCTACTTTTTAACTTTATAATAGCGGGCGAAGCTGCGGGGCGCGGCTAGTATTTTATAATTATTTCAATTTAATACTAAAATGATAACATTTTGAGATTTCTGTGTTCTAACCTTATCTTATAATATTGTTTATATAAAGGAAACGGTAGAATATTTTGAAATATTATTATATTTAAGACCTGTACTGCACAATATTCTTATAAATAGACACAATTTCATTAATTCATTAATTCTTATTAGATTTTTTTTATTAGTTTTAGTATAATTAATAATAAATAAATAATAAAAAAATATTTTTAATGAATAATGAATAATTTGTATACCTTTTTTGACACTTGACTATTCTTTGTAATGAATAAATGAGTACGAGTAATCAATGTAATTGAATGAGATCCGAGCTCAAAATGCAACTCTTAAAAAAAAAAGTAAAAATAATGGCTGTAGACTAAAATAATATATTTTTTATATTTTTATAGGTATAATGGCATGCCCACAGGATGCAGTGATGAAGACTTTCCATGGGGCAAGAATACTCCATCTCCTTTGGATAGCAAATTTCTTTACGGTAATAATTTTTAATTTTCTTTTTTCGTAAGGTAGTGAGCCTATCGGTTTTCTATTGTTTGCTTTTTGGAGAGAGTGCTTAGAAATTAAATGAGTTAATTCCCCCATGCCCGTTACCATTTAACAACAAGAGAAACAGTCAAACGTCATCCATTCATCATTGACATACCTCCAGCTCGCTCGAAGCATTTCGCATCTACATTTATCATCTGTACTGCGAGGGGGTGGAACTCATTGCCTGTGTCTTTGTTTCCTGAGCGGTATAATTTAGCAGTCTTCAAATCAAGAGTAAAAAGGTACCTTCTAGGCAGGCACGCTACATGTTCGGCCGTATCATAGCTGTCTATCAGGTGAGATAGTCAAATGCTTGCCTAACAAATTAAAAAAAGTATGATTCCAAATTCAGAATTCCAAACAAAACATACTTTTTTTTATGTTTGCTAGGCAAGATTATACTGACATACTTGTCAGTTTCTTCTCTTCTTCTTCTTAGTCGTGCACTCTTGTCAGAGTAATTGTGATTGTGTAGATGAAAGTGGGGTGAATTTTGTGCAATTCTCCATTTCGATGGCTATTGAGTGTGCATCGCTAACAGAACCGGAACCACAAATTTTCCCTGGGGAGAAAACTTGTGTTCATCCAAACACGTTACACCCCTACTTAGAAGGTGAATACTCACCCAACGAAACCACCACGCAGGTCTATTTATTCTAATTATTTACAGTTTGCCATGCAGAAATGAATGCAATACTGAACAAAAACTCAGCTGATGTTAAAGACTGCACTATCTACGTTGGACTGTTTCCTTGCAATGAGTGTGCGAAAATGATCATACAGTCCGGCATTAAGGAAATTGTATATTTGTCAGATAAAGGTGCTCAGAAACCCATCTATATTGCTTCCAGGAGGATGTTGGATGCGGCAGGTGTAAAATGCAGGTGTGTTCTAATCCGGTGTTATTCACTGTTGCAGCCTCATAATAAAGTAAAAAAAGTCAACTTAATTTTTTTTTCATTTCTAGAGTACCTCTTGCGAAGTGCCCTATTATAATTACAATTGAGCCAAACTATGGCTAATCAGTATCAGGATATCATTTAACTTTAACTTAAACTGCTACATTGCTAAACTAAGAATGTGTCCATTAACACTTTTCTTATTGTCTCTATTAAAGGTCAACATAATAACATAAAAATAAATACTTTCTCACTTACAGCCCCACACTAAATTCAGTTTGTGCCAGACACATTCCCATCACACACACGCAATCACACCCAGAACCAGAAACAAAAATTGTCCATAGGGAGAAAACTAAGTCTTAGAGAGTGAGACAGACTTAGAGAGTGTTACCTCCTGCGTTCGAACCCAATATCTGTTGCTTAAAAGGCAAATGTGTCCCTAACTAAGCTAGCAGACCGATCAAGAAGATAGTTGTATTCTTAATTTGTTTTTTTTATTATATTCAAACTACATACTTGGAGCAATGTTTCGCTTAAATGTATTCTTTAGTTATTTAACATCACCCATTTATGGTTGACATTCTCATTGCCCGCGTCTTTGTTTCCTGAGCGGTATAATCTGCCAGTCTTCAAATCAAGAGTAAAAAGGTATCTTCTAGGCAGACATGCTACATCTTCGGCCACATCATCGCTTTCCATCAAGTGAGATAGTGGTCAAATGCTTGCCTATCAAAAAAAAAAATCTTTCGGTTCGCTCGAAGGTCCCCGAACGGTATAATCTAAAAGTCTTCAAATCAAGAATGAATAGGTATCTTCTAGGCAAGTATGCTACATCTTCGGCCGAATCATCACTTTCCATCAGGCGAGATAGTGGTCAAATCCTTGCCTTTCGAACATAAATAAAAAAAATTGCTTAATAGTTCCAATTGGAAGTGGCTCTTAATCAGGCAGGGTTCATCCGTTGCAGTGTAAAGAGAGAATCAACATACACACACAGATACACACTTGCACACTTACACACAAACTTTCGGATTTATAATATTAGTAGGATTAACACACAAGTTTTGAAAATAATACAAATATAATATCGACAATTGACTTAGATTCGCGCCAAAACTCCAACGGAAGTTAGATGCGTGTGTTTAAAATGTACTTAATTATTGTATATTTTATTCCAGGCAATTTAAACCGAAGCATTCTAAAATCGAAATCGATTTTGCCGCTGCCGACTGGGACAAGATTAGTAGCCCAAGCAAATAAATGTGAAAATTTACAAGGAAAAAATACATAATGTACCGTAAGTTGAGGATAAGAAAAGTGTAATCCGCGCGCGATGAGAATGGGATGCGACCTTTTGGAACTAAGACGCGGTCCACCGTAGCGTCGGCAAACTCGTGTCGAAACTTACATAATATTCTAGTTGTGTTTTCGGTGTTCTAACGCATTGAAATAACACAGCTGGCTATGGACAAAGAAAGTGATTCAGGAATTATATAGTCAAGAGATATTTTTGACGAAGTTACGGGCTTTCGGGAAAATAAAATAATATACCTAAACATTATTATTAAAAGGATTACAACCATGAAACATTTTTTCTATTTTCATAACCCTATGATATATCGTAGAAATAATTTGTTTATAATTAATATTAAGAACTTTTTTGCTAACGCTACTTGATAACATTATTTATTTGCTTTGACAAGGTTCCATCCCATTGTCATCGCGCGCGGATTATATACTACATTTATGTCAAAAATCACTGCCATATCGTTAATTAATAACATAGTCGATTTTATATATTTAAATACTTACATGCTAAAAAATATTTACGTAAGTGGTAGGTACATAAAATATTTATCTAAGTACCATTTTATTTTACTTTATGTAATAGGTTTATAATTACACTAGCTTTTGCCCGCGGCTTCGCTCGCGTTAAGAAGTATTATTATTAATTAGGTATAGATCCCCTATTTTATCCCCTTGGGGGTAGAATTAATCAAAATCCTTTCTTAGCGGATGCCTACGTCATAACATCTACCTGCATGCCAAATTTCAGCCCGATCCTTGCAGTGGTTTGGGCTGTGCGTTGATAGATCACTATGTCAGTCAGTCAGTCAGTCACCTTTGAGTTATATATATTTAGATATTGTTAAAGTTTGTAAATTAATATGATAGTAGAACCTCTAGAAAACATACTGTAATAACATAAACGCTTTCACACTCACAGCCCCACACTAAGTTCGAAGACTTGTGTCGTGGGTGCTGGAAACATTCACATCACAAACAATCACAACCAGAAACACAAATTTTCCTTACACTTGTGTTCCCGCCGGGAATCGAACCCGATACGCCTGCTTAGAAGGCGAATTCCCATACCAACGGTCAGTTTTATGTATATATACGTTATATTATTAGCAAGGTATCCATAGAGGAAAGTTGGGAAATGTATAGGCAACCAGGAAATTCAGGGAAAAAATATTTCGGTCGGCAGCTTATGAAAAAATATTAATGTCATGTTATATAACCAACTTCAAAAAACGGAGGAGGCTCTCAATTAGACTGTCTTTTTTTTTAATCTGTGTTACCTTAAGTTTTTTCGAGGTAAACTGAATAAATAGATGATTTTTTTTTTATTTGAAAGCTGGTACCCATGTGTTACCATTTAATTTTGATCAATCATATAAAAACTCACTGAGTGAAATTAGGACATGAGTAGGATGAGGCAGGGTTCGCGCCTCGCGCAGGCGCGTTGGCGGGCGGGAATGGTCATCCCTTAGTCATCCTAGTATTGAACGCTTTTGGACTAGTCTAGTTTTCTAATCAATTATCGCGCAGCTTGATATTTTATAACACGCTGTTCGGCTGTTCTAGAATCTAAATATAATAGTGTGGTTATTATATAGGTACTTATTCGCACACATATTCATAAATACCAAGTAAATTTAATTTTGATTAACCTCGACGTTTCTAGCAAGTTGCTTGTGACCTTGCTCGAATTTTTTATAAAAGGTGTCCATAAACAAATTATTATTATATAGCTACTATAATACGAACAAATGTCTATAAGAAAGTGTATGTCCCGAATACTGACTGCGGGGGCCTCTGCTGGGCTCTACCATAGTTTTATGTTTGTTAAAACCGAAGGGTAAGTGTTCTGTTTCTTTAAATCTAACTGTATCCGGCATACGTTGCAATGTCGCGTAATGAAAAAGTGTTGAGCCTATTTCACGTTTATCTAGTATTATATTTCACCTTTTATAGTACCTACTCTAATACAGTACTCTCTCGCTAATCCGCCACCATAAAATCCTAACCATCGGCGGATTACTGAAAACGGCGGATTATAATGTACAGGAACAACAAATTGAAAAAAAAAAACAAAATGTATGATTTATTTTTATATTGTATTTAAGAAATCAACAAACATGAATCTTTTATTATTTACTCATATTTCGAAAAAAATGTGTCTAATTTTGCTTGTTTTTTACCAAAGTATATCTTTGTGATAACTTCATCGCGCATTTTACGTAAATTTGCAACCATATCGCATGACTTTCCATTTTCTTGGGCCCATTTTAATACAAATATCTACGCTAAGGGCATAATCTCGAGTCCAAAAAACGGCGGATTATAGTACTTGTCGGATAATCGAGCGGCGGATTAGCGAGAGAGTACTGTACCATACTAAAAAGTTATTGACTAAAACTTATCTCTTTCACGTTTATGTTTGCCTAGTACTTAATAAGTTCGATAGACGTAATCCTGTCCAAAATTATAAAAAATAATAATTGCCAAACTTTAAAATTTTTTTAGAGCAGGAATCTTCAACGGTTTCGTTCTCGAGATATAATAAAAAAAGTGGTTCCATACAAAATGTAATTTTTATTTTTGATAATTTTTCCGATGTTTGATTATTACTGCAATTCCGGCGAAAACTCGAGAACGAACGGGTCGAACCGATTTGGCTGATTCTTTTTTTGTGTTCGTTATTGTCAGGGCAAGGTTTATATGTAAAAAAAAATTAATCCCACGGAAATTGCACCCGGTCGAAGCCGGGGTGGATCGCTAGTTTTGTATAATTATTTGCCTGTTTTGCAGAGGGTTGCCAACAAAGAAACGAGATAATTACATCAGTTGGCAAGAGTACTTCATGGCGACAGCCATTCTGGCATCTAAACGGAGTAAGGATCCAAATCGACAAGTTGGTGCTTGTATTGTTAATGACGACAACAGAATCGTTGGATTGGGGTAAGTTAACAATTAATTCTTCGAAATTCGAAATATTTATATTGTATCTATTCATTTGATGTCAATAAAATGTAAATAAAAGTCAATTTGAAGTACATAGTAAATTTATGTTTACATATTGTTTTTTGTTTCAGATATAATGGCTTTCCCATAGGATGCAGTGATGATGAGTTTCCTTGGGGGAAGGAAAAACATCTTGATGCAAATAAGCACCTCTACGGTAACCATTTTCGTACATTTTTGTTGGTTGACATACCTCATATCCGCTCGAAGCATTTTGCTTCTACATGTATCTTCCGTACAGCAACGGAGTGGAACTCAATGCACGGGCATTTATTGCCCGAACAGTATAATGTAGGAGTCTTCAAGTCTAGAGTGAATAGGTATCTTAACGTATCGTGATAAAATCCACGGTGGTAGACTTTTTCTCGTTTTTACATGGTTAGCTACCCTGTGCCGATATATAGTCGTAGTTCACCACCTTCAAGCGGAAAAATATGTAGTCACCATGGGCGCAACGAGAAGGAAGAGAGAGCTGGTTTTCCGATTCAAAGATAGAAATGTGTACGCTCACTTCGCTCGCCGAAGATCTTTATTACTCTTATTTTTTCATTGTTTTTATAAATCTGTACAAAATTGATCATAATATAATAAACCCAAAATTCAAATGTTTTTGCTGCTCTCTCTCGTTTCCTCGATATTTTAAAAATTAATTAATTAGGTACCTATTGCGACAGGCTATTAAAATATTTTAACAGGAAGCATAAATAGGTATGCTTCATGTTTTTACTGATTTTAAAACATCTCTGGAAAAATATTGCTAAAATAATTTTATATGTTCGATAGGCATGCATTTGACCGCTCATCTCACCTGATAGAAAGCGATGATGCGGCCGAAGATGTAACATGCCTGCCTTGAAGATACCTGTTCACTCTGGAAGACTCCCAGATTATACCGTTCAGGGAACTAAGACGCAGGCAAGGAGTTCCACTCCCTCACAAAACGAATGAAAATAGAAGCGAAACGCTTCGAAAGAGCTGGATGTATGTAGGTAACCATAAGTGGACGACGTTTGACTGTTTGTCTTAAATGACTAATAATGGTGTTGCGGAAGTTAGTGAAAGCCAGTCTTTCTAAGCCTAGAATTTTTACCATTCTCGGCTACATCATCACTTACCATCAGGTGTGATGAGATAATGATCAAAGGCAGTAAAAAAATCTGCCTTTTACATTACTTTTTTCAACTTGAATGTCCTATTGCAGTTTGTCACGCAGAAATGAATGCTATACTGAACAAGTTCGCTGCAGATTTAAGAGGCTGCACCATCTACGTTGGACTGTTTCCATGCAACGAGTGTGCGAAGATGGTCATACAATCTGGAATCAGACATGTTGTATACTTTTCCGATGACAAAGCCGACTATGTCCAATTCAAAGCTTCGAAAAAAATGTTCCATGCGGCTGGAGTAACATATCGGTAAATACATATATAACCTGTAACAAACAGGGGTAGTAATACTTGGTGGTGTATATGTGTATCGTGCCAGGAATCGTCTGCCAGAAAACGAAAGTCAAAATCGGACGTAATTTTTTCCGTACAAAAATGAAAAATTATATTTTTCAAATACTTTTGACAACCCAACAGTTACATGTGCGGCAATCGGAGATATTTGTTCTTGTACAAAAATTAAAAAAATTTTTTTTGCCAACCCTACGATTACATCTGTGGCGCGTGACCTTGACCTTTGTTATGTCCACCACTGTCAGATGTCTAGGTCCAAAGGCTATGTGGTGTAGAACGGTAGCTGATGAAATAGGGTTGCAAATGACATCATTTTTTTAAAACTTAAAGTTTTTCATCATAACTCGATATTCATGGTGCTGCCGCGAATGCAGAAGTTCCTGTTAGACTCCATAAATGTAGCTAGATGTGCGACTTGAGTATTACTACACCTTTCTGTTACACATTGTATTTACTAACAATTAATAAACTGTAAAAAAGTTCATTAAGTCCGTTAGGTTATTCTTCCCATACAAAAATCTATAGATAAATACAGGATCTACAAAGGGTAAAAATGTACGTGCAAATTGTAATACATGTAACATGGCAATACATAAAAATAACCAACATATTTTCTCATACGTGTTTCTGCTTTTTATCTTTTCAATCAATGAATATCACACATTTTGAATAGTTCGCACATATTTATTCCGAAACTTGTTGATGGCACAGGTAGTCATTTCTACACTTCAGTTATCACCTTTGTCCATTGATTTTTGTATGAAAACCGTACTTTACACTCTCCTTTCAATTTGGTGGATGGTAAGTAGCATGCCAATAAGAAGCTTTTTAGGATAGATTTATAAAGTACCCATTTTATTCAGAATAGGCAAACATTTGACCACTATCGCACCTGATGGTAAGTGATGATGCGATCGACGATGGAGATATAACAGATGTTTTACCACGATATTACAACGAACTCAGCTCCGCACTAAGTTCTAAAAAATCTTTTTTAAAATATTTTTTTGTGTTGCATTATCGATACCTGACCCCCCCCTGTGACCCCCCTTTACCTTCCGAATCGTGTATATAATATGCTGTATTTCACTTAGAATAATATTTTTTTTCTTTTTCAGGAAATTTATAACAACACGTTCTAAGATAGAAATTGATTTTACTGAAACATTCGATAAATAAACATTGTACTAATAAACATCACACGCCATTTAGTCGAAAACCGGCAAGAAAGAATTATTAAAATATATTTATATAACTTTTTATATGATATGGAAGATATTTTTATAAAATTTAATACCTACATTGGGACATCGATTTATTAAAACAGAATTTTAAATAAATTTGTAAAATAAAATTTATTAATTTATTTACATGACAAGAAGGGTTACAATCAACGTACGATGGCGTACTAGAGCAGTTGTTTACAATTATAACTCATATACTAACAGACATTTGTGTAAAAACAACAACGCCCAAGCTCACTGAAATAATTTGTGTTAAAATAATACTGTTATTGTGCTACAACCAACAGCCGCTTCTTATATTAATAAACATGTTATTTATAAAATAATTCGTTTAACTTTCTCCTTAATGTTTAGACTATTCGTAGCTGATAGGTCTTATAAGGATTTAATTGTTATCGTGATAAGAAATGCTACATAAAGAGTAGGTATATATATCATATAAAAACATTATAAACACAATCACATCAGTGAAACCAAGCTTGTCGTAAGAACGCAATCGGGGGTATTCAATAATACATTTTATTGTCAAAATTTTACACATATCTTCAACGAAAAGCGAACTGAACATAACAACTAAACAAAATTATTAAAAGAAGTCAATTTTAGTTTACAAAATACCCTAACAAACGTAATAGTCAGCGATGTATGTCAACAAGGACACGAGAAATTGAGAATTCTAACAATTCTTTTTTTTTTACAGTAGAAACTTAAATATAATTATTTACATATGTCCCGTATGTTTTCGGTGCGGGGCATTTTATAATATTTTAGAATGAGATATTATTGAATTATCATAATCCTAACAATCTATGTTATCTGTTGAACACTTCAGGCCATACTTGGTGTATTTTAGGAGAAACTAAAGCTTTTTATGGATAGACTTAGAACCAATGAGAGACGGGTGAGTGGCACTTATATTGTAATGTGTGCCAGCCTAGTGAAGAGCTTCCATGGCCGTACATTTTTATGTACGCCCCTCCACCGAAACCATCGAACTGCTGAGTGTCAAATGTAAACTTGGTGCAGGAGCGTTCATATTTAGACTACGAAACTCAATATATATTTTTCAAGAGATATCCAAGTCCTCTGAAATACGCTGTGCACACATATATCAAAAAGTTTAGAGGAGCAGGTTGTAGGGTGCTAGAATCACCCTAAAATTAACCCTAACGGAAGTATAATATATAACTAGTATTCTTTTAGGGCGGCATCTCCCGTCTTTCATGAGTTAGCTCACAAACAGTTGCCGTCACAATTATAATTATAATACAGTTAATTATTGCTATTCGTTCATATTTGTTTTACTATTGGAAGGATCCCCTAATCAACGGGAGGAAGATATCACACGGCAGCGTTCGGCGTTAACACTAAACAATATAACGGAGGAATAGAAAAACACAGTTCTGTAGGAAAATGGCCGATTCCCATATCTCCATAATCTCGTATTCGCCTTCTAAGCAGTTTTTTCCGTTCACAGCTAAAGTATAGATAGTTCAGACTCATGTATTATATAGACATAAGTACCACCAAACCGCAACGCTATTAAGAGGGAAGGCTTGCGTATCTTCATACAAATATATTCCCATATTTTCTTCCTAGGTAATGCCTCTAGACTAGACCATATTTTTTGTTCATCTAGCTGTGCTGTAGTAGCACCCATAGATTTTTCAGTTACTAATTACTAAAAGAAATATGACCCTCTAATATCACAAAATATGTCCGCTTTTTACCGCCGTGAGGAGAAGACTACCCAAGAAACTTGAAAAGCTTTTAACAATAAAGAAAACGATAGAGCCTCGACATTTCTTAAATTTTTTATGCCTTAAAAAGTAATTGAATCGACTCAGTTTAGGAGAAAACAGGGGAATACGAAACGTCGATCTCGTCAAGGTTTTTGTTGGTAAGCAGTCGGTGCATCGGCTATCCCTATCGCACACTACGCTGGCTGAATTGCCGCCAGCGCGACGGCAATAGTTTCTTCATATCCCCTCAAATTCCTCGCAGGCCTCCGAATTAAGATTTATGGGAATCGGGCCTAGTATTTGCAACATTTTGATAAAAAAAATCTATTTAACTTAATTCTTCTCGATTCGAGTAAATGAACCCAGCACATGGCTATTTCGAAACAGGATCCACATTCGAGTCAGTCTGATTAAAACTAAGTACTAGGAAATAATATTGTAGTCTTGAATAATAATTATAATAGTAGTAGTTACCTATAAGCTTAAGACACTGACAAGACGTAAAAGCCGAGTCTCAGCTGTCACTGTCATTTTGCACGGAACAGAAAGAGAGACGAGAGATGGGTCGCCGGATGCGTCGCTAAAATTGGATGAAAAATAACCAATATATTTATAAAAAAAGGATCCATCAACTTTTTGGAAAACATAAACCAACTTTGCTTAGGCATAATGTTTTCTTAATTTCATTTTAAAGATATCTGACATATTTCGGTTCGACAATGTTTTAAACATAAAGAAGTCACTTTGCCAATTTCACTTTCACACTCACAGCACCTCACTAAGTTCGATGACTTGTGTCGTGGGTGACGGAAACATTCAAATCATCAGATCCAGAACCAGACACACAAACACAAACTTTCCTTGGGGAAACAACTTGTGTTCCCACTGGGAATCGAACCTAATACTTGATGCTTAAAAGACAAATGCGCACCCGACTAAACAAACGGGCAATTTATATTTAGTTTGTTTTGTTAGTAATCAGGAGATCATGAAAATCAAATTTAGCGCATGGTAATTTTTTTAATCTGTGCTATTCGTTCTAGATTCAAAATTCTACGCAGCTTGACATAAATGACAATAAGTGACAAAGAGACATTATCTGTAGTCGAAATCAGCCACTGTATGGAAATTTTAAGGGAAACAAATTGAGTAATCCTTAACAATGTTAGCGTTATGTTATCTGTAGTTTAATTTTTATTTTGTGCGACTCGATGTGGATCCTACTACAACATTTTGTGACACTCTGATACAAGTTATTATTTTAACCTATTCAATGCTTATGTATGAACAGTTTACTTTTGTCTAAGTATTTGGTTTTCAAGAAGTTTCTTTACAAACATTTCACGTATTTTGTCTTGTAAACGTATAGACTATGAGCTGACCGCATATACATATATATATGAAGTTTGTGAACATATGTTTGACGCGAGGCATCTGTAAAATGAATATGTGTGTGTTTGACGCGATATATGTAAAAGCTGGACGGACTACTTTGAAATTTGGTATGTAAATAGCGTTGTGGAGATTTTTTTGGGTCTTAGAATTCTGGAAATACAGAACCATTACATACAACATTTTAATTCCCTTATCCAGTAAAAATAAAAATATATCGAAAGTCCATGCCCACGTGACTGTATCTACACGGAATTATACGCGGTCGGCTCACAGTCTAACAGTTGCATCTATTTTCTACCCAGCTAGACTCCCAATCTACTCCTAATACACGCGTTACAACTTCTCAAGTTTAACAATGATTTATATGAACATATGGTACAAAGAGAATGTTCACATCTCATTGTACGTTGCGTTCAAAAAAATAGAAACGGGAAACTGCGCTCCGATTGGGTCAATCAATATTCAATTAATAATTACTACCGACTGGTAAACTAATAACATTTGTTCGAAGACCCGGCCCTAGATTCTACTAAGTTCCATCCACTCCGACGTCATTGCTACAAATAATTCAGTCCAATTATTAAGCAAACTATATTATGGTTATATACAAAAAAGCCAACGCTTAACATCATTTACAGTCATCAAAGTTAGTTTGCTCGATAATGTAGCAATTTTTTCAGAATGACGTCAGGATGCAGAAATGTTAGTAGAATTTAAACAGTTTTTTTCATGAATAAAAGATATAAGCGTGTCGTTCACCTAATAGCGATTCAGACCGATGTATAACAAAGTCCAAAGTGCTGAGACTTCTAGTTACGATCCGCGCTCGGTGAGAATGGGATGGAACCTTGTTAAATCGAAAATGTCTAGTCTCAAATAGCGTCAGCGAAGTAGTCATATCTCTGTGGCAACAGCAATTCGTTCAGTTATTTTTTTGAGCAAACCCATAACTTCCTCACAAAGATCCCAAAGATCTCTTGCCAATATAATTCCTGAATCACTACATTCGTTCTCCAAAGCCAATTGTGTCATCATTTTCAATGCGTTAGAACACCGAATTAGTTCTTTATCGAAATATCTATCAATTGCCAGAACTATATGGAGTGATTAACTATTTAAATTTTTATCCATTTTCCACTCATTATATTAATTAATCACTAAAACAATCGCACAATAATATATAATTCTTGCATTTTAAATAAAACTTGAGCAGAAACGCGCACAGAAAACACAACTAGTATGTAATGCGAGCTTCGACGCGAGTTTGTCGACGCTACGGCTGTCCGGCAGACCGCGCGCGTGTAAGTTCCAAAAGGTCGCATCTCATTCTCAACGGATTATATCACTGGCCACATTTACTAGGAGTCTAGTTGAATAGAAAGTCGATGGGTGCAAGTCCTGCCGTGTCCAGCGACGTGCCGCCCCCGACCTCGTATATACGCTGTTCACATCGCGGTCGACTGGTGGTGCGGTCGAATTCTTCAGTTATTGGCTTCTTCTTTGGCCTGGAGCGGCGTAGAGTCTTCTATTACCTGGTGGGTAAAAAAAAATTTAAACATGTACAACTGCAGTGTCCGCCTTCTAAGCAGCGGGTATAGTGTTCGATTCCCGATGGAAACATAAGTTTTCTCCCCAAGGTAAATTTGTGATTCTGGTTTTGGTTGTGATTGTGTGATGTGAATGTTTCTGGTAGGTACTCACGACGTAAGTCATCGAAATTAGTGTGGGGCTGTGAGTGTGAAAGCGTTTATGTATATTATGTTTATATATATACTAGCTGCGATTTCTCCCCCATTAGTGGACGTTTCTCAAAATTATTTGTTTGGTAGATTATACTACAGAGGTGGTCCCAAAAAAATGTTATCGAAATCGATCAAGCCGAAACCAAAATATAATCGGTGAAGTCGTTTATTTTTAACCTTTGCTTAAGTTTAATATCGGGTACATTCCGGAGTCTACCAAGGAATTACACGATACATCCCCATTCTCTCATCAAACAAGCAGACAATCCGCTAATCGGCACCACCGGTATATGGAAGTTATTCCACAAATGCGAACAAAGCGTTTTGCTTCCACATTTACAGCGCGAACCGCAAAAGAAAGGAAATCCTTGCCTAAGTCGGTGTTTCAATATGTACAACATGAGAGCCTTCAAATCGCGAGTGAATAGGTATCTTCTAGGTGAGCGTGCTCCATCGTCGACCACATCATCGCTTACCATCAAGTGAGATAGTGGTTAAAGGTTTGTATATATATACTAAAAAAAACAAACTCACTTGGTTATCGGGTTCGCAGGGGACGTCAGTGGGGGGTGCGGGCGGCTTGAAAGCGATGGCGTATGGGAATTTCCCGCTGCAAGCGGCTACGTAGTCTTCTATCTCTTTCTCGCACGGTCCGAAGTCTCCATCTCGCAAACTGTTCAGCACTTCCACGCAGCCCTGGAGAGTCGATGTCAATTTGTTAGCAATGGTACCCCCCTTTGTTCCGAGTACGACTGTGTGTGTGATGTGAATGTTTCCGGCTTCCATGTGTCATGGATGCCGGAAACATTCACATCACACACACAGTCGTCGTCGAACTTAGTGTGGGGCTGTCAGTGTGAAAGCGTTTATGTCATTTGTAGGTGTTTTATGTTTGTGTTATGTTCATGTTATGTTTATGTAATGTTAATGTTATTTAATTTTATTTATTAATAAAATCCACAGCCTTTAAATAACATGTATAATTATGTTATGTTCACATTACGTTCATGCTATGTCCACGTTACGTTCATGTTAAATTCACGTAACGTCCATATTATGGTCATGTTACGTTCATGTTATGTCCACGTTACGGTCATATTATGTTCATGTTACGTTTACTTTAAGTCCATGTTATGTAAATGTCATGTTCACATTACTTTCATGATATATTTACGTTATGTTCACGTTATTTTCACGATATGTTGATGTTATGTTTACGATATGTTGATGTTATGTTCGCGTTATGTTCATGTAATGTTCACGTTACGTTCACATTATGTTCACGTTACGTTCATGTTATGTTCACGTTACGGTCATATTATGTTCACGTTATTCATATTATGTTTACGTTACGTTCATGTTATGTAAATGTCATGTTCACATTACGTTCATGTTATGTCCACGTAATTTTCATGTTATGTTCAGGGTACGTTAATGTTATGTTCACATTATGTTCATGTTATGTTCACGTTACGTTCGCATTATGTTCACGTTACGTTCACGTAATGTTCACGTTATGCTAGTGTTACATGTGACGTTCGTGTTAACCTGTATAGTGAGGTCGGGGTATGTGAGCGCGGTGGCTGTGCGCAGCGCGTCCTGCGTGTTGGCGGGCACGAGGCGCGCCAGGGCCCGCGAGCCCCACAGCGCCGCGGCCTGGCTGCCGTCGCCGAAACATCGCATGAACTCCTCGGCTATCTGCAGCTCCGAACGATCGTTCACCATCTGCAAATCGGGAACACACATTATGGCACGGTGGCCGTGACAACAATGCAATACAATTCATTTATATATTTGAGATTATTAATCCATGTTTCAAATTTCAATTACAATTATACAAGGTTACTTTGAATTATTGCTCCTTACTCCGCGGGTCGGGTATCGACAATGCAACCCAAAATCTACATATATATAGAAATTAATTGACGTTTGTCAGTCTCACAAGAACTTGAGAACGGCTGAACCAATTTTCTTCCAAATTTGTGGTGTTTTTTTTACCCACCCATTTATACCCCGCCATATTACACCCATCGTTGGTCAAAAGTTTAGATAACTTTTATTGCTAGTAAATAAATAAAAAAATAATTTGCTATAGGAACTTCTGAATTAAAGACAAACCCATCCAGTTTGGGCTGGTTTGATTTGTTTTGACAAGTTCTCCAACTATACAATACAATAATTCTTTATTGCACACCAAATTGTAAAACTTAAAATAATACAGTTATATAAGATAATAGTACAATGGGCGGTCTTATCGCTTTCTGCCAAACAACCTTTTGTTAGCAAAAAGAAATTGTGAAAGAGCTATATCACTATTTATTCATTTACAACCGGTAAAGGCTTCATTTTAAAAAGAGTTTTAAAGTACTAGTTATAATGCTTTTAATCGATTGTTTGTTATTATATTTATTACCAATAAGTATATTTCCAACTAGTCGTTCGCGCCGAACTGAGATCTCGCGCCTAAATTTTGCGTAGCATTTAACCTCAAAAGAAAAACTTTTGAGGACAAATGCTTATAACTTTTTTCTTTGTATTAATTGTTTTGGTTTCTGTATTTGTTGTTCAAGTAAAGGAAATAATGGATATTATACGTTAGTTTTTATATATTTCCGATAATTTTAACGCAAGGAAAGCTTTAAAAAACCGACTTTACCGCTTATATTTTGGTTTCGATAACATTTATATGTGGAGCGATTTCGATGTTTTTTTTTTTAAATTGAAAGCTGGTGCTTCCCGTGTGGTCCCATTTTTTCAATCATTTCGATCAAGATCTGACCAGTTGAGTTATCCTCAATAATGCGTAGTTAATACATTTAATCTGATCAAGGGTTCCGAAGATACAGTAAAGCCGGTTTTTTGTAAGCTTTGCTTGCGTTTAAATTATTATGTAGTGTGATACTCACAGGCTGCATCTCGCGGGATATGACGGCGGCCACGTGCGGGTGCAAGGCCGCCGAGTTACCGCTGAGCCACCGCTGGCAGCGCAGCAAACAGTCGTGCAAATGATGGTGGTTACTGTCCAGCGACCACGCCCGCTTTAGGCTCTGGAGCATCAGCAGCGGCCGCTCTGAAACACGTTATGATGCGATGTCGCAGAATGTCCCTTTCCTAAAATGTCTACTGCGCGTAAAACGTCCCTTTCGCACAATATCTCTATAGATGGCGGCCACGCTCTTTTATATAAGTGACATTTTGCGAAAGGGACATTGAAAGGGAAATTTTGCAAAAGGGACATTATGCCCAAGAAACATTATTCGAAAGGGACATTGTGCTAAAAGGACGTTTTGCGTGCAAAAAACATTTTAGGTAAGCGACATTCTGCGATGGAGCCGTTAAATAGTCGATAATAAGTCTGTCGGTCTTTTATCACACTAGTATTATAAAGACGAAAGTTTGTGAGTGTGTGTATGTCTTCACGCTCAAACGGCTGAACCAATTTTTATAAATTTTGGGATGGAGGTAGTTTAACATATAGGCTTTTTATCCCGGAATTCCCGCACGTTTAGGGCTTACGCGGGTAAAGCCGCGGGGCGCAGCTAGTAGGATATATTTCCGAGATTGTACCACGGAAAATCACGGAATTGTATAATATAATTACCCCCACACCCTTCCCACCATCCGCTTTTTACCATCGGACCAACCAGACAAACGGCCATGCGACATCGGTTTATAGTTGATACTAGCCGTGCCTCGCTTCGCCCGCTATTATCAAGTTAAAAAGTAGTCTATGTGTTAATCCTAGGCATAAGCTATGTACATTCCAAATTTCATCCAAATCCGTTTAGCCGTTAAAGCGTGAAGAGGGGACAAACATACTTACACACACATTTACACATTTACACACAAACTTTTGGATTTATAATATTAGTAGGATAGTAGGATAGGATTCCAAACGTAACGTTTTGCTTCCGCATTTATCATACGTACGAGAGTACAATTCGGTAGTCTTCAAACCTCGAGTGAACGGGTCCTAGGCAGACGTGCTCCATCTTCTCCCACATCGTTGTTTCTTGTTGTTTTCCATCAGTGATCAAATGCTTGCCTTTTAGCATTAAAAAGTTTCGGAAGGCCTGCACGACATATGCCTCTTTCAAGTTTTCATCAGGTTATACATAGCTTGCGTTTAGACTCTAAACTTTAGAGAAGATTCACTGAACGTTTAGTGCACATGCACTAAACATAAATATACAATTGAACTATTTACCTTTTCTATAGTAAATTTCAAAGGCCATTAGGTGTGTGTCTATTCTGTCCGCGGCGAGTGTCCTTAGGGGTTGTAGGAACTTCAATGCTTGTTCTAAGGGATCTTCTGCCTGAAAATCAATAAAAAAACATCATATAGAACAGCCCGTTGACTTAGTTGGGTGGGTTCGCCTTCTGGCAGGGGTATCGGGTTAGATTCCCGGCGGGAACATAAGTTTTCTCCTCGAGGAAAAATTGTGTTTATGATTCTGGTTGTGATTGTGTGCGTGATGTGAATGTTTCCGGCACCGACGACACAAATCATCGATTTTAGTGTTGGGCTGCGAGTGTGAACGTGCTTATGTATATTATGTTTATATATATATATATATATATATATACTAGCTGACCCAGCAAACGTTGTTATGCCATATACATTATTTCATGCTGAATCATAAAAAAATTACAATTTAAAATTTTGTTCAAAAATTAAAAACAATAATTTTGCTTTGGGCCACCCTTTCACATTTAGGGGTATGAAAAATAGATGTTGGCCGATTCTCAGAACTACCAGATATGCACACAAAATTTCATAAGAATCGGTCGAGCCGTTTCAGAGGAGTTTGGTCACAAACACCGCGACACGAGAATTTTATATATAAGATTTAATAATATATAGACACAGGGATTCACTAATACATTAAATGATAATCGTGCCGACAAGAGTCGTGACGAAATGATATAACAAACAATTTCACATATTGTGTTCTGAGACAATCGCCTTGAGCGATAACTTTAATTGCCTTGTCTCTTGACATATCCACTGCGATGTGATTGTTGACAGTTGTTGATAACTATCTTGAGAGTAGATTTTGGTAATGTACTGTGTTATTAGAAATTTGTATTAAACATAAACACTTTCACAATCACAGCCTCACACTAAGTTCGGAGACTTGTGTCGTGGGTGCCGGAAATATTCACATCACACACACACAATTTTTTTTTTTGCAATCACACTCGCAGCCCCACACTAAGTTCAAAGACTTGTATCATGGGTGCCGGACACATTCAATTACACCCAAAACCGCAGCAGCAGTGGGTATAGCGTTCGATTCCCGGTGGTAAAACAAGTTTAGAAAATTTGTGTTTTTGGATATGGGTGTGATTGTGTGTGATATGAATATTTTTGGCACATGACACAAGTCATCGAACTTAGCGTGAGGCTGTAAGTATGAAAGCATTTACGAATATTACACCTCAATGCTAGAAACAAAATATTTTAATATTAGAGTTTATCACTGTAATATTAAAATATTTTGTTTCTATTCATATTTCATATTCCGCTATTATCAAGTATGTGTTAATCCCAGGTATAAGCTATGTACATTTCAAATTTCATCCGAATCCGTTCAGTTGTAAAAGTGTGACGAGGGAACAAACATGCATACACACTAACACATTCACACACTTACACAAACTTTGGGATTTATAATATGGGTATAATTTAGACGGCGACCAAAAATTCTAAACGGTTACCAAAATGGATAAATGGTCACCAAATTAAGTTTCCTAAAATAAAATTTCCTGTGACAGAACCGAATCGGATAACAGTAAGTTAAGGTTATTTGTTTTTATAATTAATACAAAAATATTTATAATACGAAAAAAATGATTTATTTCATGATATGTTAGGAAACGTAATTTGGTGACCATTTATCCAACGTAATTTGGTGACCATTTATCCATTTTGGTAACCGTTTAGAATTTTTTTGGTAGTATAATAGGTACTTTTTTGAGCGGTTGTTTAAACACAAGCCTTATAATATTAGTTTGATTATTGTTTATAATTAATAACACACGCAATAGTTTTCAAACTCAAGTTTCCGTATAAAGTCTACCCTCACGATACCAATGATTGTTATTTTAAGCATTGTGACAGTTAAAAATAACCTTTCATAGCGCGACAGGTCGACTAATACTTCCTTTTCTATACAGGAAGTATGGGAAGTATTGTTTGCAAGTACTTGTACCTATTATTGGTTTATTATAGTCTCTGTACGGTAATGATTGCATACAATTATGCACTTGGTTGTAAATAGTCGTAATATCATTAGGTGACTTCCGCTTGAACGGGAAATTATTAGAGAGGTAGTTTTGTTTGTCGCGATCTTAGCTGTTTTTAGATAACAAAGGTTTTATACCGACTTCTCGGAAGGAGAAGCTTCTCATTTCGGTTTAATAAATCATTTATCTACTTAAAAAACTATCGATGACTTATGTCGTGGTTACCGGAAACTTTCACATCAGACACACATCACAACCCAGAACTAGAAACACAAATTTCCCTTTTGGAGAAAACTTGGCGATATCACAGTTTTAGCATTGAGGTTTCCCATTAAACTTGTGTCCCTACCGGGAATTAAACCCAAAACCCAGAAGGCAATTATTTTATAGGTACTTAGACGCACGTTTGCTTGAACTGCCCGTTGGCTTGGTCGGGTGAGTGTTCGCTTTCTAAGCATCGGGTTCGATGCCCGGCGGGACATGATTGCTCCCCAAGCAAAATTTGTAATTCTGGTTTTGGTTATTTCGTGCATGTGATGTGAATGTTTCCAGCACTCACAACACAAGTCATCAAACTTAGTATGGGGCTGTGAGTGTGAAAGCGTTTATGTTTATGTTTATGTTTACCGGTTTGAATGATTCTCTTTTTGTATGAAACACGTGGTCTAGTCCATTTTTTTTTTATAGATCGGATGTAGGGTTCTGGAGAAATTGGTGGTGAATTCAGTTTTTTATTTTCGATATCTCATAATCTTTAAAATGTGAGTACTCTCTCACAAAAAGCAAAGCTGATACGGGGACCAGTTGACCACATTTCAAAAAGGGGCAGTTTACCCCTTATTTATTAGTCAACTTATTTATTGGTGTTATTAGTGGTAAGTTTTTCTAGCCTATGGTGAAATTATTTTTATGAAACGTCTTCAGAAAAAAGGAGGTGCTGTGAAGAACCCTTTTAGGTCACCTGATAGGCTAGAATTAGACTACGTTTAAACGTTTTTTTATGCAAGCATTTGACCACCATCTCAACTCGCCCATCCAAGCACTGGTCTGCGAGAACATTCCTTAATCTTGTCAATCAGTTACGATCGACCAGGCGGACCACGCTACCGCGGACCGCGCGGGGTATTTAGCCCGAAACCCAGAAAACTAGTGTTTTTTTTTTAATGTGAGTATGGTAGTTTTTAGTAAGCAACCGTTTAGTCTAGAACTAGTACTGTCCTGTTCTCTGTGCCAGCATTAAAAGATGTGTTAATTATAATAACTTACTCTAGCTAATTTGTCGGGTATGAGTTCGTCGAGCTGAGGCGCTTCGGGATCACCCTGTTCTTGCTGCGCCCGCGCCTTGTGATGCTGTTCTCTTTTAACCTGGAACGAACATTGATAGCCTAGTTATAGATTATTATTTACTAGCCGTGCCCCGCGGCTTCGCCCGCTATTATCAAGCTAAAAAGTAGCCTATGTGTTAATCCTAGGTATAATCTATATACATTCCAAATTTCATCTAAATCCGTTCAGCCGTTAAAGCGTGAACAAACATACTTACACACTTACACACAAACTTTCAGATTTATAATATTAGTAGGATTTTTATGCTGGATCGTCAAGCATTTGACTGTTTTCTTCGCTAACTCGTGAACCTTGTTAAAATATGTTAATTAATATCAAAATAATACTAGTTTACTTCATATTAACGCCATCTAGTGATTAAAATATGTACTAGGATAATAGTGCACCATAGCTAAATAAAAGAATAAAATTGTCTATTCTCAACCGGCAACTCATTCGTTTTATTAAACCTGTCGTAAATAGCTTAAGGAACGAAAAGTATGTGAAGATAGTGAAATGGAATAGATATAGCTTCTGCCTTAAATGGCTAATGCAAACGAATATAAAAATAATATCATAATTATTATAATATAATTTATTTTAGGAGTTCTGACAAACTTTTAGGGTATGGATTTTCAGATTTATTTTCTTAGTACCCATATGGGTAATCTAAGGAACTGCTGTGTAAAATATGATTGACTGGCAAAACACAAAATGGCGGATTTTTAGGGCGAAATAGGGTATCAAAATGAAGGAAATTAAAAAGGGGATTACATGAAAAAATAGAGAGAACTACAAGACTGGGGAGATACAGCGCAGGACCGGGAAAGGTGGCGTTTTCTCGTGTCGGAGACCAAGACCCACTTTTAGTCGCTGTGCCAGCGGAGTAAGTATAAAAAGTAGGTTCACATTTTTCGTAGATGGGTTTGTATAATTCAACGAGCGAAGCGATATCTCTAAGTTGACTTCGGTCGTTCAGCACTTTGTCCGTCCGTCCGTCCGTCTATCAGAAGCATTTAGCGTCTAAACCATATAACCAAATGCCTTCAAATTCTCATAGAATATGTAAAACTACGGCCCAAAGCCAGAAATGACATTTAAAATTATATTAAATGAAAATATTAAGGGGGCTCCCATGCATGTAAGTGGGGAGCAACATATTTTTTATCTACCTTTGATGTAGGCGCGAGATCTCAGTTCGGCGCGAATGACTAGTATTTAGTACATTGACTTGTTAGTCTATATGCAAACTTGAAAGGAATGTCAAAATAGTAGAGATTTTGACGTGAAACGTGAGAAGTAGTTTTTTAGGTAGAAGAGTTTTTGATACTTTCATTCGGTCAGGTCGTGTTTAAAAACAGTATATATTTTTACCTGTACTTGTGCTTGCAACGCGCTTTCCTGTTCTGCTTTACGCTTGGCTTTCCTCTGTTTATTCCTAAGTTTTTTCAGTTCTGATGGCGCTAGGTTTTCTGTGGACAAAGAAACAATTTAAATTAGTAAAAACATATATTATTATTAGCAGATATTGTTTCTTAACATCTATAAATCCTACTAATATTATAAATCCGAAAGTTTGTGTGTAAGTGTGTAAGTATGTTTGTTCCCTCTTCACGCTTTAACGGCTCAACGGATTTGGATGAAATTTGGAATGTACATAGCTTATACCTAGGATTAACACATAGGCTACTTTTTAACTTGATAATAGCGAGCGAAGCCGCGGGGCTCGGCTAGTATATATATAAATGAATCTCTATTTCCCTCGGTCATCGTATCACGCGTGAACGGATGAAACAATTTCGCAAATTCTTTTTTGTTGTGTTAAATATTGTCAGGAGAAGGTTCCTTATGAAAGAAATTTTTATCCCGGAATTCCCGCGGGTCCGGGACTAACGCGAGTAAAACCGCGGGGCGCAGCTAGTTATGAATAATTGTAGGTAAATTTGTGATAAATAGATCATTTACACATATTCACTATACTGCCCATTTGGTTAGCTGGATGCGAGTTCGTCTTCTAAACATCATATCGGGATCGATTCCCGGCGGGAATACGAGTTTTGTCCCCAAGGAAAATTTGTGTTCCAAGTTCTGGTTGTGACTGTGTGTGTGATGTGAATGTTACCAGCATCCACGATAACAAGTCATTGATTAATGTGAGGCTACTGAAACTGAGAAAGCGTTTATGTTTACATTTTATTACATTTTCACCTATCGGAAATGAATACTTTTAAATTGCCCATGTACCTGAGTAACAAACAAGGCAGTAACAAAGCAGGTGGTAAGTATTACCGTGGGTAAGTAAAGTAGTTAGCTAGCATTATTAGTTAGTTAGTTATTTACGTTAGTTAGTATAGTATCTTCGGCCGCATCTTCACTTCCCATCAGGTGAGATAGTGGTCAAATGCTTGCCTAACTATCATAATAAAAAAAATAGTACCATGTGCTAACTTTGTCACCGATCAAATAAAAAAACATCGAAATCGGTTCACCTAGAACAAAATTCATAAAAAAGTGTACAGTCGAATTGAGAGCCTACTTTTTTAAATCAGTTAAAATAATAGGGAAGATTTATTAGAGCGTGTGTTATAAAGCGGTCGTGCCTATGTCTCGTGTGAGCTCCCTCTAATATAAGGCGACGTGACATATCACTAGATAAATCACTGCATGCTCCGCTCTACTCGTGCCTCGATACAAGGGATTCGTTTATACTCGTAAATAACTACAATAATGTCGTGCTATGTTAAATAAATTGGTCGAACAGTGTTTTTTAAGTGAAGCTTTTTATAGACTTTGAAATCCTGAGTCGCAACCTTTTTGTGTGACGAAAAGTGGTAGAAGTAAACACTGTGATGAATAATTTAAATGTTTCCCTAAGTAAGACAGGCGTCTTTACGACGTTAAAAAAAACGCAAGTTTCACTTCTATATAATAATTTAAACCCAAGCGAAGCTTAAGAAAACCGACTAAACCGCTTTATCTTCGGAACCTTATTCAACACATATTATTGAGGATAACTCAAAAACTTTTGATCAGATCTTATCAAATTTAAATGGGACCAACAACCGGTTCGTGGAAAGAAGTTATGAGGAACACACATAAAAGATTACAACCGAATTGAGAACCTCTTCTTTTTAAGTCAGTAAAGAACCGTCTTCACCGCTTTGTGTTCGGAACCCTTGGTCAGGTTAAATTAATTAAATGCCTATTATTAAGGTTACTTATGGCTTACACAAAATGCTGGTCAGATCTTGATCAAATTAAAATGGGACTATATGGGAAGCACCAGCTTACAAATAAAAAAGAAATTATCAAAATCGGTTCACCAAGAAAAAAGTTATGAAATTAGACACATTACAAAAAAAATTCAGTCGAATTACGAACCTCCTCCTGCTACCTCAGAACTTTTTTGTAGGTGAACCGATTTCAATGATTATTTTTTATTTGAAAGCTGGTGCTTTCTATATGGTCCAATTTAAATTTGATCACGATATAACTAGTAGTTTTTAAGTTATTCTCAATAATGCGTATTCAATTTATTTAATCTGATGATCAAGGGTGCCGAAGATAAAACGGCGAAGTCGGTCTTTTTAAGCTTTGCTTTCGTTTAAATTATTTTTAAGTCGGTTAAAAAGAAGGTGATCAGTTGGAGAAATCAAAGGCCCTTTATTTTTAAGTCGGTTAAAAAGAAGGTAATCAGTTGGAGAAATCAAAGACCCTCAACAGTAAACAACTGAATTACAAGTAACGCTGCAAGATCCATAGTGATCTGACTAACCCGGTTCAATATTACAATGTTTACGTTGTCCGACCGAGTGACACTCATTATGAATTTTAATTATCGATTACCCGTACCCGTCGACCGTGTGATTACGAGCTATTACGTGATCTGTGCCGACGTCAACGCCCTGCAATTTATACGTAATTATTGGGTATACTTGTGGCGACGACGCACAGTGGTTCTTATCAGACGTGAATGAAACTTGTTAAGAACAATATAAGCTGTATTATAAAATTATATCCCACTGTGTCGGCATAAAAAATCGCTATGAACCTCTTGTACATCACAAGGCGGTCGATGGATTTTGTTTTTTTTTCTATAGCTACATAGTTATATGTACTATCACATGTTATACCAAACAACAGCTGATTTAACATAACTCAATAAAAAAAACAAATGTGTTTTTTTTTTTTCATATAAAATTATTAGTATGTTTTTTCTCTCTAACTATTAATCTAACGAGGATTTGTAATATAATAAAGATCTTAGAAAAATAACCTATAAAAAACCATATAAAAAATTAAATCCAATTTCGAACACTTATTCCTATGTCCACCTTTTTTTGGAATGGAACCACAGTGCGACGCGACGTTTGTAATTATTTTTATGTAACTTGACCTATTTAAAAGTTTTAAAACTGAACACCATACTCTAAGTCATACGTTCGAGCGTTTTCGAGTCTATGCACAAACTCCACAATGTCAGTTGAGTTTTTGACGTGAGGATGATTGAGTTAAAGCTAAGAGTAGTTTCTGAAGACAGGCATAATCAGAATAGTAAATGATGTGAAATGATGGAAGAGGAGTGGAAATTGACAATTTGTTTCTAATCTCTAACATTTTATTTCTTTAATTAATCACTGTGCAAGCCCTGTCGTCTTCCTAGGTGAACCGATTTCGATGATTCTCTTTTAATTTGAAAGCTGGTGCTTTCCATATAGTCCCGTTTAAATTTGATCAAGGTCTGACCATTCGTTTTTTATTTATCCGTAACAAAGCGTATTTCATTCACTTAATCTGATCAAGGGTTCCGAAGATCGGTGAAGTCGGTATTTTTTAGTTTTGCTTGCGTTTAAATTATTTCTGCTCAAGTTCTCAGAAGGTCTTGTTTGTAAACCGCTACAACAATTCCAAGTTAGATTGCTGGCACGCTGCACACAATGGGCGGTGGCATTAGGGCAGCTGACCATAGAGCATTATTGAGACAGTTTCGCAACAGTTTGCGACACAGCGGCCCGTGCTCCGAACCAGTTACCTGTCTGAGAAACCAGCTGGGTACCAAGTTTCAATGTCAGTATGAAGTACTCAAGCTACGTGAGTTTAAGATAATGACATACAAGTACGAGTTGAAAGTTTAAGCTTCAAATAGGTTAATTGGACTAGTTTTACGTGATTTTGTTGAGCATGCTGAAACATTTATAATACGGATAACTTTATTTTAATACGTTCACTTTATTAACATGTTTTATCTTCGGCCGCATCGTAACTTTCCATTAAGTCTTCGTCGTGTCGATGGTCCAAAGTATATTTCTTATAGTTTTTCAGATATTAAGGGCATCCGAAAAACTGTGTTCCATTAGGTGTGATATGGTCAAATGCTTGCCTAACCAACATTAAAAAAAAACAAGAGCAAACGGAAAATTGGTTTACCAAACGATTTCAATTACAGCCCAACAAGAAAACATCTTAAAGAAATAACATCGTAAGTATAATGGTAATCTTACAGCATCATACAAACTGTAGTTAGAATCATAGTCACTTTCCATCAGAGGATCAAATGCTTACCTGTCATGTATAAAAGTGAACAGTAGGATTTTAAGAAAGGCACATAATCTAAGAGTACCTGTTTCATCCCTTACTTCCATACAATCTACTACCTCAAAAGGAATGCGTGACATAAAAATGCCTGAGAAATTCAAAATACTAAAACGCGCGCTATCGAATAGATTGAACTGCCCGTTGGTTTAGTTGGGTGAGCGTTCGCCTTCAAAGCAGGGGTATCGGGTTCGATTCCCGGCGGGAACACAAGTTTTCTCCCCAAGGAAAACTTGTGGTTCTGGTTGTGATTGTGTGATGCGAATGTTTCGGCACCCACGATACAAGTCATACAACTTAGTGTGGGGCTGTGAGTGTGAAAGCGCTTACGTTTATGTTTATTGTTTCGTGACGTCAGTGTCCGTATATTAAATGTTATTTAATGAGAAATTTTAATAAATAAAAAAATATAATATTGCATGGGAACAGTGAAACGCTGAGCACAGTGTAATATACTAGTATATACGGGCAATTTAATTAAATACATGATGTTCAAGCAAATAAATAATTAATAAAATGCTATCAAGTGATTATAACACGCTAGGCTAATTGACGTCAGTGGCCGACCTTTATTGTCAATGACCTAAAAACTATCCTTCGAAGGAGTCATGGGTTGTGGACTCTGACGTCACAGAGTGGACGATAAAATGGACGCATTTAAAACTAACCGAACCAGATTTTTTTTTTATTTTGTACCTGGATGACTGAGCTTCGCTCGCTATTTTTTAATTTTAAACAACGTTTTCTAAGAATGAAACCAAGCTAGATCGATTTATCACTCCTAAAACCCTGTGCATACAAAATTTTATGAAAATCGTTGGAGTCATTTCCGAGATTCAGATTATATATATATACAATTATACATACATACAAGAATTGCTCGTTTAAAGGTATAACATTTTTCATATGAAATGTAATGTTTTATTTTACTGGGTATGTACTAACGCAAACAATAGACAAAGAGCAAAAAGAATATGGATCCTACAACCTACAACAGGGAATCCTGTTGTAGGTACTTGAGATTAGCCTCAATGATTTCCCTAATGACGTAAACAACAAAACCAACAGCAATAAAATTTTATAGGACTGTTTTCATCAATATTTACTTAACTATTCAGTTTTAATGAATCGGAAGAGTAATTTTATTTGATTGTTTGTTTAGAAATAGGATCCTGATAAGGTCAAGGCCAGACTGACAACGAATGGTGACCAAAACAAGGAAATGGTAGATGGTGTCTTCAATTCGGATTAATTTTGATTTTGAGATAGATAAATGATTGTTTAAAAACTAGAATCCGAGACACTAATACCTCTACATTTTAAGTGTAATAAAGGATATTCCAAAATATTTTGTTTACTTGATGAGTGTGTTCTATAAAAGTGGACATGAGGTGGAGTTTGTGTTCTAATAAAACAGATGGGCTGAAGGAAAGTGTGTCGACTCCACATGACGACCTAGTTAGCGCGGTAGACAAGTCTCTGCCCTCTGCGCCGTGGGTCCTGGCTTCGATTCCAGGAGCACAATTTTCCTTCCCAAGGGAAATTTGTGTTTCTGGTTCTAGGTGTGATTGTGTGTGTGATATGTAAATGTTTCCAGCACCAGATACAAGTCTTTGAACGTAATGTGGGCTGTGAGTGTAAAAGCGTTTAAGCATTTTTTAAGTAAGATAAGGGCAGTAAGATACTGATGATGATGCCGTCAAGATACCTTCATGTAGTGTTGGCTACTATCAGGCTTGTCGGTAGGTAAGTAAGTAAGTAAGTAACTTGACAATGCGGTTTTTGTTTTGTACTTTATAACAAATACACTAACGGTAACTTCATTGTTATGAATCCGGGCCGACACCAATGGTTGCCAATGAATTGTGATTACCCCAGTATGCGAGTACAGTATACAATAGAAACTTGATGATGAACTAAACAGACCATATACGGTACAATTATTACTGTTTGTTAGAATTTTTGCTTGCTATAATTTAAACGTAAGCAAAGCTTAAAAAACCGACTTCACCGCTTATATTTTGGTTTTGGATAAAATTTATATAGGTCCACTTCTGAAATATAATCTACCAAACAAAAAAAGAATTTTGAGAACCGGTCCACAAATGGGGGAAAAATCGGTGAACATACATAAAAAAAAACTTCATAGCTTTAATCAAGCTGATGTGACAATAAGACAATCAATACAGGTATGACGTTGTACCCGTAGCTTTATTTTATAATAAACATTGCTTGCACTTACAGTCGGGACCAAAGCGTGAAAGCCAACATCAATTGGAGCTCGAATACAAAATAGTAACAATTAAAAAAAAAACACATTCACTATAAAATACTTTAGGCTTACAACAAAACACGTCTAATTCTAATTCTTGGGCAAGCAGGGCGTTGAGCATAGAAATAGCTTGGGACGTCGCGCGTCGGAGCGAATATCGAGGTAATCGTACGAAGAGATATCGAGGTAAGGTGCGTGGTAACGTTTGACTTTAGAATTTATATCAATATCGAAACATTTATTATAAACGATGAAATTAAATGTTCAGGTCTAGGATTGTGAACTGGTCCAGTCTGTAGAATGCAGGGTGTGCCGGATGTCATAGCGCAACGCTTACCCGTGACTCGACATCTGACACTAGATGTTTGCGCTCTCGGGTATTTGCATACCGAAGCTGCTAGACTTGTTTCATGCTGAACCAAAGCACGATCAATGTGCGTGTTCTTTGCGCGGCTGTAGAAGAAATAAGTGTCAAATACTAAATTGGACTAAAGTCGCAAGGAAAAGTAAGAACAGATTCAGATGTCGAGAATAAATTAGCAGTCTATTTTTCGGAGTGAGAACTGACTTAAACTGGCTAAGATACCTATGCACTTTGTTATTCATGGAGACTTATGAAGTACCCAGTTAACCAAAAGAGCAGCTGATCAAAAGCGATAGAAAAGATTTTTTTTCTATTTGCATGACTTTGGGTAATGTTGTAGATAAAGTGTTAATCAAGGCATTATTTATATGTACAATGTCCGGGCAGTACGAATAAAGACAAGTTCTAAAATGATGTCTTGGATGCTATCCTTAAAAACCAATTTTAGGGTACTAACCTCAACCACACCATCACATACCATTTATTAGGTGAAATAGTGGTCAAACTGGTATATAAATATAATAAAAAAATTCGTGCAATTAACACAAATTAAGTATTTTCTAGGCTTTGACAACACATAGCTACGAAGCCTGAAGGCGGGATCAAAGCGAAGACAAACCCTCTTCCCAATCCAAAGTCTTATCCCTTATAATTTACTACGCTCTCTGATGGTTGCAAGACAATCTGTTCAGGCATTATAAAGAATGGCAATGAAAGCCAAAAATTACTAGTGATTTTATAAGTCATGAAAAATTTATAGTCATAGTATACGACTTATAAACGATCGTGGACTATGACGACATGATCAGACTTAGAAAACCCCAATTTACATCGTCAATGTTCTTCCAGTTGATTAAATTTCAAGATACGAGCACCTTCTACATAGGTACAACTTACTTACTATGTTTATTCAGAGTTTTGCGAAATCACTTTACGTTTTGTCTACCGTTCATCCAATTAAGTAGTATGTTCGTCACGCTTATCGCCGCACGTGCAAGATGCAGGGATCACAATAAATCCACTTCAACGAGGTAAGGTTTCGAGTACGTCAGATAACTGTGAATGGGCCTCTAACTTAAACATTAAAAAAATCTACTTCGAACAATATTTGTAGTTACTACTGAATTTTATACTTTCTTCTTCTGTTCTTGTTACTACTGAATTTTCTACATGATTTTTCAGTGATATGAAAAAACATCAAACAATATTTTAACATTGTCGAGTTTGAAAATTGAGTTGGAAGTACGATAAGTCCTACACTGATATCACGCTGGGGTGTATTGTGCAGTTTTCCCTGTCAGCTCAAAGCCCCAACTCCTTTACATAACGATTTATGGCCCCGGGATACTGACATAGCTGTTCCAGTGTGATAAATGGTGTATATGGATGATGCAATAAGCATGATGATAGTCCAGTCAATTGTGGTGGATTTTACACCTAAATTTTGATAAAAAAGAAAGATATTTGACGTGTATATTCACGGTGCACGGCGTCAGTTGTAGGACACGCCTCGTCACCGCCGCACACACAAATTGCTGCTCCAATTCGGATAGATTTCGCAAAACTAATGGAAGCACGGCCGTGGTTCTGCGAGGGTCGGGGAGGTCACCGCTATAATTAAAATACTGAATTGCACATTAAGTACCGGTATAACAATGCATTCAATCTTGTGGTTCGTAGTCGACTTCGTGTACACGTGTTATCTTGTCATGACATTTAAATGGCCAAGTTATTTATTTAATTTTCTTTTTTGTAGTTTTAATGTTTCCTGAAAAATATGGGTGGAGATCGTCTTATCTGTAACTGAAAGCCCTTCCATCATATTTGTGAAACGATTGCCGAATATTATACCAAAGACTTGGATGAAGACGTTCAGTTTGAGTTTGGAAGATCTCTAGTAACGGTGCACCGAGCAAATCCACACAACAATTTCAAAACCACAGTTAACAGATATATATATATATATTGCACACAGGAATACGTTAGGCATTTTATATTAAAAATAAGGAAAAAATAAATTTCGTCACTTAACGCAGGGCTTGGGTAGCTTAGTGGTTGGAGCAAAGATATTTTTCCTATTTTTACTAATTTTTTTTATCATAAATATATAACTACTTTAATAAGTTTAAGTTATAAGTCATATAACTCAAACTCAAACATGTGTAATAAAAAAACTTAACGATCCTTACAATATACCCTGTTTAAGGGTGTACAATTAAGTGACTTAAATTATACTATTACAATCCATACATTCAATAATGTAATTAGCAGTTTTAAACAATTATTAAATGAATACTACACAGACAAATTGTTATTATTAATTATAAGTCAAATTTGCAAATAAAATTAGTAGTCAAATTTAGTAAAATAATAATTAGTTAGTATAGGTACATTAATGTCATTATTATAATACAATTATGATTTAATTTAAATATTATCATATATATTTATTTTATTTCCCTGATAAATACAATATGGGAGTCTTTAAGTCAAGAGTGAATAGGCATCTTCTGGGTAAACGTGCTCCATCGTCGACCGCATCATCACTTACCATCAGGTGAGATGGCGGTCAAACGTTTGTCTATCTTAAATAAAATAAAAAAACCTTTTCTATGTTATAATGCCCATTTTGTTTCTTTTTATCACAAATAAAGATAAGTCTATGTCTTTTAAAACTACAGCGGAAAAACAATCTAAATATATATAACTCAAAAGTGACTGACATAGTGATCTATCAACGCACAGCCCAAACCACTGGACGGATCGGGCTGAAATTTGGCATGCAGGTAGATGTTATGACGTAGGCATCCGCTAAGAAAGGATTTTGATTAATTCTACCCCCAAGGGGATAAAATAGGGGATGAAAGTTTGTATGAAACTTTGTCAATTTTAAAATAATACTTCTTAACGCGAGAGAGGCCGCGGGCAAAAGCTAGTGTAATATATAATCAGCATCATCTTAAAAACACTAATATATAATTTTAAATCACCTCAACGGACTAGTTACCACATCAAATCTAGTAGCAGGAGCACAACGTGCGCAATTTACGCACAATAGGTACACGTAAACGAAGCCATAATTAAGATTTAATTATTACGTTATACAAATCTATGGGAATACGAAAATAAACAGCAATGTTACGGTAATACAATTCTGAATTTGATAATTTGAGCCTTATTCTATAACTAGCTGCGCCCCGGTTTTACCCGCGTAAGTAAATAAAAAGTAGCCTATGTGTTAATCCAGGGTGTCAGCTATATCCATACCAAATTTCATCAAATTTGGTCCAGTTTAGCGTGTGAAGAAGTAGCAAACACAAACTTTCGCCTTTCTAATATTAGTGTGATTAATTTAGCTATTGTTCAAAATGGTCCCTAAATCAGTCAAAAGATAACACTTAAAATAATTTAAACGCAACCGAAGCTTATGAAAACTACTTGACCGCTTTATCTTCGGAACCCTCGATCAGATTAAATAAATTAAATACGCATTATTGATAACTCAAATATGACTGGTCAGAACTTCCCATGTGATCCCATTTAAATTTGATTTCTTGATCAATTTTTAATGGGATCACATGGGAAGCAACAGCTTTCAAATAAAAAATAATCATCAAAATCGGTTCACATAGAAGTTCTGAGGTGACACACAAAAAAATATTTAAAAAAATACAATCGAATTGAGAACCTCCCCCCTTTTCTGAAACCGGTTAATAAAAACATATGAATAAAAATAAATACACAATCAAATAAAATTGCAAACCTTAACTATAACTTATTAGTTATCAGATACTTTTCCACGATTGTAACATTGTTTGACATGATTCATTTCCATGTGCGTTACTCGGATCTAAAGATGACAGTGCGTAACAAAATGGTAGTGATGTAATCAACATAACAATTGTGGAGTAGTTTTCTCATTCTTCTGAGAAACATTGTCTCGTGAGTCGTGAGTTGAATTGATTTTGAATTATATTATGGGTCATATTGCTCACTGTCTACTAATTTTCAGCCAATAGATACTAACATGTTATTTCCTTTTATTAATAAAAAAATGATTAACAAAATAAACAACTCCGAAAGTTTGTGTGTAAAATGTGTTAGTATTTGTTCGTATTGACTGTAGGAATTTGGAATATACACAGGTCATACCTAGGGCTAACACATAGGCTTTAACTCGATAAACGCGGGCGAAAGCCATGGGGCACGGCTAGTATGTTATAATTAGATTCGAAGTCCAAGGTTACAAAACTAAGAATAATAAATACTGAGTAAACTTATACTGAATATTGCTGAACGAAGCACTATGCATTGAACCCTATAGCTATAGTAAGATTGACTCGAGCTTATTCTTGGTTAGCCCAATAGCATCAAAGCAATTCATCTTCAATCAGTTCTCAAATAGACCACAGCGCAGGTCTATTGTATCTCGATGGTTATCGATAGAACAAATGACATTGAAGTGTCAACACTTGAAGAGCGTCTAATTTCAAGTCTTGGAGAGTTCCCACAGTAAAACCAACTGACAGCGAGCGGAAGAGCTAAGCGAAAGGTGTACAACATAAATCTGTTATTTGACACATTACCCAGCAGCCCTGAGGCGGCCCTACGCCGAATTTCGCAACATCTAGCCATGACTCAGTAACAGTACAGACAAGCTTGCGCCGGTTAATCCAGTTATAAATATTATCTCTACATCGCTTATTTTGAACACATTTTAAGAGAGCTATTAACTGCATTTTGACGCTATTTAATGAATAAATTGTAATGAATTAAAATAATGATCTGGTTGTCTCTTAACCTGGATTTCAATGAAATATTTGGTTGATTGCTTGGTCTCGTCATGTTCACATATTTTTTCAAAATGCGATTTAAAATTAAATTCTTAATCTAAATATGCATCGGTATGACTACGAGGGGGCAAGGAGCCGATAATTATTTGCAATACAATACTGCAAGTGATTTCTCATTGTAATCAAAACAATATCAGAAGTGGGTCGCACGACAAGTCACATTTGAATACAATGACCGTTAAACATGTTGTTTGCGATGCTGCGAACAAATTATAATATATAATACAATTATATCTATAAGATTTTTTAAGATTGTATTCGAACCGCTGTGCTTTTGCAACATGGTAATCATCATCATCATCAGCCTGTATCGACCCACTGCAGGGTATAGTATAAGCCTCCTCACCCTTGTGCCACTCTCCTCTGTTTTGCGTTGATCGCATCCAGGTCTTTCCTGCGATCATTACTATATGGTAATGTAAGAAGTAAATTTCCACGATAAGTATTAACCACATTGGCACCGCAAGGGTGGGTAATTTAAGGTAATTCATACACTAAACTTCCAGATGGGATGTAGATCGTCTTTTCTATAAGTGTTATCTTACTTCATACTATTATTATAAATGCGAAAGTTTGTGTGTGAATGTTTGTTGCCACGTATTTCCGTAACGAATAAACCGCTTTTGATGAAATTTAGAATGTAGATAGCTTAGGTTCCGGAATAACACATATGCTACTTAATAATGCGGGCGGAGCCGCGCGCGCATCTAGTGAGTAATAAACTTAAGCAAAAAATGTAAATGATCTTTTAACTTTAATACAGAAGGACAGAGAGCATATCCCGGTAGCTGAACTTGTCATGTTTAAATGTATGAAAAGCTTGTTTCTTACCACGACTAACTACGACGCTTATGATTGTTATCTGTGTTAACATTAATATAGTTTTTGTTTATTTTATGGCTTAGTAGACGTGCCCGCGGCTTCACGCGATATTTTCAAGTTAAAAAGTAGCCTATGTGTTAATTTTTTTTTTTTTGTGACAGGCTAGTGTTTGACCACTATCTGACCTGATGGTAAGTGACGATGTGATCGAAGCTGGTAAACACACTAGACCTGGAATACGCAGGCTCTCAAGGATAACTGCCGATAAGTCTAGGTATAAGCTAAGTACATTCTAAATTTCATCCAAATCCGTTCAGCCGTTAAAGCGTGAAGAAGGAACAAACATACTTACACGGGTACACACAAACTTTCGGATTTATAACACTAGCAGGACTAGTAGGATACTTAAGTCGATACAGCAGCGCCTCGTAAATACACAAAACGTTTAAGTGCGGAACAATATACTCCTAATTTTTTTTTCTTATATTTTAGCAATGTAATACAAGATGTAGGTATTCCAGCCACAATTAACTTCAATAAGCGATATATAACGATCATTAGTCAATGGAATATGTTAAAAAGTCATGGTTATCGATCTAACCATTACCCGCTCGGTTTAACCATTTATAGTTGAATAACATTGATTTAATCGAAGCAGACCACTTTTTGCGATACTTCTACATAAGTACCATATTTCATATTGAATGGAAAAGGACATGCTTATTTCTATAAAAAGGTAAGAATCCAGCATATACAGATGGGTGGTCTGATAACTATGACTAACGAGCCTGATAGATGTACATACTAAGGTAAAAAAAGAGGCCTATGCAATAATAACAAAGTCTGATAAAATAATGTACCCGGTTAAAAAAAGGAATAACCGACTTAACTAACTTCAATCGCAAATATATCATGAAACTCTTTATAAGATCTTGATCAAATTATAATAGGACCACCTAGGAAGTATATAAGTATATACCCTTTTAAACAAAAAAAAAATCTCGAATCAGTCGCCTTCGATTAATCGGTGCACACAAAAAGAATCGGGTACATAAAAAAACATTCTGACTAAATTTAAACCTCATTTTTTAAGTCGGTCAAAAATGAACAAACAAACAAATAAACGCATTCACACTCACAGCCCCACACTAAGTTCAAAGACTTGTATCGCACACCCAACAGCTTTGATAACGGCCAAATGTTCCTATGTTTAGGTTTTGTAGCGGAATCTGATTCGTGATTTATAAACTTTTGAAACGAATGTTTCGCCCAGTCAGACAATTTAACGGGTTCTATAGTTGTTGTTAATTGTGTTATGTGTCAAGTCAATTTCAATAGATATTTTTAATATACAATAAAAATAATAATGTAATGAATTTGAATACCATAACAAAACGTGTGATATTTTGTTTTGGTACTCTAAATTCATGTCCCTCAAATGTTACCTCATCAAACGAATTTTTTTTACCCTAGCTTACAATTTTAATCACTGCAGATCTCTTACTTCCCTTCATGAGATTATTCACTATTAAACCCTAAAGGTTAGAAGTAAAAAAATATATCAATTGTAATTGCGTCGGTCTCGGTTGTAAGTCATAAGACAATAGTCGTTAAGCCATGTCGGATACCTTCAGGCGGCCTGAAAATTTCTAATACTGCCCCACTATTCCATACGACAAGCAAGCTATTGAACACGGTCTGGCATAAAGTTTTTCATCTACTAAATTAAAAATTTGTCCTCTTCTATTTTAAGAAAACTGCTCGATTATATTCGCTTACGTTCGTTCACTGCAGTGGATTCAAAACCTTAGTCATCGTGTGAAGCAGCTTTAGATCGGGTGCATTGAAATCATAAATAACTGATTAATCGACAACGACATATCGGTAGCAGAATATCAGGTCACCGACTCTACACGTCTAGAGCTCTAGACTATAGAATGTATACTTAAAATATACTCGTATATTGGTTCGGTATAGAAACAAATAATAAGGAAATCCTGTTACATTATAATCAGTTACACATAACATTTTTCCGTCGTATACTAAGGCTCATCGAGCACGATATAGACGTTATTTTTAGGTACCGCACTAGGAAAAGCTCCGACCAGGAAATATTTTCAAACAAAACATATTTGTCTATTCTGATCTCGTGCAAGGTTGACAGATTATTTTGAAGATTTTATCATTCTGATTGGATGCGCTAATATTATTTGAGTAAGAATAAAAATATCCGCATTCAGGTCATGTCATCAAACATTTTTAAGGTACTTTAAATAAAATTTTAAACAAACTTTTAACCAGTAGGTCTAACCACACAATAAACAAGGCATAATTTTAAAAGTTTTTTAAAATCAAGATTTTACAAATTGTAAATAAAGAGGACTAAAAATTATATAACCAGAGAACTTGTCAAGACGAATCAAACGAGCCGAAACTCGATGGGGTTGCGTCGTTTCATTACAGAGTTCCTATGACCACCTTCCAGCTCCATTATCAGACCCTGGTTAACATTGAGAGACAAACTACTCGTCAAGACGATTCAAATGAGCCCAAACTCGATGAGATTGTGTCGTTTCATTCTCTCCATCATCAGATCAGCTCCATTTCATCATAATATTGCATTGTCACGCGATTTACACATGTATGCAAAATTTTAGCTCAATCGGTAACCGGGAAGTGGATCAAATTTAATTTGCAAGATTTGATGACAAACATGACAGGTTAAACTAAATAAAAGCTTGTAAAATAGTACTACGTGGTATGATTAGATGTATGAATGAACTGCCTGTTGGCTTAGTTGAATGGGTGTTCGCCGCCTCGGTTTCGATTCCAGGCGGGAACACAAGTTTTCTCCCCAAGAAAAATTTGTGTTTATGGTTCTGGTTGTGATTATGTGTGTGATGTTAATGTTGCCGGCGCCATTGAAATTAGTGTGGGGCTGTGAGTGAGAAAGCGTTTATGTTTATATGCGAAATAATATCTGGAATTAAAAAGACTATAATGAAACGCACAATGAGCTGATTTGTCAATTGTTGTATTTCCTTATTGCAACCTCTCCATTATTGAAATCTGCTTAGATGACTTGTGCAACAAAGTATCAGTAAATATAGTTCTGTAGACACTTCCACATTTCATCGTAGATGATACTAGTATTGTTTATTAAGTTGTTTAGAATGCGCTATCAAAAATTACTAGTGGCAGTGAGCTAAAGAACACGCATATTTTGTATCACACTATAATATTAAAAAAACATTACCTTGCAGGTCAAAAATAATACAAATTTAGTTTGTTGTCATAATTTGAAGGTGAACATTATATTCGTCACGCAAATATATATAATAGTTATGTACTCTATATCATAATTAAGGTATATTATTGTTCATGTATGTTTATTGTGTTTTCTATATTATTATATTTATACAAAATACCGACGTCCAATTTCATTGGACGCTCTTAGCGATAAGACCGCCCATTATTACACTTATTCTCTAGATTAGTATCCTTGTCAGGTGTCATCTTTGTTGAGGTATTCAATAAAGTGTTTATCTATCTATCTATCAAAGGCAAAAGTGTGTAAATGTGTAAGTGTGTAAGTATGTTTGTTTTCTGTTCTGATATAGTAAAGTCTTCTAGTCGGAAAGTTGTATACTGAATGTGTTTGGTTAAATTGGTACAAAAGTAACCTTATCAAGCTACTATACTCAACATAAAATAATCACATGACCACATTATTTACGATTGAAGCCGCAAGCACCCTCCGCAATGTCATTGTTCAAGTGGTACAGAGCAGGTGGACTGCTTTCACAATGCCCGGCGCTTGCGGCCGCGCACGGACTTAAATCTATAGAAGGTATTATGATTTAACGCCACATTTTTTTAAAAACAGTATGGAATGTTGGTACAACTCACAATGAATGGGATTAGGCCTAAAGTAAAGAGTAGAATAACATTCAGATTTTTTAACATTCAGGGCTTTAAGCTGCTCGTGCTTGGGACGTTTTGCTTCGCTACAACGCTTTATACCAATATATGTACCTACAATATCAATTTTATTTGTTTTTCAATATGTGGAAATTGTCAAGGCCCTTTTTAAGTCATATTTCTCACAGTTTTCTATGGAAAACTGTTCCCAGATTAAAGCTAGACAAATCTTAATGCAGTCCAGCGATTAAAATAGCGATGCCGTCGTCAAACACAAACACAGGTTGTCTTGTTTTGCGTGTACATAAACTACTGCTCTGCAAGTGTATAGTGCCGATAGAATCGGGTAGTTGGAACAGACGTAGCGCGAGGTTGTGGAATTCGTGATGTACCGATCGCATTGCAGATAATCGACGGAAAGCTAAGACACTCCTAGTGTCTTAGCTTTTCATTTCGGCTCTTATTTCTGCTCTTTCACGAAACCATTTTAATCTACTCGTGTAGTTAATCTGTGGCGTTCCATCCACCCTATTTGCAACTATAAGATATAACTTTAAGATATTGTTTTCATAATAATTATGTGATCGAGGGTGGTAGACACGCTAGACATAAGACTGGGTGTCAAGGATAACTGCAACTTTAACTGAGGTTGGTGTACTACGACTGTATTTCGCACAGGCTAGCTAGCCACGGATTTCATGCGATGTTATCTTCACCGGAAGCTCAGGCCCGTCGTAGGATTCGAATCCACCACTTCTGAGTAAGGCTTTCATTATACGACGGCGCCATCACAGCTTCGAATTTTATAATGTAATTTGTTAGAGATTATCTTGTAAACTGTACAGTATAATCGTTTTCATAACGATATAAGAATCGAACGTGAAGAGGTTAAACTAGTAGATATTTTCAAGCTTAGTATGTTAAAAATATTTAACTTCTTTTACTTTATAATAGCATTATAAAAGAAATCGATGCAAAGCTATACAAATCTAAAAATCAACAAATATTACCAAATTAGCGAGTACGTGTATCTTGTTCACTGCACACTCATTTGTCGTGGAACATGCGTTTGAAATAAATTGGACCATTGAGAGAAACTGGTTGTTGCGTGGTCAACGATGGTTATACAACTGGTTGCAATTCCTGAACCCATTGTGTGAAACAACTATCACTTAAACCGGCTGACTATACATGTGATGTGGTTCATCCTTTCGCTCCTTCTGAGAATGTTTATAATGCATAGACATGGTCATCGTCCATGCAATTTTTGTGTATGTGTAAGTTTTGTTTTTTTATATATACTAGATAGGCAAGCATTTGACCGCTATCTCACCTGATGGAAAGTGACGATGCGGCCAAAGATAGAACATGCTTGCCTAGAAGGTACCTATTTACTCTAGACTATTTACTAAGACACCCAGATTATACTGTTCAGGGAACAAAGACGCAGGCAATGAGTTCCACTCCTTCGCTGTACGGATGATGAATGTAGAAGCAAAACGCGTCGAGCGAACTGGAGGTATGTCAACCACAAATGGATCACGTTTGACAGTTTGTCTTGTTGTTTGATGGTAAAAAGGGCATGAAGGAATTATATCATGTAATTCCTGAGCACACTCTCCAAAAACAAAGTGTTTAGGATACTGTATATGAGAGCGAGTGTGGCACGACACGTGCGACTTTTAACCCTACGCACCCTGGTTCGAATCCGGCTAGTCACTTCATCAATTACTTTCTCAAGTTATTGTTATTAGCAGTTACTCTGATAAAAGTGAAGGAAAACATCGTGATTCAACCGACAAATCCAAGAATCACAAAACTCTAGGACATGTGTCATCCATCAACCCGCACTTGTTTTTTATGCGTGATAAACCAGCAAATGGCCACTACCTCAGAGTGCTTTTGTGCACCCTTCGTGCACCCTTTGCCAGAGTGGTGGAATATAGCCCTAGTCTGCTAGAAAGAGACGGACCAAATTCTCAGCAGTGGGATTGAAAAAGACAGTGATCAAGCAAATTTTCAAAATTGTAGTCAAAGATCTCTTAGCGATATACGAGTACTAATATTTTCAAATAATATTTATTTCCCCCTTTTTGGGGGCTGAGTCACCCACGTCCGTAGGAGGATACCCCTTTAGTCTGACTCCCTACACGTGGTCCCCGGGTGGTGCTAATCAGGTGACATTTGAGAGGTGGTAGAGCATTTTGTGAGTTGCTCGCCTGGCTTGCTACCAAAGTAACTTACCACCATTAAGTTGAAAGTCTGCCGCCAAGCCAAATACGGTGTTCCGGCAGTTATCCTTGAGAGCCTGCGTATTCCAGGTCTAGTGTGTTTACCAGCTTCGATCACATCGTCACTTACCATCAGGTGAGATAGTGGTCAAACACTAGCCTGTCACAAATAAAAAAAAAAAATAAAAAAAAAAAAAAAAAATATGCGTTCGTTTATCAGTAGCTAGCACCCTTATCATCAATACTATAAATGTTAAGTTTTGTTCGTTAATCAGCAGGGGTACCACGTGCAGAAGTCAGCTTAGGCTTTTTACCATCTAACAACAAGACAAATTGTCAAACGTCATCCATATATGGTTGACATACCTCCAGTTCGCTCGAAGCGTTTCGCTTCTACGTTTATCATCCGTACTGCGAAGGAGTGGAACTCATTGCCTTCGTCTTTGTTCCCCGAACGGTACAATCTGGGAGTCTTCAAGTCAAGAGTGAATAGGTACCTTCTAGGCAAGCATGCTACATCTTCGGCCGCGTCATCACTTTCCATCAGGTGAGATTGTGGTCAAATGCTTGCCTATCAGGCATAGAAAAAAAAAGGCGGATAAAGGACAATACCATTTAATGACGTCGCGTCACCAGTAATTTTACTTAAATCAAAATATATTAATTTATACACCACAAATAATAATCCCTTGTTAAGCCCTCTAAGGCTATGCTTAGATGCCATAAAACTTAAATCTATCATTATCTACCAAGCACACTTCATGATTTTCCTGTTGGCATTGGCTCTGCATATCTTATAGCTGCATATTATAGCTAGACAGCAAGTTGTAGGTGTATCCGTTTCTAGGAAGGCCAAATTGAAACATTTTCATTTTTTTTTAAAATTTTTGATAGGCTGGAATATGTACTACTGCTTTTAAATTATGGTCGAGGATAATAATCACGCCAGCAGGCCTAGCATGGCGTAGGGATATAAATTGTATCCCCTGTTTTTATCCACTGACAAGGGACAAGATTGTCCTCTCCACTATATACAGCACGGCAGCTGTGGAAAGGGAAAGTATATCCCTATTTGACATTTGGCGTAGACATATATTTCTCCCTTCATAACATGGGCGCAACGAAAAGTGGATAAAACTGCTCTGTTTGACATTTGGTAGAGATAAATTGTCCTCGTTCGTAGGACGTGGGGTTAATTTTGACGTAGCAAAGGGAGATGGCGTTTCTCTCCTTATGCACCGTGGATAATATATCCACCTGTGCGTCCATGCTCGCTCCGAGGAAAAATATGACAGAGGGGAAAAGATTTTTATCTACTACCCAGGGAAAAGTTTCCACCTGCCATGCTAGGCCTGCAGGCCTAGTTACATACAAGTTGCTCCCTTCGGCTTCGCCAGCGTTTATATAGACAAAAAATTGTCCTTGCTCACGTGAACTGCGGAGCAAATGTAGTACTTAATATAATACAACTTTGACACCAGTAAAAAATGAGGGGAAAAGGGGGATGCGTCCAAATTTGTTCATATTTCGCGTTAACATATATTCCACTAGCTGTGCCCTGCGGCTTCGCTCGCTATTATCAAGTTAAAAAGTAGCCTATGTGTTAATCCTAGGTATAATCTATGTACATTTCAAATTGCATCCAAATCCGTTCAGTCGTTAAAGCGTGAAGAGGGAACAAACATACTTACACTCACACTTACACACAAACTTTCGGATTTATAATATTAATAGGATTTATACAAGCATTTTTAGCTATCTTGACCTTTGGCGTTTAGACGCCATTGCCGGCGCTTATGGTAGGTATGTCTAAACGTGGGGGCTCCCCCATAAGCGCAGAGAACCTCCACGTGGTGCCCCTGGAAACTGTCTGAACCCGGTAACGCAGGTGTTCAGACAGGCTAATACTCTGCCTCACAGTTGTTACGTGCGGTAACTGTGGACTGTGACGGGATGCCAAAATTGCGGGATGCGTCGGGGAGGTATGTAAAAGGCCCTTTTCAGGGCCCCTCCTCCGACCCTTCTACGGACCTCCTAGAGGCTCCCGTAGTAGAAAAAGGCCCTTCTCAGGGCCACTCCTACCCTCCTGTGGACCTCTTGGAGAGTTCAATGGAGGGTGTGGGAGTGTCGTCGGATATGTCCGAAGTAGACGTGGGGGAAGGTAGCCACCGAAAGCGGCCGTCTTCTTCGTTCTTTATGCCCGGGCATTTGGACTCGGACACGGAGACCGAAGGGACGGCGGCCCCTAAGGTGCATACCGCTAAACGGGGGGGGAAAAGAAACGCCAAAGCGGGTCCTACAAGAAAGGACTTCGTCAGGAGTTCTCCGACGTTGTCAGACGGAGAGCTGGACGAGCTTCTGCGGACTAGACGGTACAAGAGGGGGCCAGCCGCTGTCGTCGCCGGCATTGCGACCGGCACCGAGAGCGAGTCTGAGGCCGGTGCAATTGTTGGAGACGTCAGCGCGCTGAACGCCCAAGAGCTGAGGGCGCATGCGGGCGAAAGCCTCGCCTGCATTTTGGAGGTTGCCAAGAAATCTGGCAACCTCAAAGGCGAGTTTGTGGGTCGCTTGAAGCGATCTACATCGACCTTGAGAGAGGTTGTCGACGCGTTGGCTAGCAGGAGCGAGGCAGAAGAGACGCGGCGGCTTAGAGCGGAGAACTCCCGCCTGCGCCTTGAGGTCGAGTCGCGTAAGGCGGAGGTAAAGGCGCTGCGTCGAGGTTTCACTGAAGCCAAGTCGGAGGCGGCAGCGGCTACCACAGCGGCAGCCGTGGCTGAGAAGCAAGCACCCCCCGCCCTTCAGCTGGGTTGCGAAATAGTGGAGGAGCTGAGACGGTCCTTGACCGTTACGTTCGGGCAAATGCTCAATGCCCGACTCGCGGGTGTTGAGGACCGGCTTTTGCCCGCCTCGACGGTCCGTCCACCTTTAAAGGCGGACGTTAAAAATGCCAGTAAGGCAGCGGCAGCCACCGCGCCACCCAAGCCGACTCATAAGCCGGCTCGCAATCCCGCCCACAAGGTGAGCAAGAAGTCTGGTCAGGCAATACAGACTGTCGCCGCCCCTTTGGAGGTATCGGCAGCGGGTCCCGCTATCTCTGGGGTGGCCTCCTCCATGGTGCCTCGGGCTGAGACCTGGGCGACTGTGGTGAGGAAGGGAAAAGGGAAAGGCAAGGGGAAGGGGAAGTCCTCCCTTCCTCATACCGCTCCTGCGGTTGCCCCTGCGGTGCGTGCTACATCGGTGAAGGCAAAGCCGGTCCCGCCAGCCTCTACTGCCATGAAGGCCAAGGCGGTGCTGAAACCTCCAAAGTCCGCGGCTGTGGTTATGTCCCTCCTGCCTGAGGCCGCGGAGAAGGGGGTCACCTACAGCGCCGTGATGGACATGGCACAGGGGAAGATTGATCTTCAGGAGCTGGGCATTGACCGGCTTCGCTTCCGCCAGACGGCCACGGGAGCCAGGATGTTGGAGATTCCTGGCTCCCAAAATCAAGAGAAGGCTGACAGGCTCGCGGGAAAACTCCGCGATGTTCTGTCCGAGGTAGCTAACATCGCCAGGCCCGTTAAAACCGTTGACCTGAGGATAACGGGTTTGGATGATGCGGCTACCAAAGAGAAAGTGGCAGCTGCGGTAGCCAAAGCGGGAGGCTGTGACGTCCGGCTGGTGAAGGCTGGTGAAATTCGTCCCGGCATAAGCGGCGTCGGCTCCACCCTCGTATCCTGTCCGACTTCAGCAGCCAAAGTGCTGTTGGAAAAGGGGAGGCTACTAGTGGGGTGGAGCTCAGTGCGTGTAGTTGCACTGGCGGCGCGTCCCATGCGCTGCTTCAAGTGCATGGGGTTGGGACATACGCGCGCCCAGTGTCCCGCGTCCGCTTATAGGGGAGACTTGTGCTTCCGGTGTGGAGGCACAGGCCATCGGGCGGTCAGCTGCGGGAGGGCCGAGCCTCGCTGTGCGATATGTACTGAGTCGGGGCGGCCTTCCGGGCATATGATGGGGGCTCGTAATTGCGCCCCCCCGAAGACGAAAGGGAAGGCCTCTAGGACCCAGGCCCTCCCTGCGGCAACTAGCCAGGCTGCCCCCGAGGTTGCACGCCAGTCGGCGTGCGAGGAGGTTGTGATGTCCGACTAATGGATCAGGTTAGACATCACAACTTCCTCCAGACTAATTTAAACAACTGCGCTAGGGCCCAAGATCTACTTATACAGACACTGGCGCAGTGGAAAATAGACGTGGCGGTTGTAGCGGAGCCGTATTATGTTCCCTCGCATTCCTGTTGGGCTGGGGACCTGAACGGCTCCGTTGCCATTGTAAGGCGGGAGAGTGATGGTCCACCCCTCTCAGTTAGAGAGAAGGGTTTGGGGTATGTGGTGGCAAAGTGGGGGGAGTATGCTGTCGTTGGTGCGTACTTCTCCCCCAACAAAACCGTTGCGGAGCTGGAGGCCTTCCTGGACCTCCTAGCCGCAGCGGTAAGAAGGCAAGTACCACTGCCAGTCCTACTCCTGGGGGACCTTAACGCCAAGGCCCGGGATTGGGGCAATCCCTCCACTGATTCTCGTGGTGTGACTGTCAGGGAGTGGATAGTTGCCTCAGGACTGACCCTGCTGAATAGAGGGTCGGTCCACACGTGTGTGCGGTGGAATGGGGGGTCCGTGGTAGATGTTTCATTCGCCACCCCATCTGTCGCGGCACGTGTCCGGGCCTGGAGGGTCATGTCGGAGGTGGAGACTCTCTCGGACCATAAATACATAAGGTTCGAGATCTTCGCCTCCAACAGCCAGAGTGGGTCCCAGAGCGAGGTGCGGCCAGATTTCCCGCGCTGGACAGTAAGTCGCCTCGATGTTGAATTGGCGAAAGAGGCGGCTATCGTCCAGTCGTGGCTTGCTGCCCCCACGCACCAGGATGTGGACGTCGCGGCGCGCCGTTTTCGCGAAGCTATGACGGCCGTCTGCGACACGGCTATGCCAAGGTCTGGACGCCGTCCCGAACACCTGGCGGTGTACTGGTGGAGTTCGGAGATTTCTGATCTCCGAGCTGTCTGCTCGGGGGCTCGGCGGCCCTACACCCGCTGCAGGAAGCGGCGTCGGGGCCGGACCGACGAGCAGATGTCGGCCGAGGAAATGGCTGTTGAGCTCCGGCTTTATGGCGTATACCGCGAAGCCAAGCGGGAGCTGCAGCTGGCCATCGGCCGGGCCAAGTCCCAAGCCTGGGACGAAGCCCTGGAGGGGCTAGACAGGGACCCTTGGGGGCGACCGTACAGGGCTGTCCGGAAAAAGTTCCGGGGCCAGACCGCCCCCATAGCTGAGTCCCTAGAGCCAGAACTTCTGGGCAGGGTGCTGGAAGGGCTCTTTCCTGTAAGCAGCCCTGACCACGTGCCCCCGATAATGGCGCCTATCCCCGCGGAGGAGCTAGACCCGACCTCTGTCCCGCCTCTGTCAGAGGTGGAGATAGAGACTGCGGTTGGCCGCCTGCGGGGGAAATGAGTGACTCGCTTCGGGAACTGTTTGACGCATGCCTCACGTCAGGACGGTTCCCGAAGTTGTGGAAAGACGGCCGACTATGCCTGTTGCGGAAGGAGGGTCGACCTTTTGACTCGCCTTCCGGATACAGGCCTATAGTTTTGCTGGATGACACGGGTAAGCTGCTGGAGAGAGTAGTGGCTTCCCGTGTCATCCAGCACCTAGAGGGTACTGGGCCTAGACTGTCCGAAGCCCAGTACGGGTTCAGAGCGGGGCGCTCTACGATAGACGCCCTGCTCTGGCTCAAGGAGTGGACGCAGGACGCGGTCAGGGAAGGGGAAAAGGCGTTGGCTGTTTCACTTGACATAGCCAACGCCTTCAACAGCCTCCCGCACGGAACAATACTGGAGGCGCTCCGCTATCATGGAGTGCCTCTGTATCTGCGGAGGCTGTTGGCCGACTACCTCCAGGATCGCGAGATCCTTGTGGTAGGACGTGACGGTATGAGGCGCCGTCACGTCGCCTGCGGAGTCCCACAGGGGTCGGTGCTGGGTCCGCTCCTGTGGAACATAGGCTACGACTGGGTGCTTCGTGGCACGCTTCCCGCATACATGCGGGTCGCGTGCTACGCGGATGACACCTTAGTTGTAGTCAGGGGGAGGGACCTAGGGGAGGTAGTGCGGCTGTCCACGTTGGGCACAACTCTTGTGGTTGGCCGCATACGCTCCCTGGGACTGGAGGTCGCTCTCTCCAAGACCGAGGCCCTATTGTTCCATGGGCCTCGGGGGGGACCCCCTCCAGGAACGCGGATGGAGCTGGACGGGGTCCTGATTCCGGTTGGGACCCAGATGAAATATCTGGGTCTCATCCTGGATGGGAGGTGGGCTTTTGGGGCCCACTTTTCCCAGCTAGCCCCGAGAGTCGTGGGGGCTGCGGCTGCCTTAGGGAGGCTACTGCCCAACGTGGGTGGCCCGAGCGCAGCTTGCCGTCGGCTTTACTCCGGAGTAATCCGGAGTATGGCCCTGTACGGAGCACCGGTCTGGGTGGACGCCCTCAACCGCGGGAACAAGACCCTGCTGCGACGTCCGCAGCGGGTCATCGCGACGAGGGCAATACGCGGATACCGGACGGTGTCCTGGACGGCGGGTTGCGTGCTTGCGGGTGACCCGCCCTGGGAGCTCCAAGCGGAGATTCTCGCCGAAGTATACCACTTCGTGGCGGCGAGGAGATCCCGTGGAGATCCCCCAGCGTGGGAAGAGATCACCCGCATGCGGTGGCGGGCGCGGGCTGCACTGTTGCGGCGATGGACGGAGGACCTGGCTCCACCGGTCCCTGGGCAGTGGACGGTGGAGGCCATCCGCCCGGTCCTTCGGAGGTGGGTGCGGCGACGGTTTGGGTCGCTGACCTTCCGATTGGTGCAGGTGCTTTCCGGACACGGTTGTTTCGGAAAGTACCTGCACCAAATCGCGAGACGGGAGCCGACCCCGGCCTGCCACGAATGTGGGGCGCTGGAAGATACGGCGCTCCATACGCTGGAGGTGTGTGCAGCATGGGGCCCACAACGGCACACGCTTTCAGCGACAATAGGTGCAGATCTCTCTCTGCAGGGCGTGGTAGATGCCATGCTGGGCAGCGAGAGATCGTGGCAGGCGGTGGTCTCCTTCTGCGAAGCGGTGATGGCGCAGAAGGAGGCCGCGGAGCGGGCCAGAGAGGTTGATCCCCAATCTCACCCGCTTCGACGCAGACGGATGGGGGGGAGGAGGAGGCAGTTCGCTCGCCTTCTTTCTCCTCCTCTGTAGTTGGGTCACTGGTGGAGAGCCAGGGGGCTCTTCATTGGCTTGCACGGCCCCACTCGTCTGGGGGGTGGCCTTGGTGAGCAGGGTCACCCCTCCATGAGCGCAGTGGCCCGGTTTATATCCGGGCCTATAGCCGGGGCAAGATAGTGACTGCTAGCGCGACCCTATCTTGCCCTACCTTGGCGAGGGACTGCTCACGGGGGGGTTTTTAGTGGGTTCGAGCCCCACATACCCCTTTCCTTCTCCCCTGGGAAGGAAAGGAAATGCTAGGCATTTTCCCCCCCACAAAAAAAAAAAAAAAAAAAAAAAGGTATGTCTAAACGTTGTCCTCAATAATAAATTATCTGTTTTCCTCGTGACTAAGGGCCGATCAAACGCAGTTTCAATACAATGCACTAGGATTTAATTTTAAAGGTAGAACGCATTAAAATTCAAGGCATGTTAAGATCTTTTATATGTGAGGAATTAAAATCCACGACTGAAAGCCAGCTCATCTCTCTCGCGATAACTTATAAAACAAATTATAATGCAATCTGTGGTAGAACTCCTTCTTGCTCTTTTTGCTAGCATTAATTATTTTTTTACTATAATATAGTTTACCATTACTATCCATCACAGTAGGAAATCCTGTTGCTAATTGCTAAATTGTTCCGGGAGTTGTCCTTGAGAGCCAGTATCTATTCTAGGCCTAACGTGCTTGATTGCTAACATAATTGATTAGATAATGGTTAAACGGTGTACTATTAAAGAAATATCTGTGCTTTTTTGAGGAATACTTTTTTATTTCAATAGGGTTTTTTAAATCGTTTTGGCCACAAGTAAATAAAAATTTGTTGGTCTAAACTAAAATAAAAATAAGAACATTGCATACGTACCTATTTGTAGTAAATGGTCATTTTTATTATACAATCTCTAATAGCTGTCAAAACTCTCATCAGACATAATACGTCCATCAAACTATTATATGATTTCGAATGCGATAATCACTACGCAACAATTACATAATGAAGCCGTCCCTTAAACAATGTACCATGAGACCGCACACCTGCTCATTACTTCTCACTGTTACGCTTAAGTCATAGCAAGTAGAAGCCCTGTTTACTACCATAATAAACGATTTTACTTATGCGCTTAGTTTTGTTTGACACTGTTTTGTCAATGTTAATTATAAATTATCTTTAGTTTATTCAAATTGACGTATAAATGTTAGGAAACGCTAGACGTCTTAAAGGCAATGCATTGTGCTTTCAATGATTCGCTTTTGAGATTTATTGGAGGAAACGAATATGGTATGATATATCTCCAGCGTTTATAAATGGAAGATAAGGAAAAATAAAGCAAACACATTATATATGTCATTGCTTAAACTTCTGCTACGTGAATTATATCAAAGCCGTTTCCTAGTCGTGCCGCCATCGGCCCACTTGCAAAAGCATACCCTCGCGTAGATAAATACGTTGTTTGCAGTCCCATTCTCGGAGACAGTAATGGTTTAGTTTAGTGCTCCAGTTTAAATTGAAATGTCGGTAAGAACGTGCTCAGTACTCGAATAATGGAAATATATGCTCCATGAAACCATTTAAATCTATGGTGGAAAATTTTGAAACAGCATTGAATCTTTCTAAAACAAAACCAGGCATGTCTCGCAATGCTGAATTTAAAAATCGAATACCTGAAGAAACTGATTAGAAATTAATATGAAATAATGGATATGAAGAATCTAACCAGAATTTCCTTCAAAGCAGAATTAACCTATGTACCTGGAACACATTTGCAGGCCAGTACTCCAGTATATTTGTAAATGTCTGTTTCCATATAGAGAAATAATTGGTATTCACAATCCTGTCTGGGTGTCGATATCGTGATACCGCAAAGGGCAAAAGGCCAACGGAACTTATGTCAATTATGTGCACCTGGGTAAAACCAAAGCCTCTTAAGTTTTATAAATCGTATTCTCTGACATTCTTTAAATACTAATATCATCTAGTGTTTTTTCCAATTTCATAGAATTCGCAGAACAAAAACTGGATAAATAAATTACCATCACGCAAACGATACATTATTTTCCTCTATTTATTAAAAACTATTAATAAATATTTAGTTTTGGAAATAAGATGACACGGATGGGTTCACGTTGTTAAATTCAATCTAAATACCGAGTCCGGGTCTATTTAAAAGTAAAGACATTGACGTCCGATCCCTTGTTTGCCAATTACAATCGTCGTATTTGTCTTCTAGATTACGTAAAAATCAATACAAGTAAAAACAACAGCATAGAGTACAATATTTATTTTTTATTCCTAACTATCAATGATATTTACTCTTACATGCCTAAGCCATGACAGAGCGGTCAAAAATAACCTATCAATTGTTAGGCAATCAGCGTTCCAAAAAACCTGTATCAACAGACGTACATGTACGTCATATTCACTGCAAACATGGTCATTAGCACTCGGTCACATCCGCAGTGCTTTGCATTCGATCATCGTGGACGATAAACCATCGGCTGTAGTAAACACTACAGAGAAAAACCCACTCGATTCCCGGGTGTGACATCGTCACGAGTCACGACGGGGGAATTAGCAATGAGCTTATAGTATAGGGACCATCTTTCAATGAATAACATAGAGATTAATCCTTTAACATTAAAAATCTTGAAGATAGTTCGATACAATTTACACGCACACGACGGCAGATCAGAATACTGCGCTAAAATATATTCAAGACATATTCACAGCTTCCCAGTTAACATTCTGAATCATGAAAAAGTACTCAATGTAGTGCCATGTAGAGCTACAACTAACTCCTTCGGATCAAAAAGTGATCACATTGAAAAATAAATTAAAATTTCTAAATTAATATCCACAGCTGAATAACATCATGCACATAGAACGACTATAGAGCCTCCTTGCTGAATGTAGAGAAGTCTTTTAAAGTAAGTAATAAATAAAAAGACAAAGAAAAATAATATGAAGACATGTCAGTGTGAATGCGTTAAATACCTAGCATGGCCTGCCAATAAAACTCTACCAAAACACTGGCGTAAAATGTTAGACTACGAATCCCGTCTTTTCGGGCACCTAAAACCGCAACTATACAGCCTGAAGTCGTGATTAAGTGGAACAGGAGCTCATCAACGATGCCTTCAAAGGTCTGCAGAATACGTGTGTCAGGTGCCGAACGCTGACGCAGAGGCGCCAATCGTGGGCGACGCACGCGGTACGCATCACGACGACCTCATCATGCGAATGGATCACTAGCAGGCGTAGGCGTGACGTAGGATCGAGGATACGTTAACCTTTGTGCCTAAACAGAGGCGGAACATTACTCAAATTTAAGAACATAATATACTGTATGCTTTTAGTGCAAAAGCTCCGACTTCATTGACACACCTACCACTATTTTATGTGTCAAAATTTTATCAGAATTTATGCAGTCTGAAGTTACGTGTGAATGTGGACACAAATCAGTAATAAACTGTTAGTATTCTTACTGTTTCTTGAACTATGACACGGAGTGGGAGCTCCATCTGATAAGACCTTGATGGGCGGAATAACCATTGAGCCTTTGTAGATGTGGGACAACGTTTTTGTTGTTACTTTGTAAGCAACAGTATTCTGATAATATTTGTTATTTAACGGTTTGGAACAAAATAACGTCGTTTGGTCCATTGCCTTTATGACCAATCAAATGTTTTGTTTAAACTGAAAGCTAGAGGTGTGTTCAAGCTTGCAAATGCTTACGTAATGTAGTACTAGTAACTGTTACGCCAAAGTTTATGACAGCTAAAGCAAAAATAGCCATTATGTCGTAGCTAATCCCGGTACGCACAATGACATCATTCCTTAGCTCTAAAGCAATGTCCAATCAAACGTCACAACATACCATATTGATGACATGTAAAGAGTGACAGACACCTTAAATAATGAAGTAGCAAGCACACAATCTGACTCACTGTTTAACAACTTTGCAAAAAATATTCTGCGTTGACCACTCATGACTAATTTTAGATCCTTAATAGTAAGAATATAATGGATATAATTCAAAAAGTAATTAGATATAAACACAAAAGTGCCAGCGACCCGGACGCCGTATTGTATAAAAGGTATTTATTTGTCCCGGATGTTTAAATAGTTATTTATTCATCGTAAAGAATGGTACAAAAAACTGAGGAAGAAGAGCAGTTGATGCCCCGATTCAAGGAATTGAAACAAGTACTGGAAACGAGACAATTAATGATTTATACATAATCGAATCAGCGCTGTTTTAACTTGATGTAAGTTCTTATTGCACTTACAATTAAATCGATTTGCAGAAGAATCTATGCAATTGATTATTAAACACCACATAAGGTGTCCTTTTAATATACATGATGAGTTCCAGTTAAAGATGAACAAGCGGCATACCCGTCAAGATATAATATAGCTTATGCTATGACCATAAATAGACCGGCACATGTTTAGAACCATTGAGCACATAATAATTGATATGATCAAGGACGCGATGGATCATGCGATTCTGATTAATGTTTTAAGAGACACAAGATTCAATGTGATATATGAGTTAAATGTCGGAACCCGGAATTGCAAGTGCAACACGTCAATATTAAAATAGCGGGGAATCTTAATGAGTTAGCGGAAACGATATAGCAAACTGCAATAATACATCCGTTTTAGAATGTTGTTTTATTTATATATGTTGGTTTAAAACTGATGAGAATAGACTTGGTTAAGTCGTATGGGTCTTTTGACCAGGCGAAGAAAGGATCCTAATTAAAATACAATTTATCTCATCAGGACTATCATGTATCCTAAATCGTCGTGGAATCAGCTTTTACACTATGTACTTTCTATACACTACAGTGACCTAGCCGAAATAAGCCAGTTTATTGATCAAGTGGGAATTGGAGTATATGCAGTAGATATAATAGAATGATTATCTTAGCTTATCATGACAGTGGAATAATTCCAGGAAACCATTCTTCCTGGTAAACACATAATGAAAGGACATACATTGCTGTGGGAAAGAATAAATCTAACGTTGACAAGGACATGTTATTGTATGAAATCGAAAATGGTTTTCCCGACGACATGATCGTTCATTTGCATAAGTATAATTAACAATGTTTTATGTTGAAAAATGTAAAAAACTGGGGAAATACGGAGAAAAATGATACGGTATTCATACAAATTGAACATTACCATACATTCAGATATACCTATTCATTTTATCAGGATTTTTTATATGATACTTTCTTAAACGATGCATACTTTAACGTAACTTGTTATTTCAGCAGTACATCGATTTAAGAGGAAAACATTGTGCGATGATACACATAATTATAATGCTGACTTTAAAGCAGTCGGTTTTATTGCAAATCTTTTAACACGAAATATTTTATCTTGATAAAAATCTTCGACATCTGATGCACATCAACAATACCTGCAATTAAGGAAACCAGCCCTGGACCGTCTTCAAATATCAACGAGAGCTTTTTGGATTGACAATGCCAGAAGACAATCAAAGTAATTAAGCCAATATGGTCAAGGGACAGCCTCAAGAAGAGACGGCAATGAGTCAGCTATGCAGCGTCCTTATTTAGAGGCATCCTGTCAGTTCTGCCCCACCCACTTCTTGCACGCGTTACACCAATTTGTCAATTTGTTATGCATATTCATGCGTTACTCACGGTCCGTCGGGTCTTCGAGACAAACAAGATTGTTCAAGATATAATACGGTGATGAATATGAGATTAAATATACGACATTATGATTTCGTACATTCGGAAAAACCAAAATGTATTTGTTTATTTTAACATCTCACTAGCTAATTTCAATTAAATTGGTCCAGCAGGCGATTGCCATGATAAAATAACAAACAGAGAAGAGAGACAGAGTGATTTTTATGTCGGTATTCGTTTAGTCTTTAGTATGATGTGACGATGTATTAAAATGTTTACGGTAGTTTTTGTAAGACCTTTCGAGTTTTTATCCTAATAAAGCAAAAAATACTTAAAACATTATTCCCAAGACACGTAATCCTTTCGTTTTTGACTAGGCGTTTTTGTTAATATTACTTTAAGCTTACCTAATTAATCTAACGTGTCTTGATCATGTGTTTTTATCAAAAGCAGGTGTTTTTGTCGTATATTTAAATGCTGTATCGCGATTGGATTTACCGTTTTCTTTCCAGGTTTTATGGATTACTAAGACATTGTTCGTGACTTCTCAGTCCTGATTAGCCGAGCCGATTATGCTTAGATGGGTATTTGATGGTCGTGCAGGTGGAATCGTGGCATGCATATTCAACAGACGTATTTACCGGGTGTCACCATGTTGGTGACAAGCCGATCCGAGTCGTTGAACCTCCGAAGGTGTTACACACTAATGCATGCATGTACTTGAGATAATGACGATCATACATTAAGAGGATTTCTAAACATCATCACGACTTGAACTTGAAGATATGTGGAAGGTGGTAGTGGTCATGTTATGTGCAAATAAATGTACAACTCATGAGTGTAAATGATCTAAACAGGAATATACAGTGAAAATGAACGCTCATAATGCAAGATCGCTGTATGTTATAATAACAACAAACAAACGTATTCACACTCACAGCCCCACTCTAAGTTCAAAGACTTGTATTGTGTGGGTGCTGGAAACAATTACTTAGCACATACACAGAAGTTCAAAGACTTGTATTGTGTGGGTGCTGGAAACAATTACTTAGCACATACACAGAGATATATTATATCAGGTGAGATTGTGGTCAAATGCTTGCCTATCAGGCATAAAAAAAAAATACACAACCACATCCAGAACCAGAAGCACAAATCTTGTTTGGGAAGAAAAGTTGTGCTCCTGCAGGGAATCGAACCCAGGGCCCACGGCGAGGGCAAATATATGGCCACCGCGCCAACCGGGTCGTAACAAACTCAACGGAACTATTGCTTTTGAAAAACAATTTTAACAGGAGTAAACAAGTAGATATAAAAATATATTATACACGCAAAGTAAATTGAAACACTCTTCTGAAATAAGTTGAAGATAGTGTTCGTAATGTTGCCGTCGCTATAGGTTAAGCGTAACGGCGAGACGTAGCATATTCGCACTCAATTGAGCTTCCAAACATTTATTATATTCAGTCGTACCACATACCAGAGTAGGTTCCAGCGGTGGTGGATAGGTGCGGGAAGGGCTTGCTGAAGTCACGTGAACGCGGCCATCTCGCTCCGTAAGAACATACTCAGTTATGAGCTACCCCTGTAGTTTATTAAATACAATAGTCACGTGTCGGCATCAACATATAATTACGAATTAACTATACAATAAATGCTTAACCTTGCATGACGTGATGCGAGTTCGTATATAATTATAAGTACCATAGTCAATCAGTACTTCAGGAACCATTTAGAAATAAAAGTTTAATTGGCAATTAAGTTGTGGCATTATTCTTGCATCGAACATTTACTTTACTGCTTCAAATAATTGAATCATAAAATCAATACTAGAATTATAATTTTATTATTATTATTCATTTATTGATCAGACAATTTACAGTTACAGTACATTTAATGGACACTCGGACAAAATACCGCATCTTAATGATAATGATGATTCACTCTTCTAGGATCACCACATTATAATCATTTAATACTCTTACATTAGCTTTACTTGGAAGAATCTGTTCGTGTGCTTGTTGACAAAATCAGTGAGGGGTTCTGATTTTGTATATTCTGCTATCATAAGGAAAAACACGTAACTGAAAATTCACAAAATTGAGTTGTATACATCAGATATGTCTTTACTATTATATATCTTATGACTGGTAAGATGCGTCTTAATTAAAAGTAAGATTTAGTAGGTTGCGTTTGAATATTTCAAAATAAAAAAATACCAGTAGATTTGTCTATTTTTCTTGATTCCGATGATGTATAAAACTCAATTTTGTCAAATATGCAGAAACGTCTTTTTTCCTTATGACGGCAGTATTATTCTAACCATTAAAAAAATTGTTGATCTTTGCCTTTTTGAAATCCTGTTATTTGGAGGGGGTTCGTTGCCCACTTTCGTTATTTGCCCCTTTACTAAATAACGATTAATAAGTTTAAGTAAATGAAAGTAGGTAAATTTGAAACGATAACGATAAGGTATACCTTATTTATTTTTTTAAATGCTTGCCTTCTCGTAAATAGCATAAACTGCATTGACATACAAGTAACACAGTTCAAGTCAAAATTAACTCAATTAACACAAATTTGTGTAATTCAAGTCACATCTACACTCGATTTGCATACATTCATTTATACTGCAAAAAAAGAAGACAAGAAACCTGCACGCCTGACCAAATTACAAAATTTGATTAAGTTACATCCAAAGCCTAACTTCGGCTGTACAGTAAAGTAATGAGATATATAACGATATCAGAAATGTAAACTTCTAAAAAATGAAATAATAACACGGTATAAAATGATTGGAATTATAAATAGCAATTCAAGATCCTAGTGTTAAGTGATCAATTCATAAAGAGCATTTATTTAACAGGATATCGAACAAAGAGAATAAATAATTGGATTTGTTAGTGTTTAAGCCACTTTTATGCATGGAAACTCGTATAGACTAATCTAGTTTGATTGCGTTGTTTGTTTGTATGTTGATAGTCTTGACAAACGAAGTAAATTTATCTTATTGATAGAGAATTTCCAAACAAAACATGAATTGCCTCTTCTAATTGGCAATTGTCAGTCAAAGCCAATTTTTATTCCTAAATTGATCCGTTTGATACATTTGGTAATTTGGTTACGCAGCGTTCATGATAGCATAACTCGATAAGCCCAATATGTACCTATAAGTACCTACGCAAAAGTAACATGCTTATTTGAACTATCAGAGTTTTTTTCAATCACGGGCTTGACAAATTTAGCTTATTATAATGCAAGCTACACGCACACAAATACTGAAATAATGAACGCAAATAATGAACCTAGTAACTATTTAATTGACAAATCTTTTAAGTCCGTGATTAAAATTGAAGAAGTTAAGTTTACTATACAAAATAACAAATGTGAAATTTTATGACTACGCGAATGTGTACGTATGATTGGCAGACAGTTATTTATGTAACGACTGTATGGATTTGCATGAATTTCGATAAAGTAGAAACTAGGTAGTAATCTAGCACGACCTACTCTACGTCAGGGCGTTTTCATGACAAAATTATAAAATCTTTAAATACTTTATAGCTTATATTAGATAAATAATATTGCGTATATATACAAAATTTTACAAAAACCATCCAAATATAATCAAAGTGGTCGGCAATAGCTAGTCGCTTCATAATAATGCACATTGCAGATCAGAGCAGCTCTCAATCCGACATTGATATCTTTACATGAATATTGCAAACAAGCATACATAATGAATTAATTAAGATCAGAAGTAGCTTATGCATATATCTGTTCACCTTGCTCCTGTATATTGATTTAGCTTCTTTATTTAGACTACAAAGAACATAAATGACTGATTATTTTATAACTTTCATCGAACAAGGTCGCATTATTCATAATATGTGCAATAAATAATTATACACAACTCTCAAGGCAGGATATATCTTTTAAAATAACTTTGAGCTTACTTGAATATCACACTGACTCAAATATTGTCATATATGTCGTGTATATCCTTTCAAATGAATTTTAGCCTCGACATCCATTTTTTTTTTTATGCGTTAGTCCGATATTTATTACCTTTATACTTACCCATCAGTCGCAATTTTTTTATATAAATGTAAATGAACCTCTATTTCCTTTTCTTATACTATAACTTTTATTGAAAAGGTATGATTTGGGCTAAAATAAATTATATATATTTTGAGTAGTCGTAGATTGTAAATCGTTTATTCTCCTGGGTATAGAGAATAAGTGTTTTTTTTTAATAATACCTAATTATAGCTAGAATAAATTATGTATAGCCTAGTAAGTGATGGTCTAGTCGAGGAGGGTAAGCACGTTAGCCCTAGAATGCTCATACGGCTCATACAGATAGATGCCGGACACCATTTGGGCTTGGCAATAGATTTTTCAACATAAGGGTGGTAAAATATGACTAATTACGATACAATGGTAGCACAGAAAATACTCTACCAATAGAAAGAAAGCATGAAAGAAAAATAATTTATTTCGACACGTAGCAAAAAAAATAACAATAACAGAGAAACACTTATGAACTAATAATTAATTAATTATATAATATTTATATATTATACATATATTATGCATGCCGAAATGGGTTTGCATCAGCACAAAAGTCAAGCACAAAACTCGACGTTGATTTTCAGGCAATCCAATACGGATTTGATTACGATGTTATTATATTACTTCTGCAGAAAAGTTCAAAAGCATAGTACAATTGGGCGATTGAGGTGTATACATGTATAAACCTCAATCGCCCAATCAAAGGGCGTCCTCTACAACTGAGCTACCATCGCTTGAATGAACACATTAATTAACATTTAGTCTCACCCATGAATAAGATAGAGGTGTATATCATGTAAATAGCCTGTTTATCATTGAAAAGAATTAATCTCGGAAGAAAAACTAAGGTTGGAATATTAAATTGCGGGAAATCTCTTGGCAAGTTAAACTGCCGGGTATACGGAGTACATCCGGCTTGTGATATACACTGACTATGTTTATATACCACGTGCACATGTATATCTATATGTATAGATTATCACGCCTACATACCAACACGTTGAGCTTGTAATTGCAATAATAAACGATAAAACCCCATAATGAACGCTTATGGCACCTTATTGCGGATACGATTCAAGTGTTGCTATATAATTTATTGAGTTTATTGATCGGTATCAGTGTATTAAGTCTAGGTGGTATATTAGAAAGTAAAAAGTTTGTATTTGAAGTTGGACTACTTTGGTTGTTTGTGGATATTGATATTTGAGTGTGGACAGGAATTACATGAGTTGATTCCCCCATGCCCTTTTTACCATCTAACAACAAGACAAACTATTAAGCGTCATCCATTTATGGTCGACATACCTCCAGTTCGCTCAAAGCGTTTTGCTTCTACATTCATCATCCGTACAGCGAAGGAGTGAAACTCATTGCCTGCGTCTTTGTTCCCCGAACGGTATAATCTGGGAGTCTTCAAGTCTCGAGTGAATAGGTATCTTCTAGGCAAGCATGTCACACCTTCGCCCGCATCATCACTTTCCATCAGGTGAGATAGTGGTCAAATGCTTGCCTATCCAACATAAAAAAAATAAAAATAAATTGTTGTAAAATATACTACGATCATGCAACAAATTAGTTAGGTGGTGTTCGCCTTCTAAGCAGGGGTATCGGGTTAGATTCCCGACTGGAACATAAGTTTTCTTCCCAAGGATGTGAATGTTTTCGGCACCCACGACACAAGTCATCGAACTTAATGTGGGGCTGTGATTGTGAAAGCGTTTATTTGTTTTATTGTTAATTATTAATTTAAAAATATTTTTTAATTTATTAAGACACATTACTGGCTATAACATCTTTACCCTTACACCTAATAAATATATTGTCTGTACTGTACCGTTAATCCAGGTCTTTCTAGCAACCGCTTTTCTTGTCGACTACTCTGGTAGGTCGCCATTGGCTCGATTTAACTTTATCGATAACCCTTAGTCTACCCACTCTGCCTACCAACATCTAGCCTTACTACGTAACATTAAAATTTGATCCAGATCAGATCAGTAGTTTTTGAAATATCGTCAATAATGCGTATTCTGTGGACTACATTGACGATGTTCTCGTGTCTAACCGACTTCAAAAGTTACCTCATAACTTCTTTCGTTGTGGGCTGATTTTGATGATTATTTTTTTATTTGAAAGCTGGTGCTTTTCATGTGGTCCAATTGCAATTTGATCAAGATCTGATCTCTAGTTATTGAGTTATCGTCAATAATGCGTGTTTAATGCATTAAATCTGATCAAGGTTCAGATAAAGCGGTGATGTTGATTTTTTTTAAGCTTTGCTTGCGTTTAAATGTTATATTCTTAATTTCGAACTATGACACCGTCTTAGGCTGATATAAAGCATTGGTGCAGCGCAGTGCCCTGCAATCAAACAATTAGCACCACAGAATATCGAAATATCTAGCCTACTGCTTTTGGATTCGAAATCTAAATTTGTACGTTGTTATAATTTGTAATCTTTCTGAATTTAAATAATCGATTTTAACAAATGACTCGACTATTCCGCGACTACTATCGATTGTAATCCGATATCTATAGCACAATAAAATATTAGTACCTGTGTTATGAAAGGAAACAGTAAATTTTGTAGTGAACAAAAAACAAAGCCACATGGAGATGATTTTAAGAATTAAGGTAATTAAAAAATCTAAACAAATATTTTGCAAAATAATATACCTTGTAATTAAATTGTATACGATGTTAAGTTTACAGCAGCAGATTTAAATTTGACATATTTATTTCAAAACAGCTATCGATTACAGATCCGTAAGGGCTGGTTACAATAACCCGAAGTCAGAAAACAGTTGGCGCTGTTTAATAATTACCCTAAAATCCGCATACATTACAGAATATATGTAGTTTTTACAATAAAAGAAATTCAAATAAGCACATTTCCAATATATTGCGTACTCGTATTTGCATCTCTCTTCTGCGTTGAAATCTTTATGGCAGTTAATAAACAAATCGATTTTAACAAATGGCTCGATTATTCCGCGGCGGCTATCGATTGGAATTCGGTATAAACGAGCAATGGGAGGGACAAGTGGCGCGCACCGGTCACGATACGGGTTGACATTGTAATGGACTATGTAGATGTCACTAGTGCAATCAGTAACAAGTGTACTCTTTGTACATAAATAAGTTTTCGTTTAACGATCATTCCAACTGAGCGCCATGTTTATTTTTATAATGCGTACCTGGTACACAGAATTACAACACTAATAACATACTACACTAATAAAACGCAAGGGAAATTCAAAATAGCTAAACGCTATTGGTTAGACTAATTCGTAACGTTCGGCATCGGTTCACATATTTGATATCAATGATTGGTCAACTTTCCTTCACGCTAGTCATGATTGGTCGTGGTCCACTTTACAAAAAGATATTGAATATATGTTTTTTAATATTAATACAATGGATGCTTCGATTTCGAATGAATATTTGTCTTGTAAAACATCCAGTAAAAACATTTTTTTTTTAATAATTTTTAATTTATTTCATTTACACGTAGTAGTATATTTACACACATTCCCTATTCTTCAAGATATTTTAACAACAATTTGAGTACATCCACATGCGATTCAAGTAATTTTAACCAGACTGCCCTAACATCGTCATACATAACGAATAATGTAATATGTCCTAAAGACAACTTACAGTAACATAAATATGTAAATGATAATAAAGATCTCAGAAGACCGCTATTTAGTGGCGGATCGTGATGAAATTACAATAAAATAGATGCATTCGTAGAGACATATACTTGAATCCTTCAATGTTATTTAAATAACCGTGCATTATATAAATAGCTTTGCAGTTGTCTTGTCTCTATGTAAGTATTAAAGTTTAGTTTTATTCTTTTTTAAAGGACTTTAAAGTAATCACTTTTTTAATGCAAATACACAGACTGCTCAATTAATTCTATTTTTTTTTTTATCAAACACCTGATAGTTTGGCTGCAATCACGAAGTTCAGGCTGAAATCTTATTTTGACTATATTTTACCTAAGTCCAAAAAACTTTTGAACCACTGAATATCGCAGAACATACAGGGGGGTTAAATCGATAGGTATTGAGGTCCCAAACACCCAGCCACGGATGATCCACCCCTCAAGTTACACCGTGTATACCGTCATTGGTAAGTAGAGCAGTGTACCTGCAGGGGGTGGTGTAGAATCGTACACTGGGCAGACGAAAAATAAAAATAAATGAAAGCCCTAGGACAATATATATTATAGGCTATTCTAACAAAATACGAGTTGTTGAAATGCGTTGCATACATTCCATTGTTTGTTTTAATTGTAGCAGATTAAAACATCAGCCAATTAACATATTCAATCAGAGCTTGCATTTCGCATACATTTGTAGTAATTAGTTTTTATGTAACATCCTTGATTATTTTAGAACAATGAACAACGATGATTGTTTTATATAACTGAATATGTCCATAATAGATATGATTATTGATAAGCGACTAATCAATTATTTAATGACCCAATCATTCGTCTATGCCATCAGACATTCTTAGTTGCTACACACTAGATGGATTTGGTTCGAACGGACGGCGTGCACGGACCCTGGCGCATTCGCCACTCGTGCGTTCGTCGCGCCCGAGATCCCGCTCACCGTCCGCTCAAACCAAATACGTCCAGTATGTAGTAGATATTAGTTCGCCGTGAGTTCTAGCCGGTTAACCAAGAAATATTTTAACCTAGAAAATCTGGTGATAGGAAATGAGTTGTATAAAGAAAATTCCGCCTATAGAGATATTTTAACTCCAACCAATTATTTTTTTCATACGTAAATAACTTAAAAATTATTTGACTGATTCTGACCCATATTTACTCGCATATGAGACCAATAAGTAGTGTTTAAACAAAACAAACATTACGTGAAAACATAATAGATATAAAAACAATATTCTGTTGAATTGATAACCTGTGTGGTGAATAGGTATCTTCTAGGTAAGCATGCTTCATCTTCAGCCGCATCATCACTTTCCATCAGGTGAGATAGCGGCCAAATGCATACCTATCTAACATTAAAAAAAACCTCCCTTTTCAGCTTTTAAATAGACTAAGAATTGATAGACATGTTAAAGAGGGGATACTACAAGTTTTTTTCACAAACCTGAACTTCACAAGTCATATCGCCTAGTGATTTACAACTACTATTACGAATACATTGGCGCTTATGTAACGTATAATTAAAACAACACGTAACAACAGCACGCGATGTACCCGTTACAACCAAAACACCAGCCCGATATGACGACACTAAAAACTAATTACTTAAAAAACATGTATGAATGCAATGCGAATGCTATTGTTTTGAAGTATTATTTATTACTAGGAGAGCTTAGTGATGCAATTCATCGTTAATTAAAACTAAATCTTCTACAAAGAAAACAATATAACATAAGTAGTTGAAAAACGGATAGTTTAACTAGTATCAAGTATGCGCATCCTAAATGTGAAAGTTTGTGTGTGTGTGTGTGTGTGTGTGAAGGTTGTGAGATTTTGATGAAATTTAGAATGTGGATAGTTCCCTAATAACATATAGGCTACTTTTTAACTTAATTAAGGCGGCCGTAGCCGCGGGGCACGGCTAGTACATTAATAAATAAACGCATTTACACTCACAGTGCCGCACTACGCTCGATAAATTGTGTAGTGGACAACGGAACATTAACATCTTTTAAAAAATTACTCCCGAAACTAGAAACACAAATTTCCATTAGTGAAAAAACTTGTGTTCCCACCGGGAAACGAATCCGGTACCCGCTGCATTGAGGCATTAACACCAGCGTGGGCAGTTCAGAATCACACGCGCAAAAGAATTGAGTTAACTGTTGACATGCCCTGATAACTAAACTCTCCTTTCCTTTCATCCTTTTAATACAAATTATTTTATTAAAGATTGAGATCATGCAGTGGCGGTTGCAAGGCACATTGCCTCAAGCACCTGAAAAAGCTATGTAGAACAGACACAAAAGATGAAATAATTTGGAGATAATAAGTGCTATGAAAATGTATGGTGAGTAATACACATTTTTTATATTGTATACGGCTTAAAACACGTGAAACACGCAGAGGCCTAGCGTATCGCGCGTCTGACTCAACCTGATGAAGGACATTTTTTTCCGAAACTAGTCGACTACAAAGTAAGTTGACTTTTTTACTTGTTTTAAGCCGTATGCAACCAAAATTATAATAAGTGCTATTGTGATTCAAGTAGTAAGACATATACTTGACATTCTTAATCCTACCTATCAATAAAAAGCTACAATTAAAACTTCGTTAATAGCCGCCAAAAAATTTATAAATCGTGATATTGAGACAGATGTAACTTAGCCTTGTCCGATATTATAAACAAGTTAATACATATTGAATGATAAAAAAGAGCTTGAATTAATGAAGACATTTGCAAAGAAACTGCTTTCATATTCAGCATACAATTAAAAGCGGTAAAAGTGACAAATCGTTAAAGCAAAGAAAGAGGAAAAACTTTCTTCACACGCTAATAAAAGTCGTGAAAGTCGCTCAGTCTGGTCCCAGGCAATTACAAGAAACAAACACAAATTATGTGAACAACTTAGCGGAGATTATGTTGAGTGCAATACAAACACTCCCAAATAGTGTCCCACAGTTATTAGAAAATTACTATCTTAAACTTGGATCTGTTTAATTACTACCATTGGGAGTGCCACCGGAAGTATCCGGTTTAAATCTTATGTAAAACGAAAATTGTATAATCGCAATAAAAGATTTGCATAAATAACACCTGCATCTGAAATCAATTGAATTTCGTAAAAGCTACATAATTCAGACAGCAGCATTCGTTAGCCATGTCGAATGCCTTCAAACAGTCTAACAAATCTTGACACTCGGACTGCCCACTAGTCTATACGACAAGCAAGCATAATAAAAAAATATATTACAAAACATTTTTTTTTATCGGCAAGCATTTGACCACCATTTCACATGATGGAAAGTGATGATTCCTTGTAAGCTTGAAACATTAAAAAATAAACAAAAAGATTCAACATGTTTCAATTAAGGCAAGAAAGTATGATGAATCAATAAGTGATCATAGGTATAGATTTCTAAGAAAACAATGAAAGTAGAGGGAAAGCTAGCATCCTCATTCCTCATGTTTCTTATATCCAACCGCAATCGGATGCATATAATAAACACGAGGATGCCGGCTTTCTCCTTATGTTCATTGTTATTTTAGATGAGAAGCTATCGCTCGCCTGAGGATAAGCGTCAAGCTTGGCTATTAGTTCAGTGCAACCTAGAATTTTGAACTTCAACAGTTAAAAATCACTTTATACTTTTAATGAAAACATTGCCTTTACAGTAATGTTTGCACGCTAGTGTTTGGCGGTTGAATAATAAATAAACGCTTTCACACTCAGTGTCCCATACTACGTTCAATTCAACTTGTGTAGTGGGTGCCGAAAATATTTACACCACACACACACAACCAGAACCAGAAACAAATAACCGTTGGGGATAAAACTTGTACTCCAGCCGGGAATCGAACCCGATAACCCCCCTGCTTAGAAGGCGAACGTTCACCCAACTAAGCCAACGGGCAGTCCAAACATTATTAATTATGTCATTCACCTTTATTCAGATAAAAGTGTGCAACTTCTCCAGGCAGACTCTGCAAAAAAGTAGGGCTCTGCTACACTTGTAGCAATGAAAAATAAGCATACCATTGATCATTTTAATCACGAAGTTTTCTGTAATATAATCGATACCATTTATTGTTAATTACTACAAACAGCAAACGAAGATTACATCAAAACTAAGACGACATTCAACAAAACGAAGCAAAAACTTACACGCGCGTTTCGTGATTCCCTAATTGGGAGCGATGGGAACAATGCATTGTTCTGTCCTTACATCATTGGTTATATACGCAATTATAAGTAAAAACCATCTAAGTGACGATTATTTACAAATACGTCATTAAATACGTCAATTAAGAAATGTCGTATTATGTGGAATGTTGTTATTGAATTTGTTATCAATTCTTGATTATGATTAATACAGGAGGAACATGAACTGCTCGATGATACCTACAACCGTTATTCACCTACGATAAACAGATTTATAATTATTATTATTCTTGTCGATTTACTGATTGGTAAATCATATTGAAATGATCATGTTAACATTTAATTCGGATTGTCTCTCCATCTGTATGTTTGTCTTTGTTTTTGAGCTGGACCTTGGGCCGAACTCAGCAAAATGTAGTATAGAGATAGTTTATGGAGAAGATTACTTTAACACTGTTCCTCCATTGTCACCAGTAATGCGAGCGAGGCCGCGGGGCACAACTAATATTGTACAATGTGAAATTGATCATACATAAGTACTTTCATACAAAACGAATAACCAACAGAATAACAATCCTCGGCGCAGTTAAACCAGAAATGACTTCGTGAAGAGATTACTGGCATTTGTAATCCCCTGAGCAAATATTTCTTTAATATTTATAGTAATAGCGCGTGATATTATTATACCGAAGTATGAAGATAAACATTTTAAATTGCAGATCATCACTTAATGTCGTACTTAATGATACATCCTGTACTTATAAAGGACCTACCTCAAGTGGTGACGACCGCACGACCAGCCATTGTATAGGGACCGGTTCTTTTTAATCGAAGTCATGTAAATGATGATAGGGCCTGTCCACTAGGATGCCTTTTTGTTAAATCATCGTCATAAATACGTCAGAATCCGGTTTTTTTTTTTATAAGAAATGATATTGATGGATTATGCTTGGAATTTTTATTTCTCGGAGTTCCTAGGTTTTCTTCTTTTCATCTTTAAAATTGACTATGTAATGATGATTAATGACATAATAGCAGATGGCGTTAATAATAGCATGTCATTGTGTTCTGAGATTTTGATTAAGAAAGTAATTTAAGCCATCCAGCGTGGAAATGCTACCAGTGTTATAGGCACCTTTGCGTACTTACAGAAACAGTCAGGGGTGGTTTATTTGAATAAATATTTTGATTGTAGGTATGCGGAATTTTAAGATTTTGTTTTTGATATTTTACCTTTGACTAGTGATTAGCCCCGGCTTCGTCCGGGTGCAATTACCGGTGGATTAAAAGAAAATACAAACAAACCTTGCCCTGATAATTACATACACAACAAAAAGAACTGCCAAATGGGTCGAGCCGTTTTCGAGATTCTGCGAGACTAAAGCTCTACAATAGATTATATATTAGGTTACGTTAGTAAATAATTTGTAATTAAAATTGTATTAGCTTTGTATTCTGCAAATGATTGCTACGAAGTCTTCGTCGAGATCTCGCTGTGTAAACTCGTCCCAAATAGCATTACACAAACTATTTCGACAATTTCGATCAAATGACACGAGTCAACCTCTCTGTACCAAATATAAATTATTCCTCAATCGCTAATAATAATCATCCTAAACCACTGAAAATTTATGTGTGATTCATCACACATTTCAAACGAATATTAAATATTCATAATTCTGAAGCCACGTTGGAATCAGCCTTAGAACAAACACCGGACGATCGAGGCTAAATACTTCTAATCGATCTGCGTCACAGTTCCAATCAATATAACCATTTACACCATAACTGCATATCAATTGTGTTAACAACTTAGCCGTTTTTAATATAGGAAATATTCTTGTCACTCCTCAGATTCAAGGCGTATTTTATCTCATGCATTGAAGATGGTTGATTTGGCGCAGTCTCAACAGATGAGCAACGTAGCTTATCTACTGAGACATGTGTAGATTATCTATGAACGTCCCAAGATGTAGATTGGATCTATTCTCTACAGGATAACTCGAACACGGGAAATTTGTGTTTCTGGTTCTGAACGTGATTGTGACTGTTTCTTAACACCAGCGATACAAATATACGAGCTTAGCACTATGCTGTGTAAGCCCTTTAAAATAACCATCTCTTCTAAAGTAGCTTAAACGATGCTGATTGCCTGCGTGCAACTCTGCCTTTGTTATGATTACAAAAACTCAATTATCATCAAGTGCATGTTTAATAGATATGAAAATGTTTAAAGTTTCTTTTTTCATATCCACTTTGCAGTGGAAGTGTGATTTTAAATGTACAATTGCAGGCATCGTGATTTAAAATTTTGCATTATAATTTTTACGAGATACAATAGAGACAAAAGAACTTCAAGTTTTAGCTTATTAATATAACAAATAAAACCCATAAAAAACAGAATGTTGTTTTTTATATTAAACTTAGATTAATTTTACAACTTTACCGTTTTGGAAAAGGCATTTTAATCCTGTTAACGCGATTTCTACGCCGCCACAAGGTCGATTCCCGGTAGATGCACAAATTTCCTCACAAAAGGACATCTTGTTCTGCGTTGCATCCTGTTCTTGTTCTTCTTTTATAACATCTAGGAGTCGATTATTAGTGTCTGTACGCTGTTTCGCACTTATGCCGTAACAATTTCATCAGCGATATATAATATTTAATAGACACGTACGATTGGATCGGTAACAATTCTCGCAGAAGTCTATCAGCAAATCATCATATAATTTCCGTTCTATATATTGGCAATTTCATTTCACGAATGTGAAGTTGCGTTTTCATTCTAAGCTACCACGAACATTCGACATCAACGCGTTCTCTTACGAACGTGACGTTTCTTGATCTTTCACCCGCGAGCTTAAATCTCAATATATTCTCGCTTTTACACCAATACCAATTTAGTAACTTAAATAATGTTCATGCACTGTTATAACTTGGTCGTGGTTAAGGTTGATTAACCATATGATTAATCTTGATTAAAATTATCATGGTGTAGCAGTTTTTGATGCTCGCCTGTTGGCAAGCGTGCTCCATCGTCGACCACATCATTGCTTACCATCAGGTGAGATAGTGGTAAAACGCTTGTCTATATTGAATTTTTAAAAAAAACTTTTGTCAAGATCTATAGAATAAGGAATAGTATGCCGGCTATTGCAGAGACATTGTTTAACAACATCTACTACATAAAAATATTACTTCCTAACTAGTGGAGAAACACAAGGCTATAAGAAATAAAGTTCGAGATATATCATCAAATAACTGCAACACCTTTAAGGCAGAGTTATCAATTAGCATGACTAAAGATAAAGAAAGATATATGAATTTAATTGGGACTAAATAAGCCTTAAAATATATCTGTACAGTAAACTTTGCAGTAAGTGGATGACTGAAGTATATGACCGGAGTAAATAAACAGTCCAAGTTGGACTAAGATTGTCCCGTAATTATAAATGAGAAATTATAATTATAAGGGATAATCCACTAAAAACCTAAACCACTGTAGCGATTTTAATGAAATTTGGTTTGAAATAGACTAGAGCTTGAAAAGGACATAGGCTACTTTTTATCCCGGAATTCCAGCGGATCCGGGTAAAACCGCGGGGCGCAACTAGTAGTCTATATATATAACAAAAGTGGAATATCAATACTGGACCAGTACATTAGTATTAAACTTATTAAAGAAAAAGCACGATCCGCCCAGTCAATCATAAATCGAAGTAAGCGATTGACAAGGATTAGCAGTGCAGTGTACGGCCAGTACTTACTTGGTATTAAGTGAAAACGAGCCTATGAAAACTAATCTAGAGCATAGTTTACAAGTGAGCTAATTAAATGCGATTAGAAAGGAGACCTGCGAATGTTTATGCCGAGAAAGGCGTTTCCCAGTAGATAACAACGTGCTAGAAATCTGAGTGGGGCCGTCGTCGCCGGACAACTGCTTGTCTATCACTAGGACTAGTTAAACTGCTAATCTGCGTCTAAATTGATTGATTAAAATATCTTGAGGATATTATAGATAACGTAAGCTAGCTCGATGTCTTGTAAAATCAAGGCAGTTGATATATAATTTTAATTAATGTTGTGTACGGCTTGAAACACGTCTAAATTTCGACTTACTTTGTAGTCGACTAGTTTCGGACAAATTTGTTGTCCTTCATCAGGATGAGTCAGACGCGCGATACGCAGAGGCGAGCGGCTCGAGCCTCGGCGCGTGACTGAGTAGTCGACTACAAAGTAGGTCGAAATTTAGACGTGTTTCAAGCCGTACACAACATTAATTATGTGTAATACTCACGATAGTTTTAATTTTCATACATAATTTTAGTTTAGTTTTAGGAAATATAGGCAATTAGCCCGTAGATTGCTTTTACAAGTTGTAAATATAGCTAGCGGTATTTACGTACACTTGCAAATCAGACTGCATCATGATATAGATTTTTTTGTGCTTTTTAGAATAACTGAGAGTTTGGAGCCGCGCCGTTGTGGTAAAATCAAAATAAAAAAAATCAAAATGTATTTATTTGTCAGAGTATGGTAAGTAATTAATGGTAAGACATAGTATTAGTTTCACATACTCTACCGTTTCCGGTGTACAAATATTTAAATGTGGATATCAAATAAGTAAGCCCGCCTCCCATCGAGTGATCGCAATCTCTAATCCTATGACGGGCTTACGTTTACGGTATAGGTCGTGATGAAATCCGTAGAAACGTATTTTCTCGAGCTCAACTGGCTTACCCTGTATAGAAACACAGAAGCAATTTCCACGTTACAGGTTCCATAAGATTAACTAAATGTATCCTTCTGTCATTAACAAAACAAGTATACATTTCTGGTATGGATAGCTCAGTATTCAAAGCCCATTCAAAGAGATTCGTGTATTTATCTAACTTCACAACAACTTTATCAAATTAAAGTTTGAGTCAGCTTATGTTACTTTAGTTTTTTATAATATTGTTCTGTACAATAATTCTTTTATCATAAGTTAAGAATAGACAACGCTATAACATAAAATATGTTATTGCATTTCGGTCCTATTGTCTCGAAAAAGTTATTATAAAAAATCGTGAATGCCATATATTATAAATAAAAAATACTATAAGCAAAGTAACCATTAACACAGCAAATGACTAACACATTAATTATTTTCCATATTAGCAGATACCGAACAGATGTGCTCGTGCACAAGACAAGCGATCTTCATTGTGTTAATTAGTTGACAAATATAGCTAATGAGTTTGCAGCTCACGATCCGAGTGTAATTTTCCATGTCAGGGGCCCATTAAATCTAAATAAAATCTGAATATATAGCGATGCACGGTATTATAATAATACAATTATTAGCTTGGTGAGTTATACTGAGCTCTTTTGCACTATAGATACATAAACACTTTCAGACTCACATGGGTGTATATATAAGTATGGGAACAATAAGTTCGATGAATGTGTCGTGGGTGGCGGAAACATTCATATCACACACACACATAATCGCACCCAGAAGCACCAAAACATTTTCCTTGGAGGGGAATGTTTCCACTGGGATTCAAACCCGATACCCGCTACTTAGAAGACGAACGCGCACCCAACTAAGGCAGGGTGTATTTTAAACTTCAGATATTGTTGTCTGTAACTAAAGTAAAGCCTGTAGACTCGTCGGACAATATATTATCTATTTTTGAGAATCGAGTTCAAAAATATATCAAGTAACAAAGAAATTCTTGAATAGAGACGCGTTTTAAAACATATTATGGCCCGCTTTTAAACATATATAGTTGAAATGAAAACATCTAGAGTACCTATAGTCATTTTGTATTATTTGGTGATATAAGTATCTAAATTAAAAACTTAGCATAAAAAGACCAATATTTAAGGTGCTAATAAAAAATCATCCTAAAATAAAGTTCTTCATCAATGTGACCATAATAATAAATATTCAAAGAAATACAATATCAACGATCCTAACAACGTCAAAAACTCAATGCATATCATAGAAAAGCAACAAATACATACCAACACAACTCGAATTACTAAACTAAAAAAAACACCGACTATGTAATCTAAATCTGCTGCAAAAAAAGCTATTAACTTGCCGAAGTTATTATAGAAATAGATTAACAAGCGACGATTTATGAGATCACACTTGGAACCTTTTTTATTAATCTTGATCACCTAGAAATGACCGCACTTGTCAGTTTCCTTATAAACATTGGACAGGCAAAACTATTACATATCTACAGAAGTTACGACTGGAGTTTAGCCGCGAAAGTGAAAAAATGGCGTAGTTTATTTTGTATAATTTTCCAAAACCTGTTATTCTTCTAGTGTTCATATGTAATAATGGTGGATTATTAAACGTTAATAATAAGTATAAGTGTAGGCAAATCATACAAAGTTGAAAAACGTGGTTTTTGCCTTCACTCCAAAACTCCAATAGAAGTTCTAGTAAAGTTTCTACCTCTCTACTAGGGGTGACTTAACTATGACTGAACCTTGACAATTTTACTTTCTGTTACGAAAAACATCAAATTTTTTTAGCGAACTTTTTCTTTTATCTCTAATAGACTAGTATATTACCAATTTATCACCTGATGGTTATGATGTAGTCGAAGATGGTAGTCTAGAGTAAAAGGATTAGCCTTCAATTTCAATATTAAAACCAGGATTCCGATGATATAGTTCGATTTTATTCGTTTTACAGAATTGTGTACTTTTCGTTCTGCCGGTAGTTATAGAATGCTAAAGACCGAACCTAATACCACCGACAATCGAAAGATGATCTGTCTGTCGGTGACGAGCATCTGTCAGTGTCAACCGCCTTGAAATGTCAATATCAGTACGCCAGTCCAATCAACAGATGCTCGTTACCAAACACTACATATAACTTATAAAATACAGTAGACAATCTGAATGTTTATAGCAATTATCTTACAACTGTAACTTATTGTTAGTTGGGAGTCGTCCATTAATCACGTGATGTTTTTAGCAACTTTTTTGATGACGACCCCTTGATTAGTCACAAATTTGCCGGTATTGCAGCGGAACTTAGAAACTGGTATTTAATCTGTGGCGGAACTTAGCCGTTAAGCTATGTAAATGTCACTTTCAAGTTAGAACCTTGACTATGACCATAACTTGCTGGTACCATTAACGTTATCACTATACCAGTCCGATAGCTTTTACTTCGATACGTTTATTCGCTTTTACTTTACTATTTATTATATCACGGCAAGGGCCGGGCAGTGAAAACTATCAGGTAATTTGTTGGAAGCATGATATGAGTGATGCTAATGAGTGATAAAAAAAGTATGACTTCAATATCAATTCTTTTAGAACAGAGCTGGTTCCTTTTCGATATAACTTGATGTCCTAATTTTAAATATTATGTCAGGTATGTATCAACCAATCAAAACTGTTAACAGACACTGCGTAAAGAATCAAAACTATTAAAATCAATTATTTAAGAATTCAATGAAAATTATAAAAAAATACACAAAATCGTATGCAAAAAAACACTCACGATTTTACTAAAACGAACAGATATCAATAAACTAAACAATAACACTGGTCACAATGTAAATCGTGAGCAATTCAGCATCGGACCCAACATAAAACAATGCCAAAATCGTGCTCTATGTGAGATACAGACATGTGGCCACACCCAAGCATTAAATAGCATTAGATAAAGCTTACCCGAGTAACAGCTTCACAAGAATCGTGTGGGAATTTGAATAAAAATAGGACGGACTAGTAAACATACCTCCAGTTCGCGTTTTGCTTTTACGTTCATCATCCGTACAGCGAACAAGTGGAACTCATTGCCTGCGTCATTGTTCCCCGAGGGGTATAATCTGGGAGTCATCAAATCAAGAGTGAATAGGTATCTTCTAGGCATGCATGTCACATCTTCGGCATCATCACTTTCTATCAGGTGAGATAGTGGTAAAACTCTTGCCTATTTAGCATTAAAAAAACACGTCTAGGCAGAGCCTTTCCTTACCAGCTTTAAGTGGAGGGTGAGGAATCGCCAGTTAGAATTTAAATCTCTGCAGGGTATAAAGAGAGATATACAACACCTTCCACGTTTTAGCCGGAAAAAAAATCCTCAAGTAAGACGGCAGAATTCTATGTCCCCAGTTGGTTTCAGTACCACCTTATCGGCGAACAGCTAAATAGCAGCTTTTTGCAAAATGATACGACTGGTTATGACTGAAAAGCCCAGTCTATTTACTGGAATTGTGATAGATAACAAAGAATTGTGCATTAGACAACAATAGCGACTTGGATTTTTGAAGTTTCGAATGGCAGTTGGCGGTGTACATGTTCCTTGTATCCTCTAATACAAGGTTAAAAATACAATAACACTAAGTTCCACACAGCTAAAGACAAAATAGCAAAACAAAGCTTATACAAACGCTTCCACACTCTCAGCCCCCACATTAAATTCGATAACTTGTGTCGTGGGTGCCGGAAATCTATATATATAAAAGAAAGTCGTGTTAGTTACTCCACTTATAACTCAAGAACGGCTGAACCGATTTAGCTGAAAATTGGCAGGGAGGTAGTTTAGAGCCAGGAGAAGGACATAGGATACTTTTTAAGAACGCACATTTCTTTAAATTTTTTTTTTACATTTCGACTTGCTTTCCATTTTCTCATACGTCACTCGGATTTGGTAAAGTACTAGGCAAACATAAACATGAAGGTTGTAATAATATAGTCACGTGACATTGTAACGCATGCCGGGTATGGCTTCCTTAATATGCACATTCATTGACTGTTAGGCGGAACGAAGGTCGCCGGGACAGCTAGTATTCTATATATAGAATATATCACACACACAATCACAACCAGAACCACAAGTTTCAAGGAAAACTTATGTTCTCGCCGGGAATCGAACCCGAGACCCCTGCTTAGATGGCGAACGCGTACCCAACTAAACCAACGGGCAGTGCATATAAACAGTGTATACAGTATAATTTGAAAGTCTTTACGTTTAGAGTAAATGTGTACATTCAGCCGCATCATCACTTTCCATCCGGTGAATAAGCGGCCAAACGAATGCTTACCTATATGGCATAAAAATATCACGATTGACATAAAGCACAGGCTCCATATCACATCTATATATAATTTATGCAACATACGATAACGTTAATTATTTACTAAAATTGTGTCACAGTCATAGGTAGGACAAGCGGAACTTAGCTCCTTTCCGGATTGACTCGACTAGTAATTCCGGTCAATTCTGTCAAGGCGTTGGAATGGGACCAAACCTATTGAAACAAGTATACTCACAAGTATACTCACTCGAGTCCTTGGCACGGAACTTGTTTTAATTAACCCGTCATCTATTTACTTAGACATTGATACGAAAGCAGATATCTAAATGAAAGTGCGTTTTTAGGGTTCCGTACCCTATTACTGACACTTCGCTGTCCGTCCGTCCATCTGTCACCTGGCTGTATCTCGAGACCGGTGATAGCTAGACAGTTGAAATTTTCACAGATGATGTATTTCTATTGCCGCTATAACAACAAATACTAAAAATAAAATAAAATAAATATTTAAGGGGGGCTCCCATGCAAAAAACTTGATTTTAATGGTACGGAACCCTTCCGGTCCCTTCCTGCGCGAGTCCGAATCGCACTTGGCCAGTTTTATTGTAATCTTCTCATTTGCAATTTTTTTTATATTACTTTTCTACGGTTAGTTTCTCTGAAATGCAAATGAAGATACTGCTTCTTCGTTCTTCGTTTGCATTCCGGAGAGTGTGCGCAGGAATTACACGTGGTAATTCCCCCAAGCCCGTTTAGTGAAACGTCTTGTTGCTGGATAGTGATCCAGCAACAAGACAGTCAAACTTCATCCATTTATAGTTGACATATCTCCAGCTAGCTCGAATCGTTTCGCTTCTATGTTCATCTACTGCGAGGGAGTGGACCTTATTGCCCGCTTCTTTGTTTCCTGAACGTTCTAATCTGGGAATCTTCAAGTCAAGTGAAAAGGTATTTTCTAGGCAGGCATGCTACATCTGCTTGCCTATCGAACACAAAAAATCTCTTAGTGTCGCGGTATACAACCTGTTACAAAAAGGTGTAATAATAATTGGTGGTGTGTACGTGTATCGTGTCAGGAATCGTTTGTCAGAGAACTGAAGTCGGAATCGGAGATTATTTTTTCCATACAGATTTTTTTCAAATATTTTTGACAACCCTACGCTTACATCTGTAGCGCGTGACATACCTTTGTTATGGCCACCACTGTCAGATGTCGAACTCCAAAGATTACATAGTGAAGAACGGTAGCTGATGAAGTAGGGTTGCAAATAACATGTTTTTTTAGAAACTTTAATTCATCACAACTCAATATTCATGCTGCTGCCGCGAATATAGAAGTTCTCGTCAATACTCCATACAAGTAGCTAGCATAACCATGTTACTATATAGAACACACGTCCTTTTCATACACGATCTCAAACTCGGTTGGCAGCAGAATTAATGGCAAAGCTGACCCACCCATAACTGCCCAAATGCAGGATTAAAGCCAACATTAGGGTGAGGCTAAACTTCAAGATTTATTACGAAAATTAATTTAAGAATAACACACATCATTATGTAGGTATATAAAAAGGTCGACATTGTATTGAAATACGAGAATCAGTGTCGCTGTTTCAAATATGAGATCTAGCTTTGACGTATCAAGCAAAACCGATGATATTAGACATAAAATTTGAAAATGAGGTTATAGAGCAAGTAGAAACTACTGTATTTTTGGGTCTATGTGTAGATAAGAATCTAAATTGGAAATGTCACATAAATAAGGTGTGTTCTAAAATTGATAGTTTTGTATTCGCAATACGGCGGCTAAGGCAAACAGTTTCACAAGAAGCAGCACTTACAGCCTACCATGGATATGCAGCTTCAGTGCTAGGGTATGGTTTGATTTTGTGGGGCAATTCGGTCTTTCAGACAAAAGCATTTATTGCACAAAAAAAATGTATTCGAGCGATTTGTAATGCGTGGTACACAGATAGTTGTAAGCCTCTTTTTAAGATGTTAAGAATCTTACCTTTACCCTCTATGTATATTAAGCACATTTGTTTATTTGTCAAGAACAATGAAAGATATTTTAAAAAACATTCAGATGTACTAACTAAACTAACAAGACATAAAAATAGACTTTATCTTCCAAAATGTAATCTAAATATTTATAGCAAAAATGTATTTTGTATGGCAATTAAAATTTTTAATAAATTGCCAATGACATTACAAGGTTTAGAATCGAATCAATTTAGAATTAAATTAAATGATTGGTTACTCGAACGCAGCTTTTATAGCATAGATCAATATTTGACATACAAAAACATTTGACATTATAAAATTTGATATTTGCGATTGTGATGGAGTAGTATTCTGTGATTGTGATGCTTCTATTTTTTGTTTTTTTTTGGTAAATTATATTTAGTGGAATGTAATAAGATTTTAGGACGTAATAGATTAATTGAATGTTTAAAGATTTGCACGCCTGAAAAGGCAGAGTAAGAGGAAAATTAATAATTACGCTGTCATCATTTGTACAACCTTACTTTTGCAAATAAACAATTATTATTATTATTATTATAGCGAAGCGAGATCTTTAAGTTGACTTCGGGTGGTTCCGCACTTTGTCCGTACGTCCGTCCGTCCGTTCGCCCGTCCGTACATCTGTCAGAGGCATCTAGCGTCTAAACTATACGAGCGAATAACTTCAATTTTTTTTCAGAGAATATGTAAAGTTATGGACCAAAGCCAAAAATTGCATTTAAAATTATATAAATGAAAATATTAAGGGGACGCCCATACACGTATGTGGGAAGCTAAATATTTTCTATTTTTATCTACCCTTGTAGGGTATCGTGGATAAGAACTCTGCAAGTAGAGTACGAAACCGGTTTAAAAAAACTATGTTGAAATATAACAATTTGGTAGGCCACCATCAAAAGTCACTGTTTCTAGACTTATTTTGTCCCGGAGTCTATCTCAAAAACGGCTTCACATTTAAAGCTCAAACATACGTATAATATTCTTTATATCCTGTACTTGAACAACAAATACAGAAATCAAACAATTATTCTAAAGAAAAAAAGTTATAAGCTGTTAACCTCAAAACTTTTTCTCTACTAGGCAAAATGTAGGCGCGAGATCTCAGTTCGGCGCGAACGACTAGTTATTTTGTAACTGAAATTAAATTGAAAATCCCAAAGATCACGTATAAAGATCGTGAAATTTATTTTTGATACAAGAGAATTACAAAGGCCGACTGTTTGCAAGAATTACATGCATTCGTAATGTCCCGGGGCTGGAGACAAAGGCCAATCTTTCGTAACCTTGTGGCAGTCAGCCCACAGTAACCTATGATTCATGGTTCAGGTCTCAGGTGGTTAGGTCACTTAACAAATACTGCAACTACGAATAGAGCACCAATATCATATATTGATAATATAAAGAGTTTTGCTTCTACATTTATTGTGCGAACCGCAAAAGAATGGAACTCCTTGGGCGAGTCGGTCTTTCCTGATAGGTACAATATAAGAGTCTTCAAGTTGCGAGTGAATAGGTATCTTCTAGGCAAGCGTGCTCCATCGTCGACCACATCATCGTTTACCATCAGGTGAAATAGTGGTCATACGTTTGTCTTTACTGAATAAAAAAGAAATGTTTTTCCACTTTGATAGGCTAGCATTTGATCAATATCTAACCTGATGGTAAGTGATGTGGTCTGGGATGGTAAACAATTTAGGCCTAGAATGACTTCTGTCATGGATAGCTCCCGCAACATAATTTTTAGTGATTAGAGATTATTCTATTTGAGTGTGGTTGCCATTCTACTATGGATTTCATCGAGGTGTTACCTTCACTGGAACCTCTCAAACTCATTGTAGTATAACACACCCAAAAAATTATTGCCCTCTGGCATAGCGCGTCCGCCTTCTAAGCAGCTTGTTTCAAGTTCGATTCCTAATCATAATGAAATGAAATTAATATAATATTCAGATATAAAAGTAATATAAATTATAGTGGGAACACAAGTTTAATGGGAAAACTCGATGATAAAACTCAGATAACGCCGAGCCTATATGTCTTGCTTGATAACGAGATGACCTACTTTACAAAGTCAACATTTTTTTAATTCCAGACAAACTTAATATTTATGCCAAAGCTTCGTAGAATCTTTGAAAAGACATCGCAAACAATATCAATGAAGATATTGTTTTCACTCGATTTTCTGTGAATTTATATTATTCTTGTAATTAATTATAGCATAGTTATTGTCATTTATACCGAGACGGTGATAACGTTGTAGGCCAGCTGTGTCAAGTTGATTATATATATTTACTAATGGTTACATTAGTAAATATACGTTAGTGCGTGTTTCTGTACGTATATTCATTAAAAGAACGGTTAAAAACACTAACTTATTTCGACTGAAAATCCTTTTAAAAATCATAAAGTAACTCGTTTTCCACGCAATCTCTTAACAAACATACTTATACACACCCACGAACTACCACACTATCAAATACATGATAATAGTATATTCTACACATAATGAAATCATAAATCTATGTTTTTATTATATATATTAAATATCATCTCGTAATTTCAACCATCGTAACTTCAATCATCTCGTAATGTCAACGTAAACAAACGGAGGGCTGCAGCACCCGAAACACAGTTTTATTACTAGTTCGGGTGTCAAAAGTCTCACCACATCACAATGTGGACATAAATAGCTATATGATTTGGAACTAATTAAATGAAATTAATATAGCATAAAGATATGTAAAATTAACATAATATATAATCAAATTAATATAGAATGTAATATCTAATATATAAAATTCTCGTGTCACAGTTTTCGTTGCCATACTCCTCCGAAACGGCTTGACCGATTTTGATGAAATTTTTTGTGCTTATCCGGTATCTATGAGAATCGGCCAACATCTATTTTTCATCATCATCATCACTTTTCATCATTATCAACGCGGGTGAAACCGCGGGGCGCAGCTAGTTATATGTATATATATCCATAACTTATAAGTTACGTGTGACATAATTTAGTCAATAAACTGATTTTGATTTTTGATTTGATTTTGATGAAAGAGAATAACAACATAGATAAATTTGTGGCCAAATACTAAATGGTGTCTTACATCTATCCTTGAGAGCGGGTCACCAGCTATCTTAAGCTAGTGGTGTAACGCTAGCCAATCATAGATAAAAGAACTGCTCGCTGGCCTATCTAGTCTCATGTACTACCTAGGCTGTCAGTAGTACCGGGAATCGGGCTCCCGGTGAGAGCACATACATTCACCTGAAGGGAAATGTTTATCTGCTTCTGATTCATTGTCTTCAAACTTAGTGCGAAGCTGTGAATATGAGACCGGTAAAGAAAAAAATATTAGTGATTCTGTAGACGAATGGGACTTGTGCCATTGCCAGATTTCACCAAAACAACGGTCTCGAATGAACAAACAAACCCGAGGGTCTCTTTAAGTGAGATAACGTTGTTTCAGAATAATAAGTAAGCTCGAAATCGGTTAAATTTTAGCATAAATTTGTTTGGCTTGGCGCCCGATACCGTTAAAGGATTCCGTTACTTAGGACACAATTCGTGGTGACAGTGTTGCTAAAATTAAACCAAAGCAAACTATATATAATTATCATTCAGTCGTCGAAATTGTAATAAAATAGTTAGGAAACATAAAATTTTTTGAATAAAAATTTTATTGGACAATATAATATTGAGGCACGTGCGTATGGCCGTGCACACATACGAGCGCGTTTGGTACCACTCTATGAAGATAACTTACTTATATATTTCTACTATGGTAATATGTTCCTGGTCTTATTCGTAGAATGATGGTTCATAAATTAGATATATTATAAATTACAACTATTTTAAATATTTTGAAAAATAATGGTACGATATAATTATTATAATACTAGTTGCAATATTCGAACTGCCCGGTGACGTAAAAAAATTGCGCAAAAGCCTGCCTTCTGTACAGCAGTTAGAGGGATTGATTCCCTAAATTAAACTCTCCAACAATTTTTTGAGTCTGGTTCTGGGTGGATTGTTTGTGTGATGTGAATGTTTCCGGGACCCACGACACAATTCCTGAATATGCTTAAAAGCGTTTGTTTTATTATTAAATTAGAATGAAATTTCCATTAAAACTTAGTTCCCTAAACCTTCCATACTTACAATCAAGCCTGACAATTTCTCATGATAACGATCGCATAAGTTCTGCCAATGTGTCGTTTCCGTACAATTTGGTGCTGTACCATCACAGAATAGGAAATAGTATTAGAAATACTAAAATCAATAACTCCTTTGTGCTGTTGATATAGTTTATTTCGCAACGGACCCGCCCTGGACGATTTACAGCCTCGACATTTAGGTAGCTGATATCACTATGAGTTGGGACACTGTCTTAAGTACGATATACGACCAGTGCGTTAAATGCATACGGTTGGAGTATTAGTTAGTACTAATTGTGTCCCGCGGCTTTGAATCGATAATATTGTTTTACAAATGATTTATTCAAGAATAATATCTACAATTGAGATAATCCAAAAAGGACTCATTCGTCATTTTCATTGGAAAAGTGAAGTTTGAAAGAACATTGAAATTTATCTTAATACAAACAAATAACGCATTCATAGCCCAACACTTAATTCAAAGACTTATATTGTGGGTGCCGGTAACATTAACATCACACACGCAATCACACCCAGACCAGAAGCACAAATGTACCTTGAGAATGAAAATTTTGCTCCTGCTGGGAATCGAAGGACACGTGGCGCAGAGGGCAGATACCTGTCCACTGCTGTCCACTGCACCAACAGGGTCGTCAATGGTGGTTTTATTTATAATTTTGCGAAAACAATTTCTTTGAATAAGATTTTTGATTCACAATTAAATAAAATAAATTGCGTTACTCATATTTGTGTGGCAAACGTTGCTACTGGTACGACATAATAATAATGAAAAATAAATTGTCTTCACCTAGGTCTAGACTAAATCACTATATACATATACAACTTTCCATCCAAATCCAATCAACCGTTACAGAGATGGCTCGTTTCAAATACACACACAGGCACACACAAACTTTGATAACTAAGTATTATAAATATTAATTGTATTGTGATTTTATTGTACATATCTGTATTTAGTGGCTAAAGGTCAGACACTACGCTTACAATTACAATAGACCGGTCACGGTCAATAAAATGTAGGAGTTTATAATAGAATTTTAATTCACAACTAAAAACATGAGTTGTTTCAAAATTACACGCAAAAACTAGTTGAAAACCAATCGTGTGTACGACAAGAATAATATGTGAACGTAAAAAACTTGACCCGTAAGGTCAAATTTTTACAGAGTAATTTATAGCTAGGACGATTATTGATATTAATTAACAAGACAGTTATAGTAAAAATCACGAACAAACGATTAATTAATTCGGCACGGATATCGGCAGTAGCCTTGAACGCAGTTTAATAATAAATCGAATAGTTTTCGATCAGATAAAAAGGTAGATTTGGAGTAAACGCATAAAATTGTAAGAGGATAGAGTACCGTTTTGTTAGTAAGTTGTACATGTGTCACGATTGGGTCACCGCATTTGGACTTAGTAGGTCAACGACTGTCGAGCCTTCGACACGTAGGAGCATAACGCGAGTCTGCCTGCATTTCTGGCCTGTTTCTCATGTTTTGCATCATTCTACGCTATCCATATAAGGCTACTGGCGACCTTCGTAAGATATTGTGGATACGAATGTACGACGTGATGCAAGCACGTCGGTTGCTCTGTTTAATGGACATGGGCATTTGCCGCCCACGACCAAGGTACGCTCTCAAGCCCCGAGGGGCCATATTTGGTGAGGTTCACAAAACTCATGACATGATAATCGTAGTAATATATTTATACGCAATTACTTTAATATGGATGTTAAGCTTGACAAGGTTTATCCAGAAGGATCGTTACTTGAAGACTAAGAGCTGAAATGAGCAACAATTAACTTTTTATAACATTTGTAGTCACGAATATAAATCCACCATGTCATTAATGAATTTCATACTAAAAACTAAGACAGTTTACAGCGGTTGCTGTTTCCGATTCCAGGTACCTAATTGAGCTTCCGGTGAAGATAGTCATTGATGAAATCTATGGTGCTAGGACATTTTCTAATGGTCGCCGGGCTCGCTTTTCTCTTACTCAAACTCTAATGTAGTACAGTCTTAAATATACCTTGACTATTTATTTATTTACCACATAATAGAAAGCTTACAGTTTACACCAAAACGCTAACAATCTTAAATTAGAGGTTAAAAATATTTTTAGGTTTAATACAATTGAATAAAGTTTCTGTCGTCAATCACTATACGGCGTTCCAGCATTCAAATTCAAATTTGTTTATTCACATGGGGTCCATAGAGGCTCTCATGAAAGTTAATGACTCTAATGCCAGATTCGCAAATTTACAGCGTTCTCGAGAAGGGCCAGGCAAGGAACTCGGCGGCGCGTTTTATTCCATTCGTTTTTTCAAACAAAAACTTACTTCTCTAATACATATTAAGTTATCTTAACCTAGGTTGATCTGTATTTTGCCGTCGCCAGAAAGTGCTTAGTGTTTTGTATTGGGTATAAGACCACAATTACCAAAACATGTAATTTGAGATAAGAAAATATTTAAGTCATCCACAAATGCATGTAGTTAGTCATTGCGTACCCCATACATTTCCTGTCATTACTTGGAAGCTCATTTCCGTTCATTAATTTGTCAGATGTCTGCGTTGACAGCCGACCACTTGTCATGCGTCACACGGTACATTTGTGCAGAACGGATCAATTAATTAAATACATGCGTTTGCGCAGATAAGTCGATCTTCGCCGATTAAGTTCTTAATCACGCGCAATTAATAAACATGTCGTGGTTTTCTAGAACATCTATATTAGAAATTCTTTAGCATAGTAAAAATATGATTAAATTGTAATAGACGCCTTGAAAAATGGCACCAATTAAAATTAACATGGAATGTATTTATAATAAAAATTCTAAATATGTATAAGGTTTATTGCTCTCAAGATATTAAGAATAAAAACGATAAATTCTGCGAGGCATTAATTCGATAATATTATGGCAAAACACGCAATTAGGCGAGATACGAATCGGTTGTTTTGCTAACGCCGTACGAGACGAGAGTACAATCATATTTCAAAACATCAGCTCGCAGCCACGGTATAATATGTACGTTATGTCGATGTTATGAAACTTGTGTAACTGTTAGGCAGAGGGGTAAAGATCAAGACCATTAAGCTCGGCAGTGACCAGACATTGCCATTTCAAAATAGCGGATTCGCGGTCCATGTTTAGAGGCTGGCCGTCTGCGCGGGCGCATCCGACCGTGCGGTCAAGTTCACGGAGCTGGGGGCACTCTTGCGCATCTAATGCGTCTTGCTAAATGGCCAATTTCGCAACGTGTTGGCATGAAATTGTTCGGTAAACTTGAAAAGTTTTTAAATACCATGACTAAAAAGATTTGTATGATACTTATATTATTACTAGATATGCAGCGCGAATTTGCTCTCGACTATTGAAGAAAGTTGAACATGGATTGTTGAGCACCGAACTAAACTAAAAATAAACTAATTTTAGTCAAAGAATACCTAAACGCTATTCTGATTTTACGTTGAACTTAATTTAAAAGTTGAAATGACAGGACTAAAATTGATTTTGACAGCAACCAAATTGAATTGTATTCACAAGAGCCGCAATCACATATTCCTCCATTATATACTTTGTAGGTCAGTAATTTTATTTGCTTCATTAATTGCACGTGTTATTCTTTCAAGTATGAGATCACATTAAAAATAATCCAGACCTTTTTCATACAGACTAATTTGAGTTTAAAATTTCTATTTTTAGTCTTAATTTGACGTAAAACATGTACATCAGAATAAGAATTTGGTCATTTTACTAAATAGAGTAACTAAACTAACTTAGTCCTGTCAAACTTAATATTAGTCTAATCTTGCATTTTCTGAATGAGTTTTGGACTAAAGCAGGACTAAAACTAATTTTAGGCTAGTTTAGTCTAATTCTGGACAACAGAATCGGCACCATTGACTCTAGTTTATTATTTACATACCACACATCGTTTACATCTGAATACGCACGGTCATTGCAGAGATATCTACTTAACGCTTTCACACTCACAGCCCCACACTAAGTTCGATGACTTGTGTCGTGGGTCCCGGAAACATTCATATTACACCCGGAACCAGAAACATATGTTTCCTCTGAGGAGAAAACTTGTGTTCCCACCCAACCCGATACCCGCTGCATATAAGGCGAACGCGCACCTAACTGCGCCACTGGGCAGTTGCTACCTACTTCGTTAGATATTTTTCTTGATAGATCGTTTCTAAGCTTCTTCATAGAAATCTATATATGTAATTTTTTTAGACAAACTTTTATCGTAGTTATGTATTTGGTAGTTATATAGTAGTCTAAGTACTTCATCATACTGTTAATAATGATTAACAGTATGATGAAGCCAAGAGGCCTACTTCCTGCATCATCAGAGCATATCTATAGTACCAAATGGATTATATTGTCAATTGTTACTGAAATTATATCAGGATGCCAGCACGTGCTTGAAAACTTGATTATAATTGAACCGGAAAGACCACGCGAACAAGTTAAATAAAAACTCATAAAAAGTAACAATTAAACAACTTAAAACTAGTTCAAACGGATTATATCGTGAATATATTTAACTTAAAGCCATATAACTTTTTCGCAACATTTGCCCTGGTACAAGTAGAGCCTGTCCGCTTGTGATAGCTGATATAAAACAACATAAATGGTTTCACTTAGCCCCACACTAAATTCAGTGACATGAGAGGTGGGTGACGGAAACATTCACATCACACACACAATCATACCAAGAACCAGAATTACCACCCCGAATCGAACCCGATACTCGCTGGTTAGAAGGCTCACGCAACTAAGCCAAGGGGCAGTTCTATTTCGATTTTTACCGACTTCAAAAAAGGAAGAGGTACTCTGTTCGACTGTATGTTTTTTTTAATGTATGTTCGACGATTTCTCCCCCATTTGTGGACATATTCTCAAAATTCTTTTTTTGTTAGATTATATTTCAGAGGTGGTCCCAATCAAAATCGATCAAGCCAAAACCAAAATATACGCGGTGAAGTCGGGTTTTTTAAGCGTTGCTTACGTTTAAATTATTATAGCAAGAATCGCGTTATACAAAACGAATTAAAACATACAGTCATTAGTTTCAAGAATTTCCTCGTAAACATGATTCGTCACATCGTTATAACTGTTTTGGCATACCACCACAAAATTGAATCCGAATTCTGATAGATTTATTTACTCGTATATTAAAAACAAAACAATATAATTCACAGAACACCCCTGTCTTAAGCGAGCCATACATTAAGGTGTTGATACATGCAATGCCAACATCAAATAAATAACAATATTTACATACAAAGCTCTGATTCAGGTGACATTTTAAGTTGAATCAAGGCAGTTTCAGATGAACACCCTATCTACAGCCATTTCGTTAGCCACAATCCATTTACCTACCAATATTTCGAAGTTGAAAGAATGCGGACACGCTGCCAGGTCTAAAGTTCATACAAATGTCAATAATTCAGTCAATATCTACTAAAACATCTAGGAAAGCAGCTACGTAAAGACAAAGAGTCACTTCCCAATTCCATCTCGTTTGTTTAAGTTTTATGTCAAGAATAAGTTGCAAATATATCCATCAGACCAAATTCGCAATTATACAGGCACAAGCTAAAATAATCTGTGTATGTATAGTAGGTATATGATTCCTAGATAGATATCATGTATTTCCGAATATCACCTCGTTGCTTGCTCGCACCAAGTCTGAGAATAATATACATTAAAGCTATTTCATTCATTTTATCGCACCACCATCCCTACATTGTCTTTTCGTTTATATTCCATCCAAAGGTTGTCTGGAAGAGATCGCTCTTAGCGATAAGACCGCCCATTGTACCTATCTTTATAAGTTTCTCTGTAAGTTGTATTTATCTTTTGGTGTCAATAAAGAGTTTTTGTATTGTATTGTATTGTACATTTGCTTCAAGTTCACAAAAAAACTATACAAATTATGTGCCAACACGATGACCAATCACTATGTTCAATAAGGTATCCCACACTTCCGAATATCATCTCGGATTTAACATCATCGACACAGTGCACAAGCCGAACCCATCAGGTCAAGTTCACGACCACACGGAGGCCAGAACATCCGTGTGCCACATTCGCGACGCGCTCCGTTGGGCGCAGCATCAGATGACCCGGCCGCGGGCGTCGTGACCGACATAGCGGATAACCAGCCAGGTTAATAGCGGTGAACGGTCTTCGAACTTCTTTGATGTAATGTCATATTTATAAATTTGGAGTCTTTGTTTGTCTTTTTATCTGTGGCAACGTTGATCTCGTGGTGGATGAACATATTTCAACGCGGTATTTATTTTAACAGCTAGTTTTGAATGAGATGAAGGAAGTGATTGGATGAATGAGATAGGAGGATGATGGAGAATAGGCTTGAAGGAAGGATGTTTATAAGTAATGTTTGTTGAAAATCGATGCAATTATTTTCCAGATACCAATATGGTATTTACTTTCGATAAAATAAAAGAGGGAATTTAGTGGTGATGGTGACAATAATAAAATACCAGGCGCTTTAAGTATCTGCAGATACCCACTGTGCCAAACTCAAGCCATTCTTGTCTTGACTTTGCATATCTTACATCTGACATGTGAATAATAGAAATGCTAGTGGAATGCTAATAAATCATAACAACAAATCATAGTTGTTAGACTATACATTTGCTAACCACTGTTACCACACCCACCTAGAAGAAAGTGGAAGGAAGACGTCTATTAATGCCTTGACCTTAGTGTTTCGCCTGATATTTAAAGTAGTTTCGGTTACTTTTACATTAGACGAATCGGTTAGAAAGCTAAGCTTTCCTTTCGAAGCCATAATAATGTTGTGGTTATAATTTGATCGTCGGTTGGGTGGTCGTTGATCTACAGAGAATAAACAATTATGAATAAAAATATATATCTCGATAAACATAGTTAAACTGGTACTTATTTGACTCAACGTTATAGCATGTCTAAGATATGCAATGCCGCCCGCATGATAAGCACGATTTCCACTGGCTTGAACACTTCAAGTCACCTATAAGCATGGTAGCTTGTAGTGGGTTTTTTGTTACATAAATACATTTAATATAATTTGAGTTTAGTTCTAAAAAATATAGGCAATTGCCCCGTTGATTACAAGAGATTCCTCTACCAAATTGTGACTTAATTACTGCTTTGCTCTCTGTCTACTTTCTTCATCTTTTGTGTCACCATCAAATATAAAGAAATCCATAAAAACACCATCTTACCTGTCTTGAAAATTAAATCATCTCTGCGTCATAGTTTATGTGAGATCGGACACACGTTTTCTTCTTTTATTTTCTTCTAGCTGCTATCATTACATTCACTCCTTTCTCAATCATTTCACCAGTCCAATCATCTTTACTTTGGCTCTCCTCTATTGTTCTACTAACTTAATTCATATTCATACCTAATACATTCGTTACATTATTGTCAAGCCTATCCATAGCATGCCAATTACTAATCCATTACTCCTCTACTTTTCCGTCAATGGCACAATTTCCAAACTTCCACTGATGTACCCATTTCTTGTTTTGTAGTCTAGAAAACTTAAACAAGCAACACATTATTTGCACTTCTTTTCACCTTGAGACTCGACGATGTCACTACAAGGTCGTCGTGCCAATTTCTTTTCCAATATTGCCGGAAATGGTCGACGGCATAAATCAAAACACATGACCATAGAAAGCGAAGCTGATGTACTGCATGTAACGAATTGATAATGTCATCACGGTTGGCGCCCGTTAGGCGGAAGGAAGGTCTCGCACCACGTATGGTTAGGTCAAGGCAATTTTTGTTTCTGATTGCTTGTTGCACTTCCGTAGGTGTTTTTGAAGACTACATTCACAGAAGTGCTCCTTGCGACGCTCTCTTCAAGCTGTATTGACTCGTGACCTTAGGCTCATCACTTTCAATATAAATAAAGAACTATTAGTAAGCTTAGTCGGGTGCTCATTTGCATTTTAAGCAGCTAGGGTATCGGGATAGATTCCCTGAGGGAACAAAAGGTTTTCCCCCTAAGAAAAATGTTGGTTCTGGTTGTGATTGTGTATATGATTTACACGTTTCCGACATCCACGACACAATTCATCGAACGTAGTGGAGCGCTGTGAGTGTGAAAGCGTTTATGTTTATTTATTCAAAGACAGACAATATGTAAATTTTATGACTTAATATTATGTCACAAGTAATGAATTAAAGAGAAAAAGAAAACACGTATCGAATAACAAAATCGTGACCTTCAGGTTTTTGCATAATACAGAATATGTTGATCATAAGTTATCATAACATATATAAGAATCTCTACGAAATTGCAATAATATTGTCTGGCTTTAAATACGAGTTCATAAACAAAATCGTAATGACTGCTTATGCGGAATAGGTACGCTATTGATGATTATGGAAACATTCCTTCTACAGGTATTTTGCTCGATAATATTATTGTTCTTATTCACAATCCAATCAAGTCATGATATAGGTATGTGGCATTGACCTCGGCTGTCAACTGTTATTATATTAGTCTATTATATCACAGTGAAACACACGAATAGTGAACTACATAAAGTTATACATATATATGACAATCGGAGGCCTCGAGCGATTTGTCTAATGTGTTTATAATTCAATCATATATGGTTGACACTAGGGTTATAACTCTACTAAACTATTAAAATAACGTGATTTTACCCAATCTTAATCCTAGTATACATGCTTTCACACTCAAAGCCCTTCACTAAGTTCGATGACTTGAGTCGTGGGTGCCAGAAACATCCAAATCACACACACACAATCACAAACATAATCACAAATTTTCCTTCGGAACAAAGCTTGTGCTGCCTCCGAGGATCGAACCCAATGCTTTAAAGGCGAACGCGCAACCAACAAAACAAACGTGCAGTTCCAACATTTACACTTTCACACTTTCAGCCCCATACTTAGTTCTTCACATCACACCCAGAACGAGAAAATCGTGTGTACGTAACACTGAGGCTATCACTTCATGTCACTGACGAATTGCCAACTTTATCCAGACTCGTTTGACACTCTCATTTGAAGGACCCTAGAATAAGCGTTCAAAGAAAAGTTCATTCCAATGTTGTTAATGTTATTTTCCAGATTGGGCGTAGAGACGTCTGCATAATCTAAGCTACAAAGGCAACTTGTTAATATACAATTAATTATTTTCTCTTAAGTAGTAGCCCTATATAAAATGTCCATATCGTGTTACGTTTCCGCGCTCCAACAGTTCCAATTCTATCTAATGGACAATGGCCTTTAAGATTTATTGCTTAATTTTAACCAATCAAATCTGTAATACAAACTGGTAAATGCCACAGAAATGCCTAAACGGATATAGCATTCCAACACACAAACACTTTTGTAGGTAGCCATTGGATTCTATATATACAGGGTTATTTATAGAATACTAATACCAAATGTAAAAGAATAGTATCGTTGGGGGTTAAAAACAGTTGTAGTTTACCATCCAAAAGTAAAAAATTGTCTTCTGAATCATCGATACATAATCTATCTTAACACACAGCTACTAAACCGATTGTATTCTAGAGTTTGAAAACAATCGCGTGTGTTATTAATAAAATCGAAAATAGTTCTAAAATCCGACAAAAGCCACCGGGAGTCTTAGCCGGTTAGTAAACAATAATCAATTGTATTCATTTAAAATTTACAAAATACAAATCTAATAGTAAAGAAGAACTGCATACCTGCTCACATATTATAACTTATAATTGACAAAAAGTAACAAGCGCAACGTGCTTTATACCTAACGTTAATGTTGGATTTCCCTAGAGGATTATGCAAAAACTATAATCATAAGTACAAGTGCTATTTTGCTTAATGTTATGAGCGAGTGATGGTGCTGACATAATGATTCTATTAAATGACTACTATTTATTTCTTTTGAATTGCCATTAATGATCTCAAATGTTTTGATTAGGTACATGTCAAAGTTGAGCACAAAAAAATAATGAACTTTGAAAAAACAAATATAATTGATTGATAACTGTATTGTAATTCTCACTTGATGGTCAGTTTCTTGCCTATTAAGTATTTTGTGGTAAAGACGCAATGCAAATTTTGAGCCGCTTAGAACTTCGTATTCAGTATCGTTAAAAGATAAAAGTAGCAAATTTTACATAGGAAAAATATCGCTTAAAGAGCGATTTGAAACCGTGGTTGAAAGGTGGCATGCCCTACTGCTACTGTTCTAAACAGATCTTGTAACATGTCACGTGTAAAACGTGACTTCTGACTACACAGATCTTATAAAATGCCATGCGTAAGACGCGTTCTTTGAATACACAGATCTTGTAACGTGACATATGTGTTATTAAAAAAATCAAATTATACAAGGTGAATAACCCGCATCAAATATAAATTATTGTAACGTGTCTAATTATGTAAGACGTGACCGACCTCCCGACTACAAAAACACAGATCTCGTAACATATCATGTGTAAAACGTGTTCTTTGATTACACAGATCTTGTAACATTTCATGTGTTAGTCGTAGATTCTTACTATTAATACACAGATTTTGTAATGAACATGTATAGTATGTAAGATGAGACTTCTGAATACACAGATCTGGAAACAAGTCAGGTACGAGATTAAGACTTTTGACTACACATATATTGTAACATCGTGTGTCTTAACGAATCAATTCAAAGAGATGTCGCCGACACGCTCCAATTAAATAGCAAATCGCGCATCGGACAACGATTGCACAATACAAGTATTACAAGAAAGCACAACCATACCAGTTATTATTATTACACACCACAAACCGGAGAAAAATACGCAGTAATGCAAGCATGATGAAACTATAATGTAACTGTGGACAGGCGGCTGGAAAAACAGATTGACATATGGTATTGATATAACTATCCATAATATTAGGTAAAATAAAATATAACAACGCTTATGTCTTGTATCTATCAAACGACGGACAGGGCTGAACGGGCGAGTTGCGAGTGTAATTCAAAGTTCAAAATCGTTTATTCATATGGGCCCTAAAGAGGCACTCATGAAAGTGAATGACTCTACTGCCATATTTGCAAAATTACAGCGATCTCGAGAAAAACCTGGCAGGAAACTGGAGGGCGCATTTTTTTAAAAAAAATCCTAATTGACTAATACAGGAATTATATTAACCTATGTAGTCACCAGAAAGCGCTTGTGCAGTTTGCCTCCAATTATTGGGAATATGAGATTTTCATCTAAATTCTCAGGGTGAGGAGCGCGTGCCAAGCTGGTTTTCCTATTTAGAGCTACGAATGAGTGTAGATGATATAAGCAGGGAACAGAACGGCTTTTTTTTTTCTTAGTGATCTCCCGGCGCTCTGGTGATAATGCTATAGGATTTTGATTTTATTTCATCTCTTCAAAATAAAATTGTACAGATATCCATTTTAAAAATGCAAACGATTTAATCGTAACGAACACAAATAACGTAGTCAATCAGGAATTCATATAATCAATCATTCGCAACGTCTAAGATGGCATTCATCTGATAGCACAAAATAGACTGGAATTTAATTATATTTCATGATCATATATCACCAAAACGTAAACAGAAATTGAATATTTTAAAGCGCATTTTATTCTATAATATATGCTGTGACAAACTCCGTAGCTCTACCGGATGTCGAAACAGCATTGGCTGCAAACAAAGACCCGTTTAAAAGACATTCTAGAAATCTAGATTATTCTACTACTCTAAAAAATCTCTAGACTTTTATTGTCGACAACTATTTCGCGTGGGTAGTGTATCGAATTTATAATATTAGTATGGTATTCAAGATATTCACATTTTTCTTGTTAATTTACCACTCGGGAGATACTAATCCGACATTTTTATTAGCAATAAGTAAATGAATAAAATTCTGCGAGTTGTTCCCACATTTTTGCTGGTGTGATAAGAGTTGCATTCAATGTTGATATCTGAGGTTGTGTTAGTATTTCATAACTAGCCTTTATATTAATTTATAATTGTAAAAAGTAGCATCTGTCTGTGTGTTTGTTTGGAAACAGTTGGTACAAGTTTATGTGTAGTATTTGATTTCGTTTAGAAAACCGTCTTTATGCCTATAGCTATACGTATACTTATAAAAATTCGTCCGTTAAATTAAAACTTCAGTATATATCTATGGTTTAGAAAAAGAAAGAGAAATTTAAATGATGTAAAAAAAAGTAATATAAATAGAATGCGTATATATATACTAGGCTTCAGGTACTTCACAACAAATTCTATTTTTATGCTGAGACGAAACGAGATATGCTATAAAAACTTTATACACTGATATAATTTAAACGCAAGCAAAGCTTCAAACACCGATTGAACCGGTTCATCTTCGGAACCCTTTATCAGGTTAATTGAATTATAATATTAAACAGCCCCACACTAAGTTCGATGACTTGTGTCGTGGGTGCCGGAAACATTCACATGACACAGACAATCACAACCAGAAACACAAATTTTCCTTGGGGAGAAAACGTGTGCCCGCCCGGAATCGAACCCGATTACGCTTACCCAACCAAGCCAACGGGCAGTTAATCAAGTCAATTAAATACGCATTATTGAGGATAACTCTACTACTGGTCAGATCTTGATCAAATTTGAATAGGACCACATGTTAAGCACCAGCTTTCTAATAAAATAAGAATCATCAAAATTCGTTCACCTACAAAACATTTCTTATGTAACACACAAAAAAATACAGTCGAATTGCTTTTATAAGAGGAGAGCCAGTAGTCGTCTACTGATAAGTGTCACATCTGCCTATAAATTGCAGTTTGCAGTGCCTCCCAAAACAGATATCAATCACTTAAGCATAAAAGTAGCTACGCTAGTTCTCTTGAGACTTAAGCCTTACTCCCCAGTTATTTCGCAGGCAAATTTACCCCATTTACAATGTAACAATAGAGAAATATAAAACAGTGCGGAATGCGATCTAGTCCCACCCGAGGTGTCAAGTCGATCAGATTATAATAACAAAACATGAAACTAGTTATTTTACAAGGCTTTGTTCAAAGTTCAAAGGTGCAGTGCAGCGCTATTTAAATACAGAGCATAATATCCCGAGAGAAACCTTCGAGAGAAGTAAAACAAATTAATATTCTATAACATAAAATAATTTAAACGCAAGCAAAGCTTAAAAAACCGTCTTCACCGCTTTATCTTCGGAACCCTTGCTCAGATTTAATGAATTAAAAACGCATTATTGAGGATAACTCAACAACTACTGGTCAGATCTTGATCAAATATAAATAGGACTACAAGGGAAGCAGCAGCTTTCAAACAAAAAAAAACATCGAAATTGGTTCACATAGAAAGAAGTCTTGACGGGCTACAGTAGCTGGAACGAAATAGCTATCCATAATGTTTATATAATATATATTCGTGCATTTTCGATGACATTCAGAATGAGGTGTGTATAGCAAATTAGCAATAATATATTTAAAAATAACAATATTTATAACGAAATCAAGTCAAACTACGTGGTTTGTCAAGTCTCATCTTTCGTGGCGCGTACTATCAAAAAAATTTACAGTCAAATTAGAAACCTCCTCTTTTTTGCGAAGTCGGTTAAAAAACAAAAGTCAGGGAGGCGATCCAAACTGAATACAGTCTCCAAATGAGATGAATTCACGGTTCTACTATCCAGTTAAATTTCCTAATGTGTTTTCCGGGCCCATGGTGACCGGGATTATATTTATATAGGACTCATTATATTTTCAAAGATGTATCAGAGCGCCTGGTTGAGGCGACGACGTATGATCAAAATTCTGGTACTCATTTGGCTCAACGTATTAGCATTACAATTCAGAGAGGAAATGCCGCCAGCATTGGAACGCTACCCGTTGGTAGGGCGCTTGAGCAGTTAGGTACCTTTAAGCTCGATGTCTTGTAGGTAATTTAATTGGGTTTTTGCTGTATAGATGTATATTGTTTTAGTTTAGTTTTAGAAAATACTGGCAATTGGCCCTTAAATAGCTTTGTATTGATCAGATTAGACTCAAATGGATGTACACAAAATTAAAAAAAAAAGATCGAGAGATGGAAGAGATCGCTTTAAGCGATAAGACCGCCCATTGTACTACCACGATAATTGTAATATTCTATTTGTCATTGTTTATATTTTTTGGTATACAATAAAGTGTAGGTTGTATTATAAATTGTATTATATTTCCTAACGCAAACTATATATGTTTGAGTATGACATTGAGAGTCTGTATACATTTTTAAAATGAATCTATAAACGCCTTATCATAAAACTGATATATCTATCTATGATTGTCAAGCTTTTCATACATGTGGGAAGTCGGTGGAAAGTTGAAAGTGGCTATTGTCACGTCTCATGGTTGCCATTGTCTCCTGTTCTCATGCCATGGGAAAACTCTCGACTCATGTAAATCATCGGATTAGACGAATTACCTACCTTTATTACCTATTACTATTTATATTTTTATTCAACATAGGCAAACGTTTGACTGTTATCTCACCTGATGGTAAGTCGATGGAGCAAGCTTGCCTAGACCATACTATTGTTCACTTTCATCAGGTGAGAAAGAGGTCAAGGGCTTGCCTATTAATCATTAGCCGTGCCCCGCGGCTTCGCCCGCTATTATCAAGTTAAAAAGTAGCCTATTTGTTAATCCTAGGTATAATCTATGTACATTCCGAATTTCATCCAAATCCGTTCAGCCGTTAAAGCGTGAAGAGGGAACAAACATACTTACACACTTACACACAAGCTTTCGGATTTATAATATTAGTAGGTTTAAAAAAACACTATAGAATACTTATTACGTTGTATTTTCACGGCTTAGCTGCTAATTTGGCGGAATTAAATCTTGAAGTACTTAAATTAGGTATAAGTGTTTTTCTGAATTAAAGTATTCACCATGATTAATGCAGGCGAAGCTGCGGGCCACAATTATGGAAAAGGAACATACAAATAAACACGACTTAGGTACAAAATTAAACACGAAAAACATTGACCCTTTTTTGGGGCAGTCATGTAATAAATCACAACAGACCATATTCGAATTAGTATTAACGATGATGATGTGGATTTTTTATTCATTATTCGTATTTAACCGCAAAAAGCAATGTAAAGATTTTCCTTATTGTATAAGACATAAAGTACCTACCATGATTCGCATTAAATTGTTGCTTCCATTGTTTGTCTATTTTCTTTATACCATGCGATAAGGTCTGATATATATCATTTATTCTGTGCTTCAAACTAAGACATGCGTGCATACATTGTCAAAACATGCGTTTACATACACATCATAAAACATGCATGCAGGTTGGCAACAGGATTGTGACTGTACACGTTTTACCTGAAGAGGCGACAAATTTGGTTTGGGCTATATATATTTATATATATATATATAAATCGAATCAGAATTGTTTTTTAAATATGTTATGTTATTGTATTATGTATTTATTTATTTATATGTTATATGTATGAATATATATTATTATAAATTATAAATATAATATATTTACTTAATTACAACACCGACCTACGTTCTTATATACTGTTTTTCTCTTTTTCCATCCAAAGGTTGACTGGAAGAGATCGCTTTTAGCGATAAGTCCGCCCGTTGTACTTAGATATAAATATTATGATTGTTTTTTGTGTAATTTTATTTGGTGCAATAAAGTGTTTTGTATTGTATTGTATTGTATATATAATATAGCCCAACAATAAAAATTTGATAATATTATTCAGTATTAGAAAAAAGATATTTAAAATAAGAATCCCTTTTTTTTTCATTACATGATTCTATAATTATTAGCGAAGGTTAATGTCAAAATGAGAATTGTTGAATAATTAGTAAATAATTTAAATGTAAGCAAAGCTTAAAAAACCGACTTCACCGCTTATATTTTGGTTTTGGCTTGATCGATTTCGATAAAATTTATATGAGACCACCTCTGACGTATAATCTACCAAACAAAAAAATAATTTTGAGAATCGATCCACAAATGGGGGAGAAATCGGTGAACATATTAAAAAAATATATAAAAATACATAGAGTCGAACATAGTACCTCAACCATTTTTGAAGCGGTAATAAAATAAATAAATAGGTAAATTTAAATTAATTAATACTTCTGATAAATGAATTTTAAAGCGATTGAATTTCTATATTTTATCACTGAAAAGAGGTAGGCTAGGAAATTAACTTGTTAACTGGGCAACCAAAACGCACATTCCATTTCTTTTACCTACATCTTCGGCCGCATCTTCACTTTCTATCGAGTGAGATAATTGTCAAATGCTTGCCTATCGAGCATAAAAAATAGTAAAAACAAAATGCATAAAATCTCCATTCTCTTTACAATTCAATTTTCAAATCCTAGCTTACTTTGAATCACAAGATACTTATCGAATTAAATCTAAATTTGTTAATTTATGTATAAAATATACAAAAGCTCCAGTTTTAAATGCCATAGTTAATTCAATTGTTATTCTTTAATCGATTTCTGCACTTTGATGGCTGCGTGGGAGTTTGTTTATGGTGGCTCTCAATAACTCCGGCCATTCCAGTTTTTGTCAAACCAAAAAAAAAGTATCCTACGATAAACGCTGATATTTAAATCCTTATTTTTTACTAATAAAACAATGTATTGGCCTTTGCCCCGAGTTTATACATCAAACATAATATTTTTAACTATTTTTACTCATATAAAGGCACCTTTAATATATTCAAAGTATTTATGCTAATACAGAAGTAGCGTCGATATGTTCGAAATATTATATATATAAAAACATTTGTTAACGACTTGTTTATAGTCGAACGACATTAATCACGTATTATAATATCTTTTTACCAAAATGGTAACAGTCATCTGAGATTCCGTTTTTTATGTCCATTGGCGCCAACACCCAGATATGTGGCCATCCTCTTTATGTGTGAACATATAAGGTCTGCTATACTTTGGTACGGTATGTAAGTGTTATATATTATGTCGCCTGGCGACAGTGTCATCTCTTTCGAAGGTTGTGTGGACTGGTTTGTTGTTTGCGCGTTTTGTGCGGGAATTCCGTCGCATGCGGCCGGAATGCGGAGATGACCGCGTGTTTCGGGCCGGCCGGCTGCTTAGCATAATGACGGCACCACGGTGTCGCCGGTATAATTGACGTACGTAATGGACATTAAGCTCCAAATATTTTGGCTCGCGAGCCTTTACACAATCTAGATAACACAAGTACAAGACAGCGAGAAAAAAAACGAAAACTTACAAGATTAATGTTGGTACGTTCAGTACTACAGTAATCAAATTTTTAACCGACTTCAAAAAAAGAGGAGGTACTCAATTCAACTAATTTATTTTTTAAACTAATTCATTTTAATTTTTTAGCTTTAAAAGCTGGTGCTTCCCATGTGGATCAAGATCTGACCGGTAGTTTTTGAGTGAATTTAATCTGATCAAAGTTAAGCTGTGAAGTCGGTTTTTTAAGCTTTGCTTGCGTTAAAATCGTTGTAAAAACAACAGTCATTTCAAAAAAATGCGATCGCTATTTATACGTCCTACACAAAAGGGTACTACGAGTATAATTAAACTTATCGTGAGTAACTGCTGCAGTCACATAAATTATTGACAGTCATGTTCAATAACAGCATCCCAATGCGCTGCTCGAGATGGTGTCATTATTACCCTGCCCATTTCTGACTGCACGTGGATCCTTATGAATCAGAACCAGGGTGACGCCGTGGGACAGTTATACAGATCTCACGTGAACGTAAGTGTGAGGAAGGTCGCAAGGTCGCAGAGCCACGTTTGTATTTAATTTTACAAACGTGAGGCATACCAGCAAAATTCAGAATTAAAAAAAATTCAGGCACTGAAAAAAATCCTATGTTTCTCCATGAATTTATTACCTTGCCAAATTTATTTTGACTCCGTTCAGCCGTTTTGGCAGATTGAGATACAAAACAAAAATACCTTAAAATGTTAGCATCTAGCTGATATTAGTGGGGTAGTAAGATTCGTCGTCGAGATTAGACGTCTTAGTATATTAGTAGAACAAAGTTAACACAAAATGGTCGTAGGTCAGGGACACCCTACTTTACCGTTTATATTCATCATGAATTGGTTTTCTTTGAAGATTTCATAGTAAGTATAAAGCCTATAGAATAATAATCATACGTCAAGATGCTAGAATTATTCTTATTGATTATTACTAGGTTCGTGCTTGACAATCAAATCACGTGTAAGAAACAGTGTGGTATAAATTGAGGATTCAAGTTTTTTTTATAATTTTAACATATTATCAGTTTTCAATAGGTTTCTCAGTTATAGTTGTATTTATGCCACTTTATGATTAATAAATAATCTTTTCGTTGTTCTAATGAGCATACTGGTGTTCAAATAATGTATTAAAAAAATTATGGATAAATACATGACTGATATCGGCGATAAAAGTAAGTAGATGATTAAGTAGGCTAAATAACATATAACTTACATAATACATGCAAGAATTGGACAAGTTATAATGAGACAATATGTTTTAGTCCTCATGCGCAGTTAAATACACCAACTGAATAAATACGACCCAAGAGTTTGTCAACGATTTCTCGAAAAAAAATCCAGTTGAATAACGGTATAACATTTTCCTTAACGGTAAGCATAGCTTTGTATTAGCTTTCTTTTTAAGCCTTAGCCTTGTCTCATAAAACTGATTGAAAAGGATACTTTGGAGGCTCTTATGTCATTTTAAGTAGCTTTTTATAATAAACTGTGGGTACTTCTTTTTGATGTAATTCTCCGTCGTGACTTGACATTTCCATCAGTTTGTAACTTTGTACCGCACGTTTTTCCTTAATTTTTTTAATCAACGTTATCTTTAAGTTGGCCACGTGATTATGTACAAGCTACTTGCGAGTGTAACTAGCGAACCCATGTACCGTGAAGGTTACGCGGTCGCTGGTCGAGGTAAACGCACCTGCCGGCAGGCTTGCCAATTAGCAGAGCAGCGGATACAGGGCTTGCGATACCAGCCCTTTCCCTTTGCGCCACGTTTCATACCACTTTCTATGGTGGGCTAGTAAACAGTTGACTACTGGTTACGTCCGCGGGAACTGGACTGGTATTGCATCCGTTGCGTAACACTTGTATCAAGATGGCATCTATTTTGGATTTGGTTAAAGCTGGTCATTTGCTTTGTCAGTTTGAGCATTTGCAATGCAAAGCATTTTGATAGAAGAAAGAAAAAAAAACATTGAACCAAAGTTTTTGTATTATTTATTACTTATTTTAAGGTTATTTTTTTCTTTCAGCGTTAATTTACAGCCATAACCTGTATTTTGGATCGATGTAACCTCAGTTACTGGCAAATTCATGAATTTATAGAGACAAGCGGCTATAAATAACTGCCGTGATTTTCTAAAGAACGTCGCAAGTACATAAGCATTAAAATAAACTCGTTTCGAGATGTTACACAAAGCCAAAGACAGTGAGAAGTTGGAGATCAAGGACAAACTAACAAAATTGGCTAAAACTGAAATCTTAAAGTTTGTTCGAGAGCAGCATTCTTCCCCTCAGACAGGCTCCGATTAAAATAATAAAATGCGTCCGACTCGCGTAATACTGGCAGCTTATATCGTCCGCCATAAATTCGCCACCATAAAAAGAAAAAGATTGAAAAAGGCGCCAAGTGTGGCGTCCGGCGCGACGGAGGGCCGGGATCCGCGTACATCCCGCTCGTTTGCATTTTATTATTTGTTATAGTTTTCGTTCGGACCGACGCGGGCCAAATCCGCAATCTCGACAGTGCGACGACCTTGGTCTTTTATGAGCCGTTATGAATAATTCGCAAGGGCAAGCGCCAAGAAAGGTGAGAACTTGGAAGTTGGAACGGCGGCAAGCGCAATGAGTTAGTGGTTTACTGCCGTTTGTTGAATCTCATGCCGGATACAGACGAAAATATCTTGATCTGAGATGGATACGAGTATTCACGAGGCACAGAATTGGCATAGACTTGGGGTAAAGATGTGTGATGTGTTTCAGCAAAAGCCGAATTCGATAATACGACCTATGTATAGGCATTGAACAAACTTGACGTTAGTTTTAATTCCAATTATCATCATCACAATGTATTGACACGACAAACTAAACAATAATTTGCCTACAGTCATTCATATTGCAGCACAAAGGGCAGTTAATCGTTAATAAGCAAAAAATGCAGATTAGGTACAATTTGCATTATTTTGCATATATATAAACAATGCAGCATGCAATTGTAAAAAATGCAGATCATTTAATCATCCTTTGGCTACACACGAAGAGTAGCTTTAGGGCTAATCTGTAATGATACCGAGGCTAAACAATGATTGGGTATCTTGTACAGTGGACCTAATGGCTATAAATATTTATAATAATAAGTATTAAAATGATTTCAGTTGTGGATCACACACAAATGAGGATCTTTTATGCTACACCGTATCTAATATAATTTAGCTGAACAGCATCCTGATTCAAAACGTTTCGGTAACTCAGTTATCGTACGATTCGGTTAGTTATCGTACGAAAAACATACCCGTAACTAACCGAATCGTACGGTAGCTGAGTTACCGAAACGTTCTGAATCAGGGGGCAGGGCCGTATTCGCTGGAGAAATTCCTATTTAGAACTGTGACTAAAGTTCTAAATAGGATTTTTTCTACAACATAAAAACACGGGATAACCGTGTACAAATCAATGGGAAATTAGGTTTGTTCATGTAAGATAGGCTAATATTTGACCACTATCTTATCTTAGTGATGATGCGGGCTGAAGATGTAGCATGATTCTTGCCTAGAAGATACCTATTCACTCTATACTTGAAGATTCCTGTTGAGAGAATAAAGCCGGGGGCAATGAGTTCCACTACAGTTTGAGATCAAGTTTAATTTAAACATGCACCTGCCGAATAAAATGTCTGACTATCAAACTCTGGGATTTCTCCAATAAATTATATTACAGACAATGGCATATTATATTTCTTTTTTAATTTGCTAAAAATATCTTTATGGCAATCGCAGCTGGCTTTTCCCACCAGCAATATCATAAATATCGTAATTGATTGATTGGTTTGAATATAAATAGAAATTCTAGATTTATTATAACGTCTTAATGACATGATCCGGTCTAGATACGAGGAGTGAAGTGATATTCGAGATAGGGGTACTTAATTTTTTTATTGAAACACTAGACGTACCATGTGTTGCCATGCCACGTTTAGAAAAAGTGTTTTACTTCTTTCATGTGTATGGTCTCCTCTTTCACGTTTATGTAATATAGTCGGGATTTATATACGGTTCAAGATATTTATTTTTTTAAAAACGTCATGCACTAATACTATGTACATAGGAGGACTTAATGCTACAGCATTTTCTGCCAGTCATCCTGCTATTTCAGGAAATATATCGGCGTGTAATAAATGAAGCTATACAATAAAGAAAAGGTTCAGAAATCTAAAATTAATTTAAAAAATATATATATACTTTATAAATATAATAAATAAACTTAATATAAAACATATACATATATGCAAAAACTTTTAGAATTCAATACATAAAAATACAATTTATTTCTCAAAAAGAATAATAATTCACTAGCTTGAAAATACAATTACTTAGTTAATACTAGTGAGTGTACGGACTATTTTGATAAAGATTTCTTAGACGAAGAAAAAAATTGAACAACTAGACGTCTAAAGTTTTCAGAATCATATTTACTTATAAAAATTGCATTTTTATAAAAATTGCATTTATTCTTTTTACGAAATAAGGTTGTTTTTACAAAATAATTTAGTGATTGTTGCTAAATAACTATATGCTAGCAATGCTCGAAATAAAACTGTAGCAATAAATTTAGTTTTAAAGCAAAAATGCAGTTAAATAATTACGTGTCTCATAATATCTTAAATGTCGTTTATTACATAAGAACAACATCTGGTCAAAAAGGATAATTACTAAATTTTTTAATATAATGACCTCATGTCCTTTAGCCAGGTCCGCATTTTTGTGTTGGACAAAAAGTATCACTTATCTAAATTGGTTTCTAATTGGTGGGCTATAAAACAAAAGCAATAAATTATAAAATGTGATGATTTAAGAGATATCCATTAAAAATGTTTTATGCTGTGTACTAGATGGCATAACTTACATAATTGGCATTAGGAGCATGAATGTAACGTACATCATACTCATAATTCTAATATCAAAGTTGTCATATTGAAAACTTGGGATTGTAAGTAGTTATCATATTCAGAAGTCGGTATTATGAGAAGTTGGCGGTTTGCGAGTGATTGGTATTGTTCGAAGTTGGCATTGTGAACATGAACATGTACAAAGGAACGGGAGAAGCAATACTAGTGGTAAAATCAAAATTTGAAAATACCACCAACGCGGCGCTCTGAAAAACGATAGCAAAGATTTTCGCCGAACATAACTGAGAACATTCTCACATACAAAAACAAACAAATCAAAATCGGTCCAGTCGTTTGGTGGTAACGATGCCAAATACAGATACTCACTACGAACTTATAACACCATTCTTTTTAGTCGGCGGTTTAAAAGTACTATGTGTTAACTATATTTTCCCGTGCTTTAAGAAGTTGGAATTGTATGAAATGTCAGAAGTTGGCATTATGAACATGAGCTTGCATAAAGGAACGAGACAGCAATACAAGCTAAACATTTTATGAGTAAAAAATATTTTCCCATGCTTTAACCGGCCCGGTTAGTAGACACGGATAGAATATTTGACCGTTCTAAATGAAAATAAAATAAAAAGTTTATGCCCATGTGAATTTACTTTTTTTTGGCACTCATGAAAGTTAATGACTTTAGAGATTCGCAAAATTACAGCCATCTCGAGAAAAACCTGGCAAGAAGCTAGGCGGCTAATTTTTCATATATTTTTTAAATTATCCTAAATGACTAATACATGAATTACATATACATGTATATTTTATACTTACTGGACATAAGACCTAAGAATAGGTAGTTATTGTAGTCTAATTCCAAATACATACATTTAATACAAAAAAAAATACGCGTCAAACACAAAAATAAGCCCATAAAGCATAAATAACATCATCAAGTTAATTAATAACTACATATTTTTATAGTTTTCTACGAATTGTCGAATATCGAGTTTTTTTTTCAACGCGTATATAAAATTCTTTAATGAAGAAATTAGAATGGCATCCGAAATATTCAGTTGCTTAATTAATTTTACAACTTAATGAAGCAATATAAAAATGTGTAGTAAAGTGGCAAAATTATTCATAAAAGTTATAACCTCGCTATCAATTGTATTTGGAAAAAAATTAAGGACGTGGCTGAAACGACAAAAAAGGCCAGTAATTAGAGCAAGCTTCTTAATAATCTGCCTTCTAAGCAAGGTATCAGGTTCGATTCCCGGTGGGAACACAAGTTTTCTCCCCAAGGAACATTCGTGTTTCTTGTTCTGGTTGTGATTCTGCGTGTGTGATGCAAATGTTTCCGGCACCCACGACACAAGTCATCGTACTTAGTGTGGGGTTGTGAGTGTGAAAGCGTTAAGCGCATTACTGGCTGTACAGAACTTTAGCGATTTGCTGCCACATTTATAATGCGGACCGCTTAGGATTGGAATTCCTTGTTTGGCGATAACCGGTATCTTTTAAGCAAACATACTGCATCGTCAATCGCATCATTGCTTACCATCAGGTGAGATAGTGGTCACATATATTTGTCTATCTTGAAGAAAATAATTAAACGCAAGCAAAGCTTAAAAAACCCACTTCGCTTTATCTTCGGAACCTTGATCAGATATAATGTATTAAACACGCATTATTGACTATAACTCAAAAACTAGAGATCAGATCTTGATCAAATTTCAATGGGACCACATGAGAAGCACCAGCATACAAATAAAAAATCAAAATCAAAATCATCAAAATCGGCTCACAACGAAAGAAGTTATGAGGTAAATTTTGAAGTCGGGTAAACGAGAACATCGTCAAAGTAGTCCACAAAATAGGCATTATTGACGATATTTCAAGAACTACTGATCAGATCTTGATCAAATTTAAATGGGACCAATTAGAAAGCAACATCTTTCAAAATAAAAATAAAAATTCGACATCGGCTCACGTGGAGAGGAGTTATGAGGTAATACAAATAAAAAAAAATATATACAGTCGACTTGAGTACCTCCTCCTTTTTGGGAAGTCGGTAAAAAATCTTACTCCCATTGGAGTAAAAATATACGTAAACCAGTGTTCGTTTTTCAACACGGTGATAATTATCGTGGTTGCATAATGATGCATAGGTACCTAATTAGCAAGCCGAAGATGTGCTAAAAATTCCGCCTAAATATCGGGAGCGAGGTCCACGTTGTGCAACCTCCTGGGAAAATTTAAGAGTACACAAACAATTGAATTTAAAAACGTTGAATTCGATATAATGCCAACTCATAATTTGATTGTTTGCTGTATTTTAATTAATGTCTGGTTTTTATTTCTTTTAATTTTGGCTTCGCAATCTTTTGCATTTAACCAGTGTCAAGTAATAATATATTTCAAGTGTATTTCATATTAAAAGTCCTAGTCACAAGTCACAGTTAAAGTCAAGTAAAAGAGACTAAGTCTAGTCATAGTCAAGTCGTGCTCTAATAAAGTGGTAACTTTACTAGAACTTCTATTGGAGTTTTGGAGATAATCAAGTTTTTCAACTTGGTATCATTTGCCTACACTTATGCAAGTTTACTAAGTATTAACGGTTAATAATCCACAATTATTACACATTAACACTCGAAGAATGTCAGGTTTTGGAAAATAATACAAAATCAACAAAGCCATTTTTTCACTTTCGCGGCAAAACTCCGTCTGGGTTTATTTAACACTAGTTGTACCCACCCGGCATGCATTGCAATGCGACGAAAAGAAAAAAGGGTTTTACTTCTTTCATGTTTATGGTTGCCTAGTACTTTACCAACTCCGACAGAAATCTACTGTTCAAAATTATAGAAAGCCGTTCCAGACTCGATGTTTTTTTTTTAATGTTAGACAGGCAAGCATTATCTACGGGCCTATTGCCTTTATTTCCTAAAGAAAAACTAAAACTATACACAGCAAAGACCTAAGTTACCTACAAGACATCGAGCTTATAGGTTACTCAAGTGCTCAAGCCCACTACCAGTGGGTAGCAGTTTTATCATGCTGGCGGCATTGCCTCTCTGAATTACAATGCCTAGCAATTTCAACAGGTAGTTTTAATTACTAGGTATTCATTTAATATAGGATTTAAACTATGCACATTCCAAATTTCATCCAATACCGTTGAGACGTTACGGCGGCGTGTGGAGAGAAAACAAACAGAACTTACACACAAATTTTCGCATTATAATATTAGTGCGATTTCCTCATAGCAGCTGACTTTATATACGTCAACTATCGGAATGCGAAATATTTTACACACCTCAATGTCAAATATCTTATACATATTTATGTGTTCGCGAAAAATTTATATATTCACCCAAATTAATGGGTTATCTTCGGACAAGACGTCATGGAATAATTTACATTATACTTATACATTAATTATTATAAAATGTATGCTAATGTAATCGAGTTATAAACAAAAACAAGATCTTTTTAGGGTCGTAAAATTATATTTTATTAATTAGCGCTATCTTAATGTATAACCTTATATATTACAAACAAGTTTATTTCGTGCATACAATTATTATAAACAGAAGCTCAAATTCCCTTGACAAGGAAAATTGTGCTGCTACCGGGAATAAAACCCAAGACCTCAAGACGAAAAAAGCAAAGACTTGCGCAAGACGGAAAAAAATAAGAGTGAAAATAGCCTATTTTTGTCCACTGCTGGACATAGGCCTCTCCTAATGAACGCCACTGAGCCCGATTTTCGGCTCTTCTCATCCAGTTTCTGCCGGCCTCCTTTCGCAGGTCGTCGCTCCACCTGGCCGACGGGCGTCCTGTGCTACGTTTGCCGAGTCGCGGTCTCCACTCAAGTATTCGTCTACTCCAGCGGTTATCCACCCTTCTAGAGACGTGGCCAGCCCACTGCCATTTTAGCTTGCTAATTCTTTGAGCTATGTCGGCGACTTTAGTTCTCTGTCGGATCACCTCGTTCCGGACTCGATCCTTCAGAGAAATGCCGAGCATAGCTCTCTCCATAGCTCGCTGAGCAACCTTAAATTTGTGGACTAATCCTACTGTCAATGTCCACGTTTCGGCTCCGTAGGTCATAACTGGCAGAACGCACGCATTAAAGATTTTGGTCTTTAAGCACTGTGGGATAGACGAAGAGAAGACTTGACGCAGCTTGCCGAAAGCCGCCGGGCTCCAGCCCAGCCGGATCCTTTTATCGGCTCCCGCTCAAAGTTGTTTCTACCTAGCTGCAAAGTTTGACCGAGGTAGACATACTCCTGAACAACTTCGAGGGGTATACCATCGACGACCAACGGCCTCGGGTTTGTGATGTTGTTGAACATTGCCTTGGTTTTGTCCAAGTTCATCCCGAGACCAATACTTCTAGAAGCGTCGGCTAGGTTGTTCAGCATTTCTTCAAGCTCCTCCAGCGATTCTGCTATTAGGACTCAATTCCCGGCAATAGCACAATCGTTTCTTTATTTCTCAAATTTGTGTTTCTGGTTCTGGGTGTGAATGTGTATGTGATATGTAAATGTTTCCGGACACCACGATATAAATCTTTGAACTTAGTGTGGGTTGTGAGTGTGAATGCGTTTGTTTCTAGCATTCTAAATTTGCCTCTCTAATACAAGATGCAGATTAAACACCGGAAACAAACTTGCATAACTAAAAGAAATAAATTAAATAAAGCCTACCGCCTAAAGACGATAAATTTTAATGCAAGAGCCGGTTGTAATCGATTCTAATATCGGTTGAATCGCAGATTAAATAACATTCACTATTAAAGTATCACAAGAATTCGAATCGATACAAATAATCGAACATATTACGAAATCCATAAAGAGTCATGCAATCACAATATGATATCGAGAAAAATAGACAAACTGAGAATAACAATCCATTAATTTTAAATGGTTAAACGTTTTCTATTTTTAAAATATTCTAATTATACTTGATCTGGAAAAACATATATATATTAAACGTTTTCTTGGCCGTCTAGCCGAGCAAATTAAGTCACGACAAAAAGTTATTATTTTTCACAATATTAAAAAATATATGTCTGTAACTCTGTCAGTTACAGCAAATACTCATCGTCGATTTAATTTCACTTAATGTATCATCTCTATTAGCCCTATATAGATTTTATCGCCATACGCGACCGAAGCCATTGGCAAAAAGTAGTATTGACCAAAAATTGCACCTACCTAAAAGCCGTCATGAATATTCGATTACATAATTTAAGCGGACCGAGTCGAATTTTATCGCGCTTCAAGCCGGCCGGCGGCGCCTCCCCGGATTTGTGACCCCTACTACAGTCTCCTGGAGCCTTAGTATCTCACTATTTCGAGTTACGTCAAAACAGAATTGATTATATAAATGTGTGTCAATAATGAGATATTTACCAATGTATTTCGATTTGACATAATTACTGAATAACAAACGAAATACATGGTCGAAAGAAACACATCGATTTTACATCATGATTACTCAAAATAAACAAAACACTTCTTGGTACATTTTTAGGAGAGGTGGTGGAGCATTTTGTGAGTTGCTCGCCTGGCTTGCTACCAAAGTAGCTTACCACCATCAAGTTGAAAGTCTGCCGCCAAGCCAAATACGGTGTTCCGGCAGTTATCCTTGAGAGCCTGCGTATTCCAGGTCTAGTGTGTTTACCAGCTTCGATCACATCGTCACTTACCATCAGGTGAGATAGTGGTCAAACACTAGCCTGCCACAAATAAAAAAAAAAACATAATAAATATCCCGTTATTGACACAAAAAATTATAATAGTAGTGAGAGTGACCATGATTGATTTGTATTCGCTAATATCAACGAAGTGCCCGTTGGCTTAATTGGGTGCGCGTTCGCCTTCTAAGTAGGGGTGTTGGGTTCAATTCCCGACGGAAACACAAGCTACCCAATGAAAATTGGTATTTCTGCTTCTGGTTGTGATTGTGTGTGTTTATGTCGTGAATGCTTCCAGCACCCACGACACAAGCCATCGAACTTAGTGAACTTTAGTGCACTTAGAAACATTTACGTCACACACACAAATCAATCACAACCATTATGTACTTATGTTTAGATTTTGCACTTCTTAAACCTTTTGCATAACGTAGTCAAGTAAAAACAGCGAAATAATGAAAATATAAATGTAAGAATTCCTCAAAAGAACGTATAGGTAATTATATAAAAAATGTCTCTTGAAACAATCAGAAACAACAATAATTTTAAAGAATGATACGGAATATTTTGTTAAAAGGCAGGATAAAATTTCACTCAAAAATATTAACTAAAAATACAATAACATACATCAATTAAAACAATACTACTTCTCGGTATATAAACAGCTGTTGGTCAAGGGAAATGTCAATGACATCGACTATGCGTAAGGCGATTCGAGTTACAATTTCTCGAAGCCCGTGACATTGGTGCTATTACGAGTTGATGATTTCATCTCAAGCTTTTAGGGACGATGATATAGAAGTTACGTTCAAACGTGACAGCTGAGTCACAGTGAGTCTAGCGTGATGGACTAACGGATAGCGGTGAAGCAGCCGAAGATGTGGCATGCTTGCCTAGAAGATACCTATTCGCTCTTGACTTGAAGACTCCCAAATTATACCGGTCGGGGAACAAGATAGCAGTACGAACGATAAACGTTTTACGTTGCGAAACGGTTCGAGCAAACTGGAGGTATGTCAACCATATATGGATGACGTTTGACAGTTTTTAATAATTTACCCTCATACATAAATAATGCTAGGTTACTAGTAATAAAAGGACTAGCGTGAACGCAAACCCTCTCGTCCTTCGCCTAGTAACTATTTAGGACATTTTCTAATGATCGGCTGTTTAGTGATCACTCTACCATATAAAGTTGCAATTCATCACCCTCAAGTAGAAAAACCTATCGACAAGCATCAAACGATTTTTGAGACCAAGTATTAGTGTATTTAAAAAAAAAACGGGTTGCCGTCACTATTACGTAACAAATAAAAACTCCAAGTCACGCGTCGGAGCATGGAAATCTCACGCTATGAGATAAATAAAAACTCTACACAATGCAGACCGGCGGATGATACAAATGGTAGGGCCGCCAAAGTTATGAAGTGGTCAAACGGTCAAATCAGGCGCAAGCGCCGGCGAGGCGCGGAATGTGGCACGGACGCGCCACCGCGACACCAACTAAACACGATTCCGAGAAAAAAAATACAATTAAAGGAAAATAACAAACCACAAAGAGTATCCGCGTGTGTGAACAAATGAAGGAAGCCAAACTCTGAAGAACTTTTCTCTCTGAAGAGCCTTTCTAATTTGGACGGACTTGTGTGATGACAGACTAACGGCATCGTATAAAGAAGATGAATTTATACTTTGAAAAGGTAAATGAAACGGAAACATAAACCATAATGTAAAAATGAGATAACAAAGAAGAAAATCAAAACTGAAGAAACAAAAAAAGGAAGCCTGACTATGACTGAAAGAAAAGAAAAAAAGAAGACTAGGTACGCTTGAAACTTGGACAGACTTTAAGAAAAATCTAGAAGATCAAGTTCAAATATCACGATGGATGCAAACGAACGAAGACGAAGCGAAACATGAAGTGTTTTTGTAATAGAACCTTTAAATAAATACAAAAATCTCCTGGATTAATTTAGAACAGTTCAAATTTCGACGGCTCTGTAAAGTCTAGTTGAGTTCTACGTATAATAGAAACGGCCAGCAGAGACTCAGTTAGTTAACAGGAAATTATTAGTTATTACCAGTGGATTCAATTTGCACAAGGCCGGAATACGTGGTGTAAGAGAAAGGAAGCTTGTGACCAGCAGTTGGTAGACATGAACCCAAATGCTGATGTAATGGTTAGGAGTGAATAGCATATGATCCCAGTACGAAGATAATGCGTACAGTGCACAATAAACACAAGTTTTGACGGAGTTCAGATACGAGTACTTCAAAGTCAGTGTATAAGAGAACAAGACGTGTTGTACTAGCAAATGCAAATATAAAAGGTGAATATTTTGGTTATAAATGTAATACAGTGGAACGTTTCAAATTCTAGTTTTTATTTATAGTTTTAAATTTATATTTCAAAGAAACATTTAAAAAATAATTGTTTTAGAACTCAGGTAAATAATTTGTTACCTGTATATTAACAACGATAATTAATTACGTAAATTAAAGTGGAATTATGATATCAAAAGTTATTAGAATATACAAAGGTAAAAATTAACACTCATAAATAAGGATATGTTTTTAGTTTATTTATAGCGTATTTTAATAAAATTTTACGACTAAAGGTATATTTATTTATTTTTCTATATATTTAACTCAATCAATTCCTATACTAGTACTAATTACCTGAAGGATGTAAAATATAACACCAAAGTATATAACATCCTTAACATCCTTCTTTAAAATAGGTATCTTTTTATAAACCATTTCATTATATTTATAACCCGAAATGACGTGCATTTTGTAAATCCCCATTCACATTTAAGCAAAAAGCAGCCTTTTCATTTCGTACCTAATTTAGAAATTGATAAAAAAATCCTCAAAAGGTTATTCCCAACCAAAATAAGAACCATAACCACGTCGGTTATTGTATTTCTTGGCGGAGGGATCACTAGCGGCGTAAGTTTAGGGGTCAGGAATGTGGGATCGTCCAGATAAAAAGGAGCAAGTCTCAAGAATTCCAACCATCGTATTTCCCCACCAAAAAACAACCTTAAAAACCTAGATCCGGGACGAGGCGTAAACAAATCGATGCGGCCGATAAGCCGGCCGGCGGGCTGACGCTGAGATGTTATGGTAATACACCTGCGTTATGTACTACAGTGCTACATCTGCCGGCAAGCGGCGGCATAGAACGAGACATACATTCTAACAAGGCAGTTACAGAGGGTAGGTATACGTTATTAAAATTTTTAGAAACTATTCCACGGAATTAATCATATTACTCAAATTCTAGTGACGCGGGATTTAACTCGGATAATCCAATGATCTCGAAAGTTACAGAAGTTATTTCGCTTGTCATCACTTCCGATGCAGATTATGCTGTGTCAATTTCCATTAACTTCTTCACGTAAAGGTCACAGGCGTTCCTACGCTCGACGATATTACAATTCACAAATGGCCTTTAATTGGAACCATCACAAGTTAAAGCTACTTTTGTATTTGCCATTCATTTACTGCTTCAAAGTAGTCGGACAGCTATTTGGACATACGCTTGTAATGTACCCTAATAGAACTATCTTGATTGCCCGAATCGAGAGCAATTTGAAAATATTTAAATTACATCTGAATTCATCAGTCGTCCACTACTGTTTTGATATCTTTCGTTCTTATCGGATACGTCCACTCATCATTGTGAGCTCGCATACTGTATTCAAAAGTACGTCGACACCCGGGGTCCGGACCGCGACCTTCCGAGGACGCACCGGTGTCGATGACTCTGATACTTGCGCAACCAACGTACACCATCTCGGTTGTAAACGATGCCACCGGCCGCCCAGTTGGCATTTCGAATAGACTACTAGTTACAGAGGTGGTCAAAGTCAATGACTTGGTCTACGCTATGAATCTTTCACGGCCAAGTAACTATATACGAATAAAATGTATTTTCTTTCTTTCTATATTTAATATCTTGGTTGTATGCGTTGCCACCAACCGCCTAGTCGACATTTCTAAGACTGGTTACTGGAATGGTCGAACTCAAGTCAATGACTTGGGCTGTTAGTTCAGCATGCATAAACCTAATTCTTCTGAAGATGGAAAAATAGTACCGACATCTTACATAACACGATCTCGGATGTTAATGATGTCACCGCCACCAGCCGCTCTGTAGATGTTTTGAATATCTATAGGTGGTCATAATCGAAGTAATTAACCCTATCTCAGTTTATAGTTTCGTTCGGTGTGTATTAAGATTTTTTCAGGGAAATAGTTAGGGCTTATTATGATTTAAGTTAATCATTCGTTTGAAATATAAAATCCGAACAACTTTCTATAAAGGCACAAATTTCTCACGTGGTCAAAGGTGATTACAGGCCTTACATAATATCAGAACTACTTAAATGTGTTTTGGCAGATCGGTGTCATTGAGAGCGCGAACCAGCAATCGCTTCTCATCAAAACACTGGGATAATATCACTCGCCGTATAATCTGTTTGTTTCACTAACTGCCTTATAGAATAACAGTCTAATTTTACTATGTTTACAACTAGGTTATACGTATTGCCAATTAGAGGTATTAACTGTTGTTCCAACTTATTTGCAGTACTGGAACATAGTATTGCCTGAAATTTAGCTTCCCATTTAGCCAATTGGCGCTCAATAATTTCTATAATTCTTCGGCCTTATCATCATTTTCCATCAGGTTAGATAGGCAACCATTTGATATGCTTGCCTATCGAGCGAAAAAAATTCAAACTGTGATGATTATCATCTTCCTACAAAACGCGCAGACCTTTTTAACAGTTTCCATAAGAATTATACAAACTCGACCGTGTGTGATCTCTTATCACCCAGGTACACATACATGATCCTGACCTTCTGAGAAGGTAGATTGCTAATGTATGCTAAAATTAGAATCATAAGAAGCTATTTTGAGACCTTTCTTTGAACGGGTGTAGCCCCGAAATCTCGGATGCGATTAAACTGCAGCTCAGCGTGTCTCACTTAGTACTCGTTACACGCAAGAAAATCAATTGTCTTGTAACTTTCCTTTGGCAAAAGCGCAAAAAGAGAAATCGCATATTTATGAATATTATCTCGACGGAGGTTAGCCACAAGAGTTAAGTTAGACGTTAATAAGAAAACCCAATGAGTAATCTGATACTCGTCAACATTAACCATGTATGGATGCATCCTTGCAACGGATATCTATGAATTCCTGGATTTTGAATCATATTAATTAATACTTAATTTGTATTCCAAAATTGCCTACATATTAAAGACCTAATAAGAAATGAATACCTGGGATTCTTAGTATTTATCGAAATATCACTGTTAATATTTCACGTATATTTCTTTTAATTCAATGGTCAAATCTACAGCAGTACAAATCATTTGTGTAGTAAATATAGGATAGGATAGAGCTCCATTGTTTTTCTTAAATCATAAACATAAACGCTTTCACACTCACAGCCCCACACTAAGTAACTAACTAAATCGTCATGTTTTCGTATTCCGTGACCAATAGCTGCAAGTCCTCAAGATTGCCAACATTACGTAGCTAGTAGGTACAACCAAGGATCTCCTTACATCATGAATAATTCAACTGCGCGCCCATAATCCGTTACCTAAACATCCGTCTGTCCGCTGGGCATTAGGGTCTTCCCATCAATTTCATCTCAATAGCCGTCATTAGGACAATCGGCCGCATCGCACGGCGTGACACGTCTCGTGTATACACGCGGCGGGAAGGCTGTGTGGCGACGGTGCGGCTGTGTGCGTGGGCACGCGTTACGGCGGCGTATTTACACCGGCGATCCCTTCCATCGCGAGCACTCATGCGCCGCGCGACTTGGTGAACACACGTACCCCACCACTGACCAGCGGTGACCCTCGGGACCACACACTCGACATTCCACCGCCGAACGACCAACGCGACACTCCAACAGTCTACAGTCGGTCTACCCCCAGTATGTGCCAGTGTCCGAACACCAGTGAACATTAGTGAAGTGACTTTATTAGCACTGTCATGTGCTATTGAACAGTGTATGCAGCAGTGAACACAGCCGCAGCCTCAGCCTTTATCAGTAAATGTAAGCGTGATTTGTTTACTTGCTAGGAGATAAAACCGACCTAGATCTCACGGGCTAGCCGGCTACAATAACTCCGGTAACAATGCACTCGGTATCGCGACACAATATTAAAGCCAAAGTTTCACAGAGCCCAGCCTTCGACATAAAACTCAATGACGTTAGGTAAAGAAACACCTGTGAGAAAATGCAAACAAACGTGTGTTTCAAACGTTTTGTTATTGTAATACGCGTGATCTACGAATCTACGAATATAATTATTGCTTAAGCCTCGAATTGTGTAGCAAGTGTGACAGAATGCCGAGACCATATTAGGAACAGATAAGCCGGTTGCCGTTTTATAGTAATGACAACTAATAACATTTCAATTGTGGACACCCACTGCAGAAACCCACGCGGGATTCCAGTCGTGAAATTATTTCCAAAAGCCCTATACAATACTCGATGAATGAAATCCGATTTGCCATCGCGAAACCGAAACAGTTATCGATTGAAAGTTTCATTATTTTACGTGCCGTGTAATTCGAAGGGAGAGAACAATAAGCGATATTTATAAAATTGCCGTAATATCCTCCACCGGGTATAATGCCTAATGCCTATGCCAATGCAACAAGAAATACAATCCTTGCTTAATTGAATTGCCTCATAAAGTAAGCACCGTTGGTGCTTATTAGCGTATTAGTCATCCCACAAACGGAGCTACTAATAATTGTTCTCATGATTAGAACCGAACGTGAAGAATTTAAAAGATTCGGGGTTTTCCGAGACCATAAATTATATATGGACAAATTATGCAAATTCGTGTTATTGTATCAAGAATTCACTAAAACATTCCTGGCGATATGCAGATAACGGCATACGAACCGGACTTTCGTATGAACAGTGAATACTATCGAATGTGGACGTGTGCAAATTAACAATCGATACGCTTAGACGATTCGATTACGTGATTCTAATTTCCATTGACGAAAATCAGGCCAGTAATTATTTGTTATATCACGTATTGGACGATTGGTTCCTAATAGCTGTACAATGAAAAATCGTAATAAACTGGATGTCACGATGTCTTGAATTTGCATTGGAAAAAAAAAAACAATTTGTTTGCTTTGCCAATATGTTTTGGTACTGCAAAGCGATGGCCTATTTAGCTCTAAAAGCTGTATATTAGTAGTTATATCATCTCTTAATAGTTAATGAAAATAAAACGTGTTTCCTTTTCGCTGATATCGGCAAAACAAATGAAATAATTTTGATTAAATGTTATTTAACCGATCTCAACGCCGATTTGAATTAGGAACTATATCCAAAATTCTATCATCCGTGAATAACTCACGAGTATTCTCTTTTCACCTGTGCCAATGACTGAAAGTAGCGCGGAAGCTTCGAAAGTCGGACACTACACATATACACATGTATGCGCACAAACCATTCATGACATAACACCGCGACATACAAATCATACAACATTTCATGTATATCAAAATCTTATAACCATTCGCCGCAACCGATTATCCGTGAAAAATATTTCATCCGGATTCTAAAAATGGCGTGAATTCGTTTATTTTTTTGGTCTAAATCAAAAAATACAAACGTGTAATTTTTCGTGTGCATACGGAACAAGTTCCACGCGTGGAAAATTATATCGGCACAATAACATTTAGATTAGAATCTCGTGCAACAGCAGTAAGCCTTGAAATAAGATAAAGAATAGGAAATATTTGAGATTTGTTGTGGGAAATAAAAACTATTTGACCATATCCACAAGGTTTAAATTTGAAAAAAAACCTTGACCCTCAACGAAACTCCGATCTAAAACTAATTTGATGCTAAAAAAATCCAGTGAAAAAAGTTTTTTATATAAGTATTCTCAAAACAGCTGGAATCGTATTTTAATTCTAACATTTTATTCGAAGACAGCCTACTTAGCATACTTTCCATGAAACCAAAAGTATGCTGATTTCTCAAATGTAACAAGCGAGTTCATCATTATTTACTTATTCCGTAAGCAACTTGACTCGAAAGTCTTTGTTTTTAAAGAAAAAGTTACAATCTGCAGACAGTATAGCAAATTCTAGACTATTTTGTTCATAATAAAATATCAGAGACGTCACTAATGTTATGGTAATAGAATCATAACACATTAATTCAAATTGAAGCACTTTGTATGAAAATGTTTTACCTTGCTAATATGTATCCTGTTATACAATATCATGTAACTTTATAGAGCTTACTGCATCTTAAAACAATTTTCTAATACGTAAGAAGAGGATCTATTAGAATTAATCGCAGGTAATAAACTTTTAATTAATGCATTCAAAGAAACATTAAGAGAATAACCTCGGGTCATTGAAACTTCCGATAAATTGATTAATAAATTGTCGTTTGATAGTAAACAACTCGTATCGACTTGCAAGAATGCCGTTGAATTCCCAGTCCCTTAAAGGCTTCGATGAGACATCGCATCGATTCGACCGGCTCACCTTTGCCGGTCGAGGAATGTGTCTCGGAGAGCATCTGAACTCGCCTTGACCTTACATGAATCAGCGTGTATAAAATCTAAAATTACACATCCACTCGTCATTTTAATCATCTGTGAATAGTGACATCAGTTCACTACTATTTTCTATCACACGTCTAATGTTTGCGCACCGAATTGTCCGAGAATTTTTCGAGTAAATCGAAACGATTTACATATAATGATAATATAAACACACGGTGGCGTCATGCGCTCCGCCGGCACGTCAACAAAAAACTGTATCCGGCTCGATGAAAACATTTAGATGGCGGCAAAAAAGGAGCGCTTTGGAGAGATGTATGAAACAAATCGAGTAATATAAAAAGTAACATAAACATACGGCAATGTATTAAGTCTTTAAGCTATTGTCGCGATTAGTGTCACGATGAACAATAGGCGTCATAGACAAGCTCTCAGTAATTAAGAACGCCCGCACTACAACGGCAACGACTAATAGCCGTGACGAACAGCATTCGTCATGACAACCACCCTGTTGTTCACGTAACGTAATATAATAGCACCTTGAGCATAATTGCTTCCACAGATAATCTAGCTGATAGCAAGTCGATTGCTGGCGCAATTGCTCGAAACATTACAAAAGTGGCTATTAAAATATGCCAGCTTTTCCTCGCACGAGTCGCGGCGAAGGACTCGGGCGCAATCTAAGGTTGCCTATTATCCGCCACGCTCCGAAACACACCAAAAGGTAACGGCAAAACGGCGGAAAAATTTTGTAACCCTGTTTCGCAAACGGCTCATATTAAACAATACAGAACTAATAGATTATCTATCCGAAATCGCTTAATTGATGTTTGCCACATCGCGATCGCTCGCGTGCTGATGCCCCTATTCGTTATCCAAGCACGTACTCTACTCACCCAGATGCCCGTGTCTGATATGTGCTTACCTGAAACAAGAAAGATAAAAGGTTAATTGGATAATATCTCACAAACCCCAACTCTTATCAGATATAAATGAAGAAAAACTTCAAACTTTAGCATCAATGAAATGGTCATTCACTTTGGCAGAAACGTGAGGGTTTCAAATATACTCGTAGTTTTGCAGTTTCAGCTAGCTCAGCTTTTATGGTTGTTGGAGTTCCACCACCAACCAAATATCAATAGTTAAAGTTTTTCTGTCTGTATCTCGAAATCTCAGCAAGAACACATTTGCATTTTTGCAATCAAGAATTGTTCAAACATCCATTTACCGTCGGTAAAAATGACACTTAGACGACAAGATCTCGCTAATAAGCCTCAACAACTACAACAAACAATGACAAAATACAAGATAGCAAGTTCATAAGTTAACAAGCGGAAAAATGAAGCGCACGCAGCCATCATTAGTATGAGAATTCGGATATAAGACGTACAATGTGGAAAGCTCAGAAGATGCGGTAATAAGACATGCGAACGCAGACATAACAAGAAACATTACGTCCAAATAGAGGACCACATTACGAAAAAAGAAAGTTTCACACACAGCCAATTCAGTACGCGCGGCGCGTATCAAATCCCTGGACATATTATCATCATGATTATTCAACTAACAGATAGTAACACACTAAATTTATTCAACTCGTTACCATTTAAATGTCGTATTATAGTTCTTATATGGATCAAGTTTTTGCGCTTCCTTCATTTCAAGGACTGTACGAGACAGCTTTAAGTTGCTAGGTGCGGAGTTAGGATCAATATCAGGGGGTTATATTTTTTTTATCTGACAGGCTTGCGTTTAACCTCTATCATATCTTTTGTTAAGATGTGTCGAGAATGGTAAAGATTTATACAAAAAAAAAAATTTTTTAGGATATAAGCAATTAGCATAGATATCTGTGTACTGTTTACTATCGTATCCATTTCTAGGGCTAAGACTTTTCAAATGGACGCAACTCTTTCCAACTCTGTGCGAATTTCGATCGCTGGCCGACAAAATTGCAATCGTCTGTCCAACGAGCTTATTGTTAAACTTGTGGTCTATATCTATGTCTAACTATGAATTGATCTAGATATTATTTCATTTCACGTTTTCTGGGGGAAGTTGAACCCTGAAGTGTAATCCCTTGATTAGTATCTGACAATGATAAAACTTACTAGTTGTTTTGTTACTGTAACCAGATTTCGCACATACCTTCCAACTGGAATCGTCGATAAGCTATACGCGGAAGCGAAACATACGCGAAGGTTGTATCTTAAACTCAAGGGTGAGATTATCGCATTGTATGCATAAAACAACTTATTTATCGATGAACAGGACCATCTCGATGTTTTTAAGACCGTATAAAAGATTGGAAAATATCATATGTTTCAATAGCATAACTGACGTGCCATATAACTTTAAAGCGTGTAATTCTATAGGTGTTTTAGCGGTATAGTAGTTTCACCTTGACTGTTAAAGGTAATGTGTATTAATCATGAATTTGGTAACAATGGGCGCTATGACAGACTGAAGGTGGAAACTGTGTTTCTAACGATTTCTTTATGGGCGCAGACGGCGCGTGCGCAGCTCACGACGGGCGACGGTCACGATTCCGACAAGTAGATCAATTTCTTGCGACCTCCAAATACCAATAACAAAGAAACTTGTTTTTAGTACACATATTTGTGGTTTCGAGAAATCTATGGACAAAGAAAATTAATAAAAACTGTTCCGAGTTGAATCAATTTTGTAAAATCACGTTGCGCTTTTTAGCATGTGAAATTATTTTATAATAAAATAGAATTACTTATCTTGTCCATTGGTACATCAAAAATATGACTCTGTTTTTTTTCTATGATGTAAGTCGAAACAAAACAATGTCACATGGGAATCTCCTCAAGAAAGTCAAAGATTCTGTCTTTACAGTCTATACTCTGTGACAATTTCAACGCAATAGAAACATATCACAGGACATTGCGCAGCCGCATACAATTCTAAATACCCGGCGTATTAGCAAAGCAAACATTACGGCAACATAATATTTCCAAATTCGAGATAATCTAAATTAAAACTAACGAGCTTGGTGGAATTTTAAAAAGATTCCCACATTATGAATGCAAGGTCGTCGCGTTTCGGTGGCAAAAATAGCTTGACAACCAGATATTTCGTTATGGCTGTAAGAAGCAGAATATTGTTTTGTGTAAATTTCAATCTAGAATAATCTACGTCTATATAAGTCAGATAATAACTGCGAAATTGGTTTAGGGGTTCGCAACAATCCAAAACATAATTGTACTCCCCAAATATGGTTCTATAATTACGATAAGATCATCAGACTGTATTCCTTACAAGGTAGAGCTCTTTTTCCATAATTGTCCCTTTCATGAGTAAATCTTCAACACATTTCACTTATACATTGCATTGAATAGTAACCGGATTAGCATGATATGAAGGTGCTATTTAGATCCTTTATGCAGATTGGCAGAATAAATAACAAATCGACCGATCGGATTATGCTAGAACATCAGGCGGTCTAGGTGCCATGACATAACACGCATCGCAAGGATGGGTGCTCCAAAACAGGTTAGAGGCGCGACATGTAGACAGTAAGTGTAATAATGCACTTTCTATAACACCACGATATCTCACATGTCGCCTAGATAAGTAAGAGGTAGTAAGTATATATCGTTATCTAACACAGCATTTAGGCTCACATAGATTGCAAATAAAAACAGTTGAAAGGCTGCTTGCTAACCAAGAAGCTTGCCGTTTTTAAAACTAAAGACATTAAATCGTTTTAACTTTTAAATATTATATCTTAGTGATTGTGTGCTAGTTATTGAACTCGCAATTATAATAAAAAGGTCATACTTATCAGTATTTAGGTAGCTAAAATAAATGATCGCAATTGTAAGGAAATGTTAGCAAACTTAGCTCACGCGCGGTTGCAACAAAGCAAAATTAAAATACCGTGTGAAAATAACAGGCGTTAAAAAATATCAGTGTGAGATACACTTTATTTTATTAAACCTTATAGTCTATTGAATTCAATGGGGATTACACTAATGTGCGCTTAAAAGGTCCTTACTGCCTTTTGTCTTTACGTTTTGTCCTAGTGGAGGCTTGTAGGATGCTACAGCCTTGACCGCGAATGACTTGTACGACAATAATTACAACGCAGCCATGACACGATTAGCACTTCTTAGGACCAGGAATGCCAATGCAAACCATTTGACATTTAAGGCGAATACAGAAAACGCTTGCATATATACTCGAATGTGTGTGCGAATTCCTTTATCCGAAGATGGCCTTAAATAAAGCTTTTATCATCTTCTTAGATTTTTTTCATTGAGAACATCTGGCATTAGATATTCTGTATGAGAAAAACATTCCGAATATATATATGTATTAAAATTGTAACAGTTACATTAAAGGCTTTTGTAACAAGTAAAAATACAGAGATTGAAATTTAAAGCGACTTTACGTTGATCAATCAACAGAGAGAAAACCCTTCTTTGTCAATTTTTAACGTTCAATGAATTCTAATATTTTTATACTTAAAATAGGCCTTATTCCATGACTTTTTTAATCTTTTGTCTTGTCTTGTTTTTCCACTATCCCACCTATATATTATCATTGAATATCCAATATCAAAGACCATTATTAAGTTTCGTCAGAGAAGTACTATTAAATTAAATCGAAGCTCATTAATTTGGAGCCAAACAAAAGATTAGTAATTTAGAAGACGTGGAGAGGCGATCACCACGGCGTAATGATATGGATAGATCAATCAGGCACGCGCCTACTTTGGTATACCATAGGGCTGTCAAAATATATATACTTATAATAACACCAAGCAATTCAGTCAGCTCATGTAAAAAAACGGCATCCATTTTCAATGTGTTTCACGGCGAATGTTTAGAGACAGTAGCGGATCAAGGGACGGAGGGGAGGGCTTCAAGTCCAATCCAAAAGCACGAAAGCGACCGCGGGCGGTGGGGCAGCAGCAACAAAACCTACCCTCAGCGAGGTTAAGCCCCTCCCAAACAAACCTAGATCCGCCACTGTTTAGAGAAATACTCTGAAAGTAATATAGCCGATTATAGCCACCAGTATTTTTTTTTACATTAAAAAGATTTTAATACATTGTCAATAGAGAGATAAGGCTATAGGCTTTCTTCTATATCATATAATATGCGCTTCGTGTAATGAATAAGCCTAACATCAAAATACAAATCAAATCAAAATCGTTTATTCACATGGGCCCCAAAGAGGCACTCATGAAAGTTAATGATTCTACTGCCAGAATCGCAAAATTACAGCCATCTCGAGAAGAACCTGGCAAAACAGAACAATGAATTTAATATAATTGAAATATACTGTAGCTCCATTTATCACTTGCAAAATCTATACAACACAATTCGTGACAACCCTAATTACGTTCTATTAAACTAATGATGCGCTCGCGCACTCTATTATCATTAAATCTGACTAAAGTTCTCTTAACCATGTGATTAATAGCACTAAGCAGCTGTTTCGGCACGCGAATCAAGTTCCTGACTTTAAAATGGGTTAGTTAACTAACGAGGTTATCATTAGCCAATTTTTTAAAAAAAAACCTCTCGACTTATTTTAAATAATATGTTGGCAATTCGGCATATATTTGCGCTCTGTAGGGATGCATTTAAGACGCGCCTAAGTTACAAAATTGAAAGTAAACCGCAACATCGCATGTTACAACACTTACAACACATTCTACACGAAATTGTTTGATCACCAATATATCGAAACACAGCTTAAAGTATTTATTTATTTATTTATTCTTTTGCACAATACATATGTACACGGAGGACTTAATGCTAATACAGCATTTTCTGCCAGTCAACCGAAAAGGTGCAGAAAAATTCGTGGTAGTGCAGTATAAGGGGTTAATATCTATTATTTATGATTTAAAATATACTAACATATATACACATAACATACAACAAATATACCAAAATATAAATATATAATATTAACGTACAAAAATAAAATATAAGATAAAAAGTACAATACACATACATAAACATAAAATTGTATATACTTAGTAAGTATCTTATGACGACAACATAGTAAACGAACTAAACACAAAACATTATGCTATTATAATGATGATGATACCATTAAGAGTGGAGCGTTTTAAAGAAATGGGCTTGAGTTTGCCGCTTAAAGGTAACTTTGGTGGTAACCTTTTTTATGTCAGCTGGCAATTCATTCCAGAGTCTGACAGCAACAACAGAAAAAGAATTGTCAAGAAAAGAACTGGAATGTTGGAAGTATCAAGACGTTTGTTTTCAAGTACTCGTACTTGGGCAAGTTGAGCTTAAGGACGCACTATAATGGTCCCATTCGATACGCTCTGCGTCCCAATGTCGCACAGCATGTCTTGATACATTTCAACACCGTTGGCCCACATGTATCGATAGAAATCATTTATTAACCATTGCGCAATTAGTGGGACATGCATGCCGGACATTAAGGAGTGGTCAACAAACAGTTGTGTCGCAAACCAGCAATAAATAAACGCTAGTTAAGTTTTCCGTCGTTCCGTGAACTCAAGGAGATCAATGTATGCAATTATGATACTACAACCGCAGGTGTTAGTGCTTTGTCGTAACCAGTAAGTGCCAATAACAACCAGTCATTGATCCAGCTCTTAAAGTGTTTAATGTGATAAGGTACTACATAATTTGAATATTTCTGTGACAAACGCCAAAGACCTTAATCTGTTAACGAGTTATCTATGTAATTATGTAAATTGTGGGTTGTTGGACGTTAACTGGCAAAAAATGTATATTGTTGACACGCATAGCTATTAGGCATGGGCGGCGGGCCTAAATCCAATCATTAGATAAAGAAAATAAAAAGAGCTGAAAACTTGTAATTATTATAAATATTGCGTCGAAAGGCTGGGTGAAAACTTTAAACAGTGAAACGTGGCAATCATCGTATCCTAACGTCAGCGGTCGCCGACAACAAAGGTTGGAAAGTTGGCGGCGAACCTCGAACAGAATACAAATCGGCGACAATGCATCACATCAAGAGAATTTCCCAACGCTGTCACGGAGAAACGGGCAAAGAAAGCTTTTTTACGAGCTCATTTGAATCGAGAACCCTGTAAAATAGCTTACAACTAAAACGATTTGTCTCCGCCGCTGACTGTGGTCCATTTATTGGTGCAAGGTTGTGCATTGTCGAAAGCGAGCGTCACTCCCAAAACGCTTGGTTAATCGCACCACGTTTGAAACTGACCGCAAAAAATTTGGGCACCTTGTCGCACAAGGTCGCGGCGCTTGTCTCAGGCCACCATCGCTCATGTCAAATAATTACTTACAATGCGTTCATGCAGCGTAAACGTGCGTTTTTGAGTGCGCGCTTTGAACAATCACGATCGCGACACATTTTTGTGAAGGCTAACTACCGCGATTCGAGAACGAAAGGATGCGACCGATATTAGCGCACAAATGCCAAACGATATTCACAATGAACTTTGCAACTCACTTGTTCATAAAGTGATGCAATGTAGTACCTTTAACGATTTATTGATATATTATTGTCGGTAGGAACCGACTGGTTCAGCAGTTGCGCAACAGTTGCCAAAGTGTCTGCGACGCCGACAAACGTTACAATCAAGGCCTTTCATAAATAAAACGTTTAATAAGCTGGTTTTCTGCGAAGAATTCGAGAACATTGCTTTAAAGTACAACAATTTTACAAAAATTGGCCGCACCGAGTTTAAAAATAGTACAAGGAAAAAGGCCACGGTGACCTATCGAGGTAATATCAAGTGGAATACAATCGAAAACAATTAACTTGTCGGTGGAGCGCTGGTAAACTGGCCGTTTCCGCCCGCTGCCCTCCTAATCTAATAGACTTCTAGCGCATACTTTGGCACAATTACTGCTGGCAGTGGTTTATCAGAGGCGAAATCGGGCGCGCGGCTGACCGTGCCTTTCACGGGACCGGCGCGCCCACCGGACACGTAGTTACTCTATATTGCAATGCACCAACAACTCTAACTAGGACTACCATTATTCCTACTGATACAGTTCGCCTCCGAGCCATTTAACTAAAATTAAGCCCTCATTTCGCAACCACCTTGCGTAAGCTCACTTATCATTTCCACCCACACGGGGTGAGTGAATAAAGCTAGCTGCGAACGTCTTCATTGCTATGGAGAAATATTATTATGCATGCTAAAGAGCCGCGATAAAGATAAACTGAGTTTCGTGACTCCACACCGAGGATTACGTTACGAAGCTCGTGCCGAATGAAACTAAAAATTACCCGATCATTGTTTCAAAACTTGCGTATTTCTATAACGTAGCGATCGAGCTCGGCTAATCAGCGCACATTTATTTGCGGAGGTTGCAGCGACCCACTAAACAACAATGAGCAGCGTAGGTCCAATCAAAACAATAACAGTACAGAGGCGAATTGAGCATGACAGTTCGATTTTTCGTAGTTATTTAGGCTCCGCGGCCTTCCCGTCTCAGCGGGCGTTAATCCGACATTCAATTTCCAATTAATCGGTCGATACTCAATGCCGTGCGGCTCGGAGGTAGTCTCGCACGCTTGATAAAAGGCGGGTGGTGGCGCGCGGCGCGCCAGTGCCGTGCCGGTGCCCACACCACTGGATTACATTTTTGTCTCCGCGGTCCTTTCACTTCGCTCATGAACGCCAAAACGACGCGTTTCGTCGACAAAGAAAACCCAACTTAGATAAGTTCATGGCTGTTACGTATAGATTAAGTAAGTGTCGTAAACCTCGTGCAGTTTAACTAACGATTATGTTTTTCACGCTTTCAGATGGTGAGAGGGGCGGTGTTGGCGCCGGTGCTGGCGCTGGCGTGGGCGTGCTCGACGCTCGGCAGCGTGCTCGTGCCTACCTACGTGCTGCCTCCCGACTCGTTCGTGCGCGATCAGCGCAGCCTCGGCGCGCCCTCTGACGCGAACGTCGCCGAGTCGCAGCGCACGATCAAACGACTCGTCGGCGGTCACCTCAAGATTAAGAACGAAAAAGAATACGGAACGCCGAAAAACTCTCTCATGTTCGATCAGAAGAGCGAAAGCGGTAAATTCGTGGGCGCGATCGCGCCGGACCAGTCGGGCGGCAACGTAGGATGGAACCAGGGCATCTGGGACGACGGCATGCTCATGTCCAGCGCCGGCGAGGGGAAGGAGGCGGTTAAGCCAAAGGAGGATGACGAGGACAGGAAGACACTGTCGGACCAAGTGGCGGAAGGAAAATATGGCCTGATACAAAACGAAATATTCGCTAAAGCGCCAAAGCGTCCGGGAATAGTGAGCTACGAGCCAAATTCGGAAACGAGAACGAAAGATAGCCTGCAGAGTCTCGGAGGCCTGAAGAAAGACGAAATTTGGCTCGCCGAAGATCATTTGTTAGTATTGAAAGGAGGCTCGTTCCCGGAGCGCACAAAAGAGAGCGAGCGCCGGCCGTGGCCGCCGATCGACGACTACGAGGCGCCAAACAGGCAAGTAAAGCTACCGGCGAAACCAAAAGTGCCACCGCCCTTTCCGGTACGACTCTCCGACGACGGACCGCTCGTCTTCCTTACGCCTAACGGCAGTGTCCCTGCGGCCTTTTTCCCTCCCTACTTTGCGGGAGAAGGCGAAGGCCCTCTACCTCCTCCGCCATACCCCTTCGCGCCGGGAGCGCCCTACCCCGCGGGTGGTGATCCGAGAAACACTACTTCCGGGGGATCGCCGCAGCCAGGTCCTCCGTTCCCATTCCTACCCGGGAATGCGAGCGAAGGAGCATTCCCATTCCTCCCATCCATGAACGGCTCTTTTCCAGAAGGCTTCCCTCCGGGCGCCGCGTTCCTACCACCACCGAGCAACCAGTCAGACCTGTACGACGAAGACGACCCTTCGATCTATTATCCGCCGCCTTACAATTTTTCCTACCGCACTGACTACAAAAATAAAGTGCCAGCGGGACCACTCGTGCCGGGCATTATATTGCCTCCACCGCCGGATTTCTTCGCGCCGTTGGAAGAGAAAACTACAACGGATGCCGTTAAAACTACAACAAGGCCGACAGTGCAGACATACGTCAGGCCGAAGACAACCACGAGACCTACGACGACGCACACGTTGCACCGAAACAAATACAAGACGCGGCCAACAACTACAGAATCTATCAGAACAACTGAAGTACCGACGACTACATATATTACTACACCACCTCCTATGGAGATAGTAACTACACCGAAATCGAGAAAGCCCCAGCGCATACCTTCAAGAAATCCCGTACGAGTCCACAACCTTCCTGATGAAATTACAACGCGACCCAAGACTGAGAAACCGGTTTACAAATCGAGGACTAAACTCACATCGAAGCCCCTGTCCGTGTCTGTCATTTATGATTACCCAGATGTCTATGACACCAAAATACCTACCACTTCGGAGAAGCCATATGTAGTATATAATGTGCCACAAAAGACGCAAAACGTAGCCAACGAAGTGACATCCACACCTGTACCTTTAAGAGCTTATTACTCCAACACGCAAAACGATATCCCTACGACGAAATTACAGCCGGTTTATAGTGGAAAGCAAAATGAAGACGGATTGGCTTCCTTCTACTTCTACGATGAACAACCAAAGACATCACCATCACCTTCAACTTACTTCGACGGCAGGAACTACTACAAAACTGTACCAGCCAGTCAACCAGTGTATCAACAGCAAAACGTAAACCCTCAGTCCGGTTTCTCACCAAATGTAGATGTCTCATATGGAGCTATCGACCAGGCCGATGCCCTGTTCCTGTTCCCTCAAAAACAAGGCACAAGAACGTTAACACAAGAGTATTTCAGCATACAGAATCCGAGACCTCAACCGGTGTATGTGCAGCAACCAAAACAGAGGCCAAACGCGTTCTTCCAGCAAATAGCCGACATACAACAAACTATCGACTTCTTCACGACGAATAGACCAAAGTCGCACTCACACAGGCCGCACACGCATAAGCCTAAATCCATCACTGCGAGACCCGTATATCAGTTCGCCTATCAATCCAAACCTAGACCAGAGCAGAATCCCTTCCGAGCGCCAAAGCTCGACCCTGAACCGTTTCGTCCGATGGTGAGCTACAGCAAACCGTTCAACGTAGCGAACGAGTTTAACGCAATCACGCCATCAGTATCACCCGGATACCACCAACAGTATTTGATCGAGAACGTGCAAGTCACCACAGAGACCCCCACGTCGAGCAGGTATTATCCTAAAACGAAGCCCCGAGAAGAAGACTACGAAGACGTGGCGGAGAAAGATGTGAGAAATAGCAATAGAAATCATATTCCGATTCAGAACGACAAGCCAGCGTCTGGGGCTCACCACGTGAGACAGCAGACGACTCCCAACCCGATCAGTCACGGGTACTACACGAAGCAGGACGAGAGCTATTTTGACGACATCACAAAGAATTCCTTTGATATATTCGGGAAGAAGTTAGAGGACAGTACGCAGGACGTGCGTGGTATCGCCGTGACGGCGCCGCTCGACACCGTCCGGACTCCTATCAACAACAATATCAACCTGCAGTACGCGTACGAGATAGTCGAGTCGCAGACGAATCCGCCGTCATTGGACAGGGATACGCTAGTGAACGAGAGACACCCGCGGCCGCCAATCAACCCGGACAGCGAACCTATCCCTCAGGGCTATTCAAACGCAAACGCTCAACTCGTTCAGCAGAAGCCGGTATCCTTAGCCGACGATACGAGAGTGAACGATCGCCTGCCGCGGCCGACAATAGACCCTGACAGCGAGTTCATTCCGATACCGAACCCGGCGTATCGAGCCCTGCAGTATAGAGTGCCGACTCAGGTGCAAAGACCGCATTACACGGGCGAGCAGTTCGATCTCAACGGGCCTAACCCGCCTACGTTGGTAGGCGACACGGATGTGAACTACAAGAGGCCGCTACCACCCGTCAATCCTGACGCGGAATGGATAGGGCCCGTGAACACGGCGGGCGAGGGCCGGCCGGGTTCGTTCGTGTCGTATAGACTGCCCGGGGAAGGCGCGCACGTGTACTTCCTGACGCCTCAAGCGGCGGCGCAGGCGGCGCGTGAGAGGTATCGCGCTCCCGGCTACGGACGGTGAAACCAAAGCTCTAGTCTGAACTATAAATGCCGCGACGCGCGGTCAAGTGTAAATACAAAGCGCAAATGTGATGTTAAAGTGTCCTAAGTAGTGTAAGTACTAAAGACTAGCGGGACCGCCCGCATTGCCATAATATTTAAAAGCTACTTTTTTATGTAGTTTTCGTAAGCGACATGTTGTGAGACAAAAGGACGCTAATTTTGATACGAGTTATTTATTAAACTATTGTTAAGAGACTGTGGTGAATGCATAATGATAGCTAATTTATTTATATCAGTATTCAACGAACTGTATTGAATGATGTGATATGTGTGAAGATTGTGGCATCGTTATAATCATTGATAACGATAGCGACAATTGTTAATGTAAATTGTTATTTAAACAAATCAATTGTGATTTTGTATTGTATTTTGTAAAACAAAGAAATTTTTAAAATAAAAAGAAAAGTGTTTATTACTGTTGCATTTTTATTGTGTCAATTTCGTGTGTCAAAATCTGTGTAGGATTAATTGCATAAAGTGTAATTACAGGCTATTAAGACATGGTTAGTGACAGGCAATTTTTGAGCAATTAAAGTAAGAGTTCCTTGACCTCTAACTAACAGTTGAGTAACCGCAGTGCACAGTTTACGATTAAACTATCATAGCAAAGTTGACAATGTTACATAATCTATTTAACTATGAAATGATATAACATTACCTACGGATTTCAATAATGACTGTACTTACTAGAAATCAAATGGAATCAAACTAGTATATGAAATATATTTATCAATCACGATTTAACCTTGCTAACCCGAATAGAAAGCTGAAATAGTCAAGAGCTAGTTTTTGTTTCACTGCTAATGAACACAGCTGGGGGCTTTAAAACACTGTTATTTTATACGGTAACAGAATAAAATATGATAGTACAAAGCGGTGAGCAATATCGACCTTCGGAATTGAAGTTGAGCACTCTTAATAGAACAGGTGAACAGGTACAGTGCAAAAAAGAGACCTCAAGTAGACATCGCCGTCGTGTTTGTTGTATATAATTTAAACGCAAGGAAATCTTTAAAAAACCAACTTCATCGTATTATCTTCGGAAACCTTGATCGGATTAAATTAATTAAATACTCATTATTGAGGATTACTCAAAAACTTCTTGTCAGATCTTCATCAAATTTGAATGGAACCACATGGGAAGCACCAGCTTTCAAATAAAAAAATAATCATCAAAATCAATTCACCTAGAAAATAGTCATGAGGCATAAAAAAATAAAGTCGAATTTAACGAGAACCTCCTTTTTTGAAGTCGGTTAAACGCGGTACGAGACGATACCGCGAATACAAGGTAATTTATAAATTACTAAAAGCCTCTAGACATCATTCCAACCATTGAGACAGACCATTCTTTTTGTGTGACGAAAAGTGGTGGGGGGGGGGGGGATAAACACTGATGAATAACAACAAAGTTTCCCTGTAATACAAAAGTTTCACTTCTATCGTGTGTATGGAGAAGCCTTGCCAGGTTCTTCTCGTGGTGGCTGTAATTTTGCGAATTTGGCAGTAGTCATTACCTTCAATGAGTGCCTATGCCTATATATATTTGGGGCCCATGTGAATTAACGATTTTGATTTGATTTGATTTGAATATGTCCCAGTAATACAAAAGTTTCACTTCGATCGTGTCACAAACTGATTTTATTTTTAAGGCTTCTCGTCCTGTATTTGCGTAACATGAAGCTAAGACGGCGCCTCCGTCGGAACCCCGCATACTAATCGGAGGTTGCGATTTTGAATCCTCATCGGCCTTGAAAGTAACATCTTGATGAAATCCATACGAGGCTAGCTACCATGTACCGAAATACAGTCGTAGTTCACTCAAGTAGAAAAATCTGTCGCTCTAACTAAAATTGTGTTCCGGCATCTGTCCTGGAAAGTCATTAATCTAGCGTGTTTACCATCCTCGACCACATCATCACTTACCATGATGTGAGATTGTACGTTAACCTATCGGAAATAAACAACTCAATATACGAAACGCTAGCAGTAACAGGGGCGTGCGTTGCAATGCCACGATTAGAAAGTGTTTTACCTCTTTCACGTTTATGGTCGCCTAGTAATTTAATACCGTACTAAAAACTTTTTGAATATTGATTATACTAAAATCGCGAACAAAAAATGAGGGGTGGAGGGTGAAAAATACTTATGTTTTTTCTAGGCAAGCATGTCACACCTTCGGCCGCATCATCACTTTCCATCAGGTGAGATAGTGGTCAAATGCTTGACTATTCAACATTGAAAGTTTATTCGTTACATTAATACAAATCTTTCTTCTTTATGTATTAGTGTAGATTAAAAAAATCCCGACTGCCTAAAAAGTGAACTTGTATTTTAGACTTATTCGTTTAAATGCCTATTATGGGATTATTTATTAACATTATTACTATTATATTATTATTTTTGACTGAAGGACTATGTATCCGTATTCAATTTACGCGCCAATTGCCTATATTTCCTAAAACGATATACAGCAAAGACCTAAGTTACCTACAAGAGATCGAGCTTATAGGTAACTCAAGTGCTCAAGCCCACTACCAGTGGGTAGCGATCACATCATGCTGGCGGTACGGCATTGCCTCTCTGAATTGCATTGCTAATACGATGAGTCAAATAAGTGCCAGCATTTTGATCACGCGCTGCCTCAACCAGGCGCTTTGATAGATTTTTGTAAATAGAATGAGTTCCCGGTCCCCACGGACCCAGTCAATATTATTGTACACACGGTTATATATATTACTAGCTGCGTCCCGCGGTTTTACCCGCGTAAGTCCTGGACCCGCGGAAATTCCGGGATAAAAATTACCCAATGTCCTTTCCCAAGCTCTAGTCTATATCTGTACCAAATTTCATCAAAATCGGTTCAGTGGTTTAGGCGTGAAAGCGTAACAGACAGACAGACAGAGTTACTTTTGCATTTATAATATTATATAGTAGGGAAGTAGGGATAAGTATTGAAAATTTAAGTGATAATAGTTGCTTATCAAAATTTTGGACAGAATTACGTCTATCGGACTTAGTACAGTACTAGGCAACCATAAACATGAAAGAAGTAATAATAGATTAGTCATGAAGTTTTTAGTATGGTATTAAAGTACAAACATAAACGTGAAAGAGGTTAAACTTAACCTTTAACGATCGCCTTCTGTGCAGGGGAATCGGGATCGATTCCCGGCGGGAGCACAGGTTATCTCCCCAGTGAAAGTTTGTGATTCTGGTTGTGAGTGTGATTGTGTGTGTGATGTAAATGTTTCCGTCACCCACGACACAAGTCATCGAACTTAGTGTAGGGCTGTAAATGTGACAATAACCAAAAAAGAAACAGCTAGTAGACTGATAAACAAGTTATATATAGTATCTGAGCGCGATAAGAATGGGATGCGACCTTTTGGATCTGAGACGCGCGCGGATCGTCGGCCAGCCGTAGCGTCGGCAAACTCGAGTCGAAGCTCGCATAAAATACTAGTTGTTTTCTGTGCGCGTGGATTTCTGCTCGAGTTTTATTTTAAATGCAGGAATTATATATTATTGTGTGGTTGTTTTAGTGATTAATTAATAATGCGTGGAAAAAGGGGTTGAAGTCGGTGTTCTAACGCATTGAAAATGATGACACAGTTGGCTATGGATAACGAATGTAGTGATTCAGGAATTATATTGTCAAGAGATCATTTTGACAAGTTATGCGTTTGCTCTAAAATACAAAAAAGAATATAATATACCTATTGATTTTATTTATATAGCATTAGCCATGCTAGGCAGAACTATAGTGATAAATTTAAGATAATTTTTCCTTTCTAAATTTATCACTATAATATACCTAAACTTATTATTAAAAGTATTACAACGATAATTTTTTTGTGTATTTTCATAACCCTATGATAGATCGTAGAAATAACTTATTTACGATTAATTTTCAAAACTTTTTTGCTAACGCTACTTGAGAACTGTCGTTTTAGATTTACTTTGACAAGGTCCAGATCATATAACGATTTCAAAACAAAGTACTCTAGAGACATTGGTAATACACCGCAGTTCATTAGAAATAACTATAGTCATCCGGTGTTATAAAAAGACTTACTGAAGCTCATGAAACAACAAGACCATGTGAATGTTGAGGCAATCCAGCTCCTCGACCACACGGACTTAGTGAGAAGACTCAAGTCAACTAAACCTTTCGAGTAAGTGTAGGGATGTGACAGTATAATATAGTGAGTGCTATTAACAAAGAACACAAGAACAAAGTGTCTTCCCTAATAGAGACAGTAAGAAAAGTTTTATTGGATACATTCTTAGTATACTACCATACTTCAGCAGTTTAGGTCAAAATTAAATTACTTAAGATAAAGATACATTTATTGCCAAAAAGGTATACAAATTAACTTGAAATAAATTGCAAAGTTGAAATTTGCCGTAAGTGTGTAGAACAGTTTTAACATTGAGTCACAGACTAAGCTCGAAGCCTGTAACTTGAGACTAGGGTGTAAGTTAACTGATAAAACTTCGGTTACTAAAGGTTGGCGCAGTGGACAGGTACCCGCCCTCTGCGCCGTGGGTCCTGGGTTCGATTCCCGACAGGAGCACAAATTCCTTCCCAAGGGATATTTGTGCTCCTGGTTCTGGGTGTAATGTGCGTGTGATGTGAATGTTTCCGGCACCCACGATACAAATCTTTGAACTTAGTGTGGGGCTGTGAGTGTGAATGCGTTTGTTTGTTTTGTTTGTTGTTAAGTTTTTCTGCATATAAGTTTGTGGTTGGCAATAAACAGAAGGACGCATTGTTTGCAAACATTATGTATGATAAAATAATTGTGTGGTAAGGTTAAATCTTTGTTTAGGTAACATAGTTACCGAGTTTACGTTTGTTTGTGTGTATGTGCGTGTGTGTGTGTAAGTGTGCAGGCTTGCGTGTGTGAGACTTATTAGTCTTAAGGCTAAATCGTAATTCCAATGGTGTACATTTAAAAAAACTTTGACAAGGTTCCATCCCATTCTCATCGCGCGCGGATCTACCCTCATTTGCGTGCGCATTTGAGTAAAGCAACAAAGATAAGTGAAGTATCGTCATACCTGTGTCGGGTTCCTGTGTTTGCGGCGCGTCTTGCAAGGGATGCGAGTACAGCCGCAGGTAGACTTGGATCGCGACGCGCGCGCACCGGAAGTAGAACGGATGCGAGCGCAACACGTCCTCGAGGCGTAGCAGCCCCACGTACGATCGCAGCGTCATTTTACGCATGCAGTACGAGTGGAAATCGAACTGGTCCTCCATTATTTCCGCGAAGTGCTGGAAGGTATTCGTTATGTTACAGTGTGGAGACAACCACACAATATCTTAACAAACAATCTATTTTACTGAAGAATAAAATAATTTGGATATGCTTTTTTTGTAAAATCTTGTGTAAGCACGGGGATCTATTAAGAATTTTGCTGTATTTTTAAAAATAATTTTGTTTGCCCGTTTATTGTATAAATTTTGAAAATTCAGTATAATTTAGATTAAAGTCACTACTTTTTCACTTCAACTATAATTTAAAAAAAAAAAATGATTTGCAGCATTTTTTATTATTATTCAGTTAACCCAATGCGAGCCAAGAACGGTACATGTAGCGAATGGGACGAGTTGCGAAAATAAATAGAGGATAGGATGAGTTGCGAATGAGACGAGACGCGAACGGAACTAGCTGCGAATGGGACGAGAAGCGAACGGGACGAGTTGCGAATGGGACGACCTGCTTCCAACCCTTTTTTTGTATGTATGTTACGCGATATCTCCCCGCCAATTATGAATCGATTTTGATGATTTTTTTTTGTTTGGTAGAGTACTTCAGAGGTGGTCCCATATAAATTTTATCGAAATCGATCAAGCCAAAACCGAAATATAAGTGAAGAAGTCGGTTTTTTTAAGTTATGCTCAATTATTTGGTCTAATTTCGCTAACACTAATCCAAGAACGCTATAGGTGATCGACGATCGTAGTACTTACCCTATCGACTTCGTGTGCCTTCTTTAGGGCTTCGCCCCACTGGTGAGCGCGTTGATACGTCGCCGCTGCTTCCGTTTGGAACCACATGCACTGCATTTCGTTGAGATTCTCTGTCGCCGGTACACCTGAGAAGTACTCCAGTTATTAAGTATTTTAAGTATTATTACCCCCCGACTTCACCCGGGAATATGCAAATTATTTTCTATCAACTTCACAAAAAAGGAGGAGGTATTCAAGTTGACTGTATTTTTTTTTATCTGTGTTACCTCATAACTTGGTTCCACTTAAACGATATTGAAATTTTTTTGTTTGAAAGATGTTGCTCTCTTATTGGTCCCATTTAAATTTGATTAAGATCTGATCAGTAGTTCTTGAAAAATCGACAAATAATACATGTTTATTATCTAATCTGATCAAAGTTCCAAAGATAAAGATGTGAAATCGGTTTTTTTAAGCTATGGTTTTTATTAAATTTTTTTCGTTACAAGTTGGACACGAACAAGGCACTGAGAGGGCATTCCAAGAAACTGGCCAAGCATGCAAGTGCAAACAATCCCCGAAAACACTTCCTGCCCAACCAAATAAGAGTGTGGAATACGTTACCGGAGACTGAAAGTTTGTGTGTAAGTATTCCCTCTTTACGGTTTATCGGCTGAACTGATTTTGATGAAATTTGAAGTGTACATAGCTTATACCTAGAATTAACACATAGGCTACTCTTTAACTTGATAATAGCGGGCGAAGCCGCGGGGCACGGCTAGTAAACAATAATCGTGGAATGCTTATATATCTTCATCTATACAAATAAAAAGAACTGTCCGTTGCTTAGTTGGGTGTGCGTTCGTCTTCTAAGCAGCGGGTATCGCGTTTGATTGATTCCCGGTGGAGACACAAGTTTTCTTCCTTTAGGGAAACTTGTGTCGAAACTCACCAGTTCTACAAAAAAACACCGTTTTTTGTAGGCAAAAAGTGATTGTTAGTGGTAGTGCCGCAGAGCATTTACTCAAGTTTATCATATTTTCCAATCGAAAAGATGACTATACGGAATTGAAATTTACTCAGCAATTTTTGACATGCTAAATTGCAGTAATGAAACGGGCATTAATTAAGAAAGACTATTATAAAACTATTCACTACATTAATGACAAGGATGCATGGAGGTAAACTGCACAAGCGCTTTCTAGCGACTACATAATATAAATATACCTAGGTTAATATACTTATGTATTAGTGTTAAGGAATGATTAAAAATAATAACAATGAAAAAAAAATGCGCCGCCGAGTTTCTTGCCAGGTTCATCTCGAGATGGCTGTAATTTTGCGAATTTGGCGGTAGAGTCATTAACTTTCATGAGTGCCTGTTTGGGGCCCATGTGAATAAACGATTTTGTTTGATTTGAGCATTAAAATCGGTTGATCTGTTTCTACGAAGATAGTACAAACAAATCATTGAACTTTATTTAGATTGAGGTCAATACATTGCACCTACCCTCTCTAGTGAACTTGGCACACATTTCCTCGGCTCGCTTCACATGTCCGGCTCGTAACATATATCTCGCACACTTGCTGTTCACGTAACGATCTGCTGTGTCCATCGCCTGGGCCTCTTCTAACCACTGATAGGCAGAAACTGGGTCTCCTGCATGCTGGAACGGAGAAGTCTAGTTAGTTGTTGAAATGTTTTGAAATGCAAAGGAGTTATCATTAAACCCCTTCTCTTGCTATTAATTCTTTGCTGAAGTCACAGACTACAAGTTATTAAACTCCAAATTTCACCCAAATCGGTTCAGTAGTTTTTGAGTGAAAGAGTAAAAAGGTCCAAGCTCTCTCATTTTTGTATATAATTTACATTGCCTGCTTCTTTGTTTCGTGATTAAAATAATCTAGGGTAGCAAAGAAGTAAAACTGTAATTGATCTAATTTTGTGTTCCCACTGGGATTCGAACCCAACATCGACTCCTTTAAGGCATAAGCGCAACCAAGACAACAGGCTCAACGTTGAGATTCTAAACACTTCCCTAAGATGGTTGAACATACCTTATATATCCGTCCTTTGACAATAAACAGCTCTATTAACGTCGGTGTATGATCTATCGCTGCATCAATATAATGCAGCGCTCGATCCGTCTGCTGCTTAAAGTCAAAGTGCTGTGCAGCGAAGTAATACGCCCAGAGTAAAGCGCTTGCCGGCTGCGTGTCTTCGCTTGGCTCCGGTGAGAATGTACAAGACTTTGAAAGGTGTTCTATATATTGGAGGATTAATTTTTCTATTGTGTCCGCTTTGCTTTGGTCTGCATATAACGATCTGTAATTATTAAAAGTTATATTTTAGAGATTACGTTCTAGAGGCTTTTTTCTATTTGATGGATGATATTCTTAATGGATGATATGCCCAGCAAGCGCTTTGCTTCTACTATCATCGTGCACACAGCAAAAGAGTGGAACTCCTTGACAGTGTCTGTGTTTTGAGTACAATCCTGAAGTCTTCAAGTTGAATGACTATGTTTCATCTGAGCAAACATGTTCCACCACATCGTCACGGTGAGATAGCAGTCAAAACAGAACAAAAGAAATGCATTCACACTCACAGCTCCACACTAAGTTTAAAGACTTGTATTGTGGGTGCCGGGAACATTTACATATCTGACACACAATCACACCCAGTACCAGAAAGACAAATGTCCCTTGGGAAGAAAAATTGTGCTCCAGCTGGGAATCGAACCCAAGGGCCACAGCGCAGAGACCTGCCTATCGCTCCAACTAGGTCGTCATACCTATGCATGATTGGTTCGGAGCAGTGGTCTCTATATTGTAGGTGTAGTATAGACTCAAAAACGTTCTATAAATACTGAATATCAGCTTGAGATATTACCTCAAATCAACAAATAGTGGTGGGATGCCTTTATGTAGCCCATGCCTCAGGTAATCGTCGACCAGAAGTTGGAACACGGGCTGCGCCTGCGCCGCCGTCAACTGCAAACGCCGTGGCGCTATCGCTTTGGGGTATTCTAACCTGAAAACGAAAGTTTTTAATATAGTTTTGTACCCGAAGCAGCAAGCCTCGAACCAAAATATTTACCTACAGAGAGGGGACATCATGATGGCCCAGAAAAAAAATATATAAACAGGGTGTGGCCCTGCATATATATTTTTTAAAGCCAATGAGCAATTTCGTCTTCAATATCTATGGAACCCTTGATTCAATCATAATTATTTTTTATGGGACACTAATCACAATAGTTGTATATTATTATATAGAAAGGAAAAATTATCGCTTAGGGCGGGGATTGAACCCGCGGCCAGCTAGCTTGACTAATGCTATTCCTTCAAACAAGAACATATTCATAAAATGTGGCACATCCAAATAAGAGAAAAATGGAGTATTAATCAAATTAAAAAACTTCTTTTTTTTTTAGGAAATCTGATGGAAAACTGGCATGTTGACTAACTGACCATAAACAGAGCCTACTGAAAACAAAATTAAAGTCTATTAATATGTTTGGGTGCAAGGTGCTATGATACCCATAGCTGTCAGTGTGGTACTGCTGTTGACCAGCTCGGTCACCACAGCCTCTCGTGCCCGAATTTCCCTCCACGCCAGCCTCAACGATATCATCCGCCGAGCTTTTACCAGCGCCAACGTTCCAGCCATTCTTGAACCGAATGGTATGATGCGTGACGATGATAAAAGACCCGACGGCATGACTTTATTTCCATGGAAGATGGGACGGCCTTTAGTGTGGGATGCATCCATTTTTTTAATGTATCAATAAGATATTCTGTAAATTACTTACTTATATACTTCAAAGAAGGCTACTTTCTCGTCAGGGTCAGTAACTTGTTTAGCTTCTATTAATTTTTCATAATACATCACATTTTCAGGGTTTCTCTTCAGCAGGTCCTCATACACTCTCTCTGCTTCTCTAAACCTGAAAGGAAATAAATATGGTTTAAATAATGAGAAAAAATAAATATAATTTTTAGTGAGATATTTTTATTTACACAACTAATTATATAAAATTAACGATTTCTTATCCCATCACATTAATATTATTAAGATGAAAGTTTGTGTGTTTGTATGTTTGTTACTTCTTCACACGGCTAGACTAATTTTAATGAAATTTGGTATGGAGGTAGCCGACATCCTGAATTAACACATAGGCTTTTTATCCCAGAATTCCTGCGGGTCCAAGACTTACGCGGGTAAAACCGCGAGGCGTAGCTAGTTACTAATAAATTAGCTCTACTTTGGCTTTCGGGGGTCGGGACCAAGACCGCCACCTTTTATTGGGCCTTCATCATCATCATGCTTGGATAGCTGTCAACATCCCGAGCCATACTCCATTATGTAAAGAGGTAGGCTTGGGTGTAGCACACAATACACCCTGAGATATCAGTGCAGGGTTTATCTTCTCCCAAGCAGGCTCAATGTCAGTTAAAGAGTGTCAACTTCTCTAGTCCCAGCATCTCTATAGTGCAAAAAGCTTTTGAAGCAATTATTTTAAAATCAAACTTTTTCACTAACTTACTAGACGATCACACACCTGATGCTAGACACGACGAATTATTTTAAAATCAAACTTTTTCACTAACTTACTAGACGATCACACACCTGATGCTAGACACGACGAATTATTTTAAAATCAAACTTTTTCACTAACTTACTAGACGAGCACACCTGATGCTAGACACGACCACGCCATAGTGTGGTCAATATATTGTGATTTGCAAGTTTCACGGGGGTTTTTGATACAGTGATAATTTCTTTTTTTATTGTGCCCTGCACATAAGCTATTTTGGAAGCGCAAATCGACGCTCGTTACAAAAGCACATATAAGGAATTTGCTACTGCACATCCAAGGCTATACAACAAGCATTCCGGGCACTGTACACACTGTGGATCTCACCTTTTCAATTTCAAATAATATTCCCCAGAGGTCTCCTTAATTGCTAACTTATCGAGGATCTGGCTCTGGAACTTGAGTAGATGATGCAGAGCCCTCTCATACTGTCCAGATTCCGCTAACACCATGTTTTGATAGAGGAGCAGTTCTGAATGCTCATAGTCATATGGCCCCTTCATTTGGTTCGTGCGGAACGCGTCCAGGATACTGTTCGCCATTTCAAAGTCACCCAGGAGGTGGTAACTCATTGCGAAGCCGATCCATGACGCTCTTTGTGTAGGTCTCAACATGAACAGTTGATACCGTGTATCCTGAAATGTACATAATTCTATGTTAGTTTACGCCATTTGCTTTTGTGTGGACATGGTTTTAGTAGTCATTAATTTTATGGCAAATATCTATTCTAATATTCTACCACTGTTCTGGCAGCTAAACCTTTTTCCAGTTCTTACCACTCTAGAACACATCTTCACTTCTTACCAACAGAATGAGAGTGGTAAAAAGAAGTTAAAAAAAAATTTTTTTCTAGACCTATTCTCTAGTTATTATCATAATTGTAACCTCCGGTCTTGTAAAATATTGGACAGATATAGGGTTTGAATAAAATTATAAAAAAAAAATCTTATTAAGAGGTAATGTTCATTTAACATGGGAAATCTCTTTATGCTCGAATTTTTTTATAAACGCATCATCAAGAGTTTATGGATGGTGCAGTATGACTGATTCACTGTTGGATTGCAGGGTTTATGCCCTAACATCAACAGTTTTTTTAAGGCAGAAAATGCCTAATGCTTCCCTGGCTTCCCAGGGGTAAAGAAAAGGGGTGAGGGTGATTTACTTCAACGTTTATCAACCGTAAGCGAAGGAGAGAAACTTATTGCCCGTGCGCGTGTTTCGTTTTCGCGTGTTGAACTGCATAATCTCTGAGAGTGTAGAGTGAATAGAATTTTCTAGGCAAGCATGATACATCTTTGCCCACATCATCACTCCATCAGCTGAAATAGTAGTCAAATGCTTGTCTATTAAGCATAAAGTAAAATGTTGCAAATGAGATTTTATTTCTGTCGACAGATAAGTGGCAATTCAGGCTGCTCTTAAAGGCAATAACACGGACAAGGCATGACACATCATCTGATAGTTTAATGCAGTTGTGGACTAGTATGTTACTAAGTAGTGTGCAGACTTAGATTTAGCAAAATCTTGAATAAGCTGGATTTTTTGTCCCTGGATGGTCCTTGCATTCTTCAAGTTATAGTCAATAATGCGTGTTTATACATTAAATCTGATCAAGGTTCTGAAGATAAAGCGTGAAGTTTGTTTTTTTAAGCTTAGCTTACATTTAATTATTTTATAAATAGGCAAGCATTTGACTGCAATATACAGTCAATGTTTAACTCCGTTTAAGTTATCAATGCATAGCATAACGAAATACATAAGCCACAATGACATCAACAATAAAGCCAATAGATTCGTAATTAAATAATAAAATAAAATAAAGATTTTCATCAACGCCTCAGCATTAGCTAAAATTAGATCTTATCTTAGAATAAAGTACACTAGATCTAAAACAGACTCCCACGTTTTTTTTCCATTGTAGTTAGGCATTTTCTATGTAACTAGGAGCTACATAACAAACGCTTTCGTAACAAAACCCTCATAAAGTTAGTCAAAGATTAGTTTGACAATTAAATCGAAGATTAACCATATAGAACCCAAGATTAATACAAAGTTACACAACTTATATATTGATACATAGTTACCAACACATAATGAGCACAGACAGAATGATATGTAAATATGTACAATTTGTCAACATCAAAGTTTTATGTTAACTAACGTGATTCATCTTTCTTACATTATCATCCTAGTACTTCTCTCACTGAGAGGGGTCAGCACACTACATATTGTAAAAAGAATGGCATGTTTCAAACAATGTTATACTTAGCCACCTGACTGACATCAACACTCCCTGGGCATGCCTTAGTAATTTACCAGAGCTTCATTGGTCGGTCGGCAGGGACACCACATGCAAGCGAGGTCAGGACCATTAGGTGTAATAGATTTATTATCCCTCTATTCATATATTTAGACTACTTACTTTGTAGCCTTCCAAATCTCTCATTTGGATTTGAAGCAACGAAAGATCACGTAGGATCTGAATATTCTCCTTCTCCCATTTAAGGGCATTTCGGTAACATTTGATTGCTTCATCGTACTTCTTGTCGGAACGTTGGAGGAGTCCGTACACATGCCAGCAGACTGGTGATCGCAAGTCGTTGCGGAGGCCACGACGCACATACTCATACGCCTCATCTTTGCGACCCAGGCAGTTTAGAGTTAATCCTTTCATAGCCAGAGTTTCTGGAAAATACAAACATATATTTGTACAACTAACATTTTTATATGTAGGTAAGCAATACAGTACAGCAATTTTTTTTTCTTTTTTTTAATGTCTTCTGATTCTTATTCAATGTGGGGTTAAGGCCTGCACTGATATCCCGCTTGGGGTATATTGTGCATTTCCCCTGCCAGGAACTACCCCATCCACCCTAGCTCCTTAAAGTAACAGTGTAGTTTTGGGGTGCTGGCAAAACTGATCCAGTAGTGATGCTGTTGCATTGCTGTGAGTTCGTCGGTTTTGTGGAACGTTGTTCTAACATCCAGTGGTGGTCTAATTTCTTTGTGAAAGTCTTTGGTCTGCCTTCAACATAGTTGTAGCTGTTTTATAGATTAGAATTAGAATTGGTTATCAAGTACTTGATATCACATTTTATAATTTGATTACTATCACATAGTTGTGACAGCTATCCTTGAGAATCAGTCACATTCTAGCTGTTCACCACCCTCGACCACATCATCACTTACCAAAAGGTGAGAGGTTCTTTGCTAGCCTACCGGAGATATAAAACAGGTATCTGGTAAATTAGGGAGTTTTCAAGTCAAGAGTGAATAGGTATCTTCTAGGCAAGCATGCTACATCTTCAGTTGCATCTTCACTTTCCATCAGGTGAGATAGTGGTCAAATGCTTGACTATCAAGCATAAAAATGTTTAAAAAATTGTTGAAATCAGGTCTCAATATTATTTCATTACAAAATATAAGTTCTTTATAAGCTTTCATGGTCACTCACTATAAATGTTACTAATACTATAAAATATTGCTCCGGATTGATGCTGGTGCTAAAGAATAGCTATTGCTATCCAGCTCGGCAAAGCTGCTAGAATATTGGAGACCTTTGCATTTTTCAAAATGCTGGTACTTATTTGGCTCAACATATTAGCATAACAATTCAGAGAGGCAATGCCGCCAGCATGATGTGAACGCTACCCACTGGTAGTGGGCTTGAGCACTTGAGTTACCTATAAGTTTGATGTCTTATAAGTAACTTAGGTCTTTGCTGTATATAGTTTTAGTTTAGTTTTAGGAAATATAGGCAATTGGCCCAAAGATATTGGTATGAAGGGATAATTATTAAGTTCATTTGTTCCTGGAACTATCAATTTGTGAAATGTTCAATTTATAAGCCTATTGTTATGACAATAAAGGATTTTGAAGTATTAAATATACATAAAATAGTAATGAAAATATTTAGTCTCTTTTACAATTTTTATTCCCACAATACATTGTGGTCACCATTAATGATACTCTCAATTATTTAACGATTTGATATTTTGGTATAACTCCTATGAATAGAATCTTTAAATGTATTGAAAACCATTGTGGATACCTAGAATGATAAGTGATATTATTTAATGGATACAATGAAGTTCATTGAACTCATGAATTACATATCGAAGATACATCATTATTTATTTACAAGCACAATGTAATAGTTGGTGTGCAAAGGTTAGTATTTTATAGACAAGTCACCTTCTTATCAAAAAGTTATACATAGCCTTGGATATATTAATAAGCATACTCTTTGCTTTAAGACTCTAATTAGAGAAATGAGTTCTTATAACAAAAAGTATTTCATATTTGAGTTTTTATTTAATATAAAGTACAAAATACATAAAATAATAATTATAAGCACTCTTTTCAGACAAAATGTACATTAGAACATTTTATTTGTATACACAATAATAAATATGGCCACATTGTATCTTCTTTTTCTTATCTGTCTGTTTACCGTTTGGCAAAGGCAAATCATTTACTATAAATGGTGTTAATACTCTGATATTACTTACTTACTTGGTTTTATCATGTTATGTTTGGAGAAATAAAAACTCACCTCCATGTTCACCAAATTTTGGGTTGGACAGAATCTGCTTCGCAAATTTCAACCCATTTTTGTATTGTTTATGTTCGTAGCACCGCTGGAAGATAACGAAAAATTTACATTCTGAATTGTAACCTCTATTTATTATTAGATTCAGCAAACCCAGGACGTAAGCCTATCAGACTTTTATACGGATAATATATGAAATAAACATTCTACAATACACTGAAATCGTTGATTACTATGTAATATAGAGTCTGAACTAAATAATGCTGGTGAATAATAGTCGGCAAGGAGAGCATTCTCTCAAAAATTCAAGTTATTCGCCGAGAATGACAAGTGACCCGAAATGAAATCGTGTTTACAACCGTACTTACCAATATTCTTTTGAAAAGTGCATTCTCTTTCGGTGGCAAAGGATTACTGGGTGGCATTTTGTTCCAATAAAGCGAATTATCTTACTGCAAATTCACTAAAAATTGAAATAAATTCTAAAAACCTCGTGGCTATAAACCAGAGAAGTCGATGAAGGATAGCTGTCTATGGTGGTCTATGGATGGTCTATGGATCATAGAACTTGGTCACGTGATCATTAATTGCCACAACGACTAAAATATTTTTCTACTACATCATTAAATTAAAATAATTTATATGTAACGATATGTATGTATAAAATAAAATAAAATATTATGTCAGCAAGAACGTTGAGAAGCATAATTTAAAAGATATATGTAATTCCTTAGAGCATGCTTAATTCTCTGTTCGTAACGATACATACCTATAAATTCAAAGCCGATTATCAACCGCTTGGTATTTCACTGTTGTAACCAAGAGACAGTTAATAAATAACCGGATTTTTTAAAGGTTTTATGGTTATAAACATGTTTTTAGGGTTTTGTTACTCAAAAGAAAAACAGGAATTCTTATAAGATCACAGCTTTCTAACAAAAGAAACTGGTTTGAAATCACGGCATCCGTTTGAAACTAGGATGATTTATACCTATACTAGTATTATGAAGAGACAAAGTTTGTAATTCTATTTAAGTATCACCACATAGATAAACACCATTTTCACCTCGGAATCGGGTAAATAACCATTGTTAACCGGTGGCTTTTCGGTCGTTGACACTCGTTGACAATCGTTTGCTTTGGTTAACTATGTTAAAACCGTAGTTTTCGATTACTTTACAACAATATTCAAACCTTCTAAACATTGATTAATAATAGTCATTATATAAGGAATTTTTATAATTAGTATTAGGTATTAAGTAGTAATGCATAATAATGTAATCGCTACGTTTTAGTGTTATAGTATTACTCGGTGGTTCTAGTGATTTCACCAAACGTATTTATCAGTGATTAGCCAAACAAGAGCAAAACCATAGGTTTGTCTCCTACTATGTCGATGTAAAATTACCATTGGGAACTCACAACTCAGAGTTTTGCCGCGAAAGTGAAAAAATGTCGTTGTTGATTTTGTATAATTTTTCGAAACCTGTGATTCTTCGAGTGTTAATGTGTAATAATGGTGGATTATTAACCGTAATAAGACATATGTATCAATATAAAAAGATATTTTTTTTTTTTACCTTGAATCAAAAGTCGGTGTAAAGTTTTGATTAATCGAAAACAACCAAAGTTATGAGAACTATGCTAACTTTTTATTAAACTGTTTTGCATCCTTGACTATTATATCTATTATATCTATATATATCTATTATAAGAAAACGTGGTTAAAATTATTAACTTTAGTTTGAAAAACCAGAATGAGTTTCACCGACTGAGGAACATCGGCATTTAAACATCGTCAGAACGGCAACTGACATATTTTTTAAATGACGCGATTGGCGGCTAATATGGTAGCTGATTTTTTAGCTTTAAATCATATAGAATGGGTAGCAGAATAATTAGAATCCATTTTTGGAACTTTCTCTAGGGCAAGATCACAACAATTAAATAGACAATTTATTCTTTTTGATATAGGTATTTTATAACTAAAGAACAAAGCTGCATTGTAATCTGGACCTCTTAACCCTGCAAAACAACTTAAAAACGAAATGCCAGTATCGTTACATTGAACTTGCCGGATTGGGAGACTGGGACATACGAATTTTCATACATTGCAAACTCTGATGGAATGTATTTTATTGCAATTTTAATTAATTACCTTTTAATGAACTGCCCGTTGGCTCAGTTGGGTGAGCGTTTGCCTTCTAAGCAGGGGTATCGGGTTCGATTCCCGGCGGGAACACATGGTTTCTCCCCAAGGAAAATTTGTGTTTCCGGTTCTGGTTGTGTTTGTGTGTGTGATGTGAATGTTTCCGGCACCCACGACACAAGTCATCGAGCTTAGTGTGGGGCTGTGAGTGTGAAAGCGTTTTTAAGCGTTTTTTTGTGTTTTTAAGCTATTGCATAGCTTCTATAGCGGGCCTTGAGCGTGAAAACCAAATCCAGAAATTCCGTAACGAAAATAACCTACACCCCCCACTCCGACCGGCACAGGGGTGATACTTTTTAGTTAAATAATTATAATTGCATAAGTTTATAAAAATGCAATGCAATAGCTTTACCGCGGCAGTCCCCGAGTGCCACACGTTGTTTAATTGTTAATTACGTTTCATGTCAATTTAAATACACATTATAAACCTGCAGCAATTAACTAAACACAAAAAGTTGCACAAATCATGTTTTGGCAAAAAATAAGAGAAATGCTCATTTACTTATGAAATATACTTGTAATATATTATTTCTTGCTGCTGACTAAATACACAAGATTGCGTAGCCAAAATTAAAAGAAAACAAAAACTCACCACTCCGAGTGATTACATTATCTTTGACTCCGTTTAGTAATTACAATATCCTTGGTTTTCCCAAAATAAAAAAAAAAACTACAAATACAAATCGAGTTCAAAAAAGATCAAAAGTAGAAAGAAGGGAAATTAAGGCGAAGCAGTTATATTATAACGTGGTTCGTGATACGTCAGACACCGACTTCCACATCACAGTTCCATATTTGTGATCTGCTCGTGACTATGGGCATAGAAAATATGCGTCGGTGGCCTATGTATGCTGTCTTCGCTGTGACCATATTATTGATGCTTTCACTCATCAATAGCTGGAGCTTGGAAGCCGAATTACGAGCAAAATTGCAATCCATGGTGACGCAGATGCACGAATGTACGCGGCAATCTGCCACCTGTATGGAGGAGTCCTTAACTTTATTGGAACAACGTGACAACTATCTGACTAAAGCTAACGAATTCGAGCAGCGAAAAAATGAATTACAAGCTAACTTGACTGATCATGTAAGCCGGCTGATGAAGTCGGAAATTCAAGTAAACCATACTCGTGTCGACGTCGACTTCTGCAAGACTGAACTGCAATCACTAAAGAACTTGCAAGTAACAAAAAGTGCTATGTTGGAGACATTGCGATTAGAAAAAGACACTATTACAGCACAGCTGACTCAACGAAAGCTAAAGATTGAGGAGTTGGAGAAAGAAGTAGAGAAATTGAAATCTGCTTTGACAACAAAGAGTATCCCAGTGCCATCATCACCACCTAAAATTACTCCAGCTGCTCAACCACCTAAACTTAGTCCAGCGTTAAAAGCAGATAATCCTATCGACGAACCTATGATTGACAGTAATGCGAAAGAAGACATAGATGATGTTAATGTTATGAATGATGGAGGAGAGTTTGATCCACAGCTTCAGTAGGATCTAGTGTTCTAAGTATACTGTATTGGCGTCGTTGTGGTGTGATAATTATTACCATGTATCGTTACACTCAAATAATTCTCTTTTAGAATATAAACATGTTTCATGTTGCTATAAAAATTATATTGTTACACCGTTTGCTGGCACATAAGTTATTAAATTCAACTTAAACATTGTAAAATAAAATTACACTAGAAAAGTATGTTTTAAGATGTTAAGGTACAGAATTTGTGTAGTAATCCAATTGTATAACAAAAAGTTCTATTGAAAAATCATAGGATCATAATTTACTTAGGCATTTAAATAGCGCATTTAAATGGTGCACCAATCTTAATTTTGTGGAATTAATGACATAACTATATTCGTTAACCACACAGACATACAAAAATATGAACGTAATGCTGCAGCATACCGGATGCGTCAAGTGCGTCTTAAAAATTTTGCTTGTAATAATGCGCGCTACACACACTTGGTACTTGGTCGCGCGGGCTCTTTTCCGCAACTAGGCTGCATGTCGGCCCTTTTTGCGGAGAGCTACACACACACAGATACACCTAAGGTTGGGCAAACGCACAGGTTGTGTTGTGAAAAATTTCATTGTTTTTTATATAGATATTAATTAAACTAACAATTTCATGTAAATGAAGATCTCAGATACATGCTGTTTAATAACGAACCAAGAGTAAAAGGTAATGGACTGATTGTGTGATAATAAGGCTTGGTAATTGAAGGAGCCAGCTATGCCATAAAACAACAACAAAAGAATTGTGTCTTAACTGTGATTGTTCAATTTATTTTTTAGTTGAAGCTATATATGTTAAAATTAGTTTGAATTACACACATGTCTATTGTAGGCACATTTTTATACATTTCTCATAGCATTTATTTAGATTTTTGTCTAAAAGTAATTTTATTTTAAGTTTGACTTGTATGAATTGTAGGCAGACAAAGTCTCGAGGCATAACCCTAGTTGAGCCGACAAAGCCTGACTAAATCTGGATACAGTAACTTATTGCTACAAATAATAATAATTAGTAGCAATTGCAACCTTAAGATTTGGTCTTTTGTCAGATACAACATGTATTATTTTACACTATTTTTCATTGTTTTCCATCATGAGAAATGTGGTCAAATGCTTGCTTATTGAGCATAAAAAAGCTTATGTACAGATTGGCCACTCTGCCCCGCACATTTCTGCCCGGAATTCAGAGTCAAGGTTGTTCTATGCTCAGTAACACTACTGCGTAACCTGATAGTAAGCTATGTGACAACTGTAGCATGCACACATTTAAAAAGTGTGTATGTGCATATAATAAGTTTAAAACATTGTTAAACACAATTATCTAATACCTTTAAACAAGCAATTCTTGTAATCTGAATCTCGGAAACGGCTTCAAAGATTTTCATGAGAGTATGAAGCGGGTTTCTGGGGTGATAAATCGATCTAGCTAGGTTTCATTTTTAGAAAACGTCTTATAACGAGCCTAGCTCGCTCATCCAGGTTCTATATGTTATTGCCATAGCAGTGCCACATAAAGTAGATCTGAAGCATCGTCTCGAAAGTTAAAATTAGCTCTATAGTTGTTGGTCTGAAATGAATATGTATATTATGTAAGCCTCAACCAATCTGTATTGATATGAATTGCGATGATTTCAAGTACTAGTTAGTGCTATCTATGATATAGCTACAAATAATCACAATTAAGATATTACATGATCACAATTTGTAGGTAATTAAGATTGAAGTATGAACAGACTTTGTTTACATAATCACCCTGATCTATGCCACTCATATTTAGAAAAGTAAACTCAGGGTACTTTAGGTATATTAATAACATAAACGCTGCTTTGATATTGTTGCGCCAATTTGATTGATATTATTGTATTGTTTGTATTGACGATTAAATTTATTTTATACCATGATTAACCTTTTGAGCACCATCTCAATCCCCCACTTAGGCATGAGCATATAAGAAAGAACTACATTGTACTTGTCACCCTAGGATGTGTACCAATAATTGAAACGCAAGCAAAGCTTACAAAAGCCGAATTCACTGCTTATATTTGTTTTTGGTTGATTTCCATAAAATTTATATGGGAACACCTCTGAAGTATAATCTACCAAACACGAAACAAAAATTCAAAATCGTTTCATGATGATACACTTTCCATTAGTAACTTGGGTCATAATCAAATACTAATAAGAAAAGGACAAATTATTTAAAAACAAGTTTTATTCATCTTATACATTTCTAGCATAATCAGAACAAAAAAATCTCCTATATCATTACTTCTCAAGTAACGACTTTTAACAACACAAAACTTAATTATAATTAACATACACATGAAAATCTCATCAACTATTAGTCCATTTTATAATCAAATCATGGCTACATTAAGTGCATCTATCAAATCAACTACAAAAAACTAGGTAAATGATATCAGAGTAGTGGCAAACAATATGACTAAATACTACCTACTTTAGGGACTGGAAAGAACATACATGCTATATATTTTCTAACATTATAGACACTTATTCTTATAATTCCAATGGGCTTTCTAATAATAATTAAGCCCCCCACTTTTCCCTTCATAATAATATGCCAAAGGAGAAAGGGCTGCCATTTTAAACGCTAGGGAGCACCTTGAGTTTCGTCTTGATCTCAATTGGCAATGCCTAACCACAATATATTTTAAAAGCACCTTGTTAGATACTGAATTAAACCATAATTATTGGGACAAGTGCTAAGGGAGCCGTTATAATCTGGTACAAAAGTATTGACAAATCCGAAGGTTTTTATGATTTACCACCTGCATTTATCTACTTGACAATGCAGGTGGCGCCACATTTATCTGTTATCAATTCATAATTATTGGAAAACCTATAAGTAACTCAAGTTTACAATATAATGATTATCATTCTTTTTTTTAATGCTTTTTTGTAAAAAATCAGCAAAACAAGAACTATGTCAATTTGCCGTCTATATAATTTAAAAAATAAATTCTAAACTACTAAATTACATTCTGCGTATTAATTGCAATTCTGATTATGATGCTGCCCCAAAGTTGTTACATGGCGGAGCCGCTGCTTATAAACAAACATGTCCTTTTAGCATGAAGCAGCGTTAGTTCCACTTATTCCCGCATGCCAAGTTAGGTTTTTCGACCTGAAAATATCCCTTCCAAGTATACTTTCATTACACTAGTGGTATAGGTCACTCCATTAGAGCCAGCAGATTCCACTAAATCATGTGTAACAAGTGAAGTTGGGAAGCTAGCTGGTAGTTGGATATATTTTGCTACACAACATTTCAGTACAAGTTCAGTTCAGTTCTCGAGTAATTTAAACTATATATTGTCGACTAGAGAAGACATTTGTTTGAATAAAAGATTTGTAATTATTACACAAATTAAGGATTTCACAATTTCACTCACGGTATACGCCCAGACGCCTGAAGGTCTACGCGCTTACTAGACTGATGAAGGAGCACCGATTGTTCCGAAACTAGTCTCGGTAACAATGCGAGAAAGCAACTGAGTGAAATCTTTAAATCCTTAATAGAGACATTATATTATACAAAGAGATTGTAAGAAATGTCAAAATATAGAATTTGTAGGACAAACTTAGCAGATGCAGACTGCCTCTAACAGAATAAAAACACTTAATTTAGTAGAGATTATTTAAAACCAATTTACAAACCACTGCTAGATCTAATATTTGTGCACAAAGGAGAATTTAAAGTGGCTATTGGTAATAGACAGTCTCTAATAAAGTTTTCATCATCTAGCAAAAACTAATGGAGTATATCTTTAAAACTAAAAATAACTAAATCTACATTCCCTTAAACAATCCCTAATTAAAGTAAAAATAACAATTCGGTGGATAGAAGTGGAACATGAAGAGGAGATCAAAATTTCATTTAGCGTTTTGTATTACTATATCAAGTATAAAGTATACTTGTTTCGTAAAAACGTAACTGACAATTTAATTATACTTTATTCGTTACAATGGATAAAGAAAATATGTGTTCAGTTAACATACGCAGGGCTTAGTAATATTTTGACAGTTTCAAGAACAAAACCAATGTTCTAATAGTCAGAAAATTATATAATTCAAGACAAAAAACCAGCTTGTCTGTTTTTTTTAATCAAGCTTAACAAAATATTTATGTGGTATATTTAAATACATAATCTATTTGTAATAAGATTACTGGAATTTTTCACAAATACTTAAACAAATTAGACTATATGATAATTATATAGAATATAATGAGTGTTAGGCAATGATGTTATAAAAAGTAGGAATTTATTTTCTTATGTTTAGAAATTATTTTTCTTTCTAGGAAGATAGATATTCTAGGCTAACATCAAGTCAACATAAACTGGACCAGATGCATCTACTAGGTGAAGACATTCTATAACAAACAATTTGTGATAGGTAGGAACTATTTGTGTTTTAAAAGCACAGGACAGCATTATATATGCTTATTTTTAAGAAAATCACAAGCGCCTGAGACTGAGTTTTCCTCAGTTCTAGGATTCGGACTTTGAATAACATCATTGGTATTAGATTGTCTTTTTAAAAGGTAAGACTGTTAAAGCTAGTGTTGAAGGTAAAATCAAGACAAGTTTGTAAGATGCTGCAAGTAACCATAATAGAATTATGACAGTAACAATAATAGCTGTCACAAGTTCATATCAAAGGCAGATCAACTAAAAACTATGACGTAAAATGCAATTCATAATACTCCTTGGTACAGTTTGGTCAAAACATAAAATAGTATCATAATCATAAAGTTAAGTAAAAATAAATTCTATAACAGAAAAATACAATATCTTCGTATCACATGGTTATCAAAACAATTGCAAGTCCTATGAAAAAGGTAAGAAACTAAATGTTCTTTGATTCTTCTACAGCGACTTCCTCGAATGCCGCAAGCAAGTTCCGTCGGCATTTTGTTTCATCGGTGTAACGTAACATCCATATGATGTACTCTCCGATGTTCAGTGGATCTTCAGAGTAGCTTATCTGGACTTTACACTTACGTTCCCATTTCATTGAGTCTGAACTTCGGCTGTTTCTCGATCTTGTAAATTCTATGTAGCCGTTGCATTCAACAGCCAACTTGGGTAATTGAGCATTCAGAGTGTCATGTGAACGGTCAGAATCGGTGCCACTAGTTGATGGCAGACAGTCACCTTGCCCTAACTCTTTATTTGGGGGTGTTATAGTAGACTCTTGAATACATTTACGTTTGGATCTACGTCCCAAATCGCCATCGCCCTTGCCAATTACAGATTCATCATCGGAGAATAACCTTTTACGTCCATATGACTGAGTTTCTGTACTTTCATTGTCTTTTTTGGTGTGTTTAGTGACTGATTTGGTGTCGTCGGGCGGTCCACACCCTTCAGCCCACTGTGGACTACCCCCAGACTGACAAAGCTTTCGTTTCCCTGGTCTTTCACTTCTCACTATCTCAGGGGAGTTAAGAGGACTTGCTAAGATCGAGTCGTCTTTTCTGCAATCATAAATGTGTTGTTTAAATCTATATAAAGTGTGGACATGAGTATAAATTGTGTGTGATCAATTATTATTATATTTTTTAACCATTATTCATCAACCACTTACACTTGACCCACATTTTTTATAATGATAATGAATCAGAATACAGAAAGTCTTGCTTTTCTTTATGAATCTAATGATCCTCACCAAAGGAGATGTTTCATTTTGGGCCAGCACTATGTACCATACATAGAAATATAGGGAAAAAATATTGCATATTCTTAAAAATACAAATAAATTAATCTGCAGAAGAATTAATTAACGAATTAAGAGTCGACACGTGACCAAAATGGCGGTTTGTATTTTGCACAGCAATTAAGTCTCGCTGTGAAACGATGTAACGCAGCCAGCATTTTGGGCACACTGCCGACCAATGACTTTTTGTATTAGGTTAGTAGTTTAACTAAATCTGTATTCTGATTAATCCTGAATATTAAATAAAATAGTTTGTACGATTATAAAAAAAAAAAATCTGCAGAAGATTACAGCTGTACCATCAAATTATTATTTTTAAATATCTAACCCTATTTTTGGGGCAGTCACTCTGTTCTGAGTTTCAATTGAGTAACATATTATATATTCCTATTATAATTACAATGAAACCTAAATATATTAGAATTGATATATTTTTTACAATAAATGATCAATGACACGACAAAATGACAGTTCAATATTGAATATTGTCGCAATCCGCCATTTGTAACTGTGTTGTGTTCCTATCAATGTACCAAGATATTTTAAATGTACCTACATTAAAACGAGATAAAAGTAAAGAAAATAAACATTAAAAAACGGTTACTATATTGTATAGCTATATGCATGTATATGGTACATGGTGCTGGCCCAGGCTCCTTCAATTTTGGAACATCTCCTTTCACCAAGATCATTCAAATAGTTAGCAGTGAAAAGATAACAGATATATTACTTTTGGTTTTATTTGTGTGCCAAGTGCTGTCATGAAGTTAGTCAAAATATGTTAGTGGCCAGTACTTGGATGAGTTTGTCAAATGTTAGAGACCAGTACTAGGATGAGTTGGATGAGAAGGAGAACTCTTAAGCATTACCATGCTTTATGCTCAAAACTGGTCAGAGTATTTTTGACACAAAAATGTCTGGCCAGTTGGCATAAAAGGCAATTGTGATAGTTTTCATCATAAAACTAGTATTCGTTGATTTAATGGATGGGTTAGTGAATAAAAACAAAGCGAAAGGAATGAAAGCATGTATTTAAATATTACAGACAAACCTTTGTAATCTGTCTGCCCTCAGTTCCACTTTTTCAATACTTTCCACAGTGGTGAAATCATGCCGAGTACATTGCGTGTCAAACTTGAGAAAGGCAGTCACCTTTTTCCGATTCTTGACAGTTCTACCAAACCATTCCAGCATTGCATCATCAGATAAATAGAGACCAAGGTTGTTGCGGTCACTGTCTATCATGCGTTTGTACCAAGTGATAAAAGACCGTGCTTGCTGGCGTTCAGAGAATTTACTCTTGTTATTGTTGTCTTCGTGAATAGTTTTAGTCATTTTGATATTTCTGTTACTGATGGGAGGTGGAGAAGGCATCTTGACATTCCTGAAATAAGAAGTTAAGTATGGATTAGATTTTTTTTTATTCAGTATAGACAAACATTTGACCACTATCTCCTGATGATGTGGTCGACGGGAGCGTGCCTGCCTAGAAGATACCTATTCACTCACGAATTGAAGACTCTCATATAGATTACAATTAATCTATCTTGAATCTTACTGGATTTTGATTGAGGGATTATTATTATTGTTTATACACTAGCAGTTTAAAGCAGATGCGTGTATATAAGTTTCGTGCAATTTTTAAATGTTTACGAAATCTATTTTTTTATGAGTTGGCTGAGGGAGCACCAATCACTGTCTGGTAGTTTATGAACTATATAATAATAAATCAAGAATCAATACTTACATTTATCTGTGAGTGCTCGGACCACACCTTGAGAGCTCGTGGCTCCGTTCGCGTCCTCCAGACGCAATCCTTCCAAGCTTTTACGACTCTCCTCTACGTACGCAGTTATAGACAAGTTTATCTCAACAATCTCTTGTTGCAAGGCGTTTACGCGTTGAGTATTTGTAAATATTTCCTCTGAAAATAAACATCTTGTGTCACAAGAAACAAGAGAGTAATCGAAAAATTCTTTTTTTGAAACATAACCTACTCAGACACTTTGCAGCTTCCGAAGCTAAGTTTTCACGGGTCAAATCGTCCGACACTGTGGAATTCATCTTACAATAGCCTTGCTCACACCAGCATTCGCAGATTTGTTCCGAAGATCTTGAGTAAAACAATGGCTTTAATTTACAAATTACAAATCAGGTAAACATGATCGGTCGATCGATAGCGTCGTTTTCGCAAAACAAAATGGCAACCATAAATTATAAGCATGTTCCAGTGCCTCGGATTCTGTTTGAAATAAATAAAGCATTAAATAAGAGACATATACAGATAAATCTATGGGACAAAAAGAGCTAAGAATAATACTAAACTAAACGTTGTACTAGACATAAACCATAAACAATTTGGTCTTGTCGATAGAAAATTAGATCAGTGCTGCTATTAAAAAAATATAGTTTTCTAATTAGTAAGAATATAGAAGTTCTTATAACTACATGAATTTAATTTAAGTTAGTAGGATTCACATAGGAATTAGTGAACTTCGGTATTTCTAGGATAACTAGTATGTTATTGATAAATTGAGAACCTACAAAACCTGCATTTGTACTGATGGTAGAAATTCAAATGGCCGTGCTCATTCTTTCAGATTGGTTAATTGAAATCATAGACAACGCATTAATTACGTGAACGATTGGATAGTCGTCCAGCCGCGCTTCTTTGGGAGTGGTAATGCGCCGAACCAATCTACTGCGTTCTTGCGATCATTGACTTCGACCATTGGTCTAACTTTTGTCAACCAATCATCGAAATTCCAGTGAGGACCCAATGTAAGTGAACAATCTATTTTCGCGGATTATTTCCTGGCGATGGGCGCACCGGTGTTTTCAATAAAAATAAATAAAACTCTCGAGCATTGCGTTCGATTCTGGTGGAAAGTTCACCATGGTATTACTTGAATAGCAGCCATTTTGATAACCTACGTTGCCTGGCTGCCTGCTGCTTGGCCTCGTACTTGTGACGTGTTGTTTTATTTATATGAACTTTTGTATGTTGCTTTCCTCACAACACGAGACTAAAACAAACTAATAATTATAACATATTATTATTATCTTATTATACGTATTGGGTGTACGTGTACCTCTCGTATGTTCTGTAAACAAATATCAAGTTCAATGAACTAACACAAAAAAAAATGCAGTCCAAGTAAGTATATTTATATAAAAATATATTTCCTGTGTTCCCGAAAGAGTTACACGACAGTCACGCATGAGTCACGACGCATTTACATCAAAAGTAATGACAGACCGCAAACCATCCAATGATGTTATCATAAGTAGGAAGATATGCGATTAACTCCTATATGTAATGTGGACCGTATAATTTAGGTGCAACACACAATTGCAAAAAAAAAAGAAAAGTTTACTCGCAGAATGTCTGGAATTCGGAAAATGTCCAGTGGTCCTGAAATGTCCTATTCCTGGAATGTCCAATACGCGGAACGTTTAATTCGCAGAATGTACAACATTATCGGTTGTACGGAACCTTGTACTATAAGTTTCTAGTTATTAGACTATTTATAACCGCCACACGGTTACATCCTAATGATAATGATGTCCATGGTGGACAAACTAATCATTACCTTGAAAGCTGTATCCGAATAGGGTACATAAACCTATTGCAGGTAAAGTACTTGAGTTTTCTCCAAAATAAATCATTATATTCAATAAATAAATTATTTTTTTATTTTAAAGAAAGGAAAGAGTTGTAGACATGAGAAATACTTTCTATTTAATTAAAATGATAGTTTCATTATCCCCCTAACCAATATATAAAATTGGGGTGAAGAAAATGGGATAACATTTTTGAAGTATCATTTTCCCAAATAGTGGTCCAGACTAGACAGTCTGGAGAGGATTATGGGAATTAAATTATTATTAGTTTGAACTGCCCATTGGCTTAGTTGGTTCGCCTTCTAAGCAGGGGTATCGGGTTCGATTCCAAGCGAGAACACAAGTTTCCTCTCTAAAAAAAATTTGTGTTTCTGGTTCTGGTTGTGTATGTGATGTGAATGTTTCCGGCACCCATGGTACAAGTATTTGAACTTAGTGTGGGGCCGTGAGTGTGAAAGCGTTTTTATGTGTATATATATATATATATATATATAGTTTAACATCTATCGAGATGAGTTAATAATTTTAAAATATAAGATAATAATTGTTGTTATATCCAGTGAGGAAAGATGGAGCACGCTCAGCTGCAAACATCTGATGGGACACAGGTGATGACCATAAACGGTCAACAGCTGCAAGTATTGCAGATGGGCAATACACCTCACATGCTGCAAGGGCCTAATGGACAGCAGATAGTGGTCCACACTATACCTTCCAATGGGCCTACTATACAGGTAAACATTTTATTTTCCATATTGTATAGCGGGACTATAGGACTGTTGAGATTTGTTGTAAAATTTGACTTATAAAAATAAGAGGCAATGCCGCCAGCATGATGGGAACGCTTCCCATTGGTAGTGAGCTTGAGCACTTAAGTTACCTATAAGCTCGATGTCTTGTAGTTGTAGTTCTTTGCAGCTAATAATTTTCTCAGATAGCACTAAATCAATTTCGATTAAATGTATATGTAATGTGATTGTATTGGATGTAATTGAGAACCTCCTCCTTAATTGGTTGAATGACCGCATAAATACATACAAAAAGAAAACATTGAATTGAGAACCTCCTCCTTTTTTGAAGTCGATTAAGTTATTCTTATAGCATAAGTACCTGTTATTCCAAGAAGAAACGAGTTAGAACTTTACAAGAAACTCGGTGGTGCATTTTTTTTTCACACAATACTTATAATATAAGAAATCATTACTTATGGAACTGCCCCTTGGCTTAATTGCGTGTGTGTTTGCCTTTTAAAGGGATATCGGGTTCGATTCCCGGTGGAAATAAATATACTTGAGTCTCACCTAGGGAATTTTCTGGTTCTGGGTGTGAATGTGATGTGATTGTTTCCAGCACACACAATACAAATCATCAATTTTAGTGTGGGGCTGTTAGTGTAAAAGCGTGAATGTTATGTTATATGACTGAAATGTGTAGATATTGTTTTTAATTGAGTTTATATCATATCTATAATGACTGGAAAGTATGATGATAGCATAGTAGAAATATATGATAGTCTAGAATTCTGGTCTAGTCCAAATGCTTTGAGGAATGTTGCTGGACAAAAGATGGTACATAATAATATTGAACTGTTGGCTTAACCATTGATGTTGGCTTATGAGCTTTCGGCTTCTCTCGGGTTCGATTCCCGGCTGGAACACAAGTTTTCTCCCCAAGGAAAATTTGTGTTTCTGGTTGTTGTCACATGAGATTCATCACATCACATGATCACATGTTGGTTGAGTGTTCGCCTTCTAAGCGGGGGTCATCAGGTTCGATTGTTTGTGTTACAAGTGATTCATCACGTCACATGATCACATGTTGGTTGAGCGTTCGCCTTCTAAGCGGGGGTTATCGGGTTCGATTCCCGACGGAAACACAAGTTTTCTCCCCAAGGAAACATTGTGTTTCTGGTTCTGGTTGTGATTGTGTGTGTGATGTGAATGTTTCCGGCACCCACGACACAATTCATCGAACTTAGTGTAGGGTTGTGAATGGAAAGCGTTTATCTTTATGTTTGGTACTGAAAATCATGAATTGTGTTTTTATATAATGTTTTAAATCTTCATGCTGTCAGATTGGGACTCCGCAAATCCAGGTAGTAGTACCAACTTTCAATTTTATAACTAAGTATACATTTAGTACTATTTAGTATTTACACTTACATATTAAATATGAATTATGGTCCAGGTGGCGGCCCCTAGCGGTCAGCAAATACAACAACTGCAAGTGCTTCCTATTTCTGGATTGCAAGGTAAGAAACTATGCAGTACAGTTTTGCCGCGAAAGTAAAATGGCTTTGTTGATTTTGCATTATTTTCCAATACTACTGATTCTTGTAGTGTTAATGTGTAATAATGGTGGATTTTAACCGTTAATACTTGGTGAACGTGCATGAGTGTAGGCAAATCGTACATATAGAGAATTGTAATAATATTCTCTTATTATTGGTAGTAGTAGAATGACAGAGTAGAACTCATATAAGAGAATAATATTATACTCGACTATATTGTATGTGTTTGATTTATATGTTATTGTAGTATTTGTACCTATTACAATTTTATTATTAGAACGAAAGTTCCTTATCGCGCGTTGCGAAAGGGGGCTAGACGGAAAAATTAAGACCAAAAGTTGTTACGACACTTTTTGCTATAGTTGTAAGCCATACCACATTCTCGTCCGATCACCGAAGTTAAGCAACGTCGGGCGCGGTCAGTACTTGGATGGGTGACCGTCTGGGAACACCGCGTGATAATGGTTTTTGCATGTTTCTTTTAATTTTGGAACGAAGTTCATTTTCGTTCCATCCGGGTGTCCCTTGACACCTCTTAAGCTTTTTGTGTGTTCGAAATGAACAAAACTGTCTGAACACATTTATTTATGTAAAATATGTAATTGTACAAAGTTTTACAATAAAATAAAATCAAAATGCAGTGGTATCGGGTTCGATTCCCGGCGAAAACACAAGTTTTCTCCCCATGGAAAATTTGTGTTTCTGGTTCTGGTTGTGATTGTGTGTGTGATGTGAATGTTTCCGGCACCCACGACACAAGTCATCTCACTTAGTGTGGGGCTGTTAGTGAAAAAGCGTTAATGTTTATGTTATGATTAATGTAGAAGAGAAACAGTTCGAGTGAACTAGAGATATATCAGTCATAAACGGATGACGTTAGATGATGATTCCCTTCACCAGGAGCTAGCAGCAACATCCAGCCGATGCAACTAGTCCAGACTCCGGACGGACAGACATTCTTGTACCAGCCCACCAACACTCAGCCAACCATTGACCAACATCAGATTATTCACCAGCCTGCTGGTAAGTCGTTTAAAATATTGTCAAACTTGATAATTCCTTGTATGATGATGATGATGATGATTTTTTCCCGGCCGGTTTCGACTACGGCGACTGCATTTAACTCCCTAAAATATTCTCATGTGCTCTCATGTGGCTATTGTAACCGTTCTTTCTCGAAAAGATCCACGCGCACTGTGGGCATGTGAGCACACCATTCACGAAATTATAATTGATCACCGCTGGTGGTCGGGCTTTCAATTCATCGCGCTTAGCGTCAAGCTCGGCGCGACGTTTAACTTCAAAATCATATATTCTAGTTCTTACTATATTTCTCCACTCCGTCCTTTTTGCAGCCTGTTGCTCCCACTGCGAGCATTTTTCATGTGGCGTTTCAGCACATCTTTATACCTGAGGAATGAACCGCCATGCTTACGCTTGCCCTTCTCGAGGCCAGAATAAAAGATACGCTTCGCTACTCTCTGCTCTGCCACCCGTGTAACATGTCCGGACCATCGCAGCTGTCGTCGCATGAGGTAAACCTCAATTCCGCCAACATTTGCTCTTCGCAGCACTTCGGTATTCCGCACTCGATCAGACCATCGTATTCTGAAGAACTTTCGGAGACAACGGAGGTGAAAGCGGTCCAACAAGCGGATGTGTCGGCGATACAATTCCTTGTATAGAAGTAGTAGAACGCGGGTCGCGTTGTTTTTTTTATTGTTCTTTATTATTCTTTGACATTACAATATTGTTAATTATTTTAATTTTTAGTTAACACGTTTTATCATCAATTTGATTAAAGTTTAATACAGTGAAACTTGGTTAAATGGGACCTGGATAAATGAGAAACCTCTATTATTGAGAGTTGCAATGAGGTCCCAGTATTTTTTCATTGAATAACCTCTATTAATGGGACTTTTCGAACCTGGTTAAATGAGATCGGATTTCTAGGATTTATTCGATGTTTACCTTTATAATTGGGACTCTGTAACTCAATTCCCTCTATAAATGAGACAAATTAACAGGTTGCGACAGGTTTTGACACTTTTGTTTACACATTAGAATGTCTTTCGCACACGCTTTGTTTGTCAGTACTATCTCAGGTTTTGACCTAAAACCAAGGGAGTAAAAGTGTACAAAATGCCCAAACGTAAATATAAAATTTGATGAAAAAAACAATTATTATTTTCCACGTAATACATAATGTATGTACATTCATACCTACATAATATATTGGATTCATTACACAAAAAATACGCATTTTTATTAATATTTCCACCTCTCCCTCTAAAAATGAAATAGCCGTACATTTCTACCTCTATAAGCAGGAGCCTCTGTAAATGAGACAACTATAATTTTAAACCTGCCTAATTGGAAAACTGGATTAATGGAAACACTCAATAAATGGTACAACATTCTTGGTCCCTTGAGATCCCAATTAACCAGGTTCCACTGTATTATATAAAAAATATATATATATTTTAATTATTATTTATCTGACATTTATCTTTGAAAATAGTTTTATGTAATCTTGCAATATTTAATATTTATTTTGTGTTACTAATTAATTTTTTAAATGATTGATGTACTATTTTTTGATTCTAATAAGTGCATGTACCAACATGAAAATTAAACGAATTGAATTATTCGACTTTTAAGTTGTAGGTACCGGCTTTTCGCAAGTTTTCTTCCCAAGGGAAATTTGTGTTTCTGGTTCTGGGTGTTGTGATTAGTGTTGCCCAAATTCAGTCTTGGTCTTGCAGTCTTGGTCTTGTTCTTGCGTTTTTGCAAGACCAAGACCAAGAACAAGACCGCGTATTTTTAGCAAGACCAAGACCAAGACTGACCGTGCAAGACTTGAGCAAGAACAAGACATAGCCTGCAAGACTCTTGCGTCTTGCAGCTAGGACTTAGCGCTATTTCACTGAGTAGTTAGGTGTAACAGTTCGGTGTATATCTATATATCTTGTCTTCAAGGCTTAGTGATAGACGAGTTGGAGGAGTACCTGAGAAAACCAAGAACTGCCAGCTCGGAAGACATTTTAGATTGGTGGAGGACGCATGAGACAGAGTATCCGATTTTATCCAAAATGGCCCGTGATTTTCTCTCAATACCTGCAACTTCAGTACCTGCTGAGAGGTTATTTTCTAAAGCATCATTATTAATTAGAAAACATAGAAATAGGTTAAGTGATGAGTCAGCCAGATGGTTACTTTGTATTAATTCTTGGTCAAAAAAAATTATATAAAGTATCATAACCTAATGATAAAGCTGTTGATTTGTGTTGTATTTTATTTTTTATTCAAATAAATGATAAATCGTAAAACTCTTTTATTAAATTTCTTATAAGTTGAGGGTTCAATCTCTTTCTAGACAGATAAGTATTGTTCTTTAAAATACAGTCAAGTTATTGTAATTAATTTGTTTTTTTACATGTTTTAGCAAATGTAAGCTTATAAATCATAAATGTTTATTAAGAAACAGTTACTTCCATGGAAAACGACATATAGGTCAGTTGATTTTTCGAATTTCTTATCAAATCTTCAGTTATTTATTAATCTGCTTGATCTTTACTATGGCTATGTTAATTCAAGCTCACAATGTTCCAATTCTAATACGTTTTTCTAAGATTTAAAGTAAACTTTAATAAATAGTAATAGACTAATAGGTAATTGCAAGACTTGCAAGACTCTTGCTGCAAGACCAAGACCAAGACCAAGACTGGGAGCGCAAGACCAAGACCAAGACCAAGACCAGGTGTATTGGCGCAAGACCAAGACCAAGACTGGCTAAGTCTCGTCTTGTTCTTGCATTTGGGCAACACTAGTTGTGATATGAATGTTTTCGGCACCCTCAGCACAAGTCTTTGAACTTATTGAGGGGTTATGAATATAAAAGCGTTTGACTCTGATCCATATATTTATCTCTTTTTAACCGACTTCACAAAAACGGAGGAGGTTCTCAATTCGACTGTATTTTTTTTGTATGTTATCTCATATCTTCTTTCTAGGTGAACCGTGCGGTTCCCCCTATGGTCCCATTTAAATCTAAGATCTGACCAGTACTTATTGAGTTATCCTCAATAATATTTAATTCATTTAATCTGATCAAGGTTTCCGAAGATAAAGTCGGTTGAAAAATATGAAATCCGTTTTTATGAGCTTTGCTTGCGTTCAAATTATTAATGCAGGGAAATAGTCGTCTGATATTTACATGAGCTAAAATAAATTTGAATATCATTTTAAAGTAAATATCTTAATTTTCAGTGATAAATCTGAACGGCAATCTGGTGCAAGTGGCGGGAGTTGGCAATGCAGTGCAGCAGCAACAGATCGTAAACCAACCGAATATTGTTATGGTAATGTATCTATATGTAACGATTTTCATCAAATTTTGTATGTAGGTGGTTTCGGGGGACGATAAATCGATCTAATAGCTAGGTTAAATTTTTAGAAAACGTCGTTTTAACGAGCAAAGCTCGTTAAAATAAGAAAGGAAGAAAGTACATTATGGGACACAAGCCTATGATAATTAAAATGAGATATTAAACATTAAGATTTAACTAAGATTTAAGAGATTTAACATCTAATATCTGAAGGTGACGAGCGCAGTGCCTTGCCGCGCAGGATTGGAGGCGAGCGACTCGATCGTATTTTCACTCAATTTGGTTTTTTTTTTTAAGTCTGCCGCCAAGCCAAATACGGTGTTCCAGCAGTTATCCTTGAGAGCCTGCGTATTCCAGGCCTGAGAGCCTGCGTATTCCAGCTCTAGTGTGTTTACCAGCTTCGATCACATCGTCACTTACCATCAGGTGGTCAAACACTAGCCTGTCACAAATAAAAAATAAAAAAATATTGGTCAAAAGGTTACAAAACATACATTAAAAACTCATTTCAGCGATATACAAATTAGATTGTATGATAAGTCAGTGAAATTCGCATTTATGTAGACGGTGTAGATCGTGTAATTCCATAGCACACTCTCCGATATGTATCCGATAAAATACCGAGATATATGTAGAACAAATTATGAGAAAAAAAATGATGCTGAAAATTATCAAAACCAAAAAAAAACTTATGCTAAACTTTTTATTTTCTTTATATTCTGCTCGTGCTGGCTAGAACCCAACGGCAATAAAAATCCTGTTTAGATTTTATGCTTTGGATTTTTTCAGAAGTGGCTCCAAATGGTTCAAAATCATATCTAAATACAAAATCGACAATGCATTTTTTTATCATTCAGTAATCTTTTTAAATGTTATATTTCCAGATGGTGAACGGCAACACGTCGACATCCGCCGGCGCCACCGCGGCGTCCGAGGGTGCCTCCACGTCAGGCGCGGCGTCAGACGAGGAGCCCCTTCTGTACGTGAACGCGCGCCAGTACAAACGCATCCTCAAACGGAGGGCGGCGCGAGCCAAGCTACACGAACAAGGGAAGATACCCAAGGAGCGCCCCGTGAGTACTACACCTGGAGGGGATGCGCCTCTACCCCCGCCTCTCTCTAATTCAAATGGCGACCACAATCTGGTGGTCACTACTAAACACTAGCCGTGCCTCGCGGCTTCGCACGCCATTATCAAGTAAAAAATTAGCCTATGTGTTAATCCTTGATATAATCCATATACGTTCCAAATTTCATCCAAATCTGTTCAACCGTTAAAGCGTGAAGAGGGAACAAACATACTTACACACACTTACACACAAACTTTCGAATTTATAATATATGTAGAATAAACGCTTTCACACTCACAGCCCCACACTAAGTTCGATGACCTGTGTGTTAGGTGCCGGAAACATTTACATCACACACACAATCACAACCAGTACCAGAAACACAATTTTTCCTTGAGGAGAAAACTTGTGTTCCCGCCGGGAATCGAACCCGATGCTCCTTTTCAGAACGGGCAGTTCAGATGAATTATGATTACTGTCAAAATCGGCCCACGCGTTTGGTCTCTAGAGCACCTCGAAGGATCGTTTCTTCATAATAATATGTATGTTTGTTCTTTCTTTGGTGCTATGTATGTACATAGGTAACAGATTGCTTTATGTATTAAGGCCGCCCATTGTACAGCAATTATTGTTTTCAGTTTTTATGTTATCAACATGTTACTTAACTATCTTATTGGTGTTCAATAAAGAAGTATTGTATTGTAAAGGTTGATAAACACATAACCTTCTGAATCGCGCAGTCGGGTAAAAAATATTAGTATTTGGCTATGTTTGCGCCTCATTTCCCTATTCTCATGGGCCCCATAGAGGCACTCATGACAGTTAATGACTTCAATTGCTTGAAATAATCTTGTTTGTCTTATTTTTGTTTATTAACCTTCAGAAATATCTTCACGAATCGAGACACAGACACGCTATGAACAGGATACGAGGCGAGGGCGGCAGATTCCATTCCGGCAGCAGAAAGTAAGTGTACAGCGCCGTTCTGTGCTACAGTGTTTACCACCTTCGACCACATCTTTACTTACCATCTGGTGAGATAGCGGTTTCAATTTAGCCTAGCTCAAAATTAATGGTTTTTAATCAATCTTTGTGTTTATTTTCGCTAGGAGAGTTGTTTGTGAAAAAACAAACATAGTACATTTAGAAAGGAAACATTCACATCACACACACAATCACAACCAGAACCAGCAACAAAGTTTTCCATGGGGAGAAAACTTGAGTTTCCGTCGGTAATCGAACCCGATACCCCTGCTTAGAAGGCGAACGCCACCCAACTAAACCTACGGGCAGTTTAATATTAATTATGGCGTTTTTATTTGTTTCTGAATCAGCCGAGGGAAATCTCATTAAGAGCAATTGTTTAAATTCCAGAAACAAAAAGGAGAAAGACGAGCCCATCTCGGATGACCAGAAACTGATGGAAGAGATCAAACCAGAGACTGTCTCCATTACAATCATTCAGGTAAAGAATCTTCATAAAAAAAGAACTTAGCTTTCTATCCCAAGTCAAAGTCCTACTGAGAACAAACAAACGCATTCACATTCACAGTCCCACACTAACAGCCCCACACTAAGTTCAAAGACTTGTATCGTGGGTGCCGGAAACATTTACATCGCACACACAAATACACCCAGAACCACAAATATCCTTCGGGAAGAAATTTGTGCTCCTGCCGGGAATCGAACCCAAGACCCACGGCGTAGAGGGCGGATACCTGTCCACTGCGCCAACTGGATCGTCAATAGCAAAATAGTATAATAAATATAGTAACAAAATAGTAAAACGCTTACATTTCGGAGAGTGTGCACTCGAATTACATCAGTTGATTCGCCCATGCCCTTTCTATAATCGGACCACAAGACGAACTGACCAACGTCATCCATTTATGGTTGACATACCTCATGTCCGCTCGAATCGTTTTGCTTCTACATTTGTCATCCGTACATCGAAGGAGTGGAACTCGCTGCCCGCGTCTTTTTTTTTTGAGCATTTTCATTTGTTAATAACACGTTACAGGAAGAAGAGACAGCGGACAACAAAGCCCAGTGGAGACGGTTAGCGCCACACCAGGCGATGCAGTCCACATAGCGACAGGCACAGAAGTCTCGACGGAAAGAAGTGACACTAAGTGATGTGATAATGAAACAACAGTGAACAGACAGTGAAAGTGATGTAAATTGAAATGTGTTAAAAGTGACGTGAAAGGATTATTTGGTTATGACATAAATGGTACACTAACTCTTCCAGGAGTCTTCCAAGTAAAAAAATTCTTCTAGGCGAACATGCTCCATCGTTGACTATATTGTCATACCATGTTAGAGAGTAGTTAAAGTTGACCTATCATATAAATTAAATTAAAAAAATGTGATAAATTTCCTTCACAATAAATTTATAAGTATGATAAACATATACCAAGATATATGTAACCAGGGACAAAAAAGAAAGGGCCTCGAATTGAAAACGGGGCTGCATTCGATGCCTACAGCTTCGTTTGTTCGGTTGTTTTTTATCCACACTCTAAGGCTCAGAACGATATAGCACCATGCAATATTGTGTAGTACAATCTATCTGACAGTCAATTTCATTCAACAACTTTCATTTTCAACTTTTTATTTGAGTGTTTAGTTTTACGCGGGAATTCTTCTATGAATTTGACATTAATAAACGTCAGTGTTGTACAACTGTCAATGCAGGGGTTTTGGTTGTGATTAACTGAAGACACTGAGTGGCTAGAAAGTTTCAACTCATTTTAACCGAACACTAACCAAGCCTATATATATATATATAGCCTTCTAGCTGAGCTAGAACATAGGGTTTCATCAAGAGTGTAGGCGACAAACACAGCTCTGATCACATAATGTCTCCCTCCCACTGCCTTTCAGTATTTGTGGAAATGAAATGCATTGTCAGCTTTCATCGATCCATAGTCCCTTTCTTTATTGACTCCTTACAACAGAAATTTAACCATTCAGAATACTTAAGTCTGAGTGGGGACGATAAGTCTGATGTCCTGCTTAAGGTATTGTGCACAATATGCCCCATAATTTACTTGTTAAAACTGATTTAAGGACAGGACAGGCAACACAATGCCTGTACTGGGTCTTGAAGTATGACATTTTGCACAGGAGTTCATTATTTATAGCATAGGTAAGCACAGGAATGATATATGGAAATTCTTACCCTATGTACAGAGTATGTATTGTTATTTTTGTTGTTAAAAAAACACTGGATCCTCACCTGTTTGGAAGATTCTAAATGACTAACATACATCTTACTACTTTGAGGCCTTTACATTGCAACATTTTTAGGGTTCCGTACCCAAAAGGTAAAAACTGACCCAATTACTGAGATTTCGCTGTCCGTCCGTCTGTCACCAGGCTGTATCTCAAGAACGGTGATAGCGAGACAGTTGACATTTTCACAGATGATGTATTTCTATTGCCGCTATAACAACAAATAGTAAAAATAAAATAAAATAAATATTTTATAGCAAAAGGGGGGAGCCCTTTGCTATTAAATATTTATTTAAATACAACAAACTGGATTTTTTATAGATAATGGTACGGAACCCTTCGTGCGCGAGTCCGACTCGCACTTAGCCGGTTTTTTTAATATGTCGAAGTTTGCTGAAGCAATTTCAATGAAATTAGTTTATTTTTTACTAGGCCGATTTTGTATTGATAATTAATCCATGCATTTTTGCAAAAAAATCTATTTATAGCTTTTAAATTGAATGTCTTGCTGATTTGTTTTAAATTATATTCATAAAGAGATGATATTATGTTTCATAAACCTTCTATATAAAACATTTTTGACACAACATTAAACACTCAACATTCTAGCAATAGAAGGTTAATCAAACTTTTTATCTATTTGTTAAAATGGCGATGTTCTTAAACCAACATGGCCACAATTGAAAATTGATATGTGATGTGGGATATTTTCAATGTAGATTTTGGTTCCATTGAGAGCTCGATGTTTCAGCAACGAGTGCCATGATGATAAATTATAAATACAATGAAAGTATCGCATATCTAATAACAATTCTAGTGTTTTAGATTGCCACAAATGTTATGTGACAAAATCATGTTTCAAATGCTGTTATTTATGTGAATGATTGAAGGGAGGATCTGTTATGTGATCGATGACAAAATTATTATATCTAATTATGTTTGTTTATTTGTTTTAATTAACTTTTAATTGTTATTGTAATTTTATATTATAAGCACAGCACAGTTTATATAGAACAAACTGTGTCCCGCGGCTTTGCCTGCATTAATTAAGTTAAAATATTGCCCACGTGTTATATGTATACAGATACTACCTATGTCGAAAATTTCAGCTATTTCGGTTTAGTAGTTTCGGCGTGATAGAGTAACAAATATGTTTTCAAACGGCTTCTCATGACGTATATTTGACAACCAGGTGGCGCAGTGGACAGGTGTCTGCCCTCTGCGTCGTGACTCCTGGGTTCCATTCCCGGCAGGAGCACAAATTCCTTCCCAAGGGTATTTATGCTTCTGGCTCTGGGTGTAATGTGTGTGTGATGTGAATGTTTCCGGCACCCACGATACAAGTCTTTGAACTTAGTGTGGGGCTGTGAGTGTGAATGCGTTTGTTTGTAATATTATAAATGCAAAAGTTATGGACACGTTTGTTATCTCTTCATGGTCAAAGCTAGATCAATCTTGATTTAATTTTAAATGGTAATAGTTCATGGAGAAGGAGATGGGGTACTTATTACCCTCATCATCATCAGTAACGCAGGTTAAAGGGGCACAGCTAGTATTTTAATAATAAATTAAATAATTTACAGGGTTAGCGCATAACTGAGTAGGTTCTTGAAGTCCGACCACATCGTCTCTTACCATCGGGTGAGACAGCGGTTATGGGTTAGTGTCAAAATCCCCATTAGGTATCCCCTTTAATGGGGATTTTGAGACTTTTAGTATCATAATCCCCATTACGGGTTCAAATTCGGGTTAATGGGGATTATGACGCTATAAGTCTCAAAATCCCCTTTAAAGGGACAATAATTATATTTTTCATTGCTATCCTTATCCTGGGTTTGCATGCCTAGATGAAAAATTCTACTGCCTAAACCGAATTTAAAAAAATTTTGCCGTTTGTAAAGTCGTTTTACGAACGATAATTTTTAATGATAACGTCATAAGACGAACGCTTAGGCCGATCGTGCCTCTATCGCTTGTTCCGCGCTCTCGCTTGCACGTTCAGGCTCAGGCGGAACGTGACACTTTCGTGCGTGCAGCCGGTGTTCATCGATTTATAAGACGTTTCATGTCAATAGTAATGATGACGTCACGTGAAACGGGGCTCACATCTCCTGCACCGCTCTTCCGAAGGCACCTACTCACTACTACCACCTACTGCTCAGTTATACACTACCCCTGTAATAAGAATTAATTATAGTTCCGTTGGTCTGTTTATTTTGTTCATATATGTCATTTTTATTTCACTTTTCATAAATAAGCGATGTCAGCATCTAGAGTTAAACATGTATCTATGTAAATATTTAATTAAGACTAGATCGAAATTGAAAAACTTTTTATATTGGAAGTACAAAATAAACATGTGTATGTATTTAATCAATTTGTTTTATTAAAATGAAACGCAGCTTAAGTACCTTACATTCATTAGACATTCTTGAACACAGTTTTTCTAAACAATATCAATTGTTATAGAGTATTTCTAAATACTACTAATAATTGGCATCAATAATTAATGAGGATTCACAATATTAGCCTTGATTTATTATATTTAAATTATTCAACATTATAAAATGAACACGCTAACAATATTGCCGATTAGGTAATAAGTTGACAACTTAAACAAATGTTAAACAGTTAAAACTAACAATTTTCCTTATAACAATAATTGCACTTTATTACTCTTATCTTCTAAATGAAACTACGTTTTCTTAATACATAACTTATACTATATTATAGGTATTAAGTATTCCCCATTAGGGAAATGGGAATCATGAAAGATATTAACTGAAAAAGATGTACAAACGAAAGAATAGTGACCAAAATGCTGGGCTTTTTTTTTATTCAAGATATACAAACTTTTGACCACCATCTCACCTCATGGTAAGCGACGATGGAGCAAGCTTGCCTAGAAGTTACCTATTCACTCGCGACTTGAAGGCTCCCGTATTGTACGCATCAGGAAACACCGACTCAGGCAAGGAGTTCCATTCCTTTGTAGTTCGCACAATGTATGTGGAAGCAAAACGCTTCGTGCGCCTTTGTCTACTAATATCTACCACATAGCGGTGTCGCTTAGCAGTTTCTCTGCTTGTCCGATGATATAATGATGATGATAGGCTTTATTTGGGGCAGAGGATAAGCCTTGCTATACAACGTGTTAATGCAGAAAAACTTTTTAGGCACTTTGCGGAACATTAAAGATCGTCTGAACCATCTATAACCTTTTTATAACTTAAATAGTTATAATGTAAAGCTTGGATTTGTTTAAAAGCATTAATATTAAAAGAAAGAATAGTATGGGATTGGTTATGTATACATCGATCTGCCAATCCATAGATTTCGGGTCCGTTTTCATAAGTGTTCACAGACAATAGGCGACAAAGCGACATATAAGCGACAATACCGCCTCACTAAAAACTTAATCACCCACTTAAAATACTGCGTACGCTGATAAATTATTGCAAGCAAAAGTAAGTTGTGTAGTAATGGAGATTAGACATAAGTTGTTTTAGAATAGCTTGTTTGTAATCATATGTATCCACGTTTCTATAGGTTTTAATCGGTACACTCGTCAAGTTTATGTTAGGTCCTTTCGTTTGTAGGTCGATGAATGCATAACCTATACCAATGGAAGTTTTACGATCATGTAAAAAAATTAAGAGTTTATTGTTGTATGAAATAATAAGACATTGAATCAAGAGTGGAACGACTTAGCAAGTATATTAGTAGAACTAGAATGTACGACCAAAGATTGTTCCGTAGTGTTACCACAATTTTTCAGTAATATGCACACATCAATCTATCAAAAGGTAGTATCATAGTATGTATATGCAGGTACTACGTATTAGGTATTACCATAGTAAAATCAAAATGTACTATGGTATTACATACAACAATATGTTCATGTCGGTTCAAAATTCACATAAAAACATCAAAAAAGTAAACCAGATCTTTTTCTAAGTATCAGGTCTATGAGCGCTTTCCCTCATCCGTTGGATCTCGTTCTTGATAGCAGAGATGAGAGGTATCGCCGGGTCTTCCGGCGGCAGCCTCCCTTCAGCATTCACCAAGGCCACATTCACAACGGGGCGGAGCCCTAAGGACTGTTAAATGATCATCGTCTCCGTGTCCCAACTGTCTTGCTGTGTGGAATAGTGACGCTAGTTTAGCTGGTGGTTTAGAAAAGAAGCAGTGAGTAGTCGGAAAGTGGAAGGTTAGAAGGCAAATCAAAAACTAATTATTACTGTGAAATTAGTAATACCTATGCCAAATAATGAATAGTACCGTGCCATCTTTTGAGAAATTAAGTAATGCAGCCGTTCCATCGAAGTGATCGGCGCAACGGCTATCATAAGGGAAAATTTTACATCTGAATCAGTGGATAGTCCATCTCTCCCTCTCTCATTATTACCTCTCGAAGGCCTATTTTGTAATAGTAGAACTCTTTTGCAAAGCCTCTGCAGCAGGAGCACCACACCATTGCCAGACATTCAACCACCAAGCAGTAGTATGCAAACAATAGAGGGTCAAATCAAACAAATGCATCCATTAATTACGTGACGTGATTTTGGCGATTTTTCGACCCCCTTTCCCCCCTTGGTGAGATGTCGTGAGATTTTGCTCGACCCCCTATCCCTCCCCTAAACTCACGTGAGATTTATCAAAATGCGTACATTTAATGTAAATAAGTTAATCTGTGCTTGATTGCGTTGAATTAATTGAACACAGTTTTTGTTCAATTGACTAACCCCTACTAACTAACTATAAGATTTAGCCATATTTCAGTGGTTTTTTACTTAATTTTACCCAGTTTTCCCGCAATTTTAAACTTTTTCATGCAAAAAAAAAAACGTGATATTTGCTGAGACACCCCCTCTCGTGAGATTGGATAAGGTTCGACGTTAAAACTTTAGGTCCTACTGAACTTTAAGGGCCAGCGTAACGGTTACCATCAGGCGAGTGACATTCTCGTCTTTTTTATTACATAAAAAAAAACTATCCTCGCTAGGTACACATCACCATCGGACACTAGCGCTGGCAGTCTTTGACCTAGTGTCAATTCTCCCTTAAATAAATGTAGATACAGAACTAATATTTTTCAGTGCTAGGTATTGGCTGTCTTCAAAATCTTCAGAACAGACATGGCCAGTAAAACGTCTAGTAATAAGGATAAAGCATGGTAGTTTTGAGTGAGCATTAACTAAGAATAATTTGATGTTATTTACAAAATAGGCTCGTGTTAATATTGTGTGTTATATATTTACATAAAATGCGCGGTGAGAGCAAAATTACATGGACACATCCTAAATGATTGAAACCGATTAATGTCTTGGTTGAGCTTAGATCTTAGATTAGAAGGTCTATGAGACGTTTGCGGCAGCATCAATTGCAATTCGATATAAACTTGTGGCAAGGAGTCATAACTAAACCAACTTACAAGTGACAAAATTAACAATTTTAATTACTCCGACGATGCAATATCTTTTCTTTTTGATGTTGTTTACAAACTAGGGCTTCAAACTTAACTATTAACAGCCTAATTTCTAGGTCGAACTTTAAACCGATAATTATAAAAAATACATTTCGTTTTTGCTTTGAGTAAATCTAAGCGGAATCATCACTAGATAAATAACTAATAAATTAATATTTACATTTATTTATCAAATGGATTTCCGTAAAGTACAGCCTAAACGTATAGGTTAAATTATTTAGTTACATTTTATTTTTACAAAAATTTAAAGTATTCCGCCTTACGATTACAATTTACAATGCATCTATGTTATTTTCCTTCCACTCTTCACTATGGTGTAAATACTCACTTGAGGAGGATTGGGCCCCCAAGCGCGGGCTGGCGGGGGCGCCCTGCGTTCGCCCACGGGCCGCGTGAACGACGTGCGGGGGCGGGCGCCCTCTACAGGGCCCGCAGTACTGGGGGGTCTGCTGTAAAACGTATATATATAGGAGTTTTGCCGCGAAAGTGAAAAAATGGCGTTGTTGATTTTGTATAATATTCCAAAACCTGTGATTCTTCGAGTGTTAATGTGCAATAATGGTGGATTATTAACCGTTTTTACTTAGTTAACGTGCATAAGTGTAGGCAAAGGATACCCAGTTCAAAAACGTGATTTTCGCCTTCGCTCCAAAACTTCACTAAATGGTAATTTTATCTTTAATCCACCTGATGGAAAGCGATGATGCGACTAAAGATGTAGCATGCTTGCCTAAAAGATACCTATTCACTCTTAAAGACTCCCAGATTATACCGTTTAGGGAACAAAGACGCGGGCAATGAGTTCCACTCCTTCATAGTACAGATGATAAACGCTTCGAGCGAACTGGTATGTCTACCATTGATGACGTTTGCCAGTTTATCTTATAGTTAGATGGTAACGTAGGGTACTATGTATGTAATAAGTATAGTTGCAATAATAAATATGTAATTGATTCTTAGTAGTTGCGTCTGCGACAAGACAAAAAAGTAAAAAATACGGCTTATCCAACTCCTGCAACCTTTTATCTACCTTCGTGGATAGAACGTGTTAGCCGCGGATATGTCATTTAGACCATTATACCCTTTCCAATAGCTCTACATTTTAGTAACAGAACATTGTAGGACTGAGCGCATAATACGGCATAGTACACATGGTATAGTATACATGGTTAGCAAATATTTACTTACCTTGGCCCAGGGCCGGCAGACCTGCCCCGGACGGTGTCCAGAGCAGTATACGGCGAACCCGGGAGACGCACGTTGTCGTTACGGGCTTGAGTCAACTGACTTATCTGAAGAGCCGAGGCTTCTGAAACTACAACTTGTTAACTATATTTTTATTTTATTGCCAGTCTGAGAGAGTCTGGTTTAAAGGTATCTCGTGCGACTTTAAAATCCATTGTTTCGAACCAGATTAGCGTAGGATTTAAAGTTGTTGAGCAGCATTCGGTCTTGCACCAATGACTTTCTTGAGTTATGTTTTACGAAATTTCGCACTCGGTCTAATTGAATAGAAAACATACACCGATCTGCATTGAGTTAGTGTGGTGGGCCTAAACACTTTATCAGAGAAGACCCGAGTCCCAACAGTAGGTATGAAATAGCTAGATGATGCAGTTTTCTAAACAATGGGACTCCCTAGAACACCAGTGAGTAATAGTTTTGTTTCAAAGTCTTTCGACAATGAGTACCATTCTTTATTTAAAGAGCTGAGTGGTGACCATTAACCATGGATTCTCTGAAAATCCACAACAACTTCATGTCGTTCTACTTGCAATGTTCAGTCAGCTATCTAGGATTCTAACCAGAAACCCAAACAAAAGCAAAAGATGTAGTTACCCCTTGGTAAGGAAATTTGTGTGAAGTTCAGAGGCTAAACCCTTCCCACCCAAGATGACTTCCCTGCACGTGGTACCCCTGCTGATAAACGAATAAGCTCCGAGTTAAGCGAACATTCCCAAGTAGGGTTGATGTCAGGCGGCTGCTCTCTATCATGTTTATGCCGATTTTACTTATCAGGAAAAGAGGAAGATATTGATGACTCGCTTACCGGGTTTTGTCTGTCCTTTATCTTCTTTGGACTCTTGACTCTCCTTACTACCTTCCACGGTGTAAGTGGTATTGGAGTCAGGACTCGACCCACTACCGAAGAGTGTGAAGGCATCGTCCATTAGCTCGTTGAATCGCTGTCTCATGCGGGAAGGTCCTGGGTCCTTGGGGACAGAAGCTGTAGATTTCGCCGGACTGGGGGGTTTTGATGCTGTAAGGAGTATGGTTTCGACAGTGGTGCCTTATGATAATTTTATTTCATAATCAGCGTAAAACTTGAATTAACCTTCCATGTAAATTATATATTTTAGTTTCGCATGTGTAGTGTCTCTCCACTTGACTTTATCTCAGCCCAGATTAAGGGATATTTTTTTAAAGCCATCTTAAACCGCCTGACATGGATTATCGACTCTCATCTTACTTTTAATAATCGGCATCGGGATGAATCCGTTTAGACGATATCTATCTTCAAAGGTAAGTTAGGAATGCCATTGCTTTTCTACCTTACCCAAAAAAGGAAGCAAGCATCACGCTGCCACCCAGAATGTTAAACTACAACGGTTCATAATCATGCGTGGCAATGCACAGCGCTCGTCAGCTGACCTGTTAAATTTCTTAACTTACCATCTTTTATCCTCTGACAATGTAGATCCCAAACAAGAGGACCTATCACTCCTGGATCCTTATCGATACTGCCAAGACGCACCAGCTGTGATGCCATCTGTCTCCGAGGTATGACATCCTTGTTTTTGTCTGGCTTATTCTTTGGAGTAGAGATTGGAGAGTCCATGTCCAGGTGCCTGACTGACACTGGCTCCAGAATTCGTGAAAGTGGCTCTACTATGTTGCCCCTGGAATTTGCATGAAATGTTATTTCTACTATATCAGGATTATTTAGATATTCTATTTAGGTATAGTTTAACTTCTAATTAAAAATGAAAATTGCCAAAGCCATAAACCAACAGCCGTTCGTTGTTACATTGAACAGTTTGATTTATTACGACAGCAATAATTACTAGCGTTTTACCTTTATCTGAATTTGTTAATTATGTGTAATGGAGTGACTTAAAGATAAGAAGGTAACTTCTAATAAAAAAGTAATGGGAGACCGCGAAGTTTTCGACCTATTCCACTAATTTCAACTATATATTCAACCAGTTAAACTTATTGGACAAAAAAGTCAAATTATTTCAACTTTGTGCTAATTCGACTAAAAATACCTTTTTGCTGACGATGAAAGCAGTGGCTGACTCCAGGTAGCTTCCAGGGTTTTCAGCGCTAGTTCCAGACTGAATCAACCCCAACTATAGGTTTTTCGTTACATTTATTCTTTTACCAATGATAGTTTTGTCTTAGGTTTGTCAAATACCGCCGGTCAGCCGTGGATTTAAGCCCTACCACTCTACCAAGGCTTGATGTTTTGGTGTAAGTAACTAGCTTTGGTACAGATACCAACGGTGTTTCAACAACTGCTCCTGAAGTTTCTAGGTTCAGCTCGCTTAACTTGAGTATATTTCCAAAAACTTAGTGATCAAAAGCTAGCCTATCTTTCTCATATATAACAACTCTCTAGAAATGTACACTACCTCGGGAAAGAGTTGACTGAAGGCATGGACAGGTATGAAGTTGGTGTGGGTGGTGCTGATGGCTGTCCACTGTCGGAGCTGTCCAGGCCAGCTGCCTCCAATAGGCTGTCGGTTGTTCCCACTAGATAAATCAGGATATATGAAGTCATAGTTAGGAAAACCTGTGACTGAAAAAATCTGCAGCTAGAACAAGCCTTGAGGTTACCACCCGTGACGTCATTTACCTACAGGAGAGATAGTGACCAACTCTAGCATATCAGAGATAGATAAAAACTGGATTACTTTAAATTATTTTCTTTTCATCAAATAAAATATCTTCTTCTTTATATATATAATTCTACTGTACGTGTGTATGTCACTGAACTCCTCCTAAACGGCTGGACCGATTTGAATGAATTTTTATGTATGCGTTTGCGTGGCGCCCTGGATGGTTTGGATTCACAAATCAGCCCGGCAGATGGCGCTGCAGGGGTTGCACACGGCGAAGCCGCGCCGGGGCGAATCACTAGTATTAGTATATAGGTTTATATTTCTGTTTCTAAATCTTGACATTCTTCGTCATCCTGGGATCATCATCACTCATAATATCCCACGTAAGGTTGGCACAACATGTACTCCCTAAAGAAAGTAGAGGTAAAGAATGAGGAGTGTGTCCAACACATATTCGAGAACACAATGACATCTTGTGAAGAATATGTGGAGTTTCAGCAAGGTAAGATAAACTGACCTCGCTTTTTCTGTGGCATTCTCAAAGCGTGTGGTTTCTTCGGACGTCGACGCAGAGCTGATGCCACCTCTGACACACCTGACGATGTGGTTGAAGAACTGGAAGAAAAGGAAGAAGTACACTTCGATAGAAATATCACCGAGAGTTGGCGCCATCAAACAAAATCACTATCTCTGTTTCGCTCATAGGGACACGTAGGCAACTTGCGAGAGAGACAGAAAGTTACATACCTGAATGTGTATTGAGATGGTGTACATATACCAATGGCGCGACATTTTCTCAGACATTCTAGGAGGCATGTATTCTAGGAGTTTATTAAAATCTCGTAAAACTAGGAATTTAAATTAAAGCAACCAACGGGTTATTCATAAAGAAATGATTCATTTTGTGTATTGCAGTTCCTGATAAAAAGAAGAAGGCGTGCGTCAGGAGCTGTGTCAAAAATTAGGCCTATCGGCTGTTTTCATGACAATCTCGATGGCTCTCCCAAAGAGTTGATGAACTTGGTATTTCTTTACACAAAGATAAGATAAGATAAGATAATTTTATTCATGAAAAATATAAACAATTTCAAAACTTAACTAAGTATATCTACATACCACACTATATAAATTTTCTGATTACAATTTAGGTAGGTAAAGTAGGTAGGTACACTAATCTGTGGTGGCCGTGCTAGGTCATACCTGTGTTACAGCCACCAAGCTCCTACAAAAGAATTAGATATGAAAAAAGAGTGGTATTGAGTTTAGCGACATTAAGTCTATGATGGAGTTGTTTGCCTTTTACAATTCTGCCACAACCTGACGCCCAAATTCACCATATTCAAGAATTCCTTTACCTGGATGCGCTAGCTGCTCTATAGATCGGTAGTAGGGTGCTGCTTGGCCGAGTTCTACTCGGAGACACGACGCTTATAAGCTGCATGAGAATACAAAAGTGATTATTTATAATTCTGCTAATAAACTCAAAGACAAATATTCTTAACTAACGCTAGTGATTTCCATTAATAGGATAGTTCTCGCTTGACCATACGTTTCGACAACAAATATAAAATATTTAGTATGAAGGTAATAATATTTTTCAAATGAACTCTCTTTGACTGACTTCCAAAAAGATCTCAATTTGACTGAATACGTATTGTTTTTTTTCCTCCATGGTGTTTGTTACTCGTTCATCATAATGCGTATTATATCCGGCGTGTATCCGCGTTTTTTTTTAGTTAAAATCAACAACAGCTTATGTACTGGAACAACAGATATAATCATTTGTTGTCACAGTTCATAAGAGTGAATAAGGAAAGTAACTAACCCTTCCATCCTTTTCTTCATGAACCTGCTTGAGTTGATTCCGCTCTACTTCTCTCATGAGCTCATTTCGATAAGCTCTCAGCGACTCAGCCGATTTCAAGGTCTTTTTCCTGAAAATTGCAGTTTATTTCAACTTTATCTGTTGCTTTTTAAAATAATCGCAATGATTGTCTCTCATTATTTTATACAATAAATGCTTTTCTATTTCTATTATGAAGTTCTCATAATGTAGTATTTTAATTAAAATTCTTTTATATTAAAACGAAAGGAAACTCTTTAATAAAATCTTATTTTGAGGTAAATTCGAAATTCTAAACGGTTAACCAAAATTTGAAGTTTTTCGTATGTTAATTATGAATGCTACTTCCTTACCTGTGTGCAAAACAAAGCAAAGCAAGAAGCACCAGCAGCAGCAATATAGCAGCAGTGGCTCCAACTGCCAATGCCCAAAGTTCAGTTCCATGGACGCCCCCTGTCTCCGCCTCGCCCTCCAGCCCTTCTGCCGCCTTAAGGTACGCTGCTGGAGGGAAGTTAGGATAGTCATCAAACTAGTCATTCAATATAGACATCTTTATTTCATTTTTTTTTAATTGTTTTTATTCCAGTACATTTCAAACAGTTGTGTCTTGTGCATCGTGATACAACATGCTTACGGTTAGCTGCAAAATCCTTGGTCTTGTGTCATACTCACGCTCTGCCTTAGTGGTAACCATGGCTCCCAACTCCTTAGCGACTTCAGCGTCCCTCACCAGACGCATGTCCCTGGCTGCTACTGCTGCTGGCACCGCTCGACCACCTACCAGCACTACGTAAACAATCTGGACGCTGCCTGTTTCCGCTGACTGGAATAAAATAGAGGCTTCAAGTTTCTTTTTTTTAGATTTTTTTTGGATTAGAAGACAATCCAATCAATTTAGTTCAATGAACTTTTATTATACAACATGATAAACCTTAATATGTATAGTTTATATCGTTTCTTACCTCGGTAATATTTTGAATGTGAACTTGCACTGGTGGTTGCTGTTCAGGCTTTATAATTTCCCTTTTGAACAGCAGAGTTTCATTTCCGTCACTTTCAAGTGGTATATCTATTAGATCTTCTCTCACTCCTTCTAGCTGCTCTCTAATCTCTCTCTTTTTCAATGTAACAGTGGGAGTCGCTAGTACCCAAGAATCAGCTTCTAATATAACTTTAGTTGCCGTAATTTTAGATCTCAAATCAGTATCATTGAAGTTTTCTATTGAAAAAAATTCCACCAAATCTTGAGACTTCTGTCCACTCGAATTGTTGTTGAACACTGTTGATAGCATATCATTTTCCATTTTTGTTTCAGTTTCCATAGAAGTACTCATAGAGCTTTGTATTTCAAGATATTTGTAAGGACTGTTAGTAGGAGTTAATGTACTTATGCTACTAGGGCTAAAGTTGTCTTTGTTGACTACGAATGAGTGAACGTCGTGCTTTTTCCGTGCAGTAGGTGCATCTAGTGATTTGATGATGCCAAGATGTTTTTCTTGCTGTCTGGAAAAGTAAAGGCCACATGGTGTTGAGCGTTCGTTTTGTGTCAAATGTCTATAGATTTAGTCATACCTACAAACAAACATTTCACATATTCTCAGTTAATCGTTGCCAGAAAGAAAATGGCATTTAAAATCGTGGTCAAATGTAGAAATGGATTTAATGATCGTAGCTATTTTTTGTATATACTGAATGTAAGAAGTAGAAAGCGTCAACATTTGTTTCTAGCAGAAGCAAATGTTAGGGGTTCTTTTTACGTTTGTATAGAATAATCTAAAGACAATAAACCTTCTCGTACATTTACAAGCGCAGAACATGAATTTCCGTATGAATGTGTTTACAAAGGATATACATAATCGCCGAGTGTGGAGATATTTGTACTAACCTCAGAAATGCCTTCTGATACAGCCTGGCCAGCTTCAACTGTAGCAGATCCGGGGTGGATCCCCGAATCACAGTGAGGAGCCAGTATCGCCGGTCTTCCGGTATCTCAGGCTCCAAGCTTTCTGGTGAAACAGGTTCTCCGCAGTTAAGAACGCATTCGCCTGTTGTCTTGTCTGTTACCGCCTGTGAATACATTGGTTAATACTTAATGGACTTTTAAATTGTCATTAGTAAAAAATCTGTTACATTTCTGTGTGAGCCCCTTGGTCACATATTTGGTTCTATACCATTAGTCTTACGAGGTAGAACTAGTGTTGTTTTAAATATCACCCAGACAGAACTTGAAACCGTGGCTCTATGGTATTATTTTTTGTTGGGCTAAAAAGGTTTAGCAGTTTCCTTCCTTCCCATGGGTGAAAAAAGGGGTGTGTGTGGCAAGAGGTGGGGCAAGATAGGGTCGCACTAACAGTCACTATCTTGTCCTGGCGGTGGGCTCGGATGCAAACCGGGCCAACAAACAAACGCATTCACATTCACAGCCCTTCACACAAATAGGAACATTTGTAGAAGTTACACCAGTTTTATGGAATCAAATACAGACCTTGATGATTGTGCAGCTGACCACGAGATCATTTGAAACTTATAACTCCTCCTCCAGCTGATAACTCATTGCTGAGCGTTATGATGTTCCCAACCAAATTCGTTCTTCACTATTTCCCGCCATTTGTGACGGTCTTAGGCACAGTGTAATGCTTCAGAGATTTTTGTATCCAGCTGTTTAGATACTTGGTCGGACCATCGTATAGGAACTTATTACTAAAGATCTTAAAACCTAGAATACTTAACATTAACCTGAGGCGGGTACGCGTCCAGATACACTGTGGCCAGAACTGTGGTAGTTCTAACGACAGGCTTGGTTGGAACTGCTGGGATCGGTATAGGAGCTTCAGGTGGCGGTGGCCCGTCTCCAGAACCCGTCCAAAAGAAGTCTTCCAGACGTGGCGTTCTTTGGTGCTGGTCGGGAGATACCAGCATGTAAACTGGTGGAAAGAACCGGTATTATAAGTATTCGTGAGGTTGTTGCGATGGATAATAAAGAATAAGAGGTAAAAAAGTAGCTACAAAATCTTTGATTAATCAGTAGTACCTGACAAGGTGCGAGACGGCCAGGCATTAATTGCACATCATCATCAGATAGATACTTACTAATATTATAAATGCGAAAGTTTGTGTGTAAGGGTGTGTGTAAGTATGTTCATTTTGCCTTCACGCTGTAACGGCTAAACGAATTTGAATAAAATTTGAGACGTACATAGCTTATACCTCGGATTAACACATAGGCTACTTTTTATGTAATAAACGCGGGCGAATCCGTGGGATCTGTTACTATATTACTAAGTGGACCAATAACACTTTATTGGTCCTTCATAATATGACAAAAAATATAATCAATGTACATTCCAAATTTCATCCAAATCCGTTCAGCCGTTAAAGCGTGAAGAGGGAACAAACATACTTACACACTTACACACAAACTTTCGGATTTATAATATTAGTAGGATTCATGAACGTTCCAAAAATTCGACAAACCAGTAAAATATGCAAACGGGAACAATAATTATAACTAAATAGGCCACCTACTGGCACTAGTTTGGTAAATCTCTTACCCAATCTATCTACCTATAGAAATGTTAAACATAATATCTCGTCCTAGATATTAAAACACGGGATGGTAACGTTGCCTGCTTCGGTAACATCGCGTGATCTCCTGAATAACAGGAGCACGTTTGCCCTCCCTGGAAACTTTCAGTTATTCAGTCAACTTGCAGCGGCACGAGTCACAGGATTTGGCGGGTAAGGGTTTTGATGGGCGGGCGCCCGGACGCTCGCCCTATACGCGTTCCCTGTACAAGCGCCCTGTCTGTTTAATATATTTTGTTACACTAGAGTACATTTACGTCGGCAGCGCGGGGGAGTGGGGAAAGCGTCACAGGCGTGTGGACAAGACACACCATCACATCAAGGAAAGGCCGTGAGTCCCTCGGGAGGGCTGTGCCAACCCCCAGGTCGACTCCGGCCCAGTACGGACAAATTCAATGTACCACACATGCAAGGGGACGGCCTGGAGCAAGATAGCCAACGTCCAGCTCGGGTCAGTCTCTGCAAGAAACCGGACCACACCAGAGCGCGACGGCCACCGCTGACGCGCTCGACACACTCCCTGGGAGTAGCTGCTCCCAGCGCCCAGCCCAGGCAGACTGGAAAATCCAGAAGGCCAGATACCCACCACGGCAACAGAGGCCAAGTGGAAGGACTACTACTACTACGCCTGTGAGCCAAGTTTATTTTGTTTGTGAGGTGCCATACATTTTATCTTCACAATGGCCTGGCCGCGAGCCTGGGGCGCTTTGTATCTCAAGTCCCATTGAATTACTGTAAGGTCAGTCCGATACTTCGATAAGTATTACGTAATAATGGAACTCTGAGCACATAGTAAATAATTTTCACAGACATTAACTCCGAGTATACGAAGATAACAACACGGACTAGTAACTAAAAATAATAATTGTTATCATCATATCGTCACACAGTTTGTCATTAAATAAAATTATAAGATGTAAAATTCAGATAGAGGTTTTGACGGACTTAAAAAGTTACGAAATTCTGAATTTTGCATTTACATCCATTTTTCATACACCTCCTGGAACAAGTAAACCACAGGCACCGCTTCGGGTTATCTCATATCTCACGCGTACTTGAACCGATTTATGACTATTTTTGTGTAAAAAGTTTGTATAAGTATTAGTAAATTCCATTAAAAAAATAATCATTATCAGGTGGAAGAATTCCGGCGATATTCTTAGTTTGACAAAATTAATTGTATATTGAATATCTAATTGATATTTGCTGCATTGTTTCTTACGGTATTTATGAGTAAAACCCTATTGTTTTCATATTGCTATGTTGTATACCCACTTATAGTTATACGGAAAACGCTTTTCGCTTGGACCACAGCTAAGGATATACCAACTGGTGCCATGCACCGGGTTTAACGATAAACGCATTTACTCAATATCAGGGAACATAATTTAAATACCTTATCGTAATATATAAACAGTTATATCAATAAATAACGTTGTCACAGAAAAGCTGTTTTATTAAAACGTTTACTATTTTATTACTTCAGGGATGGCATAATTTTTTTAACATTTTAATTTCAAGTAAGTTGGTCGCATTTAAATATTATTAGTGTTGTTAGATACAATAATTTTGGACTAGCTTAGATTAGGATTAAAGGAAATTTTTTTACTTGTCTAAACATATCCATAGAATAAAATAAATAGTTGTTAGCTCAGATCGAGAAATTACGGTTTGGAATAATATAATTTAAACGCAAGCCAAGCTTAAAAAAGCCGACTTCGCCGCTTTATCTTCGGAGCTCTTGATCAGATTAAATTAATTAAATACGCATTATTGAGGATAACTCAAAAACTACTTTTCTTTATCAAATTTAGCGTTCAAATGAAAAAATAAAAAATAATCATTAAAATCGGTTCACCTAGAAAATAGTTCTGAGGATTACACACATAAAAAAATACACTCGAAATGAGGACCTTTTCATTTTTTCAACGCAAACAAACGCTTCGCTTACTTATATTGCGGTAAAGTCAGCCATAATATTGATTGTCGTCATTTAGGATATGTCAAACAACATTTTCCGCGTTGAATCGAGTTTTACCGCTAATATTTTCGTATTGTCTAATACCTGTATGAATCTATGCAAAAATACGACAAGCAAAGGTAAACTCGAAAAAGGGGCGCGCTGCTTGGTTACCGTGGTACTTGGCACTTTATCGGTTTGGTCACGGAATTAGGCCGAATATATATCGTTTGATTGGGACTCTTAGGTATATTTCATAGATAGGAACTTTAATCGCTTAATATTTCTGATGGGATAGCAATGCAAATAAAATGTTATCAAGGTAATGTAATGTACTTATACCTACAAATATGCACGCAAAAAACCTACCTATGTTGGTACCCTAGTAGACTTAAATTTACGCCGATGTATTTACCTACTTCCAACTTTCCATCTAACGGCTGCTACACACTGGACGCTACAATCAGCGCGACTAGCGACTGTCTCTGGTCGTCTTCCCCAATCAACTATCCAATCTTCTAGCCGTCATACAAGCATAGCTATAATAATAACGACTCAGACCTTTAAGTTTCCCACAAAGTCAGTATTTTAAATTACTCATATACAACTTCGTACATTATAATTTTATCTCAATTTTGATTTCGAATATATTATTACAAAAATGTATCTTTCTAAGTACTTATCTACTATCTATGTAAAAAATGTGTAGCAACATCAGCACTGCGATTACCTATATCTGTTTGATATCTAATGGTTTGAAAGAGCTTCCTCTTCCTCTTAATTTCTGAAGGAGTTTTGGTATTACGTATCTCTTCGGGTTCATGTTTCGTTGTAGTTTCATCGACAATTTTCGACAATTCGAGATGTGAAAACGAAGATAATCCTACCAATTTGCGGAGTCGTTGCACAAATGTTTGTGCTCTGTATCTCCTAAGAAAGGGGTATTACATCTTTAAAAAGTTGGTTAATACGGCTCTATATTGTTTTGTCTATTTGGAAACCGAATGCCATAGATAAATATTGGTTTTTAAATACGTGGGTCACAAGTTTTGTTATTATTTCTAGTTTTAACGAATTAAATCTTATTTCATACAGTTTGCAAATACCTAGGTAAATATTAAAGTATGTATATCTTCTATATATACTCGTACGCCGCGTCGTCCACCATAAATCTATCATTGTTTTACTAGGTATTTAACTCGAAAACTTTGTTATTTACAAAGAAAATGTTTCACCAAGAGTGCCACGACCTCAATGGATATAAAGAGCAAAAGGCCAGCAATCGGAAGCCTTTCCGTATTACTAAATACGAATGTAAGCGAGTAAGTAGCTATTTCTTGTCAATATAACCTAAAAGTCAACTACATACATTTTTATGTTTGCACTAGCTACTTACTTCAAATGCTGTAAGCATTTGGAGACTATAAGTCTCATGTAGAGCCCTGTGCAGTGCCTCACAGAACTTAACAAGTACTGAGAGGCACGTACTTAAAATTATTTTGTCAACTTGCATACAATCTTAACTAATACATAACACAATATATGTATTAGTAAAAGATGAGGTTTATATCTCTGTAATGGCATAAATAGGTAAATACTCATTGATTTAGATAAAAATTGGCACCTATATGTACAAGACATAGAACAGGACATACCTACTCTACTTTTAGATCTTGATTACCACGGGTTAAGCTAATATAAAAATAATATTTTAAGTTGCGATACAGTTATGATCCTATGTCAAATTGGAGGGTTAAACTAAGTTTCAACCTATGTATACCTAGCTCTGAATACAATAAGTTAATAGTATCAAAAATAGTACCCCAGTCTTAAAACTTCTGAACTCAGTACATACACATTTTTTTGGTTGTAAGTGTCACAAACAATAAACATGTGAATATGCACATGTTGATAGCTACTAATTTCATTAAAACATAAAATAAAAATATGTTACAGCTTTGACTATGGAGATCAAACGTCCCATTGAAGATGAATGGACATAACACTAAATTGAAGATATGCTGTGGTGTATGTTTTCATGAAGTAAGTAACAATTTAATTTTGTGTTTTTTGTAATAGTCTGAAGTGTGCTTTTAAATGAAATGTATCATTACAACTATAAACAAATATGTATACCTCATCCGTAATTCCAAAATATTTTGATGAATGTGTAGGCTTATATGTATAGCCAAAACACTCGTTAGCTATATAATAATAAGCTGGTCGAGTCCAAATTGCTAAGTCTGAGTTATCAAAATAAGGCCTCTCGGCTTAAAATAAAATTGTTAACATATTTTGGTAAATTAAGTTGGAACTGTGTGCAATAATTACATGAGTAACTACATTACATGCCTTTTTTACTTCGAACTAACAACAATAGAAACTATTTATATTATATATTATTGCCGCCCTCCCGATCACACTAAATTTGAAATTTTGTGAGAAAGTGTGTTAGTAAGAATGTTTTCTCTTCACACTGTGATGGCTGAACGGATTTGGATCAAATTTGGAATATTCATAGCTTAAACCTAGCATTAGCACTTATTTTTCTTTAATATAAATGGGTAAACATAAATTACCCATTAATATTATCAAAAATATTGTTACTGTCTGCGAGTCTCACAAACAATAAAAATATGTATGTAAATGTGTAGAAAACTCATAAACTGAAAATTATGTTACAGCATTGACATTGGAGATCAAGCTTCACATTACAGCTGAAAAGACATAACATTCAATTGAAGATCTGCTGCGGTAAACCAGTTTTTGAATTGAGAAGTAAGTAACACTTTAATTATTTGTGTTTTTTGTAAATGTCTATGTATGCTTTTAAATGAAATGTTGTATCATTAGAACTATAAATAAGTAAGGATACCTCGTCAGTAAATCCAAAATGTTTGAAATCAAATCAAATCAATTTATTGACATAATATAACTTACAGATACCTAATATTACATTCTATATTCTATATTTTATTACATTTATTTATATCTATACATATATTATATTCATTAAATTTCATTATTTCCAAGTCTTATAATTATTTTAGTTCACACTGTGATATGGTGAATTAATGAATGTGTAGGCTTGGCATAATATAGCCAAAAGACCCATTGGCTATAATAAGCTGGTCGAGTCCAAATTGTTAAGTTTGGGTCATCAAGGTAAGGTTGCCGGTCTGTCGGTATTCTGTTGTAAACATTTCTTTTATCCCATGCCCTTTTTAACAACAAGATAAACTTGTACTATTTATGGTTCTAAAGTAAATGCACAAATAAATTATTGCGTATAGTATTTTTTGCCTTTAACATCGCTGATTGTACAAAATAATAAATGCGCTGGGTTAATTATTATATTTCATCACACTAATATTATAAATCCGAAAGTTTGTGTTTAAGTGTGTGAGTATGTTTGTTTTCTCTTCACACGGTAACGGCTGAACAGATTTGTATGAGATTGAATGTAGGTACATAGCTTATACCTAGGATTAGTACATATTTAACTTAATAAATGCGGGCGATGCTGCGGGGAAAGGCTAATATTAATAAAATCGGTAGGTGAGATAGTATACAAACATTATGATTATAAGTATATTAATTTTTTTTATTGTTTCTTTTCCAGATGCATGCTGGGTTAGATCGGTCTACAAAGGAAGATGCTGCTAAAATATCTTCCTATTACATACATTATAAATATTTTCTTATTCTACTTTATGAAACAGGTAAGTTTTTTGTTTTACGGATTTTCTAATAATTGTGCCCCTCAACGTCATTCTCATTTACAAGAATATAATACTTTTTATAAAGACCACCAATTGTAGCCTAGAAGGTACCTATTCACTTTGATTTGAAGACTCCCAGATTATACCGTTCGGGGAATAAAGACGAGGGCAATGAGTTCCACTTCTTCGCAGTATTCTTCGCAGATGATAAACGTAGAAGCGAAACGCTTCAAGCGAACTGGAGGTATGTCAACCATAATATATGGACGACGTTTGCAAGTTTGTTTTGTTGTCTTACTCGAATGTAGTTAGTTATAATATAAGTTTGATTAGAATAATTTAAAATACTAAGCTCCAGTCTCGCTGAAGTTAATTATAATGAAAAATAGCTCATTACATTCCGCCCCTTGGGGCGGAATGTATCTATTTACAAGATATATCTATTTACAAGATGTATCAAGAGAGTTCTCTATATGGTACATTACCTCTGTTTTATCGGTTAAGTAATAGCTAGGTACATAGAAGTTTTTTACTGTTAATGCTCTATGACAGGTAGAATTACCTGGGGAAGAGCACGCTGGGTGCCCTGATTTAAGAATGAATAGGTCTATCCAACAGGTATCGTTGATACTAGTTCTTTGTATTCTGCGTCCATATTAACTGCTCGTTGGTTAGATACCTTTTAATTGAGGTATCGGGTTCGATTCTCGGTGGGAACAAGTTTCAAAATACGTGAAGTTTTCACCTCAAGGAAAATTCGTGTTTCTGGTTCTGTATGTGATATATATAATCACTCATTTCTTTTTGTTAAAAAACGTTTATTTTTTAGATTAGCTGTGGACCGAAGTTGGAAAAGAGGCCCATCATCGAGTACCATTCAGCACCCTGGATAATTATGACGCCAGCAACAAATTCACCAAATTAAGGCAGCGGTAGCCTGCCACCATGTTTTTCTTAAATAATTAACGTATATAAATACAATCGATCAGAAAGGTTGTATTTATAATTAGGTATGTTTACAACAAAGTATCTCTAGAATGGCATAATGGATTTTGATTAAGCCCGTGTATCTCAGGATCTAGACTAGATAGTCTAGACCCTGAGTTACATGGGCTTATATAACAAATCTTACATCCAGTCATTACAGATGTACCTCGTTTCAAACATAGTAATATTCACAAAGACACAAAGTTTCGTGTTTATTATAAGTGTAATGTCAAAATTTGTATGTGTGTTTAAAGAAGTTTATTGTAATCAATATTGCTTGAATTATTAAAAACATGCATACAAAAAGTAACAATTAAAATACTTGGTATGTGCTATGCACTTTGGTTTTGTTACCTAAGATTCAGTCATGCACGTGTTGTGATGAAGACAACATTACATAGATGTAGGAACTAACGCATGAATTCACACAGGAGTAAACCGAAACATTCAAATCTCATCACACCCAACTGATAACAGGTACAAATGTCCCTTGGGAAGAAAAATTGTACTCCTGCAGGGATTCATACCCAGGACCCAAGGCGAAGAGAGAGCAGAGACCTGCCCACTGCGTCACTGGGTCGTCATATTATTATCCTATTTCAGGCCATAATATTATATAATATGTACCAAATTTTATTCTAATCCAGTCGGAAGTTGTTTGAAACAGTCGGAAGCATTTTGTGTCAAGTTTACAAGATATTTTTTAGCGTTAAGTATGGGCAGCTAACGCCTAGCTTAGTAGTCTTATTTTACCTAGTATACATTCAAATTAGTTGGTGTATAATTGATGATAAGAAACTAATAACATTAGGCAAATGTAAAAGCAACTGTAATGTCACCGATAATGTTATGTTATTTACCAATAAATACTTTATTTTCATTTATTCTTGTTATTTAATAAGCACACCTTGCCTAGCGTTTCGTAATCACTATTGGTGACTGATATCGGCAAAATAATATTGAACGATTTGTGTCAAGTAATGTGAGAAGTTGTCCTCATCTGACGGAAGATGAAGATGGGGTAGAAAATGAAGCATGCTTGCTTAGAAGATACCTATTCTATCATTTATTTCTTATCGACTCGCCTATATAATTTATATTATTCAAGTGAGAGTACTGGGTACTGACACTTATAATAAATAGCAAGACTATATATGTTTGGAGCTAAGTAATAATAAACGCTTTCACACTCACAGCCAAACACAAAGTTTAAGTAACTTGTGTCGTGGGTGCTGGAAACATTCACATCTCACACACAAATAGAACCAGAAACACAAATATTCCTTGGAAAGAAAACTATTGTTCCCGCTGCAAATGGAACCCGATACCCCTGCTTAGACGGCGAAAGCGTATCCAACTGAGCCAATGGACAGTTCAATAGTAATATGGCCTTCTGGATGTTCTTTTGGATACTTCCAAGCAGAAAATCACAAAACAACAATGTTCTTTGAGTAGTTAGTCATTTGTCCAAAAGCACGAATTAGACGAACGGTATATTCAATGATATAATAGTTAAAATTGATTTTTCTTATTTTATTCTCGATAGGCAAGCATTTGACCACTGTCTCATCTGATGGAGAGTGAAGATGCGGCCGAAGTTGTAGCACGCTTGCCTATACGATACCTATTCACTCTTGATCAAGAACTTTATCTTTATTAGAATTAAATTCATTTAAAAAAAACGTGGTAAATAAATACCATAGAATACTATTGTTATACTACCAGCCTGTTAATTTATCCCAATTAAAATGGTCAATCTTCGATTTTATACTCGTTGGTTTAGAATTTCTATCTTCAGAAACGAGGTCCTGTATGTTTCCGAACCCTAATGATATTGCTCAAGTCACGTGATCATAAATTTATTGAAAGTGAGTTACGTGATCGCTGTCTCATACGAATTCTTCAGAGTCGATAGAATTTTAGTTGTCAAAAATGGCCGAAATTGCTATCGAGCTCGTTTCGAAACTGAGGCATAGAAAGTGGGGTTACGTAATACCAAAACGGCCATTTTTGGAAACTTGTTAATGAAACCCATCGGAAATTGAGATAGGTAATCGGGGGGCAGTTTCAAACCCTATGACTGCTACAACAAAGACGAAGTCAATTATCATAATCAATCAAAGCAGGGGTCATCTCATCTTCATGGTTCGTTGCTTTACATAAACTGCCCAAAAGTAACAGTCAAATTTTAGACCTTATGTCCTAGCAAGAAGACTCGCGTAGTGACTTGTGTCATTGTGTCCTGCGAGGACCTACTTCCACATCCGCCGTGAACAAAAGCTGCGCGCACGCATGTCCGCGTAAAACCACCGCCATTATGCCGCTATTATATGCCTTTTTGTGATTTTTTATGATACTGACTCGAGTTCTGTCGACAGGATGTGTGTCCCAAAATTCTATAAGCCCGCCTTCACATGATCACTACTTTTCTATGCGTACAGGATGCATGGATGCATGTAGGCTTTGATTTTACGTCCGTGATGTAGGCTAGACTAAGCCAGTCGCTTGGTTAAATATTGTTCGAGCATGAATATAAAAGTACAAAATTCACTTGAGTTTGCCTACAAACATACAAAGTAATCTATCTATACTAATATTATAAAGAGGTTTTAAGGTTTGTGAGGTTGCAGGGGATTTCTCTGGAAAAAAAGCACTTTTAATAAGGTGGTAGAGCATTTTGTGAGTTGCTCGCCTGGCTTGCTACCAAAGTAGCTTACCACCATCAAGTTGAAAGTCTGCCGCCAAGCCAAATACGGTGTTCCGGCAGTTATCCTTCAGAGCCTGCGTATTCCAGGTCTAGAGTGTTTACCAGCTTCGATCACATCGTCACTTACCATCAGGTGAGATAGTGGTCAAACACTAGCCTGTCACAAATAAAAAAAAAAAAAAAAAAAGAACCGATTTTGAAATTTTTTACCAATAGAAAGCCACGTTACTTGAGTGTCATAGGCGTTTTTTTTTACCCGAGCGACGCCGGGTGGTTCAGCTAGTATGTAATAAAATTGTATCAAATTTAATAATAAAAAGTTTTAAAGGATTCAGACATATAATATGTATTCCAAATACGTTTTAAACTCCTTCATCATTCTTAATTAGTATAATCAAATTTGTTAAGTACAATTTTTTTTTTTTGCTTAGCCAGTGTCAAGTACCTAATAATATATTTCAAGTGTATTTCGTGTTAAAGTCCTAGTCACTAGTCACAGTCAAAGTTAAGTAAAAGACTCCAGTCGAAGTCAAAGTTAAGTAAGAGGTCCAGTCATAGTCAAGTCATAGGTAGAAATTTTACTAGAACTTCTATTGGAGTTTTGGAGAGAAGGCAAAAATCACGTTTTTCAACTTTGTATGAATTGCCTACGCTTATGCACTATGTATGCTGAATATGTTTACTAAGTATTAACGGTTAATAATCCACCATTATTATACATTAACACAAATGAAGTACCTACTTACGTATTTTGGTAAATTAATGTCATACCCTGTTCTAACAAATAAAAATGAAGTTCTATTTTTAAAATAACCTATTACCTACTTCTTAAAAAAATCTTTGCTAATTACCTGCTAAATTAACTAGGAAAGCCACAGTTTCAACACTCTTAGGCTTTAAACTTCAATCTGAACCAATGAAATGTATTTATTTATGAAGTCAGTGCGATTGGTGCGAACACACAACACAAGTGCTAACGTAAATTGGTGATAGTGTTTTTTTTCTAAGAACTTACGTCTATCGTCATTTTCATAGTCGTCAGCATTGATAAAACTAAATAATAATAGACACGAAAACAGAAAAAATATTTTAGTACGCAACATCCCGTATGATCTTAACATTTCCCTGTTTCACTGCAGTGTTTTAAGTATATTTCCAAAATAACATAGTTATTGAAGAAATTGACAAGTGAACTAAACATTTATTTTATAAAGATACGCTTCAGAATTTATACACGTGCATTATAGGAACGTACTCTATAAGCCGTGAAGCATGAGGCTGCAATCAAATTCGGCCAAATACTGAATGCCCGAGCTTCTCTCGTTATTCCACCTACTTACAAAACGATACATCAAGTTGCTAAGCAACAAAATTGAATAACGCGCGTGTAACCATAGACTAGCGAAATTGATTTGTATTCATCGAGATAGGAAAGAAACTTACGCTACGGGTATTACTTTAGCTACAAAATCCTTGTTTGTAGGTGATGCGCGATGTTGTCATATTGACAGTTTTCATTCATAGGACAAAATATTTATGTCCTTGCTGTAGCCGAATCTGGTGTGTATTATCGTTGTGGTGTGTGAACTACAAAAAAACAGCCTGTGTATTTGGACGTAACTTCATCGTTATAATCTGCTATATTATTAGAGCCTGACAATATTTATGAAACGCTAGTCGATCGTAAATTTATTCCATGAAAAAACGAGTAATATTTAAGGTTATCTGTCATTGTGCCTAGTCTATGCTCTATATGTTGTACTCTGTGGCGTAGCCCTGACTTTGTCTATGGAAAGCTTTCACAAAAATGTTATAATGATAAGGGAAAAGTTACTAATTTAGTAGAATAAAAACCAAAACTTATGAATGGGCTACGGTTCACTTTATAAGCGAAATCTTTTTTAAAAGTTATACTTCTTTTGGCAAGTTTGAAATAACCGTGCTGAAACTGGACAGATTACCACACGATATGTTACGTGTTCATATGAAAATGACATATGCTCAAAACTTGCTTGCTTTGTAGATACGGCTTGTACAGAATATATTTATAAAGGATATGCGTGAGATTTATACATAGATCAGTGTTTTTTACAAGGTTTTATTTAGTTTTATATCAGATAAGATTACAAAAGGAGATTGAAACAAAAAATTAAATTTATTTTAATCAGAATCAAGAATTTTATCAGTGTTTTATTTAAATATATTATTGAATATATAAATTATGCCCTCAATTCTTTTTTTGTTGAAATTATTTAAATTATGAATTTTAATGAAAAATATTACAAAAATGCTTAAAAAATTCTAAACAGCAAAATCATATGTTCTATTATACATTTTGCAGGTATGGACGTTATTATAATGGAAACTTCTTTGATATTTGTTTCATCCCGTATTAAGATAATTATATAACTCGCAGAATTTGAGTCTCAAAGTCCCAATATTAAAATCAGAGGGCGAACAAAAGTTCGAGACCTAAAATTCGTGATGGGACTCAAATGGAGTTGAGCGGGGCACATATTTATGTGACGATAGGTGGAGCAAATTCCTAAAAGAGTAGTGGTTAAGTAACGGTCAGCGGAGCATCGTTCGCCCACCGGCAAGATGGGTTGATGAAGGAGAAAAAAAGGCACATTCAGTAGTATTTTGAACCTCTTTCGTTGTTAGGAAGTCTGTTAACATAGAACGACAAGCACCGCTGACGTTTTGGTAGTCTTATTATTTTAATGTCTAGCAACACAGCCTGTTGCCTGCGCAAGCAGCACGCAATTCGTTGCTCAATTCGTGTGAGTTCGTCGCTTCCGTCCGTCAGGGACTTTGCGCGACGTAAACGGGTGTGAGAAAGTATGGAGTGAAATCGTACATAAAGTGAAATGTTTAGTGTTAGTTTTTACTGTGCTAAAAAACCAAAATGAGTGCGAACGGTTAACCGTGTTATCTAATTACTCTGTCCGATAAACGCTGTAGACTGAGTACACGTAACATTTTCATAGAACGGTTTCAAAATGGCTGTGTTTTGAAGGACCTTTGTCCGCTTTCGTGTGCTTCTTCAGCATGGTAGTGGAGTCATACCGCCAGAAAATTGACTTCAAAAGGTGAGAAATATATTCGTTTATGTTTAAAACCATAAATCGTTAGAATTTGTTAGTGGAAAATTACTGAATGTCGCTCATGTTCGGTTGATTGCTTTCTTCGCGAGCGGTACGAAACTGGTAAGCCTACGTGTAAGTTTCTAGTAACCTTTTTATTTTCCATTCTGAGTGGTGATAAAGTTGGTGCTTGCATGCGGGTGGTGGGTGCGATGCATTAGTATAATTTTAACCTGCTGTTAATGCTCCACGCGAACGTTTTCGTGTGTCGTTCAAAGGTAAACACATGACACCGCTTATTTTTAGAATATTCCAATTTAGATTCTCCAATTGGAATCTTATTTTACACCAGTCGTTCGTCGTTTGGCTGCTGTATTCCAGCGATAAGGAACCTCGTAGGTATTTGGTAGTTTTTATGTTGTTTATTTTCATGCAATGTAAATATTTGTGTCCATGTGTGAATCGTCTGGAGTAGATGTGTGAGTGAGGTCAAATGTTTCTTGTAATGTGACTTTGTGACATTTTATTATTAATTTATATTATCAGAATATACAATCTTGAATAAAATAAATCTGTCACCAAAATAAAAGACAAATAATATTTAATTACCAATATTATTAATTATTGATACTAATACTATGCCATAATTATAATTTATAAATATCATGTAAGCACTGTCACACTCACAGCCCCACACTAAGTTTGACTTGTGGTATGGGTGGTGTGCTTAGAAACAAACAAAATTTTCCTTAGGTAGAAAACTTGTGTTTCCACCAGGAATCGAACCCCTGCTTGTCGCTCACTCAACTAAGCCAGCAGGCAGTTCCAGGCAAAGTAATATAACATATTATATGTATTCTTACTTTTAATTGGAAGTCACAGGCTTGATATTCCGAAGAAAACATTATAATAAAATTCATGGTGGTGGAACATATTCTCGTGCTCACCTGGCTACCAAAATACCACCCTCGAATAGACAAATCTGTCGCCATAATCACTAAAATGTGATGTTCCAGCTGCTCGCTCTCCTTCAGAGCCAGTCATTCTATACCAGCTTATTTACTATCCTCAACCAACTCGTCACTTACCATCAGGTGATATAGTCAAATCAAAATAAAGAAATCCATTCAGATGTGTATTGTGCACTTTTTGTCAAACTACAACTAGCAGTACTCCGCACCTTCACCTAGGTCCTTCCAGACAAGCATGTTCCTTTTTCGGAAGCATCAGCACTTTCCATCAGATGAGATAGTGGTCAAATGCTTGCCTATCTAGCATAAAAAATAAATGAGCAAAAAATGCAACAGAATTTGTTTGATACTCTGCTAGATAAATTATCAGAGACTTATCAAGACTTGGAAGATGATGAAACAGACCTTGTCTGTCACCTTTTCCATACCCTTATTCCACTTCTTGTGGGTTCATTGAATATGTATTTTTTACCATTTTGTCAGGATTTGCCTTGAGTTTTGATGACCAGCCTTCTGTCAGACTTCTACTCTCCTTTTAAGGGTTGTTTTTGTGGAGCACCAAAGCCTCTATAAAGAACCCTATGTGCTTGTCAAATCTCTTTGAGCGGCTAGGTGTATTAGATAGATAATTTTCAATAATTTAACAGAGGATCAAAAATTATATACTTATAACATTCTTTTCGAAGCATAGGTATTATTTTTATTATATTTTATCCGTCAGCCGCAAAATGTTTGCTTCGGCTGGCTCCTTAAGACGACTTCGCAACTTTCTTCCAACGGCTACCAAAGTTACGCTAGCACAATCTCTTTTGTTACCCATTTTAGATTATGCCGATGCCTGCTACTTAGATATCACTGAAGATTTATTAAACAAACTTGAGAGACTTCAAAATTTTTCAATAAGGTTTATATTTGGTCTTCGCAAATATGACCATATTTCCCATTTCCGTCATAAGCTCAAGTGGCTTCCTATTCGCCTTCGTCGTAATTCTCACATTCTTTCCTTGCTCTATAATATACTCTTCAACCCAGCTTCTCCTTCCTATCTTAAGGATCGTTTCCAGTTTCTTCACACTAAGAATACTCTTTCACTGAGGTCATCTGAAACTCTTCAGTTAAAAATGCCTCCACACACCACTTCTTTTTATGATGCATCTTTCACTGTTCAGGGGGTTCGTCTTTGGAACAGCTTACCTGTCAGTATCCGAAACTCTCCATCACTGTACTCATTTAAAGAAAATGTAAAAAAATTCTACTTATCTCAAATTGGTATTAAGTTATGAATTTCGGTATAATATCTTATTAATATTTAAGTTTTATTTGTTTATATATTTATTTATATATATATATATATTTATATTTATATGTGTGTATATTTATGTAATTGTTTAAGTAGGTATACAATATAATATGTATAAATATTATATTTATGTATTTCTTACATATTTGGTATTTACAACTTTAATTTTTTTATATATAATTTGTTTAGAACTGTAGTACACCACAGTCCCAAAATTATTTTGCTATCTCCTCTCCATCCAAAGGTTGTCTGGAAGAGATCGCTTTAAGCGATAAGACCGCCCATTGTACTAGCCTAAGTTATTTTCAATGTAATTGTTTGCTGTTATTTTCTTTTTTTAATTGGTGTACAATAAAGAGTTCATCTATCTATCTATCTATCTATTATAATTAATTTAAAACACAAGATACTATGGTCTTACACTAGGTTTAAGGACTGTGTTGTGGAAACCTGCTATTACACTTTCTATTTAAAACATGTGAGGTATTTAAATATTTCTTAGTTTAAAATGTTAAATTCTTATATGTGTAAAATAAGATGTAAAAAAAAATAAAAAATAATGTAAGGGATTGTGTTTGATATTGTATGGGACTGCGTTAATGGGACTGTGGGAGCATGTGTTTTAGCATGTTCATGTTAGTGTGTGAGGGAATATAAAGTATTATGTTTACTGGTATATTACACTTTTCCGTTGTTTTAGTATATGACAGGGTAAATAGCCATTTCTTAGGCAGCTATCCTTGAGAGCCAATCATTCTAGGCCTAGCATGTTCATCATCCTCGACCACATATTTCCTTAACATTGACAAATTGTGACCTAAGAAAGATAAAAAAAAAATCTATGAAAAATAATTAAACGCAAGCAAAGCTAAAAATAAACCGACTTCACTGAATTATCTTCGGAACTTTGATTAGATTAGATGTACTAAACACGCATTATTGACGATATTCCAAGAACTACTGATCAGATCTTGATCAAATTTAAATGGAACCAATTAGAAAGCATCTTTGAAACAAAAAAAATAATTTCAAAATCAATTCACGTTGAACGAAGTTATGAGGTAACACAAAGAAAAAATACAATCAACTTGAGTACCTCCTCCTTTTTTGTGAAGTTGGTAGAAAATGGATGTCGTGGCTATGCAGCCCTCCTGTCTTAAGTTAAGACACTGCTTTTAATTATCATGCTTTAGCCACGATCACGTAACCGTGTTGACAACACGTCACGATACTACTTGCTACTGATGAAGGGCCGCCCACTGCCCCGAAACTGTTTGGCTGTTCGGTCAACATAATTTCGTAAGTAGCGTCGTAATCTTATAGATACAAGTACCTATTATATTTCAATGCCTCATATACCATGGCGCGTGGGGCCTTTCGCTCCTAAGGGCCGGAATGCCGCGAGATACGCACCTTGATGCGGGTTGGTACAAATATCGAAAATTTTCATTTAAAAACTTTATAACATAATAATATGTATAAGTAAATACATGAATATCATCATTTTAATTTAAGTTAAGAGAAGTAATAAAGAAAATACATTTATTTATGACACACAACATTACTCTACAAAACAAACAACAAAATCTGTATTTCCCGAAAGGTAAAATTTTTATGTGTTCAAAAGTAAAGTGAATAGGTATTTACTGAGCAAGCGTGCTCCTCCTTAGACTACATCGTCACTTTCCATCAGGTGTGATTGTAGTCAAACGTTTGCTTAGTCAGTAATCAAAAAAAATTCTGAATGAATAAACACCACAAAAATATATGTAAATGACAGCGGCGAGTAGATCTAGCCTTTTTTTAAAAAACAGCAGTACGCACTACTCTGCTGTACGCACGATGAATGTGGAAGTAAACGCTTCACGCGCTTCAACCACTTCAAACCAGCTTCAAAACATTTCTTGTAATCTAATAGACAGCAAGGCGACATCTCGGTTCATGCTTTAAGTCCGTTCGTCGGTCGTGAAATGTCACTAGAACCGTTAACCTAGGTATCTATTGTTGCTGCACGAAAACCGAAACGCATAACGGCAACGTCTATATTAATTAGGCAACACTCACGCTGAATGGTAAACTCAACAAAATTGTTAGCAACAGTGATGAATCATGACAGCATTTTCTTTTGTTATAAAAGAAGAAGGGGAAACAAAAAGTTCCAATCGTCACCACAGGGGACGAACGAAACTTTTTTTCCCACTCGTATCCAGTGGGGACGACCGGGAATAATCCCCAGATTGTGCCTTTCGGGGAACAAAGACGCAGGCAATGAGTTCCATTCCTTAGTTGTACGGATAATAAACGTAGAAGCAAATCGCTTCGAGCGAAATGGAGGTATGTCAACCATAAATGGATGACGTTAACAATATTTCGAATATTTCGGTGAAGGTAACATCGTGGTGGCATAGGTTGACGTAAAAATCATCAAAATCTGCACACGCGTTTGGTCTCTAGACCAGCACAAATAAAAAGGCTGATAAACATTATAGCCTCCTTTGCGTAGCGCAGTCGGTTTGATTGATATATTTCAAACACCTACGTAATGTGTTTTTCTTACCAAAAGACCAAAAGACGAATACCTCAGGTGGAAACTGACTACATAAAATCTCTTTTAGGAGAAATTCCTAGTAGTCTGAATTCCCTTATAAATAAAGAGATTTTACCTACATTAAAAAAACCTGCCAACCTCAAAGTTTTCCCCTGATGTTTTCCCCAAAAATTCCCAAAAGAGCTGGAACGCCCATATCGATTTCATTGTGAACTTTGAAATAAATTTCGTAAAGTTCCATATTGGCCGTACCTTCTGTTTATCCTGGGGTTCTAGTCTCTTATGTCCGTGGTGTTTGATTTTGAAACCCCGATGTTACAAGCTTTAATTAGACACCTGTCCCGTTGTCAGTCTGTCGGTATGTAATCAAATCTTGCTATCTAAATTAGACCCACTTCCCAATGTCCAATGGGACTTAAATTTGGCGTACGTATCTTCGGTGACCATACATTGAAATGGTACCATGGTGCTGGCCTGATGATGGAGACGGAATATGGCCATAGGAACTTCTGAACTAAACAAGATAAACCCATCGAGTTTGATTCGTCTTGACAAGTATCTGGTTTTATAACTATTTAATTATACTTTATTAACAACTAATAAAACCTTGATTTAAAAAAAAGATGGTTGTCTGTAAAGTCGGTTTACAGACGATGATTTTATGTGATAACGTCATAAGACGAACGCTTGGGCCGATCGTGCCTCTCTATCGCTTGTTCCACGCTCTCGCTTGCACGCTCAGGCTCAGGCGGAACGCGACACTTTTTCGTGCGTGCAGCCGGTGTTCATCGATTTATAAGACGTTGTCACGTCAAAAGTTCACTTTTTGAAGTATTAGGTACTTGTTTTCTAAAATAAACTTACAATTCGGACCTGAAAAAATACAGTAATGTTGCAAACAAACTAGGTAAAGCAGGTCAGAAGGTATCTCAGTTTAAAACAACTGTGTGCTGTGTTCGGACAATTTACACTGATGTTACGATCTATGTAGTACTTACTTAATGAAATGATTTACAATAATCAACAGCGCACTAAATCAAAACTGTTTATTCACTTGAACCCCAAAGAAGCACTCAGTGACTGAAGCACAGCAGTGAATGTCGAGTCATTAGATTGCGAGATTTAGACACAGAGTTTGGAAGATGTCATGAGCCAAAGATATTATGCTTAACTTATTTTTTTATTCAACCTCGCAACCTGTTCTGTTCGGCATTCCTTTCAGTTATTTTCTTCCCAGTTGACAGACACGCTCGAACGAGTTACAGAACTTTATTTTAACTTTTTGCAACCTCGAATTCAAGCTTGCGCGACGGTCGCGGTGAAAAACACTAAAACATAATTATCTAGTACTACAGCACAGATTACCTAACAGTTTTACACTGACAAAACCTTGACTATTCTGAAAAGATTGCGGTTATATTATAGATTCCTAAATTCCTAAATATATAATGCGTTATCTTACTTTAATATTATAAATCCGAAAGTTTATGTTTAAGTATGTAAGTATGTTTGTTCCCTCTTCACGCTTTAACAGCTGAACGGATTTGGATAAAATTTGGAATGTACATAGATTATACATAGGATTAACACATTGGCTACTTTTCAACTTGATAATAGCGGGCGAAGCCGCGGGGCACAGCTAGTTTAATAATAAGCGCCAATATTAAAATATTAGAATATATCACGTCATATTTGAAAAAAGAACTGCATTAATTTACACCCAAGTTATTCAAACGATGATCTCGATATAACTTATAACTATATAGATATTTATGATAGCTTGAATTTAGTTTTTAGTTTCATTTAATATAAAAAAATTCATCTGTTAGAGAGCTACGAAACTAAATATAGGCGTCAACCTTATCTCTTGCTTTTGGACAAACCCTTATCGACAAATGGTGGTCATAAGTTTCCTTATCATGAATATTTTAAAAAAACCTACCAACTGCAGATTTAAAAATAAAACAAAAAAAATCATTTTGCCACTTTTTTAGAAAACGAGGATATTTTGGCCATCGAATATATTTACATCGACAACGAAATCATACGTTTTTCTTTTCTTATAAACCATCGAATCGACTGAATTTTCAACCGATCGACTGTCGCATCAATTCGAAAAATCGTAGTATCAACTATTCTGTTCAGCCTCTTTCAGCAAAGAAAACTGTAGCACATTATAGTTATAATACTGTATGCAGCTAGCCTCTTCTCAATGATTGATAGCGACCATTGTCGAAACAAGTCGAAAACTGTATTTAACTAGTAATCATTCCTTTTCAAGTAACACGAGAGCATCCGTGAAAGCAACGGCCCAAACAATCTCATTCAATGTTTGTAATGGGATGTTATTATTCTTCTTGTCAGCCATATCACTCCGCTGTGTCACGATTTTCGCATAAAGTCGGCTGATTTATGCGGCGATTACCGAAATAAGTATTTATTGTTGTAAGCCGTGGAACAAATGGCGACTTTTGGGAGGTGATTGTTTTAAATAATATATAAGAAAGAAATGTAAGAATATTTTTTTATGTTGGATAGGCAAGCATTTGACCACTATCTCACCTGATGGAAAGTGACGATGCGGCTGGAGATGGGATATTGCTAGAAGGTACCTATTCACTCGTTTTTGTACCGTTCAGGGAACAAAGATGAAGGCAATGAGTTCCACTCCTTCGTTGTACGAATGACAAATGCAGAAGCGAAACGCTTCGAGTGAACTAGAGGCACGTCAACCGTAAATGGATGACGCTTGACAGTTTGTCTTGTTGTTTAATGGTAAAAAGGGCATGGAGGAATTATTTCATGTTACTCCTGAGCACACTCCAAAATGTAAGCGATAGAATACCGATAGGCTTGCTACCTTACGTCGGTGACCGAGATTTTGCAGTTTGGCCTCAACTAGCTTACTATTGCCAATTTAAAGTTGTTGTTCAATTAATAACAATCACCAAGTCCTAAGAAATAATGCTAGTTCATACACATTTGTCTATTTATATTTAGTTACATTTCACACCAGCAGAACAGAAACGAGACAAAAGATTGTTTAACTATTTAACAGCTGTGCCATGTTATATGTGTGGGGCTATTCGCGAAATTCACACAATTCATTCCCAAAATGTAGCTTGTAAATTGACCGTTCGCTGCCCCCACGCATTCTGGTTACGGACTAGAAAGTAGATGGTAGTCGATAATACTAGGTTTCGACATTCGACAGCCGCTTTTGTATTGTTCTCTGACCACAATAGGATTATGGGATACGGCGGTTCTCACTTCCGTTGATTTCGAGGATTTATATTATAGCATTTGTTAAATGTCTTGTACATTTTATAGTAAGTGCAATCGTACTTTGTTAAAGTAAGCCGTCCATGTGTGGGACTGATAGGGGTTAAGTCTGAAATATACTGTATGAGTCTCTTCTATGTTATTACCAGTTAACGCGTCTACTAAGTATCCAGTAGACTCGTGAAGTAACCTAATTAATATTATAAATGCGAAAGTTTGTTTGAATGTTTGTTACCACGTATCTCCTTAACGAATAAATCGTTCTTGATGAAATTTTGAATGTGGATATGTTAGTTTCCGGAATAAAACATAGGCTACTTTTTAACTTATTAGCGCAGAGGAAGCCGCGTGGCACGGCTAGTATCAAATAAACGTATTAACACTGCACAGCCTCACTAAGTTCACACAATGATACGCAGAAGCACAAATATCCTTTGCGAAGGAAAACAGTGCTCCTACTGGGAATCGAACCCTGAACCCGTTGCAGGGCGGGGTAGAGACCTGCCAACTGGGACAGCTAGGTCGACACACAATATAAGAAAGCTCCATCTATCTATATGCTTACTGCGAATCGTGAATAATGCTCAGGTGCACCCTTCGATTTTATGAGATTAATGTATTTAAACAAAATCTACCTTGTGTATCCACTTACAGATTATTTACAACGCTAAATTTTTAATTATGGCGTCGTGATTGCCTTAAGATAGTTGCCCTAATATGGTATTTCCTAAACCATTAGAGGAAAATTATGTTTCATAGAAAGTCTTTAATTGGTTAGAAATTGTAGATTAAATACCACTTTCTTCCTGCCGACATAAAGCAGCTACCTAATAAATCGATTCTTCTATCTTAGGTCTAATTTAAATACACGATCTGAACCTCGAGTTCATTATAGCCTTTCTCTCCATCGTTGTTTCAACTCTGAAGTGGGTTATAGGAATTATTAAAAGTTAAGTCTTTCGCAAAGGGAGTCATTAGTATGGTAATCTTGACCCTTCAAGGAAAAAGCTTTGCGGCTCGGCTCTATTCGCACCATAATTTTTGCTTAACACGCGAAGGCTTGGAGATCTTATCTTTTCGAAACTGTGGATCTTCATTTCGAAATAGAATAGAATAGAAAATTCTTTATTGTACACCAAATACAGTTAGTTACAGGGGTGATCTTAAAAAACTAAAATACAATGGGCGGACTTATCGCTAAAAGCGATCTCTTCCAGTCAACCTTTGGATGGAGAGAGGGATAATTTTATTAAATGAGGTCGGTGGTGTAAACACATACTAATGGACATAAATACAACATATTTAGATACCTATCTATATACATTAATACATACTAATAAACGTTGAAACAACGTGTGAAACGTTGATTCGGTAGCCCTAGGGCACCATCACTAGATCCTTATTTGTTATGTTAGAGGAGTCTTTTTTAGCTCAACCTTACAATGTATGACTATATACTACTGTAGTTCATATGAAATGATTATTATTGTTCCGCCTGTCCTTATTTATAATTTTGGACTTCTTTATAATAATGCCGCTTGACGTTCTCTAAACCGCCACGTATGTGCTTTGAGTAGAGGATTGTCATATAATGTTTACCCAAGATTTTAAAATTGAATGGCTCCTTTATCTTTCTTTTTTTTCACACTCACAGCCCTACATTTAGTTCAAAACCTTGTTGCGGGGTGCCGGAAACATTCACATCAAACACACCCAGAACCAGAAGCACAAATATCCCTTGGGAAGGAATTTGTGCTCCTACCGGGAATAGAACACAAGGCACGCCTTGTCGTCTTTATATTATAACAATAACTTTCACTCATATTAATGTTGATTCAAAAGTAACTTTTTTTTTTGCATTAGCCACGCTAGGCAATCATGCAATCCCATACAATTCCCGTCTTAAGTTACAATATTTCCTTTATAAATTGAGTACTTAACTAAAAGTTAGTTACCATTTTACTTTCACGCCTAAACCACTAAAAATAACTTAATGTTGCCGCGGAAGCTAATTTAGAATAATTCTAATTACCCGATATAATTTTAGCAGCAAATTAATTACAGCTACGCAATATCCTCTGCGGCCGATACAGTTTGATCTCGATAATAACGCTTTTATTATATATATATATATATTTATCAAAGCTAACTGTATCAAGTTTCAAAGTTTAATTAACCATCAGTTAGTTCTGTTAGCTAGTGAAACTACCACCAGTTCTGTTAACACCCTGTTGGTAGTTGTTATTGGGTATATTTCCATTACAAGCAGATATATTCGTTCAATTAAAAAAGTCGCGCGTGCTGGGCGAGCTACGTTACGTGATTGTACAAGTGGCAAAATTAAAACAATTAATTAAATATCAATCACCCCGACCGACAGCATCTAGGAAACGCCTGTAATTATTTTTGCCAAACTTAGGATACATTATTGTATTTTTCCTTCCCAAAGGATGTTAATTGTACTTCTGGTTCTCGGTGTGATGAAATAATGTTTCCGGCAACCACGGGCCACGGTACAAGTTTTTAATTTGGTGTGGGGCTGCGACTGTGACTGTTAATGCGTTTGTTTGTTTTAAATTTTCGCGATTCGAACACATATTTTATAAGTACAGGCTTATTCGCGCTAAAAACTGTATAAATAGTTTTTAGCGATATTATATCCAAACCGCTAAAACCAGCTATCAAATGATAAATACCGTATTAAAATCAGTCTATTCGTTTGAGAGCTACCTATCACAAAACAGATGTCTGTTTTGTGATAGGTAGTGATAGGTGATAGGCTCTAGTGAGGTGTTGCATTGCTACAGGCAAAAGCATTTTTTATGTTCGATGGGCAAGCATTTGACTACTATCTTACCTACCACCTGATTCAGAAACGTATTATAAGTTACCGTATGATTCAGTTAGATATCGTACGATAAAATATATTATTTACTTATCTGGTGTCAAATTCTCGAAATCGTAACTGAACCGAAAGTGATATCATTCCGTACGATATCTCCTACTTATCCACATGATGCGGCCCAATATGTAGCCAGTCACTACAACATTTTTTTTTGACTGGAAAGTATGGAAATAGATTTTAATTTATAATAATTATGTGATGGATTTCATGCAGTCATTCGTGAAAAGTTAGCATCGCTAACAAGGAGGCTCCGGGATAGTAGCAACTTCATCTTGAAAGTAGTGAGATGATCCGAATGCGCCTTTCTTGAGACATTTCATGTGGTCCATGTACCCCCATAAAATGCCTCGAAAATACATGACGCATTGAAATTATACTTTAAATTTTAAGTTATTTTAATTTGGTTTGTAGTTTTACCGGTCACGTGGACCTTAGTTGTCTCTAATAAATACATTTTGTATTTTAATTACGATAATTACAATAACTTAATACTTAAGATAGGTACCATTGTTTCTTACCATTCCAAGGTGGTATGAGATATTTAATTGTAAGGGGGTAGATTTATTTAAAATTATTATTGTTTCATTTATATGTTGGTAGTTCGCCCGGGACACATTGTTAATGTCGTTTATTATTTATTAGCTTTAACAAATGATAAGCTTCGCTTTACTCCCAGTCTACATCCATTCTTATATCGTCCACAGAATACCTAATTGTCCAATCTCGGCTATATCCCATTTGTAAATAACATCTTGATTATTATTTACAAATATTTTCTGCCCTTCATGGAAACTGTATTTTCTGACGAGATTATCCTTCAGTGATTGGTTTTCTTGGATGTTATTTTTATTATTTTCCTTTCAAAGGTATTTTATTTTTGTTACTATCACACTTATTTTTTATATATTCAAATACGTAGGCATGTTCTGTATCTATTTTATCATTTAACAAGAAAATTAGTCTATTGATATTTAAATAAAATAGGCTAAATAAGTACAGTAGTACCTAATTGATCGAGCTAAGCAAGATCTCTAAGTTGACTTTGGTCGTTCAGCACTATGTCCGTCCGTCCGTCTGTCAGAGAGTCATCTAATGAATTCTTATCATAAAGGTGCTTATTCTCATTACATGCTGTTTGTGAATCTATTACCAAACGGTGTACAGGCAGGTCTCCTTAAGAGCCAGTTCCCAGAATGCAAGTTTTAGTTCTAATGTGCTTGCCATCCTCGACTAAATCATAACTTACTTACAGGTGAGACCACTGTGGTTAAATTTAGCCAGATATATAAAAAAAAATATGATTCAAGCGGATGTAGTTTTTTTTTACATGAAGGAGTTAGTAGTCCAGCGACCACACTAATTATTCTTTATTCTATGACTGTTATGGTCGGCGGTTAGATACATATCTAAACTTTCTAAGCTCTACATATTGCGTAATACCACGCAAGCCTGGTGAAACTTACCATTTTGCTAACATATTGAACATTGAGCTAACTATTCGATAAAACCTATCTGCTCAATGTTCAATTATGTAATATCCATAAAATGTATCCTAAGAAAAGTAAAGCGTCAAAGCGAGTACAATTCACTATTTGTATGGTTATATCTCGGTTTGGCCAATAAAAAGCATATCTTTTACCACGTCCACTACACCTGCCGGTGAGCTGTGTATTGAAGGAAAATATGCATGCGCAGTCAACTGGTTTTATAATGTCTGTGTACCACTCTAGGCAGACTGTAGACAAGTTGGAAAACCCTTGTGTCAGTATATAATGATTATGTATAATTTTGATTATATATCAGGCTATGCCATTTAATATAGCGTTCACTACATGTTTACTTTTAGACATCTATCTACAAATATATGGATTTAGGGTTCGAGATTTAGTGTTCATGGAACATAGGCTACAAAACGAAATATAAGAGACAATCCCACCTCGCTAAAAACATCGTGAAGTGAAAATAGTGTGACCGTAGTCAGTCGAAGCTACGTACACTGATATTTTTTTTAAATCATGAATTCAAGTTTCTATAGGTTTTAATCGGTATACGTGTTACGTGAAGCTTGTATTAGACTCGAGTTCGATAAGTTTGTAGGTCGATGCTTTTAGACCTTCCTTTGAAAATACTTGTTTTCCGGATAAACAATAAAATATAACTCAAGAAAGATTTATGTTTTCATCAAGCTTGCATGTCTACTCGGCAGCTTGTTTCCTCGAACATTACAAATGCGATTGCTTGCTTATTTTTATCCCTTGTTTGCGTGCTACGGGTACCTAAGTATTTTCCTGCTGATTTGTGTGTGATTCAAATACTTGGTAGCTGTAAAACTCATGTAAATAGAAGGCCGTACGAATTTTAAAAGGGTACGACACATTCAAGGAATTGAGGTGACAATGGTTTTAAATATAAATGAATGAGGGACCGTTTGGGATTTCGTTGAAAAGAACTTTGCAAGTAAAGTACAAAACCGATTTTCTAAAAAACCTTCGATGAAATATAACAATGTTGTAGGACTTAATATCCTACCAAATTGTCACTTATTTTAGATCTATTTGTCCCTAGGTCTATCTCAAACACGGCTTTATGTTTAAAGCTGAAACTAGTAAACTGAAACTATAAAATCCTTTAATACAAAAATCCAATAATTATTAAGAAAAAAGTTGAGCAATTAACCTCAAAAGTTTTTCTTTAAAATGTTTCTGTTAAATGTAGAGGCAAGATCTCATTTTGGAGCGAACGACTATCAAGTTATTATTATTAAATTGCCAATTTTGGCAAATATAAACAGGCACTGCAGGGGTAACGCATAACTGAGTAGGTATTTACGGTAATGGAGCTGTCCGGGAGCTATTCACATGACGTCAGCAAGCACCTCCCGCTTCGCTCCACTACCGCAAGAATCTACTCAGTTATACGCTGTAGCTAACATATATTCATATTGCTAAGCTTGCTGGCCATGCGATCACGCACAGCCTATGTATTTTATTTGTAACTATGCATGCTAATAAATTAACATTAAGTACTGAATGCTGATAACAGAAAATAAAATTTACCTCGTTCTCATTCTCCTTGTTAAGATATAAACAGCGAAAGGTCTAGAAAATGTAAATAATACATCGAGCGAATAAAATATGCGCATAAAATGCGTACACAATTGAAGATGTTGTAGTCTATCACGTGGCTTACGCGATCTCTGTCCAAATGACGCAAACACGAGACGCTTGTTAAAATTACATTATTCGAACACTGACGCATTTTATAGAATTCCTACATTTGCCAATGACCAATAATTCGTAACAATGTCGTAAACAAGCCGACAATAACGTGAGAGGCTAAGAGCACGGGCATTTTGGCATGGCTGCGAGACTGCTGCGATCACCCCAATTTTTCTCCTTTAACCTTGAAGAATTCGCAATTATGCGACCTCTGCTATTCGGGGCTGGCTAAAAACCTTTTCTTTCACGAAACACCTGTACCTGCCGGCCTGTACCTGTTATTTCTACTACTACTACATACATACTACGTGTTTCTAGTCTTCTGCTATTAATTTTCTAATAACATATGACTCCGGAACAGAAGCACCAGCGTAGCAACATCCCGAAGCGCAAGTGGCAACCAAGTAATACAAATATTTTAAGTACTTGTATGGAACTATCTCAGTTAATTCCATAATATATTCGGTGTATTCTAGAAGTCTTCAAGTCTAGTTTTCGAACATTGGCTACATCTTCGATCTACCGCATTTAATTATTGCTTTCATCATATGATATAGTGGTCAAAAACTCAAATAAGTTAAATTTACAAATAATACGTTCTCATTAAGTTCACTGTTCCACAGGTGCCGGGTTCGAATCTCGGCAATAATTTTCTATTACATGCAGAACAAAAATTTTGTGTGTGTGAAAGAGTGTTTCCGGTACACACCATACATATCTACGAGTTCACTAGACCTGTGGATGTGAAAGCATTTGATTACCATCTATTTATCTATGTATATAAGGTTAATGGGAAAACTTACCTTAATAAAGAGGCTAAGTACGTCTGATAGTTGTCGAAAGCAGTGGAAACCCTCCAAGTGTTCCGTCAGTTGGTTCAGTTTTTATTATAATAAGCGGATTTCACGTTTGGCTGGGGTGACTCCGTCTCGACTGCTCAAGGCGAATCAGGTTTCAGTGTAAGCCTAGATTGTTTTGCTCCACTCGTATTTCTCTGGCCACATTCCGTCTGCTCTAACTATAATATCAAACCTAGCTAGTACAATTAATAACTTCGCTCGGATCCATTTACTTAAATGGATCCAGACCGACTGAGTTATGAAGGCCTTCATCTGGGCCTATTCTAATTACTCTCCCAATTTTACTAATGAACCGTCTTAGTCTTGGCTTGGTAACACAGGTTTCGTAGCCCTATTTACGTCTACGTCTATAGTATGTACTATGCGTCAAATTCACGGAAAGTAGACGTGGCTCAATGTAATGGCTGCTCTTAGCAAATGAAAACTCGATTTTTACGACGTACTCGACGCTTTCTGCGGAATTACCTCGCAGTAAACGACGAAAAATATTAAAATTGGACATCGCGGATGGGCAACTTAATTTTGTCCGCAATGTCATAAAAATAAGAGATAAGAATTATTTTGTTCAGCTGCGACGAAAATAACTCGACACGGATGTGGACCCAAATTGTATTCAAGACAGTTTTTGTCACAGTAATTAGCCATTGAATTAATGGCAGGTAAGCAACTTGATAGTTAGCGGTTTTGTACGCGCATCTCAACCGCGAACATCACTCAAAAATTGTATCCGTGACGGCATAATGTCGCAAATAACATTTGTCTATAAATTCTAGACGTGTTTTTTGGTGGCCTATGTAAGGCCACAACGTCATATCCCATTCGGCATTATTATAATACAAAACTTAGTGGAATATGTCAAATATTTTAATCTTTATTCATAAAAACTTGATTTCTTCTCGATCACTTCATCTCTTACCAACTGGTGAGATCACTATCTCAGCCAATCGCTAGCCTATCAGAGAAATAAAACAATATGAGTGGACTAATATCACCATTTTATATATTACTAGCCGTGCCCCGCGGCTTCGCCCGCTTTTATCTAGTTAAAAAGTAGCCTATGTGTTAATCCTAGGTATAATCTATGTACATTCCAAATTTCATCCAAATCCGTTCAGCCGTTAAATCGTGAAGAGGGAACAAACATACTTACACACAAACTTTCGGATTTATAATATTATAGTAGGATTAAATTAAGACGTTGACCTTAGCCTCAAATGGTCTTCCATAATTTTGCATATTGTGAGTTCTGCAGTTCCTCATATTAAAAAAATAACCTATTTGTCCTCAGGGAATGCATGTCATGTACACGGAGCCGTCGGCGCAATATCGCAGCAGTCAGCCACAAAACACCCAGCCAGATTACCAGTCGGCTGCATCGCCGGCGCGCCAGCCAGCCAAGAAACGCCGCATTGTGAGTCCCGCGCATTTGCAGCAGCAAGCTGGTCCACAGCACACGCAAACAGACCACAGCGGCTACAAGGTGAGTCTAACTACAGTACACTCTTGACAGAGTGGTCGTGGTTTTATGATCGAGAAATATGGTTCTCATTGGTCTTCTTTCTCACCAAAGCTCTGGCAATGTACCTTAATCCGCTACGATTGGTCGCTTTACGGAAACACTGGAGCTAAGTAAAGAGAACACATTGGCGATCTCTTGACTTCAACTAGGCGCTGGACGACTAGGCGTTTCATGGAGTCTTCATTCCGAACAATATTCAAAACACCTAGCCGGATAACTGGCCGGATAACCAGCGGCTGAATACTAGGCAATATTTGTAGTAGTTTAAAAATGAAAACATATTTACATGACACAATATTCCTATATGCATATTTTTTTATGCTTTTAATCGATTTTTTTCCTTAATACAATGCTTACAGTAAAAATTTATTCATAAAACATAAAATCATCAGAACCAAACCAAATGTTTAGGCTTTGTTCGGACTATTTAGTAGATGGTTTATGTGAAGTTTGCACAAAATCGGTTGAGCGGTTCTTCATTTATCACAACCGGGCGAAGCCGGGGCGGATCGCTAGTGCAGTATAACTATTGAATCTTTCAGTATCCATGCAGAAAATAGCAGGATTAAAAATAAGATATAGATATCAATATGAGGGATCTAAATAACAATACAATAAAAGTTTCCATTTACTTTCTATGCACACACAGTTTCATGTACAATTCCTTTGTTCATCGGTGAAAATGTGTGAACAGTGAACACATAACATATAACGTGACTGGAAAGCAAAGAATTAGCACTCTCTAACCACAGTTCAACGTTGGCTTCATTTCTTGAAGAAAATAACTTGCATTATAGATTCTTTATTACTTACTAACTGTATTGCAAGCTAAGTTACCTCGGTGTTCCTACATCGGCATTATAATATTCATTAATAATTAATATTATTGGTTTAATTTATATTCATAAATGAGTCTATTCAATGTATATCTCAGTAACCTCTACTAATATAGATATATAACCAGTTTTATCGGACATGTAGTGTCCAATGAAAACATTTTATTCAATATAATGATGAGACGACCGCGACGTCACAAATCGAATTGACATTGAATACCTAATTGTGTTTTGAAAGAGACCACTGCTAGATTTAAAAACATATTTGAAATGTTTAATATAAACCAATTTGGCAGAGACAAACAAAACACGTTGATATGCAAGAGTAGGGCTTGACCAATTCTGCAAGTCCAACAGAGTCACCGAGCATAGGCTTTGCTGTAACCAAACCAGACACAAGCCATTGCCCCACACATTTGCACTAATAAAATCATGGCTCGTAGCCGCACCCAATGTTGACAAATAAAGATATAATATCGTTGATACAACGAGAGATAACAACCGAATGTCACTCAGAGGACTATCAATTCAGTTAAATTTCGCATGACGCTAAAGGCGAACATAAACCCTGATGAATATGTAATCACGTCCCATTTTGTAAACGGAGAGCGGTTTCCAGGCGAATCATGTATTCTCATGTAAATTTATGTTTTTTACCTTCAGCGCTTCAATCGTATGGATTTCAAGCTTACAAATATTTTTACGGCAAACACGATTGTAGGAGGAAATTTGATTTGTTGCTTCGTACTTCTCATTGAGAAGTATAAGATTTCCCAGGAGAGGATGATATTGTGATTAAAGAATGATTGGACGGTGTCCTTGAGTGAAAGGGTTTGTTTGATGAACAACCTACGTACAACCTTCCGCGCCAAGGATACAAGCTCAAGGCGCAGGGGAGAGACCTTGTAAAATATTGATTCACCGACGTATGGATATGCCAAGCCCTATCCATATCCAACTTAAAAGGATGACAGTATTTCCAATATTTTACCGCATACGAATATCGAATAACCTAAAGTGACTCCATCATCTTATAACGGGTTTTCACTGGTAAACCTTAGATTAAAAACTTTTGGGATTGCTAACACAATATATTTTAACAATTCAAGAAGCCTTAAAGGGTCATCAAAAGTTCCCTTTTGATCCTCTCCAAAGGTTTTCCTATATAAAAGTTTCACCTTTCCCAAACGGCCGCGAACGTCACGTGTTTGGGCGTGGTTTGGCCTTACAATTTTAATTCATTGCACATTTCAATACACCCAAAGCACCTTAATGGCGCATTTTCCCTCACGATAACCCGACAATATGCAGCACCGCATCTGTCGCGAGATGGTTTCTTTACCGTTAGCCAACATCTGGGGCAGTTTTGAAAGTATCGCCTTGCACCGGCTCGCTTCACGGCTCAACTGAAATTGGATTGCAGTGTCTGCAGTCCTTTATTGTGTGTTTAACTTTCTGGTATCAACTTACTGTTTCGGCTACTGACTTCTGACCCTGAAGAAATCCAACAATCTGTTAGGGTTTTGTCCAAATGAAAAGGTTATATTAGTTTCAACATGTTCTTTGTATTTCGCTAGGAATATAATACACCAGCTGACTCGCTACCCGGCTTTTAGTCAGCGTACGCCGATAAAGCACCTAGTTAACAAATTTTTCCCCGAATTGTCTTACGAATATTATTATTTCGAACTGAAAACGAAGGCTTATCCCAATAAATCATAGCTTATGACACTCAGCGATAGTGAAGCTATCTGTTACTGAAATAATTTTTAGTATCGGATCAGTAGTTTCAGAGATTACCTTTTACATACAAACAAACTTTACCTCCTTATAATATTGGTATAGATTAAGTCACTTTTTTGAGACTACTGGTTCAATATATTTTTTTAGAACAAGCTATGTTACTATAAAACCTGTCGTCCACCATTTGCGAAACTATTTTTCTCATCTCGAGTCACATTAGAATGCGTAGCTATTAGCTCTATTGCAATAAGCATAACTTATTAAGGCTGCCTGGTAAGGCCAGTTGGTTTCCATTGAAACAAGCCAAGCAAGTATCAGATAAAATAAAAAATGTGTGTAAATTGGCGTTTTCGATTCGTTGCACAAGTCTATTGTTAGGTCATTGGCGTCACGTTCTCGATTGCCTTTGAACAGATTGCAATTGGTACATATTGCTCAGAAATTAGTGTGTTAACTTAGTAAATATATAGACACTAGTACATGTAGCTGGCTAGTCTTGTATAGCTGTTGGACTCTATGAGAGAAAATATTTAACCATAGTGGGAACTAAATCCGGTGTTGATAAAGGCAAGAAAGGCGTTATATTTTGCGTTGGTGCAAAATGAATAAGGATTGGTCAAGTGACGCGAGTGTTATCACTAGACTGTCGACTGAATCACAGAGAATAAAGCGACGAGTTTTATGTTTCACGTGGATCGAAACACCTGCTCCTGACCTCGGAATATCTTTACAAAACAGCCTTGACTATTTAGTATTTACTGTGAAAAACCGAAAAACAGTCCAAATTGTAGGTGTAAAATAATAAATTATTTGCACATACGTCTGAGCCGGCACGTGGACTCGAGCTGTGGCCTCGTGATACTCCAACGTGACAAGGCGGGAACGAGTCTGCGGGACTACGGGGCTTGTTAGTTGTTTGTTACAGCGAAATTCCACTCGCAAACTCTCAACACAACTCTTGTAACCTTGTTTTGATTCTCGAAGAATTGGTAATTCGGGGTCAGTCAAAATGGTAGCAATGTACTTTATAATTTATTACGTCTCTATTAAAGTAGTAAATTCATGTATGTTTCGTTCTCTATCTTAGGTCTAAGAGGTCAGTCATCGGGTGCAGCTGAGCGTGCCAACTGTTCGTGCACAACAGCCTTGTTGTACAAAACGTTTCCTAAATAACCCCTGCGACGCAGTAGTTAAAACGAGTTCGAAATATTTTTCTATCAAAATGTTCGAATAACAATTTAATCAACGCGATCTCGCTTAGTCAGATTTCGACTGTGTATCACAAAGGTTTAGACGTAATTTCGTTTGCGGCTGATTGTGTTGTGACGCAATAGCGTTTGTTTACGTGGAGCCATAGTGGAGAGAAGTGGCTACGTGCACTCGCAGCGGAGCACCCGGCCCGGCGGCGTTGCCAAGTCGTGCTTGTGCCGAATTTGGCATCACGATGATGGTTGCCGAGCCGACTTCGACTTTTTGCCAGTAATGAGAATCGGGCCACCAGTACACAATCTCCCCGATATGTCAAGTTAATAAAAGGAGCTATAGTTAGTAAATTTCAAAACGTTTTTAAATAATTTTAAAGTGATAAGGACCCGTTAATTTATCGTGTAGATTATTTCATACAAAATAGCGTCGGATATCTGATCATTGTGATACTGGATCTTAGCTTATTATTTACCTACGCTTCTATGTAAATTACTTAACAAAGCTTAAGCAACTAAAAATTCATTGCATATTATTTATTTCATTAATACCTATACGTTATGAAGTTGTTGTTCGCAATTTGGTAGTCGAAACAAGAAACATTGTGCTAGGCAGAATGGAGTGTGGTGTGTTTGTGTGTGTGTGGAACTGTGGACCTCGAGTTAATGAAACGATGGGTCGCGGTCTCAATTGTGTCGCCTTCCATATTGGAGAGAATTTCGCTTTTGTCTCTGCCGAGACAGAAGTTGTTATGTAGCAGACTTTATATCGGATAAAGTCTGCGACATAATAACTTTGCGCGATTTTTCTGCAAAAATGGGTGGCGCGTATCATATTTCAATTAAAAGAAAAACGACAAATAACCTCTCACACCCGGAAGTTCGAAGCTGGAACTTTATTTTTATTATTGTTTCTCGTTTCCTGTTTGTTTTACTTTCATCGGATCTGCAAGGGCTCGCGCCTGGATTGAAAAGGATTCTAAAATAACGAACGAATTTTATTATAAAAAATGTGTTTTTATGTGTCTTTAATTTGCTGTTTTTAATTTTGTTTGTCTTTGTCATGATGTCTAGTTAGTCCTACCGATATTAACCCTAGATCACTAAATATTAGTCTCACGGACTACATGATCGTCACGCATTCGCTGTTTAGGTATGTTCCTGGTACTCCCTGTTAAGGAAAACTGCAGAAGAAAAACTTCTGCAGTTTTCCTTAACAGACGCTTAGAATGACCGAAAATGCATGTCACTACTGCAGAAAAGCCATTTGTGGCGAGCACACAGTTACAGTTTGAAATTAATGTGTAGATTGACTTCAGGATTATGTTAGTTTTTACATAAATGTTATATACATACTTTATTATGATTTACTTCTATATCAATAAATACTACAATTAAAGAAAATATTACAATTTAATTTTGTTACTCTGTACGACTAATATTTAGTGGCTGTAACTCGAAAATAAGTAAAGTGGTCTAGAGTCAAAATATGATTCCATAATTAGATCTGATGTAGTTAAGGGTATCGGAAATATACTCATAGAAATCTGTTTTAAGTTTTTAATAGATTATTCGAATGTTTGTGGTCGTTTTGGGTTGTTACTTCTCTTGAAATGTAATTACTATGATAAACTATTCTTAGTTCTTATAAACGGTTTCCTTCTAGATATGTTAGCATTTATATTATTTATAATGTCAGCGAATGTTCGCAACTGCCTTGACATATTTGCAAATTTAGCATGAGGGACCGCTTTTTGCGCGCAAATTCAGTTGCATCGTATTTGTGCAATGGAAATTTCGTGATGTGATGCGATGAGCGAATTGGCACCGAGACGGGCCATACAGGTCATCAACCTGCCGCACACCTCCCGCGTCCCGCAGGTTACGTAACCAGCGCTATGTTGCCACAATGGCATTGCCAAACTTGATACTTTCTTGTCGTTCATGACCGCCTGGTACTCTCAACTCGCGCCAACCCAACGCGCGTGTTCTCAAAACTAGTTTTATTAATCTGTTTGTCGCTCGAATGAATAAAACATTAAAGTAATTTTATTAAACTGCGATTAACGTAGAAAAAGTTTACATGCAGCGTGCCAAAAATGCACGGAATAGTACTTTATTTCATGGCGATTAGTCAGTGTCACAAACTTTCACAGCGCGGTTCATAGTGGTATATTGTATCTCCGGGTCACAAGCGTTAAACTTTCACGGTTGTTACCGATATGGCTTTTGTGCCCGTTCGTGTTGTCAAATGAGACTCATCAATTCTCTTAATGCACTTTCGTAACAATGTAACTTGAAGTCTGATTGGTGGTATACTCTGTTGTTGCCATCGACACATTGATGTCAATTTGATGTCAATCGACACTTGTTCGAAGTGTGTCATATACGACAAGACTTCAATTGGATATTACTGTGAAGCTAAGTGGACGCTATAGCGTCTACTTACCTTCACAGTAATATCCAAATAAACCTTGCTTTACAGCAATTGCTTCAGTCATAGTTGTTACGTATTTAATGTCCTTGTTTTAAAAACGGGAGCGAAAAACTATTGGGGATCGAGAAGTCTTAATAGAAGTCTTCGTATCGCCGCGAAAGATAAAGAAGGAGTTAGCGAAACTAAATTAGTTAAATATGTTTAAATACATGTAAAATAAAAGAAATAACTAATTCAAATTTTCCGAGACATGTACCACAGACCTTAGATACTGGCTTATCGAAAAAAAGAAACGATTTGCTTCCACATTTATTATACGCACTTCTAAAGAATGGAATTCCTTACTCGAGTGTTTCCCGTTAAGTATAATCCGGGAAAGTTTAAGTCACAAGAGAACAGACATCTTTTAGGCAAACATGCTCCAACTCGATCGCATCGTTGCTTACCTTCGGGCGCTAGGATAGTCACAAATGTTTGCCTATCCGGAATAAAAAAAAGAACTTATAAGGCACCAAGATACAGGAAATGCCTGATTTGGGACCCACATGAAACAACTGTATTATTAGTATGATGTGGACAATAAATTTCATTCTTTCATACATTCATAACTATTCTATTCTAAATCACTGAATGTTATTTTGAAGCGACTACGAGGCCTTATCGTCCCAGCCTATACAAAGTCAAGGTGAATTTTGTGAAGTTGGATACAACTTGCGATTAAAACATAAAATATTAATTAATGTTACGACGGTATAGTGTCTTGTTCAGAAAGTAACTACACCGGTAAAAATATGAAATAACCCGAATACATTTATATTACGACGATTTAATTGCATAATTGCTTTTGTTATTTGGTCAATTTAAAAATGAAAGTACAGATAATGTAATGTTTACCTTCAGACGTATCATAAAATGTTGTTGAAAAATTTATCAGATATGAAAATATATACCCAATAATTGAAACACAAGCAAAGCTTAAAAAACCGACTTCACCGCTTACATTTTGGTTTTGGCTTGATCGATTTCGATAAAGTTTATATGGCACCACCACTGATTAAGGTATAATCTACCAAAGAAAAATCATCAAAATCGATTCATGATGCGGAATTATCGCATAACATACATACCAAAAAAAGATAGTCTAATCGAGAAACCCCTTTTTTGAAGTCGGTTGAAAACTACGGACATGTTCGTGTTTAAAATCAATGTAGGGTTTAATGTTTTCTCCTAGGTTACATAAAAGGCGGTGATAGACGAGTAAACTAGTAATCGTGCTTACGATAATTGTTGAGTACTTAATTATTGAGAGACTAAACGAGTAATTTGCTCGCCTGATGGTAAACGTCATGATTGCCCATTACCATTCAGTGTCACTCGTAGTTTTAACGTATAAGTTCCAGCGCGGCAAAGCACTGCGCTCGTCTCCCTGAGATATTAGATGTTAAACCTCTTTAAGCCCTGTAATTTCACTGGAAACATTGCCCTTTAGTCCGAATCAGTAATGTTTACACACTACTTGGCAGTTGAATGTCTGGCAAAGGTTTGGTAGGTAGTGCTTTACATGTTTTTACCGACTTCACAAAAAAGGAGGAGGTACTCAAGTCGACTGTTTTTAAGCTATTGCATAGCTTCTATCGCGGGCCTTGAGCGTGGAGACCGAATCCAGAAATTCCGTAACGAAAATAACCTAACACCCCCCACTCCGACCGGCACAGCGGTGATACTTTTTAGTTTTGCCATCTATCGATGAATAGCAGAACTTTTAATGACTTTTGAAATATCACGCTTGTCTCTTTAGTTCAGCAACTCGCCTCTAGGTGGCAGGAAAAAAAATACTGCATAAATAAAATAAATAAATAATTATAATTGCATAAGTTGATAAAAATGCTATGCAATAGCTTTACCGCGGCAGTCCCCGAGTGCCACACGCCTTTTTTTTATATTTGTGATACCTCATAACTTCGTTCTACGTGAACCGATTTTGAAATTTTTTTTTTTCATTTTTTGTTTCATGTTACTTTCCACATGGTGCCATTTAAATTTGATCAAGATCTGACTAGTAGTTTTTGAGTTATCCTCAATAATGCGTGTTTAATACGTTGAATCTGATCAAAGTTCCGAAGATAAAGCAGTGAAGTCGGTTTTTTTAAGCTTTGCTTGCGTTTAATTATTAGCCTTTAAACCATGTGTGGTTAAATGCATTATTCATGGTATAGTTTCATGGTAAGTAATTCGCGTTATTTGTACAATGTACGGGTATAACACTACGTAAGTGCGCGTACTTAATCTCAAGTCTATCAGCCTCTTAATAATTGGCCAAATCCTGATAAAAACTGTGCATATACATAAAAAACCAATATCAAAACAACTAAATAAAAGTTTGTGTTAATAACGGGCTATTTACCATGTCTTTACTTTGTTTTGAGTTTCCGATATTTCGGCACTGCAAGCACTGACCACGGAGTAACTGGAGTACTGCGGGTGGATGAAGGTTTAGATTTACGAGCATATGAAACGGTCTACCGTTATTGACACAAACATTTATAGTGAGAGTGACCTGCCCCCCGATTACCTATCTTTGTTGCAAACGGTTTCAATAGTAAATTGACAAAACTCCTAAGAAATAAGGTTCATTTTTGCTTAATTTTAATTGAAACCGCGTGCAACAAAGATACGTAATAGGGGGTCTGAGATCTGAGAGATGGTAGCTCAAAAACTAAATAAAAGCGTAAATAAAATCGACTTCATCAGTAAACATAATATTTGGGAGATACAGAGTTTTCTGATAAGATAATTGTAATGTATCGTCATTAATCGGTTTATTGATGAAATTATGATTATTTATAAATATTAATCGAGTACATTGCAAGTTTTGTAATACTCTTGATAGGGATTTTTTTTCATGATTACACATTGTGATATGTCTTGATATATAGTCGACAATTCATTCTAAATACCTACTCCTTATTTTATTTTTATTTAGAATAGGCAAGCATTTGACCACTATCTCACCTGATGGAAATTGATGATGCGGCCGAAGATGTCACATGCACACTAATTATACTTCTAATAGGTAGTATTTATGTATTTTTTGCTAAAAATATCAGTGTATTTAATTTCATTTACGAAAACTTGTTTTTACCCTACTGCCAAGGGAGTTTATTGCGTTTTAATGTTTATTGCAATCGTCTTGTGTGTATCCATGTTTTTTTTTATTTCAATGACCAAATTTTTAGTACTTTTTTATCCTATTAAAATAAAGTTCTTTAGGTCGTCCTGGATGATGAATAAAAAGGCACATGTACAAGTGTTAAGATTTGGTGTTACCTGTTTATGGAAGTAGGGCATCTTTAAATTTTTATAAAACGGGTAGTTGTTACACGGCATTCGATCTATCAACTTACGAGTACGAATTTCGTGACGAAAGTTTCGGTTTTCTTTACATATTCCACAGAATGCAACCCGAAAATTCGTATTTAAATGCTTTCACACTTATACCCACAATAAGTTCGATGACTTGTGTCGTAAGTGGCGGAAACATTCACATCACACACACACACAATCATAATCAGAACCAGAAACACAAATCTTATTTGGGGAGAAACCTAGTGTTCCCGCGGGGAATCGCGTCCGATACCTCTTCTTAGAAGGCCACTGCTCACCCAACTAAGCCAACGTGCAGTTCAAAGATCAGTATTTCGGTGAATTGTGATAGATGCCTAGCTGATTTTATATGGCGTGGATGGTATAACACTGGTTGTGGCAGTGGCGGAACACTGGGCCCAAACAATATAAAGATCATCGACACGACGAAGAAGAAGAAGGTATAACACTTTTTATTATTATTTATTTATTTGGTTTACCAACAGTAGATACACAAATACTTTCATAATTTATAAACTAAAACAATTATATCTATGTGTACAACCAATTATAGGTAAACACAGCATGCACTACTTTAAGCTATACAAATAACAATAATAACACATACGGTGATTGTTTATATAGTTAACGATACCTAAAAGTTTATGTAAATTAAATTTTTACATTAATAAATGACATTAAACTAAACTAAGCCAAGTTGAACCTATTAAAAAGAATAATTTATGGTGTAAGAACTAATCAGTAGACCCACTAAAACCCATTAGCATCTGACGGATCTTGGGAAGACTGTCATGATGCAGGTCGATTTTCTCATAAATATTGTAAACTTTGCACAGGTGAATTAACGCCAAGAACTGTTCGTCTAAAAGGAGGTACTAAAGGAGTTATTTTGTGTCGAGGATATCGGCATGGCACACGAAATTTAATTTTTTCTAGTAGTATTGGGCAGTCAATTTTGTGTCTTAGAAGTTTATATAAAAATGATAGATCAATGAACTCTCTTCTCTTCTCTAAAGACACAATTCTAAAATAATCGAGCCTTTCAATGTATGAAACAGATCTTCTAGCCAATTTAGTATAGCGTGCTAAGTGCCAAACAAATCTTTTCTGTATCCTCTCCAATCTTAATATGTGCGTGGCATAATGCGGTCGCCAAACTACACTACAATATTCTAAAATGCTGCGTACTAGGGTATTATAAAGTATTTTTTTTGTTTTAAGTTTCCGAAAATTTTTGCCATTTCTTATAATAAATCCAAGCATTTTAGAAGCTTTTTTTACAATGTGCTCTATATGAGGTATAAATGTTAATTTTCTGTCCAATATAACGCCGAGATCTTTTATACAATCTACCTCTTGTATCTCATTTCGAGAGATATAATACTTTGATGGAGTGAGATTTAGCTTTCGAGAAAATTTGACATGAAAACATTTTTTTTCATTCAGTGACATAGCATTTTTGTCGCACCAAGTAGAGAGTTGGTCAAGATCATTTTGAAGCAAAATTATATCTTTACTGGTTTCAATACGTCTAGCAAATTTTAAGTCATCAGCATACAAATACGGAATAGAATTATTGAAACATTTGGTTATGTCATTTATGAAGATATTAAATAGGACTGGTCCCAAATGGGAGCCCTGAGGAACTCCAGATGCTATACATTCAGTAATAGAGCTATATCCTCCCAAAACAACATAAAATGACCTAACAGAAAGATAAGACTGTAACCATTTCAACAAGTTGCCAGAGAAACCGTAATTAGATAGCTTAGATATTAGTATGTTATGAGACACGCGGTCAAACGCTTTACTAAAATCTGTGTAAATTACATCAATCTGCTTACCAGAATCTATTGAATCCGCTAGCATTTCTGTAAATAAAACAAGATTGGTACTTGTAGAGCGAGCTGAGACAAAACCATGTTGATGTGGTGTAATATTTTGTTTGAAATGGAGCTGAATAATCGGACATACTATCGACTCAAATACTTTAGCGAAAGTTGAAAGTATAGATATTGGTCGATAGTTATTAACTAGAGAAACATCTCCTTCCTTGAATATTGGCACTACCTTAGCCACCTTCCAGGAGTTAGGGAAGATGCCCGTTTCTAATGACTTATTGAATATATGAAATAGTGGTACTACAAGATTAGGAATGCATTTTCTTACAAATAGCGCAGGAATACCGTCTGGACCAGCGCCCTTATTTGTGTCCAAATGTTTTAACCTATCAATAATTGTGTTAAGTTCTACATGTATGGAAGATAGGATCTCACATGCAGTACTGTTAACATTATCATGAATATACGTATTGGCATCATCAATATTAGTTTTTTTGTAAACTGAGGCAAAATATTTGGCGTACAAATTACACATATCCGTCCCTACTGATGCCACTACTGAACCATCTGTAATCACATTAGGGTAGTTACTTGTGTCGTGGCGTTTTGATTTCATAAATGACCAAAAACTCTTGATATTATTATTAATATTATCCTCGACATTATTTATATAGGAATAATAACATTTATTTGAAAGTTTTTCAATTAATTTAGTGAGTGTTTGTAGGCGGAGTAGATCCAATGGATTACCGTAAACCTTGTAACGATGTCTGATCCTATTCTTCCGATTTATTGTCTTAATAATATCTTTGTTAAACCATATTGGGTACTTACTGTTTACTTTTTTGTGAATTGGGACATATTGTGTGATAGAAGAACTAAGTACTTCATTAAAAACCTCAACCATTTCATTAACACTGTCACAGTGAGTAAATAGCTTATCCCACTCTTGTTTCTTTAGGTAAGTATTAATAGAGACATAGTCACCCCTGCGAAAGTTTCTAGTTAAAAATTCAATGTTATTCTTTAGGTTTTCTTTTAAAGTTATTGGGAAAGATATTATTATTGGAGGGTGAAGTGGGTCTACATTTGAAAGAGCATGTGAAGCCGCATTTACAGTGCAAGATAAGTTATCTGTCAGGACTAAATCTAAAATTTTATTTCTATTATTTAAGACAGTGTTGAACTGAAAACACTTTAATATTGTAAGCATCAAATATTCAGGCTGTATATTCCATGATTCGTATTTACCAATTGTTACAGCATCCGACATATTTATGCAATAATTCTCAATCGGCTGTGTTAAACTAAACAAAACGCATGTGGTAGCTGCAATGCTCGCAACCAGGATGTTTTGACGCTGGATGCGATAATACAGGAGGCGAGTGTAAACATCCTCGTATGATCCTGTTGTAATTGTACGTTGTCGCGCTAATATCACTATAGCTTTACACGTATAATATTTTATAATCTCAAATGTGAAGAAGGTAATAATTCCGAAATAAACCTACATCGATATATACATAATGTGGCGTAAGGAATGGATAACCTTATACCTACAGATAGGGGACATCATGATGGTCCAGATAACAAAAAAATGTGCCTAGTAAAACTCAAACTTTTCAAGATATTCGCCATTTTTAGATATTGCGAAAAACTACTAAAATTTACTTCTTTAGTTGCAAGCGACGTTTGTCTAGAAGATGCCTATTCACTCGTGACTTAAAGACTCCCATATTGTATTTATTAAGAAACAGACTAAAGGAGTACCATTCCTTTGCGGTCCGCATAATGAAATTGGAAGCAAAATTCTTCTTCTCGTCCGCATCTGTGGAATGTCTACCATATAGCGGTGCCGCTTAGAAGTCTTTCCAGATGTCCAATAATAGAATCATCCTCATCGCCATGAGGGAATTAAATTTTGTAATTCCGTTGCACTCCGAAATGTATCCGATAAATGCTGCCATGTATTAAGCTCTGAAGTGCATCAGTTAACTGGTTGCGCTGCAAATAAGTCGCTTGGCTATTCGCTCAATAATGTCAAGAGGCTCAAGCTGGTATTATGGCAAACCAACTAACGATTCCAGTAATGGCTTTGACATAGGACGCATCTAGATGGAAAGAATGGCGTACGGGGACGCGGGCGCGGTAGCTTCCAGTACAGCGGTCCTTGGTCCCGTAACCCCACACGCCGATCTGCTAAAGCCAAATACGTCCTGTGTGTGTCGCAGCCTCTATAGACTGCGCTCTAGATGTTACACTATTGTAACCTCTCGAAAGTTAGTTAAAGTCAACGCTCTCTCAAAATGCTTTGCTAGAATACTCTTACATATCGTTATACGTGGTTATACTGTTCTTCCCCGTTGACAAGTGTTCAATACAAACGCTGTTGCGATTACTCTTAGTACGAGTATGTATGTAATTGTACACATTGAAGTATCGCATTGTGTCGAAGTATGTCGCCCGTCGCGTGTGTAGGGAACCGTTCTCCGTTCATTTGTATGCTCAGAACACACAGAGCGTTGTTATCTATTGTGTAAATGTGGACCGTAATGTCAATAACAATATAAACTAACTTTTGTGTATTGTTGAGCATAAACTCGGGTGAAAGCAGCATTTTCAATTTCACCGAATTACATGGAAGCGTCTGCGGCGTCTGCTGCAATTTTATAGCGGGATATGTTTCTCGTTTTTATTGCAAGTTGTATTTGTTTTTAAACGGATATTGTAGGTTTTTGTAATAAAATAATCTTGGCAATAAAGCTTTAATTTAGTCATATATTTTAATTTAAGATAAGAAGTTGTTTAAACGTAGATTCCAATAAATAAATAAACTTATTCACACACTAAGTTAGATGACTTTTGTCGTGGTTGCCGGAAACTTTCACATCACACACACAGTCACACCCAGAACCAGAAACACAAATTGCAGAGGCGAAAACTTGTGTTCTCACCGGGTATCGAACACGATACCAGCTGCTTCGAAGGCCGGCGGCATCTAATCAACTGTTACTAAGCTAGCGAGCAGTTTATAATAAACCACAACATAAAGAGGAAGCTTTTAGCAGCAATTGTTATAGTATATTTTTGTGTACAGGTTTTTGATATTTTCACATTACATAATCTATAAAAAAAATTTTTTTTTAGTTTTTGACATTATTATTTCTACCTAACTCGGTCTTCACAGTAGTTTGGCCTCAGACATAATAAACATTGGTTTTACTTTCAAACTTCGATTTAAGTTAAAAGTACTTATTGTCGAGTTTTAAAGTAACTTTCAAATTGAGTTCCAACAGCTCTTAGACGATAACATCAAATACTCGATTCTAAATTAAAGCAATTCTGCTGCAACTTGCAGTATTATCTTAGTTCGTTGCTCCCTATTTAGTTTCCTCTGGAGTATCGTTTGTTCAACGATTTTTGAACAGCACAAATATCTAGAGACTCCAATGATTTTCATCGAACATCGAATTCTTTCGGAATCTCGTACAATAATAATTAAAACGCTTTATTTTATCACCGAACCGACCGCCCACAATGACACCCACTGCGTTAATGTCTTAAATTAATGACTTTAATAGACATTTGATCTCAGTTATATAAAAGGAAACTAGCTAATCAAATTTTAATGTGTAGAAACATTGATACGGAAACATAGTCGAAATGTTCTTTTATTTGTCAGTGTGCTGTGTCATGCGAATGCATAATACATATTATTATTATGGTTTCTATTTCCTAATTTATTATTATTTGTAAATGAACATGTTTTTTTTTTATTTTGATCTGCTCGCTGGTTTAGTTTGGTGGCGTTCGCCTTCTATGCATCATGCGCATATCGGGTTCGATTCCCGGCTGGAACACAAGTTTCTCCCCACGGTATTATTGTGTTTTTTCGGTTCTGGTTGTGTTTGTGTTTGTGTGTGTGATGTGAATGTTTCCGGCACCCACGACACAAGTCATCGATCTTAATGTGGGGCTGTGAGTGTGAAAGCGTTTATTTTAGTTTTTTTTTTATTTGTCTCGCTGACACGCAAGACTTTGTCCTTGATTTTTCTTTCTACAATGTTATAGAAAACTAACTTAATAAAACATTAATGAAGTTGGTAGAGTCGCTCTCAAGCTATGGCGTGAAAAATAGGGATTATGAATACTGGTTTGTTTGAAATTTAAAAGAGAAAATTGTGCTCCTGCCGGGAATCGAACCCAGGACCCAAGGCGCAAAGGGCAGAGACCTGCCCACTGCGTACACTGGATCGTCACATTTGAACTGTACGATGTACAATACATGTTTGATCGCAAAGTCGACTGATTTGTTATTCGTGTCTCGTACATTAAAAAATTTAAGCTAGGTAGGCGCTAAATAACGGCTCGATTCATATGTATTGTTTCAATACAAAGTTCGACAGAAACACGGCTCTGTATGAAATCCTGTCTCTGAATCCTAATTTCACAGCTGAAGGTGTGTAGCTGTTCGAACGCTTGTTTTTTTTTATTCTTCTAAGAAGAAATATATTGTTTAGACCCCGACTGAGTTTTTGTTTACACATTTCAGATTACGTGATCTTCTTCGAAGATAATAAAATTTGTTAGTTAGTTGGTACAAGTTTATATGAGAAAACCGGGTCTTTTCGCGCTTTTATTTTCAAAAGCATCACCCGTCGGATGACAGATGATTTGTTGGACGTTGGGTAGTGTTCCGTAACATTAGTTTTAGTTAGATGAGTAGGTAGATGACGCACGTCACCGAGGCCGTCGCGGCTGCATTGAAGGAGTGCATTGCTCCCTAGACGCGAATGCTCGCTCGTTTGTACACTTCCAAGATAACAATTGTCTATCACAGACTCTATTGTTCCACACTCAATGGAATGATAAATATACATTCAACGACGTTGACAGACGATGTATTTACCTAAGATAGTGTAAAACAAAATGCCTTCCAATCTCGGAACAAGCCTTCGTTTCTATGTACATAAAAGAGTGGTAACTAATCATCAGCCAAGTGCAAATCAGACTAGCTAGGGTTGATTTACACAAGGGCGCCCAACTTGCACTGGACCTATTATTTTCGCAATTATTTGTCATTTATTTTAGACCTAAAAATCAGAAAAGTGTGCTCCTGCCGGGAATCGGACCCAGGCCATTAAAAACAACATGTCTTTGAAAATTAAGCCATTTTTTTGTTGTGTGTTTTTTTTAAATTATTTGATGATATTTAACACGCGTTATGGTTCAATAAATAATAGACCCACAGCAGATAAATGTGCGGGGCGCACGGGCGCACGTTATCACTCTTTTGGTGCCGTACCTTAAAACCTTGTAGTCAGGCATACATTTAAACTATATATACTAATAAAATAATATCTAATGTATTCTAAAGTTCTACACTAATTAATTACACAACTATCGGCTGTCGTGCCTGAAACAGTCCGTCTACTTTCTCCACCCGCGTTTAATCTAAAAACTTACTAATAAATTCAACGATTAAATCAAACACATTCATATAACAATAGACTTTACCGGCTACCAGTTAAAGGCTATTATTCGATAACAACGACGTTCGTGAGTAAAAGCTAGTGATCGATGTTTCCTACACTGTCGTGTTATGGGATCGATAAAATCGATATGCACTCGATCGCAATATGGTATATGTAACCAATCATAGACAGTTTAAATATCACGCTGGTAGGTAAGTATTCGTCATTCGAACTGAGATAAGATCTTATTTGATCGAGCACTTCCAACTCCAGTCTTAAAGATCTGTCTAGATTTCGAGACTTGTCTCTTTATAATCGACATGGATTTCGCAATAGGCAGAAAGTTGAAAGCTATGCCACAGTGTGCCTTGTAAGTAGTTGTAACCGCAGTGTGGAAATCTTCATGGTTGTCAAACGCAAGAACGCAAGCACGCAAAAGTGACTTGATGCTAATCGGATTCGTCGTGCGTGACGTCAACGTTCTATGCAAAGAAAAATACACTTATTTGTCTGTCTACGATGACTAATGATGCGACAGGCTGTCTAGCAAAGGGGATATTCATACTCGAACACTTAGTGAGGCTTAAATGCTGTTTAGGTGCATATTTTTGACAAAATAAGGTTATAATAGCGACTTTACAACACAGTATCCATAGACATTTACTGCCTTTATTATACACAATTACACACGTACCCAGAACCACAAGCACAAATCTTCCTTGGGAAAGAAAATTGTGTTCCTGCTGGGATAATCCTGGACCCACGACGCAGAGAGCAGAAACCACTTCGCCAATTGGGTCTTCAATTACACCCAGTTCGAGAAACACAAATTTCCCTTGGGTAGAAAACTTGTGTTCTCACCTTTGTGCGTGTAGAATGACGCACAACCGACTACGCCAGTGCGGCGGGCTGTTAAATCATTCCACCACTTTTCCGAACCGCAAAATAATTTAACCAAGGTTCCCGTCACGTCAAGTATTCACAAGTACATTAGAAGCAAACCACACGTAATTATGTTAGTAATTTGCAAACGAGATTTAATATTATGCCCATCACGGATGAAGAGCAAAAACCAAAGGGTTCGTCGCCTTTGACGACAGTAGAATGTTAATGCATTCCTGTGACATACAATATAACTATGTAGTTATGTTTTTGTTTATTTTCCTCTGTAGGTACTTACAATATTATTAAATTCACACCAAATTGAAATCATCATACTTTACACAAATATACCTGTAGTGGCTTTGTGAGCTGAAAATCTAGCGTATTTGAAATGATATTTCTACGTTTTCAAAACCCGTAACTCCGGAATTTTGAAAAATTTTGGAAAACTGAATCGAAAACAAAATCCATATAATTATCGAACCTGCCCCCTGATTCAAAACTTTTCGGTAACTCAGTTACCGTATGATTCGGTTAGTTATCGTGAGATAAACGTACTCGTAACGAACCAAATCGTACGGTAACTGAGTTACCGAAACGTTCTGTATCAGGGGGCTGCTCACAAAATTTTACGAGAATCGGTTGAGAAATGCGGCCTGCAGAGGAGAACATGCGAAATCATTTTTAATCAAGCTGAAACGGAGACGCTTCGCTCGCGTTAAAGAGAGGCTCCGCTTGCTTCGTCTTGCTCTGACACCGCTAATATTTCGAAGATAAGACAAAGACAGAACAACAAGCCAAAGCGAGCGGAGTCCCTCCACGCTGGCATTCGCCTTCACTCGCCGAGCGTTAAGACAAGATATCCTTGTCCCTCTGACTGTTACCTATATTCACGGGTAAACAGCTGGACTTAATTCTTGACGTATAAATCTCGTTTGATTGAAATCGATGAACACTTGGGGTATTTTTAAATCCTGTTTCATCATGACCAACGTAGGCAAAGCCGCGGAGCTCAGCTAATATATAAAATCTGAACAGTCTCACCCACAGCCTCTCTCATCCCACTGCTGATAGAGTTCAGTTAAATCTGAAAACTTTTTGAAAGTAGTTTTGCTAAATCCACCGAGGTTGGCCTTCCATTCAAATTACCATCGAAATCCCATTACTATGCATTGGATGGATATACCGACGCCCACTGTGTTTACTCGAGCTGTCATTAAACTTGTGCATATCAAATTTAACTGTATATTTAAGCTAGTTGCTTATTGCAAATCGGTATATTTGAACTGTGAATTGATTTACAGTAATTGACATCAAAAGAATTTCGATAACTTAATAGAAATTCCAGCATCTTGCCGATCTCTCGGCCTTCGTATAAATTCTCGCAGGATAAAAAGGTGACCTTTTTTCTCCTCTCTCCGTTCCCTTTTGGCAAGCGCTTGCGAATCCTGCCCGCAAAATTACGCACCAAAGCTTTGCTTTATCGTGGCCGATGCTTAAGTTTATTTTAAGGTACTCTCACACAAGCTCTTCTGTAATGTGCGGATATGAGAATCAAAGTTCTCAGTAAAGCAATATTAAGGGCATAAGGGGCAATGCAAGGAATTGGAATTACCGAGCCCAAAACGGCCACAAGACGAAGCGAACTTGTACCCGGTGTTGTAAACCAATTAGCTTAAAACTTGAGGAAATATCCTTTTAATGCAGTTAAAAGGCAGTCTGTTATAAAATATGTGTATGTACCTTTTCATTTTAACTACCAGTTTATAGGTAAAGTACCAGTTAAGGCAGTAGAAGTCCAAGTCAATAATATTTATCGGCTCATGTTTGCTTAAGGAAGGTGACAGTTGCTGCAATCGACGGACGTCAAACGGTTAAAAACCAACTGGCAAAAACTTTCGAAATCGAACCTTTCGTCAAGGCACCTAGCGATCCGTGTCGCGATTACACTATCAACTCAATAAACAAGTCGTCTAGCTATTAGAGATGTTAAAAAAGCGACTACTATTTATATCGATAGGTTTTTTTTTTTTGATCTTTCAATCAGCAATTTTTGTTGATATGTTTAAAATTTGTACCGCTTACATTTTTTAATTATGTTAGTTCTAAAAATCTATTATAATTTCTGGATAATAAAAATGTTTTTAAACTCGAACATCCCACTGCTATATTACCATTTTCTGTTATTTTTAAATCGGATCATTAATTCGATTATAATTGCGAGTCCAGTCGTTCATTTTTCCATATTCACATATCTATTAGTTTCTACAGTTTCTAGCTAGCGTTCGTGACGCTGTTTGTACCACGTTACCACGAGGTCGTCGCCCGACGTCAAGGCTCAAACACATAAATGAGTTATTTCAACTGCTGGTTTCGTGTTTACGAGGTTAACGAGAGATTGCCACTGGTTATGGCACTGCTCTAACTACAGAAATGATAACAGCTACCGACTTATGAGCAGTCATGACCTCTTAAGGGTAAAGAGAAAATAATATCGTACAAATCCAGAATATATCTTGTCAAGCATTGTTTGCAATACAGAGATTCTGTCACAGAATTGCGTTATTTTTATACAACATTGTGAACGGTAAGTTTGGTTTATGTCTAGCAAACTTAAGAAAATAGTCACGCTCCACCTTGCCAAACAGTATACATACGGTGCAAGTAGGGCAAGTCGCTACATTAATATTGTAGCATCAATTTGGTCCTTCAATACTGAGGATCCTTGTCAAGTTACCCGGCTTAATCAATTCTATCATAATAGACAATAGACAACGGTTTACCCTTTTCCAGTTCGAGGAGTTTATTCAATTGCCTTCGAACGTGTAATTGAATTATCCGAAGGGGGTATGAAAGGAGTAAGGCATGTGTGTGACTGGTTACATAGCCTGTGGGTGCTAGTTTCCATTTCTACCAGAAGAACATTTCTCTGGATGTATGGGACCAAGAGTGATGTGAATGTGTCTGCCAATGGGTACAAGTCTTAATTAGTTAAAAATAACTATTATGTATACTTTGTCTCCTCCAATGCAAACAGATTTAACGCAATAGAGATAGTTGTCTCTACACAGTTTTCGCGGGTTATTATCTTGAAATTCCTCAAGAAACTACTGATAGAGAACCTCTAAAGTGTCATTAATTTACTAGCCTTTGAATCACAATCTCACCTGTTGTTAAGTGATTAATTAAGAGGCTCGCGAACACTCCACCACATAAAAAAAAGTTAAGATACGAAGAACGTGCCTCTACACTTTGACCTTTTACTTCCTTGCGTCCCTTTGCCTGTTCTGACACCACCCGTGGGTTGAGAGGAGTTCTGTCTACAGAACCCCTTCTTCTATCCATAGGTAGTATTGTAACTGTAACAAATTTGTAACAAAAGGGTAATGCTTATTGACCCGACAAACGCAGGTTGTTTGTCTATGTAGGAGTTGACACTTGACAACGTGCATCTTCTGTTTTTTTCTGTATCAAATAGACAATATCTGAAAAACATAATAGGTGGTTTTGTAAAGAAAAGTATAATGTGTTTGAAGTCTATATACTGGTTGTATTGTAGTCATGTTATAGTTAATGTTTCCTAAATGGATAGACAAGTTTAGGAGCGGATGCGGTGTGGGCGAGTGGATATTTTGTCTCATTCTGGCCGTTCTCCTTCTCATGGAAACATTGCTACGAGTACAAGACATGTAATGTTACTAAATTCATTTTAATAAAGTTAAATTTGTGAGCGGATGGTACTTTGTTTCAGAGTTATTGTAGTTAATTGTAGTATAGAAGAATTCAAACCAATTGTACGGTAACAATTGATTGTTTATGTTGTTTTTATTCGAGACATTAAATAAGGCGAGAGTTTTCTCTGCAAACATGTTTTTAACATAGTCTGTTTCTTAATTAATTCTCATATTGTGTCTAATTTAAATAATTTTTTTGTCCTTTATTTTTAAGCTATAGATTTGCTATTTTTTATATTTATTTTCTTATGTAAGTAAATGCTAAAATTGGCCGCGTTTTAAAGTGCTCGAACCTGCTCCCATTTCCAAATATTTATTTTGATATGAAATGTGATGTAATGATTTTATTAATCAAATTTTATTTTCGGCAACGTATTAACATCGATTAAAAGCATAAAAACAAATGATTCATATTCCCTATTTCTGTTGGACGCATTTAACAAAGCAAAAAGATATCACACTTAAATTTTAAAGTGAGTAAGAAATTTGACAAAACCTTTCACAAATTTCTCAAAATAAGTAACGAAATATGGACGTATTTTGTTTTAATTTTCAAAACAATTGTGATTGTCTGTGTGAGGTGAATGTTTCCGGCCACGAAACAAGTCATCGAATTTAGTGTGGGGCTGTGAGTGTGAAATCGTTTATTTTCCAGAGACTCGCCTTAAGTACTTACATTGCTTTTAATGATGTTTATTTTAGTTGTGTTTAAGGGTTATTTATATATCTTACGGCATCGTTTTTAGCAAGTCATTCCTTACTTTTGGGCCTAGTCTTCCCTTTGTTCACATTCCCTTCGTTCTGTAGTCAGTTGGCATTGTCGCCACTCACACACTTCCCGTCGCTCTTGTTACGTCACCCGTCAATTATACACTGCTATTATATAAATATTTCGAAATTATAATTGATGGCTAGGCCATAAATATTTTTTGAAAAGGAGTATTTATCTATAGAGTACAAATTAAACCTTTTTTTTTTTATTTATTTAGATTAATTATACCTATAAATATTACTAGACGTGCTCCGCGGCTTCGCCCGCTATTATCAAGTTATAAAGTAGCCTATTTGTTAATCCTAGGTATAATCTATGTACATTCCAAATTTCATCCAAATCCGTTCAGCCGTTAAAGCGTGAAGAGGGAACAAACATACTTACACACTTACACACAAACTTTCGGATTTATAATATTAGTAGGATTATTGTTTAACTTATTTAGATTACATACAAATCAAGAACGCTTAATTGTATGCCAAAAAATAAAAACAATGACAAATACAAAATGACATTTATTGTACTCTACTGGACAACCTTTGGATGGACAGTAACCGAAGAAGGAATGGTGTACAATATAAAAATAATAGAACATTAATATTCACACCTACTCAAGATCTCTACCAGTACTTGTAAGAAATGGTACAAGTTGATTTGCGGTTAAGGCAGTAAATCCACCAAAAGTTGAGTTGACCTCGCTTCCATAATAAACACCTTCCACTATTGTGACTCATAATTCAGCTCCTAATCTTGTTTAACGTCTATTGATTTATTGGCCTCAATTCCTAAATTAATCTTAATTTATTCTTGTTTCAGGTAAATTTAGACTACAATAAATAACGGCAATCTATTGGATCCAGTTCCAGGTTAGTGTAAAAAAAAGAAGAAAACAAGTATATAGTAGGATATATAAAGGATTTAAAGCTTTGATCCGGGTGTAAGTCGTAATATCATAAAATTCACAAGATACTGATTAAATTTATAATATGCAATGTTAATAAAAAAAAGCATAGGTAGATGTTGCACATGAAAGTGACTGACCTCTTGTTGGTAGACGGTGAAGGAATTAATACAGATCTTTCAAATTCCCTATTAAATTTACCATATTGTATTTGACGATTATGTTTTGAAACAAGGCGATCTTTACCTACATTATAAAACGTGTGTCCTAAAGTTGTACACACATCAAAATGTACATACAAATAGGCCTGAACAAAAACACACAAGGGTGAGTTTGAATAAGTTCACAAAGTTGTACGTATTCTTGGCTACATTGGTACAAAATATTATCTACCTATGTGCGATTAAATTAATTACTAGAGCAAATGAGCGCGGAAGAGTGCGTGATCGAAAACAGTTGACCTTTTTAAAGTTCGCGTACTGTTATGTCAGTGCTGTGCTGTTTTTCCGCGAAATATTGTAAATAAATAACAGGGCTCTTAACATAATTAAATTGCCACGAAAGCTGCGTTTAAGGTTCTTTATTGTACTAATAAAATAAACGAGGTCACTTCGCCGTTTGGTTCCTTTTGGAAAGTTGATTGGTTGTTTGAACTGTCACGGTCCTGGCTCATTCCTGAGGTCAAACGTTTTAGGGACCAGTTCCGTTATGAAAACGTCAATCACATGTAATAAAATGAAACCTAGCCATTTCGAAAGATCAAAATTAGAAACTTGAATTATTATTCTTTAAATCTAGATATAAATACTTCCTAGGTAACCAGGCGATATTATTATGATGCTGATTTTAGTCACAATACGTAGCATGTAATTCAAAATATGTAGAATATTAGGATTAGTGAACTAACTGGCCGCTGACATTCATTGTTGATAGACCTGTTCTAAGCAGTATAGAATTCGATTCCCGGTGGAAACACAGGTTTTCTTCCCATGGGAAATTGGTGTTTCTTATTCTAGGTGAGACTGTGTATGTCTGTGATGTGATCGTTTCAGGCACTCATGTCACAAATCTTCCAACTTTGTGTGGGGCTGTGAGTGTGAACATTAATTTGAGGAAAATTCATGTTATTAATTTGACCTTTTACACCTTGAACAGACATAGATTTTGTTTCATATTTCTTGTAACCTTAGTTTTAGTTTCCGTAGCAACATGTATCTTCCATCAACAGCTCGGTCTTACATCTACTGAATTCTTACACTCACTTAGTTCCATTATACTTGCCGGTACGCCGTTAATAAGCACTTTTACGTATCAGAGGGGCTAATAAGTGTGATAATTTGCCACTTTTTAATGGTGTCTGGTAATTTCACAACGGTCTCTTTGTGATACGTGGGAGCCCGCGACATGTGTTACAGATACGCTCTCTGTTGCGGTTTTTTTTGCATCACTTCACTAATATATAAATCCGAAATTAACTGTCTTTCTGTCTGTTTTTTACCTTTTTATTGTTAAACTTATAGTTTCGATCTTGACGAAATGTGGTACAGACGTTGTTATAGTCATGGATAAAAGACAGGGATTTTATCTTGTTTCATATTCATCTTCATTGTGATTATTAATATCTAGGGCGTAGCTAGTAAGAAATAAAGATCATTACTCTTTGTGATGGAGAATCTTAACCTTCCCCATAATTACCGGAGATGCTGGGGATGCTCGGGTAGTGTGCAAAGAACTGTGGTTTATGAAACGCTCGGCTGGATGGGGCAGAGTGAGGGAATTGTTTTACCATGTCGCATTTATTCCTTATTAGTACAAGACATTTATGAGTTACAAAAAAACTGTTACTGCATCAGGAACGAAGTGCCGGCAGCGCAAATCCAGCCGTTGTTTTCTGGTTTGCACTGCAAATGCTATAATTCATAGGTTGTTATAGGACCAATGAGGATTACTATCGGGAGAACTTCTATTGATTGCCTTAATTTTAAGGCAATCCACATAAGTTCTCTAGTAAATCGTTTCGTCTCGACTGATTAGCTTGTTTTATCCTGGAGAACTGCTAAGACTAAATCCGAATAAGATTTTAATTTTAATAAACAATTGTCTTATAGTACCAGCCTAAACACTAGTCTATATTAACATTATACATACACCTTGCCAAAAGGAGAGTAAAATTATTCACGATCTACGTATAAATTCTTGCAAAAACAACAAACTTAGATTACTTTGTTTTACGAACTAAACAGAACTTACTCCCACGACCTTTGGCTTTAGTCTTTACCCAGAAAGCAAATATTCGTCTGTGAAACAAAGTCCTGAATAATATACGAAGGTTGCTCGTGTAATGTCTGTAGATATCTCTAAATGGTTCTTCCATTACAAAACATTAGGATGCCGCATTGTCTCACTTATTACGTTGGGATGTGAACATTCTAATGTGGTATTTGAGTTCTCGCTAACTTTATAGGTGTTTATTACTTTTGTGGACGAAATTTAAAGGATTTGCTATCTGAATTATATAGTACCCTATTTTTTATTTAATCATTGACAATTTGTACTAACTTTAACTTATACATTGGCTGCCGTATGGCTTAGTTAGGTAAGTGTTCGCCTTCTAATAGGGGTATCGGGCTCGATTGAATAACACAAGTTTTCTCTCCAAGGATAATTTGTTTCTGGAGCTGGTGGTGATTGTGTGTGTAATGTGGATGTTACCGGCACCCACAACACAAGTCATCGAACTTAGTGTTTTTTTTTTTTTTTATTTGTGACAGGCTAGTGTTTGACCACTATCTCACCTGATGGTAAGTGACGATGTGATCGAAGCTGGTAAACACACTAGACCTGGAATACGCAGGCTCTCAAGGATAACTTCCGGAACACCGTATTTGGCTTGGCAGACTTTCAACTTGATGGTGGTAAGCTACTTTGGTAGCAAGCCAGGCGAGTAACTCACAAAATGCTCTACCACCTCTCTTGTGAGTGTGAAAACGTTTTTGTATACATAGCACTATTAAAACCAAATGGTACAGACATTTGTACCGCATTGTTTCACTTAGATAGAACATACTACTTTTGTATTTTTTTTGTTAATATGCTACCATTTACTCTCAATGCACATATGGAAAAATTATACAAGTCGAAGTTTGTAGAACATTTGCCTTTAATATACCTTTTCACTCAAACCACGATATACATCAAAAGTTAAAATTTTCGACAAACATTTTATAGTTAAAATATGTAATCTTATTTTGATGAATGATAAAACTCAAGCCGTCAAGAAAGTTAGCGTGTAGAGGGTTTATATTATTTATACGTGTATTACGTATTATTATATATTCTTTTTTTAATAAATGCGACAATTTGTTTACTTATGTGGCGATATAATCGTAAGTAACTAAGTGACATCAAGTCGGCATGTATTAAAATAATTTTTATTATTTATTTATATGTATGTATATTTTTTGTGAGATCCAATATCAGCTAAAAACGTAATAGCGGTGTCAAGAATCTTTGAAGCGAGCGTTGGCATTTATCAACCCGACTAAATTTAATACAAAAGACACTGCTCTCACACCTACATAGTTATTAAACTGTCTCATCGTCCATTATTTAGAAAACTACCACTACTCAGACGGTTCTAGTATTTGATACCGCTAGCTCAATACACGCCCACGCTGTAATTTAATGAATTTCTTGAGATTTTCCCTTTATAATAAATCTTCGATAAAAGAACGTTCATTTTCTATTAATATTCGCTTGAAAGGCTACAGTCAATTTTCCTTTTACCATTAAACGTAACACGTGTAACGTTCTGAATATTTTCGCGAAATCAACGAAATCTAATAGGAAAAAAAAAACGGAATTTCTCAAGAGCAGAGCCAATTTCAACACTGAGATTCAAAATTTTCCGACCCGATGACAATGAGCGAGAAATCTCCCTAACAACATGTTTTGTAGAGGTCTCAGAAATACGCGTTAACACCCGCTGCGGGTAGGACGCGATAGGACGAAGGGGTGAGGCGGTGACGTCAGTGTGAGGGGATGAATCCACCCTAGGTCCCTAAAAATAGATGTCTCAGCCCGGGAGCCGCTCTCAATGAAAGCCAGCGGGAGAGCCCCGCTCACTTGCGATGTTAAAAGCATCGCGAAGAAAATTGTTGATAGATATACATATAGCGACGCGTAGAATGAGTATCTTTACTGCTTTTCTTTTTAGAAACACATTTTCCATTACATTTTATTTACTCGCAAGCTGGCTATGAATGGCATCAACAAATCGTCTTGTATTATTGATAAGATAGCTTATCCTTACACATGGAAAAACAAGATATATCCTCCTAAGGCCCACGGTACTGCAAAAAGTATTAAATAAACAGTTATTTCGAATTAGAGCATTCAACATTTAAGTAATCATAACAACCCACGGTGAGCTATTCCTTTCTAATACCAAAAACTAATACCAATGGTATTTGTTTACCATTGTAATTAATTTTCTATTCCTAACGAATACCACTCATAAACGAATCCCAAAACAAGTTAAATGGTATGAGATACAGTCAGTAATATAAATGCTTTTGCAACATTTTTAAGGGCAATTTAGTAATAAAAGATTTTTTTGTTTCAAAAATTCGAGTAACGTTTGTATGTTTCTTCTTTTTTATTGTTTAGTAACACATAAATCACATTGCTAGAACTGCCGGATTATTGGATTTGTATTGGAAACAAATTCCGTATGAATGTGTTTGGTAACATATACCTTTAATTGCAAAGATTCCCTGCACTTAATCTTCACGTATCTCTAATGCTTCCATCCACATTTATTTTCTCTTTTATTTGTGTACTAGCTGACCCGCCCGGCGTTGCCCGGGTAAACAAAAGCTTACATATAAACGCTTTCTCACTCACAGCCCCACTGTAAAAGTACTATAAGTTGTGTCGTGGGGCCGTAAACAATTAACACCACACACACAACATTCACGTCATACCCAGAACCAGAAACATAAACTGCCCGTGGGGAAAAAACTTTTGTTATTGTGTTCCCACCGAGATTCGAACCCGCTGCTTTAAAGACGAACGCGCACTCATCTACGCCAGTGGGTAGTTCAAAGTTCAAAGAGTCCCCACCCTGCGTCGCCCGGTTAAAAAATCTACACATAAACACTTCCACATTCACAGCCCCACACTAAGTTCAGTGACTTGTAGCGTGGGGCCGTAAACATCCAAGATTCACAACATATTAAAAACCAGGAACACAAATTTCCCGTAGGGAGAAAACTTCTGTTACCACCGCGAATCGATCCCGCTGCTTTGAAGGCAAACGCGCGCCCATTTACGCGAGTAGATAGTTCAAAAGATGACCCGCCCGGCGTCGCCCGGTTAAAAAATAATAATACAAATAAACACACTTCCACATTCACAGCTCAACACTAAGTTCAATGACTTGTATCGGGGGGCCGTAAACATCCAAGATTCACAAAGTATTCACAACATACTCAAAACCAGGAACACAAATTTATCGTGGAGATAAATTTTCTAGGTAAATTATCACCGGTAATCGAACCCGCTGCTTTGAAGGCGAACGCGCACCCATCTACGCCAGCGAGCAATTCAAAGTTCAGGAACGAAACGCTTTCACATTCACAACCCCACACTAAGTTCAATGACTTGTATCAAGGGGCTGTAAACATCCAAGATTCACACAACATTCACAACATACTCAAAACCAGAAACACAAATTCCCGTGGGAAAACACCTGTGTTCCCACCGGGCATCAAACCCGGTGCTTTAAAGGCAAACGCCCACCTAACTACGCTAGCGGGCAGTTCAAACTTCAATGATAAGACTAAACAAAAAAAAACAGTCGAATTTATATCCCCCTTCTTATGTTAGTCGGTTCAAAACATAGACGTATGCCGGATTACGCAGTAACTGTTCCATTCTGTGATCCACCGTTTTCACCCTCAAATAAACTTAACGATTTCTCCTAGACTATGGGTTCAAATTATGTGCAGTAAAAAGCAAATTGCATCTTCCTGAACTAAGTAAGCCGATGAAATAGGTTTTTTTGATAAGAATTAATATTAAATACTTAAAAAAAGCCAACGAAATAGAAACCGCTATTTTTTAGTGCAGGAATTCGTAGTACGTTTCTGTACATTTCTGACCCGTCCCGTTCACGGGCGGGCTCCCGTGAAACTAATTTCACGATTTCTCATAGACTATTTATCCAAATCATATGCAGTAAAAAGCAAAATGTATCTACATGAACTACGTAAGACGATGAAATAGTTTATTTTGATAAGGATTAATACTGAATGTCTCAAAAAGCCAACTAAACAAAGGCCGCTTTTTTTTCAGATTTTTAACAAAGAAAAGTATTTTTTCTGAGCTATACATACATGTTAGATATATGCTGTCGCGGATTTTTTTGTAAAACTCATGAAGGCCAACATTTTTGCCATACATTGTATTCAACTATGTCTTACCGTTTAGTCAGCGTACGCCGATAAAGCGGAAAGTTAGCAAATTTTTCTCCGACTTGTCTTACGAATATTATTATTTCGAACTGATAACTAACTTCTATCCCGACAAAACATAGCCTATGACACTCAGTGATAGTGTAGCTATCTATCGGTGAAAGAATTTTCAGAATCGGATCAGTAGTTTCAGAGATTACCTTTTACATACAAACAAACAAACAAACAAACTTTACCTCTTTATAATATTAGTATAGATTGGTAACCAGCTCTCAACAGCACCATTATTTCTCTTTATAAAAGTCAATTCTATTTTCTCAATTTATCTGATAAATTGTTTCTGTGACTGTACCAAAAGTTAATGTTTTGGTATTCGTTGGGTAATGTTCTACTTCATTTAAATATTTAAAATTAGGTATTTGTTAGGAATAGAAAATGTATTACGACGATAAACAAATACCATTGGTATTAGTTTTTGGTATTAGAAAGGAATAACGGTAATACTCGACATAGGTATTGTTATTATTACTTGGTATTGTTATTATTACTGAATGCTGGGTCTGAATGACTATGTTTATTTAGTACTACTTGTAGCACAATGGATCTTAAAAGGATATAGAAGTACTAAATTTAAATTATGTGAAATATTACGGTTTTTCATTGTATATTTTTTTACTTTGATAAGGTAGTGTTTGACAACTAACTCCCGTAATTTCTGCTTTATTTATATCGCAGTAGTAAAGTAATCAGATCAGTAATTAATAAAGAGTAATTAAAAGTTATCGAATTTATTAAATAAATCGAATTTGGGGAGTTAATTATCTTCTTCTTATATATAAAAATGAATTGCTGTTCGTTAGTCTCGCTAAAACTCGAGAAAGGCTCGACCGATTTGGCTATTTTTAATCTTGAAATATTTGTGGAAATTCAGGGAAGGTTTAAAAGGTGAGAAAATATAAAGAAATTGCAATAAAATTAGTAAAAAGTAGTATATTATATTCCCATACAAACTGTTCGTACCTGTCAAACAGGAGATGTTTCTGAATATTTGACCACAGACAATTGGCGGTATGAAGTTCGCCGGGTCAACTAGTATATATATATTTTTTTAATTATCCTGTATGTATATATGAGTTCATGGTTAAAGCGACGCGTGATTAAAATCCTGTTACTTATTTGGCTCAATGTATTTTTTTACTAGCATATCGATTTAGAAATGCAATCCCGCCAGCATGATGGGAACGCTTTCCACTGGCAGTGGGCTTGAGCACTTGAGTTACCTATAAGTTACATAGAACAACACGTTTGCACATAAAATGTTAGGAATTTTTGTCTTTTAGGAGGTGCGGTATTTATAATCAGACGTAATGTTGTCTTATCACCTGACGTAGCCTACCTAAGATAAAATGTGCTATTTATATTTAGTCAGTTTGCTTGGATCTTAAACTGTTTCCTGGTAGGAAACAAAATGTATAAATATGTGTACAATGACATGTGCATTCTAATAATACGAGCTGTGTTTCATTGGTCTTATGCCATGTTTGTTTTCGGAACAATTACAAGTAAGTAAGTTAGTATAAATTAATGCTTTTCAATTTAGTTTTATTGGTCGGGGCAGTGTTTGACTTGTTTGGTATTATAATATTTGTTAACTTAATGAGGGGCTGTGTATGTGAAAGCGTTTATGTTTACCCAGGCAACGCCGGCTGGATCATTTTTGAACTTTGAACTGCTCGCGGCGTGGGTGGATGCGCGTTCTCCTTCAAAGCAGCGGGTTCGAATCCTGGTGGTAACACATGTTTTCCCCCACAGGAAATTGGTGTTCCTGTTTCTGAGTATGATGTGAATGTGTATAACTTGGATGCTTACGGCCCCAGGACACAAGTCTTTGAAATTTGTGTGGGGATGTGAATGTGGAAGTGTTTATGTGTATATTTTTATCCGGCGACGCGGGCATAATAAAAATATATATAAAAAAAACTATTAAAAAGCATGCGACATCTTAGTCTTAATATTTTCCAAAAATAGTCACGACACGCAATTAGAAAACATCACATTACTCACAAAACCAACAGAGACATCATCCGTAATAGTTTAACGTCAAAACCACTCCAAGAAAGTATAGCTGTTGTAGCACCATATATCACGCTGGAACATTTCCATTCGATATAATATCGGCGACATGGAGTTCGGTGATAAATCACATACATTTACATTATGTCATTTAATATATTCAGTACACCTGTGCTCGTCTCACATATATTACATGACCGGGGACTGTTACCGTAGTCTGGAAGTAGGAGGCCCTTACATTTCTTAAAATATACAGGGTTATTTGTAAAATACTAGAATGCTCTCAGGTCCTGATTCTTGTTCTAACACTTAACTCATTTCGTATTACGAATTTCTGCTGTTGCTATATTTTCTGTAATAAGATGTTGTTTTAATTATCTATAGTTAATAGTTGTTTAAACAATACTGTTCCGCAAAAAACGGCATCGCCGCGCGGGGCGTCTCGTTATATGCATGCCAACGCCAGCTCGCACTTACCAGAAAAGATAATAAATAATATGTTTTTAAATTTAAATGAAAACTCATTAAACAGATATTGATATAGCTGTAACAAGAAAGACGTTGGTCTCTATGATAAATGATTTGTTTTTTAGATTATCTACGGGCCAGTTGCCTATATTTCTTAAAACTATACACATCTATACAGCAAAGACCTAAGTTACCTACAAGCAAAGCATCGAGCTTACAGGTAACTCAAGTGCTCAAGTAGAGTTTTCTAGTATTTTACTAATTGAATATAAAAGAAACGAGTAACATTTCTTAAAATAAGCTATTAGAATTTTAGCATTGTATGCCGTCCATATACGCTTGTGCCTCCTTGATCCTGCTGTTCCTGGATTTCATTCTTCATCTAGATTCTAGACGGATAGGTTAAGCTATCTTGCGTGCTGCTTGACGATGTCATAAATATGCTTTTTTTTTCTTTTTTTTTATGATTTATAGATAAACATTTGACTTTTACTATCTCACCTGATGGAAAGCTTAACGCTGTTCTTAGGTTATGTTCTATACAATGCCTTTTTTTGGCTTTAGTCATTAATTCTTAAGGCGACTTGGTATCGAGTTGGCGGACTGGAGCCAAACTGTAGCCTTGTAGAATTGCCTGCATAGTCAGCGTGCGCGCTTTCATATATTTTTTAAAATTAATCTTACCCTTTTACAAAAAAATTGAGTTCATAACGGGGTTTGAATGTTTGTTGAGATTACACCCAATATTTTTTGTAAAAAATATCTTTTATAGAAACAGAATAAAGTTGATTCATTCCACTGACGGGAACGGGAAATTTTGTGTTTTTTAGTAAAGTAATTTTTTTTTTTCTATAGAGCCAAATTTATTCAACCGTGTATCGCTGAACATATCCGAATAAAATATTATGTGAACATTTATTGCACATAAAAAAATGCTGTTAATCGACCGTTTTTAAAGGTCAAATCTTTAATATTCGTGAGGATGAATCGTCCAATTTGGAGCCTACTTCACCTTAAACAATCACACTAATAATATTAATCGAAAGTTTGTGTGTAAATGTGTAAGTATGTTTGTTTTCTCTTCACTGTATAACGGCTGAACGGATATGGATAAAATTTGGAACGTACATTTGCCTAAGCTTTTGATTAACGCAGGCATAACGGACGGAAGGCTATACAATAAATAATGTATTCGTGTGTTTTAAAATGAACTTTAAAAGGAAATAATATATAATGAATGAATGGGATAGTTACTAAGTACCAATTTAGTATTACTCAAATACGTAAAATAAATATATGATTGTATTTAACAAGGTCGGTATCATCGAAACCAGTCGGTGGATTAATTAAAAAAGTATATTTAATTAATGATGTCGCAACCCTTGCGTATTGCAAAACTCGGTCAAACCCATAGTAAAACAATTATTGTTCATTGTGTGCTAATTAAAGAAAATTACATAAAGACTGTGCCTTAAATGGGTACCACCATATATTATTAAAGTATTTGAGAATATATTTATTTATAAAAACATAAACGCACTTGTGTTTTCAACGGGAATCGAATCCCATAACCGCTATTTAGAAGGAGAAGGCACCTACCAACAGGCGATTCAAAATTATGTATGATATTTATTGTTTTAAAGAAAAATGACCACCACATTATTTTTCTGTACAGATTTTGCAGTATCAGATATTGGACTGTTTTACATTTTGTAAGTAGAACTTGGTAGAGCATTGAGGCAAAGGTGAAACCTGATTGTCTGGCCTCGTTTAGATGTAGCATTGGGCAACGGTTCGTGCTTCCGTTTTCAATGTAGAGTTTGCACTGAGGTGAAGGCGTAGGTAACTCTTATACATATTTACTTAGCCTTACATTTTGCAGTATGATTTTTAAGCCTGCAAATCGCACGCAACTCCAAGAAAAACAAGTCTCTAAGCTCTATGTCTTGTAGGTATACCTTAGGTCTTTGCTGTATATAGTTTTAGGAAATACAGGCAATTGGCGCGTAATTTGTTGGAAATAAATTGACAATATACTAGTACATCGAAAAACACGACTGCGTCATATGTGAATTTACTTCTTTTTATTTTACACTTTTACAATAAGACGGACTATGAGATTATCTGTACAAGCACTTCATTATAGCTTTTTAATTTAAGTAAAAATTAAAGTGAGTATGGTTGCTAACCAACTATAAATAAGAAATGGTAAAAGAAACCATAAGATGATTTTTAAATACCTGTTTAATCAAATTCGACACAGTTCGTTGGCTTTAGTTTTATTTATTTATGGCGTGTGGTTGTCGCCATATTGATTGCTGTCATATCTTTAGTGAGCGCGAGATTAAAACAAAACGATAGACGTAAGAATCATCAAAATCGGCCCATGCTTTTTGGTCTCTAGTCACAAAGGAACAAACATTGCATACATAGGCTGATAAACACAACCTTACACATACCTTACACAACCCTTTGGGTCGCCCAGTCGAGTAAAAATAGTATCTTATATATATATATATCTCTCTCTCTCTCTCTCTCTCTCTCGAATAAAAAGTATCTAGTTCGAAATACAGGTTTTCTGTTTATGTTTTAATAAATAATGTGCGAGAAATATTTCATTCAGCTCCAGTCATTACGTTAGGATGTGGGCGTAAAACAATAATGGACTCGGTATCGTTGGATAGACTATGTCGAAAGGAAATAAAATCGTTTCATAAAAGATCCCAAGTTTTACACAAAATAATAGTCGATTCAGAAACCGTGAACTGGAAACGGGCACAGCTTTAATTTATAGCACAAAAAAAAACTGTTTATACAGGTTCATTTGAACAGAAACCTCCTGGGACATCATTCAATTGAGATCAAAGTCTTTAATGGCACGGGTATTGCAAATTACATGTTATGATTTTTTAATTGATTTGAAAATTATTTATCTCCTCTATTAAGTCTAAGGTGTCAAGTGTTATAACTCGCGTAAATAAAGAATGGGACCAGAATTGACGATAGCTAACATTGCATCTCATTCGCACATGCGATCAACGACGCAGTGGGAGTGAAACGTCAAGTCTTCTATACAATACAATACAAAACACTTATATGTATACCAAAAAATATAAACAATGATAAATAATATATTACAATCATCGTGGTAGTACAATGGGCGGTCTTATCGCTTAAAGCAATCTCTTTTAGACAACCTTTGGATGGACAGTACCTAACAGAAGAATTAATTTTAACTTCTTCTATTAATTGAAGATTGTATAGAATACATCATCTTACAAAATACACTATTCAAAATAAAGTCGTAGAGCTTAATAAACTAAGGGTCAGAACAAGTGTCAGGGTCTGATAGCTGTCTGCTATTTTACAAATCACCCTGTATACGTAATTTCCTATTTTGAAGGGAAATTTGCAAGTTGTGAGAAACAGCACATGTTTGATGTTACCTTGAATGCCGTGAACGTCTACAACTATGATTCATACTAGGCTCAAGGTACAATGATATTAAAGGTCTTGCTGACGTCGATATTGGACCGTTGTTCATTTAGTATTCATCTGTAGTTGTGCTTAGGGTATGAATGTTTTATTTTCTAGTAGAATGACTTGTCACTTAATTTCCAATGGTTTGCCATTGAAATTTCATCTATTTAATCAATAGTAAAACATGTGTTAATGATGCTATTAGCTACCTGCGAAGGCTTGCTAATGGCTCTTCTTAAGTTTAAGTTATGTTTATTTTGTAATGATAGCTGTAAGCCACCCAAATACAATAAAATAAAAATAAAATATGTAATGCATAGAGGCAAACTGCACAAGCGCTTTCTACATACCAAGTTAAGGGATATTGTAGTAGTTGCATAAAAATATTTATAAAGAAAATATGGAATTAATATCACCACTGAGTTTATTGCCAGGACCTTCTTGATGGATGTAAATTTGCGAATAAATAATACTACATAATAAACATATTTTATTTTGATAGCACCATGCTTCTACGAAATACAAGACTTGCTTATGCCTCTGGACTCATTTACGTTCAAGATTAAATGTTATAGATACAGATTGGAGTACATACGTAGTACATATGAAATCAAAGTAAAGACTTAATAAAATGGATTATTTGATTAAGATGGGTGAGACGTAACCTATTTCAAAACGATCGAGACGAAATCTTTTTATTTTTATTTTTTTAATTCTCGAAAGGCAAGCGTTTGACCACTATCTCACCTTATGGAAAGTGATGATGCGGCCGAAGATGTAGCACGCATCATATATATCATATCATCTATATCTACTATTTAATTGAAATAAGTTCAGCCGTTGCAAGTTCCATTTTTAACATCACACTAAAATTATAAATTACTAGCTGTGCGCATGCGTTGCAATGCCACGTTTAGAAATAGTGTTTTACCTCTTTCACGTTTATGGTCGCCTAGTACTTCAATACCATACTAAAAACTTTTTGGATATTGCTCATACAAAAAAATCTAAAAAAAATACGAAAAAATAATGGGGGTGGGGAGTATGTGGGTGAAAAATGCTTTCAACCTATTTTCATATATACTGCCAAATACATATATACAAAAAAAAACATTAAAATATTTCGACCACAAACTACGTGACAAAAGTTTTTTATTTATGAAATTAAAAAATGATCTAAATGTAATTTAAGTACCTATTCCTAAAGTTTTTATCTAGGCTTGTTTTTGCAGATACCCTTTTCAATTATTCTTCTAGTACAGAATTATCTGTACAAACAGTTTTATCTCCTTATCTCCGGGGCCGATATGACTGAATAAGTAATATGTTTGCTGATAACATTATCTTACCGTGTAAGTACTGTGTGGGTTATTCAACGTTTAGTGGCTGTTCTTGTGTGCTGAGTGGTATTTTCCATGTGTGAGTGAAATGAAAATAAGTGCACGTGACGATTCAATACTGTTACACTTACTGGTATCTGGAACTAGATAGTATGTATAAAAAAATAGGCCTACAATTCCACAATTTCAGGTTTGGCAACATATTTTTGCAAAAAAATTGTGAAATAAACAACAACATTACTAAGTGTTCAAAAAGTTAAGAATAATAATAATAATAATAATTTAAAATATACATAGCATAAATGCTTTCACACTCACAGCCCCACACTAAGTCGATGACTTTAACATTCACATCATCCATATGATAATCATAAACAAAAATTTCACTTGTCAAGTAAACTTCTGTTCACTTCAGGAACCGAACTCGATACCCACTGCTTAGAGGGCAAACGCGCACCCCTAAACCAACGGGCAGTTCATACGAAATTCGTAAAAAAATATTTAATTCAATGAATAACTATCACAAAAACCAAAGAAACTATTATGATTTAGTTCTAATACAAATAATCCATAACTCCTCCAATATCTTTTTGTATCCAAGTATCTTTTTGTAACGCTATTATTTAAGGTGGCAATACCAGAATTTCATCTAAAGAGCTGTTTTTGCAACCGTTTTACTCGGCATTCATAATAAACCTGATAAACAATAATATAAATGATGCCTTCTTCTTAGAATATTCATAGCGTTCATAAATGTAAAGGAAAAAAAATGTCAAATCTCATGCAAATAACATTAATTTGTATTTTTGTAACCATTTCGTTCCGCCATTTTATAGCAAAACACTGTGAAAGTTTTTACATATACGCATATTTACTAGACGAATGAATTCTTTAGCTTATTTTATTTGAGGCGCGTTTTCACGGAATTTTAATAAAACTAAAAAAAATCAAAGATTGCCACCGTAATTTGTAATTTACGCAATATACACCTTTATGTGCAAAGGTGTAAGGTAGTGATTAAAGAAGGTGCTCGCATTGACGTATACCTGCCAATTAAGATTTTTTCAGACCTGCCATAAAATTGAGCAAAGCAACGAAAATGCCGTTCATCAAATTACGTTCATAAAATTACTTCAATTTCATTGTCTCGAATATTTCTTTTTCCAAGTATTCCTAAATTACTCGATCCTTTTTACCTCGGTATTCAAAGGGCGGTAAATTGAGGCAGCAACACAGACTCCCTCCAAAAGTTATTTCGAGGCGGTCGTCAAGATACCTCTATTGATTACCGTACCATCTTAAGAGTTGTTTATTTCTCGGATCCAACCCAGTTGCGGGTTGAGGTGAGGTCGGAAGTGGTAAGGTTTGAGAGGCACGTGTAATCTTCTTATCCTACTTACAAATATAAAGGAAAATAGTCAATTATTGCTTATTCTCTTGAAATAACCTAACTCTCTTCCAAAGTTATTTCTAGACGGTCGTCAAGATACCTCTATTGATTACCGTACCATCTTCAGAGTTGTTTTTTTCTCGGATCCAACCCAGTTGCGGGTTGAGGTGAGGTCGGAAGTGGTAAGGTTTGAGAGGCACGTGTAATCTTCTTATCCTACTTACAAATATAAAGGAAAATAGTCAATTATTGCTTATTCTCTTTAAATAAGTTTACTCTCTTCCAAAGTTATTTCTAGACGGTCGTCAAGATACCTCTATTGATTACCGTACCATCTTCAGAGTTGTTTTTTTCTCGGATCCAACCCAGTTGCGGGTTGAGGTGAGGTCGGAAGTGGTAAGGTTTGAGAGGCACGTGTAATCTTCTATCCTTTTCACAAATATAAAGAAAAATTGACAATTATTGCTTATTCTCTTGAAATAACCTAACTCTCTTCCAAAGTTATTTCTAGACTGTCGTCAAGATACCTCTATTGATTACCGTACCATCTTCAGAGTTGTTAATTTTTCTCGGATCCAATCCAGTTGTGGCTTGAAGTGAGGTCGGGAGTAGTATAGGTAAAAGGGGCACGTGGCTTGTAAAAAGTAAGAAAAGCTGTCCATTGTAGCTTTTTTATTCAGCTTATTAACGCAAACTTAGTTCTAAAGTTATGTTTGTACTGTCTTCAACGTTGTTTGTCTCCCGGATCCAACCTGTGGTTAGAGTAGGATGAAGCCTTAGTTTTAGTGGCACTTATGACATATATTCTTAATCTAAGGAATTAAAAATTTTACCTCTATCGTCAGTTCGAAGGTTTGCGCTGATTTTCTCAATCGGTCGATCAGCGACATGACGGTTTTATATCATAGACATACTATGTCATACATGTATACGATTTATATGCGGTTTTCAAAACACCTTTTATTCTGAAGCATAACATGCAATGTTACCTTCATCTCCAATATTTTATAGTTACATAAAAATTTTACACAATTGTAGCAACGATTTTAAAACACAATTTTTAGCTGCGAAGATGCAGATAAAAAAATCACTTTAAAAGTTAATATTGACGGCTGCCTCATATACTTCTAAGGTACGTTTATGTGTATAGTTTGTATACCGGGAATGTTTGCTGGAGTGTTCATTGAGAGGCGAGGTATCGACGCAGCCGGCACCCGGCGGGGCGAGGTAAGGGGAGGGAAGAGGGAGAACTCGACCGACCTTGGCCGTGACTCCCAGCTCACCCCGGCAGCTTGCCACGCACCAGCCTAAATTGATTTCAACCTCGCATTTTCCCCAAAAGCAATTGAAAAATAACTTGTACCACGCTTTTTATAGGGTTTACCTTTTTTTGCAAATCGACGCGGTTGCCCGCTGGCGCAGTGCGTAGGCGTGAAACATCCATCAATTTTAAATAAGGCTACCATTTTTATTCCACGTTTTATCATGATATTCAGGCGCTCCGTCACGCTTCAAAGGCGTCTATTGTGAACGAAAAATATAAACAGGCAAATAGGCAACGCGAAGGCCACGTGAGATGAGTTCTCATAAATAACGAAATAGTACTTTGCTAGTCTACGTGCAAAATGTAATCTGTCTATTTTTCGTATTACACTAATATTATAAATGCGAAAGTTAGAAAGCATGTTTTGTCTTCACGCTGTAATGGCTGAACGGAACTTGCATAGCTTATACCTAGAATTGACACAAAGGCTACTTTTTTAACTTGATTAACGCGCGTTAAGTCGCATGGATCTGCTAGTTTCTATTAAATAAAGATACAAAAATGTTATATACGTTAATTTAATCTTAGCTTTATATAAACAGATCATTTAAAGTTCAAACTTAATTTTGTTCATATCAAAAACTATTTTGATATATAATTAAGTATTTTCATATATAACTATTTGAAAATACTTAATTATACTCAAACTCGACGCGACTTTAGTCAGTTAGTAATCAACGTAATGTCAAAATAAGTAGAGTATTTGACGTGAGACAGTTCGAAATTGAACTAGAGGCGATTCTTAGATATTTTAGAAGATTGAAAAGTTTTAGGAATACTAAAATATATTCAGAATTATTTTATAGTCATCCTGTTATTATATAAAGTTTATAAACTATGGACGGTCTTAGATATACGATCAAGGTTTCGATATGACTGCCCCAACAATCGCGCCACGCAATAATCAAGTACATACGACCATACAAACCCTCTATTCCAATTGCATGACTAATTAATATTAGTCACTATTGCATGGAATGATAATTATATCGATCTAGTAAGCTTAGCTTAGCCGGTGATATATCAGGATAAATAGTACCCTATATCCTTCTCCATTACTTTAACTATCTTTGTACCAAACTTCATAAAATTCGATCCAGTGGCTTAGAAGGGACCAAATAACAAATAGAACGAGACATATTTGGTCATATAAACAAATTTGGTAACTTAGATAGATAGATAGAAAAATCTTTATTGCACACGATAAAACTGGTCTTGTTCAACACATTAAAAAATCCTACTAATATTATAAATCCGAAAGTTTGTGTGTAAGTATGTTTTTTCCATTTTCACGCTTTAACGGCTGAACGGATTTGGATGAAATTTGGAATGTACGTAGATTATACCTAGGATTAACACATAGGCTACTTTTTAACTTGATAAAAGTGAGCGAAGCCGCGAGGCACGGCTAGTTATATATAATACAAAACTTACAAATATAAGCTAACTTAGTGTGATAACGAAACGAAGTTTCAATTGGAAATATTTGATGTCATTAGAGTGAAGATTGAAATGACAAATAATTGAACAGCAGCAATTAAAAAGTAAAAACTACAGGATTTTTGTATTTATCAAAAGGAGCTATTAAATAGACAAATATATAATCTAAATAAAACGGATTAAGTGTTTTTCTATTGTTTATCGTTTTTCTTTTCGTGATAATAATCTGTTTTGATCTGTAAATCTATATATATAAAAGAAAGTCGTGTTAGTTACTCCACTTATAACTCAAGAACGGCTGAACCGATTTAGCTTAAAATTGGCAGGGAGGTAGTTTAGAGCCAGGAGAAGGACATAGGATACTTTTTAAGAACGTACATTTCTTTAAATTTTTTTTTTACATTTCGACATGCTTTCCATTTTCTCATACGTCACTCGGATTTGGTAAAGTACTAGGCAAACATAAACATGAAGGTTGTAATAATATAGTCACGTGACATTGTAACGCATGCCGGGTATGGCTTCCTAAATATGCACATTCATTGACTGTTAGGCGGAACGAAGGTCGCCGGGACAGCTAGTATCGATATAAAAATTCGATTGCCGCATGCATGAAATATCACTTTAGAACGGCTCGACTTTTTTTTAACCAAAATAAACAAGTATTGGTTCAAAAATCCGAGAGGTAAACAAAACCGTTCGACTGATTTCCTACTTGTTTATCTTTTCTTGATAATGATCTTTTGTTAATATAATCTGTAAATATTATGAATAAAATATTTCTTAAAAACCTATTCAATCTTATTCATGTTATTTTTTATGTTCTGCCAGTTCTACCATAACCACGTCCAAATTGGTTTTGGTTAGAAAGTTGGAACTGAAAATAATTGCTAAGTTTAGATGAACTTTTGGTAATATGCAGAGTAACGAATAACAAACGTTTAGTTTTATAATGTATGAATATATTTGTACCTATACTTAATGTGACTTTATTTTTATACTTTGATGGCGGTGTTCGCGGTTTTACGATAAGGACACAGGGTAATAAATTGATCTTCATTCTCACAGACACTTTGGAGAATATTAGCTTTATATATATTTCTCTTGCAATGGCTTTAGTATCGTAAATGTCTTGCTAAGCTAATTTACTATAAAAAAAAATCTAGCTCAAAAATCAATGGTTTCTTGAGGGCTAATCAATTATTATTGCAGGATGTTTCTAGTAAAGATAGTAAAGATAGTGCATGGGGCTGGGACATACACGTACCCAGTGTCCCGCGTCTGCTGACAGGGGGGACCTATGTTTCCGCTGTGGAGTCACGGGTCATCGCGCAGCCAGCTGCAGTAAGACCGAGCCGCGCTGTGCGATATGCGCGGAGTCTGGGCGGCCTTCCGGACATGTGATGGGGGCACGCAATTGCGCCCCTCCGAAGACAAAGGGGAAAGCCGTTAGGACCCTGGCCCCCCACGCGGTAGCTAGCAAAACCGCTCCTGAGGTTTCACGCCAATCGGCGTGTGAGGAAGTTGTGATGTCCGACTAATGGATCAGGCCCGACTTCACAACTTCCTACAGACGAATTTAAACCACTGCGCCAGGGCCCAAGACTTGCTTATGCAGACCCTGGCGCAATGGCAAATAGACGTGGCGGTTGCGGCGGAGCCGTACTATGTTCCCCCTCATTCCTGCTGGGCTGGGGATCTGGACGGCTCCGTTGCTATCGTAAGGCGGGCGGGTGGAGGTCCCCCCCTTTCAGTGGACGAGAAGGGCTCGGGATACGTGGTGGCAAAATGGGGTGAGTACACTGTCGTTGGCGCGTACTTCTCCCCAAATAAAACTGCTGCGGAGCTGGAGGCCTTCCTGGATCTCCTAGCCGCAGCGGTAAGGAGGCAGGCGCCACGACAAGTTCTTCTCCTGGGGGACCTTAACGCAAAGGCCCGGGATTGGGGCAACCCATCAACTAACTCTCGCGGTGCAATTGTCAGGGAGTGGACGGTTGCCTCGGGACTGACCCTACTGAATAGGGGGTCGGTCCACACGTGCGTGCGGTGGAACGGGGGGTCCGTGGTGGACGTATCGTTTGCCACCCCGTCTGTCGCGGCACGTGTCCGGGCCTGGAGGGTAATGTCGGAGGTGGAGACTCTCTCGGACCACAAATATATAAGGTTCGAGATCGCCACCTCTGACAGCCACGGTAGGTCTCAATGCCTGGTCCGGGCGGAATTTCCGCGCTGGACGGTTAGCCGCCTCGACGCCGAACTGGCGAAAGAGGCGGCGATTGTCCAGTCGTGGCTTGCCGCCCCCACGTACCCAGATGTAGATGTCGCGGCGGGCCGCTTCCGCGAAGCGGTGACGGCCATCTGCGACACGTCCATGCCGAGGTCCCGGAATCGCCCCAGCCACCGAGAGGTATACTGGTGGAGCTCGGAGATTGCTGATCTCCGAGCCGTCTGCTCGGGGGCGCGGCGGCCGTACACCCGCTGCAGGAAGCGGCGTCGTGGCCGAACCGATGAGCAGATGTCGGCCGAGGAGCTGGCTGTTGAGCTCCAGCTTTACGGCGTATACCGTGAAGCCAAGTGGGAGCTCCAGCTAGCCATCGGCCGAGCCAAGACCCGGGCCTGGGACGAGGCCCTGGCGGGACTAGACAGGGACCCTTGGGGGCGTCCGTACAGGGCTGCCCGGAAAAAGTTCCGGGGCCGAACGCCCCCCATCGCGGAGTCCCTGGAGCCAGACCTTCTGTGCAGGGTGCTGGGTGGGCTCTTCCCCGGAAGCAGCCCTCACCACGTGCCCTCGATGATGGCGCCCTCCCCCCCGGAGGAGTTGGACCCTAACTCCATCCCGCCCTTGTCGGAGGCGGAGATGGAGATTGCGGTCGACCGCTTGAAGGGGAAAAGGACCGCGCCGGGTCCAGACGGAATTCCAGGGCGAGTGCTACGGATCGCCTTGGGGGAGATGGGCGACCGGCTTCGGGAACTGTTCGACGAGTGCCTTACGTCAGGACGGTTCCCGAAGCTGTGGAAAGACGGCCGACTGTGCCTGCTCCGGAAGGAGGGTCGATCTGTTGACTCACCTTCCGGGTACAGGCCTATAGTGTTGCTGGATGATACGGGTAAGCTGCTGGAAAGAGTAGTGGCTTCCCGTGTCATCCGGCACCTAGAGGGTACTGGGCCAGGGCTGTCCGAGGCCCAGTACGGGTTCAGAGCGGGGCGGTCTACAATAGACGCTCTGCTCTGGCTCAAGGGGTGGACACAGCAGGCGGTCAGGGAAGGGGAAAAGGCGTTGGCTGTTTCGCTTGATATAGCTAACGCCTTCAACAGCCTCCCGCACGGAACAATACATGAGGCGCTCCGCTATCACGGAGTGCCTCTGTATCTGCGGAGGCTGTTGGCTGACTACCTCCAGGATCGCGAGATCCTGGTGGTAGGACGTGACGGTATGAGGCGCCGTCGCGTCTCCTGCGGGGTTCCACAGGGGTCGGTGCTGGGTCCACTCCTGTGGAACATAGGCTATGACTGGGTGCTTCGTGGCACGCTTCCCGCAAATATGCGGGTCGCGTGCTACGCGGATGACACCCTTGTCGTAGACAAGGGGAGGGACCTCAGGGAGGCGGTGCGGTTGGCTACGGTAGGTACAACTATCGTGGTTGACCGCATACGTGCCCTGGGGCTGGAGGTCGCCCTCTCCAAGACCGAGGCCCTATTGTTCCATGGGCCTCGTGGGGGACCCCCTCCAGGAACGCGGATCGATCTGGACGGGGTCTCGGTTCGGGTGGGGACCCAGATGAAATATCTGGGTCTCATCCTGGACGGGAGGTGGGCTTTCGGGGCTCACTTTGCACAGCTTGCCCCGAGAGTCGTGGGGGCTGCGGCCGCCTTGGGAAGGCTGCTGCCCAACGTGGGTGGCCCAAACGCGGCCTGCCGTCGGCTTTACTCCGGAGTAATCCGGAGTATGGCTCTGTACGGGGCGCCGGTCTGGGTGGACGCCCTCAACCGCGGAAACAAGACCCTGCTGCGACGTCCGCAGCGGGTCATTGCGACGAGGGCGATACGCGGGTACCGGACAGTGTCCTGGACGGCAGCGTGCGTGCTTGCGGGTGATCCCCCCTGGGAGCTCCAAGCGGAGATCCTCGCCGAAGTTTACCACTTCGTGGCGGCGAGGAGGGCTCGAGGAGACCCCCCAGCGTGGGAAGAGGTCACCCGCATGCGGTGGCGGGCGCGGGCTGCCCTGTTGCGGCGGTGGACGGAGGACCTGGCTCCACCGGGCCCCGGGCTGTGGACGGTGGAGGCCATCCGCCCGGTCCTTCGGAGGTGGGTGCGGCGGCGTTTTGGGTCGCTTACCTTCCGATTGGTGCAGGTGCTTTCCGGACATGGATGTTTCGGAAAGTACCTGCACCAAATCGCGAGACGGGAGCCGACCCCGGCCTGCCACGAATGTGGGGCGCTGGAGGATACGGCGCTCCACACGCTGGAAGTGTGTGCCGCATGGGGCCCGCAGCGGCGCACGCTTTCAGCGATCATAGGCGGAGATCTCTCCCTGCCGAGCGTGGTAGACGCCATGCTCGGCAGTGAGAGATTGTGGCAGGCGGTAGTCTCCTTCTGCGAAGCGGTGATGGCGCAGAAGGAGGCCGCGGAACGGGCCAGAGAGGTCGATCCCCTTTCTGACCCGATCCGTCGCAGACGGATGGGGGGGAGGAGGAGGCAGTTCGCCCGCCTCCTCTCTCCTCCTCTGTAGTGGGGTCACCGGTGGAGAGTCAGGGAGCTCTCCACTGGCTTGCACGGCCCCACAAGTCTGAGGGGTGGCCTTGGTGAGCAAGGTCACCCCTTCATAGGCGCAGTGGCCCGGTTGTACTCGGGCCTACCGCCGGGGCAAGATAGTGACTGCTAGCGCGACCCTATCTTGCCCCACCTCGGCGAGGGACTGCTCACGGGGGGGTTTTTAGTGGGTTCGAGCCCCACATACCCCCTTCCTTCACCCCTGGGAAGGAAGGGAAGTGCAAGGCATTTTCCCCCCCACAAAAAAAAAAAAAAAAAAAGGATAAAAAGTACCCTATATCCTTCTCCATTACTTTAACTATCTTTGTACCAAACTTCATAAAATTCGATCCAGTGGCTTAGAAGGGACCCAAATAACAAATAGAACGAGACATATTTGGTCATATAAACAAATTTGGTAACTTAGATAGATAGATAGAAAAATCTTTATTGCACACGATAAAACTGGTCTTGTTCAACACATTAAAAAATCCTACTAATATTATAAATCCGAAAGTTTGTGTGTAAGTATGTTTTTTCCATCTTCACGCTTTAACGGCTGAACGGATTTGAATGAAATTTGGAATGTACGTAGATTATAAGTACCTAGGATTAACACATAGGCTACTTTTTAACTTGATAAAAGTGGGCGAAGCCGCGAGGCACGGCTAGTTATATATAATACAAAATTTCAAATATAAGCTAACTTAGTGTGACAACGAAACGAAGTTTCAATTGGAAATATTTGATGTCATTAGAGTGAAGATTGAAATGACAAATAATTGAACAGCAGCAATTAAAAAGTAAAAACTACAAGATTTTTGTATTTACCAAAAGGAGCTATTAAATAGACAAATATATAATCTAAATAAAACGGATCGAGTGTTTTTCTGTTTGTTCATTGTTTTTCTTTTCGTGATAATAATCTGTTTTGATCTGTAAATATCGATATAAAAAATCAATTGTTGCATTTATGAAATATCACTTGAGAACGGCTCGATCTTTTGTTTTTATTTACCAAAATAAACTAGTATTGGTACAAAAATCCGAGAGGTAAACAAAACCGTTCGACTGTTTTCCTACTTGTTTATCTTTTCTTGATAATGATCTTTTGTTAATATAATCTGTAAATATTATGAATAAAATATTTCTTAAAAATCTATTCAATCTTATTCATGTTATTTTTTATGTTCTGCCAGTTCTACCATGCCATGTCCAAATTGGTTTTGGTTAGAAAGTTGGAACTGAAAATAATTGCTAAGTTTAGATGAACTTTTGGTAATATGCAGAGTAACGAATAACAAACGTTTAGTTTTATAATGTATGAATATTTATGTACCTATACTTAATGTGACTTTATTTTTATTCTTTGATAGCGGTTTTCGCGGTTTTACGATAAGGACACAGGATAATAAATTGGTCTTCATTCTCACGGACACTTTGGAGAATATTAGCTTTATATATATTTCTCTTGCAATGGCTTTAGTATCGTAAATGTCTTGCTAAGCTAATTTACTATAAAAAAAAATCTAGCTCAAAAATCAATGGTTTCTTGAGGGCTAATCAATTATTATTGCAGGATGTTTCTAGTAAAGATACATCATAGACTATATCATATGTGACTTTTGATCAGTATCCATGAGTTATAGCCGTTCTGTAGGCCACGGTATTATATAATAAATAATGGTACGAAACGGTATCAAAGGATACACCATATAAATAAGGATACACATTCATGTAGAAAAGCTATTTAAATTATTATACACGTGTCAAACAGAGTTCGGCGAGAGCAGAGGTTTCGGCGGTGTTCCCGCGATACTAATAATAATGTTCGCACCAAAATAACACCCCAATAACTTTCGCGGCGAAGCCTAACAACCTTATCGGGATTAACACTAAATATAATACATTTTCTTTGTTGTTATGGATTTCCGAAAAGTAACGCCTATTTCAATTAATTTTCAAAACATCTATTGCCCAAAATACAACTGAGAGCTATCCTTGAGCTTGTAGCCTATCAGAAAAATACAACTAACCAGCACTTTCCCAATTCGTTCCCAGTCCTTATCTAAACCCGCGGCCCGCGGCGATCACGCGAGCTGTCCTAAACGGAAATAGACGAAGCCACATCTTTGTTGGAGGCCACCGAGAATAATTCTCCGGCTAATTATAACTGCACAACGTGTTGAGTATGAGTATATCTACGATTCTCTACGTGGGCATTTCTTGTTAAGTCACAAAGAGACAATACATCGTGTGTCAAATCCAAAACAGATGAGCTCATACAATTCTGACTTAATATATATTAATAGCTATTCTAAGCGAAGTTTTCTTTCGGTAGTATGAGCTGCCTCCTTTCCCTAAAGTGGACCAACAAACACACATCAGTGATCTAGTATATTGTACTTACATACTGATTACCTGACCGACTCGTCCCAAAAGTAATGTCAAGTAAAGTCCCAGTAATACTTCATACACTGTTACATGGCTACGTTAAACTTATCTACATTGTATGTTTTGTCTAAAATACTTATGTGACAACTAGAGCTAGACAAAACGTTTCGTAACTCACCGAACTACGACATCTCACCAGAAATACTTCTTGGCTGCTTCTTGGACAGTGAATGCAAACGGATTCTTGGCGCCAATATGTTAAGCGATGCAGACAGAGGAAGCTGTGTATCGGGATACACAGAGAAATGTATGTAATAGACGAGCATCCGTGGCTTTTCTGGTCTACTGCGCTGGCGCAAACGCAAATGATCTGTACGTATGACACCATGCCGACTCAAAAATGTATGATACTAAATGCCTAGGCTCCGCTACACTAATTACTTTGTTACTAGGGATCTGCTGAAATTCGTTTCACATTCGGATTAATCGAACTTTGCGGGGTTTGAACCGAATTTCAACATTCGACCGAAATTCTCTTCGAATGCCGAATGCTCGATTAAAGATAATATTAATATAACTCTAAATAATAAAACAAAGCCATTAAAATAGAATCATAGCTATTTATTTATTTATCGTTACTTATTTTACAATTATGTATATACATAAACATGTTTGAAATTCTCGACATTATCACCAAAAATCACTATTTTTAATTTTCGTTGGTATTTAAAGTCTACCAAGCGCAGGTTATGATGCAAAAACACCAGGGATTCTGAAATGAAAGACACGGTTTTAAGCGGTTTGCGGCCAAACTTTTTATTTTCACCGAATGTTCGGCCCACGTTCGTATTCGGTTCAAACTACATTCGAGCCATCCCTAGTTATTGCGTTTATTTTATCAGCGCAACATTGTAAAGATCGAGGAAATCTAGTTCATTTATAGCGCACTAGATACACAGCGTTTGCAATTAACAACAAGAAATGAAAACGACAACAATGGACGCTCACGCATGAACCGTTCCATAGAAATGGCAACATGAGCCCGATTCCACGAATTCATTCTGCGAAGACAATGCGTGCATGTTCGCGTTACGGAGACTGGCTACCGAATGAAAACACGTCTAAGGCTCTTCGGTAGCATTCATAGACAAAATAATGTCTATGAAAACCATCTTTAAAAACAAGCTTTTAGAAGTTCGCCATATTGGATTTAGTTTAACGTCACTTTATTTTTCGAGTCTCAGCAAGCACTTTGTTTGATACCCATATCGTTGTAGTGCATTAAAAATAACTTGTTCGCCGTTTTGGGCGTCCCGCCATGTTATATTTAGAATGACGTCACACAGCTAACCATGCATTGTCATCCAAACTAAACATGAATACAAAATTTCAGCTCAATCGGTTGAAGATTATGCTTCAAAATTGAGTTGCAAGATTCCGCCCGAACAAACAGTCACATACATACATTACAAGTTAAATAAAAGCTTGCAATAACCAGTGAATTCTTGTATCTTTGCCCCCTCATGAAAACAACGTGCTTTTTGAAGAAATTCAGTAGATGATTAGTCGTTGCGCAACTGACGCTGACAACTGTCGCATTGGCAAATCACAAACACGCATTGGCTACTTTCAAACATACATTTACCTCGTCCTCTTCCCTGCTAGTGAATTTTGTTAATAAGAAAAATTTTCCACATTTGCTATTGGTTTTTTCTTTGGTAGGATTCAAATCAGCTCCAGGTTTAGAATGAGAATTTAGATGATGACTGCAAGTTGTTGTTAGACCTTCTCAAAGATAATTTGGACTTTCTTAATAATCACAATAAGTGTGTGTGGAGATAACTGCTTACAAAAGATACATAATGTGTTGACCTTACATAAAGCTGATAAAGGCAGGCAGATGATGATGATGATATATTTGTGAATATAAGATATTTTGTCTTTGAACTTTTAAACTAACTCAGCATAGAATTACTGATTAAAATGATGGAATTGAGAGTTACAACTGAGGCATGCTTAGCTCGTGTGTTTTTTTTTTACTCGGAAGTTGAAATCTTATGTTATCGATAAACTTTCGTGTAATTTATCGTTACAGTGAAGTTTTGTGATTATCATTGATTTTAAAGTTGACTAAACGCGAAGTTAACCAATTATGATCAACTGTAACGACAAACTACATTTGTCTCCCGTCAATTGTTCCTTGCAATGTAATGAACGTATGTGGCCGCTGTACAACCGTGACTGAACTAAAATTTTCTCTGGGTCGTAATACTTGGAAAACTTCGCAGATTTTCCCATGACTATCAACCAGAAACACGTGGCTACTGTACGTCATTGTCTTTAATTTTGACGTGTGCTTAATTGCTTGTGTCAATTATAACAGACTTTTCAGTTGAGAATTTATTTAAAAAATCATTTGTAATTTAAATCAATGTCGGATTTCAGCCTGCCCGTTAAATGAATTAGTTTTTTGAACAGGGATCATAAACATCCACACTTTATGTGTGATTTTTTAATACTTATTTTAGTAGAGTAACTTACCGTAAGTTACTCACGTCCAAATATATATAATGGGTATTGGGTGCCTAGCGGGATAGTCCAAATAAAAGAGTGCACGAGTAAATTTATATTATTTGTGTTCACAATAATTTACACAGAATTATGTGTAAAGGTTACAAGGGAGGTACTAGCTAGTTAACACATGAAAACGGAACGAAAGTGTAGCAACGACTGGTCAGACCAGGGGCGAGCGCGGGGCATGCATATATTTTTCTTACATTGCATTCTTATCCTCGCCTCCGTCCCCCCCACACTGGGTATATGCATAACACTTTCAAAACTGATAAAAATGGGTAGTGAATTTTATTATCCTCTCCCATAATTTCGTATCTTTTATTATCACACTTATCTCTGCTTTGCCTGACTGGACTGACGTCAAACCGGTTGCAGCGAGGTTGCTCTGCACCGCTATAACTTGACCGGCCAAGCCTCCAATATTACCCACATAATGCACCATAAAATCAAGCTGGAGGTGTCTGACTTTTACGGTTGATTTCGTCCTGGCATCACGCATATGCGAGGACGGGAGGAGGGGGGAACCAGACTTGTCGATTTTCGAAATACACTTCAAATTGCCTCAAGCGAAAGTTACGAAGGTTGTCTGTCGAGTTTCGAAGGATATACATGAAAGGATCCGAAGTACTATTTGACTTCAGTACAACCATTTGACTTTCAATTATTGTTTGTTTAATATATAAAGAACCTTTGCGAACACATTGATACGAGAGAGTTGATAACAAACCACATCCTCATCTATCAGCGACCTAGTGATATAACCGCAGCTGACAATATCCGATTGTTATTTACCGCAGTGCATATCTGTTCATAGTTTTAGTGTATTAGCATTCGTTCATTGTACGTAATACAATGAAAATTTATCAAGCCCTTTGGACTGTATGGATTGGCCTCACTTATATCTGCTACAAACTGGACGCGTTTCGTTCGAACTGATGGCGTGCTGTGCTTTGGAGACGCGGGGGTGGGTACCGCATGAGTTGCAACCACGCCCGCGTCTCCGCACGCCGCCGGTTCGGTTGAACCAAATGCGTGCTGGGTGTAGCAACTATTACATATGTTGATGTTTTCTTGAAGTATACGTCACCGGCAAACCTGGTTACATAGAAGAACAATTATAGTTGGACATAGGAGGAAAATGTCTGGCGAAACTAAATTTCATCTTAGTAGAGAATAAACTTGAATTTTCTACTTACCTACGGCCTTACGGGTCATTTAACAAAAGTTATATAAATAAAGTAGACATAGATGTAAGATGGTTGAATGGAATTGTGTCAACATGGTGCGGTGGTATATGTCACAAAAAAGGTCATAGATAAAGCCTAAATAATAGGCATATCAGCTAATTAGAACATTGATATTAGTTGTTTAAGTGACTAGTGTCTTGTCTCGCGATAATTAAAATAGAAAAGAGATTTCAAACTTTTCCCATTATTAAAACTATACCCCGATAAATATTACTAAACCCATTCAGATGTTCAGGCGTGATTCAGAAACAAACATTTATATATTTATATTTAAGACATAGGCTTGCTAGTTTAAGCTTTGGCGGCTAGTTAACATTTCAGAATAGCCTATTCGCCTTTATCTGTTACGTTGCTTGAAGATTGTCTAATTGCGACCTAGTACTTAAAGTAAGGAACTTCTATTATATAGAATGCAAGAAAATCCGAGAATACGCTGGCCTGGCCTGGACGGCACAATGCCAGGGTGTTGATTATATAATGACGACGCTGTTTTAAAATACTAACAGTGTACGTAGCCACATTACTAGGTAATTAATCACTAGACAACCAACACTAGGTAAGTATTATGGTTTTGCCCAATAAATGTGTGCAATTTACTTTTCATACATTTATTTTTACCTGACTGTGAAGTACCTAAGGTGATGGAAAATAGAGTCTACAAATCAAGAGTAAATAGGTTTACAGGACGTAGAATTGAGACGAATTACGAATAGCCTAAGTTTTTATATAAAAAAAAACAAAATGGGCGCCGAAATTGTCATACATATAAAAAAACTTATTGTACCTTTAATTTTAAGTTTAATTGCAAGTGCGCGTAGTTGAGATTCGTCCAAAACTATAAAATTATACATTACAGTTTGATGAGAATACAGTATGTAGGTAATAAATGTTTTATTGTTTCATGAGTATGCAACTGACATTCACTTCTGCATTCTAGAGCTCAGTTTATTGTCTGGTAATTTGGCTTCCTGGTCTATTTTTGATATAGTTTCTCATAAATTTTATAGCAAAATAGTTCTGAATATATTTTTTATGTTTTACTAGCTGACCCGGCGAATTTCGTAACGTCAATAAATAAAACAAATTCGGAAGAAAGCTTTAAAGGTCGTCTTCTCCTTGATATGGTTAAAATGTTTCTGCGTACTTCACATCATGCTTCACATATACATGTATATTATGTCGCATTTGTCTGTGGTCAAATATTTATAGTGCGTTCAGAAATAAATTTTGTTTCTAATTGTTGACAGGTACCAACAGTTTGTATGGGTAAATAAAATAGTTGTTTATACTACTTTCCAAAACCTATGAAATTTCTGTATATTTTCTCACCTTTTAAACCTTCCTTGGACTTCTACAAATATTTCAAAGCTAAAACTAGGTAAATGGGTTCAGCCGTTCTCGAGTTTTTGTGAGACAAACAAACGTCAATTCATTTTTACATATATAGATTGACACCATCCCTGGGTAAAATCGGTTCAGTGTCATATTATGTAATATGTAGAAAACTGTACGAGTGTGCAGAAAGTAATAACAAAACAATATTTTTCCTACATACCTAACAAATTTTTGCTTAAAAACTAGGTGCACAAATGCGGACGAAGCGTTTTGCCTCCACATTCATCATACGAACTGCAAAAGAATGGAATAACTTACCTGATTCTATGTTCCCTGATAAATACAATATGGGAGTCTTTTAAGTCGCGAACAAATAGGCATCTTCTGGTCAAACGTGTTCCATCGTCGACGGTATCGTCACTTACCATCAGGTGAGAGAGCGGTAAAACGTTTGCCTATGTTGAATAAAAAATATATTTTAGTACGCAGCGGGCAAGTCTCCGCCCTCTGCGCTGTGAGTTCGATTCTCGGCAGAAGCACCATTTTTGTTCCCAAGTGCCATTTATGCTTCTGGCTCTAGGTCTGTGATTTTCAGTGCCAATTTAAATGCTTCCGGTTCCCACGTTAGAATTCTTTGAACTTAGTGTTGAGCTGTATTACTTTCCTGTTATACGAACACTAATGCTGAACATTGAATGCCCGATGTGGGTAGGCTGACATTACTATGTATTGCCCTAACAACTAGCCTGAAATATTGTGTACTCAGTCTCTCAATAAATATTTCACCAATCTTGAATCTTATATTCGTTAAAGACATGTACCATAAACGTTAACTTGGAATGTAAGAGCATCATCCACTGAAACTACACACTGATTGTCTCGCCCAGAAACATGATATTGTGGGTTCATGTCATGCGCATACAAACAGGCTTGACAGGTCGCTCTTATGAACATAGTTACGGTTCTTCATAAGCTGTGTACCAGCATGACATCATACCTTATGCAACCTCGTGGAATTTCGAAAACATCATTCAATATCTTCGTATTTTTGAGTTATTACCTATCGGTCTTCTACAAATTGCATTACGGAGTGTTCAAGGGAAATGCATGATCTTATGTTACGGTGATGCGTGAATCACCGTTCTACTACCGAACATCTTGGCAGACGGTAATGCGGCATCCTCCAATGATTAAAATACCTACCATTCGTACAAAGCGTTTCGTTTCCCGATAAGTATAATATAGGTTAAAGAAGAGAGTGAATAGGTATTCACTGAGCAAGCGTGCTGCATTTTCAACTATATCATAGCTTTCCATCTGGTGAGATTGTGGTCAAACGCTGGCATAGACACAAATAATAAAAAAGTGTTGAGAACAATTTAATTTAACGTCGGTATACGGTATAACCGTATAACGACGTTAAATTAACCCTTCACTTACCTCTTTTATTTCTATATTTCTCTGAGATATCACTGTTAATTGTTTTGTCGCTGTTAAATTCCCCTTATTATTTTCGAGGGACAAAATGTTCTCCTTCAAGCTTGCTGCGTGGCCCAGGTACGCTTTATGTATAAACATAAAAACTTAATGTCCACATTTCCATGTCGGCTTTTTAAAGTACCCAACTCCAGCAGCCTATCAAGTACTTGGCACGAAACAACGTGCCTCCAGCTATTTACCAGTCTGAGTGTAAAATAATTTTAGTGCTGTAAACATCGAGTGCCGTACATTTACAGCTTAATTTGTAGGCTGTTTCTATTTGTACTATGGCTCGACCTTCAAAGCATTCACGGAGATAATTGAAACTTAACTGAATTTAATAGATTTTGAAAATATATTTTTCCGTTGTTAAAGTTCTTTCATTTTTATTTATACATACTCTCACTTATACTCTTTGTCTGCGTCTTTGCTCCTTGAATGTTGGAATCTGGAAGTTTTCAAGTTCAGAGTGAATATTTTATTCACTCTTAATTTATCATCTCATTCCATCAGGTGTGATTTTATTCAAATCCTTGCCAACATAGAAAAAAGTTTACATTTACCGTTGTAAAGTGCTATCACTTCTACTTAAGATTTTTTTTGTTTTTCGGTTAAATACTAAGTTTTTAATTATTTTAAAACCAATTTTTTAATACTTCGCACTTGCACACTCAGAACTAAAAAGAAATAGTGCTCCTACTGGGAATCAAAACCAACACCCACGGCGCAGAAACCAAGACGACACTTAAAACAGTCGTCATCTGACATGTGATGATTAGTTTTTTTTGTCCTTGAAAAGGTTCCATGATGCCATCACTAGGAGTCTAATATCATTTCTGTCGTCATTGTTACTGCTAGGTTAGTCTATATTATTGGTAACCTATCAATAATATTTTATGAAACAGCCCTGACCTTTGATCTATTCAAAAACATTGGACAGTTAAAAGCACGTACCATAACTAGCCCGTTGCCGTTTAATATGATCGATATGTAATGTACCTCCTACTAGTAGTTTGCGACTGGCCTTCAGTCGTCACATATTGTACTCCATGATAAGGTCAAGGTTAAAGTCATGACGTATTACACGAATAACGCAACGTCAACCTGGATTCAACCAGTCACTTCCCGCGCGAAAATATTATGAAACTATTGATTTTGTTGATATAGCATTAGCCACCATGCTAGGTAGAACTATATTGATAAATTAAAAAAAAATATTATTATTTATATTATTTCCCTTCTTGATAAATTTAAAAAGGAAAAATTGGTTCTGCCAAGCATGGCTAATACTATATAAACCAGGTTCTGGTTGTGTTGTGTGTGTGTGTTTAGACAAATCGTTTGACGTAAGAATCATCATAATCTCACGCGTTTGGTCTCTAGAACGCCACAAAGAAACAAATATACACACATAGGCTGATAAACACATTACCCTCCTTTGCGTGGCGTAGTCGGGTAATAAAGAGCCTCCATGTTGGTCAGTTTCTGTTTAATCACCCAAATGTATATACAATAAATAGCCTAAAGCGATGATAAAATTATTTATTAGTGTTAGTATTCTGTTTTTTCCCCGAAAGCGGTGAAGTCGAAGATGTAGCATGATATCCTAGAATATACCCATTCACTATAGACTTGAAGACTCCCAGATTATACCGTGCAGGTAACAAAGACAGGCAAAGAGTTCCACTCCTTCGATGCACGATGAACGTAGAAACGAAACGCTTCGAGCGAACTTTGTAAATAAAATATGTTATTTGGTGAATTCAACTGAGCCGTTGTAGCTGTTATTTGAACTGCCCATTGGCTTAGTTGGTTGAGCGTTCGCCTTCGGGGTATCGGGTCGATTCCCGGCGGGAACGCAAGTTTTATTTCCCAGGGAAAATGTGTGATTCTGGTCCTAGTTGTGATTGTGTGTATGATGTGAATGATTCCGGCACCCACGACACAAGTCGTCGAACTTAGTCAGGGGCTGTGAGTGTAAAAGCGTTTGTTTTATCTTTTGTTTACGGTAAAATCTTAATAGATTTTCCGTTCACATATTGAAATGAAATTTATGATTGATATACTCACACTTGAGTTCTTAGACTTGTCTTGTGGATCACGGAAATATTAACTTCACTGACACATACACACCCGCCCAAGTCCAAAAACGCATATATCCATGGGAAGGGTTCTCGGACCTGGAACGTTGATAAATCGATTCCTTGGGCCAAAAAACCCCTAATCTGAAACTTTCATGAAAATCGTTGGAGCAGTTCCCGAGATCCCAGATTACACATATACAAGAATTGCTCGTTTAAAGATATTAGATAATAAAATCAGCTCCACCTATATCTCACAGATACTAGTTGTAACTACAGTACAAATGATATTTTTTCCACAAATGGCTCTGAATCACCATGCGCTAGTTCGAAACAGTACCATAAAAATTCAGTAAGGGCATTATGTTAGTGGAAGCGATTTGTTTTCAGCTGCACACACTTATTTGATTGAAGATAGAAAACATGCGAAGTTATTTTTAAATTAAATTGGTGGTATCTAAATATCCGTAGCGCTATTTATATATGAATAATATATACTGCCCACAAGTCTAGAGTCTATGCGACACGCAAGCAACTAATAGAATTTCGCATTTTAATGTGAGCTTGTTAGTACAATGATTTATATGTAACGCACTAAAATATTTTTATTTATAACCGCTGTCACGTTCGCACTTGATGACTTGTGTTTTGGGTGCCGGAAACATTCACATCACACACACGACCCGCAGTCATGTTTTTTTAATGCAGAATAGGAAAGTATTTGACCACTATCTCACCTGATGGAAAGTGATGATGCGCCAAAAGATGGGATCGTAGGACATGCTTGCCTAGAAGATTATGACCTATTCACTCGATTCTTAAGAGTCCCAGATTACATGTTTACATTACATAAACAAACAAACAAACGCATTCACACTCACAGCCCCACACTAAGTTCAAAGACTGGTATCGTGGGTGCCGGAAACATTCACATCACACACACACACATTACACCCAGAACCAGAAGCACAAATATCCCTTGGGAAGGAATTTGTGCTCCTGCCGGGAATCGAACCCAGGACCCACGGCGCAGAGGGCGGACTCCTGTCCACTGCGCCAACTGGGTCGTCTACATGTTCCTTTATAGTAGTATAAATATGTAACTAGTTGTATTGTTATTGTCGCATAGGTTGCGTGCTGTTTACTCCGTACGTTGACCAAACTCGTATTGAGCACTGGGCTTGCTGCCAATGTCAGCATAAACGGCACAAAGGATTTTACCTTTTATTTCGTCATGAATCCTTTTAAACAACCAAAATATACACAAACAAAAATGCTTATGAGTTTTTGAAATAGAATAACGAGATAAGATTTTTTTTTGTGTGTAATGATATAGCAACAAGCAGATTACCGAATAACAATTCATATGTTTTAATTATAAAAAAAAAAGGCTTTTTAGATGTAAATTATTGTTTAATTTCCACATAAATAATGAAAACTAAAAGAATATGTCTAGATATAAAAGCATTATGCTTTTTTTTATAATATTTTATGGATGTATATTTTTAGATCAATGCGAAGCTAGCTTTTGGGTGGCATTGATCATAGAAATATTTGGTTAAAAAAACATCCAATAATGAAAACTTAGCAAAGCTTAAAGAAAAACCGACTTCACCGCTTATATTTTGGTTTTGGTTTGATTGATTTCGATAAAATTTGTATGGGACCACCTCTGAAGTATAATTTACCAAACAAAAAAAATAATTTTAAGAATCGGTCCATAAATGGGGGAGAAATCGGAGAACATAAATAAAAAAAAAAACATTCGATCGAACATAGTACCTCCTCCTTTATTGAAGTCGGTAAAAACAGGAGAGATAATTAAATTATAAGCAAGTCCCAAAAAGGAAAACGGTGTTAAAAACCATCCTAACAATTGGCGAGATTGCCATTCAAAAGAGAGCTAACGGACACACTCAATTGGAAGGTCTTGATAAGACAATTGCACCAGTTTATGATATAACAATAAAACTATATTCTTTGCGAAACGAATATGAACTTGAACACGACGGAGAGGTTATATTCTAAATAAACGATAAGGTCGAAGAGAATAACAAAACTTTATACTTACGTAAACAATATGAAGCCAATTCTAAAGGGATTCTATAGAGTTATACATTTTAGGAATGTCAACATTCAAGGCTCTAAAAGAATGTGTGGGCGTAAAGCCGTACATGAAGAACATTAAAATGTCATACACGGAAAAACCTGTTTGAAATTATGGACATTATCTCAATGTGGACTAGTGATATGAGACTTAACAATACGATTTATTGTGAAGGCCGTGTCAGTGCATGATTCCATAGCTCATAGACATTATTATGACCCATATAATATAACAATACGCGGCGCTGCATGTTAACTGTAGAAATGTTATATTTCATAGCGGTCATGACATATTTTACGATGTTTATAATCATCAGTCATGTTTTATCACCATTGTTCTAGTATTGAATTCCATTTCCCGTCGCAGTTAACTTATTTTAAATTTAAGTTTGTCTAAGATGAATAAGCTTTCCAGAGATTATAGTCATAATACTATATGCTGTTATGAAATTTGTGAAAAGGAATTTAAAATATCTGATAATAAAACGAATACATTAATGTCTAGCTATACATTTTGAGTTTGAAAACTATAGCGAGTGCTATGCATTATTAATGTTTACTAACCGGCTAGGACTCGCGTCGGATTTTGTTGGATTTTCCGACTAGTTTCGGGCATGTTTCGTGTCGCTAGGTCGTAGCAAGGTGCGCGCGGAGGCGACGCGAACGTTGCGATGGACCACCTCCCAGATGATGGGCATCGTACATGCCCTAAACTAGTCGGAAAATTCGACTAAAACCGCCGCGAGTACCAGTTGGTTGGTATACATTTTTATAGATATTGAATGTAAAATGTGAAACTAAAATGTACAACATTTTCAAATTTATTTACGACTATTTTCGATCTTGTCATATATTTTACTCGAACTAGAAACTATTATAGTAAACAGTCATGTCACAATACACTATTAATTTGTCTAAATGCTTAACAGCTCCATAGCGAATTTCATAAAAATTGGTCTAGCCGTTTAGAGCGTGAAGAAGTAACAAACATACAAACACACTCACAATCTTTCGCCTTTATAATATTAGTATGAATTGTGATATGTGATGTGATGTTATACATACTATACCGTTTCCAGTGTGCAAATACTTAACAGAAGGAAACGTAATGGGAAATTAAATAATGCTAGCACCAAAACCATTCGCGACCTAATTGTAAAATATATCTTCAGAAATATATAATATCTAAAAGAAAGTTTAACTAATCAAATTAAGTTGATCCAAGTTAACACGATTATTATAATGCCCGGTAATACTGTTAAGTGTTCTTGTTAGATCGCACAGTTCAATAAAGCTAAATGGTTATCCATTAACTTGATAGAAAATTATAACCCGCATGTTGTATAATTTGATGTAATGTATATCAATCGGAAACTCATTCAATTGATTGGTTGTTTTTAAAGTTGGTTATCTCCCTCTAGATGATGAATTGTCATTTTAAAAACTAGCTAAAGGTCTCGGTTTTGTTTTGACTGTCTCATTGTGCATTAAACAGTGAACTAATAGAATATTGATAAAAATGATAAAAGTTTAATAACTTTCACCGAGGTGTCGACGATGTTCCTCATTAAACTCTAAAAACAGTTTCAAACTCTCTTAAAATTAAAAATACTTTATTCATACGCGTACCCCCAAAGGGTCCCGAGTTTGCTACCCTCTTTCAATTCAAGAGTGTATAATTTTGGTTATAATAGAAAGTAGTTTAACTCTTCCAATTTATATCAAGCCCGAGGGATCAAAAGCTTGTTATCCACAGGTACTAAACACTCCGCCGACATTTATAACTTGGTCCATTTCGCTCAACTCTTCATCAAGATTGAGAACCGGCCGAACAATTCTCATTGCGAATTAATTAATTTTGCCCGTTGTTTAACAATTTTAACATTTCTTCTGTTACAGGTAATGAAGACCTTTCAACGTGTATATTGAGACGGAAACTGGGAATTTTATGAGAGGTAAATTTCTTTTAAAGATTACGTCACGGTTGCTAACAGCTTGCTGGACCACGTAACACGTCGCACAAATAAGGCTTTGTTTGTAATTTTGGCTACAATATATAACTTATATATATTTGTATATACGCGTTATATAACTTATATAGCAGCTCATCTCAGTTCATTAACAAAGCAATCAATCGTCCTTAAATGTGTTGTATGTTGTAACAATACTAAATAATTCACTGTTGAGCAATTGTATGTTTGTCTTAAACATCACCATATACCAAGTATTAACAAATTGTAACATTCAAACTTTCGCGATTCAGACACATAGTTAAGGTAATATCTCGGGAATTAATCGCGCTACGAAACTATTTGTATTTACCTCGACGCGACGTTTCAGCCCAGTTGCATTGGCCATGGTCTCGAGAAGACCGCTAGTCTCGAGAGGCAAGTCTTCTGTATATGCGTAGGAATATTTACATTGGTAGAAAACAACCAAAATACACAGCAGCCATCCATCCCACGTTTCGTTCATTTATTGTAGTTCCAATTAGAACCGCGTTTCCTTTTTAGTCGTGGAGAATCATACTCATAGCTGGACGCTTTGTTCAAATTACATCCATTGTTTCGATGTGCCTATTGACACTCACTTAGAAGGTTTTCTAGCTTCTATATTATTTGTCTGAACGTTACAATGTTTTCATTGAAGAATTGAAACTCTTAGAATAGACTAGAATATACAAGTCTTATCTATCGACACAAAAACTGTCCATACCTTGGCCATAACGCAGTAGCGTGAGAACACTCAGAATTGTATTTATCTGCCTTTACGAGTTGTCTCTTTAGGTTAAAAATACATTTAGTTAAAAACCGTTAACATTTTAACGAAGCTGTTAGCTAGTGAGGATTTCTGTTATAAGCAGAATTATTAATAGAAACACATTCTGCGATTTAAAACGATAGGACTATGGATGGCGGGATCAGAGCCAGGCTAGGACTGTCGCGGCTTCATTCCTCTTCATCTCTCGTCGAAATGCACTTCCATTTCATTGTTAATTACTAGCAACACTTCTCTATATTAATTTATTTTCGTGTTTTGCGAATATTCATGTTGTTTGGTTAGAGCCATGTTTCTCCTTGTATTATATCGTTTAGAATTTTCGTGGCTTTACATAAACAAACAATGTTATAGTTAATGATAAACTAGAGTACCATGTTACCTTCCAATATACAGTTGGCTAATATTATTGCTTTCAATATACGATACCTTACAAAAGTTCTCGTAATATAGCATTCGTAGCTGGAAATTGAAATACACAAAGGTTTCCAATTTACCTTCAATTTCTCCACTTTATTCTCAAAGGTTTCAACGCCCACGACTTCTTCAAGTTACTTGAACAATTCCGAGTAATTCCGACGCGATAATTTGCGTCAAAGTCTGCTCAGTTGTGAGGTTATTGCGCCATTTGAGCCTCACATCTAAGGATTCTATCGATTAATATATAAACACAACAATGTTTGTCGCATTGCCTTTTAAACTGTTCTGCTGGCACTTATCCTTAACTTTCCATTTGGTTATCAAATGGTTACTTCACTTTTTTCTAGAATCTCAACTAGGAATACCTTTCATTGGACAGTATTTCTCTAATATCTAATAATCACATTTATACAATAATTTTGCAATTTAATTCATAATATATTTAGGTTGATTCCTTTTTAAAGTATTGGTTTATTTCGTTTGGAACTAAATTCTGTTCTTCAAAACCACGTTTTTCCCCGAGCAGTCAATATCGATAAATTTCTCATATTTAACGGTAATCGGTACCTATATGTTCAAGAAAAGTATTAATGTACATTATTGTTATTATATTAATTTCATTTTCATGCACACAGTACATAATATGAGTTCATTTTCAAATTGGTAATATTAATTCATTGTATAATACTAAAGACCAACAGTAATATTTTTTTAAATTTTTTATCTACTCTAAATTATTTTAATAAGTACGTAATTAGTTTGGATGATATATATCTTCGAATTTTCTTATTTTTTTGGTAACTTAATAATTGAGACTCTTAAAACGTCTGCCCACTGTGTTATTAAACTGTGGTATGCGATTGAGCCTGTGGATAAATTTAGCGCCTCCGTATTAGAGTTAGTCAATTATAAATTAAGATACTACTATACTGTTAACCATGTATATTGATTTGTTAACATAGTTATAGTGAGGTTCTGTCTCGTTGTTTTTCTCTACTCAGTAAGTACAATCTGATTACAATCAATGTTGTGCCATATTTATTTTGCATAAAGTTACTGAATTTTCAATACTAAAATAAACCTTATCGACTAGCAGTAAGATTTAGAATATAATTGTTATGTACGTCAATGTTGGCGAAAACTTTGGCATTCAGTCAAATATTAAAGACAAAGTACACATCCGATGTTATTCAGAATCAAAATCGTTAACAGTTTGTTGTTTTAGTTTTCATATTACTTTTATGCGAATGTGTAATTAAATATTCTTTCCCAGTAGTCTTAGCAAAGTTGTACTACTGGGAATTTCCTTTCCAATAAACCAAAAAAAATACCAATAAAATAAGACGTCGATGGTCTTATTATCCCACTATCAATATATAAAACGGAGGCCTACTAATACTACACAAGCAGAAAATGTTAATCGCAAAAATGTCATATCCCGGCTAAAGTATGAATGTAGTAGTAGATAAAGATAAAAAAAAATAGATTGTGTAAAAGATAAGATAAATTAAGAAAGAAATAAGGACAGCTAACAGAAGAGTGTAAAAGAAAAAAAAACATAAAATAAATAATATAAAAACAAATCAACTTTCTACACTAGAAATGATTAATAGTAACGACTACCTAAACCACCTCCAGCGCAGATATAACCAATGATCATTCCGATAACCGAGACACGATAAACTTCGAAACACTTGCCGGCACCGAACAGAAGCGAACTGATATAAATCCAATAACAAATTGACGGCGAACAGTTGAAACGGTTAAAAAGCAGTAACTCTGTTTCAATCAAACTGGGCTCACTTTGGCCCACGCACACAGGCGTATTAAACTAAGTGAATGAAGTATGGGTGAATAAACATTGCACACTATTCTGGTTAATTACCAAGTGCGGTATTTCAGTATTCAAGGTAGTAAATATCGAAATTGTTATATAGCAGCTGTAAATCAAAACTAATAACACCAAAACTGCTAACTACTACTACCAAAAAATGCATATATTTTTTATGCTTTTAATAATTTGTTTACGTTTAAACATTGTCCAAATTAAAAATATCATTCATCTTTGACTTCGGCTCCGTTAATGCCTTACAAAAGTCCGGGCATAGACCCGAGATTTTAAATAGATACGTGATAATAATAATATCAAAAAAAAAAAAAGATAATGCTAGTGTTTCAAATTTAGAACCAATCATAGACATCATAAATGTGTAAACTGACGTCATGAATCAGTCTAGCCAATAGCGTGCGTTTTGCTATTTTGCAGAGAATCTGTAGCGATCAGCTTTTGATACACATATTCGACCATAACATCACTTACCATCGGTAAATACTGTACTAACGTTTGCTAGTCTATCATCAGTGATAAAAAAACATTCATAGTACGCATAGTCACGCTGTACCCCGTTACACTTGGTCCACCGAAGCTGATCTACTGCTGTAGCTGTACAAGAGTTTTTGGAACGCTTTATAATTACCCTTTTGTTATCTCCCGGCTTCTAAATTAATCCGAAGTGGATTTGAAACAAACCGAATCGCTCCGGGGCAAGATGATTGATTTATCAGGAGCGAGGACTAATTCCACGCCTATTCACCGAGTTTCAATTTCGGATGGTTTATATGTAATGCCCATATCACCTATTTGGACAGCTCGCTTTATATCTGCTGTAACTGGATTCGATTTTTAGATATTTATTATATAAATGGTCCATATTGGTCGCGTTCGTGTGACGTGTTATTACAAGTAATCGCTTAAATCCGGCGTTTTTGTTATATTGTGTGTCCTTAGAATGAAAATGACTTTGAATGTTAGTGGTACCGTTACCGTGACGATATTTCATTCTAGATTAATCTATTAAACGTATTAGCATTGCAATTCAGAGAGGCAATGCCGCCAGCATGATGGGAACCCACTGGTAGTGGGCTTGAGCACTTGAGTTACCTATAAGCTCGATGTCTTGTAGGTAACTAAGTTCTTTGCTGTATATAGTTTTAGTTTAGTTTTAGGAAATATAGGCAATTGGCCCGTTGATAGTCCAGTAAAAAACAAAGAAAAAAAAAGATTAATCTATAGATATATCGATATAATTTTAATAAAACATTTGCACTCTCACAGCCACACGCTAAGTTCACGAGGGTGCCGGAAACATTCAGATCACACGCGATCAGAACCAAAAATACAAATTTCCCTTGAGGAGAAAACTCGTGTTCCCGCCGGAAATCGATTCCGATATCTGAAGAGGGCGACACGCACCCGACTAAGGCAACGGGCAGCTTGACTTGTTATTTCACCAGAATGACGGTCAGTTGATGCAGCATATAGACCGAGATCCAAATATACATAAATTAACCCATACATATCAATCTGTCTACACGGATAATCAAGTCTATTTTAACATAGACGTTTTCTGTAAATAAACAGTATTCTCCGCGGGTTATAAACAAGGTCATAAATTCGAATGCTGATGCAGAAAATACTTATATCACAGTTATACCTACAGTGCACTATGTTTTGATAGCAATCCATTTGCTTGGATTAGATTTGAATCTAAATGTCAGCCATGACGATTGAATTTCACCGCATTTTCACCTCTATATCACCTGATGTAGGAACTATAAATATGTAGACTGATTATCTAAAGAATAACAAGGCACTCCATAAAGACTACAATAACTCGGTTACAATTATCGAGTACTTGCAAGACTCATTTTTTTCCTCTGTATTTTTGATGGACGTGGAAGCGAAACGCTTCGTTTCGTCCCGGTTCACTGGCTTCAATCTTTTTTTATGAAATCTAAAGCAGTTTTACTTAAGTCCTTATCCCAACGTCTTAAGGTTGCAAAGACTGGCAAGTAGACAAGGCTTGGTAAAATGTCAGAGGCACCTTGAAACCCGTCATGAAATTAGTAGTTTGACGTAGGAAGCTGTTAGACGGTGCCATCGCTCGTTCCTTCCTGGTTACAGCTAGATACAATCGTACATGGGCCTTGTTAAACCTGTCATAGGCAGTATACGTTTATATGATATAAAAAACTATTTCATGCGTCTCATGTTCAGGTACTACAGGGTTATTGATATTCTCTCGGAGTCTTCCAGTCTCGAGTAAATAGGTATCTTCTAGGCAAGCATGTCATATCTTCGGCCGCATCATCACTTTCCAATAGGTGAGATAGCGGTCAAATGCTTGCCTATTCTGCATAAAAAAGCATGTCCTCCACCCTCGACCGTATCGTCATTTACTATCAGATTAATGAGGTAGTGGTCAACCATATCAGTTATAGAAAAAAAAGATTTCAACATGTAACATAATCGCTTACACACTTACAGCCCCTAATAAGTTCGATGAATTGAGTCGTGGCCGAAAACATTCATATCACACCCAGAACCAGAAACACAAAATTTCCGTTTTTTTAGATTTGGAATTTGGAGGAGAAAACTGTTTCCACCGGGAATCGAACCCAATACCTGCTGCTTAGAAAAACAACGCGCACCCGATTAAGCCAACGTGCAACGGGCAGTCCATTTTCATCGATATATCGAATATTATCTCTATGAATCTGAAGTCATCGAACTTAGTGTTAGGCTTATTGTGAACGCGTTTACGTTTACGAATCTCGATTGTAATAAAGATAGTATTGATCGCTATTACCACGAGATTATCGAAATGATTAACTTATACTCGATTATTTTGGGTCGAAGCGGTCAGCTAGCTTATCAAATAACCAAATATTAATTTTCTACCAGTCAAGAGACTTTCTACATTAACGGCAAATACATACACGACACGATTTTCCAATACATTCAAAGGCACAAGATAAGAAACAATAATGGTTTTGTAAACTGACATACAAGCTAAAGCTTCATCCCCGTATCAGTAAACTTAGCTGATAGCGGCGCCCTATGCTACCCTACGAAGATAAAATCACTTGAAGTGCATACGGCATGTTTATGTGGGTTTGTCCTGTTTGAAGGGGAGTGGGCTATATCTATTAAACCGGTTTATGTTACTTGTATTTTTCTCTGATACTTTTTTTTATGCCCGATAGGCTAGCACATGACCACAATCACTGATGGAAAGTGATGATGCGGCCGAAGTCGTAACATTCTTACCTAGAAGGTACCTGTTCACTGTTGACTTGAAGACTCCCAGATTATACCGTTCGGAGAGCAAAGACGAGTGCAATGAGTTCCACTCCTTCGCAGTACGGATGATAAAAGTAAAAGCGAAACGCTTTGAGTGAACTGGAGGTATGTCAACCATATATTGGATGACGTTTGACTGTTGTCAAACTTGTCTAGTTGTTAGATGGTAAAACGGACATAGGGAAATTAATACAGGGTTGGGAGTTTCTATTCAGATTATATACTCTTATTTCTAGCAGGAAGACTGTATGAAGTCTTCAGTCCACATCATTGAGCTCATCACACTAACATTCTACTATATAGGAACTGCCCGTTAGCTTAGTTGGGTGAACGTTCGCCTTCTAAGCACCTCTGCTTCGGGTTTGATTCCTGGCGGGAACACATTTTTCTCCTTCACTCGGTTTTGGTTGTGATTGTGTGTGTGATGTGAATGTTTCCGGCACCCACGATACGAGTCATAGAACTTGGTGTGGGGCTGTGAGTGTGAAAGCGTTTATATTAATGTATGTAATGGTTGAACGGTTTTGGATGATTTGGAATGTACATATCTTATACCTAGGATTAACACATAATCTACTTTTAAATAATTATAAAGTCTCACAATTTTATTCAATAATAATTATTATCATTACCATAATGTACAATGATATATATCTATAATGTATCTGTTTGTCGGATTTAAATTTCTGTTTTACATATAAATGAGTTTACTGTTCAAAGACCTCATTATATTAAATATACTGTAACACAGCCTTGCATAAATAATAATTTTATATACAATTAATGTAAATTAAAATATGGTAGGACTACTAAAATTCTAATTTTATATTTTATGTTTATACAAATAACAAATAAATGTATCACTTCGAAATATTAAAGCCTTGCATAAATCGTAATATTATGTATAGTTAATAATAAAATATGGATTTAAAATTTCAATCATATCTAATATATAAAATTCTCGTGTCACAGTTTTCGTTGCCATACTCCTCCGAAACGGCTTGACCGATTTTGATGAAATTTTTTGTGCTTATCCGGTATCTATGAGAATCGGCCAACATCTATTTTTCATCATCATCATCATCATCACTTTTCATCATTATCAACGCGGGTGAAACCGCGGGGCGCAGCTAGTATTTTTATATAAATAATTGTTGGTTTTTCCTTCGTTGTAAGAAGCTTCGCATTGTAAATTTTTTCCTAATGTATGTGATTGACTGATGCGACAACTGTCAGTGTCAGTTGCGGCGTTAGTTGAGAAACGACCAATCATAAGTACTGAATTGATGCTTTGATAATTAAACGCAAGCAAAGCACAAAAAACCGACTTCACCGCTTATATTTTGGCTTTTGTTGCTTTTATTAAAAAGCGCTTAATAATTTTGATAACATTTATATGGGACCACCTCTGAAGTATGATCTACCAAACAAAAAAAGAATGATCAAATCGATTCATAATTGGTGGAATTATCGCGTAACATTAATACAAAAAAATATAAAAAACAGTCGAATTGAGTCCCGAGACCTCCTCCTATTGGGAAGTCGGTTGAAAAGCATGTTGTTTTCGTGAGGGGTAAAAATATATTAACTGTCTACTGGATTTTGTTTATGCTTTTTATCATCGTCAACGCGGGTGAAACCACGGGATGCAGCTTGTAAAAAAGTAAAATTTCTAGTATAAAAGTAGTATCTATATACTACTTTAATACTTTAACTTAGAAATTATTATTTTGCAACTGTTAAAAAAAAACTGTTAATACAGTTGCAAAATAATAATCTCAAAGTAAATGTAGATGTTTTGCCGCGAAATTTAAAAAATGGTGTTGTTGATTTTGTATAATTTTCCTTTTAATGATAAAAGGATTATTAACCGTTAGTACTCAGTAAACATGCATAAGTGTAGGCAATTCATACAAAGTTGAAAAACGTGAATTTCCACTTCGCTCTAAAACTCCAATAGAAGTTCTAGTAAAATTTCTACCAGTTTACTAGGGCATGACTTGACTATGATTCTTTTACTTGACTTTGACTGTGACTTGTGACTAGGACTCTCAATATTAAATACAATTTAAATATATTATTACTTGAAATGAAACTGACTAAATTCACAAGATTGCGAAGCCAAAATTAAAAGGAAAAGGAAAAAAAAGTGTTTCTATAGTAACATAACAATGTTTAGATAACCAAGAACACAAGCAAAGAAACATTTCAAAATTCTTATGACGTCACTATAACTTCGTAAAAAAAAGTCGTTGTAGTGCTGTTTTGTATGTTTTTTTTTCTCTGTTTTATTCAAGATAGGCAAACTTTTGACCAACATTTCTCCTGATGGTAAGCGACGATGGAGCGAGCTTGCCTAGAAGATACCTCTCGATTCACTCGTGACTTGAAGACTCCCATATTGTACTCATCAGGAAACTCCGACTCGGACAAGGAGTTCCATTCCTTTGCGTTTCGCACAATGAATATGTAAGCAAAACGTTTCGTGGGCATTTGTGGCATGTCTATCATATAGCGGTGTCGCTTAGCAGTTTGCAATTAGTTATCTTACTTTATTTTCCAAACTTCTTTGTTCATTTTAATGGTTTCTTGGTGTATTATTAGAACAAAAGGTATGCGTACTTCAGAGGAAGTATGTGCGTTACGCCAGTTACTGTATAGTTGCGTAATAGGTCATCGTCGTACGGGCCATGGGCATCACGTTTGTTATTAGGAAGGAAGAAAGTCATGGATCTGACTGGTTACAGACGAAGCTGTTGGCCAAAGAAAAGTTTTTTTTTATTTATGTAAAACTAGCTGTGCCCCGCGGCTTCCCTCGCGTGAACAAGTTAAAAATTAATCTTAGGTATAAGCTATGTACATTCAAAACTTCATCCAAATCCATTCAGCCTTTACAGCTTGAAGTGGGAATAAACATACTTACACACAAATTTTCGGATTTATAATATTATTAGTATGATTTTATTTATATAAAATGAATATAATTTTATAGTAGGTATATAGCTAGATGTATAGCAGTATGTATAAAGTTCCATTAAACAAAAAAGTTTTGTGTGGGTTCAGCCATTTCCATCAATTCGCACTATTTGGCAATTACCAGTTTTTAATTTAAAAAAAAAACACATGGATTGTGTAAAATGTGGCAAGAGTGAGGAGTGTGTGTATAGATCACGGCAAACAAGAGAGAGTGATGGGCGTTTAGTAGTTGTGTCGACCCCGTATTATGTTTTTATTTATTTCTGTAGTTTACGCGTGATTGAGTAACAAACAACAATTTTAATTTATATAGTACTGGCAAGTTCCATTAAAAATTGACAATTTGCCAAGATGTTATAGTAAAGCGTTGAGTTTTGTGCTTGACTTTTGTGCTGAGGCAAACCCATTTCGACATGCTTAATGATAAGTTGATTAGTGTTTCAATATAATATATTTTTGCTACGTGTCGAATTAAATTATGTTTCTTTCTATCTAAAGAACATGTGTTAATGTATGTAGCTACGTTAACGTTGCTGTCATCAAACGATCAAATTAATTAATCATCTCAGTCTGTCGTTTTAAACATCAAACATGTCGTGTTATTCTCAGTATCGAAACAGTACCGTCGGCATCGTAATATGATGTTATTTTTAAGTTGTTATGAATACAATTATGTTTAGTTTCAGCTTGAATTTTGCCAATTTCTATAGAATATGGTTATAAAAGGAAACATTCAATATTTTTACTACATGTAATTTTTTTGCTGACTCCACAAGCAGCCCACTTTATATGTATAATCATATCCCTGCTCTCATTGACCGAATGAGCGCGATACGCCTCCGTTTCAGCTCGGGCAAGAGTGCTTTTGAATGTCTCGAGGATCTCCAGCTGTTCTCCTCTACAGGTAGCATTTCTCAGGACAGATCTTGTTGAAACTTAGTAGGGAGATAGTTTAATGAAGAAGAACTAGATTACTTTAAAGTACTTGTTATCCTGACTCAACATTATCATCAGAAAAGCGGACGCCGTGGACAAAAGCAATTACTTAAATGATTTGTCTATAAAGTAGTGCAAGTTCTTTTGTCTTATAATAACCTTGTTATTTGCCAGCAGTTGTTTGCTTCACGTGGCGAACTAATTCCGTTTGTTGATGCCACTTTCATCTCGGAGCTTCGAGCGAATTAGCCCCGAAGCAGAGGTAATTTATCATGGGAGATTGATGGTGCCTCAAAGCTTAAATAGAAATTGCAGTTGATGCCATAGGCATTTAGAGTGGAACTGTCCACTAATGCATTGCACGAACAGTCAGTTTTAGGCCGATATTCAGAGATAATTTTATACCGACTTCTTTTTTAAATTAAGCCTAGTTACATTCCACAATGACGGTACAATTACTATGTAATTGCACTTTAATCTTTCTCCAAATTGATCGCCTAGTTACATAGTAACTGGTGTTTAATCTGTGCCATGGACAGTAACGTGATAAGCTCGTCTGCAATGTTCTATACGCTCTGTTGTGTTGCAATCAGTTATGTGCCAGAGTAGTATACTCGGTACCTAAACTACATATACATGTCAGTTGCAGCGAGAGCGGTCAGACTTCAACGCAAACTAGTGCATGCTTAAAATGGTCTTATGTTGGACCTCATTACCCGCCTCCTATATGATCCTACTAATATTATAAAACTGAAAGTTTATGTGTAAGTATGTTTGTTCCCTCTTCACGTTTTAACGGCTGAACGGATTTGGATGAAATTTGGAATGTACATAGATTATATCTAGGATCAACACATAGGCTACTTTTAAACTTGATAATAGCGGGCGAAGGCGCGGGGCACGGCTAGTAAACTATAATAGACAACATTTTAATATGATCACATTTTTATTGCATGGGGTTTTGCTTTGTGTAATTGTTGATAGTAAATTTAAAATCACTTAGTTTTTTTTTGAGGCTAAGCTAGCGTTTTACCACAAAAATAACTTCATCCATCAATATGGAGATTTTACAGATATAAAACTGATCTGAACTGAGAAATAAAATATACTCTAACATAATAACTAAACATTTAAAATAATCCTTTATAACTTAAAGAGAATTATACCCATTCTCTTGAGTCAAAAAGTCGCGCGAACAAATGGATGCAATTGCCTACTAAACTTGTTCGTTGTAACGTTGTAGTTAAGCCTATGTCCAGTTAGTGACGTCTTCCGGCGGTGACAAAACCCTTCTCAACTACATCCCAGTTCAACCACAAAATATATAATAGTACCCTGAGGTTTCTCGGTAGATCCCCTACTGTACTAAAGCGATGCTGTACACTGTAATTACGGGCGTTCATTACGGCGTTTTGGGCCGACACAAATAAACATGTTTGCCAGCTTGGCTCCCACTGCCGGCTAGATGCGAACTATTTATTGTAGCAATTCAATTCGCTGATTTGTCTGTGGCGTTTCTAAAAGAGAAATTTGTCTGGGGAGATTTTCTCGTGTTGTTAAAAATAAAATCTTTAATTTAGATATTAATAATGCCCGCACATTATAAAATACCATGATCAAGCCACGCTTCCGTAATAGTGGTAACAAATGCGTAGCTATTTTCGTTAACGGTATTTTTTTTATGCTAGATAGGCAAGCAATTGACCCCTATCTCACCTGATGGAAAGTAACGATGCGGCCGAAGATAGAACATGCTTGTCTACAAGGTACATATTCTCTATATACCTATTCTCTATTCCTTTATTATATTATATAGGTTTCAGTTCAGACTTAGAGAGAAGAAAAAAATAGCCAAATTTATTTTCAAAAATAATTTATTCGAAATATTTTACTAAGGAATTCATTACTTGATTGAACAATAAAGTAATGTCACATGGTTTCGGTGACACGGATTGAAACCGGTTTGCTTTACGATCCTTAACTTGAAAGACAAATTAAATTTCTTTTATGCCATTAAATTTATGAGGCGCTATTAACTTTCTAAGCGATGTCATTAGGTTAACATACTTACCTATAGGTACTGCCCATTATATATATTTTATCAGTAGCAACAGAAGAAACTATCATACATAATATTCATTATAACGTTCGCTTGGACTAGCGGGCAGTCCTGAAGATTTGTAGGCCTTCTGAAGCCATCTGATATGGTTTAAAGGCCATTGTCATGACCTTATTTCTTAAAATATCGTATCTATCTTTCTAATACTTTCATATTTGTAGCATAGGTATGTCTTGGGTATTGAAGTAGATCCTGAAAAGCTGAAGTTCGATTTGAATGTCAGTTTTGCTGGATTCCAATGGTCTACGTAGAATAGTCTGTGCTAGCTCTACTAACAGCGTTAAGTAAAAATCTATCGCTGAACAGTCACATCATAAATCAGTAGTAAAACTAATTATTTAGGGTAATAAGTGATTTCTGAATACAAACTATGCAGATCCACATTGCCCCAATGAGCTATTACTAGCAAGCCATCTACTGGAATGATGCACAATATATCAATGGATGCATCCGCGTTTCCGTTTCCACGTTCGCTGAGTAGCGATGACATAACTCAATTGGTAGGCAATCTTCCTTCGGCGCCGCATCCATAATTGCAGCCGAGTTTTGCTCGACGAGCACACGGTGAAATAGAATATAATGTAACATTTGGCAGAGCAATGTCTTTTGAAAAAGACCGTAATCCCTCAGGTGGTTCTTACAAAGTTTTGGTTTTCTTTTTTGAAGTCAAATGTATATATGATCGGAGGGCCTGATGGATATTAGGCTCTCAACATGCCAGGTTCCTACAAAGTTTGCGTTTAAAGATATTATCGAGGATATGATACTGAACGGTATAAATAAGTTGCTCGTGAATATTGGAAAATGAAGATTAAGGTATCGATTTACCTATTCGAATAAATTGTAATCAAGTCAAGGTCCGGTTATCACAGATAGGAATATCCTGGAAATTATTACCTCCAATAACATGAGAGTTAAAGTTTTAGTATACAGATAAAATAATATTCTGTTATTCTGAATAAGACGCCAAAAATATGTTTCAAGTAATTTCGGTTTTTTTTAATGAATATTCGAAGCGTTGGACGTAACATTTATTTGCACAACTGTTCGCGAGAGCCCACGATGACGTCAGCAGTACACAATACACGTGTATTCTGTTTTTACTGTTCACTGAGACCGTAAACAAGTTGTTCCAACAAGGGTTTTGTACCTGACAACATCAATCAGCGAGTTGGTCAGCCGAAGGTTGAACGGTGGATCGATGGTAGAGTGGAGGAGTTTATCTATTGGCAGCTGCGTGGTTACGAAACAGGTAAATGTACCAAGCCTCATCATGGCGCAACATTATACATTGATATACGACGTTCAACTCGCCCAAAATAAATACGGGATCTTGTTTTTGCGCTGCTGAAAGTTTCGATGGACGTGATAACAGTAGGTATGATCAACGTGATCATTGATGCTCACCGTGCCGATTTTCAGCAGAGTTGCATTATCCATATAAGAAAACTAAAGTTCGGAACGATTCTTACACAGTACTCGGCTCAACCTTATGAGATTGAACCATGTCAATTTCCCAATACGACTCGACGTTCGCTCGAGCAGTAAGTACTAACAAGTTTTTTCATCTGTGGGAAAGGCGGCCATTACCGTCCGCCCATTGCCGTTGGTTGGCCCGGCCTCGCACCACAGAATACTCAACAGTCACTGAACAGCTCTACTTACCATCGCTGAGCACCGAGTGGGTTGAGATCCTATTGTTAGACTTGAAGATTTATCTGACTACACTATGTTTCTTTTAATTAAAATTGCCGTTGGGAGACTATATTGGGGCCATAGCTTAGACTTTACGTGGGAATATGGATATACATTGCACACAGTGCTATTTAAATTATGATGGAACTGAATTCGATGGGCTAGTCTACTAATCTATTTCTTACAATCAGGTCACAATATACTAGCTTAGCCTATTTCGAAGCGGATACGATTGTGGTTTACTATTTCAATAAACATGTTTAGGCTGGCTGAAATAATTGTGGGAATTAACTTTGTCGACATTTAATTAAAACGTTGCTAGACGAACTAAGCACTAATCATTTTGGGAATTTAGGCATGCCCTTTAGAATAATTCTGTGTTTAATTTAAAGTTGCCAGAGTAGTGCGTAAGTTTCGGTGCTTATGTCCTTAAATTAGAGGGCAGACGGAACGTTTCACCAGCGGGGCAGAAACGACGAGGCGGGCAGGGCCGAGCAAACGTCCCTGCCGAACGATTAAACCTCTTGTTTACCTCCTCTGAGTGCGTCATCCATTACTTTGGAGTATTTTATACATCTTAGTAATGCGACTGCAATGCCTAAGCCTGTGGTGACACATCAGACGAAAAAGACGATTGAAATAAACTTGAGATTTCAACAATTTAATAAAGCCAAATGTGCGGACGCTCCAAGAACTCTCATTGTTCCGAAATAAAATCAGATCACGTTACTTTCCGGCATAAACTTAGTGCCATAGTTGTACCAAGAACCGTGTTGAAAACATAATGTATACCAGTCCATCTCTATAACAGCTTTGCACGATCTTAACAGATCGCTGCACGTGAACACTCCTAACCTTGGTAACTCATACCGTTACCCATTTAGCCATCGTCGCGGTTAGTTCATTCAAGTGTATGAAAGCCATGATCGGAGGCGGAGCTAGTGATCAGTAACTGTTAACTATCTGTGGTGGTGTCGTGGACTCGTGACCGGACACGGAACGTGATAAGAACGGGCCAAGATCTTAAGGCTTTCAGAGCTGAGATGCGGAAATGACACTTGAACATTTTAGTATTTCGCACAGTAATGCGCGAAGCTACAATCCAAACATTGTAAGTACTGCTGAATACTCGTAAATAGGGCAATAACTGTCTGTACGACCACCCTTTCACATAATAAATTGTATAAAGATAGAGCTCTGGTATATTAGCCATACATAGCATTTTGCAACATTGTTTCTATACCTTCAACAATGATCTTACCTACATAATAATATCAGCCGCACATCTTCAGCTCCGGTAACTTTCTGCTGGTCGTTAGGCTCAGTAAACGTTCGTACTTTTCCCATTTGTCATATTTTTTCTAACCGATCAATCATAAACCCCAGTCCTTCTATGTAATATAGATGCAATGTATTGTGAAAGTGTTGGTACCACCGGTAGACGTGCGTCCAACAATGTTGGCAACGTGTATAAAGTTTGGCAGGCGCCTGTACGCTTTCGAAACGCCCCACATACTGGTACTAAAGTCGACGGGCGTCTAGCGCACCGTTGACTCATGCTCTTGATGCAATTCGCTGCAATACATTGATATTGTTACCTGCACGCATCAAGCGGTATGGTTTTAGAACAGAGAGAAGCATGCACATCGGTCACGTAGCTTTTAGGAACACGACAGATCAGTGTGTTCAACAAAATGTAATGCATTGAAGATAAAAATTATTGTGGCGTAACAGCGTTTTATCGTTTTAGAATACTCAACGCACCCTCCGGGTACTTCGTAAAATATAAAACGTAATGAAATGCGGGCGGGGAATAGCAGATTGCGAGTTAACGTCGTTTGGGTCACAAATGGAATACGCGCGGTGTAATTTGGATTGGATTTAGTAGCATCGTGAGATAGGGGCAGAGGGTGTGGGAGATAATTTGAATGTATTGTTATTTACTTCAGCTGTTGGTGCTTATTTCTAAATGTTCTGGGTATATTTGACTTTGAACCAATAAGATGTTATAACATGCGACACCTATATTAAATATATTTATATATATATATATATATAGTTTTCGTCATGCTTCCTTGAATTCTTTAATATAGGTATATATATATATATATACCTATATTAAAGAATTCAAGGAAGCATGACGAAAACTATTTCGACAGATTGGAAAATGATAAAATACCATCTTTCATTATTTTTAAACTGCGTCACTAAAAGAGGGGTGTTATAAGTTTAACGGGCGTATCTTTGTGTGGCCTTGTCGCTCCCAAACGGTAAAACCGATTTTGATTAAGTTTCAAATATGACTCGATCGAGAACATTAATTGTGCGAACCGCAAAGGAATGGAACTCCTTACCCGAGTCGGTGTTTCTTGATGAGTACAATATGGGAGTCTTCAAGTCACGAGTGAATGGGTATCTTCTAGGCAAGCTTGCTCCATCGTCGACCACATCGTCGCTTACCATCAGGTGAAATAGTGGTCAAAAGTTTGCCTATCTTGAATAAAAAAAAGAGTATGTTCTTAGCTATGTTTTATTATGATATATAATTTTAATTTGACTTCGCCACTTGTATCTCGATTTATAAAGATCCTGTTTGTTATTTATTTCTTATATTGCATAATCAATAAAGTCATTGTGCTTCGATTTATATAGAAAATACCTTAATGGCTATCTCTCGAATACTTTCAATTCGAAGTCTCGCCAATCCGTTCCGGGCAGACGGACATCGGGTAAAATAAGTCGGGGATTGAATCCCGGCACCATCTCCCTTCAATCCGCCGTGAGCTGAGCAGCATTTTTAGCGCCCACCAGTCGTAATTATGTTGCGTCGGGTCGGAATTGCCTGCCAATCGAGTTACATGAATAGGTTGGCCATCATTTCTGTTTTTTGTATGCCAGATAGGTAAGCATTTGGCTGCTATCTCACCTGATGGAAATTATGCGACCGAAGATGTATCATGCTTATCTAAAAGACACCGATTAACCCTTGACTGTTTTTTTTTACTCTTAGCCCTTTTGTTATGGCGCTGGGTTGATGTGAATACGTGCAATTATGTCAGCGACACTTGTTACTGTTTCTGTCGTAAATGTGATAGATAGAAACGTACTAATTTTCTTTTGAATATTGTGGAAGCAAAACTAACCTCTCTTATACAACATTTAATATCCGGGTGACGAGCGCAGTGCTTAGCTGCGCTGGATTTTGACCTATATACGTGACACTGTACTGTAATGGGCAAGCGTGACGCTTACCATCAGGCGAGCGATATGCGTCTTTCAAAAATATAAAGGAAAATAATTGAGTTCAAACTCATGTGAACACACACACATTATTAATATACAATATCCGGATGACCGAGCTTTGCTCCGTTTTTTGTTTTTGGTAGAATGTGTTTGAATTTGTAGCCTCAGAAAGCTCCATCTAGTGTCGAGTAGAAACAGTTTTTTACATCGGTCATGGCGTAATAGATGGCGCTGATAGTTTCTTAAACCCGGTTTTTCAAATGCAGTTTGGGAACCGAGCATTTTTCGGACCTGGAACGTTTATAAATCGATTCCTTGGGCCGAAAAACCCCTATCTGTAACTTTCATGAAAATCGTTGGAGCCGTTTCCGAGATCCAGATTACACAGTCATACATATATATATATATATATATATATATATATATATATATATATATACAAAATTGCTCGTTTAAAGATATTAGATATATACTATGTAAGTAATGCTCACTTAAATGAGATAAATATAGTCATAACACCGTGTTGCAAGGAGAAGCCACTGGCACCTGAAATACAGTGTACACTAGTTCAGAAGCTTGTGGATCAAATGTTATAAAGTACTAGCCGTGCCCCGCGGCTTCGCCCGCTATTATCAAGTTAAAAAGTAGCCTATGTGTTAATCCTAGGTATAATCTATGTGCATTCCAAATTTCATCCAAATCCATTCAGCCGTTAAAGCGTGAAGAGGGAACAAACATACTTACACACTTACACACAAACTTTCGGATTTATATAGTAGGATAGTAGGATAATGTAACATCATAACTCATAACATAGTACATATGGCATAGTACTAGGATTCCCTGAATCCTAGTATAGTATCCTATGCCAGTGTTCCTAACTAAACAGTAATTGCAGTTCAAGGAGCTTCACTTTTCCTATAACGATAGACACTTTTTTATTGTATTACTGTAATGTAGAAGCATTAGGTACATTTGCAATAATAATTTTACTTGTTCATACCTACTGTATGTGTATTATTATAAAGTAAAAAAACATGTTGTCAATTAATAACATTTCAACTTTTCAATGCTTGCTCACGTCTGTCTGATATTCAGAGACACTTTTTAAATTTTTAGAGTTTTGAGAGTTTTGGACTTAGTCATGCATTAGTTCGAACTAAATGGTCTCTGAAAACAAAACCCAGTATGAGCGTAAGTGTAACAGTCTGTGTGACGTATAATATCTTGTTTATTATGTAGATAGTCTAGCTCTATCAAGACCCCAATGATCCAGTCTAGTAGAGCTAGCAAAGGAAACAATTGATCATCTGTCGGACAAGCAATCCGGGGTCTAGCTAAAATTATGGCATGCCATCTAAAGTACATCAGTATAGTAAAGACTTCTATCTCACTACGTCACCATAGTCAAGTCGTAATTTTATAATACTACTAGTTATTTCATAGACGTATGCGTAAATTTATATATTTTTTTGGACTTATCAAATTTGAATCACACATAAATATATAAATCCAAAAGTAAGAGAGATCGATTATGTAGAATAGTAGACATAGAAGTTACTTTTTATTTCTTCAGTAACACTGATGAAGTAAGCGACAATGAAAGATAAATGTATAAATAATTTCTATGTAAGGCGACTAAATAGCTCATCCGATTTTTACACCTCCAAAACAAATTTGTGTATCGTCTTAAGATACAATAACAACACTGAATATGAAAACTGTAATCAAAATGACACAGACTAGACATTTCCGTGATGCGTCATTCTTGTAGTCCACGACAACCAAATGAGGCGACGAGCTCAACCAGTCCGACGACTACAATCTACATGGAGATAATTGAATTTCAGACAAAGCCCCATCGTAATGAAATTATAGGTCCATTGAGCATTCTGTCAATGATCAACAGCTCATTATGGTGTATTGGAGCCAATCAACGTGTGGGCAATCAGTTCGCGCAGTGGGATTTGTTTTGAAAACAGTTTATGCATGCGTGCGATTAATCTTACCTATTTATGTAACAGCAAGCTTGTGTTTATCAGTGAAACTATATTTAAAGCGTATTGCTTCCTGTGCGAAGTTTAGGTGAATCTTATATAGCGGATTTATTTGAACACAATCACGCTGTATCTATTCGTGAAATAACAATAATTAAGAGCAAGCAAAGCTTTAAAAGAGCCGGCTTCACCGGTTTTTCTTCGGAACTTTGATCAGATTAGATGTATTAAAGACGAATTATTGACGATATTTCAAGAACTACTTAGATCCTGATCAAATGAAAATGGGACCAATTGGAAAGCAACATACTCGTATTCAAACAAAAAAAAAATTCTAAATAGGTTCGTGGAATGAATTTTACCTCATAAATTCGCATAAACACACAGAAAAAGAAATATAATCGACTTGAGTACCTCCTCCTTTTTTGTGAAGTCGGTAGAAAAACAGCGCAGGTTTTCTCTAAACTATGGACGTATGTGGCTAGTTGTTGAATTTGATGTTTCCTACATGGTATGATCTCATTTTTATGGGAACCTACGTATTTTTAACAGACTCCAAAAAAAAGGAGGCTCTGAATTCGACTGTATTTTTTAAGTGTGTTACCTCAGAACTTTTTCCTAGGTAAACCGATTCTAATTATTATTGTTACTTACTAGCTGCGTTGTTTCCGAATACAAACCTTGTATGGACAAGGTTTGTATTCGGAAATTCTGTCCTAAGTATGGACTTAGGACAGAATTAAGAACAAAAAAATGTTGTGATTGAACCGTTCTCGATATTTCATTAAGTGATGATATTTCTTATACATTCGGCAATTGAATCTTATTTATATAGATTACTTAGAGACAAATAATTTAGAAGCAAACAAAGCTTAAAAATCGACTTTATCGCTTTATCTTCGGAACCCTTGATCATATTAAATGAATTAAATACGCATTATTGAGGATAACTCAAAAACTACTGGCCAGATCTTAGTCAAATTTAAATGGGACCATGGAAAGCACCAGCTATCATATAAAAAAATAATCATCAAAATCGGTTTACCTAGAAAGAAAATCTAAGATAACATACATATATAAATAAAAATACTGTCGAATTAAGAACCTTCTCCTTTTTTTAAGTCTTTTAAAAAGGATTCGGAATTTATAGCTAGTCACGTTATGGATCAACCACAGAACTTGTATAATTCAGAGACTAGAATCTCCAAATACAGCTGTCTACCTACATTTCTTTATTTGTCTACTCTTGTTGCCACCGCTACCTACAATATAATATTCGACATTTCGGCGGCGACTCGTCTCCAAGGAAAGATAAGTAGATTCAGCCGCCAATTATTTAGAGATTGCTTCTATATAGGCTTCTTCGTGATCGAGAAATAGGTTTCGATTTTCGAATTATTTCCAGACTGTTGGAAGTAAGAATGTTATGGAGACGACCTTGGAATGTAAGTAAGGGACTGTTGTTGCTACTCGATATTGGTTCTACTTTCACGTTGCTGCTAAAAATAATTAGATACGTAATAATACCATAATGGAATTTTCAGTGTTGTTCTTTTCTTTATTTAATATCAAAATTAAAATCGTTTATTCACATGGGCCCCAAAGAAGCACTCATGAAAGTTAATGACTACTGCCAGAGAAAATTACAGCCATCTCGAGAAGAATCTGGAAAGAAACTCGTTGGCGCATTTTTTTTCGGCAAACGTTTGACTTCTATCTCACTAAATGGTAAGCGATACTATAGTATAGATACTATAGTTATTTAGTCATTTAGTGACATTCTCTGGCCGTAGTCATTAACTTTCATGAGTGCTTCTTTGGGGCCCATGTGAATAAACGATTTTAAATTAGTGGAAAAACATCAGTGACATCTCTTACGTTATTTGATTTGTAAACTTGATTCGAATGACGTAACACTTAATGAGAATTTTGAGACTTTTTGTTTTCATTCTCTTTCATATTAATGTATTTTGCAAATATTTTTATCATTATATGCTTACCAGTTATAGTGGTAATGTGAGTTAGAAATATTGTTTCTAATTGTAATGAGGTTAACCTTGACACTGTTACGGAACTGTATTTCTTAATTCTTGCTCCACACCATAACACTCAAGTAGTAGATTAATGAACAACAGTGATTATCGTCATAGTCTCATTGTAAAACAAATGTCAACGTTAATTGAACACGCGTAATAATTTCAAATCTATCGTGGGACAAAATACCTACTGTAATGGCACAGTGGAAAAAACCGAGTTGAAAATCAAATAACATAAACATTAACGCTCTCACACTCCCAGCCCCACACTAACTTCGATGACTTGTGTTGTGGGTGCCGGAAACATTCAAATCACAATCACAACCAGAAGACAAATTTTCCTTGGGGAGAAAAGTTGTGTTCCCGCCGGGAATCGAACCCCTGCTTAGAAGGCGAACACTCACCTAACTAAGTCAGTGTGTGTGCCAGTGGGCAGTTCATACTTAAACATGTAAACAGCGCATTTGCTTCTGTGATAAATGTATTCAAAATAAGAAATCAACAAATCTGGATTTGTTACAGATCGCAACAAAATAAAACTAAGTCAAATATAAATATACCCATTTTCTTAAGCAAGTGTAACATTTTTGCCTCAAGCTTTGCCAATGTTGTGTATTTTCGCTTTCTATTTCCGTCACAAAGAAAACAATTAGTCTTTAACTAATAGTATCTGGATGACCGAGATTTGCTTGGTTTTGTTTTTAATTTTAAACGACGTTTTCATAAATGAAACCTAGATCGATTTATCGCCCCCGAAACTGCATACTAAATTTCATGTAAATCGTTGGAGCCGTTTTCGAGATTCAGATTATGTATATACATATATACAAGAATTCCTCGTTTATCTTTAACTAATATGTTATTTTATGTTAATAAAATACTATGTTCCATCGATGCCGTAGTAGGTTTATTATAAATGTAACCGTTTAGTTATATCATATAGGTGGTCGTAAAAGCTCATTACCGAGCTAAAACGGTCGCTGGAATGACGTCACGCCACGGGCTTTCCTCGGTGATTCATAAGAGCATGAGCTCAGGACTTTTTGCTTTTATTGGCTGACATATAGGAAGTTACACTTGTGTGAGTTACGTTGTAAAGGGGAGTGGTATGGGGTAGTCATCCCTACCCCATTTCATAGTCGTTGTTACTTTTTAAATGTAATTAAAAGTTTGTCATCTCCTCAATCATTAAGACTAGGCTGTGCCTTTTACTGACCTACCAGCTATGTCTAGTATTTTTTCGCGTTTATGATAAAGATGATAAAGAATCATGATAAAAAGTCATCATGTTAATCGTGGGTTAAGGCTGTACGGATTTAAATGAAATTTAGAAAATAGCCGTTGCAGCGTGATTAAACTCAGAGACAGAGAGACTTTTGGCTTTTTTAATACATATTAGTAGAATGGGATAAGACCAAGATCCCAGAATAGGATTAAAAAGATATATTTCAGAACGGTTAGAAATTAGAGACCTTCATTAGTCATGATAATAAAATCAAGCTCGACGGTCGAAACATTATACGATACACTATTTATTATTGATAGAATCATAACTTTTTTTTAAATATCGCCTACAACGTTGACGTAATCCGATATATAGAAGCAGTAAAGTACACGAATGAATCAGTTGCAGCCCACTGATTAGAACTCAGCTCAAATGTACACCGTTCTGTTTTTGGAGCCTTGTTCGCTATGACTAAGACTAACGACTTGCGAGGATTTGTAACACCAGAAATAGAAGTAAATTCAGGAAGCGCAATATGTTCACTTAAGCCACTGTTACTAAGGAAGTCGAACACTAACCATGTTCAATACTCTTTGAGAACATCATAACACAACGTTTTACTAGTTACTAGGCAACGGCAATGCGGCATACTCTCATGATAAAAATACCGACCATTCGCACAAAGCGTTTCGCTTCCACTTTCATTATGTTAACAACTTTTTTTATTTACTGAGTATAGTGTTGGAACCGAGGTCTATTTGTTTGTATGTCGATGTTCTAGAATGTCAAGACTTTTAAGTATACAAAACTTTTAGTATCCATATTATTATTATAACCTGTTGAAGGTGAGATCATCTTGATTTCGCAGGATTCATTTAATCGAGAGTTCACTGATTTTATCGAATATAATATTAAAATTGAATGATGCAATTCAACATTGACACGGTTGTGCGTGTGTGATGAAATAAAAATCGCCGAGTACTTAGCCGAGGTTAAACAGTTAATGTTTTATGCGTACGTTATGTTTATTTTAATACCTATTAATATTATAATTGTATTACATTTAACACAAAACGCATAGTACCATAAGCCTTGTTAAAATATTATTTAAAACAACCAATTATCAATAACATTGCTCTAAGGTCGTGGTGACTTTAGCAGTGTTTTGCTTATTATATTCTTGTCTAAAAGACAGCTCGGTCACCTACGTAACTATTAGACAAAGATACAATGTGTGGAGGACTCATTTCTATACAAATACCTCTCAGAGGGAGGTCCCTCCAGTGGACACTTCTATCCTCCAGTTGTCAATGACAAGTTGACTGTTTTCGAGAGAATATACGATAGCTGTGTCATTCCTGTCATAAACAGAGTGCCTTTGTTAACAACAGTCCTAATACAATAAAATGTTTACATAATGCCAGTTGTTTCTTACATTTTGTCACTCAAATTACGGTTGATATGATGTAATAAAGTATAACTTTACAGACTCTATATTAGGCTCCATTTATTATTAATTTTATCTAAGAAAAGATCATGCCGAAATGTTATCTTATTTCATTATAATAAAGTTGATTTCTCTTTGGACTCATTGCTAAAGTCGTCGACAAGTCGACAATTCACAAGTCCTCATTTCCGTGAAGCATTCGCCAGGAACTTTATCTCGAAGGCATTTGTCGTCACCACTGTTTTCGCATCCGGCCTTCGAGCAGTTAAATTCGGCGATAGAAACAAATATATTTCACAGAACAGCCGCATCTGCCACAACATTAACTTAGCTTTATATAATTATCATATATTCTGATATATGTGTAAGTAGGAACAATGATAACTTAAAAACTTGCTTTGGATGCGTATACAAATCAATTTAAGACGTAAGAACTTATAAAATCGTTTGTGAAGGTGTACAATCTCAAAACATATACTCTACTAGCCGTGCCCCGCGGCTTCGCCCCAATTATCAAGTTTAAAAGTAGCCTATGTGTTAATCCTAGGTATAATAATCTACGTACATTCCAAACTGCATCCAAATCCGTTTAAAGCGTGAAGAAAGAACAAACATAAAAAGTAGCAAAGAACACACACTTACACACAAACTTTCGAATTTATAATATTAGTGGGATATATCGATTGGGCCAGCTTCTGGCAATGCAGAAATATTATTATGTAATCTCAGTTAGTCCTCCTTGAAAACTTAAGGTGGACAATGAGGACAGGGAGAACTAGGAGGATAATGAGAGCAGGGATTTAGAAGATATATACATCCCTGAATCAGTGTGCCAGTTTATAGAAATAATATATCATTCAATGGTCCGATACTGCGCATGTGTCGTTCGTATAATGAACTGCTGGTGAACAGAGGCGCTCGTAACAATCAACCAAAAAATGATGATGATGATGATGCTAGTGGCATAAACGTCATTGACATATTCGGTCTTAGTTCAACCGTTTTAGAGGAGCTGTATATAATTGTATTATGTAAGTTTAAGTTATTTAATTTATTTATTACAAATGTGTCTGTTTCTTTAATTTTGTTTATTGAATTGCATTAGATTTGGTATTAAATTTAATATGCTTTAATATAATTTAATAGTATTTTATTTTTCTAAATTAATTTTCTAATTTGCATATAAATCCTACTAATATTATAAATCCGAAAGTTTGTGTGTAAGTGTGTAAGTATGTTTGTTCCCTCTTCACGCTTTAACGGCTGAACGGATTTGGATGAAATTATATATAAACACTAGCCGTGCCCCGCGGCTTCGCCCGCTATTATCAAATTAAAAAGTAGCCTATGTGTTAATCCTAGGTATAAGCTATGTACATTTAAAATTTCATCCAAATCCGTTCAGCCGGTAAAGCATGAAGAGAAAACAAACATACTTACACACTTGCACACAAAAACTTGCGGATTTATAACATTAGTAGGATTGATACGGAGTTTGGATAAAGTTTCACCGTGTGCGATTTTTTTGTCCTTAGATAATTCGTAAATCAAAGTTTGTGGGAGTTTTCTCATAAATGCATCAAGCAGTTTTTTTTTTATTATAATATTAACATACAGTAAACGTTCGATTGTCCGTGACGATTCTCACGTTTTTCCGGTCAAGCAAGAGGATAAACATGTATTCGAAATCATCTTGACTTCCGCGTGTTGTTTAAAATAAAAGGTTCCGTTTTATTTACAAAATCTTCATCAGTATTCTTTATGTAAAGAACGAATTACGAGTGCATTCACTGACAGGGCGCGGCAAAGCTTCCCTCGCGAAAGGAGAACATTGTTGACATCACGGGGCGACACGGGGTCGAGCCGACTAGCTCTTTGTGGATACGGGGTCACGTAGACTCCTTTAAAGTCGAGTCTTTCCAAACACTAGTCTGTCGAGCCAAGATGCCGATCCTTGACACCGTTTTTGCATCCGACCTACCGGGAGAACATTTTGCTCTTTGTAAATGAAAAGGTTTCTCCACACTCCACTACTTTAAAGCCTGAATATTCTGTGAACACTTAAACTGGAGGTAATTCCAACTTCTCAGTGATGAAATTACTCCTTTTTTAACGAAGGCAAGGTGTTCTACTTGTGTAGTTCACATGATAAATGTTGGCATCGCTTCGTTTGAATCTGAGGAATGTCCACCATACAAGGACAACGCGATTCATGTTTTCATTGGATTCATATTTATAAAATCTGTAACGAGATAGATGCAACAATTTTATATTCTCGGGTATATTACTTTAAGAATAAGTTCTCTAACTGACCTGAAAGAGGTATTTTCTGTCTTAACTAGTATAGTTTAACTAGTTAGTCTTATAACTAGCTTCCAAATGATTAATTCCGCTCTTGTTGCGGTATTTGTTGGATATTTTAATGTTTTTGGGATAATTATTTAAGAAATCTATTATTGTTTGGGGATTATCATTTTCAGGGAAGTTAATTATCTTAATTTATATTACTGATTAGTTTGTTTTTTGGTATATGTATTTATCTTATTTTATTTCGTTTTTTATTAAAACATCAACGAATTTGTCAATGCTGATTTTTCCACGAGACTTTATTCTACGCTATGTATATAACTATTTGAAACTTAGTGAAATGTAGTTTTGAAGATAAAGTAGTTTAATTACGTTTTTTTTTAATTACCTACATAAGAAAAGTTTATGTTATCGTGTTTTGCAAGAATTCAACACTTATCGTCGTCCTATCATTATCACGACACAAACAAAATGAATAATGGCTATTAATATTAATCAGTATAAATCAGTTTAATGACATACACGAAATTTTATTACAAACACGGAATGTTGAATTATTAATGGGTTCTTGTAGTCTTAATTCAATATATATATGAATTTGTTGCTAAAGCAGTTCCCAAAAATCTTGCAGTCGTCTTGTTAAACATTAACGTAAATTCTTTCACACTCGCAGCCCCACACTAAGTTCAATGAATCGGTGTCGGAATCATGCACATCACACAATTACAACCAGAACCAGATGCACAAATTTTCCTTGGGGTGAAATCTTGTGTTTCCACCGAGAATCGAAACCGATACCCCTGCTAAAAAGGCGAACGCCACCCAACTAAGCCAATAAGTAGTCTTTGTCTGGAGCTTTGTCTCAGAAAATGAAGCGTTTGGAATACAGCACAACCGGCTCACATCTAAGCAATTATACCGCTTGCACTATTCATAAGCCATCCTGTAATGACTTAGTGGGCGACTTGTGACTCCGGTCACAGGATGTATCCCACATACCGCTTGTTTATCACCTTGTCGCTATAAGACAATGTTTTACAACCTATCTCTATGACTAGAGATTCGGAAAATTTACTGCGAAAAGATACATCTACAACACGGCAATTCTGCTTATCCATTTTAGCCTTTGTGACCGTTACATAAAGTATTATAATTTATTTATATCTGTGGACTGAAGTAGAGCACAATGCCGTGTGATGCACTCGAGTGTTGATCACGTTTGAGAATGTATTGCATGCAGATTGCATGACGATACAAATCTTAAACAATCATGTTATATTCAGTTTTGCTATGTGTGTGAATAACTAGGACGCATTGCCATTTCGTTTGCATGTAGTTCTTTGCTCTAGATAAACTTGTTTTTGCATAGAAATCGCTTTGTAGCATAACGATGTTTATGATAAAATAACTTTGGCACTGACTGATGTTTTATTTGCAGTTTAATTTTTTCTTTTAAATTGTTTAATTCTTCAGCAATGCCAAAATTAATTTAACGCAATTTACTGTAATTAATATCGTTGTGTTTTTGTGTGTTGTGTGTAGTTTGTAACATAAAAAAGTAAGTAGTTCATAGTAGAGATCTTCGAGTTTCAATTTGCGCACGCCACTCCCATATCCAACTGAAGTGTCGACTTCATGAACAATTGAGTAGAGCGGCGTGCAAATTTGACTGGAAGACTCTACCTTGGTTTGATATCCTGTTGTCAAGGAAGAAGAATTATTCTATTGTTATAGTTTGTGTGTGACTAAGTCTTAAAGAATGCTCTTGGCGTTCCACAAGGTCTTTCCTGTGACTCTTCCTCTTCAGTATATAAACCACGTTTGTGTTTGGTGTTGAAATAGCATTGTAGAGTGTATTTGCTTTTGGTTGTTTTTTAATTGTATGCGTCAATACTAGCTGGCCGTCGGCTCCTATGCTGCGTTCAGATTCCAAGACGCTACAATAAAACTGAAAGTCATGGTCGTGCATCAGTGAACAAGTTCGCTATGCGTTCGAGATTTTCAGGACACTCAAGTATGTATTATCATTGCATGTGTTTCTTCGTACTTTAAAAAGTGAAACACATATTTGCATATACACTTCATTCGCATGTACACGCATGTAGTTAAATCAGTGTAGCAATTGATAATAGCTTTGTTCGCACCTTTATGTTTATTCATATATTTTTTTAACAAAACTGCTGTGCGTTGGATCGCTGCTACTAAAGAAATAAAGACATCAATTTCCAATTCAAGGCTTCTGATGCAAGATAATAGCAGGGTAAAAGTAAAGGTTTTCGCTGAGTGTCATTAGTCAAATTATGGTGTCTATGTGCAACTAGCAGGTGTTTCGCTTGCGTGCTCTTCGGATGAATTTCTAATGCATGTAGATCGATCGTCTTCGATTATGCCTTCACCATTGGCTTGATGTGAGCCTAGACGATATTCTTGGAATGTCAATTACTTTTTTTTATAGAAACCTTGGGTTAATATTTATTACCACAACATTTTAAACCATTTTCATCTATTCCTCGATCATTTTCTCAGTTTAAAATCAAGTGTTCTATAATCACGTAATCTGTCTTACTGTAAATTAAATATTCTCAGGATAAGTTCGATATGGTTTATTCATCCGAATTCCTTTAATTAACTCCAACTTTTCCCACGGAATTTGTTTGTTGATATAAAAAAAGCAACGAACCGAAACTTTCGGAGGTTCGGTCATAAACGATCGAATGCTGGGAGGAAATTAGTGTCCACAATAGTCCTGATACGAAACAAGTTTTGTTGACTTTGTATATCATTTTAAGTGAAATGAGTAAATCTTGGAGTGCTTTCTCATAAAACAGTTTGAACTTGGTTTGGTTCTAACTATATTTTATGATGTAATTATGTTTTTAGTATAATAAAATCAGTAGCACTTCATAATCAAAGTAATTTATCACTGTAGATCCAGTTGCACCAATAAGGCGAATATTATGTTTAGTCAAAACAAGTTTCTGCTTATTCTAAAAGACATTTTTGACTTTTTCAAATACCCCACTGTGACGAATCGCTTTGTTTGGCTCACAGACTGAGGGTTATGTCGGGCTCGGTCTAGGCATTCATTATCATAATACCTACCTAGTTGTGACATAATAATACCCAGAATTGCTATTGTCATTATAGAAACCAGACGTTGTTTGTATTTCTACTGTAGCTGTGACCCACGGCATTGCTTGCCTTATTTATAATAAAATGTAGCCTATATAATTTTGTAATGTACTTAGCGAGGATATTAACAAGACAATATTTGAATAATATGTTAATCATACATGTTAATCACGACCACAAAATAGTCTCAGTGCGTCAATTAAGTCAATATTGGCACTCGCAAATTAATCAAAACCTATAGGGATATATGAAATTCGGCAACAAGCAAGATCACACAATACAAGCAACTAAAAAAAACGAAATATTATTATTGTTAAAAATAGACTAAAAGGAACTAAACATCGGACAAAATAAGCAGCTTAAAGGGACACACAAGTTTTTACGGAAATCTCGATTCGAGAGGTTCCTTTTCTTGTGGTCCCTTTTGCCTGAAAACTCACGCGCACTTGTCGAATTTATTTTGAAATTTTGGCTTTAAAGCTACATTTTACACTACTATTCTACACACTTGTTTTATATTTTTGAAATCATATTTTAGTTCTCTTTTATTTGACACCCACCTCAATGGATTATTTCGATTTTAAGTTGTCTGTAGTAACCAGAGGAGCCTTATATATTTTCCTAGCATTTTTGATACCCGGAAAACTATAATGAATTGAAATATATCGCCGTTTTATTATTGGGGCACTCCAAGAGCGAATGTGCTAAGACCCACATACTTCGTCATAGTCGGGTTAAAAGGTTGATATTATGAACTGCTCGCATTCTTAGATGGTTGGGCGTCTGCCTTACTGCCTTCTAAGCAGCGGAAGTCTGATTACAACCAGAAACAGGTATCTACATTAGTTTTCTCCTAAAGAGAAATTGTGTTTCTGGTTTTGAGTGTAATTATGTGACAAATGACAGTCTTTGAACTTAGCGTAGGGCTGTATGGGTGAAAGCGTTTATGTTATGTCATGACGAGGAAAGCAAGTGTTATCTATTGCACTACGAACATTACCTACAATCATCGTGCCTAAGACCTACCATCATCGTGCCTAAGACCTATATTTTTTTAGTGGTAGGATTCTTTTGTAGTGTCCGCCTGAGGCATTACCACAGCATTGCCAGACATTCAACTGCCAAGCAGCTGTATTTCGGATTGAAGGGCAATGTTTCCAGTGACACTGGGCATAAAGAGATAACATTTAATGTCTCATGTTGACGAGCGCATTTCTTTGCCGGGCTGTATTTTGATTTATATAAGTAATTTCATTACTCTAAGTAGCACTGAACTGTAATAGGCAAGCGTGACGCTTACCATCAGGCGACTGACTTGCTCCCTCCGGCCGTTTTCGTAACTGCGATTCGCTACCAGTTGCGAATTAAGAATGTTTATTACTCGTTCGCAACTGGATGCGAATCAAGAGAACTTTTTCCTGAACCGCAACAAGGCATCCTGATTAGTCTAGTCACTCGACAACATAAAAAATAATAATCTTTGCATAGTGCCATGAAAGCATAGTTTACTTATCGTTTATGATTTGAACCCATGCATGACATTATTCCACATCCGTATCTACTAGCTACCAATACTTGTACTATTTTCATTCGCGTCCGACATTACAGTATTTACAGTGTACTATTCAAAATATTCCGAGTGCTATTTGCATAGGTCGGTCGTTAACTTGGACTAAATCGTAGATGGGTTTTATTTCATCACAGCGTCACATTAACATTTACCAACGGATACCTACGGCCTGGTTGCGTATTACCGTCGCAACACATACTATCTTTGATATCATGCTTCTCAGATTATGTTTGTTACTATAATCTAAGAACCAGAATTACATCAGGTTCCGTTTTTTTTTATTCAATATAGGCAAACTTTTGAACACATTCTCACCTGATGGTAGCGACGATGTGGTCGACGATTGAGTAAGTTTGCCTAGAAGATACGTATTCACTCGCGTCTAGATGACTCCCATATTGTTCTCATCTGGAAACACCGACTCAGGCAACGAGTATTTTTTATTATGATATTATAATGTTCATTCGATTTTCTTTTTAACCCGTTCTTTTTGTATGTACAACTTGCTGTGTAGATTTTTTTTTATTTCTCTTTAAAAAGTATAGATATATTTTTGTTTTCAATAAATTGTTTACGTTATGACATAGCGAAAGTAAAATGCCATTCATAAAATTATGTACTAAATTATATTTTAAAATATTTTATCAAAATATTTTTAAATATAATTTAATGTATAACGCGGCCATTTTATAGTTATTACTGTGACATCCAATCATAGAAGTTGACCAATCATTGACATCATATATCTGTAGACTGACGTCACGAATCGGCCTAGCCAAATAGCATGCGTTTACTATTTTTAACTTCCTATGCATTTTTATCACTTTTTATTCATTAAAATTCACAATTAAAAAGCATTTTAAAATGAGATAATTATGTTATATGTGTAATTTTATAGCTATAAAGATAAAAAAAAATTAAATAAAAAATAACGTTCTTATATACGGCTTCGTTTGTTACAGTTATAAACATGTTTTTTATGCATGCATGCACTTGTTTTTTTTATGTTATCATGCAGTCATAATGGCGATGTTTTATAAATATGTTTATCAAAAGTATATTCATTATTATCGTAAATGAGGCGTGGCATAACTGCTGCGTATTTACGTAGTGAGAAAGTTAGAAGTGCGCACCAAACTGATAACGTACATTGTATTTATACGTAAACGCGCGTTTGCATAGGTTGTCTTGTTTGCTTATACCAAGCTTAAGCATTAACGCTTACTTAAATAGTAACACTTGGAACTGCTCGCAGGCGTAGTTGCGGCCGTTGCGGGCGCGTTATGCAGCGGGTATCGAGTTCGATTCCCAGTAGGAACACACATTTTCTCCCCAAGGGAAATCTGTATTTTTGGTTGTGATTGTGTGTGTGATATCTGAATGTTTCCAGCACCTAAGACACAAGTCATCGAAATTATTGTGGGGCTGTGAGTGTGAATGCGTTTATTATTAGGTATGATTTATTAAATACATATTGTGTTAATTTTCTATCTTACTAGCGATCCGTCCCGGCTTCGCCCGGGTGTGATAAATGAAGAACCGCTCGACCGATTTTGTGCATACTTCACATAAACCATCTACTAAATAGTCCGAAAAAAGCCTAAACATTCGGTTTTGATAGGTGAGCCCGTTCTTGAGTTATAAAATTACAACGAAAAGTGGCATGGATTTTTATATATATAAATTAAATTGTGAGGTATGGATTTTTATCAAGGAGTATAATAACGAAAGTCACATTTAGTTTATAGACATAGCCCGGCGGATTATCAAGTAGAAGTGGCAATGGGCAGGGCACATAGTACCTAGACCTAATGGTCGATGGCGCCGAAAGTTTTTTTTTTTTATTTGTGACAGGCTAGTGTTTGACCACTATCTCACCTGATGGTAAGTGACGATGTGATCGAAGCTCGAATGGAAGCCACGGACTGCCAAGCGCAGTGACGGAAGACCGCCCACAAGGTGGACGGACGACATAATGAAGGTCGCAGGATGATGCTGGATGTAGGCCGCTTACAACCGTTCTTTTTGGAAATGTTTATGGGAGGCGCAAGAAGTCCACTGGATATAGTCCAGTGGACCTATTGCGGTTGATATGATGACGATAATGATGATAATATTGGGAACAGGGTCCGGTTCAGCTCGATTATCGTCACAGGCGTAGCGGATAAAAAATATGACAGCTACGGAAGGACGTGCCACACTTAGATTTTTAAGGTTCCTAAATTCTTGTAAATTAAAAATAAATCTATTTTTGTAATGTAAACATAACATTAACGTTTTTACACTCACAGCCCCACACTAAGTTCGATGACTTGTGTCGTGGGTGCCGGAAACATTCACATCACACACAATCACAACCAGAACCAGAAACACAAAATCTCCTTGGGGAGAGAACTTGTATTCCCGCCGGGAATCGAACCCGATACCCCTGCTCAGAAGGCGAACGCTCATCCAACTAAGCCAATGGGCAGTTGAAAAGGTTCAAATGATAGATATCCATGGTTACGTTTAATCGAATACGCAATGCAATCATTTGGAATTAATTACTTTGTAATTGGTACCTTTGTATTTATTCCATTTGTAATGTAATTGTATCCGCAAACAAATCAAACGTGACTGTAGTCAGTCGCATGTTGGCTAGTGCGCAGATTAAGTCGATATAACATAGTTGAATTAGGATGCTGAATTTATGTACCTACATGGCTATAGAGTTATGTAAGTATACATAACTATAGTGGAGGTCACTCCTCCTTGCCCTATTTCTACTAGGTGGATCACAATATCCTACTTACCTAAGTACCTACTTTTTCTCTTCTCTCTACATCTTATTTTTATTAGTAACTGGCACACACGCTCTGTCTCTAGGAAATGCTCTGACCATATTTCTTTTCTATTCTCTTTGTCTTACACACTCACACACGTCACACCCAGAACCAGATTTAGTTTTTTGCACATATCGAAAATCCCTAAATGATTTTTTTTATTAAAAAACAAAATCGCAAACACTACACTCACAGCCCCACACTTAGTCCAAAGACTTGTGTCGGAGGTGCCGGAAACGGTTTACATCACACACAATTACACCCAAAACCAGTAACACAATTTCACTTGGGGAGAAAACTTGTGTTTTCGGCGGGAATCGAACCCGATACAGCGCTTAGAAGGTGCAGACCAACGTGATTTGATTAATTTACCTTCACGCGTTCTAGAGAAAAATAATCTTGACAGACATATGGATGGATAACAAAGTGATCCAATACAAAAGTACCATATTTCGGTGGTACGGAATTCCAGAAAAAAAAATGGTTGTCTGTAATGTCGGTTTACGGACGATAATTTTACGTGATTACGTCATACATAACACGAACGCTTAGGCCGATCGTGCCTGTCTCTCGCTTGTTCCGCGCTCTCGCTTGTTCCGCGCTCTCGCTTGCACGCTCAGGCTCAGACGGAACGTGACAGTTTTTCGTGCGTGCAGCCAGTGTTCATCGATTTATAAGACGTTATCACGTCAAAAAGATACAGATACCGCACACAGCAATTTTCAGTCTTATTTTTATGGCACATAATTGACCATGGAACCGTTACTGACCAAATAGTTTGCCTGCGATCGGCCGCCGCTCGTGGCGGTTGATTGCCTCTTCCTCTGGAGCATGCGGCCCAATTAACCACTTATCCTTACTGGCCACGCAGTATGACCCACATGGTCACTGGTATCGGGTATGAGCAAAATATTAGTAGTATAGTCTGTGATAGATGAAACCTTGTTTTCATAAGTTTTAAAACTTATCTGAATAGAAATTCGTGATCAAAAATAAAAACATAACAAACACTTTCAAAGACTTTATTCATACATAAATATAAATATAAACGCGTTCACACATCACACTACATACCACACACACAATCACACCTAGAACCAGAAATACAAATTTTCCTTGGGGAGAGAAGTTGTGTTTCCAGCGGGAATCGAACCCGATACACGTTGCTTAAAAGTCAAATCGCACCCAACTAAGCCAGAGCTGTTTTGAAGTTTTAAAATGTTAAAATTTTTTACATTTTTTCTTTTACAATTGTGATTGAGGAAATTTCTTTAAAGAAAATATTTAGTCTGGAAAAATTAACAAATGCTTTGTTTGAATAGAGAATTAGATCAACGGAATAACAAGAGGTAAAGAAAGTGTATTTGAATATTATGGAGTGCAACAAATTAAATCGGCCGCGCTAGCGTTGTAGGTAACGTCTTTCTAAACAGCGGGTATCGGGTTTGATTCCCTGTGGAAACACAAGTTTTCTCCTTAAGGGAAATTTGTGTCTTCTAACTTTTTGTTCATGTTAACGCGGCGACCGGCCTCATCCTTTTTTCTTTTATATATCGCCGGTATTGTACTTTTCTATCTAATATATAAAAATATCGTGTCACGATGTCGTGTTCGAACTGCTCCGAAACAGCTCGATTATATATTTTTTTTATATTTTGAAGGTATGAGAATAGATCGTAAATTATTTTTCACCCTCCTACCCCCATCCCCATTTCATTTTTTATTCGTGAAAATAGTATTTTTGTATGATCAATATTCAAAAAGTTTTTAGTATAGTATTAAAGTACTAGGCAACCATAAACGTGAAAGAGGTAAAACACTTTTTCTAAACGTGGTATTGCAACTCATGCCGGGCACAGCTCGTTAATTTATAATTATTAATTTATAGTTAAGATATAAAGGAGGCTGTCAATTAAACTGAAAGCTTATATCTTCCTTGTCATAACATTTTACTCTTGTAAATATCTAAAGCTCTTTGTAATTAGCTCTTGTATAAATTGAGCCATTACCTACTCAGTATGTTGTTATTCAATTAAACCTGTCAGTACCATGTTTTCTAGGCCACAATAGATATTCTAAAGATGGCGTGTCTGAAGCACTCGACGATTACTAGTAATTAACTCTTAATGGAAATAGCTATATTCATTAGGTTTTCAAAAGGACGTTGGTACTTTGTTGTCCATCTCATTTGCGCCTAAGGTAATTACTAATTACTAATTACCGATATACTTAGCTTTTAACTTGTTATTAGCAATTATTGTTGTACATAGGATAACGTTATATATTTCTTATAGACAATGCTAAAGTTTAACTTAATTGGCGCTTTGTTATAACTTATACTTTTGACGTGATAACGTCTTATAAATCGATGAACACCGGCTGCACGCACGAAAAAGTGTCACGTTCCGCCTGAGCCTGAGTAAGCAAGACCGCGGAACAAGCGATAGAGAGGCACGATGGGCCTAAGCGATCGTCTTATGACCGACTTTACGGACAGCCAATTTTTTTTTATTTGTGCGTAATGCTGACACAATACGAAAACATTGAAAAGCGTGTACGTACCGTCACTGTTGTAGTGTGATGATGATTTGCAACATTTCTATGAAGTGTCCACGGTGGGCCATAGTTTTCACCTTCAGTTATTCAATTCTTTTATTCCACTTCGGCACGATGTACACTTAGGTAAAAAAATATACAATAATACCGTATTTAAAATTTAAGTGTAAAATAATGTCTTGTATTTATATTGAACATATATGTCAACATTTATAATTATAAAAACAACATTATTAAACAAATATAAAATTAAAAGAAATATTATTATACATAAGTCTTTAGACTTAGGACTAATCATTATAAAACTAAACACCAAAATAAAAAAAACATACAGCAGGTATACGTCGTCAAGAGTCTAAATTATAAATGTCAATATACAGCTAAGAATTTCTGTCCTTTAGGAAATCTTTTGAAATTACAGTAAATTATTGTAATTAAAAGTTTCTTTAATTTGGTTTTGAAGGGCTTTCTTTGCCTCTATTAGTTAAGTTGGTTGTGTTAAGAAAGATAATCTAGACCAGTGGATATAGCTCCATCCCCTTATATAATATTTATTATCCTGTACCAGACGGCTCGTCATATTCTGAAAGAGATAATGGTACAAACCATGGTATCTATTGCTTTATCTCACGTTTTTATTCTCTTTTTGATATCTCTTAGTATTTTCGCTGAGGCGAGGCGGTTTCCACCAGATGTTATAGTTTGATGTTAATAGATTGCACTTGCTATCTCGCACTGGTTTGTACCACTTAAGACTGGTTCTAGAACTGGACTTGTATAGTGACTGTGTTTTAAACTGTGGACTGGACCCCAATGTCACCATTAAAGCGAGGCGACTGCGCTAGATGTTCTATGAAATAACACGCTTTTATGCTAACAAAGTGTATAAAGTAGAATTGTAGAGTTCTAAGTCAAAGGTTGTGCTCATTCTTCATTAAGGTTAGATCAGAGAGTGTAACTGTTAAATAACTACAAAACCATTGTTTTTATAAAATCGATTTTGTTCGTAAAATGTAGTCACAAACTCTATTATAAATGTTGTGTCAAAGGTATTATATGAGAGTTCAATGTTGAATGTTGTATTTTCTAATGTGTAAAATCTCTGTTTCTCAGATTAGTTGGCACGAGTCTTAAGCTTAAGCGATAAAGTACATTATAGTACTTTTATTTCATTATTACATTGATTTTGCTTACAATCGTTTTCTTATCTAATCTATATATATATAAATCAATGCCACTTTTCGTTGTAATTTTATAACTCAAGAACGGGCTCAATTATCCAAACCAAAAGTTTAGGCTTTGTTCGGACTATTTAGTAGATGGATTATGTGAAGTTTGCACAAAATCGGTTGAGCGGTTCTTCATTTATCACATGTTTTCTAGGCAATTTTTATTAGCGGTACGAAGTTCGCCGGGTCAGCTAGTACTTTATAATAGTTATCATCAGTACACATCCTTGTGAACATTATTCATCTTTTTTTAAATATAAATTAATTCAAATATGTTTATTTGGCTCTATAAACAAAACATAACTTAAATAATACAACAAAAACAGCTCACAAAGAAACAAGAAAAATAATAATATGTGAATAGGTAATGTCCTATGTATCCCAAATAATGAAGATTATCAAATATTGCTATAATAAACCATATTCTTATATTGATTATTTCCAGAAATCGTGTTGGTCAGGCGTCGGGCCGGGCTGCTGCGCCGCGCCCGCCGTGCCGAGTCGCGCGTGCGATGCGGAGCGGTCACCGCCGCCCGCGCCGCCTCCCGCTCCGCCTGTGCTTTGCACCAGACCCTGCTGTCGCGACGCCACGTTAGTACATCACTTTGTTCTGTAGCTATGCAAAAGTTAGACCCCATAAGAGAATGTTTGCTTGTCGTATAGACAAGTGGGCAGTCTTAGAGTCAGGATTTTTCTAGCTGCCTGAAGGCCTTCAGGTGGCCTATATGATCGTCCTAGAATTTAAGTTTTGTGAAAAAAAATGCCTAGATATTTTATGACCGGCTCGAAGTTAACTCTTCTTGGAAAATCTCCTTTTAATTCACCTGAGAGAAAAATAAAACACTGAATAAAAGTTCATACATATAATTTTGATCTTCGGAAGTTCAACACAAACGTTATTTTTTTCCAATCGAATATAGGTACTTGAAATAAAATGTGGATGACGGGACTAACATTATGTTTTGAATCGTTTAGTCTTTCACAAATTTGCCGTTTCAATTTATTTCGTCTCAGAACCTCATGGTTTCTGACAACCTTTTTTTCTTTTGTCGCGTATGGGAAAAATTAAGAGAATGATTTTTTACGATGCGCGCGACATAACACCTAAAAGCGACACCATGAAGTTGGTTGCCTTCTATCGGGTTCAATTCCCGGCTGTAACACAAGTTTTCTCCCCAAACCAAATTTGTGTTTCTGTTTCTGGTTGTTATTGTGCGTGTGATGTGAATGTTTCCAGCACCCACGACACAAGTCATCGAACTTAGTGTGGGCCTTTGAGTGTGAAAGCGTTTATGCTTATGGTTGTTAATAGTCTCTGAAGATTTTGTGAGAACTGATAACTATATTCAAGGTAGTAATTTAATGTATTTTTGTCACAAACAAAAAGTACTTGCACACGGGATGAAATTTTTAGTTATTTTTGTTTTGTTACGCTAAAGAAATATCTAAAACTCCTTACGTAAGTACATAATTAATAATCCTGGGTTCGATTCCCGGCAGGAGCACAAATTCCTTTCCAAGGGATATTTGTGCTTCTGGTTCTGGGTGTAGTGTGTGTGTGTGATGTGAATGTTTCCGGCACCCACGATACAAGTCTTTGAACTTAGTGTGGGGCTGTGAGTGTGAATGCGTATGTATGTATGTATGTAAATCTACCTTCAACTATAATTACACACACTTTTTTTTATTGCTACTAATTTACTAAACCCCGCACCAAAACGTTGATTATAGTATCTGGCATAAAATAGACGCACAAACAAAAATACGTAACACAATTTATTGCATCTTTAAAGTAGCGTTACATTTTGAATTAAGAACAAGAGATCATAATATAAAGAAAAAGAAAGGAATTCATTAAAAAGTTTGTTAATTTTGTTATATGTTCTTGATCAATATGACCGGTAGTAAATAGACAAAGGAAAATTCATTACTAAGATCTTTTACACTACAGTTAACATAGGCAAATGTTTACTGTAGTGTATACCTGAATAAAAATAAATAAATGCAAGCAAAGCTTAAAAAAAACCGTCTTCACTGCTTTATCTTCGGAACCTTGATTAGATTAAATGTATTGAACACGCATTATCGACGATAACTCAAAAACTACATAACAGATCTTGATCCAATTTAAATGGGACCAATGGGAAAGATAGATATATATACATATATATGAACTCGTTATTGTACACCAATTAAAAAAGAAAATAACAGCATACAATAAAATTAAAAATAACTTAGGCTAGTACAACTCTTCCAGACAACCTTTGGATGGAGAGGAGATAGCAAAATAAAATTCATCAAAATCGATTCACGTGGAAACAAGTTATGGGGTAAAACACATAAAAAAATACAATCGAATTGAGTACCTCCTCCTTTTTTGTGAAGTCGGTAAAAAAAGATACAAAGAACCTAAGTATTCGAGACTCTTTTGATGATATCTGGCAATTACCCGAATTCGAACATAAGTGGATTAGTGGATGGTTTTGTTATTTTACGGATGAGCAAAAATGGTTTACTTTAAAGCGATGATAGCGAAGTGGTAATAGAATTGATGGGGCGATCGCCTTTTCGATTTTGTTCTTTTATGTTCGATGGGCAAGCACTTGACCGCTATCTCACCTGAAGGAAAGTGGTGATGATATATAGACGGCGATGCGGTATGCCTGCCTAGAAGATACCTATTTACTATTGAGTTGACTCCTAGATTATACCGTTCAGGGAACAATGAGTTCCACTCCCTCGCAGTAGGAATGATCGTAGAAGCGGAACGCTTCGTGCGAGCTGGAGGTACTTACGTCAACCATAAATAGATGACATACTTACTACGGGTTTGAGCTTCCTTTGAACCTAGCATCGTGGTAGTAGGGCATTTTCCCGTGCACGTCGGGATGTCTACGCTGTAAAAATACAGTCATAGCTACTACCCTCAAAAAAAATCTTGTAGCCATGCTCTAGATGTTACAACAGCTGAACTGCCTGGTGGCTTGGTTGCCTTTTAACCATCGGATATTGGGTTCGATTCCCGGTTGAAAAACAATTTTTCTTCCAGAGGGAAATGTGTGTTTATAATGTGATTGTGTATGGTGTGAATGTATCCGGAACGCAAAAAAACGGTCTAACTTAGTCTAGGGCTGTGAGTGAGAAAGCGTTTAAAAAACTATACTTTACCCAGTAACATGTCCCTAGCGTGTTTACCACTTCCGATTGCATTATTACTTACCAACAAGTGAGATAGTAATTATAACCAGGTTCATTAAACGCAAGCAAAGCTTTAAAAAACTGACTTTACCGCTTATATTTTGGTTTGGGCTTGATCGATTAGGATAAAAATTATATGGGACCACCTCTGAAGTATAATCTACTAAATAAATAAAAAATCATCAAAATCGATTTACAATTGGCGGAGACCGCGTAACATACATACAAAAACAAAAAATAACACATACAGTCGATTTGAGAACCTGCTTTTTTTAAGTAAGTTGATAAGCTTTTCGTCAACCGATATTTGTATTGTTGGTAGAATAACAACTAGCATTTTTAGATGATTTGAATAAAACAATCATGATGGTTACATATCTGTCTAATAAAACCGCGAACAATCTCTCATTGCGGAACCGCTTACGTTTGCGTTTCGCTTAGAACGCTTCATCTGCGTTCCTTGCATATTTCCTTGTTTTATGTATAGGTATTCCGCTTATGATGAAATTAAATGTATTTACTGGCCATTATAACTGAGACTGACTAAGGTTAGTCAATGTTACACAATTATTTTCATGTTATGTAAAATAATAATATCGGTTTAATTAAATATAATTGAAACGCAAGCAAAGCTTAAAAAACCGACTTCACCGCTTATATTTTGGTTTTGGTTTGATCGATTTCGGTAAAATTTATATGGAACTACCTCTGAAGTATAATCTATCAAACAAAAAATAAATTATCAATATCGATTCATAATTAGCGGAATTATTGCGTAACATACATACAAAAAAAAACATACAGTATAACTGAGAACCTCCTCTTTTGAAGTCAGTTGAAAAAGAATCAGCCAAATTGGTCGAGGTATTATCTAGTTTTTGCAAGACTAACGCACATCGCCTGCTTTTAAATATCATATATTATATTATTTCATAAAATATATTATTTGGCTTGAACAAGCTATGGCGCAGGAGATAATCTGATTTAAAAAAAAAATATTACCGATTTCATGGTGTCACCTAAATTTAAATTATTTTTATGTTAAAAATAAAAATACCCGCTCATCATTCTAAATGTGTTCGTGTTACCTATATTTTCCTTTATCCTATCCTACTAATATTATAAATGAGAAAGTTTGTGTGTGTGTGTATGTAAATGTTTGTTACCACCTATCTCCGTAACTACTTAACCGATTTTAATTAAATTTGGAATGAATGCAGCTTTATACTCTGGATTAGGACATAGGCTACTTTAATTACCATCATCATCATTAGCAGGCAAAATCGCAGGGCTGAACTAGTAACCTATACCCATATTTTTATATAAATTCGAAACCCGCTTTTAAAAGGTCTCCAGCTTGTTGGAGGTAAATAAAAACCTGTATATGCACGTATATTTTTTATGTTTATCATAACAGGATAAGCAGGAAGTAAGTTTAATGTATTATATTAATTATAAAACATTTACGCTTGTGGTGTTTTCCATCAACGCGAAAGATAAGGTAGAGTAACCATATCAAGAGCGGCCGGTGGAAATGTCACAGGAAAAGTCGTTGTTTATCCTGATTCGGTGGGAACTTAAGACGGCACACAAATTTATTTTAGCCGGATGTGTAAAAACTTGGACGAGCTATTTACTCACCATACATTGAAAAGAGATAAATATATCAGAGCCACGTCTCATTATCTAGGTGAAGCTTTAAATCGTAAAAACTCTTTTTGCTTGAAAATATTTCCATTTAGAATAAAAATAGGAGACTTTTTAGAGTCTGTTTCAGAACTATATTTTTATAAAATTTTCACCAATCATGTTTCTTAAATATATTTAATCAGATTATATCCTCAATTATTGACGTCCCAGTTGGCGTGTCCTGGGTTCTATTCACGGCAGGAGCACAATTTTTCTCCCCAAGGAAGATTTGTGCTTCCGGATCTGGGTTTGATTGTGTGATATGTAAAAGTTTCCGGCACCTACGATACAAGTCTTTGAAATTAGTGTGGGGCTGTGAGTGTGAATGCGTTTGTTTTATTGTATATTGTCTAAATATGAATTTTTGTCGTTACTGAATACGACAAATTCTTAGCGGCTCAAAAAAATTGCATAGCGTCTTAAGTGATTGTAAGACTTGAGTATATGCTTAAGTGATCTTAGTAGTCGATATACTGATTCGAGTATAAGTCGTGATCGAGACATTTACAAAACTTATTTGGTACGTATAGAACTGCCTTCTGGCGTGGCTGGTTACCTGTCTGCGTTTTTACGCAACGGGTATTGGTTCTATTCGCGATGAAAGCACAATATGTTTCACAAGGGAAATTTGTGTTTCTGGTTCTCTGTGCGATTAAGTGTGTGTGTTGTGATGATTCCGAATCACACGATGCAGTTGAACTTAGTTTGGGGATGTGACTGTGAAATCGTTTATGTTTATCCTTAAATAGATCGTTTGTTCTCTGTGATTGCTAATATATACTGATAGCCGGTGGAACTTATTAAAATAATTATGAAGAAAATGCTCTTGTGAGCCTATTATGACTGTAATTTTGCGAATCAGGTAATAATTATTAGAGTAATTTGTATTGTATTGTATTGTAAGGCTATAAATTGTATAATTGGCTTTTGCTCGTGTTCATCGTGATATTAAATCTTGGTATATACAGGGTGATTTGTAAAAATCAGACACTTATTTGTGGTACGGCTATTGCAAATATATTTAAATATTTTAAAATGTATTCAAAATCAAGTCACATTTGCGTTGACCTGCACATTACGAGGCTTAGTGACGCGGTGCGGCGCGGCGATGCCGTTCTTTGCTGGACAGTTAAAGTTGAACAACTATTAATTATACGCTGTATAGAATAACTCCATGCTACATCTTCGGCCGCATCATCACTTCCCATCAGGTAAGATTGTGGTCAAATGCTTGCCTATCAGGCATAAAAAAAACCATCTCAATTGTCACCAAAAATTTAGCATTCAGAAGAAATATGCCAAGGTTTAAAACAAGAATCAGTGTTTGAGAGCTTTCTGGTATTTTAGAAATAACCCTGTATAAATAAAATCATTATAAATAAAATATACCTAACATTTAATAATTTTTTATTTACACTAGACTGCATTCATTTTTACAACCCATAAAATAACAATTTCATTCAAATGCGCCCAGTCCGCACAGAGATATTATCTTGTTTCGAACCATACACTTTCGGATTTATAATATTAGTGTAATTATACTGTGAAGTAAACAGTGTGAACTATATACATCCCGCTCTCGCCAAATTCCTATGCGAACCACAATGGAGTCTAATGATCAACAAGCAAACAATCGCGTAGTTTCACTAGTGAACAAATGCGGCAGGTTACAACAGTTATTATTTTACAATACTGGGAATTCGGGGTGCCAGCCCTCGGCTACCTGGCATCCCCTTCGCAAACCCCGGGCCTTAGTTCAGAAGCGACGTTGCACCCTTATTAACGTCGATGCGCGCGCGCATTGTAGCGTCGTTTTAGTGTGGTAGTTTAGTAATGCGTTCTGTGACCAAGAAATTGTGATTTTTCTGAGTTTTTCACATATGTAACTATGTGCAGTGATTGTGAAATGTTTTTGTACACAGTTCCATAGCGATTTCGGAGTGAAGTGCTTTATTCGCGTATTTTAAATGGACAGTGATAATGTAACGATGGATCTCTCCATACCTAGGCTTAAGTTTGAATGTGAAGACGATGGTTACGAGGATTTCGATTTGGGTGAAATGTGAGTAAATATTATTTTCTATTGTGTGTTGTAAGGTGAAAATGAGTCTGAATGTTCGGACCAATAAAATAAGGTTGAATATACATAAAGATATCCCTTGGCGTCTATGATGATGATGATGGTGATTATGAATCAAATCTAAACTATTTTTAATCTTATTTCATCGCGAATAGGCACGATTGATGTAGTGAGTGATTTTGCAGCGAAAATTAACAAACGTATATAATGGATCTATAATATTAATCCAAAACAATCATTGGACTTTTTAATACAATCAGTACCTATCCAGGAGGGCTAGCGCTTATTATTATAATACTAGCCGTGCCCCGCGGCTTCGCCCGCGTTAATTAAGTTCAAAATTAGCATATGTTTTGTTACGGAACCAAAACTATCTCCATTTTAAATTTCATCCAAATCGATATTCAACAAAACAATAAAACATTCACACATACAAACTTTCGCATTTATAATATTAGAAGAATACACGAGTTTTAAAACTAAGAAGCGACTACATTCGCAAATATCTCTGAAACTCTTCATCAGATCTTGATCAAATTATTAAAAAAAAGATTCCGGCGAATTGAGAACTTCCTCCTTTTTTGAAGTGTGTCAAAAATGTATATAAAAAGCGTCTTTCTATAAAGTAACGTAGTCAGTTTCAAATGTAATTAACTTGCTAACGGTAACCATTTGGGGCGGCAAAAAATAGTACCGTCAAAGGAATGCTCCGGCAAAAAGGAATCCGGAGTGCGTCCGGGGACGGGCCCTTTTTGCAACTATAATCACTTTTACGTAGAAGAAATTTCCGAGTTGTTCCTATACAATTGCCGAACAACTTACTGCTCTGATACATCGGTTTTAAAGCTGTTTTTTTGTTACCAATGCAAAACACCCATCTTTTAATCATATATAATCAAATGAACTGAAACACTGAATTTATACAAAAATAAGTTTTTTTTTTTATTATAGATAGGCAAGCATTTGACCACTATCTCACCTGATGGAAAGTAAGATGCGGCTGAAGATGTGACATGCTTGCCTAGAAGATACCTATTCACTCTAGACTTGAAGACACCCAGATTGTACTGTTCGGGAAACAAAGACGCAGGCAATGAGTTCGACTCCCTCGCTGTACGGATAAAGGAAATCGTCAATTGTCGACCCATTTTTAAATAATTCAATAAGTCGTTACTTTTAGAAAACTTATAACTTCTTTCGCTTTTATTTAAGTCATTTTGAATGTTGAATATATCCATACATTTAATGATTAAAGATACTCTCATATCTCTGTGGAGATAATATTTCAATGCATTAATTATGCGTATCGTCACATACTGATAATAATTATGGAAAGGAATAGAAATCCTTGTCAGAATCTTTGTTTTCTGATAATGCTCCCAGCATCTAGACTAAGAAAAGTGATCAAATCTCGACAGCGACGTCACTTAACAGCATGCGTGATAGTAGTCAAACATTTGCGTGTCAGTAGGTACAAAAAAATACTATTTCATATTTAACATCAATACCGCAAAAGACAATGGTATATGAATGAAACTCTGTTGGTGCATAAATTTAATGATTCAATCTGTTTTTTTTGCATAATATAATTTTTACTATAAACATATTTATATACTTAGTTGGAATAGAAAGGAAACGTGAAAGTACTTCAATTGCTCTACTTTCACAACCAACCCCGGTCCCAGATAGCGATATCTTTGCAAGCTGCAATTACACCATTTACAATTAAAGTTTATAATTGCGGTTAGTGTAATTGTTACTTTGTAAAATAATGCCTAGTCCTAAGACACGATAATCTCTCGATTTATGTCATGTATCTCAGTACTCAACTCGCTTTACAATGTATTTTATGTACCTATTGCACATGTTATAGATATGTTATATAAACAATGTCAGAGACACTCATATTTTTTATGAGAGTAAAGTATACATAGAGAAGTTAAAATAAAAATATAGATATGAAATATTCAGCGAATATTGAAATAAATTGTTAGGTACATAACTTATACATATCTACGGTCCAATGCCTAACCCAGGGGTCGGCAACCTGCGGCTCTTTGGATGTGAAGCTGCGGCTCTTTAGTTACATACGCAAATATCATAAAAGTAAAAAAAAAAACATTTAAAAAAACGTTCTGAATCGATGAACGAGGATTAAGTGCCATTTCTATCGTGTCAATAATAAGCCTTTAAAGGTAGCAAAAAGTACATTTATACAGTTAAAACAAGTAAATTATGGGATAATTAGGTAGGTATAGCGCGTGCATGGCGTTTTCTATACGATACTCATAGTACAGTAGTTATTATTGTTGGCAAGAAAAAGAATTGGGACTCTATATACTAACATCTATGCAGCAAAGACCTAAGTTACCTACAAGGCACCGAGCTCAAGTGCGCAAGCCTACTAGTCAGTTGCGTTTTAGTTCTGGCGGTATTCTGTATTGCAATTCCAATTCGTTAAGCCAAACATTTTAAACATGCCTCAACCAGGTGCTCTGTTTTTTGACATAGTAATTGTCAGTTATATTTTAATATAAAATAAGCCTCACGTTCTTGGTTAAGTACACGTTTGCCTATGCAATTACGAAGTTTGCTATGATTCCTGCCGGGAGCACATATTTTCTCCTTAAGGTCAATTTATAATTCTACTTCTCTTAACTATCCGCGATAGAATGTCGAAATTTCGGGGCTGTGGAGAACGTGTATGTTTAATTAAGAAGGAGTTTCGCACAAATCACTGCAGTACCAAATCAACAATGATACCCTAAGGCCCTAACAACGTACTGATAAGGGTCAGCCGTTACAAATTGCCGACATCTGCAACATGGGGACGGTATGATAACCCTTAACCATTCACAGGATATCTTATCTCGCCCACATTATGCGCGCTCTAAAGTAGTAATATCTCATACAAGACCGTTTATGTCTGGTGAAATTAAATGGATACAACCAGTTACTCGATTAACGGACGGGTTCCAATACTTCCAGTAAAGTCAGCTTAGAGTTTACATTGTAAGATCTTAATGTTAAGCGATTTATAGAAGAAGAAGAAATTAATAATCCTAGTTAAAGATAATCCTAGCGGTATTACATTTAATCGCGCAAGCCGACCTCACTTTTTATGCTCGATAGGCAAGCAATTAACCTCTATCTCACCTGAATGAAAGCGCTGATGCGGCTGGAGATGTAACATACTTGCCTTGAAGATACTATTCACTCTTGACTAGAAGACTCCTGAATTATACCACTTGCATATAGTGCCTGCCGATCGACGAACGAGTCCACGGTGAATTACAAGCAGAAAGTTTGGTGTTAAGCAGGCCACTGCTATCACAAAAAATCTATTTGTTACGATACAAATTCACGAGCACGTTAATTACGTCTACCTTAAGACAAAATAACCAGTCGACTGTTTGTATTACCCCTTGTGTTATCCTTTTTTTTATGTACGATAGGCAAGCGTTTGACAACAATCTCACCTGATGGAAAGCGATGATGCGGCCGAAGATGTAGCACGCTTGCCTAGAAGGTACCTGTTCACTCTTGACTTGAAGACTCCCAGATTATACTGTTCGGGGAAGAAAGACAAGGGCAATGAGTTCCACTCCTTCGCTGTACGGATGATAAACGTAGAAGCGAAACGCTTCGAGCGAACTGGAGGTATGTCAACCATATATGGATGACGTTTGACAGTTTGTCTTGTTGTTAGATGGTAAAACGGGCATGGGGGAATTAGCTCGTGTAATTCCTGCGCACACTCTCCATAGTGTAAACGGTAGAACACCGATAGACTTGCGACCTTACGTCGGTGACCGAGACTCTGCAATTTCGTAAGACCCTCACGAAAACAACATGCTTTCTAAAGCAGCAATTCAGAAGTCTTAAATTATTTATTTATTTAATTGAGAGACTAGATCAGCAAGTCGTTCGCCTTATTGTGAGCGTCACGCTTGAACTTTACAGTGCAGTGCCACCAAAAGTTTTGAAATTCGAATGTAAATCCAGTGCGGCAAAGCATTGCGCTCGTTACCATGATTGGTTGCACCCGACGCTAACAAGTGACGCTGACAATTTTCGCATCAGCCAATCACAAGTATACATTAACCTCGTCCTCTTCCCCCGCTGCTGAATTTTCTTATGAAGAAAAGTAAGCTTCATGCGCTATGAACTGGTTATACAATCTTTGTGCCCAATGGGATAAGGCAGACGAGTTTGAACATATTCTAATTGCCAAATATTTCTTGCATGTATTTTGTTTTGTGTACAATATGATTGTTTTAAAAATTTTGCAATAAATTATTTTGTATACTAATATGTAATTGTAGTAATAAACTGATTTGTTAATTAACGCGTTGTTTGATTTGTTGATAATTGATATAGCTACTCGGAGAGGGTTCTTAAATACTGTTAGTTCAGTAGTGTTAATGAGATTGAATACAGTGTCTACAATGCCTATAGTAAGCTCATCTCTGTCTTATTGTTTCTCCGTTTAAATCGACCTATTTTGATACATTAAGTTCCTTTCAGCTACTGGCCGTTGTACAGTGGCTTCTTCAATAAAAACTTTATCAAAATTGCTTTTTAAACGAAATTCCATTTAAGCGTGTGGCACAAATCCAAGCAAATTCTTGCGAATTCGCCAACCTTATAATTCTGCCAGTAGGAACATAGCAATTGTTATTTATCCTTAGAAAATACATGTATATACATATACCTATTTCTAATGTAACTTTATTGTTTTAAGATAAAGAAATTTTAATATTTTATCATAGACTACCACTAAAAATTGCTGTTTTATTCAGGCCCAAGGTATTACGACCTTCAATGGCGATCAAAAGTCTACCTATCATGAATAAAAACAATTTTAGTCTGTAGTCAACATATTTGTATTTTTTTATATTAATACTATTGTGACTTATACGGTTAAACCTGATTGTATATACTTCGACGTTTTTTCTCTCTGATAAGTGTTAGACCACCATCTCACGTGTTGGTAAGTGAGATGTGATCTAGGATGGTAAAGGTGTGATTCCGAACTCAGCAGCACGTGCTACCAAGATTAGAACATTTCAGTTACGATCGCGGAAAGACTGCAAAGTATCGTTTTAGCTCGTTTAGACCCCGTAGACATGGTGTAGGTATTTACACGCATCACTTTAATGGTCAAATTATCAGCCAATATTGAAATAAAGCAAAATTGTGGTTATTCAAATTCGCTTTTGTTTTGTCCACACAGTGTCGGAGATAGCAGCGATCACCGCCGGAGCCAAGTCCACAAGACGGCACCGCAGGGCGCAACGACGACGGCGCACAGCAAGCAGCTGGCGGCGGGCGGTGCCAACCACCCGCCCCAGCCGCAAGGTAACCACAAACGTAATGTCAACCAATTGTTGTTACCTCCTTTGTACACTACACACACACACATACACACACACGGGGGTTCTGTCCTGTCGGATGACGTAGTTCCGTATGATCACGCAAAAAAATCACGTCTGATAACGCTATCCGACAGGAAATAGAAGATACATAAAGAAAACTGATTTACTTGAATTAAACTGTCTGTATGAATATTGGTCGTTTGAAAATGAATTATTTTTCATTTAAGTCTACTTAATAGATAGCAAAGGGTATCTTCTGTCTCACTCTCTTATAACCAGGGTAACGTAATGCGTAAGGAGATGTACAAAACTATAATAGATATTGATTGATGGTTATAACTATGATATTTTTTTATTTCTTTTTATGATTATTCCCACTCTTTGCTGTCCATAAGTCGCATTACTTTTATGTATAGCCTGAAGAAATGTCTTTTTTTAGATAAAGTAATTGAGAATTCATTACAACCCATTATTTAATCATATTTATAGATATTAAGAAAATATATGCCCCCATTACACCCATCAGAAACACTCTACAACTAACAATACTTATTAACCAATTATTAACCAAGGCTATGAACCTATCTACTTACATCTAAATCTTCTCTCTGTCGGACATCGTCCATATAGAACACGTTTTCGTAGGAACAGTTACTACATGAAAGAATACTTTCCGACAAGAGGAACTGTCAAGCAATTCACTATTTTTCATTACACTAAAATTTTAACCAAATGATAGATGATTTGAATTAATTAAAACATAATTCCCCTGATCCATAAAACAAACATAGATACATGTTCTTTTGAAAACAATTGAGCGTTTCCACCAAAACAAAAACATTGTATCACATGTCTAAAAAATTACAGTGTATTATTGTAATGTAGTGTTTTAGAATTGTTGCTCAAAAAGAACACATGAACCAAGTGTATTCGCCTTTATGGAGACAATAAGAAAAGTGTTAATGGACACATTCTTGGATATTTTGAATCTAGCAGAATAATTTACTTATTAGCCTAATCTTGGCTAGATGGTAACGAAAATAGGAAACACGTTATCGTGACTAATAGTAAAAATAAATGTCTAAAAATTGTTGTGGGCACTAAATAATTTATCACTTGCTACGCGCAGTTTTAGTGAAGATAAATTTGGTAGCATTAATTAGCTAAGGGAGTTCATTTTCGTATATATAAGAGGGAACATACATGTTGTGTTATGCCTATAGACTGATATCTCATCAGAGGTTACATATTTTCAAACATCTGTGACAAATGCGACTTGCCTTGTTGAACTGACTCGAAAACGTCTTCTATGCAAGTTGTATGAGTATAGGGTATGTTTACATATGGTATCTTAAATAAAATATAAATTTATTCAATTGAATAGAAAACGAAATTTAAAATATATTCGTAGTTGGCATTGATAACATTAATAAACGTGATAATTTATAAATGATACGCCTTGGCTTATGATTGAGGGTCGGCTCTTGCGACCTATGTTTCGGGGATATCCGATCCCCATCATCGGGCGAATTCACGGCGGTCGCCAGATTCAACCCTAAAGCTTGAGCCGTATCATTTATAAATTAAAATGTGTCAAACTCACGAAAAGTTAAATCGTAAAATATTTAAACATACCCTACCTAAGGGGCCGTCTCCACGAGCGAGAGAATCGCGGCGATATTATCGTCGAGCCACGTACATTTCTATGTATACACATTACACACTTTCGCCGCGATAACATTGCCATTTTCTAAGAGAGCGTATAGAATACGTGATTCTGGTTAAGATGTCTGATGTGAATATTTTCGGCACCCACGACACAAGTCATCGAACTGTATAGTTGTGAGAGTGAACGCGTTTATGTTATATTTCCATGTATACACATTACATGCTCTCGCCGCGATAATATCGCCGTGCGTAGACACGTTCTAAGAGAGCGTATAGAAATACGTAGCTCGACGATAATATCGCCGCGAGTCTCTCGCTCGTGGAGACGGTACCTAAAGGTGCATTTGCAATAGTGTTGGATACGATGATGTGTAAAATTTCAACCAATCTGACAGGAGGTAACAATGTACATGTCTGGAGCCCTAAAAACCCTGTAGTTTGTTTGAACTTTCATGCACTATCCTCTTTCTAATGCACTTTATTTTGAGATACCTTCTAGTTTTTTGGATGGTTTGTTATCGTAGAATTCCAAAATATTTCTTCTTTCAATGCTGTATATTTTTCGTCAACGTTTGTTTTTAAACTATAGTTGTATTGTGAAACATTAAACAAAAGATGCAATTTGGGCTTTTTGTTTGTATTCTTATCAAACTGCGCATATAAGAAAACGACACGACACTGGTCGAGTTACAATCTCATATCTAGAGTTTTTACTCAAACTTCACAGTATTTAAAAGTAAGATTTATACTACATAGAGTTTATCATACAAGGATGTTTCTTCACATAGCCTGCAAGATAATCATTACAATTTCTTCGCACACCACTAGCATAAACATCTTTGTGAGACTATAAGTTTGAACTGGTCTCAGAAAACTCTGAAATAAATCTAATACGGAATTTAAAGTATGCGCCCATAGTTCGTATTGAGCATCTAGCCGTACCCAGCAGTCTCTCGCGTTTATCAAATTAAAAAGTAGCATATGTGTTAATCCTAGATATAAGCTAGGTAAATTCCAAATTTTATACAGATCCGTTCAGCCGTTACAGTGTGAAGCCCTCTTCGAGCAAATGTACTTACATACCAAACTTTCGGATTTGTAATATTAGTATGATTTGCCTCATACAAACCATCTTTTAATCAGAAAAATCACACATAGTAATTTTAATCAGATTATATTTAAAACATTTCCTCGCTTCGTCGTTTTTCACTGTATATTTAGCGTTTCAATGCAATGTTTGCAATGTGCTAACGTTAGTCGTCTCTCGCATGTCCAACCGCGACGTTACCGCGACGCGTCCCCGACGACGACGCGACTCACAGGCTCCGGCTGCGGCGCTGATGGCGACTACCAGCTGGTGCAACATGAGGTGCTCTACTCCTCGTCCAATAGGTAAGAGAAAAACACGTTTATCTTATTTATTCACAGTACATGTAAAAATCTCCATCATTTGAAATGTATGTTACAAAAAAATCTAAACGGTTTTTTTACACTAGAGCTATGTTATGTAACATATCTATGTTATGTAATTTCGGTATTAGTCATTTAAGTGTTTTTCACTGCGCTTGTGTTTGCTTCCATGAATCCTTGTCTTTAATGTAGTGATCACAACGATAAAACATTGTGTATTCAGCGTCATGCTGAAATTATTTTAAGATTAGTATGTAGAAACGTTTGAAAATTTTAATTTTAACGGGGCCGTCTGTACCACTAGTCTACTCTTATTATTGTAAATGACGACTTAGATGGATGCAATATGCAGGTCTCAGCCCTCTGCACCGTGCATCGCGGGTTCGATTCCCGGCAGGAACACATTTTTTCTTTCCAAGGGACATTAGTGCTTCTAATTGTCTTTGAATTAAGTATAATGCTGTGAGTCAGAATGCGTTTGTTTTGTTCTCAATGGGCAACCAGTGAAAGTAACTCATTTATTGTTTTTGTTAAATTGTAGTTATTTTTATCTTGTTTCTATTTCATGATTATTGATGATATTCATCATTTACTGGTTTGAAGCTAAACGAGAAGAGCACCGCTATTAAATTGACTGCCCGTTGGCGAATAGGTTCGCATTCGCCTTCTAAGCTTTAGATATCGGGTTCGATTCCCGGTGAAATTTGTGTTTCTGTGTGATTGTGGTTGTGGTGTGAATGTTTCTGATACACAAGACATTACTCTAAGACTGGTTCTCTGGTACTCAATATAGTTTTTTGACATTCCAGGTACGAGGTGTTGGAGTTCCTCGGGCGAGGCACCTTCGGTCAGGTGGTCAAGTGCTGGAAGAAGGGCACCAACGAGATAGTCGCCATCAAGATCCTCAAGAACCACCCTAGCTATGCTCGCCAGGGGCAGATTGAGGTATGCTCTCTCTTAATTGATTTCTCCTTTGCGTACTTAGATTGTATATTCTTCTACACAAGCATGCTACATCTTCGGCCGCATCATCACTTTTCATCAGATGAGATAGTCGTCGAATGCTTGCCTATTTAGCATAAAGTACCTAGATGACCGAGCTTTGCTCGGCTGAAAACACGGATAAAACGACGTTTTATCCGTGCTACCTAGCTAGATCGATTTATCGCCCCCGAAAACCTGCATACTAGATTTCATGAAAATCGTTGGAGCGGTTTCCGAGATTCATATTATATATATATATACAATAATTGCTCGTTTAAAGCATACATAAAATTAAAAGCATTAAAGATGATTGTCAAACGTAGTCAAAAATATATATATTGTAACCTTTCTGATAAGTTATATTAATGCTACATTTAACCTTGGATAAAGTTAATAAAGATGTTTAATGAACTAATAAAGTATAGATAGTGATGTCGCTTTAATTAAGCATCAAGAAAAACGCCTGAGCACTCCGAGTCAATGAACTCATTTAAAACCGAATCGAATTATTCGATAACATTTGGCACAAACTTGTAAACTATTAAAAATTATAGCGTACTTACCGTAAAGTCTGTTAAGATAAAATAGCTTCTGCTATTTCTATTCGTTACGTTTCGCCGATCGGTAACGAGAGTCGAGTTTCTGGCTGCGTTGCACAACACTATTTTTTATTTTGTGTCAAAAATGTCAACGTTGAGAACTGAAAATGCTTGAACGCGTGCCAACAACTACATTAAAAGTTGGAGAAGTCCTTCGGCCGCCCCTGTATTCTCATATCGATAGCCAGCGAACCGCGAATGTACAGTGGCCAAAGTAAATAGAGGAAAAGTTTTACTGAAGTGCTTTTGCATACATAATTAGTTCCATTAAATAGGACGTATCGTATGCATATATATATTTTTAACAAATCAATTTATTTCTCGAGTACAACAACGAATACAATACGTATAAATTAAACTAAAAACTAAATTAAAACTAACCTAAAACGCTTTTACTTATTTGTACTTTTACGTATTAGCATTGCAATTCAGAGAGGCAATACCGTCAGCAACAGGGAACTCTACCCACTGGTAGTGGCTTGAACAATTGAGTTACCTATAAGCTCGATGTCTTGTAGGTAACTTAGGTCTTTGATGTATATAGTTTTAATTTAGTTTTAGGAAATATAGGACTACAACGCTAAAAAATACTTTTAAACATAATTTCCCTATTGCAAGATTCGAAAGAGGCGTGTACTTTCACCACTTATTTATTGTTTCACTAGCCGTGCCCCGCGGCATCGCTCGCATTTTCCAAGTTAAAAAGAAGCATATATGTTAATTATAGGTATAAGCTATGTACATTCCAAAATTCCAAATCCGTTCAGCCGTTACAGGATTACCTAAGTAAGATTTATAATATTACTAGCCGTGCCCGACGGCTTCGCTCGCTATTATCAAGTTTAAAAGTAGCCTATGTGTTAATCTTAGGTATAATCTATGTACATTCCAAATTTCATCCAAATCCGTTCAGCTGTTAAAGCGTGAAGAGGGAACAAACATACTTACACACTTACACACACACTTACACACACACTTACACACACACTTACACACAAACTTTCGGATTTATAATATTAGTAGGATAGTAGGATTGTGATATGCCAGAAGTTTTATATTCCATTCATTGTAACAAGTTTGGCAGTATTCCAGCTGCCTGGATGTTTGTGTTTACACACAGGCATGTCGGATCGGACTTCGGTGCAACACAAGTTTATATATAAACCCTTTGATGAACTTATGAAGTGGCTACGACCACCATTATGCGACTTGGCCTCGTTTTTACCGACTTCACAAATAAGGTGTTACCTCGTAGCTTCTTTCCATGTGAACCAATTACCTATGATGTTTTTTTCTTTTGTAATTTTTAACCTTTCGCGATTCAAACACATAGTTTAGGACTCGGGAGTCGGCACTTAATCGCGCTAAAAAACTATTTTTATTTACCTCGACGTTTCGGCCAAGTCGCATTGGCCATGGTCTCGAGTTTTTTAGCGCGATTAAGTCCCGAGATATTACCTAAACTATATGTTTTTTCTGTTTTGAAGCTGGTGCTTTCCCATTGCGCACATTTAAATTGCATCAAGATCCGATCAGTAGTTAATGAGTTATCTTCAATAATGCGTGTTTAATACATTTAACTGATCAAGGTTCCGAAGATAAAGCGGTGAAGTCGAAGCTTCGCTTGCGTTTAATTATCTCATGTGTACTACGCTAGTAAGGACAATCCAACTATTATCACAATCAAACAGAATCTGTGAGAAACTGGCCTGATGACGTCAAACTCAAAGGACCACACGTGTTCAGTGACGTCAGTATCATTCAGAAACATAAGTGGGGCATTTGCAGCGATGCAAAAACTTTACGACGTTTACGCCTCAAGATGCATATCAAACCTAATTGTAACTCGATACAGGAGCTGTCGAGAATAACTCACCACCTCCTATGGCCCACTTACAGATATAGGCCGGTTCGTCATTTCGCAGAAACTCCGAAATGGGCCCATGTTATGGATGACACGGGGAAATAATAAGGTCAATACAATTTGTGAATCATTAAGATGCGTAATCGGTTTTAGAATAAGGTAATACCTGGATAGTATTATGACATGTTTATTAAGTCAGGGTAGGTACAAAATTAAAAAAAAAAAACCTTTATTTATATCCCAGAGACACTAAATGAACTGCCCGTTGGCTTAGCTAGGTTCGTTTTCGAAGCAGCGGGTATCAGACTCGATGCCCTGTAGGACAAGTTTTCTCCCCAAGGGAAATTAGTGTTTCTCGTCCTGGGTGTGAGTATGATGTGAATGTTTCCGGTACCTATGATACAAGTCATTGAACTTAGTGTGGGGCCGTTAGCTGTATTTGGTAAATACCGGTGCAGCCGATCGAGCGTCGTCGGGGGAAATTTTAGATTTTACCGCTTGTGTTATGTTTTTTAGTTTTCTAATATTTAAATTTTATTATTTTACTCTTTAAGCAAACCTTTTACCACTAATTTATACAATGGAAATATTGATAAGATTGTCAGTTCGTTTTGTTGGTCAATAATTGAATAGGTATTCGAGAATTCTCGAGCACATTCTCTGAAATATAAACGACCACGGATAGGCTAGGAACACATCAATAGCCGAGACTGCAGCAATAAAAATAAATACATAAACGCTTTCACACTCATAGCCCCACACTAAGTTCGATGACATGTGTCGTGAAGCTGGAAACATACAATCACAACCAGAACCAAAAACACAAAATTTTCTTCGTGAGAAAACTTGTGTTTCAGTCGGGAATCGAACCTGATACTCCTGCTTAGAAGGCGAACGCCACCCAAATAAGCCAAAGAGCAGTTCAAATAATAACTTTATATACTAAAATGTAATATGCTTCCGTTCCAGGTGTCCATCCTATCCCGCTTGTCCCAGGAGTCGGCGGACGAGTTCAACTTCGTCCGAGCGTACGAATGCTTCCAGCACCGCTCGCACACGTGCCTCGTGTTTGAGATGCTGGAGCAAAATCTGTACGACTTCCTCAAGCAGAACAAGTTCTCGCCTCTCCCACTTAAATACATCAGGCCGATTCTGCAGCAGGTGCTCACGGCATTGCTGAAGTTGAAGGTTAGTTCCCGGCTGAAGGAATAAGATGCCATTTGTGGCAATTGAGCAATGAGGTACTTGCTGTGGCTCGCAGACTAATGTTAGGTAATAAGAATAACAAGTAACCTATGTTTTTTCTTCTTTGTAAGTTCTCCTAGACTGAGCCAACGGCTTAACCTTCAAAATGTAACGAACAGACAGAGACATAGTTCATCCAACACCTGGAATCTGGAGTATTTTTTTTATTATTATCGATAGCAAGCATTTGACCACTATATCATCTCATTGAAAGTGACGATGTGGTCGAAGATTACATTTTGATTGAATAGAAATCCGAGTTCACATTTAGTTGCAAAAAGCTAAATTTGGAGACTGACCCAAACAATATGGTCCTTCGAGCCGGATAAAACTAACGACCTATAGAAAATTAAAACTTAAATCAATTATGAAAATTAAATTATAATAATTGTAGCTACTAGTCGTCTATGTAGAAGCTGCATACAATTTTAATTAAAGCCACAAGGAAAAAGAAAGACCATTTTGTAGTGAAAGCTGGTACATCGTCATCGTTATTATCAGGCAAGCAACCTCAACAATTCAACCGCACTTCCATGCTTAACATCCACATCTACATAGGAACAAGTGTTTCATCAACGAGCCATCCCATATTTCATGGAATTGGGATGACTTGGATAGTAGAAAGAAAATTGCTCAGCTCAGTGGCGCGTAATTAAAGTGGCCTATATCCAGCAGTGGACTTCCATTGGCTGATGATGATGAGTATACAATTCACAAAACAACCCTAACGGGATTAGTATGGCCTTGCCGACCAATTTTGTTTAACTTATAATTATGAATTTTATATTTCCACTTTCTTTAATTGTGCCACATATCAAATATAATACTAATAATAATCAAAATTATTAGTATGGCGCTTTAGAGCTAGTCCTCATATTGATATTTGCATGTCACTATTAAGACCAAGTGTATGAACCATATTGATACATTAAGCCCTACATCTGTCTATAGCTACACTTGAAGCAAATAAATGCATTTCATTTCAATTAGAATTCGGACTCCAAAATCAGTAGGTATATTTATTTTTTGTACTTCTAATTAAAGTGAAATTTCGTTTTGTTTTCCAGCAACTGGGGCTTATCCACGCCGACCTAAAGCCAGAGAACATAATGCTGGTGGAACCGGCGCGGCAGCCCTACAGAGTCAAAGTCATCGACTTCGGCAGCGCCTCGCATGTCAGCAAGGCTGTCTGCAATACGTACCTGCAGAGCAGATACTACAGGTATTAGATTAGCTGAATAGTAGTCACTTTACTTCATGTAGTAGTCACTGTGTTGCAAAAAGTACTTGCGAACTAACTCTGCCGGTCTTAATTTCGTGCAGATTGTGTTTACTTAGGAACAATTGGAACACAATATCCGCATCGTATAGTCCTGTAATTTCTTTTTGGAAAGTAGTCATGTTCACGACTCTTGTGAGTATGAAGTTATTTATGCAACTGTACATTAATTGGTATTCAAACTCTTTAATACTCATAATGACGACCCAGTTGACGCTTGGACAAGTCTCCGCCCGGGTTCGACTCCCGGCAGGAGGACAAATTCCTTTTCAAGGGACATTAATAAAAAGCAAAATGTCGGAGACTGACCCAAACATTATGGTCCTTCGAGCCGGATAAAAACCAAAGAGCTATAAAAAAAATTGATAGTATTAGAATTGAATTTAATTTTGGAAATCAAATAGCAAACACTATTTTGCTGCAATCACTTATGTAACTTCCAGATTAGCATAGAATTTTCGTTCCACAGAGCACCGGAAATAATCCTGGGTCTCGCGTTCTGCGAAGCCATCGACATGTGGTCGTTAGGCTGCGTGGTAGCCGAGCTGTTCCTCGGCTGGCCGCTGTACCCGGGCTCGTCGGAATACGACCAGATCCGGTACATCTCGCAGACGCAGGGCCTTCCCACGGAGCATATGCTCAACAGGTAAATGTGTTTTCTTTTATAACTGGCTGTTATTTAAAAAAAACATTTATTTTACAAGAAAGAATCGGGTATGAGTTAATCAGGGAGTTAGCTTCCTCCATACCAAATTTAATTAAATTCCAGTCGTTTGAGCGCGAAGAAGTTATTTTGTCGCTAGTAAGCGCTTGTGCAGTTTGCCTCCATGCATCCATGCCTCCATGCGTGAAGGAGTAACAAACATACAAACGCACTCACTAACTTTCTAACAATGTTAGTGTATTTTTGGCAGTAAATTAACGTACACCATCTCATACATTGTTGTTTCTGCAGCGCGAGTAAAACAGCGAAGTTCTTCTACCGCGATGTGGACAGCACGTACCCGTTCTGGCGGCTCAAGACTCCCGAGGAGCACGAGCTGGAGACCGGCATCAAGAGCAAGGAGGCCAGGAAGTACATCTTCAACTGCCTCGACGACATCGGACAAGTGAGCACTCATAAAAACAAACAAACGAAACAACACACATTCACACTTACTAAGTTCCACTCATGTTTTATGATAGAACCGGGACTTAATTTTTCAAACAAAAAGTTTGTATAGGTCCACATTTGTATAGGTTTTAATCGGTACACTTATTTGAGTTCAACCCGAGTTTCATCAAAATTTGCAGGTCAATGTACCTTTGATTTCACCTGACATTCCCGTAAGCTGCGTTCAATGCGGCGAAGGCATAGAAGGCTCCGAACAACATAGAATAGAGTAATGTACAGTATAGTATAGTAATGTATAGTAATATACATTTGACATTCAATTTCATTCCATAATTTTCATATTCAGCTTTCAGTTTGACTTCACGCTTTTCGCGGCAATTCTAATAGAAATTTGACATTGACAGGCGTCAGAGTGTTTACAACCTTCTCTCAAAGCGGTTGTTTGGTTGTGATTAACTTAGGCTTTGAACGCGCTAGAGCGTTTCAACTCAGCTTCAGCTCTAACCGAGCCTCCGAACGGGCTAAGGTGAAAAGTTGCAACCAGAGTATATATAATACTAGCCGTGCCCCGCGGCTTCGCCCGCTATTTTCAAGTTAAAAAGTAGCCAGGTATTAAATAGCTAGGTATAATCTATGTACGTTCCAAATTTAATCCAAATCAGTTAAGCCGTTAAAGCGTGAAGAAGGAACAAACATACTTACACACTTACACACAAACTTTCGGATTTATAATATTAGTAGGATTACCATAGAATATGTTTTCACGCAATTTCTCGTTCCAGGTAAACGTACCAACGGATCTAGAAGGCGGCCAACTGTTGGCCGAGAAAGCGGACAGAAGGGAGTTCATAGATCTACTGAAGAGAATGCTAACAATGGACCAGGAGAGGCGAATAACTCCCGGCGAGGCGTTGAACCACGCGTTTGTTACGCTAGCGCATCTCGTGGACTACGCGCACTGTAATAACGTTAAGGCGTCTGTGCAAATGATGGAGGTGAGATACGAGAAACAGTGAGTTTCACACTCACAGCTTTACACTAAGTTCAATGATTTGTGTCGTGCCCGAAACATTCACGTTTCTCACACAATTGAAACTTCAAAATTGTTGATTCACACGGCCCCCTTACTCAAGAATATTAATGACTTTAAATACCAGATTTCAAATGTGATTAGTAAGAATTCAACATAAACGCTTTCACTCTCACAGCCCCGCGCTATGACTTGTGTCGTGGGTGCCTGAAACATTCACATCACACACACAATCACAACCAGAACCAGAAACACAAATTTTCCATGGGGAGAAAACTTGTGTTCCCGCCTGGAATCGAACCCGATACCCCTGCTTAGAAGGCGAACGCCACCAAACTAAGCCAACGGGCAGTTCACTGACAGTTCAATTCATTGACAGTTTCATCCGCGCAGAATGCCATCTGTTATCGACAATTCGAATTTGTTCACAATATCAGGGGGTCTATTCCGGGCATAGATTATCTTTACATCGACGTCGAATACGAAAGATTTTCTTTTGTTATGAACATCGAATCAACTGAAATTTCAACAAATCGACTGTCGTATCGACGCCGCATCAATTCGAACAATCGTATTTTGACGACCTGTATCCTACTGCACTTTTAGTTGTGTACTAAGTAATATAATCTGTGCAGGTGTGTCGCCGGTCCGGCGGCGGCGCGGGCGGGGTGGCGGGGGGAGAATACGGCGTGAGTGGGGTCGTGAGTGCCGCCGCGCCGGCCGCTCACCACCTGGCGCTTACCATCAACCAGCAGCGCCTGCGCGCCGCACCATACGACAACCTGGTATGTATACATTTGTGTACTACAATGGCGCGAGCCGGTGCCTCTTCAAAACACTATTGGTCACTACTCACGACCCTTGGAATATAATAAATGTCTCATGAATATTCGCCATTGTTCCAGTACCAGTTATATCAAGGCGGTCGAGTGGCAGTGAATGGAGCGAGGCAGTACGCCACGCGAGCGGCTGAACCATTCCCGCATCAGTTCGTGTCCTCGATACTCTGCCAGCCGGCTTACCAGGTAACAAACGCAAACGCATTCGCACTCACAGCCCCACACTAAGTTCAAAGACTTGTATCGTGGGTGCCGGAGACATTCACATCACACACACACATTACATTCAGAACCAGAAGCACAAATATCCCTTGGTAAGGAATTTGTGCTCCTGCTGGGAATCGAACCCAGCACCCACGGCGCAGAGTCTTTGTCTTGTCTTGTCTTTCTGTGACAGATAGGTAAGCATTTGGACGCTATCTCACCTGATGGAAAGTGACGATGCGGCCGAAGATGAAGCATGCTTACCTAGAAAATATCTATTCACTCTAGAGTTGAAGACTCCCAGATTATACTGTTTGGGGAATAAGGACGCGGTCAGCGAGTTCCACTCCTTCGCTGTACGGATAATAAATGTAGAAGCAAAACGCTTCGAGAGGATATGAGGTATTTCAACCATATATTGAAAGAAACATGCAAAAACCAACAAACAAAAACCAAGAACAAAAAACCAAGCAATGACCGACGTTGCTTAACTTAGGTGATCGGACGAGAACGTGGTATGGCTTACAACTATAGCAAAAAGTGTCTTTACATCTTTTGGTCTTGATTTTATCCGTCTAGCCCCCTTTCGCAACGCGCGATAAGTAACTTTCGTTCCAAAAGGATAGAGACATGTGAGTAACGCTCGTGTATCTCCCCAGGTGCAGCAGCTGGCGGCGGCGGCGGCGGCGGCGGCGGCGGCGCACCACCAGCACGGCGTGGCCGACGTGGGCGTGGCCGAGTGGCGCGCGCCGCTCATAGTGGAGCCCGCGCCGCTGCCGGAGCCCGACGTCTGGGACTACCACCCGCACCATCCACACCACTCGCATAAGAGGTCCGTATCACTACTTGTTACATACATAGATAGAACATTGATGCACGCCTCATGTCATTTCATTTTCCACCGCTGGATGACTGGTAGAGAATGCTTTTAGCATTAAGTCCTCCTTTTGTACACTTTTTACTGTGCAATAAAGTATTAAATTAATAAATAAAACATTATTTATTGCACAATCAGTATTGTACGTACATAGGCGAACTTAATGCTACAAAGCGTTTTCTTCCAGTTAACCTGGGTGTATCGAGCATATTTTGATATGGTAGCACATCTTCGGTAAAAAGTTATTTTTATGTTACAATTAAATATTTAATTTGTATATAGTATTATATAAAAAACGTGTTAACGTTACCGAATAACATTAAAAAGTAACGTTAATTACCGTTATTTTCACAAAAATACCTGTGTAACGGTAATATAAATTATCGGTACCTGGGTATCGTAACGATAAAATAACGTTAACAATGAATAGCAATTAACAATAATATAACGTTACGAAGTGAAAAGTATCGTTATCGCATCTGAGAGTAGTTACCTACTTGATAACTTAAGCTAGCAATGTTTAGAGTCTGCACTTACGACGAACGGAGACGCGAATCGCGACAAAGCAGCGAACAAAAATTTATTTGTTTTTTGAAATATTGGTCGAAGGAAATAATGTTATCAATTACCGTTAACCGATTAAATTGCGTTTAACGTTATATAAATATATCGGTAACACGCCTATTGATTGACGGTAAACCATAAAACGTTACATGTAGTAATAACGCTACCGTATTTGACTACGGTAATGTCACCACCATTTTACCGGTATTTCAAGCCATGGTCAATATATTTATGTTCTGAAATTACTTATATTAGAACTGCTCGTTGGCTGGGTGGCGTTCGCCTTCTAAGCGGGGGTATCGGGTTCGATTCCCGACTGAAACACAAGTTTTCTTCCCGAGGAAAATTTGTGTTTCTGGTTCTGGTTGTGACGGTATCTCGGCCAATTTTGAATCGATTTTGATGATTCTTTGTTTGGTAGATTATACCTTAAAGCGATCGAACCAAAACCAAAATATAAGCGGTGAAGTCGGTTTTATTAATCTTTGCTTACGTTTAATTATGACTATTATATTCTTCCTGGCAAAAGAAATATCGGAAGACGCAAGATGTCATGGCTCCGAGACATCCGGGAGTGGACAAACATTAAGTCTGTAGAACAGCTGTTCAGACGACCTTTTCCACTAAGTTCAACTAAGTATAAGTTAAACCTGTTGAACTTATTGGACAAATAAGTCCAATTATTTCAGAATTAATTAAAATAAAAGTTAATTAAAAATAATTATGTAATAGTTGAAATAAATGGACATTTTTGTTCACTTAGTTTAACTATCGGAATCGGAAATAAAAAGTTACTGCATCAATAATATGAATAAGCATATAAAATAATATACAGAATTTTTTTCTGGCGCTTCGTCGGCCGTTGCCGCTATACGCTCGTTCGGCTCGCGCGTTGTGGTCACAAGAAACGTAACCACTCTTCCTCGCTTCGCTCGTCGTCGTACCTATTGATGACTGCCCTAGCCTAAATTATAAGCGAAATTTTTCTAAGTCGTTTTTCCTCAATGCCCCCTTTACGACACCCTAACCCAAAATGTTAGTGAATAAATGATTTATGATTGAAATAGAAAGTTGAACTAAAAGTATCAATATTGTCCAGTAAGTCCTACTGTTATAAAAAATATCAAAGTTGAAATAATTAGACGTTTTTTTGTCCAATAAATTCAACCAGTTGAACCTAGTTGAACTTAGAGAAACATGGTATTCAGTTCTAGACAAAGAACAGTTTAAAAAGCGGACTGACATCCTTCAATAAATTAAGCGGCATTAGAAGAAGAATCTTCTATATTTATATAAAAATCAATTGACGTTTGTTAATCCCACAAAATCTCGAGAACGACTGAACCGATTGGCACCGTTTTTTTTTACTCATCGATTTGTGCTGTAGAAGAAACAGTGATTATAATGAGAGGGTTGTCAACAGATCGACAAAGCAACAGGCGACAGCTGTGCCGCACTACCAACCGCATCACCAAACACATCAATACAGGTGCCTATATCTCACAAACTAATGAAACACTAATAATAATAGTATATATTATCCGCCAAACAAATTTCAACCATATTCCTATATGTTACAGGTGCTACATCAGACAAACTGAATCACTACTAGAATATATAAACTGAAAATAATAATAGAAATCATTAACCAAACAAATTTCAACCATATTCCTGTGTGGTAAAGGTGCTAAATCGCACAAACTGAATCATTACTAGAAAAAATTAACTGAAACATTTAAGATTATAGAAATTGTTAGCCGCCAAACAAATTTCGAAATTTTTTATTTATTAATTGATTACGAGAATAACACTTTTTTTGCCAAAGCAATTTAACTCATATTCCTATAAAGTTATAACATATTTTAAAAGTGTTAAAAGTTCAAACTGAAACATTTATAAAATACTAGAAAAACATTCTGCTTGATAAAGAATTTCACATTTTATTATTTTATGTTTAAAACATATTTTTAATTGAATCAAATAATTTACTAAGTAAACTTGGCAGTGTTTAAGACTAAAATCTAAAGTCTCAAAATGACAAATGGTTCTAATGCCTGAAACGAATAAGATCATCTGTGACCTATCTACGACAAACTTTGTTTCATACTAGATATTATATAATGCAATTCGCCTTAGACTAATTTATACGCAAACCCGCAAAAACGAAGCGTTTCCGTAATTAATAGCTCGAAACTTATCGAAGAAATTTTATTAAGAAATATAAGCGTGATCAAATTTACAAATTTTTTTTTGCCGTCTGTATTCTTGTCGGTGACAAAAGCTGAAGATCTTCAGTTTCTTTGTTTATTTTAAATCACTTACATGGACCAGTGTTAAAGCATTGTGTAGCAAATGAATTAAAACTAAAAGATTTGTATGAAATTATCCGCAGTATGTCATAAAACAAACCCTTATATATAGTACATTTCTCGTTTTTTATAAAAATTAGCAATATTCATCTTATTTTTCTAAATGTACCAATATACCAATGCCAGATGGTATAGCGGTTATATAACGGTCACCGAATGTTACAGTATGGTCAGCAACAGCGGTAAGAAGGAGCCGACACAACTGTCGCCGGTCAAGAAACGAGTGAAGGAGGGAACCCCGCCGTCTCGGCATAGGCACCACCACCACGATCATAACACGTTAGTGCCGCTTATAGTGTTGTTACGATAATAAAACATAAAAAAATATAATTTTCACTGATATCCTATTTAATACTTCATTAGGATATATAATAGTGTAATAGACAAACTTCTCCTTATTTTCTACCGACTTCACAAAAAAGGAGGAGGTATTCAAGTCAACTCTATTTATTCTTTTGTGTGTGTTAATATCTGCGTTCCACTTCGTTGATTTCGAAATATATTTTTTTTATTTGAAAGAGTTTGCTTTCCAATTGGTCCCATTTAAATTTGATCAAGATCTGATCAGTAGTTCTTGAGATATCGTCAATATACAAGATGTATAGGATTAAGTTTTAATTAATTAGTACCAATGTATTATGTAGCGATTATTTTCGATCTATAAGTGTAAAATTTTTGTGTTTTGGTATGAAATAATTTTAAGTAATTTTAATCTAGCTATTTCATACCTGTAATAAAATCGCCACATTTCTAACTATTTACAGTCCAGTTAAGACAAGTTACGTCGATTATCCTAGTTTATATCTTTGTTTTGCAATTAATGATAAGTAACTATTATATTGGTAAGCGTTGTCAACAAACAGATTGATCTTAATTACGCACATATACTGTAAACGTCGAGTTATTGGACGAGGAATGCCTGCCCTGCCGTCATACAGTGAGAACTAGTACGGAGGGTAGAACTAAATCTTACAATCTACTCGTTGATTTGCAATTAAAATTAAAGATAAAAAAAAAAAAAAAAAAAAAACAGTACGTCGCGCACCGACTCGGCGAAATAGACGAGTTGACTGAAAATAACGAGTGGAGATACGTACCTACGAAGCTCAATGTCGCCGACATTGCCACCAGAGAATCATTCGACAGTTATTTATTGGACAAAGAATGGATGCATGCCTTTTTATGCAGTGATGAAACACAATGGCCTCGAGACTTCGTACAGCTTGAACCTGAAATAAAAGAAACAAAATTGGATGTGGAATGTATAAATAATATACAAATAATGCGCGTTAAGTAAATCTAATCTGATCAAAGTTCCGAAGATAAAGCGGTGAAGTCGATTTTTTAGGCTTTGCTCGCGTTTAATTATTAAAATAATTTTATTAGTTTCTGGAAACCAACCCGAGTAATGGAGCCTATCAATAAACACTTTTCTTTATTATGAATATGAACTTATTATAGTAAACCCTTAAAAAATCTTGAGCAGTAGACTAGATTGTGACGTAACATCTCAATGAATAAACACTAACACAAGATGACAGATGACAGATAACGTTACCAACGTCAAGCCAATCCAAAAGGTTTTCGATCACAAAACATGGCGCTTGCACAAAAAGTATGCTACAATGTATTTAATAAATAATCCATTATTTTCTAGCCCCATTGAAATATTAATTTAATCATATTTCGTAAAAAGCTTCTCGCTGATACATAATTTTTCAAACTTCCAATCGTCGCAGCCGTCTTGATCAAAACAGTGAAATATAATGACAACATATGACTGTTCACAGGAACAACCGACAACAACAACCAACAACGAATGGCTGGGAAGGCAGCACGTGCGTCGCTGCCGCGCAAACTATCACCATCCGTGACACGCCATCACCCGCAGTCTCCGTCATAACCATTTCCGACTCGGATTCTGACGGTGAACAGCCGAGGAGGAACAACGCGCGTCAGCCGGAACATCATCACAACACTAGAGGTAATGTCACAACACTAGAGGTAACGTCACTACACTAGAGGTAATGTCACAACACTTCAGGTAACGTCACTACACTATAAGTCACGTCGTAGCACTAGAGGTCACGTCGTAGCACAAGAGATCACGTCGTAGCACTAGATGTCACGTCGAAGCACTAGAGGTCACGTCGTAGCACTAGAGGTCACGTCGTAGCACTAGAGGTTACGTCGTAGCACTAGAGGTCACATTACTACACTAAAGTTAGTGTCTAATCTTTGAAAGGTACGAAAAGTTTGTATGGGAAAATAAAATAGTTGTTTTTACTACTTTCCTTGCAATTTCTTTATATTTTGTCACCTTGGACTTTACAAATATTTAACCAAAATTACGGTTCAGCCGTTCTTGATTTTTTGTGAGAATAACAAACGTCAATTGATTTAAAAACTAGCTGCGCCCCGTGGTTGTACTCGCGTAAGTCACGGACCCGCAGGAATTCCGGGATAAAATCTTCTTCAATAAGAACCTTCTCCTGACAATAATTAAAACAACAAAAAAAGAACTAGCGAAATATTTTCCATCCGTTCACGCGCGATGCGATGACCAAGGGAAATAGAAAATCATTTTTATATATGTAGATAGATATCGATTGTGCGAGCGAGAGAGAAGCCAATAGGAATGAATGCTTTCAACTACAAAGTGTGGAGTTTTGCCGCGAAAGTGAAAAAATGGCGTGGTTGATTTTGTATAATTTTCCAAAACCTGTGATTCTTCGAGTGTTCATGTGTAATAATGGTGGATTATTAACCGTCAATAATGAGTAAACGTGCAAAAGTGTAGGCGAATCATACAAAGTTGTTAAACGTGATTTTCTCCTTCGCTCCAAAACTCCAATAGAAGTTCTAGTAAAGTTTCTATTATTATTATTATTTAATACTTTATTGCACAGTAAAAAGTGTACAAAAGTTTACTTGACTTTAACTGTGACTTGTGACTAGGACTTTTTTGTAAAAACATTTAAAATATATTATTACTTGACACTGGCTAAATGCACAAGATTGCGAAGCCAAAATTTAAAAAAAAATGGTTGTCTGTAAAGTCAGTTTACGGTCGATAATTTAACGTGATAACGTTAAAAGACAACACTTAGTTCGATCGTGCCTCTCTATCGCTTGTTCCGCGCTCTCGCTTGCACGCCTAGGCTCAGGCTGAACGTGGCACTTTTTCGTGCGTGCAGCCGGTGTTCATCGATTTATAAGACGTTACCACGTCAAAAAAAAAAATACAAAGTGCGAAATTCTCGCTTAAAACTTCATTCAACTGGACCATTGCCAATGGCCTCGATTCTGATGTCACACACTAAATTAAATTTAAACTATTCCTGTCTTTTACAAAATATGAACACAAGACAGAGATAGCATACTGCTGTGCCGTCAAGTTAGTCAGAACTTAGATGTCTATGCAAGCTTAGTCGAGTATGTGTTGTATTGGTGTTAACTAAAAACAAGCGCCCTTCTGCTTCTGCTGTTCATATTTTAATTGATAAACTAGCGTGACAGCTCTAAAATGCATGCTATCTCTGTCTTGTGTTTTATTTTGTAAGTGACAGGGATAGTTTAAATTTAATTTAGTGAGTGTACATCAGAATCGAGGCCAATGTCTGTTAGAATTTATAATAAATTGCCTGATTCAATAAAAAATGAAACAAATGATAAGAAATTTATAAATAAACATAAACATAAACGCATTCACACTCACAGCCCCACATTAAGTTCGATGACTTGTGTCGTGGGTGCCGGAAACATTGACTTCACACACAATCTCAACCAGAAACACAAATTTTCAATGCGGAGAAAACTTATGTTCCCACCGAAAATCGAACCCGATACCCCCTGCTTAAAAGGCGTACACCACCCAATTAAGCCAACGGGCAGTTCAATACATCTAAAACAATTATTAATTAATAAAACCTATTACCAAATAAATTAGTACGTCAATGACAATACATTATAAAAGCGGCTTCCATAAAATATATATAATAAAAATAATGATAATAATAAAATAAATAGATTGTTTATTCTTTCTTACTTTATATTGCATGCTAATATCTAGAATTTAGACAAATTATGTACTCAATATTATAACTTCCTCTTTTTTACTTTATGCTGTGCCCATACAGGGTCTGTAATGATTCTAATTTATGTATGACATCTTAATAACTTACAGAGTGCAATAAAGTATTTGTAATTGTCCAGGCGGCAGCGGCGAATGCGCGGCGGTGGTGACGTCGAATCTCGCGCCAGCAGTGCACCACCAGCCGATACCCACCGGCGTCATCTGCAGCGCGCGCTCGCCGCGGGACGACAAGCACGTCAAGCACGAGCCGCACCAGCCTTGCCACCACCACCACACGGTACGTCTGCTGACATTCTTCTTCTCTTCTTTTTTCTACGTAGTATAAAACAGTCGCTTTCCGCGCCTGTTTTTTTTTGAAGTGAAAACTTTGTGCACTTTTTTGGGATGGGTAAAGAATAACTCGCGTCAGGACACGAGACCTGATCGAATATTCGTAAGACTAAGGAGAGGAAGTAATATCCCCCTCTCTTTCTACCGCGCAGCGAAAATGCACAACGTTTACAACGTTAATGTTCAAGTTTTCACTTCTGCCGGTACTCCCGTTGTTCCGTTCCGTTGTTTTTTTATTACCGACTAGGCAAACGTTTGACTACAATCGCACCGGATGGAAAGTGACGGTGCAGTATAAGGTGGAGCACGCTTGCTCGGTGAATACCTATTTACTAGAACTTGAACACGCCGAAATTGTACCTTTCGGGAAATACAGATGCCGGCAAAGCGTTCCATTCTTCTGCTGTTCTATAAATGAACGAAGACAAAATGAAACATTTTTCTTCTCTTCTCTACGAAGAATAAAACGGTTACTTTCCGCGCCTGTCTGTCTGTTTATCCGCTATTTCCTCTTAAACCACGAAACGGATTCTGATGCAGTTTTCACCAAATTTTTTTTTTTGCTTTTAGGAGTATCAAACATACAAACACACTCGCAAAGTTTCGCCTTTATAATATTAGTGTGATTGTGTTAGCCTGTATTGTTACTACAGCATTATATTATCCTCTAGCAACCGCAACAACAGCCTCTACAACCGCAGCCGCAACAGCCGGCGCCACAACAACCGGCGCCGCAACAGAGGCCAGCCGCGCCGCAAGCCACGCCGCAGAGCCAGAAGAAACGGCTACTTGCGCTTGCGCAGCAAGAGGCGCAGGCTAAGGAGCAACAACAACAGCAGCAGCAACAACAACAACAACAGCATCATCATCATATGCAACCGGTGAGATATAGTCACCATAAACCAACAGAACCAAAAGAGCGGTTTCCTACCCGCGTGATTCATTGTCCACACGTAGCCGGTGAGAAAGTATATTCTCTCGTCATGTCTCTCCAAATTCAAATCAAAATCGATGTAATTGATCTTTTCGTATTCATAGGGCCCATTATCAACGGTACTCTCACGTACCGGGGCGTTTCTCTCCCGTTAATCATCAATAACAGGGGTGTCCTGGCAACGATCCAAGCCGAGGCGCCTCCTAGGTGGCCCTTGTCCTTGCTCTCCCGCCCGGTGGCACTGCAGAGGCTACACACAGCCAGAAGTATTTAATCCGGAGTACGTTCGAAAAAAAAACCGCGTGATTCATCTCGTTCTAGCGTTTGGCGAGTCAACAGTTCCCGAGGATGCCTCGTACAGAGGCGATACACGTGTCTAACAAGGTTCAGCGAGAGCAGTCTACTAATACTTTTTTTATGCTAAATAAGCGAGCATTTAACCACTATCCCACATGATGAAAAGTGATGATGCAGCCGAAGATGTGACATGCTTGCCTAGAAGATACTTTTTCACTCTTGACTTGAAAACTCCCAGATTATACCCCTTGGGGAACAACGCAGTACGGATGATGAACGTAGAAGCAAAACGCTTCGAACGAACTGGATCTGGAACTTCTTTAAGATTCGAGTTCGTACGTTCCACCATAGCCTTTCTATGGGACTGGACTTGTTCCTCGCCAGATTGGACATCAGATATCCATCTTTGTACAACAGTGCTGTCTGCGTACCCAAAAATAAGTGTGTCATTGAATGTTCTAATTTTTTGATCGTTGCATTTCAGAGTGGGCCTACGGTACGCCAAACGAACGACTACCAATGTAATCAATACGTACCAACGCAACACAAGAGGGATAGTGTAAGTATTCACCAATACATTTTTTTTATGACCATGGATGCATAGTCCTTCGGTCGAAATATTAAACAAAAATAAACAAATTCTATATTACATAATAGAAGTCCTAGTCACAAGTTAAAGTCAAGTAGTCAGTCACAGTCAAGTCATGCCCTAGTAAAGTGGTAGAAACTTTACTAGAACTTCTATTGGTGTCTTAGAGCGAACGCGAAAATCACGTTTTATTTGCCTACACTTATGTACGTTTACTAAATATTAAAGTGTACTAAGTATTAATCCAACTTAATGTGGGGCTGTGAGTGTGAAAGCGTTTCTTCAAGTTCAAATATTCCTCTACGATTTCTGGACTGTATTTTGTGTTTTACAGAGCGGTGGATGTCGAGAGTACCTACCAGCGACGAGCGGCGTGACGTCACACGCTGTATCATCGCACGGCGTGACGTCGCACGGAGTAACGTCGCACGGCGTGACGTCACACGGGGTGGCGTCACACGGCGTGACGTCACATGGAGTGACGTCTCACGGCGCCGTGGGGGTAGGGGCGGTTTCTGTGGCGGTCGGCGCAGCTCCGCCCCAAGCGCATAAGCATGCGTGGCACCACCATCCCGCTCACCATCCACATTACAAGTACGTGTTACTAATTCACCCTCTTCTTCTTTTACAAGCTTTTATTTTGAAGACCCAGATGGCGCAGTGGACAAGTCTCCGCCCTCTGCGTCGTGGGTGCTGGGTTCGATTCCCGGCAGGAGCACAAATTCCTTCCCAAGGGATATTTGTGCTTCTGGGTCTGGGTGTATTTGTGTGTGATATGTAAATGTTTCCGGCGCCCACGATACAAGTCTTTGAACTCAGTGAATCTTGCAACTCAATATTGAAGCAGATTTCCTCAACCGATTGAGCTGAAATTTTGTGTCCACGTTTAGTTTGGATGACAATGCATGTGACGCCATTCTAAATCCAACATGGCGGATCATCCAAAGTGGTGGACAAGTTATTTTTAATGCACTCCTACAATATGAGTCTAGAATGAAAGAGCTTACTGAGATTGACTCGAAAAATAAAGTGACGTCAATCTAAATCCTATTTGGCGGTCTTTTTTTACTCTAGGCAACCATTTAACCACTTCTTACCTGATGAAAAGTGATTATGCCGCTGAACATGTAGCATGCTTGCCTTGAAGATACCTATTCACTCTTGACTTGAAGACTCCCAGATTATACCGTTCTGGGAACAAAGATGCGGGCAATGAGTTCTAAAACTTGTTTTTAAGAAGTACCTTTTTTTTGTTTAAGCCTTGTTTTCGAACTGCCATGTTTTTGCTGGTGACTAGGCATCTGTTATTGGATCTAATATCAGTTACTCTTCTATAGGTAAACTTGAAGTAATAACATACTTGACTTGTATCCTAATTAGTGTTGTAATAATAGTTTGTGTTTGTTTGTCAGAGCGAGTAGTGGCGGAGTGCTTTCCCCTGGCGGAGGCGTGTCCCCCGGGAACTATCTACCACCCCCGCTGTATGTCCCCACCTACCACTACCACACGTGAGTGTCCGACCACCCGGAGAATATTAGGACGTCATCTCTGCCTTTAACGCGGCGCTGGGTTCGATTCCCGGTGGGAGCACACATTTACTGCACAAAGGAAATTTGTACACGTGTGTGCGATGTGAATGTTTCCTACATCCGGGATACTAGTATTCGAACTCAAGTTCGTGAGTGTGAGTGTTTATGTTACTGATAAACATTCGAAGAACTACCCGTTGGCTTAGTTCGCCTTCTAAGCAGGGGTATCGGGTTCGATTCCCGGAACACAAGTTTTCTCCCCAAGGAAAATTTGTGTTTCTGGTTCTAGTTGGAATTGTGTATGTGATGTGAATGTTTCCGGCACCCACGATACAAGTCATCTAACAGAGTGTAGGGCTGCGTAAATGAGTATAAGTTTTTATAAACTTTACTAATAACTTTGGTATGTTAATTATTACATGTTTAAAGTTTATGGTTGCCTAGTACGCACCGAAACACCAGACCCTCAAGTAGAATAGTTAGTCGCCAATATCACTAAGAATGTTGTTTCGGCAGCTATCCTTGAGACTCAGTTATTCTAGACCCAGCATATTTACCATTCCCGACCATATCATCACTTACTGTTGGGGGGTGACAAAGTGGTCAGACGCGAGACTATGACAACATTTCAAAGCCTGGTTCACGCTACTCAAAATAATTACAACACAATGGGAAATGTAATGGCCACTCGCAATCCACGTATTGCCCGTACGTTGTCGGTTGGGACATCTTGGAAAATAACACAATAGAGAAAATGATTTACTCACTAACGTTCTTGGTGTGTTCCCTTATATCTTGAACAAAGGTTCATCGTCTTTGTTTCGTGAACGGTATAATGTTCTAGGCAACCGAGCTTCATCTTCGACCGCGTCATAGATCCATCAGTTTAGATAATGAAAAAAAGAAAAACATCAAATATTACGTATTTCATGCCATTATTCTGTTACCCTCGCCACTGCGTAGCAATCAAACCCGTCAAAAATATTAAAAAACAGCATTATCTTTTGCAGCGCCGGCGTGGGTGTGGGCGTGGGCGTGGGCGTGGGCGGCGTGGGCGTGGGCGGCGTGGGCGGCCCGCCGCCCGCGCACCACGCGTCCGGCGCGCGCCTGCCCGGCTACCTGCAGCCCTACTCGCCGACCTTCCTGGTGCCGCAGCATCCGCAGCAGCATCTCTGGTACACCGAGTGACGCCCAGAACTACTTTCGCGATATCGCGGTCGACCCATCAGAGTCACTATCGATTGCCTGCGGTGAAGTCAACGGACATTATCAACTGTGACGTCGTGACCACTAACCGAAGTCACCATCGACTGGGACGCCGTGACCATAATTATGCGATCTAGGGTGGCATTGGCAAATTGCAGTGAGCCCGACGAAGTCACTATCAACTGCTAAAATGTCATCCGGTGAGTCGAAACGAAGATTGGCATGCTGTATTGAATTCAACAAGGTCACTATTGAAGTCAAAGTCACTATCGACTGCCGGTCGCGATACCTGCATTATAAACGATGATCTAGATAGACGGCATAATGCAGTAAAATATAAGTTACTCACACGACTAGATGATGCGAGACACGATATGTTGGCGTTGAAGAAAGAAGCGGAATCAGAACGGGGATCGCCTCCCTTGTGAAATTGATTTTAATTCGCAGATAGAACTATCCTATATCCGACAAAATCGATAATTAGTGATTTTGAATGGCGTTTCGACTCGATTAATAAGATAGAAGAAATTATGCTTCTAATAAAGAATAAGTGTATACGTTGGTGTTTACTCTATGGTTTATAATCGAGACTGTAATTTCCGAACTATGTCTTAAACATGTATTGTGATGTTTATTCGAAGTTTAATATCTACTATGATTATATTCATTTTACGTGATTTTAACCTAACTTATCTTACACTTTCTAATATTATTTTTAAAGGGAAGTTTATGGATGGTAGACTAAATATATTTATTGATGTATGCACTTGTCTACCACTAAATTAAATATAGTTAGGTCCACGTACCTATATTGATGTTAGACCTACGGTCTATGTATATTGACGCGCACTCTGCGTCGCTTATCGATGGATAGAAACTTTTAATCACACACTATACACTATACATTTGTTCATCGCCAAGGACGTCAGAGTGATTCTATTATTAAAAAAAAAGGAACGAATATATTCGATCGACACAATCGCACACTGCAATTTTTAATTAAATCTATGACTAGTGTGCGGCGCGCGTTTTAAATAAAGTTCCTTTTTATCTATTGATCGTCTAGATTCTCTTGATCGTCTATTTGTAATAGTTTGATCGATTTTATGTGTCTAGTTGTGATGTAACGGCTTCGTACTCGATGTTCATACGAATCGCTATTTACTTAAATAATATGTTTAATCATTTTTATATTTTCAGTAATATATTTAAAATGCGCCATAGTAACGCGCAATTACTGATCATATGTTTAGTTTTATGTTTACTTTGCGTCTAATGTAGTGTAACTGTTATTGTATAATATGAATTGTATATTTCGCGTTTTTTTTTGCTGCAATGAGCGAAGAGTAGATTTTGCATTTACTAATATGTTATCGTAGGTAACTAGTGTTCGTACCAAATGTTTACAATGTGGAATTATTTAGTAATCTATTAATAAATATCTTATTACGTTTCGGTATGAATTGACGTGTCGCGACAAACTTATATTATAAATATGTGCGGCGTGAGGTGTTTACTTTTTGTGAAGGTGTCAATTACAATGATTTTCGTTTTAATTTGTGAGTAGATATAAATGTTTGCTTTAGATATTCGAGATTTGATACGTTTGTATTTGTTACTTTCCATATCATTTAGTGTAGTTTTGTGTGTGTTTTAGTATCCACACTGTATGATCATACAAACAAACAAACATATATGCTGTGTTTAAATAACTTTAAATATATTAATCGGAGTTTTAATATTATTTAAGAATATTTAGTATAAATACGTGTTTAGTACGCGGTGATGGTCTAATTATATAGACGTAGTTTCTATTTTTAAACAAAATAAAAAAAATACTAAGAATTTTATAAAACATTTAGTACACACTAATAGTTTTCTAAGGGTGTATGCATGTATATTCACGTTAGATAGAACAAAAAAAAACTAATTTTCGTTTAATGTATTAAAAAAAATATTAAAAAAATTAAATGCAATTATTTTTACGACTGCAATCGATTTAGTTTAACTTGATTGGTGTTTAGTGACACTTCAAAATTGCTAAGTATAATTTGCTGACGTGGGGGTAATGTTAGTTTGCCTTAATTATATAAATGTATCACTTATGCCATACGGCGGGCCCTATATATGCAAACATTTGCTAACGCATTTGTTATTTTCTGCAATACATGAATCAGTATAAGAAAACGCATGAAAATTAAAATGTTTAAACGCACTTTTTATTCATTTGTTATTATGTATCTCAACCTTATGGATATAAGGTATATATTCGAGTAATAATACAAAAAAACATACGTGCTATTTGTTTTATTGAAAGCATACATTGCTTAGCGCAGTAACGTGTCTCCGCGCATTATTCTCAATGTAAAAGCTTTTCTCTAAATTAAATAAAACCTCTTTGAAAAGGAAACTAAGTTAAAGTATAAAAGTCATTGACTGTATATATCAGTTTTCTTTTTTTAAATCATTAATTAAAAGCTTAGTCTGATATTGTCAGGACCTTATGTTTTAATGTCTAATTTCTTGCTAGGTATTGGTGATTTGAGTTCCACTGGAGTGTTTTGCTGTGACAATATCTGAGAGGGCGTCACACGTTTCTGCATTCATTTATAAGTTGAAATATAAGTCACATCGTGCTACTCCGACAATCATTGTATTCGCTAAAACCTGTAATAGACGGGCGATTTATTACGAATAAATGTGGAAATCATAACGAAAAACAGCGATAGTCATTATGTTACTTTGCATTCGGTTAAACCGGTAAAAGACAGGCGAGTTATTACGAATAATTGTGGAAAACATATTGTACTATTCCAATAAACATTGTATTCGCTAAAACCGGTAAAATACGGGCGAGTCATTACGAATAACTGTAAAAATCATATCGTACAACACAGGCAGTCATTGTGTTCCTTTGTATTCGCTAAAAACGGCAAGACTCCCAGATTATACTGTTCGGGGAACAAGGACGCGGGCAGTGAGTTACAAATGATTGTATCGTACAATTCCGATAATCGTTCTGTTACATTGTATTCGCTAAAACCAGTAAAATACAAGCGAGTAATTAAGAATAACTGAAAAAACGAAATGTTATGTGTGCCTGACATAAATAAAGATAGTATTTGCTAAAATGACGCGATCTTAGTGCATTCCGAAATACAGTGGTTGCTTGATGTAGAACAAATCTGTTGCCGTCTATTTAGCAGTTTTACTAAATTACCATCGACCTACAAACAAATAGACCTCAGGTGTAACACAACGAAATAAGTGTACCAAATTAAACTAGGATGCATATCTAAGATGAAATGTGTAGTATTGATGCACAGTTTACTTTTTCTTGCAACAATTTGTCAGCGTTGTTTCGACTAACGACGCCCGCACTATTTTCACCAAGGCAGGATTGTCGCTTATTCTTCGTTTTGTCGCCTATGTTCCGTTGGACACTTAGGCACAGAAATCCATCCAAATATTGGTAGATAAAATATGCCGAAACGTGTGACTCCCCCGATAAGTTTTTAATTTGTTTTATAATTTGCTATCGTTTGTTTATTTACTAGCTTAAGTTTTTAACTTGTAGATTACATAATAGCAGTTCTCTCGAAACTAATAACAACACATTCTACTTGAAAAAAAAAACGAAATATTTTTTTAATGACAAGACGTGACTAAAATATGTTTTATTATTAATGTTTTAGTACATAGCTTTGCTGCCTGACAATAAACTTACTATTAATTTTTTTATATGGTTGTAGATGTTATGATGTATTAACTTTTATTTTTATTTTATAACGAGCATTGTATTGAATACGAAGACTACTTAACTTCGTAGAGATCGTCTGATGTAAAACCCGTACGCTTCTTGACCAAATATGGTGTAGCGGAACAGTTTTAGTTTATGCGATCTCTAGCAAATATTTCCTGATCAGTGAGAGTAAAATTATCAAAAGAAGGAATTTTAGTTTCTTTTTCTTTATTCTTTTCAATACTTAAAAAAATATCACATTTATCTTATTTTCCAAGATGTGCCTACTTTCTTTTCGCTGTTACTATATTTCTAATTTCCTATTCATTACAATGTTCGATAAAGACATAATATCAAATGGGGACGTTTGTCAATTTTATTTAAAAATATATGAAAAAAAAATCAATTACATTATACTGATTTTTCCACAATCATGTACTTATGATTAAAAATTAGATAGAATATGTTTCTACATAAAAAAATAACGATGGATTATTGAAATGCATGTAACGGATTCTAATAAATTTAATGTTCGTTCTTTATCTCTTTGCATATTTTTCTTCAGTACGTAAATAAAATTATATATATCAATTTAGGTATAAAATAATATTTGAATATATTTATCATATGTTATAAACGCAAAGGCCCCCTTTGATGGCATGTCGCTGTAAAGTGTAGAGCGAGATTGTACCTCGTCCGAGGCTTTAGTCATTGATCTCTGTTCGTATATGTGCACATATTATATAACTATTATATACTCCATGGTCCTATTAAGTTAGCACTGCATTCGTTTGCCTCCAAATTAGATTATGTAGTGATTTTATCGTTTTAAGAATTTAACGGAGTTTGGGAATAATTTAAGTGTATTAATTGATGGAATGTTAACATATTTTCTACTATGAATAATGTTTTATTACTTTTTTTCTTTCTACTAGTTTGTAAAACTGCTTACGGTATCGTATTGAACTTGCCTTAATATTACGTAGCTATATATGGGGTTCATTTTCATGATATTCGGTATTTTTGTGCATCAAATAAACAGTCCGTCAGCGTGATTCTGTGATTTTACTCATCATTAATTTATTAGTACGTGAGGGAGAAACACTGATGTAAATTTTGGGTTGTTGCAATAACGTTTTAATTGTATAAAATTGCATTTTGCGATACATTTGAATGAACTGATGCCCCGTGTAGTGTATTTAGTTGTTAACGCGTTTCACCGCACGGCGCCACAAGCGTTGGACTGTCTCATGTCGGCCGAGTTGTACAAATACTCGTAAGTGAAAATTATGTGAAATGTTAATGTAATTTTAACCTTTTATTCGCACTTCCTACCGCGCTGCGGATTCTATTCCACTGTGATCACTTTACTATAGTTATGTTGTGTGTCGGTGAAACTTGTAGCCCTACGTTTGATTTGATTTTCTAACAGTACCGACCGGTACTGTAGACCTAACTTTACAATATTGGGTATTTTATGTTTTAATTTAGCTTGTAGCGGCTTGCGAGGACAAGCCGGAACTATTAACATGTTTTAAATCGATAATATGTGGGTATTCAGGGATGAGCACTTGAGCTTGAGTTTATCTTCAATAATAATCATATAGTTTATTATTAGAGAGCGATTTGTAAATAAACATCCAAATATCCCTTTTTATTTTACTTTTATTTTGCACCCGCTCCTGTTCCCTTGTTTTTATATTTGTGGGCCTGTCTTCATGTTCGATCGCTACTAGAGATTACTCTGCCTCTGCGACTCAATACTTGAGCCAGTGTACTTAAAGCATCTAGGCGACCTAGGATGCCTATATTATAATAAATGATACTCTCATTTAGTATATTATAGGTAATATATAATGTGCTGCGTTAGGGCTGCGTCAAAAGGCAATATCTATAATAAACCGTGGCGAGGAACGCCAGAAGCTGCTGTCTCGACAATAACCCAGTGTCAGACAATAATCATTCTTATTATTTGCATTTTAGTTGACAGATTCGTTTGCCCCTTATTAGTGTTGGTACTCGTAGTCTACTAAATCAGTAAGGAGTAATTAGAAGTAGCCTCAAGTAGCCTGCGTATCTCCCCTAGAGGTATTTAAAGTAAACATACTATAGGGCCAGTATATGGGTAACAAGTAGGAATACATAGAATTGGTTTATATTATATCACCCAACAGTAGAAGCATATCTGGGTTAGGCAGGTAAAAATAAGTATGTATTTAGAACAAATTAATAAACATGTATCTTATTAATAGCGGTTAAAAGAAGTTTTGATATCATTACTTATAAATATAATTGTCATCGAATTGGTTTATTTCTCTGTCTAAGTAATACGTAGTTATATACCTAGGTGCGTACATAGTTTTCATACAGCTCTTTGCATTGGTCGATTTACTATTCGTGGTATTTAATAAATATATTTGTATGTTAATTTCTTCATATTGACTGATAGACTTTTATATCGATAGGCACCTTCCACGACCTCGTGCTTCGCAGCTTTTCATGTAAAAGTTGTAAATCAAATGCACTTTCTAAATAGAAGATTTAATGGTGTTGGCACTATATTAGAGTTTTCTATAAGAATTTATTATTGTAATTCAGCATAAGTAATTGACTATGAAATTCTCTATCGGACATGCGCCTGCGTCGATCGGGCGGCAACCTCGAGTTAGCGTTGGAGTGGGAACAAGATAAATTGAAAAAAACTTACTCTCATTTACAAGTCTGAAGGCACGTTCGTTGTTGTTAGTGTTATTAATGATAAAGTTAGTACTCTGCTGAATCTAAAAGCTGCCACACGGTCCGCATTTGGTTCGCTCGGACCGGGAGGCGACGGCGCCGCGTCCAAATGCGCGCAGTGTGTAGCAGAAATAATCCGTATTCTGTAGCAGTAACTTTTGTATATTCGACGTTCTAGATAAAACTATGTGTGATATAACTATTAAGCTTTTCAAATAGATTGGAGTACAATGAAATAATGACTTATTCATAGGCCAATGTTTGTAAACATTATTTTTACACCGTCTATTAAATAACTTGTGATTTTTGTAAGTAGTTACTGTGAGGTTAGACTATTGTTCAGTCCAGGGTCTGTTCGCATTTTAATCGACTTGCCTACTGACATTACCTACTCGGAAATGAAATTAGCTATTACCTTTATAAGAAATTTAATCTCGTTGTTTCATAATCACATCGATGTCTGTTTACATAATTATAAGTAAATTAATTTAGCTTTCTGATCTAGTTATTTAGATACAGTGCAGTGTGCACTCAAGGATAAATTTTAGATTGTAAAAATAGTGATGTAGTAGGTAGCTAAACAATCATTGTTGTTACTAGTGTCTATATATTATATTTCAATAGTTGACAGTATAGCCAATACAGCGTCCCACTGTTCTCGTACATTTTGGTCACGTTTAGTTCAAAGATAAGCGCCATCTAGTTTAGTAACAGGACAATGATAACAGTATATTTCAGTACCAAAGAGTCAAGAGTAATGCTCGAACGAATCTTTGTAATCAAATATTTTGCCGTCCAATATCCGTACATGGATCAGAACCCTGGACTGTTTCTTAAATTATTTCTCTATAAATATAACGCATACTTCGACACTAAACCGATTTATTACTATTTAATATAGATGTCTAAAATATTTTATATTTATCTAGAGCTTATAGGGTGATTAGGGCTTTAGGTTTAAGGCAGACTGCGGTTTGGATCCTATAGGTAATCTGAATACTTCTAGAAGTTCTGAGGCGAGTTGCGGATTCAAACCGTTCTCAAAATGATATCAGGGATATATAATTATTATAGAGGTAGCAGGTGGCTTTTATGTTAAAATAGATAATTTATCAAAGATTTATACGAGCTATTGATGTAGTTTACGCTTAGGTATAGGTAGTTTGAGTGTCTACGTATTCTTATTAGTATTTGGGCTAATGTACAGGGCTTCATTGGTGATGCTCACTAATCATATGCACTATTACCTATCTCTTGCGATTGGTTTCAATTCGATAACGACACAATTACTAACAATTAATCTTTGCTCAATTCAAACCGGTCGCAACATAGAGGGGATCAGATGTAAGTGATCGATGTCTGTAACTTCTTTACACTGTAACATCTGCATCACCAGTGATACCTTGAACTTTAGCCGTAGAAGCGGATGGCAACAGATATTTGAGTCCTATTTAACAAATGAGTATTACTTCTCATACAAAGTGCCTGTTACATTATAAATGTTTACATTTTTGCGTAGCTCATTTAAACGCTTTGTAGCGTTTTGCGTCTACATTTAATCAGGCGTTTCGGTGTATAATTCTGTATTCCCGACCCCATTCACCAAGTATCTGCTGCCGCTGTTAACCTACGTCTAGCTGCATTCTAGTATCCGTAATCATGTTTGTTTCAATGTAATTTTATCAAGTTAAATGTTCTCTATTTATCTCTAAATTCTGAATTAAATGTTCTAGCGACTTCTCAGTGTTTTTGATGTTGCGCATTCAGCGCCTGTTATTATTGTCATTACTTACACATAATTGTATGCTAGAATAGAATCTCTGTGACGTAGATTTACGACCAAATTAGAACGTAAAGATATCGACACCCGACACAAAAATAGGTGTATCTTGTAATACATAATTTTAATGCTACGGTTAGAGGCGGTGACGGGGGAAATTAAAAGTACAAATTTATCAAAATCCCCGACAGTGATGGCTTTAAGCTCTTTCCTCATATACTTAGTAATATATAAGTGAAAGAAGTCGCATAACTTTTTTATTAAATATTTCAATGAATGTTGTAGTTCGTGAACTCTTAAAGTTATAATACCGTAATTTTGCATCTTTTTTTAAATATAATAACATACTATAAAATATTTACTTTATGTTATACTTATGATACGACCTAATCAAGTTTAAATTATTTATTCACTGTGAACTATATTCGTGGTAGTACTATAGATCACGTTTTGAATAAAAAGTAATTTTATAAAAATTGATGTGCCTAAGTGTAATAATCTATTGTAATTTGTATATAGATAATTTAATAGATATTGTACCTATTTATTAAATATTTCAGGATGGTGTGATAGCACCATGCTTGCTGTTTTAAATGTTCAAATAAAATATAATGAATGTCTTTCATATTGCCACACAATCCAAAATGTATTTTGAGACAATAACTTCTTTTGCAACATTTTAATGTGGTGGTTGTCAAACTGCGTGATGTCCCATGCTCGAATCCGGTAGCTTATTGTCAGAAATCCAATATATTGCGTTAATTGCATGGTAACGCTTCCGCGTTTGCATGTTGGTAATAATGTAAAACATACCTAAAGCGTGATTTGCATTCTCCTAATTTGCTAAAATCACGTTAAAATCAATTGTAACTATTTGTAACGAACCCAAGTCAAGAAGAATAAAACTTTAATTAACACAGTTTGACGGCTACTGCTTCTACTAATTACGTTATATGCACTAGCATTTGTTATCTCTAATTTCATTGTATTTTCATATAGTATACTAATCGTCTTCTTTCTTGTAGTAGATATATAATTTTATTAACGTGTGTAACTTTCTAGACTGTCATACATACCTCCAACACTAGATTTTTAGCCGTCATTAAACAAAAATAGTATTGTACTGATTAGTGAACTGTTAATTTTACTACCTCGCTAAATGTGGACACGTAGAATGTCATGGTACATTAGTGTTAGGATATTGAATGTTTTATAGCACGCCAGAAAGTTTTGCATTTACTCCAGATTAGTCACCGTTTTATTGGTCAAAATTGTATTATTAGATTGTAATAATTATTGACCTCGGCCGTACCATGGCGCTTGATGTACTATCTGTATTTGTATGTATCATCCATACTAACAGCTAGCTCCAATTCTTTTTTTTTTATCCGTGACCCAAAAACGATAATTCTGTACTTACGCGGAACCGCGCGCTGGCAATCGACTTGAGAAGTTTATGAGAATTAATGATTGGTTTTTGGATTTCGGATAAATGGATTGTATATTGGGGCTGGCTATAAGACGTGGTTTGAATGGGTATTTTATGGGTAGTTGTGTAGACTTGATTGTGATATCAATAAACATTTTCATACGAGCATCCATTTAATGGTTTCATTTTGTGAATAACGACCTAACTCTTATCCCCAAGCATTTTAAAGAAAAATAAAGTCAGTGTCTAATAATATACCTACGCAAGAAAATTGTTATAGGTAGTTTAGAGTCAAGAAGTACTCTTTATGACAGAGAGTAACATTACAATATTTATATCAGGCGTTTACAATAGACTTAATTATTGTATTTGTATTTTTCTTTATTATCTTTAGACAACAAATATGCACTTAGTCACGTCATAAAATACATTCAATAAATTATAAAATTATGAGTAGGTATATTGATAAAAAAATAACATATTACTATTAGCAAAAGCGTCGTCGCAAACATGATGGTATGATTTTGTCTATTTTTACCCCCGACGAAGAAGAGGGTTGTTACAAATTTGTAGTGTGTATGTTTGTGTGTGGCATCTTAGCTCCCAAACGGCTGGATCGATTTGGAGTTGTTTTTTTGTCTGAAAGGTGACTAGATCGAGTATTTTTGCTACGTTTGGTAAAAATTTAGCAACGCCGTTTTTTCAAATAAAGCAGGGTGTATTTTCATTATGTTGATTTTGCTACATTAGGCTACGAAATTCTATTAACTACTATATATATTACTATTATGATACATACATATGTGATAAAATTATCGAAAAACTATACATACAATTTTGCTAAATGGGCCAGGTTCAAATACTGCGTCGTATTCTCCGACCAGGCGTGATTAGCTCATAAACTTTTGATTTATGTCACCTGTAGTTACATAATAATATAAGGTAGGAGACACTTCTGTCTGACATCACTTCGTGTTCAACCTACCTGACCACAACTGACGCATAGCTACAGGCCCTTGGCGTGGAAATTTGGACGAAAAGCAATCACGTTACGTTACAGTCTTAGTCTAGTGTACCCAGATCGAGTTTAGATGCGATTGTTAAAGTCGTAGTAAACCATAGACAGCTGTAATAATAGGTCGCTATCGGGACCGCCAGCAGCATTTATCAGGCCGTCATCTTCACCATCATCATGCTTCTCGCAACATCGATCAGGCAGGGGGAAATGCACGATAGAGCGGGAGCGGGACGTTAGTGCCTGCACTGACAGAGAAGTCCTGACATATCCCCCTCGGTCAGAATTAGAATTGAAATTAGACAAGTCGTATCACCCCTTTTTACAATCGGACAACCAGGCAATCAGCTACGCGACATCGGTTTATGGTTGATATTCCAAGGGTGCGAAGCGTTTTACCTCCACATTTATATACGTAGGTACTGCTAAGGAATGGAACTCATTGCCCGAGTCTATGTTGCCCGATAAGTACAATCTGGGAGTCTTTAAATCTCGAGTGAATATGTATTTTCTACGCAAGCATGATCCATCTTCGACCACATCGTCATTTTCCATCAGGTGAGATAGTAGTCAAATACTTACCTATCGAGAATAAAATTGAATCACCTCTTGGCACATTGATTTGATTTGAAAAAGTAGTTGGGTTTATTCCCTATTAGAGTAGTTTTCTTATGGGGACGATGATTTTGATTTTTCATCTCGCTGTCTGGATTAAATTCGATTTCGGATAGGTTAAGTTGCGAGATAAGCCCTAGTTTATTTCTATTTAAATAGTTTCTCTTATTCATGAATGTAAAAGTTTTCTATAGAATACTAAATTAATTTAAGAAAAAACCGTATCTTATCTAGGTAAGTAAATGTATAATTTTCGTTAGGTAAGGTGTCTGTCTAATAATTATGTAAATATTCATCTTCAAGACTAATATTCATATTTCTTTGTTTATATACTGAGCCTGGATTCTATATCTATCTTATTATACTGTTAATTATCTTTATCAACTATCTATTAATACAGATCTGTGGTATATTATAGCTATGTTTTATCAGCATTTTTCAACAATTTCAAGCTATAAATAATGAGCATGAATGAGTGTTTTCTCGTTATTCCTATATATTACTAATTATTGTTCAATGGGACTCTCGGGGTTATATAAAAGAAAACAACAAATTGTAGACTGAAATAAGCTTTTTTAACTTAAGTTTTATACATAATAATAACATGCTTCAGATAAATATATTGAAAAAAGTGGATGTCTGGTTAAATATATACAGTTGCACAAAATAGCACAATGTTATCAGTTGTTTAAATGATTACAAAAATATTTAGTACAATGTACTATAATGGTATTTCTATGTTTTATTTATTGCAAGCTATGAGAACGTTGTTCTTCATCGGTTTTGGTACAGATTATCGCCTCTGCAGCTTATTGTATTACATAAACGTACAAATATATTAATTTTTTCGTGTATCCCTATCAAAACTCTTAAAACACTTGCCATAATTTTACAACGAAAGGTCCCGCATCAATAAATACACAGACGTGAGTTTATATACAGTGCTGCGGAGATCAAATACTTTACATTATTTTAGAATATTCTCAGTCGACGTACAGAGAAACTTTTATTCTTAATCTAATTAACAAAATAAAATAATTGGATGTATTAAATTACTTCTCAACTCGATAGACTCTCGCCAGGGACACGGTTACTGCAGTTATGTAATTCAGTGGATTCAGCAACTAACGCTATTTTAAAACAAAATATTAAATATGATAATTGCATATAATTATGTTCTGAGATCATATTTAATACATCACAGGTGTTAAAAGAAAATTAAAATTAAATCAAGTGCACACAGCGTGACGCGAGCACTCCTGATGGCGAATGAACTGATTCAGACCCCGTCATGTTTCCGACATTATTTGGCACATAACATCTGAATAGATATCTCGAACAACAAAATTATATCAAATATTTACAATGTTATCTCGCAAACAAAGAACATTCCTGAAGAATCGATTTCAGCCACCACGGGCATTTATAGAAATAATGTGATAATAATATTGGTTCCCTTGAATAGAATTCAAGGGAACCAATTTAATTATCTCGTATAAGATTCAAATACATGGATAAATTTTCAAATAAATGGGCAATGATTTGTTCATTTGATTGAAAATATACGTTCAAAAAGTTTATTCAATAGTAGAGTTTTACAAGAGTTTCAACAAACATGTCGTACAAAGTGTTTTGATGTCTTTGGCCGACACTAACAGTAAATCCTTGTTCAACTATTAGGTACGTGAGTTATATGTTATTTTTGTGAATGTTGCAGAAATGCAAGTCTGTCTGAGAGAGAACATTTTCAAACACAATTCATAAAATTCAAACAAAGTCATAATCAATATCTATAAACAAGTCGTAAATTACTTCTACCTATGTAGTCATAAAATGTTTACAACATGGTAAATAAAGTGCACTACTTGTGTCTCTAGTCATAACTTAAAGTTCATTTTTAAATTTCATTTTTACCGAAGGATTGTCGGATCTGGGTCTACGAGTACTGACCTTTGGCTGTTTCCTATAAATGATACAACAACTGTTGTATATAAATAACATACACAACGTAATTTCACTGGAAAAATGACGAATTGATGAAAAAAAGATGATAGGTGAATGATAAAATAAAATGATGTCTTGTCTTTTAGTTTTGTGATAACCACGACCTTTTTTCCTAAAACCAATGAGAAATTTGTACTTTTAATAAAAGGCCGTGGTCGGAGACAATTATTAATTTAGGGACATGACTAATATACGGTTCAAGAATTCAAGGAAACTTTACTTCTAATAAAAACAATAGGCAATATAATCATAAAGTTCTATAATCCATTAAAATACAACAACAAAACAAATATACTAAGAAATGTGTTATAGGGACTTGAAGAATGTTCAAAACACAAATACTCAAATATGAACTCAAGGTGTAACATTATACTACTTTATTCATTAAAATTATTTTGGCAAAATTCATAATTATTTCTATTCTGTTACTGAGACGTAACAAAACTGTCTTTAATTGAGTATTTGTATTTAACTTACACTAAATTGCTGTTGTTTCCTCTATCATTTACGGATTTACGAGTCTCTCTCTTGAACCTTTCTCGCGATAGCGTATCAAAAGCTCAAGAGATATCTTTTAAAGAATATTTAAATGTGTCTAAAAATACTCGGTCGCCATATGACAGAAATCATATTTCTACCAAAAGCAACATAGCGTTTTTGAGACATTTAAAAATTGTGACCTTTTCTAACATTTTCGACTGACCTGAGTACGCACTACTCTACTGATCCTAACCTTAGGAGTCATTAAACCTTAAAACTACCTTAACATAATATAACTTAATTAATTTTACTTGAAAGAGATCATAATAAACTTAAACAATAATTGTCACAATGTAAATATTTACCTGAGTCGAGGGATAAAAACTTGAGATAATTTTGAAAAACTGTTGTTAATACAGTAATTATGGGAAACATTGAACATGTTTGTGATGCTACGTGTGACAGCTAAACATTACGATGATATATTAAATTATAATATACGCTATTCATAGTCTCCACTATTTTACAATTTACTTAACGTGTATTGTTCGGCGACAAGTAATAAATAAAGAAATAAAGATTTGCACATTGCCGTGGCGCCCTCAAAATTGAACATTGCTATACTCTTGCAAGCAGGGAGGAAACATGATTGAGTAGATATAAGTTATTTGAGTTTTATCTATTGTAGCTGCCCGTAGGAGATTTTTTGGTCCAATGCATGTTCAATTCTGTGTAGGTGTGCGTTTGGGCGGCCTAGCTGGTCCGTTTGAAGTGCGTCTGGGCGAGACGCGCCACCTTGGGCGGGCGGATGTGCGCCCCGTGCCCGCACTCGTGCTTGTGGCTGTGGGCGGGAGACTTCTTCCCAGTGTTCGACAACCGCTTGCGGGGCTTCAGGAAATCTGAAAAAGATGGAAACATAAACATTAGCTAAATACGGATTTTTATGTCGAAAGGGTGTCATCGCCGTGTAATAGCGATAAAGTCAAACATAAAATCTACATACGAGGCGTGGTCGCGGGTAAAAAGTTTACGACTTGAGCTGAAAGGTTCTTTAAGACCCGGATGGCGGGACCTGGTGCAGTTGACATCTTTACGACTATATTCAAGAGGAAAGAATAGTAAAAAAGTAGTTCTAGCGCACTTAATGCACCGGAATGCTTTTTTCTAATCCCAAAGGGCGGCGACGTTCTTTGTGACCATTTCTAATTTTGAAAAATATTGCCTTAATAACTATAAACAGTTTACGACTCTTTTTACTACTGTTTAATCTGCATTGTAATGATTCCGGCTGTGAGTTACTGGGGCAGGGTGCTTCGAATGCCGTTAAATGAAGCATTTCTGGGAACTTTGTGAGTTTTTGATTATTGATTGAGTTAAATGGGTGTGTTGGATCATATAACGATAACGACGTCATCGGAATCGAATAATTAAAAGATAATGTTATTCGGTAGTAAAAGCATCGATAAGACATAAAAAAACCCCGCGCTATTGACTGCGGATACAAAAATACACTGTTTTACAACGGCTAATATAAAATAACTTAAACATGAAGAAATAAATTAAACAGAAGCTATTACACTGGGTCTAAACAAGATAGCATAAGCCTCAAGACGATTACCAAATCAACGAAATGGCATCACAAAAAAACAACATGGCAACACGGACGTTCAAGGTTAAACGGTTTGGGTGTCAACTGGTTGAGACGCAATTATTGTAATTCCTACAAATATACAAATGTTATTGATAGCATATGATACTCTCTTCTTCAAAAATGTAGCTGAAAATGAAGCTGATAATGATTTATGAGACGTAAAACTCAAAAGTATTGAAGTTACTGAGCTATTCAATGTTATACAACAAGCTGAAGTCTCATTTTAAATGATAGCAGATATCAAGATCCTTTCTGAAAGAAACAAGTCTTATGATCAAGTGAAACTGGGAGATAATTCACTTTAGCACTTAGCTGCAGATTATTGATGGTGAAAAGACTTTTACACTTTACAAAAAGTGGTCTATTATACTGATAAACGTAATGTTGAGTAATTGTCCCATAGGAAATCAAGAAATGTAATACTAAACTTCAAATGTACAGTAGATAAATCTATAAATTCAAGGCCGAAAACAAGAAGACGCTACCAGTTTCCCGCCAAGATATCATTCGCGTATACCTAACGCCCAAAAGCTATAATAATAAGAATACCTAGTCAGAGCCACAAAAACTAAGCTTCGTCGGTTAGTGCAGTCGGGAACTATGTCAATGACGTCACGAGAGCCAAGGTCGACTGGTAGACTCACTCGATTCCCGCCAAATTGTAAGCACGTGGATACCCACAACATAACCTCAAAACATGCATGCACTAACGGGATCATTGTGAAGTGTCCTGAAATCAAAACCTGTCACGCGACCCTGAAAACGGTGAATTTTCATGAGGTTACGTAACCGAAAAACAACGTGGTTGATAAGGTCGCACATACAAATAACTCTACAAGCATAGTGCATGATATACGAGACGATATAAATAGAATTGTTACAAATAAAACAATGCTAGAAGCGTGGTGAGTGGTGAAAATACTTTCACAAGATTGCGTAACTGAGTTTCCCGCCGAAGCCAAAACGTTCAATGAAGCGTTTCCCGCCTTTTTCTGCACACGTGATCGATTTGCGAATCTCTTCCGCGTGGCCTGTTTGTACTGAGACGTTGGACTATTGGATTTGGCCGGGTAGTATCAGACATGCGTAAACATGCGGGTGAACGAGTAAACAAAATGGCCTTGAAGGATGCGCGTGCGCCTTATATACTGGCCGCACAAACAACACTCAGTACTCGGCACACATTATCACCGGTATTATCAACATTTTATCGAGTTTCGGCTAACGTGGAGTTTGATAGTATAAACTACGATATGTTTGGCGTAGTAATTCCGTTTGTGAAGAAAAAAGACCTTGAATAGATAATGTGGCAACCGGCAACGAAACGTTCACGTGCTGTCGATTCATATTATTAATATTCACAACTCGTTCGTTTAGGTAGAGCAAATGGCAGATTGAAATTCGCTGGAGCTTGCATTTTTCAGCTCGACTCTAGAGATTACTTTACAGAAAGTCGAACGGAATGCTGCATCAATGCGTTACCGAATATCTAAATAATAATTACATTTTGTATTGAAATCAAGATCTTCAATCTCATCTAGAATGTCACAAACAAATACTTGTCCTAAATCATTATTAAAATCGCTTTTCATAATGACATCCACGTAACATTCGAGCACAATCGGCAGCGGGAGCGCAGTTATTTTGGGCGACCTAAATATCGACGCGGTCTCGGTGCTATATAACATGTAGAAGCACATCTTCGACTGAAATAACAGCAGCATTTCGAAGACAGGCATATAAATCTTAGCAAAATAATAACTATTGCAAATTCTAAGACCAAGCAATTACGACTGGCAGAAATTGATTTACTAGTTTTACTTGTTCATAAAGCTAGTCAAACTGATAATGAACAAACATAAATACAATGGATGTTTGAAACGCTTGCTGGATAACACAGTTTGTAATTATTGCAAAACTAAGATGCAATTTATGCAGTTTTTCAATTACTACCCGAGGTGAAGACTTGATTTAATCATTTAAGATTTACTATGGTAGATGATCGTAAACTCGTGCATTAGAGTTATTAGTTTTTGTCTGGCGAGCAGTTAGTAACAGTGCGCTTTAGTAATGCAATGCACGTGCGTGCGAAGGCCGTCTACCATCAACATCATGCATCCGTCTCCGCAACACTGTCAGAATCTTTAAAGCCTCGGGTAAAGGATGAAATTAAGAAGCTTGAAAAAACAGGTTCCTGTCTCAGATGACACAAATTATTATTTTCTAACACGCGAGGAGATTGACGCTTTGATCCTGCGGCAGGACTCCCAGGAAAACACGTTGCACCTTTTGAATTTATAATTGTTACGTGTGAATTTGACGATGACATGTTTTTGAATGGATCACTTACGACGTCATCCAACCGAGTCATCCAACGATAAGCTTTGCAGTGATAATTCCAGACTGTTTAAATAAAATAAAGACGTGACAGATGTAAAGCTTTTAATATATTGTCCTCAAAAATAAATTAACTCATTTACTATCTTTAGAGATGTATCTCATTTTACTTTTCTTTTACAAAAAAAAATGAAGTAATTGGGCTGTAAAATAATACTAAAAATATTGTATTCATGTGTCTTTGTGAATTATAAAGGATGTCAAGAGAAACGCCTTGAGCCTAATATGGAAATTCTCACTATCCAGTTGCGAAAAAAACCACTTGCCGCAGGTGGCTTATTGTCGTTCCTGAACAAAATGAAACTGTTTTCCTTTCATCTGTAAGTAACAGTTGTCATTATGATAATCTCGTAAAATTATACATGTGGTAAAACGAAAATTGCGAGGCTTTGTATAGGTTGTTCACGAGGTTGCAAGTTTTGTTCCTGCGAACAAATGTTGTCCAAATGCTGTTGCCGTGTTCGTGGGAATGACTCTGGGCCTCGGGTCACGATTCAGGATCCGGAGAAACGTGGCACTCATTACAGTCAATGCACTAACCCAAATGGAGTTCGGGCCCACCCATTGTTCCTCGTAATTACAGGGACACGAGTTTCGGAAGAGGATATTTTTGGGGTTGGAGCTCTCAGATTATAAAATGCATCACGAACAACGTTCTGATACATTTTATAATCAAGACTGTTCCAGTTACCTGAACGGCGAAGGTCAGAAATTGTTAGTGGTTTTTAGTTTTAGTCCGAAGTTCTTTGGGAATTCCGGGCGAGTTCCGATGACGTTTCCTTCGATGTCGGCGTGCGGCGCGGCGAAACAAGTCCAAACTTGAACCGACACGTCGTCGCGTCGTCGGCTATGGCTGCTTGCTTAGTTGTTGTATGTAATTGGTGTGTGATGCACGTAGCGATGGCTACAGTCACAAACGCAGATTTGTCAGGCGTGGGCGTTGGCAGCGTCCCTCCACAAAACAGGTTGCCCCGCCTCGCCTAGCGCACGTCCAGACCTTTTTATTTTATACAATCACAGGGCTGCCTCTTTTACGTCGACCTAAATTAGTTCTGTATCGATTGTGAACAAATCAAGTTTTCGAACAGCACATGGGTGTGGTCATTGTGAGCATGGAACGAGTTTCTTCACTGAGAATAGTGTTGGTGTTTAGTAGGGCTGTCGATTTAACTAATCCAAGGCGTAATTTTTCACAGCTGCGGCACAGGAAACGCATTGTTAGTGGAGTAAACGCGAATGGCTGCATTGTTGATTACGAACCAGTTCCCAAATATCTAGGCCAAGTGAAAGGCGAGACGATGTCAAAACTGCGCGCAGGCAGCACAGCGGATATGTGTACAATTGACTCGTCGACCAGCCCTAGAGCTCGTGGTAGCCGTGCTTCTAGTGCAACTGGACGGTGCCGATAAAAAAAGTAACAAAAACTAATCCCGCTCGCATATATTTATATGTATACTCTCTTGGCTACTGGTTTTGAGACGTGGCAGCCTAAACAAATAAGCGGCGACCAGGTAGTCGTATTGAGCTCTTAACATTTTGTTAAAAAGTATTTATCTGATACTGTTTATTGCTCCTCTACATTGTGTCACTGGTTTTACTATTTCTATTTTATTTTTATTGAGCATAACAAGGTCTATCTTACTTCGGAAGACTTACATCTTATGTTATTTTCGTTATGAGTTCTAATTGAGACGAAAATGTCTGTTTAAGGTAACTGATAAGTACACTATAATTATGCTACGCGTTTTCTGAGTATTTTCCACCACAATGAAATATCACAACCGGAAAGAGCAGTAACAGTTGAGTCATTTAGCATTGACTCATGCACGCATACAGGTTAATTATTTAACCCATTTACTAAAGTTGAGTAAAATGGCGTCTAATAAAGAGTTAATTTCATAACAATTTAGTTCTTATGTCAAAATACTGCAGGTAGCTAAATAAGTTTAAGATTTGAATTTATTGGTAAATGTAGATGAGACAATCGTTACTTCGGTTAATATTCTTCAAGATTGCTCAAGAAGATATGTATTTTGTATTTATACCATTCTGTCTAGCAACATACTCGTAATAATAAATTGTATAGTCAGCCCATCAATTCATGTCTAGACCGATGCCACATGCACTGCAATTATTTATCTAGATAATCTTTCAAGCAGGATGTCGTAGTCTGAAGATTGATCAAGAAATTAGGGATCTCTACATTTTGCTCGGTATAGTTACTTTAGCTATTTGTCAATAAGCTAGTGTTTTGGACAGATTTGATTTAATATTGAAGGCTCTCTCTACTTATAACTAAGAGTAATTATAAACATAGGAAGACTTTAAAATAGTTTCCCAAATAGCTTCTACAATATCATGAAATAAGCACGGGCAAAACGTGCTATGAAGGTGTTACTAAATTATTGTTATTAACGCAATGAACGATAGTATTACATTATATCTATAAAAAGGATAGAGGTAAAGTCAATGTCAAATAGACCAACGATATTTTTAGTGACCACTGCCATGACGATTTGTCCGATAGTGTAGAGATAGTCCACAATCGGTAGATTAATATGGTGTTGTGTTTACTCAATAAAACGGATCATAATGTCAAGAGGTTTCTAATGCAATGATAAGAGAAACATTGGCGCTATGAACAGTCCAAAACAGTTGATCATTATAATAAACAACGCTACATTACAGGTATTGGTGAAATATAGATCCCGATCCCTAACTTAATTTACTATAATTTATACAAATGAAGATTAGAAGCAATTTTATTAGTATCGCTTTCCAAAAACTAAATTGAACAGTACGATATATTGGGAACGTTGTGAAATGTACGTTTCTTCAAAATGTGAAGTTATTGACAAAACCCAAAGCAATCTAGTAGTACACTGAGGTTCTATTACTCATAGAAGTTCAATTGTGTTGTGTTGAGCATTAGAAACCGGCCGTGGGCGTGCAGACGATTGTGAAAGTGAGCGAAATGGAAGTCGTTGTTGCGTGCCGGTGCCTACCGTGCTGTAACTTAATGTTGCTTAAGCTCTCTTACTTGATGAATGCTGAATTCGATTCTGGATGGATAATTTAATTTCTCAAAAGAAACACTTCAGATTGTTCTACAATTAAATCTGTGTTATAATTTCTGAGATCTGCTCATGCAAGTCTTGACTGCTCGACTCGACTTTCACCGTTATATCTTGCATAAGCGTGCCTGGAAAGTGCATTTATCTTGCTTTCTGAGGCAATAATTTCGCACATGTGTCCGAGATTAAATCGGAATGGAGAAGCTCCTGCTGAAAGTTCGATGTCCCTCTGGAATTATTCATGCGATTCCACTACTTGATTTATGGTTTCATGAATCATGCAGAATTTGGGTGGAGTGCGGATAATATTCCGGTCGAATTTCATTGATAAATCGGATATTGCAAGTATTTTAATTAAAATTAATGTGGAGATCGGGAATCGCAGACTTCCACAGCAAAATGTGGATGTTTTTGAATGAAAATTCCACAAATAGTCCACATATCGGCTAACATTGTTTAATATATTACTATACTTAATGTGACGGATATTTGTCTAAGGGTTATATCTATCAACGTACTGTCATAGGGACCATTGACCTGTGGTTCTGGTATAAATACAGTAAGTACATAGTTCGGTAACACTGAAGAGTAAATTGCTACTTGTTGCACAGAACCAGCTGCAATTACTTATAGTATTACGAGTATTATACCTAGTTTCAACTAAATTATACTTTCTGCAACGATTGCGTCTATTTCTTACGACGTGCATCTTGTACATTGATGTTTTCTCGGACTATTATTACAGGAAATTATAGATGGAATTTATTCAAACGCATTGCGTGCGTAAGATGTTTAATGTTTACTTGTGGAGAAAACACTTAAGTGGTTACGTATCTATTTCTTTGCATAAAATGGAGTATGTATTGTATGCGTATCTATTATTATGTTATAATTTTTTGTTGAGGAACAAGATATTATATTTATCACTTCTAAGGATTTAGAAGCATAGAAATTAACAGTATGTGTTAAAAATCACGACCTTACACAAGACCAGTTTATATTAGAGTCAAAGGAGCGGGTTTTTACAACGTTTCCTTTACAATATACATCGATCGCGGGCTACCGTAGGTGTTCAGTATAATGAACCGTAATGACTGCATGATGCGGTGCGCCCTGCTGGGCGGCATCTTCAAAGGACTGAGCGATCAAAGCGCCGACATTATCAGCCTCTTGAACTATCTCAATGGATAGTCATTTGGGCTCGCTACTGGAATACGCTGCGTAAGCACGCGAGATTCTCATGTGCGGTCTTGTTCTCACACACAAATGGATTACTTTTTAGATGGACTTCAATACCAGTGCAGGATGCTCTACCAGTTTCCAGTTACTACATTTTTGTCCTTCTCTTGTAATCGAGGTCAGTTTTTCCATGCGTTCAAAGTGTAAATGTAAACAGTGCAGTCTATTTTTGCGCTCGAGCGCAAAGCAATCAATGCAGCAACCGCATCTTCGTATTTTATGCCTTTCATAAACATAAATCACCTTGTCACTCGACCGAGCTCTGCCAGCTACCGATTTTGCAATATTTTCACCAACAACCCTTTTTTAACCAAATATAAATTTTCAAATAAAAATAGATATAAAAAGCAAGTTCCCATGAACGTTATTCAAACTAAACAGTAATAGGAGCCGAAACGTTATAAATTGGGAACACAATGAGATCGATAATACCTGCAATAAAGATTTAACGGCCGGAACGGTAGCTTAATATCATGAAAGAACAAAAAACCATTGTCCAAACACATTGTTCCGAGATGTCATCTTTTGTGAACAACAACGGGCTCCAAGAACCACTACTGTAAGAATCGGTTAAACATCGGTTGCACAATAGTAAACAAGGTTTAGGGTATTGTGAGATGTGACCTAAGGTCACTCTAAGAAGTCTGACCTCTGTGCCCGATATCGCGGCTACTTGGAGATGTCTCTCACAGGGTGACAGACAATGGAGTGAAAGGATGAGATTACCGCGAGGGTAGATGCTGCTAAGTATTACTCCAACAATAGACACAAAGAGCGGTGTGTGTTTACCCATGAATATGTGGAACATAATACACAATAGCCAGTGCTATGCTAATACCATGCACAACAGGTTAACAGATCTTTTTTCTCAAGATAATTCTACGTGTATAACGAATTCGCGTTTGGTGTTAAATCGTGCATGTTTGGGGACGGTCTGGTGTAATCCCGTTTTTAAATGGACTATTTAGATGTTTCTGCTAACTGTAATAGAGAGTCATTGTTAGGTAAATTAATGAAAATTATCATTCGTTTTCCAGAGTTCGTACATTGAATTTGGACGCGGTCATTGCAACCCAAATAATAGACAATAGGTGATGGTCGGTGAGTTTCTCTTTGTGGCGTTTATTAGGTCGAATAAACAGCTCTGTAACGAATATTTTATACATAAAATGAGGTTCTAGTATTCGAGTACAACATTTGGCGGATGAGACAATTTGGGCAATTATAATCGGTGTAGTGGGTTAGAATGCCGGCAGCTGCCTTGCCCCATCTGGCAGGGCGCTAATGCCAGCTCTCTCTCGACCTATTGGGTTGCGGACTGCGGTCTCGCATTACCCACTCGAATTACTAGTTTCCTTTGAGTGCTAGAGTTTCTAATAGAAAGTTGGCAAATGCCATTCTAATTATGGATCTCTCAAGCGCTTTTAAGCTAAGTGTCAAAGATAGCGATTATCTAGCGAAGTCCCTCGAGTGTGCGGTACCTTTGCAGCGACAGGATGGGGTTTTTCAAGGATTGATTTTTAAGGATGCGTTTTATGTTTCTATTAGGCGTTCGGTCACGTTGCACCCGGGCAAACAAAAAAACATTAATGCGAGTTGATATAATCGTGTGCTATGGAACGTGCATCGCAGGACCACCCAGGAGGGCACAATAGTATATTTCCTTAGCCACGATAAAAAAACTAACATTAATCTAATCAAATACAATTTTTGGATCATCACTATGTTCTAATTAGTCCGACGACGCTTAGTGATGCGTTCTACATTTAGAGATGGGGTTATATAATAAGTCGATAGAAACGATAGAAAGACTTCGCTCTTTTATCAGACCACAAACAGATTTTAAGGAATAAATATAATATTTACGACATTATTATACGGGGACGTAAACGTATTTCACTAACGAGCATTTACGAGCGGACCGGCCGTTTCGATGGACAAACTCCACATTTTAAAACGTGTGAAAGTCAAACACAAAAGGTAGTAAGGCCGAGTAATAAAATTGTTAGAAGTGACCCCGTCGTAAAAGCAATTGGTCAAGCATAGGTGGATCAAACACTGTAATTATGTGCCGATTTGAATATGGGTCTGTATGAATATGGGTCAAGACGGGCTTGGGAAAGGAAATGCCTATTTCGCCTGTGTTCGACCGAGTTCTGAGACGGGATATTTTACGATTTTAGAAATTAATTGTTATTTTAATACTTTGAGTACAAGTTATGTTTCTCGCACTGCAACTTCGACCGTTACAAAATGTACGTTGACAAAGTTCACGTATGTTTGATGCAAATTTTTTACCGACTTTCAGAAAGGAGGAGAGGTTCACAATAAACCGATCCGATTTTTTTTACTTAATTGGTTCCATAGTTTATATCAAAATAACTGCAAAAATATATATAACCTCAGTTAACGAAATTTTTTACTTTTCGTGTCTTAATTTTTTGTTTTTTGAAGGAGGTTTTATTTAATTCGTTTATTAGTAGATAGATGGCTCGATGATAAAACTTATTGTTATTCGTCGTTTTACCGATTAATTTTAAACGAAATGACATTTTAATAATGTCCCACTGACATTTTAACTGCATCTGCTCGTTGCTATTTCAGCTTTAACAAAAAAGCGCTAGCTTTTTATAATGTCTCATTGCTAAACGTGTCTAACGTGTGCTGATTTCTGGCAAAAAATCACTTAAGTTTTTATTTAGGACCGTTAAGAAAAACGAAAAAAAATTGCATCTTTTTGCTGCTGAACTTTTTAGGACATGTGACAGGAATGCTGTTAGTTACACACAGATAGGTATATGTGGCAAATGTATGCAGTACTGGACGTGTATAGAACGAGCAATGGATAACGGATGTGTGACACACAAAACGAAGTGAATTGCAATGAGTGTTTACTAGCTATGCTAATTAGATGTGGCTTATTTGAAACCGAAACTTGTGTCTGATGAAGTTAATAAAGTTTAAAATCCCTATACGAAATTCGATAATAACCTCAGATAGGCTTTTAGTTCTTGATAAACACGCTCTAACATCGCGCTCTACTTAGAATGTACAAGCTCTTTAGGATAGCTGGAACACTCAGGTTCAACGCTGGGCGACGAATCTATTTGAGAGTGGTACAATTCGATTACGGTGACGGAGGTAGTCAAGCGATTATGAGAAAATGATGTACCCTCATTTAATTAATACATCATTTTCTCATAATTTTAATTCACGAATGTTCAATCTCGTTACAGCAATATTAATATTGTTGTGACGAGATTGAACTTCCCTGTATCGCGATTATCCGCGACCGCCCTGTTGCAAGACGCCTGCACCACAGCTCTATCATCGCGTAGTTTCAGAATTCCTAATGCTTCATTATCTACTGCCCCAATAAATCCTTTTAACCTGCTTTAATCAAATATAAAAAGAATGTTTCGAATACGTGGGAAAGTTCACCTGAAAACCGATCAAACTTGTTTTGCGTCCAACTTGCTGCGTATATGCAAATTTGAGAGAATCCTATCAGAATTTAGCGCAAATGGGATCACATCAGGGTAGCAATTTTCTAACCATGAATAAATTATACTGCAGTTGTTATATTACTACTATTAGATTGAGGTGAAAACTAACTCTCATTTATTTACAACAATAATGTGTGTTCAATACGAAAACGCTGCCATATTTCTTACACTCTAAGCGTTTCCTTTATTTAGCAGTCTACAAAATGTTTGAATGCTATGTGTTTGATTTATTCTTCCTTTTATGATATATTATTGTTTAAAATAAAGTTAGTATGTATTGTAATTTAAAAAATATTCATATTGCAGATGTTTATTTCCGATATTCAAACGTTCAGGACAGTTTCTTTTCTATATTTTCGTCACCAACAATTAACTTATTTAACGTATTAAAATACACTGTTAAAATAAAGACAAAGGGCCAACGTTCCCACAGTGGAGATCGCATGCAGATCTAAACGGGCTTTTTCGAATACTTTAGCATACATTAAAGTTATATAAAGGGCAAAGCACGCAACGCTTGTAACAATCAAAACATCGTACAGCGAAAGAATTTATCACGCCTCGATTGTCGACAACAGGTTACACTATAATTAAGGGATCTCTAATTGTTTTGTACTTAATTTACATAAGATTTCAGACGTTTGTAACGTTTTGTACCTTTGTGTTGAAACAAAGAATGAATTCGGAATAGTTTCAAAGATTGTAGGAAGAATAGGCGTAACCGTAACGAATAACAATTTACAATGGGCAATGTAACTGGCACAGATTTTAATAAAATAGTTGTAATAATAAAAGAAATGAATTAAATGTAGACCATGGAATCCAACGACCAATCACATTATTTGACGACCCAGTTGGCGCAGTAGATAGGTGTCCGCCCTCTGCACCGTGGGTCCTGGGTTCGATTCCCGGCAGGAGCATAAATTCCTTCCCAAGGGATATTTGTGCTTCTGGTTCTGGGTGTAATGTGTGTGTGATATTAATGTTTGTGGATCATCACTATGTTCTAATGTGTGGGGCTGTGAGTGTGAAAGCGTTTGTTTGTTTATTATATACTACACGTGTATATTGGTAAAGTTAGAGAACTTAGAGATTCTTAAAATAACAAGCTGCCATAGGTTAGTAACAGTAAAAAGTATGCCATGGTTTATTGCATTGCAGTAACCAAGGTTGGCAACATAGCTATCGCTAACGCGATAGTTACGGTATCGCTAAACCCATTAATCATTAAATGGCTGTAACTAGCCTAACATTCACTACAAAAAATACGAATAACAACATTAGTAAAACATTATCTAATAAGAATTTTCAGATAATAAATACAACACTCAACGGCAATAAATTTAAAACCATTAAACCCATAATGGTTCAAGAAAATCAAACGTTGGACAGTAAAATAAACAAAGAGTCAAATCAGAAACCAACGTAGCGTAACCTGCATAGAGGTTCACACAAATTAAATCTCCAAAAATCATTTATAATCGAGCCCTATGAACAGGGGGAGGGTCGCACACGTTAATTAGAATAAGCAAAATAATGAACACAAATTGTATGGGAACTGATTTTACACTTGATAGCGAAATCGATTTTTTTTAATGGTGTCCGGAACTTTATTTGAAAGTGAGTGCTTTGGCACAGTTTCATATGGGAAATTGTAATACATAAAGATGTTATCTATGTAATACACCATTGAAATGAAAGCGAAACGCTCCCATTTCAGATGGAGATAAATTGATGACACTATCTAATAAGTAGGGATTTTCTGATAGAAAATATAGGTTGAGGATTTCTTCGGCAGTAAAGAAAATAACAAACGGTAACTCGAGGCATTATATTCCATTTAAAGGCAGCTCTCAGCATTTCAAAGAAACAAACAAACAATAATAATATTAGCATTAATGTTCGCATGCGTGCGTACCGGAATCTAGTGAACATAACGTCATCAATGTTCAGCGTTAATGAGCACAAACACTAATACTTGTATATTGTTGAGTCGTATATTCTAGTAGACTGCATGGCAGCGAGCACAACGCTATGCTGTTCCACAAATATCTACCGTTACCTACCAAAACTGATAACAAATGCAAATGGCGTGTTTACTTTTCGCGAGAGGTATTTGCCAAAAGGCGCAATTTGAGTCTTTGTAAGCAGAAATAAGGTTGCGATTGCTTTTGCATGTGTAAAATCAGATTGAGGAGTGCAACTGTGTCAATATTTTAGCCAGATACATCATTGTTTATTGTGAACACTTGTTTAACATTATTCATTACAGATAGTCTACCTACCTACTGTATCGTAATGAACGACATATTAACACAAACATAATAATTACGTTTTTACAACAAGTCTTTTATGCCACGAAATTGCATTTTTGAAGACCGCTGCAGCTCAACGAATGGATATAATTCGATACGTTTAGCTGCAACGATCTTGGACGTCTTGCGATTCTGATCTGTTGTTATTTTATAAAAGGGGTTTTTAACAAAGGCCGGGTCTTCGACCTTTAGCCCATTTTCGCGCTGTTCATTCGCATGGAAACGTGGCGCAAAAATCAATTGCGCAAGTACTATCATTGCGATACTGTCGATAATTTTATTGCGAATGGACGGTGGCAGACACTTTGTCTATGAGATACTGTTATTCAAACGTTATCACCAGACGTATTGATTTTATTTTTATTTGTACTTTGACACTACTAGTTTTTTGATTTGAGAAATAAGTGTGAACCAAACCGTTAGAAGAGATATTTCATTGTTTCCCATAAGACAGTGTATCCTTTGTCGGCGATCCGTTAAATAGAGGAGCACGTGCGTTATGTTTACCAAGTTCCTGTATTTACATGTTCAGACCTACCGCACGGAGCCAGACTTTGAGGAGATCGATACACAGATACGTTGTTTTTTTAAATAGTAATAGCTGTGTTCTTTCGTGATAATTGGAGATAGTCGGTTATTGTTGCATATATGGAGAAAAGTTAAGCCTCTACCAAATAGAAGAATCTACCTCAAGATAAATTGGTACAGACAATTTTGATTTCAGCTGAATCACGATAATTTTCGCGCCTCAGAGATACGGCATTCCTCGGCCGCCCGTTGGCTATCCATCATTCTGACCATTATAAACTCAATTAAATCTCATTACCATAACCTTGCCTTCGGACTAGAGCACCCTATTCTCTCTCCTTAGACATGTCACCACCTTTGTCCCTTCGTAACCTATTCCCATTGAAACTGGACAACTTATCCAACAATGGCAACAGTTTGACCCTCAATGGCGATGAGACCGGCATTATTTGTGTATTTTGAGCAATAAACAGTGCATTTTATGCGATTGTGAGATGTTTTTTCTTCTAAATTTGAATTAGAATGGCTCAATGCACATTGTCCGTTGCGTGAGCTCGTGGATTGCACAGTGCAGGTACTGTTGATGCATAATCATTAGAATTTACCGAAGCGAGAGTAACTCGCCTTGCTCTCTAAAGTATGGCATGGGAATCGTGCATGATCGCGTTTGGCGGGAAAGTGACTTTTGGCAATGACAGGTGGGAGATGTATCACATTTTTATTTGAATATTGAATGTTGTAAATTTATGGCCACTGTGACATATCGTCGGAATGTATTAGACGTGTCGAGACGGTGTGAACTCGTATAAGCGACAGAACTGTTTCGGCCCTCGGTATTGTGCCTAATCCTTTTTAGGAGGATTGAGTTCAGTGCATTGTGCCATTGAAAAGACTCAACGCGGAGGCGGCGACATAAAAATTCGTTGGAGCCCTTTTGTGTTTGACATGTTTTATAGTTCTAGACACACACAAACACGTATGAGACGTAACATGCCAAAGAAAGAACAAAATATTCTTCCTTGATATTCCGAGAGCATGTAACGAAAGACAAAACTTAACAATAATAAAACGCACAAGGGCTCAACATTAGACGCACACACGTACTTACACACCTACAACAGAAAAAGGATAATAAACAGTCAAACAATAATTTTTATTCCTTTTCTGTGCGTACGCGCACATCATTTGTCACGGTCGCACACATATTGTCGTCTCGCTCGCCAGGTCATTGACCACACATCTCCGACGAGATTGCATCTAGTGGCCATGCAGCTTCCCTCAAATAGACGCAACACGATTTCTGACCAATTAAAAGATCAAGTCTTTTTGACGGAGGCTCGATAATTATTCGCTCGATACATAAAATACAGCGACAAGCATCGTATACAAAAGCAGGCTTGCGAAATAGATTAGATGTGACCTACTTGCTGCAGATAAGAAAAAATAAAACGCAATAGCAATACACGAGAAACTATGGCGTTTTATCTAAAACCGACGCTGTTCAGCTAGCCGTTGGATCGCATCAACAAAATTCAAATTTCTCTACAAAAAAAAAAATACTAGCCATGTAGTAGTTTATTTATGACGTCGTACGGTATCTCCAAAAAGAAGGTTAGAGACGTTTTTATAACGCGCCTCGTTCCCGTCTTGAAAAAACCAAAACAATTTTTTTGTCGGTTCCCAAAATCGTTTTACGAGCGCTCTCGAATAGTAAACGAGAGAGACGACGATAATAACTATCCCTTTCTGACCCTGGAGTGAAAAGATAACCTGACACTTTATAAGACGTTAATAAGTCTTTTGTAGGGCTTCTAGGAACATGCGTTATTGTTGGCGTGATCGTTGGTCTAATAAGACACCTCAAGACGCTCATTGCGATTCTGAGAACAAAGACAAAGTTGACGTTGCGCAAGTGAAGCGACGGTGCCAGTCGTTAAATCAATTAAAGCAATGAAGAAGGATTGCAAACAAAGCTAAACGAGAATAAAGCGAAGTATTAAACAAAGGAGCCAATATTTAAGACCAAAATTAATATCTTCTCGAGTGATATTCTGGTTTCCATAAAACAGGAGAAGTTGGGGAAGGTTCAGGTATTTTAGTCCCAAACGCTCATAGCGTGACGGAACACGTGCGTGCATAATCTTAAAACAAAAATAGAGAAGCCAACGATACGCTAGAACTTAAACAGCTTTTGAACATCTCCAACAATTATCCTTGGAACATTAAAATAATCGCGTCGAAAAAGCAACACACTCTTATCTGAATCCATTTGTTCCAGAATGCGGTTAGTGGGACAAAAACAATTTTGAAGGCCCTTCATAGTAATAGTAACCCACTTGTCTGGGAATACGATACCCCTTGAACTACTTATCTCATCGTTCTGGACGAAATACACCACTCAAATGATAAGTGAATCCTTAATAGTCTTGTGATCTCCAAGCTTTTTAACAACCGTTGAAATATTTGCTGTTCCACATCAAGCTGACAAATCAGTTGAAAACTCAGGGCCCAGATTTTTTTATACATCTTTTCTTCACGAGCTTTGCTTTCACACACTCTGTATTTGTACAGCCGAAGGAAACAAAAACCTACTAACATGGAATATCCATGAGAAAAAAAGTGGGAACCATAATGTGGATATTAAACATGTTACATATTGAATTGGTAGTGCAAACTGAAGGATGCTTAGTAGAGTTAGTAGCTATTCAGTAGAAGAAAGATGTCGATGAACAAATAACGAACGAGCTCTAAATGATCCATTTTTGAATATGTGAGGTACCGAACCAAAGTGGGAGATGCGATGCTACGCTTAACGAAACAAGTTTGTGTTGGATATTAACGTGATGATGATGACTGGAACACCTAAATATTTCCTTTTTTTTACGTTCACATATAATCCTACAAATTATATTACTAAAGAAATACATGGGACAGCATAAATTATGATGATAGCTTTGCTTATTGTTTTATTGCTGGACATTTATTTAAATTTGATCAAATTACTCCTCAGATTTAACGATTATGGGAGAATGCAGCGAGATTTGGACCACAGTCAAATTACGGCTATAAAGGGACTATAGATATTAAATATTGAATTTGATTTACTTCGGGACATTAGGTGGTCTGAATGATGCTTTAAATAAAATTTTAATGACTATGATAGTAACAATAGTTATAATTATAAAGCTATTTTTAACAGGCGTAAATGTTTCAATCTATTTCTGGATGTCATAAAATTTTATTTACTACATACTTACCTTGATCTGATACTGTTAATAGTACAAATTGATGATCTGCTTGTTGCTTACCTGAAATCGAAAGAGCAAACGATTAATAGGTTTCCAAAAACACTAAAAACAATAATAGATAAGAACATAAACTGCAATGAAGTTTTTATCCTGTGGTTTTAGTAGGAATGGCAGGGAACATTCCTGGACAAATTATCTGGCTGGGACAAAATGACCGCTTATTAAGATAATCGCCCGTTTGTGGCGACGCACAGTCGCAATCAAGACAACATAGATTTCTAATTCCCAACTGGTCTGCGTAGGAAGCTGTATCGCGTGGTTGTTGACTTTTGTAGACCATGTCGTTAAAGTTAGTAAAGCTAATATAGCAGTAGGAAATCTAACTATATTACATGGGTTTCTAGGAAGAAGTACCTTCAACTAAATTACATAGGAAAGATTGAACTGACAGAACGATGCGTGGCTAAAGTGATGGATCCAGGTAATTATTAAGTGCGTGCTGGGACGCAATAGACGAGAACCAGAAACCGGTATCGACTGCATAATAATAATCTATATAGGTAGTTACCGCAGAATTATTGAGGAGTAATGATGAAGTAGCTCCTGTTCTGAACTAAAGCTAAAACAAATTACTACGCAGAAGCCAAGACTTTGATTGACGTTTGCTATTCCCATGGGAAGATTGACATAACATTGCGACAAAACAAAGAGATTTTCAACGTATATTGCGCTAGCGCTAGACTAAAGACGCAATTATGATTTATGTGGACGTTTTTACAGTTGCGCACGAGTGGTTTACTACGACAAAAAGTTAGTTAAGTGCAGTGTCAGGACTATATAGATTATAAGCAAAACATAATCCGCAGCTCGTTGAGTTTTTATTGGCTGGTCTACATCGATCATTGCAGGTACTTAAAGGCGGGTCGTCGAAGGGTTATAATGTTTTTTAATGTGCGCCATTATAATAGGGATTCTGGAAAGAACTGGATTGACCGTCGCGATTGTAAAAGGATTGAAAGAGGGACTGATGGACTCTCACTGGCAATTTTCTGAAAATAGAGCGTGTGTCAATTTCCAATCTCATTTCAATCTTCGTAATACAGAAAAGACAATTTACGTGTAGGCGAACAGACCTATTTTCTGGACTGTGCTCAAGCACCCATTACGACTCATCTCCTCTATGTGATTGTCGTACAATTGTCTTAGAAAATTGCACTCTGGCAATTTTCTGAACGATTTTACAAAAATAAGTTGAACAACCTTAATCGACTTTTGACGTGAGCTTACCGTCGTTACTTCTGTCTCTATCATTCGCGCTTGTTATGGGAGCGATGAACTCAGGTTTGTTTGTAAACTCTAATATTGTTTTGGTGTTAGGTAACTGCCGTTTTATGTATCCTTAAATTACTTCCTTTTAAAGTTTCATGCTTTAGAACCGCTACTTTCAACGAAATCCAGATTGATTGAAACTAAAAGCTTTGAACAGTTAAATAATATTATTCATTATTGTGGCTTGACATGAATGATAGTTTTAATGCTAGCATTTGGCATAAGCAACTGTTTCTGCTCGACAACACAACCATTATCTGATGATATATTATCGCCGGAAAAGCTCTAAAAGCAAATACCACGTGGATATCCAGTGTTTACGTAGGTGTGTCTGTCTGAAATATAGTAACGTAAACAGACGAGAGTATAAAAATATCTTGTCTCTTGGGGACAGCACGTGTAATTGACTGGATTACTTTATCATAGATGATAATTAACGGAAAATAAACTATGTGAGATAATTACCGCTTTGGAGATTTAACGTTAATGTTGGGTATTTTCATATATGTGAATAATGAAACAAATAATGATCGAGTGTAAATATTTTATTTACTCGTATGTTAGTTTAAATACATACAGGTAAGAAGGTTAAAATTATTTAGACTATTCAAGCCACAGACCAATATAAAATCATAAGAATCTTTAGTTGAATAATAAAAGCTTAGCAAATAACAACAAACACGCGAAATAAATTCTTTATTCGTTTCAGCTTCAGCTATATTTCACAATGTCTCGTTAAAATTCTAACGTTCTAAATTCAGGCTATTACACAGAAGTAGATAACAGTACATCAAGTGTAATCACTAATTAGAGAGCTAATTTATTCAGTTCTGCAATAGCAGTGTAAATTGTTACAACTTGGATCTAGAGTTCATCCACCTCTCGCCTACGGTTTTGAGGGTACTACCGAGCTAAATTGCTGTTTTGCCAAAGTTTCCGGTGAGCGCACGCATTAAGATAACGGGCCTTTTTGGAATAAAAATTTTAGAAAATGAGAATTTTAAAAGAAAATCAATAACCTCAAAGATGTAACTGATGGTTAATAAACGCCTTTTGTGCGGGGTAACAATTGATGATAACAATAGACCACTAGATAAAATAGAAAAACCTTGTTTTAATCGAAAAAATACCACGATATGGATGACAAAAAAAAACAAACTTGATTACTTATTGACATAACTGAGATTTTAAACCCAGAAGCAAGAAACAATACAAACACAACAAAAACTTCCAAAAATCCACATCAGAAATTCTATATGGAGATGGAAATTAACGAAAATAACTCAGATACACAATTAAGTCTGTTTGTTGACATAATGCGTACGCGCAGCAATATTTGAATTCGGAATGAGGCTTCGCGAAAGCGCTATGGGAGTACCGTTACGACCGCTGGCTTTCGACATAGTACATACTATACTATACATTTTACTTGATACATCGTCTGTATTGTCAATTTTTGTTCAGTGCTGTCTCTTGCAAAAAGTTTGAAAGTGAAATTGTCTTTAGTATAATCTGTCTAATCATTATGCTCATAATACTCCTGGTTTTTAAAATATTTTATGGCTTGGCAATAAAACAAAAGTTCCTGAAAAATTTCTTAATCTTATTCTCACCGAAACTATGAAGGCTTTCTAAATTTCTAACGCTGTTCAGATAAACCATGATACATTATCTGGTCGGCTTACTTTTGTAGTCCCTATCAGATCACGTCAGATAATTTTGATCTTGATTACTTATAGCAACTCTTTGTCTTTTCCGCCGACGAACATTCCCTTTGTGTGGGATAATCGGTCTTTGCGAGTCTGTCATCGCGGAATCAATCGGAAAACCTATTCCCACAAGTCACAGGAGGCCAGTTTCTTGTTTACAAGTTTGCGTAAGTCAGTAGTAGCTTACACGAGTGACACGTCATCGTATGTGTGTGTTGTTATGGTGCGATCAATAGCACAGGCGTCGGGTCGACGACCCCGATGCGCAGGCGCCGCTTGCAGATACCGGGGGATGCGGAAAGTCGGCGTGCGGATGTTTTTGTTAGCATATATCTTTAAACATATTAGAAGCATATTTTTGTGACTGAGTGTAATGGAAGAAACTTCAATTGAATGTCAAATTTTATAAAAAGAAGAATTTGCTGAAAGAGTGCGCATAGTTAAACAGCGTCGCTAATTCATTTCACTCTCTATCAAAATACTAAGCACAATAGCGACAAAGAATAATAAAAACGGTGATGACTATGAATAGGTAACTGACACGGAAGACGATACGCCATTAAACGGGGCAAATGAAACAGCAATCATATTCAAGGCTCAAACAATAATCAACTTGGTCAATGCTACACTACACAACCGTTAAGGCTAACCCTTTACGGCCTCAGAGCCTTCGAGGCACCGTTACTTGCTTGGACGTGGTGTGTTATCTAGTCCAAGTACTTGCACTTCGTTTTGGAATGTTCCTGGTAATTATTTTTCGTGGCACTGATTATTATGGCGAACGAAATAAGTGAGCGTTATAATTATCAGAAATTGGAGGTAAACTGCACCTAATAAGGGAAATTGATTCAACACGATTTGTCAATTTTCATACAAAGTTATTATCAATGTCTTTCTCTTCTGGTATGAATTTTAAAGGAATCAATTCAAGATACCAATTTTTCTCAAGTGATCTGATTACAGGGTCAACGGTCAAGCAATCAAATGATTTTTATGGCCCGTCAATCATATCTTCATTTCTATTGAAGCATACAGCAATGCATTCAATTCACCTACCTAATTATCATAAATATTCATATTTACTATTGAACATTCAGTTCACACACAATTAGTTACATTATTCCATTCCATTCACATAGTATGCGCATCCAAATACAAACAAATCTGAATTTCAAATTGTAACTCTATATCACTAATTCTTATCTACAAGAATAGTTTGAAATATGAATTTCTTACAGGACAATACAATATTTTTATTGTAGTGGCTTCTTTAGAAATTACTGTGGCAAAAGGGCGTATAGCTTTTTTTTTCTTGAGTGGGAGATTTTGAATGGACAGTACCATTGTCGTCTTTTTGAGGACTACTCGTTTGGAATTTATATGTATGTTATCAATCAAAGATGTCCCAGGTTAGATGGACGGGTCAAAGGGTTTGTTAGCTTTCTTCGTTCGTAGGCGACTATTTCAACATCGAGTTATTTACACAAAGCATTAGGATTCCAAGGCGATTCGTCACTTGAATGTTTATGTGTTTTATCAACATAACAGAGGTTGATAGTGCGAACGGAAATTGAAATTGTTATTACCATAATAAACAAATGCTTATGCTGAATGTGGAAAACATTATTCAGGAAAACATAGCTAATGTTATTGACCGCAAGTTATTGGCGTACCTACTCTGCAATAGCTTTGTTTATGATTTCACATAAAATATGTTAGAGTAGTTTTAAATCCATTTAATTGTAAATTTGAGATCACGCTTTTGTCGATTTGGATGGAGTTTACAATTAAAGAAATGAATTCGTCATTATACAATGGCAAAGGTGTGAAACTTGAAATGGACATCCCATTTATTCAGTCTTACTCTCGACTCAATAATTATGACGAATTACCATTTCAATCAAGTATTACCATAATTCTATTCATCGAATGCCATCCATCACCTTGAGGGTAGGATCCTCTTGATGGATGTAGTTTCACGGGACATTTGTGACAGTTGAATTGTCACAAAGAATGAAGTGTTGGACTCAAGGAGTGGATTGTATCGAATCCGGAGTTAAAGTTCACACGTGTTCTTTGCCGTTGGTGTCAACAAAAGGGCAAATGTGACCCCAAAACTATTGTCATTACTAAAATACGGTTAATTGTAAAAAGATTTTGAGAACTTTGCCTTACATTTGTTAAAAAGTGAAGGCAATATCTTTGTTAACAGATATTTTCAGATAATAATAAATAAAATGAAACATTTCACTTAAAAGTGTTCGAAAGATGAGTGATTATGGATGCAGTCGCTGCAAAGTTGAAGCTTGATCATGGTCATAAGGTTTCCTATTCTATAAGCAAATAGGCACATGCAAACATTTTGAAAGCAAAGGGCTTGTCATCGTACTGAAGCCTCGCTCAATGTTTGCTCAGAATTAGTTTTACTACAGTCGAGAGCTTGACAGAAGTGTTTGCTGGGAAAACAATTTCTCGAGACCAAATGTATGTGTATTCAGATTTCTCGAATTTCAATTGAGTAATCATAAGAGAGTTGGTGTAAACGCCCACGCGTGGACTGTGGAGCGACGACCTGGATGGTTGGGACTGGTTCAAGAATTTCCAGAGATATTGTCATGAACAATATTTATGGTAAGGATTAGGACCATTAAACAATTCAGACATCATTTTAGACGAATTATTATAAGATATTGATTAAAAAAGTTAAGTAACACATTCTTTACCAGATGTCAATATTTTTATCAGGCCCTCTGACACAATATAAAATACATTAGAGTGTAAGACGAATCGAGCCGTCTAATCCAACCACTTCTCGAGTGATTCGATTGTCCTTTAGTTATTCAAATTCGAGAATAACTAATGTGTTGATGTCGTTTGATTAATCTCACCCCGATATTTTGTGGACGTAAAAAAATAATAAGTCAATACCACGCCCAGGGTTGTTTGTAGTGGACAACTATTTACATAAAATGTAATGATGGAAATATTACCAATGATATTTTTCCAAGTGGCAGAGGCAGAATCGTTAGATTTTTTGTTTAATTATTGAAGACTAATGATAGTAACCAGTCTGAAAAAGATTTAAAGTTTGTGTCATAGACTATGAGATACTTTGCTGGATTATGATGAAAGTAAAGAAAAAACCAAGTAAGGAGAAATTATAAATAATTATTTTATTACTTGACCAGCTAAAAATAAACTACAGGCACCTAACATAATTCGTTTCATTCACTTTAGTTTCTTAGTAAAATAAAGAAGTAAAGGAAGTAGGAACCTCGTAAGTCAACAATAGTCAATAATTACAATATTTGCAATGTTTTTAAGCAGCAGTTATTAAGATTGTATTGTATTTTAATGAGGTCAAGTTGCCCTATTAATGTTATCGCTCAGGACCAAGGTTGGGCTTGGGACTGTTATCGTTGCCTCGTACAGTTTAACAACATGGAATTGTAAACACCTACGTTACTCATGTTTTTTTACCTTGGTAAAGTGAGAACTGGAAAGGATATTAGGACTAAATGACATGTAATTACGTCCCCAAAAATAAAGGAAAGTGCAAGGATCGGTCATGGGAGAAGGCTTGTTGAAGGGAGTTCACACCGTCGTGTCCTTACTATAAGCGACAAGTGTAATTACGTAGGCATTCCCACGAACCACTCATTATGTGTCGCTTCCGCGCTTAAGTAAAACTTTATGTGGACAAGTGTCTTTAACCACATGTTTACCACTTAGAAGCTAAGTAATAATATCTGTACGTTAGCCGTTATTAGTAACGTAGCAACCCTACAGCTGTTGATCTGGGCATGCGCACTATGCGGAACATTACGGTTTTTATTCAAATGTAGAACGCCTGAAGCGATTCCCTTTCAGACCTTATTCTTTTTTCCAATATTTCTCACATTTAATCTCAGTGCATTTTTCTTTCCGGACAGCTGTGCGCCGAAAAATAAACCTGACGTTCCTAAATTGAAATTGACGTGTTCCATTTAAAACAATTATGAAGCGCGGCACCAAATTGAAAAGAATAAAATTCGATTGAATATTCTTTGTTGGGTTGGGTTAAAGTGAAATCGGCGGCGGTGTGATTTTTACCGGCAAATTGTTATTGCGGGATCCTGGCTAGTAGAAATTTAACTGTCAAAACAATTCAACTCTTTAAATAATAGAATGTCGATAAAAACGATTTTCTGCGGAATAAGTTAGTTCTGGTCTATGCTCCTGCGCATTCAACTTGTAAAAGTCAGCACACGCTAAGGTCATATTCACACGAGTTTAGAGACTTATAATTATTTATTGATCCGGTGCAAAATGGGTGTAGGCTCCCCCTGTTCAGAGATACTTAACAGGGGCGAACGTTGATTGGTATTATCAATTAATGAAGTTCAACAGATGGTGAGGATCGGTTACAGCTGTATGTTGCACAAAATCAAACTGGGTAATTTTCTTGATTGTTGTTTGTAGCCTGTATTGCCAAATTAAGATAACTCGAGCCACCGCGAACATCGCGAAAGTGAAAAAATTACGTTGTTGATTTTCTATTATTTTTAAAACTAGTAATTCTTCCGAGTGTTAATAATGGTGGATTATTAACCATTAATACTTAATTAACGTGTAAGCTAATCATATAAAGTTGGAAAACGTGATTATTGCTTTCGCTTCTAAACTCCAATAGAAGTTCTAGTCAAGTTTCTACCACTTCATTAGAGCATGACCTGACTATGACTGGACCTTGACACTTTTACTTGGGACTTTAATTATGAAATATGTAAAACTTGATTTTTTTTTATGCCATATAGGTTAGCATTTGTCCGCTATCTTACCCGATGGAAAGTGATGAAGCGGTCGAAGATACAGCATGCCTACCCAGAAGACACCTATTCAGTCTAGACTTGGAAGACTCCCAGATTATACTGTTCGGGGAACAAAGACGCGGGCAATGAGTTCCACTCCTTCGCTGTATTATAACTTGACACTGGCTAAATGCACAAGATTGCGGAGGAGTTAAATAAAAAAAACATATCTATTATAAGTGAACAATATTTGAATTTAGAATCCGTTTATCGGTATTATTCGTTGGTCCGTGACGGCAGTTACACCTATCGATTTCCCATAACCTCGTGCACGTGTTTACCATGGGAAAACTGTAACAAGGGTGATTTACGATAACAGGAATTATCTACCCCGGACTTATTGAAATGCTATTGATTGGCAGTTGGGACCCTTTTAATTATCGATTGTTTTTTATAACAGTCTCTCATAGGTCGATAGAATGTGTCAAATCTAACGAATGTTTATACGATGGGAAAGTATTTTTAACCGACTTTAAAAAATGAGGAGGTTCTTAATTCTTCGGCATATTTTTTAATGCTAATACATTGCAATTTAGCAATGCCGCCAGCATGATGGGAACGCTACTGGTAGTGGGCTTGAGCACTTGATTTTCCTATACCCTTTTTATTCCTCGATGCTTTTTAGGTAACTTAGGTCTTTGCTGTGTTAGATGCATATAGTTTTAGGAAATATAGGCAATTGACCCGTCGATGGCAGAGTAAAAAAAAAAGTTAATGCAGTAACAATGAAATCTAATAGACTGTAATCGTTTTTCAATTCTAAGTTCTCGACATAAGGTTTATTTTTCCAGCATATTATTTTATCTTAGTGTAAATGAAACTTCCTTATTCATAAAACATTAAAAAAAGACTATACTATATTTTGTCTCATTTTGACACGTGTATCGTGGGTGCCGGAAACATTTACAAATCACACACTATCACCAATATAATCTTAAAAATCATACATATTTAAAGGTCTGAAACATATAAAACTGTGCTGGCAGAAGTCATAAGTAAAACATTCAATCCCTCAAAATTCTACACACATCTACAATACGAACAAAAAACTAAAACAATTGTGGCGAAATAATATTTTGGATGTTTAAGTTAAGTTCAAACAAGATTTTTAGTATGCTTAATTAACGAGTTGGACAATTACATTGTACATTAATCTTTCTTTATTGGAACGAAAGTTCCTTATCGCGCGTTGCGAAAGGGGGCTAGACGGAAATTGAACTTCGTTCCATCCTTGTGTCCCTTAACACCTCTCAAGTTTTTCTATTTAATAAGATATGGCTTATAAAAATACACATCTATTGGGAAGGAGATATAGAATTGAGGATCCGGGAATCGAACCTAGGACTACGGCGCAGAGGGCAGAGTCCACTGCGCAATTGGGTCGAACAGTCGATAAAGATACAAGTAAATGGTGCCAGACTGCACTGAACAAGTCTGTTTAATATGAAGAGGTTCTGGTAATTACAAAGTTAAAGTCAAGAGCTATTAGAGCGCGGTCAAGTGAACAAGTTACTGTTAGATAAGCTTACACTGAACAGGGGGTTATTGGTTTATAAGTAGGTAGTAAATGTATTTTGGATCATGCTTGAAGGAGACTGATGATGAGAACTTACCAATTCTATCTGCCAGATGGAACTCTAAAATAATTTAACGCAAGCAAAGCTTGAAAAACAGACTTCACCGCTTTATCTTCGGAACTCTTGATCAAAAACAATTAATTTAATTAATTGTGTTTTTTAAGCAAGCATTTGATCACTATCTATCACACATGATGAATATTGATACGCATTATTGACGATAACTCAAAAACTAGTGATCAGTACTTGATCAAATTGAAATGGGACCACATGGGAAGCACCAGCTTTTAAATAAAATAAAAATCATCTTAATCGGTAACCGAGAAAAAAGTTCTGAGTTCTCACATAAGAAAAAATTAATAAAAATCATACAGTCGAATTGAGAACCTCCTTCTATTTTTGAAGTCGGTTAAAAATTCGGTGACCTGGCGAGTCTTGCTCGTCTTCTTTCTTTCTCACAAAAAAAAAACAAATCATCGACGTGATAATTTCAAATATTATTTTCCTCTCTAAGCTCAAGCCTGATCTCCAGCAGCGTCTTGATCAAGTTACTGCGGGTCACTATGTATCGCCTATAGATGTGACGATGGATCAAAGATAATTTAGTCTTTGCGATGGATATACTCATGGAAAACTACTAATGCTCTTTAGATCTGGTGACTATAAAATACCCATTCCTTCGAGGGTTAGACTGGCCGACACGAGATAGTCCTTGAGTACCTTTTTGTGAGCAAGTCGCTCCCTCGATCACTGTCGTCACGCTTTTCCAATGCAACTCATTTGAATTTAAAGCGTGGCAAAGAATACCTAGCGCAAAATATATTTACATTTACTATCCTGTCCATCCAAAAGTTGCCTGTAAGATATTGCCAAATGCTAAAACGCCAACAATAAGTAATTTTTTATTTTTTTTTATTTGTGACAGGCTAGTGTTTGACCACTATCTCACCTGATGGTAAGTGACGATGTGATCGAAGCTGGTAAACACACTAGACCTGGAATACGCAGGCTCTCAAGGATAACTGCCGGATTATTATCGGATATTTATCGGATTTTATCCTCATTATTGGTATTCGATAAATAATCGCATTGTACTGTATTTACTAATTTATAATAATGATTGAACGGTGCTCTTCAGCCGAATTGTAAACCCATGTGTATAGAATGCAGTATCATTCATTTTTTGCCAGCAAAGTTACCTCGAATCTCACAAACCTAATTAAGGAGACGTATCATCGAAAGCAAAAGTGGTATCACGGAATGCCACTTTCACCTCAAGGGAAAGATAGATAGGTTCTTGCGTTTTATGGTCCGAGGTTCCCATACAAAAACGGATGCGCCCTCTACCGGAACCAGACTGATTTATCTGTTGTTTTTTATGAACGGACGTGGTTGTGAAGGGGGATGATTTAAATAACAATTTTAACGGATTTCTTACGGTGCGAGCAAAATATTTTTTTACAATATGTAATTTTTTTTTTTTTACTATAATTCAAAATCAAAATCGTTTATTCACATGGGCCCCAAAGAGGCACTCATGAAAGTTAATGAATTTATTGCCAGATTGGGAAAATTACAGCCATCTCGAGAAGAACCTGGCAAGAAACTCGGCGGCGCATTTTTTTTCATTCATTTTTTAAAAACATTCCTTATTTCTAATACATAATTTTCTTAACCTAGGTGTTTAAATAAAATGATAATTGTTTTTATAGGAGGAGACCGAATTCCACAAAACGGGAACCGAAATGTGGATTTCAGGAATCAAACAAACATGCATTCAGACTTTACGGTGTCAGAAACATTAAAACTCAAATTTTCGTTTGAAAGAAAACTTGTGTTACTGTCGGGATTTGAACTTGTTCAATACAAAATGTTGTGTTTGTTTATATATATATATATATATATATATATACGAGTTTAAAGTACTAGTAACCGACTCAGTCGCAGGTATTTCCAAAACTCTTCATCATGTCTTGATCAAATTATAATGGGACCAACTAGAGCGTATTAGTTTTTGTAATTATCCAACTGGGTTTACAGACGGAATTCTAAGGTAACATACATAAAAAAAGATGCCGAAGAATTGAGAACTTCATCCTTTTTTGTTAAGTCTGTTAAAAATAGGTTAAGATAGAGTAAGTAGTTGTGTAAACTGTTATTGTAAATTTTAGTTAATCGTTTATTTTCAGGAATGGAAATTCCAGCCAACGTCAGTTTACCTGTTTTAAAGGGATAAATAATAATGTTATCCATTTCAAACGATGACATTTAATGCGATTTAACCAGTAATGTTCGATGACGACATTGTTTTTAAATATAGAATTTATGGAGTAAACAAGTCGGGGATTTCAGGAAAAATCCTGTGTATAATTAAGGTTGGTTAATATTGGTAATATTAAATATAATTTAATCAGTCAAATAATGTAAGGAAAAATGGTGGTTAAATAAAGTTCTGCACTTACATTGCAATAACTTGCCAGGTTCATGTTTTAATCATAACAATCACACTCACAGCCCTACACTATTAATCCAGTCGAGATAGTGTACAAATGGCCTATCTTGAATTAAAAAAAAACTAAGTTCGACAACTTAGTCGTAGACGCTGAAAACATCACACACAATTACACCTAGAAACACACATTCCCCTTGGGGAGAAAACTTGTGTTTCCACCGGGAGTCGAACGCGATACCCGTTTCGAAGGCAGACGCGCTCAAACGCCAGCGAGCAATTCAAATAAGCGAATGTGTTCTTAGATTACATCTGAGTGTCAAATTATAGTCGTAGTTATGTGTTATATGTACTATTAACTGTTTTTATACTTTTTATACGTGTATCGTAGGTGTAACGAATGGAGTAATCTTAAACGGCTGCAAAAAGTCTTGGCAGTACAATTTTGAGCCATGATTCCGTAGTGTTGAAGACTGTTAACTTATCTAGGCTAGCAATCAGAAAGTGTGTAACTGTTTTTCGGTTAACTGTACAATTGGCTGTGCTTTTGTGGACGCCATTGTTTTCAGGTATCGTTTATTTAATGATACAAATGACAGGTGCTTTGGGCACAACAGTTTCCGTTTGTAACAGATTTGTGTTACACAATAGAACTAAGCACTGTACTTGGTGACCCCGTTGGATTCCCGGCAGAAGCACAATAATAATGTTCCTCCCAAGGGATATTGGTGCTTCTGGTTGTGTGTGTGATGTAAACGTTTCCGGCAAACACGATACAAATCTTTGAATTATGTGGGGGCTGTGCGTGTGAATGCGTTTGTTTGTATTAGGGCTTTTTATTTGTTTTATCTTCGATAGTCTAACGTTTCCTCTCACTTGATTAAAAGTGATGATGTGGTCGAGGATGGTGTAGCATGACTGTAATAAATGAATGTACCTATTATATTGTTTTGACGAGGTAGTAGGACTACTTCTGAGTCTGCCTGAGGAGGTGCCACCACTTTACCAAACATCTGAATAGAGCGGCACTGCGCTACAAGGTTCTAGCAGACAAAGCGAGTTGAATGAGACTAACACGTTAAGTCTCAGGGATAGGAGCGCATTGCAGTTCCACGCGGAACTTTGTTATTCAGAGTTCCGGGTGGCACCGCATAATCTATATGCTATAAAATAGGTATTATGTACTAGAGTTTTTTCGTAATACGAACCGTTTATTTAATTATCCTTGATTTATTAATAAAGATATATGACTTCATCAAAAGCTAACAACACATATAATTGCGTATAAAATAAAGTTTTTATAACGGAAAACGGAAAATTTTAATTAAAAACCATTTAGTTATCGATTAACTATCCTGTAACCTTTAAACTTGAACAATGCCATTCTTATTTATATATTATTTAAGTATTTTAAATCAAATATTAAGCATTAGCTGCATTACAAACTAAAATCAATGAGAGATAGATTCGATATATCTTATATTAAAGAGAGATAGAAAACCATCGTTAGGTTTCTATTATCTTTTGAATGACGGATCTAAAACGATTTAAAATTATTTAGAAACCATTCACATAAAAAAAATCTATACTACTATAAAGCTGTGATAAAGTTCTTACATAATTCATTATTGGTCCTATTATTGAAAACTTGAAAAAAAAAGTAAGTTTACTTTTTACGCAGTCGGATTTTTTTTTAAATATGACTTGTTACAAAAATAAATATCTTAAAACTGTTGATGTATTCTGAGCTCCGGCAGTGTGAATACTGCATTATTATATAATTATAATTTAACACCAATTCAAACATGTAACCCAGTTATTTAAGTACACGATAAATGTTTATAATTAGTTGAATGACAAATACGATGATTTCTCCATTATTCATATTATGCCCTTGATCCATATTGTACAGCCGTGAACACTAAAATGTATAGCTGTATTTATGATCAAGGTTTTTTTTTATATCAATATCTACCAACAATTATACGTGAATATATCCTCGAGATGGGAAACAAACCTACGGTTTCTACAAAATCCTTCGAATATATAAGTAGGTACTTGTAATATTTATAATAAATTTTAGTATTGTATATTAATTAATGTAGTAACTTAAAACCACCAGTGGGTATTATATTGAGTATGGTATAGAGCTCTTTTGCAGTATATAAGATATGAAATATGTATAAAATGTTAGATTAGTTTTAGAATATACATGCAAATGGCCCTAGTCTAGCTTGACACGTGTCACATTAATTATTTACGTAGGATCATAATACCATATGATGTATGTATATTATGCAAATACATATAACATATAATTATAAAGAGAAATAAATTGCATACAACGATTTATTGGCGGTATCGTTTGGCAATTTATTAATAACTTCTCAAAGAACTACAACATAAACATTAGAAGAATTGTTATATAAATTGTTACATATTTCTATTCTGTAGCAATATTTAGCAATTCCTAAGATAAGCCTGCTGCTAGGGGAGGTTATATAAGGCAGGTGTACTTAAGGGTTACTTTATGGTTGGTAGTTTTAGTACAAACTCGGAAAGTCGGTTTTTTATCGTGTGGACGTTATGGGCATTGAACCATATCTTACGTTGAGTTTTCTAAGGGTCACCACGTGAGCTGAGCACGCATAACCGTGAGAACCCTAACGTACACCCGCTAGTAAGGTTGCCACTTAAATCGATTTTAATATCGAACAACAAATTTTTACTTCTATATTTAGGAAAACTAAACAATATTGTTAGTGTTATTTTTCTATTGTTGTTTTTCTATTACATCGAGCTCCAGATTGTAAGGTTAACATAAAAGTGCAACATGATGTCTATCATATTTCGTTGATGTTATTAAATGAAGTTATGCAATTTTATTTTCAACTTAATATTTACATCCAAAGGTTGTCTGAAAGAGATCGCTTTTAGCGATAAGACCGCATATTGTTACACTTATTTTGTAAGTCATTATTTTCTATTCTGTTTTATTACAAATATGGTGTTCAATAAAGAGTTTATCGATCTATCTATTTTTTAATCATTGGTCCAATATTTGAATCATATTTTAGTTATAAACAAACAAACAAACGCATTCACACTCACAGCCCCACACTAAGTTCAAAGACTTGTATTGTGGATACCGGAAACATCACACACACATTACACCCTGAACCAGAAGCACAAATATCCCTTGGGAAGGAATTTGTGCTCCTGCCGGGAATCGAACCCAGGACCCTCGGCGCAGAGGGCGGACATCTGTCCACTAAGCCAACTGGGTCGTCACACAAATTACACCCAGAACCAGAAGCATAAATATCCTATTTTGCAAATTATGATGACAGATTTGACAGCCCTGGAAGGCCATTAGTGTTGAGCCGTTGATTCAGACAATTACATTTCTGCATTATCAAGTGCAAGAAATAGGTGGGTGCGACCCTCTATCATTACATTATGGTCAAGTGCAATGTTCTTTTATAATTGAGGACTCAGTTGTTGCTATGTACCAAAGATCTTAGATTGTTTCTTTGTAAATTTCTGCATTTATATAACTAGGCATTTTACATTTAGGTGTAGATGTACTGTATCATATGAAGTATCATATCTTATGAAGATTAGAATGATTTAAAAATCTGCATTATTTAGGAATAATTTAATTATAATATATTAAAATAATCGCGCTTTTGATAATTAGCTGTTTTCATAAAGTGACAGATGCTATTCGAATATACCAAAATAAGGGGGGTTCAACAATGCTCCTCAATTTACAGGCGGCGAAACAAACACGAAACATTATTACTAAATGATATATAACAGATGAATTTTCAATCCCCTGGTCATTCGATGCAGAATATATTTATTGTGGGGTGGATTGCATTGCACCCCCTATCTGTGGGGTGCGATACCGCGGCAGCAGATGCGATCCGCGCGACCGTTACGATCCCCTATCTGCTCAAATTTTCATATTTCGAACACGTGTGTTTACAACTTTTTTTACCGCCCGCATTAGTTTGCATTCGCGTACCTGATTGGTGAATTTGGTGACATTGTGACACTTGTGAATGGGATTGATTTTTATCAACTTGCTTTTACTTTTGTTTACACCTTTTCACTCTTGTCCGACACTTTCAGACTTTTGTTGCTTCAGCTGGGATAAAGCGAGGCCAATTTGAGAATCCGGTCTGTCACCTAATTAAATTGGGTGACATTTTTTTTATTTAGTTAAGTATTTTATACATTCCTCTTATAAAATTCTCCTCACTAAATATTGTCAGAGGAAATCAATACGCTGAAATCGGTTGTTTCGCGTTTCTCCCAAAACAGGGATAGTGTCAGTTAAAAAATCAATATAACCGTTATGATGTCAGTGTCTGTGAGGGTGCGGAACAAAGGGCGCTTGTGGCGCACGCGCCGTGCTCGCTTCGGCATTACGACAATCAGTGCACAATGCAAGTCTCTGTGCCATTTCCAGGGGTGACACGAACTTAAATTTATTGTTTTTTTCACACTCACATTTATGAAAGTAATTTAAAACCTGGTTAAACATATATGTAGAACAACGTTGTTCATAAAAAAAACCAGCTGCTAGCTTTATCACATCAGCTTTTCTTCTCGGCAGAGCATAAAAAATAACGAATATGCTTGGTTCTTGAACTGTTTAGATGCTTAACTTTAACGGTCATATTAAGAAATAATTGCAACAATTTCTAATTTCAAATGTAACAGAAACCCCGCTGCGGAGTCCACCAATGTTCCCATAATCGACAACGCTGAAGGAGTTCAACGACTCTAGTAAAGGTGTAATTATGTGCAGTTATAGAAATCAGAAGGGAAGTTAGAAATTGGGTGACCCGGTCCTGGACCCCTACGAAGTCAGTACGGTTGGTCAGTTTCAAACAATGAAATCGGAGCCCTTAAATGCTCATAGAAAACGCTTAAGTTATACATCTGCTGAAAGGTAATATAGCCGATGCATTTGAAGAGTTTTTGGTGCCGTAGTCGGTCAATAGTGAATGCGGGAAGCCAGTCTCAAAATTGTTCTAAATTTTAATAAAATTTGGAATCCCTTTTTATATTTCCAGACCCAGTTGGCGCAGTGGACATGTGTCCGCCCTCTGCACCATGGGTCCTGGGTTCGATTCCCAATACAAATTTCTTCCCAAGGGATATTTGTGCTTCTGGTTCTGGGTGTAATGTGTGTGTGATGTGAATGTTTCCGGCACCCACGATACAAGTCTTTGAACTTAGTGTGGGGCTGTCAGAGTGAATGCGTTTGTTTGTTTGGTAATACGAACTACAAAACAGGTAGATAATCATTTATCCTGCCAAAATAAAATTTCCGTGTAACACAAAAGACAGAATTGAAGTAACACAAAAAACGTCGAAAATGTTTACACTGTACACAAACTACAGAGCGTCACCTGATCACACAAAAAATAAACAATCGTTTTTGATAGCCTCCAAATATACAACATCACTGATAATGACGAGATAAGAGCTATTTTGTAACTATTAAAAAATACATAATTAGATGATTTTAAATTTTAGTATTCTTTCATAAAATCACGCGTAACTACCTTGCACTTTTAGGTTTTTATCTCGTTTGAATCCAAAGCGCGATCTCAATTTGGACGATAGTTAGAGGCATTTTATTGTTATTACGGAATACGGTCAAATAAAAGCGTAGACGTTTCGCAATTGGAGCAAGCGTGTGCCGCGCATGCGTACTCGGGGTGACGCGTACAGCACGTCATCGCTATCTGTGCGAGGCCCAAGAGTGACAAGGATAAACTGATATCTCCTATCCATTCGTGTATTCGGTAACCAGCATCAAATCATTAGAACCAGCGAAATGTAGACCTATATTATGCAATGGCGAAGACTTTTCTTAAATAACGTCACAATCTATGATACTAGCTATATATATATATATAGTATGTTAATATTCACATCAATAAAATATTTTATATTGGAAACATAGTGGAATACAGTGTATACTTTACTACCATTGCATATGTTTTGTTCTTCGCTTCTGTGAGAGCTTACGCGTGTTATACAGTTCCTATCTATTATTTATATTATTGTTATTGTTACCTAACTATAGTGTATATCTTATCACTTCCATAGTAAATAATAGTAAAATCGTGCCATTTAACATACGCATGCTCGAAATAGATACGTTTCATACCTAACTTAATGTTTACCAGATTTGCCACACATGTGTAATCTAAAATGGGACAAGTGTGGGAGGCTCGTCGTAGTGGATCTCGTGAAATGATGTATCATAACAAATAGAATCTAGGTCGAACCGTTTATGATGTGACTGGCCACCTCGATCATAGATTAAATAATATCCCTCGCCGTGATCACGAACACTCGAAATTCAAAAGCGAACTTTACGTTCAACGGAAATTGGTTCAAATTTTTTAAAATTATTATTTCATGACCATGGATGCATAGTCCTTCAGTCGAAATATTAAACAAATATTAACAATTTCTATTCTTCATAATAAAAGTCTTAGTCAGAAGTCACAGTCAAAGTCAAGTAGTCAGTCATAGTCAAGTCATGCCCTAGTAAAGTGGTAGAAACTTTACTTGAACTTCTATTGGAGTTTTGGAGCGAAGGCGAAAATCACATTTTTCAACTTTGTATGACTTGCCTACACTTATGAACATTTACTAAGTATTAACGATTAATAATCCACCATTATTACACATTAACACTCGAAAAATCACAGGTTTTGGAATATTATACAAAATCAACAACGTAATTTTTTCACTTTCGCGGCAAAAAACCATTTGTTTCAAATATTTAACAATGAAGCCATTGGCCAACAATAACAATAAAAAAGTATTTATGTAAGCGCTAAAAACAATATAATAAGCAGCTTAACAATTTCGACACAATGCCTTTTAAAGCAAAGGTCAAAAAAATTCTATTAAAGATTAACCAGTCTTAACCAGACCCCTGAAATCTTAATTTTTAATTATGATGCCTTAATACATTTTAATAAGCAACTCCATCCCCCTTTATGAACTTTCTGACACCTTCATGGGCAAAAAATATTGGCACTTGGGTCTTTTGTTGCTCAATTATAAGGGTATAAGAATGTTTTCTAGTTTGTTTTTTGCTTCAAATTTGCATTGTATATTATCGTGTAGATTTTGCTATTTAGAGAGTAGAGAGCTTGAGCGAAAGTTAGTTTTAAAAAGCCATGTGAATGTTTATTAATAAAATAAACGCTTTCACACTCACAGCTCCACACTAAGTTCGATAACTTGTGTTGTGGGTGCCGTAAACATTCACATCACACACACAATAACATCCAGAAACACGTGTTTTCCTTGAGGAGATAACTTGTGTTCCCGCCGGGAATCGAACCCGATACCCCTACTTAGAAGGCGAACGCTCAACCAACTTAGCCAACAACGGGCAGTTCAATTAATGACAGAATATCTAAATAATCTAAATAATAAACACATAATCGAAGTAGACAAACGTGTTGTTACATACAAGAACATAATATATATACTACATAATTTATGTAATAGCCATTATTGCCCCGGTGGCACCATTATCCGTTCAGTGTCATATTGCGAATACGATGTGCATATTTGGTTACAGTTAATATGATATCTTACGAGGAGGGTGTTATTATTTAGTTAAGGCACGCGTATCCAGTCGATTACTGTCACGAGTCAACGCAAAGTCTTATTTATATATATTACATAATAATATATTTACATGAATATATATTTTAAACCGAATAACAAAATGGAAGATCTGAAGATATATAAATATTGCTGTTTTCCCTTTTTCAACCGACTTCAAAAAGGGAGGATCTCAATTCGACTATTTTTTTTAAGTTACGCGATGTTTCCGCCGATTACGAATCGATTTTGATGTTTTTTTGTTTGTTAGAGTATACTTTAGAGGTGGTCCCATAGACATTTTATCGAAATAGATCAAGCCGAAACCAAAACATAAGCGGCGAAGTCGGTTTATTTAAGCTTTTAAATTATTGTTCGTAATTGTTAACTTCAATATGCCTACGTAAATCAAGTAAGATAGTCGGTATTTGTTTTTTGTTTGAATATATCTAATCTTGTCACTTAAAAAAATTATCAATCCATCAAAATGAAGTTTCTAGTATTTACTAAAATGTAAAAAACACAAAAGAGACACAAAACTATCAATCAAATAGAAAAATAAACTAAATCGGTTTACGTACGCGGAAGAAATGCTAAATCAACAATTAAAGAAATGCTTAACTACTTTAATTGACCAAAAATACATAGCAATAATTTAAAACTGATTGAAAAGCCAATTCAATCAATTTCATCGAATATAGTTTTGAAAGTCTGTTATTTGGAAGCCAGTTTCAAATATTAGTGACGCGAAAACGTTAGGGCACATTCAGACGAGTGCATCGCACTTAAAAATAGAGGTGTCAGAGTCAGATCAAAGTGACCTCGCTGATGCGCTTTGTTATCGTACTGCATAATAAAATGTTCGTCAATCTCTCACTGAGACTGATTTCGTCGCATTTTGGTGTGCTGATAACGAAAAATTTACTTGGTAATTAGCTTGTAACTATTTGTATTTCATATTATTATTTGCTTGCAGTTCAAATAGTTCACTGCATCTGAGATAAATTTTATCAACTTGTTTTTCGTGTAGGTGACTTACCTACCTAAGGAAATATGTTATTGTTGGGTTAGGTTACGTACGAGTAGATACTGGTGATGAATTACGACATCTGTTATTATGCACTTTCTTGTTTTGCTTATTGTTCAAATACTTGTATCCTTTTACGAGAATTAAAACATGAGATTTGTATTCATTAAGATAGACCTACGTTACAATGTAATAAAACATAAATACAACGGCTGCAATGGAATTCGTTCGATATTATACGATATTAATTAAAATAATTCAATTATTCATCTTTTAACCGAGACTAAAAAATAAGTAAACATTTACCATCAGTACACAAAAAGAGAATTTAATCAATTCGACATCGAGATTTATCTATTTTTTTTTTATTTCGTACCTACGAAACATCCTAACGTAAACTAATAACTCGAAACAGTCTGAAATTACTACATTCCCATTACTGCCTGCAACATGGATGCCAAATTGACGTGATATTTGACAGCTAGAGTTATTGAAAATACCTAATAAAATATTGTGAATGTGTCTGTTTCTACAAAGATTAGGTAGGTAGGTTCATTGAATAAATAATTAAACGCAAGCAAAGCTAAAAAAAAACCGACTTCACCGATTTATCTTCGGAACCTTGATCAGATTAAATGTATTAAACACGCATTATTGACGATAACTCAAAAACTACAGATCAGATCTTGATCAAATTTAAATGGGACCAAAGGAAAGTACCAGCTCTCAAACAAAAATAAACATCAAAATCGGTTCACATGGAAAGAAGTTATGAGGTAACACACATTACAAAAAAACAAGTCTAATTGAGTACCTCCTTCTTTTTTTTGAAGTCGGTAAAATAAGGTTTTGCATAAATATTTTATTGAACACATAATTTTATGTTCAAATGTTCAGTCACAAAGTAAGATTAGATTGTATTTAGTTGTATATAATAATACGTAATATGTACCAAATATCTGAGAATAACTATGTCCATGGTTAACTTTGTCAGTGATGCAATTATTTACAATGGAATCATCGTTGCCTGCGCTTCAACAAGGTTCAATTAAGGTTGCACATTATGGGCAACACGAGAGTAGGTTGCGATGATGTTTTTGTACACTTCTTCGACTAAATTATTACCATAGTTGATTTAGTCTAAAACATTCGTCTCACTGTGTTTACAAACAAACCAGATAAAAAAAGAAAAACATACCTGTTATTCTCTTCTGCGTTTTACTGCTCTCTGGACTCGATACTTTAGCCTCTTGCGTGGGTGCTATGGGCTGGGGCGTCGTGATAGTTATTGGCGACCTTCTCAACGCTGCGGGGACTGCTGACGCCGGCACCAGCTTCCATGCGAACCTCTGAGTTCCCGGTAAGGGTTTCTCATTCGCGAAATCAAAACCCCATCTCTGACTATCGAGCTCTAGCTGCCTCGTCAACTCTCGCTCGACGAAGCGCCTGTTTTCTTCTCTGTCAGTGCAACCAAAGAGGTTTCTCCTCACTCCTTCTAGCGCTGTAACCCCACGCACGCGAAGTGACCTTGTGTCCAGCACGGTTGTGGCTTGCAGGCCCGGGGCCCTCACACTCAAAGTAGACATTGTCGATTGTCCAGCACAGCACTTCACGATAGCATCCGCGTGCACCTAGTAACAAGTTTATGTTATTCCACGGAAGATAGAAGTAACGAGCGAGCAATTGTTTGGTTCATCACGCACCAATTAGACTATGAGTTGTTAGAGTTTATTGATTGTAAACAAGTCGTAGTGACGATGACGCGATGACACGCGAGCGATACGCGACGTACGCACCGGCCGAAATTCTTTCGGCGACTGAGGCGCGCGGCGCGCGTCGGCGTCATATCGAGTTGAGCAAGAAGGCAGCCAAGGCAACGCGACGGCCGATGAACGACGCGGCGCAAGCGACGCATGTTTCCTCGATCGTCACAAGATGGCGCTATGTGTATTTCCAAAGAGCTAGTGCGGCTAGTATTTTGATTATGTTCCCTAATTATTATTTTTATGTAGATTTAAGAAGATGTTTTGAATAATATGATATTTTACGAAGGATTTCGAGTTTTTACTGACTCAATTATTTTTTTGTATATTTTAATAGGGAGTATACTGCACTGTCTCCCACTGGCCTACTTTGGTAAACCAGTAGGTGTAATTTAAATATACCTCTTCAATTATTATTTGAATCTATGTTGATTTTTGTCGTTAAAATTTTCAGGCTAAACTATTCCGAAACTATAAAAATTGGTAGATACCCAGTTAATTAAATATTTATTGTAACATATTTTTTACATCAATTCTTGAATTTATGTACTGTAATAATTGAATGCTTATTATTAAATAATATTGAAAGAGATTGAATCCCAGGACATCGAACTTATCCTAGTATGGGTCAGGGATATATGGCTTACAACGTAAAGCATTATTTATGTTTATATAACGTTAATTGTGTAATAATACTTGTGTCAATTAAATAAGATACAATTACTGCCTATTTATTTATAAGTAGAAACTATTCCACTTACAAACCTTTACATACGGCACTTATAGTGTATAAAAGTATATTTAAAAGTCCCGCGATATAAAACAAAATACCTACTCGTCCATGTTAAACACCAAAACCAGTCCAACCGACATTATTGACAAGTTTTGACATAAATAGCAAACAATAAAAGATTTTTAATGCTATTTATGCAAGTATTTATAGTATGTATAACAATAGGTTAAAATACCGCAAAACTATAATAAATAGGGTTTCGAACTTTTTAGTATTGAGTCTTTTTCGGAGTTTCAACATTATGTAATTTTATTAATTTTTTTTTTTTAATTTGCTCCTTTATCGATTACTAACCACCCCCTGCAGTATTGTGCACTACTTACCCCGGACGGTATATAGAGAGTTTTTATGTCAACAAAAAATGTATTTCAGCTAATGTTTAAATGTATTTACTGTTCCAGTAACAGCTAGTGGTAATCCAGTAGTTTTTTTTTCATAATTGATAGACGAAACGAGCAAGTCGCTCGCCTGATGTTAAGCGTCACGCTTGTCGTTATAAATTAATGTCACGCAGAGAAAATCCAGCGCGAATAGTGATCCAGTAGGTGATCCAGAAGGTGATCCAGTAGGTGATCCACTACTATCTACAACTTTTGCTTGAAATATATCGGAATCATGTTGCGTTAGAGACTTTGGCTCTGTATAAACAGTACAATCTATTTTTAACAATACATATTGGTTCTATGCAAGCACGACTAACGTAATTAAAATCAAAATTGTAGTCATTGTAGCATTAAAATAATTATTTCCAAACGGCTCAACCTAAATTTCAATAAATTTTTAATCTTCATCTTCGGCCGCATCATCACTTTCTATCACATGAGATAGAGGTCAATGCTTGCATATCGAGTATTAAAAAAATATATTTTATTTAGGGCAAAGTTGCAGCGCACTTTGAGTAAAAACAACTTCGTATGGGTTGCTATCAGAAGCCCCACATGATTTTTTTTTTAATTCAAAATTCAATTTATTCAAAATAATTACGATTGCCCAAATGACTTAGGTAATGAAAATCATAAAACTACTAAAATGAATGCGCGTACCATCAGGCGAGCGACATGCTCGGTGTCTAAGGAAAAAAAATAACAATATTTAAAAAAATATTAAACTCTAATAATAATATACTTGTTTTCACATACTTAATGTATTAAATAAGTACACTATCATGTATACAGCGTTGGAACAAAACGTGATTATTTGCATAAATTATTTTTAATTAATCTCATCAATTTAAATAATTATTAATTATTATTAACTTACAACCAAAAAAAGTAAAAATTGTTTTTTTGCTTTTTCTATTAATTTTTCAAAGTTTATGTAACCTTAACTAGAAAAAAAGGTAAAATGTAAAATACGTTTATCGTAACATTACGTGACTAATAAATAGTATTTACAGTAAACACACATTTCTATTTTATCTTAACACAATTTTAATTACATTCTGCTATTAAAGAAATATTTTTGTCGTCGTTTACATTTGTATAATTTACCCTATAAACAGGGTATCTGTGGAAAACTATCATATGGCAGCACAGTGATCTAACTTGTTTACGAAGAATGAAGACGTGTCTAGGTTACGTGTGCAGCAGTACTATACATTTTGTGATAAAACACTATCTATCTCTCTCTCACATACGCACTATGAATGTTGCGTAAGGGAGAAGGATGATGTATTAATAACTCGGTCGGATCATCGCCGCCATCTTGGCCCAACTCGATTGACGGGATTTCGTGTTGAATTGTTGGTATCATTTTAGTTTTACAGACATTTTGAGTTATGAAGTTATTAGCGAATTTGAAACAGACTTATACAAATAAAATAAATATTACGTATCAAGTTTGGATTTATTAACTGGAAATCAGCGCGTTCGCAGCGAGATTTTGATTAAATAATTGTAAAATAATCATAGAATCGAGTTAGTTAGAGTGACATGGAGGGTTATATCGAGAAAAATAGGGATAAAATTATCATATTTTTGTACAAAAACTCACCCCTGGTTGAATATTTTATGATCCTGAGGAAAATTCAAAGGGTTTGCGGACGGTATTCATTCACTTCACTGGTGCCGTACTAAATTCCGAGATATGACAATGACGCGGTGGCGAGAGCGCGGGCTCTGCTCTCATTGGTGGAAAATGGCGGCCAATCTTCTCATTGGCAGAACAGAATTTAGGCGCCAATTTTCGGTTGGTCGAGACGCCGGATGGCGGGAAATACACGAGGCACTTTCCGGCGCGCGTGAGTTTTTGTTACGGAAAATTCATGTTTGGCGCGAATGCTTCCGTTTACTTAGAGCGAGAAATAAGTAAATTAATTCAGAACTACATTGAATACATTTTATCGTGGTCTGAACAAGGTATTATTTATCTATACTCACTCAATACTTTAGCGTTGTAAAATTGAAGATATTTCGCTATTTGTTCATTGAAAATAATAATTACAATAACTTAATTCATTTAAAATTATTTTAAATTTATTTTAAATGAATTTAGTATATTGAAATTTATTTCAAATTGATTTAAAATAACTGCGTAATATTTGTTTGTAATTGTAGAAAAAGTTAATCTAATATATAAAAATCGCGTGTTGTGTTTGTGGTCGAATTCCCCCGTAACGGCTCGACCGATTTTAATGATTTTTTTTTGTATATTTAGTAGGTATGAGAATAGGTCCTAAAGTATTTTTTACCCTCCTACCCTCACCCCCATTTTTTAATCGTCATTTTAGTTATTTTGCATGTATGTACTTAAAATATTCAAAAAGTTTTTATTACGGTATTAAAGTACTAGGCGACCATAAACGTGAAAGAGGTAAAACACTTTTTCCAAACGTGGCATTGCAACCCATGCCGGGTAGGTACAGCTATTTAATTTATATAAATAAGTTGACTAATTATTATATGTAGCTATGAAAAATGTTAATTAGCTAGTCTATAGTCAGATACACCAGAAAATCCTACTAATATTATAAATCCGAAAGTTTGTATGTAAGTGTGTAAGCATGTTTGTTCCCTCTTCATAGAGTAGGTAAGATCCCAGGGCCACCAGACGTCACGTATTTTCTGACGAAGGAAATGTGGACGATTGAGTAGTGTTAGTACGTACTAAGAACGCTTGCTAAGACGGCCAATTTTCAGGTATCAGGTGATCAAAGTAGGTACATAAAAATATTACTTATCTCACGTAAATTCTCCAAGCTGATTTTTACGTAAGTATATTTTAGGCAATATCCTTAAAAATCCTAAAATTAATTAATCTTAATCCTATTAATCTATGTACATTCCAAATTTCATCCAAATCCGTTCAGCCGTTAAAGCGTGAAGAGGGAACAAACATACTTACACATTCACACACAAACTTTCGGATTTATAATATTAGTAGGATACTGTAAGTATCCTGAACTGAAATAATAGTAGTTGATAATGTTTATACGTTCAAGTTTTCTCCCCAAGGGAAATTTGTGTTTCTGGTTTTGGGTGTGATTGTGTGTGATGTGAATGTTTCCGGCACCGACGGCAAGTTATCGAACTTAGAGTTGGGCTGTGAGTGTGAAAGTGTGAAGCGTTAAAATGTTACTTCATGTTTTTTGTTATTTATTTTTCAGTTATCGCTGTATAGATAAAGATACTAATATTCGTCTATATTCTAGGAATATTATATACTAGCCGTGCCCCGCGGCTTCGCCCGCTATTATCAAGTTAAAAAGTAGCCTATGTGTTATTCCTTGGTATAATCTATGTACATTCCAAATTTCATGCAAATCCGTTCAGCCGTTAAAGCGTGAAGAGGGAACAAACATACTTACACACTTACACACAAACTTTCGGATTTATAATATTAGTAGGATTAGTAGGATTTTCATCATTTCAGCTAAATCGGATGCGTAAAAAACATCATAAGTTTCGGATATATCAAGCAAAACTCAAAAAAACCGCCTTTACCGAATATATTTCGGTTTTAGCTTGATCGATTTCGATAAAATTTATATGGGACCACCTCTGAAGTATAATCTACCAAACAAAATGAAATCATCAAAATCGATTAATAATTGGCGGAATTATCGCGTAGCATACCTACATACAAAAAAAAAACAGTTGAATTGAGGACCTCCTTTTTTGAAGTCGGTTGATAAATATAAAGATATTAGGATGGGATGGAATAAAAACCAACCACAATCAAAAGAATTTATAAATAAATAAATTGTTTTTTTGTTTATTTCAATAAACGTTCTAACTATGACTTTGACATAATCACCGTCTGTGATGTCCGTAATAGGTAATATTATTCTCTAATAAAGATAAATAAAGGATTTCGAAAACATTGAATAAGTATAGTTTTTATTTAAATTATATAGCTAAATGAATGGCCGTTGGCTTAGTCGTGCGCGAGATTTCCTTCTAAGCTGTGGGCATCGGGTTCAATTCCCGGTGGAAACACAAGTTTTCTCCCCAAGGCAAATTTTTGTTTCTGGTTCTGAGTGAGATTGTGTGTGTAATGTAAATGTACCGATGATAAAAGTAATCGAATTTAGTGTGGAGCTGTGAGTGCGAGTGTGAAAGCGTTTAAATACGCGAAAAATCCTCTTTACTTAGATACTATTTGATTTTAATTTAAAACAAATACTGTTTATGATTTTCTGATCTATATTCAGCGGAAATCCGCGGCTATAGGATCGCGGCTGCGTATGCGCACAAAAACTGCTTCCGCTCGAACGTGACGCAGATGCGTCGCCTACATTGAACTTTGGATTGAAATAATTTGGAAGTTTTACAAAAGCTACTGGTCCATTGGGCGGTTTTTAGTCAGATCTGTAGGTACATTTGGTAGCTAACCATGAAATTATAATTACTGTACATTGTTTCTAGAATATCAAAATCATAATGAAAATTCTGAAATCTTCCAATTTTATTGTTGTTGTTGGATTGTTTTGCTATTCCTTTGTAGAGGGGAGCGGTAGGGAGGGATTCAAAGCTTTTTACCCTAGCGTAGGCTTTCAAGGGCTACCCCCGGGTAACTTGGTGCTGGTCCTGGTACTCTCATGTACCGGGACGTTTCTCTCGCCTTCTGCCCAGGCAACGGTCCAAGCCGAGACTCGCCTACACCCTCTATTTGGCGCCCGAGCGCCTTCTCCGCTCGCCCTCCTGGTGACGCTGCAGCGGCTATACACCGCCAGCAGCATGTAGTCAGTCAGAAAAAAAGACTTTGCCTCGGATATTATCAAGCTTTACGGCTGCAGTAATACTGCTGCGGTTAGTTTTGTGGGTTTTAAGCCACTAGTCGGTCGGTTTCGTTTGGTCATGGCACTAGTGTTGTTGCAGATGGTAGTGGAATGTCACGGGGTAGGGCTTTTCTTGAGCGTACCTCTGGAGGCTGTACATGAAACGGAGCAATGGGAAACGTGTCTGCCGTATTGTACCACCTGAAATGCCAATACCGAATATCAAAGCAAATTGTGAAAATCTTCTTCGAATGTGAATGCGTTTGTTTTGTAAACGGCCTGCATCCAGCGTCTTCCTGTTACCTTCATTATGTCGTCCGTCCACCTTGTGGGCGGTCTTCTGACGCCGCGCTTGCCAGTCCATGGCGTTGTTGATTTTGCATTATTTTTCAAAGCTTGTGATTTTTCGAGTGTTAATGTGTACTAATAGTGTTGTTTTTTTAGCATATTGACTTGTTCAAACTTATAGAAGTAGCGTGTCTGAAACTTCCAGTAATAACCAAATTTTTTCATACCGGGAAGAATTCCAAAAATACCGGGATCCCGGGATTTAGGGCGGGAAACGGTAACAGTTGTGCCGGGATGGTGAACGTTACCTCTCACCTCTGGGTTTTGTTTACCGATAGTGGCCATATTTCTTATAAAAGTAGGGACATTTTAAATAAAATATTTAAAAAAATAATTTAACTGTTTTCGCTGCCTATATCTCAGGAACAATTTATCCGTTGATCCGGTCTTCATTTTTTATACCTATCTGACCATCTAGACCTATTTGACCAACTTAAATTTATTTTACCTTTTTAAGGTCGCGGACGTGACAGAAAGAAGGTCAAATGCGGCCATTTTAAAATTGCCCGAACCATTGATTTGCATTTATTTTGATATGAAATGTAATGTTTTGATGAATTTTTTTTTAACGGCAATGTATAATGAATAACAAATATACGAACACAAAAATCAGCCAAATCGTTTTGTGATCTTTCATACATGTAGCAATAGAATTTTAAAAGGTTTTACACTCACAGTCTCACACGAAGTTGGAAGACTTGTGTCGTTGGTGCTGAAAACATTCACATCACACACACAATTACAACCAGAACAAGAAACACAAATTATCCATGGGGAGAAAACTTGTGTTCCCGGCGGAAATCGAACCCGATACCCCTGCTTAGATGAAGATGATGCTTAGAAGGCGAACGCTCACCCAACTTAGCCAACGGGCAGTTCAGTTTCATTGTCAAATTATGTGTGGTGTATAAACAAATATTATTATTGACATATATTTGGATGTATATATATATATATATATATATGTATTATTAAGGCTACGATGAGGCTTAAATAAAAGTTTTAAAAGCCACTAAATAAAAAATAAAAAAAAGGGTAGGATAGAAAAGTCTCAATTTTCACTAGAAACGAGCCCACCCTACTCGCGATTGATTGATGTGAAACACATTTCGTGGCACACCCTGATCCAGCCACCTGGCGAGATCACTGCATTTCCGATTTTTTTTTTCTAAACATGTGGCTTTAACTACCTATGCTGCAACCACTCTGTTTACGGTATCTAGTTTCTTCATTTGTTTTTGCAGTGACTTCAACGTGGCCCAACGAACAAGTTTAAATGATCTGTTCGCTGTTTGCCTCATTTTTTTTCAACCGACTTCAAATGAGGTTCTCAATTCGACTGTATGTTTTTTTTGTATGTATGTTACGCGATAATCCCGCCAATTGGCGATAATAATCGATTCATAATTATGAATCGATTTTGATGATTTTTTTGTTTGGTAGATTACACTTCATACGTGGTCCCATATACATTTTATCAAAATCGATCAAGTCAAATCCTTAATATAAGCGGTGAAGTCGATTTTTTTAAAGCTTTGCTTGTGTTTAAATTATGTCTATATCAGTAATGAAACGGAGATTTATTAAGAGAGCTTATTATAAAACGAATGACAAGGATGTATAGAGGCAAACTGCACAAGCGTTTTGTAGCTATAACATAATATAGATATACCTAGGTTAATATAATTCCTGTATAAGTAATAAAAAAAAAAAAAAATTATGCGCCGTCGCGGTGTTTCTTGCCAGGTTCTTCTCGAGATGGCTGTCATTTTGTGAATCTGGCAGTAGAGTCATTATACTTCCATGAGTGCGTGCGGTCGTCTATCCGGCCTTAGCCGTAACTTTGCAGTTTGCACGATATCCATTTTACGTTAACATCGCTGAGGTCCCCGCTCGCCGTCCCCGCGAACCAAATGGGTGCAGTGTCGTAATTAGTGCTATATAAAATAGTCAAGCGTGTTTGCATTCAAAAGCTATCCAAACTATCAGAGATAAAAAATTCAATATATAAAAAAAACCCGACTGCGTAAAAAGTGAACATTATTTATTTTTGCACTTTTTCGTTCGTAAATCACAAATTACAAAAATGTTATTGCCAGAAACTGTGTATAAACCCATTTGAGCGAAATAGTTTTATACTTTAATTAAAAAAAATATCCAAACCTATCGAGTAGGGTACCAAAATGAAGGAAATGAAAAGGGGATTACATAAAAATAGGTACAAATTTGTCGCAGTCGGGTTTTTGGAATGCTTAGAACATTGACTTGTTGCTTATTTGTGGTATACGCTGGGGTAGTACCTACCCCGTAGATAAATGAAAAAATAATGTAAGTTTTGTGGCGAGGAAGGGATTGCGTGCATAAATCGATTCGTCCTGACAGATCCTTTCGGGGTTGCATTAGTGGTCAGGATCCACCGTAAAATTGCCTCGTGACTCCGTGATGTACAGTCGCTAAGAAAAGAGATAGGACATATAAAAAACAAAATTATTATTTTCTATCGACTTCACAAAAAAGGAGGAGATACTCAATTTGAATAATTTTTTTTTACATGTGTTACCTCATAACTTCTTTCCACGCGAACTGATTTTGATTTTTGTTTCAAAGCTGTTGCTTTCCCAATGGTCCCATTTAAATTTGATCAAGATCTGATCAGTAGTTTTTGAGTTGTCGTAAATAATGCGTGTTATATTATTATACACTAGCCGTGCCCCGCGGCTTCGCCCGCTATTATCAAGTTAAAAAGTACCCTATGTGTTAATCCTAGGTATAATCTATGTACATTCCAAATTTCATCTAAATCCGTTCAGCCATTAAAGCGTGAAGAGGGAACAAACATACTTACACACTTACACACAAACTTTCGGATTTATAATATTAGTAGGATTTAATCAGATCAGGGTTCCGAAGATAAAGCGGTGAAGTCGGTTTTTTTGTTTGCTATGTTACTATGCTATGCTACTATATATATGTTTTATGCTTTCCTATCACAGCCCCACATTAAGTTCAATGACTTGTATCGTGGGTGCCGGAAACATTCACACCACACAATCACAACCAGAACCAGAAAAACAAATTGTTCTTGTAGAGAACATTTGTGTTCACACAAGGAATCGAACCTTATACCCGTTGCTTTGAATGCTACGACTACGGCAGCGGGCAACAATTAATATTAACGTCAAATAGATAAAGTAGTGTTGTTCAACTCATGACCTACTAAATGAGGAAATAAATTAACTAACATTCAATTGCTCTATCTCATGTCGGTACATAACGTACAAAAGATAACAGAACAGCTATTTAGAATTATTTATCTATTAATGTTTCACCATAGACGAGCTTTACTTAATTACAAAAATAATGAATATTAACTGTGGTATAGTGGAACTGTGGTATATTGGACACTGTTTGTCCTTTAGCAGAGAGCATCGCAATAAGGAGATTTCCCGGAGAATACAGCTGAAAACTAAGCTCTTTAACCAATGTGTTCTGCACACTATGACCTACGGTGCTGAAGCATGGACGCTCACAAAGAAGACTGTGCACAGAATGAGAGTCGCACAGAGATCTATGGACGCCATGCTTGGTATCAGCCTAAGAGACCGAGTCCGTAACACGGAACTCAGGAGACAAACCAAAGTCTGTGATGTGGGTCAACACATTGCAAGACTCAAATGGCGATGGGCCGGACACATGGTAAGGCGAGTTGATGGTAGGTGGAGTAGAGCCCTGACTGAGTGGATTCCGAGAGAAAGGAAGCGAGCCGTTGGCAAACCAGCTGCTCGATGGGTCGACGATATAGTGATGATCGCAGGAAAGACCTGGATGCGATCAACGCAAAACAAAGGTGAGTGGCACAAGGGCTTATACCCTGCAGTGGGTCGATACAGGCTGATGATGATGATAGTTGAACTGCTCCTTGGCTTAGTTTTTTTTATTACTGACTGATCAAACGTTTGACTACTATCATACCTGATGGAAAGTGCCGATGTTGTCTAAGGTGGAGCACGCATGCTCAGTAAATACCTATTCACTTTACTTTTGAACACACCCAAATTGTACCTTTCGGGAAATACAAATGACGGCAAAGCGTTCCATTCTTTTGCTGTTCTATAAATGAACGAAGACGCGAAACGTTTCGTGCGAATGAGTTGGGTGAGCGGTCATCTTCTAAGCAGGAAATTGGGTTCACAAGTTATCTCTCAAGGAAAATTTGAGTTTCTGGTTCTGGTTGTGAGTGTGTGATGGGAATGTTTCCGGCACCCACGACACAAGTCATCGAACTTAGTGTGGGGCTGTGAGTGTGAAAGCGTTTATGATTTCTTTTTATTTTAATTGTGTACATTAACTTTACTGGCGACATCGGAAAGTTCTTTACGCCGCGGGGCCTAGATTCGATTCCAGCAAGGTGCAAAATATTTCGTCCCAGGGCAAATGAGTTCTTTTAGTTTAGATTGTTTGTATGTCAATGATCACACCACCCACAATTTAGTATGGGGCTGTGAATGTGAAACATTTGATTTTGAAAGCGTTTGATGTACTTACTTACTCCGCTGGCTCAGCGACTCAAAATGGGCCTTGGCCTCCGAGATAAGAGAACGCCATTGGTCTCGGTTCTGCGCAACATCTTGCCAGTTATGGGTTTGAAGCACATGCAAGTCTGCCTCCACTTCGTCGATCCAGCGATACCTTGGCCGGCCTACTGGTCTGCGCCCATACGGCTTTCCCAAATACGTATTCTTGACGTTACGATCCGCACCCATTCTCTCTAGATGACCAATCCAGCGCAGTCTATGGGCTTCTCTTGTTTGATGTTGTTGTTGAAAAAAACTATATCTGTTATCATCGGCTTCTTTTGATTATGATGTTGAATCAAGACAAAAAGTACAATATTAGGTAATTCTTTAAGATTCAAATTTCGAAAATCCTACTTATTTTATAAATCCGAAAGTTTGTGTGTAAGTATGTTTGTTCCCTCTTCACGCTTTAACGGCTAAACGGATTTGGATGAAATTTGGAATGTACATAGCTTATACCTAGGATTAACATATAGGCTACTTTTAAACTTTATAATAGCGGGCGAAGCTGCGGGGCTCGGCTAGTCTTTATATATATTACTAGCCGTGCCCCGCGGCTTCGCCCGCTATTATCAAGTTAAAAAGTAGCCTATGTGTTAAGCCTATGTATAATCGATGTACATTCCAAATTTCATACAAATCCGTTCTGCCGTTAAAGCGTGAAGAGGGAACAAACATACTTACACACTTACACACAAACTTTCGGATTTATAATATTAGTAGGATTCTTCTGTACGTGTGTATGTAACTGAACTCCTCCTAAACGGCTGGAACGATTTTGATTTTTGGTGTGTTCAGGTGGATTTAATAATAGTTGACATTCAAAAGAAATAAATCTTAACATCACGAAAAAACGATGCAAAAATATTTCACTCGGATTTGGTAAAGTAGGTACTAGGCAAACATAAACATCAAGAAGGTAATAACTCAGTCAATAAGTTTTAAGTATGTCATTAAAGTACTAGGCTACCATAAACGTGAAAGAGGTAAATGCCTTATTTCTTGAATGCGGGTATAGCTAGTAATGTATATGACTAAATAATTTAAACGAAAGCAAAGCTTAAATAAAACCGACTTCACTGCTTTATTATCGGAACCCTTGAGAGAATTTGAAGGATATAAATTATTGATGATAACTCAAAACCGAAAACTGGTCCGATCTTTAATTTAAATGGGACCACATGAGAAGTACCAGCGTACATACGACAAAATATAATTATTGCATATTTAATTTTAAAAAATATATAAAAAAATCCTGCTAACTAAATACTATGAAATAATTAAATACTTATTATTACTTACTAATTTAATATTAACTTACATTAACAAATTAATAAATACTTGACATTTATTATATATCACTAACACTTATAACAACACTATACATAGATATTATAACAATACATAATTATGGCATCTTATTATGATTTAAATTGATACATTATGATTAATAAAGCATATCGTCCTCCTCTGCTCTAAATTGTTGTGCCTAACAGGGTCTCTAATGTTCTGTCATTTATTTCTACCACCTATCTACATTTAGAGAATGCAATAAAGATTTAAATTTGAATTTGAAAAAAGGAAACAAAAACGGTACAAATTATACAGTCGATTTTAGAATCCTCCTCCTTTTTTGAAGTCGGTCAAAAATATAAAATACATAGCTTTTTACCACAAGCCGACCTCAACTCAGCATATTGGTAAATAACCAGCAACCGGAGCAAACAGCAGGTGACGTCACGAACCAAAAATAAACCACAAAAATCATCAAAATCGATTAATAATTGGCGGCGATATAGCGTAACATACGTACAAAAAAAAACATACACTCGAATTGTGAATCTCCTTTTTTGAAGTCGGTAGAACATAATACAATAGAAAAGAAAATTCTTTATTGTACCACCAAATAAAGTGAAGTTACAGAGGTATTCTTAAAAAAAACTTAAGTACAATTGGCGGACTTAGCGCTAAGAGCGATCTCTCCCAGTCAACCTTTGGATGGAGAGAGGGATAATTTTTAATAACGAGGTTGGTGGTATTAAATATTAAAATGAAATACATACACATTTCCTCATAATTTAAATGAGGTTAGTCGTACAATAATTTAGCTGCAAAATTATCAACATAACTACACATTTTATCAGTTATATGCGGTTTAATTGTAAAAGGTAAAAAATAAACACAATTTCGAATGTATATATATAACTAGCTGCGCCCCGCAGTTTAACCCGCGTAAGTCTTGGACCCGCGGGAATTCAGGAATAAAAAAAATTACCTATGTTTTAATCCAAGGTGTCAGCTACCTCCATACCAAATTTAATCTAAATTGGTTCAGCCGTTTGAGCGTGAAAATGTGACATGCAAACACACAAACTTTCGGCTTTATAATATACTAGCCGTGCCCCGCGGCTTCGCCCGCTATTATCAAGTTAAAAAGTAGCCTATGTGTTAATCCTAGGTATCATCTATGTACATTCCAAATTTTATCTAAATCCGTTCAGCCGTTAAGGCGTGAAGAGGGAACAAACATACTTACACACTTACACACAAACTTTCGGATTTATAATATTAGTAGGAAGTAGGAAGAGTGACGTGATGAAAATGCATTCCACTTTTGCTAACGACTGTCCTTAAGGATCACTGGTGCGTTCACGGCCTGATCAATTTGACTGCAGAGGGTTGAAGGACTAAATCAAGGGTAAAGGTAAAAAACATTTAGACCTTTATAATGCACTTGCTATAATGGTCGTCGTCCAAGCGTTACCTCGCTTAATATCAAGGACGTTAAGAGATTTATTGGAGGCTTTATTCGTAAGTAATATTATGTTGCTTGTTATATCACAGAAAAAATAAGTGGTTATAAAAAAAATGGAATGTAACTAGAAAATATTACTAAAATTAAAAAATATTGAACTAACTAAGGTATAATTATTATTATATTTCCGTGCATACCGGGAGCTCAAACAATTTTCAAAAATCTATCAGAGCGCCTGGTTGAGGCGACGCGTGATCAAAATGCTGGCACTTATTTGGCTCAACGTTTTAGCATTGCAATTCACTGGCTACGTTTCCACGTTGAATAACCGAAAATACTAAATTAAATATAACTATATTTGCTTATACACTTGCTACATAAATAAACGAGCTCGATGACAATATCGCATTAGATATGTTAGATTACCTTAGTTGCATTGGTAGTAAAAAAATCAAAGACTAAAAATCCTTCGTCTGTATGTTATACTTTTAAGGCGGCTACGCAAAGTCACGTGACTTTTTGGATTTTTTAATGGTTTTTAACGAATATACCTAAAAAAAAAAATTAAGATGTAATTCGTCTATTATAAATGTCCGGCTATTTTATAGCTTTGAAACTGTTCTGACAATAAAAATGCAAAACAAAATGGTATACGTTTTCAGACGCCTTGTTTCGGTGTGTTCGGCGGCAGTTGACGAGCTTTTTGAAGTTGAGACGTCTGTCAAGGTACACTCCTATGTACGTCGTAGAAGTAACACGGGGAACGTTCTTGCCGAAGAGAGTGATTGGGCGTTGGGGTATGCGTATAGTCGGATGGAACAACAAATAATATAACACTATTTTCTTAATATATTAGGTACCTGACTGCGCGACGCACTGAAGGGTAATGTGTTTTTAGCAGCCTATGTTTTTTTTTTTTTTATTCGTGATATGCAAACTTTTGACCACTATCTCACCTGATGGTAAGCGACGATGTGGTCGACGATGGAGCAAGCTTGCCTAGAAGATACCTATTCACTCGTGACTTGAAGACTCCCATATTGTACTCATCAGGAAACACCGACTCGGGTAAGGAGTTCCATTCCTTTGCGGTTCGCACAATGAATGTGGAGGCAAAACGCTTAGTGCGCATTTGTGGAATGTCCACCATATAGCGGTGTCGCTTAGCAGTTTGTCTGCTTGTCCGATGATAGAACGGGGATGAGGGAACTAGATCGTACAGTTCCTTAGCACACTCTCCGAAATGTATCCGATAAAAAACCGAGAGACAGGCTACCATGCGGCGATGACCCAAGCTCTGAAGCTTTGAATTAGTCAGCTGCTCGCTACCAATAAGTCTCTTGGCTCTACGCTCAATGGTGTCAAGAGCCTCAAGCTGGTACTTAGCTGAACCGTCCCAAAGATGAGAACAGTACTCTATACATGATCGGACTTGTATATGGACTTGTGTATCGGTTCATAAATTTCGAGTGAACAAACATGTACGAGTATGTATGTTTGTTCACTCGAAATTTATAAAGATTTGTCTGGGAGACTGAAAGAGTCAACACGTGACCAATATGCTGGATTGTATTTTGCTCAGCAATTAAGTCTCGCTGTACAACGAGGTAACGCAGCCATCATTTTGAGCACACTGCCGACTTATGTTATGACTTTTAGTATTAGGTAAGTACTTAGTTAGTTAAGTTTGTATAAAGATGGTTAATTACTTAATAAATATGTAGGTGTCTATTTAAAATATATTATAAAGTGGATCAATATTGTATTATCTATCTATCTAGTACCATCATAAATCTTCTACCTACGGACCAATTGCCTATATTTCCTTAAACTAAACTAAAATTATATACAGCAAAGAACCAAGTTACCTACAAGACATCGAGCCTATAGGTAACTCAAGTGCTCAAGCCCACTACGAGTGGGTAGCATTCATGCTGGCGGCATTGCCTCTCTGAATTGCAATGCTAAAAAAAAATATTGAAAAAGGCAGATATATTATATATTAAAATATATTGTTAATATTATACGTGCCCTATCAAGGTACGTTATCAAGATAAGAGGACCAGCGATGACGGACGGTTAAAATCACGAACCATTTCATAAACGGTCACTGCATCGATTTCATCCACGGTCACTGCGTCGCACGCATCGTATTTTTACCCGACTGTGCGACGCAAAGGAGGGTAATGTGTTTTTATCAGCCTATTCTTCTTTTGTTGCTCCCTAGAGGTCAAAAGGCTGGACCGATTTTGATTTAGGTTTTGTTGAGTTGATCGAGTGTTTTTAGTTATTTTTGGTGAAAATCGGTGCAGTCGTTTACCAGATAGAGCCGGGGGTATTAAAAAAAATGTGCTTCTTGTTTACTCTTAGAGGAACAAATTCTCTGCATGTTTTCTGTTTATATGAAGATGGAAAAATCGCCAATAAATATTGGAATTAGAATAAATTCGACTCTTTTTTTTTGTATATTGTAATTAGAATAAATTCTATTTTTTCGCGTATTTTTGTAACCGCCTTCAGAAAAAGGTTCTCAATTCGATGATATTTTTTTTTTATATTCCCTGATTACTCAAAAACGCCTTGACCGATTCAAGTAATAAAATTTTTGATTAAAAAAAAAATTGTGTAAAAATTGTGTAAGAAATGATGTTACATAATAGTCATAGAGTAGCAACAGTTTGGCTATTACTATTATTAGAATTACATCAGACATACAATAAACAGTACCTTTTATTTTTATACGCTAGAACATATATAATTTCTACTATGCTAAAACATAGGAATCCAAATCCGTTGATATACAATTTTACACACACACACACATACACACAGTGTATAATACAATCCTACTAATGTTATAAATGCGAAAGTTTCTGTGTGTGTGTGAATGTTTGTTACCGCATAAGTATCTCATATCTAAAACCAATTTTGATGAAATTTTGAATTTAGATAGTTTAGGTTCCGGTATAACACATAGGCTTTTTAACTTAATTAACGCGGGCGAAGCTGTGTGGCACAACTAGTGTAACAATAAGAATCACAATTATTTTTTTAAAAGGGTATACTTCCCAGGTGGTCCTATTATAATTTGATCAAGATCTGATCGATAGTTTCGGAGTATTTGAATTTGGAACACTTTGCAACGTCACTGTCACAACTCACAGGGTGACTGGCCTTTTTGCTGTTTCAGTTACCTTTGTAGATTTACCTGGTACTCCTGGTAGTAGGAAGCGTTCATTGATCGTGTTGGCAGGATGGAGCGTGTGGTAGGGTCCTAATGGGGCACATCCTGACATCCTCCCGCAATCACTGCAGGAGTTTGTGACGCGTGAACCGATTCGTTGGGGTGCGGAACACACGGACGGACTTTTTTGATCTATTTACATTTTTACACTGTAATGGATTTCACACTCACAACCCCACTCTAAGTTTGATGATTTGTGGGTGCCGGAAACATTAATATCACACACCATCACAACCAGAACCAGAAACACAAATTTCCTTTAGGGAAAAAACTTGTGTTGCCGCCGGGAATCGGCCCGATACCCCTGCTTAGAAGGTGAACAAAGGTCAGTTCAAAATCTTGAAAAAAAAAACTTGAGAGGTGTCAAGGGACACCCGGATGGAACGAAGTTCAATTTCCGTCTAGCCCCCTTTCGCAACGCGCGATAAGGAACTTTCAAAATTAAAAGAAACATGCAAAAACCAACATCACGCGGTGTTCCCAGGCGGTCACCCATCCAAGTACTGACCGCGCCCGACGTTGCTTAACTTCGGTGATCGGACGAGAACGTGGTAAGGCTTACAACTATAGCAAAAAGTGTCGTTACAACTTTTGGTCTTAATTTTTTCCGTTTAGCCCCCTTTCGCAACGCGCGATAAGGAACTTTCGTTCCAAAAAAACATATAAATTGGCTTGTGTGTATGTGTAAATGTAAATATCATTGCTTGCATACATTAATTTAATTTAGTGATCTTCAAAAATGCTATAATATACCGCTTCAAAAATTCATCTTATTGACTGCCGGTAACCTTACTTCAGAAATACATTTTAGTGACTGCCACCTTACAGTATCTTACGGTAGTGATCAACAAAAATCTTAAAAATGGTTACAAAATAACTTAAAAAACCCATTTTATTAACTTCATGTAACATTACGGTATTTTTTCTTTAATTCAAGATTGGCAAAGATGTCCATTCACTCGCGACTTAAAGACGCCCTGCTTAATGCATTCTGGCATAAAAAAATAGTGATCAACAAAATCTAACTGTATATAGTTTTAGGAAATATAGGCAATTTGCCCATAGACAGTCACTTGAAAAAATAAACAAGAATCTTAAAAAGTAATTTTGAAACTAAATTTTCCGGCCGTGTGCGGGCACAATGCGTGCGCAGACGCACGTATAAGATTGGCACCTGTCAACTCGACACGGTCGGTGAGCACTGCAATAAGCACAATCGAGCACAATTGCTCTCATTTAGAGCACTGCAGTATTCTCAATGCAACTTTGTTACTAAATAGCTGTCGGGGTCTCGATGTGCTGCACAATTTTAAATTACTACACGAGTTAAAATTTTTTTGAAATGAAAACTTCTTTAGCGGCGTTGTGTACTTTTTTTGGATGGGTAAAAATAAAATGGGTAAAATGTTAAATTGGCGGCAGGACACGTGACCTGATCGAAAATTCGTAAGACGAAGGAGAGGGAGTAGTCTCCAAATATCTCTCTTTCTACCGCGCGGCGAAATATAAATATAATATATAAACAGCAAGAGGAGGCATACTGCCTGCTCTTGCTGTTTGCAACGTTAATGTTCAAGTTTTCACTTCTGCCGGCACTCCCCGAGTGCAACCCGTTGTTTTTTTTTTATTAGTGTCTTAATAGGGACTCGATATAGGAAGCGCACGAGGTGCGCGGCCTGGGCGCTGTGAAGATAAAATGTATGCAAAGCGGCCGGAGCGCGCGGCCGAGCGGCGGGCGCGCGCCTTCGACGCTTCCCCCCGCGCTGCCGACGTTTTGAATAGCGATTGATTTGACGCGAATTTCGCTTTCGCTCAAAACTCTTACTTTGACTCGGACTTTTAATATGAAATACACTTGAAATATTATAACTTAACACTGGCAAAATGCACAAGATTGCCGAGCCGAAATTGTAATAGAAAAAAAATTTTTAATGTGTGAACTGACTTCACGAATCAGCGTCACAATTTAGCCAATAGCGTGCGTTTGCTATTTTTTATTTGATTGCATTTTTATTCATTAAAAGTCCTAACTATAAATAATTTAAAAAAGATAGTGATGTTATAGGTGTTATTCTATAAAAAAGATTCCTTTTTCTTAGTCGTTCCCTCACTAATGAGGATCGTGACAATATTTAATTTAATTTAATTTGCTTCTGTCCTACGCCAGATCATTAGATCGTTGCAGAGTTTCTCCTGTTGCCTCTATAATACTTTTTACACCATCGTGTTGGGATTCGGCCCCTGGAGCGCTTCCCCTGCATCTGTTCCACTATCAATTTGCATCTCCAATTCCTGCATGTGATCTCATTATATGACCAAAGAATTTGATAAAAACTCACGCACATTTTGAACTATTAAATTAAAATTAAAAATGAAGAAGAAAATGGGACGGACGTTCTGCGTATGGGACTGTTTGTGAAGTGGAAGTTTTGCAAATGGGACATTTTATGAATGGGACGTTCTGCGAATAGAACATATTGCCACTATCTGACAATTTTCAAATGGACGTTCTGCGAGCAAACCAGGTCAGAAACTGAATGAGAAAGAAGCCGAAACAATTGTCGATTTAGACATCGACAACGCATAAGTCACGCTAATTCCCGTTTTAATTTAAATTTGATGACCAAAGAAGCTTAACTGACGTTCTCGGAATAGAGAGGTAAGTCGTTTTTTGATATGGAACTCTTGCAAAATCGAGTCGTTTGTCCTCATGGCTGTCCATGGTATCTTTAGCATTCATCTCCAGCACCACATTTCAAAACTTATTACTTGCTTATGTCTCGACTATTGAGGCACCAGGTTTCAAAAAGTTTAGTCACAAGTCACAGTCGAAATCAAATGAAAGAGTCAAAGTTCAGTCATAGTCAAGTCATACTCTAGTAAAGTGGTAGAACTTCACTTGGGTATGTGAGTAAAGTGGTAGAGCTTTACTAGAACTTCCATTGGAGATTTGGAGCTAAGACGAAAATCACTTTTTTCAACTTTGTATGATTTCCCTACACTTATGCACGTACACTAAATATTAACAGTTAATAATCCACCATTATTACACATGAACACTAGAAGAATCACAGGTTTTGAGAAATTATAAAAAAAAAAATCAATAACTCCATATTTTCACCTTCGCGGCAAAACCCCCGAGCATATTGCATATTATTATTCCCTATAGCATGAAGCGTTGACAGGTAATGTCATCGAGCTGTCGCATTACGTGAAAATTATTGTATCAAAATTAAATGTCAAGTTGACAGCTAACAGCGCATCATTGTTATTTTCCGAGGTTATTTATGATGCACTTTTGCATAGAACAGTAAAAGTGAAGATCTTACAGCTGTGCGTTGTTTGTGAATATGAAAATGTATATTTTGTGAATTGATCATTCTGCCCTTGTTTAAAGTATGCATGGAATATTTTGCGCTTGAGACGTTATGAGAATGAGACGTTCTGCGAAAGGGATGTTATGAGAATGGGACTTTCTGCCAATGGGACTTTTGTGAATGGGACTTTTTGAGAACGGGACGTTCTGCGTATTCTGTATGTTTGTTAAGTGGAAATTCTGCAAATGGGACATTTTATGAATGGGACGTTCTGCGAACAGAACATATTGCAACTATCTGACAATTTGCGGATGGACGTTCTGCGAGCATAGATAGAGAAATACTAGTCGCGTCGAACTGGGATCTTGTGCCTACATTTTGCCTAATAGAGAAAAACTTTTGAAGTTAATTGCTTATAACTGTTTTCTTTAAAATAATAGTTTTATTTATGTATTTGATGTTCAAGTACAGGAAATAACGTATATTATACGTAAGTTTCAGCTTTGTAAGTGTGAAGCCATTTTAGAGCCATTGAGATAGACCCCCGGACAAAACAGGACTAAAAACAGGGACTTTATCGCACAAATTGTTATTTTCCAACATAATATGTAGTTTAGATGAAGATACCGTCAGTGACGTGCAAAATATTTTTTATTTTTCTTTTCGTGTATCGTTAATAATTGAAGCGCAAGCAAAGCTTAAGCGCTCCATCGCTTATATTTCGGTTATGGCTTGACCGATTTCGAAAAAAAAAATTACGAGACCACCTCTGAAGTATATACTCACCCAAACAAAAAAAAAACCAAAATCAATTCATAATTGGCGGAGATATCTCGTAACATATTACATTAAAAAAAAATTGTCGAATTAATATCCTCCTTTTTTATAGTCGATTAAAAAGAGCTCAACAAGTACAAGAAGAGTACAAAACCGTTTTCTATAAAGATCTATATTGGAAATAACAATGTAGTAGGCCACCAAAGTCAATGTTTTAGACCTATTTTGTCCCGGGGTCTATCTCAAAAACGGCTGCACATTTAAAGCTGAAACTTAAGTATTACTTACGTTATATCCTGTAGTTACTTAAAAAACAAATACAGAAATTAGACAGTTATTTTAGTGATAAGAAGTTATAGTTTTTCTTTATTTACAAAATGTAGGCGCGAGATCTCAGTTCGGCGCGAACGACTAGTTAGAAAGGTACCTGTATTATACTTATTTATATTGGCGTAGCACGTGAACACACATGATCGTAAGCAAACTTTTTTTTACAACCACAGACAAAAAACCACCACAAAATGGGTCGGACCGTGTCATTCCGCGCTTACATAAATCAAAGCAAAACCAAAGGTTTTCTTATCGGTTTTGTACAAAAACTTGCAGAAAAAGCTGGCCTGATGCCATGGAGTCACGTTACATACATCTGGGGCAGGTAATGAGGTGATTTTTGAACATATTGGACTTTATTGTAGATATTGAACGGCCTGTTGGTTTAGTTTGGAGCGCGTTTGCCTTCTAAGCAGGGTTATCGGATTCGATAGAGTAGTTACACGCATAGTAGTAGCACGCATTTGGTGTAACGCATACACACACCAACAAACACACACTACACACACTCACAAACACTTTTCTTTAAGTAGAATGTAATACTTGGAGATAAATTGTAACATCCTGTTTTGAATTGTAGCTAATATAATTAAACGCAAGCAAAGCTAAAAAAAAATACTTCACCGCTTTATTTTCGGAACTTTGATCAGATTAGATTAGAGAAACACGTTTTTTTTCTATGTTTGTTACCTCAACTTCGTTCCACGTGAATTTTTTTTTGTTTGAAATATGTTGATTTCTAATTGGTCCCATTTAAATTTGATCAAGATCAGTAAGTAGTTCTTGAAATATCTTCAAATAAAGTTTTTTTTTTTCTCCTACTTTTTTGTGAATTCGGTAGAAAATTGTATCGTAATTTGTATAACGTATTGCTATAGTAATCCCGCAGGACCAATCGGAAGCTTCCAAAACGATCGCATCCCAAAACAATATCCGACGTCACTTCAATCAGGCACAGTCGTAAACGAAAGTGAAATGTGCAATAAAAATAAAAGTTTACTCTTACTGCACTATCTCCCTCATAGCGGTATAAATTTAACGAATTCAATTAAGTAAATGCGTTCACTTTCGTTCGTGATAAGTGAATGTATTTTGCTGATAACTGTACCCGCATTAGGAGTCATTACGAAGGCTATTTTCAAGAAGTGCTCGTTGGATTAGGTGGGGTGGGCGTTCGCCTTTTATGCAGGGGCATCGGGTTCGATTCCCGGCGGGAATACAAGCTTTCTCACCAAGGAAAATTTTTGTTTGTGACTGTGTGTGTATGAATGTTTCTGTCATCCACGACACAAGTTATCGAACTTAGTGTGGGGCTGTGAGTGTGAATGCGTTGGTTTTTGGGTAAAGCAGGACCCTATTAATAAGACTCCGCGGTCCTTCCGTCTGTCTGTCCGTCTGTCTGTCCGTCTGTCACCAGGCTGTATCTCATGAACCGTGATAGTTAGACAGTTGAAAATTTCCAAAATTATGTAATTCTGATGCCGCTATAACAACAAATACTAAAAATCAGAATAAAATAAATATTTAAGGGGGCTCCCATACAACAAACGTGGCTTTTTTTGCTCGTTTTTACTCGATATTGATAACAGCAACAGGTAGACGCTTGAAATATTCAAAGAATATTAAGTTATATATTCACTTTAAAAATAAATAATTAAATTAAAATAAAACAAATATTTTAGGGAGGCTCCCATACAAGACATGATTTTTTGCCGTTTTTATAGATGAACGGAACCCTAAGTGCGCGAGACAAACTCGCACTTGGCCGGTTGTTATTTTAAGTCATTAAGGCAGCTCCATTGGTGAATGGGCGAGTCCGGGCGAGAACTTCCTTCAGCAGATATCTTCCCGTTGTTAGAAAGACGTTTACATACACAACTAGCCTAGAGGTGTCTCTAGAAATTTTAACTACGAGTACAAACTATTAACATAGTAGAAACAGAGTTTTTTTCTACTATGCTCTGTTTCTACTATGCTATTAACTAGTCGTTTGCCTCGAACTAAGATCTCGCGCCTACATATTTTCGTCTAATACAGAAAAACTTTTGGGTTTATTACTTATAACTTTTTTTAATAATAATAATTGTTTCATTTTTGTATTTGTTGTTCAAGTACAGGATATAACAGATAGGTAGTATGCGTAAGTATCAGCTTTAAATGTGAAGCCGTTTTTTAATATAGACCCTGGGACAAAATAGATCAGAAACAGTGACTTTAATGTCTACCATATTGTTATTTTTCTACATAGATTTTTACTAAAAACTGTTTCGTACTCTACATGCAAATTTCTTATAGCAAGGGTATATAAAAAAAATTAAATATTTTGCTCCCCACTTACATGTTTGAGTGCCCCCTTACAGAATTCTCTGAAAATTTGAAGTTATTTACTTATACGGTTTATGCCGATGCCTCTGACGGACGGACCGACGGACAAAGTGCTGAATCACCAAAGTCAACTTAGAGATCTCGCTTCGCTCGATCAATTAAAAAGTTGTCTGTTTCATCCAAAATAACATACATACAAATCGGCCCACGAGTCTGGACTCTAGACCGCCGAAGTTAAAAGGGTAAAACACTTTATCCTCCTTTAAGTCGCGCTGATGTGTAAAACCAACCTTTTTAATGAACTCTACAAACCAATAAATACTATTCCTTCCTCTATCATCAATTAAGATCACAACATCTGTCTTCATCAGTCATCAACGCGTCCGATACAGACTAGCTATTATCGGCCAGGCCTGATGCAACCCTGTGTATAGGAAGGATTGTGCGTGTGTTGGAGCGTTTGTAATCAATTTGTTATGGGTGTTGTGTTGTGAGATGGATTGGTTGGATGACGATTCTATCTATTTCTTTCTACATTTAATTAATTACATTTAATTCTTATCAGATACCGTGTATGTATGGGAAGATACGAATTACGAAACAACTGGGGATCTATATTGTATGTTGTCGTAGGTATCGTTACCTGTCATACATTTACCCACAACAATGTATGGTGGCGCGAGTAAAATCGCTGGCGTGTAAATAGCCCACCATTTACGTATTAATATTTTTAATGATAGCGGTAAATTGTTTTGGATTAAAACATTGGCAAAAATCAGTAGGGATACACGAATCAATTTACAGTGTTTATTTAAGCCCACGTACCTTAGACTGCATCGAAACCGCCTCCGGAGCTCCCCAAGAAAGGAACTACAGCAAACTGTATGTATGCCTAAGCGCACACACACAACTCCACGTCGCGCCGGCCGGCGAGTTTGAATCCGAAAACATCCGAAAATATACGAGGCACTGATCACTAATCCATCTCGCAGATGAAGCGGTCGATCACAATAGACACGATGAAGTTTTTATTTTAAGTCCTGGTTAATTAGATGATAATTATTTAATTAGTTTTCTACGTCACAAAATTCAATAGCGGAGCGTTTTTGACAACCACACAGAAAGGACACACACGACGAAGAAATCGCGAGCGCAAAAAATGTCACTCGATACAACTAGCGCCATCTCTAGGATCCTCCTTGAACGATCTCTAACAGTGGTCAGCAGAGGGCCTAATACACTGCAAATGTACACAAATATCCAAAGATTCTTGCCAATATGAATATTAGGTATATAAAGTGAAGTATTTATTCACAGATGTATAATTTACATTTATTTTTTATATTATAAAAGGCAAAGACGCTTCACCAATGTATAAACTTGAATTCTTTCACACTCACAGCCCCACACTAAGTTCGAATGCTTGTGTCGTGGGTACCGGAAACATTCACATCAAACTATGTCGGGTTTTATATTGACATGTTAAACTTAGTACCCGGATGACCGAGCTTTGCTCGGCTGAAAACACGGTTAAAACGACGTTTCCTAAAATTGAAACCTAGCTAAATCGGTTTATCGCCGCCAAAACCCCCTGCATGCAAAACGTTGGTGCCGTTTTCGAGATCTGATTACACCTCAGGTTCAGGATTCAAGAATGGTTTTGATTCACAATTAGATTCGATAAATAATGTTTTATTAATTTTCGTGGGTTAACACTAGAATCACTATAGAAATTTTATCCGTACCCGGCATGCGTTGCAATGCTACGCAACGAAAAAGTGTTTTACCTCTTTCAATTTTATGGTCGCCTAGTATATTAATACCATACTAAAAAAAAAATCGATATTGTTCATACAATAATTAAACGCAAGCAAAGCTTAAAAAACCGACTTCACCGCTTTATCTTGGGAACCTTGATCAGATTAGATGTACTAAACACGCATTATTGAAGCTATTTCTGGAACTTGATGATGATCAGATCTTGATAAAATTTAAATGTTACCAATTGGAAAGCAAAATCTTTCAAACAAAAAAAGAAAACAAATTTGGTTCTCGTGGAACGAAGATATGAGGTAACACACATTCAAAAAAACAGTCGACTTGAGTACCTCTCCCTTTTTTGTGAAGTCGGTAAAAAACTAAAATCACGATTAATGAAAGCGGGGTGAAAAATACTTAACGACCTATTCTCATACCTGCCTATACAAAAAAAACCATTAAAATCGGTCGAGCCGTTTTCCGCGTATTGGAAATTTCGCGTATTGGACATTCCGCGTATGGACATTCCAGGAATTGGACATTCCACGACCACAGGACATTTTTCACGAATTGGACATTCTGCGACTAAACGTTTCGGACTAGTGCGACCACAAACATGAAACGAGATATACATGTATTAAATTTTGTAACATTTTTATTTACAGCCATCATGGACATTTAAATTGATTAACGAGAGGATGTTTCCGGCTTCACACGTCAAGTTCTAAACAAAATGGCGATTGTAACAAATAATGAAGTTAACATCCATATCCGCTTGTTACGAGTATCCGTCCGGATCGGATGACTTGCGCCTGGAATCGATACCGAGGAAGCGGATATATGAAGGATGTAAGGATTCGGATGACAGCTGTCTTATTAGACAACTATGTAACGAGAAATGACTCACACTTGAGCTTGCTTTATCTCCAGCGTTTTTTTAACTGACTCAAATAATTAAACGCAAGCAAAGTATAAAAAAAACCGACTTCACCGCTTTATCTTCGGAACTTTGGTCAGATTAGATGTATTAAACACACATTATTGACGATATTTCAAGAACTACTGATCAGATCTTGATCAAATTTAAATGAGACCAATTGGAACGCAACATCTTTTAAATAAGAAAAAAATGGTAAAACATGATTATGAGATAACAAACTCAAAAAAAAAATACTTTCGACTTGAGTACCTCCTCCTTTTTTGTAAACTCGGTAGAAAAGGAGGAAGTTCTCAATTCTACTGTATGTTTTATTTTTGTATGTATGTTATCTCATAAATTATTTCTGGGTGAACCGATTTTGATGTTTTTTTGTTTGAAAGCTGGTAATTCCCATATGGTTCCATTTTAATTTGATCAAGATCGGACCAGTAGTTTTTGAGTACTTCTCAAGAATGCGTACTTAATTAATTTGATCTGATTAAGGGTTCCGAAAATAAAGCGGTGAAGTCGGTTATTTTAAAGCTGTGCTTGCGTTTAAATTATTTCTTTAAAGTTTGGCTCCGCAGTCTTGACCATTTAGCTAGTGTTAAGTGGTAAAATGTTTTTAATAGTATTTCACGTTTCATATTAGAAGGCCTAGTCACAAGTCAAAGTCAAGTTAAAGTCAAGGTGCAGTCATAGTCAATTCCTGCCCTGATAAAGTGGTAGAACTTTACTAGAACTTCTTTTAGAGTTTTGGGTCAAGGGCGAAAATTACGTTTCTGAACTTTGTATGATTTGTCTATGTTCATTAAGTATTAATTAACGGTTAATAATCTACCATTATTACACATTAATACTCAAACTCGTGTATGTGTTATGATATTTTGCTGCCTCTATACATTGAAAAAAGCTTTATAAGTAAAATATCAAACTGCTTAAAAAATCTATGTTGGAAAATAGCATTTGGTAGCCACAACAATTTTTAGGCCTATTTTGAAAATCGGGGTATATCTCAAAAACGGCTACACATTTAAAGCTGAAACTTACGTATAATATTAGTCTAAGATCCCGCTATACAACGACCTTCACCGAGATGCTTATTTAATTAAACGTATTTTATATTTAATTTAATATGTCAATAAATATAATGCTTATGGGTTGCCTGGCAAATTTCAGTCCAGAGTATGTTTAATTAATAATTAAAAAAAAAAATTTTTTTAAACATTTCACCGGTATGATTATTAGATAAATTCTATACCAATCGAAAGTATGAAGCCCATACAATATGCGAACGTTAGGTTGCCTATTCTTTTCCGGTCACTACTATCGGGTTGCCAGGTATAAACAGGTAAATCTATACTAGCATTTTGCAACGGTCTGTTTATTGAATGAAAATTAAATGAAATTAAAGATTATTTTATTCTGAACACGGTGGTATAGGGTTGCCTGCGAAAAATCAGTCCAGAATTGCAGTTGTCGAATTTTTAAAAGTAAACTATTGCTCCGAGTGAATGTGTGCGACAGAGAGGTCCTAACCAACCATCCCATGCGATAGAAGAGGACACAGCATAGCAGCTGTTTAAAGTCCGCCCATTTAAAGAAAGAGAGTACATACTAGCCCTAAATTCTTGAACGGTCTTCATTTTTTCATCAATGAAAATATCAGCAGCATCTGTTAATGATGTAACTGTTTGATATTTTTCATTTTTTGAAAATAGCTGAAAAGGTTTTACTTTCCCTTTGTTGTAAAAGGCTGCCGTGTAATCGCAACCTGTAAATGCATGGAAGACGGGAAGACTTTGGCATAATTTAATTCCCAACTTCAACGCTAAATCGGTGCAATTAATGCAATCAACAGTTTGATTATTATTATTTGGCCCTAACGCGTGCAATTTCTGTGCATCGTCAATTTCAGGGGTATATTCCGAGTATAAAATATTAGTATAAAAGTATACACAACAGGAAACATATAAAGCTTTTAATAAAAACATAAAAACGAAAACGTAAAACAATTTATTTTCTATACAAATACCCACTTTTTCTAAATTACAACTATTTATCAACTTTCTGTACAAAGAGAGGTCTGTGTAAAATAAAATAAAAGTACAATACAAAACAAGTATGCATTGTCTTATAGCTTATTTCAATACCTTTTAAATAAAGTAACTCAAAGCAGCCTAGCTATAACTAATCTATCACTAGGTGTAAAATAATACGCAACGAGCGAAGCCGCGCGCACGCGCATAGTTTCGCCGGATAATCATGTTTTCAGAAATCCGCGATCTCGATGACTAAAAAGGGTTAAATAGGCGGACTTTAAACAGCTGCTATGCTGTGTCCTCTTCTATCGCATGGGATGGTTGGTTGGGACCTCTCAGTCGCACACATTCACTCGGAGCAATAGTTTACTTTTTAAAATTCGACAACCGCAATTCTGGACTGATTTTTCGCAGGCAACCCTATACCACCGTGTTCAGAATAAAATAATCTTTAATTTCATTTAATTTTCATTCAATAAACAGACCGTTGCAAAATGCTAGTATAGATTTACCTGTTTATACCTGGCAACCCGATAGTAGTGACCGGAAAAGAATAGGCAACCTAACGTTTGCATATTGTATGGGCTTCATACTTTCGATTGGTATAGAATTTATCTAATAATCATACCGGTGAAATGTTTAAAAAAATTTTTTTTTTTAATTATTAATTAAACATACTCTGGACTGAAATTTGCCAGGCAACCCATATGCATTATGTTTATTGACATATTAAATTAAATATAAAATACGTTTCATTAAATAAGCATCTCGGTGAAGGTCGTTGTATAGCGGGATCTTATACTAATCCAATATCCGGATGACAGAGCTTTGCTCGGTTTTTTGTTTTTGGTAGAATGTGTTTGAATTTGTAGCCTCAGAAAGCTCCATCTAGTGTCGAGTAGAAACAGTTTTTTACATCGGTCATGGCGTTATAGATGGCGCTGATAGTTTCTTAAACCCGGTTTTTCAAATGCAGTTTGGAAACCGAGCATTTCTTGGACCTGGAACGTTGATAAATCGATTCCTCGGGCCGAAAAACCCCTAATCTGTAACTTTCATGAAAATCGTTGGAGCCGTTTCCGAGATCCTGAATACACATATATATACAAGAATTGCTCGTTTAAAGATATTAGATTATATCCTGTACTTGAACAACAAATACAAAAATCATACAATTATTATTAAGAAAAAAGTTACAAGCTATAAACCTCAAAAGATTTTCTCTAACAGGCGAAATGGAGGCGCAAGAAATCGGTTCGAGGCGAACAACTATTAATATTCCTAACATAGGAAGGTACATTTTAAAAGACAATAAATAACACGTTCCTTCGCTCCTATTGTGACACAAATACAGGCAATTTGTGTCACACAATAAGCTGGCGTCCCTCGAGGTCAGCTAAATAGAACAGGGGCCATTAACATATATACATACTGTGCGGTCAGTGGTACGCATCATTTTTAAGGGACATGTTATACACAGCGCCCGAGGCGCGCGCCCTGGCGCTGTGAAAGTAAATGTATGGCGCGTAAGGGACCTTAAATCAAAATTAATCAAAATCATAATCGTTTATTCACATGGGCCCTAAAGAGGCACTCATGAAAGTTATGACTCTACTGCCAGACTCGCAAAATTACAGCCATCTCGAGAAGAACCTGGCAAGAAAATCGGCGGTGCATTTGTTTTCATGTTTTTTTAAACACGTAACTATATTCATCTAGATAGGTACTTATATTTATATTATTTAGTCGCTAGAAAGCGCTTGTGCAGTTTTGCCGCCATGCGTTTTTGTCATTAATGCAGTCAATCGTTTTATAATAAGCTTTCTTAATAATTGCCCGTTTTATTAATGATTTGAACTGTCCCAGTGGTAATTCAGTCACAATTTTATGACTTTATTGTAAAATCTGACCCCATTTGCCATAAAAGATTTATTCGTTTTGCTTAATCTAAATGCGCGCACTGTAATTTTATGCTTACACCTAGTATTAAGATTGTGTGCGTCGTTCCTAATTTATATTTATCAATATTTTTGCGAACATGCATAATATTTTCAAAGATGTAAAGCAAAGGCATGGTAAGTATGCCTGTTTCTTTGTTAACAGGGCGCGCGTCTCTGGCGCTTTTTATATCATGTCCCTTAGTGCTTCGTATTGTCTTGCATATTTTCACTTGTATAACATGACCATAGACAACATTCTGTGACACAGCTGGTTTCTGTCAGATCACAGATAGTCTGTAGAAGAGACAAGGAGTTTTGCCGCGAAAGTGAAAAAATGGCGTTGTTGATTTTGTATAATTTGCCTGTGATTCTTCAAGGGTTAATGTGTAACAGTGTAACATTTGCCTGCACTTACGCACTTACACTAATATATTAATTAGTGTAAGTGCATAAGTGCAGGCAAATCATACAAGGTTAAAAAACGTGATTTTCACCTTCGCTAGAAAACTCCAATAGAAGTTCTCGTAAAGTTTCTAGCACTGTAATAGGCATGACTTGATTATGACTGGACCTTGACTCTTTTACTTGATTTTGACTGTGACTGGTCACTAGAATTTTTAATATTGAATTCACTTGAAATATGTTATTACTTGACACTGACTAAATGCACAAGATTGCGGAGCCATTATGAAAAGAAAAATAAGACTATTTGACTTATTTGGCTCCGCTATTTTGTACATTTAGCCAGTGCTAAGTGATGAATATTTTCAACCGACTTCAAAAAAGGAGGTTCTCAATTTGACTGTATGTTTGTTTTTTATCTTTTTTTGTATGTATGTTACGCGATATCTCCGCCAATTATTTATCGATTTTGATGATTTTTTTCTGTTTGGTAGAATATTATACTTTAGAGGTGGCCCCATATACATTTTACCGAAATCTATCAAGCCAAAACCGAAATATAAGCGATGCAGTAGGTTTTTTTAAGCCTAGCTTGCGTTTCAATTATACAGTGATACTAAAAACTAAAACCAAGTCTGCAAGGGCCAATCCTATCGTTCGGAGCGATATCTTCCAGGCCAACCAAGACAACGAATCGAGGTCACGCTAATTAGGTCATAACCACAGCTGGCTTCATTCGTCAGAGACCACAATAATACATTACCATAGATAGAGTTTCCGACCGGTGGCATGGGGCCGAATCACAGGATTTCCTCCTCATCGCTATGCATATATTCAGTTCTCACTTTCGAGTAAAATCATTTGTTTCGAGCACAAAGCATTACAAGTACTATCCTTCTAATATTATAAATCCGAAAGTTTGTGTGTAAGTGTGTAAGTATGTTTGTTCCCTCTTCACGCTTTAACGGCTGAACGGATTTGCATGAAATTTGGAATGTACATAGATTATACATAGGATTAACACATAGGCTACTTTTTAACATGATAATAGCGGGCGAAGCCGCGGGGCACGGCTAGTGTATTATAATTACAAGTTACTAGTCGTTCGCTCCGAACTAAGATCTCGCGCCTACATGTTTCCTAATAGAGAAAAACTTAGATCTTACTAGTATACATAAACATAAACTCTTTCACACTTACGGCCCCACATTTAGTTCAGTGACTTGTGTCGTGGGTGACGGAAACATTCACATCACACACACACAATCACACCCAGAAACATACATTTTCCTTGGGGAGAAAATTTGTGTTTCCCCGATAGCGGAAAGTTATAAGCTTGGTATGTTTTAGACGATGATGCCTCTGACAGACGGACGGACGAACGTACAAAGAGCTGTTTTTTTCCCCCGATCCTCCAATTGAAATTAAATGGTAATAAACCTTGATGAACAAAATGTATTGCATTTGTATATATTATAGAATATGAAGAGTCTTTTTCCCTGACCATAACATTTTTTTCTAGTAGCGCCTACAAAATCCTTAAAAAAGAGCATGTCAGGTATCATATTTTATTTTGTATTTTATTCCAATTACAGTATCAAAGGATACAAAAAGAAGGTCCTTACCGTGGGATCCTGCACCATGCAAGCCAATCCCGCCGTCACGGCCACTGATCACAAGAAGTCCATACATCTGTGTGATGGATGTATGAAAGTTAGGGAACTACTTATAAATCTGTAGCGAGGTGGTGGTTATAAAAGAATTGTGTTTTTTTTTATATTTTTGGCTTCGCAGTCTTGTGCATTTAGCCAGGAATTGTGAATTAATCTGTGCCATTAAGAGCGTTTATTCCTATTGTCTTCTTTCTCGCTCGCACAATTCCATATTCTTAATAAATACAATTATCTACGTGTGTTTTTGAAAATGTTTTCTACCAACTATATGGACATTAGTACAATGAATGTTTTAATCTACCTTTCGTTTTTCATATCTTTAAGTTAAACGAAGAAAGAGTGAAAATCACAATGAAATTTGGAAACTGTGTTTTTTTTCAACTTATTGAAGGTTATGATAGCGAATAGAAGTTTGAAACATCCTTGTATTAATCCATTTAGTTAGTTAAAAACACACCTAGATAATTGTATTTCTTTAAAATATCGATATGTGCAAGCGAGACGGTAGACAAAAGCAATTTTTATTTTTTTTATTTGAGACTAAGCTAGCGTTTGACCACAATCTCACCTGATGGAAAGCGACAATGCGGTTGAAGATGGAGCACGCTTGCTCAGTAAATACCTATTCACTCTCTTCTTGAACAACCCAATATTATACTTTTCAGGAAACACAGTAGATGGCAGGGCGTTCCACTCCTAGGCAGTTCTCATAATGAACGTGGAAACGAAACGCTTCGTGCGAACATTAGCGGATGCCGCACGCAATTAACGCTCTTAATATCACAAGAAAGGAGTTTTGCCGCGAAAGTGAAAAAATGGCGTTGTTGATTTAGTATAATTTTCCAAAATTTGTAATTCTTCGAGTGTTAATGTGTAATAATGGTGGATTATTAATCGTTAATACTTAGTAAACGTGCATAAGTGTAGGCAAGTCATACAAAATTGAAAATCGTGATTTTCGCCCTCGCTCCAAAACTCCTATAGAAGTTCTAGTAACGTTTTTACCACTTTACTGGTTAGAGCAATAGGGCATGACACCCCATGACCGCGGGTTCAATCCCCGCCTCAAGCGATAATTTTTTCTTTCTAAATTTATCACTATGGATATAGTCTACTTTATGTTCTGATAAGTGGTCAATAGCTTGCCTATCTATACTTCTATACTATAATATTATAAAGAGGTAAAGTTTGTTTGTTTGTTTGTTTGTATGTAAAAGGTAATCTCTGAAATTACTGATCCGATTCTGAAAATTATTTCACTAATAGATAGCTACACTATCACTGAGTGTCATAGGCTATGTTTTGTTGGGATAGAAGTTAGTTATCAGTTCGAAATAATAATATTCGTAAGATAAGTCGGAGAAAAATTTGCATTATCGGCGTACGCTGACTAAACAGTTAGACATAGATGAATACAATGTAGGGCAAAAATGTTGGTCTTTATGAGTTTTACAAAAAAGTCCGCGACAGCATATATCTAACATGTATGTATAGCTCAGAAAAATTCATTTTCTTTGTTAAAAATGTGAAAAAAAAGCGGCCCGTGTTTAGTTGGCTTTTTGAGACATTCAGTATTAATCCTTATAAAAATAAACTATTTCATCGTCTTACGTAGTTCATGTAAATACATTTTGCTTTTTATTGCATATGATTTGTATAAATAGTCTATGAGAAATCGTGAAATTAGTTTCACGGGAGTCCTCCCGTGAACGGGACGGGTCAGAAATTTATCGACACGTACTACGAATTCCTGCACATTAAAAAATAGCGACTTCTATTTCGTTGGCTTTTTTTAAGTATTTTATATTAATCCTTATCAAAAAGACCTACTTCATCGGCTTATGTAGTTCACGTAGATGCAATTTGCTCTGTACTGCATATAATATGGACCTATAGTCTAGGAGAAATCGTCAAGTTTATTTGAGGGTGAAAACGGTGGATCACAGAATATAACAGTTACTGCGTAATATCGTAATACTTCTATGTTTTGAACCGACTTACATAAGAAGGAGTTTTATATAAATTCGGCTGTTTTTTTTTGTTTAGTCGTATATAGCTTATCATTGAACTTTGAACTGCCCGCTGACGTAGTTAGGTGGGAGTTTGCCTTTAAAGCAGCGGGTTTGATTCCCGGTGGGAACACAGGTGTTTTCCCACGGGAATTTGTGTTTCTGGTTTTGAGTATGTTGTGAATGTTGTGTGAATCTTGGATGTTTATAGCCCCACGATATAAGTCATTGAACTTAGTGTGGGGTTGTGAATGTGAAAGCGTTTATGGGTAGGTATGTTTTTTAATATTTACTACCCGGCCGATGCCGGGCGGGTCGTTCCTGAACTTTGAACTGCTCGCTGGTGTAGATGGGTGCGCGTTCGCCTTCAAAGCAGCGGGTTCGATTCCCGGTGGTAGATAGATAGATAATACTTTATTGATCCACTTTACAAGATGAGATAAAACAAAGGCAACAAACAAGCTTATACGTAAAGTATCACAACAGGCGGCCTTATCACTAATAGCGATCTCTACTCGCGTAAATGGGTGCGCGTTTGCCTTCAAAGCAGCGGGATCGATTCGCGGTGTTAACAGAAGTTTTCTCCCTACCGGAAATTTGTGTTCCTGGTTTATAATATGTTGTGATCTTGGATGTTTACGGCCCCACGCTACAAGTCACTGAACTTAGTGTGGGGCTGTGAATGTGGAAGTGTTTATGTGTAGATTTTTTAACCGGGCGACGCAGGGTGGGGCATTTTTGAATTTTGAACTACCCACTGGCGTAGATGAGTGCGCGTTCGTCTTCAAAGCAGCGGGTTCGAATCTAGGAACACACTAAAAAAAGTTTTTTCCCCACGGGAAGTTTATGTTTCTGGTTCTGGGTATGACGTGAATGTTGTGTGTGTGATATTAATTGTTTACGGCCCCACGACACAACTTATAGTACTTTTAGAGTAGGGCTGTGAGTGCGAAAGCGTTTATTCGTAAGCTTTTGTTTACCCGGGCAACGCCGGGCGGGTCAGCTAGTCATATATATAACTAGCAGTGCCCGCGACTTCGTCTGCGTGATTATTGGACTATTAGTAAGGATCCCTAATTTTTTTGAAAATATAATATAGCCTATAGCCTTCCTCGATAATTGTACTATCCAACACTGAAAGAATTTTTCAAATCGGACCAGCGGTTCCTGAGATTAGCGCGTTCAAACGAACAAACAAACTCTTCAGTTTTATAATATTAAAATATATTATAGTATAGATATATAAAATACTAGCCGTGCCCCGCGGCTTCGCCCGCTATTATCATGTTGAAAAGTAGCCTATGTGTTAATCCTAGGTATAATCTATGTACATTCCAAATTTCATGCAAATCCGTTCAGCCGTTAAAGCGTGAAGAGGGAACAAACATACTTACACACTTACACACAAACTTTCAGATTTATAATATTAGTAGGATAGTAGGATATATAAAAAATTCGAGGTAAGCCGCAGGGACAGCTTGTTAACAAAACGACAAATTTCAATCATACTTCGCCCCACCTCAAACATTCCCAGATCCATAGAGAAGTGTCGGAAGCAATTGCAAGTACTTCCACAGGATGCAAGGGTGCATGTTTTATGAACTGCCTGATGACGTCACGGATGACGTGGCGACTCGTCGGCTCCTGGGCTCGAGAGTTAGTGGAACATCCTGCTTCTCGACGTAGCAAGCCGCTGGAGGCTTACTTTCAGATTTATAATAAAAACAATACAAACAAACTCCTTCACACTCACAGTTCCCCAAGTACGAAGGCTTGTATCGTGGGTGCTGAAAACTGAATATTTATATTGGTTATCCTACTTCCTTCCTACTTATGTTATAAATGCGAAAGTTTATGATAGTTTAGGTTCCGGAATACCGGATAAATAATTTTTTACTTAAATGCCGCAGGTGAAGCCGCGGGGCACAACTAGTAATATATAAATAAATTGTGATGTGATGAACCGATCTCGCTAATTATATTCCTTTTTGTAAATTGAATAGAGATCTTTGAAAATACTCCTATTTGGGGTTTGGGGTTACGTTCATTAAACTCGTTTTTAGTTTTTTTTTAAATGCTGAAAATACCTTGCTGATGTATGTATATATATATAATACATTTTAACGAGCAATTTTTGTATATATATATATATATATATATATATATATATATATATATATATATATATATAAAATCTGAATCACGGAAACGGCTCCAACGAGATGGCTGTAATTTTGCGAATCTGGCAATAGATTCATTAACTTTCATGAGTGCCTCTTTGGGGCCCATGTGAATAAACGATTTTGATTTTGATTTTTGAACGATTTTCATGAAACTTATGCAGGGGGTTTTGGGGGCGATAAATCGATCTAGCTAGGATTAATTTTTAGAAATAGTAATTTTATCCAAGCAAAGTTCCGTCATCCAGGCACTGTATATTATTATTATATAATATGATTACTTATTATTGTTATTTTTTTATAAACGATTTAAATTATTAGTTACGTAAAAAGCTTTGAAGTATAATCAAATAATCATCCCTCAGAATTAAGAGCCAATTAAAAACCATACATACAAATAATAAAGAAATTAATCTAATGACATACAATTACAACCGCAAAACCCTTTCAAATATAATTAAACTAATTATTGTGGGGGGTGATATCGACGAGGGATGAGCGAGGGAAACAATCGCATAGATGGTATGTCCAACAGTAGTTTATTAACGTAGAAAAGTACTACTATTACATTTATATAGACGCAGTCTACCGAACTCCTGAAGGAATATAGTCCCAACGGGGTGGAAGCAATATTTCACTCAGGGGCTGATAGGGCGTTTAATATTAATTCATTCAACTAATAGTCCCAACAAGGTGGAAGCTAAAGTGTGCAGAACCAATATGAGAGGAAGGAATACAATTGCAAACGGCGCGCCGGGAGGCACCAGATGTCCGCGAACGAAACGTTTGCGAGTTTTAAGGCCTCCCAGCGCCATCTAGTTATCGGCTTGGAAACACGTTGCGTATGTTTACTCGAACTTACGGCAGGTGGCGTTACAGACTCCCCCTCTGTCTTCGAAGGCGACTCGACGAGAAAGACAGGATGATTTATCTTACTTAGAACGCGATTTGACAAAGCCTGCCGTGGTAGCTGGTGGTTTGTGGTTACTATCCTTCCGAGGACGACCTCTTTTACGAATTGGTTGCATTGGCTTAGGAAGAGTAGTGTCTTCCATTCTTTGAAATTTTCGAAGTGCTGATGCATGATATATGCCGACTGATATGTTGGTTTCAGGATTAGCAAGTTCAAACGAGCTGGGACCATGTCGACGTACAATAATATAAGGTCCATCACGTCGTGGAGCTAGCTTGGAAGTGTATCCTTGACTCGCTTTGCTTAGTGTGTGACTATTGACTAATACCAAATCGCCTGGTTTATAATTTGGGCAAGCCTTCCTTTTCTTGTCGACGTACTCCTTTCTTTTCTCTTCTTTCATCTCCTGGACTTCTCGAGCTCTTTTGAGCGTTTCAGCCATCAGACAAAGTTTTGGAGTGAGCTCTGATATGAAGTTTTCATTTTGTATTATCATGCTAAGGTCATGCTGAACGTCATCTGGAGTTCTTAACTCACGTCCAAAGGTCAAATACGCAGGGGAATATCCAGTAGAGCAAGATATTGCTGTATTCATCGCAAATCGTATACTCGGTAGTTTATCAGCCCAAGTGATGTGGTTATCGTCCATCAGTATCGCTAGTTGTGTTTTTAAGTCCCGATTTCTTCTTTCAACTGGGTTTGTTTCAGGGTGATAAACGGGTGTAAATCCATGTTGGATATTTAGGCAATAAGTCAGTTGTTGCATCACGCCGCTGACAAATTGAGACCCATTGTCGCTTATGAATCGTCGTGGAGTTCCAAATCTCAACACAATCTCATTAAGCAAGACCCTGGCACACTCTTCAGACGTGGCTTGTTTTAATGGAAAAATTTCTACCCAACGAGTCGCAACGTCTTCTACAATAAATATCCAGTGATAGTCAGAAGTAGTTTTTGGGAGCGGTCCAAACAAGTCAAATGCTATTACTTCAAAGCGTTGATTTATAGCCGTAGTCTGAAGTAAACCTGCCGGCTTTTGGTTTGAGGGTTTGTACCGTTGGCATTTAACACAGTTACGAACATATGCTTCTATCTGGGCCCTCATCCCTTGCCAATAATAGCGCTTTGAGATACGTGCCATAGTTTTTTCGGTGCCATAATGTCCAGCACTTGGTTCGTCATGATATACGGATATAACTTTTTCCTGTTCATCTTTGGGAACTACCAACTGTCCATGATCTTCATTACTTTCAGGAAAGTATCGATATAACAATCTGTTGCTCATGACATATCCTTTTCTGCTCCAATACTTTGCATTTTCTTCATTATGTCCTTCTAGGCATTGCACTATTTTCGCTATGTCTCCATCTTTTAATTGTGTTTCTCTAATTTCTTCGCTACTCTTTTTAGGCATATCAACAACCAGTGTACATACCCCGCAACTTTCTTCAGTTTCAGGTTTGCAATTAGGGCGGGACAGTGAATCTGCGACAACATTGGTCCTACCTGTGATGTATTTTATGGTTATGTCAAATGGTTGCAGCTGTAGGGCCCAGCGTGCAAGTCTTCCAGTAGGCGACTTTAAGGACATCAGCCAGCGAAGAGCTTGGTGGTCATTCATCACTGTAATCTTTGCACCCTCGATGTAGCCTCTGAACTTATTAACTGCCCATACCACTGCCAGTGCTTCACGCTCCGTCGTTGAATAATTCCGCTCAGCTTTGGTCAGTAACCGACTTGCGTATTCGACGGGGTGCTGATTTTCTCCCTCCCCCTGTTCTAAAAATTTTTCTTTTTATCACAAAAATACTCAAATGATTCCTTGGAGAACTGTAGTTCCATTTTCGCTTATATGTTTTTTGACTATTTCGTTGTTGTGATGCGACCGGATCGAGTGACGTAAGTTGGTCCAGACGGGCGACGAGGTCGCGGCGATGATGGAGAAGACTTGACGTTGCTCATTCGATCTCGCAGATATCTTCAGATCTCCGTTATTGTTCGAAAATCCACGTTGAGCGCCAGTTGTGGGGGGTGATATCGACGAGGGATGAGCGAGGGAAACAATCGCATAGATGGTATGTCCAACAGTAGTTTATTAACGTAGAAAAGTACTACTATTACATTTATATAGACGCAGTCTACCGAACTCCTGAAGGAATATAGTCCCAACGGGGTGGAAGCAATATTTCACTCAGGGGCTGATAGGGCGTTTAATATTAATTCATTCAACTAATAGTCCCAACAAGGTGGAAGCTAAAGTGTGCAGAACCAATATGAGAGGAAGGAATACAATTGCAAACGGCGCGCCGGGAGGCACCAGATGTCCGCGAACGAAACGTTTGCGAGTTTTAAGGCCTCCCAGCGCCATCTAGTTATCGGCTTGGAAACACGTTGCGTATGTTTACTCGAACTTACGGCAGGTGGCGTTACATTATCTTGAATTAGAACGAAATTAGTAGACAGTAAGTATAATTGATCAACACTCTGTTATTAAAGAAGACCTCACCCTCTGCCACCCACTTCATACAAAAATCCATAATGAAGTTATCTCCATACAAATCATTTCAACTTATCAAAATTTTACACTTACGAGTATGTGTTACAATACAATACAATAACTCTTTATCAATGAAGTAATAAAATAATTATAAATAAGTAAGTATGTATCTTTTGGCAACACCAAACAGCTTACAGAGAAACTTATAAATATAGGTCCAATGGGCGGTCTTATCGCTAAGAGCGATCTCTACCAGACCTTTGGAAGGAAATATAAACGAAAAGTGAAAATAGGGATGATGGTGTGATAAAATTTATTAAAAAGATTTTAAAAAAAGCAACATTTTTAAAACAATCTAATCAAATAAACTTACATAAAATAAATAAATAATTACTTTACTTGTTTGAAAGTTTTTTCGTTTTGGTTCACACAGGAGGTAAGAGTAAACCAAATGTTGCTATCATTCGATAAGTTATTTTATGCTCGATACGCCCTACATTTAGATCTCTTTATCGAAATAAACTGATGTATGTATTCCGCCGTTCCCCGCGGCTTCGCCCGCTATTATCAAGTTAAAAAGAAGCCTATGTGTTAATCCTAGGTATAAGCTATGTACATTCCAAAATTCAACCAAATCATTTCAGCCATGAAGAGGGAACAAACATACTTACACACAAACTTTCGCAATTATAATATTAGTAGGATGAACCCCCTCCCTCACCCCACTTCGTTTTTCCACGCCTGAATCGTCGTACGAGTACACAGGCGGGCATATCGCTTACCATTAGCGAGCCTTTTGCTTCTTTCTTTCTTGTATAAAAAACCATACTCGCTTGACCACAGTATAATCACAGATATGTGAGACTATAAATCAAATAATCACCACTCAGTTATTAAACATCATACAATTCCATACAAACATAATGAAGTAATCTAATCTTTTCCTGGTGTATGATACCCGTGCCCTCCGTCGCGTCTCGCTGATTTTAACCGACGCGACGCGGCGACGCATGCTTCGAGCAGGCTAATTGTGGATTGTCCTTCTTTATAGTCCTTTTCTTAACCCTGACGTGACACGAAGTTAAAAGACTACATCCTATTACTGGTTCTCACAAAATTATTTATTTTAATTGAAAATGAAATAAAAAATGATTAGAAATGTTTTCCTTATATACTTCATGTTCTTTATAAAAAAATTAAATTATTTCAAATTATCCAGTGCATGCGAGCAGAGCCGCAAGCAAAAGTATACTCGTATGTATATATTTTTGAAATGTGTTAATTAGGACCTTTCGTTTGAAACCAATATTTTTTTTTGTAATATAAGGCAACATTTAAACCATTGTTTTTACTCACTTTATGGACGATATGATGAGATGTAATGTGTGCCGTATCAAATTTATTGTGACGTCACATAGCCTAACTATAGATAACCATTAAGTCAATTCAGTCGCTTCCAACGATACCTCATTTGTCAAATAAAACAAAGGTTTACTTAACTTGATCGCTAATTCCTAATAGTTTATTCACATGGGCCCCAAAGAGGTATTCATGAAAGTTAATGACTCTACTGCCAGATTCGTAAAATTACAGCAGCCGTCTCGATAAAAACATCACGCAGTTGAAAATCGCACTAAACGGTAACCCATCCAAGCACTGGTCTGGCTGAGCATTGCTTAACCTTGTCAATCAGTTACGATCGACCAGCCGGATTGCGATGATTGATCGCTTCTTATTAAACTTCTGTTCTACTACATTCTAAAATTTGTCCACTACTAACCTCTACGGACGTCTTTCAGTCGTTATCAGTAGTACTGTCTGTCACTGTCAGATACCTATGTTGGAGTGTCCTGAGTTTGGTTTACCGCCATTATCACCAACCTTCATCATCATCATCAGCCTGTATTCGTCCACTGCTGGACATAGGCCTCTCCCAATGCACGCCACTGAGCTCGATCTTCAGCTCTTCTTTTCCAACCACCAACCTTAGGTATCGCCTAAATGCAATCCAAAGCATTAAAGAGCTACCTAGCACAAAAATACGTTTCATCAACCTTAGGTGTTACCTAACAACCTTAGGAGCTACTTAAGTTTAGATCACCGAATCACCGGTGTGTAAGGTTTTAGGTAATTCCTAAGCTGTAATTTTTTGTATCGGCTTCGTAAGTAAGTTGACAGAACTTTATGTAAACACATTTCACCAACCTTTAGGAGATGCCTAACGACCTTAAGAGCTACCTAAACTTAGAACACCGATTAGCAGAGCGTAAATTTAGAGTTCTAATCCATACGTACCTCAATCCAAGTCCCCTCTTCCTGGATGCATTTCAGTAAGATGCGGGCCACCAAACAGTGAGTTATGTTTTAACGGTAACCTGACGACAGTAACTAGACAGTTAAATTCAACTAGCGACAGTAAACGTTAACTGCATAACGGTCAACGTGAACGTAATTAGATCTGTTAAAATAATTGTAGTAACGATTTATAGTGTCAATGCGTTGACATGCTCTGATTTTATGAAGGCCGACATTTTAATTATCTAGATCTACTTTTATATGGTAGACAATCCACAAATGCGGACGCTGCGTTTTGCTTCCACATTCATTATGCGAACCGCAAATGAACGGAACTTCTTTTTCAGGTCTGTGTTTCCTGTTTACAATTTGGGATTCTTCGAGTCGCGAGTGGATAGGCATTTTATAGACAAACGTGCACCATCGTCGACCGCATCGTCGCTTAACATCAGGTGATATAATAATGTACATTAATTTGATATATCAGTGGCATTATCAAATCAATGAATAGGTAACTTCTAGGCAAGTATGCTACATCTTCGGCGACATCAACACTTTCCATCAGCTGAGATAGTGGTCAAATGCTTACCTATCAAGCATAAAAATACCTAGGCAAGCACGCTGCATCATCACTTTCCATCAGTCAGATAGTGGTCAACTGCGTTTCTATCGAGTAAAAAAAGACATTCCATACCATACAACGTTTTTTTTTTCGTCAGCTATTTATAGATCTTGTAAAAACACAAGACTTCTTTTCTGCTTATTTACAAAGATCGCAAGCATTTTACGTGCGACACGAACGCTAGTCCGATTGAGACTGAAGCTAATTTTTTTTGTTTTTTTTTTTTTTTTTTTTTTCGAACGGCCTACTTGCTTCTGGCTCTATGTAGCCTCTGCAGCGTCACCGGGCGGGGTGAAGCTAATTATGTGCGTTGCACCTAATTTATGCGGCCCATGTCCTAAGAGCTAGTTACATATCTTCCCACTTTTAATAACATCAGTGGCATATTTGATTCTTAGTACAATAGTGAAGTAATGTGGTAATAAAACACAAAAAATGAATTTAGCAATTTATTAAATTAAATAATTATATTTATAAATAATTTAAACCAATCATAAATACTAACAGTTGAAACTAGTATAATACAAAAGAGATAAAATTATATTTAAATTAAACAAAATAAGTACAAATATTTCCATTTATCACTAAAGCTTTATTGCATCCTACGAGGACTTTGGGATGTAGCTGTTTTGTATTATTTATTGTTTATTTATAATATTATAATTGTTTTTTATTAATTCCACTTGACAATTAGGCAAGAAATTTAATTGGTTACATTGTCACAAACAAATAGAATGAAAGTCTATAAGTGTTAGTTGTATTATTGAGATAAAATATGATTATTTTTACATTAAGGATCACATATTTAGTGGTTCTAAGCATGATACACCTTAAGGAATCTTAAATTAATTTAAAACGATAAGATCTTATGGACAAGTATTCTGGCAAATAAAAATATTGTTTTAAAATGGTAAAATAAATAATTTAAAACGCATATTTTAAGCATAGCTTCTATCGCGGGCCTTGAGCGTAGAGACCGAATCCAGAAATTCCGTAACGAAAATAACCTAACACCCCCCACTCCGACCGGCACAGCGGTGATACTTTTTAGTTTTGCCATCTATCGATGAATAGCAGAACTTTTAATGATTTTTTTTGAAATATCACGCTTGTCTCTTTACTTCAGCAACTCGCCTCTAGGTGGAATGAAAAAAAATACTGCATAAATAAAGTAAATAAATAATTATGATTGCATAAGTTGATAAAAAATGCTATGCAATAGCTTTACCGCGGCAGTCCCCGAGTGCCACACGTCTTTTTTTTATATATGTATAAATACATAACCATTGATATATTAAATAATACAGATGCTACGCTCGGAGCAGGGGATTAAAGTTCAAAGTGTACCTACCTATATATGTATTATTATATCTCAGGCGTAGGTCTTTGTGCGCGGTGGTATTTCTACTATGTCTATGCCCTCTGCGCAATGGGTTCGATTCCCGGCAGGAGCACAATTCCCCAGGGACTTGTGCTTCTGGTTCCGGGTGTGATTGTGTGTGCGTGATAATATGTAGATGTTTCCAGCACCCGCGATACAAGTCTTTGTACTTCGTGTGGGGCTGTGAATTAAGCGATTGTTAATTGTAAAGGTATGTTGTGTATATATTGGGTTTGTTGTGATCAAGAATATATAGATTTAAGGATTGAACATTTTATAAAAAAAATATGAAATATTAGAATTTTTAGTTATTTTACGATACTCTATTCTAGATTTTATCATAATTAGTGCCAAAACTTTAGGCTTAACAGTTCTAAGGCTCACTTAAAAGCCTCTACTAGATCTCATAATTTGAGAAATAAACTAAGACCTAATCGGTGATCACGTTCGTCCATTTACGAATTTTTTTAATACTAACACAAGATATACTCCTCTACTTAAACGTTGCATAGCTGAGACATAATTAAACACTGTTTTCACGTAATTTGCAGTCAGAATCCATATTTATTTCTAATTCTTATCTATTGCTAAATCAACATAATATAACTATTGATTTGTTTTATATGTATCTATTTTCTTATTATTTGCCAATAGGTTTCAATATCGCTTTGTCTGTTTTTAACGTATCTTAATCTTTTTAAAATGTAAATGTCTGATACTTATTTTAATTCACACTGTAAGCACTAAGTCGATATCTAGACAACAGATTAGCTAGGGTTCCCAAGATACAGGCGTTGCCTAGTTTGGGCTCGTTGTTATTGCAATGTTGAATGTATAAAATGGATTTCATGTGATTACGAGTATTTTAACGTAGCTTAATCTTTTGAATATGTAAATGTCTAATATGTACTTACTTTAATTCACACTGTAAGCGCTAAGTCGATATCTTGACAACAGATTGTCTGCTAGGGTTCCCAAGATACAGGCGTTGCCTAGTTTGGGCCCGTTGTTATTGCAATGTTGAATGTATAAAATGGATTTCATGTGATTATTATAATATGTATAGGATGCAAATGTCAGAATAAAGATTATTCTTATCCTCATAACACAGGGAATCCTAGTATGAGGTCAGTGTTAACCAGACAGTAATTGCAGTTCAAGCAGCTTCACCTTTCCTATAATGGATAGATTATTTTTACTGTATTTCTGCATTAGGTACATATGCAACAATAATTTTACTTGATCATACCTATTATATGTCTGTAGATATAAGTACCGATGTTTTTGTGAATAAACTATTACTATTACTATTTGCAGAAAATCTAAATACCGTATTAATTATTACATATTATTTTTATTATTATTTCAATAAAATCATAAAAAAATAGAGATTGTGACGCGTTTCCATTTATAACCGCCATAATATAAGTTATACATTTTTATGTGCAAAAGTGTAAGGGGCTAATCGATGTGGTAAAAAATTATATACTCGCATTGATATGTATCAGGCCCTGAACCAGAACCAAACAACCACTTCTAGAGATGGTTGTTAAACATTCTGACGTAAAAAAGTAAAAGAAATAAAAAAAAAAAAATGTTTATTTTTAGATGAATTAACACTTAAGTACAGTTGATACAGCATACATAATATAGGTTTTGTGAATCTTATCTTTATATTCCGTCTGTCAATGTCAAGTTTATAGGATAATTCCCGCGAAAAGTTGTACGTTAAATTGAACTGAAAGATGAAATTGAACATTTTAGCATTGAATTGATTGTCATACAAAGCTTACCATACCATTAAATTTTCCATGGCAGCATATCGTTTAGAGCCTACAAGCGTGGATAAAAAACAATCAAACAACGAAAGTTGTGACACCGAATGCATCCCAGATATGCAACGTTTATAAATAATAGGCGGTTAAAGTTTAAGAGAGATCATAAATCAGACATTTAATCGTGATAGAGATATATTCACATGTAGTGTAACGTGTTAACATTGAATTTGTTTTTAACCGATTGCAAAAAAGGAGGAGATTCTCAATTCGATTGCTTTTTTTTTATTCTTACGTGTGTTTCCACAGAACGTTTTTTCTAGGTGAACCTATTTTGATGTTTTTTTCTTTGAAAGCTGGTGGTTTCTATGTGGTCCCATTTAAATTTGATCAAGATCTGACAAGTAGTTTTGGAGTTATTCTCAATAATGCGTATTTAATTAATTTAACGAAACCGTTGATCAGAATTAAGGGTTACGAACATAAAGCGGTGAAGTCGCTTTGGGCTTTGTTGCGTTTAAATTATTATAGCATTGTTCATGCTAGAAAACAACAGCTTTCAAATAAAAAAATAACATTAAAATCGGTTCACCTAGAAACAACTCTTTAATTAATGAATATGTTTGACGAGCCCATGCACATGAGATGACGATCCATGTTACATGACATTCTCAAATTATGTTATTTTTCTGTATGACAATAGATTATTTCCTTTCTATTCTAAGAAGTTATGAGGTAACACACATATAAACAATTTTAACACATAGATGTCTGATCGCACGGATTTTTTAGTATACATATATGAGTAAGATATACTTTTAAATCCAGTGTGAAGTTAAGGGTGTTATCTTAAATAGATAGTTATAAAAATTTTAATCGACGACTCACTTGGCGCGTTGGACAAGCCTCTGCCCTGGGTCCCGGTTCAATTGCCGGCAGGAGCACAATTTTCCTTTCCAAGGGTGATTTGTGCTTCTGGTTACGGGTGTGATTGTGTGTGATATGTAAATGTTTCCAGCACCCACGATACAAGTCTTTGAACTTAGTGTGGGGCTGTAAGTGTGAATGGGTTTTAAAAAATGTGATGTGTCAGTGGAAATGCGTAAGATGTGATAATAATAATTATGTACACGTAATAAATAAAGCATATGTTCAAAAAGTCTTTCCAAATAAATAGTGCCTTAGAAACAGCCCGAAAATAACTACATTATATCTATAAATAAAACACAATATTAAATCCTTAATTAAATAATTTTAAAAATGATATATCAAAGACTAAATTTTGCAACGTAAGTGGCACATTTTATAAGCGTAATAAAAAAAAACTCCTCTCACAAATGTCAGAAAACCAAAAATATTTAGAAACTTTAAAATGTATCACACTATCAATATATTAAAAAAATACTTAATGGAATATTGTTGTATATACATATTTTTCCCTCGGATACGAGGCCCTTACACACTAAATGTTATTTATACAATTTTGGTAAAAAAAACGCATAATGCGACTCTTTTACATATGAGGGCAGTATTGTAACTTCCTAAAAAAAGGACTGCATGACAGAATTAAAAGCCAATTAGAATCCTAACAATTGCAGGCTTTTCTAAATCGATTTAGGTTTTGAATAAATGAACTCTAAAACTTGAAAGATAAAACTATCGTGAGCATCACACATAATGTTTCAATACGGCTTAAAACACGGAAGAAAATGTCGACTAGTTTCGGAGAAATTAGTTGATGATGAATAAGTAATGTGTCCGAAATTACAACAAATACAACTAAGTAGGGTAAGGGTTTGTCTGAAAATCAGCGTCGAGTTTCGTGTTTGACTTTGTGCTGAGTCAAACCCACTTCGGTTACTAAACGGTTGGCAGAATAAATTATTTATCTTTCTTTCTTTTTTCAAAGTATTTCGACATCTTTTACGTGTTTGAAGTCGTTTATAACATTGAAACAAACTCTGGGACATCTTCAGTTTTGTGACAGACGTAATTTATTAATAAATATAAATCAAATCAATATCAAAATCCTACTTCTAAAATTTCTTAAAATAACGATGATACTCTATAAGCCCTCAATTATTGGTTTAATGACACATGTGAAAGAAGTCAACAAAAATATATCCATCGGTTTCGCCATCTCACCTAGTTACTATGACAGCATGGTAAATGTCAAAAACTAGTTAAGATAGTAAAATCAATAGAAAATTGCACAGAACCTACTCGAAACTGATCTTGCGTCTCGCTCCTTTATCACACACACTAACTCCATCTCTTTTCCTCTTCCTTGTTTCAGGGGGTGCTTCCACAGTTACAATCCTGGGTGTCTTTTGGTTCTCCTTTTCAATAGGTATAAATTTATCATCGACAACCGTTGTGGGTTCTAGTTTCATTCCAATCCACGTGTCCTGATCATTACGATAATACCACTCCCAAGGACCATCTAGCGGCTCCTCGCGTTCAAAGTCGAAGGAGTACTTTTTCATCATGTTGTGCCTGTCAACCTTGAAGGATTCTTGGAGGACGTTGGTGAAGTTGTCTGTTGCTGCTTCATCCTTGGTATCTTCGAAGAGGCGCCTCCTAACGCGGCTGTGTTCTGGTAGCTTCCGCTTGGTACTTTGGTCTGGTGAGGTAGTCTGGGGAAGAGGGAGAAGACAGTTTAGTGTGCGATTGGAATAGGTAGATTTGGGATTACGAGAGGTTCACAGATATATCTTCCATCATATGTATACTTAAGAAAAGTGTTTTAGTGGCCAGATGCTGTGTTGAGCTATTAGACAAGAGATATCTCTTGTCTGTAATCGGTGATATGATTGAGGGTGGTAAACACGCTAGGTGGTATGTAGCTCTCTAGGTTTTCTCTAGGCTATTTAGCGTTACACAAGTTTTTCTACGAATTAAGATTGTATTTTGATGAAGCTAACCAGATGAGCATGAGAAAATGCCTTACCACCATGGATCACGACATTGTTACCTTCATCGGGACCTCAAGCCTGTCGACCTGGCTAAGTTGGGTGCGCCTTTTAAACAACGGGTATCGGGTGCTATCCCGGAAGGAAACACTAGTTTTCTCCCCAAAAATTTGTGTTTCTGGCTCTGGGTGTGATTTTGTGTCTGTGATGTAAATATTTTCGGCACCCACAACAGAAGTAATCGAAATTAGTGTGGGGCCGTGAGTGTGATAACGTTTATGTTTATGTTGAACTGCCCATTGACATAGCTGGGTGAGCGTTCGCATTCTAAGCAGTGGTATCGGGTTCTATTTCCGGTGGAAAGTCAAGTTAAGGAAATTTGTGTTTCTGGTTCTAGGTTTGATTGTGTCTGTAATGTGAATATTCCGGCACCCACGACACAAGTCATCGAACTTAGAGTGGGCCGTGAGCGTTTAAGTTAATGTAGGATTTGAACTGCGAACACCCGATCGAAAGGGGGCTTCACTAAGACTGAGCCACCACAAAGTTTAAGGTTTCAAAACATCGAATAGATCAGATTCCAAAACCTCAAGTAGGTACTAGTATTATTAAACTATCCCAACACAATGCCTCCGTATGTTTACCAAACACGTCGTCAAGTTATTTTCACTGACCGGTGGGATGTACGTAATGACCGGTGCTGATGACGGACAATACCAGGGATTGTGGAAAATGTAAACAGTGAGCAGTATGTAATACATACCTATATATTATTATGATCGAGGATGAGTGAATAAACCAGTAGAATGTGGACGGGTTGAAAGATCCTCGAGTACCTCGATAGAGATTGTTGTTGAAGGCTAAGTGATGTCGAAAGATATAACTAATGGCTTGACGACTAAGTTGGCACAGCGGCACTAATCAAATTTATTATTAATACCATCCAAATGACAATTTTACAATACTAATATTATAAATTCGAAAGTTTGTGTGTAAGTGTAAAAGTATGTTTGTTCCTCTACAAGCTGTAACGGCTGAACGGATTTGGATGAAATCTGAAAAACATCTGCATCGATTTTTATGTAACATAGCTAAGAACAACCTCGATTCAATCACGGTTTTGTATTTCTTAGTGGATCGATGTAATAGACTGTGAGCCCACTGCAAGGTACCCTATCTCATAAGATTTGGAGAAAGCAGACACTCAGTAACTCCAAAAATGTTGGTTTTACAGTATAAGGTCAAAAAGTGCGTCAATTTTACCTTAAAGGATGAAACTGGTCTGTATGGCTAGAAGTCGTTATATAAAGTTAAAAACTTGGTCGGCTGAGTCCTGTTTTGGCACGCTCTTGGGTCTGACCAAATTTATGCCATCAAAAACATAACTTGTAAAAAAAACTAAGTCTTGCAACTCAGGTGTTGCAAAAAAGTTGTGAGATCCAAGTAATACCAAGCCGGTTAATTTATTCAGTCCCTACTTAAGGATCCTTCTGTCTTAAGTTATTACGTAATTAACTAACCTAACAACATCTTATAGTGACCATATCAATATAAAAAATCTTTTATGTTTTAAATAAATAGATTGATTTGGCAATGTCATGAAAACACAATGTATCGCACTAGTGATACATATTATATTAAATAACATTACTTAGTGACCATCATGAGGTCTTCAACTGAAGACCAGATTTGCCTTGGTCGGTTTGACCTAAACCTATACTACAAAACGTGCCAAGCTGCGCTCAAAAAAAAACAAAAAATTTTGAAGCTGCTAAGTGTTGCTTATGTACAAACTGTGTTTTATCCTTTAATCATATGAGATATGGTTGCAGTGGGCTCACGGTCTATAGGATTTCAACAGAGAGGAGCACTGCAGCTCGCATGTGGTAACTAACACCTACCCTCTAATTGTAACGCCGTTAGTGTGCACTTGCTTAGACTTGCAAATTGGCCAGTCAGACCACCGCTTGGCCAGTTTACGTTGTTGTGCAACTTGCACTTCCGTGTTACTTACTGGTTATTTTGCTTGAACTGGTTTTACGTGGATTGTTCCCGAAAAAAAAACAATTTATCTATTATTATTATTCCTAATTAACAATTTATTTTTACAGACTTCACAAAAAAAGAGGTGGTACTCAAGTCGATTGTATTATTTGCTTTGTTTTATTTTTTTATGTGTGTTACCTCATTACTTCGTTCCACGTGAACCGATTTTGATTTTTTTTTGTTTAAAAAGTGTTTATTTTCTATTGGTCCTATTTAAATTTTATCAAGAACTGATTAGTAGTTCTTGAAATAATGCGTGTTTAGTACATCTAAGATCTACTAAACACGCATTATTTCAATCTGATCAAAGTTCCGAAGATAAAGCGGTGAAGTCGGTTTTGTAAGCTTTGCTTGCGTTTAATTATCAATAATGTTATATATAAATATGTAGCTATAATACAAAATATTATAAAGTATACTTGACCTAAATTTAAATCAATTGCATATTTTCTATAGTGCGATAAAAGCTGGAGATGAAACTGGAAACAATACTGTTAAAAAACACTAAGTTTAATGATTTGTGGGTGCCGGAAATATTCCCATCGTGTGATAGGAATGTTTCCGGCACCCACAAATAATTGTGTGGTGATTGTGTGTGTACACAATCACACCCAGAACCAGAACCAATTGTTTTTGTAAAGTGTGATAATTAATTAAGCTTGTTGGAATAAATAATTATTCTACTTAAACATAAACGCTTTCACACTCACAGCCCCACACTAAGTTCGATGACTTATGTCGTAGGTTCCGTAAACATTCACACACAAAATTACAACCCTGTAACTCTATTCTTCATGTTGATGATATTAAAAAAACAATAATTCAAAGTTGATTATTGATATGGGCCCCATGGGGGCTAAGTTAGTGACTCTCATGCCAAATTCGCAATTGAATATAGGTAAATATAATTAAATGTAATTGTAACAACTACATAAGTTGTATGTACCTAATTTTTTTTTGTTCTCTATGGGCTAGCATTTGACCACTATCTCACCTGATGGAAAGTGAAGATGCGGCCGAAGATGTAGCATGCATGCAATTGTAACAGACAAAGGCAAACAAACGAGTAAAGTTTTCATATCGTTCATTTTAATTATACCTATTTGCCACAGACGGGATGACCTAAAAGTGCATTGGTCATTTGTAAAAATAGCCTCGAACACTAATTGAAACTAAGACGTATTTTAGTGACAGACAAATGAACAATCAACCTATTTATTTTAAAAATAAAATGTCCAGTACCTAGTCGTGTTTTAAAAACTAGAATATAAGATTTTAAAACACGAATTCTTCACTCTTTTTGAATACTTTTAGACTATATACAAATAATAGATTAAAGATCAGATAAGAACTCATTAACCTCAACTCATTGTAAACCGACTTCAAAAAACGAGGAGGTTTTCAATTCGCCTGTTTTTATTGTGTTACCTCAAAAAAATTTTCTAGGTGAACTGATTTTAATTATATTTTTTTTTTATTTGAAAGCTGGTGCTTCTCTTGTCCCATTTGAACAGGTATGCTATACTAACTACCATATTGACCTAGCGAGCTGAACGAGTGAAGCCTCTCTGTTTCAGCTTGGGCAAATTTGCTTTCGTACGTCCGGCGGATATCCGGAGGAGAGGTCGCATTTCTCAACCGATTCTCGTGAAATGTTGTGAGTAGGTTCGATAATTACAAATATTTTTTCGAGAACTCATTTATTGGATTTTTTTCAAGGAGATATGGGGGTTAGAATTAAAAAAAAAACATATACAGCCATTTCGAAAAATACGCCATGTCTTGAGCTTACAAAACCACTAGTTAAAATAAGTGTAATAATCGAAACGCAAGCAAAGCTTAAAAAACCGACTTCATTGCTTATATTTCGGTTTTGACTTGAATGATTTTGATAAAAAATTATATGGGACCATCTCTAAAGTATACAATAGCAAACAAAAAAAAACATAAAAATCGATTCATAATTGGCGGAGATATCGCGTAATATACATAAAAAAAACATTTAGTTGAATTGAGAACCTCCTTTTTTGAAGTCGGTTAAAAAGGAGAAACCCTGACAAAAGCTGATAGTTTTGTGTGTCTTACGTCTATATCTAAATAGAATCTAACACAGATTCTAATTAGATATCGGTGTAAATCCCGCCTAAAATGCGCCGTTTTTACACGGGCGTGTTAATGATAATTTCACTAATTTGAACGCACACTTATAACAAAATGTAGGTACCTATTTACATTATAAAGGATGTTTTTAAGACGTTTCGATCCATCTTTCCTCGGCGCCCTTGTAGATACATATCAACGTCTATTAAGCACTTTGTTCTAAAATTTATACTTTTTAAAATGCGGTACTAAGATTATACACTTACAAATTAGATAAGGTCTTCATTATAATATCATTAACTGAACACTTGTGAACAAAACTACTACATTTTGTTGTTATAACAAAAATTTTGGAGTTTTAGTTATAAAGTTTGAGGATTGTATTCTGTAGTGATAAATTTAGAGAGGAAAAATTATCGCTTGAGGCGGGATTTTAAGCGATAATTTTTCCTTTCTAAGTTTATCACTATAGTTCTGCCTAGCATGGCTAATGCTATATAAATCAAATCGATTGTATTCTGGTTGCTTTGTTAGGATATTTTCACGTACATTTTTTTTATGATAGATAGGCAAGCATTTGACCACTATCTCACCTGATTTTTTATTTATTTTTTATATTTTTTGATTTGATCACATTTATTTTCTCTGTAGAATAACTTTTATTATCAATTTTTAATTTTTATAAGATACTGTTTAACTACTATCGCAACTGATGGTAAGTGGTGATGCCATCGACGAAGTAGATTTGGACACTATTTTATTAACAATATTATATGCAGCAGAGCGTTAGGGAGTATTTGATTCCAGTTTGGTGGTGGGGTCCTTTAGACTTGTTATTTCTGTAATGGTGTACAAAAAAGACTTCATGTATCTAATTCGATGATTTACTCAGTATATTTCGGTACCTACAGGGTATGAAGTTTCATACCCTATTTCGTCATTTTCGCGTAACTACGCAAGCACGAGAAAATGACAATGGATTATTAATTTTAACCGACTTCAAAAAAAAGGAGGAGGTTCTTTATTCGACAGTTTTTTTATGTGTTTTACCTAATATCTTCCTTCAAAGTGAGCCGATTTTGATGATTATTTTTTTATTTGAAAGCTGGTGGTTTCCATGTGGTTCCATTTAAATTTGATCAAGATCTGACTAGTCGTTTTTGAGTTATCCTTAAAAATGCGTATTCTATGAACTATATTGAAGATGATCGTTTTCAACCGACTTCAAAAATTACCTCATAGCTTCTTTCGTTGTGAGCCGATTTTGATGATATTTTTTCATTTGAAAGCCATGTGGTCCCATTTGATCAAGATCTGATCACTAGTTTTTGAGTTATCGTCAATATTGCGTGTTTAGTACATCTAATCTGATCAACGTTCCGAAGATAAAGCGGTGAAGTCGGTTTTTTTTAGCTTTGCATGTGTTTAATTATTTAATTTTTATTGGATTTGAAACCGCGCTATCACGGATTCACGGCTTCTTGATCATAAAAGAGTAAAATTATTTTATAAATATGAAAGAAATTACAATGTAAAAAACGACCGCAAAATATGTTCATACCTTCAAAACCTTTCACGGGAATTTAATTTATTTTTAAAACCGCACGTAACTAACAAAATCCTTTCCATTTATAAAATTTAGACTGTTTTTCTGAGCGTGAAGATTTCCATACGATACTCCTTTGTACCTTCAGCCCTTATAGTAACTATGAAACAGTCTGTGGGCTCATGAATAAACATAAAAGTGGTGCGTGTACGCACGCCCTTATTCTAGAGGCTTATGTTAACGAAATTTTATTCGCAGACGATGATATCTATTGTAATTACGAATGATAAATCACTTTCTGGAAAACGAAGTGATTTTATATTGTCTTGGAACATTGGCTTATAAAAATTTTTTTTTCTTTTTATCGCTTTACCAGAACAAAAATTCTAAAATCCTATTATCCTTCCTACTATCCTACTCATCCTAATAATCCTACTATAAGATTATAAATCCAAGTGTTTGTGTGTGTGAATGTTTGTTACCACGTATTTCCGTAACTACTTAAACAATTTGATGAAATTCGGAATTATCTGCATTCCAAATTTCATCAAATTGTGTATAGGCTCTGGAAACACATAGGCTGATCTAATTTTCAAAAATAAAACCCTTTAGGGGTTAAACAGGTGTAGGGGGTAACCAATTTCACACGGGTGAAGCCGCGGGGAGCAGCTAGTTTCCTAATAATGACTTTAATTACTAATGAAAAATAATCATTATAACAAAAACCTTTATATTATGGTTTAAGACATTCATTTCTCATAAATAATAATAATTCAACAATAAATAAATAACAATAACACAATAATTTAGAGCAGAGAGAGGACGACTATCCTTCATTAATCAAATACCAATATCAATATATCAATTTAATTCATAATAAGATGTCATAATTATGTATTATTAACATTGTTATTATATTTGTGTATAATAATAATAATATCATCCATGCCGATTTCGGCTACGGCGACTGAAATTTTTTTTTTCCTTAGTTTTGGCTTCGCAATCTTATGCATTTAGCCAGTGTCAAGTGATAATACATTTCAAGTGTATTTCATATAATAGGTCCTAGTCACTAGTCACAGTCAAAGTCAAGTAAAAGAGTCAAGGTCCAGTCGTAGTCAAGTCATGCCCTAGTAAAGTGGTAGAAACTTTACTAGAACTTCTAGGCGACTCACTTCTGTTATGTTGAGCTAAGATGACATGCTCTGATGTGGCTAGTATATAGTATATACTATTTGTGTATAGTGTTGTTATAAGTAGTGTTAGTGCCGCAGCAGCGGCCGGCGAAGCGTAAAATTAAGTTAAAAAAAAATTAATAAAATGTCAAGTATTTATTAATTTGTTAATGTAAGTTAATATAAAATTAGTAAGTAACAATAAGTATTTAATTATTTAATAGTATTTAGTCACAGTAAAAACAAAAAAAAATATGCAATAATTATATTTTGTCGTTGAGATCCTGAATTGTGAAATAGCTTTTATAAATTAAAGAAATCTTTTTTGTTTTAAAAATATCATGTTGTCAGATTGGTTTAGGTGTTTCGGCATTTTATTAAATATTTTTAGACATCACAAATGGGCTAGAGGAATTATGTACTAACTCGCCCGCAAACTTATGTAAAGTTCGGTCCCTACATAATGACTTCCATTTAATCGCGTGGGTGTAAATCTGCCCCAGATAACACAACAGTTCCTGTGCGTAGGGCCTCATCCGTCACACTCGGTAATTCGAAGGGAAGACCTCGAGACGTCAGATAATAAAAATATCATAATTTAAGTGTACGCAGTGTAGACAACCATTAACGTAGTTTTAAAAGGTTTAACCGCAGATAAAAATGACGTATACCTTTTACTATTGAAATCGACAGTCTTTAGTCGCTTTATGATGTGTTTTAATGACTGTGATAAACAATAGAGTAGATATAAAAGTGAAACGTTGTCGTAATTCTCGGTCACCGACGTAAGGTCGCAAGTCTATCGGTGTTCTACCGTTTACACTTTGGAGAGTGCGCAGGAATTACACGAGCTAATTCCCCCATGCCCGTTTTACCACCTAACAACAAGACAAACTGTCAAACGTCATCCATATATAGTTGACATACCTCCAGTTTGCTCGAAGCGTTTCGCTTCTACGTTAATCATCCGTACAGCGAAGGAGTGAAACTCATTGCCCTCGTCTTTGTTCCCCGAACAGTATAATCCGGGAGTCTTCAAGTCAGGAGTGAATAAGTACCTTCTAGGCAAGCGTGTTACATCTTCGGCCGCATCATCGCTTTCCATCAGGTGAGATTGTGGTCAAACGCTCGCCTATCGTACATAAAAAAAAATACTGCTAGACTTGTCGCTAAATTTGTCATTTGTAAACCATGGCCCTGGTCTTAATCGAATGAAGGCAAATAGACCCTAGACTCTAGAATCTCGACTTTGAATCTTACATTTGGGCCTTTGGGTAACTCAAGTGCTTAAGCCCACTAGTGTACCAGTGGGTAGCGAAAGTTGTATCACATATTCACATATGTATTTAAGCAGTAAAAGCTGAAGCTTGAATTTTTGACATGGATGAGAGGTCTGGCTTCTTACCCGACTGCGTGACGCAAAGAGGGTAATGTGTTTATCAGCCTATAGCATCTTTGTGGCATTCTAGAGACTAGATTCTTACGATCGATTTGTCTTAATTGTGCAAGTGTCAATAAAGACATGACAGTAAGTCACAAAATTCAAAATTCTAAATGGCGACTGCCAGACGCCATATTATGAAAATTAAAAAAGTGAAAGTCTACTTACTGTGTCAAATGGGGTATTGTTCAATAGGTAATTGAAAATCACCTTTAGGTTTCTTATACCATTTTTTTTTTTCAAACAGACTCATTTATACTCACAGCCCCACACTAAGTTCAAAGACTTGTATCGTGGATGCCGGAAACATTCACATCACATACACATTACACTCAGAACCAGACGCACAAATATCCTTAGGGAAGGAATTTTTGCTCCTGCCGGGAATAGAACTCATGAAACACGGCGCAGAGGGCGGTGACCTGTCTATACATAACTTGGACCTAAACAAATCAAACGTTTTATTTAAGAGATTTTGAAGTGAATTTTTTTATGGGTGGTCTTTGAAATTTTAATCAGATACGTGTGACAAAAAGTGGTGAGGGTAAATTCAAAATCGAGCCCCAAAGTGGCACTCATGAAAATTAATTTTATTTATTAAACTCTGCCAGATTCGCAAAATTACAGCCATCTCGAGTAGAACCTGGCAAAAAATTCGGCGGCACATTTTTTTTTTTAATACTACATTATTACATAAAATACAAGATTATATTAACCTAGGTATATCTATATTATGTAGTCGCTAGAAAACGCTTGCGCAGTTTGCCTCCATGCATCCTTGTCATTAATGTAGTCATAGGACTCGTAATGTGATGAATAATTAAAAAAAAAATTCCCTGTAATACAAAAGTTTTACCTCTTTACGACGCACCCTGTTTTTTTAACGCATGGTAAAATAAATCTCAATTTGATATTATTCAAAAATTATTAAAATATACTTCCAAACGTTACCATATTTGTAACGAGTAAGCAAGAGAGTAGAGTCATAACTTTTTAATTTAACGGCCAATAAAGCAGTCCTCTCCTTGTTAATAAATTACTTTTAAATATTTAGTAGCAGTCGTTTAATCAAATAATTATATATTATAATGTGTAATAATATGTATTTATATTATAATTGTTATATATCATTATTTATAATTCAGTAGGTATATTATAATTTACATTTTTATTTTTAATCTTGCTACTTTCTGAATTTTGTTATGTTAAAACACCGACGTCCAACTTTGTTGCGTAATTCCTCTCCATCCAAAGGTTGTCTGGAAGAGATCGCTTTTAGCGATAAGACCGCCTATTGTACACTTATTTTGTAAGTAATTATTTTGTATTCTGTTTTGTCACAAATATGGTGTTCAATAAAGAGTTTATCTATCTATCTATCTATCTATATAGGGTTCGTCAGGATCTCTTATAACGGTGTTTCTAATTCTCTATTTTTTGACCGAGCGACGTTTCTAAGTTGTCTTGGGTGATTCAGAACTGTGTGTCCGTCTGTCTGTCATAAGGCATATTTGGTATGTAGACCATACAAGCGAATACATTTGCGTTGGATGCAGGCCGCTAACAACCATTCTTTTTGGAGATCTTTGGGGAAAGTCTATTTCCAGCAGTGGACATCTAGTGGCTGAAATAATGATATCTTTTTTGCATCATGCTACTGCGGCACGCGGATTCGCTCGCTTTGATCGGTACAACTATACTGCATGATTGCCCAGTAACCATTATATAGTAAGGCAATTTACAAAACACCTTACCACCATTACAAATGGTCTGATTACAAACATTGAACCTAATTCCCTAAACATGGTTGCTCGAGTCCTGAAACTGAATCATGTAAACAGGATATCAATCGATTTCCTAACAGCGTTAGTTTACAAACTGTCAACCAGTGAGCGGGAAGCGGACGTTCTATATTTAAACCGAGTGTGGGGTGCGCGGGATTCAGTCAGGGTTGCCAGGTATTTTCGGTGGTTTTGAGATAAAGGGAAGTTTGGGGTAGGATAAGAGATAGGGTCGTGTATTTATAGATTTTAAACAGTTTTAAAAATATTTCAAGATGTATTTTTCAAAAGATTCATCACAGATCAAAAGATGACGACAATTTTTTTCGGAAAAAATAAATAAATTTTATTACTTTCCTATTCAATCTGAAGATTTGAAGAAATTCATGAACCGATCAAGTATAGAAAAATGTTTTAAAGATATTTTTTAATATTTAATAAAAAAGCAAGATAAATCTATTTAAAATTATTCTAAAATGGCACAACCAAGCGTTTTTAGACAATCGCAGTGGCGTAAAAATATTAGTATTTCTGATGTGAAACTGTCATATTCAAATAATAATTAAACGTAGGTGTTTCATGTGACGGTGCAACTCTGCCGAAACGTCGAGGTTAGTCAAAATAATGTTATTATGAAAAGAAAAGCGCGAAAAGACCCAATTTTCTCATAAAAACATGAAAAATAACGTAGGTTTGTCTCGTTGGATACATTTAAATGAAGGATATGGTGCAGCCTAGATAATAATAAGCAACAACGGAGTTGTCGGTAATATTGGGTGTAATCGAGACTGACAAACTTCTACAAAAGATTTTGATCAATGCGACCTCTTTCATACACATAAACATAAAACATAAACGCTTTCACACTCACAGCCCCAACTAAGTTCAATGACTTGTGTCGTGGGTGCCGGAAACATCACACCAGTCACATCACACACACTATCACACCCAGAACTAGAAACACAAATATTCCTCGGGGAGAAAACATGTGTTCCTGCCGGGAATCGAACCCGATACCTCTGCTTAGAAGGCGGGCACCTGACTAAGCCATCAGGCAGTTCATACACATAAAATGTTCGACGATGTGCTCGTTCAAGTATGGCAACACCAGCTCAATGAAATGCGCACGCGCCACACCGCAAGAGGAAGTAAAATGGCCGCCATTTCCGACCCCGAACTCTGATAAGTGCATCAATTTTATTGATACTTGACAGCTGGGTGACAATTCGGTGGAAAAGATATTTTTAACCTACTTCAAAAAAGAAAAAGGTTCTCAATTTGTCGAATTTTTTTTAAAATGTTAGTATGTTAACCAATTACTCGAAGATGTCTGAATCGATTTGGAAAAAATATAACACGCTTCTGCGTTGTCAAATACTTGATTAACAGTAGTTTCGACTGAATTCAGCACGAAGCTGGAACTGAGAATGAAATGCGTACAAAGCGTTTTGCTTCTACAATTATTATGCGAACCGCAAAGGAATGGAACACCTTACCTAAGCCGGTGTTTTCTAATAGGTACAATATGGGAGTCTTCAAGTTGCGAGTGAATAGGTCTAGGCAAGCGTGCTCCATCATCGACGACATCATCGCTTACCATCTGGTGAGGTAGTGGTCAAACGCTTGTCAATCATGAAAAAAAAGGGGGCCTACCGGAAGTCTAAACAAGAGTGAACAGGAATCAGATTTAAAAGGTTTCTTATTGAAATGCTTTTTTTTAGGTATTTTAAAATGGGAAGTACCCATTTAAAATTGATGAAAATGAATGGGAAACTCAAAATAGCAAATCACACGCTATTGGCTAGACTGATTCGTAACGTCAGTCCAGATTTATTGATGTCAATGATTGGCCAACTTTCCTTTACGGCCACCATGATTGGAGCGTGGACATCACATAAACATCGTCAGAATGGCTGCGTTTTAATTGCTGTAATCTAAGTTCAAATGTTTATTTTGATATGAAATGTAATTATTTTAAATAAAATTTTACTTTAGGCAATGTATTAACATAAACAATCGATTAAAGCATTTAAAAATAACCATATTGCCTATTGTCGATATAAACAACGACAACGAGTACCTACGTCACTCCTTTTTTTTCTTCACACTCACTGTATCATACTACGTTCGATGACTTGAATCGCGGGTGCCGGAAACATTCATATCACACACACATCACAACCAGAACCAGAAATACAAATTTTCTTTCATTGCGGAGAAAACTTGAGTTCCCAGGAATTGAACCCGATACTTCTGCTTAGAAGGCCAACACGTACCCAACTAAGTCAAATGGTGAAATGCGTGTGCATAAGGAATAATTTCATTTGTACGGACGAACAGCTATATATGAAACATAAACATAAACGCTTTCACACTCACAGCCACGCTTCTCCCACATTTAGTTCAATGACTTGTGTCGTGGGCGCCGCCGGAAACATTCATATCAAATACTTTTATTTTTTTTATGTAAGTAGTACTAACTACGGGCCAATTGCCTATATTTCCTAAAACTAAACTAAAACTATGTACAGCAAAGAACTAAGTTACCTACAAGACATCGAGCTTATAGGTAACTCAAGTGCTCAAGCCCACTACTAGTGGGTAGCGTTCCCATCATGCTGGCGGCATTGCCTCTCTGAATTGCAATGCTAAAATAAATAAAAATACTTAATCACAACCTAAACCAGAAACACAATTTTTTTATTGATTTCTTGGGAATCGAACCCCTGCTTAGAAGGCAAACGCGCACCCAACGGGCAATTCCTATTAAGTCCCATTTTAAATAAGAAATGCGCGTGCATTTTAATAAGGAACGAACTACATTTCGCTTATTTCTAAATGGGGTCCAAAATTATTATCATCGGGCTCCAGAGTTCATATCAAAATTGTTTTGGTACTCAATTTATTTCTCACAGGGGTCCTAGGATTTAAAACGAAGTAGAGTTCGAAGCCATCTATTAATCACGTGATTTATTAGAAACTTTATCCCACCCCTCCTCCATGGTGATACGTGACTACCTCTCCCCCCCTGCCCAAAATCTCGTATTTCTTTGGTACAAAGTCTCTTAAAAAAATTCGGAATATTATCTTTAGATACAGGTTCACGAGTATAATCTAATTTAATTCTGGAAAATTAAGCACCCTGATAAAAAGGACCGGAATTACATTAAGGTTGCTGTGGTTCTGATCTGACTGGCATAAACATAATAAAGAAAAGGTGATAAACATTAAAAAAACATGTATTTCTACTGGTACCGTAGATATATTTAGTCAAGGAACGAACCGCTTTTCAGTTTAGAAATCGCGCGTTGAAAAATAAAAAATACACTTGATATCTCACTACACCCCTAGTGCTATTTCATGATTTTTCTGAATCCCCCTCCCCTTTTCTTACCTCTAGTGATTAAAGGACGACTCCTAAAAAAAGTATTAGATTAAAAATTTTACCGTTTCTGTGATAAAGACGCACGAGCAGCTCTATCTCTTTCTATATCCTTATATCTATTTCCGTGTTTACGTTACCCTGCATCTAAAACCGATCCCATGGCATTGAACTTGAACCCGAATTTTAAATTTGTTCCAATCACCAAGGGCAAGGGCACCATAAATGTTTATGGCTGACCACTGCAACTAGTATGTGGGACCGTGGATGACACTAAGGAGTACCTAAACTTTTAACTTCATCCACGTTCGTAACCAAGATTTCATTAGCGATAAGGCCGCCGTCTGTACATTGTTATTTTTTTCTGTTGTTAATAATTATTTTTCTATGTGTGCAATAAAGAATATTTGTATTGTATTTTATTTAATAACTGGTGAAATTAGGCGATTATTTCACTGTTTCATAACCAGTTATCAAACAAGACTATTTTTCCATTTTCATTATTAGAACCTCTTAGTCATGTATGGTCTCCTGGTACTTTTTTCTTAATCTTACTAATATTATAAATCCGAAAGTTTGTATGCAAGTGTGTAAGTATGTTTGTTATCTCTTCACGCTTTAACGGCTGAACGGATTTGGATAAAATTTGGAATGTACATAAATTATACCTAGGATTAACACATAGGATACTTTTTAACTTGATAATAGCGGGCGAAGCCGCAGGGCACGGCTAGTAATGAATATAACTTTATATAGGTACCTAATACTTTATGTATGTATGTACATGGGCATGCAAACATTTCGATTATCGTTAATAATAGGTTATAACCGGTATTTTAAAATAATAAAAGATTAAACATTTAACATCTCAGGGTGAAACCCACCCCGGACCCGCGGCGTAGAACTGCGAAAACTTGTCCACTACGCGTAGCTACGCTAGCAAATAGGCAAGCATGCTACATCTTGGGCTGCATCATCGTTTCCCACGACAAACCAATGCTTACCTATCGCGATAATGCGAGCATCAAAAAATATACATTATTTTGATGTAGGGCAAGTAAGTTCCGTTATAATAAAACAAAGCTATTTACGCATTGAGAATGGTACTGGTTGGAAGTATATTGTGTACTGCAATCATTATACTAGAAATATAATACTTTTTGATGGTAATCATGCACGATGGAGGCCTTTCTAAGTAACGGGAAATATCGTGTTGTGATTGGGATTAGTGTACTTTCCATCAGGTAAGACAGCTGCCAAATGCTTAGAATAGAATATAATTATTTATTCGCCTTATAACCAAGATTGTTACACTGGGCAAGACATATTGTTACAATTAATATCCAATCAATTTATATGTTTAAAAATATTAATATATATAAAACATTTATAAATAACAGTAGGATAAACTAATTTATATTTATAATAATTTTGACACTTAACTAAAAATTGATAATAATATAGCATGTACATATATAAAATTTTTTTTTTTTAGTTATATTCCATAGTAAAATTATAATTGTAGAAGCATGTCATTAATTAATTAATATAATTGAATTTAAAATATAATTTTCAAATATCTTATTTATCTAGTTTTAGCTGTGTCACATTATTATAATCATTACGTGAATAAATTAATATGTCATTAATAAGTAAATTAATATGATAAAATTAAATGATTCTAATTATTACATTATTTTCTGACATGTCAATACTCTTAATTTAAAATGTACTACTCTTACCTAGGGGCCGTTCAAGTATTACGTAAGCAGATTTATTACATTTATTTACCCCCCCATCCCCCTTGTCAGCAAAAATAAGCAAAGCTCTTACCCCTCCCTCCCATGCTTACGTAAATATTTTTCTATTACCTACTTACTTACTGTATTGTTTTTTTTATTGATTCATGAGCTGTTTATTAATTAATTGCAGTTATTTATTTATTACTTAATTCTAGAAATAAGAAAATACCTAAACCTATACATTATTCGTGGGAATCCCCGAAAATGCGTTTCGTTTTCAAGCATAGGCAATGTGTGAGTTGCCATATGTGTAAAAAAGTAAATAACTACGGATGACGTAATCATCATCTAGACCCCCCTACCCCCCCCCCCCCCCCATGTCATCAAAAATAAGCAAATCAAAGACCAATAGTGCTTACGTAATACTTGAACGGCCCCCTATCAGGCATAAAAAAACAGGTCGAATTTTTACATATAAGGTGTTTTTTTTATTCAATATAGGCAAACTTTTGACCACCATCTTACCTGATGGTAAGCGACGATGAAATCGACGATGGTTTGCTTGCGTAGAAGATACCTATTCACTCGCGACTTGAAGACTCCCATATTGTACCTACTCACCAGGAAACAACGACTTAGGCAAGTAGCCATGTTGTGTTTCGATTACTGTCATGTCTTTAATGACACTCAGGAAAATAAAACAAAACGATTGACATAAGAATCATCAAAATCGGCCCACGCGTTTGGTCTCTAGAACGCCTGAATTACAATAGGACAAACATACATAGAGATTAACTACGATAACATGACGCGCCCCTCCAAAATGCAAAACGTATGAATGTATTTGTGAAAGTATTTACAAAGCGCCACCAAGACTCACAACATACGTGTGCGTGCTGGGACGGCTCACAAACAAAGACAAATCCATGGATTTGTTGCTCGACTAAAAAAAAAATCTAAAAAAAAATACTACGACGTCATCAATAATCTATTATTATTAGTTAGAAGGGGCGCGCCATGCTATAATAGTTAATGTACTTTATCTTATCTAACAACAAGACAAACAGGCAAACGTCATCCATTTATGGTCGATATACCTCCTGTTCGCTCGAAGCGTTTCGCTTCTATGTTTGTTATCCGTATTGCAAAGGAGTCGAACTCATTGCCCGTGTCTTTGTTCCCCGAACGGTAAGTATAATCTGGGAATCTTAAAGTCAAGAGTGAATAGGTATCTTCTAGGCGAGCATGCTACATCTTCGGCCGCATCATCGCTTTCCACCAGGTGAGATAGTGGTCTAATGCTTGCGTATCGAGCATTAAAAAAATAGTGGCTGATAAACACATTACCCTCCTCTGCCTCGCGCAGTCGGACAAATACGACCATATGAATAAGTTTTGCTCTAAGAGATTCGTTGTTAGCACGGATTTAAAAACAAGGTGATAGGGGAAGAAGGTCTCCCGCTGCGAACGCATCACGTCTAATATTGACTAGATCCAATGTTCTGTCGTTAGTAAAAAATCAGGCCGCGACTGCATCGTATCTCCTTTTTTTGCCAAAATGCCGTTTTGTTCGATTGTTATTGACGACCCAGTTGGCGCAGTGGACAGGTGTCCGCCCTCTGCGCCGTGGGTCCTGGGTTCGTTCGATTCCTGGCAGGAGCACAAATTCCTTCCCAAGGGATATTGTGCTTCTGGTTCTGGGTGTAATGTGTGTGTGATGTGCATGTTTCCGGCACCCACGATACAAGTCTTTAAACTTAGTGTGGGGGCTGTGAGTGTGAAAAAGTGCGACCGCCAAAGTAAATAACACATAATTAAACGCAAGCAAAGCTTAAAAAACCAACTTCACCGCTTTATCTTCGGAACCTTGATCAGATTTAATGTATTAAACACGCATTATTGACGATAACTCAAAAACTAGTAATCAGATCTTGATCAAATTTAAATAGGTCCACATGGAAAGCACCAGCTTTCAAATAAAAAAGTAATCATCAAAACCGGCTCACAACGATTGAAGTTATGAGGTAACATACATAAAAAAAACAATCGAATTAAAAACATCCTCCTTTTTTTAAATCGTTTATAAAGATGGCATCTCATTTCATACGTAAGTACTCGAATAATATTGTTTTACTTTCAAAATCTATGAATTATAATTTCGCTGTTATAATAACGTGATGAAGCACAAGGTCTTCACTTGTTTTTAAATCCTGGTTATTAGCATCGAAGCGTATTTCAGGCCAAACGTCCAAAAGTGCGTCTCAGCAGGGGATGTTGGGGATAGCATGGCACACGCCACCTCGGCGCATCGACGCATCTTCGCGGGTGCAATCGTAAAAATCTATTTACACTGTTAGCGGTTTTAAATAGCTTCGAAAAAGTACCCGCTGAGATTCTTTTTAGATGTGTTTCCGTAAGCAGTCTGTGTTTTTAACCGACTTCAAAAAAGGAGATCTAAATTCGACTGTTTTTTTTTATGATGAACTTTTACTAGGTGAACCAATATTGATGATTCTATTTTTATTTGAAATTTCCATTTAAATTTAGTCAAGATCAGACCAGTCGTTTTTTAGGTATCCTCAATAATGCGTACAGGATTCCGAAGATAAAGTGGTGAAGTCGGTTTTTTAAGCTTATTTTGGGTTAAAATTATAATTGAATTTGTGTGTCTGTTGACTTCCTATCGCCGCTATACACCATCACACACAAAATACATAATCATATCATGGTAGTTTGTTTCGAACCGAGACCAAGCACCTACATTTTTCCAAATAGAGAAAAACTTTTGAGGTTAACTGCAAAAAACTTTTTCTTAATAATAATTGTTTCATTTTGTTTTTGTTGTTCAAGCAGAGAATATAGCGGATATTAATGTTTTAAATGGTTATTAGTTTTTAAGACAGACCTCGAGACAATATGTGTCTTAAAACAGTAATTTTTGGTGTCTTACCAAATTGTTTTTCCAACATAGATTTTTTTTAAATCTTTTCGTACTATATTTGCTTAACTCTTTGTAAAGATAGATTTACATATTCTTTGGATATATTTAAATTGGTTTAGACGTTAACTGATAGACGGGCGGAAGGACAAAGAGCTGAACCACCCAGGTCAACTCAGAGACCTCGCGTTGCTCGACCAAAAGCTACTAACTTACATTATATTTTTTTTGTGAGATGACACCGGGTTGTAGCTTTGCCGATTAAAACAATAAATACGTATATTTACTGATAGTATTCTGTGTACGTACTATAAAAAAATATGCGCCATACATAACTTAATTTACTTTGTAATTTTAATACAAACGTAAGGACAGCGATTATAATACCACATCTTTATATACACGGTTTAACTTTAGGGGTGGGTCATGGGCTTTGGGGGACCTCAGTATCTATGGAATTAACCCCCCTGTTTGTTTTGTCTATTGCCATTCTGCTCTTACCTGTGCTTTGTTCCTATCCGGTTGTGTTAACTTAATCATCTATATTTGGCGTGTTTATTCGATTTCGATACTTGCTAAGTGATTTGGAATATTGTTACTTTAGAACTAAGACCGTGAGAATAAGGCATGACGGATACAATTCACGCAAAATCAACTAAAGTATAAAAATTGTCTGCCTATTTATAAAAAAAGATCAATTTTTTAAAAGAAATGTCAGAGTCGCACACGTGATAGTTTGGTTTCAATTACGAAATTTAGGCTTAAGTCTGATTTTGACAAAAATTTTACCAAATTCCAAATAACTTTTGAACCACTTCATATATCGAAACATACACGGTGGTTCAGTTGATAGGTACTGAGGTACCCCACCCTCAGTCACGTTACAACGTGTATATAATTCTTCAATACGTGTATATGTGACTGAACGCCTCCTAAAAGGTGTTCAGGTGGATTCAAGAAGGGTTTATATTCAAGCAGAATAAATATTAATTCACGAAGCAAAATAAATACAAAGTTCATCCAACTCTAATGCGCAATGCAGTTGTTTTTCCAACAACAAAGGGTCAACGCACACTGTGGGCGTTGAAGAACAGAAATTACTAATCCTCAGGGAACAAAAAGCGACCGATAAATTGTTAACAGATAAATTGGTGTACAATTTAGAGTGATTACCCGATCGGTTAACTTGCGAGAATTAGTGGGATACCCGCATGTCTGTCTGTCCCCAACATCCCTCTTGTGACGAATTGAACATAATCTGTTATTAATTTACATAATGTGGCTTATTGTTTCTGTTGCTAAGACTGAGCTGAGGGTTGAGGGTATCAAGAGAGAAGGGAAAATACGAGTACCTACATCAAAGACTACATTAAAGACAATAAATGATACATGAAGGCAAACTGCCCGTTGGCTTAGTTGGTTGAGCGTTCGCCTTCTGCAGGGGTATCGGGTTCGATTCCCGAAGGGAACACAAGTTTTCTCCCCAAGGGAAATTTGTGTTTCTGGTTCTGGTTGTGATTGTGTGTGCGATGTGAATGTTTCCGGCACCCACGACACAAGTCATCGAACTTAGTGTGGGGCTGTGAGTGTGAAAGCGTTTATGTTTATGTTTATTTATGCACAAGCACTTCTGCGATTACACAATATAATACAATACAAACATATAATTATTGCACACCAAGAAAATAATGACTAATGAATAACAGAAAATAGTAACAACATAGGACAATCGGCGGCCATATAGCTAAGCAGCGATCTCTTCCAGATTTAAAATACATATACCTTAATATAATTCATATATAAGTAATTTAAGAATGTATAAAAAAATAATGAAAAAATGCGCCACCGAGTTCGTCAGTTTCTTCTCGAGATGGCTGTAATTTTGCGAATCTGGCAGTAGAGTCATTAACTTTCATGAGTGCTTCTTTGGGGCCCATGTGAATAAACTATTTAAATTTTGAAAGAGGTGACCAATAATTGAGACCTTGTAGATTCTACTCGTGTATGTAGGCACGTCTCTAATGTAGGCACAAAAACTTTAACTATTATGTTTCTCTTTCATAAATTACGTAGGTAATGTTTACTCTGGTGATGAAATTAGGGCTCAATAAGACATTTGAGGCGTTACCGCTATGGCGGGCTCCTTGGTATCTACAGAACGTTTGTTTGACTATTTTATATCCCGGGAATTAGTGCGGCGTAGGATGTATGCAAACGAAACATTGTGTATAATTTTCTCGTGGAGCGCAGTGGTATAAATGTACTGGCTTATTATTTTAATTAAAAATCAGAAATAGTACTCGTGGAGCGTTGTCTACTATGTGTGTTACCTCATAACTTCTCTCCACGTAAGCCGATTTCGAAATTTTTTTTTAGTTTGAAAGATGTAGCTTTCTAATTGGTCCCATTTAAATTTGATCAAGATCTGATCAGTAGTTTTTGAAATATCGTCAATAATGCCTATTTTGTGTACGCCTACTTTGACGATGTTCTCGTTTAACCGACTTCAAAGGTTACCTCATAACTTCTTTCGTTGTGAGCCGATTTTGATGAATATTTTTTTTATTTAAAAGCTGGTGCTTTTTTTGTGGTCCCATTGAGATTTGATTATTAATCTGATCTCTTGTTTTTGAGTTATAGTCAATAATGCGTGTTTAATACATTAAATCTGATCAAGGCTCTGAAGATAAAGCGGTGAAGTCGGTGTTTTTAAGCTTTGCTTGCGTTTAATTATTTTTTTGTGTACAATATTTTGATAGTGAAATGTGTCAATTCGGACAAGCGTTCGAATATATTGTTTCCGAAACGTCAGTAAGCTGAGACTTGGCTGTTCTGCCAATTGAATCGTCATCAGGCGATATAGTGGACGAATAAAGAAAAACCTTTTTAACCGACTTCAAAAAAAGGAGGAGAATGATTATCTTTTTATTTGTAAGCTGGGGCTTCCCATGTGTTCCCATTTAAATTGTGTCAAGATCTAACCAGTAGTTTTTGAGCTATCCTCAATAATGCGTATTTATTACAATTAATCAAGGGTTCCGAAGATAAAGCGGGGAAGTCTGTTTTTTTTAACTTTACTTGCGTTTAAATTATTTCATCCCCACGTTTCTTAACTAACAAACAAGTCTATCCCATATTAATCAACTCTATAAATAATTCCTAAGTCAGCGCCCTCCATAGTACAGATGCGGAAACTTGTAACATAAGGAGGTCCACAGATTATCTACTAGTTTCTGTGAATCCTCGTGTGAAACCACAGAAAAAAACATGAAACATCCTTGCCAGTACGAGGGTAATCTGATATTTATTGTGTTATAAGGACTTAATGAAGGGAAGAGGTCGTGGTAAAGTTCGAAACAGACTTTGTTATTAAACTTTTTAGTCATTTGTTTACAATAAGCTGTAAGGTTTTTTACCCGATAACGACGAAGTAACAAGGAGGTTTATGATTTTAACACCATATCCATATATCATAATTATATACTCACTTTCCGTAGGGTGAGATGGTGGTCAAATGCTTGTCTACTTAGCATTAAATATGTATATATATATATATAATGTATATATGTTCATTTGTTCCTTCACAGAGCGTCCAAAGAAGGAGGTATTCAATTCGACTATATTTTTTTTGTGTGTTACCATAACTTCTTTCCACGTGAACCGATTTAGATTTTTGTGTTTGAAAGCAGTTGCTTTACAATTGGTCCCATTTAAATTTGATCAAGATCTAATCAGCAGTTTTTGAGTTATCGACAATAATGCGTGTTTAATACATTCAATCTGATCAAGGCTCCGAAGATAAAGCGGTGAAGTCGGATTTTTTAAGCTTGGCTTGCGTTTAAATTATTCATCTTTTGTCTAACTTGGTCTACGTAATAAAGTAATAGAACGATTGCAAAACTTTAGATTTGACGTTGTAATTTTGTGTGTCAAAATCATTCTGTAGCAAAATATCCCAGACAATCTATTTGGAAAACGGCTCGATTTTTTACCATACATAGCTAAATAACATCTCGATCAAATTACTTATCAAACTTATCGTTTTTTTAAACGAAATCAAAATCTACATGCTTTGTGAAGTAGACTCACATGAATCATAATATAAAATATAATCTAAATATTCGGAGATATTTACACATTAATGCAGCCGACTGTACTTACTTATATGTTTTTGCAACTAGCAAAAAATACTCTCACTCAACCTTCCCAAGGCTATAATTTCCACGTGGCCACCAACCATGACGTTTCCATTTCTAAACACAAAAAGCTTCCACATACATTCTCGGCAAAAAGTTACATTTCCCACTGAAGTCGAGGCTACCATACATAGGATTCTTAGTAATTTTATCGCGATGCGCAGGAGCACGTTTTTATGGCAAATTGTTTGTAGTTTGTTGTCATTGCGTGGGGCTCAAGTTACAAGCCAAACTGTGTCCGGCAGCTAGCCTGCTGGTCATGCGCCTACAAATCTTGGCGAGTCTTTTTAAATACTGACGTGTATTTACTGAGCTGCCCGTTGGCTTAATTGGCGCGTTCCCTCGGCTATCGGGTTCGATTCCCGGTGGAAATACAAGCTTTCCCCAAGGGAAATTTGTGTTTTTGGTTCTGGTTGTTATTGTGTGTGTGATTTGAATGTTTCCGGCATCCACGACTCAAGTCATCGAACTTAGTATCCCCGCACTGTGAGTGTAAAAGCGTTTATGTTTTTTATATTACGAATGACTTCCTCAGATTGTTGTTTTTGTTTAAAAAACCCATTTCCCCAAATTTTATAAAACAAAAACAAAATCTGCCACGCATGACCTTGCGTAACCGCCATAATATAAGTTATGCAATATGCACCTTTATAATCAACAGTTTAAGGGGGATAATTGGCTGTGGTTAAAAAAGGGGTTCGGATTGACGTATTTGCTCCTTAATTGGCAGCCAAATGCTTGTACAAAATCGTTAGTAAGTAAGCAGGTACTTATTATTATTATTATGAGCCTACGGTGTCCCACTGGAGTAGCCGGGCGAATAAGATCACCTCAAAAAAGAACCGCGGTCCCCTTTGCCCGATCAATTTATTTTATTATTTTTATTCGGGTGTTTAACTGCAGGGCAAAGGCTTCCCTACCTTCTCTCCACTGCTTGCGATCTTGTGCTATAGAAGACCGTTCCATCAAGGACCTCTCGTCATCTCCTGGGTCTGTCGCAGCGTCCTTTGTTTTGTGGTGTCCCTAAAGACGTCGTTTTAACCTATTTATTGTATCTTCGTAAATGAGTAGGTACTCAGTGTAAGTATTTTATTCTTGGATGAAAGTAAGTCTTAAGTTGATTGTTGTCATTTAATGTGGGATTTGGCCTTCAATTTACCGTGAGATTTTATAACAAAGGATTACATAGATTGCAGAAGGCAGTATAAAAATTGGTGTAAAAGTTTTACTACTAAAACAATAGGGCATGAGACCTAGCGCCGCGGGTTCAATCCCGGCCTCAAGCCATCTTTTTGCATTCTTTTTACTACTTCATAAACAACACCAGTTATAACTCTCACTGATTTAATGACGTCACGTACGTAACTCGTCTCAAAGTGAAAATTGTCCACAGGTAACAAACACGTCCATAGAGTATGAAAATTCCTCTTTAGCCGACCACGTTCAAGTGAACGACAAGATTGCTCCAATCTCCGACTAATGTGACTCGGAAGGTATCATCGTCACCTCAAATTGCGTATTACGTTACATGCGCACGCGCCGACAAGCCTCGTTATATGAAAGGGCCTGGCGTGTGACGATGTTGGGCTTTTTGGAGCGAGAAGTCTTTTATGACTAGCTACCCGCGACTTCTTCACATCCACTCGAACCGTTATATTTACCGTGACAGAAAGAAGCCTATGTTTATTTTAAATTTCATCCAAATTCGTTCTACCGTTGGCGAATAAAAGACAAACATGCTTACGTACATACTTGAATGTGAATGTGAATTGTGTGAAAGTTTGCTTTGTTTTATGTAAACAAAGCAAACATTCACACTCACAGCCCAATTATGAAATTCAAGGTTCACTTGTATATTTGGTGCCATACATTCACGTCTATGTTTGTGTAATACACACAATCACATACAGGACCAGAAGCACAAATGTCCCTTAGAAAGGAAAACTGTCGGGATTGACTCCTGGCGGGATTCAGAGGGCAGGGACATGCCCACTGCGCCAACTGAGTCGTCTTGATACAAACTTCCACATTTATAAACGTAAAAATTATGGTCCGTAATGCTTTTTCTTATATACTCACGTTTATATAGTTTTCCAAATTAAACTCTTAAGGGCTTTAGACTCTTTTACTATACCGAGTCATTGTTTAAATATTGCTCTCGGTTAAGCAGCAAAAACTAAAATTACATTCGGTGCTTAAACATAGACTTATTTCTCAAAGGGCCTGGAGCAGGCGGAGCGGAAAAAAAGAGGACGGAGAATGCGAATTACAATGAAATGTATGAGTACTCGCTAGCATGCACAAACCCTAATCAATTTAGTTCAAGAAACCAATCTAACTTCGCTTAACATTCCAAAGAATACGGGACACATCGAGCTAGTGCTCCACACTGCGCATCGTTGATTGATCCTCTATCCTCCGAGATAGATGCAATCTGTTCAAAGGAAATTGCTTTACAATCCAACGATAATGCATCTGGCACGCGTTCCTATCCTATGGGATATAGGATAGGATGTTCTGCATCGTAATGATCTTTGAATCCTTTATTTATTCACTTCCATTGCTTTTGAGTTAGTGTAGTTATGTGACAGTGTATAATAGTAAGTGCTGTTACCAAAGAACACAATAACAAAGTCTTCTCTTTAATAGAAACAGTAAGAAACGTGTTATTGGACACATTCTTAGTACTACTCTACTTAGCAGCTTAGGTCAAAATTAAATTACTTATTAGTCTTAAGGCTAGATTGTAATTCCAATGGTGTGAGATTCCTCAAGAAATTGTTTTTTTTTTGACAATTTATATATTTCTACGTCATTGTAAAGTATAATCATACAAATATATAAATATGTGTAATATAATGTTATATTTTGATGAATATTTTTCTTTGACCGGCAATGTATTAACGTAAATAATCGAAAACAATATAAAAATACATATTACAAGCTTTTATTTAGTTTCGCCTGTTCCGTTGTTTATATATTTATCGGTCTGTAATCAAATCTTGCAAGCTAAATTAGACCCACTTCCCGAGGTCCGATTTGGTTAACTTATGTATTTTTGGTGAAAATACAATGACATGGTACCATGTAGCTGGTCTGATGATGGAGACGGAGGATGACCATAGGAACTTCTAAACTAGACAAGACAAACCCATCGAGTTTGATTCGTCTTGACAAATTCTCTGGTTATATAGTTTCTAAGTCCTTTCTTTTTATTTAGATTTTGTAAAAGCTTAATTAAAAAAAGCTTGTAAACGTAGTATTTGTTGCCTATTGTGCATTGAACGCCATAGAGGTCGTCTAATACGATCTTGTCTTATTGCGGCTTCTGTAACTAGACTCTACCTGACTCTACTTACATCTACTCGTACAGAAAGATGCGGTTTCCAATTGAAATCGATCGGATGTTGCGGTCACGATCGAAGGATCGATTCTATTCTTATTACTAAAATAGGATTTGGTCCTGCACGTTTTATATGAACGTTAGTATTCTTTTTAACAATCCTTCCTATTTTGTGGGTTGGACGGTTGTGTTGGACTGACCAACAAAAAAAAATAGAATCAGAGTATTTTTTAGTTTTTCAACCGACTTGATTTTTATTGGAAAAGTTCTCAATTCGACTGTATATATATTTTTGTGTATATGTTATGCGATATCTCCACCAATTGTGAATCGATTTTGATGTTTTTTTTGTTTGGTAGAGTATACTTCAGAGGTGGTCCCATACACATTTTATCGAAATCGGTCCAGCCTAAACCGAAATATAAGCGATGAAGTCGGTTTTTTAAAGCTTTGCTTGCATTTCAATTATTATTTAATTGAACTAAAATTAGTATATTTACAGTAGAGCCCATTAACACTTTTTCGTTTGTAACGACATTTTATGCGATTATGTGCCTAGGAACTTCATCATAGCTTTATTATAATTGCTAACCAACTTCAAATCGTTATAGATGCTAAGTGAAATATCGATATGTAAAATTATAAGAGATACCTATCCTACTAATATTATAAATCCGAAAGTTTGTGTGTAAGTATGTTTGTTTCCTCTTCACGCTTTAACGGCTGAACGAATTTGGATGAAATTTGGAATGTACATAGAATATACCTAGGATTAACACATAGGCTACTTTTTAACTTAATAATAGCGGGCGAAGCTGCGGGGCACGGATAGTAGAATATAAAACCACCATTACTACTAGACACAATTCGTCTCAAGTTAAATTTTTTTTTTTCATAATAGTGCGTCTGGATGTCGCCATATTTAATTTTGATTACTGTCATGTCTTTAGTGACACTCGCAAGGTTAAGTCAAATCGATTGACGTAAGAAACATCAAAATCTGTCCAAGCGTTTGGTCTTTACACGCCACAAAGGAACAAACAAACATAGGCTGATAAACACAATATCCTCCTAATCCCGTGTAAAAATAATTAACCTAAAAATTTATGGCTCACCTTAGCTCCAGTTCACATCAGTAAGTATATGTATAATAATCAATACATTTACATAGCAATTGATGGTATCCGATCGATTCCGTCACGGGCAAACGATTCCAAACAATAAGCAGGATATCAAAATTACATTTAGTTGAATCACGAGTTGTCATTACTTACATGAACCATAGACAAACCTATGATGTTAATAAAAAGGAAGATACGGTATACTCTCGAAAAAAAAATCTAGATACAAAATCGTTTATTAACCTGAGCCCCAAATTTCTCATTGAAGAAAATGACTCTACTGCCAGATTTGCTCTAACATCAAGTAAACTATAAGTGGACCTAGGACTGAACCTAATAGTTACAACTAAACGCTCATTTCTCTGGTCTTCATGATAGGGAATATTTTATTTTTATTCCTATAATCCATTGTTGAATAAATCAAATCATTCGGCATTTTGTCCGTCCGCCCGTCCGTCCATCCGTCTGTCAACGGCATCTAGCGTCTAAACAATACAAGCAAGTAACTTCAAATTCCCAGAGAATATGTACAGCTATGGCACAAAGCCAGATATGGCAATAAAAATGATATAAATGAAAATAATAAGGACGCACTCATTCACGAAATACACGAAAGTGGGGAACAAAATTTTTTTTTTATACAACCTTGTAGAGTGCCGTTGAAAAGAAATTCGCAATTGGAGTACGAAACCGGTTTCAGATAAAATCTATATTGGAAAATACCAATTTGGTAGGTCACCAAAGTCACTGTTTTTAGAACTATTTTGTCCCGGGGTCTATCTTAAAAACGGCGGTGCCATTTTACAAAAAAACAAATGCACATTTACACGATAAAGGAAATACGATGCATGCTTAAAAAAGACGTCTACAATTAACAAACCTCCTCATTTTTTGTCGGTTAAAAATCAGTACATGTAAAACGACATCACGCCAATTCATGAGCATCCGTTCCAGTTCACATCCCTAGAATCGATACATTCCGATTGGTTCTGTCCACGGTCGGACGGTCCAGAACAATCGAAAGGATGTACAGCCGATACACACGAGACAATGGCTCATTGTCGTAGTGAGGGAGATACGGGACAGTGCGATTACTTGTCGAATCGGATGAATTTGGATTATTTTAAAAATCCGTTTGTTTTATCGATCGGCTAGCATTTGACCACAATCTCACCTGATCGAAAGCGATGATGCGGCTGAAATATAGCATGCGTGCCTGGAAGATACCTATTCACTCTTGACTTGAAGACTCCCAGATTATATCGTGCAGGGAAAAAAGGGCAATGAGTTCCACTATAAACGCTTCGAGCGAGCTGGAGCTATGTTAACCATGACTGGATGCCCGATACACTGAAAAAAGTTTAAGTGATTCAAAATCGCTTCGCAAGTATCGGCGTTCACTGGTATCAGCGCAACTCGCCACTACTCTCTTACTCGCAACTGCCACTCAATGTGGCAGCATTTTAAGAAGTATAATCATGTTCATCATTGTAATGTATACATATATACTATTTAAACTTATTTTATGAATTTATTTGTTACTTATTGTATTTTTAAAAATTTATAATATATCATATTATACAATAGTTGTTAGTCTTCCTACAAAAAAATTTAATAAAATACATATATACATGTTTATATTTCTACTGTGTTAGATCCGCCACCTCTGGGTTGTGACTAAAACTCAGCGCCAATTTTTGTTATGTTTAATTACCTTTTTTATGTTTTTTGTAAGCTGTTTCTGTTGTCCATTTTATGTTATGTTTATCTTGTTTATAGTGCCAAATAAATATTTAATTCATTCATTAATTGATCTGCATTGTGATCTCAAACTCCCCTCTATCCTTCAACTTTGCTGCTGACTGAGTACGAGAGGGTTACGGTCCTCTCGTACTCAGCCAGCAGCAAGTAGACCGTTCGAAAAAAAATACAGTTTGATTTTAGAACCATATTTTTTATATTAGTATAACGCTTGCCCGATAGTAATCTTCACGCTTGCTAATTTAAGTTCAATGTTACCCAGAATTAAAGATTGTAACAGTTCAAAATACTGCGCGGCAATGCGCTAACACGCTAAATCTCCTTATAGCCTGTAATTTCATTGTAAAAATTGGCCTTCAATCCGAAGTTCTTTAAATATTTGCGGCTTTATACGCGGCTTTGCGGTTTAATCATGAATCACTGGCGATGGTGAGGTATTGCCCGCCTACCACTACAAATCTCATGACTGCTGTAAATATATTCTCCAGTTTATCCCCGCCTATGATAATAAGCGCCTCATTGGATAATGGTATGACACCGCAGACCGTTTGTAAACATTGAGTTTGAATTACAGATTCCAATCAAGCGTTGAACGGATCGTATTTTATTAATGCTTCGGCTGTTATGACTGTAGGTAACCAAAAATAGCGATATCTGATAGCAAATGGTCAAACTTAAAGGGGTAAACCATGTATGCGTGCACTTTACACCTCTACTAGAGTACCACTCCTTTTCCAAACTGCTCTTTTCCTTTTTAACCGACTTAAAAAAAGGAGGCGGTTCTCAATTCGTCTGTATTTTTTATTTGTGTTACCTCAGAACTTATTTCTAGTTGAACCGATTTTGATGTTTTTTTAAACTAAGTACTTCCCGTGCGGTCCCATTAAAAAAAAATCCTCAATAATGGCTAGGTATTTATTGAATCTGATATTTATTAATTTAATCTGATCAAGGTTGCCTGGACCTTGACTCTTTTACTTGACTGTGACTTGCGACTAGGACTTCTAATATGAAATACACTTGAAATATATTATTACTTGACACTGGCCAAATGCACAGGATTGCGAATAAAAAATTAAAGGAAAAAAATACTAAATGGCTGCTGATGAAGATGATAGGTAAGTCAAGTATGGCGGCTCGTGTCAGAAATGACAGCTGTTATAATCCGACTAAGACCTTCCTAGACCATTATGTTAATCAGATATAGATACCTCAGCAAAAAAAAATTAACAATGGTATAATCAAAACCATAAAAGGTTTTGATCGCATTTAGCAAAGACGTCATTATTTTTAGTAGTATGTATACAAGATGGTCTTATAGCTGCCTAAAGCATGACGCAGTTGGTTCGAACTGACGGTGTACGAGGACGCGGTTGCTGTCGCTTTTTGTTCAACGGTGCCCGCGCCTGCGTCCTCGCACGCCGATCCGTCTACTCTACATCTGTCAGACTATCTTTTATTCGTCTTTGACTGGCTAGCGTTTCACTTATCCCATCTAACAACAAGACTAACTGTCAAACGTCATCACTTTATGATTGACATACCTCCAGTTTGCTCGAATCGTTTCGCTTCCACGTTTATCATCCGTACTGCGAAGGAGTGGAACTCATTGCCCTCATCTTTGTTCTCCGAACAGTATAATCTGGGAGTCTTCAAGTCAAGAGTGAATAGATATGTTCTAAGTAAGCATGTTACATCTTGAGCCGCATCTTAACTTTCTACCAGGTGAGATGGTCAAATGCCTGTCTATCTAAGAAAATGTGCTTATTCAAGATAGCAATGATTTATAGAGAGACTTATTTCTCACTATCCTTGTGTTGAGGTTTGTGATAATTGTCATAATATAACTTCAAAGTAGCTGCCGTCTAATGTAAAAACAATTTGCTTCATTTCCAGTGTTAAAAACCTTGAACTTGCTGGACATCGGGCATCACTGCGTTCGCGGCTGTACGCTGCTATCTAGTCGTTGCGCACACGCATATTATTGTTTACACGGTGTTGTTTTTATGGAACTCTAGAGCGATGAAAGTGATGAGCAACAATCAATGAAACAAACATTCATTGACATACATTTAGAGGATAAAATTTAGATTTTGAAGGCTCTGGTTCCCGATATAGTTTACACTGCGTTGCGAGAACGTTTAATCCCATTCATGAAACTATTTAGTTAAGAGTTAAGCTAAGAGTTACTTACATAAACATACACGCTTTCACACTCACAGCCCCACACTAAGTTCAATGACTTGTGTCGTGGGTGCCGGAAACATTCACATCACAGACACAATCACAACCAAAACCAGAAACACAAATTTTCCTTGGGGAGAAAACTTGTGTTCCCGCCGGGAATCGAACCGATATCCCTGCTTAGAAGGCGAACGCTCACCCAACTTAGCCAACGGGCAGTTCACTTTATAGCATACTTACACATAAACACACATTCATATATTTTAAACTAGCCGTACCCCGCGGCTTCGCTCGCGTTAATTTAATTAAAAAGTAGCCTATGTGTTATTCCACAACCTAAACTATCTACATTCAAAATTCCATCAGTCGGTTTAGTCGTTACCGAGATACTTGGTAACAAACATTCACACACACACTCACACACAAACTTTCTCATTTATAATATTAGTTAATACTCGGCCAAACAATTTGTTTGAATACCACTATTGTTACTATTGTTTTATGCAAATAAACGTTATTATAGACCGTCTCCGTTTCAGCTTGGGCAAAATTGCTTTCATATGTCCGGCGGATTTCCGGTTGTTCTCTTCTGCAGATCGTATTTCTTAACCGATTATCGTGAAATTTTGTGAGGAGGCTCGATAATTATACAGATTTCTTTTGTCGATTCAGTTTTTGGATATTTTTCAAAATGGCGGAGATATGGGTGATAAACATAAATATAAACGCTTTCAAACTCACAGCACAATAAGTTCGATGACTCGTTACGTGGGTGCCGGAAACATTTACATCACACACATGTAATGGGGGTGGAAACGGTAACAAATATACATATTGTGGTCATTTATAAAAATATGCGAGGTCTTCAGCACACAGAGCCCTAGTTATTATTATTATTTTTAATTTGTGACAGGCTACAGTTTGACCACTATCTCACCTGATGGTAAGTGACGATGTGATCGAAGCTGGTAAACACACTAGACCTGGAATACGCAGGCTCTTAAGGATAACTGCCGGAACACCGTATTTGGCTTGGCGGCAGACTTTCAACTTGATGGTGGTAAGCTACTTTGGTAGCAAGCCAGGCGAGCAACTCACAAAATGCTCTACCACCACTCAAATGTCACCTGATTAGCACCACCCGGGGACCACGTGTAAGAGTCAGACTTAAGGGGTATCCTCCTACGGACAAGTTTTTTTTTAATGAAAATGTGTATTTCTCGAACAGCCTGTATAGGTGCAGTGACGCGACGGTCACAGTAGGCGATTCATAATGACACAATGCGATACGGTGGTCAGGGACCTTTGTTGCTAATTGCGAATAGTTTGAACTAATTCGACGGACAGTAGCTGTCGAAGGTTTTTAATTGTAGAGTTAAGCTTGTTATTCATTCGAAATCCTCGGGGGTATTTTCAAAATTTAGAATTTGGAACTTGTTTTCAACAAGCAAACAGCTAAGCGGATTTAAAACAATATATACTCTTCCTGGAGAAAGAGTTAGGGAGAAGTATGGCTTTTCTCTTATTCGTGAATCGATTTTTTTAAATTAAATATGTCATGATTTTTTTATGGTTGCTTACGTCTTCCTTGGGAATACTGATTACTAGACACCGGTACCGTACCGGAGCGGACCGTTTTTAGATTGGCAGGGACACCGCTTGCAGGTGTGCTAAGCTTGGGCGATTAAATTTAATACAGCTTTTAACCCAGACGAGTTAGGTAGCTATTTGTAAATTAAACAAATTATTGGCAAGGATTGTTATCTTACCGTAAAGCGACTTATCTCCATTCTTACCTGTAAAAAAATCAAAATTTTAACATAATAAGAGAACACTTACAAAATAAACCCTAACATGGGAGTATAAAGGATTTAAAAGTCTTAAAGATGTAAGTCTGGAACCTAATCAAGTCTAGATTGCAGAGTTTCGATCACAGACGCGACGTATGGTTCCCTAGCCGTAGCCTTTCGGTATTATATCTAATATCTACTGCTATTTTTTTTGCCAACGGTACAAAAATTGAACAGCTGACTTCCACCACGTTTTTGGGATTTGTATTGGATAGCGGTCTTACATGGGAATCCCACATTCATAAAGTGTGTGGGAAACTTGGTGGTGCATGTTTTGCACTTAGCCGCTTAGCCAGGATTCTGCCCAGGGAGGCGGTGAGGTCATGTTATTTTGCAACAGTGCACTCACTGCTTCAGTACGGGGCGGAGCTGTGGGGACGAGGTGCAGATGCAGTCCGAGCCTTTCAGCTTCAAAAACGAGCTGTTCGAGCAATAGCACGTATCCCAAGAGATACCTCTGCCAGGCCCCACTTCGAATCACTGGGAATTATGACATTGCCATCTATTGTTATCCTCCAGGTTGCTGTATATGCACGGATTAACATAGACAGCTATGATAAAGTAGGTGACAACCACCGATACGAAACTCGACGAAAAGGCAAGCTTACATCCATAAGTAGAACATTGACTAAGTCTGAAAAATTGACACATGTTATGGGTCCGACAGTGTATAATCGTCTGCCGGATAATATAATTGAAGCGACCAATCTGCAAATCTTCAAGTCAAGGCTGAAACGCTGGTTGATCAAACAGTCGTTTTATAGCTACGCTGAATTTCTGAATGTGACTAAAATAAATGTGTAATTGTCGGAAATTGTAATAATATAATCTATTAATCTAATTATAATTTTTAATGCCTATGAATTTATTATGTATGACATTTGTTTTTATTTTTAATTATAATAGTGCTATTTCTCTTTCTCGTTGACGTGCATGGAAAATATGAATAAATGAATATGAATATGAATATGAATATAATAATTAAACGCAAGCAAAGCTTAAAAAAAACCAACTTCACCGCTTATATTTTGGTTTTGGCTTGACGATAACGATAAAATTTATATGGTCCACCTCTGAAGTATAATCTACTAAATGGAAAAAAAATCGATTCATAATTAGCGGAAATATCACATACATACAAAAAAAACATACAGTCGAATTAAGAACCTCCTTTTTTAAGTCGCTTGAAAATCTGATCTAAATTATATAAAATATTGCCCCCTAGTTTGAACCGTACCAAACAATACGCTATCCCGATTCTACCTATTTCTTTGAAAACTAAAATTTTCAAGTTTTGATACATACACTGTACCTGTCGCCCACACTGTTGCATTTCGAACACACCCGACAATACTTTGAGCTCAAACACAATGTAAACCAGGCGCATAATAATTCAAAAGTAAAGATTGCTCCTGTTTATTGTTCTATTTATTAGTATTTATTGTTTTTATTATATGATATTTGTGCTCGTCAATAATTTAATTTCTCAAAATATTTTTTTTTAGACTTTTTGAACAAAAAGTTTTCGGTTAATCTAATGATAATAATAAAATAAATAATTCGAATTTAAAAAGAATTTAGAGATGATTGAATTATTAACAATCCTAATTATGTTATAATAAAAATTATTTTTTTATCCTTTTAATATATTTTTCAATTATTTCAGTGAAAGAGACCGTATCCCACGACACAGGACTTTTCCTAGGATGGGATCCTGAGCTCCCCTACGCAAAAATAACATTATTGTTATTGTATCTATTAGATATAAGTTTCAAAAGATAAATTATATTAAATTCTTATTTAAAGTGGCAACTCAACCACATGGTCGAATATTTCGCGGAAATTAAAAGTCAGAAAAAGTGCTCGTGGAGCGTTGTCCACTATTTCGTGAAGCGCAGTGGCATAACCCGACTATATCAACTCTAAAAAGGGAGATAATATAAAAAAAAATAACTGCTGTAGGTTTCAAGTCGAATAGTACCACACTGGGTTTGAAGAGACCCAGATTGGTACTATTGGACTTAGGTTCCTACAGCACAGTCTAGAGTGAATAGATACCTTCTTACCTCTAGGCAAGCATGTTCCAATTTCGGCTGCATCGTCACTCACTATCGGATGAGAAAAAGGTCAAATGCTTGCCTATCCGGCATAAAAAGAATTGCCTACCATTATTAACGGGTGTCAGACTACATTTCGACAGTTCATTACTTCGACAAGTTGCTTACTTCGAAAAAATATATTTCGACAAGTCATTGCTTCGGCAAAACATATATTCAACAAGGAATAGTCCGAGAGGACTATTAAGTTAAATGAAAAACTCGTAACTAAAACCGACTAAGGTTTAAAAAAACATTGTAATTAATCTGCGACAATAGAGGTTCAAAACAATAGATGACAGAACAGTATTGTCCCCACATCCTGCGGTATTGTTTTACACAAGCCACCCGTGGTTCCCGCCATTTTGACTTTTTATTAAAATTTCAAGTTTTAACCCGGTTAGAATGTAGAGATTGCTCAATACATTATTGAACATTAAAATGATATATAAAATAAAATTTACAAATTTAAGCTAATTTTACGTTTTTTTTCATTTAATTACCATAGATTAAGTGATTATTTTTGTGTAAGGCCAACCAAAGGGAAGAACATAATATATGGCTAGGAAATTACTCGTAGAAACAACCCAAAATAAATTTAAACCCAATGTCAAAAGACAGGATCCGAACTTATTAGCATTCCATGATTTCATCGAGCGTGCGCCGGGTCCATCCTTTTTTTTTTTTTTTTTTTTTTTATTTGTGACAGGCTAGTGTTTGACCACTATCTCACCTGATGGTAAGTGACGATGTGATCGAAGCTGGTAAACACACTAGACCTGGAATACGCAAAAATACGCAATAAATAACGAATACGCAAATCCTGCTGCAGATGTTTATAAATAACTTTTTTTTACTCGTCGTAGGTACCCGTTGAAATTCAATCGCCAACTGTTAAAATCACTCGCGCAATATAAAACTATCAACAAAATCCAAACTGTTTAGCAACCCACGCAAAGCAAAAATCAATACGTGCGCACGCGCCGACCCACCGGCGGTGACCAACCTATTGTTGCTATCGGTTTCGATTCAAAAATAACAAAATTCCTACGAAATAAGGTTCATTTCAGTTTAATAAAAACCGCTTGCAACAGAGATAGGTAAGGGGATCAGAGAATAGTATTTGATATTGTCTTTTCTTCACCCCTGTTCACATCTGTTCCCACTTACAATATTTACTTTCGCATCAACCATGGCTGCATTTCTGTTCACGCGACGAATTGTCATCTTCAATCAAACAGCGTTGTACGCGGAATGATTGGGGAGTACGCAAGGGGAGCGTACTCGGCCCCTTTCTGTGCTTTCTATTAACAACGAGGGTGTTCTAAAAGGGAGAATGTTCTATCGGTGAATTCAAAGCTCGAATTTCTGGCACGACTCACAATTTCCGATGTATTTCGGAATTATGCAGTTTGATACGTGATTTGATTAATAGATATTTCTTTATTGTTTCTAAATTTAAATATAGTGATTCTGAATTCCACTTGGAAAGGTATATGTATAGATAGATAGATAGATAGCTCTTTATTGACACACCTTACAAGAATAGACGAAATAAATAAAATTAACTTAATTAAAAGTGTACAATTGGCGATCTTATCGCTAACACCGATCTCTTCCAGACAACCTTTGGATAGAGTGGATGTTGATTAGAACGATGTAAGGGGGGTTCAATTTAAGTTTATCCTACTAATATTATAAATGTGAAAGTTTGTGTGTGTGCGTGTGGGTGAATGTTTATTACGACGTATCTACGTAACCAATAAACCGATGTTGAATGAAGATAGTATGGCTTCCGGAATAACACAGGCTTCTTTAAGCGGTCGAAGCCGCGGGGCGCGACTTGTGTATACACATATATAATAATAAGATTATACACATACTTATACAAGATAAATGCTATGATATATACATATACAGTACTCTCTCGCTAATCCGCCGCTCGATTATCCGACAAGTACTATAATCTGCCGTTTTTTGGACTCGAGATAATGCCTTGAATAGCGTAGATATTTGTATTAAATGGGCCCAAGAAAATGGAAAGTCATGCGATATGGTTGCAAATTTACGTAAAATGCGCGATGAAGTTATCACGAAGATATACTTTGGTAAAAAACAAGCAAAATTAGACACATTTTTTTCGAAATATGAGTAATTACTTCAATAAAAGATTCATGTTTGTTTTTTCTTAAATACAATATAAAAATAAATCATACATTTTGTTTTTTTTTCAATTTGTTGTTCCTGTACATTATAATCCGCCGTTTTCAGTAATCCGCCGATGGTTAGGATTTTATGGTGGCGGATTAGCGAGAGAGTACTGTATATAAAACATTTACTTTATTAATATACATACATAACTACAAACATTATTTTATTATGTATTTGCACTAAATTATAAGTTGCAGGATTTGGGGGATGAAATTCAGAAACAGCGGATGTGTTCATATATAAATATTTATGAGTTTGTCCTTTTACTTTATAGGATTCCGCACCTCAAAAGGAACTCCATAATCGACCACATCATATCAGGTGAGATGGAAAATGGCTATCTATAATTAAATAATTAAACGCAAGCAAAGCTTAAAGGAAACCGACTTTACCGCTTCATCATCGGTACTTTGATCAGATTCGATGTACTAAAGACGCATTATTGACGATATTTCAAGAACTACCGATCAGATCTTGATCAAATTTAAATAGGACCAATTGGAAAGCAACATCTTTCAAACCAAAAATAAAATGTCAAACTAGGTTCACGTGGAACGAAGTTATGAGGTAACACACATAAAAAAAAATACAGTCAAATTGAGTACCTCCTCCTTTTTTGTGAAGTCAGTAAAAAAAAAAATGACTCGCAAGATTAAGACAAATCGATTGACGTAAACATCATCAAAATCGACTCACGAGTTTGGTCTCTAGATCGCCACAAAGGAACAAACATAATGTATACATAGATTGTACTCCCCGTTGGCTAAGTTAGGTGAGCTTTCGCCTTCTAAGCAGGGGTATCGGGTTCGATTCCCGGCGGGAACACAAGTTTTCTCCCCAAGGAAAATTTGTGTTTCTGGTTCTGGTTGTGATTGTGTGTGTGATGTGTATGTTTCCGGCACCCACGACACAAGTCATTGAACTTAGTGTGGGGCTGTGAGTGTGAAAGCGTTTATGTTTTATGTTTATAAACACATTACTCTTCTTTACGTCGCACAGTCGGGCATAAAACGGCATCAGTACAGTCATTATTAAAATAGCGGCATCCAGATTTATCAAAATCATTATCCATGGAAGCTCCGAACGAAAGTGAGTTTTCTTTACCCACAGATATCCCGGTTTACTGAGGTTCCGCTCCAGATCCTTGGCTTTTACATCCGGTACAAGATTATCCTACTATTCTTTCTTCCCTTTCGTTAACACTTTACCGACTTCACAAAAGAGGAGGAGGTACTCAATTCGACGGTAACTTTTTTTTTTTTTTTTGTGTGTTACCTCATAACTTCTTTCCACGTGTACAGATTTTGATGATTTTCTTGTTTGATAACTGGTGTTTTTCCATTGGTTCTATTTAAATTTGATCAAGATCTGATCAGTAGTTTTTTTATCGTCAATAATGCGTGTTATACATTAAATCTGATCCATCTATATTTTACAAGTTATTATTTAGTTTCACCTGTCCCGATGTTTGTCATCAAATCTTGCAAATTAAATTTGATCCACTTCCCGGTTACCGATTGAGCTGAAATTTTGCATTCATGTGTAAATCGCGTGATAATGCAATATTATGATGACATGGTGCTAATCTGATGAGCTGGAAGGCGGCCTAAGAAACTTCGCAATTAACCGACACAGCCCCATCAAGTTTGTGCTCATTTGAATTGTTTGTACGAGTAGTTTGTCTTTCAATGGTAACCAGGGTCTAATGATGGATCTGAAAGGTGGTCATAGGAACTCTGTAATGAAACGACGCAACCCCATCGAGTTTCGGCTCGCTTTGGTCCTCATTACTTACAACTTGTAAAAGCTTGATATAAAAAACTGTTTAAAGTATGACTTTTTCAAGCTTTGCTTGCGTTTAATTATTCTTCAACACTTTCAGAAATTAGAAATGTTTTAATTGTCATCAATTGAGTACACAGTAAAAGTGTCATTGAGGTGAATGGTGTCATTTGTTTCATTGTCATTACAGACGTAGAGCTCGTCCAAACTGAAATGACGAGCACCACTACTTAATTAGGTTATTTAGATGTGTGAGTGCAAATATTAATGACGACACTTCATCTGTATGGGAGCGTCGATTGTTCAGTGAACAATGGATCTGCACGTGTACAAGACGGTCGACTAGTCGGGTGATAAATCCGACCACGTAAATGTGCGTAAATGCGAAGGTGGGGCGTGTCATTTCAGCTTAGACAATCTCTACAATATCTTGAATAGCTTACTATACTTTTGATGTTAACATAATTGTTTTGTCTTTTTGGTTTCTGTATTTGTTGTTCAAGTATAACGGATATTAAACGTAAGTTTAGACTCTCTTTATTATTCTTTATCCTGACAGATTTGGACACAGGCTCTCTCTGTATCTATCTTAAAATATTAAATAACAAAACCTTTTTGTTCTGTTTTTAAGCTATTGCATAGCTTCTATCGCGGGCCTTGAGCGTGGAGACCGAATCCAGAAATTCCGTAACGAAAATAACCTAACACCCCCCACTCCGACCGGCACAGCGGTGATACTTTTTAGTTTTGCCATCTATCGATGAATAGCAGAACTTTTAATGACTTTTTTGAAATATCACGCTTGTCTCTTTAGTTCAGCAACTCGCCTCTAGGTGGCAGGAAAAAAAATACTGCATAAATAAAATAAATAAATAATTATAATTGCATAAGTTGATAAAAAATGCTATGCAATAGCTTTATCGCGGCAGTCCCCGAGTGCCACACGTCTTTTTTTTTTATTTTAGATTCGTAAGTGCGTCACTTGGATAAAATACTTCTAAAATGTTAATTTTAACATATTGAACAAATTGTGGCAACAGTCGAATTGTTAAAATTAGGATTTTAGAAGTATTTTAACCAAATGATGCACTTACCTCATTTGGTGGGGTAAGTGCGTCTGGCTGCATCAGGTGAGATAGTGGTCAAATGTTTATCTATAAAGCACGTAACGTCTTCTAACTTAAATAAACAAGTATATATATTACAAAAGTTGGTCCAAATTCTACAAGCAATATATGTATATATATATATTCGTTGCGTAGGAATCAAATTATCATATGATACTATAATTTGACAGCAGACTAGGTACTATAGAAACCTAAATGTTTGCAGTTAAATGCAACTTTGATAAAAGTTTAACGCATTTACCCCGACTGACCTTACGAGTTCAGATATTTGTTATTATCATTGGTAAAGTGACATTACGTACGTTGAGGTAGGTATAATGCAACAATTGCAAACAAAGAGATACATACCGACCACAAATTACTCAACAGCTGACAATGTCCACAACTGATGAAATATGAGCTAACTAGGTTCCTAGGTAAGACCTGGACGTATACTTGGATCGAGAACTATATCGCAATAATTGTCGTAACGATATCGTAATGATAATAACGTGATATGTCTAACAGTATTAATATGATATGGTACTAAAGTATATGTTAACACGTAAATTACTAGGTACTCATCGCGATAGTACTCATTACTTAGAACCCTATCGAACTCAACGTTAGTGATTTGAATATATGAGTATTGAGGTAAAGTTTTAACATGATTTTATGCTACAAGATCCCAATCTGTTTAGTAATTAAATGGCAAGGCAATGTAACTATTTGTTACACAAACAAGTTAAAACTCTATGTTGATATTAATCAACGCTGCTGCAACAGGGTGTTTCAAGCCTTTATTGCCCGTGTTACTACCAGTCTTACTACCAGTAGTAACACGGGAAATTAAATCTTCCTCTGTTACTACCAACAGGTCGAGTAGTACGACGGGAAGTTTATTTTTACCCGTCATACTACTACAGCCATTTTCAGATATTTACCTGTTTTATTTAAACGGAAAAATGACATCATTACTTTATTTGTAAACTATTTTGGTGCATTTAAACACTGATCTTTTTGGTACCTATTTTCAAAATTATAAAAATTTACCAAGTGAATTGTGTCAAACTATAAATAAATGAATTTCTAAACCTGGACTGGTTTAGCTATTATTGTCGAAGAAAAATTCTCCGACCTAGTTTCGATCTAGGCAAGCATGTTACATCTACGGCCGCATCTTCACTTTCCATCGTGAGATAGTAGACAAATGGGATAAACTTCCGAAAAGCGCATACCGCCGATCGATCTGATATTTGGTATAATAACGTATTACGACCTCCTCATCACCAATATCACAACGAAAATTGGCGCGAACGCCATTTTGAATATGAAAATCGAAGAAGAACCTCTTTTCATTCGGTGTACATAATCGCGCATTTTTCACCGATTTAGCTTTCTCCAGAAAGTGAGTGAGTGAATGAGTGTGTCTATGTGTGTGTGTGTACAGCGGAGATTAGGAACCGAAATTGTTATAATGAGTATATAAATCGAAGAAGAACCTCTTTTCGTTCGGTGTGCGAACTTCGTAAAACGTCACTGTCATCTTTTCGCAGCAAATTTTCATTCGCGATATTAAAAAACTTGTCGTAGCCTCGAATGCTCTACACTAGCTTGATCCGATTAAAAACTCATTCCGAAGAAGAGCATCGTACATGTTCGAAACTTAGGTCGACAATATCGATCAAATGACGCTAAGAATTACTTAAAATGTTTTACATCTAACTACGGGCCAGTTACCTATATTTCCTAAAACTAAACTAAAACTATATACATCTTTACAGCAAACAGCCTCAAACCCACTCCCAGTTGGTAGCCTATCATGCTGACGGCATTGCTTCTCTATTAACTCGTCCGATTTTTTTCACCTACGGCTAAAATAAATTTGTGCATCGTCTTAAATAAAAAAACTGGATGTGTCCTAAACATATACAGAAAACATAAACGCTATCATACTCACAGCCCTACACTAAATTCTATGACTTTTGTCGCGGGTGTCAGAAACATTTACATTACACACACAATCAGAACCAGAAACACAAATTTTCATTGGGAAGAAAACTTGTGTTCCCGCCGGGAATCGAGTCCGAGAGAGACATCGAGTAAAGACACTCGATAGAAGTGAAACTTATGCATTACAGGGCAACAATTTATTTACATTCAAAGTGACTCCCACAACTTTTCGTCACACAACGTTGCGGATGAGAATTTCAAAGCTGCCCCATAATAAGTTTCACTTCAAAAGTACCTAGTTTACCTTTCAATAAACACTTCACAACATATCTCAACATCTAAACCGATTAATACTTAATAGGAAATAAATTATTCAACGCCCAAGAGTGTCTTATTAATAAGTTATTTCGTCACTCACTTAACTGAATTCCAACCAGAATCAATAAATAAGGAACCGAACACTCAAGTGGCGAAATAATCATAGTCTCAAGTCTCAAGTATGTAATTGATCACGCGAAGCGAGATCTCTATGTTGACTTGGTTCAGCACTTTGTCCGTCCGTCCTTCTGTCAGAGGGATCTGGCGTCAAAACCATACAAGCTAAAAATCTCAAATTCTCAGAGAATATGTAAAGCTATGGCCCAAAGCCAGAAATGGCAATTAAAATTATTTAAATGAAAATACGGCTACCACGAGTAAAACTGGAGCTCGCTGCAATACTCAATCTGGAAATTGTGAACAACTTCATTTACCTGGGCTCCTGGATGTCGAACGAAGAAGATTAGGAATGGCCAAATATGCGATGAGTCAGCTGAAGGGAATGTGGAAGGACAGGAACATCAGCAAGAAAACCAAGAATAGACTTGTCAGGAGTTTTCCATATTCTTATAAGGCGCAGAAACGTGGACTCTTAAGGCAAACGACCGCAAGCGTGTAGATGCTTTTAAGATGTGGTGTTGGAGAAGATTGTTGCGCATTCCCTGGACAGCTAGAAGAACAAATATCTTGATACTCAAGGAACTCAAACATACCATACTACACCACTATGCTTTCACCCATCTGCCTCAAACGAGTCCTTGAGGACTTTGGCCATATATCTCGGAAAAGAAGTGATAATTTAGAAAAAGTAGTCATCACTGGTAAAAATGAGGGGAAAAGACCAAAAGGCCGAAACCCAATTCGCTGGTCTGAACAACTCTGCACCACACTCGACACCAAAGTACACGATGCTATGCACGCGGCTAAGAATAGGAACAAGTGGCGTAACATGTTCAGAGACAAAGTGAACCGCGAAGAGGGTCACGACCCTCAGCATTGAGGATATCGACGCAGAGAGAGAAATGAAAAAATTTTGCTCCCAATACACGAAAGCGGGGAGCAAAACATTTATTTTTTACTACCCAGGGGTATCATTGAAAAGAACTTGGCAAGTACGCATTTGCATAAAACTCTGTATTGGAAAATAACATTTTGGTAGGCGGTCAAAGTCACTGTTTTGGGACCTATCTTGTACCGGGGTCTATCTCAAAGACAGCTAAACACTTAAAACTGATACTTACGATATTGGCCTCGATTTTGATGTCACGCACTAAATTAAATTTAAACTATTCCTGTCTTTTACAAAATAGGAACACAAGACAGAGATAGCATACATTTTAGTGTTGTCAAGTTAGTCAGAACTTAGATGTCTATGCAAGTTTAGTCGAGTATGTAATTGGTGTTGACTAAAAAAACGCGCCTTTCTGCTTCTGCTGTTCATATTTTAATTGATGAACTAGCTTGACAGCACTAAAATGTATGCTATCTCTGTCTTGTGTTTCTATTTTGTAAGAAACAGGGATAGTTTAAATTTAATTTAGTGAATGTACATCAGAATCGAGGCCAATATATCTCATATCCTATAGTTGAACAACAAATACAAAAATTAAACAATTATCAATACGAATATAAGTTATTAATAATTAACCTTAAAGTTTTTCTTCTAAGCAAAAAGTAAGGGCGAGATCTCAGTTCGGGGCGAACGACAAGTATTACACAGAAGGTGTTACACTTCTCGTGTACCAGATCCTGTTTTCACATCGATAAGAACTACATAATAATAATTTCTTATCCAACAATCAAAGATAAAAACTATTTCATTTTGTTCAACTCAAGTTTTAGATGTTAACCTTCAAGCATCTTCTGATAACCTAAAAGGCACTTCATATACAATTAGATAAGACAACCGATGCCTAGATGTCAGTACTGTAAGTATATTGCATTTATATGGTATACTAGCTGTACGAAGCATGCGTTGTAATGCCACGATTAGAAAGTGTTTTACCTCTTTCACTTTTATTTTCGCCTAGTACTTTAATACTACACTAAAAACTTTTTGAATAGTTTTTAGTTATTGTTATTATTTTAGTATAACCAATAGTTATTATTGGTTATACTAAAATCGCGATCAAAAAATGAGGGGTGGAGGGTGAAAAATACTTATGTTAAAAAGTAGTGACATAACTACAATAGTTGGACATATGGTCTTGCGAGGTATTTTGTAGATATATTCTATAACTAGCTGCGCCCCGCGGTTTCACCCGCGTACGTTACGGACCCGCGGGAATTTCGGGATAAAAAGAAGCCTATGTTCTTTCCCAAGCTCTGGACTATCTGTGTACCAAATTTCATTCAAATCGGTTCAGTAGTTTTGGCGTGAAAGCGTAACAGACAGACAGACAGAGTTACTTTCGCATTTATAATATTAGTAAGGATATTGTAAAGATTTTATTGTTCTATCATCAATACTTTCCTCAGTGCATGCGAAGAAAGATTCTGTGGCAAATTTTTTTACACCTTGGGTCGGTTTTAGTAGGTATTTCTAAGGATCTCTATTTTTTTCTAGTAATAAATATAGCCTATGTTACTCAGTGATAATGTAGCTTTCTAATGGCAAACGAATTTTTTTAATCGGTCTCTATTTTTTAAATTTATTCGTTACATACAAAAACACAAATCTTTCCTCTTTATAATATTAGTGAAGATGTAGACTAGCGACCCGCCCCGACTTCGCACGGGTGTTATATAACTACGATATATAAAAACGAGGCGAACTTTTTTTTTTCGGCAACTTTAATAACTAGTCGTTCGCGCCTAACTGAGATCTCGCGCCTACATTTTGCCTCATAGGTAAAAAATTAAAAGGTTACTTGCTTATAACTTTTATCTATATAATAATTGTTTGATTTCTGTATTTTTTGTTCAAGTACAGGATATAACGGATATTATACGTAAGTTTCAGCGTTCAGTGTGAAGCCGTTTTTGAGATAGACTCCGGGACAAAATAGGTCTAAAAACAGTGACTTTGGTGGCCTTCCAAATCGTTTTTTCTAGCATAGATTTTTTTTTAACTTGTTTCGTACTCTACTTATCATGCCCTTTTCAACGATAGATAAGGTAAGAAAAAAATATATATTTTGCATTTTACGTACATGTATGAGAGCCGTCTTAATATATTTATTTATATAGTTTTTAATTTAATCTCTGAATTTGGACCGTAGGTCAGTAATTATGTATATATTGTGTATATTGGTATTATGTATGTTTTTTTAAATTTATTTAGATATATTATATTATTATATTAGTATAGAACGCCACACCAACCCATATCATCCTGCACAATTTCTGTCCATCCAAAGGTTGTCTGGCAGAAATCGCTTAAAACGATAAGACCACCCATTGTACTACCTCATATAACTGTATTATTTTAAGTTCTACAATTTTACTTTTATTTGGTGTGCAATAAATAATTATTGTATTGTATTGTATTGTCAGTAAAGTTACTAAACTATATTTTCTGCATAGATACAACATTTCCATTTATTATAACAGACGGAACTCGTCAACCTTCAGGCACATAGATACTAATATGATAACATTCTAGAGTTCAGCCAAGCAATCCGAGTATATGTACATTCATTATCTCTGAATTATTATAACTATTTTGTAATATGAAACACTAGTTTTTCGCCCAAAACTGAGATCTTAGCGCCAAAATTTTGCCTAATAAAGAAAAAATGCTTATAACTTTTTTCTTTAAAGTTGCTGTTTGATTTTTTATTTGTTGTTCAGGTACAGGATATAACGAATATTATACGTAAGGTTCAGCTTTAAATGTGAAGCCGTTTTTGAGATGGACCTCCCCATAAAATAGGTCTAAAAACAGTGACTTTGGCGGCCTACAAAATTGTTACTATCCAACATACATTTTCTTAAAACCGATTTCGTACTTCTTTTACAGGGCTCTTTTCAACGATTTAACCCCATCTATGCAAAATATAAATTTTATATTTTGCACCCCGATTACGTGTATGGGTTCCTCTTTAACATTTTCATTTACTTATATCATTTTAATGGTAATTTCTGGCTTTGGGCCGTAGTTTTACATATTCTCTGAGAATTTGAAGTAATTCGCTTGTATGGTTTAGACGCTAGATGCCTTTGACAGACGGACGGACGGACAAAGTGCTGAACGACCCGAATCAACTTAGAGATCTCGTTTCGCTCGATCAATTAAAACCTACAGAACCTTATTGTGATGTTTTAGTGTCGCACATGCCAACATATATAGACATATTACCGTGTACAGTAATATTAACTATCAGTCACTGGAAGGTGAAATGTAGATAAACAAAAACAAAGAGAAATGTTTTCGATACATGCAATGGATTGTTATCACCATAATGCATTAAACTGCATACTTATATAGATAAGATGGAAATACAGTTATGTATGTAGGTACTTATAAATAATTCGCATTTATTTTATCTAAAAACATACTTATTTTTTAGTTTCGGTCTCCTCGAACTATGTGCATTTAGACAGTGTTTAGTACTTAATTAATATTTTTCAAGTTAGCTGGGTATTTCAAAGTCACAGTCAATGTCAAATAAAATAAGTACCAGCTTGAGGCTCTTGACACTATTGAGCGTAGAGCCAAGAGACTCATTGGTTGGCGAGCAGCTGCTTCAGAGCTTGGGTCATTGCCGCATGGTAGCCAGTCTCTCGGTTTTTTATCGGATACATTTCGGAGAGTGTGCTAAGGAACTGCACGATCTGCTAAGCGACACCGCTATACGGTGGACATTCCACAAATGCGCACTAAGCGTTTTGCCTCCACATTCATTGTGCGAACCGCAAAGGAATGGAACTCCTTTCCTGAGTCGGTGTTTCCTGATGACGAATTAATTAAATACGCATTATTGAGGATAGCTCAAAATTTACTCGTCAGATCTATTCAAACAAAAATCGGTTCTCCTAGAAAGAAGTTAACATAACATAGAAGGTAACATTAGATAATTAAACTCAAGCAAAGCTAAAAAAAAACCGACTTCACCGTTTTATCTTCGGAACTTTGATCAGATTAGATATACTAAACACGCATTATTGACGATATTTCAAGATCTACTGATCAGATCTTGATCAAATTTCAATGGGACCACATGAAAAGCACTAGCTTTTAAATAAAAAAATAATCATCAAAATCGGCACACAACGAAAGAAGTTATGAGGTGACTTTTTAAGTCGGTTAAAAACGAGAACATCGTCAATGTAGTCCACAGAATACGCATTATTTACGATATTTCAAGAACTACGGGTCAGATCTTGATCAGATTTAAATGGAACCAATTCGAAAGCAACATTATTCAAACTAAAAAAAAATATATCGAAATCGGTTCATGTGGAAAGAAATTATGAGGTTACACAAATAAAAAAAAGAAAAAAAAAATACAGTCGACTTGAATACCTCCTCCCTTTTTGGGAAGTCGGTAAAAAATACAGTCGAATTGAGAACCTCTTCATTTTATGTGAATTACAGTTACTACGTTATTTTCACAAAATAAGTACTAAATAATTTTGTGATTGTTACTAGATAATATAATTGAAACGCAAGCAAAGCTTAAAAAAACCGACTTCATCGCTTATATTTCGCTTTTGGCTTGACCGATTTTGAGAAAATTTATGCTGAAGTCAAGCTGAAGTATACTCTACCAAACAAAAAAAAACATCACAATTGGCGGAGATATTGCGTAACATACATACAAAAAAACCTCCTTTTTTGAAGTCGGTTGAAAAGATGTCACATAATAATATTGCATCAGAACTGCCTGTTGGCTTAGTAGTAGGTTTAGCGTTCCCCTTCTAAGTACCCCTAACGGGTTCGATTCCCGGCGGGAACTTAAGTTTTCTCCCCAAGGAAAATTTGTTTTTCTGGTTCTGGTTGTGATTGTGTATATGGATGTGATTGTTTCCGGCACCCACGACACAAGTCATCGAACTTAGTGTGGGGCTGTGAGTGTGAAAGCACTAGGAAGTTAGAAATAGAAACGAGACAATTTTTCTCAGTGAAAGTACTAGGCAACCATAAACGCGAAAGAGGTAAAACAGTGTTATTCTTCAAGTGGCATGGCGTGACAAGTGCAGGTAGAAATAGTAAAATCTGTAGGCAGACTGGAATGCCGTTTTCACCGTAATCGTTGAATTACTATGTTTTGCATAGAACTTGCTTGTTGATCAAGCGAAGCGAGATCTCTGAGTTGACTTGGGTCAGCACTTTGTTCGTCCGTCCATCCGTCTGTCAGAGGCATCTAGCGTCTAAACCATATAAGCGAATGACTTCAAATTCTCATAGAATATGTAAAACTACGGCCCAAAGCCAGATATGACATTTAAAATTATATAAATGTAAATATTAAGGGGGTACATATATGTGAGTGAGGAGCAAAATATTTTTTTATTTTTTATCCACCCTTGTGGGGTGTCGTTGACAAGTAGAGTACGAAACAGGTTTAAAAAAAATCTATGTTGGAAAATAACGATTTGGTAGGCCACCAAAGTCACTGTTTTTAGACATATTTTGTCTGGGGTCTATCTCAAAAACGGCTTCACATGAATCGTGAAACTTACGTATAATATCCGTTATATATATATCTGTTCTTGAACAACTCTCAAACTTAAACTCAAACTCAAACTCAAACGTTTATTTGCCAGAATACATGTCAAAAAGGTCTTATAAATAATATTATGTACAATGTATTCCGCCTGCATGCAGACGTGCAAATATTAAAAAATATTATTGTCTCTAAATTACATAAATTCTTTAATAGTATAAAAACAATTACTTAATAGCCAGTCACTCAAATTCTTCTTAAAACTATTGCTTACAAACATTTTTATATCGTTAGGTATTTTATTATATAAAGATATACACATATGATATACGTTCTTTTTGTAAATATATTTTTGACAAGTAGGTTGATATAATAGTGAGGTGAATTTTGCACGCTTTTGTTTTTTATAAATGTCAACAAATACAGAAATCAAACAATTATTATAAATTAAACAGATAAAAAACAGTTATTTCTACAAGCATTTATTTAGTTTCACCGGTCCCGTTGTCTATCTATTTGTCGGTCGGAAATCTAATCTTGCAGCTAAATTAGACACACTTCCCGATGTCCAATTGGACTCAAATTTGGTGTAGGTACTACTTATCTTCGGTACTTCTGTATCTTCGGTGACAATACAATGATATAGTACCGTTAAGTAGAGTAGGCTTAGAGAATTTAAACGTCAAATTAATTTCGTTTCAACGAAGTTTCGAAACGAACATGAACCGTGGTAGGAAATGAGCGAAGTTTCGTTTTTCGTTGAATAAGAGTAGATCTCCTGGTCTGATGAGTAGGAAGATGGCTATAGGAACTTCAAAACTAAACAAGATAAACCCATCGAGTTTGGGCTCGATCGATTCGTCTTAGGGACTTAATATACAAAGTGCCCCGGCCGCTGTGAAGATAAAATCGACCTTGACATACAAAGCGCCCGAAACGCGCGGCCGAGCGGCGGGCGCGCGCCTGCGACGCTTCCCCCCGCGCTACAGACATTTTGTATAATAGATATACAAAACGCGCGCACTGTATGACCCAGTTGGCGCAGTGGACAGGTGTCCGCCCTCTGCGCCGTGGGTCCTGGGTTCGATTCCCGGCAGCAGCACAAATTCCTTCCCATGGGATATTTGTGCTTCTGGCTCTGGGTGTAATGTGTGTGTGTGATGTGAATGTTTCCGGCACCCACGATACAAGTCTTTGAAGTTAGTGTGGGGCTGTGAGTGTGAATGCGTTTGTTGTTGTTGTTTGTACGCGTGCCTCGGGCGCTTTGTATATCAAGTCCCTTAACAAGTTATCTGGTTATGTAATTTGTAAATCCTTTTTTATTTACAACTGGTAAAAGCTTGACTTTAAAAACTTTTTAATGTGCTTGTTTAAAGAGAGCATGCAAACATCTATGTAAGGTTAACAACCCACGGTCTTACTCAAGTAAGGACAAGTGATGTTACGATAACTTAGATATTGAACGTTCTAGATCTGAATGACTATATATTATTATGTTTATTAAGGTGGCGATACTATGCAGAATTTCATCTATAACGCGTGTTTTTGTAACCATTTTACTCGGCATTCATAATAAAACCAGATTTAAAGAAAATATAAATCATCAAATTCATAAAATTCATAAATATAAAGGAAAAAAATATCAAATCTCATGCAAATAATATCAATTAGTATTTTTGTAACCATTCGTTTCGCCATTTTATAGCAAAACACTGTGAAAGTTATTTCATATACGTATATGTACTAGACAAATGATGCCTTCAGCTTATTATTTTTATTTTGAGGCGCGTTTTCACGCAATTTCCATAAAACTATAAAATGTTTAAGATTGCCACGCGTGACCTTGCGTAACCGCAACGATGTAATTCACGCAATATACACCTTTATGTGCAAAAGTGTAAGGGGGATAATTGGCTGTGGTTAAAAAAGGTGCTCGCATTGACGTATACGCCGCTTAAGTACTTTTTTTTTTAAATATTTATTTCCATATTTATACAGTCTATTACATGGATTTCTAACTTCCACACTAGGCGGACCTGTGTTGTGGAAGGTAGCCTCTTTCGTTATACATGGTTACAGTTGGGAACAAATAGGAAATTATTACAAGAACAATTTACAGCTTACAACTTTCAAATAATTAAAAAAAAAGAAGTAGAATAAATTTGTGGAGCTGTAGTAGTAATAATAATTAATAATAAAATGGGAAAGACGGTCATGCATGTATGCGTTTTTGAATTCTATGAGTGTATGTGTGTGTGTGTGTGAGTGTAATGTGTGTGGATGTGTGTGTGTACGAAAGTCTCATTTAATTTGTGGATCAATTACGTCATTTATAGTAAAGTCTTCTTGTAGTTACCTTGGGCCTTAAGCTTATGTTACAATATTGAATTCCCGCCAAAGGAGATCGTCTTCACCTTAATTCAGAGTTCTTAGTTATCAGCAGGGCTATCTCTCCGGATGCGTTGTTGACAGTTGAATCTTCTCCTGACCTGATATCGTGCGTTCACCTCTCTTGTTCACAAGGAGCTTTCGGAGCTTTTAAGGGGCAGATATACGTCAATGCGAGCACCTTATTCAACCGACTTCAAAAGAGGAGGTTCTTCTACAGTATTTTTTTGTGTGTATGTTACGTGATATCTCCGGTAATTATGAATCGATTTTGTTTTTTTTTGACATTATACTCAAACAAAGAAACGCATTCACACTCACAGCCCCACACTGAGTTCAAAGACTTGTATCGTGGGTGCCGGAAACGTTCATATCACACACACATTACACCCAGAACCAGAAGCAGAAATATCCCTTGGGAAGGATCGATCTCGGGACCCACGGCGCAGAGGGCGGAGACTTGTCCACTGCGCCAACTGGATCGTCAATATAAACTTTTATCGAAATAGATTCATTTAAAACTAAAACATAAACGGTGAAGTCGGTTTTTGTAAGCTTTGCTTGCTTTTAATTATAGTCCAGAGCCAATTAACCCCCTTACACTTTTGCACAAAAAGCCTAAAAAAGTGCATATTCCGTTAATTATAGCGTGGCGGTTACTTAAAGTCACGCGAGACAAACTTTGATTTTTATGGTGTTATTCAAAATTCGTGAAGGCGCCTCAAAAAAAACAAAACAAGCTGAAGAAATCATTATTTTAGTGAGTCTAGTAAATATACGTATATGAAATAACTTTCACAGTGTTTTGATATAAAATGGCGGAACGAAATGGTTACTAAAATACATATTGATGTTATTTGCATGAGATTGAATTTTTTTTCTGTTATTAATAATCTAAAAAGGCATAATTTATAATATCACATAGATTTCGACGAATATTATATTTATTATTAACGGTTACAAAGTCACGCGTTTTTGGAGACTTGTTGGTATCACCCTCTTAACTGGCACGTGTTGGTTTGTTTATATAAACTGTGGGTAAACATTAGAACTTATAAAAAAAATTACGACCCAGTTGGCGCAGTGGACAGGTCTCCGCCCTCTGCGCCGTGGGTCCTGGGTTCGATTCCCGGCAGCAGCACAAATTCCTTCCCAAGGGATATTTGTGCTTCTGGTTCTGGGTGTATTTGTGTGTGTGATGTGAATGTTTCCGGCACCCACGATACAAGTCTTTGAACTTAGTGTGGGGCTGTGAGTGTGAATGCGTTTGTTTTGTTTAAATGCCTTTGTTAAGCTTTACGTTTGTTTATTTGAACTTTGAGAAGGTTCATTGCAAAGAACCTTACTAATTATGCATATGTACTGTACCTAATATTTGTGTTAAATCCTAGTCCTAGTCCTAGTAATATTATAAATCCGAAAGTTTGTGTGTAAGTATGTTAGTTCCCTCTTCACGCTTTAACGGCTGAACGGATTTGGATGAAATTTGGAATGTACATAGATTATACCTTGCATTACCACATAGGCTACTTTTTTACTTGATAATAGCGGGCGAAGCCGCGGGGCAAGGCTGGTAAGGAATAAAATTCTAACTGTTATTATTCCTGTCTGCCCTCTATTGAGATTGGAAATAATTAAACGCAAGCAAAGCTTAAAAAACCGACTTCTCCGTTTTGTTTTTGGACTTGATCAGATTAAATGAATAAAATACGTTGGTATTCTTGAGGAAAACTCAAAAACTACTTTTTTTGTATGTCCTATACAACTGTTCAGATCTTGATCAAATTTAAATGGGACCGCATGGGAAGCACCACCTTTAAAAAAATTTCATAATCGATTCACCCAGAATGAAATTATGAGGTACACAGAAAAATACAGCCGAATCGGATGATATACGTAGAAGCAAAACGCTTCGAGCGAGCTGGAGGTAGGTATGTTAACCATGACTGGATGACCGATACACTGAAAAAACTTACTGCGGGTATGACAACCATATATGAATAAAGTTTGACTTTTTGTCTTGTTGTTAGATGGTCAAACGGGATTGCGGGAATTAATTATGATAATATATAAAAAACCGATGTGCTCGCTACCTTACGTCCGTGACCGAGACTCAACAGTTTCTACTCAACCAGCTTACTATCACCAATGAGTGGTATCGCGGAGTGACACTGGTAACCCTTTGGCTCGTCGGTCAATGGCTTCCAGAGCTTCAAGCTTGTCCTTCGCAGAGCCATCCCGAAGGCGGCCACAATACTCACATGATCGGACTTGCGCTTGGTACAGTTTTAAAGTCTACCCCGGTGAAGAAGTACTGTCTGACCTTAGCGAGGATGCCAAATTAATAATTGTTTGATTTCTGTATTTATTGTTCAATAACAAGATATAATGGATCTTATACGTTTGTTTCGGCTTTAATTTGGCTAAATGTGAAGCCGTTCTAAAGATAGACCCCGGGACAAAATAGGTCTAAAAACAGTGAATTTGGCGGCCTACCAAATTGTTATTTACCAACACATTTTTTTTGTGACAAAGTGTCTTCCCGATAATAGAGACAGTAAGTAAAGTTTTATTGGACACATTCTTAATATACTACTCTACTTAGCAGTTTAGGTCAAAATTAAATTACCTATTAGTCTTAAGACTAGATTGTAATTCCAATGGTGTTCCAAACGTAATTGGCACATCATTATAAGAAAAAAAAAACAGTTTTTTTTAAAACGGTTTCGTACTTTACTTAAGAGTTTTTTCTAACGACACCCCACAAGGGTAGATGAAAAAATAAAAATATTTAGCTCCCCACATAAGTGTATGGGTGCCGCCTTAATATTTTCACTTTTATATTTCTAATGCCATTTCTGACTTTGGGCCACAGCTTTACATATTTTCTGAGAATTTGAAGTTATTTGATTGTGTGGATTAGACGCTAGATGAGACAGACAGACCTCTGACAGACGGACGGAGGGACAAAGTGCGACCTAAGTCAACTTAGAGACCTCGCTCTACTCTATCAATTAGTAAGCTGTAGGTGACAATACATATCTTGCTTCATTAATGCATTGATATTTATAATACACAGATAACTTAATACCTACTTATGACAAAGGGAACACCCGGATGGAACTCCGTCGCATAATTGCCGCTGGTTTTATATCGACATCCGGGTATAATCGTTCTCTTGATTTTAAAATTGAAATTAATTATTTTATTAAACCACTGTTAAAATTTAGCATGCATTTTATGCAAACAATTTAGATATTCATTCATTACTTCTATAACAAAATAAAATAGGTAATATTATATTGTAAGTCAATTTTGATATTTTGTTACGTCTTTTCTTTTTTTTTTCTATTTTTTCTTTGTGTAACGATGCGTTAATGTCATGTTTGCGTTAATTAGTTAAATATATTGTTTCTATCCGTGAGGACCATTAATTGGCTTCGGCTGTTGGTCTTCCTTGTAAATAAATAAATAAATAAATATATTGTAAGTTAAAAAAGTTTATTAATAATTAAACGGAAGCAAAGCTAAAAAAGACCGACTTCACCGCATTATATTCGGAACCTTGATCAGATTTAATGTATTGCACACGCATTATTGACGATAACTCATAAACTAGAGATCAGATCTTGATCAAATTTCAAAGGGACCACAAGAAAAGCACCAGCATTAAATGAAAAAAAAATACATCAAAATCGGTTCACAACGAAAGAAGTTATTAAGTAACTTTAGAAGTCGGTCAATAAGGAGAACATCGTCAATGTAGTCCACAGAATACGAATTATTGACGATATTTCAAGAACTACTGGTCAGATCTTGATCAAATTTAAATGGGACAAATTGGAAAGAGGACATATTTCCGAAATCGGTTCACGTGGAAAGAATGTATGAAGTAAAACACATAAAAAAAAATACAGTCAACTTGAGTAACTCTTCTTTTTTTGGGAAGTCGGTAAATAAAATAGGTAATATTACATTGTAAGTTAAAAAAGTTTATTTAAAAGAAAGACGATGATGTAGTTAACGTACTTAAAGCTAAAAAAAATGATGAAGTTTGACAGTTTGTCTTGTTGTTAGATAGTAAAAGGGCATGGAGGAATTATATCATGTAATTCCTGAGCATATTCTTCAAAATGTAAGCGATAGGATACCTAATACTTTTGGGGAGCAACGAAGTTATATGAGATTTTCACTCAATAAAACCGGTGGCCAGCCTCAGGGGATATTGAAAGGCTCCAGGATCTCGCTGAACGCCACTGGTGCCCTTCTGTATAACACGAGACACTGACATTTGTGCCTTCCCATCATCAGTATACCTATCTGATAGAAGTCAAGCCGATTTGACCGAGAAATAAAGAAATTCCGTAATGTAACGTAGTAAGTACTTATTTAAGAAATCATTCGATCAAACGCTATCATTTTACATGAGCTGCATATAAATACTAAATTATATACGCACCATTAATCCGAATCTCCCAAAACACGTAAAAAACACAAAAACACTTGTAAATTCTCAAAACACAAAACACCGACGTCAACACAAACGTTGTCAAAGTGACGTTCGTGGCCTAATCGATGAAATTAAAATATTATGTTCCATCCCTTGTTTCAAGGGTGTTTTGGTGGAGCTGGAAAGAGATGGCATGAATTCAACCCTATTCAGTAGGATGTTTTGAATTCGCGCATGCGGCTTAGAATAGGAAGGGCAAGCATTGAGATGGGAAACAAACCTAAGGGTGAGATGTGAAAGCAAAGGTAATTACATCGATAAACGAGATTGCTGACTGACCTATTAGCTTCACCTTTTTATTACAAGCTTTTATTTAGTTTCACCTGTTCCGTTATCTGTCGGTCCGTAATCAAATCTTGCAACCTAAATTAGACCCATTTCCCGATGTCCGATTGGACTCAAATTTGGTGTACTTATGTGTCTTCGGTGAAAAAACAATGATATGGGACTACGGAGCTGGTTTGATGAAGGAGACGGAAGATGGCCATAGGAACTTCTAAACTAAACAAGATAAGCCCATCTAGTTTGGGCGTGTTTGATTCGTCTTGACAAGTTCTCAGATTATATGACTTTTTACCGACTTCCCAAAAAAGGAGGAGGTACTCAAGTCGACTATATATATATATATATTTTATGTGTGTTACCTCATAACTTCTCTCCACGTGAGCCGATTTCGATTTTTTTTTAGTTTGAAAGATGTTGCTTTCTAATTGGTCCCATTTAAATTTGATCAAGATCTGATCAGTAGTTCTTGAAATATCGTCAATAATGTCTGTTTTGTGACGAATAATGCGTACTTTGACGATGTTCTGGTTTACCCGACTTCAAATGTGACCTCGCAACTTCTTTCGATGTGAACCGATTTTGATGATTCTTTTTTTATTTTAAAGTTGGTGGATCAAGGTTCCGATGATTAAGCGGTGAAGTCGGTTTTTTTAACCTTGCTTGCGATTAATTATGTGGACTACTTTGACGATGTTCTCGTTTAACCGACTTTAATAGTTATCTTATAACTTCTTTCATTGTGAGCCGATTTTGATGAATATTTTTTTATTTGAAAGCTGGCGCTTTTCTCGTAGATCTCTAGTTTTTGAGTTATAGTCAAAAATGCGTGTTTAATACATTAAATCTGGTCCGAAGATCAAGGTTCCGAAGATAAAGCGGTGAAGTCGGTTTTTTTAAGCTTTGCTTGCGTTTAATTATTTATCATTAGTACTTAATGTAGAGGATAAATACAAACGATAACATTGGTTTATACATTGCAACAAATGAATATAATACCTAACAGTTATACATTGTGTAGCGATGTAGAGCATTTGGTTCAACAATGGACAAGGACGCAGCTCTATAAACAGATTTGTTAGGCGTGGTGCACACTGAGAAATAAATTAAAATCATTATATTATTTCTATATCACACTGAAACTTGAGAGGTCTAATTCCGTTTAGCGAATAATTTAATTTGCTAGTGCCATTAGTGGGTACTAATCCGCGTGGGTAATAACCGTAGTCGGGTAAAAGGGTTTTTACAAGACTACGGTGAAGCAAAAAGGGGGCTATAATATCTGATAGGCTAGTGTATCGCACCTGATGGTGAAAATGTAGTCGAAAGTAGTTAACACTCGATAAGGTATAATATATGTTTGAAACGAGGTATTACTGGTTTCCTCAGTATGTTATTGATTTTTTATGGCTCAAATCAAAAATATTTTTTGCGAATCTCCGGAAAAATATGAGTTTTATTTATTGGTAAATATTTTGGTTGTTGGACATTATTTTTTTTGTTAATCATGTTATATTATCTTCAATGTACGGGCCAATTGCCTATATTTCCGAAAACTAAAACTATATATAAATTTTAAAAAAATATAAATATACAGCAATAGACTAAGTTACCTACGAGACTTCGAGCTTATAGGTAACTCAAGTGCTCAAGCCCACTACCAGTGGGTAGCGTTCCCATCATGCTGGCCCATCATTGCCTCTCTGTATTGCAATGCTAATACGTTGAGCCATTTCACTTGAATTTGATAATTGTATGAATTAGTTATGAATTTGAAATATTTCCAATATTTCTTCACAAGTTTTCTACCCAAGGAAAATTTGTGTTTCTGGTTCTGGCTGTGTGTGTGATGTGAATATTTGCGGCACCACAATGCAAGCATTTGAACTTGGTGTGAGGCTGTGAGTGAGAAACCCTTTTTTTATTAAAAATACATTGACACGTATCCACTTTTTATCTTGATTAACGCAGGCAAATCAGTAAGGCGAATTTACCAGGAAGTTATTGAAACATCATTCCAACCATTGAGACCAATGTTCTTCGTGGAACAGCTATTGCAAATTCTGTCTAATTATTTTTTTAATTAATTTTTAAAATGTATTATTTATCTTCTCCAATAAGTAACGCGTCAAGTGTCAACTGGCGTTGGGTTGCATCTTACGAGGCGCTGCGCGGCGATATGTCGTTCTTTGCTCAAAATCAAACTTATTTTTTTAATTACATCTAGCTGTCCCGGTGACCTTCGTTCCGCCTTACAGTCAATGAACGTGCATGCTTAGGAAGCCATACCCGGCATGCGCTTCAATGCCACGTTCACCTCCTTCATGTTTATGTTTGCCTAGTACTTTACCAAATCCGAGTGACGTATGAGAAAACGATTTGTATACAACCATTTAAAAAAAAAAGTGACGTTCCTAAAAAGTATCCTATGTCCGTCTCCTGGTTCTAAGCTACCTCCCCACCAATTTTCAGCTTAATCGATTCAGCCGTTCTAGAGTTATAAATAGTGTAACTAACACGACTTTCTTTTATATAATACTAGCTGTCCCGGCGACCTTCGTTCCGCCTAACAGTCAATGAATGTGCATATTTAGGAAGCCATACCCGGCATGCGTTACAATGTCACGTGACTATATTATTACAACCTTCATGTTTATGTTTGCCTAGTACTTTACCAAATCCGAGTGACGTATGAGAAAACGATTTGTATACAACCATTTAAAAAAAAAGTGACGTTCCTAAAAAGTATCCTATGTCCGTCTCCTGGTTTTAAGCTACCTCCCCACCAATTTTCAGCTTAATCGATTCAGCCGTTCTAGAGTTATAAATAGTGTAACTAACACGACTTTCTTTTATATAATACTAGCTGTCCCGGCGACCTTCGTTCCGCCTAACAGTCAATGAATGTGCATATTTAGGAAGCCATACCCGGCATGCGTTACAATGTCACGTGACTATATTATTACAACCTTCATGTTTATGTTTGCCTAGTACTTTACCAAATCCGAGTGACGTATGAGAAAATGGAAAGCATGTCGAAAGGTAAAAAAAATAAATAAAGAAATGTACGTTCTTAAAAAGTATCCTATGTCCTTCTCCTGGCTCTAAACTACCTCCCTGCCAATTTTCAGCTAAATCGGTTCAGCCGTTCTTGAGTTATAAGTGGAGTAACTAACACGACTTTCTTTTATATATATAGATATAGATTATAATTTTCTAATGCTATTTTTTCTAGGTATAATCTTAGACATATAGCATAGAGAGAATACAACTTATTAACAGTGCCGTTTAAATAATATAGGTAATTGCTTATAATTACTGTTCTTTGTAATAAGTGTTTGATTTCTGTATTTTTTGATCAACTACAGGATATAATGGATATAATACGTAAGTTTCAGCTTTAAATGTTCAGCCGTTTTTGAGATAGACCCCGGGGCAAAATAGGTCTAAAAACAGTGACTTTGGTGGCCTACCAAATTGTTATAATTTACCAACATAGATTTTCTTTAAGCCGGTTTCGTACTCTACTGGTCAAGCCCTTTTCACCGATACCCCAAAAGGGTAGAAAAAAACTAAAATTATTTCCTCAATGTTGTCATTTTTATAATTTTAAATGTAAGTTCTGGCTTTGGGTCGTAACATTACAAATTCTATAAAAAATTTAAGTGATTCCCTCGTATGGTTTAGACACTATATGCGTCTGGATGGACGGACAAAGTGCTGAATCGCCGAAGTCAACTTAGAGATCTCGCTTCGCTTGATCAAGTATCTTAATTATTACAGAAAATATAGTATTCAAAAGAATGCCGGTAAACAAAATGATCTAAGAGTTAGAACAAGTATCAGGGCCTGAGAGCTTTCTGGTACTTTACAAATAACCCTGAATATATACTACAATATACATATGACCTTCACCTTTTTTCCACCTTTCATCTAGAAGAACGGCGTCGCGCACCCATTTATGGTTGAGATACCGTTCATTCGGACGAAACGTTTCGCGTCTTCGTTCATTTATAGTTCATTCATATATATAGAACAGCAAAAGAATGGAACGCTTTGCCGTCGTCTGTGTTTCCCGAAAGGTACAATTTGGGTGTGTTAAAAAGTAAAGTGAATAGGTATTTACTAAGCAAGCGTGCTCCACCTTAGACTACATCGTCACTTTCCATCAGGTGTGATTGTGGTCAAACGTTTGCTTGGTATGTAATAAAAAAATAATGTATATTGTACAAAGTCAGATAGTATGCAACGCGCCTGGCCGTGCACTTGCAATGACCTTGCAGCAAGCGAGCCACGGTTGCATAAACAATCCTGAAACATTAATGAATTACGGACGTAACCTCATCCAATTATGGGCGGAGCATGCTAATGTCCGTGTGTGCGCTTCTGCCACTTTGGTCTTCGGCCTAATTACTCCTTAATGCCCGTACGAACTGCCCGTTGCCTCAGTTGGGTGAGCGTTCGCCTTCTAAACAGGGGTATCGGGTTCGATTCCTGGCGTCACTTCGACGCGAACGAAAAGGAAAGGAGCCTAATTGGAGACGCAACACAGAAACAGCCGACCTCACGATGAGACGAAACATTCCCTTTCCTTGACATTTCCCGACTTTTTCTGACTACCCACAAAAAATAATTAGTCCAAGGACTCACAAAAACTGTGGTAAAATAGTTTTGAACGAAATCGAGAGTGGCCGTCTCACGATAACAAAGCCTTGGACGGGTTCCATGGACCACTTAAAAACAACTTAAATTTCGATTACTATGTCGTAGGAGTTATCGGTCACGTTGTTTTGGGTATTTTAAGTGTTACAAGGATCAAATGGGATTGGCTCTTGATAAATCTAGTTTCCTTATGAGTACAATATGGGAGTCTTCAAGTCGCGAGTGAATAGGTTTCTTCTAGACAAGCTCCATCGTCGACCACATCGTCGCTTACCATCAAGTAAGATGGTGGTCAAAAGTTAGCCTATCTTGAATAAAATAAGATACAGATGGTTATTTTTAGAAACAAATTAGTTTACCATAATTTGGTAATATATTTATTTGTTCTTCCTTATTTAATGTATCAAATATTAATGGCAGAATATGAGAGAGGCCTATACCCAGCAGTGGGATCAAAAAGGCTGTGTGTGATGATGATGTTGAACGGTGAAGGGGAAGGGGGAAGAGGGAACGTCTCGTCGTTTTTTTCGCTTTGTAGCTAGTTTTGGTAGGGGTTATAGTAAACCTGGAATTCCCGCCCGCGCATTCGGGACTTACACGGTTAAAATTGGGGGGCGTAGCTAGTCTGAAATAATTATTGCATGTACTGCATTTATAATTATGCACTTGAAGTGCATAATTATAAAGAACAGACTGAGCTTCGGTTTAAGTACGATTGTCACCTCAGGCGATTATAAACATCTCTCAAACAGGATATTATTGGAAAATATCACAATTTTAAAGCCGCGAGAAACGCAAATTTTAGGATTTCTTCCACATTTCATTTTCAACATCGAATTTGTATCCACTTTATCAAAAGTATCTGGATGACAGCTTTGCTCGGTTTTTTTTTGTGGTAAATGACATTTTCTAAAAATGAAACCTATAGATAGATCGATCTATCGCTCCCGAACCCCCTGTATACTAAATTTAAAGAAAATCGTTGGAGCCGTTTCCGAGATTCAGATTATATATATACAAGAATTGCTCGTTTAAAGGTATTGGATAAAAAGCAATGCTTTATTTTTTTTTTATGGAAGTTAGGCAAGCGTTTGACCACTATCTCACCTGATGGGAAGTGAAGATGCGGCCGAAGATGTGACATGCTTGCCTAGAAGATACCTATTCACTCTAGACTTGAAGACACCCAGATTGTACTGTTCGGGAAACAAAGACGCAGGCAATGAGTTCCACTCCCTCGCTGTACGGATGATAAACGTAGAAGCAAAACGCTTCGAGCGAACCGGAGGTACGTCAACCATATAAGGATGACGTTTGATAGTCTGTCTTGTTGTTAGATGGTAAAAAGGGCAAGGGGGAATTAAATCATGCAATTCCTGCGCACACTCTGCGCACAATGCTGGTACTTATATCTCGATGTTTGGTTGAAGAAATATTTAAAACATGGTTTTTCTTAAAAAAATTTAGATCTATTTATAAATCAGTGAATACTAATTAAAATTTTCGGAAATTTAGGATTTATTACTCGACTTAGATTTTTAAAAATCTTGTACCTACGTATGACGGCCTTCCGCGAGATAAGCCCTGGTATAACCCTTCAGTAATAATTATACACATTAACATACAACAAACGCTTTCACACTCACAGCCCCACACTAAGTTCGATGACTTGGGTGCAGGAAACATTCACATCACACGTACGATCACACCCAGAACTAGAAACACGAATTTTCTTTGGGGAGAAAACTTGTGTTTCCGACGGGAATCGAACCCGATACCCCTGCTTAGAAGGCGAACGCCCACCCAACTAAGCCAACGGGCACTTCTATATCTATTGATATATTATATACTAGTTTCTTGATTTAGTAATTAAAACACTTTGTATCTGTATTATATCTCCTCGTTACACCGATGTCCGCATCCTATAAAGATAGTCACAGATTATATAACACTGTGTTCTAGAATGCAAAGCATCCGTGATTTGGAGAAAACCCGTTTGATATCTCCAAGTTTCATGGAGCAAGGTCGTTGAACTATCTTCTACCATATGTCCCAGTTTCCGACAGCATTCCCGTTTGTTATTTTATAATACAGATTCGTTTTATTGTAAACATTGTGATGAAACTCTACTATAAATAACAAAACAAGTTATTATACCCGACCGTGTAGAAAATGAAATAGCTTTTTTTAACGGCTTCAAAAAAAGGAGGAGGTTTTCAATTCGTCGGAATATGTTAGTTACTATATAAACTAATTATCACAATAATGTTTTAAATCCGAAAGTTTGTGTGTGAGTGTGTAAGTATGTTTGTTTTCTCTTCATGATCTTACGGCTGAATGGATTTGGATGAAATTTGGAATATAAATAGCTTATACCTAGGATTCACATCCTAGGTATAATATAATACCATGATATAGTACCATCAATGGTACACATATGCTACTTTTTCACGAAATAAGAAACATTTTCTCATGAACAGGTATACGTTGTTTGATTTTTTGGAGTACTAGGCGAACATAAACATGAAGGAGGTAATAATTTAGTCAATAAGTCTTAGCATGGTATTGAATATAGGTTCAGGTGGGTTCAAGAATGGTTTAGATTCAAAACTAGATCCGATAATTAATGTTTTTTTTATTTACGCAGGCGAAGCCGCGAGGCAGAACTAGTAAATGTTGTAAGTACGTATCCTAACAACGAATTAACTAGGAAGTACAGTGTAAGAGACTTGATATACAAAGCGGCCAGGGCGCGCGCCTCGGCCGCTGCTGCTGCGTCCTATGTACAAATACGTGCGACCGGTCCGCTTTGTATACTTTAATACACTAGATAGAGACTACAAAAACGTCGTCAGTGCGGGGAGAAGCGTCGCGTCCAAGCCTCCGACTACTCTATCAACCACAAATCACAGATCTCTGCCGTCTACTGTGCTTCTCGAAAAGTACAATATGGGGTTGTTCAAGAAGAGAGTGAATAGGTATTTACTGAGCAAGCGTGCTATCAACACTATAGATAGACCCACGTAACTTCGGTGGTCGTCGTCCGCGACACATCCTTCAAGACCCGGACGATCCCATTGCGGTCGCCATCACGTTGGGATCGCAACGATCGTCCAGTACACAGACCACATTCAGAATCCTCGCCGGCGAGGACGCAGATTCTCTCGTCATGTCTCTCCAAATTCAACTCAAAATCTATCTAATCGATCCTTTCGTATTCGTAGGGCCCATTATCAACTGTACTCTCATGTACCGGGCGTTTCTCTCCCGTTCCTGGCAACGCTAGAAGAGGCTAGCTACAGTCCGTTCGAAAAACAAAGGGAGAAGCGTCTCAGGCGCGCGTCGCGCCCCCCGCCTGCTGCTCGGCCGCACGCCTTGGGCGCTTTCTATATCAACTCCAAAGTGACTTGATATAGCTGACGTTTTTGTATAGATTTTATAGTGTAATAAAATATACGGACAGGCAGCACGTGACACGAAAAACTAGAATTCACCCATTATACCATTCGCTCGAAGCGTTTCGCTTCCACTTTAATTATGAGAACTGCCAAAGAGTGGAACGCCCTGCCGTCTACTGTGTTTCCCGAAAAGTATTATATGGGGTTGTTCAAGAAGAGAGAGAATAGGTATTTACTGAGCAAGCGTGCATCTTCGACCGCATCGTCGCTTTCCATCAGGTGAGATTGTGGTCAAACATTAGCTTAGTCTCAAATAAAAAAAGAAAAAAAAAAGACTAGGACGTAGCAGCCAGCGGCCAAGGTACGTACAGTCGGGGCGCGCGCCCTGGGCGCCTTGCATATCAAGTCCCTAACTGTTACCTCGCAGCCTTGAAAAACAAGGCAGTTACATTCGAGGAATCGCAGTGAGATGCGGGAACGGTAGAGACCACTCTACCGTTCTGTTCGAACACTAGATGAGCAACTGTGCTAAATGAATGCAATGACTACTTTACTTGTACATAAGTGGTATTACCCATTTCACTAGAAGCGTTTAAGGCAATTGCCGTGATCGCTATTAGTCTTGCACTTCCGTATCCGGTAATATGTCGCCGCTAATCGTTTTCATGCTAACAAACAATGTTTGTTTAGTTGCGCCTGCGTTCGCTTTCTAAGCAGCGGGTGTTGGGTTCGATTCCCGGTGGAAACACAAGTTTTCTCCACAAGGGAAATTAGTACTTCTAGTTCTGGATGTAAATGGTGTGTGATGTGAATGTTTCCGGCACCCACGTTACAAGTCATCGAGCTAAGTTTGGGGTTGTGAGTGTGAATGCGTTAGTGTTTGTTCGTCAAAACATAACCATATTTACGAGATACAGTTTATTCACATTTAAAAGTATTTTTTCCAATACTAAAAAACAAGTTTTAGCAAAACGCCTCGCGTCGATATTTTAAAAGATTTGAAAATTTTGATCAAGAAAATTTTAATAAGTATTTTATTTTCAATCAAATTACGCTCGTGTTGCAGTTATCTGTCACTTTATAATGTGATATTGAAACGGAGATATCTCTTTTTTTTTTATCGAGTATAAAAAAAAAACTTTAAAACTGCGCGTTTACGTTTATTTTATATTATGTAGGTAGATAGATAAACTCTTTATTGAACATCTTAACAAATACATGAGAATTGATGAGAAATAATAATAATCTATAAAATAAGTGTACAAACAGGCGGTCTTATCGCTAAGAGCGATCTCTTCCAGACTACCTTTGGATGGAGAGAAGTAAAGCAATGTAATTGGACGAGGGGGTTTTGTATAAATATAATAATATAGATAATATGTATATAGTATATTTGGACACGCCTGATATGATATTATTAAAATTTAATTATACCAAAGGGCTTCTTAGCGTTGGCTACGGCTCCGCTAATGCCTTAGAAAGGTCCGGGCACAGACCCGTGAGATAAAATAAATACTTAGTATAATAAACATACATAAACAATAACTTACCTAAATTATGATATAAAATACATAAACATAATATAAATAACTATTATACATATTTGCGTGACAAATAGAATGTTCACCTTCAAATTATGACAACAAAGTAAATTTGTACTTCTACTTTCATGAGTGCCGCTTTGGGGTCCATGTGAATAAACGATTTTGATTTTGTATTATTTTCGACCTGAAAGGTAATGTATTTTGACGGAGTCTTTCAATATTTACAATGATTCAGCTCCTAGGTAGGTACCTACATAATATAGTAATCACGATGACGTCATACTTAAAAAAATATCCGTAATAATAACCGAATATTTGGGTTATGCAACTCCGCTCCACTTAATTCGTTTCAATATCACATTAATTTAATGTATATTGTAAACATAAAAATGTATAATCTATATACATATATAAAAATCAATTGTGCGTTAGTCTCCCAAAAACTCGAAAACGGCTCTACCGATTTGGCAGATTTTTCTTGTTTTGTTTGTAATTGTCAGGGCAAGGTAATTTTTTTTTAATCCACTGGAAATTGCACCCGGGCGTAGGCGGGACTTATCACTATGAAATAAGAAAAATCACTTACCATTTTCCTTAATTCGATGTTCCACGCTTCTCCCAAAAAGCTCGAAGAGCACTGGCAATTAATTTCTATGAAAAAAATAGATTTTAAATTACGAACGCGCGTTTGAATAAAGGGCGGTAAAGCAATGCACTTCTACGCCCATGGAGCGCGGGCTGCGTTCGCGCCAACACTGACAGATGCGCGCGCAACTCTGTTAGTGCTATTCAATCTGTGACGCAGCAGCTGATTTTTATGTACCCAATGCACGAAACAATGCAATTTGTATCCTTAATACTAAAGTTATAAAAGTGAATTTACTTTGAGAGTAATAAATTTACCTTTTTAATTTCAGGAAAAATGAGGCTGATTTATTTTGCCAATTAAAAAACACAATAGGTAAATTGCGTTACGAAAAGAGGAGTCTTTGCCGCCAAAGTGAAAAAATGGCGTCATTGATTTTGTATTATTTTCCAAAACCTGTGGTTCATTAATGGTGGATTATTAATTATTAACCGTTAATACTAGAGATTTATTGGCGATAGTAACCTAGTTGAGTCCAAACTGCAAAGTCTCGGCTACTGACGTGAGGTAGCAAGTCTATCGGTATTCTATTGCTTACATTTTGGAGAGTGTACAGGAGTTACATGATATAATTCCTCCATGCCCTTTTTACCATTCAAAAACAACACAAACTGTCAAACGTCATCCATTTATGGTTGACATACCTCCAGTTCGCTCGAAGCGTTTTGCTTCTTATCATCCGTACAGCGAAGGAGTGGAACTCATTGCCTCCGTCTTTGTTCCCTGAACGGTAAAATCTGGGTGTCTTCAAGTCTAAAGTGAACCTTCTTGGCAAGCATGTTCCATCTTCGGCCGCAACGTCACTTTCCATCTGGTGAGATAGTTTTCAAATGGTTGCCTAACCAGCATAAAAAAATAAATAAATAATACTTGGGTAACGAGCATGAGTGTAGGCAAATCACACTAAGTGGAAAAACTTATTTTTTGCTTTCGCTTCAAAACTCCAATAACAGTTCTAGTAAAGTTTCTACCACTTCATTAGGTCACGTCTAAGGACTTTAATATGAAATACACTTGAAATATATTAATACTTGACACTGGCCAAATGCACAAGATTGCGAAGCCAATATGCAAAAAAAAAACAGTAGTAATAGTTCGGTCAATTTAGACATCCAAAGTTACCTAAATTCCCACCAAGCTGAAAATCGGTAAGATTGTTTAAAATATCATTAAAAAAAAAATTTGAAAGTTCCCCCGTTGACCCGTGGAATAGGCTTACTGGGGAAACCACAAAAAAAAACGCGCTAAGTGCACTACCTCATAGGTGGCGAGGAAACGTGTGCATATTATGACGATTACAACTTTTTGAATCGTTATATCTCAAAAACGGTGGCTCGTAGAAAAAAAAGTATTAATTAATTTTTTGTAGTTCATTTTATGATCTACAATTTTTGTTTGGAATATTTTTATTTATCATAAAAATATTCCAAACAAAAATTGTAGACTTACCGTTTTGCTGAAAATCGCGAAATACTCATTTTTTTTACCTTTGACCTTGAATAAATTTTTTTCCTTACAGGGGAAAGATGGGGAACTTTCAAATTTTGTTTTTAATGATATTTCAAACAATCTTACCGATTTTCAGCTTGGTGGGAATTTAGGTAACTTTACTCTTATTTTTTGGTCTAATTTGACCGGACTATAAACTTCGTTATTTTGATATTAATTAGCTTGCTTCATGGTTTTGCGGTTCATGTATCAATTTATGTCGCTGATAACAGTTGCAACAAGTCACAACGTGTTGTTATGTGTTACTTTACTGCAGTTGCTGATTTTATTATAGTTCCGTTTGATACGTCATTTTTTTTCTTTTAATATTGGCTTCGCAATCTTGTGCATTTTGCCAGTGTCGAGTAATAATATATTTCAAGTTTATTTAAAGTTAAAAGTCCTAGTCACAAGTCACAGTCAAAGTCATGTCAAGTCATACTCTAGTAAAATGGTAGAAACTTTACAAGAACTTCTGTTGGTTTTGGAGCGAAGGCGAAAATCACGTTTTTCAACTTTGTATGATTTGCCTACACTTATGCACGTTTACTAAGTATTCATGGTTAATAATCCACCAATATTACACATTAACACTCGAAGAATCACGGGTTTTGGAAATTATACAAAATCAACAACGCCATTTTTTCACTTTGGCGGCAAAACTCTTGGAACGTCATTAGACGACAACGGTGGAAATGGATCTGATTCTTTTTAAGAACCCGTATACATTTTTATGTCTGTCTCACTCGCACAATTAATTCATTTTGAGAAATAAAAATTATGGAGCGAGTTATGGAAAATGTTGTCAATAACTTTACTAAATAATTATGTAACGGATACTATAATATAAATTTTCGTTTAAATACCTATTAATTAGACGAAGAAAGAGTGAAAAATATATAAAATCAATTTTCTCCGCCAATCCAAAAGCTAAGAAAACGAATATCAGTTTATAAGATCCGTGATATTATTATTTAGGGATTATATTGACAACATTTACAATAACTCACACCGTCAGTTTTATATCTCAAAATCAGTGAATCGTGCGAGCGAGAAAGACATAAAAATGTATGCGGGTTCTTAAATGCGTTAGGTAGATATTTTCCGAACTAAATAAGAACGGCGTTCTACCAAAATTGTCAAACAAAAATTTCACTAACTTCCAAACTTAGATAAGGTTGGATTCATAGAAATCATGATAAGAACTGCCCGTTGGTTTAATTGGGTGAGCGTTCGCCTTCTAAGCAGGGTATCTGGTTCGATTCCCGGCGGGAACACAAGTTTTCTCCCAGGAAAAATTGTGTTTTTAGTTCTGGTTGTGATTGCGTGTGTGATGTGAATGTTTCCGACACCCACGACACAAGTCATCGAACTTAGTATGGGGCTGTGAGTGTGAAATCGTTGAATGAATGTTTTAAGAATAATTGTTTTTCAACCCACTTCACAAAAAAGGAGGAGGTACTCAAGTCGAATGTATTTTTTATTTGTGTTAGTTACATCATATTTTCTTTCCAAGTGAAGTTTTTGCAAGCATTTTAAGCATTTTTGCTTTGGCGCAAATAACACAATTTTGATCTTATTTTAATTTGATAAACGTGATCTTTTGATTATTTTCAACCGACTTCAAAAAAGGGGGTTCTAAATTCGGCTGTATTTTTTTTATGTATAATATGTATGTTACGCGATATCTCCGCCAATTACGAATCGATGTTGATGTTTATTTTTTTATTTGGTGGTTTATACTTCAGAGGTGGTCCTATATAAATTTTATTGAGATTATGGTAGATATGTTTCCCATTAATATTAAAGGTTTTTAATCTACTATTGACGATATCATGTGATAAGGTTAGGATTTTTGCTCTAGATTTGAACAGATTGTTTTTTTTAATTCGTGCGCCTTTTTGTGGCAAATGCAAACATCCTTTTTTTCAGAAAATCGGCCTGTTGTTATTTTTTCTTGAAAATTCGTAGTTATGGGCTAAAAAAGTTACTTTATTATTTCGTGGGCGTATATATATATATACTGAGAGAAAATTTTAAATTGTTTATTAAAAACATAAACGCCTTTACACTCACAACCCCACACTAAGTTCGATGACTTGTGTCGTGGGTGCCGGAAACATTCACATCACACACACAATCACAACCAGAACCAGAAACACAAATTTTCCATGGGGAGAAAACTTGTGTTCCCGCCGGGAATCGAACCCGATACCCCTGCTTAGAAGGCGAACATCACCCAACTAAGCCAACGGGCAGTTCTTATTCGTATTTATCTTGTCATTTGTACAAAGAAAATGCTACACCTATTTCTAGACTAGGCGGTGTGCCTGTATTCGAACAATCAGTTACCTCTCTCGATTTTACAAGAGATTGTCAGCAAAAAATATACCGACTCTAAGAAAGGATGAGGTTCTCAATTCGACACAACTTGTTTTATGTATTAAGGATAGATCGATTGGATAAATATTGTTTGTTTGAAAGACTTGTGTCAAATTCATCAGTCGAGTATGCGCGTAGACAGTCCGACGTCGCACGTCGCGGCGTGTTATAAGTTTAAACTTTTCTTGTATAAATTACTAGCCGCTTCGCCCGCTATTATTAAGTTAAAAAGTAGCTTATGTGTTAGTCCTTGGTATAAGCTATATACATTCCAAATTTCATCCAAATCCTTGCAGCCATCAAAGCGTGAAGAGGTAACAAACATACTTACACACTTACTTACACATAAACTTTCGGATTTATAATATTACTAGCCGTGCCCCGCGGCTTCGCCCGCTATTATCAAGCTAAAAAGTAGCCTATGTGTTAATCCTAGGTATAATCTATGTACGTTCCAAATTTCATTCAAATCCGTTCAGCCATTAAGGCGTGAAGAGGGAACAAACATACTTACACACTTACACACAAACTTTCGGATTTATAATATTAGTAGGATTAGGATTGTATGGCACGTATTCCGGCATTTTAACACTTCACAGACATCATGTTTGTCCATGAATTTTTGTATGGAAACCGGTACTGGTGAGGTACTGTGACGTACTACCTAAAATGCTCCCTAGCCCCGGCCTGCGTCCGTCACGGTAGGTAAGCGACAACAATACAGGACTCTTGATGACTGAGGACTTGAGGAGTACTCCGGTTATATAATAAGCTGTGTCACAAGTCGCGTGTCCAGACGTCCCGATTAATGCGGGACGTCCCGATTTTCAGGCCTGGGGACACGTACCGATTAACCCTTGATCGGGACGCCAAATGTCTGAAATTAACCTTCAATTTAAATTACGAGTCATGATTATACGCGCGAAGCTAATATTATTATACTAGACGTTCGCGCCGAACTAAGATCTCGCGCTTACATTTTGCCTCATAGAGAAAAACTTTTGAGGTTACTTGCTTATAACTTTTTATATACATGATAATTGTTTGATTTCTGTATTTGTTGTTCAAGTACAGGATATAACGGATATTATACGTAAGTTTCAGCGTGTGAAGCCGTTTTTGAGATAGACCCCGGGACAAAATAGGTCTAAAGACAGTAACTTTGGTGGCCTACCAAATCGTTATTTTCCAACATAGATATTTTTTTTAAACCGATTCCGTACTATACTTTTTAAACCCTTTTCAACGATACCCCACAAGGGTAGATAAAAAAAAAAAAAAATGTTGCTCCCCACTTACATGTATGGGAGCCCCCTTAATACTTTCATTTATATTATTTTAAATGTAATTTTTGGCTTTGGGCATAGCTTTACAAATTCTCTGAAAATTTGAAGTTATTCGCTTGTGTGGTTTAGACGATAGATGCTTCTGATAGACGGACCGACGGACGCACAAAGTGCTGAACCACCCATGTCAACTTAGAGATATCGCTTCGCTCGATCAATTAAAATCTTGTGTCACGGTGTTTGTTTGTGGACGAACTCCTCTGAAACTGCTCGTCAGATTTTAATGAAATATTTTCTTTATATTTGGTAGTTATGAGAATAGGTCGAACAGTATTTTTCACCCTCATTTTTTTTTTGATGGGGGGAAAATACCTACCACTTCCCTTCTCTCCCAGGGTGAAGGAAGGGGGTGTGTGGGGCTCGAACCCACTAAAAAAACCCCCGTGAGCAGTCCCTCGCCGAGGTGTGGCAAGATAGGGTCGCGCTAGCAGTCACTATCTTGCCCCGGCGGTAGGCCCGCAAACCGGGCCACTGCGCCCATGGAGGGGTGACCTTGCTCACCAAGGCCACCCCCAGACGTGTGGAGCCGTGCAAGCCGATGGAGAGGTTCCCTGACTCTCCACCAGTGACCCCACTACAGAGGTGGAGAGAGGAGGCTACCCCTACGGAGCTTCCTTCCCGTCCGTCTGCGCCGGATCGGGTCAGACAGAGGATTGCTCTCTCTGGCTCGCTCCGCGGCCTCCTTCTGCGCCATCACCGCTTCGCAGAAGGAGACCACTGCCTGCCACGATCTCTCGCTGCCGAGCATGGCGTCTACCAACCCTCCTACCCGACCCCCATTTTTATCGTGATTTAAGTAGGTATTATTATTGGTATTAAAGTATTAGGAGACCATAAACGTGAAAGAGGTAAAACACTTTTTCTAAACGTGGCATTTCAACGCATGGCGGGTACAGCTACTCTATAGATATAATAATTTGATATAAAATAATTTCCAAATGAAATTTAACTGATTAAAATGAATAATTACATTTAAATTGGTGAAAAACATAGTGTTGCTTTCAACATGTTGCATTCACCTTGCAAAGGTTAAATCGTATCTACTGATATCGCCCAGTCTTTATTTGTGGTAAATTCAAATGGGAAGCCATTTTCCTGGTATATATGTATATATCTCTTATATAAAAAATTCTCGTGTCACAATGTTAGTTACCTTACTCCTCCGAAACGGCTTTACTGATTTTTACCAAATTTTATATGCATATTCAGTAGGTCTGAGAATCAGCTACTATCTATTTTTCATACCCCTAAGTGATAAGGATTTTTCACCCTTAAATTTTTTTTTTAATTTTCAGACAAAAATTTTTGTTTTTATTTTTCTATGATTCAGCATTGAAAAATACATACAACCCTAAATTTTCACCTTTCTACAATCAACCCCTATTTTTTTATAGAACAAAATGAAAATTCTAGAAATAATGTATATGGCAAAACAACGTTTGCCGGGTCAGTTAGTATATAATATAATTACTTTGCAAGGTCATGTTAAAAGCAACTCAATGCATTTCCATACCTATATCGAAAAACGATAAGATGTGTGGGATGGTTACCTAATATTTAAATAATATATTTATTTATTTATTTATTTATTTATTTATTAATAGACGAGCAGCAGAATGCTGATATGTCTATATCACACAGTGTTGAAAGTCATAACAGTTCACTTTTCTAACAAAGTTTGTTTATTAATTCGCAACCAATTGTCAAGCTTGTTTTTAAATCCATTTATTGTGGTAGCAGAAACAACATCTTCCGGTAATCTGTTCCAATTGTGAACCACTCTATTGCTCAGGAAATGAAAAGCAGTGTTTGTGTTTGATGGTGAACGGATGAGTAACGACTGGTGTCTGCGTGAAAGTCTTTGGTCTGCCTTTAGCTTGTAAATGTTATGGATGTCTGGCAGGTTGTATTGGCTGTTCATGATCTTATAGGTTTCAATTAGATCTCCTCTGAGCCTTCTTTCTTGAAGAGTAGTGAGGTGCAACATCTGTAGTCTTTCTTCGTAGGATTTACGCCGTAGGGCTTGAGGAATTTTAGTTGCCCTCCTTTGTACACTTTCAAGAAGGTTTATATCCTTTTGGAAGTATGGGCTCCAAACTTGGAACCCATATTCAATTAAGGGTCTGACATATGTCTTGAAGATCTTGAGGAAAACTTCCACTGTCATTGTTTGAAATGCCCTGCGTATGACATAAAGGAAAGAGTTGGCTTTTTTGACCATTGTAGATATGTGATCCTCCCACTTAAGGTCAGATGTAATTAGTACTCCCAGGTCTTTTTGTTTGTGTACTGATTCAATAACTTTTTGGTCCAGCTTGTATGTAACCTTGGGATTAGCTTTACCCAGATGCAAGACACTACATTTGGATATATTCAGTTTGACAACCCAGTCTTTGGTCCATCCTTGAATACGGTCAAGATCATCCTGTAGTTGTCCAGATTTTATGAGTGGGTTGGCAAAGAATTTTCCATCGTCAGCAAAAAAAGCAGATTGAGATTCAATAATTTGTATTAGATCATTGATGAAAATTCCAAAAAGGCTTGGAGCGAGCACAGAGCCTTGCGGAACGCCACTAAGAACTTGTTTTTGTTGTGATAGGGAATTACCAACTCGAACTTGGAATGTTCTGCCCTTCAAGTAGTTCTCTATCCATATAAGCAGGTTGCCACGTATTCCCACGTGCTCGAGTTTCATTAGTAGACGTTGATGTGGGACTTTATCAAAAGCTCGCTCGAAGTCCAGATACACTATATCAACTGGGTCTTTTTTGTCAAGTGCAGCTGTCCATGAGTGCGTACATGATAGTAGATTAGTCACAGTAGACCTTCTTTCCATAAAGCCATGTTGTTTGGTGGAAATTATGCACTGCCTATTCAAAAACTGGGTCAACTTTTTGCATATGATTCTTTCCATAGTTTTAACAATTATGCTGGTAAGGCTGATTGGTCGAAAGTTTCCAGAATGAGTCTTGTCTCCTTTTTTGTAAATCGGTGTAACTATTGCGTGTTTCCAGTCTTGTGGTAAAAATCCAGATTCAAAAGACTTAGTCATGATAACAGTGAGAACTGGAGCAAGCGTAGTGGCACAGTTCTTAAGAATGCAACTTGATAATTTATCAGGACCTGGAGAGGATTGTGCATCCAGGCACGAGATTATCTTCTCGACATCTTTTATATTAAATGTGATGTCACATAAGCTTTCCTCTATTCGGGCTGAGGATATGGTTTTAGGACAAAGGCTGATGGTTGGTTCTATGCAGTACGCCTTTTGAAACTCTTCAGCAAAGACGTCTGCTATTTCACTTGGTTTCGTTACTAGGTCGCCATTATGGTTACGAATTGCAGGTGGAATGCTTACTTTGGATGAAGTGCACCGACGGATATAAGAGTAGAAGGCTTTATCTCCGTAGGCCAATATTCTTGCTTCAAAAAGGCTTCTCTGCTTTCTACATAAAGCGACACATTTATTATTAACTTCACGAAATTTTAGATAGTCACTATTTTCACTGGAAGTCTTATATATATTCCATAGTATTTTCTTGTCAGCAATAAGTTTGAGTATACTCTCATTAATCCAAGGTTTATTTTGTACTTTAGCCTTCACTTTTTTCTCTGGAGCGTGTTTGTCAGTGGTGATATTGACTGCATTCAGGAAATCTACCCACAAAGGTTGAGTATCACATGAGGGGTCAACCATTTCCAAATTATCCATCAGGTCCGAGTTGAATTTGTCAAAATCAATACTCTGATAGTTGCGTCTAAACTTAGGTGGGCTATTGGTTTTTTGTAATTCACACTGAATACTGAACTCCAATACACAGTGATCACTTTTACCTATAGGGGGCTTATGGAGTACTTCTTTGACTAGAGTCTCTTCATTTACCATTATTAAGTCTAGGAGTGAGGGAACATTATCTTGTCGAAACCTAGTAGGACTATTGACCAGCTGAAAAAGGTTACTGTTAAGGAACATGTTAATAAAAAGCTCGTGTGGTCCTGATTCATGTTTGTCTACCTCTATAGGCCATTTTATAAGAGGATAGTTAAAGTCCCCAGCAATTATAGTCGCAGTATTATTCTCAGATGCTAATAAGAGATTTGCCATTAATTTTGTGTCTCGTGGTTGCCATATCTGGACATCTTTGTCATCAGGTCGATATACCCCCACAATAAGAAAGTGATAGGTTCCATATTGAATGTCCAAAAAAAGAGCCTCAACATCTTCACATGCATACCTCTGATTTAGTCTTGCCACTATTGGGATGCCATTCACTCTATCCCTTACGTACATCGCTACACCTCCACCTCTTGTTTTACCATCACATTTTTTTTTCTTATGTTTGCGGTCCAATCTATACATAGTGTATCCAGGTATGTTGAATGTACTATTACGATCTTTGATGTTAAGCCAAGTTTCTGTGGCAATTACAATAGATGGATTGGTATTGTTGATGTATAATAATAAAAGATCAAATTTGGAAGGTAGAGAGGATAAGTTTGTGTACATAAATGTGAGATCTGTGTACGGATTTCTATTATCGCTGACTAGTTTTTTTGTTGTACAATTTTGGGCAGTCCCTTTACATATTTTATAGTAAGGTCAGTTTCCCCACTATCAATTTTGGCTTTAAGAGCCTCTCGGAGTTGCTTGAGCTCCTCACGCTGTTTAGGTGTCTTGTCATCATAGACTCTTACCTCTTTTTGCGCCTTACTTTTATTCTTGAGCAACCAAACAGCATCCTGTCGAGACTTGAGGATAACCTTTATTGGCCTCTGTTTACCAGATTCACGTCGACCCAGGCGCTGCACTGTAATCACTTTTTCAGAGTACTCACTACCATTGTTTATATCTTGTAGAATTCTCTTCACACTAGACTCATCGTGAGTTTTCCGATCAAGGCCAATGTCAGAGCTACACTCTTTTACACCAACTAAAATCACATTGTTGGCTCTGCGTTCACGCTCCACAACTTCCTCTAGTATAGCATTGGTGTCAGCAGGGGGTGAAACAGCCACTGGCGCTACCCATACTGGCTGTGGGGGTGCTTGTAGGGACTCTGCTATTTGTTTCTTGACATCATTAAGCTCTTCACGTAATCCATCATAGGATTTGATAAGCTTGGGCACTTGAAATAAGGCCTCTCGACAAGGGGCACACAAATAAAGGAGGGTGCGTTTGCCCTTAAGCCCCATAACACGTGCCTCACTACTCGTAAGGTTACTGCACTGCAAACAAACATTTCGCTTGCAACCATCACACTGCACCGTATTTTCGTCATTGTGGTCACTTTCACATTGAAAACACTTCATTTTGTCGGGTTTTGTATCAAAGTAGCGTATTTTTCACAAGCAAAAATCGGTACGAAATTCACGGAAGTTCTCACTCTTGTAACACTTCACAGAAGCTATTTATCACAAAGTTTATTGTTTATGTATAATATTATCGCGTTAATAATCGCAAATATCTAATTCTCCACTTGTTACGAAGGTTTTTACTATTTTTCGCGAAATTTTAAAATAGGATGTAATTTTCAGCACTGTTCTTGTTTTCGAGGGTAGAGAGAAAAAAAGTAAATATATAAAATAATAAAATATATAAAAATAAACGTTTTCACACTCACAGCCCCACACTAAGAAGACTTATGTTGTGGATGCTGGACAAACTTATAACACCCCTCTTTTTCGTTGGGGGTTAAAATGGAGGTCTACGATTTTAGCACCGTATGTATGTAAAAAATATTATTTGTATGTTCTTGCTGCCTGATGGCGTTGGCTGCGCGTCTCCCTTCTAAGCAGCGGGTGTCGGGTTCGATTTCTAGTTCTAGTGATTGTATGTGTGTGATGGGAATATTTCCGGCTCCTACGATAGAAGTCTTCGAATTTAGCGTGGGGCTGTGAGTGAGAAAGCGTTTGTTAATTGGCCTGATAGGCGTTTGTGTATGTGTGTTTGGTACCTCATATCGTCCTAATTAAAGTGATTACAAAAAATAGGATATTTGTTTAGTTGAATCTGCCTCATATCTTCGGGTTCGGTATTTCAATAGAAAGCGTGCGGGGCAGTCTTTGGGGACTTCCGATAGAAGTGCAAACTAAGTAACTTGTCAATTTTATTGTCGACTTCAATGACTTTTGTTCACCCAAAAAGTGCTCAACGCGCCTAAAGAAGTTTTTACTTAAAAAAACAAAATGGCATACTGCATAAAGTAGAGAACAAAAATAAATAGTAAAGAGTAAATCCAAGATAAGTGCGTATGAAATGAAAGCGCTCTATATTGACAACTTATCATTCAAAACTATATCGTACGTACTAAAAAACAATTCACTTGTCGACTGTACTTAGGTATATTATTGTTTATGTATGTTTATTACCACGATGATTGTAATATTTTATTTGTCATTGTTTATATTTATTTTTTTTGGTATACAATAAAGTGTTTTGTATTGTATTGTATTGTATTTATTGTATTTTCTATATTATTATATTTATACAAAACACCGACGTCCAATTTCATTGCTTACTCCTCTCCATCCAAAGGTTGTCTGGAAGAGATCGCTCTTAGCGATAAGACCGCCTGTTGTTACACTTATTTTCTAGATTATTATTCCTTGTCATGTATTTGTTAAGGTGTTCAATAAAGTGTTTATCTATCTATCTATCCATCTTAGAAGTAATGAACTTTAACAAAAAATATTAATATACAATTAATAATTCGAATCGGGTACATACATACAACCGAGGACATGAGGGACATAACCCTCTAAAATACCATTTCAAAAACAAAAAACAATGAAATCTAATAAAAATTTGTTGGTTTTGCAGTAATACATCAGCTCTGAATATCGTTGCAATTTCATTGCTTACCTTTCTCCTATTTTCAAAAATCCTTTCCTCTAGCCTTCACAAAGGCCCAAGACCTTAGACCCTCCATCCTCAATGTATACAAAAGATGTTACGTCACAGCTGACTGAATAGGGCTATTATAGCTTAACAAGTGCAACTTTTGGGGTTAAATCTTGGTATAAACAGAAGTGTAGTGGAGAAGACTTTAGTATAAAACTTTTACTCTTGACTTAAAGATTCCTAGATTATACTACGGGGAACTATTTTATTTACATCTTTATTTCAGGCAATTAGCATCCATAATAAAAACACAACAAAAAAAAATTGCGAAATAAATTAAATATAATAATAAAATTGATGTTGTGTACGGCTTGAAACACGTCTAAAATTTCGACTTACTTTGTAGTCGACTAGTTTCGGACAAATTTGTTGTCCTTCATCAGGATGAGTCGAAGTCGAAATTTTAGACGTGTTTCAAGCCGTATACAACATCAATTATGTGTAATACTCACGATAGTTTTAATTTTCATATAATAATAAAAATTAAAAACTTTGTCTTCAATTTACAGCGTCTTCAATTTACTGAAACTGAGACGACTCTAATAATTGACAAATAAGATTATTAATTTATTTTTGAAAACAAGCTTGCGCAAGTCCACCAAGGTCCGGTAAGGGTATAGAGTGACGTCACTTTATTTTTCGAGTGTATTTCAGCAAGTCCTTTCATTTGCTACTCATATTGTAAGAGTGCATTAAAAATAACTTGTCCGTCATTTTAGGTGTTCCGCCATATTGGATTTAGAATGACGTCACACAGCTAACCATGCATAGTCATCAAAGCTAAACATGAACACAAAATTTCAGTTCAATCAGTTGAAGATATCTGCTTCAAATTTTAGTTGCAAGATTCCACCCGAACAATAATAGTTATAAACATTAAAGTTAAATGAAAGCTTGTAACAAAGCGACTCTTTAGCTTTCTCCGTCCCTTTTTAAGGCCCTCCTCACGAATTTCTAAGCATCTAATTTTACTCAAGAAAGGATTTATCGGACAATGATTTCGGACAAAGATCCGACACACGTGTTTGTCCACGTGTGACGGGGTCAATGCCCCAATAAAGGGACTCTAAGAAGTCTTTGGGTAAAACAATATGGCCTCATTAGAGCGATTGCAGCATATTGAAGGGATGCAATGATTTGATATACGTGAATGGAGACGAAAATGATGGCTTTGTTTTGATGCAGCTGCAGTTACCGGAAATTTGGTGGTCAATGCGTCCGAAAATGGGGTAAATAGTGGGCTGTGGTATTTTTTTAATTATGAAAATATGCGCCGCTGAATTTCTTGCCAGGTTCTTCTTTGCGAAAACTAGTCATTAACTGTCACAGGTGCCTCCTTGGGGCCATGTGAATAAACGAACTTGATTTTGAATGCTTTAGTAAGTACCACTACCGAGCCCCTGAAAAAAAAATACGCTTTTACATTCACAGCTTACTAGGTACGTCCAAAGATGTGTATCATTGGTGCCGCAAACATCCACATCACACACATCACAAAAAGGTGAAAACTTTTTTTCGAAATATGGAGTAAGATTTAGGGCTTGACAGTATCTACCGCGACTTTCAAATCAAATCAAAATCGTTTATTTTCATGGTCTCCAAAGAGGCACTCACGAAAGTTAATAACTCTACTAACAGATTGGCAAAATTACCACTATCTCAGGAAGAACCTGGCAAGAAACTCGGCCACGCATACTTTAATAAATATTGTTTAAACTATATTATGTAGCGTTTATGTTAAGCGTTTATGTTAGTTTTATAATCATTTATTATTATTTTTTTTATTTGTGACAGGCTATTGTTTGACCACTATCTCAACTGATGGTAAGTGACGATGTGATCGAAGCTGGTAAACACACTAGACCTGGAATACGCAGGCTCTCAAGGATAACTGCCGGAACACCGTATTTGGCTTGGCGGCAGACTTTCAACTTGATGGTGGTAAGCTACTTTGGTAGCAAGCCAGGCGAGCAACTCACAAAATGCTCTACCACCTCTCAAATGTCACCTGATTAGCACCACCCGGGGACCACGTGTATGGAGTCAGACTTAAGGGGTATCCTCCTACGGACGTGGGTGACTCAGCCCCCAAACTGATTTAATGTTGAGGCAATGATGTTGAGGCAATCCAGCTCCTCGAGAACACAGACTTAGTGAGAAGACTCAAAAGAACTAAACCTTTTGAGTTATTGTAGTAATGTGACAGTGTAATATAGTAAGTGCTATGAACAAAGAACACAAGAACAAAGTGTCTTCTTGATAAAAGAGACAGTAAGAAAATGTTACTGGGTACATTCTTAGTATATAACTCTACTTAGCAGTTTAGGTTAAAATTAATTTACGTATAAGTCTTAAGGCTAGATCGTAATTGGTACGTCATAATTAAAAAAAACTGGTTTAAACTTTCCCAGCAGTATTAAAACAAAGATGAAACTCAAAGAAATAACCCTTAAGGCTTTTATTTAGTACCAGCCTTGCCCCGCGGCTTCGCCCGCTATTATCAAGTCAAAAAGTAACCTATGTGTTAATCCTAGGTATAATCTATGTACATTCCAAATTTCATCCAAATCCGTTCAGCCATTAAAGCGTGAAGAGGGAACAAACATACTTACACACTTACACACAAACTTTCGGATTTATATTAGTAGGATACGGCCATGTCCTTGACCCAAGCTATCTACCAACTACCATACATCAACTCACATACTTCTATTAAATCTGTGATCAAATTGAAATGTATGGTTTGTGCTACGTAATCTGTGGTGGGATAGGATGCTCTCACGCTCCAAACACGTTTGTTGGCATTGGAGTGTCAGATGTTCGAAATAAAAGGGGTCCTCCGTCCTGGGATGTGTAGCCAGAATTAGATGTTTTATCGTAACATTTTTAATTTATAGTTACTTGAAGGTTTGTGATTTAAGGTGCAGATTTATAGTATACTAGCCGTGCCCGCGGCTTCGCCCGCTATTTATTAGATATGTACATTCCAAATTTCATCCAAATAGGTTCAGCCGTTAAAGCGTGAAAAGGGTACAAACATACTTACAGACTTACATACAAACTTTCGGATTTATAATATTATAGTAGGATATATATTTGCAGCAAGCATTTGGCCGCTATCTCCTACCTGATGGAAAGTGATATTGTTAAGGGCATGGTGTCGCTACAACCTACCTTTGTAACGATGACCACACAGCAAAGCAATTAACATCAAAAGTGTTTCTCTATTAGGCAAAATTTAATTAAATAATATAATTAAACGCAAGCAAAGCTTAAAAAAACCGACTTCACAAGTCTTCGAACTTAGTGTTGTGACTACGAGTGTGAAAACGTTTAAATTATGGTATATTTTACTTGTAATCTTTGGTATGTTGTTACACGATGAAAATATTCCCAGCTCTTCTATGTAGCGTCGCCGACTAAGCTGTTCTAAAGTAGGTATTTCTTTCTTTCTATTCTTCTTCTAATTTCCTCTGCACCCTTGCACTGGAGTAGTACATGCTCTACAGCTTTTTTACTACTATATCATCTAGTAAAATTAGCCTTAACGGAACTACCGAAATGTTAACACTAACGGCGGGACTAGTCCATCAATACAAAGTCGCTCAGCGAGCTTTGGAAAGAGCTATGTTTGGTGTATCTCTTAGGGATCGAATCCGGAACGAAGTATAATTCGCCAGAATACGAAAGTTATCGACATAGCTCAAAGGATTAGCAAGCTGAAGTGGCAGTGGGCTGGTCACATATGCCGCAGACCTGACAACCATTGGAGTAGATGAGTTCTGGAGTGGAGACCGCGAGTCGGTAAGCGTAGCAGAGGACACCCTGTGGCTAGGTGGAGCAACGATATAGGTAGGTAACCACTAGAATAGAAGAGCCAATGATTGGGCTCAGTGACACGCTTTGGGAAAGGCCTATATCCAACAGTGGACTGAGGCTGACTGAGTATGATGATGATGATCTCATCTAGTGGTGATGTGGTCGAGGATGGCAAGAAACGCTAGAAAAAAAAAAGACGTGTGGCACTCGGGGACTGCCGCGGTAAAGCTATTGCATAGCATTTTTTATTTTTCAGTTTCATTTTTCTTCACAAAAAGTTTTCGGTCACGTTGAGATGCGAACACCGTACCGATGCTTACGATTCAGTATCCAGTACCAATCGGCTACCGAGTCTTCTAACTATAATTTCGAAATAAGCATATAGATCTTGACGTTTACTTTAAAAACGTAAACGTAAAAACCTATACGCTTTACCTTTTACGCCTATACGTTAGAAGACTTAGTAGCCGATTAGTATTGGATACTGAATCGAATGCATCTGTACAGAGTTCGCAACTCAACGTGACCGAAAACTTTTTGTGAAGTCGCTAGAGTGGGGGGCGTTAGGTTTTTTCGTTACGGAATTTCTGGATTAGGTCTCCACGCTCAAGGCCCGCGATAGAAGCTATGCAATAGCTTAAAACTATTCTTGGTTGGAACCACAGAGATATATGATCTGTGGGTGGAACCGATCAAGCATTTCAGACAGACAAATTTAGAGATATCATCATCTGGATACTGAACAGTGAAAATTACTCGTGAACCCATGTTGTGAATAACGGCTTCGCCGCAACAACGCGCCTGGCTCGAACGGACGCTCTCGTCCCGCCGATCTGTCCGACGCAAATGCGTCCTGTGCGAAGCTTTAAAACTCGATGGTAGAGACCGGTCCAAACTTGATGGTAGAGAGAGTCCTTGGTAGAGACCGTCCAATCAAAAACATATATATATTTTTTAATTTTGGCTCCACTACCTTCGTGCATGTAATGAGATAATTGAAGTCTGAAGAAATCTTAATTGAAATATTAGTCACAAGTCAAGTAATTCGGTTATAATCAAGTCATGCTCTAGTAAAGTGCTAGTAGATATAGAGAGCCTCTAGTAACGTTTCTATTAGGGACGTTACTCGAACTTCTGTTGGAGTTTTGGAGCGAAAGCGAAAACCACAATCTTCAACTTTGTGTGATTTGACATCTGAATCACGTTCACTAAGTATTAACGATTATAAATCCACCATTATTACACGAATCTCAAGTTAAGGCAAATAATAAAGAATCGACAACGCCATTTTTTCACTTTCGCGGCAAAACTCTTAAATCATCTTGATCTTTGACACGCAATCGTTTGACAGATGTAATGGTTCACCTTCGCTAAGATTTGGATGATGTCTACACTGGTAACTAGTGGTAACACTGATCCCTAATCCCTGCCACAGCGTATGAAATAGTCATACCCTAGGGCGATGCCCGATCCTCACATTATGTTTAGTTCCGTGTCAGCCCCAACCTAAAGCCCGTTTATAATGAACGAAAAACCCATTATGTTTTGTAAGGACATGGAATTTTGATTGCATGCCTTTACGAGTGGAACTCTTTACTGATAAGGTTCGAGTGAACCAAATGCGTCCAGTTAAAATTCAAAATTGTTTATTCGCCTCATAGAGAACTTATGAAAGTTAATGACTCTAATAATGTACCATTTTTTTTATTTTAGACTATTATAACAAATTGATATTACTAAATTTACTAATATTTTTTAAATAAATGTATCAATAATAATAACATATTTGATAACAAATCATGTCTGGACATTTTTAATAATGTCAATGTTTTAATTTAAAAAAATATAGTAATATTAAAAGCCAGTTTAATTAATTTAATTTAATTTAATTATACCAATATTATTATTATTTTACGTAACATGCAAATAATACCGTAACATTGACATGCCTTGTGTAACAGTCTGAGTTGTAATGGCCAATAGATACACATCATTTCAAAACTATATAGGTACATCGATAAAGCAAATACCTAAGTAACCTACAACTTGTAGGTAACTTAGGTTATTGCTTGAAGGCTACAAGGCATCGAGCTTATAGGCAACTCTAGTGCTCATGACCACTACCAGTAGTGTAGCCGTGCCCGCTTCTCCCGCTATTATCATGTTAAAAATTTGCCTATGTGTTAATCCTAGGTATTAGCTATGTACCTACCTACATTCGAAATTTCATCCAAATCCGTTAAGCCGTTACAGCGTGAAGAGGGAACAAACATACTTACACACTTACAGACAAACTTTCGGATTTATAATATTATTAGGATTCTTTATGCAAACAGAAATTAAAAATATTATAAGCGACAGAGTCAAACACTACCCTATTAGATTTTTTTTTTATTTATGACAGGCTAGTGTTTGACCATTATCTCACCTGATGGTAAGTGACGATGTGATCGAAACTGGTAAACACACTAGACCTGGAATACGCAGGCTCTCAAGGATAACTGCCGGAACACCGTATTTGGCTAGTCGGCAGACTTTCAACTTGATGGTGGTAAGCTACTTTGGTAGCAAGCCAGGCGAGCAACTCACAAAATGCTCTACCACCTCTCAAATGTCACCTGATTAGCACCACCCGGGGACCACGTGTAGGGAGTCAGACTTAAGGGGTATCCTCCTACGGACGTGGGTGACTCAGCCCCCAAAAAAGATAGTAATGGCACCAGCGAATTGATAAAAAATAAGACTTTTTAATTTATCTAGCTGTGCCCGTGGTTTTACCCACAAGTCCCGGACCCGCGGGAATCCTGGAATATTTTTTTCTTTCATAAGAACCTTCTCCTGACAATAATTAACACTACAAACAAATAATAATAATAATAATGTTTATTTCCTTAAAAAAGGTACAGCATGTGGTTCAGATACATGTTAACAGATACAATATTTATTTACAAGGATATTGTTTTCCAATGAGTCCCAAACTAGGCCGAGGCCTGTGTCTTGGGATTCAGAGTACGTATTACAAAACACAGCGATTTATAGTTGTGTACCACTGTCTAATTACGTGTAAGTACAATTCTATACCAAGTAACGTAAAATTTTAGTTGTTAGTTTAGGTGTGTGTGTGTGTGTTTATGAATGTATTTGTGTGTGTATGTTTGTGAGTTGTGTGTGTGTATGTTTGAGATTTGCATGTGTGTTATGTTCGTGAGATGTGTGACAAAGAAGTAGTAGTTTTAAGTTAGGATATTTTAATTCTTGTATTAAAAAGTTAAGTTTTAATTTAATTTAATGTTTAAAAACTAGTATCTTTTGTCACATTATTAATATGTATAATTACTTATGCAATACTTTACCCGGGTCTATATTTCATTATGTAATATAGTGCAATAAATAAATAGAATTACCGACCGAATGTTCCATCCGTTCACGCGTGATGCGATGACCAAGAGAAATAGAGATTTATTTTTATATAACCGTATATTATACTAGCCGTGCCCCGCGGCTTCGACCGCGTGTGTTATAAGTTCTAGTTGAACTTTTTAAGGGTTTATAATTTTGGATTGATAGATTAATGGTTTAAATTCGCAGTCTCGTCTGTAATCTAAATCTAGTAGACCGTTTATTTGTACCGAGTAAATCGAAGCAAGAAATAAGATTTTCCATAGAAACTTTAGAAACTACCTTGCACACACCCTAGGGTTAGTTTTGAAAAAATAAAATATACGTGTTTCACTAATTACTTTAATGTTTATTTGTACCAAATATTGAGTGAATCGAAGCGAGTAAACATTTCCATACAAAATTTTTCACCCTATTTAGCACACTTAAGGGTTGATTTTTGAAAATTGGATAAGCCTATGTTTGATTCCGAAATTCCAAATTTCATCAAAATCGGTCACACACACACACACACACACAAACTTTCGGATTTATAATATTAGTAAGATAAGAAGATAAGATAAGATAGATATTATGAAACAGTATCTGCAATACTGAGAAAGACTTTGGTCTCTATGATTGAAATGACGTCTTAAAAGATTTTTTGTATTTTACAAATTACCCTGCCTAATCAAAACATCAAATAATATCACCACACATATTTCATCACGAGCAATTTATACCAATTATATTTTAAGCCCTCATGCCCGCTTTTTTAACCGCATACTTTAATGTAATTAATAAAAATCTCTGCAAGGGTACTTAGGGTACTTGTGGCGCCCTCTAGATAAACTTTATACGGGTGGATTCTATTGTGGTGTGAAGATGGGGGTAGAGAAAGGACTTTTAGCCGACATCCAACAAGGAGGTACCCAATTGCACTTATTGTAATGATGGATCATTGAAACGCAAGTAAAGCTTAACAAACCGAGTACCGCTTATATTTTGGTTTTGGCTTGATCGATTTCGATAAAATTTATATGGGACCACCTCTGAAGTATAATCTATCAGACAAAAAAATCATCAAAATCTATTTAAAATTGGCGGAATTATCACGTAACATACATACAAAAAAACGTACAGTCGAATTGAGAACCTCCTGTTTTGAAGTCGGCTGAAAACAGGCAATAGGGGATTTAGCGAATCCAAACTATACCTGTGGAAAATTAAAAAATAAATCGACGAACTGTGTTAAGTGAGGTATATTATTGAATGGTATTTAAAATCATCATTATGTTTCTTTTATAATTTTTTTTCAACGGACTTCAAAAATGGAGGATCTCAATTCGACTGTATGTTTTTTTTTTGTATGTATATTACTAGATAATTCCGCCAATTTTTTTTTTTTTATTATTAACGTTTGATATTTTTATGGTAATGTAACTAAAATATCTGCCCGAACAGATTTTAAAGCGTGAAAAGGGAACAAACACACATTCACACACTTACGTTTGTGTGTTTGTGTGTGTAAATATGATTTATAATATAAGTATCATTTGTTCATTTTAAATCACTCTTAAAGCTAGGTATTGTGTGAAAACATTCGCACTTATTCTATTTTTTTATGAGAAATATTCAAGCATTTCACCACTATCTCACCTGATGGAAAGTGATGATGCGGCAGAAGATGTGACATGCTGACCTAAAAGATACCTATTCACTCTTGAAGACTCCCAGATTATATTAATGTAACCATGTTATTGAGGGCTCCAAACTCGGCTAGGCCTGTACCTTGGAAGCCCGAGGCTGACTTGTTGCTTCGCCTTTGTTAGGTAAAAGGTTTAAGCATTCAAATTGGACCGGCTGTTGAAGCGTCTTTGCCTTTTATAATATAAAAAATCAATGTAAATTATACATCGGTGAATAAATACTTCACTTTATATACATAATATTCATATTGGCAAGAATCTTTGGATATTTGTGTACATTTGCAGTGTATTAGGCTCTCTGCTGACCACTGTTAGAGATCGTTCAAAGGAAATCCTAGAGATGGCTATTTGCAGTTGTATCGAGTGACATTTTTGCGCTCGCGACTTCTTCGTGTGTGTCTTCTCTGTGTGGTTGACAAAAACGCTCCGCTATTGAATTTTGTGACGTAGAAAACTAATTAAATAATTATCATCTAATTAACCAGGACTTAAAATAAAAACTTCATCGTGTCTATTGTGATCGACCACTTCATCTGTGATATAACTTAGTGATCAGTGCCTCGTATATTTTCGGATTCAAACTCGCCGGCCGGCGCGACGTGGAGTTGTGTGTGTACGCTTAGGCATACATACAGTTTGCTGTAGTTCCTTTCTTGGGGAGCTCCGGAGGCGGTTTCGACGCAGTCTAAGGTACGTGGGCTTAAATAAACACTGTAAATTGATCCGTGTATCCCTACTGATTTTTGCCAATATTTGAATCCAAATTTAATTTACCGCTCTCATTAAAAATATTAATACGTAAATGGTGGGCTATTTACACGCCAGCGATTTTACTCGCGCCACCACCGGCCTTTGGGTTATTTGGGTGAGCATTCGCCTTCTAAGCAGGGGTATCGGGTATGATTCCCGGCGGGAACACAAATTTTTCTTCCCAGGAAAGTTTGTTTGAAAATAGATAGTACAGCAGTTCTTGTCTTATAAATAATGTAACTTACCCGACTTTGTTTTATATGTATAGATATAATAATCCTACTAATATCTTAAATCCGAAATTTTGTTTGTATTTGTGTAAGTATGTACCCTCTTCACGCTTACGGCTAAACGGATTTGGATAAAATTTGGAATGTACATAGATTATACCTAGGATTAACACATAGGCTACTTTTTAACTTGATAATAGCGGGCAAAGCCGCGGGGCACGGCTAGTGTGATATAAAATCAATTTCCAAATGAATGTAAAATTTATTAAGGTTAATAATAACATTTATTTTGATGAAATACATTGTGTGGCAATTAAAATATTACATTGACATTGCAAAGGTCGTGCTGATACCGCCCAGTCATTTTGGTTAACCAAACGGAAAACCAGTCTCCTATTATATTTATAATATCCATATTTATATACAAAATATAATATTATATTTCCATACCTATATCGGAAAGCGATAAGATGTGTGGGATGGTTACCTAATATTTAAATAATATATAATAATAAATGCTTTCACACTAAGGAGACTTGTGACGTGGGTGCCGTAAACATTCACATCACACACACATTCACAACCAGAACCAGAAACAAAAATTTTCCTTGGGGACAAAACTTGTGCTTCCGCTTAGAATTGAACCCAATACCCCTGCTTAGACGGGGAACGCCACACAACTAAGCCAACGAGCAGTTCAAAACAAAAAATAACTAGTACAAATACAAAACAAAAACTCTTTATAGACACCAAAAGATTAATAAGTACAACTTACAGAGAAACATATAAAGATATGGGCGCAAATATATCAATGGGCGGTCTTATCGCTAAGAGCGATCTCTTCCAGACAACCTTTGGATGGAAATATAAATTAGTTATATATAAAATTCAAAACAACGTATTTTTATTGCTTTTAACAGTTTTGCAGCCATATGTTGATTGTTCGAACTTATTATTAATCGATTTTTAAGCTCCATCATCTATTTTCATCGACAGACGCGAGAGCACTTTTATTTTCTAATAAAAAACCATTTCGATGGGATGTAGCTAAAGATATAAAAAGTGAATTAAATTCAAATGATTTTCAATCTAAAGCACTTGAAATAAAGTCGAATTGTAATTTTTGAACGTCATGCTGCGATGAAAAATTGTTACAAATTGCAACTTGATTGAAGTGAGAAAAAGTGTTGCAATGGGTGGCGAATAGTAATTAAATTAAAATTAAATTAAAATCATTTATTTCAGGTTAAGACCCATACTTTTTACATTGTCTAATGTACACATTAATAAAAATAATAAAAATTCAAATGGCAAATTATAAGTTCTAATTAAATAATAAATATAATGTCAGATAAAAAACAAAAAAGGTAATAATTAAATACTAAAACAATTAAACAACAGATGTCAGATTTTGATGTCCCAAAAATATTATAATAATTATGAACTAGCTGACCCGCCCGGCGTTGCCCGGGATAACAAAAGCTTACGAATAAAAGCTTTCACACTCACAGCCCCACTCTAAAAGTACTATAAGTTGTGTCGTGGGGCCTTAAACAATTAATACCACACACACAATATTCACGTCATACCCAGAACCAGAAACAAACTTCCCGCGGGGAAAAAACTTTTGTTAGTGTGTTCCTAGATTTGAGCCCGCTGCTTTGAAGACGAACGCACACTCGTCTACGCCAGTGGGTAGTTCAAAATTCAAAGATGACCCACCGTGCGTCGCCCGTTTAAAAAATCTACACATAAACACTTCCACATTCACAGCCCCACATATCAGTGCCTTGTAGCGTGGGGCCGTAAACATCCAAGATTTACAACATATTAAAAACCAGGAACACAAATTTCCGGTAGGGAAAAAACTTCTGTTAACACCGCGAATCGATCCCGCTGCTTTAAAGGCAAACACGCACCTATTTACGCGAGTAGATAGTTCAAAGTTCAAAAAATGACCCGCCCGGCGTCGCCCGGTTAAAAATATACAAATAAACACTTCCACATTCACAGCCCCACACTAAATCCAAAGACTTGTATCGGGGGGCCGTAAACATCCAAGATTCACAAAGCATTCACAACATACTCAAAACCAGGAACACTAATTTCCCGTGGAGAGAAATCTTTTAGGTAAATTACTACCGGGAACCGAACCCGCTGCTTTGAAGGTGAACGCGCATCCATCTACGCCAGCGAGCAGTTCAAAGTTCAGGAACAATCCGTCCGGCATCGGCCGGGTAGTAAATATTAAAAAACATACCTACCCATAAACGCTTTCACATTCACAACCCCATACCAAGTTCAATTACTTATATCGTGGGGCTATAAACATGCAAGATTCACACAACATTCACAACATACTCAAAACCAGAAACACAAACTCCCGTGGGAAAACACCTGTGTTCCCACCGGGAATCAAACCCGCTGCTTTAAAGGCAAACTCCCACCTAACTACGCCAGCGGGCAGTTCAAAGTTCAATGATAAGCTATAACCGACTAAACAAAAAAAAACAGTCGAATTTATATAAAACTCCTTCTTATGTAAGTCGGTTCAAAACATAGAAGTATGCCGGATTACGCAGTAACTGTTACATTCTGCGATCCACCGTTTTCACCCTCAAATAAACTTGACGATTTCTCTTAGACTATAGGTCCATATTATATGGAGTAAAGAGCAAATTGCATCTACGTGAACTACGTAAGCCGATGAAATAGGATTTTTTGATAAGGATTAATATTAAATACTAAAAAAAAGCCAACGAAATAGAAGCCGCTATTTTTTAATGTGCAGGAATTCGTAGTACGTGTCGATAAATTTCTGACCCGTCCCGTTCACGGGAGGGCTCCCGTGAAACTAATTTCACGATTTCTCATAGACTATTTATCCAAATCATATGCAGTAAAAAGCAAATTGTATCTACATGAACTACGTAAGACGATGAAATAGTTTATTTTGATAAGGATTAATACTGAATGTCTCAAAAAGCCAACTAAACACGGGCCGCTTTTTTTCACATTTTTAACAAAGAAAAGTATTTTTTCTGAGCTATACATACATGTTAGATATATGCTGTCGCGGACTTTTTTGTAAAACTCATGAAGGCCAACATTTTTGCCATACATTGTATTCACCTATGTCTTACCGTTTAGTCAGCGTACGCCGATAAAGCGGAAAGTTAGCAAATTTTTCTCCGACTTGTCTTACGAATATTATTATTTCGAACTGATAACTAAGTTCTATCCCGACAAAACATAGCCTATGACACTCAGTGATAGTGTAGCTATCTATTAGTGAAAGAATTTTCAGATTCGGATCAGTAGTTTTAGAGATTACCTTTTACATACAAACAAACAAACAAACAAACAAACAAACAAACTTTACCTCTTTATAATATTAGTATAGATATAAGAAAAATTAAGTCACAATAACACAGACATAGACTTACGCATTCACACTCACAGCCCCACACTAAGGTCGACTTGTATCGTGTGTTCCGGAATTTACACATCTCTCACACAATTACACCCAGAAGCAGCAGCACAAACATCCTTTGAGAAGGAAAATTATGTTCCTTCTGGGAATGGAACCCAAAACCATGCCGCAAATGGCAGAAACTTGCCCACTGCGCCGACCGGGACGTCAAAGACGTCATGTAAATAATATTTATGTAATATTTTTGACTAGGTACTCTCCTACTAGGGACTAGGTACTGTCCTAGACACTCAGCGCATTTTTTTTTAACATTCTCAAATTACTAATTCAAGAATTATATTAACCTAGGTATATCTATATTATATTATCGCCAGAAAGCGCTTGTGCAGTTTGTCTCCATGCATCCTTGTCTTTGACAAATACATTACCATCCTTTACGTAGCGCAGTCGGGTAATTTATAACGGAGCGTTTACTTGTGCTAGTGAACTCGAGCTTAAGTGCACCAAAGCCTCCATTTAAATACGGAAGAGTTGTTAAGCTAAATCGCTTCACGCATTCTAGAATAATACGTTTCCATTAAAAAAGTACTTTCTTGAAAAGGTGCTGCATATCCACAGTGCATATCAAATTGATATAAACCACTTCGTCACGTGTAGGGCAAACTGGCTTGACTCACGAGAGAACACTTTTTATTTTGTGCGTGTCTTTAACTTGAAAATAAAGGTAGGATGAATTCATATTCAACATAGAATAGAAATAGATATCATTTTACTGTTAAATATTTAAAACAATCACAATTATGGTATCTACACAAAACAAAATATATGCAAGAAATTTTGGCAATTGGAATATGTTCAGCGCTAAGACTGCACAAACTAAGGGTTATCACAATTAAAACATTTATTCACATGGGCCCAAAAGGCACTCATCTTAAAAAGGTAATGACTCTACTGCTCGCAAAATTATAGCCATCTAGAGAAGAACCTGGCAAGAAACTCGGCGGCGCAATTTTTGATTATTTTTTAAAACACTCTTAAACATTAATACAGGAATTACATTAACCTAGGTATATCTATATTATGTAATCGCGAGGAAGCACTTGTGCAGTTTGCCTCCATGCATCCTTGTCATTATTGTAGTTAATCACATACAAAATAAGCTTTCTTTATTAATGCCCGTTTTATTACTGGATTTGAACTTTCCCAGTGGTAAGTCAGTTACAATTTTAGGAATAAAATCTAACCCCATTTGCCATAAAAGATTTATTAGTTTTGCTTAATTTTGTTGCTAACTGTACTTGACAAGTTCTAGAAAATGTGGGACAAATTAAGACTTACATTTAGTTTGAGACGAATATGGATTTTTTTGGAATGTGGGACGAATAAACGTGACAAAAATGGACTAAATCAATCTAAATGTGCGCACCACAATTGTATCTTTATATCTAAGTAGTATTAAGATTGTGTGCGTCGCTTCTTAATTTATAATTATCAATGTTTTTGCGAACATGCATAATGTTTTCAAAGACATAAAGCGAAGGCATGGTATGTATGCCTGTTCCTGTATGATAATTATTTCATTTTTTATTTTTTGTTGAAGAACAACAGGATATTTAACAAAAAATGTATGTAAGTCTCAGCTTCAAATGGTTAGCCGATTTTGAGATAGACCTCGAGACAAAGTAGGTCTAAAAAGAGTGAAGTAGCTAATAACGTTATTATCTAAGATAGTTTTTTATTAAAAACGGTTTCATACATAGCAAGTTATTTTCAACGATACCCCACACAGGCAGAAAAAAAAATATTTTGCTCACCACTTATGTGTATAGGGTGCCCCTTAATATTTTCTTTTTAATTGCCATTTCTGGCTTTGGGCCATACCTTTACATATTGTCTGAGAATTTGAAATCACTCGCTTGTATGGTTCAGACGTAAGACACTTCTGACAGGCGGACGGACGGACCCAAGTCTACTCAGAGATCTTCTTTCGCTCGATCCATTAAACAAAAGAAAAATAATGTTCATAAAATATTGATGAATAATTAAAGCAAGCAAAGCTTAAAAAATACCGTCTTCTCCGCTTTATCTTCGGAACTTTGATCAGATTAGATGTACTAAACACGCATTATTGACGATATTTCAAGAACATGAATCTTGATCAAAATTTAAATGGGACCATTTGGAAAGCAACATCTTACAAACGAAATCGGTTCACGTGGGAAGAGTTATGAGATAAAACACATAAAAAAATACATAGTACCTATATACATACAATAGTCTATTGAGTACCTCCTCCTTTTTTGGGAAGTCGGTAAAAATAGTAACTAACTAATAATTTCAAATTGTTTTTTTTTATGTTGAATAGCATTTGACCACTACCTCACCTGATGGAAAGTGATGATGCGGCCGAAGGTGTGACATGCTTGCCTAGAAGATACCTATTCACTCGAGACTTGAATACTCCCAGATTATTGTTTTACAATTGTTATTATACCAGTATACCGCGAGCATCGAAAAAAGTGTCAAAATAGTTCATAATGTTGAGCATTTTATTCTTCAACGTGTTCAGATACCATAGATAAGGAAACCACATTAACAATTAACAGTAATTCCGTTATCTACGTCATTTGAATAGAACAATGGGGTGTAGCGGCAGATGCGCCCTTATGCCACCTCTGATATGATCGGCGCACGCGCCATTCTGTCAACAACGAGTTAAGGGGAGGATACTGCAGTCGAATAATTCTAAGATCACATGTTTAGTTAAAAGGATGGAAATAAGAACAAAAATTTATCCTCAAATCTAAAAGTATTTGTTGAGTTGTCGTAGTGGGGCGCCTTTGCGCGTTGGACCAGGACGAGGTTCGATTCCCGGCTCGAGCACAATTTTCCTTCCCATATGACGTTTTTGCTTCTGGTTTTAGGTGTGATTTTGTGTGTGATGAAAATATTTCCGTCACCCACGATACCAGTCTTTCAACTTAGTGTTGGGCTGTGAGGGTGAATGCGTTTATTTATAGTAACCGACCGCTATTATATTATTAAAAAGTACCATATGTGTTAATCCTAGGTATAAGCTATGCACATTCCAAATTTCATCCAAATCTGTTCAGCCGTTAAAGCGTGAAGAAGGAGCAAACATACTTACACACAAACTTTCGGGTTTATAATATTAGTAGGATTAAATACATGCACTTGCGGCCTTAGCCACCAAATTACACATCTTTACATATGTGTGTAATGGGGAACAGTCTTTCCCAGAAGTAGGTCAATTTACATTCTATCAGAGCGCCTGGTTGAAGCGACGCGTGATCAAAATGCTGGCACTTATTTGGCTCAACGTATTAGCATTGCATTCAGAGAGGCAATGCCGCCAGCATGATGGGAACGCTACCCACTGGTAGTGGGTTTGAGCACTTGAGTTACCTATAAGCTCGATGTCTTGTAGGTAACTTATTTCTTTGCTGTACATAGTTTTAGGAAATATAGGCAATTGACCTACATTTACACTGAAAAAAAAAAAAATTACATTCATATACTTTAAATGTAATGTAATCGGGAGAAGGTACGAGCAAATCGCTTGTCATATATTTATTGAAGTCCAAGAGTCTCTTTACAATCTTTAACTTGCAATGTATGTATGTTTGTCCGGTGGAATCTTGCAACTAAATTTTGAAGCAGATATCTTCAACCGATTGAGCTGAATTTGGCATTCACGTTTAGTTTGGATGACAATGCATGGTAAGCTATGTGACGTCATTCTAAATCCAACATGGCGGAACACCCAATATGGCGGACAAATAATTTTTAATGCACTCCTACAATAAGGGTATCAAATGAAAAGGCTTGCTGAGAATAACTCGAAAAATAAAGTGACGTCAATTGTGTGTCACAAGTGGTGTCTCCAAACAAATTTAGTTAGTTCCAATATAAAATTTGATAAAAACTCACGCACATTTTGAACTATTAAATTAAAATTAAAACGGGAATTAGCGTGACTTCCTGAAGAAGGCTTCCGAATGAAGCCGAAACAATAGTCGATTTAGACATCGCGTAAGTCACGCTAATTCCCGTTTTCATTTTGAAGTTCCAATATGTAGATAGAAACTAGGGTTAGAATTTTTAAGTTTTTAAAATGAGGTTTGCAATTCTGTGTGGCATGTCTTCCCCTTAATGCCAGGAACGTGACTCGCCACTCCTGCGCATTATCGGCGTCCCGCAGAGGTGTCGCACGTTGGTTAATATATTTGACGTACAATTTATGCACGTACTTACGATGCAATAGATATAGCACGTTCTAGTAAATCATAGATTCAGATAGTAAAACGTTAACGCGGTGACAGATAAACAGGCTCTTTACTTATTTTTAACCGACTTCAAAAATGGAGGAGGTTCTCAATTCGAATATATTTTTTTATGTTACCTCAGAACTTTTTCCTAGATGACGGTTCACCGATAAAAAAGTTCTGAGGTAACGTGAATTTAGAATAAAACCTTTTTTAATCGACTTCAAAATGGAGGAGGTTCTAAATTCAACTATTTTAATTATATTTTTTTTTATATGTGTTACCTCATAAGTTCTTTCTAGGTGAACCGATTATGATTTTTTATTTTTATTTGAAAGCTAGTGTTTCCATTGTGGTCCCATTTAAATTTGATCAAGATCTGACCAGTCGTTTTTGAATTATCCTCAATAATGCGTATTTAATTCATTTAATCTGATCAAGGGTTCCGAAGATAAAGCGGTTAAGTGAATTTTATAGGCTTTGCTTACGTTTAAATAATTAACAATGTACAATTTATAGCAGCTAATTATATGCTATTTTCGCATATATACACACGAAATATTGGTAAAAATGTATAATTTGGTTATAAACCAATATTCTGGCACAGTTAATATAACAAAAAGACAAATCAAACAACTAAATTAAATAAAAATCTAATATTTTATCTTTTCATTTTCGCTTCGCAATCTAGTGCATTTAGCCAGTGTCAAGTAATAATGTATTTCAAGTGTATTTCATGTTAAAAGTACTCATATATAGTCACAGTCAAAGAGTCAAGTTCCAGCCATAGTCAAGTCATGCCCTAGTAAAGTGGTAGAAAAAATATTTATTGTACGAGTAACATTTTTTTTTAATTCAAGATAGGCAAACTTTGGCCACCATCTCATCTGCTGGTAAGCGACGACGTGCTTGACGATGGTGCAAGCTTGCCTAGAAGATACCTATTCACTCGCGACTTGAAGACTCCCATATTGTACTCATCAGGAAACACCGACTCAGGTAAGGAGTTCCATTCCTTTGCGGAACTATACCTATAGAATAAAACAAATTGCTTTTGTTACCATATACATTACTACCTCAATAATTGAGTCCTATGTAAATTGATAGCCTGTAAGTAAATTACCATTCGCTATGCACGTAAAGCACCTAAATCAGAGTTGCCAGTAACAACGAATTACCCTAATATGTGGGGAATCAAATATTTATCTGACACTTTTTATTCTACTGTTTTATGTTTTTCTCTTAAACTTTATATATACGCTATGCGTTTTATGTTTCTTGAGACAAATTACTAATTACCCCGTCTTCTTTCTCCTCTGGTGAATTGTGTCAAGAATTAATGAGAATAAGTCTGTAGTGTACACAGGTCGGAGCTGAATGAATAAGTAATTGTTTATAACTGTGTACATAGTGGATGTTAGAGTAATTATTTTTTACCAACAGTTTGTCAATTTCGGACGTACAATATTATTATTATACTATTATAACTAAAATAATTTAGTATTGGCTTGCTAGTATTTGCTAGCTGCATACATAAAATAATAACAATACATTAACTACAATAAAAAAAACACATGGATTTTATATTAAAAAACAAGAGTGTCTAAGTAGATATGAAAAACAGTTGTAAAAGAAACAATTATATGAAATATACTTTAAATGTGTATTATTTAGTGGTTAAAAACAGCGCTGAGGCTCTGTCACCATTATGCTTAAAAATGTGAATATAATTTTGTCCTGTAACATGTGCTAATTATGTTAGTTAAGCTTGTCTGAATAAATGATAATTTTATTCTGTCTAAAAAAGGAAGTGGTTAACAAAATAAAACATATTTTCAGTGAGATTAATATTAAAATAAAGAGGTGAGAATTTACATGATAATTACAACTTAATTTTATTAGCTACAATATATTTACATAACAAAACTGTAAAGCGGGTGAAAACTAGAGAAAGAAGGTGTTTAAGAGAAACACGTCTAAACCGCATTCGCAGATCGAGTTATCCCTGATCCTAAGTTTAAACAATAAGACTGGCGTAAAAAAAATAATAAGGCGAAATCGACAAATAGTTGACTTTGTTGTCTTATTTCCTAACCTAAATTTTGCATACCATGGTCTTGTTGGAACCTCAGGCTGCATATCAATCACCATAAAATTCTTTTACAGATTTTCAGATTTGCCAACCTTTATTCCACGTGTCACACAGTAAAAGCTTCAAGGTAGTACAAAAATCATGGGAATACATATTTGAGTATTGGTAGACCCCGTATGAATAGCATTCCTTGCGCAGGAGTCCACCGACTCATTTCCAGAAATACCTGAATGACCTGGAATCCAGGCTAGTGTAATGTTCAATCCACGTTTAAAACAAGAATATAATTCTTCCTTATTTTAAGGGAAATTGGGAATCGCGTTTTAACAAAAGATCCTAGTCGTTCTGTAGCATAGATAAGAATATACTCTACACGAGCCTGTAGTGTATTTAGACAGTGCACAAACTATACATGCACTGTCAGACAAGAAAAACGTTTCATTTCACGCGTAAGTATAGTGCATTTTGTTCGAATAGATAAAAATAGTATTTTTTTTATGCAGGATAGGCAAGCATTTGACCACTATCTCACCTGATGGAAATTTTGAGCTATTCTCAATGATGTTGATGTCGGTTTTTTTTTAGCTTTGCTTGCGTTTAAATTATTATATACACATAACAAATCTAATTATTTTCAAATGTTATGCAGGATTGTGGTACCTGTATTAGAATTAAATAGCAACTCAGACGCAAGCATTTTTATTACCTGGCAACACACAGCTAACAGCGGAATTATGCTGCGCACGCGCATCTGCATACAATGGCGTCGATTTATTAGATCAAACGCATACCACGAGGTGGTAAATACTAACAACAACACGTAACCTTAGATGTTATGTTTAGATCTGTCGGGATCTGGATAATCCCAACCATATCCAGGGATAGGGTTATCAAGTGCTTGCAATTTGTCAAGTTATGGGTAGGGTTTCATTCCTGGAACCCGGGAATCGGGAATTCCCGAAATATGTATAGTATGAAGACATCACCTAATACTAGGTGTTTTCGTTCCGATTGTCGGACCTTTGATGTATGTGTGCGTGTAGCTCGCGTTATGACAAGCTATATTTGTAGGACCTAGGATGCGTCACCCGTTTGATATGCGGCATTACGGCCTTTTTTACCGACTTCCCAAAAAAGGAGGAGGTACCTCATCACTTCTCTCCACGTGAGCCGATTTCGAATTTTTTTTTTAGATTGAATGATGTCGCTTTTTAATTGGTCCCATTTAAATTTGATCAGATCAGTAGTTAATGAAATATCGTCAATAATGCATATTTTGTGGACTACTTTGACGATGTTCTCTTTTACTTGACTTCGAAAGTTACGTCATAACTTCTTTCGTTGTGAGCCGATTTTGATGATTATTTTTTATTTGAAAGCTGGTGTTTTCCATGTGGTCTCATTTAAATTTGGTCAAGATCTGATCACTAGTTTTTGAGTAATTGTCAATAATGCGTGTTTAATACGTTGAATCTGATCAAGGTTCCGAAGATAAAGCGGTGAAGTCGGTTTTTTTAGCTTTACTTTCGTTTAATTATTTATGTCTGTGTACAGAAGCTCAACTAACATAAATTCCATTACAAAATTCCTAATCCCCATTATAATTAGACAGTAATTAACTAAAATTTCAATTAAAGAGAGACCATAAAGTCCATAGGTATTATCGCGGTGTATCAGTGATCATCGGCGCGTGCTATGTCATGCTAATTACGTAAACCGTTGTTTTTACGACCAGTGTAAGTAGACACTTGAAGAACGAGAACTTTCAGAGTACGACGTAGAGACTGATGCGAAGCTTCAAAGCCTTGAACATCGTCTCAGGGTCGCAAGTCTATCGGTCTTTTATAGGATACATTTCGGAGAGTGTGCCACGGAATTGCATGATCTAATTCCCCCATCCTTCTTTTACCAGACAATCAGCCACGAGACATCGGTTTTTGGTTGATATTCCAAGGGTGCATCCGAAGCGTTTTGCTTCCACATTTATTATACGTAGGTACTGCTAAGGAATGGAATTCTTTGCCCGAGTCTGTTTTTCCCGATGAGTACAATCTAGGAGTCTTTAAATCTCAAGTGAACAGGTATCTTCTAGGCAAGCATGCTCCATCTTCGACCACATCGTCACTTTCCATCAGGTGAGATAGTGGTGCTTGCCTATCGAGAAAAAAAAAGAGTAATTTGTAAAATACCAGAAAGCTCTTAGACCATTCTTGTTCTAACTCTTACCTTATTTAGTTCAATCAAAATCAAAATCGTTTATTCACATGGGCCCCAATGAGGCACTTACGAAAGTTATTGATTATATTTACACTAATGAGAAATTATTTGGAATACATCATCTTAATTATTTCGGAAAATATAGCGTTCAGAAGAAAGTCGTAGAACTGATGATATGGGTCCGCGCGAATCTCTCAGGGAATTCTTTAAAGAAACAGGCATACTTACCTTGCCTTCGCTTTACATCTTTGAAAATATTATGCATGTTCGCAAAAATATTAGTAAATATAAATTAGGAACGACGCACACAATCTTAATACTAGATATAAGCATAAAATTACAGTGCGCGCATTTAGATTAAGCAAAACGAAAAAATCTTTTATGGCAAATAGGGTTAGATTTTACAATAGAATTCCTAAAATTGTAACTGAATTACCACTGGGAAAACGGGCATTAATTAAGAAAGCTTACTATAAAACGATCGACTATATTATTGACAAGGATGCATGGAGGCAAACTGCACTAGCGCTTTCTAGTGACTACATAATATAGTTATACCTAGGTTAATATAATTATGTATTAGTGTTAAGGAATTATTTAAAAAAATGAATGAAAAAAAAATACGCCGTCTAGTTTCGTGCCAGGTTCTTCCCGAGATGGCTGTAATTTTGCGAATCTGCCAGTTTTAAGTCATTAAACTTCATGAGTGCCTCTTAGGGGTCCATGTAAATAAACGATTTTGTTTTTATATTTGAATCGTTATGATCCTAAATGATTATGACTTATTCAAAATTAATAATGATAAGAGAAACCTAAAGAGTGACTCTTTGAGGTCATGTGAATGAACAATTTTGACTATATGAATTTCGTTGAGGCATTATCGACATCCACGAGACAGGACGCGTAGTAAGACTAATGTTCATGACTAAACAAGAAAAGGCGTATGATAGGTACACCAATAGATAGATAGCCTTTAGATTCACCAATATTGTTGCTTTCCGTTCTTGTCATCAAACCAAATGTTTTTGCCAATAAAACACCTCTACCACTCTTTTTTTTATCAGTATTTTTGTAATGGCTTTGGGACTTGATACACTAAGCTGCCCGGGCGCTGTCAAGAAAAAATGGCAAATTTATGGCGCCTAAGGAACTTGATATACAAAGCGGCAAGGACGCGCGGCCGAGTAGCGGGCGCGCGCCTGGGGCGCTTAATATGCAAAGTATTGCCAAGTCCCTTTGAGTCGCATTGCTACTATGTCAGCCCTATTGGTACACTCATGGTACACTCGTATGCTGCATTTCTACAAAATGTTTTTAATACGGACAGAGTCCTAGCTGCATCGCTTTCGAGTGCAGCCAGAATGCTCAGAAATACGCCAAGATCACTAGTGTTAAGCCCATATTCTACCACTGTACCATCAATTTCATACACTCACCATCAAGTGACACTCGTAGCGTGGTCCGCCTGGTCGATCGTAACTGATTGACGAGGTTAAGCAATACTTATTCGGTCAGACCGTTTAGTGAGATTTTTAACTCGGTCATCGTGCCGCTAAGCTGTCGATTCCGTTTGTTAGTCGTTAAGCCATGTTGAATGCCTTCAGGTGGCTTGAAAAATCCTGATAATAGGACTGCCCACTAGTCTATATGACAAGTAAGCAGCCATCAATAACACTTGAACTAATAGATTGCGTTTCAAATTACACACTTCCATAGCATATCCTATTTTAATAAGAGGTCCCATCAGAGTTGTCGCGTGCCACGATTAATTCATTCGCCAGGTGGCGTGGCAGATGGCACTCATTTACATTTAGATGTCGGCATTACTCCTTTTATTTAGGGATGGTAATTGGTGGATGGGCGAATAAATTAAAGATAATTTAAACGCAAGCAAACCTTAAAAAAACATATTTCACGGCTTAGGTATATTTTGGTTTTTGTTGATGTTCTCAAAAAGCGCTGAATCCATTTCGAAAAAAAATTACTGGGATCATCTCTGAATCCACCATCTACCAAACAAAAAAACAATCATCATAATCGATTCATAATTGGCGGAAAGATCGCGTAGATGCAAAAAAAACATACAGTGAGAACCTCCTCCTTTTTTGAAGTCGGTTAAAAACATTAAGCTATTTATGTTTAACTTAAGTTTTCTTATATGCTGGAATTTCAAGCTAGGAACTGGAGTGAGAGCGCGGGATCGAACCTACGGCGTTCTCTTGTTTTGGAGGCCAAGATCCACGTAGGGTCACTGAGGCAGCGGAGGAAGTAAGTAAGTATATCATTTTACTAGCCGTGCCCCGCGGCTTCGCCCGCTATTATCAAGTTAAAAAGTAGCCTATATGTTGATCCTAGGTATAATCTATGAATATTCAAAATTTCATACATATCCGTTTAGCCGTTAAAGCGTGAAGAGGGAACAAACACAGTAGAATCACTTTCATGAGTGCCTCTTTGGGGCCCATGTGAATAAACGATTTTGATTTGATTTGATTTGAAACATACTTACACACAAACTTTCGGATTTATAATATTTGTAGGATACGTACGGCTTCGCCCGCGTTATAGTCCAGTATAATGTTAATCCTCGATAATTATAAACTACTAGCCGTGCCCCGCGGCTTCGCCCGCTATCTATTATCAAGTAGCCTATGTGTTAATCCTTAGTATAATCTATGTACATTCCAAATTTCAACCAAATCCGTTCAGCCGTAAAAGCGTGAAGAGGGAACAAACATACTTACACACTTACACACAAACTTTCGGATTTGTAATATTAGTAGGATGTACTTACATTCCAAATGTCATCCAAATTTGTTCCACCGTTGCAGCGCAAAGGGAGAACGAACACACACACATAATCTTTCAGATGTATAATAATAGTCTTCGCCCCAAATTAAGATCTCGCACATATTTTGCCTAGAATAAACTTTTGAGTGGATATTTTTTTTAATTGACCAAGCGAGCGCGAGGCGTGCGAAGCGTCTCAGTTTCAGCTTGGGCAAAAATGTTTTTGTATGTCCGGATTTCCGGTAGACGGAAAGTGAAGATGTAAGATGCTAGCCTAGAAGATACCTATTCACTCTTGACTTGAAGACTCCCAAATTATACCGTTCAAGGAACAAAGACGCTAGCAATGGGTTCCACTCCTTTGCACTATGGATGATAAACGTAGAAGCGAAACGGTGCGAGCGAATTGAAGGTATGTCAACCATAAATAGTTTTTTTTTTTTATTTGTGACAGGCTAGTGTTTGATCACTATCTCACCTGATGGTAAGTGACGATGTGATCGAAGCTGGTAAACACACTAGACCTGGAATACGCAGGCTCTCAAGGATAACTGCCGGAACACCGTATTTGGCTTGGCGGCAGACTTTCAACTTGATGGTGGTAAGCTACTTTGGTAGCAAGCCAGGCGAGCAACTCACAAAATGCTCTACCACCTCTCAAATGTCACCTGATTAGCACCACCCGGGGACCACGTGTAGGGAGTCAGACTTAAGGGGTATCCTCCTACGGACATGGGTGACTCAGATGACGTTTGACTCAGATGACGTTTGACAGATTGTCTTGTTGTTAGATGGTAAAAAGGGCATGGAGGAATTATATCATGTAATTCCTGAGCAAACTGAGTATTTTTAACGGTATAATTTGGGTTTCTTCAAGTCTAGAATGAATGAGACAAACCATAGAATAGGGATATTTTTTATTTTCTTTCTCTCTTTTCTGTGAAACAAACATTCATTCACTATGAATGATTATGAAAGCTTTAGAACTTATATAAGCATTATTGATTTTATATTTGTAGCAAGGATGCCGAATCACTATTTAATCCTAAGCTATAAATAACCATTAACGATGTAGTTACCTCCTGTGTTAACTTTAAAACACCTTGAAAGGTTTCATCCAGGTGGTCATTAATTGGAAAAAAGCCAATTTAAGGGTCAGCCCTACAATGTCTTACAGCGATGAAGATACCGCCTTAATGTAGAGATAGACATTTTAAGACATTTTTGATTTTCGCCTTCGCTCCAAAACTCCATTATCAGTTCTAGTAAAGTTTCTAACACTTTACTAGGGCATGACTTGGCTATGATTGGACCTTGACTTTGACTGTGACTTGTGACTAGGACTTTTAATATGAAACAAACTTGAAATATATTATTACTTGACACTGGCTAAATGTACAAGATTGCGAAACCAATATTAAAAGGAAAAAAACATTTAATATTTTGACATAAATTTATAGCTGCTAACAAAGTGCTACCCTAGCACTGAACTGTAATAGCACGCATGAGTACCATCAGGCGAGCAAATTGCTCGTCTTATTAAATGTATTATCCGGATCCGGTTTTTTGTTTTTGGTAGAATGTGTTTCAAATAAAATCAAATCAAATCAATTTGTAGCCTCAGAAAGCTCCATCTAGTGTCGAGTAGAAACAGTTTTTTACATCGGTCATGGCGTAATAGATGGCGCTGATAGTTTCTTAAGCCCGGTTTTTTAAATGCAGTTTGGGAACCGAGCATTTCTCGGACCTGGAACGTTGATAAATCGATTCCTTGAGCCGAAAAACCCCTAATCTGTATCATGAAAATAGTTGAAGCCGTTTCCGAGATCCTGATTACACACATATATATATATATATATATATATAGTTAATTCTTTATTTACAAGATTAATTAAAAGTACTAGTCACAAGATAAGAGTAGAAAAGGGGATTAAAACAAATAATACTCAAAAATTTTGTAAACCGCTTGCCAAAGGAAAAGTGCCCAGAATACTGGCTACGTTTCCACGTTGAATAGCGATGCTAATTTTTTGTGCTAAATAAGAGCCAGCATTCTGGTCATTTGTCGCCTCGACTAAACGTTTAGATAAAAATTTAAAAATTTCGTGTGCTCCCGGTCCCCACGGACCCAAAGTTTCTACCCCAAACGGTACAAACATATAACCTCTATCAAGGTTCGAATATTTACGCCGTTTGAGGTTTTCTGCTTTGTTTGCAGCCCCGCCAGCTTGAACACTAGTCTCTAGAAGATGAGACGGCGCCAGTGTATCGACACAAGTTGCATCCCACACTAATGGTCGTCCCATCTTCCAAGGAATTAGCGTCATTCCATCAGGCCTCTTGCCATCGTCACGCATTAAACCGTTTGGTTCTAGAACTGACGGTAAGCCAGCACTAACAAAAGCCCTACGGATAATATCATTCAGGCTGGCGTGACGAGAAAAGCGACCTGCACTTTTGCTGCAGGATAGTCCGTGGTGACCCAATCGATCTACCAAATCACCGCAGTGACAACGATGAGGGACTTGGCAATATGCACCCAAACGTAAAGATACGGCTGATCGGAAAGTATTATTATCTAAAAGGTTGCCAATATTTTTTGAAGGTAAAGCTTGCAACCAAAGACCCGATTCCCATTGCGAAGACGCAAGGAGACGAGCTCGCTCTGCTGTACAATTGGACGTATCGACTAATTTGTTCCGTTCAATCTCGCATAGCGGCCCGTCCCATAACCTCTGCGAAGGAGGGATTTTGGGCAAACTTTGATTCGGACAGGCTATTTGCCAACTTGCCTGTGCCTCACTCATAAAAGAAATTTCAAATGTATCCAAACTAGAAGATAAAATAGAATTTATTAAATTTTGTGTACTGTACACTGAGGACAAGAAAGCTGGTAGAGATACACTTGAAATTTTGCGAATACCAAGACCTCCATACCTAATAGGTAGAGAAGCCTGACGCCAAGTTCGGTCATCAAAAGGTATATTAAGAATGGCGGTGAGAGTATCTTTTAAAATATTGTCAAACTGTTGTAATAATAAAGGATGATTCCAAAGTTGGCAACATCTTAAAATATACATAAATTTTGGAACAAATAGACAGTAGCGAATAATGTAATAAGCCATATGTGAATTTAAGTTGCGTAAACGGTCTGATATAGAAAGGAAATTTTGAATTTTTTCTGTAACAAAATCTGGTATAGATTCGTCAAAAATAGGTGCCCCTAACAGGCGAAGAGTGTTTTTTTCCAAGATTTTAATGTCTGGTGCAATTTCTCTAAACTTATCTATTGTATCGCTTTTTGAAATATTAGGATTGGCTATGTAAATTTCACATTTTGAGAAATTTAAAGTTAAACCTATCTTACTGAATTCAGCAACCAACAATTCAAAATCTTTGAAAACAGTACTCACATCACCACCAAGGGTCCCATCATCAAGGTACCAAACGTTAAATTTTGATTCCAATTTTTTAATGATTGGATGAATGGCCAAGGAAAAAATAGCCGGTCCGGTTGGATCTCCTTGCTGGCATCCTACTTCTGAGGAAATAATATCATTTTTGTAAAATAATTTTGAAGGTTGTCCATAACAATGCCAAAGGTATTTGTATAAAAAAGGAATTTTGTCTTTCACTTCGGTCAAAAGAGCAGCTCTGTTGACCGAATTAAAAGCATTTCTCACATCGACCTTCACCAAAATATCACCTGCATTATGAGACAAAAAACTTCTTAGGGAGTGAACTGCAGCCTCACAGCCTCCACGAGATCCAAAACCCAACTGTACAGGCTGAAAGTATGTGGATAGTGTGTTACTAATGGATCTACAGCAAATTTTGGCCGTGAGACGACGGTAAACTGACCCAACGGCAATTGGTCTTATGCTTTTGTCTTTTTTTAAAAGTGCGCAAAGGTTAGCCCCATATAAAATTGGCAAAATATCTTCATTAACCTTGCCTGCTAACATAAAATTCGAAAGGTTTGTTAATTGTTTTAATAATTCGTCACCATCTTCACCACAACCACTACTAATCAGATCTTTGAGATGCTGAGGTGAAAGTGCATCAATGCCGCTTGCGGAACCACTTGGAAAAGAACTTAAAGCTAAGGATACATCCTCATAAGCAGCAACAAGCACTTCATCCGATGCATTTGGTGGCAAAGGAGTACTATTTTTATGAACTGGTGAAGGTGGATGTTTTTCTTTTAGAGCCAGCAAGGTTTCAGGATTATTAGGTGCGATGGTGTCATTGGAAAATAAAATTCTGGCTGAACCTTTTATATCTCCATCACTCAGCTTGTTTTCGACCATCTTATATGATATGGAAGAGGACATAGCTGAATTAAAAGACAGAGACGTAAAAGAAAAAGTAGGTAATTTGTTTGAATTTTGAATACAATTTTGTTTAATTCTATTTGTTAGTGATGAACAGTCGGAGGGATTATTCGCCACATGTAATATTCTGTAAGGAAAAGTCAACAAGTGCTCCCATACTTGAATTGAATTTGTAGTTATCACACTTTTTATATCTTGTATTAAACACCGAGCTACGGAAGAACGTGCTCCCCGAGGAATGCGTCTGATTACCGGAAGATTATTTTTTAAATCACTTAGTAAATATATATATATATATATATATATATATATATATATATATATATATACAAGAATTGCTCGTTTAAAGATATTACATTAGTTTAGATTAAAAAAAATAAGAAAATGTCCTGTCTATACCTTCCTAACTCATCAACCAGATGCGTAACCACCAGTAAGGTAATACACCTGGTGTGGTTTACCCCTTGTCTTGGGGAGTCTCAGATCGGAGATAGCTGGTTAGGGGTTGCTCCGGCGCCAATTACAGGGTTGATTCTGGTAGCGTGTAATAGTACATTATTGTTATTAGGGATATTTTGTGGTATTTTTTTATCTTGGTGAAGGCGTCGCATTGTGGATGAAGAGATCAAATAATTTTTACAATATTATTATATACAATTTTCTTTTTTGTTTTTTTTTAAAGATTAAAGATTTATTAAATAAAAAGATACATACTTAATTTAGCCTAAGATATAAAGCTTAATGTAAACTTATTACAAACAATCTTAGTTACAATGTCTTAAATGATAAAGTTTTTTTTTTTTTAAGTACGATTATTACTACGATACGAAAGAATTAGCTATAAACTCGAAGCAAAGCTTAAAAAAACCGACTTCACCACTTTATATTCTGAAACATTGATCAATTTAAATACGCATTATTGAAGATACATGATACGATTTTCTTGATTTAAATGGGACCAGATGAGAAGCTCCAGCTTTGAAAACATAAAAAGTTTTTTTTTTTTTTTTTATTTGTGACAGGCTAGTGTTTGACCACTATCTCACCTGATGGTAAGTGACGATGTGATCGAAGCTGGTAAGCACACTAGACCTGGAATACGCAGGCTCTCAAGGATAACTGCCGGAACACCGTATTTGGCTTGGCGGCAGACTTTCAACTTGATGGTGGTAAGCTACTTTGGTAGCAAGCCAGGCGAGCAACTCACAAAATGCTCTACCACCTCTCAAATGTCACCTGATTAGCACCACCCGGGGACCACGTGTAGGGAGTCAGACTTAAGGGGTATCCTCCTACGGACGTGGGTGACTCAGATTAATCAAAATCGTTTCACCTAGAAAAAGTTATGAGGTAACTATGACTGTCATTGTGTTGGTTTGGTAGTTTGAAGTCCAGCTGCTAGGTTAATGACCAAACAATAACATACAAATCACACTAATTATAAATGCGAAAGTTTGTGTGTGTGAATGTTTAGTTCCACGTAACTCCGTAACGAATAAACCGATTTCGATTAAATTTAGAACGTAGGTAGCCTAGGTTGCGAAATAACACATAGGCTACTTTTTAACTTAATAAACGCGGGTGAAGCCGCGGGCACGGCTAGTTTAAGTATATAACTCAAGAACGGCTAGACCGATTTTGATTATGTCTGATTTGTTGGATTTGTCTCCGCCCCGAAAAGCAGAATAACTATTAAAACATGTTATAAACATGAAACAGGTAATAATTCAGTAATCACATTTTCAGTTCGACCTCGTTAATTAAGTTCAAACGTAGCCTATGTGTTATTCCGGAACCTAAACTATCTACATTCTAAATTAAATCGAAATTGGTTTATTCGTTACGGAGATACGTGGTAACAAACATTTACACCCACACACAAACTTTCACATTTATAAATAGTATGATGTTTGGTCATTAACTTGCAATTGGACTTGAACTGTCAAACTACCAAACCACACAATGACAGTCATAATGACGGCGCGTGCGCATCCCTTGCATCTGATGCGGAAAATATATTCATGGCAGTCGCAAATTAGTCAGATACGTCTACTTCCGGTGGTCTACTCTGGTAAATAAACATTCTTTGGCTTGTTTGCATTTTAATGTAAGTGCACCTTTACCTTACAGACTAATACAGACTATAATTTTTCAAAACCTGTGATTCTTCGAGTGTTATTGTGTAATATTGGTAAACTTTGTATGATTTGCCTACCTACACTTTTACTAAGTATAAATTAACTGCTAATAATCCACCATTATTACACATTAACAATCAATGGTTTTAAAATCAACGACTTTTTTCATTTTGTTTTTTCACTTTCGCGCCAAAACGTCCTCAGCGCTTTTTTTCGATTTCTTTTTATTTTGGCTTCCAAATCTTGTGCATTTAGCCAGTATCAAAAATTATATAATATTTCAAGTGTATTTCATATTAAAAGTACTTGACACAAGTAACAATCAAAGTCAAGTAAAAGAGTCAAGGTCCAGTCTTAGTCAAGTAATGCCCTAGTAAAGTAGTAGAAGCTTTATTAGAACTTCTATTGAAGTTTTGAAGCGAAGGCGAAAATCTTTGCATAATTTGCCTACACTTATGCACGTTTACTAACTATTTAAAATACTTAAATAATATCTTAATAAGAATTGCAATGTTCAAGTTTAAAGGTTACAGGATAGTTAGCCGATAACTAAATGGTTAATGGTAATTATTTTTTCCGTTTTCCGTTATAAAAACATTATTTTATGCACAATTATATGTGTTGTTAGCTTTTGATAAAGTCATTTACCTATCTTTATTATTAAATCAAGTATAATTAAATAAGCGGTTCGTATTACAAAAAAAGGTAGCCAAGTCGACTGTATTTTTTTTTATACGTGTTACCTCATAACTTCTCTCCACGTGAGCCGATTTCGAATTTTTTTTGTTAGTTTGATAGATATTGCTTTCTAATTAGTCTCATTTAAAATTGATCAAGATCTGATCAGTAGTTTTAAAACTATCGTCAATAAAGCCTATTTTGTGGATTACTTTGACGATGCTCTCGTTTAACCGACTTCAAAAGTTACCTCAAAACTTCTTTCGTTGTGAGCCGATTTTGAAGATTATTTTTTTATTTGAAAGCTGGTGCTTTTCATGTGGTCTCATTGAAATTTGCTTAAGATCTGACCTCTACTTTTTGAGATATAGTCAATAATGCGTGTTTAATACATTAAATCTGATCAAGGTTCCGAAGATAAAGCGGTGAAGTCGGTTTTTTTAAGCTTTGCCTTCGTTTAATTATTGTTTGAACGGTTACTTGATCGTGATTGTTCGCCGCTGTTTGGTGAAAATCGGTGCAGCCGTTTAACAGATAGGTCTTCGGACGTATTTTCTAAATTTTGACACTCGTTTTTTAATAACTAAGAAAGAAACTCAAATTAACTCTAATTGAACCATAATCAAATGACTTACAAAAAGGATGTTTGTTTGTGTGTATCTATTCCCAACATAGACAACACACAGTTGTATGACCACACATTACATTCAAATTAACAGGAAATTGACTTCTCCATACAAATCTACGATCTTAATCTCTAATAACAAGCTATTTACTAAATTCAAAACAAACCGAGAGATGCCAGATGCAACAATGCAAGCTGCAACTCAAACAATGGCCAATCAGAGCTACAGAACCCGCTCTCGTGCGCGCATCACTCATCCACGCATTCCAAATTCAAAATTTAAACATCGACCCCCGTTCTAAATTCTAAAGTTCAATTAGGCTCTTTGTTGACGTTAAAAAAGAATTATGAGGGTATTATATATAAACATGGTATTTACCTACCTATTCAGATGTTAATGAAAAGATACGTTTTCACAAATTCAGGAATTGTTGGGTAAAAATTCAAGTTATAACAATGTTATTGAGTAACGTAACAATGTTATTCTTTGCAAACTTGTTTTGCTTGATTTTGGCACGGGCCTTACACTTGTTTTTAGGGTACCGTATCATAAAAGGATTTGAATGATTCCATTTGTTAGATTTCGTCATAGATTCATCAATTACTTTAAACTTGTTCATTTGACACTTGAATAAGTTAAAAATCTAGTCATCATGTTTGAGTTCTGGAGATCGGGCCGCAACAACTGCTTTAGTCGCTTAGATTCTGACGGAATCTGACGATGCGGTCGAAGATGAAACATGCTTGTCTAGAAGGTCTATTCCACAGATCACAGAAACTAAAGGGTCTATTCACTCTAAACTTGAAGACATCCAGATTGTTTTGGAAACAAAGATGTTTGCAGGCAATAAGTTCCACTCCTTCGCTGTACAGATAGAAGCAAAACGCGTCGAGTGAACTGGAGGTATGTCAATCATAAATGGATGACGTTTGACAGTTTCTCTTGTTGTTAGACGGTAAAAAGAGCATAGAGGAATTACATCATATAATTCCTGCGCACACTCTCTAAAATGTAAGCGATATAAGACCGATAGGCTTGCTTCCTTACGTCGTCGGTGACCGAGACTTTGCAGTTTGGACTCAACTAGCTTATCAACAATGACTTTGGCTCGCCGGCCAATAGATAGAGAAAGACAAGTGCTTCTAGCTGGTATAAGTACCAGTTGGATCCATTCCGGTGACCGCAGTACTCCATACACGATCGGACTTGAGCTTGATATAAATTGAGAAGCTGCACCGTTGTGATTTCGGATTCCGTAGGCGCCTGTTTCAAGACATCTGCAACGTATACTTACGTCTTATTATTTTCTTACTGCACGGACTGTAATAGTATTTCAGTAAATGCTAACGCTAAGACATCAGGCGTTGCATTTGCTATCTTGTCGTTTGGACTGGAGTGACTTTGCCAGTAAAATACCTTACTCCAGAGTTACCCTTCATAATATTGATGTAACATTTTTTTATGCGTGATAAGCAAGCACTTGACCAATATCCCACCTGATGAATAGTAGTGATGCGGCCGAAGATGAAGCATGCTTGCCTAGAAGATACCTATTCACTTTCAGACTACCAGATAGTACCGTACGGGGAACAAAGACGAAAGCAATGAGTTCCATTCCTTCGCAGTACTACAACTTTTTTTTTTTATAGGCAAGCATTTGACCGCTATCTCACCTGATGGAAAGTGACGATGCGGCCAAAGATGGTACATGCTTGCCTAGAAGGTACCTATTCACTCTAGACTTGAAGACACCTAGATTATACTGTTCAGGGAACAAAGACGCAGGCAATGAGTTATATGACAAGTGATATAAGTGTATATACTTATATATATATATATATATATATATATATACTTTTATCACTTGTATCTTTTTTATGACAGATAGGTAAGCATTTGGCCGCTATTTCACCTGATGGAAAGTGACGATGCGGCCGAAGATGAAGCATGCTTACCTAGAAGATACCTATTCGCTCTCGACTTGAAGACTCCCAGATTATACTGTTCTGGGAACAAGGATGCGGGCGGAGAGTTGTTTTACCTAACACGGTTGATCGAGAGAAGCGAGCTCAGGTTAGATTCAGCACTTTGTCCGGCCGTCCGTCTGTCAGAGGTATTTAGCATCTACACCATACAAACGAATAACTTAAATTCTCAGAGAACATGTAAAGCTATGGCCCAAAGCCAGAAATTACAATTAAAATACATTAAAGAAAATACTAAGGGTGCACTCATACACGTTACACTGGGAAACTAGTATAGTAGCTAGTAGAAACTTTACTAGAATTTTTTGGCGCGAAACGAAAATAAAAAGAAAAAGAAAAAAACATGTTTTCCAACTTTATATAATTTGTCTACACTCACATTCTCTCATGTCTATAGTCACATTCACGATTTCTTAACGGTTACCATTTCTACACATCTTTATGGAAAATAATAAAAAACGAACGCATCCACACTCACAGCCCCACACTCAGTTCAAAGACTTGTATCGTAGGTGCCGGAAACATTTACGTATCACACAGTCAATCACACCCAGAACCAGAAGCACATCTATTTTGGGAAGGATATTTGTGCTCCTGCCTGAAATCGAACCCAGGACCCATGGCGCAGAGGGCATAGACTTCGCGGCAAAACTCCGTTGTTTTATGAATAGTATTTTTTTTTATTCAAGATAGGCAAACTTTTGATTACCATCTCACCAGATGGTAAGCGACGATGGAGCAAGTTACTCGAGTTCTGACATAGGCGCCTGTTTTAAAACCTCGGCAACGTATTTCTTACATCGTTTTAGTTTCTTACTGCACCTACGAATAAACTACTTGATTTTTTATAGATGTTACGCTAAACTATCAGGCGTTGCAGTTGCTTGCAGTTTAAATGGACTATAACCACGGATAATCCTACTAATATTATAAATCCGAAAGTTTGTGTGTAAGTGTCTGTGTAAGTATGTTTGTTCCCTCTTCACGCTGTAACGGCTGAAAGGATTTGGATGACATTTGAAATGTATACCTTATACCTAGGATTAACACAAAGGCTACTTTTTTAATGCGGGTGAAGCCGCAAGGCACAGCTAGTATAACCACATAACAAAGACACACTAATATTATAAATTCGCAAGTTTGTGTGTAAATGTGTAAGTATGTTTGTTTTATCTTCACGCTGTAACGGCTGAACGGATTTAGATGAATTTTGGAATGTGCATAGGATTAACACATAGGCTACTTTTCAATATGAACAACACGTGCAAAGCCGTGGGGCACGGCTAGTATATAATAAATAACTACTACTGACGTTATATGAAAAATAATGATAATACTTTTTTTTTTTATTTGAGACAGGCTAGTGTTTGACCACTATCTCACCTGATGGTAAGTGACGATGTGATCGAAGCTGGTAAACACACTAGACCTGGAATACGCAGGCTCTCAAGGATAACTGCCGGAACACCGTATTTGGCTTGGCGGCAGACTTTCAACTTGATGGTGGTAAGCTACTTTGGTAGCAAGCCAGGCGAGCAACTCACAAAATGTTCTTCCACCTCTCAAAAATGTGTAAACTTCTATGTTTGCTATTACAGAATAGTAGGCGCTTTTTTTAAAACCTTTTGTAGTTATTACCCAAGAATGTAGATGGCGCTAGAATTGAGTCTTGAACTGCCTGATGGCCTAGTGCTGCGCGCTCACCTTCGAAGCAGCAGCTATCAGGTTCAATTCCCGGCGGGAACCTAAGGTTTCTCCCGAAGGCAAATTTGTGTTTCTGGTTCTAAGTGTAATTCTATTTGTGATGTGAACTAGCACCCACGACACAAGTCATCAAACTCTACGGGGCTGTCAGTGAGAAAGCGTTTATGTATAAATGAATACAAGTTTTGAAAAATAATATAAAATCAACAACTACCCCAATGAATACACTACCCTAGTAAATGTCCGCCTAGTAAAACCCGCTTGTCTGGAAGAGATCGCTCTTAGCGTTAAGACCGCCTATTGTTACACTTACATAATTATTTACTGTTATTCCTTTTTGTGTTCTTTGTTATTTTAAGGTGTTCAATAAAGAGTATATCTATCTATCTAACCTAAAGTGAAAATATGAAGTATTTTTTTAATGACAGATAAAAAAACACTACATTTTTTCACTTTCGCGCCAAAGCTTCTTTAAATACTTTTTGAAATTCGAAGGCATTCCTGGAGTTGGCTGGAAGCCGCGTGAGTCATAAAGAATGCACTTGAGTCGATTTGTGACTCATCTCTTCCCTTTTTACTTTTTTTTTAGGGATCCGTAGTAGACCTATAAAAATATAGGTACATGATTTATTTTTATAATTGGAGCAAGCATTAGGCCTCTATCTCACCTGATGGAAAGTGACGATGCGGCCAATGATGGGACATGCTTGCTTAGAAGGTACCTATTCACTCTAGACTTGAAGACTAGACTTGACTTTGTTCCTAGAATGGTACACACAGATTGTACCTTTGAGCGAACAAAGACGCATACGATGAATTCCACTCTTTCGCTGTACGGATAATAAACGTAGAAGCGAAACGCTACGAGTGAACTGGAGGTATGTCAACCATAAATGGATGATGTTTGACAAGTTTGGTGGTTAAAAGGGCATTATCATGGGTGACAGTTTAATTTTAAAGACTAAAAAAATAAAGGTGATGTGTCCTTATTATATAAAATACACACATTTACACTTACAGCCCTACACAAGTTCGAATAATAGAATTATATTTTGTAAGAATTATACAATTATGTAGTTGTTATGTGTGTAGCTTTTATCGAAATCGATTAAGCCAAAACCAAAATATAAGCGGTGAAGTCGGTTTTTTATGCTTTGCTTGCGTTTAAATTATTAGGTATCCTATCCAGTAATTGTTGTTATTAATATGTAATTGTGGTTACCCAAAAAAAAAAAACTTATTTTATTGAATGTATTTTGCGACGGAACCCAGTTTATATATGAGAGTTAAGCTCATATCCAGACCTCGTCCATGACTCACGCCTTCAGGAAGTCATTTACATTACGGTACAGGAGGATCTGATACATATTTTTTTTATTTGGCTTCGCTATCTATTTGCATTTAGCCAGTGTAAAGTAATAGAATATTTAATGTGTCTTAGATTACGTTTTTTAAACTACTCGATAGTCACTAGTCACAGTCAAAGTCAAATTAAAGAGTTATGGTCTAGTTATAATCATGTTAAGTAGTAGGAGCTTTACTAGAACTTCTATTGGAGTTTGGAAACGAAAGTAAAAATCACGATTTTCAACTTTGTAAGATTTGTCTACACTGTCCGTTCACAAAATTGAAACCGTGTTTTTGTAACCGTTTTACTCGGCATTCATATTAAAACCAGATTAATAACAATCGACGAATTTTCGTCGTAATCTGTGTGATACAATAAATTATACCTCCATCTTAGAATATTCGTGACTATAACGTTCATAAATATGAAGGAAAAATATATCAAATCTACTGCAAATAACATCCCAAGGGATATTTGTGCTTCTGGTTTTGGGTGTAATGTGTGTGTGATGTGAATGTTTCCGGTACCCGCGATACAAGTCTTTGAACTTAGTGTGGCGCTGTGAGTGTAAATGCGTTTGTTTGTTTGTTTTGTTTGTTTGTTTAACATCAATTTGTATTTTTGTAACCATTTCGTTCCGCCATTTTATATCAAAACACTGTGAAAGTTATTTCATATACGTATAATTACTAGACGAATGATGTCTTCAGTTTGTTTTTTCTTTATGAATGCACTTTTTTTACGAAATTTGAATAATATAAAATAAAAAACAAAAAATCAAAGATTGCCACGCGTTACCTTGCATAACCGCCACGTTGTTATTCACGCAATATACACCTTTATGTGCAAAAGTGTAAGGGGGATTATTGGCTGTGGTTAAAAAAGATTCTCGCATTGACGTATACCTGCCCCTTAACGGTAATAATCCACCATTATTAAACTTCAACACTCGAAAAACGACAACTCGTGAAAAATAATACAAAATCAACAACGCCATTTTTCAACGACTTCAAAAAGGAGGTTCTCAATTCGACTGTATGTTTTTTTTTTTGTATGTATGTTACGTGATATCTCCGCCAATTATGAATCGATTTTGATGATATTTTTTGTTTGGTAGATACTTCTTCTGAGAGGCCTTATCTACCATGGTGCCTAACTACGGGTACTTCCCAACGGATCATAGTATCGGATTTTCACATTAACCGATCATAAAAGTTGTTCCCATCTGATCATAAGATCAGTTGCAACTAAAATAAATTATATATTATTCTTCCCAACTGATCATAAGATCCGTTGGGACTCCAGTAAATTATATATTGTTGTTCTCAACCGATCATAGGATCTGTTGGAACTTAAATAAATATTTGTTATACCTTCTCATCGGATCATAAGAATTATGTTTTTGTTTTTGACTTATTTTGTCGCGATTCTTCGCGTCTACGATTCTTTATTGTTTTTAAAGTGTTAAGCTATACATATTTTCCTCTGACTTCATTTAAGTTTAAGTTCTTGAAATATCTTCAATAATGCGAATAATAAATCAAAATATCTTCAAAGTTCCGAAGATAAAGCGGGGAAGTTGGCTTTTTTTAAGCTTTGCTTGCGTTTAATTATATTGCTTGAAGTTGATTCACAGATTACATAAAATTACCTATGGCTGGTAAAATTGTTACCTACATAATATTAAAAAAAAAAGTGGTGACCCACCTAAGGTTATATTTTGACCAACTACAAATCTATGTGTTGTTTTAAGACTGATTTTATTTTATGTAAATAGCAAATTTTAAATTAGTATTTACATCATGTGTTTCATTTAAGACTGATTATTTTGTGATTTACCAGTAAGTTTAAAAATATTATTGTTGATTTTGTGTGTAATTTTAGTACATAGGTTTGATTTTTTTTAGATATATTTTTATAAACCTAGTAAAGAAATATTTACGAAAATCTGTATCTGTTATTATTATTTCCGTTGTAAAGCTTTTTGGTATTTAATGATTGTAATTTTTCAAACAATATACTGTTCTTCGTGACAAACATCCACCCGCGGCAACAAATCTCCATTTACCTGATCCACCTCAACAGAATGACGTCACTGTTGAGGCGACCGCTCAGGATGTTGCTGCGGCCGTTATGTCTTTTAAAGGTGGGTCTGCCGGTGGCCTAGATGGCTTAACACCGCAAATTCTAAAAGATCTTTTATGTGCTAGTTCTGGCGAGATTGGTGAGGCTCTTTTGAAAGACCTTACGGCTTTAGTTAACCTGATGTTGTCAGGTCAAGTCAATAATGACGTCACAGATATTTTGTACGGCGCAAATTTATGCGCACTAAACAAAAAAGATGGTGGCATCAGGCCTATAGCGGTAGGCACCACATATCGCCGCCTCGCGGCTAAAATCGGTTGTAAGAAAATGTTTGCTTCTTTAAGCAATCTTTTTCAGCCTATACAGCTAGGTTTTGGTTCGCGGGGCGGATGTGAGGCTGCTGTCCATTCCCTTAGAACATTTTTAAATCAAAATTGTGGAGAGGTGTTGCTAAAGGTGGATGTTAAGAATGCTTTTAATTCTGTTGATAGAGGCACCCTTCTGACCCAGGTGAAAGATAAAATTCCAGAGTTATATAATTTTATTTGGCAATGCTATGGTAAACCATCAAAATTAATTTACAAAAACGATGTTCTTTTGTCTTCCGTTGGATGTCAGCAGGGTGACCCGTGCGGCCCAGCAATTTTTTCTTTAGCTGTCAATCCGATAATTCAACGTCTCCAATCCAAACTAAATGTTTGGTATTTGGATGACGGAACTCTGGGAGGTGATGTGAATACTGTCTTAAGTGATCTAAAATTACTAATAGATGAATTTAAAATGATTAGGCTTGAACTAAATTTTTCAAAATGCGAACTTTTTGTTTGCGATAACTGTTCAGACAAATTATCGGTTTTACAAAAATTTAACTCATTGGCTTACAATATAAAACTAGTCGACAAGTGTTCACTTCGCCTTTTAGGTTCGCCGATATTAGATGAATCAATTTCACCTTTTGTAGAAGAAAAAATTCAAAATTTTAAAAATTCTTCCGACCGATTGCTCAAAATTAACACTCATATGGCTTTTACAGTTATTAGATTTTGCCTTTTTGTCCCAAAATTTACGTATTCTTTAAGATGTTGTCCGCTATGGAAACATGGCGCGCTCCTCGAGAGCATGGACAATATCGTAAAGAATACTCTTGTATCGGTTTTGAATATTGACATAGATGATAGGGCTTGGTCGCAAGCTTCTTTACCTGTAAGACTAGGAGGCTTAGGTATTCGTAAAATTTCTAGTGTTGCGTTACCGGCTTTCTTGTCCTCAGTTCATGGTACTTCTAAATTAGTCGAAAAAATACTTTCACATAGTTTGGGTTCTTTAGAAATTTCAAACCAGACTGAGGCCACAAGCGCCTGGGAGATGGCATGCCCAAATACCGGGCTCCCAGTGAGGCTATCCTCACAGAGACTGTGGGATCGGCCGCTCTGTGAACTAGCACGGAAACATCTTTTAGATACGTGTCCTAGCGTCACAGAGCGTGCTAGACTTCTAGCAGTTTCTGTATGGGAGTCAGGGCTTTGGTTGCAGGCCATTCCCTCGTTTAATACTGGTACTCTTATGGATCCATCTGCTTTCCGTCTCGCTATATGCTTACGTTTGGGTGCAAGGTGCTATGTTGCCCATAGCTGTCAGTGTGGTACTGCTGTTGACCAGCTCGGTCACCACGGCCTCTCGTGCCAGAAAAGTGCTGGCCGAATTTCCCGCCACGCCAGCCTCAACGATATCATCCGCCGGGCTTTTACCAGTGCCAACGTTCCAGCCATTCTCGAACCGAATGGTCTGATGCGTGACGATGGTAAAAGACCTGACGGAATGACTTTAATTCCATGGAAGATGGGACGGCCTTTAGTGTGGGATGCAACTTGTGTCGATACTTTAGCTCCGTCACATCTTCCTGAATCACAGAATGGGGTTGGCGTCGCGGCAACTTCGGCAGAGCAGCGCAAACGGCGAAAATATGGAAACCTCGGCAGTGGTTACATATTTGAGCCGTTTGGTGTTGAGACACTGGGTCCGTGGGGACCGGGAGCTCATTCTATTTTCAAAATTCTATCAGAGCGCCTGGTTGAGGCGACGCGTGACCAAAATGCTGGCACTTATTTGGCTCAACGTATTAGCATTGCAATTCAGAGAGGCAATGCAGCCAGCATGATGGGAACGCTACCCACTGGTAGTGGGCTTGAGCACTTGAGTTACCTATAGGCTCGATGGCTTGTAGGTAACTTGGCTCTTTGCTGTATATAGTTTTAGTTTAGTTTTAGGAAATATAGGCAATTGGCCCGTAGATTAGTGCGGTTTTCCAATAAAAAAAAAAAAAAAAAAAAAAAAAAAAAAAAAAAAAAAAAATATACTGTTCCTAGCATTTATTTGTTACATTTATTATTTGGCAGTATAATGGGAAAAGTTTAATCCACAATTATCGTAGCCTACCTATGCTTTCGAAAATATATGTATCCACATTAAAAAAAGATTATGTAATGTTCACAAAATACAAGGTGAATCAAACCATAATATTTCTATGATCCATTGAGAATGTAAAATACGTACCTATTTAAGTTCCAACAGATCCTATGATCGGTTGAGAACAACAATATATAATTTACTGGAGTCCCAACGGATCTTAAGATCAGTTGGGAAGAATAATATATAATTTATTTTAGTTGCAACTGATCTTATGATCAGATGGGAACAACCGTTATGATCGGTTAATGTGAAAATCCGATACTATGATCCGTTGGGAAGTACCCCTAACTACGGGCCAATTGCCTATATTTCCTAAAACTAAACTAAAACTATATAGCAAAGAGCTAATTGATCTACTAGACATCGAGCTTATAGGTAACTTAACTGCTCAAGCCCACCAGTGGGTAGCGTTATGTGTAAATTTATATGGGACCATATACATTTTATCGAAATCGATAAAGCCGAAACCAAAATATAAGCGGCTAAGACGGTTTTTTTTAGTTTCGCTTGCGTTTAATTATTCTATTTCGCGGCAAAACTTCGTGACTTTTATTCTTGATTTTCGAATTCAAGAAAATTAACGCAAACAAAGCTTTAAAAAACCGGCTTCACTACTTATATTTTGGTTTTGGCTGAACCGATTTCGATAAAATGTATATGGGACCACCTCTGAAGTATCGAAGTATCTAAAGTATCTACCAAACAAAAAAACTATCAAAATCGATTCACAATTGGTGGAAATATCGCGTAACATAAAAACAATAAAAAATCATAATCGAATTGAGAACCTCCTTTTTTCTCATCTCATTTCTAAGTTTTACTACCGGATCGATTTCGCTTGCCTATGCACGCACAAATTTGCTATTACGTGCGCGCGCAGGCGCAGAGGAAGCTATATAGATGCTTTCACGCTCACAGCCCCGCACTAAGTTCGATGACTTGTGTCGTAGGAACATTCACGTTACACATAATCACATCCAGAACCAGAAACCCAATATTCCTTTGGGGAGAAAACTTGTTTCCACCGGGAATCGAACCCAATATACGCGCACCCAACTAAACCAACAGGCTGTTCAGATTATTTTAGTAAGTAGATATACCTGGTAGCTATCGTTGATCACATTCTAGGTCTAGTCGTTTACCACCCCCGACCACAACATCAATTACCTACCAACAGACGACATAGTGGTCAAGTGGTACAACCACATATTTTTAATTTAAAAAAAAACCTTTTTTTTAATTTTCTTTATTATTTAGCAGCACATGGTTTAAACATAAATAATAATCAAACTCCTAAATAATAATATTTTGTTACACTCGTATCTACTATACATTTCCACGAAATTACATTAAAAACCTTTTCTTTGTTATTTTCAATTACTAGTTTTGTAATTAGCTACCTATTCTATTAGTAATTAATTACAAACACGCATAAGCTTTGAATAATTACAAGATTGTAAGCCTAGCTTAGACATCTCAAGCTTCATACTATTTTTAACCACCGACGAAAAAGGATATTGTAAGTTTGTAATGTGTATATGTTTTGCGGTATCGTAATCGTAGCTCCATAACGGCTGCACCGATTTTGATTTAGCTGTTTTTGTTCAAAGGGAGACTTTGATCGAAAGCGGTCTTAAAAATGTTTGGTGAAAATCGGATCAGCCGTTTTCCAAATACTGCGTCGGGAGCATCAACATTTTGATTTTGACACTTGTTGCCAATATTGTTTTTATATATTTAATTTTATATTACAAAGTGTCACAAAATATAAGTAAATGTTAGTTTTAATTGTTGTCTGATCATTGTTAGGCAACGTTAAGAAAAGGATAAGTTCGTCGATTGAGGCAGGGCTTGTTTAGCTCAGCGGTTAGGCTCAGGGCACGCGACCCCGTAGGTTTCAATACCAGCCTCAAGAGATACTTTTCTTTTCTTAAATTGACTACATTATTTCCAAAAAGATTAAGTAATTGGTTAAGTTAATTGATTAATTTTATGACACATATGCTGAACAATACCTATACAATTCGTGGAAACTAATTTAAGTTTTACTACTAAGAAAACACTTATCTAAGGGACAGATTAATAGGAAGCAACCTCTGATGAGGATTAACATTATTGCGGAGATCACAGACTAGATTCTACTTAATTGAACATATTCAAGCACTTTCGTAACTGGGAGCAATATACAGGGTAATTTGTTAAATAACAAATCAAATCAAAATCGTTTATTCACGTGGGCCCCAAAGAGGCACTCATGAAAGTTAATGATTCTACTGCCAGATTCGCAAAATTACAAAAAACAAACACTCCATACTAAGTTCAAAGACTTGTATGGTCCTAGAAACATTTACATATCATACACACTATTACACCTAGAACAGAAGCACAAATCACCCTTGGGGAGGAATATTGTGTTCCTGCCGGGAAGCGAACTCAAGACCCACGGTGCAGAGGGTAGAGACTTGTACATCGCTCCAACTGTGCCGTCAAAAAACAGAGTGGAAAACTCTCAGACCCTGATTTCCATAGGTCATTTATTTCTACGACTTTATTCTGAATGCTATATTTTCTGTAATAAAGATGATGTATCCAATACAATCTATAATTAATAGTTGCTTAAACTACACCGTTCTGCAAAAAACGGCATTGCCGCGCCGCGCCTCGTAATATGCACATCAGTAGACACTTTACTTAGAATATAAATAATACATTTTAAAAGTGTATTTAAAATAAAACAGAATTTGCAATAGCTATACCACAAAAGATGATAATTTCAATGGTCGGAATGATGTTCCAAGAGTTTTCTGGTATTTTACATTCACCCTGTATATTAATACCAATATAATTATAGTATACGCTAGATATATCAGTGTGTTTACTGGATATGGTTTAATAAAAGTGAAACGGGAATAGGCTAGATGCCTAAAAAATTCTATTTAGACCATCATTTACATTATCAAACAATATTGGACACGTATTTTTTCTTTTGTCAGTTAAACAAAATATGACGAAGATATAGCGCGTTGAAAATCCGCGTGACATCACGCGTCTGTACACTATTTACTGACGCGTTACGTCAAGAGCCCCCCATTTTCGAACTTTAACGCTCTTTATTCTCAATTTCTATTGATTTGTTATATAAATTTTTATATATTTCATACACAAAACATACATATCCAAAATATTGGATATTGTTAATCTAACTGACGGACTAATATAATTACTTTTTGAAGTGAAAACTTTTTTAGCGGCATTGTTCACTTTTTTGGGATGGGTAAAAAATGTTAAACGCGCGTCAGGACAGGTGACCTGATCGAAAATTCGTAAGACGAAGGGATAGTAGACTACCGGCGCGGCGTAGGAGAGAAAGTAATATCCACTCTTTCTATAGCGTTTCTATGGTGACGATGGTATTGTTATTTCAAAAATGCACAACGTTAATGTTCAAGTTTTCACTTCTGCCGACACTCCCGGAGTGCAACCCGTTGTTTTTTTTCCAGGCATCATCCTACTGCTGACAAACATTATGAATATCTTTACAGCACGAGCCTGCTAGATCACCAGATTTTCTATAAGGTATTCCGTTCAATGCCAAAAGAAACAGTAAATGGACCCTCGTTTATTTTATATTGATTACATATCTCTATAATACCTGTTGAAGTCTACCACTCCACTCCCAGTTTGGAACGGGCCTTAATTAGTAAGCGTCTGATTAATAAGCCTACGGCAATTTGCACTAAGCCTTGATTAAACTCTACACTAAATGACTACCGTAATGCTGGGTGAAAAGGGTTATATTATGTCAAAGATTAAAAGGATTGAAATCGATTTGCCGTAAAAATAATATGTGATTTGACGTGATTGTTAAAAAACGCCAAAGCTAAGTGAAGCGCGAAAAAGGGATTCAATACTCTTTGATTGAAGGATTCGTAAGTATTACGCATATTAAAATGTATACGATTTCGCTCACGGTCGTTTTCTCGCATTGTTACGTGACTAGTTTCGGAACAAGTCGTGCTACTTTATCAGTAGAGAACGCGCGTAGTCCGTCCGGCGTCTCGGCGTGAGTTTTGAAGGAGCACCGACTGTTCAGAAACTAATCTTGTAATAATGCGAGAAAACAATCGTGAAAGAAATCGTATAAATCGATAATAACATGTATAAAATACCGAATTGCCGAAGACGACAGCTACAAGCTGGAGATTTTTCCGAACAATATAGTTAATGTTTATTTTCTTACTGATATAACACACACTAAATTAAATTTAAACTATTCCTGTCTTTTACAAAATAGGAACACAAGACAGAGATAGCATACTGCTGTGCTGTCAAGTTAGTCAGAACTTAGATGTCTATGCAAGCTTAGTCGAGTATATTATTGGTGTTGACTAAAAACACGCGCCTTTCTGCTTCTGCTGTTCATATTTTAATTGATAAACTAGCGTGACAGCACTAAAATGTATGCTATCTCTGTCTTGTAAGAGACAGGGATAGTTTAAATTTAATTTAGTGAGTGTACATCAGAATCGAGGCCAATAACTAGAGAAAAAAAAAAAAATGTTTTTATAGCATAAGTCATGCTATTGAGCCCCTTTGACCTCGGGGATCGGGGGGGGGGGGGGGGTGAATCCGCCACTGATGGTTATATTAGCTCCATTTTTCTCCATGCGCCATCTTCAGCTTAATTTGTCTCGTCTGTTTCTATCAAAAGAATTTTAAGTGAAGATAAAAGAGTTTCTTGATTTCTTAGATCATTTTCACAATTAAACGATCAAGTAATTAAAAAAAAACGGCTTAATTTATCTGTGAAGTATCCAAAACTTAATATTAAAATAAAATATAATTGTCTCGTCGATTCCTTTGGAATCTAAATATTTGACGAAATAATATACAAGTTTTTAAATCATCTTAGCCTCTTACACGAGATTTTCAAATGCCAAAGAATGTATGTGTAGAGGAACTCGAGGCTCTTAATTCTAGATAATATTTAAATAATTTATAAAATACATTTCTGTACAATCGAGATATATCTAAAAGTAATCTTAAATACAGTTAGTTAAGGTAGATATTTGATTATTGCTAGTTTTCTTTGTCGCTCATCGCACCATCAGAATGTTTCCGTAAAGTCCAGTAATCTGAAATAAAAAGAAAAACAAAGTTAAAAATATTATCAACAATAAATTTTTGGTATATGGAGACATATATTTTTATTTTTTTTCATAATTGCTTTCACACTCACAGCCCCACACTAAGTTCGATGACTTGTATTGTGGGTGCCGGCAACATTCACATCACAGACACAATCACATCCAGAACCAGAAACACAAGTTTTCCTTGAGGAGGAAACTTGTGTTCCCGCCGGGAATCGAACCCGATAACCCCTGCTTAGAAGGCGAACGCTCGCCCAAATTAGCCAACGGGCAGTTCAAATATACAGGGTTATTTCTAAAATACCAAAAAGCTCTGAGCGTGATTCTTGTTCTAACCCCTAGCTCATTTAGTTCTACCATTTTGTTCAGAATGCTTAAGTTTCCGTTATAATTAAGAAGATGAATTCTGGTATTTTACTACAGTAGAACTCCAATTATCCGAACTCCGACTATCCGAATCGCCGATTATCCGAATCACTTTGCTTTGAAGTGGATGGAGCGTCAGCCCGAGTGTGACCACTTGCAACTGCTCACCGTCAAGCGAATGCGTGACCTGGCTGCCCGAAAACGGTTGAAGACCGCAAAACAGCTTACATTGACGGAGATGTTTAAAAAACAATGATTTTTATTTCTAAACTTGTACATAAGTACATTTTATTTTTATTTAAAACATGTGAAAATTTCATGTTTCTTTCATTTAATTCAATAAAAAAATAGTGCAATATCAAAACGTAGCTTTTATTCTCTCCAATGGCAATTTTTTTTTTTAAATCCGATTATCCGAATATTTGATTATCCGAATGGGTCCCGGTCCCCATTAATTCGGATAATTGGAGTTCTACTGTAGTTACAATATGGGAGTAATCAAGTCGCGAGTGAATAGGTATCTTCTGGGCAAGCTTGCTCCATCGTCGATCACATCGTCGGTTACCATCAATTCAATTCAATTCAATTCAATTTATTCCACCATCAGGTGAGATTGTGGTCAAAATTTTGCCTATCATGAATAAAAAAAAAAAATATTACCCTGTATATAAACAGGGGGTCGGGGGTCTGATCTTTGGGAGTATCTAATGTCGAGTTGAAACGATACCGATCCGAACCATAAAAAATATAATATATATATATATATATATATATATATATACAACAAAAATAACTAAATGCAAGCAAAGCTTTAAAAAAACGATTTCACCGCCTATCTTCGGAACTTTGATCAAATTAGATGTACTTAACACGCATTATTGACATTTCAAGAACTCATGATCAGATCTTGATCAAATTTAAATGGGAACATTTGGAAATCAACATCTTTCAAACAAAAAATATCATTAAAAATCGGTTCTCGTGGAGCGAAGATATGAGGTACACATAAAAAAAAACAGCCGCCTTGAGTACCTCCTCCTTTTTTTGTGAAGTCGGTAGAGAATGGGGTGTGTCGTAATCGTAAAGACACTTGATAGAAGTGAAACTTTTGTATTACAGGGAAGCATATTAATTATTTATCAGTGTTTACCCCCACCACTTTCATCACACAAAAAGATTGCAGATCAGAATTTGAAAGCCACTTTAAAAAATTAAAGATTTTAAAGACATCAGCGGCATTTTTTTATATATTTTAGTATCGAATCATGAATCATTAACTGAATGAAAGAAACGCAGTTTTGCCGCGAAAGTGAAAAATGGCGTTGTCGATTTTGTATAATTTTCCAAAACCTGTGATTCTTCGAGTGTTAATGTGTTACTGGAATGTGTAACTGGATGTGTCACTGTGTGAATGTGGATTATTAACAGTTAATAAGTAAACGTGCATAAGTTGTAATCATACAAAGTTGAATAAACGTGATTATCGCCTTCGCTCCAAAACTCCAACAGAAGTTCTAGTAAAGTTTCTACCATTTTACTAGATGACTTGACTATGACTGTACCTTGAATCTTTTACTTGAATTTGACTGTGACTGTGACTAGTACTTTTAATATAAAATACACTTGAAATATATTATTACTTACACTGGCTAAATGCACAAGATTGCGAAGCCAAAATTGAAAAAAAAAAAGGAAACCTTGAAACTTTTACTTGACTTTGACTGTGACTGTGACTGGTACTTTTAATATAAAATACACTTGATTATTACTTGACACTGGCTAAATGCATAAGATTGCGAAGCCAAAATTTAAAAAAAAGGAAACGCACAGTCCTGTTACCTACTACTCGGTTGATTCTCACGGTAGGAGGTAATTTGATAAGATCGGAAATATAAACTTTGTCGGCGTCACAGAAGTCAGTTTAATATTTCAAAATGTATAAGTAAATGTTTGTACTCTTAGTTAAGTGATATGAGGAAACTAAATAAAGGAAATTTAACACTTGAGAGATGTTTTTTCAATTGACCGAGCGATCGCGAGCGTATGTCCGGATGTCCGGTTGTTCTCCTCTACAGGTCGCATTTCTCAACAGATTCTCGTAAAATTTTGTGAGCACATTCGATAATTATACAGAATTTTATTGTCCAATCAGTTTTTAATTATTTTCATAATGGCGGACATATTGGGGTTGAGAAGGTAAAAAAACATATTACAACCATTTTAAAAAATCCTCGAGGTATACGCGAGTTCTTCAGCTCACAGAGCCAAATAGGAGAGAGTAAAAAACATTATTATGCATTATTGCAACTCCACTGATCTCCAGTGAAAAGCCGATTTATCCATTTACGAGTTTACGCGCGAATTTTTGCCTCACATGTTAAAGCTTACACATTGCGCCATCAGGAAAGTAAATCAAGGCTTACTTAGTAAATCAAGGCTTACTTGGTAAATCAAGACTTACTTAGTAAATCATGGCTTACTTAGTAAATCAAGGCTTACTTGGTAAATCAAGACTTACTTAGTAAATCAAGACTTACTTAGTAAATCAAGGTTTACTTAGTAAATCAAGTCTTACTTAGTAAATCAATGGTAACTAAACTAAATTACCTACAATTGGCACACATTTTGTTGATATACAATAAAACTACTTGATAAAAATCGGTAAAGCCGTGTTCCAGATAGAGGGTCGGAGGTCAAAATTTTAATTTTGACACTTGTTGCATTACAATGTCTAAATGTTTCTTCTTTGCTCTAAAACAATGTGAAAAGAGCTTCATCGAGAACTTGATTTTCATGCAATTTGTGTTTTATGTGTACCGGGACCTTTATTTGTGTGACCAATACATGACCGAACCTTCTATTTATTAACCGATTTGGAAAATTACTGTTTTGTACGAAAGGGTGTACGTTTGAGATGGTCCCATTATAATTTGATCAAGACCAGATGAAGTCGTTTCGAAGATATTTGCGTTTGAAGTAGGTTATTAGTTTTATAAACTCGTATATTTATGTTATTTTTAAGTTTGCCCTGTGGGTCCAGTGTCCAACCAAAGTTTAACGGAGTAAACTAAAAATATTGATGACAATCTGAACTTAGTTCTGCATAAACATAATTGAAACGCAAGCAAAGTTTAAAAAACCGACTTCATCGCTTATATTTCGGTTTTGAATAGACCGATTTTGATAAATGTACATGGTTATATTTACCTCTGAAGTATACTCTACCAAACAAAAAAAATAACCAAAATCGATTCATAATTGGCGGAGATATCGCGTAACATACATACAAAAAACAACAAGCAGTCGAATTGAGAACCTCCTTTTTCGTAGTCGGTTGAAAACTATGTTGGATACAGCTACATAATTATTCAAACTGTCAAATAACAAATTCTTTCTTAACTGACAGCGTAAAATCGTAATTTTTATACTGTCAAAACTCAAAAAATGTCTTCCACGAAAATATAAAAAAAAATACGTTTTTGGCAGAGCCGTGTAACAGCCGAAGTTAAATCATTCCCTTTATTTAAATCCCAAGAATGCCATAAACGAAAAACATTGGTAAGCCACATCGTACCATTGTTGAACGAATGCATAAAAACTTGCACAAAGGCGTGTACACACTGAAAAAGTAGCGGCACTGCCGGTATTGCATTGCAATGTAACGATCGCATAAATAAATCTATCTGTTCAATGCATTCGAAATTCAAAAGACTGTTAAGATCAAATGACAACAGTCGATGTTACTATCTCAATTATTGGAATAAGGTAACCAAGTAGGCAAGTGGGAGGTATGCCGCGAAAGTGAAAAAATGGCGTTGTTGATTTTGTATAATTTTCCAAAACCTGTGATTTTTCGAGCGTTAAATGATGGATTTATTATTCTTTAATACTTAGTAAACATGCATAAGTGTAGGCAAATCATACAAAGTTGAAAAACTTGATTTTTGCTCTCGCTCCAAACTCCAATAGAAGTTCTAGTAAAGTTTCTACCACTTTACTAGGGCATGACTTGACTATGACTGGACCTCGACACTTTTACTTGACTTGTGACTAGGACTTTTGATATGAAATACACTTGAAATATATTATGACTTTACACTGGCTAAATGCACAAGATTGCGAAGCCAAGTTATAAAAAAGGGTTAAGCTCGCCTTTGTACATCTTATGTTATGGCCTTATTGTAAAATTGTTTATCAATGTGTGTACAATAAGAATATAAGAAAAAAAATCGTCAAGTATGCGTCATGCACTCATTCATGATAGGATAGAATTCCTGATCTTAAAGGAACTCGTTTGGTCTCTAGATCACCACAATGGAACCAACATACATACGTATAGGCTGATAAACACATTACTCTCATTTGCGTCGCACAGTCGGGTAATAAAAACACAATAATTCTACTTATATCATATTTTTTTTTTATTCTTGATATGTAAACTCTTGTCCACCATCTCACCTGATGGTAAGCGACGATGTGGTCGACGATGGAGCAAGGTCGCCTAGAAGATACCTATTCACTCGCGACTTGAAGAATACAAATTCGAAAGTTTGTGTGTAAGTGTGCAAGTATGTATGTCTGAACCGTAGAATCGTAGTACCGTAGTACCGCGGGAAACACTGTGGCGTAGCTAGTATGATATATTACATGTAATATATGATATACTAGCCGTGCCCCGAGACTTCGCTCGTGTTGATCAAGTTAAAAAGTAGCCTATGTATTAATCCTAGGCATAAGCTATGTACATTCCAAATTTCATCCAAATCCGTTCAGCCATTACAGCATGAAGAGGGAACATACTTACACAAACAAACGCATTTACACTCACAGCCCCACACAACGTTCAAAGACTTGTATCGTGGGTGCCGGAAACATTCACATCACACACACATTTAACCCAGAACCAGAAGCACAAATATCACTTGGTAAGGAATTTGTATTCCTGCCGAGAATCGAAGGACCCACGGCGCAGAGGGCGGATACCTGTGCACTGGGTCGTCACACACTTAGATGATCGTTTTTTCATTCAGTGTGCACAGAGCTTTATAACCTACAAAGTCTCTGCGTAAGCCAGGTAGCGGCTACAGCCGACTCCGCTCAATAAATACGTCCGTGTTGGTTTTTTTTATTTATTTTTTCTCGTGTCAGACACCGACCCAAACCGGTCCTTTTGCGACTCGTATCTCGAGAGTTAGATCTTTTGTTGTTTTTACACTTATTTAATTAAAGTTGAAATGAGATGCTGTATGGAGATTGTAAGCGCTTCTACTCGGGTTTTGTTCGTGGATTTAGGTTATTTAGTTTTTATTAGAGATTAGCCGTGCTCCGTCATTTTATAAATTCGAAAGTTTGTGTGTAAGTGTGTATGTTTGTTCCCTCTTCACGCTCTAATGGCTCAACGGATTTGGATGAAATTTGGAATATACATAGCTTATACCTAGGATTAACACATAGGCTATACTTTTTTATTTGATAATAGCAGGCGAAGCCGCGAGGCACGGCTAGTATCGAATAATTTGTTGCACTAAAACTCCTGGGGAATTTTGGGGAAAAAGTAGACTGTGTGTTAATCCAGGTTGTCAGCTATATCCATACAAATTTCTTCAAAATTTGTCCATCCGTTTGAGTGTGAAGAAGTAACAAACATACAAACACACTCACAAACTTTCGCCTTCATAATATAAGTGAAACACCGCGACATTCACAGCGTGATATAATAAATAAATAAACATAAACGTTTTCACACTCACAGCCCCACACTAAGTTGACTTGAGTCGTGGGTGCCGGGAACATTCATATCACACACACAATCACAACCAGAACCAGAATTTCTTGGGGAGAAAACTTGTGTTCCCGTCGGGAATCGAACCCGATACCCCTGCTTAGAAGGCAAACACCACCCAACTAAGCTAACGAGCAGTTTATTATGTCGATTTATTCCTCGAATCAAATTCAAAAGGCTTGTGAGTATTCAATTGTTGGTAAAAATATGTTTCATACTTTACGACTATCGCATTATTCAGTGAAACGTGGTATTTCAATGAAAGGGTATCGGCCATTTTAATATATTTTAATACTACCCGCGCCCTACTTCCCCCGCTATTACCAAATTAAAAAGTAGCCTATGTGTTAATTCTAGGTATAAGCTATGTACATTCCAAATTTCGTACAAATCCGTTGAGCTGTTAAAGCGTGAAGAGGGAACAAACATATACTTACACATACACAAACTTTCGGATTTATATACTTTTTAACATTAATATTTTTTATATCCATAATCCAAATCCGATTGCATAGGAGAACCCAAGTAAATTTTTCAATCATACAAGTATTATAAATCCGAAAGTTTGTAAGTATGTTTGTTCCCTCTTCGCGCTTTAACGGCTGAACAGATTTGGATAAAATTTGGAATGTACATAGCTTATACCTAGGATTAATTCATAGGCTACTTTTTAAATTGATAATAGCAGGCGAAGCCGCGGGGCACGGCTAGTAGTAAATAAACGCTTTCACACTCACAGCCCCACTAGTTTAATGACTTGTGTCGCTGGTGCCGCAAACATTCACACCACACACAATCACACCCAGAACCGTAAACACAAATTCACCTATATTTTTTTACTACAGAGATGGAATGATACGGGTTCCCTAAATTGATTCATGGATGAGTTGTATCGAATACTTTCGTCACATCGAGATGCTGATTGATTGAATTCATTTTATCTATTGATCAATAGATTGAATCATGGGAATCGAGTATTTCACACGCAAGTTATTCGGATAGTATAATGTTGATTTCCCCGTGATATTGGGCCTATTTCTATAAGATTATTAAGTGGGGGAGGGAGGAGGTATAGACAAAGCTATTATTTTTTTATAGGTTTGTAAAGAACACTTAAATGTAAAAGAAATACTTGATGTCAAAACTATTAATCCTAAATTATTTTATAAATGCAGAAAATATGGTTTTATTGTTTCCGGCACCCACGACACGAGTCATCGAACTTAGTGTGGGGCTGTGAGTGTGAAAGTGTTTATGTTTTATTGATTTTATTAAAGTAATATTAGTATTAAATAACCTGTGTCTGAAACACGCATTGATCTCATCCAAATCCTTTCATCGAGATATATTAGTTTTATACTGTATCTTCTATCCTTTAGTTTACGTGAGTAAATTCTTAGCAGCGTCAGATCATTTAGATTCCAAAACTGGATAAAATACCTTCTTAAGTATTGAAGTATACTAGCTAGGTAAGCACATCTTGTATCTAAAACATCCCTTCTATAGGAAGGCATAAAGTAATATGAATAAATAAACGCTTTCACACTCACAGCCCCATAATAAGTTGGTTGACTTGTGTCGTGGGTGCCGGAAACATTCACATCACACACACCAGACATTCACACAAGACAACCAGAAACAGATACAAATTTTTCCTTGGGGAGAATGCTTGTTTTCCAGCCGGGAATCGAACCCGATACCCCTGCTTAGAAGGCGAACGCCACCCAACTAAGCCGCAGTAACGAGCAGTTCAAATTATATCTCGAAATCCAGCTTCAGAAAACAAAAATGCCATCGATAACCATTTAGCCATCTACAGATTATCTACATACCACCTAAGATTATTTTTACCGATACAATGTTCTACAGTGAGTCGTGAGGCATCATGTCAAGTTTTTTTACATTTTTATAGTTTGATCGGTTGTTCACCCTTGCCATACAAACACGAGTTACAGTAAGGACACTTTGAATTACGGATTTGACTTCTAATAGATCGGTCATATGATAGTCATTACGATACCCGGTCACGTTGATAATAAAATCATCGATAGACTTTTATATTTCTAGTCATTATTACCCGGATCCGCGGGAATTCCAGGATAACGGTATAAAAGTAGCCTATGCGTTAATCCAGGGTGTAAGCCACCTCCACACCAATTTTTTTTATTGTTCCAGCCCTCCGCATAATTAACAAACATACAAACACACTCGCAAACTTTCTTATAATATTATTGTGATGTGATATAATATGAATAAAATATTGATGAGAACGCACGAGAACGCGAAGTCTAGAACAAGAACTAGCTCTCAAAGACCGATGTACTTATATCGGAATAGTGTTGGATACTTTCAAAAACAGTGTGTTTACAGGGTGAAATTGCAGGACTTTAAGATATTTAACATGTTACATCTCAGGGTGACGAGAGATTTTTTTCTATCTAAGTTCATAACTCTGGGTAGCACTGTACTGTAATATACAAGCGTGACGCTTACTATCAGACAAGCGACTTGCTTCTTTTTTTTTTATTTGTGACATGCTAGTGTTTGACCACTATCTCACCTGATGGTAAGTGACGATGTGATCGAAGCTGGTAAACATACTAGACCTGGAATACGCAGGCTCTCAAGGATAACTGCCGGAACACCGTATTTGGCTTGGCGGCAGACTTTCAACTTGATGGTGGTAAGCTACTTTGGTAGCAAGCCAGGCGAGCAACTCACAAAATGCTCTACCACCTCTCAAATGTCACCTGATTAGCACCACCCGAGGACCACGTGTAGGGAGTCAGACTTAAGGGGTATCCTCCTACGGACGTGGGTGACTCAGCCCCCGTCTTCCGTCCTTCTCTCGTCACTACTTGTACGCGCCTCGGGCGCTTTCTATATCAAGTCCATTAAAGTCACAATGTTCCGCATTAGAATTAATTAGACCAGGTTTTTGCAGTCAGGTATCCTACTAATATTATAAATCCGAAAGTTTGTGTGTAAGTATGTTTGTTCCCTCTTCACGCTTTAACGGCTGAACGGATTTGGATGAAATTTGGAATGTACATAGCTTATACCTAGGATTAACACATAGGCTACTTTTTAACTTGATAATAGCGGGCGAAGCCGCGGGGCACGGCTAGTTTATAATATATTTTTTTACACATCTTTGTTAAAAATCTATTGTGTGATTATAAAAGAACTTTATCACAGCTTTATTTGCTATTGAGCATAAAAAAAATTCGATGTTGCTCTGTAATGACGGGCAAACTTAGGCCTTATGTTTTTTATATATAATTTGCAAAATGTCCAAATATCCCATACTGGTTATAGAAACAGCGCTCGTGGATAACGGGAACCATACACATAAACACCGCAATATGCGTGGGGAATAAACTCGTACTATGTTGGTAAACAAAAGCGTACAAGCTTTAAGTTTTCTGTATTTTCTTGTACAAGAACATTGCGACATTGACATTGTGACAATAGAAGTAGAATGGATATTTGTAATCGTGAAATATGAATGATTTAAAAAATCAATAAAAAAAACAAAAATATTTTTTTATAATCTTGGGTTCTATTCTGGAGCATAAATTCCTTCCCAAGGGATATTTGTGCTTCTGGTTCTGGGTGTAATGTGTGTGTGATATGAATGTTTCCAGAAATTAAAACGCAAGCAAAGCTTAAAAAACCGACTTCACCGCTTATATTTCGGTTTTGACTTGACCGATTTCGATAAAATTTATATGGGACCTCTGAATTATACTCTACCAAACATCATCAAAATCGATTCATAATTGGTGGAGATATCGCTTAACATACATACAAAAAAAACATACAGTCGAATTGAGAACCTCCTTTTTTGAAGTCGGTTGAAAAATCGGCAAATTCTCGAAGTTCGCATATGTTAGCTAGTTGTGTTTTCTGTGCGCGTGGATTTCTGCTAGAGTTTTTCATCCCCCATGGTACGACCTTAATATACCGCTGGCAAAAAAATTTGATAACTTAATTTTTATTATTAAATGAACTCCTCAACTTTTTAAAGACAAGCTTTTAGAAGTCCACATTATTGGATTTAAAGTGAAGTCACTTTTTTTTTCGAGTTATTCTTAGCAACGCCTTTCATTTGATACCCATATTGTAGGAGTGCATTAAAAATTACTTGTCCGCCATTTTGTGCGTTCCGCCATGTTGGACTTAGAATGACGTGACTTAGCTAACCATGCATTGTCATCCAAACTAAACGTGAATACAAAATTTCAGCTCAATCGGTTGAAAATATCTGCTTCAAAATTAAGTTGCAAGATTCCACCCGAACAAACATACATACAGTGTAAGCTAAATAAAAGCCTGTAAAAACCAATTTTCGCGCTCGGATTATTGCTAATACCAACTGTAATTTAATCTGTGGCCAACCAAAATGATTCACGCGCTTGCAATTTCATGTCTTTCCTCTTGGAATGAGGTTACAGTGTTCCGATAATTGAAAGGGCTCGTTTCTGGTAAAACTGGGTGAACATGCCGTGAGACTTTTACGTTCTCACGCAATAATAACATGTTAAAACTTTTTGAAGACAAGCTTTTAGAAGTCCGCCATATTGGATTTAAAGTGACGTCAATTTATTTTTCGAGTTATTCTGATGATATATATATTATATATATATATATAAACATAAACATAAAACGCTTAAACATAAACATAAACGCTTTCACACTCACGGCCCCACACTAAGTTCAATGACTTGTGTCGCGGGTGCCGGAAACATTCATATCACAGACACAATCACAACCAGAACCAGAAACACAAATTTTCCTTGGGGAGAAAACTTGTGTTCCCGCCGGGAATCGAACCCGATACTCCTGCTTAGAAGGCAAACGCTCACCCAACTTAGCCAACATACCTATGTATTCTTAGCAAGCATTTGATACCCATTTTGTAGGAGTGCATTAAAAATTACTTGTCCGCCATTTTGGGAGTTCCGCTATGTTGGATTTAGAATGACGTCACACAGCTAACCATGCATTGTCATCCAATTAAACGTGAATACAAAATTTCAGCTCAATCGGTTGAAGATATCTGCTTCAAAATTGAGTTGCAAGATTCGGACAAACATACATACATTGCAAGTTGGCAGGCCTATGGATTCACGTGATCCGATTATAAATTAAGTTATGTCACTTAACTGATTTAAATATGAATAATATTGAATACTAGCTGCGCCCTGCGGCTATACCCGCGAAAATACCCCGTCTAAATAAATTGATTCAGCCGTTTGAGCGTAAAATAACAAATATGTAAACACACTCACATACTTTCGCCTTCATAATATCACACTAGTTTGTTTCACATTGCTCTGTTCATATTTTAAAGTGATGTCTTTTAAACGAAGACAAGGTTCATTTTATTCAGATGTAGATCGTGTATAGGCTTAAGACTGTAGGCGCCTTACAATAAGTTACTTTCTACATACCGCTTTTGTAACGCTCATAAAATTAGTTCCAGACCTTTTCAGACAAGATTGGTTGGTGATAACTGTTCCTCTTTAAGAGGGATTTAAATAGAATATTGAAGTAAAGAGCACCGAGCTTTTTTAGCTCTCATTTTGTTAATAATTGTAGCTGATGTTTTTGTTTTGTGCATATTGCCTTGAGCAAGACGCGCCTCACTACTATTTTTAACCCACTTTAAAAAAAGGAGGAGGTTCTCAATTTAACTGTTTTTTTATGTGCTATGTTACCTCATAACTTCTTTGTAGGTGAACTGATTTTGATGATTGTTTTATTTGAAAGCTGGTGCTTCCCATGTGGTCCCATTTAAATTGGATCAAGATCTGACCGATAGTTTTGGAGTTATCCTCTATAATGCGTATTTTATTAATTTAATCTGATCAAGGGTTCCGAAGATGAAGCGGTGAAGTCGGTTTTTTTAGGCTTTGCTTGCGTTTAAATTAAGTATTACGCGACTGCGTGATTCAAAGGAGAGAGATTTTGTTACATACATTATCGGAATCAGGAAAAATAGACCTACTATTATTTTTATATTTTAAAATATTCAAACGCAGCCAATAAAATCTTACTTTTAATTTACACGCATTGCTACAAGTCATAACATATACCCAGTTGGCGCAGTGGACAGGTGTCCGCCCTCTACGCCTTGGGTCCTGGGTACGATTCCCGGCAGGAGCACAAATTCCTTCCCAAGGGTTATTTGTGCTTCTGGTTCTGGGTGTAATGTGTGTGTGATTTGAATGTTTCCGGCACCCACGATACAAGTCTTTGAACTTAGTGTGGGGCTGTGAGTGTGCATGCGTTTGTTTGTTTTGTTGTTTGTTTATACTAAATAGAAAAGACATTTCTGATGTATATAACTCAATTTTGACACCATTTCAGTTACGTCTTTTTTCCTTATGACGGCAGTACAAGGCGCGCGGCGGCGGTGCGCCCTGTACGCGCGCCTCGGGCGCTTTGTATATCAAGTCCCTTAAAGTCACAATGTTCCGCATTAGAATTAATTTGACCTGGTTGTTGCAGTCAGGTATTATTAAATATATTTTTTACACATCTTTGTTAAAAAGACTTATTATGTGAAATAAGAACTTTTTTATGCCCGATAGGCAAGCATTTGACCACAAACCAGATGGAAAGCGATGATGCGGCCGAAGATGTAGCATGCTTGCCTATTACTACATTATCACAGCTTTATAATAAGTATTAAAAATAAAAATGATAATGGTTGCTAACCTAAATTTTTAAACCTAACTATAAATCGTTATCAATCCTAAACGGTAATTCGAAATGAAAAATGATAAGAGAAACCTAAAGATAAAATGTTCTAGTATTTATGCAATGGCGATATCATTGAATAAGTACTAGAAAATTAAAATACCTAATTTAATAAAAAACATAATTTAATTTTAAATATGGCTTCTGGCGGTCGCCATATTTGATTTTGATTACTGTCATGTCTATCTCTCGAGCAATTAAGATAAACCGTTTGACGTGAGAATTATCAAAACCAGCCCATGCGGTGTCTAGACAGCCACAAAGAAACATACATACATAGGTTAATAAACACATTAACCTCCATTACGTCGCGCAGTCGGGTAACACACCGAGCCTAAGCTTTCACAGAAGCGCCCGGAATAGCGTCAGGTCACCAGTTGTCAGGTCATCGTGCTATAATTACAAAACCTGTGCACACACGTGGTCCCTATACATGGTGTTCGACTCGTGTTTACTTATACATTATACATGGTGCTCTGTGGCGTGTGCCTATTGTCCGATAAGCTATTGGAAGGCTTATCAGGCACGGCGGTCGCTGAACTTGACAAATGGAAACCAGGCATAAAACACAACATAAACGCTTTTACACTCACAGCCCCTGTCACGCTATAAGAGTGTAAACAAAAAGTTATAAATTAATAGGTACTTAAGAAGTAATAAAAAATACTAGTTTAAAAGAATGATGAGTGATCGACTTAAGATATCATTGCGAAATAACATAGCTTTTAGGCAGCTTGCTCTTAAGAGGCACATGTTTTTAATTTTTTTTCCAAGAGATTACTCATAAGAAAAATTACTAAGTAGGTACTCTATATTGATTAACATAACATAAACGTAACATAAACGCTTTCACACTCACAGCCCCACACTAAGTTCGATGACTTGTATCGTGGGTGCCGGAAACATTCACATTACACCCAGAACCAGAAGCACAAATATCCCTTGGGAAGAAATTTCTGCTCCTGCCGGAATCGAACCCAGGACCTACGGCGCAGAGGGTGGAGACCTGTCGACTGCACCAACTGGGTTGTCAAAATTTAAAAAGCCGTTTTCAAAATCTTCCACAATAAAATGCATTCTATCACGTCTACAAAAGGTCAATGAGATTGATCGGAACATGGTTATATTGTATAGCAACAACGACAAGCAATAGGAAGAACTATAAATCTACGTCATTCACGATGCGGGTATATCATTATTTTATTCGTTCTCATGTAATTCTATCGTATTCGAAGAATCCTTCAAGTCACACACAATCGCCTGATTTAATTTTATACATATGTAAATGTACATACATATATATATATATATATATATATATATATAATATTTTATTTGAGCTATATGTATTTATTTGTTATTTATTATATTTTTTTATATTAGATCCTCCTCTGGGTTGTGACTGAAAATCAGCGCCTAGTGTTGCACTAGGCAAAAATGCTGAGTCACGACCCTTTTAACACTTTTTTTGGATGTGTTTAATTACCTTTTTTATGTTGCTTTGTAGGCTGTTTTTGCCGTCTGTTTTATGTTCCGTTTATCTTGTTCATTGTGCCAAATAAATATATATTTCATTTCATTGTAATGATGTGGTCGAGGTGGTACGCAAGCTAGAAAGCTAGCTTGTGATCTATGTCTTTATTCCTATGGCTTCAACACCCTATGTTACCAACCTCTGACGACCCAGTTGGCGCAGTGGACAGGTGCCCGCCCTCTGTGCCGTGGGTCCTGGGTTCGATTCCCGGCAGGAGCACAAATTCCTTCCCAAGGGATATTTGTGCTTCTGGTTCTGGGTGTAATGTGTGTGTGATGTGAATGTTTCCGGCACCCACGATACAAGTCTTTGAACTTAGTGTGGGGCTGTGAGTGTGAATGCGTTTGTTTGTTTGTTTGTCTGATTAAATCAATCAATCAATTTATTGATATAAATTTAGAGAATACGGTACTGGGGGACTCTGTACTACACTACAGGGGCAATACAGTACTGAGGCAAGAATACGTATACATCGGGAAGCACCAGGTTCCGAAGCAAACATTAAAAAAAAAATATTAATATTATATTAATATTATAGATCTTTTTCAGATAACTACAATATACTTAAATTCATGGCAGGCTCATAAGGTACTAACTGTGTTCATTTCGAGTGATATTTTAATCCAACTTCTGGACACAACAACGTCAGACAAATAGTAGTCAACAAAAAATCCCACGGCGATGCCCAAGGCCTCGGCACGGTAGGTGACTCCGGGCTCCGTAGGGCTGCGGCGTCACGGTTCCCGGTTCGGTTCCAGTTGAGGAAGCGCGGAATTTAAATAGAGATTATTCTTATTACTGGTACAATATTGTTACTAAGGGATTTTTGAATTTAACGGCTTTTTGGTTGAGGTGGCGTGGAAGGCGTTGGAAGTTAGATGGGATAGAATATGACATATAAGAGATTTTCTGACATATGGCGGCTTTTTATTAATATTTATGTTTGCCTAGTACTTTACCAAGTCTGACAGAAATTATCCTTTGCAAAATTTATATGGCACCACCTCTGAAGTAACATACATACAAAAAAAAACATACAGTCGGATTGAGAACCTCCTTTTTGAAGTCGATTGAAATGGAGGTTCTCAATTCGAATGTATGTTTTTTTTTTATTTATGTTACGCGATATCTCCGCCAATTATGAATCGATTTTGATTATTTTTTTTGTTTGATAGATTATACCTACTTCAGAGGTAGTCCAATATAAATTTTATCGAAATCGATCAAGCCAAAATCAAAACAAAAGCGGTGAAGTCGGTTTGCTTGCGTTTTATTATTAAAATTGGTATACAATATATATTCATCTTCAATTTCGTTTCTGTTATTTCAACAGTATGCAATAAAAAAGCTACAAAATCAAATCCTACTAAGTGTGTACTAAGTGTGTGTGTGAGAGTGTAAGTATGTTTGTTTCCTCTTCACGCTTTAACGGCTGAACGGATTTGGACGAAATTTGGAACGTACATAGATTATACCTAGGATTAACACATAGGCTACTTTTTAACTTGATAAAAGCGGGCGAAGCCGCGGGAAACACCTAGTAAAGAAATAAAGTTATGGTAGCATCGTGGGCGCCCGCAACCATCAAAAGGGGGTTTTATCTTTCAAATGAACCGCACACTTCCTTGTATTGTTCTATTGTTCATGTTTCCCACACACTGTAATATTGTGTTAGAATGGGTGCTGTCTGTCTGCCAACTAGGCTTCCTTTAGAAAAGAATTCGGCAGAAATATGCAGACGGTAACGTCACTGGACAATTTTAATCGCATTTTACAACACATGTGAGATGGAGTTTATACGAGCTTTTTCAATATTCGTGAATGTATACCTACGGCACCAAAAAATATTCTTTTATAACCAACTTCCAATAATTTAAACGTAAGCAAAGCTTAAAAAACCGACTTCACCGCTTATATTTTGGTTTTGGCTTGATCGATTCCAATAAAATTTTATATGGGACTACCTCTGAAGTATAATCTCCAAAGAAAAAATAATTTGAGAATCAGTCCACAAATGGGGGAAAAGTCGGTGAACACACATAAAAAAAAAGTACAATCGAACCTAGTACCTCCTCATTTTTTAAAGTCGGTAAAAAAGAGGAGGTTCTCAATACGTGCTGTATTTTTTTAACCAACTTCATAATTTAGTGTTATGATTGTAGGAATTGGTTTGACACATAATTTATATAATATGATAACAAAGAAATAATAATGTTATAATGTAAACAATTAAAAATATATTATATAATAATAATGTACGCGATGTATTGTATAGCAGATATGTTGTGTACGTACTTATATTATATTGTACTTTTATAAATAATTGTATTCTAACATACATGCACAGGCGCACTCACTCACACTTTCTCAGACACGCACTCACATACACACATACATACACACACACATACATACATCTACATCACTAAATTGTTTTGTATTGTTATACCAACTAGGAGAGTAAATAAAAATTGTACTTATCTAGGGAGACCTATAATTGGCTGTACTACATATATTTCATGTTTTGTATCTAAATTATCTTAATGCTGTTGGTCTTCTGAATAAATAAATAAATAAATAAAAGGAGGATGTTCTCAATTCGACTGTATTTTTTTATGTGTTACCTCAGTACATTTTTCTATGTGTACCGATTTTAATGATTCTTTTTTTATTTGAAATTGGGTGCAGTATTTGAATAATCCTCAATAATATGTATTTGATGTCATTTAATCTAATCAAGGTTTCCGAAAATAAAGCGATGAAGTCGGTATTTTCAACCGACTTCCAAAAAGAGGGTTCTCAACTCGACTGAATGTTTTTTTTTTGTATGTATGTTACGCGATAATTCCGCCAATTATGAATCGATTTTGATGATGCTCTTTTTGTTTGGTAGATCATATTTCAGAGGTGGTCCCGTATAAATTTTATCGAAATTGATTTAGCACTTTTTGAGACAATCAACAAAAACACACAATCGGTTTTTTAAGCTTTCCTTGCGTTTAATTATCAAGCTTTGCTTACGTTTAAATTATTATGTTTGTAATCTAAAAACTTCGTCATTTATAAACTGTTTTGAATTTTTTTTTAAAGATACTTTCAGATTGCACCTATGACAATTTCATTAAAATTGGTTAAGTAATTTGGTTTAAGATTTTAGCATACAATTTTAAAGACATAGAAAGAAAATGTGAAGCTATTTTCAAACAAACTAATCTCCAGTCATATTATTTTTCCTAAAACAAGTCAAACTATAAAAAGGGTTTTTTTTAATTATGTTTTTACCAGTTGTAAATAAAAAAGGTTTAAAAAATAAAACTTTTAGTCCTGACCAGAGAACTTGACAAGACGAATCAAACAAGCCCAAACTCGATGGGTTTATCTTGTTTAGTTCAGAAGTTCCTATGGCTATAAATAATCTTCCGTCTGCATCATCAGACCAGGTCCATAGTACCACATCATTGTATTCAATTGAAGATACAATTGAAGATACATAAGTATACCAAAGAGTCCAATCAGACATCGGGAATGGGTCTAATTTAGCTTGCAAAATCCGACATACAGATCCTGTACTTATCCAGACTAAATTTATCTATATCTAAATTATTAGTTATGTTTTTCTTTTCTGTCCATTATTTCGTCGCTTATATTTTATTTTATTTGTATATTTATTTTATTATATATAATTATTTGGTATGCATCATATATTTTATTAAATTATAAGTACCGATAATATGTTTATAATCATTTATGTATGTTTATTATTTTAACTAATCATCTAACTTTCTTTTGTCTCTCCCTCACTATACCATTTTGATGCACGCCTACCATATACCCTCTTCTCGTCTACCATGTGTGGTTGACTGGTATAGAATACCCCTAGCATTAAGTCTACCTTTTGTACTTTTTCTGCAATAAAGAATTAAATAATAATTATAAGACCGAAACGCGGAAGACACACACACAACGGGATAGGTGAAACTAAATAAAAGCTTAAAAAAATATGAGCACACACAAATAAAAACGTAACAGTCAAAATTGACGACCACAAAGGCCGCAGACAAATATGGCATCGCACCAAAAGGGAGCTAACGAACACGACTTATTCAGAGATGACCTAATAGGTCGAAAGTTTGTAGGTATGTGTAATTTTTCTGCTCGTGACTCATGTAGACATGTCGGAACAGGTGTGAGCGGTTATTTCTGGAATTACACCAAGCCTGTGGCAAGTGTCGTAATAAGGGAGTTTACCAACATGCTGGCAGAATTACCACTTTGGTGATAAGTAGAACACATAGTAGCCACAATTTTTTGGGAGGTACGAAGACAGACGTGGAAAATAAGACTTACAATCATAAAGGCCAAATGGCTGAAACGTAAGTGCTCAGATTTTTTTTTTTTTTTATATTATTTCATGACCATGGGATGCATAGTCCTTCAGTCGAAATATTAAACAAATATTAACAATTTCTATTCTTCATAATAAAAGTCTTAGTCACAAAACACAGTCAAAGTCAAGTAGTCAGTCATAGTCAAGTCATGCCCTAGTAAAGTGGTAGAAACTTTACTAGAACTTCTATTGGAGTTTTGGAGCGAAGGCCAAAATCACGTTTTTCAACTTTGTATGACTTGCCTACACTTATGCACATTTACTAAGTATTAACGGTTAATAATCCACCATTATTACACATTAACACTCGAAGAATCACAGGTTTTGGAAAATTACACAAAATCAACAACGCCATTTTTTCACTTTCGCGGCAAAAAACTTAAGTGCTCAGAAATAAATACTGTGTTGCAAGTTGCAAATAATATTAATATAGCAAGAATTCAATACCAATGTGGATCTAGGGACTATTTTTTAATACATTAATTTTAACATTTTAGTCCACTTGTCTTTGATCACTAGCATCCTTAGACACAGAATTAATAATAGTACAATATTTTATTTTAAGGTCAGATGTCAGACTTTATTAAAAAAATATAAAATTTATAGAGATCAAAGTTGCGACCAAAGCTCGGATATTCTGTGACAGAGAGGAGTCTTGGTCTCTGTATAGATGAGTAATTTTCAATACAGGCAATGTTCTAGTATCCAGTGATCCTTAAAAAATTTACTAACTTTAGTTTCGTACTATAAAATTAACAAGATCTAAGTTTTAAACTTGGATGTTTTTTTAATTATTGCCATACTAAGAACAAATTTTTAATAGATTATTCACGTCGGAGATGGCGGAGGTTAAAGGCTCATTTAAGTAAAATAAAAAATTATTAAGAAATCTCTAGAAGGGTTTCATTCCTACTTTTAGCTTTTCCCGCGTCTTTGTTCCCCGAACGGCAATCTTGGAGTCTTCAAGGGTGAATTGGTATCTTCTAGGTAAGCATGTTACATTACCGTCCACATCATCACTTTCCATCAGCTGAGATGGACAAATGCTCGCCTATCAAGCATACAAATCTCTACTATTATTCACATTATTTCGCTTCGATCACATCGTCACTTACCATCAGGTGAGATAGTGGTCAAACACTAGCCTGTCACAAATAAAAAAAAAAAAAAACTTTTAGTACTGATTTTATTCTTTAAAATTTATGATTTACTTTATCAATAATACTAAAATACCACTCCTTACACTAAAATACCTAATAAGGTCAAGTGGACACTCCCCAACATACCTCAAATGTTTATTTGATCTCTTGCAATGAATTTAACCCACAATTTTTATCGATTGTCAATATTGGCTTTGATATTCTGCATCGGTGTTTGGTAGACGCTTTCAATCTTTCATATCAGTGATGTTTTTAGGTTATCAAGTGATAGTCAGACTTTTAGGAGCCATTATATATCATCATCATCATCATCTATAAGTTTGAAATTTTCGCGATTTCCACTATATTCACGAGAACAGTCCTAATGAGCTGTTAAGGGGATAAAGGGCTTAAGCCCCCAATCATCAGTTATTCCGTGTCAAATCTTATCTCGTGATAATTATAGCTGCAGGGCAGCAAAATCTACCCTCAGGGCCAAGCCCCTAACGACAATCCTGAATCTACCACTTTGTATTTTTGTTTATCTTGGTTTTTAGGGTTCCGTACCCAAAGAGTAAAAACGGGACCCTATTACTGAGACTTCGCTGTCCGTCCGTCCGTCCGTCCGTCTGTCACCAGGCTGTATCTCAAGAACGGTGATAGCTAGATAGTTGAAATTTTCATAGATGATGTATTTCTATTGCCGCTTTAACAACAGATACTAAAAATAAAATAAAATAAATATTTAAGGGTGTATAAAAAAATGTTTAGAAATATTTATTTTATCCCATACAACAAACTTTTTTTATAGATAATGGTACGGAACCCTTCGTGCGCGAGTCCGACTCGCACTTAGCCGGTTTTTTATTTTGTTCTCGAATTCCAATACCATGTTTATGTGCCTAACTTAAGTAAAATAAAACAATGAAAGCTGATTGATTTATGTACGGACCAAAGTATCCAACAATGCTCGATTATTATTGACTTTTTAAATTATCACCCGGACGATCAATATAACATCGAGCTGTGGAAACTGCAATTATATTTCATACCTTATTGGGTTAGAGAGGTACTTGATCTCATATTTAACAAGAAAAAAGAAGAGGAAGACACACGTCAAGATGTCTTATTTTTTTTACAAACGAACGTGTTCACACTCACAGTCTAAGTTCAAAGACTTTTATCGTGGGTGCCGGAAACATTTATATCACACACACAAATACACCCAGAACCAGAAGCACAAATATCCCTTGGGAAGGAATATCTGCTCCTGCCGGGAATCGAACCCAGGACCCACGGTGCAGAGGGCGGAGACTTGTCCACTGCGCCAACTGGGTCGTCAAATATATTATACTAGCGAAACTTCCCGGCTTTGCACAGAAGAATTTAAACGCAATAATTTAAACGTAAGCAAAGCTTAAAAAAACCGACATCACCGCTTACATTTTGGTTTTGGCTTGATAGATTTCGATAAAATTTATATGGGACCTCTGAAGGACCAAACAAAAAAATAATTTTGAGAATAAGTCCACAAATTGGGGAGAAATTGGTGAACATACATAAAAAACAAAGCATACAGTCGAACATAGAACCTCCTCCTTTTTTTGAAGTAGGTTAAAAAAAGGGTGAAAGTTAAATTGTTGGACTTGGTTGCAATAATTTTCAACTAATATAATTATATAAACCATTAATGGAAAATTCTATCTAACAGAACATCTTCGGCCGCCATCACTTTCCATCAGGTGAGATGGTGGAAATGTTTGTCTATTGTGCATAAAAAAAATTAAAGCTTTATCAATTGATGTTCTTTACGTATCATTAAATGGACATAATCACACAATAAAAACTATTTTAATTGTCAATCAAAATAACACAAACGCATATCTAGAAGGAGTATACTATTATAGGAGATACACGAAAAATATAAGTGCTTGTAGTAGTGATATCATTTGTAATGAGAGTTTGTTTGATTGTCATATAAATAAGTTCTATATAGTACGTATATTGATGATGATTCTTCGGGATTCAATAGTATCCAACATTGATAATTAATAATAATATTGACATTTATAGAACGTTATACGTATTTCATTTAAATATGCCAAACATTTTACTGAAAATATGTTCAATCTAAATAATTAAAAATAACTAGAAAAGAAACTAGTAGATAATGATAAATAAGAAAAAGATCCGATATCCACAAGCACCCAAATAACTACAAAAGTGAAAACACTCGAAACGGAAGGAGCATTCATGAATAAGCTATGCATGCGTGTGTTTCTAATCAACAAATCAAACGAAACACTTAATTAACATACAGGTCATTACCCCAAGATATATGTGGATACCATTGCTACCAACTTGAAAATCAAAAAATAAAAAATAACCAACATTGTACAAGCGTCCCGATCTGTAATTTCGATCAGTTCGACAGGAACTTAATCATGGCAGCCAACCAATGATTCATATACCATATTTAAATACACACCTAGGTTTATCTCCACTTTGTTTTTAGTAGCGACAAAGTTAGTAAAACCACTCATTAAGCTAGTACAACTTCTTAAGATCACCAACAGAAGGTTGATTTCAATGATAGAGAAAGCGAAGGAGCAGCATATGCAAGTTTGTTGGAACTTTGGTAAAGAGAAACAAAAAATGTAATGGTGGACCATAGATGACGTAAACGGGCGATGACCTCGAAGCCATGAAAGCATAGGATGGAAGCTCCATGACTTGAATCTCTGATCAGATAGGGAGCTTTTTACGAGATGAAAAGGTCGTAGAACTTTTAGTGGTAATGATTTATGTTTTATTTTTAAACATGATGCAATGATATATTAGATTCAAATGATGAGGGATGAGAATTTGGATCGGTGATCATTTTAGTTCATACATAAGATACTCTCGTTGGATTTTATTTGACTCTTGAGACAGATTTAAACAATAAATAAAACAAAAGAGAGCGTTTAATATCCCGAGTAAAAGTAGATGATATACGATAAACCGCTGTACATTTATTTATAGGCTAGACGACGAATGTCATTTCCGAAGTATTTGTATCGTGCACAATGTTGTTATTCGGTTCAGTTATATGAACGAACACGTAGCTCAGAAGCATATATAGATAAATGATAAGAGTGTTTATATTTGCACTATTTAAACAATTTGTTTTCTGATAAGAACAGCGCATATAGTTATCTGACGTCACTTGTGCAAACATAAATGTAATCTTGGAGTCGCCAAGTCTGGAGCGATGGATTCCTCATAGGCAACGTGATAAGCATAACTATTGTCACAGTATAATTAAGACTATTTTATTGTATCTTTTAAATTCAAAGGTAATTTAAAACCGAAGGGATGTTGTTTTCGGACTTGTTCATTAAAGTTTATGGATTTAAGTATAACGAGAATAATGCCAGATCGGAACTAATTTTTACTGAGTTTCATTTTGATCTAGTGCTTTACGATATCTACAGTTATAATGTAGATAACCATTTGTAATTCCTAAAAATTCACCATTATCAAACATACTTGATTTAGTAACTGCTCTATTTGTTATTGAAAGGCAGTGGTAAAAGAAATTGTATTATTTATAATTATTTTGTATCAGTAACTTTTACCATCATAATCGAAATGTAATTTATTTAAAACATTACGTAATCGAACTTTGAAAACAAACGCATTACAAAATTATACGAATGTATTAATTTAATATGAAAATGTACAAGCAGTGGTACGTGACCCTGTAAAATTATAGGATTAAAATAAAAGTATGGAGTCTCTGGATCAATATACCTCGGGCATTATGCAAGACGACGTAGGAATACTAAATGAAGGCGATGCGTAGGCAAGATTGACGGCCAGGTAAAGGGTTTGCGACTTCTGTCAAGTGGCATAGCAACCGTATCTCGTGAGTAAATAAAATTATTCAAATATAATTGAGCAAAAACGCAAAATCCCTGAAATATAAATTTTGTTTCTAAGAATGTTTTAATATTTGAATCGAATCGCGTGAAGCTTCTTGATCTGAATTAACTTAATGGGTAATTTGACTTTGAGAATTGTATTCGATGAATTTAAATTGTGGTGCCTAGTTAGTTTTGTCAATTTATCTGAAAAATTCTGTATAATCGTGTCGTGATTCGAGTAAAGAAGAATGTTGAATTGGTCAAATTGAATTCCTGAGGTGATCCCGGTGGTTTAAGGTGTTTGTCAGATTTTTTGTCTTCAAATTTGAACTTATACATTTTTAATTTATAATTACGTTCCGTGTTAAAATAATGGTCAAGGTTATATAGGATTATGGTCCAATTACTATTGGGATAAGGTTTAAGTAAGCAGCCGAACCTCTTGATATTAATAATGAATATTTTTCTAATATATAATCAATGAAAATTATTGCGGCTTAGATGAGTACGCAAACTAATCTCAAAGACACATTCGAAGAAATGTTTATAATCCCGAAATAGGTTGCTCTGATTTTGAATTCGTTTCCAAAGATAGCAATTTTTGCTTGCATTGCAACCGAAACTCATGTTCTCATGATTTGAGGAATTATTCAAATAAGACCAAAAAAGTAGGACGCAGATGGTTACGAAAATTGCCGGAAATGTTTAAATTCTGAGATGTTTGACTTTTAAGGTTTCTCCAAAGAATATTTACACTAACTAAGCTGATCTTCACATCACACGCTCTTGTCTTTGATCTTGCCAAGGTTTCCAGAACTCGCAATTTTATCTAATTGGGCATATTAAGATAAATAATTACCTAATTATTGTGTTATAACTAACCTGTCATTTGGAGCTGTCTTCTAGACGCGGGCGTTCGTGGAGTCCTTGGAGTGCGGGCGGCTCGCGGCGTTCGGGGCGTGCGCGGCGTGCGGGGGGAACTTGCATTGCTGCTGTTACTCCTCCTCGACGGAGACCCCAGCACCCTCAACTCTGTATTGCTCACACACGCCAATGCTTCCACCGCAGATCGAGCAGGACTTCTCGAATCCTCCGTATCTTCATCAAACAACTTTACAGGCGAATCCAATTTCGCAGCTTTATAAGCGCATTCTGTCTCAACATCAAAATTAAATCTCCTAATGAAACGCTTCCTTTCTCTCGAATACTGTTCTGCCATCAGTCTTCTAGTCTCGTCCCTGTCCGGAGCACCGAATAAGCACTTGCAGCTTCCTCGTCGTCTCCTGGGAGTGTTGGCGACGTTCCTCCAAGCCATTCCTGTTGACATATCGAACCTCCTTTGCGTCGGCGTGCGTCCTCCAGCGGCCATGTCCAACTAACGCGTCAGGTGAGCTTCGACTGGTTCGCAAGAAACATCTGACTAATCTCCCGAGAGAAAACAGCTGTTGCGGCCAGGTAACGCGAGACGGGAGATGCAGTGTTCGCGTTGGAACGAGAGGGGAGATAGCACCTGGCGGGATCGTCGCGCCAATTCTAACCTCAAAGTCTGAAATCGCGTGTAGCGTGCGCGCGCCGGCTCTATACGATCGAGACTGACGAGCGGTGACGCTTCGCGTTTTCCCGCGCTTGGCCGGCCCTCGTGCGCCGATTTTGATAGACACTTGGCGCGCAAACTTCTTGACAATGAAATAAAGGAACCAAGGACGCTTTTTGTTGTTTTTCTACAGGGGTACAGGTGTCTCGAGGCTTAAGAAAGGGGATGCACATGTGCCGCGTAGGAGCTATTCGCGCTATTTTTCCGTTTGTTGGCGCGAAATTATTTTTAGACGTGACGTGTTATCTGTTTGGTGATAAGTGGTCAGTTTGGTGAATCAGTTGATATTTTTGAATGTCAATCTTTGCTTTAGCTACAGTACCTACTATAGGCGGCTGACCTTTAGGTATATAAGTAATAAAATTAATTTTAGCTTATTAAAAGTATTTAATGGTACTACAACAAGTACCGACTAATGAAAATAGTATTTAGTGATGATCTCAGTGCATAATTTTTAGTAAACTAACATACATACATATATACTTTTATCATATAACTATACTTTTTACTTACGTTACTTATGTATTGCTATTATTGCTAATAATTTAAATTTAAGCAAAGCTTAAAAAAACCGACTTTACCGCTTGTATTTTGGTTTTGGCTTGATCGATTTCGATAAAATTTATATGAAACCACTACTGAAGCATAATCTACAAAACAAATAAAATATTTTGAGAATCGGTGCACAAATGGGGGAGAAATCGGTGAACATATGTACATAAAAAAATTACATACAGTCGAACATAGGACCTCCTCCTTTTTTGAAATAAATAATAAACGCTTTCACACTCACAGCCCCACACTAAAATCGATGACTTGTGTCGTAGGTGCCGGAAACATTCACATCACACACACAATCACAACCAGAACCAACCAGAAACACAAATTTTCCTTGGAGAAAACTTGTGTTCCCCCCGGGAATCGAACCGGATACCTCTGCTTAGAAGGCGAACGCGCATCGTTTAAAGTGTATGTGGCACTCAAATACTTACTTGTCTTGTAGGTAACTTAGTTCTTTGCTGTACATAGTTTTAGTTTAGTTTTAGGAAATATAGGCAATTGGCCCGTAGTTAGGCAAGAAAAAAAAAAAAATACTTACCATTTGGTTCCCCTTTCATAGGATGTTAACTAGTACATAAACCGTTACGGTGATTTCTGGACATGTCAAATAATCCAAGAGGATTTTGACAACAATCAAAGGGAATTTTGGGTCAAAATTATTAAAAATGTCCTCCGCAACGGATTGATTGTCTAAAGGCTATGTGTACAGGCATACTAAAAATTACGATCCTACAACGTATCAGCCACATTTTGTACCTATTGACAAACGGTAAAGACTACCTGCTACAGCGACCTATAATTCAAGGATTTAACATATTTTACAACGTTACTATACGCTACGCTTATAGAATAAAGGGTGCTAAATAAACTATGATAATAGTCGTAACTAAATTGGCATTGATGTATAACTGTATAGGACCGTATAGGAGCAAGTTTTCTTATATAGATAGACCTATTGGCCACTAATTTCTGACCAGCCTGGAATTGTATGTATGAATTTATCAATGAACTGATTGACAGCCGCCGCCTGACATCAATTTTTTTCTTTTTGGCTTCGCAATTTTTATGAATTCAGCCAATGCCAAGTAATAAAATATTTGAAGGTTATTATGTTTTTTTTTTATACTAGATAGGCAAGCATTTGACCGCTATCTCATGTGATGGAAAGTGACGATGCGGCTAAAGATGGAACATGCTTGCCTAGAAGGTACCTATTCACTCTAGACTTGAAGACACCCAGATTATACTGTTCAGGGAACAAAGACGCAGGCAATGAGTTCCACTCCTTCGCTGTACGGATGATGAACGTAAATGGATGACGTTTGACAGTTTGTCTTGTTGTTTGATGGTAAAAAGGGCATGGAGGAATTATATCATGTAATTCCTGAGCACACTTTCCAAAATGTAAGCGATAGAATACCGCAAGCCTATTTGCTACCTTACGACGGTGACCAAGACTTTGCAGTTTTGACTCAACTTGCTTACTATCGCCAATGAGTCTTTTGGCTCGCCCGGTCAATAGGCTCAAGAGCTTCTAGCTGGTACTTAGCGGATCCATCCCAAAGGTGGCCGCAGTACTCAATACACGATCGGACTTGAGCTTGATATAATATTAGAAGCTGCGCCGGTGTGAAGTACTGCCTGATTTTAGCAAGGATACCCAGCTTCTTGGCAGCCAGTTGAGCTCTGGCTTTGATATATGTGCCAAAGTTGAGATTCGATGATAAGGTAACGCCAAGTAGATCAAGCTTTTTAGCTACCGGTATTGGCATATTTTGAAAGGTTGGAGACAAATGAAAAGGTCTCCGTTTGGCGGAGAAGAGATACATTATAGGAGTCCTAGTCTCAGTCAAAGTTAAGTAAAATAATCAAGGTCATGTCAAGTCATGCCTTAATAAAGTTGTAGAAACTTTACTTGAACTTCTGTTGTAGTTTTGGTCCGAAAGCGGAAATCATGTTTATTATCTTTGTATTATTTGAAAGCTGATGCTTTCCATGGGGTCCCATTTAAATTTGATCAAGATCTGATCACTAGTTTTTAAGTTATCCTCAATAAAGCGTCTTTAATACATTAAATCTGATCAAGGTTACAAAGATAAAACGATAAAGTCGGTTTTTTTAAGCTTAGCTTGCGTTTGATTATTTACTGGTAATCTATTGTAAACATTTGACTAAAAGCATAATTGGCAATCATACTCAGCTGATTAAGTGAGGTGTTATGAGTTCAGTCATAACTCACAACATTTTACACAACTTGTGAGTTGTGATTAAGTGAGTTATTGTTGAAAATAAGATGTGTAGCCAATGTCTCAAGGACTGAACTCCATTATTTTTACGGGAAAGGAGAAGCAGTAACCTTAACTGACATATACCTAATTATTCTTGACATCCTACTAATCCTTCTATCCTACTAATATTTCTAAATATAAATGTGGTGAGATGTGACTAACGATAGGTAGTGATTTGATTGAATTAGAATTTGTCAAATTAATTAATATGGTTGTGTTATTTTTACGAATTTACCAATTTAATTAGAACATACCTGAGTCGTAGTTCTTACACTCTGTGTTTGTGTTGTCAATATTTAGCAACCAACGTTCTTTGGTGAGTATTTTAAAACCAAATTTAAATAATTTGATATTTCAGTATTCAGACCATACTTGCAGCGTAGAAATATACTCTCCAAATGTATTTTATTTATGAATTTTCATTTATTTACCAAGGATAGGCAAACGTTTGATGGTCAGCGAAGATGTGGTCGACGATGGAGCACGTTCATCTAGCTAGAAGATGTTTCGATTTCGATTTCTTTCTAAAATACCAATAGAAGTTCTAGTATAGTTTTTACCACTTAAGGCCATGACTTGACTTCGACTGGACCCATGACTCCCTTACTGGACTACGGTCAATTTTATGAGTTGAACTGTCACAAAATATATATTATGCAGGTGCTACACAAATACCTAACCGAACCAAATTTATATTTAAAACTACAAAAAAATCATTATAAAATAGTTTTTTTTATTTATGGCTTCGCAATCTTATGCATTTAGCTAGTGTCAAGTAATAATGTATTTCGAGTATATTTCATATTAAAAGTCCTAGTCACAAGTCACAGTCAAAATCGAGGGTCCTGGGTTCGATTCCCGGCAGGAGCACAAATTCCTTCCCAAAGTATAATTGTGCTTCTGGTTCTGGGTGTAATGTGTGTGTGTGTGTGATGTGAATGTTTTCGGCACCCACGATACAAGTCTTTTAACTTAGTGTGGGGCTGTGAGTGTGAATGCGTTTGTTGTTGTTGTTGTTGTTGTTAAAATCGAGTAAAAGAGTCAAGGTCCTGTCATAATCGAGTCATGCCCTAGTAAAGCGGTACTAGAGTAGAAACTTTATTAGAACTGCTATTGGAGTTTTGGAGCGAAGGTGAAAATCACGTTTTTCAAATTCGTATGATTTGCCTAAACTTATACGCGTTTACTTAGTATTAACTGTTAATAGACCATTGTTACATATTTACACTCGAAGAATCTCTTTTGGAAAATTATACAATATCTACAACGCCATTTTTTTACTTTCGCGGCAAAACTCCCTATTTGTAGTTTAAATATTAAAGTCAGTGTCAGTGTCAACAGTTTGATAAATAATTACCGAACTGTTGACACTGACAGCTGTATCCAATCAAAATTAAATGGGCTAAGCCAATTTCCGTAATGACCACAATTTCAATCAGTCATTGAACACGTGGCCGTGGTAGAAGTTACCCCATTTTTGTCGACATTATTGGTTGCTAAACAATACCATGTAATTTTGTTATGTTTATTTTGTAGTATTATTGGAAAAGGGCACGTCATGCAATCGATCTAATAACAATTTATCCAACAACTAGCCGTGCCGGCGGTTACGCCAGCCGATGAAGTAAAAAAAATGCCTATGTGTTATTTCGGAACCTAAACTATCTACATTCTAAATTTCATAAAAATCGGTTTATTCGTTAAGTTGTAACAAACATTCACACACACACACTTTCGCTGTTTTTTTTATGCATAATAGGCAAGCATTTGACCACTTTCTCAACTAATGGAAAGAGATGATGCGGCCAGAACTGGGAAATGGCTAATAGTATCATTTATAATATTAAGTACTTAGGATATTATTGTTCTTTTCTAAAATGTCAAGAGAGAGGACTTTCTTTATGCTAAATATCTACCTACACGGAGAAAAAAAATTGTCACTACTAGGCAACTAAAGTTCTCAGAAACATATTTTCTAGTACTACGTTTTTTTTACAAAATAAGCTAGTTATTACCAAACCATTTTGTGATTGTTACTAAATAATTATAGTCGTCACATATAGCACTACAATGTTAGTAAAAACAATAAGACATTTTTCTCAGTGTAGGCAAGCATTTGCCTCGTATCTCAAAGGACAGTCTGGGAGTCTTCAAGTCAAGAGTGAATAGGTATCTTCTTAGCAAGCATGCTGCATCTTCTACCGCATCATCGTTTTTCATCAGGTGAGTGTGTCAGTCACGCGCCGAGGCCCGAGCCGCACGCCTCTGCGTATCGCGCGTCTGACTCATCCTGATGAAGGACAACTAATTTGTCCGAAACTAGTTGACTACAAAGTAAGTCAAAATTTTCGTGTTTTAAGCCGAATATAACATAACATAATTATAGTAGACATAGACATATAATAGCACACTGAATATATTGTGTCACTCTTTATATTACGGTCTTATGTACATGTATGTATTCTGGCAAATAAACGATTTGATTTGATTTGATATCGAGAATAAAAAAAAATCACACTGAGAACCTCCATCTTTTTTAAAAGTCGGTTAAAATTTGTGTTATTATATTACCCTAGATAGGATAGGGTAAAAAGCAATACGGAAATCATTACAAAACAAATATAATGTTGTTAATTGAAATGCCAATAAGTTTGTTTACTACCGTGAAATTGCTGCGGCTTGCAATAATTACCATGGCGTTGTTGTCAATATCGACACTTATTTTCTATACAGGATGTCTAGATAACGTTATTTCGCAATGTTAGGTTGAAACAAAAAAAAAGTATTTATATACAACCTGTAACAAAAAGGTGTAGTAATACTTGGTAGTGTGTATTTGTATCGTGCCAGGAATAGTCTGCCAGGAAACGAAAGTCGAAATCGGACATATTTTTTTCCGTACAAAAATTAAATATTATATTTTTCAAATACTTTTGACAACCCTACAGTTACATGTGCGGCAATCGGAGATATTTATTCCGTACAAAACATAAAAAATATTTTTTTCCCAACCCTACGATTACATCTGTGGGGTATGACCTTGACCTTTGTTATGGCCACCACTGTCAGACGTCTAGGTCCAAAGGCTATGTGGTGTAGAACGGTAGCTGATGAAATAGGGTTGCAAATGACATAATTTTTTATAAACTTTAATTCATCATAACTCAATATTAATGGTGCTGCCGCGAATGCAGAAGTTCCTGTTAGACTCCATACATGTAGCTAGATGTGTGACTTGAGTATTACTACACCTTTCTGTTACACATTGTATAGTCTCGCCTCTTTCCCATTGGGGTAGACAGAGACCACATCTCTCCGCCTGCTACGATCCTGACACACGAGTCTAATATTTTATTTAATGGAATCAAAGACACAAATACTACTCTTTTTTTAATAATTGGTTAATTTGGTTACGAGAGAGTCTAAAAATGAAAAATAAAATTAAAACTACATTAAATCTACCCAAAAATTATTATAACTAAAAAAATATGTACAAAAACTTAATTGAATCGACCGCCACCAGTTGGCAATGTCCCAAAAAAATTGCCTACATTTTGGTCACCAAACGCCCTAATTTTATATACCTAAATAAAATAATCGAATCGTAAAAGTCATATGAAATACTTAAATAACTTGAACAATATTTATTACTTGACACTAGCTATTTGCACATAAATTGCGGAGTCAAAACTAAAAACAAACGCTTTCACACTAACAGCCCCAAACTAAGTTCGAAGACTTGTAACGTGGGTGCCGGAAACATTCACATCACACACACAATCACAACCAGAAACACAAATTTTCTTTGGAGAGAGCACTTGTGCTTCCGCCGGGAATCGAACTCGATACCTCTGTTTAGGAGGCGAATGTCCACCCAACCAAGCCATAAAGGCACTTTAAAAAAAAACACATGATAAATATTTCTTAGCCTTATGCGTTTATTTTAAGGTTTTTCTAAGGGACTGAATATACAAAGCATCCTAGGCGCGCCTGCCGCGCGCCCTGTACGCGCGCCTCGGCCGCTGCTGCTGCCACTGTATAAATACGTGCGCCCTGTCCGCTTAGTATATTTTGTTACACTAGAGCCTATACAAAACGTCGTCGGCAGGGCCCTGGCTGCTTTGTATATCAAGTCCCTTAGGCGCCATACATTTTATCTTCACAGCGTCCGGGCCGCGCGCCTGGGGCGCTTTGTATATGAAGTCCCTAACAAGAAAAAATATATAATCAAACTGTATATTGATATATACAGTTTGATTATATATTTTTTCTTGTACTAATATCCTACTTAATATTAGAAATCCGAAAGTTTATGTGTAAGTATGTTTGTTCCCTCTTCACGCTTTAACGGCTGAACGGATTTAGATGAAATTTGGAATGTACATAGATTATACCTAGGATTAACACATAGGCTACTTTTTATCATGATAATAGCGGGCGAAGCCGTGGGGCACGGCTAGTTGTAAATACGAAAGTTTGTGTGTAAGTGTGTAAGTATGTTTGTCCCCTCTTCACGCTGTGACGGCTGAACGGATTTAGATGACATTTGAAATGTACATAGATTAAACCTAGGATTAACACATAGGCTATTTTAACTAGATCTACGCGACCGAAGCCGCGGGGCACGGCTAGTTATAAAATAACATCGACCGCACTTTTTGAACACCCTGTATCTAAGTTGTTATTGGTTTTCCATAAAATGAGGGTTGGCTAATGAGTGGCATGTGTGCAATATGATTTAATATTGTAATTTGTAGAATCGTTCAGTTTTGTAACAACACGTAATTATAGTTTAATGATTTTATATCCGTTTTGTGGCTTTTTATTTGCACGCGATTTTATTAGACCGTTGAAATTCGTGGGTAGTTTTATATCATTTAATAATAATGCTGCAATTTTTCTACACAAAAAATGAGGAGGTACTCAAGTCGACTGTATTTTTTTTAATGTGTGTGTTACCTCATTACTTCCATGTGAACTGGTATAGAATCTTTTTTTTGTTTGCAAGATGTTTTGCTATCCGATTGGTTGTTAATGGACACATTCTTGGATATTTTAAATCTACCGAAATATTTATTAGCCTTATCTTGGTTAGATTGTAACAGAAATAAAGAACACGCTATCGTGACCTATATTAGTAAAAAAAAAAACAGTGTTGTTTTGAAATAAAATGGCGGAACGAAATGGTAACAAAAATACAAATTTATGTTATTTACCTGAGGTTTTTATTTTCTTTATATATATGAACATAATATGAATATTCTAAGAAGAAGGCATCATTTATCATTTATCGTATCACACAGATTCCGACGAATCCTACTAATATTATAAATCCGAAAGTTTGTATGTAAGTATGTTTGTTCCCTCTACACGCTTTACCGGCTGAACGGATTTGGATGAAATTTGGAACGTACATAGATTATACCTAGGATTAACACATAGGCTACTTTTTAGCTTGATAATAGCGGGCGAAGCCGCGGGGCACGGCTAGTATATTTATATATCTGGTTTAATTATATGAATGCCGACTTACAAAAGCATGCGTATTAGATAAAATTATGGTATAAAAAAAAATATTATGGTAGGTAATTATGGTTAAAAAAAAATATGGTAAGTTAAGTTACGGCGACCTTAAGTAGGTTCCTGATTGTATTCTGTGCTATTATGTTGAGTAGATTTCCTAATAAATAATTCCTTTACTAAAATTACGACAGTACTTTTTATTCAACTTACGGAAACTGTAATACAAAATGGTAGCAATATAACAATTTATTTTTATTAGTTCTCATTCAATTGGCAACATTTTTGAGTGCGAAATTGATTTGCATTCATCTCGTTCAAGAGGGTGGTAAACGGCGGAAACGGAAACAAAGGTACTTGCACCGCGCCGCCTTCCGGTACAGTCGGCGATAGAGGCCGTTCATTTGGTTTTTTGCAATTATATACATGTGTAAAACGTATATATATTTAAATTAGACAAATAATAAAAAGTAATTCATATTTAAATATGTAATTTGAGTGAAATACACAAATAACAAAAAATTATTATAAGATTTTCCTTAATCCAAGAAATCCATTTACTTATTATACTATAATACTTATTTTATTATTTAAAAGCTGTCCGTAATCACCGCCCTGCCCGTGCGATGATCGCGATAAAAGTTGCCTATATCCTATTACAAGATCTAGCAGGTGAGCAGGCCCCTCTTTCAGAACCATAAGATAACTCAGTTACCGTACGATTCGAAGAGAAAGTTATCCAATCGTATCGATTCGGTAAGTTACCAAAAAGTTCTGCCATATTTGTTGATTATAGATGTAGTTTTTTTTCTTTGTCGATTCAGTTTCTGGATTTTTTTCGAAATGGCGGAAAAAGATATGGGGGTTGAAAAACGTAATAATTTAAACGCAAACTAAGCTTAAACCGACTTCATGCTTATATTTCGGTTTTGGCTTGACCGATTTCGATAAAATTTATATGGGACTACCACTTAAGTATACTCTATCAAATAAAAAAAAAACATCAAAATCTACTCATAATTGGCGGAGATATGGCGTAACATACAAAAAAAAACATATACATACAAAAAAAACTTACAGTCGAATTGAGAACCTCCTTTTTTGAAGTCGGTTGAAAAACATCTCACAAAGTCACTATCAGTAAAATTGTAAAAATAATTTATCTAATTCCACTTCAGTAACTACCTGTACCGTGCTCTCTCTACCTGTGTAAGTTTCGGAAGTGTGTATTGTCTCACGCCCCCGTGTTGGCCTGTACTTATTTTTTTGCTGCCATTACAGTTTTGCGGAGTTCTATGGCCGAATCCTCAAGGTCACAGGAACAGCTGTCATTGAACTAAAGATGAAAAAGTATGGTGAGAATAAACAACTTGTTTTATAATTCGACTACCCAGTTGGCGTACCGGTGTCCGCCCTCTGCGCCGTGGGTCCTGGGTTCGATTCCCGGCAGGAGCACAAATTCCTTCCCAAGGGATATTTGTGCTTCTGGTTCTGGGTGTAATGTGTGTGTGATGTGAATGTTTCCGGTAATCACGATACAAGTCTTTGTCAACTTAATTTGTAACTGATTGACGAGGCTAAGCAATGTTCAGGCCAGGGCTTTGTTGGGTGACAGTTTAGTTGGATTTATAACTGAGTACCGTGCTCGTATAGGACAACAGTCGTTAAGCCTTCAATAATCATGACTTCAGGACTGCCCAGTAGTCTATAAGGTAAGCAAGTAGGCATTATAAATGAGCGAATTCCAATCTATATATAGCCATAGCGTATACAAGATTGACGAATTTTTAAAGGATAAAATATTCAATTTTTAATTATGTACTTGTAATTACCTACTTGATGATTTTATTTTGTATGACATTTAGAATTTAATAATTATTTTACTGCACAGAAAGGAATTAATAATTTGAATATGTTGTTAATTTACTTTAAGAATAATAATTGGTAAATGTTAATTTGGTTTTATGATAATATGAATGTAAATAATCCTTCATATACATTATAAATATTGTAAGCCTAATAGGCATGTTGCAGCTATCTACCTTTATTTATTTATTATATTATATATACACCTTATATAATTAATTATTTAAATATAATTGTGCCTGTATAGTATGACAATATAATGGATAGTGGTCAAACCATAGCCTACCAGTTTTTAACCGACTTCAAAAAAGGAGAAGGTTCTCAATTCAACTGTATGTTGTTTTTTTGGAAGTATGTTACCTCAAAACTTCTTTCTGGGTGAACCGATTTTGTTGTTTTTTTTTGTTTGAATGGTACTTCTAATGTGATCCCATTTAAAAATCAAGATCAGACCAGTAGTTATTGAGTTATCTTCAATAAAGCGTATTGAATCTGATCAAGGGTTCCGAAAATAAAGCGATGAAGTTAGCTTTTATAAGCTCTGCTTGCGTTTTATTAATTTATCTAATCTTTTTTAAAGGTGAAAATAGTCCACCCGAAGCTACGCTACTAAAATATTGCTAACAAAATTAAGCCGTGTAATGGAGATAAGTAGTTTAAAGCACAACATACAGGCAGGTGTCCACTCAAATATAACACATTCTAGTTGATTGGAACCACGTAGCATTTAAAACTAGTCCATTGATCGCAGTTCCACGTAATCACAATGGCAAGACCAGTTATAAAGGAAACACATCCTGGCGCGCGTCATTGAGAAAAGGAACAAGATGTCGGCTAGAAGTAGTTAAATGGACGAGGTGCTTATTGTCTGATGTAGAATTTAATTTAATTTATATTTTAACTAGCTGACCCGGCAAACGTTGTTTTGCCATATAAATTATTTTTAGGTATTTTACTATAAAAGTTTTCGTGAGAATTAAACATTATAATATTATTGAACTACGGCTATCACTCACGTTATTTGATCGATATTGTCGACCTAGGTTTCGAGCATGTACGATGCTCTTCTTCGGGATGAGTTTAGAAATTCTTCGGGATGAGTTTAGAATTTAGCGAGTGAGCCCACGCCCGCAGTCTCGTCGCGATCTTGCGGCGGAAACTTATTCCGAAGAAGAGCATCGTACATGCTCGAAACCTAGGTCGACAATATCGATCAAATGACGTGAGTGATAGCTGTAGTTCAATCTTATATATAAAATATAATTGCTGTTCGTTAGTCTCGCTAAAACTTGAGAATGGCTGGACCGATTTGGCTAATTTTGATCTTGAAATATTTGTGGAAGTTCAGGGAAGGTTTAAAAGGTGAGAAAATATAAAGGAATTGCAATAAAATTAGTAAAAAGTAGTATTTTATTTTCCCATACAAACTGTTCGTACCTGTCAAACAGGAGATGTTTCTGAATATTTGACCAAAGACAATTGGCGGTATGAAGTTCGCCGGGTCAACTAGTAATATTATAATATTTCTAGGTAATTTCTAGTGTAGACAAAAATATGATTAATTACTAAAATGGCAATAAAAAAATATGGGTTGGTGATAAAAGGGTTGTATGTATTTTTTAATGCCACATTATAGAAAAATAAACACAAAAAATTTGTCCAAAAATTTAAAAAAAAAATGTTAAGGGTGAACAACCCTTATCACGTACGGGTATGAAAAATAGATAGTAGCCGATTCTCAGACTTACTGAATATGCATATAAAATTTGGTAAAAATCAGTAAAGCCGTTTCGGAGGAGTAAGGTAACTAACATTGTGACACGAGAATTTTATATATAAGAAGATAAATCCTCAGCTATTAATTAACATAGTCTATAATTTATGATAACTTCTAGAGCCAAAAACGGATTTAGGTACATTCTATCGGGGAAAACACTATAAAACTTTTTTTTAACAAACGCATTCACACTCACAGCCCCGCACTAAGTTCAATGACTTGTATCGTGGGTGCCGGAAACATAACACACATTACACCCAGAACCAGAAGCACAAATATCCCTTGGGAAGGAATTTGTGCTCCTGCCGGAAATCGAATCCAGGACCCACGGCGCAGAGGGCGGAGACCTGTCCACTGCGCCAACTACCGAAAACATTCACAATCACAACCAGAAACACAAACTTGTGTTCGGTCCCTCCGGGAATCGAACCCGATACCCCTGCTCAGAAGGCGAATGCTCGCAACTACGCCAATGGGCAGTAACGCTAACGAATTTTACGCATCTGGCCACTCAATTCAAGAATTTCCGTTCATGAATTGTAACTAACCTTTGTAAACAGTTCAAAATTTCCAATTTTTTTTTAAGATTTATGCCATAGACATGCGTCCACTTTAGAAGAAGGGATTATTTGCAGATGCGAACGCACCTTTACTATAAAGGTGTTTCGAAGTTACATCAATACGTGAAATGACATGAATGTTAATGAATCTGTGTAAAGGGTGACGTGAATGGAAGAATGATGATAGATACGGGTGCCTAATTTGTTGTATGAATAGCTTTTCTTTTTTTATATCAGACTAGCAGTGCCCGCGACTTCGTCCGCGTGATTATGGAACTTTTTTTTTTTTTTTTATTATAGGCAAACGTTTGACCGCCATCTCACTTGATGGTAAGTGACGATGCGGTCGACGATGGAGCACCCAGACGATGCCTATTCACTCGTGACTTAAAAACTCCCATGTTGTATTTATCAGGGAACACAGACTCAGGTAAGGAATTCCATTCTTTTGCAGTTCGCATAATGAATGTGGAGGCAAAACGTTTCGTCCGCATTTGTGGAATACCTACCATATAGCGGTGTCGCTTAAGAGTCTGTCTCGATGTCCGATAATAAAATGGGGATGACTTTTATTAAGGATCCCTAATTTTTTGAAAATATAATATAGCCTCTAGCCTTCCTTGATAAATGTACTATCCAACACTGAAAGAATTTTTCAAATCGGACCAGCGGTTCCTGAGATTAGCGCGTTCAAACAAACAAACAAACAAAAACAAACTCTTCAGCTTTTTAATATTAGTATAGATAGGTAAGCATTTGGCCGCTATCTGATATTATATTAAAGTACCTGGATGACCGAGCTTTGCTCGTTCTAACGACGTTTTCGAAAAATGAAACCTAGCTATACCGAAACCCCCTTCATACCAAATTTCATGAAAATCGTTGGAGCCGTTTCCAAGATTCAGATTATATATACAAAAATTGCTCGTTTTAAGGTATTAAGTAATGTTATATTATCTTTATTTATTATGTTTTCTTATGTAGAGGTTCACGTAACTATTGTGTGTACTGTATTTACTTCTTTTATTTAATTAGGGATTCTGATGAACAGGTACGTTCAACAGGATCCCCTGGGGGATCGGGTTAGGAGATCCTGGTGGCTGAACCCCAAGATACAAGCCTAGTGCTTAGTTTGTGGCTCAAACTCGTAGCTTAAGCTTTTCATTTATTGTTAAGTCTAGTTGAGCCCCGCGGCTTCGCCCGCTGATGATGATGATTAAAGTAGCCTATGTCCTAATCCAAAGTATAAGCTAACGACATTCCAAATTTCATAAAAATCAGTTGAGTAGTTACGGATATACGTGGTAACATTCACACACACACACACACACAAACTTTCGCATTTATAATATTAGTAGGATTTCTAGTAAAACACAAACTGGTCTCTAGCTATATCTAAGCTTTTCTGGCTATAATAAACGTTAACTTAAACCCAATACATAAGATCAATAATCCAGACATAGAAACAAACTAACAATATATACAAAAAGATCAATGAATTGCGACAGAATTTACTAACAAACTCGAAACTAACATAATAAGCATTACGATGTTTGAAAACACGTGACAAAAGAGATATAACAATCAACTGTGACAAAAGAAATAATTGTCAACCAAGGAAGGTGTCGCTTTTTTTTTATTCCAGTTCCTTTCTTCCCTGATTTGTATGGACAATGGTACTTGATACTTTTGATTATCATTCAGGATGTAACTCGACGTAGGACTACGCCAAATATGGACCGAAGTAGGTATACATTTATGTGTGAGGTAGGTATTTTATACTAACCCCAAAGCTAGCAGTTACGTTTGAATAAGAAATCCTACTAATATTATAAATCCGAAAGTTTGTGTGTAAGTGTGTAAGTATGTTTGTTCCCTCTTCACGCTTAAACGGCTGAACGGATTTGGATGAAATTTGGAATGTAAGTAGATTATACCTAGGATTAACACATAGGCTACTTTTTAACTTGATAATAGCGGGCGAAGCCGCGGGGCACGGCTAGTAAGTACATATGCGTGAAAGGAGATAATTCCTTCCATGGCTCCATCCATCCATCCAGGCTCCTTCAATTTTGAAACATCTCCTTTAAATATAAGGTTATAGATATAAAATCAGCGTCGAGTTTTGTGCTGAGGCAAACCCATTTCGGCATGCATAATATATGTACAATATATAAATATTATAAAATTAATTATTAGTTCATAAGTGTTTCACTGTTATTGTTATTTGTTTTTTTGCTACGTGTCGAAATAAATTATTTTTCTTTCATTCATTCTTATAAGTATATATATTTTTTACTGTATAACTATAGAATTACACTTCTCATTATTATCTTGGTAAGGCGAGGTGATAGTAGGTGGAATAGAGCCCTGACTGACTGGATACCGAGAGAAGACGAGAGAACCGAGAGAACGCCCATCGGATACGAGGAGTTTCACGGCGGCTCACGAAGTCATCGAAGCTGTTGCATGTCATGGCACCGACTGTATACAATAGATTGCCAGAAGATGTTCGGAACGCCACTTCCGAAAACTTGTTTAAAGTTAAAATTAAGAAATGGCTTGTTAAGCAGGCTTTTTATACATATGACGAATTTATTGAAATGAGAATTACTTAATCGTATGTACGCTATTTTGACATGAATTTATAATAATTTAATTTATTATCCTTAAATTAATTACTATTTCTATTGACATTTATGAATAATTAATTTTATTTTATTTATTTTTACTTTTTGACTATTATTTTTAAATATGATTATTTCTACATGGTTTTGACCTGTAATAATTATTTACCAATAAAATGAATATGAATATGAAGACAAACCAGCTGCTCGATAGGTCGACGATATAGTGGTGATCGCAGGAAAACCTGGATGCGATCTGCACAAAACAGAGGTGAGTGGCACAAGGGTTAGGAGGCTTATACACTGCAGTGGGTCGATACAGGCTGATGATGATGATGATTATTATTATCTTATTTAAATGCTTTTTAATTAATATAAAGTGATAACAATGCATGGAAAATTCAATATAGGAAAACGCTCGCTTTTTGCTAGACTGATTCGTGACGTCAGTTAACATATTTTTGACATCTATGATTGGTCTGCGTTCCTTGACGGCATCTGGCGGTCGACTTTCCTTGAAGGTGCAGTGATTATATTGTGGATGTCACAAAAAGAACGTTAAAAAGGGCGGGTTTAAAATTTCTAATATTTATTACAAGCCGTGCCCCTGCTCGCATTTCTAATATCTATTACTTATAGCCGTGCCCAGCGACTTCGCCCGCTATTATCATGTTAAAAAGTAGCCTATGTGTTAATCCTAGGTATAATCTATGTACATTCCAAATTTCATCCAAATCCGTTCAGCCGTTAAAGCGTGAAGAGGGAACAAACATACTTACACACTTACAAACTTTCAGATTTATAATATTAGTAGGATAATATGAAAGTAAAGAATCGATTAAAAGCACAAAAAATAAGCATATTTTTCCCTATAGTATATTTTCAACATTGCTATTGCCGGGGTAGTTTAGATGGATAAACTAACTGCTTACTAAGCGGTGAGTATATAGGGTTCAATTCCCGGCAGGTACACAAGTTTTCTCCCCAGTAATGTTTCTGGTTCTGGGTGACTGTGTGTGATATGAATGTTTTCGGGACCCACGACACAAGTTATCGTACTTAGTGTGGGACTGTGAGTGTAAAAGTATTTAGGTTTAACTTAAAAGAAGCAAGAGGTCTTAAGTATTATATTTTATTTTACGTTGAAGAATGGTGTCCCGAGGTAACATTTTTAAACTAAATTAGAAAAAAAAAAAATTAAACGATTGGTCTCTCTGATCGGTCCACTTGATTTCTTCAAAATCTGTTCAATAGATTGCTTTTAAAATAACTTGAAAATTATGTCATCCAAAAACATACGCATTCACACTCACAGCGCCACACTAAGTTCAAAGACTTGTTTCTTGGGTGTCGGAAACATTCACATCACACACACATTAGGTACACCCAGAACCAGAAGCACAAATATCCCTTGGGAAGGAATTTGTGCTCCTGCCGGGAATCGAACCGAGGACCCATATATATATATATATATACAATGTGTAACCGAAAGGTGTAGTAATACTCAAGTCGCACATCTAGCTACATGTATGGAGTCTAATAGGAACTTCTGCATTCGCGGCAGCACCATTAATATTGAGTTATGATGTTATTTGCAACCCTATTTCCTTAGCTACCGTTCTACACCACATAGCCTTTGGACCTAGACGTCTGACAGTGGTGGTCATAACAAAGGTCAAGGTCACGCGCCACAGAGGTACCTAATCGTAGAGTTGGCAAAAATTTTTTTTTTAATTTTTGTACTGAACAAATATCTCCGATTGCCGCAGATGTAACTGAAGGGTTGTCAAAAGTATTTGAAAAATATAATAAATCCTGTACGGAAAAAATTATGTCCAATTTCGACTTTCGTTCTATGGCAGACGATTCCTGGCACGATACACATACACACCACCAAGTATTACTACACCTTTTTGTTACAGGTTGTATATAAATGTGTGTGTAATCAGGATCTCGAAAACGGCTCCAACAATTTTCATGAAATTTTGTATGTAAGGAACTACGGGCAATAAATCGATCTAGCTAGGTTTCAATTTAAGAAAACGTCGTTTTATCCGTGTTTTCATCCGAGCAAAGCGGTCATCCGGGTAGGTACTTATTGTTTATGTATGTTCATTGTATTTTCTATCCTACTAATATTACGGCTAGTATTATTATATTTATACAAAACACCGTCGTCCAATTACATTGCTTTACTCCTCTCCATCCAAAGGTTGTCTGGAAAAGATCGCTCTTAGCGATAAGACCGCCTGTTGTTACACTTTTTTTCTAGATTATTATTCCCCGTCATGTATTTGTTAAGGTGTACAATAAAGTGTTTATATATATATCTAATATATATATATTACCTTTAATACCGGAAGCGTAAGCCTGTCGTAAGATTTGATACTGCCACGACGGATAAGAAAACAACTTTTATGTCAAAAAACTTTTATTGTCATATTTATGAGTGCTGTTTATTACAATATACAAAATTCAGAGTTGTCCATACTGTTCGTAAGGTTTATGAGATACAAATCAAGTCTCAGTGAGAGGAGCGCAGATCAAAACCACTCGGGACATTGTTATTCAAAGCTTCGCACTACAACAAGGTTTATGAGATATAAATCAAGTCGCAGTAAGAGGAGCGCAGATCAAAACCACTCGGGATATTGTTATTCAAAGCTTCGCACTACAAATGTCACAGGCAGTAAGGGGGCGTCCATTAAATACGTGAGGCGTATAGCAACATCTCACGACAACGGGGAACGACCAAAGGGTCGAAAAATCGCCAAAATAACGTAATTTAAGGATGCCCCCTAACGCTTAACATCAGGCGAACGACTTGCTTTTCTATCAAAAAGTTACTTAAGAAACTTTATACCTACAAGGTAACGTATAGTAAATATAAATGATTTGTTAATTAAATTTAATAATAAAATAACATTTACACATATTTATAACTATTAACATGTATACATTATTCAATGAAATCATCGAAGAAACAGAGTGATAGAGGCGAAATCTCAGTACAGTCGATGACGAAAGATTACTTGATGCTGGGTGGCATAGTTGGGTAATTGAAATATCTTGTCTTTAATGATTTTATCAATGTAATCAATTACATGTAAATGTTACTAATTTAATATAATATATAAAATTAGTAACATTATACTAACTTCAATTTGATTTTTTTATAATATAATACTAAAAAAAACAAATTGATCGATCCGCCCCGGCTTCGCCCGGGTGTTATAAATGAAGACCCGCTCGACCGATTTTGTGCAAACTTCACATAAACCATCTACTAAATTGTCCGAACAAAGCCTAACCAGTTGGAAACATTTACATAGTACACACACAATCACACCCAGAACCAGAAGCCCGATACTCCCTTGGGAAGGAATTGTACTCCTGCCAATCGAACTCAGGACCCACGGCGCAGAGGGCAGATACTTGTTCACTGCGTCAAATGGGTCATCCAATTTTTATTTAATTTTTAATAAACAGTTTTGTTTTTATAGTTACATGTAAACGGCGCACGAAATATTTCGCCTCCATTAATGCTTTCTCGATGACTATCATATGTTAGTAAATATGGTACAATTTTAAAATGTATTAATCACAATTTAGTTTTGATACAATTTGTCGTTTACACAGCCCCTATCTGCAGTATTGGCAATGCCAGCTGGAATGCATTTTGTATGTAAGTGGAGCTGTTGCCAGCCTGAAAAAAAAAACAAATAATTAAAATAAACATAAACGCTTTCACACTGACAGCCCCACACTAAGTTCGAAGACTTGTTTCGTGGGTGCCGGAAACATTCACATCATACACACAATCACAACCAGAACCAGAAACACAAATTTTCCTTGGGGAGAAAACTTGACTCAAGACAGATCTTCTAGGTAAACATGCTATCTTCAGCGGCATCATCACTTTCCATCAGGTTAGAAAGCAGTCAAAAACTTGCCTATCAGACATTAAAATGTATTTAATGTAATATATTTTATTATTGTACACCCCCGTCTATTTTTTCTTCTGTTACTGTCCATCCAAAGGTTGTCTGGAAGGGATCGCTTTAAGCGATAAGACCGCCCATAGTAATACCAGAATGAATGTTATATTTTATTTGGCTTTTTTGAAGTGAAAACTTCTTTAGCGGCGTTGTGTACTTTTTTGGGATGGGTAAACAATATTAAACTCGCGTCAGGACACGTGACCCGGAACATTCGTAAGACGAAGGAGAGGAAGTAATATCCCCCTCTCTTTCTACCGCGTGCGAAAAATGTTCAAGTTTTCACTTCTGCCAATAATAAAGCGCTTTGTATTGTATTGTATCATAAAAAAAACAAATTCACTTACCTCCAAGAATATATTAGTGATGTAATTATTGATTTGTTCTTTGTTTTCAGAGGGTATTGCGTTTATCTTCTCTGTGAACAATGTTGCCAGCTCGCTGATGTGTTTCGTTAGCACCACGGTCATTCTGGAAGCGAAAAATAATTGGATATTGATGTAAAGGAAATATGAAGATATAATCCAGAATGAGAACTTTGAGAACTAAAAGTAAATGTTTTTCACAGAAGGCAAGCCAAAATGTACCTTAATTATTTAAGTAAAGCCGGGAAAGCCGGGACTTTCTTGCCAGGTTCTTCTCGAGATGGCTGTCATTTTACGAATCTGGCAGTAGAGTCTTTAACTTTTATGAGTATGTCTTTGGGCCAATGTGAATAAACGATTTTAATTTAAGGTAAAGGTCGGGAAAATTTAAGATCGCTCTTCACAAGCTAGCAAAACAAAATGTAACATAGCTCCTTAAGGGGCCATCGGTGGTTGATTTGCCCATACAATCGTAATACCGAAATTATTTATAATTCAAGCATATTACCACCATACTGTGCTGTTATTCAGATTAAAAACATATTAATCTAGGTTCCTGGATAGTTTTTATTCCAAAATAATTACCAAAAACGAAATATAAACCAATTGATTTTCACACATTATTACGACGTAAATGTCGCATTTTTAACGTATTCGTTTTGTATTAAAAAGTAACACATTTCTTTTGTCATTACAACAGGAACATAGTTTATAATTTCAAGGTACTATTAATGCAAAAAACGATGCCTAAACATTACATTTTCATTCAACATTTTTGGTATTACTGCACCTATCATAATTTCTAACAAATTTTGTTCGGTCAGTAGTGCTATCGCGTCAAGCATGGGCAAAGTTTGCCAGTTAAACAGAGACAGCCTTTATAGCGACGGAGTTTTGCAATCGACTCGTTTCACAAAGTCCCCAGCCCCTTAAGCAACGGTCGGGAAAAATTAAGATCGCTTTCACATGCGCGTAAAAGCAAAAGTCTACTTAAAATAAGTACTTTTGTTTAAATGTTTGTTAATGAAAATGTGGCAAAATTTATTTCTAATTAAACAACACATAAAACTAAGACACACACACACATACACCCTTTCTAACACACGCGCGACACGCGTCACGGCGCAATGTGCAATGTACGGGTTTAATCTCGATAAATTGGCGTTGTTGATTTTGTATATTTTTCTAAAACCTGTGATTCTTCGAGTGTGAATATGTAATAATGGTGGATTATATTAATAATGGAGGCAAATGATACCAAGTTGAAATCGTGATTTTTGCCTTCGCTCCAAAACTCCAATAAAAGTTCTAGTATAGTTTCTACCACTTTACTAGGGCATGACTTGACTATGACTGGTCCTTGACTCTGACTTGTGACTACGACTTATATTAAGAAACTGCTTGACACTGGCTAAATGCACAAGATTGCGAAGCCAAAATTTAAGTAAAAAAAAAGTTACTCACTGAGTCAACGCGTCGGCCTCGTCCGCGGTAGATCTCCTCGCCTTAGTGAGCAGTAGTTCTCCCGCCCGGTGGTAGCCTTGGACGGACAGCGCGGTGGTCTGAGCTAAAGCGCTGACGCAGCGCTTATATATTATCTTATCTGTTAACTCCGTGGTTGTAGCTAGCCAGTCGAGGACCTCTGTGTATTGTCTGAAAATAGTGACAATTGTGTGACCGAGAGCGTAAAAGATACTGTGACTTATGAGTGGATGAGAGTGTGAAACACATAGTGCCAATGAGTGAAAATGTTCGTTACATAGTGACATCTGAGAGACGACGGTGTAAAGTGTATAGTAATACTAGAGTGAACGAAAGTGTAAATGAATTAGTAATGATTGAGTGAACGAGAGCGTAAAAGAAATAATCATGATTGATTGAACGCGAGTGTAAAAGAAACAGTAATGATTAAGTGAACGCGAGTGTAAAAGAAATAGCAATGATTAAGTGAACGCGAGTGTAAAAGAAATAGTAATGATTAAGTAAACGCGAGTGTAAAAGAAATAGTAATGATTAAGTGAACGCGAGTGTAAAAGAAATAGTAATGTTTGAGTGAACGCGAGTGTAATTGAGAGAACGAGAATGTTAATTATATTAAAACGTATGATAGAACGTCTAAGTAAAAGACTATGTATGACACGTTGAAACGTCAAAGTTATAAAGAGGGTATAAAGATTTGTAAAATGAAATGTTCACAATATTATGTTCATATTAACTTTTAACAGTGTACAGGTACACCGATTTATCTGATTCCATTAGAATGAAATCAAAATATAAGATGCAAACCAATTTAAAAAAATGGAAACCAATTAAAAAAATGCTGGCTTCTTAACTCTATTTAATAGTAGAGATTTGTTTAGTAGATTTAGAAATCGCCAATTGCAAGACGTGCAATTGGCTTGCAGACTGAATATATCATGTCACTACTTACATTCTTTTTAGATTTGATTCGAATAGTGACGTCGAATGAACAAGAGTGTCCAAATTGTGACTTCTGAGTGTACGAGTGTATCAAAGACATCGTGACGTCAGGATAAATAGTTTTTAGGCTTTATACTCCAGATTAAATAAATATCATCTAAGTGAGCACGTTACAAGCTCGGTTAATAAGAAATAAGCATCAAATATAAGTATTTCTAACCTTCCAGTATACTTCCACGCAAAAATCAGACCTTTTTTTAGGATACCGTAATACTATAGAATACCGATAGACTGACAACATGACGTCGGTGACCGAGACTCTGCAACTGGGATTCTATATATCTTGGATATAAACCTACTATGATCATAATATTTGATGGGCTTGATGTTTGGTTCTCAATTCGACTCATTCCTGGGTCACTTATTTCTTGTTCAACCGCGTTTCGATAGACATCTGGAGAAATTACATTAACAATCTCTTGTTAGACAAGCAGTTGTTTGCCATCTTGACAGGCAAACGGATAATTGATCTTGTAAGAGTTTCTTTTTCCTTCTCACGTATAGAAATCTAAAAAGGTTGATTAATACTTACTTCACCAAGGGTTGGAACTGCAGCTTAAGGCCGAGGTCCTGGGTAGCTGTCAGAAGTCTTTCGTGGAAGGCCTCCGCTTTGTCTCCTTCTGAAGTGTCCTCGTCATCATCTTCTTCTTCTGGCATCTCGCAGAGCTCTGAAGAATTGTAAAGAATAGATGTCAGAGTGCTTACGTCGGGATACACAAGGTCTACCTTTTTTTTCTGGCAATCATTTGACCGCTATGCCTGATGGAAAGTGACGATACGGATTTTTATTCTGCTAAGTTGTCGATTCTAAACCCCCTGCAGGATTGTGCACTACTTACCAATGACGGTGTATACGTAATGTGAATACACCTAAATATTATTGAAACCATTCTATATTCCAAGATCAACAAGAGGGTCAGGGCAAAGTCAGGTAAATAATACTTTAATAGCAACTTTTGCCACCTATAACCAATGACATACCAATGAACTTCTGGATAAGTGGTACTCACCAGATACCTGCTGCAAAGTCTCTTTGATATCTTGCTTCTTATCAGGGTCTGCTGTTCTGAGACGCTCCTCTATCCTCATGCTGACCTGCCTTGATAACATCTCTAGAGCTTCCAGGTGGACTAGACCTGGAAAATATTATGAAAAGTGATAATAATGAATATTTTAAACGCAAGCAAAGCTTAAAAAAACCAACTTCGCCGCTTTATATTCGTTACCTTTGATCAGATTAAATGAATTAAATACGCATTATTCAGGATATCTCAAAAACTACTTGTCAGATCTTGATCAAATTAAAATGGGACAATTTTTTTTGTTTCAAAGGGTATACTTCCCCCTTTGAAACAAAAAAATGTTCCGAATCGGTTCAGACGTCTTCGAGTAATCGGTGAACATACATAATAAAAGAGATTTGACGAATTGAGAACCTCCTCCTTTCTTGAAGTCGGTAAAAAATAATTCACACTCGTTGTTTCTATGTTTGGATGTTAAAACTACTAACCGCGCGTTTGATATACGAGTCGTTAAAGATTACGATATCATATTTTTGTCTTTTTTTTATGGTAACATCAAGTATATACACGCGTATACACTTGATGTTAAAAAAAAACAGATGTGTTTTTTTCATACAAAAAATAATCCATTTTTTTTCACTGACTGTAGATCTTTCGAGGATTTGTTATAGAATAAAAGTTGTTAAGATATAGTCAGCTGTCCTATAAAAAAAATCAGATCTAATTTCGAACTTTTGTTCCTATGTCCACCTTTTTTCGGAATGGAACCACTGTGCGGCGCAGAGGGCAAAGACCAACTGCGCCAACTGGGTCGTCAAGTAGGAATATATGAAAACATTCTTTAATTCTTAATTGCATACCAAATAAAAGTAAATAAATTCATGCATTAAATATTTTTTTATTTTAAAATTGTGTTCTTGACACTAATTATTTGCGCGTCTGCATGCAGGCAGAATACTGTTACTACAAACTATTTAAGACCTATTTTTTTTAATGCAAAAAAGACAAGCATTTGACCACTATCTCACCTATTGGAAATTGATGATGCGGCCGAAGATGGGACATGCTTGCCTACAAGATACCTATTCGCTCGAGACACGGATGATGAACGTAGAAGCGAAACGCTTCGAGCGAACTGGACTTATGTCGACCATAAATGGATGACGTTTGATAGTTTGTTTTGTTGTTAGATGGTTAAAAGGGCAAGGTGTAAAATTGTATCTAGCAAATAAACAATTTGATATTTTTGATAGAATGGGGATGGCGGAATTAGATCGTGCCATTCCGAATAACTAGCGATAATGGGTACCTTCGAAATCATCAAAGAGAGTTTCGTAATGAATCTGTTTCGCCTCCCTTCTTTCATCTTTAACTCTATCCTCTTCATCGGCTTTGGCTTTCGCCTCTCTCAAAACCTGTAACAATAACGATAGAGATTATGCATGACATTTAAATATATATAAAGGATTTAGACTCATACTTACTTTTATTTTACATGTAAAAATTATAAAATATTAATATAGATTGATTTATAAAAAACAAATTTTGTAAAACTTTTAAACTCCTTATTAACTTGAATGTCATTTCTTTTTCTTTCGACCTTTAAATTTCACGGGATACATTGTGCAATTCAATTATTTGTTACGGGTAGTTTTTTTTTTACATTTTTCATGGCCATGGATGCATAGTCCTTCAGTCAAAATATTAAACAAAAAATAATAAATTCTACATTTCATAATAGAAGGCTTAGTCACAAGTCACAGTCAAATTCAAGTAGTCAGCATAGTCAAGTCATGCCCTAGTAAAGTGGTAGAAACTTTACTAGATCTATTATTGGAGTTTTGGAGTGAAGGCAAAATTTTTTTAAAAACTAGAAAATTTGTATGATTTGCATACACTTATGCACGTTTACTAAGTATTAACGGCTAATAATCCACCATTATTACACATTAACACTCAAAGAATCTCAGATTTTGGAAAAAGCCGCATCTTCACTTTCCATCAGGTGAGATAGTGGTCAAATGCTTGCCTATCAAACAAAAAAAAAACTTAGTGGTACTACTGTATACCTGTGATAGTATTGGCTTGTCTCCGGAATCCAGCCCGAGCATGGCCCTTTTCTTGGCCAGCCCCGGATCCCCATCCTGAAGGACTTCCATGGTCTTCTTGCCAATGGTTTCCAGGGTGTCGAGCCCACCTGCTATCACCTTTGTACCTGAATCAGAGAAGTAACAATAAGTGTTTAAACAAATGCATTCACACTCACAGCACCACACTATGTTCACAGATGTGTATGATGGGTGCAATCACGGCAAATCTGTCTATGAATTGCAAGTCAGTACTGAGGTCTTCAAGTAAATCAATGATAAAAAAGTCTTTTTTACAAGCTTTTATATAACTTGCAATGTATGTATGTTTGTTCGGGTGGAATCTTGCTACTCAATTGTGAAGCAGATATCTTCAACCAATTAAGCTGAAATTTTGTATTCACGTATCGCTTGGATGACAATGCATGGTTAGCTGTGTGACGATCTAAATCCAACATGGCGGAACTCCCGAAATGGCGGACAAGTTATTTTTAAAGCATTTCTACAATATGGGTATTAAATGCTGAGAATAACTCGAAAAATAAAGTGACGTCACTCTAAATCCAATGTGGCGGACTTCTAAAAGCTTGTTTTTAAAAAAATTCTGAACAAGTAGCTTATATTTACCTATACATTTTTAGAATAATTGACAATGGCCTCGATTCTGATGTCACACACTAAATTAAATTTAAACTATTCCTGTCTTTTACAAAATAGGAACATAAGACAGAGATAGCATACATTTTAGTGCTGTCAAGTTAGTCAGAACTTAGATGTCTATGCAAGCTTAGTCGATTATGTTATTGGTGTTGACTAAAAACACGCGCCTTTCTGCTTCTGCTGTTCATATTTTAATTGATAAACTGGCGTGACAGCACTAAAATGTATGCTATCTCTGTCTTGTGTTCTATTTTAAGAGACAGGGATAGTTTAAATTTAATTTAGTGAGTGTACATCAGAATCGAGGCCATTAACTATTAATAACATGATGATTTTCACCTGTTGACTCAACAAACTTAGTGACTCCTGATAGCAAGCTCCCAAATGGGAATGCAGCATCACCACCACTAGCTTTCTGCTCATCGCTGGGAGTGTCACTTGTCTTTGCCTCTTTAGTTTCAGGAGTGCTGGCTTTGGACTGCTCCTTGGCTTTGCTGGTTTGAGCTGATTGCCTAGCCAGCTCTTCAGGGTCTGGTGCCCCGATACCGTTTTCGAGAACTGTAGAGATGCCCTGGAATTTCATTTTTTTTTGTTTAGGCCAGAATTTTGTCAGCTAAAAGGTGATAGACGCAGCCAAATATATAGACTGATTTTTTATTTATTTTTAACATGCAATGAGAAAAGAATATCCAGTAGCTCGCGTCATGGTGAGCGTCACGCTTACCCATTAAATGTGCCACCCAGAGTTTTGAGCTTATACAGGTCAGAATCCCGCGTGGCAATGCACTGCGCTCATCACCCTGAGATATTAAATCTCATTAAGCCCTGTAATTTCACTGGAAACATTTCCCTTCAGTCCAAAATATGTAGTTCCTAAATGGTCACTTGAAATTAAAAATGGTAAAACGTAACTAAAGATAGGCCTTCCAACAGGTCACTGTAACCTCACCTACCACCTACACGAAATAGGTGTTACAGATAGCCCTTTGTGTAGGGGATGTATGAAGGAAAACTAAACCCTAGAACACAAAATAGCTCAGTGTGCTGTCACCGAAGAAATTAGAGCCACCACTGGTATGCTAGAGCAACATTCCGTAAAACCTAAAGACTCACAGAAATCAAATACAAAAACTTCACCACTGGAATAGTTATGCCAGCACCCTAAAACCACACTTTGCTATCTTAAGCAGCTGGGGTGGATGGGGTAGTTCCTGGCAGGGGGAAATGCACAATACACCCCAAGCGGGACGTCAGTGCAGGCCTTCCTGCCGCCATATTGAATAAGAATAAGAAACCTTTCGACGATTTTCAAATTCAAAATGGCGTCTGGCAGTCGCCATTTAGAATTTTGATTACTGTCATGTCTATGACAGTCGCTCAATTAAAACAAATCAATTGACTAAGAGTCATGAAAATCGGCCCACACATTTGGTCTCTAGAATAACAATTATATTGTATGAGTACAATATGGGAGTTTCCAAATCGTGAGTGAATAGGTATCTTCTAGGCAAGCTTGCTCAACCATATTGTCGCTTACCATCAGGTGAGATTGTGGTCAAAAGTTTGCCTATCCTGAATAAATATATATATATAGGCTATAAACACACTAGCTGCACCCCGCAGTTTTAGTTTCGGACCCACGGGAATTGGGGATAAAAAGAAGCCAATGTTCTTTCACATGCTCTAGACTATCTATGTACCAAATTTCATTTAAATCGTGGTGTGAGACCACATGACAGACAGAAAGACAGAATTACTTTCGCATTTATAATATTAGTAAGAATTAACGCAGTCACATAAAAAGAGATATCTTTCTTACCTGAGACACTTGACTGGTTATCGTTGTAATACCAGCTGTTGCGGTACTCAGCAGTGAGTCTACACTCCATCCCCACCCCCAACCACTGCCAGTTGATGCCGCTGCCATTCTATCCGTCACTTCCTTTATATTAGGCTCTGGTAGGGGGGCCTGCGAGTTCTGTGGCTTTTGTATTGTTGTTGAATTAACTGGTTCCTTAAAATATAATAATAGTGGATTACTAGATGTTTCTTTTTATGCGATGTGAACTTAGTGTGGAGCTGTGAGTGTGCAAGCTTTTTATATTAACTGTGATTCATAACTAGTGATTCACCCAGGCTTTGCAGGGGTACTAATTCCCGAGGATAAAAACAAATTACACACAAACCGTGGCCTTGAAACACAACAAAAAAAGAATCAGTCAAATTGGTCAAGCTGTTTTCGAGTTTTTGCGAGACTAACACATAACAATTGATTTTTATATAGATAGATTATCACCTTTCCTCCCTTGTCTCCAAGTCCATCATCACCCCAGTCATCGAAATCATCCCAGCCCGTGTCCTGAGATTTTTTACTGTCTTTATTGGAGTTGCTGCTTACTTTTGTGGTTTGTTTGATTTCAGTATGTTCAGTAGTTAAGTCTGCCTTAATTGCCTCGTCTTCTTCAACTTCGAAGTCATCCCAACCATCTGTTTCTTTCTGGAAGTAAAGATAAACAATGTGTTTGATGACGTCCATCAAAATTACACAATAAAAATGTCTTTCTATTTATATGGGTTATACTAATCCTACTAATATTACAAATCCGAAAGTTTTATGTAAGTGTGCAAGTCAGTATGTAAGTGTATAACTATGTTGGTTCCCTCTTCAAACTTTAAGGGTTGATCGGATTTGGATGAAATTTGGAATGTACATAGCTTATCCCTAGGATTAACACATAAGCTTACTTTTTAACTTGATAATAGCAGGCGAAGCCACATGGCAAGTACTATTATTATTATATTCCCTAAAACTATAATAAAATTATATACATACTACTTGTTCCCAGCGGCTTCACCCACTTAAATTAACAAAACATTTATCAGATCGAATTGTGAATCCAAACCACTCACAATCCACCTAAACAAACAAAAAATTCAACAAAATCAGTCCAGCTATTTAGAATGAGTTCAGTCCCATACACACATTCAGAAGAATTATATGTGAATATGAAAGAATTTATTTATGTTTGTAATTTATTCACATGGGCCCCAAATAGCCACTCATCAAAGTGAATGACTCTACTACTAGATTCGCAAAATTACAGCCAGCTCGTGAAGAGCCTGGCAAGAAACTCGGCGGCGCATTTAGTTCTGTCCCTAAAAATTTGAGTTAAGTTCTGGATACCTAATTTTTTAGGCGAATGCGAAGGCGTCTTGTTCATTCAAATGATGAAGGAAGATAGTGATTACATCAAATTAATTTACCTTTTCCACAGGTTTTTCAGTGTTTAACACCTTCGTAGGGGTCTTTCCCAAGCCCTGATGGGATTCTGAAGCACTGTCGCTGTAGTTTGATGAAGATAAACGTTTTTTTCTTTCTTTTTTGTCTACGTTACTGTTACCCTCGTCTGCGCTCTCAAAGTCTTCGCTGTCGCTAGACGGCATTGTTGAAATAACGGTCTATTTGAATACTAAGCTATTCGCTGAAATATGGGAATTCAGATATGAAAACTGCAACGCAAAATTTAGTTGAGGGAGTTGAGCGACGTGTTGTCAAGCTGTCAAAATTGCTAACTGATTTTGACATACAATTTGGCACTGGCATAATGACATGAGTGTATTTGTTCACTGTTCAATAGTTTAAACTAAGTATTTAAAGCATGTTGATGTTGTATCTCTATTTATCTATATCTATTCTAGACGGTTTCTCCGTCTACGATCTTTATTAGAACCATTGAGCAAGGATTTTGTAGCTAAAGTAATAGGATGGCTAACTGACAAACTTACTGTGCCGAATATCAAACATGCATGGAATCTTATCACAACTGACTTAGAGCGTATTTACAATGTCAAATCGTTTTATCAATTGCATAAAGAACCAACCGTGGTTGCGGTCCCGAAGAAATCGGGTGAAAGGTACGAAAAGACCCCTGTGTCCCTCTCGCACAGAGCGACTAGTTTTAAAAAAGTTTCCCATTGGTAGAAATTGTAGTCTGTAGTAATAATAAGACCTTATCTGTCGTAATTATTTGTTTAATCGAAACCTTACAGAATATGTTTTTAAATGCCCTACCTTCTATCAAACTATTCTCAATAAACCGTTTTTTTTCCCTAATAGTATTAGATTTTATGATATTATTTTTGATATATGGGTATAAAAGCCAAGCTACACAACTACATCCGCCATTTATAAAAATATTTTGTAAATACAAAATAAAGTTATCCTGCTATCATACTTCCTACTAATATTTTCAAGGCAAAAGTTAGATAAGTTTTAGGGCCAAGAAAACTCTTTTTTAAAAACTAAACTATAATTAATTAAAGTCGAATTAATTGTTAAAATATGTGCGATACATATGAGAGCTGATTTAGAACTAACTTACAGAGTGGCTTAAAACTATAAGAGAACAAAGCTTATCTATGTTTACACATTCCGATGGGTTCTAGGAATATCGGACCACCGGACGGGAGCCAGACGCAAGTACAGCAATTATATTGCTGACGCATCGATTGCTATGGTATTTGGTCTGTTTCCGGAATGCATAACTCCTCCCACCATAACTTCGAAATTATCGGGAGAATTAACTTCATCCTGAGAATTTCGAACACACAGTTTTACAATATTTCGGTACACAAAATCTCTAAAATGTATTAAAATTAGTAAAGCTACGAATATGTACAGAACCAATGTACCGACACTTATGCCTTTTACATTTATAACACTTTCGTTTCTTTCTACGCTAACACTTTCACTTTTGGATAGCACTTGTGACAGTTGTTGAAGATCGCTCAGGTTCACGTCATCCAGGTTTACTGGTTTCAGCTCCAGCTCTGATGTCATCGGCAGCAAGGCTTCAGGAAGGTTTATAATTGGTAGAGCAGGCAAGGAATATCTCTCATGATGTTCTCGATGTCTTTTCAGGGTAACATCTCTGATGATGGCTTCGCATTCGTCGTCTGCAGTTATTATGTATGTTCCGCGGATGTGCTGATGGGTTATTTCGTTTGTACAGTTTTTGGTAAGTAACAAGGGTGACTTGGTGTAGAGCATCCATCTATTCATCTGTATCTTCTCTATCTTTACATCTTCAAACTTCACAACTTTAGATTGGCATTCCGTGGTGTTGGTGACATAACTCATCAGGGCGATGACGCAATCGTCTTTCATCAACAGGGGTGAGTAATCTTCTTCACAAAGAAACAGCGACACGTCGACTCCTTTACAGGGGTGCAGCAGGGACACTGTTTTCAACCCTTTCATCAAAAGGTAAGGATATTTAGGAACTACCATGGAGGTTTGGTTTAGGGGATTAGTGACAGGTAGAGCGAGAACTCTATAATATGTAAATAAATCATTTTTAACTAGGGGAATATCCATGATAAACATTATTTGATTTTCCTTTACAAAAGCCTTAAGTTCTATACATGATTCTAACTTATACATGTTATCTAAAGATACAGGAAAAACTAGTTTGCTATTTGACTCTATAGTCTTAAGTAATAAGAATAGTTCATTGGTGTTTACCAAAGATTGGTGAAGTGTTCCTAACTTACTAAATGCTATTGTTGTTTCTAATTCGTCTAGTCGAATATAAAGCGTTTCAAAGTTATGTAAAAAGAGATTATAAACATTAATAATTTTTAACTCATTTACGGAGTTTTTCGTATCCAGAATTTGCTTACGGATTTCTGAAATTGCATTATCTAGTATTACAAAATTGTGTTTTGTTGAGTTTGAGATACTCACAAAGGATTGCATCATTTCAGAGACTACGGTCATCTTTTTGTCTAGAACGTTTTGATTTGCCTGAACTTCTTTAATAAGAGCGTCGTATCTTATCGCATCATCGTTATCTAAATTACCGGTAACTAATTTTATAAGAGAGCCAAGGGGGTTTACAATTCCACGTTTGGATCGTTTAGACGGTAATAACTGGCTTAGCTTTTCAATGGTAAGATTTTGCATGTAATCGGTTTCCATTTTTATGTTAGTAATTTCTGCGCTAAACGCTTTTCTGCCAAATTGCTTATTAAAATCTGCATATTTATTTGTATTAAATTCTAAATCTTCTCGTATTAAACTTAAATCTAGTATCTTAACTAATGTCCACTTATCATTACTAATTAATGCTTGTCCTTCCTTAATTGGGAGGATCCCGGGGTTGTGATCGACCGCCTGAAGTAGAAGGGCCGGGGTCCCGGACACGTGTGTCAGGAGCAGCACGAACCTGCGAAGGTCGTTTAATATCCTTAACAGGGGCTCTAGTATCATGACGGTGGAATTTAACAGGAACTATATTTCTGTCTATTTCATCTATGACTTTAGCTTTTTCGTAACGCGGTTTATCTTTGCTCCTCCTTACATTCACGCCTTTCATGTATACAGTATCTCCGACCTGTATATCGAACTCCTTTTCTCCTCCGCGCTTATCCCTAATCTTTTCTTTCTGTTTTAATGCTTTATCTGTCAAGTACTCATAAAGATATTTTGTGCGGTTCTTGTGGTCTTGTAGTAATTTTTGGGTATAGTTTTTATTGAACTCTACATCGAAAGTACTTGTCGAGTCTGTGTGACCAAACACGACCTCAAAAGGGGTGAGACCAGTAGAGGAATGGATAGTTTGATTATATGCCATAATCGCGTATGACATAACCGAGGCAGCGTCTGTGATCTTATGATCATATTTAGCTAGGCGATAGATTTCTACGAGGGTTAAGTGGAGCCGTTCTATGAGGCCCATTGAGTTGGGGTTGTGTGGGGTGCCGATGTGTAAGTCTACTTTATAGAAACTTAGAGTTTCCTTAATAAGATCGTTGTTAAATTCCGTTCCAGAGTCTGAGCTAATGCGGCGTGGGACACCGTACATAGAGAAATATTTAATAAGGGCTCTAACTATTTCGGGTGTCGATTTGTTGTTGATCTCTAAGGCTTGGCCAAGCTTACTAAATGCGTCTATTATTGTTAAGAAAGATTTTCCTTCTATTGTGAAAACGTCTACAAAAATTTCTTGAAAAGGTCGGTTTTGTGTTTGGGTTAGCTGTAGTTCTGGCTTTAACGGCTTTCGGTCATATTTCATTGATTTACAGGTTTCGCATGAGTTAATTACAGTTGCTACAGTCAAGTCCATGTGATTCCAAAAGTAAGTACGTTTTAGGTGAATTAATGTTTCTCTAATGCCGCGGTGACAGGTTTTTCCTATATGATATTTCGTGACTATTTGACGTTGTTCATTTTCGTCCTCAACGTAGACTACTCTCTGTTTACATTCAAATAGTTGAACTGTCCCCTTTTTAAATAGGGCTATTGTGGCTTCCGCAAATTGTTTTCTGTGAGTCTCTTCCTCAAAGTAAATGAAGTGCTTAATTTTAGGTCTTATATACTCTTTTAAAAATTTCTTGACTAAATCGGGTCTATTGAGGGGCAAGTGAACTTCTAAAACTTTCTGTTTCGGTCTGGAAAGATCTTTAACAGTCATATCTTGTCTAAACCAAGAGTGAATAAGTATTTGGTTGGGTTTAGTATCTATTGCTTCGTCAAGGATCTTAATACCGTCTGTGTCGACCTCGTGTGCAGAATGTCCTGTAAATGTTTCACCAGATTTTTCTGATGCTGAGAGAGTACTAATAGATGGGGATGGAATAGAAAAGTTCTTTTCAGAATAAGCTTTAATGCTCATGGTTTTATCGGAGTCAGATGAAATCTCAATAACCGGGGGTGCTACGCTGTCATTCGAGTCCTCGTGGATCTTTTGGAGTCTTTCGAATTTCCTCATTTCGTCATCTATGAGCTTATTAAGGTCGTCAACATTATCTACATTTACTTCCATAGATCTTTCGTCCTCGCTACCTAAGGCATTTACTTTCATGCGGGACAGAGCATCTGCAACGCAGTTTTGCTTGCCGTTTTTATAGATGATATCGTAATCGAATTCTGCAAGGCGAAGCTTCCACCTGGTCAGTTTGCTGTTTGGTTCTTTAATAGAATTTAACCATGCAAGGGGTCTATGGTCGGTATATATGGTGAATTTTCTACCATACAAATATGGTCTGAAATGCTTGACTGCCCAAACTATTGCTAAGAGTTCCTTCTCAATAGTGCTATACCGAGTCTCTGCTTCATTTAACGTTCTACTGGCATAGGCTATGGGTTTGTCTACCGTTATGGGGCCTTGAGATAAGACTGCGCCCAGGGCGTAGTTAGACGCATCAGTTGTTAAAATGAACGGTTGTTGAAAGTCTGGAAACTGGAGAACAGGGGCATTTACTAAGAGTACTTTACATCGTTCAAAGGCTGCTATATATTGTTCTGTTATTTCGATCTTATTTCTCTTCTTTAAACAGTTTGTGAGTGGTTGAGTAACTTTGGCAAAATCTTTAATGAATTTACGGTAGTAACCTATCAAACCTAAAAAGCTTTTGATTTCAGTGGCACTTTTGGGGATGGGGAAGTTAAGCACGGCTTGGATTTTGTCGTCATTTGGTCTTAATCCATCTTTCGTTATCATGTGTCCTAGGTATAACACTTCCTTTCTGAAAAACTCACATTTGTCGAGCGTTACTTTTAAATTGGTCTCTCTAAGTCGTTCAAATACCATGCGCAGTTTATCTATGTGTTCCTGGAGGCTACAACTATAGACAATTATATCATCTAAGTATACAAGGCAATGCAAGCCCTGCAGGCCTCTGAGCACGTTGTCCATTGCTCGCTGAAAAGTGGCAGGAGCCGTTTTCAACCCGAACGGCATTCGTTTGTACTCATAGTGTCCTGACTGAGTTGAAAATGCAGTTTTGTGTCTGTCGTCTTCGTGGACTTCGATCTGATGAAACCCACTTGCTAAATCTATGGTGCTGAAGTAAACTGATTTACCTAATTTGTCAAAAAGATCTGAGATATTTGGAAGAGGATATTTGTCATCTGTTGTTATATCATTCAAACGCCTGTAGTCTATAACCATTCGGAATTTCCTTTCACCTGAGGCATCTGTCTTTTTGGGGACTAGATGAACTGGGGCGCTCCATGGAGAGTGAGATTCCGTAATGACGTCACTGCGTAAGAGTTTATCTACTTGGTTCTGAATTTCATCATTTTGCATGGGTGGATGCCTATAAGGCCTAATGAAGATAGGGTCCTCATTTTTCGTCCTGATTTGATGTTTAACTTTGTTAGTGAACGTGAGTGGCAGCTCATCGCAGTAGAAGATGTCCCGATATTCGTGGCATAGCTTCTCGATGCATGCTCGCTCCTCTTTATTTGTGTGATCAAGCCGAAGTTTCTTAAGATTTTGTTTAAGTAGTTCGTCCATCTCACACTCATTCATATCTTCCACAGTGTTCACGATACATTCTTCTCTATCATACCTTTCTACCATTAGAGGCCTACCAAATGTCATTGTTATCCTGTCCTCAGACGCGTTTTGAATAACGGTATAGGCAAATGAATTTTGACACTTGACTAAGGCACTAGGCATTCTTACTCCCTGTCCAAAATCAACATAGTCTATCAGAGCATCTCCATTTTGTAGATTGGTAGGGACTTTAATACGCGTTTCCGACCTGGGTTCAAGGGTGACTTCATAAGGAGGGTTATATATTATTGGGATATTTGTATCGCGTGTATGCAGTATCTGATGTTTCATGTCAATGGTAGCGTCTAGTTGTTTTAAAAGGTCTGATCCTATTAACCCGTCGTATCTACCGTCGACATCATAGACGTAAAACTTATGTTTCCCTGAACTCTTGAAAGTCTTTAAAAGCGGTATGTATATGGCTTCATTATGCTGACTGCGAGCGTGTGTGCTTATGACTTCAAACGGTTCGTATAATTTGAAGTTTGAGAAAAACTCATCTACTTTCGCGGGGCTTATGAACGAGCGTGTGCTACCTGTATCTATCATAAAGCGGGCATTTATTTCTGGAATTACGATGTGGGGCAGCTTTAAGATAGAGTCACAGTTTAGTTGTATTATCTCGGGTGCGATTGGGAGGCTTGTGCCTGAAAATTTTCAGTGTAATAGGAGTCAGCGTCCTGATAATAGACTTCGGGTGTCTCTACATAATGCATCTCAGTATTGGAGTGTGGCATGTCTAAGTTATACATATATTCGTAGTTTCCGTCATAAGTCGCGCTTTGGTATTCTTCATAGTCATGCTCGGGGGTAGCTTCCGTTTCGTTATAAAATACGTTACTATTGTCGTCAGTTGTGTTCGGGGCGTCTAGCATATTTTGCCTAAGCGGACGAGCGGTACGCATAGACACGTCGCTATCTATAGGTTTTTGGTTCTGGAGATTTTGGTGAGGTATACCAAATTTGAAATTGTTTTGGGGCTGATATCCCAGCTGTGGTCTTGCAAAGTTATTTTGGGGCTGAAAACCTTGTGGTCTACTGAAACTATTCATCATTGGTCTGTAACCCTGGTTTTGTTGGGGAATCCCGAATCTAAAGTTTTGTTGGTTTGGAATACCGAATTTGAAGTTCTGCGGTTGGTTTGGGATACCAAATCTATAGTTTTGTGGTCCCGGAGTAAACTTAGGATTAAAGCCACTATGTTGGTTATGTGCACCAAATTTGGATGCCATTTGAGGTGGATGTGGGATCCCAAACTTAAAGTTCTGGTTAGGCATGTGGAACTTGTTTTGCTGGTTACCAAATGAAAATGGTACTGGTGGTTGTGGTACATGCGGTTTACTACTTTGTGACGCAGATATCTGTTTCCTTTTCGCATTGTATTGGTTTAAGAAATTAACTTCTTCGACAACAATGCTGAGGGCACTTTCGAGGCTATCGCATTGCTTAAGGCGGACTATGCGGATTAAATCTTCCGGCAAGTTGTATAGGAAGACGTTTAAGCACGTATGGTTATAGATAGTTATTTTAGCTGCTTTTAAACCGGCATCTGACAGTAAGTTTACTTTTGCGAATAAATTACTACGCATATGCTGGATTCTTTGGCAAAACTCTATGTAAGACTCGCTATTTTTGATTTTGATTTGCTCGAGTTCGATGGCAATGCATTCTTCCGACCGTGGGTCTCCGAAATGTTGTATTAATAGTTCTTTTAGGGATTCAAAAGTAGTGATATCTTCCCGTTCACTTAGTAAGGCAGCGGCTCTACCAGTTAATCTACTCGTAATTGCTTGGAACGCATACTGTGTTTGTAGCGGGGTACCAGTGGAAAATCCTGTATGGATGTATTGTGATTTCCTTAAGAATAAGTTTAATAGGTTTTGTTCACCTTCGAATTTGGGGATGAGACATAACACGTCTTTTGGGATAGCTCTAAGCTGTTCCATTATTACTAATTAATTAATACTATATTAAATCGAATCACCGATATATGTGTGAATCTAACACTATTAACTATAATAACACTATGCTAAGTACACATAAAATATAACACCGAAGTAAGTGTGTTATAAGGAAAATCAAATAACGATTTATAATCTGGCAAACGGAAATACACAGGAAATGAGGGGAAAGTGAAAAGGTTTACTCACAGTGCCTCTAAACTCATGCTTCCGTTGTCAGCCAGGAGAGTCCTTGGGTTCCTCGATACTTTCTTGATTTGTTTGGTTCGTGGATTTCCGCGCAAGTGCGAAGCGGCACGGCGAAGATAGCTGGATCGCGATTTTAATTGGAAATCGTATGACACAGTTTTTCGCGCACGGGAATCCTACCGGCTGCGCCAGATAAGTTTTAGGGCCAAGAAAACTCTTTTTTAAAAACTAAACTATAATTAATTAAAGTCGAATTAATTGTTAAAATATGTGCGATACATATGAGAGCTGATTTAGAACTAACTTACAGAGTGGCTTAAAACTATAAGAGAACAAAGCTTATCTATGTTTACACATTCCGATGGGTTCTAGGAATATCGGACCACCGGACGGGAGCCAGACGCAAGTACAGCAATTATATTGCTGACGCATCGATTGCTATGGTATTTGGTCTGTTTCCGGAATGCATAACTAGTTTGTGAGTGTGTTTGTAGTTTGTTCCTTCTTGAAGCTCAATTATGATTATATTAATGAATACGTTTGTGAATATGGAATATGCATACATTTTTATTCGATTGTTGCCGTTAATACATTGCCGGAAAGAAAATTTTTCTTAATAACAATACATCTCATATCGAAATAAATAGGCATTGGGAAATGCAATCAGGTTTTTTTTTATTCAAGTAGGCAAACTTTTGACCACTATCTCACCTGATGGTAAGCGACGATGTGGTCGACGATGGAGCAAGCTTGCCTAGAAGATACCTATTCACTCGCCGCGACTTGAAGACTCCCATATTGTACTCAACAGGAAACACTCGGGTAAGGAGTTCTATTCCTTTGCGGTTCGCACAATGAATGTGGAGGCAAAACGCTTAGTGCGCATTTGCGGAATGTCCACCATATAGCGGTGTCGCTAAGCATTTTGTCTGCTTGTCCGACGATAGAATGGGGATGGGGGAACTAGATCGTGCAGTTCCTTAGCACACTCTCCAAAATGTATCCGATAAAAAACCGAGAGACTAGCTACCATGCGGCGTGGCGATGACCCAAGCTCTAAAGCTTTGAATTAGTCAGCTGCTCGCTACCAATGTGTCTCTTGGGTCTCCACTCAATGGTGTCAAGAGTCTCAAGCTGGTACTTAGCTGAACCGTCCCTAAGATGAGAACGTACTCCATACATGATCGGACTTGTGTTTGATACAAATTGAGCAACTGTCCCGGTGTGAAGGATCGTCTCACCTTTGCAAGGACTAGCACCAAAATTGAGCTTTGAAGTTAGAGTCAAACCGAGTAACTCGAGATGGTCAGTTACTGGTAGGGATACATTTCGGAAAGTTGGAGTCAGTTCAAATTGACTCCGTATAGCGGAGAAAAAAGTTTATCAAATTTAAACACAGCGATTTTGAAAAAACTAATAGAATTTAAGGAAAGTTGACCAATCAGTGACCTCAAAAATGTGTAACTTAGTCACGATCAGCTTAGCCAATAGCGAGCGTATTGCTATTTTGAAATTCCCATCCATTTTATTTATTAAAATTCCTAATAAAAAGCATCTAAAGAAGAAAATCATATTACGGGTGTAATTTTATAAAAATAAAGATTTAAAAAAATACTTGACCTTTATGTAAATTGTATGCTTATTTCCTATTGATTATATAACGTTGTTATATTTTTCTTATATAACTATTATAGGCCAAAATGTATGGCATATTAGTGTGTTAGCGTTGGCTTGAATAATTTAGTAATTTTTAATTTTACATTGGGTCACACTCTTCGACAGCAATTTGTGTCAGTTAGGTGTCATAAAAGTTAGGGTTTACCTTCATTGGATTTTTTATGGATATATTGATGATCAAGCCGTGCCGCCCCGCAGCTTTGTCTGCGTTTATCAAGTTAAATAGCAGCCTATTTGTTAATCCTAGGCATAAGCTGCGTACATTCCAAATTTATCCAAATTTATTCAGCCGTTGCCGCGTGAAGAGAAAATAGACATACTTAAATAATGGCACAAATACACACAAACTTTCGGATGAATAAATTAAGTTTAAATAAGTATGTAATAATAATATTTACCAAGATTCTGACATATCAATGTAGTAATAATATCTGTCATCGATTTATGGATTATCTTTATTCTAGGTTATAAATTTAAACATGGGTTGTAAATGTATCTAGAAGCTTATTACAACAATTTACAGCACATATCTCCGCCATTTTGAAAAATATCGAACCTGCTCACAAATTATCACGAGAATCGGTTGAGAAATGCGACCTGTAGAGGAGAACAACTGAAAATCCGGAACTACGAAAGCAATTTTGCCCAAGCTAAAATGAAATCGCTCCGTTTCCGCTTTGCTCTCGTTCGGTCAATTAAACCGAAAGTAACTTAGTCTTTCATAATAGTTAATAGCTGACCCAACCGGCCGGCGGCGTTCGCCTAGCCTTCATATAGTATATTTTAGTTTATCTTTATGAATGACATAATAATATTTTTATTACATATCATATTGTAGCATGATCACACAGTTAAATATCACTCTAGTAGAACATAATTCAAATGGCTCAAAATGTTATCCCACAAATCTTAAAATCAGGGTTACCCTAAAGAAAAGGGACACAGAGGTTCTTTGTGACCTCTCACTAGGACACAGATTTTCGACGGAGTCGTCCCTCCTTTTACAAACCGTAGGTTTGTTTCCTATCTCGATGCCATCGAGATAGGAAACAAAGCTACGATTACTTTAGCTACAACCATCGAGATAGGAAACAAACCTACGGTTTGTAATAGGAGGGACGACTCCGCCGAAAATCTGTGTCCTAGTGAGAGGTCACAAAGAACCTCTGTGTCCCTTTTCTATAGGGTAACCCTGAGTTTAAGATTTGTGGGATAACTTTTGAGCCATTTGAATTATGTTCTACTTGAATGATATTTAACTGTGTAATCATGCTACAATATGATATCTAATAAAAATATTATTATGTCATTCATAAAGATAATATAGTATATCTTTATGAATGACATAATAATATTTTTAGTAATAATAAGCGTAATTAAAATCCACGCTGATGTTTCAAAATGCATTTAAATTTAATTAACATTATATATATTTACTAGTATCTATCCGCGGCTTTGTCCGCTTATCCGACTATAAAAATATATGCGTATATGTGTTTGTTTTTATACCCAGGCGAACGCCGGTCGGGTCAGCTATTAACTATTAATTATTAAAGACTACATTACTTTCAGTTTAATTGACCGATCGAGCGCAAAGCGGGAACGAAGCGATTTCATTTCAGCTTGGGCAAAATTGCTTTTGTAGGTCCGGATTTCCGGTTGTTCTCCTGTACAGGTCGCATTTCTCAACCGATTCTCGTGATACTTTGTGAGCAGATTCGATATTTTTCAAAATGGCGGAGATATGTGCTATAAATTGTTGTAATAAGCTTCTAGATACATTTACAACCCATGTTTAAATTTATATCCTAGAATAAAGATAATCGATGACAGATATTATTACTACATTGATATGTCAGAATCTTGGTAAATATTATTATTATATACTTATATTAAACTAATTTATTCATCCGAAAGTTTGTGTGTAATTGGGGCATTATTTAAGTAAGTCTTTTTTCTCTTCACGCGGCAACGGCTGAATAAATTTGGATAAATTTGGAATGTACACAGCTTATGCCTAGGATTAACAAATAGGCTGCTAATTAACTTGACAAACGCAGACAAAGCTGCGGGGTGGCACGACTAGATCATCAATATATCCATAAAAAATCCAATGAAGGTAAACCCTAACTTTTATGACCCCTAACTGTCATAAATTGTTGTGTACAAATTGTTGTCAAAAAGTGTGACCCAATGCAAAATTAAAAATTACTAAATTCTTTAAGTCAACGCTAACACAACATTTTAAGAATAAAACATATGCCATACATTTTGGCCTATAATAGTTATATAAGAAAAATATAACAACGTTATGAATTATCAATAGGAAATAAGCATACAATTTGGTCAAGTATTTTTTTTTAATCTTTATTTTTTTAAAATTACTCCCATATTATGATTTTCTTCTTTAATTGCTTTTTGTTAGGAGTTTTAATAATTAAAATGGATGGAAATTTCAAAATAGCAAAACGCTCGCTATTGGCTAAGCTGATACTGACTAATTTACTCATTTTTGTGGTCATTGATTCGTCAACTTTCCTTAAATTCTATTTGTTTTTTTCAAATCGCTGTGTTTAAATTTGCTAAACTTTTTTTCTCCGATATACGGAGTCAATTTAAACTGACTCCAACTTTCCTAAATGTATCCCTACAAGTAACTGACCATCTCGAGTTACTCGGTTTGAGTCTAACTTCAAAGCTCAATTTTGGTACTTCCATCGAGTCAAAAGCCCAACTAGCTGCAAAAAAGCTGGGAATCCTTGCAAAGGAGAGACGATACTTCACACCGGGACAATTGCTCAATTTGTATCAAGCACAAGTCCGATCATGTATGGAGTACTGTTCTCATCTTTGGGACGGCTCAGCTAAGTACCAGCTTGAGACTCTTGACACCATTGAGTGGAGACCCAAGAGACACATTGGTAGCGAGCAGCTGACTAATTCAAAGCTTCAGAGCTTGGGTCATCGCCACGCCGCATGGTAACAGCTAGTCTCTTGGTTTTTTATCGGAACATATTGGAGAGATACATTTTGGAGTGTGCTAAGGAACTGCACAATCTAGTTCCCCCATCCCCGTTCTATCGTCGGACAAGCAGACAAACTGCTAAGCGACACCGCTATATGGTGGACATTCCACAAATGCGCACTAAGCGTTTTGCCTCCACATTCATTGTGGGAACCTCAAAGGAATAGAACTCCTTACCTGAGTGTTTTCTGATGAGTACAATATGGGAGTCTTCAAGTCGCGAGTGAATAGGTATCTTCTAGGCAAGCTTGCTCCATCGTCGACCACATCGTCGCTTACCATCAGGTGAGATAGTGGTCAAAAGTTTGCCTACTTGAATAAAAAAATACCTGATTGCATTTCCCAATGCCTATTTATTTCGATATGAGATGTATTGTTAGGAAGAAAAACTTTCTTTCCGGCAATGTATTAACAGCAACAATTGAATAAAAATGTATGCATATTCCATATTCACAAACGTATTCATTAATATAATCATAATTGAGCGTCAAGAAGGAACAAACTACAAACACACTTACAAACTTTTGCCTTGATAATATTAGTAGGAAGTATGATAGCAGGATAACTTTATTTTGTTTTTACAAAATATTTTTATAAATGGCGGATGTAGTTGTGTAGCTTGGCTTGTATACCCATATACCATAAATAATATCATTATTCTTATTCAATATGGGGGCGTTAAGGCCTGCACTGACGTCCCGCTTGGGGTGTATTGTGCATTTCCCCCTGCCAGGAACTACCCCATCCACCCCAGCTCCTTAAAATAACGGAGTGTGGTTTTTGGGTGCTGGCATAACTGTTCCAGTGATGAGGTTGTTGTATTTGTAATTGAATTCTGTGAGTCTTCAGGTGAGTCTTTATGTTTTGTGGAATGTTGCTCTAGCATTCCAGTGTTGACTCTAATTTCTTCAGTGACAGCACACTGAGCTATTACGTGTTCTACGGTTTCGTTTTCCTCCATACATCCCCTACACAAAGGGCTATCTGTGACCCCTATTTTGTGTAGGTGGTAGTTGAGGTTACAGTGACCTGTTATAAGGCCTACCATTAGACGAAGATCTTGACGTTGTAACTTTAACAAGTTGTTTGTAATTTTCCTGTTTAGAGACGGAAAGGCGGCTTTTGTGTGTATGCAGTCCGTCCTCTTGTCCCACAGTTTTTGGTGTTCTTTTTCCGTATGACGGCGTAGTAGCTCTCTTACTTCCATTGTAGATGGTTGGCAGAGCTCCGCCACGCCGTCAGTTACTGGCTTCCTTGCTCCTTCTTTAGCTAGATTATCTGCCTTAGTGTTCCCTGGACATGCACTATGGCTTTTGATCCATTTTACTTCTACATCAAACTTGTCTGAGAGTGTCTGTAGTGTCTTGTGACATTCCGCTACTACCTTTGACCTAGTGGTGGGTCTTCTGAGCGCATATATAATAGCTGCACTATCAGTGATAAACTCGAGGGTTGTACCCTCTTGTCCGTGTTCAGCTATTTGTAATATTTCTTTAGCAGCGAGTAGTAAGCCCGTTGCTTCTGCTTGAAAGACTGAAGTGGTCTTGTTCAGAGATGTTGATTTCAGTAGTCCAAGTTCCGGCGAATGATAGCCGCAACCTACACCATGTTTGTTTTTGGCTCCATCTGTATAAATTTTTCCAGAGGATTGGGTTGATGGAGCACTGTCTTCAGAAAGTAATTTATACTTTTTACTATCAAGATGTGTAGTAATTGTTCGATCAGTTCCCTTGAATGCTTCTGGAATGATAGTAATCGCTTTTTCCAGTATTCTGCAATGAATTGTGACCGGACTTGTGTCTTTCCACTGATTTGTGGATTTTATTCTCAACGCTGATGCCATCGCTTCTTGTTGTATATGCAGATGCAGGGGAGATAAACCCAGAATGACATCTAGCGCTGCTGATGGAGTGGTTTTCATGCATCCACTGATAAGGGAGCATGCCAGTCTTTGTATTTGTTGTAACTTGGTGATTGTTGTCACTAAGTTCGTGCCTGGCCACCATACGACACAGCCATATGTGAGAACTGGTCGCACTATGACGGTGTACAGCCAGCGGCATAGTTTTGGCTTTAAGCCCCAGTCCTTACCAACGGCTCTGGTGCTTTGCCATAGAATATTTATTGCTTTTGTGGTTATATGATCTATGTGTTTTCCCCACAAAAGTTTGCTGTCTAGCCATATACCTAGATATTTTACTTCCTTGCTAAGGGATAGTTTTGTGCCAAACAGTGTTGGTAGTTTTAGCTGCGCTAGTTTAGTCTTTCTAGTAAACAGTAACATTTCAGTCTTTTGGGGATTTACCGCTAGACTATGTTTTTCACACCATCTCTCAACCACCCGAAGCGCTCTCTGCATCTTTTCGCAGAGGGTTGCCTCAAATAATCCCGAGATCATTATTGCTAAGTCGTCTGCGTATCCTATAGTGATAACGCCGTCTTTATTTAATAGTGTGATAAGTTCATTAACTACTACTACCCACAGTAAGGGTGACAGCACTCCTCCTTGTGGGCAGCCTCTTGTCACGAGGCAGCGCGAAGAGTTTGAACTTTCTATACTGGCTGCTCTATTCGAGAGCATGGTTGTGATCCATTTGTTCACTCTCTCATCTATGCCTTGGTTTTTCAACCCATTTTCGATGCTTGGAAAGGTCGTTTTGTCAAAGGCCCCTTCGATGTCTATGAAGGTGACCAGACACGACTGCTTGTTTTCGAGTGCTGCTTCTATCTTGTGGACAACCTGGTGCAGAGCAGTCTCTGTAGATTTGCCTGACTGATAGGCATGTTGATTCTTATGTACCGGATTTTCATTCAACGGTCCACCTCTTATGTATTTATCACAAAGTCGTTCCAAAGTTTTTAGCAGAAATGAACTAAGACTTATCGGTCTGAATGACTTTGGGTTTGTATAGTCGGTTTTACCCGGTTTGGGTAGAAATACGACTTTGACTTCCCTCCATGGCTTTGGAATGTACTTCCATGCCAAACATGACCTGAAAATTGCCATTAGGGAGGTTTTTGTTTTATTTAGGCTCCATTGCAAAAGAGCTGGGAAGATTTCATCAATTCCCGCGGCCTTGTATGGTTGAAATGTACTTATCGCCCATGTTAGGGCTTCTTCCGTGATTACGGAACTTGCAAAGGCCCAGTCTGCATTTGTAGGCTCATGAAGTATGTTCAAATCCCATGTTTCGTTGTCACTTATATGACAGTCTGGGAAGTGGGTTTTAAGAAGGAGTTCAAATTGTTCCTGGTCAGATGCAGTATATGTACCATCTGACTTTTTCAGTGTGCCCAGCTTTACCTGGGTGTCACTGGATAAAAGTTTTCTCAGCCGCGCAGTCTCACTTTCCGATTGGATAGAGTTGCTATATTTTTTCCACGAATTGTTTCGATTCTTTTCAATTGTCACCTTTAGTCGATGTCTGGTTTTTTTGTATTCTTCCCAGTCTACCTTTTGGTTTGTGTTCATGGCTCTGTTGAAGTGATGCCTTGTTTTCTTTCTCAGTGTAGTGAGTTCTTTATTCCACCATTTGTCTTTCTTGTGAGAAATCCCGCTTTTTTCTGTTTTCAGAGGACATGCTGTTTTGTAGCTGCATTTTAGAGCATTAACTATGTAGTCCACTGTTTCTTCTATTTCTTGTGGATTAAGCTGAGCGCTCATTTCCACTTGTTGTATTTCTGACAATCTTTTCTCTAGCGTTTCCTTGAATATCTCTCTATCAGTTTTCTTCGGGTTTCTGTAGGTGCGCGGTTTGTGCTCTCCTACAGTTAAACTAAACCTCACTCTCCTGTGGTCCGCACAGGAGATCTCTTCAGTTGCAACGTGCCAGTCGTTTATGGTTTTGGCTATTTCTGTAGTAGCTAAAGTTATGTCGATAATCGTTTTGGCCCAAGATGTTACAAAAGTAGGTTCTGAGCCGCGATTTAGTATGTTGAGATTGTGTCTCAGTGTAAAGTCTAGGAAGTCTCTTCCTCTTTCATTTGTGTCTGGGCAGCCCCAGATTGTACAATGCGCGTTTGAGTCGCAACCCAACACACATTCTAATTTATTTGCTGTGCAGAATTGTACTAACTCGTCCAAAGCTGGAGGTGGCGCCTCGACCCCAATGTCCATGTACACCGAGGCCAAGACAATGGTGTTGAAAATTCCCTGGAGTCCAGTCTCCAGCTTGACTACAGTAAGATCATCGGTACATAAGTGTGTTACCAATGAAGCTTTATAGAAATTCGGTACATATATAAAAGTCCGCGTTTTGTTATGCAGTGGCGGGACGAAAACATTGCCCCGTAAGGCACTGAAACCACCCACCTTTCCACGATTCAAGTAAGGTTCCTGGACCAGTGCAATAGTGTTTGGTTGCTCTTCCAGAGTTCTTCGCAAGGCAGCGAAACCAGTGACGCTGTGTTGGATATTGGCTTGTATAATTTTTACATTACCTATTTCTGGCATCTGCGTGATACTCTTCGCATTTGAGGAGTTATGTTGATTTATGGAGTTAGTTGGTTTGCCGTATGGATCCATTATAAATGTTACTTAAATTACTTACAAGCTAAGTTTCTATGATAGGGGGATGGTCATTAGGCAGACCATCCGCCTTGTGCGTGAGAGGGAGTGGAGCGGGAGGGTTCGGCCTGGTCTGCGTCCATGGGCGCCGCCGGCGAGTAGATATTGAGTCCCATAATGTCACCCGTAATATCTGCCTCACCGTCGTCGTCCTCGCCCCCCAATAGCCGTTCCACCTCCTCACTCGACCACCCCTCGTTCCCGGCGGGAGCTGCGTCGCCGGCGCCAGGGGCCGCCGGCACCGCCTCGCCAGCGATAACGTGGCTCGTGCTGGCCTCCCCCTGCGCCGGCGCCACCGCGCCTCCGGGTCTGTACTTTCTTACTTTCACGAAGACGCTCGCCGTGCCGTAGTGCAGGCGAAACCCTTCGTGTTCTAGTAGATGTATGTCCTCGGTTGGTATACCTACCTTGAGGACATGATTATATGTTCCCGCCATCTGGCAAACCTCGTGTGTGAAGATCTGCCATCTCTCCACACCTACTCCCGGGTTTGCTCGGACGAGGAACTTTTTAATGGCGTCCGTCCTTCTCGCCATGTCGTCTCTTTCACGGCTGAAGTCTGGGACGAACATCATGCCCGTGTAGTATCGGGACACCTTACTCTCCGGGACGACTATGAGCCCATCCGAGCCGCTCCACAGGAGAGGCAATTGAGCCACCGTGGCGGTAAGCCAGGATAGCGCAGCGTCATCCCGGGGTACATACCTCACCCCGCCGCGGTGAAGTCTCGGCATAGCGTAGAACCGCGGCAGAGCGTCATCGTCGTCAAAAGTATCGAAGAATGCCTTTTGCAGCACGCTGTCGATCGTCATTTGTACTTGGGCCGCCTGGAGTTCATTCATCGGTACTCGGTTCCGGTCCATCACGATCACCGTATACGACGATCGAACCGCCTTCGCGTACGATGAAGTCTCCGAGCCACCCTCTGCACTATCTCTATTTTCCACGGGTTGGGGGGGTTTCGCATACGTTTCCGTCGATACTGCGACAGCGTGTCCTCCTTGTAGGCGCACCTTTTTATCGGCAGCTATGCAGCCAGTCGGTGACACCAGATCGGAGCTGCGCTGTCGCTTCGCGCCTCGTGCTGCTTCATCCCCTTGCCCCGTGCTTTCTGTCATGTTTGGTATTGCAGCCGTTTGGGTATCGGTCACAACACCGCCTACGTCGCCAGCTCGCCCCTTCTGTCCTTTGCCTAAACCTTTTCCCTTAATAGGATAGGGTTTCGGCGCCAGTGCAGTCGGTTGGTGTGTCGTTTCCGGGTTGACCGTTCTTCCAACGGCTGCGTCTTCCTTCTGTGCGCGATTAGGAAGTGGTTTCGCGCTAGCCTTGGCCGGGTCCGGCCCCTGCTGTCGCGGCGCCCCCCCTCGCTGTGGGGCAGGCCCCGCTGGCGCGGCGGCGGCGTCGGGCGGGAGGGCGCGCGCCATGCATGCTACGACGGGCGGCGCAAGCGCCGACAGGCCGGGCAGCTGCATCACGCCCTCCCGCTGCATCTGAAGGAGTTGCTCCTTAAGTGCGGCATAGCGTTTCTTCCGCTCCCTCTGTTCCGTCCTGCGGTTTTTGCCGCGGTTTATATTTTGGCGGGTCACGGTCGGCCCTACGGACTCTCCGCTCCCCTGCCCGTTACCTTCCTTATCCGATACCAACACAGCGCCGGGAGGTTCCGCCGCTGCCTCGCTGTGTCGTCTCTGCTGCGCTCTCTTCCGCTGGTCGTAGCGCGCTGGTCTCTTCTGCACTGGTCCAGGCGGTGCACTCGCCATCGCGTTCGCTGCGCTCGTCGGTCCAGTAGCAGCCGCATCCAGCGGAGCCTGGGACTCCACTCCGCCGTTGCCTTCGGTAGCCAATTTCTCACCCCCTGGCCCGGATACCAGTGGGCGCCGGGTGCTGGCCGGGTCGCATGGCAAACACACATTTTTATTTTCGCTCGACATATTTCAATTTAGTTTTTTTCAAGTAGCTGTGGAACAAAAGATGTTTAGTAAGTGGGCACAGAGCAATAGTAGAAGCAGTTGCCCAAGCTGCCCCCCCTCGAAATTTCGTGTGTTGGCGAAGAAAGTAGACACCGCATTAAAGCATGCCATGGCTTCTCCCCCCCCCCAAACACACCGGCTACGAGCAGCCGCAGGGAGAGTGCTGGGCCCGGCACACTAACTGATGAATTAAAATGCCGCGCCCACCACCCCCCCTCCCCTCTTTATCCGGGCTTGGTACCGGCGCCATAATTAGCTATTTTATGCTGTAGTGTGAGATGCAAACAGTGATGAAATAGAAGCAAGTGAAAGCAAAGCAGCATGTGTGAAATCCAATAACCAACTATGGTGGCGAGATTTGGGAGATATAGTCGCAGAGGTTTCCCCTTGCCTACTGCGCCAGGTTGTTTGGAGACTATTTAGTTCATCCAGGCCCCCGCAGCCTCTTCTGACCAGGTCAGGATTCGGGTTATCAACCGCCGCCCGATGCTCGGCGTTGTCAAAACTCGTTTAGCACCACCCGGAGGACACGTGCAGGGTATTCGAAGGTATCTCCTGCGGACGCGAGTGACTCCATCCTCCAAAAAATAATATCATAAAACCTTATACTATATAGGAAAAAAAATCGGTTTGTTGAGAATAGTTTGATAGTAGGTAGGGTATTTAGAAACATATTCTGTAAGAAGGTTTCAATTAAACAAATAATTACGACAGATAAGATCTTATTATTACTACAGACTATAATTTCTACCATTGGGAAACTTTTTTAGAACTAGTCGCTCTTGTGCGAGAGGGACACAGGGGTCTTTTCTAACCTTTCACCCGATTTCATCGGGACCGAAACCACGATTGGTTCTTTATGCAATTGATAAAACGATTTGACATTGTAAATACGCTCTAAGTCAGTTGTGATAAGATTCCATGCATGTTTGATATTCTGCACTGTAAGTTTGTCAGTTATCCATCCTATTACTTTAGCTACAACATCCTTGGCTACAACATCCTTGATTAGAACCATTGAGATAGGAAACAAACCTACGTTTTTGATTAGAGCAAGGATTTTGACGTTTTGAAGCTAAAGTAATCAGTAGGTTTATTTCCTATCTTGTTATAGGATCTCAAACAAAATAGAATTGGCAATGTTGTAAACTTAAGCTATTACTGTAATGGTAATATTATAGATTCATATAGATATTCAGTACCAGCTGGCGGGCGCGACGGTACGCGGCGGTGCAGGTGTGGCGTAACGGGAGGTGGGGGCCGGATAACAAGGGAAATCCCCCTCGAAACTTAAACTTAACTTACGTATGAAAGTAATTATGGCTCCGAGTTCGCAGCTCGGGTAAAGTTTATTCTTTTCTATGGTTCCCAGTACCAAAAATGATGTTATAAAATCGGTCTCGCTATTTCACTCGGTAAACTGTTAATTACAGTGCATTTTCCGTTAAGATCAATACGATATTTGTCAAAAAAAAGGCAAGCATCAAACAGGTAGGCAGGCATATCCCACCGTTCGACCGATCGTCGCTTTCCATCAGGTGAGATAACGGTCAAATGCTAGGCTATTGGTCATAAAAAAGCATTTTAGCATGGCATAAAAAAAAGAAGTAACGAGAGAGTTCAGGCAAAGCTTACAAACTTGATTTTCGTTTTCGCTTAAAACTTCCATTAGAAGTGTGTATGATTTGACATGGATTTGACCAATTTTACTATGACTGGTTTTTTTTTGTGACCGTATTATTTGTGGACTATAAAAACTTGAAATTTATCTCTTGACACTGACTAAATGCATATAGCGTGTGGAGCCAAATTTCATGGAAAAAGAAATAAAATATGAATTTCCGCTTCGAGTGCGTTCATAGAACGTATATTTATAAAAATAACATTTAGTCTGTTAGCCACGATTTTTATAAATATTAATTTTCATTGTAAATTCTGTATTGTTTTTCAAATGTAAGCTTTACTCAAATATACTAGGTCCTAATTAATTTAAAACTTACAGGAACGCATCCATAGAAAAAATGCGCGATAATGTTCGTAAGTTGACAATTTTATTTTCAACTTATTCAGTTTTTTTTTCTGTTTGAACTATCATCGAATAATACGAAGAAGATAAGTAGGTACAATACACGGAGTTCATATTTCTTTGAAGCCCGTGGTATGGTTCAATATTGTGAGTTTACTTCTAACATGTGAAAATGTAAAATACTTAAAAATACCCGCTATTGATTCGTTAAATACGAACATGGAACACTGCTTCCGTAAAATATTTGGAAATGTATCTCAGAAAGGTTCGTTATTTGTTATTTCATTATAATAAGTGTCTGACTATATTTATTTGGATGTCTTTCTACCGTTTTCTGTTTGTTCCATTTTAATATTTAGTCCATTTTATTTAAGTAGGTAGTAGGTACTCGATAGTGGGTACATACAATACCTTTGGGGATTTGATTTTGATTGTGGGTACATAACCCGTGTTTACTTATCTACAGAGGTTATAACTAGCTTTGATCGTTTGCGAAAACTCTTAAATTCGTTTTTCGTTTTCTTCCATATATTCACAGCATTGATGAGCATTGTATGGAGGAATCTTAGAAGTTACAATAGAAGAGAGTGAGCTACCTTCCCTCGGTTGAGTCAAGTTGTAGTATTCAATCATCAATCAAAACATTTATTGACATAAATTTAGACAACACATTATAGATTCAGAAGCCTCTGGTTCCTGATGTACTTTACATTGTGTTTCGAGAATCAGTGCCTTTGCCCATTCATGAAACTATTTAATTATGATTTACAATAAATGAATCATTGGGTTAGTTTCCAGATAATGGCCTTGATTCTAATGTACACTCACTAAATTAAATTTAAACTATTCCTGTCTCTTACAAAATAGAAACACAAGGCAGAGATAGCATACATTTTAGTGCTGTCAAGCTAGTTTATCAATTAAAATATGAACAGCAGAAGCAGAAAGGCGCATGTTTTTAGTCAACACCAATTACTTACTCGACTAAGCTTTTAAATTGCATAGACATCTAAGTTCTGACTAATTTGACAGCACTAAAATGTATGCTATCTCTTTCTTGTATTCCTATTTTGAAAAAGACAGGAATAGTTTAAATTCAATTAAATTTTGTTTAGTGTTATATTAGTCATTGGTAAGTAAGTATTTCAAAACTACAAACTCACCAATTACTAAATTAGGTACCACATCATTGGAAAAAAGTTTGAAGTTTGGTTGGATCAACCAATTAATCAAATGGTTTATTTGCCAGAATACAAATGTAAATAAGATCTTAATTTAAGTAGTGACTAATATATTTGTCTGCAAGCAGACAAATGTTGGTGCTGGAAACATTCACATCACACAATTATACCCAGAACCAGAAACACAAATTTCCTTTGGGAAGAAAACTTGTGTTTCCACTTTGAATCGAACCCGATACCGCTGCTTAGAATACGAAGAAGCTTACAGGCAGTTCACTAAGCTCTTACTGGTACTTAAGTAACCTATCTATTATAGGTACTTATCTTCATATTTTTCATGCTACTGGTTCAACAGCATTAAAGCAGTGCCGTGCCTCCCTAGCCACATTCTTTCTATTGTCTCTGATAGTCTACCTTTCAACCACTATCTCATCTGTTGTTGGTAATTGATGATGATATCACATCAGATGATGATGGTAACTACTCTATGACTATGGTCTCTCAAGAATAGCTGCCATAACATCATTGGTTCCTTAACTAAATTCTGATATGATATAATATATATCTATTTTGTGACTCGCTGTGCTGGTGCAGGTACTTTTTGTGCGTGATTAGCAGACAGCGACTCAGTGCCCCTAATTAAACTCACTCACACTCAGTTATTGTCACAAAGTTCTATGTCTTATGAATATGAATCTATTTAGATTCAACATAAACCCATCTAAATATCTCAAGACTTCAATGGCAAGGAAGTTCTGTTCCAGCCAGAAATCGAACCCAGACTCAGCATATATAGGTAAATATTTTGATATATATATATTTTTTTTTTACTTGTTTTTTTTTACACATTTAATGGGCATACTGCACATTTTTCATAAAACATAAAAATTCAATACATTTTGGTATTGAATTTATATCTCATAAAATATTACAAATACATTTTAATGATTTATTTTTAATGTTCTTTGAATGTGTTATGGAACGATTTCTCTGTCTATGTATCTGTGAATCAACTACTGAATACAAGTAAGACAATAAATAGAAAAAAAATAGTAAATCGGAGAATAAAAAAAAAATTGACCAATTTAAACCTTTATTGAATACTAGCTGACCCGCCCGGCTTCGCTCGGGTAAAAAACACCACACACACAATATTCACATCATACCCAGAACCAGAAACACAAACTTCCCGTGTGGGGTAAACTTGTGTTTCCACTGGGATTCAAACCCGCTGCTTTGAAGGCGAACGCGCATCCATCTACGCCAGCGGGCAGTTTTAAGTTTAAAGATAACCAGCCCGGCATCCCCCGGTAAAAAAATATCTTTCACATTCACAGCCCCATACTAAGTTCAATGACTTTATTGTATCATGGAGCCGTAAACATACAAGTTACACACACAACATTCACCTCAAACTCAGAACCAGAAATACAAATTTCCCGTTCGGAGAAAACTTGTGTTCCCACCGGGAAGCGAACCCGTTGCTTTGAAGGCAAACGCGCACCCAACTGCGGCAGAGAACAGTTCAAAGTTAAAAATGACCCGCCCGGCGTCGCGCGTCGCGTCGCCCGGGTTTAAAATAATAAAAAACATTTCACATTCGCAGCCCCACACACTAAGTTTAATGACTAGTGTCGTGGGTCCGTAAACATTCACATCAGACACAACATTAGCATCAAACCCAGAACCAGATACACAAATTTCCCGGGAGACAAAACTTGTGTTCCGCCTTGTGGAATCGAACCCGGCCGGTGCTTTAAAAGCAAACGCTCACCTAACTACGCCAGCGGACAGTTAAAAGTTAGAAGAATTTATAACCGGCTAAATAAAAAAAACAGTCGCTTTTATAATCTACTTGTTATGTAAGTCGGTTCAAAACGTAGAAGATCTTATACGCGTAATGTGCCGGATAACGCAGAAACTGTTACTCATTCTGTGACCAGCGCCTTCAAATAAAACTAAAGATTTCTCCTAGACTTTTTGTCTAAATTACAATATCTGCATATTGTAAAGGGCAAATTGTGTCTATATAAACTACGTAAGACGATGAAATATTTTTTTTGGATAAGGATTACAATTGAATGCATCAAATAGCCGACAAAACAGAAGCTGCTATTTTGAAAAGGTGAAAGGAGTATGCAGTTACTAGTTTTTTTTGTATGTTTCGTAAAAATATATTTAGCCTTTTAGTTGATAGGCATGACTTTGAGTACTGTCGAAAAATGTAGATCTTGACTAACGCGGGTGAAACTGCGGGGATACCTAGACATACACATAAACGCTTTCACACTCACAGCCCCACACTAAGTTTGATGACTTGCGTCGTGGGTGCCTGAAACATTCACATCATAAAATTTATCCCTCCATCGCGCCAATAATTCGAGATAGGAATCGTAGCAGCTGTAACACAGGGTATCCTAGTACGGCTGCTAACGAACACCTAATAATAAAAAAAAAAAAGACGTGTGGCACTCGGGGACTGCCGCGGTAAAGCTATTGCATAGCATTTTTTATCAACTTATGCAATTATAATTATTTATTTATTTTATTTTTAGCGAGTTGCTGAACTAAAGAGACAAGCGTGATATTTCAAAAAGTCATTAAAAGTTCTACTATTCATCGATAGATGGCAAAACTAAAAAGTATCACCGCTGTGCCGGTCGGAGTGGGGGGTGTTAGGGTATTTTCGTTACGGATAGATAGATAGGCCCGCGATAGAAGTTATGCAAAAACAAACAAAACATCACATACACAATCACAACCAGGAACACAAATGTTCCTTGGGGAGAAAACTTGTGTTCCCACCCGGAATCGAACCCGATACCCCTGCTTAGAAGGCGAACGTTAGCCGACTAAGCCAACAAGCCGTTTTTGTAACTATGCAGTAAACGTGAGTCAAAGACGCAATGAAAACAAATTCGATTGTCATCGATGGCAGCACGACAACTCACGAACAAAGTTTTGGTTGAATCACTATCGAACTTATATTTCGTGCCGAAACCCAAAATTTTTTCGTCGGAACTGGACATTCAAGTAGGTATGGTGTCGAGATTTAGGCGCAGAATAACTAATAGTACTCACTGTTTAAGTGTGTTACTTACGATTCATGAAGTTCCATCTATGATAAAATTTAAGGTAACACACCTGAGTGTTTCCTCTGTCTTGTCACGAAGCGGTCAGCCGCTTAAGAAAGCGCCGCTAAACTTTATTAATCTTCCACTCACGATGATCCCTTTTACATGGCGCACGGACTGTTTTCCACGACTAAGTCGGACGTCGCCCCTTTTTGCATGTTTGTTGCGTGCTAGTCTAGCCAACCGACGTCTGCTAGGAAGGCTAGCACCAGCAGCTCACACTGACGCCGGGCTTCTGAACTATCGACGGTGAGCAAAAGTGTCCTATTCCTACTGTCTTAAGCGTCGTCATGCTACTATACTCTAGGAGCACAGCGTGGCCGTTTCCTCAGATGAATTCCTCATAAGCATTTCTTTTGGACGGCACCGCGTGTGCTTTTATTAGCCCCAGACGCGCCATGACTTCATGTTACGTGACACTCTTTGCTCTATAAGTCTATATAGTCGACAGACCGGGCACAACAATGCTTAAACTCGTCCATACAGGGAAGTGCGAAGTCAGACGTATGGCAGTGAAGGGTACTTCACTCCGTCAGACATGGTTTCAGACTTGGATTTTTGTAGGCGCTTCCTTTTATCAGACGTGGCTTTTAACTTGGTATTGGTGGGCCATTTGGTAGTAGGGGTACTACTTAAAATTGGTCAATAACCTCTAGCCTGCAACCTCACTACCACTCTTCGCTCCATCATACGTAGTTTCTTTTTATATAGTGCACTAAAAATGCGCAATTTTGAATGAAGATTAAACTACATATAGAGTAAGTTGATTTTGAATGTTAGGTTTACATCAATTGGCTTTAAGGAATAAAATTTGATTTATTTATAATATTAATATAAGTATGTATGTTAAGGCTGATCTGTGAACTTTAAATAAAAGAAGAAGCAATTTTGTATCGGGTTTTAGTTTTTGAACTTTTCGTCTTGATGTTTTTATGTAATCTGAGGCAATCGATCAACATAATTATGCCATTTCTAAGGAATAATTTCTTTGTTCATATTTCTTCGTTTTTTGTTTAAGCAGTATTTTTAGAACCGAACTGATTTGATCGCTCTTTTTATTATATTACGAGTATCTCGCAAATTGCAACTCTTATCGTTGCGTTGCTTAAGCTGCGCCTAATCAAGTATTCACACACATGTTTCTCAGCTGACGTATTGCTATAATTTGTTCGCAGTTGAGCTTCAGACGGACTCGACAAAGTTAAATTCAAATGGATGCCAACCATCTGTAAAGGAGAGGCACTAGAAGACGAAGAGGCTCAGGCTTCTTTGAAGGCTACATGATGGCTACATGTGGTTCACGTGTGTTGCGCTGCGGACACTACGAGCACCAACTCTTCCCGACCCTTCGGGAAGAGTTGGTGCTCGTAGTGTCGCACCCCTGTGCGACCCCTAAGGTGGTATCACCGTGTGGTCCCGCCTGCTACCACAAGTGGGAATTGTAGAAGGACAGAATACGAAATCTTTGAAGGTAAAAATGCTAGCAGGATAATTTTATTGCAAAAGTTTCGGATTTCTTGAAGCAGCTTGGTCTGCAAGAATTACCGAAATTGTTCACGAAGCACCTGAGACACTGTCTGCCGATCCTGAAATTCTTTCTGAGACTGGAGATACGCAACTATTTTTAACTCATAATTCTAGCTGCTTTTGCAGAACTGCCACTGATTATATATTTGATTATGAACGTAAGGCAACTGTCGTGCAAAACTTAATTAGCCTTGTCGAGATCGTTCGTCAGCCTGAAACATCAAGCAATCAATAAAATATAGTTCACACGACAAAATATAACTAGTTAAGTACAAATCATAATATTACTATCTATAAATATTGTACGAAATGAACAGGATTGTTGAAACCTATAAATGTTAAGAACTTTGTTCACAGTTGAACAATAAATACCATTATATTCTATTCCATAATGAATGTTGCATGTAAGAAAGATAGTAAGTCAAAAACTAACTTATTTGAATATTTTGAATTGGCCTTTCTTACCTTATCTCTTAGCAAGCAGAAGCGACACGCAAAGATCCACATAACATCATCTCATTTGCGTATTTTAGTGGGTCATGTATATCTACAATGTCATCATAACATTCAGAACGAACTATGCTCTGATACAGCGACATTATAAAGTAAGATAAACTATCTCATGTAGTACTTACCTACATACTTGTAGGTATCTGAATGTGTAATTTGTAGCTATATATGCTTTTATGTAAGTACGCTGTGGAATGCGCTGTATACGTATACACGCCTATACATACGTATTTATACAGCGGAATCGTAAATAGATTGAATGGGTATGTTCGTTCGTATGTACATTTGCTTACATTGGCAGTTCGTTTCGCGTTGTCCGAACCGTACATAGCATCAGTCACTAGTAGACCATGTAATGTAAACATTAGGTGGTCGAGGAATGCATTTAGACAGTAGGTGCTGGTTGTGAATATTATCATGAGCGGTGATAAGGTGGCGGCGACTCGGCGCGGCTCAGTCAGCGACGCGGTGTCGCGTGGTGCGGTCGCGTATATCGTTGCTATCGCTCTAGTGACGTACGGAACTGCCGAGTGTTCGCGCTCGCGTACGCGCCGCATTCCATCGTGGGGGCCCTTCGCCGCCATTGGCTGATTCGCGTGACGTCACACCTCGTAATGAGGTATTCAACATGGCCGTGTAGCTAGTTCGCGAGTGTGCTTCGTTATTCGTTTGAATGGATTTAATCAGTGAAATATGCCAAGGAGACGAAACGGTGAGATACCCTTGCCCGACGGATGGGATTATGCGAGGGACTTTGACGGAAAATTATATTTCATCGACCACAACAGTAGAAAAACTACGTGGATCGACCCGCGAGACAGGTAAGTTTTCTAAAGAGAAGTGTTAACCCGTAAGAGCCCCATGTCAAAACTTTACATTCCAATACAACATCAGACCGATTTTAATTGAATTCGACTTCATTGGGTGGGTCTATAGGAAAACAATTTATGTTAGTTTTACACGAAACAGTTACAAGTGATAAACGTCAGTCTAAAATAGAATAAATCGTGAAAAACAAACTTCACTGATTGCGACGCTGCTGCGCTCTAGCGGGAAGAATGTCCGACAACCTCGATTTCACACGACATTCCACAATTTAGTGACAACAAATGAGCTAAACACAAATTATTATGGTTATCATTTGTTTATCCATCGGAATGCGCATTGTGGTCTTGTTTTCGTATCTACGTATTCGGTGAGCGGTGGAGTTGGAACGCGACTAATGAGGCCACGAAACTGGTTCACAGTAATGTTAGTTACTGAACTGGCGTAGAAATAATTCGATAGAACGTTTATGTGATACGAATGAATGTGGCATGTTGTCTGGAGTTGTCGACGTTCGGCGGTTTCGTAAGGTGCTCGTTGGGTATGTATGGTGGCAATGCGTGGAGAAGGCGGCGGCGGGAGATGGAATGCAATGCATAGGCAAGTTGCGCGGTGTGAATGACAGGCCGTAGAATGCGGCCCAGGCCTGCGGCGATGGTCGCGCCTTTCTAAAGCGGCGCACCTCCCCTCCCACCGTCGTACCGCCGCTCCCCACATCCCCTTTACTGATCTGCAGGTGCTGAACAACACATCCCTATTAAATACCGATCATGCCTCTAGCCGTATCTATTTACCACAGTTGAAGCGGCACCTACATTGTCTCAAAAACTTGACCTTAACATAAGTTAACACCTGCAGTTACAGTTAAAATGGTCAATTATCACCTTGGTGATGTTAAACGGCGTAACAATTAGCATTGAGAACTCCAAGAACACAATTTATGGCTTCATGCAGCATGGTGTGAAGGTCTGGAAACGGGCCTAATCTAATCATCAATACGCAAACTTGAACGCAAGATTATTGCATACTGCAGAAGCATTACAAATGGAAAAAGTATGTAACATCATCAAAGTAATGCTAGAAACCTCAAATTGAATGCTTCAATTGCTAATGCCATGATATTGGTGCTAAAATTCAAACAGAGATTGCATCTAGTACAACTAGAAAACAACAGTATAGAATTTTAAAGTGGGCTTAAGTGCTGCACAAATATTGCCTTAAACGCGAATGTGGATTAAATTGATTGCGAGTTAAGTAGTCTCATGAGAACCAGGTACCGGTACAATGACACCACAATAAAATTTGCCGCTGACACAGGAAACATAAAGTGTTATTTTTATTGAACCTTTTGGCAGACTGCATTCCATGCGGTCGACATTACATGATATTCGAGACTCTGCTAATGACTTAGGTCATCTAAACATTTTGGGAACATTGTTTGCCATTTCCGAGGCTTATCAGATAGTTGAAGGAAATTTACACGACACATGCAAGAATTATTATTACCAAAAATAGCGAATTGATTACCTCAGTTTTCTGAATTGACACGGATCGCTTACATAGTGCAGTGTTTTGGCATTCATGCTAAATAGGCAGTAAAATGACGACAGCAGTGAGAAGTGACCCAGAATTCGTGGTTCGAAGGCACCGCGGATGTCTATCGTGGACATCCATTTGTGCAAAACGCTCAAACAATAAACCGAGCCACTAAGCCAATTTATTAATGCTAAAAATAACCCGGACACGTCTCGAGCGCATACGACGCTATTAACCTTATACGAACAACCTAAAAATGATTATGAAAAATGTACCCTCACGTTGCTTACATTATTATATGACTTTGTGAGGCCGTATGACTCTGGAAGAATGCAATTACCTACCTACCTTAAGAATGCTGTCGGCACGTTGGCAGACCTGCTTTTTACGCGCAGATGTAAGCATCTCATTTTGACATCGAAAGATCACTACACAATGGTTCTGAGCACAATATGTTGGTTTTTACGAGGTGTTCATTCCAATACGCATTTTGCGGTTTTCTTCGATCGACAAGACAACCACGCCTATGATATACTGGCAAAAAATATAAATTGTCGCTCCAGTAGAGAAAGAAGCGTTCGACAGCTAAGCATTGTATCTAAATCGAGGAAAAACTATTCATTGTCTCATCGACAATGAAGGAAGCTTCGAAGACAATGATAGCATCGATTAACAGACGAATGAGAACTTGTACCTTGCCGGTGTTTATTACTTTAATTGTATCGGTTGAATGCAGTTTCACTGCGTTCGTCAGTACATTGTTCTCGCATACCAGAGTGTTGCGTTCCGCTGGTCGTTAATGCATAATAATTCCATGTTGCGAGTGAAACCTGCAACAAGTACCTGCGGATAATGCGCTAAACTAAGTGCTGGCAAATTAGATGTGAGAACACAAGGATGCTCACAATGGAATGTTTGAATGCGATCTACATGTCTGCGGTCAGCAAATGCGTGTCGTGGATCGCTAATTTAATATTTGAATTGTCCGTGTGCACGTAAGAAAATTCTGTAATAACTAATATAGTTCTCTTCTGTTTCCTTTAACTCCAGCTATAATGGGCCCTAACCTCAGCAAGTCATTAATATTAGTTTCCTCAGTATTCTTGCATATTTTCACTAGAATATACTTGTCTATAACGAAGCTATCTTCACAAGATTGTGTAACCCAAGTATGTGCTTCCCACGCACAAGTCGCACAACACAAGTCCGTGCTCCTTCAAGCGTTAAGCTAAAGGGGCAGGGCATTTTACTGCGTTTCTTGACTCTAATCGAGTGGGTGCTAAATAACTTTTGTAATTTTATTCCTTGGACTATCCACCATATCGACATTATGCGACATCTTTAAGAATATAGTCTCCAAGTAAACATTGACATGTTTAGGGATTTCTAAGGAGCATCGTGTATTTTATATTTTTTTTTATTGAAATGTCTACTGCAAGGTGCGGCTTGTGGCTGCAAACGGGCGCTAAATAGCGTACAACATTGTTTATATTACACATTCTTCTCGGATAAATATGTCCTTGGCGATTTTATACTCTCAGACGCGCGTCGGCATCGCCGACCCGACACCGGCTATAATCTACGGATTTATTTTGATTCCACTGCTAATAAGACGGTGGGTCATTAAAAATATTCTAGTAGACGCAATGGTAATTTAGAAATCGCTCGAAGAATTGAGATGTTGCCCAACGTCGTATTGCTATATTTCCATAGAATGTCGTATCGATTGACAAGCAAAAGACGCAACAAATGGGTTTGACGATCGTTACGAAGGCGACACGAAATCAATTTACGTTATCGTAACATTAATGAAAAATGTGTTTAAAATCACGCATGTTTAAAACTTATCTGTGTAAGTATGCGATAAAAGCAGTACTGTTCTCGTTTTTAATCAAAATTGGCATTCCTTTCTTATCTAGAATATGTCGTCATGAAGCAGTTGTTTGCCCATTGCCTATAACGACTTGCATTGTTGTGAAGATCTGTTTTATACACTTTATTTGTTATAATGTATTTTAGGTGCGTCATGTCATTCAATGATTTCGTTTTTTGATCCATTATTACACGTGAGTTGTCTTCAACGACGATTAAGTTACGAAAGACACGTTTGATGGAATAAGTGTCTGTCCTTATTGGGTGTGTTAATAAATCATCGGTAGTCTACAGTCATAAAGTTTTTAAACTATGTTCCTGATTAGCATAGGGTTATTTGATTACTCCCATAGGTGGAAGCCAAGAATAAAGAATTTTACCTATTTGGACGTTTCCTCTATAAATGATTGCGACGATTTAGCGTCGACGCTAGTAACGTGCGATTCCAATCAGATGATGGACTGATAACTTTTACCGTTATTTGACTAAAAACGCCCAATAAAAATAATGTCTTTATTTAGTAGCATATTCATTAAGAAAATACATATTTGATGAGAGAGTAATTAATGACGCACTTATATGGTGAACACTAGTAATATTTCGAGTAGGTAGAGTGGTTTTATAAGCTTCGATGAATGATTAATTACTTAAATTTCAAAAACAGAAAAGATAAAATAATCTATATCGGTACCAAGTACCAATTATGATAGATATGTTTAAAAAAAGAGCATAGAGATGGTAAGCTAGGAGAAAATAATTCATTTAACAAGTGAATCATTTTTGCTACGAATGCTAATTAAACAAATCAATTAAACATTGGAATTTTTATAAAAATACCTATGCTTAGTACATGTTCTGTGGAATTTCATTAAGAACCATAAATATTCGTCTTGTTTAAATATTCTCCGAGAATATTTAGGTACACAGTTGAGAGTTGAGGCTTCTATGAGGAGAACGGGCACAAATCCTTGATTTTGAATAAATTGTTGACGACCTGCGGTTTGGGCGTGGGCGAAAATATGCGACAGCGTAGTTCATAAATAATTTCTCATTCCAATATTATGTACTATGCCTCCTTGGCCGTGTTATCCTGTTTGAATTATGGGTTTGGACCTAGTGTGAAGTGGTTTGCATTTAGTACAACTGTTACTCAATTAGAATGCTTGCTGACACTTGTATTAGTTAGATAACTTGCCAGCTTGGCTTGGTAGGCAGTAAATGGGTACCTATTGCTTAATTTATAGACGTTTGGGGCATTTGTTTTCATAATGATATTCACAAACAGAGGTTTTATTGTCATAGAATCTGTATTTCCATGATGATAAAAAAACAGTTTTTTTACATTTTTATTATATAATCATGTTTCCAGATTGAATCCATCATCATCATTATCAAGTAAATGTTTCACTTTGTTTCTCCGATGAATAAATATACGCTTATTTCAAAGTAATTTCTTTGAAGCTACTTGTATTCGTAGGTATTGAATTGCATCTTTTAGTATCCCACAGCCTTTCCAGGCGTCGAGCCGTCCATGAAACAATGGAGCGAGGAATTCTGTTCGTCGACAAACATTCACAGAAGGCCGGCGCCTCCCATTCATTCGCGATGCATTCCGCTGCATCGATACCCACTTGTTTGGCCAATGTTTAACCTTCCCATCCGGTCCTCATACTGCTCCAATAACAACGCCATGTGAATGGAGTCGTATTGGAGTCTTTCCTAATGTTTGACTTTCTACCGCTTGGAAAGTATCATTTGCGCAGTCGTGAAGTCGCGCAAAACGTCGTTACAAACCATTAGCAACATTTCTGCGAGGGCGCCCGGCCGCGGCTGGCGTTCTACAATGATTGCTTCTACAAACATTTTCAGTACCGACATATTTGCATAATGAGGAGCTTTAAATGCCAAAGATATCGTTAGCACTTTTGTACGTTTTCTTCGAACAACTTCGATTCCCCCAGTTTGTATGTAAATCTTAAAACCGGTCACTCGTATCGATGAATGGGCTGCTTTATTACGTTTGCTTAAATTCCAAATTAATTAGCATATATGAAGAAACAAAACAAATACAATGGATTTATGATGATAATAAAGTTTTGTTCGCGACATATTAGAGTACGCCCTGGACTGATTTACAATGACAACGGGTCTGACTGAATGCACAGATTTATGGGGCATTATCTCCTTCATCAGATTGTAAGTAGTTATTACTCGAACGAGTTACGAATAGAATGGGAGCGACTACAATGCAATGGCAATTAGAAATTCCTAAGCCGCGGCTGATATTATGGCAGCGGACAATTCGTCATTATGTATAGACAGTATTTAGACTAGGTATCGTTGCATCGAATGTTTGTGAGCGGAGTCGTGTCTTGCTACTCATGATATTGTGTCGCACGCGCCGGCAGCGGGCGCAGGCGTGACGAAGGCGCCTGGTATGCGACGTGATTCAAACGGAAACCCTATATATTCTCTGTTTATGCAACCCGCTGTCCGTCCGTCCGTCACTTCTACAGACAGCATGCAACATTCAATTGTACAAGTCAGTTCGAACGCTTCGAAAGTTGTCCATTTATTTCGACGATATTTTTATTGTGAAGCCTTTCCATTTTAAAACTGGACAGTTTAATTGCGATACACGATAATGTGCTTGTAATCGAGTTCAATTTGGTTAAATATAATATGAGGATTTTTGAGTTTTATGATGGTGTTTATCATAAATGAACTTAAATATTCAGCTTCGAGCACTTAACGAGTATGAGACGAGCATGAGACCTTGGTGGAATGACGTGACGAGCGTCTCAACAACACAGTTCACACTTGGCGCTGGAATGTCGTTTGTCAATGATCGAATAACGTGAAGTCATAGCAACACATTAGCCTTTACGATTACCATAATATAATTACGACTTTCCACCGATCGCCGCAGCAATTTGGGGTTAAATTCGGTGATTGGATATGGTGCAACCCGTTAAATATTTTTGTTTATGTAATATTTAGTACGTGGTCACTTAACTGCATGGATCTGATACGAAGTTTTATATTCATATATTGGATCATCCGACCGGCATGCTTCGTCGGACTCATTGCAAGTTGTGTTTAATTTGATTATAACTGCGCTGAAGCAACCAATGTGTCAGTCGTTTGGAATGCGAGAGGAAATCACGTTGACCCCTAACATCGAGCCTTTTTTGGACAGCCCAATGTATCTTCCTGTCCATGAGTGTGCTATGTTCAAGCAAAGACGAAACACCTTCATGTATTCGTTGGCAATGATACCACAACTTAAGAATTCACTGATTACTTTGTATGGAACAGGTTGTTCACCTAACATTATTATCCTTAACCGTGTCTACTGACCCAGTTTTACATAGATCGTCTTACGCTGGAAAATCTAAGTAGGGCAACGCCCTCACTTAAATTGTATAAGTAAAAAATCCGAGATTGTTCTGAGCCTATGGAATGTGCATTAAACGGGCCATCCGGATTAAAATATTTCCCTGGTGGTATTTATAGAGCATTAGTAGGTGTGCGTGTTCGTCTGTCGGTCGGTCGATATGTGTGAGACGGCGTGGCACCGCCTCCGACCAGACGTGCTCCAAGTTTGTCGTAATCCAGGATTTGGTCGTTGTACTTTAGAAATTCTTAAGCAATTTGGCAACGGGCTCGATTTAGTCTGCGTGGTAACACTTCCAACGTCTCGGTTCTTTGTTGCGTTTCTTCTTTCGAATTTGTAAGAAATCTCAAGCGTAATTTTAGTAAAGTGGGACTTGTTCAAGGTTACAAGCAGATACTATTCGTAGATCAAAGTGTGCTTGAGATGTAGCATGAAATCTGTAGAAGCGTGTAGCACAAAATAGTCCAAAACGGGCAGCAACCTTCGCATCGCTATTTGCGGATGGCGACTGACGGTACATTGGCCTTCTGGCGTGCTATTTTTCAATGAGACCGAGATGCACTGACATATCGTACCTACGGCATACGCACGCGGATACAAAGAATTCGACGCAGAGTGAATCCGTTCAATCTTCATGACCAGCGACCACATTTTTGCTTCCATAAAGTATCGTGTTTCAATGTAATAGTGCAATCGCCATGTTATTAGTACTTAAAAAATATTTTGACGAATTTAAAGAAACTTTGGGATGTTGTTGCGACCAGTAAATGCACAATTTTTCAAAACAAAATCTTGTTGAAGATTGGGAAGGTCAATCGCCTAAAAATTGACTCACTTTTTCAGTGTTTTTAAATATTTTATGGTATTATAATCATCCTTTTTAGTGGATACACACGACTACACTAATTATTCCTATAAATCATAATGATTGTGTACTAACATATTGGAATATTTACTTACTTACCCTACATATTATTATATTATTATTGATCGTATCATTACTCACCTAGTGAGACTATCAAATAAAAAATGCTAATGTAGTTGCAGTTGCTTTTTTCTCCGAAATTGTGTTCTTGCTTAGCGCAGACATGAATATGTCGATATAATTATCGAATGATAATAAAACAGAGAAGAAAAGTAGACACAACATCTGAGTAGAAATTGAAAGTTCTCATTAAAGTCAAAATTAAATTTCGCTTCTTTGTCAAGAGACTCGGTGATGAAGATCTATAGATCAAGCTAGTGAACCCGACAACATTTTAATTTAAACGAAAACTGATAGATGGCGTTGATACAAACAGTGATATTATCTCAAGCAGTGAAATTATCTCTCTTAAGTTAATTTTCAGTGACCGAGTTGTATTTTTAACCGACTACAAATAAGGAAGTGTTTATCGATTCGTTGCGTACTTATGTTTTTTTATGTATATTTTTACACCGATTGCTTAGATATTAATTAAATTTACTTATTTTTTATTGCAGCCATACTTTTAGAAATAGTGTATATAAGGTGATCGATAACGTTGATTATATAGCGCTTTTGCAGTCGGTTTTAGTTTAGAAAAATAATGCATCTATATTTATATACCTACAGTGGTGCTAATTCTGTTGAGCACCGAACTAACCTAAACTAAACTAAAAATAAATTAATTTTAGTCAAAGAATACCTAAACGCTATTCTGATTTTACGTTGAACTTAATTTAAAAGTTGAAATGACAGGACTAAAATTGATTTTGACAGCAACCAAATTGAATTGTATTCACAAGAGCCGCAATCACATATTCCTCCATTATAGACTTTGTAGGTCAGTATTTGCTTCATTAATTGCACGTGTTATTCTTTCAAGTATAAGATCACATTTAAAATAATCCAGACCTTTTTCATACAGACTAATTTGAGTTTTTAATTTCAATTTTTAGTCTTAATTTGACGTAAAACATGTACATCAGAATAAGAATTTGGTCATTTTCACTAAATAGGGTAACTAAGCTAACTTAGTCCTGTCAAACTTAATTGTAGTCTAATCTTGCATTTTCTGAATAGGTTTTGGACTAAAGCAGGACTAAAGCTTATTTTAGGCTAGTTTAGTCTAATTCTGGACAACAGAATCGGCACCAGTGTTTACAAAATTTAATCAAACTTAGAAAAGGTGGTAAAAAAGGAAAGTTATTATTATTATCATTATATTTTCACTAATATCATAGTTACGATTTTATCAATGATGATAATATCTTTGATAATGTTTTTCCATTATAGATATTATCGAAATGTCATGAGACCTTTCAATGCTATCATTTGCATGAATAAAAAACATATCCGCTAATAATTATAATTTATCGGAATCACATGTAACTTTCCCAGATTTCAAGTCAAAAATAAAAAGGCATACGTTATTTTAAAATCGTTGTTTATTTTTATAAATATTTTGATGATACGAGTAGATAGGCAATCATTGTCCACTATATTACCAGATGGAATGTGACGATGCGGCCAAAGATGAAAAATGCTTGTCTAAAAGATACCTATTATTATGACTAAAGAAAATCAAGGTATTAGGAACATAAGTAAGATTTAAAGATGAAATGGTCACAAATAGTCAAAATCATTAAAATTAATTGAATTTGATGAGTATTACCTCATATCCTATGCTTCTGTTACTGTGTGTGTGTGATGTAAATATTTCCGGCACCTACGATACAAGTCTTTGAACTTCAGTGTAGGGTTGTTAGTGTGAATGCGTTTGAATCTAAGCAAAGAAAACTAATGAGGAATCCTCTTTTGACACCAATAAAAAATCTGTCATGTCAATGTTTGATGAGAGTAAAAGATGCTTTGGCGTGGGCGTGTGCGTGTGAAAGCCTGCATGTGTGCGGCTAGGGATTCCGTGACACGGGTCACCGTTTCCGAGAACTCGACTTGTCTTGACGTCCCGCTGACAGGACTGGTTTCTGCCGTTCCATTCCACCAAGACGCAGTAACTTTGTATCTGCATCCCGTCCCTTTCGCACTGGTGGGGGAAGTGTTTGCGTCTCACTCTAGCACCGATGCATTGGATGCGCAGTGCGCACACGCACGCGCCCTCTATCCCCTCACCTCGATAAGAGCGATCGTGTTTTGAAATGGATGCCGCATTCGGTAGCCGTGCGGAAGGACTAACGAATTTCCATTAAAGATGTTATTATTTTTTTATTTCAATCCTCTCTTATAACCAATAACTTTTAAATTTAAATATTCCTTTTTTGTGAGATCATCAAGTGTTTTTGTTTGATGCCAGGCAATCGATATTTCTATAATGTAGGTCTTGGAGCACATCTGAAAGTTTTGGCTCGCTTTCCGCGGGCTGCGGCTATATCGGAATTTCGACAACAGCACGATCGTTAAACCGACATCACCTCATTGCTTACTGTAAAACAACCGGCGAACGGTAAACGAGAGACACGCAAACATCGAAAACGTCGATTCCAAAAGTTGCACGTACGCCAAACTGGACATAACGTGGCCAATTAACCGAGGAATCTTATTTAATAACCGACTACCGTATAAATGCCATATTAAAAGACACGAAAACCGTTAAGTGGGATGCGTATGAGACGAGGCAGTTTCGTCACTATCGGAAATGCGTGTTGGTCCGCTTTTTGTGACCGGTACTTCGGTCGTGAATCATGCTGGAACCCGTATCGATTGGGAGCAGGTCGCGGCTGGCGCCAGCTCACCACGCCTTCCTCAGCTCCCGGGCACCATCGGCCATCATTAATTATTCTTCACAACCTGTATTATCTGCCTAGACGAGAGGAAATTGCACCTGCATTTTTTGTTCTTGTGACGGCTGCCCGATGGTAATTTTAAAGGCATTTTGCATTGTATTAAAAGGATATCTGCGAATCAGTTAATGCGATAGGTTCTTGTGCCGGGGCTGGACGACAGGAAATTGAAACGGCGATACGTTGGCTTGCGAACCCATTCAAAACGCAGGATAAATAGGCACTTGGATCGACGTTACATTCCTAGGCTTAATTAAATGTTTTAGATTAGAGTGTCGAACACTGACTCGTACGGCTACATTGAATTATTAGCTTTTGCTTCTCTTACCTAGAAATAAACTAAAGGTAGTGGAACTTTATTGTCTCAAGATTTATCTCTAAGTATTCTAATCATCGAGATCGAAACAAACTTACCATTACCTTAGCTACAAAATCCTTGATTCTAATTCATCATTCTTACATGCTTGTTTTCTTAATTGGTTATTCCATAGATTATGTTGATCCAAAACAGTCATTCGATTGGTATTTTTAATATCACCTAATGACGTCAATATTGCGTCTTATACCATACTGGTCCTCGATGCTGTCACATAATTCAACGATATTCCGTTTTAGAGCCATTACCTTTTTGTCTGGACAGAACAGGTGTTTGTCAAAACCAGTTTGAAGGCATTTCGCGATCGGGATTACTTAGTGAGAAACCAGAAACCAAACTATAGTTGGTGTATTGATTGTACTCTACAATAATGAAGGATGGTGTTTTTGTAATGATTTTTCAATACTCTATGGTTATATATTATATATCTAATATATAAAATTCTCGTGTCACAGTTTTCGTTGCTATACTCCTCCGAAACGGCTTGACCGATTTTGATGAAATTTTTTGTGCTTATCCGGTATCTATGAGAATCGGCCAACATCTATTTTTCATCATCATCATCATCATCACTTTTCATCATTATCAACGCGGGTGAAACCGCGGGGCGCAGCTAGTATGTGTATAAATCAATTGACCTTTGTTAGTCTTACAAAAATTAAAACCGATAACCAAAAACGGCTAAACCGATATACCTAATTTTGGTTTTGAAATATTTGTAATAGTCCAAGAAAGGTTCAAAAGGTGTAAAACAAATTGCAAGGAAAGTAGTAAAAACAACTATTTTATTTTCCCATACATACTGTTCGTACCTATCAAAGATTGAACACAAAATTAATTTCTGAACGCACTATAATTATTAGACTAATGACAAATGTGACATATTATATGTTTGTCGTCGAAGTTCAGGCAACTTTAATTAGCGGTACGAAGTTTGCCGGGTCAGCTAGTGTGTTATAATTATTTGGCAACCCAATGTGAACCACATTTTTGCTAGCAAGTATATGGGATGCTTAATAAAATAATACTGCATTAATGAGGCAATAATAACGCCATACTCTAGAGTAGTCTAGACGACCAACAAATTATATAAACGACACTATGATTGAGTCAAGTCCACACCAAATTCTTCCTAATGACAGCGAAAGCGAAGCTATTATCTTGCCAAAACTCCTTGTACGTTTTCCAGTTACAAATACTGATGCAAGTCAATATGTCTATAATTGTCTGTAATGATTCCAAACATCGAGTTGCATGTTAACATTCTAGCTAAAGGCAAAGTCGAGGCTGTATAAATTACAGAATCCAGTCTAAATTATGGAATAACTAGTAAAATTTATCCGGTCGAAAACTTGGAAATAATCACCGGGTCCACGGTTATTTTTATTTTGCCTTAATGATAGTTATAGGAGTTAATAGGCTCCCTGTGCCTTCGTGGGAATGTCTGGTGGAAGATGTATGGGAATAGGTTTTTTGTTGTTTGCCTGTTTGTTGTTCCTTGGAAACTACTGTTTGGACTGGGTTTTAAGTTGCCTAAGGCTAAGAAGTCGAAGATTTACGTCGATAATGCTTTTAATTTACTTAAGTAGTGCTTAAAGTAAATTAAAAGCATTAACTGGTATAAGATCTTAAAATATATCAATGTTTTTTTATTTATACCTGTTGGGTTTATTAATGGTGTTTGACGTAATTCTTAACTAATATTTATGTTACTTCGCTGAATCCACTTTGCATTATTATCTAAAAAAACGTTTTTTTTATGCAGATGCTGCATTAATACAATTATCATTGTTTCAGATATACAAAACCTCAGACATTTGCGGATTGCATTGGCAATGAACTGCCACTTGGTTGGGAGGAGGCGTACGATCCTCAGATCGGGAGATATTACATCAACCATGTCAATCGTAAGTACCATCTAAAATGTACCAACGAAATCTAAACTATATTTAATAAATAATAACAATAAAGTACTTAATATATTAGAAACTACTTGTGACTGATACGTTCATACTGTTGATAGATGCAAAAAGATAGTTACCAAAGATGCAGTTTTATATCATTGTGCAACGACTCCGAATCTTACCTTTACAATGACGTATTGCAAAGAGCCTAAGAATATCTTTGCCAGGGACCTTTAAACCAATCAATAATTTCTCAATTCTAACAAATCTTAAAGTTTTGACAATTTCTATAAGTTACTGCGGTACCAAAGACGTGTCTGCTCTCTTTATTATAAAGCCTAACATAGCATCGTTCGTGAGAACATATACACCCTTCGGAAGTTACTACGCGCAAGTTATTTGTTGCTAAAGTACACTTTGATAAACGGCCTGAAGAGCGTCGTAACTTATGGTCTCGGTTACTGAATAGCTAAATTCTAAAATTACAAGGACTGCTATGACCTTTCCTTTATGATTAATGGTTATATCTTGCATACATCAAAGTTGTCAGGCAACTTGCGAGCCTTGCAACATAGTGCGTGTAATGCCGACTACGCAGCTGCAGTTTGGACTGTGCAGTTCAACTGTGCGTTTGCTAAGTTACAACCTGATCTATCAGAGCGCCTGGTTGAGGTGACGCGTGATCAAAATGCTGGCACTTATTTGGCTCAACCTATTAGCATTGCAATTCAGAGAGGCAATGCCGCCAGCATGATGGGAACGCTACCCACTGGTAATGGGATTGAACACTTGAGTTACCTATAAGCTCGATGTCTTGTAGGTAACTTAGTTCTTTACTGTATATAGTTTTAGTTTAGTTACAACCTTATTCGATGCCTTTATTGGAACTCTCTCTCTCGTCTTCTTCAAATCAAGTGCGACTCGGTAAATGAATTATTGGTCCATAAAAATCTCGATATTATTTTCCTTTCACTGTTTATGAAAAGGGCTTGCCCTGCATATATAACTTATTAAACAAATACTTAGCGAGTCGGTTGGCTGCACCCTCTGCCTTTAGCTGGATTGACGACTGATCGAACGATTAGTATTAAATAAATAAACTTTTTCGCATTCAGCAAACAGAAAAGCTAGACAAAATGTTCGTTCCTTCAATACATTGCATATTATCTTGGATGTTTTATCTGTGCCGATAAAACTGTACAATGTAATGGGCTGTACATCCGATCATTTCAGTTCAGGTCTATTGCTATTAAACTCTATCCCTTATTCATTCCGAAGTAGTAGCAAATTGACGTTTCCCCAACTGCTATAATTCAATTTAGCACAAATAATTGTTCATGATACATTACTAGCTCTTATTTATGTACTTTATTCTCATAAAACGTGGTGAGTGAAAAATGTACGACGCGGGGGGCTTACGAAGTAGGTTCTGCTTTAGTTATTCCGAATGAATTATGGATCACTTTGATTCATGTCTAGCCTACAGAAACGAGTACCATCTTGCATTCGTTGTTTGAAGTCGAGGCGGATTGTTCTGGTGTAGATGGCGTTGCTGTCAAATGTATATGGAAAGAGTCTGTTCTTTTAGTTGTTATTTATTGATATCTGAAGCCGGAAAGCCGGAGTAGTACCGCTAGTGCCCTCACTTTTTAGTATTGATGTTTAAGAGAAGTTCTGAATATACATAATTAAACGAAATTGCTTGCATTTTATTATGTACTAACCGTGCCCCGCGGCTTCGCCCGCTATTTTCAAGTTAAAAAGTAGCCTATGTGTTAAATCCTAAGTATAAGCTATGTACATTCCAAATTTCATCCAAATCCTTTCAGTCGTTAAAGCGTGAAGAGGGAACAAACATACTTACACACAAACTTTCGGATTTATAATATTAGTAGGATTTGAAGAACTTCTAAAGCTTAAAAAAACTAACCGTTTATATTTTGGTTTTGGCTTGACCGATTTCGAAAAAATGTATATGAGACCACTTCTGAAGTATAATCTACCAATAAAAAGGACAACAAAATCGATTCATAATTGGCGGAGATCGTGTAGCATACATAAAAAAACACAGTCGAATTGAGAACCTCCTTTTTTTAAGTCGGCTAAAAATGCAAACACGATTCAGGTATAGCATACATAACAGTATGAATAATAAAGCACACACTCCACTATTCTCATGCACGCGACACATTCTCCAGCACCCACCGTACAGAATCCTGTGATTGCCTTTACTAAAATAACTTGTGTTATGAACGGAATGTATACGTATTGTATATTTACGCAAATACATCTTCGTGTATCATACGGAATTGATTAGCCGATGCATAGATATCGCTTCATTGCTACTGTATTAAAACTTGGTTGAGTTGCTTTGCATATATATTGTTTTGATTAAATGATGTGACATGTAGAATGCCATGAGAACTTCAATTATATCTTGTAGGCTCTTATAAATGTCTTTAAATGATCTTAAAGATAGAGATTCATGCGTTGTTTCTATCGATTCCATCTAATTTAAGGCCGATTTATACGGAATCCAATCAAAATATGCCCCAAAATCTAAAAATTAAATGGTCGGCTGCGTTTGACATTCAAGAGATTGTCATCAAAAATTCCCGAAAAATTTATGTTAATTTTTTTAGGCAAGCTTTTTACCGTTATTTTGTGAAAAGTGACGATGTAGCCGAAAATGGAATATGCTTGCCTAGATGATGCCTATTCGCTGTAGAATTGAAGACTCCCAGATAATTTCGGGGAACAAAGACGCGGGTGACTAGTTCCTCTCCTTCGCTGCACGGATGATGATGAAGCGAAACGCTTCAAGCGAGCTGGAGATTGTCAACCATAAATTGTATGTAGTTGTAGACTGTTGCAGACCATGATAATCGTTGTAAGTAACGATCGCACAGAAAGCGGTAGAGCAGTGTTATTGTGAAACTTCGAGTTGTTGCAACTAGCAATAGTTGGTAGAAATCGCAAAAAAAAGTGAATTATTTATAACACATCGTCTTCCTTTTCTAATGTTAAATGATTTATGATGTAAGTACAATAATTACAGCTAATTAGATCTGTTCCAAAATTTGAAGCTTAAATACTGCATACATCTTATTATAATTTCATATTGCGAATTTCATTAAGTTTGAATCATAATGTCACAATTTTAGTACACTTTACTAGGGCATGACTTTACTATGACTGGACCTTGACTCTTTTACTTGATCTTGACTGTGACTTGTGACTAGGACGTATAATATGAAATGAACTTGAAATATTATATTATTACTTGACACTGGCTGAATGCACAAGATTGCAAAGCCATAACTAAGAAAAAGAAGAAGGCCTTGCTACAAAAAAAATCTTTATTCAAATGTTTTATTCAAAGACAATCGCATCGACGGAATAAAAACAAAAACGTTTCCGGCTATTCAGTATTTCGGTAACCATTGCAAATGTCGTTCACTCGTTTATAAATGCTTCGTGCATGACCATAACAATCTAGCGATCACCTAATAGTAGACAGCAATCATATTCTTCGTCTAGAGCTGGACTATGCGACATTACATTTAATATCAACAGTGTAAGGGCAATTAACATCGCAATTAGCGACTCGCATGCAACCAGTAGCTGGTTTTAAAATACGCTATCCTGGATCCGGTAACGGTGCGCTGCGCAGACGCAGGGGCGTTCATTTTCGCACGACATGACACGCACAAGCATTCCAATGCATTATTTATAAGCGCGCCTAGTGCTTTTCCGCCATTTTCTTGCTTTTTTCGAATTCAATGTGCGACCACCCACGGGTAAAGAGGATCGGCGATCGGTGCCGATACAGGCGGCTTGTTAGTTTTTATGTTTTTTCGGTGTAAATTCTAAAGGATTACGCGCACGATTGTCCATATTTTCTTTTCAACTTCAAGCCGGCGACATACCTTTTATTGCTGCTGTTTATTCTGTTTTTTTCTGAACTGAGGGGTATATAATATAATTAAAATCTCTTATACTGTAATTATTTCTACGTCTAGGTTTGTTCTCATTCTCATATATATGTAAATTAGCCACTAACTTTATTAATTAACTCGGACATAACTTACTGAGTAATGAGAATATTATCCCCACGGGAGCTATCTTAGCTATCGCGTCATCTACATACGTAAAACAGTATGGGCCGGGCCATAAACGTGCTCCTTGTCATTTGCATATTATATTGACTGCTACATGCCTCCGCTACTTTGTACTGCCATAGTAATTTACGAGAACGACTTGTTTAGTTCTTTGGGTAGTGGTTTTCAATTTCCTTTGGGCTCGTACATGCGAAATAAAAACGCGCGAACTGGTTTCTGAGAAACTGGATTTAAATAACACTGCATTCTTGATAAAAGATGGATTTTGATATTGCCACCTCTATAAATATACTCTGTTCAGTAATAAAATATCGCCCTAAAAGGGCTAGAGATGCTCTGAGATAGATACGATTATCCGTTAAGAGTCTTTTGTTCGAAAAAGATGTAAATACGAGCTATAATTTTGTGGTAACATAAAGTTTGCCATACGTGGCCAATAGCAACTCTGCTGTAGTGGATCGAATAGCAAATGTGACGTGGGACTGCGCAAACGCATGTAAGCCTGCAAGTTATGGGAATACCGCTCGACGTGACTACAGTGTAAATAAAGGCTTAATTCACCCCTCCATGTTGAATTTAAATTGATAAATTTTCTACCGGTCGTACAAGGTCCAGGCATAGTTTATGGCGTGACATTCAGATTTGCTCTTGCATTTCTACTTCTGCTAGTACCCATTTAGTTCTCTAATTAACTGCAATGTTGTATCTCTTAATGTTCAATTAAAATGCATGACCTTTTTAGATTAATTGAGTGCACTGCCATCTCGTGACAAATATGCGAACTGGTCGATAATCCGGTTTTGATTCCGGATTTTTTTGCATGCGTTCCCACACTACGTGAACATGTGTACACTTCATTTAACTTCAATAGTAGCGAGATTCCGTATTCGAATGATGCCTTCACGATGATAAACTAATAATAATTATTTATTTACTCAAAAACCACGGCTACCTATTTTAGCATAGGTTTACCACTTTTTTTGTCGTTTATGTGGGATTAACAAACAACCCAATAGATAATAAGTTTTTTTTGTCTGAAATGCTGCTTGTGGCTAGTATTTCACCTGTATTTAACATTCAATAAGGTCTATGGCCTATCTGTTAAAGGAATAGGTCTCTATTACTTATCATATACAGGGTTATTTGTAAAATGCCAGAAAGCTCTCAGAACCTGATTCTTGTTGTAACCCTTGGCTCATTTAGTTCTACGTCTTTCTTTTGAATGCTATATTTACCGTAATAATTAAGATAATGTATATACAATCTATAATTAATAATTTAAAAACTATTCATATAGATTGTATAGAACACATCTTAACTATCGCCGGCATCATCACGAAGCGCCGCGTAACACGCACACCAACGCAACGCCAGTTGACATTTAAAACCTTAGACTTAACGAAGAAGATAAATTGCATATTTTAAAATTATTTGAAAAATTGTAAAACATAATTTTTAATTATCGACCACGACCGTCGATATGGTTGAAATGATGTTCCAAAAAGTTTTTGGTATTTTATAAATAACCCTGTATAAATAAACAAAATTTTGCGCCTCGTTATCATCATTTTTCATAGCTTTTACCAGTTGTAAATAAAAAGGACTAAAAAGTTATGTAACCAGAGAACTTGACAAGACGAATCAACGAGCCCAAGCTCGATGGGTTTATCTTGTTAAGTTCAGAAGTGCTAATGGCTATCTCCCGTCTTCTTAATCATACCAGCTCCATGGTACCATATCATTGTATTTATCATCAAAGATACATAAGTAAACCAAATTTGAGTCCAATCGGACATCGGGAAGTGGCTCTAATTCAGCTTGCAAGATTTGATTCAGTTTATTTCAGACCGACGGATAACCGGTCAGGTGAAACTAAATAAAAGCTTGTAAAAAGTAATATTCTAGGACTACTATACTTATAGACTTTTAGAGAAACTGCTTACTTTAATCATTGACATAAATACGATGAACCATCGAGACTCGTATCTACATGCACTTGGCGGCTTTGCATTTTAATAGGACGATTATGTTACATTAATTAAGTAAACGGGAGATGTTTTATCCTAATAGATTCGATTTAAAATACTTTCAGATAGATTATTCACTAGAGATCTATGATAAAATATAACGGAGGGTTAAATGATTCCCATTTGCATTCCGTGTAATTTGTTGAAGATAATTCTCTCAGTGGCTTATGTAATCTTTTATATTGCTTCGATTGAAATTTATAGATAGTATGTGAAAATGTCTGAGGGATGAGGGAATGCGAATATGGTTATTATAATCTTGCAGTTATTATATTTATGTATATTATATTTATATATATTATATATACTAGAGAGTACTAGATAAGGTATTGCCGATCGGCATACATTTTGATTTATGATTGCTTTTTTGCTTTGTTATTGTTTTAGTAGCTTGTTGCCAGCGAAATAGAGCAAGCAAAGATTTAAAAAATCTAATTCACCACTTTTTTTAAGGAACCCTTGATCAGATTAAATGAAATAAATACGTGTTATTGAGGATAAATAGAAAAATACTGGTCAAATTTTGAATTTAAATGGGACCATGGGAAGCACCAGCTTTTAAATAAAGGAATTATCAAAATCGGTAAAAAAATACACATTAAAAAACATAGTCGAATTGAGAATCTCTTCCTTTTTTTAAGTCTATGATAAATGAAGATTTCAGAAAAATTACAAACTATTTTGATGTAGCTCTAACCACAAAACTAGGTTATAAAACCTGGATCTCAAGGATAGCTGCTGAAACAATTTACATGCTATGCAAATGTGAACATACTTGCAATTTTTTTTAAAGCTTCATACGCTTGTTTCATGGTTACCGGAACCAGTTACATTTAGAATCATATCTTCAAATGTCCCTAGGGAAGGATAATTAAGCCCCTGCCGGGAAACGAACCCATAGCACAGAGAGTTGCCTTGCATCAACCGTGTCGTCGGTATTGCTTCTATTTGTTATTTCCGCCATGTTTCCATCCATCTTTTCTGCAACTCATCCGCCTTAATGGGTTGCGATGTTCAGAATTGTTTGAAATACGATAACACTGCTTCGTCAGTGTTTAAGACCACGAACATTATGTTCTACACTAATGTTCTACCCATTACTTAAAAAGCCATTTCGCCAAGAATGCACTGGTAACAGTACAGACAGTAACGCAACTTTATTTATACAAATATTCATATATTGTTTTTTCATTCTTGATATATGTACATACTTTCTTTATGTACACTGCAAGATCTAGTTCCCCCATCCCCGTTCTATCGTCGGATTAGCAGACAAACTGCTAAGCGACCCCGCTGCATGGTAGACATTCAACAAATATGGACGAAGCGTTTTGCTTCCACATTCATTGTGCGAACCGCAAAGGAATGGAACTTCATCCCTGAGTCGGTGGTTTCTGATGAGTACAATATGGGAGTCTACAAGTCGCGAGTGAATATCCTATATATCGAGGTATCCGCGCTTGCTCCATCGTCGAACACGTCGTCGCTTAGCATCAAGTGAGAGTATGGTCAAAAATTGGCCTATCATGAATTAAAAAAAAAGGGTGATTATATATTATGTCAAACTGCTAATAAAACAATTAATTAACGTTGGATGGAACAGCATTAAATATGAGCTACTATTCTAAATTTTATTCTGTCCGACTTAGCATTAAAAAATATTATTTGTTTTAGGTAAATGTTATACACCTGTGAGGTGCATAAAACGAGTTCTAATAATTAATTCTAATCTCTGCATTTTAAATTATCTATTGTTGAATATTGTACAAAATTGCTCACTTTTATTCTTTGTGCTTGTCCTCATTAAATATATAAATAAAAATAACTTTGAATTATATTTTTTTGTAATATGTCTTGTCTCGTCAAATAGGTCAGTCAGTGGTACAGGGTTAATATAAAAAATATAATCAAACAACATAACGTGGACATTCCTTAAAACTGAATCCAGTAAATTTTTCAGTCACGAAGTGGAACTCATTGCCAGCGTCTTAGTACCCTGAACGGTATAAATTAGACGTCGTCCAAGTCAGGAGTTAATAGGTATTTCCTATGCAAATATGATATATCTTCGGCCGCATCAGAGATAGTGGTGAAATGCTTGCCTTTTGGACATAAAAAAGAACAAAAATTTACATGGATATTCCGGGCTGTAGTATAGAATAATTAATAGTATATTATTGCGTGATTTTAAAAATAATTCTTATTCTAAGGTATTTTGTTCGATATTGTGATACTGTTCTAGTATGTACTGTTTGAAAACTCCTCATCAGTCATCAGTCATCACTAATGCGGCGAGTCGTTAAGATGGTTGTATTATAATGAAATAAAAAAATTATAGTTTCAACGCAACTATGTAAAAAAGGTACACCTCTGAGATCTTTTTAGTTTGAATAGCCAAAGAATACACATTCAGGGCTTATTTTGATATTAGAATTACTAAATGAAGCAAGGATAAGGAACAGACGGTAGAACAGATTTAGTTCCAAATTAAAAGGTGTTCCTATTTCAAAATTTACTTATCCAAGTATCTCTTTAAATTCGTATATTTGTCACTGTAGGTGACATAACCCCATTTCGAAGTTATTCACTTCTACTTTTATCATCCATACGGCGAAAGAGTGAAACTCATTGACCGCTTTGTTTTCTGAACGGTATAATCTTTGAATCTTCAAGTCTAGAGTGGATAGGTATCTTCCATATAGGCAAGCATGTACATCTTTGGCCGCTTCATCACTTTCCATCAAGTGGGATAATGGTCGAATGATTACCTATCGATCATAGAAAAAAACTGTTGAAAGAGGCTCATGTAATAAGGAATAAGAAGAAGAGATCTAGACCTAGCATAAAAGTATGCTTATAATTTTTCGTTTTTTTAAACATATTTTAAGTTAATCACTAGATAACAGTTTTTTTTAAATAGTTCCGATACTAAAATGCTAGATTAGTTTGTTCTCGACCGTACAGAATTAATACTCAATACTCAATACTCAATTCTTTATTGCTTCCATAATGTACATGGGTTCTTAAAATTACATAACATAATAAGTTACATATTGAGATCATTATGGACCCTGTCGGGCACATGCAACATGATATTCATGATGATGGAAGTTATAGAAGTTATAGAAGGGTTTAACAGAGAGGAAGATAAATCAATAAGGTACTTAAATCGAGTCTTGGAAGTATTCTTCTATAGAATAATAACATTTGGATGTTAGTAACCGTTTTACGTGTTTTATAAAAAGTTTATTACTTAGTACATATATTTGTATTGCCACCTCCATTTTGTATTTTGTTTATAACATCTGCGTCTTATCTAGGTATGCGATCGCGCGTTGAAGTATTCTCTGCGTATTGCAGAAATTATTTTGTATAGCTTGGTCACAGTTTAATTAGTAGTTATTATTAATATTGAACTTCGGCCATCGATCGCTGCTTATGTCCAAAACCAAGAGATTCCCTTATTTTTTACGAAGTATTCTGTAAAGAAAATAATACATTATTAATTGAATTAGGCTCTTCTTTTCGTAAATCCATAACCACAGAGTAAATTTATTATATTGAGTGTTTAATCCGATTAGGTTCTTAGGCCTCAACGGGTATCCTATTTGAAACCTAAAAATAATAATAAATTTATCTGCAAAAATATGTGTGGTTCAAACATTTAACAAGTTTAAAATTAACAAATTTATAGTTTATTTTTTAATCATGCTTTTATTTATAAATAAAAAACAGGACTAGAAAGTTATATAACCAGAGAACTTGTCAAGACAAATCAAACGATGCCAAATTCAGTGGGCTTATCTTGTTTAGTTTGGAAGTTTCCATGGCCATCATCCGTCTCCTTCATCAGATCAGCTTCATGGTACCATATCATTGTATTATAATTTTATTATGAAGCTACGAAATCTTAATCTAGAAACAACGCATTAGCTCTCACAGCCTCTCACTAAGTTCATAGACTTGTATCGTGATAGCATGAACAGAAACATCACATCCAGAACTAGAAGCACCAAAAAGAGGAAAATTGCAAATACAAATAAAACATATTTTATATTTTAACCGACTTTAATCATCTGTATATATATGCATATTTTCCTTTATTTTTTAGGTGTTTTTCCTCGTATATCTGGCGCACGTTAATCGATATTGATGTTTATGTTTTTCATTTGAAAACTAGTTTCTAGTTGGTCCCATATCAATTTACTACGTTTGGTTTAGTTGTTTTTGAAGTTACTTTTAATAAGAGGTCGAATGACGAATCATTTATTTCGAACACATCAGATTATATTAAATAAAATAAAGAACATTAATAAAATACCACGCACTTGGTCTCTAGAACGCCACAACGGAGCAAACATACATACATAGGGCAATAAACACATTACCCACATTTGACGACCCAATCGGCGCTCTTGGACAGGTCTCGGCCCTCTGCGCCGTGGGCCCTGGGTTCGATTCCCGGCAGGAGCACAAATCCCTTCCCAAGGGACATTTGTGCTTCTGGTTCTTGGTGTAATGCGTGTGTGATGTGAATGTTTGCGGCAACAACGATACAAGTCTTTGAACTTAGTGTGGGGCTGTGAGCGTGAATGTGTTTGTTTGTTTGTTTGTTATTTGCTTCGCGCATTCGGGTAAAAATTAGATAGCCTTTCTGACCAAAGATTCTTTTTGAATTTCAAGTGGTGATACTTGATGCATCACAATTACTGATTCTCGTGTGTGGTCTTTTCTTCCATAGAAAGGACAGTCGTCACGAAGTCCCAGGGCTTATGGTGTTCTACGGCCTGATTGATCTACGATATTGTTTATTAGTTTTCCATGCCACCATATGAATATTTATGATTGTTACTACATACGTGACATCGGTGTTGTCTTTTATTTTATTGATCGAGTGAAGCGATCTCGTAGTTGATTTGGGTGCTTCAGGACTTTGTCCGTCCGTCCGTCTGTCAGAAGCGGCACCTAGCGTCTAATCCTAATATGGGATATCGTCGAAAAGAGCTCTAAATTTAACCGGTTTTAAAAAATAAAACAGGTTTTCTATCCTGCTTGACGCTGTACAACGGGGTAAATCCAGTTATTATCATTAAAAAAACGATTAAGTCTAACAGAAAAAAAACAAAGTTCAGAATTCGATTAGAACCTTTATAAAGTCTGAAATATGTTTTCCTTCCACATGTAACTTTTTCATTAAGGTATCGACTTATGTCCTACTAGCCGTGCCCCACGGCTTCGCCCGCTATTATCAAGTTAAAAAGTAGCCTATGTGTTAATCCTAGGTATAATCTATGTACATTCCAAATTTCATCCAAATCCGTTCAGCCGTTAAAGCGTGAAGAGGGAACAAACATACTTACACACTTACACACAAACTTTCGGATTTATAAAATTAGTAGGATTAAAAGAGTGTCAATAATTATTAAAAAAAAACTTTAATTAGATTTTTTGCCATGTGACAAATGAGCTCCAATCGATTTTGGAACTCGCAGGAGTAATAGCAGAATAATATAAATAATATTAAGTGGAACGTACCTGTAAGGCTTTATTATCTGGCAACTCTTGCAAAACTTTACAGCGTTTCATTATCCACAATACAATAATTAAACGTGGATTAAGTTATTAGATTATCTTACTTTGTTACAAAGTTACAGGTATGGTCGTTCCTCATGGTTACACCTCATGACGTTACACCAGTGTAACGACGAGAAAGGCCTTGTTCCTCCTTGTGATACGGTAGAGATCGACTGTCGTTTTTTGTACAAAACATAATGGACTAATGCAATTTCATGTTATATTCGTGAAGAATCCTATGAATTTTAAAAGTAACGATGCTTAAGATTCGAATAGAGTGCACAATGTTAGCCAGTTCTATTCTAGTACACGTGTAGTTCAGAATTCTCAATTGAAGAATCGCAGACATAGCGACTGGATCCAAATGACCCAATCGTTGCGATGCATACCATCACTCGGTCAGCGCGTGACAGTCATCATTCAATTATAGTCTCAATTCTGGTTCGCAAGGCCGGACCTATTGCCTGATTGTTGCCTACTTGATTTGATACAGATTATGGTGGGCTATTTGGAAAATTAATGGAACACACAAATGGGATTTGGAGTAACTCATGGTTGGTCGTACTTAGATCATACCCATATTTTTTAACCGACTTCAAAAAAGAAGGAGGTTCTCAATTCGACTGTTTTTTATTTTATTTGTGTTACCTCATAACTTCTTTCCACATGAACCGTTTTTGGAAGTTTTTCTTTGTTTGAAAGATGTTGCTTTCCAACTGGTCCCATTTAAATTTGATCAAGATCTGATCAGTAGTTCTTGTAATAATGCGTGTTTAGTACATCTAATCTGATCAAAGTTCCTAAGATAAAGCGGTGATCGGTTTTTTTAAGATTTGTTTGCGTTTAATTTATCGAAGAAATCGTACATCATAGTTTATAATATCAACACCTCTTTAGCATTTGTTTGATTTATTGTTTATTCCACCCATTTGACTAACATTTCATAGAGGAAAATTTTGTTATATCCATATTGCGATTCACGATGTTGTTTGTCATTGAGAGACGAGACGAGAAGTTGCCCGACTGATGGTAAGCATCACGCTTGCCAATTACAGTTCAGTGCCTCCAAGAGTTTTGAATTAATATATTTCGAACTCCTGCGTGGCAATACATTGCGCTCGTCAACCTGATATATTAAATGACTTAAAGCCTGAGGACTGTGTAATGACTGCACCGAAAATGTGTTCGTTGAATTTCTCAAGTTTATTTCATTTCAGTTCTCCATTGAATTATAATAGGATCTCAACTAAGTTCTATAATATATTCAAAGTTGTATTTTTACTAACGATTGCACGTCAAACATTTTACAACCATCATTTACAAAAGTGTTTACCAAGTTACACAGATTATATTCCGTAGTGCAGTGAAACATAATCCGATGATAATATTTTTATCGGATTCCAGTATTATCGCCGTGACGACATCGATTTATTCGTCATAATCGCCGGTAATCGATATGTCTCGCGTGTTTTTATGATGACTAATAAATTAACAGTTGGAAAAAATAAGAAGCTCGATAGATGTTTTTCGGACAGCCATAAAAAGAGTAGTTATTACCTGTTTCAAATGGAAAAATTCTATGATAATCTATATAGTTCTAAAAAATAATAATTTGGATAGTAGCATGAAATATAAAATATATTTTGGAGGTTACCGCTGATTTTTAGTGCTTGTTTAGTTGCTCCTTTATATTTTTTCTTTTTGGAAAGGTTCTTATTTATCTACATCAAACAGTTCACTTGGATTACCGGAATCAATCAACGAAGTTAAGCAAATGTTGGTACAGTGCTTGGTTAGGTTACGAGAGCCTTAGTACTAATAGAATTTTAAATACTAAGAGTACTAATAGAAATTTAATGAAATTAGCTTACTTAGTCAAAGTAAAAAATGTGTTAAGAGACTAAAAGCATGTGGCAAAACCAACACTTTGTAAATATCCTCGACGCTCTGGATCTGGAAAATGCCTGCCCCGATTTTCACCAAACAGCTTAAAGCACGATCCAATCACCTTTCAAACAAAAAAAAAACTTAATCATTATCGTTATAGCCGTTTGGATGATAAATTGCCATACAAACACACAGATACACTCAACATAGTTACACAACTCGATACATAACCTCTTTTTCTTCGGGGGTTAATAAACATTAATTGTACTCTTTAACATTTACTTCGGAGGACATGTTAGTCGGTCTGAATTCGACTGATGCCTGAAAATCCTGATAGTTCAACATAATTATACTGGACAACAAGAAAACCTTACAAAAATCTTTTTACCGACAGTTCTATTCCAGTTTTCTGCTATTATAACATCCGACCCAAGAGGAGGGTGTCATAACTTTGAAGCCTTGTCTATTCGTCTGTGACATCGTCCGAAACGAATGGACTGATTTCAGTACGGATCAATTTATTCAATAGCACATTTTATCTTTAGGAATGGTTTTTAGCTATGCTTGATGAAAATAGCACCGGTCTGCTGGCTTCCCTTAACTTCTGCGCTTTATGGTTACAGTAACTTATCGCTTCTCCTCCCTTCTCTCATGTCGATGTCGTTGTACTTTTAACCGACTTCAAAAAAGGAGGTTCTCAATTAGTTTTTTAATTTTTTTCGGTTTTTTTTGTATGTATGTTACGAGATATCTCCGCCAATTATTAATCGTATTTGATGTTTTTTTTGTTTGGTAGTCTATACTTCGGAGGTCCCATATACATTTTATTTTAATCGGTAAAGCCAAAACCAAAATATAAGCGGTGAAGTAAGTTTTTTTAAGCTTTGCTTCGTTTAATTATACAATATTTGGCTTTGTCCCAGAATAAAGGACATCGAATCTACTATCTTTGATCTGCAATTAAGTATTCCCCGTTAACGAGAAAACGTTGCTTTTGCAGAGGTGACGCAGTTGGAAGACCCGAGGCTAGAATGGCTGAGCATTCAGGAGGCGATGCTGAGGGATTACCTCCACACAGCTCAAGAGGCCCTCGAGGTGAGTACCTATTAATAAAATTAGGGATATAGAATACATTTATACTCTTCTCCAACTCGACCAAGTCAATCTAAGACAAGGATATAGGCATTTTTGTTACCGAGAGTTGTGAGACTAGGTATTGACATTTCAATTATATTTATTGTATAATATGCTTAATGTGATTATGGTGTACGTTAATTAGTTTGTAAAACATAAGTATACTCATCGTTCAACATAATTTGTTACGCAACTGGTGCAGCACCACGGGAAGCGAACGCCTTCCATCCGTAACGTCGGCGCACCGTCACCGGAAACCCGGCATTTTTATCGACTTTTCTTGACTATCCGGTTTTTCCCATCGAAAGTTTAATAACATATCATTAAAACACTTTCTTTTACAATAAACTTAATGGTTGATATATGGACAAGAAGGCTCTTAAATCTCAGTTGCTGCGAATTCATTGTCGTAGCAGAATTGCTTTTATTTTATAGAATTAGTATGGCTTTAAAATTGCTGAAATCCGTTGTTTTAAAGCTCTTATCAAGTTATCGATTAATTTCCTTCCCTTAATAATAGATGTTTTTCAACTAAAAGATAGATAAGTAATTTAAAACAGTTTTAAATATATTTGCTGTCAATTTAAATAGCTTAGTGCTAGTTATTCACTTAAAAAAATAGTTTCATTGTTATTATTCTCAACTATAGTGACGTTTTTTTAAGTACTTTTATAGTGTTGTCATTACAATAATGTCAGCCGTTGTTCAGTGCTAGTATGTTTGCTCTGCCATAATGTTTGTACATCTCTCGGAAAGTACCATCATTGCAATGAAGCGCTTGTTATTCACGGCCAAGTATTTTCGGTCCTATATTTAATTATGTAATAAATGAAGGTAAGCAATGAGACTTTTCGAGAATGGCACATGTTGAAAACGCGGGATGTTTTGCGAAGCATTACCGCCCGGATCGCTATTTGTTTCATTTTACTGTAGAAATTCGATTCCCCCAAATCCTCTTCATTTTAAAAATGCGTGCAACTTCTTCGAAAATTTTAATTTAGAATTCCGTCATGAAAAATGTACGCATTTGAAAAAACTATAAAAATAAATATATTCACACAAATTTGCGAGAAGTGTTAAAGAATATCCTGACTAAGGCTGAGTAATCATTCGTTTTGAATGTATTCATATCATAATCAATATTATCAACCCATCTTGCTGACGATATTCAATCCGGCGGAAAGTTATAAAGACCTAAATGTGAAACAAAAATATTTGTAGAAACAATATAGAATAGTATAGAGTAGATTCAAACAAATAGCATTAGTTAGATCCATTAAAATTAAAAGATATTCATGAAACTTAAAAATATGAACCCATTAAACTGAAAACACGATAAGTCGCCGGGCTATTAAGATCCCAGTCCAACATATAATTTAAATTACACAAATAAATAAAATAACCCTTATAAAAGTCATGAAATAGCTCCAAACAACTTAAGTTAAGACCAGTAATCATGAAATAGCTAAATAATACTAGACCTAAGATTATGTAGCTTTAAACGTTAAATTGGAAACCTTCTTCAAGAAGCCGAAGATAAATGGGTACTAAAAATAAACGTAGCCACATTATATGTCTATATTTCCTTACGATAACCGCATTCCATTGCAACAAGTCATTACTGGATCCCCGTTCTAATGGATAAGGTATATTTAATTTTATATTATTCTGTTCTCGGAACAATGCTCAGAATTTCTTTTCGTGCACTGTAAATCTTGTCGATTTGTGTATGGTAACCGGAGATCTTGCTAAGGCATTTGATACTGTATGTTAAAGGGGAATTCTTGTACGTGCAAGTATAGCTTACTCCTTAGGGTCACATACATGTTCGAACGTCTTTGAAGATACATATCTGCTTTTAATTAAATATTATGCATATCCTAAAGGACTGAAACTCCTTGTTAGGCTTTTTTCCTGAGAAGTACATTCTGGGAGAATTTTAGTCGCAAGTGAATGATTAATCCTTCGTCTAAAGTCAGTTGTTTAACTTCATTATTGGGTGAGATGACAACTATCTTGGTGAGCAGTGAACTCATGCCTATTTAGAATAAAGAAGAACCATTAGCGAGCAAAGGAGTTTGTGCTTTAAGGAAGTAAATTCAAGGCCCAAAGCTTCAAATTATCAACAGCTTTTTTTTTGTCTTCGGACCCGTGACGTCTCCGATTTTCCATTTAAAATCTCAAACATGTTTCATCTCACGTACAAGTATTTGATCGTGCCTTCAACACACTATTATAGGGGGCATAATCATACTTCGTAGAAACCCGGTTTCAACTGTGGACCCTTCCGCGAATCTTCCCCACTCATTAGGGAGCTACGTGTTTGCCGGGAGGATAGGTTCCACTAATGCTGGGCGAAAATGTTAACCAATCGGATCGCTTGGATGTGGCGTGATATTTATCACGTCATAATAAAATATACTTTTAATGAAACAAAAGATTATGTTGTTAGGATATTCGTTAAGTTAATTCTGTTTTTTAATTATTAAATTAATAGGAGTTGCATAAATGCTTAACATAATAGTATTATCGACTTGATTAGCGTAGGGGGTTATCTGATCTGGGGGTAGATCTGGTTGGAGAATGTTCTAGACTGCTGTAACTTGCGCCTGTAAGCATTTATTAGTAATGATCTACATACCAGATATCATCCCAAAAGGTAAAGTTGTAGCCAAGATTCCTCGTTACAAACATTCTTTCAAACTTATAGCATAAAGTATGTAGAATTATATTTTAAATGATAATTAACTATGGAACCGGTTCACGAATATAGTAGTAAATCTTCTGTTTAGAATATTTTGATATAAAATACTTAACTCAACTATGTACATATTTTGGAGGTTGTTAATAGCATTTTTATGCATTTTTAAATGAATACCTAAAACAAGATGTGCTTAAAATATATTAATTAAATCAAGATGTTGTATAATTGAAAAGAACATTTTCTCTTCACAGCCCAACGCTAGGTGTATAGACTTGCATCATGGGTGCTTGAAATATTTACATTTCAAGCACCTATATAGAAATACAAATTTCATTAAGGAGAAAACTTAAGTTTCTTGCCAGGTTCTTCTCGAGATGGCTGTAATTTTCCGAATCTGGCAATAGATTCATTAACTTTCACGAGTGCCTCTTTGGGGCCCATGTGAATAAACGATTTTGATTTTGATTTTGACTGGGAATCGCATCCGAATCTTGCTGCTTAAAAGGCGCGCTACCAACCACGCTACAGGGACAATCCACCATCAATATCTAAGAGAGTCTATATCCCCATCGGAATAAACATTTTATAGGTTCAACTAGATACTTTGCTCTTTCAAATAAATAATATATACGAGTTAAAAAAACTAATAACTGACTTCAATCGCAAATATTTCCGAAACTCTTCATCAGATCTTGATCAAATTATGATAGGACCATCTAGAACGTTGGGGTTTTTGAACAAAACAATAATTTTCCAAATCAGTTAATAAATGACCGAGTTCCGAGGTTACATACATAAAAAAAGATTCCGACGAATTGAGAACCTCTTCCTTTTTTTGAAGTCGGTCAAAATCAGCTAAATTCCGTCAGAATAGAGTATATTCTTATTTAGAAGTCGTCTAAAGTATTCAGCTCTGTTTATAATCGACATTTTACTTTTGTGTTATTTTCAGTAGGTCCACGTGTGGTCAGGTGGCGTGATTTGTTTTTTAAATAACCTCGGATCCTAGAACGTATTATTAGCCTACATTTTTGGTCTATTTTTTGCTCTAAGCCGCATTCCGTGATGGCTCGACACGAGTTGCTTCCGAGAAGAAGCTAGAAATTGTAGTTCCACGAAGAAATAGTGATGAGTGCAGCTTTATGGTTTTAAAATTGAGTGGAAATTGTTATTTATATGTTTAGGTGGGACGCTTCGGGCGGAGGGGATATATTAGGTATGATTACATCTTACTAATATTATAAATCCGAAAGTTTGTGTGTAAGTATGTTTGTTCCTTCTTCACGCTTTGACGGCTGAAGGGATTTGAATGAAATTTGGAACATTTTTACATAGCTTATAAGTACAGTAACACATAGGCTAGTTCTTAATTTGATAACAGCGGGTGAAGCCGCAGGACACGGCTAGTTATTTTATAAAGGTGAACGTTTGTGAGTGTGTATGTTTGTTCCTTATTCACGCTTAAACAGCTGGATCAATTTTGATAAAATTTGGTATGGAGGTAGCTGTCTCCCTGGATTAACATATAGGCTTCTTTTATCCCTGGATTCCCGCGGGTTCGGGACTTACGTAGGTAAAACCACGGGTCGCAGCTAGTGTTTTATATATATGACGCCGCATTTTCTTTTGAATATGCTGGAAATTGTAGTTCCACGAAAACATAGTGATGAGTTTTAAGTTGTTAAAATTTAGTGGAAATCGTTTATTTTTATATTTAGGTACGATGAGGTACAAGATGAGGTATAATGTTTTATATATGCTATACGCTATAACATTTGCTTTTGAATACGTTAGAAATTTTAATTCCATTAAGAAATAGTAATGACCTTAGCCAGAGTTATGGTTGAATGGATTTTATTAATATAAATTACAGCCGTGCTTCGCGGCTTCGCCCGCGTTTATCAAGTTAAAAAGTAGCCTATGTGTTAGTCCTAAGTATGACCGTTCATCCAAATCCGTTCAGTCATTACAGCGTGAAGAGAAAACAAGGATACTTTTCCGAACCGTTTGGTGAAATATATGTTTTTAATTACTGCATATTATTATACACTATATATTAATATACACTAGTCGTGCCCCGTGGCTTCGCCCGCTATTATCAAGTTAATAAGGAGCCCATGTGTTAATCCTAGGTATAAGCTATGTACCTTCCAAATTTCATCCAAATCCGATCAGCCGTTAAAGCATGAAGAGGAAACAAACATACTTACACACAAACTTTCGGGTTTATAATATAAGTAGGATTATTAACCCTTTAAGTTCTATCTAGTTGCCAAACTCTTCAAACCCTAACCACATTTGCCTTACGCAAACTGACGAAGGCACGTCCACACGAGGACGCTTAAACCAAGTATGCCTACACCACTTAACAAAATTATCTTTCGTTCATTAGCAAAACACAATAATCCCTATGTCACAGTGATAAGAACTATTATACCTTGATGTATTAACTGTGGAAAGCAAATGCGAGAATTAATTGTGAGCACATACTTGCACGTAGACAACCATAGTGTCGAGGTGCTTCTGTGCCATAATATGTTTGTAGGGTTGTCACAGTTTTATTTCTTTTGATCACTTAGACGTAGCTAAAGATATTGTATTTTTCTTTATCTTTACGAGACTTTACTTTATTTGTATATCGTAAAATGTCAATTTCAATCTTTATGAGAAGAACGTCGACGACCCAGTTGGCGCAGTGGACAGGTGTCCGTCCTCTGCGCCGTGGGTCCTGGGTTCGATTCCCGGCAGGAGCACAAATTCCTTCCCAAGGGATATTTGTGCTTCTTGTTCTGGGTGTAATGTGTGTGTGATGTATAAATGTTTCCGGCACCCACGATACAAGTCTTTGATCTTAGTTTGGGGCTGTGAGTGCGAATGCGTTTGTTTGTTTGTTGTGCTAAGAAAATAAGGCTAATTAGTTAGTTATTTTTATTTATTATTACGTTTGTACTCTCAGTTATTATCAGGTATCGTAATAATAATGTTTGTTGTGCCATAAAAATTTACAATACGATGTTCATACAAATTTTAACATAAACGTATAAGTATTTACATAGCATACCGTTTCATTAAATCCGAAACTACCTAGTTTGGGTTTCAATGAAACGGTATTTACTATATTTTTTTGGGATAGTTACCTTACTATCCCTAAAAAGTTTGATCAATTATTTGAGTCCCAACTCATGTAGGTGTATGTAAACATCAGTTTAGAACAAAATTCAAAATCGTTTGTTTACATGAGTCCCAAAGTGGCACTCATAAAAGTTAATGAATCTACTGCCAGATTCGCGAAATGACAGCCATCTCGAGAACAACCCGGCAAGAACACAAAAAGCAGCTGCAAAATGTTGCCAGCCCTTAAAACTCTATCAATAAGATAACCCTGCGAATTTTTCATACATAAACGGCATACTAAGTGCCTGCTATTGAATTCAAATAACTTAAGCAAGCAATATATTCAATGCTGGATCCAATGCGGTCTTTCATTGACCTGATACATTGTAACAGATAGGAGAAAGACATTGATAACCTTTAAATTGCGAATTTGATGATAATTCTCTCATAAAACTCGACTGCAGACTGTAGATGTAAGAAAGTGTTATAGGATACAGTAAAGTGAGATAGTAAATGTAGTTTGAGATAAGAATATTGCTAAAGATAGCTGTTTGCAGATAAATAGGGATGGGCATGTTTTAAATGCCGAATCTAAGTAAAATTGCCTCCTGAAAATCGTTGCTTGATCAAGCCGAATATTTAGACGATACATTTTTTGTTTGTTATGTTAAAGTGGTATAGGATGCAGTTAAGTGAAATAGTAAATATTGTATATAAATAAATAGTAATTGTATGAGTAACAAATACTTTTGAATTTAAAATAGATTAGGAGGAGTAAAATTGAATCCCGAAAATCAATTATCATGATATTTACTCGACGAAATTTGTTTGTTACGTTAAATTACATTCAATGACAAAAGACACAATTAACTTATTATCAAAGCAAGCCAATTGTAGATTGAAACAAACTCTAGACTCAACTTTTTTATGAGCCTTTTAAGAATGTTAATTAATCCGTTGTCACAATTGAACTATCCTGTATATTTCTATTCTAAGTAGGTATACGACAAAAATTACTATTTTACGCTTTATCTTAATCTTTAAGCCTTTGTATTTGAACAACGAGTATTGTATAGGATACACAACCATAAAAGATAACCACAATGTAACGCCTAAGAATTAGTAAGACTTATTAGCTCAGCCTTTTGAATAGCGGCATTTCCGTTATTGTCTTCCCCAGGTAAACAAAACAAAATATGAATGAATATAGCCAGGCAACAAACAGACCTACAAACAACCTAATAACACGTTGGATGACTCACATTACGGAGAAACACCGAGAACACAACATTCCACAGTTTTATGTAATACGTCGATTCGGTTTCGTCAAGATTTGTGCTAAATTATTATGTCGCAATGAGGCCGAAGACGGGGATTCGGTTTTTGAATTTTCGGTTTTGAACTGTATGCACTAATTCTATTTTCAAATGTTTGAAGAAGGTAACGACTAGACTCTGACTCTATCGACTAGACGCATGTTTTGAAGGAGACAGTTGTGATAAGATAAATAATGGCAATGTTATTATATATGAATTATGATTATGAACCGAAAAAGGCATGTTATAAAATACTTATTTTGTATATGTTAATATCGATCGTATTTAAAGCGTGTTAATATTGAAATGCATTTATATAACAATTATATATTTTTAACACCCGACCCGAAATGAAGGTTATGTAAGTTTAGAACCATTGACGACGTCTGTCTTTCTGTCTGCTATCATTATAGCTTACTCGATTTTAATTAATTTAATTAGAATGGTTTTATCAAGATATCTCTATAAGCTATCATTGGTGAACTTTTCTCCACTGCACTTAGTATGACTGGACAAAGTAAAAATTTAAAGGTAGCTGTCGAATATTTTTTTTATAGATTTAATGTATTAAACACGCATTATTGGCGATAACTCAAAAACTAGAGATAAGATCTTGATCAAATTTCAATGAGACCACATAAAAGCAACAGCTTTCAAATAAAAAAAAAATCATCAAAATCGGCTCACAACGAAAGAAGTTATGAGGTAACTTTTGAAGTCGGGTAAACCAGAACATCGTCAAAGTACGCATTATACGTCACAAAATAGACATTCGTGACGATATTTCAAGAACTACTGATCTGATCTTCATCAAATTGAAATGGGACCAATTAGAAAGCAACATCATTTAAACTAAAAAAAAATTTCGATATTGACTCGCGTGGAGAGAAGTTAAGAGGTAACACACATAAAAAAAAAAAATACAGTTGACTTGAGTACCTCCTCCTTTTTTGGGAAGTCGGTATATAAAAATAATAATCTCGTCTTCTGATACCTGATTTATCACATAAAATACTGTATCTGAAAAATAACAACTGATTCTAGCTTCATATTACAATGTTTACTCTAACTATAACAGCGGAAAAGCAACGCATTCCAACATTATTCTGATATTTTCGTTATGTGCAGTTAAACATTAAACGAAATACTTAAGTACCTTATCGCAATGAGTATCCTTAATTTTTCCATAGCTCTTAGATATTAATTATCAGTATCACATTGCGACGTGGTAACAAACCGTTTTCAAATTACATGAACGGGTGAATCATAGAGATTAACCGACGACGAATGACGGCGATGCGACATCAGGAAATTGGTGACCAAGGATTTATGAGATGACATGTACTCGGGCTGTTTGAGTAATTTACTGACGTTTCTGACTCGATCTTAAGCTGTGGTATTTGGTAGAACCAAGGATGTTGTAGCTAAAGTAATAGGATGGATAACTGACAAACTTACAGTGCCGAATATCAAACATGCATGGAATCTTATCACAACTGACTTAGAGCGTATTTACAATGTCAAATCGTTTTATCAATTGCATAAAGAACCAATCGTGGTTGCGGTCCCGACGAAATCTGGTGAAAGGTTAGAAAAGACCCCTGTGTCCCTCTCTCACAGAGCGACTAGTTTTAAAAAAGTTTCCCAGTGGTAGAAATTGTAGTCTGTAGTAATAACGAGATCTTATCTGTCGTAATTATTTGTTTAATCGAAACCTTACAGAATGTTTTTAAATGCCCTACCTACTATCAAACCATTCTCAATAAACCGATTTTTTTTCCTAATAGTATTAGATTTTATGATATTATTTTTGATATATGGGTAAACAAGCCAAGCTACACAACTACATCCGCCATTTATAAAAATATTTTGTAAAAACAAAATAAAGTTATCCTACTATCATACTTCCTACTAATATTATCAAGGCAAAAGTTTGTGAGTGTGTTTGTAGTTTGTTCCTTCTTGACGCTCAATTATGATTATATTAATGAATACGTTTGTGAATATGGAATATGAATACATTTTTATTCGATTGTTGCCGTTAATATATATCGAAATAAATAGGCATTGGGAAATGCAATGGTCTTTTTTTATTCAAGTAGGCAAACTTTTGACCACTATCTCACCTGATGGTAAGCGATGATGTGGTCGAAGATGGAGCAAGCTTGCCTAGAAGATACCTATTCACTCGCGACTTGAAGACTCCCATATTGTACTCATCAGGAAACACTCAGGTAAGGAGTTCTATTCCTTTGCGGTTCGCACAATGAATGTGGAGGCAAAACGCTTAGTGCGCATTTGTGGAATGTCCACCATATAGCGGTGTCGCTTAGCAGTTTGTCTGCTTGTCCGACGATAGAACGGGGATGGGGGAACTAGATCGTGCAGTTCCTTAGCACACTCTCCAAAATGTATCCGATAAAAAACCGAGAGACCAAGCTCTGAAGCTTTGAATTAGTCAGCTGCTCGCTACCAATGTGTCTCTTGGGTCTCCACTCAATGGTGTCAAGAGTCTCAAGCTGGTACTTAGCTGAACCGTCCCAAAGATGAGAACAGTACTTCATACATGATCGGACTTGTGCTTGATACAAATTGAGCAACTGTCCCGGTGTGAAGTATCGTCTCACCTTTGCAATGATTCCCAGCTTTTTTGCAGCTAGTTGGGCTTTTAACTCGATGGAAGTACCAAAATTGAGCTTTGAAGTTAGAGTCAAACCGAGTAACTCGAGATGGTCAGTTACGGGTAGGGAAAGTTGGAGTCAGTTAAAATTGACTCCGTATAGCGGAGAAAAAAAGTTTAGCAAATTTAAACAGCGATTTTGAAAAAACAACTAGAATTAAAGGAAAGTTGACTAATCAGTGACCTCAAAAATGTGTAACTTAGTCACGATCAGCTTAGCCAATAGCGAGCGTATTGCTATTTTGAAATTCCCATGCATTTTATTTATTAAAATTCCTAATTTCATTAAAATTAAATAAAAATACAGATTTAAAAAAAATACTTGACCTGTATGTAAATTGTATGCATATTTCCTATTGATAATTTATAGCGTTGTTATATTTTTCTTATATAACTATTATAGGCCAAAATGTATGGCATATGTTTCATTCTTAAAATGTTGTGTTAGTGTTGACTTGAAGAATTTAGTAATTTTTAATTTTTCATTGGGTCACACTCTTCGACAAAAATTTGAACACAACAATTTGTGTCAGTTAGGTGTCATAAAAGTTAGGGTTTACCTTCATTGGATTTTTTATGGATATATTGATGATCTAGCCGTGCCGCCCCGCAGCTTGGTCTGCGTTTATCAAGTTAAATAGCAGCCTATTTGTTAATCCTAGGCATAAACTGTGTACATTCCAAATTTATCCAAATTCATTCAGCCGTTGCCGCGTGAAGAGAAAATAGACATACTTAAATAATGCCACAATTACACACAAACTTTAGGATGAATAAATTAGTTTGATATAAGTATGTAATAGTAATATTTACCAAGATTCTGACATATCAATGTAGTAATAATATCTGTCATCGATTTATGGATTATCTTTATTCTAGGATATAAATTTAAACATGGGTTGTAAATGTATCTAGAAGCTTATTACAACAATTTCACAGCACATATCTCCGCCATTTTGAAAAATATCGAACCTGCTCACAAAATATCACGAGAATCGGTTGAGAAATGCGACCTTTAGAGGATTACAACTGAAAATCCGGACATACGAAAGCAATTTTGCCCAAGCTGAAATGAAATCGCTTCGTTCCCGTTTTGCTCTCGTTCGGTCAATTAAACCGAAAGTAACTTAGTCTTTCATAATAGTTAATAGCTGACCCAACCGGCGTTCGCCTGGGTATAAAAACAAACACATATACGCATATATTTTTAAAGTCGGATAAGCGGACGAAGCCGCGGATAGATACTAGTAAATATATATAATGTTAATTAAATTTAAATGCATTTTGAAACATCAGTGTGGGTTTTTTTACGCATATAGTATATTTTAGTTTATCTTTATGAATGACATAATAATATTTTTATTAGATATTATATTGTAGTATGATTACACAGTTAAATATCATTCAAGTAGAACATTATTCAAATGGCTCAAAAGGTTATCCCACAAATCTTAAAATCAGGGTTACCCTAAAGAAAAGGGACACGGAGGTTCTTTGTGACCTCTCACTAGGACACAGATTTTCGGCGGAGTCGTCCCTCCTTTTACAAACCGTAGGTTTGTTTCCTATCTCGATGGGTAGAACATATTAAGCGTGTCGGATTTGTGTATAATTTGTAACAGAATTTTGAAAAAAGAAATGTCTTATTTTTTGTTTTGGCTTCGCAATCTACGAGTATTTAGCCAGTATCAAGCAATACATATTTTTCAAGTTATGTACTTATTTGATAAAACCAGTCCTAGTCACCAGTCAAAGTCAAGTAAGAGAGACACGGTCAAGTCACAGTCAAGTCATGCCCTTGTAATGCGGTAGAACTTTACTATGACATCTATTGGAGTTTTGGAATGAAAACGAAAATCACGGTTTGATTTGCCTACACTCATAATCCACCATTATTAAACACTAGCTGTGCCCGCGTCTTCGTCCGCGTGAAATAGTGTCTTTGGGTAGTTTCAAGCATCTAGCTCTAAAAATGACGATACTCCCATACAACTTTTTATCCCCCCCTTTCCACAATCAGAACCAGAACCAGAACATAAATTTTCCTTTGGGAGAAAACTTGTGTTCCCGCCAGGAATCGAACCTAATGCCCCTGCTTTGAAGGCCAACACACACCCAACTAAGCTAACGAGCAGTTCAAAATGTAAAAGCCCATAATAAGTTTCACTTAAAAAATTGTCGCCGAACATATAAATATATCCGCCGAGACTCTTAATCAACCTTCTAAGTAAATACGTATTTTATACCTACAAATAATAATGTCGCCCATTACATACATTTCTTTGATCAGCTGCGCAATTCGTGCGAAACAAAGAATTCTAAAGAATTCCGAAAATTCCGACGGTAACAAATATTTACTTGTCAAATGCCTGCACAAAATGTTTTAAACACGAAAACATTTTTTTTTTCATTGCAATCAAAAGCATTTTTTAGAATTGTAACATTTCTAAAAATATAAATGCATATTGAAATAGGTGTAAAAAATGACCTTAGTACATTTTTCAAAAATCGAAATACCAAGCTTCGACCGTGGGTGGCCGGGGTATATAAAGACTGCTTATATTTATTTATTTAACTCTTTATTGCCCAAAAAAGATACAAAGGGTGGACTTAACGCTAAAAGCATTTTCTACCAGTCAACCACTCATGGTTGAAAAGCGAAGGCAGATTGAGGCAACACGTGACTCGAATGCTGGCCTTTACTTCGCATAGCGGATTAGCATTGCCATTCAACGTGGCAATGCTGTCAGCATTTTGGAAACGCCAAGAAAACTTATCCTAACCTAAAAGACTTCTTCCAGGACAAGTTTTGTTTAAAAAATTTTTATTTTTTAGTATCAAGTTTCTTCAGAAAGAAATGCAATAAATAATTTCATTGTTTATTAATAATTACCAATATCTCTTATAGTAAATTCTGAATTGTACTGAACGTCGCATGTCGGAAGAAATAGGAGTCTTACGATAGGATCAAGAATCCTCGAATACATTTAAATCATTTGGCATTACAGCCTGCATTTCTGAGGCATGTCCTGCCGTACTTCCTTCATGAATTTGATGCTAGCACCTGGTTAGAAGTAACCCTGGCACTTTATCAAAGTGTTGCACGCATTCTTTTCTATAAATTACTTAAGCACAGTAGTGCTTTCTACTCATTATGTAAAGAAATTCAATCTGATAATGTTAAAGTATAACTGTTTTCATACAAAAATTTTATTAATGGACAAACATGAAGTCTGTAAAATATCTCCATACGTGCTATATAAAAAGTTGGGATATATTCGCGAAATATACAAAATGTGTACTTTTTTAAATTGACATTGGTAATTTGGTACAGATAGTCGTTATCTAGTATTGACTATCTGTACCAATATAAAAAAATATCCAAATCCGTCCAGCATTACACAGATACCTCATTTCAAACATACGCATATCTCCTTTCCAGTAAAATATTTTATCATTGGCAGCGACTAATACTTAACTTTAAAATTTAATTAATATATTTACAACATATAGTATTAGTGACATGTTGTAGTGATGGAACTCAATACAATATACTCAATACCACTCTAATACCAGGCATTCAAACTCTAGCAGTAGTTTATTAACATTATTTAATATAATATTTCGGATTGAAGGGGACTGTTTCCAGTGAAATTACAGGGCATAAAGAGAATTAACATCTAATATTGCCCGTTGAACTGCCCGTTGGCTTAGTTAGGTGGCGTTCACTTTCTAAGCAGGGGTATCGGGTTCGATTCCCGGAGGGAACACAAGTTTTCTCCCCAATAAAAAATTGTGTTTCTGGTGCTGGTTGTGATTGTAACAAACAAACGCATTCACACTCACAGCCCTACACTAATTTCAAAGACTTGTATCATGGGTGGCGGATAATTCACATCACACACACACATTACACCCAGAACTAGAAGCACAAATATCCCTTGGGAAGGAATTTGTGCTCCTGCCAGGAATCGAACCCAGGACCCACGGCGCAGAGCGGACACCTGTCCACTGCGCCAACCGGGTCGTGTGTGTGATTTGAATGTTTCCGGCACCCACAACACAATTCAATAACTAAGTGTGGGGCTGTGAGTGTGAAAGCGTTTATGTACATGGACACATTTTAATTATTCATCACAGTGTTTACCCTCAAATTTTTGCAAAAAGGCAGTGCTTTGCCGCACAGGATATAGTATTGAACTATTTGAGTTCAAAACTTTGGGTGGCACTAAACTGTAAAAGGTAAACGTCAAGCCATCTGCCGAGCCACTTGCTCGTCCTGTCTCTTAGTAACAAAATAAAGTAATTAATCACATTGTTCTTGAGTCATATTCTCACTAATTTAAATTTGTTAATAGCAAAAAAATGTCGGTCTCCTTCGATCGGAGTACCCAGAACCAAATCGATTGATTGACTCACTGCTAGGAACGCAATATCCGATGGAATATGTTAACATGCAATGCGAGGCTCTAGTACATTGTTTGTCCTATGCAATAGATAATACGTAGAGTTATTCATGTGTTTCATTTTACAAGTCTGACATTTTCCAAAAGTCCTTATGGACTACTAGCTGCGCCCCAGGGTTCTACCCGTGTAAGTCCCGGACCCGCCGGAATTCTGGGATATAAAGTAGCCTAACACATAGGATCCAGGGTGACAGCTACCTACATGCCAAATTTTATCAAAATAGGTCCAGTCGTTTAAGCGTGAAGAAGTAACAAACATACAAATATACTCTCAAGCTGTCGCTCTTATAATACTAGCCGTGCCCCGCGGCTTCGCCCGCTATTATCAAGTTAAAAAGTAGCCTATGTGTTAATCCTTGGTATAAGCTATGTACATTCCAAATGTCATCCAAATCCATTCAGCCCTTAAGCGTGAAGAGAGAACAAACATACTTACACACAAACTTTCGGATTTATAATATTAGTAGGATATTAGTAGGATTAGTAGGATTAGTGTGATAGAGAGACATGATCGTTTAGTTTGCCTTGTCTATGAAGTAGTTTATTTGGTTTTTTTGGTAGCATAGATTGCATTGCCTAACTGAGATGATGCGATAAAGTTTACCGTAGTTCATTTATTAATTGTAAATTCGTGGATTTACGAGAAAGAAAAGAGAGGAAGAGGAGTGAAATATGTATTAACTTTTTTTCTAAGAGTCCACAATGTTGTGGACTCTTATGAGAGTGTTTGTGTGATGTGAATGTCTCCGGCACGCACGACACAAGTCATTGGACTTAGTGTGGGGCTGTGAGTGTGATAGCGTTTTTTTAATACTTATAAGTTGAAACGACAATAAAACAGCGAGGTTTTCAAGGTTATCAAGTGCAAGAATGTAATCTTCATCAGGTCTTAAGGTGTACTGACGTCTTTTAAGATCGACGGTCAGTAAGGCTCAGAAGTGACGGAGGTATTAAGGTCTCACAGCCAGGTCACGTATGACGGTGATTGATCAATTTAATATATCCGATTGTTTACTTGCATTACAGCTTATCAATCAAAATTTACGTCAATCGAGGAGGTTATCTTAGAATGACTTCTATGATGGGTCAGACTACAGCATTCCTTAGATAATACAAAATATAGACTTAATATGATTAATTAAAGCATTATTAATTTAGAATTACCGTGTCACGATCATAAAATGTGTTGCTCTAACATAATTGATATCTCTAACTTTTTTGAGAAACTACCCGCAGGCGTAGATGAGTTCGCGTTCGTCTTCAAAGGCAAGGTTCGAATCTCGGTGGGACACAAGCTTACTCCCCACGGGAAGTTTGTGTTTCTGGTTCATATTCATTTATTTATTGCAATCTATAACAATAGTAATATACAGGTGCTTTTTAGGAGTACAGCTCTATATAGACCCTGTGGGGCACCGCAATAATCTTAGAAGAGAGGAGGACTGCTAGGTTTTGTTGACAGTTAAGAAATAAACACAAATACTACATAAGAAATATTATATAATATTTGTGTTTATACATTTCGTTATAGTAATTATTCAATTTAATATTGTCATCGAAAAATATGTATTATTATTACTATTAGATTGATGTCAAAAAAAAATGGTTCTGGGTATGACGTGAATGATTTGTGTGTGGTGTATTTACGGCTCCACGACTCAAGTCATAGTACTTTTAGTGTGAGGCTGTGAGTGTGAAGCGTTTCTGTGCATGCTTTTATTTACCCGGGCGACGCCGGGCGGGTCAGCTAGTTTTCTAATAAAACTACAATGACAAAAATCAAACAATTGTCATTAAGCAGAATATATTATAAGCTTTTATTTAGTTTCATCCGTCCCGTTGTCAATCTGTCGGGTTGAAATCAACTCTTACAAGCCAAATTAGACTCACTTCCCGATGTCCTATTGGACTCAAATTTGGTGTACTTGTGTATTTTCTGTGACAATACAATGATATGATACCATGGAGCCGGTCTGATGGTGGAGACGGAAGATGGCAATAGGAACTTCTGATCTACTTGTTTTTGTTTCTACATAGTTACCAGCTAACCCGGCAAACGTTGTTTTGCTATATACATTATTTCTAGGAAATATTTTTTAAATCAATAAAAACTAGGAGTTGATCGTAGAAGGGTGAAAATTTAGGGTTGTATGTATTTTTCAATGCTGAATAAAAATAAAAAAAATCCGAACAAAAATTTTTTTTTTTGGATTGGGCTCTTATTACTTAGGGAGATGAAAAAAAAATTTCAGACCTACCAAATATGAATATAAAATTTCATCAAAATCGGTTCAGCCGTTTCGGATTCGTATGGTAACAAACACTGTGACACGAAATTTTTATGTATATAGATAAGCTTCAACAGTTTAGAACGAGGTAAAATGAGTAATGTTTTTAAATACCTGCCAAAATACAAACCAAATAAACCTGGTAAATAAACCACATGGTTTATTTGCGCGTACTTGAACTTTACCCTTCGTACTTGAATATTTACAACCTGGCAAAAAAATGTCTTGGGCACATACTAACCTCAATTGGGACATTAAAATTGTCGGCAAATATCAAGGTACCTTGAGAGTTTCCGTTAAATATGAGAGTGAATAATGAGAGTATCCTTTTTGTTTTATTTGAGACTAAGCCAGCGTTCGACCACAATCTCACCTGGTGGAAAGTGACGATGCGGTCGAAGATGAAGCACGCTTGCTCAGTAAATACCTGTTAACTCTCTTCTTGAACAACAGGAACAACAGGTTCGGGAAACAGTAGACGGCAGAGCGTTCCATTCTTTTGCAGTTCTCGATATGAAAGTGGAAGCGAAACGCTTCGTGCGAATGGTCGGTATTTTACCATTAGGGGATGCCGCATTGCCCTCTGCCTAGATGTTCGGTAGTAGATCGGTGATGCGGGAATAAGATCGTGCAATTCCTTAAACACTCTCCGTAATGCAATTTGTCCGTAAAAAATTTGCTATAAATATTATTAGTTTCGATAACAATTCAAACGTAAAGGTATCCCATTTGAGATTTCACAACCGTATACAACCAGTTGTTTGTTGCGCATTTAAACTCGTGCGGGGCGCGCACAATTAAATATTTATTAGTGTTACAGAGACCAACATTTGAATAAATGCAACGCTAAATGTAATTTGCACTTAAATGAAGATGCAGAGAGGTATAGGGGGAGGGATGACAGCGACAGAACTTAGCATATCATTAAATTATAGGTGTAAATGACTCCTAGAGTGCTACAATGTTCTTACTTTGGTAGATATGTGGTACAATAAATTGATCTAATCGTTTTTCTTTGTATTATGCAAGCATTTTCATCTGCTAGGTAGATAAAACTCTTTTGTAGAGTCCGCCTAGGATAGGGCTGCCATCACTTAATTTGCTGACGCCGGATAAAAACTTCAAAAACCCTAAACATTTGGATGGAAAAGAGATTTCGGACACCATTGAAAAAATATTTTTAAAATTGAAATTAAATCATGATTTTTATTCATTTAAATAGCTTGTTTTTATTCTATGTGAAAAATGTACAAAATTGAATTTAAACTATTTTAATCAAGACTTATATAATTTAATAAGATTATAATTTATTTGGGATGGCCCTGACACAAAAAAGTGTCCAGTTTTAATCCGGACTGTTGATATGATCCGGATATGTTTGTCAGAGCAAAACTATTGAACTAATTTTAATGAAACTCGAAAGAGGGCGCTAGCTGATGTGTTATAATAATCAATAATAATTTATTCATATAAATAATACACATTATTAGAATAATTACACATAGTGTAGTTTTCGTCATCATTGACTACGCGGGTAAAACCGCGAGGAGCAATTAATTATACAGCGGCAAAATGACATAAAAAAGAACAAAAATAAATATCAGTAACTATGTTAAACACGGAATCATCTATATAAAGCATCTAAATCATACAATTTTCCATTCTTAAAGTCGAGCAATTAAAATGTGATAAAAAAGTTTGTGTTATCTATAATTAATGTAGTAAAAAGAACATTAAGCGCTCGTTCAGTGGGCTCCAGATAACAAGAGATAAGAAAGGAATGCGATGGTTACTGATAGTACGTGCAGGTATACACGTTCGACAGTATCCGAGCTTGCACGTATTGTGTCGATTGGAACTAGAATGTAATGTACGAATGGTACAACAAATATTTTACACAGTATTTGAAGTACAAAATGTTTCAATGTTATAATCGGTTTAAAAATCGTAAAAAACGTCGACTTTGTTGTGGACTAGTTTCGGACAACTAATTTTTCCGAAACTAGTCGACAATAAAGTAACTGTCACGCGCTTTCACGTATCACGCGTCTCACTCATCCCGATGGAGGACAACTAATTTGTCCTAAATTGACACTAAAGACATGAAAGTAAAAAGCTTTCATGTCTTTAGTGACACTCGCACAATTAATTGTGATTAACGTAAGATTCATTAAAATCGGGCGCGTTTGGTCTCTGTAGTCAGAAACAAACATACATGCGAGTACATGGGCTGACAATCATGTTACCCTTCATTGCGTCGCGCAATCGGATAAAAAGAAGTACATAATAAAATTGTGTTTACTTATATGGGTGATCACATCGTCGCGAACTCAGCTACTGCTCCACGGCGTAGACGACCGAGATAGCTGATAAGTGGCCGGTATTGTTTAGAACTGCGCACGCAGCTGGATTGGACAATGGATTGCCGAGGAGCAAAGTTCAGATGGCTGATGGAAAAGTCACGTTTTACTCTACGCTATTACTTGGGAAAATTTTCAAGGAAACTACTTTGCAAAGGACAATGGACGCTCGACCGGCCAAAGATCAGCAGTGTTCGGAAAGACATGTCTGGTGTCGATTGGGACCTTCATGGGCTGTTGAGATTAGATGATATTGTGGATATGGAGATTACTTGATACTTTAAATTGAAATAAGTCATTCTTGATGATGATAATAATGCAAAATTGGTTTTTAATAAGAAACTTATTTTAATCGGTATTTTGTCGGATACACTTCGGTGAGTGTACCAAGGAATTAAACGATCTAGTTTCCCCATAACCATTCTATCATCCAATAAGCAGATCAACTGCTTACAACTTCGATATATTATTATGGTAGCTAAAAATGCGGTCACAACGTTTTGCTATCACATTCATTGTGCGAGCCGCAAAGGAATGGAACTCTGCCTGAGTCGGTATTTCCTTATAAGTACAGTATAGGAGTCTTTAAGTCGCAAGTAAATAGGTATCTTCTAGGCACATGAAATTATCCTTTCGTTAACGTCTTATGGGGAAGTTTTAGTTTGAAAGTTTTAGTGCCCGACATCGCGTCTTTTCTTTTTTAAGTTACTTTCAGAATGATTGTATTTGTGTGTAACTTTGGAAATCGGGTGGCATTACGAGTAATGAAGAGGCAGATAGACTAGCAAAGTTAGTAGCTAATACTGAAGGGACTGAATTCTAATTAAGTCCCAAGTAGTCCCAACCACACTAAAATACTGTATAGATGCAGACAGACATGTTACACCCAATACAAATAATATTTTGACGAGAGAAGCAAGGAAAAGGGAATTTGGTATAAAACCATGGATGGTTTATATATGGATGTACTGCCTCTTCACATACCTTCGTTTGTCAGAAATAAACTTTGTAGACAACATATAGTTTGGGCTCACAGAATTAGTTCCGGACACATTCCGTCAAGGAGATATCTAACGAAAAAAGAAGCGTCAAATTGTGAAACGTGCGGAGTAGTTGAAGATATCCACCACTTGCTCATGGAATGTGCCCGTAACAAAAATCAGAGACAAACATTAATGCTTTCACTTAGTTTAGGGAAAAACGATGTCGGAGTGTTTTCTGGACTGTTAAGGTGAAGGATCTGAGACAGCACTGCTTCTTGAAAAGGGTAGATATGGTTAAGCAATCATTAGGATAAGTTTTATGTTGTATTTAAATTGGATAAGTTACGATAGGATTGGCCCTTGGATAAAAGTTCCCAAATTATTGTTTAAAACTAAAAGTTAGTAGTAATGTACTGATTTTACATGTCTACATCATTCGTAACTCTGTAAAAGGGTCTACCGGAGCATCTCCAAAAACGCTGCACGTATAATTTGTGTTATTTTTATTGTGATGATGTGTAATTGGCGGTTACCCTCGGTGGCTATTATAACTGACCCGGGATGTTCCAGGTACCAAGGTCGAGCTGATGGCCTCAGGCTGTAGTAACACACGTTATAGAATCTTGTCGCTACAAGACATTCCCGTGTTCTTCCCCCATTCGAAGCAAAGCATGCTAATGTTATTATGACAGAGTAACAAAGTTGATCGTTTTGTGGTTCAAACCCAGGTGAGCAGGAGGAGCGGCTTCCAATTTTGTTTTTTTGTACAATTTTTTTATTTTTTTCGTTCTCTTTCTGGTTTTGACTGATGTGGTAGAATTTTGAAGCTTCGATTAATAAGTATTTTGGTTTGTTGTTATATAAACTCACTTATAAATTCTAAAATTATTATGCATGAGTTTGTGTACTTTTTATATAATAATATTATCTGGATATATATAAATCTTGAATTATAAATGAGACTTGGGAATCTGTTTGTGCCTAAATTATTATCATCTTTAAGTCTTTCTGAAACCGAAAGTTTACACGGCACAACATCTACTCAATTGAATCCAGTTATAAAAAGTGTTGGTATAAGTTTATCATCTTTTTTATATTCTTTTCTCCTAAGAGAAATGTTAGTTTCTGGTTTTGGGTGTGATTGTCTGTGAGATGTGAATGTTTTCGGCATCCACGACACAACTCTGTGGCTGTGAGTGTGAAAGCGTTTTGAAAACGTTCGTTGTCAACTTGTCATGTTGTATCCAAGTCTTAGCAGGATTTTAATTCTCCGTCAGGCCACTAAATTTCATGGCTTGACGCAGAATCGTTTATTCCTTCTGCATACTCGGTTTAAACAGCAGTAAACACAGTTTTAAAATCTGATGGCCGAGGATATGGCTTGACTGTAAAACTGCTACGGACTGAGGGTTTACAATGTAATTGTTTAGCTTACAATAGATAGTTAAACATGGAGAAGATCAGAGATGTACTGAGGAGAGTTTGCTACTTGAACTTATATGTTAAAAGTCAAGTATGTCGAACAGCCCGTTACTGCAATTGATTTATACGGTTTCACTCACGGTTGTTTGCTTGCATTGTTACGCGTACTCGAAAGATGAAGGAGCACCGATTGTTCCGAAACTAGTCTCGTAACAATGCGAGGAAAAAACCTTGAGTGAAGTCGTATTAAGTCTTAATATGTGCAATACTTACGGATCTGTCAATCAATATCATTGTTGTTGACTTTTTTTTTCCCATTTATAGTAAATACCTATTAATCAAAAATCTGGTAAAAAAGGGGATATTATTCAACTAGCTAGTATAAGGCATTATATGTATGTGTAAAAATAAATAATACCTTACAAAAAATACAAAATAGAATATCGAGTGAGAGCAAATTTTCAGGTTAAAACTAGGATGACTAACGTACAAAATGATACCTACAAACAAAATAAATGTTAATTCATATAATTACGTCGCCATACTTAACGTTATGCATAATTACCATTATCTTTTATGGCCTTTCCTATGTCCACTAATTGGAGATTCTCCATTTGTGAATCCGGTGTTGTAAATAAGACATTTTGGCATGTATTTTTATGACTTGTGGCCTGACGTCAACCTTCCTTGGGAAATACTAAAATCAAACATAAAAACATCGTCAAACTGATCAAAATTCTTAGCGTTGCAGTACTCCTGAAGTATTTTGAACCGACTTAAAGATATTTTTTAAATTAAAAACAACGTTTTATTAAAATTTACTCAATTAATTCACGATAATTAAAACGCAAGAAAAGCTTAAAAACCGACTTCACCACTTTATCTTCGGAACTTTGATCAGATTAGATGTACTAAACACGCAATATTGAAGATATTTCAAGAACTACTGATCAGATCTTGACCAAATAAATGGAACCAATTGGAAAGCAACATACTTCAAACATAAAAAAATTTCAAAATCGGTTCTCGTGGAAAGAAGTTATGAGGTAATGCACTTAAAAAAAATACGGTCGACTTCAGTACCTCCTCCTTTTTGTGAAGTCGGTAGAAAACGAAAAATGACTCGATAGAAAAATATCAAAGATGTCACTAAATTGATTTTAGTTTTGTTAGAGTACAACGAAATCCGGTCCTGGCTGGAGCCTATGAAACAAAGCTGCGGTTCCACAGCGGCACTCATCATTACACTAAATTTGAAATGAAACAAACCATCCATAAATAATAGTTATGGTTATGATCCCGCTACCAGGTTACGCCGCCGCGAGCAAAAAGTCGAGCAAAAACTTGGACTGCCTGGCGAGATACCGAGATATATGTGGCACACCGTCCATATATGTGTATAGACTTCGGAGGGACGTATCGCGATAATATATTATGATACTGTTGAATATGTTGCAGTCACTCTTAACCAGTCAAAAGCACTTTTGACCGTAGGCTTTTGTCAATAGGCAAAACTACTTTTGACTTTTATTTCAGTCAAAAGTAGTTTTGCCCAATAGAGCTTGTTAAAAGTAGCGTTGACAAATGATTCCGTCAAAATTACTTTTTTATGTTATTGGAGACAAAACTAGCACGTTGCTAGCCTTAGTCTTCAGTTTAGTATTCAGTCCTGCCCATTACGGTTCAGTGTTGCCCAGAGTTTTTTTTATGCTAGATAGACAAGCATTTGACCACTATCTCACCAGATGTTAAGTGACGATGCGGTCGACGATCGAGCACGCTTGCCTAGAAAATATCTATTCACTCTCGACTTGAAGACTCCAAGATTGTACTTATCTGGGAACACAGACTCTGGCAAGGAGTTCTACTACTTTGCAGTGCGCATAATCAACGTGGAAGCAAAACGCTTCGTGCGTATTTGAGGAATATCCACCATGTATCGGTGTCGCAATGCAGTCTGTCTGGTGGTTCTATGATGAAAGGAGGAATTAGATCGTGTAATTCCATAGCACACTCTCCGGAATGTATCCGATAAAATACCGAGAGGCTCGCTATCCTGCGACGATGTTCTAGGCTCTGAAGCCTAGCATCTGACAGCTGGTCATTGTTAATGAGTCTTTTGGCTCTTCGCGGAATGGCCTCTAGTGAAGATGATAACAATACTCCATACTCGAACGGACTTGCGCGTGATATAAGTCGGGCAAGAGTTCAGGGGGTGAAATATTGTCTCACTTTTGCGAGGATACCCAGCTTTTTTGCCTGCTATCTTCAGTTAAAAGTACTTTTGACTGAATAAAGGTTTTGACTGCGACAAATATATAGACAGATAAGCTAGCTTGTTATTATGGTATGTAGACGTACCTAATGAATAACATGTTTTTGTTGTAACATATAATCTACAGGTATTTCCAGAACACGTGTTGTTTTTGCATTAGGCTTTTTTCGCATCAATCGATGTGATAACTGTCAATTTTATTTGACAAGTAACAACAACGTGATGATCGTGAAGTCATGACTATGGGTTACGGCTGAAACTCAGTAACCAAGTTAATTTTAGTCGTATTCTTAGCCGGGACTCTTCACACACTTCTTTTTCTATTTATTTACTTGTTGTATTTTTTATTATTTATGAACTTATATTTTTGTGTATCTTATATATTTTATTAATATTATATAAAGATAAGTACAATCTTGGAGTCTTCAAATCGAGAGTGAATAGGTGATTTCTAGGCAAACGTGTTCCATCGTCGACCGCATCGTCACTTAACATCTCATAGTGGTCAAATGTTTGCCTATCACTGTAAAAAAAAACACTTTCATACTCACAGCCCTACACTAAGTTCGATGACTTGTGTCGTGGTTTCCGGAAACGTTCACATCACACCTAGAAAAAGAAACACAAACTTCTCTTGGGGACAAAACTTGTGTTTCCACCTGGAATCAAACCCGATACCCTCTGCTTAGAAAGCGAACGCATCCCAACTAAGCCAAAGGGCGGTTCAAATATATTTAGTTTTTGCAGTGTTATTTTATATGTGTTAGAAATAAATGTATTTTAATGTAATAAATATGATTAGTACGCGTTGTAATAGGGCTAACGATATTCCCTATGCAAATTATTAAGAAACCCAGACTATGATGCTAATCAATTTAAATCAAATTTAATTTATATTTCTCCGCTAATTGTTACATTTTATATGATAATTCCTACAAATCTCCAGCATCAGACAAAATACAATGTCATAAAACGCGTGCGGTCAATCTAGTTTTAAATTAATTACTGATAGACTAGTCTGAACTAGTCACAATTCATTTTTTTGTAATCTGCCCCGTCCGGACTGTAAACAAAAACTGTGATGACAGTACTCGATAAACACTCGTTGTTTAAGAGACTAGTTAGTCATAGCTTTAAAATAACAACATTGTTTAGACTGTTATCTGAATTTTTTGAATAGTTTTCTTAATGTCAGGGTAAAGGTCGATTGATGGTCCATTTGGATAACGGGATGCTTTAGACATGAAAGAAAAATGTTTAAAAGAAAGTTGCAAGAATTTAAGAAGTATTTAGCCCTATCACTCGTGATGGTACTTTTTACCGGCTTCACAAAATAGGAGGAGGTACTCAAGTCGACTGTATTTTTAAGCTATTGCATAGCTTCTATCGCGGGCCTTAAGCGTGGAGACCGAATCCAGAAATTCCGTAACGTAAATAACCTAACACTTTTAATGACTTTTTTTGAAATATCACGCTTGTCTCTTTAGTTCAGCAACTCGCCTCTAGGCGGCAGGAAAAAATACTGCATAAATAAAATAAATAAATAATTATAATTGCATAAGTTGATAAAAAATGCTATGCAATAGCTTTACCGCGGCAGTTCCCGAGTGCCACTCGTCTTTTTTTTTATGTGTGTTACCTCATAACTTCGTTCCACGTGAACCGATTTTTAAATTGTTTGATAGATGTTGCTTTCCAATTGGTCCCATTTAAATTAGATCCAAGATCTTATCAGTAGTTCTTGAAATATCGTCAATAATGCGTATTCTGTGGACTACATTGACGATGTTTTCGTTTTTAACAGACTTCAAAAGTTACCTCATAACTTCTTTCTTTGTGCGCCGATTTTGATGATTGTTTTTTTATTTTAAAGCTGGTGCTTTTCATGTCGTCTCATTGAATTTTGATCAAGATCTGATCTCTAGTTTTGAGTAATCGACAATAATGCGTGTTTAATACATTAAATCTGATCAAGATTCCGAAGATTAAGCGGTGAAGTCGTTTTTTTAAGCTTTGCTTGCGTTTAATTATTAAACTGTTTTTAATAAAATTCTTTATTCCAAATTAATGTAACCGTACAGTATGTAACGAAATGTTACATTTATCATCATGACATACGAGTGGAAAAACAAAGTCTTTTTTATATATGGCTAATTTTCACATAAATGAAAATCACAATAACAATACGCTTCCGTACCGTTTCCAATATAAGAGTATATGACATATAAATAATTCCCCAGATAATTATTTTGATTAATACCCACAGGTTCATAATGAGCATTAATAATGATGAAGACGATTTGTTTCTTCCACCCACGTGATACCATCGAAACTAATCAATATTGTATTACCCTACAGCCTACGCAATTGCAAGTAATATTCATCAACGACCACAAAAATACAAACCATAGATAAATAAAATATATACTCAAATATAAACGCAAGCAAATCTAAATAAAACTGACTTCATCGCTTTATCTTCGGAACCCTTAATCAGATTAAATGAATTAAATACGCATTATCTTCGGAACTTTGATCAGATTGGATATTGTACTAAACAAGCATTATTGGCGATATTTCAACTACTGATCAGATCAAAACGTAATGAGGTAAAACGTAGAACTTTATGAGGTAACACACATTTAAAAAAAATCAGTCGACTTGAGTCTCCTTTTTTGTGAAGTCGGTAGATAACACAGTTTACCTTAGTATTTTAAAATGTTATGCATGTTACCTATTATAATAAAAGAGTTTTCGTTTCAGTCTTAAAAAGCAACATGGCGTCCATAGATAATGCACAACAGATTTGTATTAAATCAAACTGAATAAAAAAAAAAAAATGAGGTATCGTAAATATATGTCTTATATCAAGGTATAAACAAGTTTTAAATTGTATGAAACTGTTTAGAACTTGCTTATCTAGTATAAAAAAAACTAGTTGGATAGTTTCTAACATTCGGCCTGTCTGTCTTCTAGAAACTGAAGATAAGGAAAAAAGCTTCTTCGTTATATGATTTTTATAATATGCTTTATGTTCGTATTCCTATTAATTTACTATACTTAATAATTTCGAATAAGAAGAAGAATTCAGATTCTTAAGAATTTAGATTTATAATGTCACGTTAACATGTTTAACGGACTTCAAAAAAGGAGGAGCTCTCCGTCATTTATATACCGATTTGGATATATCACGAATAGTAATAGTAGAAGTCGGATTTAATACTGCGAAGTGCTTGAAACTTCCGGAAAAACATCTGTTAAATATACGCAAATTATCCGTTAAAAGTGATTGCAATGAATAAACGAGAAAACCTAAGGAATCATTATCATTAACAACATAGACGAGCATTAACAGACCCATCTAATCTTAACATTATAATATAATACTGTTCCGTTCGAGGCATTGAGATAGCTTCACAGATAAGGTTCTATATTCTCTTGGACTCGTAAGACCATTTTACGGCATGAAACTTAATGTGATGGTCATCTTAACGATATCCTATGAGCACGCTCGCTGATACCAATTAGTGACTACGTGCACTTTGCCAGTTACCATAACAGAGAACGATTAGTATATCCTACTAGATTAAGTCAATCGTCTGCTTACATTTCTAATAGTAACATTAGACAATATTTATGGCAGTGTAATAGAAGGTTCTGTAATAATACTTACATGAGAAAATGGCATCACTACAATCGTAGCAATCGTTTTTCCAAATGTCGTCAAAAAGACATAATAATATAATATACAGCGTTATTCGAAAGATGCCATAAATGAATAACATGTGCCTAAAACTAGATAGTTAAGACTGAGGCAATCAGCTTGTGAATGTTTTAAAATTTAATGGTATAATACAATGAATTAGATGGCATATAATTCTCATTTCAGTTGCACTTATAAGGTCCCAATAAAAATATCTTAACAGTATTTCTCTGAAATACTCCAATGATCTATTTGTAGATGCTATTTTTATCAATTATGGAAATATCGTTATTTACGAACACACTGACCTAGACTACCAATTTATGTTTTAAAAGGAATATGCAAAGAAAAATATACGCCCGATAACTGCATTCCATACCGCCTTTTGGAATTCATTATGAAAAATGTTTGTAAATACGTTCGATTTGTAATAACTGGAAGTGGTCCATCGAGTGTCGAGTCCATTATTATCATTAGCATCTCTCCAGATGCTCACAACAACTATATAATTACAGCAACAATTTCGTTCGCCTCTTGCCCTACAATTAGTCATGACATTGCAAAACCTGTAATTCTGATACAGTAGCGTTGTCTGCGTCCCTCCGTTCTCGAACGTTATAATTATTCAAATTATTTAAAAACACTCCTTGAAACTCTACATGGAAATGAAATGCTTCAAATGTATAACGACCCTCTGTAACTGCTATAGCTGTTCTGCCAATATCGTCAATGTAAGTAATGGGTTCCTATGGCAACTTGAATATTGATTTTATGTTCGCCGTATCTACGAACGAGTAATCTAATGGCTCGCAGTTTCTACGTTTAAATTACTCGGAAATTTTCCTTTATGGATAATGATAATTCAACAGTAATTGTAGTGCTATGAAGAATTGTTGGAATGCAGTATAAGCCGCGTGACCTCACTGACCCGCCGCTCTGTCCACATTTTTATAGATTTACACAACGTTTTATGACAATCGGATTTAAAACGCGTTCTCATGATGCTTTATCGTTGGAATTTTTATACAAGTTACTTGGAATTTCATAATTTAATTAAACCTTATTCGAGTTCCTTAAAGAGACTTTATGTACGTTGCACGTCCACAAATTCTCTCGCATGTTGTTCATTGGAAAGCAGCATCTGATCATGTCGTAAAATAAAGAACCATTCGTTGAGCGTATTTCATTTATCTCAGTTGCATCGATCACATATCTCTTTAAAACCATTAAGGCGAGTCTCAACCCAAAAATATTCATTCACGATTGAGAATTGAATTTTAAAAATGCTACTGGAATGGACTCGATATTCGTGACAGAGTCGAGTGGTACTTTTAAAATACCAACAACTTATGAAACGATATATTACCTGTTAATGTTATGACCGTTAACTCTCTTAAACGATAAAGATTTCGGTTTTTATAAACAAAGGTCGTGACGCCTTTTAAAATGACTAACACCTACGCGATGCATTCAAACGGTATGATCTACTTTTAAAATATTTGAAATAGCCGATAATGTCAACAAAGCTTTTGAAGATCACAAAGAGAACAAAAGTAAAAGTGATGTTTAAACTTTAAACTGAAGTGCTAAATGTAAGTAAATCTTACGTAACAACCCTTTAAAGAGCAAACGCTGATATTAAAATAAGAGAGGTATGGCCGCTCCTCCGGTCTCTCGCTGTCATCGTCCGTACGGTTTACATGAAGCTTTTTATTTCTTTGTGCGGCTGTGATCCCCATTCTACACATTCCAATTGTATGAGTGTGGATGCACGTGTTTAAATGGCCCCTTCTAAAGGACGTTAATGGAATTTAAATATGAAAGATAAATTGTCAAATTCTGTTAACATAAAGCTGCATTGAATCTGAATACAGTTAATCAAAAACATTTACGAATCTGTCATTGATATAGAACGCTAGATAGTAAAAAATGATACGGAAAAGAAATCGGATTATTTCAACGACATAGATTATAATCAAATATTTAAATTTCGCTTACATCGGAAAGAAATTATACTGTGAGATTAAAATATATGTACCTACATGTCTTGGATTCTTATGACAAATGTGTTGAGCCAGACGATTTATATCTGTGTGGTATGTTAATGGTTTTAATCAATTCCACCATTGCAGTACAGGCATGATGAAAAATGGAAGAGCCTCTTTGAATATTATCTATCTGGTCGTATCGCTTCTGGAAGTCAGTACGGCCATTTGTTATGATACGTATTGAAATGTTGTCTTTTGCCTTCTATGGAACATCTTCGTTTATTTTATTTTAATACATACATTGTTTAAATATGCTGTTAGTTATACCGTTTCTATCTGTTGGTCTCTTTTTAATTCTGCCTTCTATATTAATAACTAATAGAGGTTGCAATTAAAATAATTGGCCATAGTCATATAAATAATATCTAGCATTTATGGGCACCATGAATAACGACCGACCGACCTTGGTAATTTGTTAATAAACTGAAAGTTCCCCATTCTGCAGAGCATGAAATTGACATAATAATAGCCCACGCATCCTCTCAGATTAACTGCATGTATAGAGTCATACCCTGTTATGTTAGACTCGGATATATCATAATCAAGTCTTGATCAATATATTATATCTGCGGCGCTCGCTCGCCGCCGCACGGTAGCTGCAAACGCTGCTTTATATTAAGTCTCTCAGATATTCTAGTATTATCAAAGCCTGTTGTCGACATTTGCATATTCGATCGGATATTTCCATCGTTTACATTTTAGTTTACTATACCATCTACAATATTACTTACTTAAATGGTTTCTGTTGTAGGTGCAGCTTTGCTACAGTAAACATTTTACAAAGATGCAGTAAAAGGCCCCTACCCCATTTAAACACAGCGGCTCTAACCACCCCACCCTGGTCGTAAACCGTGGAATTCTGTATGATAAACATTCCACACGTCTTATTTTAAACCATTGACATTACCACACTCTTTTGACCTGATGTGTTCATGGTTCATTATAACATTATGGAGAGAGAACGCGTTCAAAAACATTTTTTTAATGGATTTTTTACGGAACGCGCCATCCCGCTATGTAGCTAATGACACCATCTGTCAAATGTATACGCCCATAGATTTCGCTGGTATATTGGAGGAATTATTTGACATTTTTGTAGAATAGGTACATTTTAATAACCCGCAAGTAACGATAGACGTCCGACCGTTTATTTTATAGCCACAGCAACTCGTGATCATAAACAAAATTGTGGAAAGAATTCGCTTTATGTACTCTTATCCCTCCGAATTGGAATTCCAATAAAACTAACCAAGCGACATCAAAGGAATTCTAACAATCGTAATATAATTTACTCAGGACTTAAGCATTTATAATAGAGATAATAAAAGCGTAAAAAGTTTAAAATATAGAGGCCCTTGGTTTACACAAAGGATCATTTACCACTATCTAATCTTCGGTGTGTAACTCGGGAGCCGTGGCACATTGTGTTCTTAAATCTGATCATAAAAATAAAACGAGTTTTGTATTCCGAGATTCTGGAGTTCATTAAATATGTCCGTCGTGTTATATCGGGGCATGGAATGCTACTTTCCTTGGTTCAATCATAAGAGGATGACGGCCGGACGGGAGGGCTTTGTCACATTTTTACCGAGATTTTTTGTGGCCGAGAAAGGGTTTGACTCGGCTCGGGTTACAATCGCGTTTATATTCTTTATGCGATACCACGAGTCGATTGATTGTCTCTCTTCAAATCCCTTGTCACAGATTCTGTGGATTGTCGTACGTTATTAAATTCTACTGCAGGATTTTAAAGCTCTGACTGTGATGTGTTATCGACCTGCACACTTAACATCTAATATCATAATCATAATCACTTACGTCTTTACGAATATATGTTCCTAGATTATAATGTAATATGCTCGTATTTACTTATGTCAAGTGCTTTAACATGAACTGATGAACTAGGTGGAAACCATTAGCTCGAAATTCAGTAACGCATGTGTTCATGATTTTTTGTTAGGATAAAACTTAGAACCTAAATTCAGCCAGCACTTAGCACAAGTAGACCTAAAACCCTGTTTCGAGTAGTTTCCATAAACACCAACAGAAACGCAACAAATAACCAAACCTCGAAATGCAACGTGTTCAAAGTTTTAAAACCCGCTTAGCAACAGCTTCAAAAGGCTTGAAGCTCTGAAGGACGAGGAAGGCTGCGGCTGAGCGTCCTCGACCCGCGAGACGGCCTCAGCGCGTGCGCCATTGTTACAGCCCGTCCGGCTAATGTTTCACGTCGTAAAATTGCCATAGCTGATGTAACGAGTACATCCAGTCGGGATTAAAATCGAAAAGGTCGTGTTAAAACACGATCATTTAAAAAATTTCCACATCTTAAAATTTCTATAGCTGATGTTAGAAATAAGTCTTGTCGGAATTTGAGCACGAAACTTTAGAGACTCGTTGAAGGTCCAGTTTCTTAAAGGATTGGAGAACAATTGATCCTTAACTGAATTTTTTGCATTGAATATTTCTGTTTCCTTATCAAGTTCGTAAAATTGTCATAGCTCGATACTTCGCCAAGTTACAAGAGTGTTACTATCCCTTTGATTAATTATTAAAGATTTTATTTGCATACGTTCGTGTGACATTAAACTCGTCGAACTTGTAACGTAATGTCAGTTCTTAATCATTTTAACGAACCCTGAAACGCATGTCATTACAAAAAAAAAACCGTAAAAATATATAATAAAGTTCTCGATGCAATAATTGGCAGAATTCCTATTACTCGATCTTCCAGGTATATCCTAACCTGATATGGTTTATGTTAAATACTGAACACGTCTTCTCCTACGCTTCAGGACCATTCTAAGAATTTTTGGTAGCTTTATTGAGATGATTCCTGGAATATCTTTTTAGGGGAAAAGGGTCGATTTAATCTAGGTAGCTTCAGCTTGAAGATGACTTATGCATTGCAGCAGATATTCAGCCGCATCATCACTTTCCATCAGTTGAAATAGTGGTTAAACGCTTTTCTCACTAGCTTAAAGTTTAAAAACGTTAAAATCTTTTATAAAATCTAACTACTGCGCTGAAATCGCAGGCCACAATAATTGTCATAATCCTGCAAGATTCCATTCTCATGTCTGCTGAGACTTGGTAGTTGGAACAGCATAAATTGGTGAACGTCGATAGCAAAGCAACATAATACATACTTAGAATTTCCACTGCATAGAAGACAAACTTCACAAAGCTTTACAAATAATGTCTTCGGTACAAAGCTTTTCCTGGACATAAACTTATATTCAGCAAGATTACGATAATCCAGACGTGCTTTACGTATGCACGCTGCCGTATGTTAAGATTCCATACTCGCTACACTATGCTGTAAGTAACCCGAGATTGTTTTGCGAAGGGACGCGTGCGGGTACCCCCGTACCCCGTACGACCTACGACTGGACCTTGCCGAGCTCGCAATTATGTGTGCTCATGCCTTTAGCCGAGCTTGTGGACGTAGCCATGGGCTGCGAGGATGGGGTTTTTGCCCCAGCCTTTGGAAATCAGATCTTGAGAAGCAACGGAAATTTATGGATTATATTCGATCGATCTTTTGTTTTTCGGGTCGTAGCTGTGGTAACGCGACAATTTAGCGCACCTGTTATAAAGACTAATGACTTCACACAAATTTTTTTAGAGAAATCGTTTTCACTGCGTTTAATTTTTTTTTACACTGGATCCATTATCTTACCTGATGGAAAGTGAAGGTGTAGTCAAAGATGCTTAGAAGATACTTATTTAATCTAGACTTGAAGACACCGAGATTGTACCGTTCAGGAAACAAAGACGTAGGCAATGAGTTCCACTCCTTCCAGTTTGCCCCTTGCGAGGAGTCCTGACTCCGTCCTCATACATGCTTTAGTATGCAGCCTCGGGCGTGCGTCAGTGTGCGCGTGGGCAGTTAAAGCTTTAAAATCGGACTCTTGCTCCTGTTTGAAAATATTTTACGGTCAGCCTTCCAGTCAGCCTTCACGGGGTTGACCGGTGACCTCTTGGTTATTCTGCCGTGCCGGCGAATGTACGATGTTTTTCGTCATATGAATTGTATTATTCTGTATTCGCTCGCGAGTTTGTTTGCGTACTTTTCAATGATTATTTATTATACAAGACGAATGTTCCAAAATTTTAATCCGACTTCTAGTAAGAAATGGCTTTTTATAGTTTTAAGCCAAAAAAAAGTGTTTTGCTGTAATAATCATGAGTTCTTTTATGTGTTGTATATACTTATTTGAGATGAAATTTAGACATCTTTCATTTGAAACCTATGACGATGGTATTGGACAAATTTTTTTTCACTACTTTATGGATAATAGACGCGATTTTTTTATAAAAAAAACTAGCTTTTTGTCACCTGTAGAATTAAGTGGTTGTCAACGATACACTATACAATTACAATCGGTTTATTAATTTGAACGCCGTGAAGGGGAAAAACAAACGAAGATACGTACGGTGCAAAATTCGTAACCATCCTTTTTGCTTCTCTAAAATCTGGTAAAAATAGCCTAATATTGCTGTACTGAATTTTTCAATAGTTTCATCACCCAAATTCACAAAAACAATTCAATGTCTGAAATGGGCAGACTTGCTACTAATACCAAACATGTTTTTACCTTGCTTACAACAAAACTATACAATAATGGAAACGCAAGCAAAGCATAAAAAAACCGACTTCACAGCTTATATTTTGGTTTTGATTTCGATAAAATTTATATGGGACCACTTCTGAAGTATAAATCTACCAAACAAAAAAAAACATCAAATTCGATTTATAATTGGCAGAATCATCGCGTAACATACATACAAAAAAATAATACAGTCGAATTCAGAAGCTCCTTATTTGCAGTCGATTGAAAAAGACTATACTGATTCTGAATGAATTCGGGTAACTTAACCATATTAGTTTTAATTAATATAACAAAGCAGGTGCAAACTGTGTTGATAGCGATTTTATTCTCCTATTACAACATTTTGGCGATGAATGGGAGTGGGACCGCATTCTTTGGATACCTTAGTTTGGTATTCAAGGGAACGGAAAGTAAATTACTTTACTAGATTACTTATGCTTTTGAAACTAAATAATTGGTGTATGCTATTTCAAAGGTATTGCGAAGAATTGAACGTATATTATATGATATAATAACGCTTGATATTTATGGTTATAAAATGCCATCTGAATTAAACTATTTTTTATAGACTTCAAAAAAGGAGGGGTTTCTCCATTTGACTGTTTTCGTTTTGTGTGTCTTGTTTCTATGTTAACTCATTTTGATTTTTTATTTTTTATTTGAAAGCTGGTGCTTCCCATGTGGTCACATTTAAATTTGATCTGACCAGTAGCTTTTGAGTTCTCCTCAATAATGCGTATTTGCATATTTAATTCATTTAATCTGATCAAGGGTTCCGAAGACAAATTGGTGAAGTCGGTTTTTTTAAGCTTTGCTTGCGTTTATCTCATATATCCGTTTAATATTTTAATACCTAATTAACACTGTTTTTATTTATTATCTATACATACAAATACCAATTAAATAACCCGCTACAATTGACAAAATTCATTAAAATAAATATTAGTCTGTATAAAACTATAACTTTGACTTTGATCTCTCTTTGTGGTCGATGCTTTTGTTATGTTAATTACAAATGTACACACAACAACGTAGACAACTTAAATATAATATATAAGTACATAAGAATATAAGGGGTATGTTGAACAAACAAGCTCTCTAGTTCCCACACTAGGACACCATGTGTTAAATCATGTATTAACAAGTAAATATAATTCTAATTAATAATACGGCTATATTAGACTTTGAAATATTGCCACTTCATATAGTTACAGCGGTGCCTCCTGGCTTTTTTTCCTTATTTGGTTAAAGTAGATCCCTTGAGACATATTTAGTGTGGGGCTGTAAGTGTGAAAGCGTTAATGTTTATATGGACCTGTAAGCAACGATCACAAGTTTTAATTCTTCATTACATGAATATTAATAAATCGTTAATTAACTAAATGTTACGTGTGGGCTACAAATGTAACTTATACTTACTACGCTAAACTGCGCTCTCTCTCTCCTCCTTGGTCTGGCGTAAAACTGGAAGGCAACCAATTCAATCTAACCATTACGACCTGGAAGTGTTACTAATAATTTATTTCAAATCTTATTTTCGCTTTTATTTGACTGCCCATTGGCTCGGTTGGGTGAGCGTTCGCCTTCTAAGCAGGGCATCGGGTTCGATTCCCGGCGGGAACACAAGTTTTCTCCCCAAGGAACATTTGTGATTCTGGTTCTGGTTATGATTGCGTGTGAGATGTGAATGTTTCCAGCAACCACGACACAAGTCATCGAACTTAGTGCGGGGCTGTGAGTGTGAAAGCGTTTATGTTTTTTTGATATTTTATTATCAGTTTAATTGTATTTTTTCCGATTACTATTCTGTAACTATATAATTACTATCCTACACTCTAGGATCATATAAAAGGAAAAAGTCCTTTAATTTTTTTTTATGTTCATTTGATTGCTCCCATGTTTCTAATTAAAACCACTAGATATATTTTTTTGTTTGTTTCGTAGTAACGAATGGACCGAGTTATGCGAGAAGCGAGTTTTCTATTCTTCGAAACGCGAGCGGTTCGTATGGGTGTATGTATGGCACGCGAATTCTTGGAACTTACGATTCCCATCGTCCCCAAAAGAATCCCTCTGCTTTTTTTCACCATTTCTCATGAGGGTGTTTGCTCGTTTATTTTTTTTCACCACATTCCTGAGATGTTTACGTTTTGAAGGTCGTGGGTAGATATTTCTGTTACTATAACAAAGAAAGAAAGGAAATAGTTTATTGTGTTTAAGAAATATAAGCTTTACTATCTAATTACTTAAAAAAAAGACGTGTGGCACTCGCAGTATTTTTTTTCCTGCCACTTAGAGGCGAGTTGCTGAACTAAAGAGACAAGCGTGATATTTCAAAAAAGTCATTAAAAGTTCTGCTATTCATCGATAGATGGCAAAACTAAAAATTATCACCGCTGTGCCGGTCGGAGTGGGGGGTGTTAGGTTATTTTCGTTACGGAATTTCTGGATTCGGTCTCCACGCTCAAGGCCCGCGATAGAAGCTATGCAATAGCTTAAAATAAATTATTCTTATAGGTCTTTAAATATAGTAAGTTCTGTATTATGCTTCGGGACCCTCAGATTAAAGGTCTCAAAGCGCTGGTTTTCATTTTACTCGTTCAAACTGTTAATTACTGTAGATATCTAATTAAAAATACACATTACACATTATCAAAGTTAACTAAATTATGTTAAGATAGATTTGTACAAAATAAGTTATCATGTTATCTTATGTAACGCATGTATTTTAACATATTTAGGTAAGTAGGAAAATAAAAAGAACATGTTAATTGTTATCTAATAAGTAATATTTAATACTATTGTGCCGGATGCTAATTGTGACGGTAATTTAACTCTTCACCATTAAATAAACTGTTTTCTACCCTCGCTTTATACATATATGTGTTTTTTATACGATATATAGATATCAACAAACAAACAAACTAACTCTTCAGCTTTATAATATTAGTATAGACTAATATTATAAAGCTGAAGAGTTTGTTTGTTTGTTTGAACGCGCTAATCTCTGGAACCGCTGGCTCGATTTGAAAAATTCTTTCAGTGTTAGATAGTACATTTATCGAGGAAGGCTACAGGCAACATTATATTTTCAAAAAAGTCCAATAATCACGCGGACGAAGTCGCGGGCACTGCTAGTTTATGAATAAAAGCAATTTTATGTTACAAAGTTGGCGATGTTAATTGAAAAACGTCTTGACGTGTAATTTTATCATTGCGTATTACGTACGCTAAACGTTACATCAAAATAATATACCTCGCGATATGAAGGTTTGTTCTTTATGGCTCACATTTAATAACCGGGAAAGATGAACGCTACCATGTCTTCAAAACGTAAACTTTGCTATAAAATATATTAGAAGTTCTTAGTATAAATGGTTTTTAATTGGATATCGTCGGCGCGGCGGCCATTTTTGTTCTTGTTTTTTATAGCAAGGGCAATGATGGATGTCATTTCAGAAAGTTTAGAGCGAGCTATTATGTAGTAATGGCCACTTGTTGTCCGATTAGCGTTCCCAACTGATAGGTTGATTGCTATGAAAATATTTATGGAATTGATAGGCACAGTGAGTGGAATAATCTTTGTAATAGTACGATGAACTGGCTATTTACAGGCATTGTCGGTGGCTTTGAACATAAGTGCGCAGTATTACTTATGTATATTTTCAATGGTCTCTAGAACATTAAACTCTCACGTCGACGCATAAATCGATGACTCTCAACTAAATACTACTGTGTTTGTTATTATTTTATCTGTCTGTTGTCTGTCTGCTTTCACTCTGTTTGTCTTTGCTAGTCGACCCTAACCATTAGGTAAGGTTCAACTAGCTAAGACAGTCATTGTGAAAATTTGAGGCTTATTTCTTGGCTGTTATTTTAGATTGGCATATAGAAAATAACATTTAAATAAGTTAACGCACTTTCATAATTCCTATTTTTTTAATCTTAATATAACTTCAAACTACCACTACACTCTAACATAATTTCTGACTTCTAAAAGATCTCTAAATTGGACCATAATAATATGAAAGCACCAGCTTTCAAATAAAAAAAAAACATCGAAATCGGTTCACCTTAAAAGAAGTGAGGTACACACATAAAAACAATACAGTCGAATTGGGACTCCTTTTTCAGCTATCCTATACGCTATACAAAAGAGCTGGGATGGCTTGGGTAGTTGCTGTCAGGGGAAACGCACAATACACCCCAAGCGGGACGTCTCAGTGCAGGCCTTATCACAGATTATAATTTGAAAAACATACATTTAAGTTTTAGAATAACTGCAATAAACTTAAAAAATATTAAATACTGCCCAGTCTGCGCGCGAGTTATTTCTATGGTGCATTCCGAGGCCGTAACACCGGGAGCGGTTCGCCCGACCCAATAATAAAAATATGAGCGTTAAAAAAACGACCACGTCAAACCGCGGGTTTCGTGCGCCCGCCTCGCCTCGCCTTTCTGTCATATATTCTGTGGTCTTTTCCACTTTTTTTCTCATTTGCTTTTTCTCTCTTGAAAGATAATCGCTTGTAACGATATAATGCATTCGAGTTTATTGACATGAATATTCGTTGTGCTTTATTCCTTTAGAGATTTTGATGGATTGCGGCTTGACATTCTTCATTTTAAGTTATTTACATCATGAGATTTATATATAATGTTTACCATCTATATTATATCAAATGTATCCATTATCCTTATTTATCTTGGTCACGCTATAGCTTGAGAAAGAGTGAAGATTTCATGTAACTTTTTTTTAAGTTTTCTAATACTTTGTAGAAGGCTCTTACGGAATGAAAAAATAAGAAAATTGCTCAGAAAATTGGAAAAAAATAGTAACCTTTACGATGATTTTTATTCGCAGTGTAATTTTACCAGACAGCAGTTTTTATAAACTTAATAATTAGAAAAAAAAGAATTGAGACACAGAAAACAGAAAAATTAACGAAAAGTAAAGTATGAAAAAAATAGATAGAAATGAAAACTATATAATATATATATATATATATATATACAGTATACATATAGCTCATGGAAAGCTTTCGGTGACGATGACGCGAGTTTCACGTTTTTTTTTTACCCAGAAAGTGCTCAACGCGTCTATAGAAGTTTTCACTTCAAAAAATGTCATCGACACGATACGTCACTCGGATTTGGTAAAGTGAAGCTAGGTAAACATAAACGAAGTACTTAATAATTTAGTCAATAAGCTTTTAGTGTGTTATTTAAGTACTAGGCAACCATAAACGTGAAAGAGGTATTATAAATTTTTCTTTATATGGCATTGCAGCGCTTGCCGTGTAAAGAAAAAAACATTGTATAGTTAATGTTATATAAATATAAATTTAGTATGACGTCCATCTGTGTAATTACCCTAAAAGATGAAATTAACACTAATGACTAATACAAATGATTTTTCTATATATTTAAAGAACAAACTTGTTATTCATATTGTATAGTGATAGTTCATAAAATTGAATTATTTCATTTGTTATATTTAGTACAATTAAATGTAAATTCATCACCATAACCACGATCTGTTTAGTCAACAAATTTCCTAATATAGTGGGTGGTGTCATGACAGCTCAGAAATTATTATTTTATTAATATGATTGTTTTCACTGCGGTATTGAAAATATATAGCTTCTAATTCAAGATCCAAATGGTTTATTCACTCGGGCTCCTGAGAGGCACTCGTGAAAGTTAATGTTCCCCAAACGGGGAGTCTCCAAGTCTAGAGTGAATAGGTATCTTCTAGGCAAGCATGCTACATCTTCGGCCGCATCATCACTTTTCGTCAGGTGAGATTGTGGTCAAATGCTTGCCTATCGAGCATTAAAAAAAGAAGTTTGAAAAAAAATATTAAAACATGCGCCGTAGAGTTTTTTGCCAGGTTCTTCTCGAGATGGCTATAATTTTCCGAATCAGGCAGTTGAGTCATTAACTTTCATGAGTGACTCTTTGGGGCCCATGTCAAACAATTTTGTTTTTTTTTTTTCGAATTATCTCTACAATCACTATTGACGTCACGTCACGTCACTTTATTTACTAAGCGAATGATGTATTATTTTACAAACTAATAATTTCAGTAAACAAAAATTTAATTACATTACAGTACGTGTATATAATAATATAATATACTTGTTAAAGTACATTTTTAAATTTGGTCTTTGTTAGATCATTTGTTCGAACAGTGACTGCTGACGTCGCGTCACGTTATGCGCTAGCGCATGTTGTATTATGTTGTAATTGTAATAATTTTTGTAATATGGTAATGTCGGCCCGTGGGCTTGGCTTCTTGCAGGGATTGGTCTCGAAGCGGGCCCGTGGCGTGATCAAAGTGATGCACGAACTAATAGAACTGGCAATGCTTATTATTAAACAGGATTTTTTCCAATAAAAAATGTATGTATAACAATATCCCAATACAAACTCATCATTGTTTATTCACATGGACCTCATAGAGGCCCTTATGTAAGGTAATGACTCTAATGCCAGCTTCGCAAATTTATAGTCTTGAGAAGAGAAACAAGGAACTCGGTGACGTATTTTTTCTATTCTTTTTTTTAAACAAAACCTTATTTTATTATAATTGGACATGGTACCTGTATCGCCTAGGAATATAGATTTGTGAGCAAGATTTTAGTTTCCAGATGTCCTTCCACCAGTCTTCGGCATCGTATAGTATAAGATATTATCGAGTTAGTTATTTTATTATTCTTTTTCATTTGAGTAATCTTTGTTTGAATATTATATTACAACTAAACAAAGATATCATATTAGTCATATCATAATATCAGACTGAACAAAGATGCTAGTTTCCCTTCATTTTGCTACTGCGTAAAAGAGGCCGTTTATTACATCCTCATCATGTTAGTTATCAACATTAATCTATCAATTCATCTTTTTTATCTTCATCGAATATAGGTAGTCAAATCGTACCATAATCAACGTGCAAAAAGAAAAAATGTAATGAAGCACGACATACGAGTTGCTCAAATTTCACAAATGGATCATAAATCTTAAGATATGCTCTTAAATTCTGCCGGCTCTGTCCATCTCAGCTCCAAAGGGACGCAGGCGTGAGGCATCTCAGGAATTTTAATCGCATCCAAGCCTCCGGCCCTCGGTCCGAGCAATAAAAAACGAAACAACCGCGGTGCAGGTTGAAATTCGGATACGGACGGCGTATCTAGCGCGTCAGCGATGCTTTTGTTTTTAAATTATTAATTCGATGTGGCCAGGATATGGGGAATGGCCGGCTAGAAAGAAAAAGAGAAGAAACTCGCATGATTTAAATTTCGGATTAGAACGTCGATATCCAACAGGTCCGCGTTGCTTTTGTTTTAAAATTATTAATTCGATATGGGCAATAGCTGGATACAAAGGAATAAAAGACGCGCAAAATTTAAATTTCGATTTGGGATGGCGATTCTGCAACGCTTTTGTTTTTAAATTATTAATTCAATGTGTACCTAGCTAGAAAGAAATGAAAGAAACTATCAAAAATAAATTTCGAATTGGGAAGATTCCGCAATTCTTTTGTTTTTTTAATTATTGGTATATAGCAAGAATATAAAAAGCTACCAAGCCAATAGCTGGTTAGAAAGAAAAAGGGAAAAGCAAGATTTAAATGTCAAATCAAACCAATCGGTTTGGAACGTCGTCGTCGATAGGTTTGATTGCTTTTGTTTTTATGTAATGAATTCGATGTGGCCGGAATAGTTTGTTGGTTTGTTGGCTGTTAAGAAAAAAGATGCAAGGTTCTAATAAAATATACTAATTTATTCATAGGTTGTAAGTTACAATTCTCCTATTTTCAGACGAGCATGTGCTTAGTATTCGCTGATCAGGAGCAACTCTTCCGATTGCAATTTTTTTTTACTACACACATTGATTGGACGTAATCCAGATAGCTTAAAGAATTGTGACAAATTCGAATATAAAATGTTTAACTCCGTGTTAGATTGATATTTATTACTAGAGTCATAAACGTTACACTAGTCTTACGTAATTTATTAGGATATAAATTTTAAACAAAAGTAAATTTAATGTTTTTTAAGAGGGAGAGAAAAACTCGATTGCATCGGACATTTACTGGCGAGGCAACGAAGAAAAAAAGACGTAACATTAGTTTCGAGGGCTATAAGAGTGAATGAGACAACAGGGTACATGATATAGGTGAGCTAGAAAGAGATGGATGTATTGTGGAGTGAGTCGAAATGCAACCGGTCCGGGGGAGGCAGATGCTCTTTCAAACCCCCGAAGGCATTACAGATACCAACAATAAGAAAATAATAATTATAAATAATTCCAAAGAAACATTCTGGGTCTTCTTGCGTTGTTACATACGTGGTCTATCAGCATCAATAATTTTTCTTTACATCTAACTCGAGATGTATTCTATACCTTTAATTTTATGGAAGCCACTAGCCGCTGAAAAAGGTACATAAAATGTATGTAGAAAAAGTTTTTTGACCACTATCTCACCTGATGGAAACTGAAGATGAGGCCGAAGAGGCAGCATGCTTGCCTAGGAGATACCTATTCACTCTTGACTTGAAGACTCCCAAATTATACCGTTCAAATTATACCGACTTCCACTCCTTGGCAGTGTACGCTTGCTATGTTACTAGGCTTCAAATGTCAGAAAGCGTCAAAAGCGTCAAAACAGAGAATTTTTGACATAAGCGAGCATGCGTTCAACTCAGTGCTTTCTACATACACAGTCCTAGTCCTTATGCAGACGATCTCCTTACAATCTACCATAAGCGTCCGTGGTTACTACATTAATAAATAAACTCGTATTTTGCAGAATTGCTATTAAACTTGTTTTAAACTGTTATAATGTATCTAGTCGATACTCCATACATACTCAAGTAATATTAGTAATTTCAACTCGACCATTTCCTAAAACGAGGCCAGAGAGAATGAACATTCAAATTACATTCGTCTATTTCACCTCTCGCAATACTCATGTTATTTTCGTTATTACCTGAAGTTTTAACGGAATTCGCGGCAAAAAACACAGTGCTATTAGTCTCACATACCTCTCGTGGAATGTAGGCATCGGTCCAAATTACCTGACTGTACATACCTACGCCATCAACTTGTTAACTGGAGTCAATGAAATTGGCCTCTTTCGTACTTTTTACTCGCTGTTTATGGACTTTATGGCTTGGCATCTCGGCTCCTTCTGCACATTTTATTTTTATACAATTGTACAATCTACATAATAGAAATAATGGTTATCTCCGCGTCTCCGATGAAATCAAATAGCGTCTACACAGGGAATTACGCTCCTTGCTGCAGCTTGATAAATTTGCCAGGAATTCCGCCGACAAACTACTGTCGTGAGAGTCTAGGAGAATTATGCGCAATTAAAGCCTCGGACGACGTCAATTTCTGCCTCGCAGTCGGCGGCTTCTTAGGGTGTTTTTCAAAAGCAATAATAATACCACGCGACGCGTTCAGCCGGGTCTGGCCGGGGCAAGATTGCAAATGCGTGTAAAGGAATTCCGGAACAAAAATGTGCGCGTCTACCTGCAGGGTCGCAGCCGCCAGATGTCACTATCACCCCCCGCTTGCCCGCTCGCTGCTCGCATTCCTTCATCAAACTACGTAAATTGATTACGTGGAAAATCTTAGAAAATCGCGTGCTAAACTAAGTAACTACCTACCAACAGACGCGGCCGCTTGGACGCCGCTACATATTATTAAATTGCCAGCTCTTTGCATTCCTTGCCGCGCCGCCCGGCTCCATTCAATTACAGCGATTAAGACAATTGTTTACAGCTACTTAATACTAAACAAAATTAATAACAATAGACTCATTGTTACATTGTTGCCGGTGACATCGAACGGAACGAGCGATTTATATTCGCCGAATCGACAATACGAGAATAGGATGAATGATTTCGCATGCTGAGGACACGGGATGGGGCCGTCGAGGGTCCGTTACGGCGACTCTGGCCGGCGACACCTCGGCGGGCGCGCGTTTCGATTCGACGAACTTATTACGACAGATGGCTGCGGCCAGGGAGGCGGGAGCGCCCGGACCCCGGCCCTTCGGAGAGATCGACCTCCGAAATGCGCCCGAGATTGCATTCTTTCGGCGGCGCGGGCGCATTCCGCCGCGCGCCATCCGAGCTCCGCGCGCCCGCGCCAGTCGACGCGCGCCCTTTTGGGGGTTAAGATGTGTCCGTTGCGGCGGGCGCTCACGATGTGGTCCCAGCCGCCGCCGCCTGAGCCCGAGATGCAGCCTTCGTTCCGCGCGCGATCCTCTTCGGCCGGCGCGCATTCCTGGTGCCGCGGTTGCCTCGGCCCGCGCCAGCTCGCGAAGATGGTCCGAGAGCCCGAGTACAACGTCCGCGTGGATCCGACCTCGGCCCGTCCCGCCGGCCTCCGCGTCAAGGACGAGCCCCAGTATCAGAACCTGGACGAGCTCCGTAAGCGTCCCGAGTACGCAAACCTCGACGAAATCAGTCGCGAGTTCGGCTACCGCCTCTGCCCCGAAGGTCAGAACCTGGAGGACGAGGCGATATACGAAAACATACTGTCAGTGCGTCAGATACGTTCAGCGGAAGTGCGTTTAGTGCCGGTGTCTGAAGTGGCTTACTACGAAGGCCAAGGCTACGTCGCGACGCAAGTTCTCAGCCGCAACGGGACGTTCCCGCAGTGTCCTCCACACACCTGGAGCCGCCTGCAGCACGCCGCCAGGATGACGGGCTCCATGCGCCATATCTCTGTAAATGATTTCATACATAATAATTAGCCTTGCGAATATGACAACAATGCTATTTAAAATCCGACAACAGGATATGACCGTACCGAGTGATGTACGTAGGCTGGTTTTTATCCGAATTCCGAAGCAAAAAGTCATTGCCCACCGTATACCGTATTTAATGGGTACGGCAAAAAATACTCTTTGGTATTTTGCTCTAATGACTCGTTAATTTGGGTTTCGACTTGATGAATTTCATGTTGGTATGTGATATACGTTGACCCGCCTGATTGATTATAATGGTGCCTTTGACCATAAAACTTGACTCCGTTTTTAGTTTGGCCATTCTTTATTGGAAAACAGAAAGACAAATGACTTTGTAACTCGACACCGATTATATACTTTGATATATCTCTAGATTTTGAAGATAAAATTGATGTTAGTGTTTTTAGACTTAAGAAGATGAAAATTAAATGAAAGGTTATATTTTTTGCTGTTGATACGAATATGAACATGAAAATCAAATCGACGTCGGTCACATAAAAAGCGATAAATCCTTGTCGCTTTAGTAAAAGCCTTGACTAAAACATTTCAAATACTCGAGAGTAATTAACACTAATATAACAAAATAGATTTATGGTTCCGTAATAAAGAAACGGTAATATTTACGAGATTCCACAAATTTACGATTACCACAAATATTGATGAACTGTTGAGATGTGACTGGCAGACTTAGCACCTCGTTTTGAGCGCCTGGAATAACTACATTTGGATAACGCTCACAAATAAGTTTCCATTTATGAATTTGTAAATAGTCCTGACAATTTTCTGTAGTAAGATAAAAGTTAGTTAAAGCAAAAGATTATAATTGATATTCTTGTACCATATGGGCACATATGGTACAAGAATATCAATTATTTTGAAATAATTTTAATAATTTAGTAAATTGGCTTTCTAACTATTTCCTGTTCTATGTTTATTTTGTTGAATTGCAGTATTTTTAACACGATTTTTATCAAAATCAAAATCGTTTATTCACATGGGCCCCAAAGAGGCACTCATGAAAGTTAATGAATCTATTGCCAGATTCGGAAAATTACAGCCATCTCGAGAAGAACCTGGCAAGAAACTCGGCGGCGCATTTTTTTTCATTCATTTTTTTTTTAAAACATTCTTAATTTCAAATACATAATTTTCTTAACCTAGGTGTTATTATGGTAGTCGCTAGAAAGAGCCTGTGCAGTTTGCCTCCATGCATCCTTGTCATTAATATAGTCTGTAGTCTTATAATAAGCTTTCTTAATTAATCATCCTCGAGATCATTTATTTAATTAATATGTTAGGTGTAGACACCTTTATCTTAAACTAGCCGTGTCCCGCGGCTTCGCCCGCTATTATCAAGTTAAAAAGTAGCCTATGTCTTAGTCCTAGGTATAAGCTATGTACATTCCAAATTTCATCCAAATCCGTGCAGCCGTTAAAACGTAAACAAACCTACTTACACAGTTACACACACACTTGAAAACTTACACACAAACTTTCGGATTTATAATATTAGTAGGATAAATACCACAGATGGTCAGACGTTAAAAATAGGTAAATTAATTATTTAGGTATTTTTAAAAACATTTTTTACCTCATAACATGACCGGGAATTATGACAATATGGATGGTCCGTATCATCATATAGTCATGTTAGGTATATATACAAATTTAGTATTAAAGTTCTTCTAAAAAATTACAGGTCAGATATAATTATACTGTGGTTGTCTATAGTGGTGAATGATTTATTGCGGTCGACACATTTGACGATTGTTATTTGTTGGATGATATTAATACGGATGTCGTTTAAAACAAATAAATCGTATCCACTTATTTAAAAACATATACTTTTTTATTTTGTTGTTTTATTTCTTCTTTTTGAAATTTGTTTATTATATTTTAATTACACGTCTCACATATTATTATTATTATCTAGTTTCGAATATAAATCCTTCCAAAAAAGAGGAGGATTCAAACAAACGCAAACGTATTCACACTCACAGACCCACACTAAGTTCAAAGAATTGTATCGTGGGTGCCGAAAACATTTACATCACACAAATACATCCAGAACCAGAAGCACAAATATCCCTTGGGAAGGAATTTTTGCTCCTACCGGGAATCGAACCCAGGACCCGCGGCGCAGAGGGCGGAGACCTGTCCTCTGCGCCAACTGGGTCGTTCGATTGAACTGCTTTATTGTTTCTTCTTTTTTTCGTATTTTTTTATCTTTGATATGCTATATCTACGGCAAACGTTATTGGATTATTACTGCTTTATTTTAAAAGTATAGTTTCTAAGTTTAAACGTTTAGTTTAAGAATTTTTATCAAGTTCGAAAAAAGGGTTCCGTCCGGATATATAGGTATTGTGTAATATAATGTTATTATTTTTTTTAATCGTTTAGATTACATTGTTGAATTTTATTTTTAATACCTACTTATCATGTTTTTTTGTATTGTTCTCAGGCAAAGAAGGAGATGTACGATGTGAAGAAACAGCGGTACTGTTTAGCCCAGGATGAGTACAAGCACTTAAATAATGCCCTGTCCACACTCGCCGCATCAAGAACAAGTCGTGAGTACTTACCATTAAATTTACGTTACTACAATGTTTATAAATATTAACAATGTATTTTAAAAAAAATACCTCAATATTAATTAATATTTTGAAGATAAAACGTTGCCCTCACATAGATAAATAAAACGAAAAGAAATAACTTGTATATACTATGTGGAATTAAGAGATACCAAAACTCTAAAAGATCTCACCTTCTTTATAAAATTACTAGTTGATCCCCGCGGCTTCGTCCGCCGTTATTTTTGAAATATCATCAAAACCCCAATTCCGAAACAAAATTAAAGTGAAAATGATTTTTTACGTAAATGTTTCCGATATCTTTATAGTTATTTTGCCGTAGCTAAATCAAACAAATCAAAAATCATTATAATAGGTCCGCCCGTTCTCTAGTTAGGGTCGTCCATTAATCACGTGATATTATTTAGCAACTTTTTAAAGAAGATAATTTTTATGTAAATGTCTTTGTTTACCGACTTCCCAAAAAAGGAGGAGGTACTCAAGTCGACTGTATTTTTTTTTTTTAACTTGTGTTACCTCATAACTTCTCTCCACGTGAGATTTCGTAAATTTTTTTTTAGTTTGAAAGTTGTTGCTTTCTAATTGGTCCCATTTAAATTTGATCAAGATCTGATCAGTAGTTCTTGAAATATCGTCAATAATGTCTATTTTGTGATGAATAATGCGTACTTTGACGATGTTCTCGTTTACCCGACTTCACATCAACAGTTACCTCATAACTTCTTTCGTTGTGAGCCGATTTTGATGATTTTTTTTTTATTGAAAGCTGGGGCTTTTTATGTAGTCCCATTTTAATTTGATCAAGGTCTGATTTCTAGTTTTTGAGTTATAGTCAATAATGCGTGTTTATACATTAAATCTGATCAAGGTTCCGATGATAAAGCGGTGAAGTCGGTTTTTTTAAGCTTTGCTTGCGTTTAATTATTCAATATAATAATATTTTAAACCCCGACTTAAAAGATTATTAAATTGCAAAATAGATGTTTTCATAAAAATTTCTTGATGGACAATAATCTTCAATTTTAACAGCTTCCATAGTAAGTAATCACCATCAGTAGTGAGATAACATCTACGCAAAGGTGTTCAAACGACCGTTTAGTGTTATAGCTTATACCCCAGCGTGTAATAACCATAAGTTAGTACTTTACAGGAGCTGGTTATTAGGATAGTTTAAGGGTTTATTCGTTTTGTCTTCTCTCTCGCTCGCACAACTCGATATTTTGAATAGATACAATTATGTATGTGTGTTTTTGAAAATGTTTTTAACTAAATATACGGACATTAATACAAGGATGTTTCAAACTTATTTTCGCTATCATATCCTTCAATAAGAAAATAAAAAATAGAGTTCCCAAATTTCAATGTGATTTGCACGCTTTCTTCGTTTTACTTAAAGATATGAAAAAGGAAAGGCAGATTAAAACATTAATTGTATTAATGTCCATATAGTTGGTTGAAAACATTTTCAAAAACACACGTAGCTAATTGTATTTATTAACAATATTGAAATGTGCGAGCGAGAGAGAAAACAAAAGGAATAAACCCTCTTAAAACACTTTCTCAAGTTAAATGTCGGAATTTTAAAGACTTAGGTATCTGTTAGGTAACATTCTCTTCGTAAACTTTGACACGTGCCGTTTTGATCAGCTGGGAGAACTTTTTTTGATCACCGGAGAACTTGAACTGCCCGTTGGCTCAGTTGGGTGAGCGTTCGCCTTCTAAGCAGCGGTATCGGGTTCGATTCCTGGCGGGAACACAAGTTTTCTCCCCAAAGAAAAATTATGTTTCTGGTTCTGGATGTGATTGTGTGATGTGAATGTTTCCGGCACCAACGACACAAGTCATCAAACTTAGTGTGGGGCTGTGAGTGTCAAAGCGTTTGTTTTATGTTATGTAAAGAAAAAGAGAGGTTATAAGTTTGTAGTGTGTTTTTTTTTGGCTATTATGCCTCATGTCCGGCGTTCGTTAACTGAATTGAAGGATTTTTTTTTTTTGAAAGGATATACCTAGCGCCTGGTCTGGTTGGTTCCAGAGATATTGCCGGTAAAGTCGACCATCAGTCTTTTCTGAATTAATTTTACGCGTAAACATTTTAGCACAGTAGTTTTAAATATTATATATAAATAAATAATATAGGCCTTAAAGGCTACAAATTAAATTTTTACTTCATTCTTTAGATAATTGAAATACCTAAATAAATGGAAACCATTTTTATATTAATTGGTAGTTCTTATACAAACTCGGTTTTAGCGATTTGTCGCTTAACCGAGATAATGAAACGTGACTCTGATTTAAATGTTTATCTCTTTTTAACGTATGGCGAGTAAACATCTCGTCCGTTTCCGATCGGTAAATTTATGTATCGTCTTAATCAATTTATATTTCAATATCACAATATATTCTAACAGTATGCCACTATATACGAGGTGACTATGCGGTATCCGGTCCAGTTACCTAAGCCATAAATGAGCATTATTTCTTGCACAGAAGCGCTAATAAGTGACTCGCGATCCTCAAGTACCCTTCAACTTTACGAGGGAATAAAATAAATTCCTTTGTACGTAAATAACTAAATACGCAGTTTCCATTCAATTCCTATTACTATGCATATTTTCAGAATTAAATTCAATAGTTGAGGACTTCTGCTGATACCGTGAAGACCGGTAATTCAATGAGTGTACTATTCTATGAATATTTGCGTCCGTTTTATGTGTTAGGATCCGTTTTAGCTTCTTGTTTGCGTTGGATATTTTCGTTTTATTCTTGTAACGTTAAACAGGGACGCTATCTTAATAATGAGTATCAGTTATAATGAACTATAATTATATACTGCATACTAAATGAAATATCTTGATAGGTTTATACAACAGGCCTATAATATGTTTACTTTACTGTATGTTTTTATTGGTTTAGGTGTATATGGTTTGAATTTTATGGACTTGAGATTTAAATCGACCAATGCCTTTTTTACTATATATATACACTCATAGCCATACACTAAATTCAATGACTCGTGTCGTGGTTGACGTAAACATTCATAATACACAATCGCACACAGATCGAAAAACACAAATTGATTCCGGGGAGAAAACTGGTTTTCCCAACGGGAATCGAACCTGATACCCGATGCAAAAGTCAGACGCGCTACTGACTAAGCCGGCGAGCAGTTCACATGTCCTAAGCCATTATTTTCTCTCTTTTCAGTGTGCTCCTCAACCACCTCAATGACGACAACGTCGACGACGTCACGTCACGACCCCGACTTGCTCAGATCTGAAGTCACGCAAGCGAGGGGGAGAGTCGCACAGCTGAGGAAAGAGTTGAGGCAAGCGAGAGCCGAGGTGGCAAGCGCAAGACGTGGTGTTGACACGCTGGCTGAGTAAGTAACACAAAAGACCTGTTTTCTAACATCAGTTTTTGTCACAAACAAGACCGAATAAGACCTAAAATAAAAGAGGGTAAGACAATATGAATGTGATAAGAATATAGCCAATATAACACCTGAAAGATGAAGCAAATAACTGTCATTGTTTCTATTACAGGGTCGAACAAAAACTGAGCGCCCAGCAGGGCTGCTACAACATCACCGAAGCGCAAGCGATCATGACTGAACTTAAAAACATCCAGAAATCGCTCACGTCCGGTGAGAAGGAACGAGCGGACCTAATGCAATCTCTAGCCAAACTAAAGGACGACCTCACGAGGCTACAACTCGGCGAAGCTTCCCCTGACCTCTCAACTTTAAGTATTCCTCAGGAAAAACTCAGCACAGCCTCTCAAACTGATTTATGCGCTGATCTAGTACCGATTGGTACCAGGCTAGCAGAAATGGCGCGGGTTCGCCTACAATACGATGAGGCTAGGAAACGAATACAGCAAATTCAGCAGCAACTGGCCGACTTAGAAGACAAGGTCCAACCAGGGCAAGCGGAGTCCGACAAGGACAGACTATTGCTGTTCCAAGAGAAAGAACAGCTGCTAAGAGAGCTGAGGAGTATAACGCCGAGAACCAGATCGAAACAGGAGATGTGCGATATCCAAACGGAGTGTAAAAAGCTGGAGCAAGACTTGAAGAACGCGTTTGAAATGTCTAATAAATGCATAGCGGACAGATTGAGGCTACATGAAGAGAAGCAGTTGCTTCTTCAGCAGTTGAAAGACGCTTTGACGTCTATGACGACTTTGGAAGGACAGTTGAAGACGTTGTCAGCTAGTACTCTGTCCGTTTCGAGTAGTTCGAGCTTAGGGTCCCTTTCTACTGCCAGCAGTAAAGGGTCCTTAAGTTCTGGGATTAGTTTTACGGATATTTACGGAGGACCGCAGATTGCTTCATCGTTTTCGGCGGATAAACCTATTGATATGGTGGATCTGCACCGACGGGTCGAAAGGTAATTTGTGAACACTGTTTAAATTGTTTGTTATTTACTTAACTGTCATTATGACCTTTGATTTTGCTCTCTATAATATCTATTTTGAGTTGCGATAGTGTGGTCAATTGGTATCAAAGATCTATAAATGTCCTTTTACAAAAGCTACATCCCAGACATTAAACTTAGGTTATCCAACTTAATATCGTTGATTCCCGTTCTTGTGTCTGTCCAGACAGGGCTCTATTTTTTAGAGGATATACCTATTATAAGTTTTTAATCCACTAGAACTAAATATAGCCAATACTCCAAATATACAAAATACCTCCGTCGTTGCAGGCTTCTCCACGGCAACACTTTCAACGCCGAAAGCGCGACACCTGGTGCCAGCAGTTCTCCATCACAACCTTCGCTTTCTCCGAGAAGCAGCTTATCTTCAGCCAGTCCTCCTCCACCTCCACCGTCTTATACCCAGGTGAGTTATTTGGTTCAACATTCTGGAATTATCCAGGTATGGTGTTCTTTCTAGTTTAGTTAATGTGCAAGCATGGTAGACTACATTTTAACCGCTAATGAATGTTGGAATTGCACTTTTGTCCGGGCACAGTTCAAGTATTATACGAAAGCGCGAAGTTTCCTTTTAAAAATAAGTCTTCGTGAAATGCAAGAATTATAGAAGAACAGTAAAAGAAAGCATGTATTATGTACTCACTACAGACTCAGGACTCACACAGATGCAAAGCGCGTGAGGATAAGCGCCGATCGATCAGATGCCAGGAGATGTGTGCTTATAATTTGATCCTTAGTTAGAATATACATATAAATGTTGACTTTTTACTGTATTTGTTAACATTTAAGATTACTATACCAAAAATATTATACGAACTCACGACGTAATTATGTCAGTTATCTATGACCACTTAACTTTTACACTGGATACAAACTGCACAAGTGCTTTCTAGCGACTACATAATATAAATACACCTAGGTTAATATAATTATGTATTAGAGATTAAGTAAGATTAAAAAAAAAAATACGCAAAAACAATGCGCCGCCGAGTTTCTTGCCAGGTTCTTCTCGAGATAGCTATAATTATACGAATCTGGCAGTAGTGTCATTAACTTTCATGAGTGCATCTTTGGGGCCCATGTGAATAAACGATTTTGATTTTGACACACGATTAGCAAAATATATTTCCCAGTACGTCAAAAGAGGTGACGAATAACTCTCGGTTTCTTAATTACGAATTCACCCCATTCGTCTCAATGAATTTTTGTCGCCACTAATCTGAGCACGGACAGCTTAGTGGTTTAGAATTATTGAGACGTGAATTCAATACATCCGATATGCGATCGCTGTTTCTAATTCAGCTCCGCTCGATGTTTTTTGTTTCTTAATATTTAACATAATAAATACTCTTATGTATCAAAGCTTCTATTTAATTCATAGAAAATAATTTACTCTACCCAAGGCTCACTTATCGCGCGATCCATCAGCTGACCTTTAGACATAAAGCGAAAGCTGTCAAATTTGACTGGAGGGCAGGAGCTCAAGAAAATAAGTGTCAAGTGTCATTTAAGATACGTATCGCCAACGGTGCGAATGAGGAAAAGAAATGTTTTTTTTTCGAGTGGCAACCCTGATTCGGAATTCTGATTGAGATTGATTGGAATGGTGTCATGGTTGTGCTGAATGATAAATTATTGCGATAAATGTGGTTTTTAATTAAAAAGGATACGAAAAATGCGGCGAAGTTTAATAAAAAAAAAAATTGTTCTAAAATTAAAATTTCAATTAGTCTATAACGGTTCAGTCAGAGAAATAATTATGCTATCGACGATTTTTATTCAATTTAGGCAAAGTTTAATCACTGTCTGACCCGATGGAAAGCGACGATGCGTCGGAGCACGTTTACATAGAAGATCTATTCACTTGCGACTTAGACTCCCATATCGGGAAACTAAGATCAGGCAAGGAGTTCATTTCCTTTCGACTTTTAATTTTTGTTTGAATGATAGGCAAGCATTTAGCCACAAATCAAGATAAGATGTGTAGCTTGCCTGCTTACATTATCACTCTAAGGGATGAAGGTTACCAAATAGGGGATGCTTGGTTGCTTAACATATAGAGTAGTGGGCAGTCCAAGTTTCAGGATTTTTCAGGCCGCTTAAAGATATTCGACATGGTTTAACGACTGTTGTCTTACAACTAACAACCGGGACCGACATCTTAGCGTGCCCTCCGAAGCACAGTGACACTCGGCGGTCACCCATCCAAGCACTGGTCTGATTTACAATTTTTTTTTTTAAATAGGGGATAATGCAATTGAAACCTCGTAACATCTTTTTAGTATATAATTTGAACTGCCCGTTTGCTTAGTTGGTATCGTGTTCGCGTTCCAAGCATCGGGTTCGATTCCCGGCGGAAACATAAGTTTTCTTCCCAAGGAAAATTGTGTTTCCGGTTCTGGTTGTGTTTGTGTGTGTGTAAAGTGAATGTTTCCTGCACCCACGACACAAATCATCGAACTTAGTGTAGGGCTGTGAGTGTGAGAGCGTTTATGTTTATAATTTTTAAAGGTATATTTTATTGTTCTAGGTGGAACGGCAAAGGCGGCAGCAAAGAGAATTAGAAGAGAAGTTAGCAGATATGAGGATAGGTGTCGCCACTGGACTGAATGAAGTTACTGGACTTGCGACGAGTATGTTTACTGCTTATTTATTTATATAACTATATGGAACGATAGTCATAAATGTAGACAGGAAAAATTATTGCTACAGGCGGGGATTGAACCCGCGGTCATAGGGCGTCATGCCCTATTGCTCTAACCGCTGAGCTACTCAAGTCCTGCCTGAATTGACGAAATTATCCTTTTCCTATTATTAACGTCTTACGGTTACGAATGATTTTTTACTGACTCAAAAAAGGAGGAGGTACTCAATTCGTCTGTATTTTTTTATGTGTTATATCTCATTCTTTCCACGTCAACCGATTTTGTTATTTTTTTGTTTGAAAGCTGGTGCTTTCCTATTGGTCCCATTTAAGTTTGGTCAATATCTGATCAGTAGTTTTTTTTAACTTTGCTTGTATAAACACATCTGAGAATATTCAACAGATTTTATTACAAACAAACAAAAACTAATATTCTAAATGAAATCACTTAGCCCGTTGGCATAGTTGGGTGCGCGTTCGCCTTCTAATCAGTGGGTATCGGGTTCGATTCCCGGCAGGATCACAATTTTCCTCCCCAAGAGACATAAATTGTTCTACGTCGTGTGATTGTGATGTGTTAATGTTTCCGGCACTTATTTATTTATTTATACTTTATTGCACAACAAAAAAAATCTACAATTGGAGGACTTAATGCTAAGAGCATTTTCTACTAGTCATCCAGCAATGGTAGTACACAAAAGTAAAGCGTGCATCAGAACTTATGACATAGTCCTTGTAATTAGTGTGGGGCTGTGAGTGTGGAATCGTTCATTTTATTTATTTAAAAGGTTGTAAACTGCGACTGTATGATTGGTTCTGGGTTTGATTGTGTGTACGATATATATAAATATTTGGCAAACATGATCTTTGAACTTTGTGTGGGGTTGTGAGTGTGAATGCGTTTGTTTGTGTGTATAGGATATATTGTCATCGTAATTTTCTCCATTGTACAGTACCTGTGCAACTTCAAGGCCCGGGACGGCCTTGCGAGCCGTTGTCTCCTATATCCGAGACGCCACCACCTCCACTATCGCCGAGAACACCATCATCTAGCGGTAAGTCATCATCGAGACCAAAAATATATAAAAAAAAGGTTTTTTTTAATTACTGACCAAGCAAACGTTTGACCACAATCACACCAGAAGGAAAGTGACGATGTAGTCTAAGGCGCAGCACGCTTGCTCAGTAAATACCTTTTCACGTTACTTTTGAACACACCCAAATTGTACGTTTCGGGAAATACAGACGACGGCAAAGCGTTCCATTCCTTAGCTGTTCTATAAATTAACGAAGACGCGAAACGTTTCGTGCGAATGAACGATATTTCAACCATAAATGGGACGACGCGACGCCGTCCGTCTGGATGTAAGGTGGAAAAAATGTGAAGCGGGAACAAGGTTGTGTAGTTCTTGTACACACCACCAAAGTTAGCTTTATTAATTTATTTAACTCTTTATTGCCCAAAAAAGGTACAAAGGGTGGCCTTAACACTAAATACATTTTCTTCCAGTCAACCACTCATGGTTGAAAAGCGAAGGCTGTCGGCATGCATCAAAAATAATAAAGTGGTAAAAATATGGCACTATAAAAATATTTTTTTATGACCAAAAAAAAAACTAAAATATATATATAAAAAAACAATACACATACTAAAATGGACGTTAATACATATGAATACAACATCATATGTACATATAATACATAAAACATAATTATTATAGTCATAATTATTATCTAGCCTGTCACAAATAAAAAAAAATAAAAAATTATAACATTATTAAACTCATTGCAATCGATCGAGGTAATTCTGGTAGGTATAATAAAAAAAAAACAAAAGAGAATAGAAAAAAAATGAAGTAACTAACGAAGCATATAGATAGTGTTCTTTCATACGCATTTTAAAGGTCTAACTCAAGCTAACTCAAGCCCAATTATTTAAAAGCTCTAGTAATGGTATCATTTTAATAATATCTTTATATTTTGTTAAGTTTGTTTACAATGTAGTAAGATATTTAATTTTTTTTAGTACAACCTTATATATATCTATGATAATACAATATATTTATATTTGTTGTATGTCGTGCTATGTATTATATGTTTTTTTTTGGCAGGACTATTATATCTACGGGCCAATTGCCTATATTTCCTAAAACTATATACAGCAAAGAACTAAGTTACTTACAAGACATCGAGCATGTAGGTAACTCAAGTGCTCAAGCCCACTACCAGTGGGTAGCGTTCCCATCATACGTAGGTTTATATAAATCATAAATCTACATAGAAGATATAGTCCTTTTACTGCACAACCACGAATTTTCTATATGGCTGTAATTTTGTGAATCTGGCAGTAGAGTCATTACAAACAAACAAACAAATGCATTCACACTCACAGCCCCACACTAAGTTCCACACTTGTATCTTGGGTGCCGGAAACATTTACATCACACACACATTACACCCAGAACCAGAAGCACAAATATCCCTTGGGGAGGAATTTGTGCTCCTGCCGGGAATCGAACCCAGGACCCACGGCGCAGAGGGCGGTCACCTGTCCACTGCGCCAACTGGATCGTCAACCAAATGTTATAAAATACATTTTGTTTGCAGGTACTAACACTAGATCAGTTTCCGCTGCTGTGAGTGACGAGTCTGTTGCTGGAGACTCTGGCGTGTTTGAAGCCGCGCAGGCCGGGAGCGATCCTACTAACGCAGGTAAATATACTAGTGGTTCACCCCGAACTGAGACCTCGCGCCTACAATTAGTCATCATTCATTTCGTGGAGAGAAGTTATAAGGTAACACACATAAAAAAAGACGTGTGGCACTCGGGGACTGCCGCGGTAAAGCTATTGCATAGCATTTTTTATCAACTTATGCAATTATAATTATTTATTTATTTTATTTATGCAGTTTTTTTTCCTGCCATCTAGAGGCGAGTTGCTGAACTAAAGAGACAAGCGTGATATTTCAAAAAAAGTCATTAAAAGTTCTGCTATTCATCGATAGATGGCAAAACTAAAAAGTATCGCCGCTGTGTCGGTCGGAGTGGGGGGTGTTAGGTTATTTTCGTTACGGAATTTCTGGATTCGGTCTCCACGCTCAAGGCCCGCGATAGAAGCTATGCAATAGCTAAAAAAAAAAATACAGTCGAGTAGGTACCTCCTCCTTTTTTGGGAAGTCGGTGAAAACCGACTCACCGCTTCACCGCTTATATTTTGGTTTTGGCTTGATCGATATCGATAAAAATTTTATGGGACCACCTCTGAAGTATAATCTACCAAGAATTTTGAGAATCGGTCCTCAAATGGGGGAGAAATCGGTGAACATACATAAAAAAAAATATAAATATACAGTCGAACATAGAACATAGTAAAAATTTAATCTATTTATAAACGCATATTTCTTATTGTTTAAAACTTATATTTAATTTTCTTTGTTACAGTGAACAGTGCCCAAATTGAGATCAAATTGCGGTACTGTCCAGAAGAAACAGCGTTGGAGATCGGAATACTTAGAGCGAGAAATCTACACGCACTGTTTATAGACGTCGGGACTGAAGTGTAAGTAATCGATATTTATCATTTTTGACTCGATACATAATATACTAAAAAAATCATAAACATCGGCTGCTTAAGAGGGTTTATTCCTTGGCTTCCCTCTCGCTCGTACAATTCGATATTTAAAAAAAATATATAATTATCTACGTGTGTTTTTGAAAATGTTTCAACTAACCATGTGGACATTAATAAAATAAATGTTTTAATCTATCTTTCGTTTTTCATATCTTTAAGTTAGACGAAGAGTCAAAATTCATCGTATTAATGTTCATGTACTTAGTTGGAATCATTTTCAAAAGCACTAGTAGCTAATTGTATTTATTAAAAACTAGCCGTGCCCCGCGGCTTCGCCCGCTATTATCAAGTTAAAAAGTAGCCTATGTGTTAATCCTAGATATAATCTATGTACATTCCAAATTTCATCCAAATCCGTTCAGCCGTTAAAGCGTGAAGAGGGAAGAAACATACTTTACACATAAACTTTCGGATTCATAATATTAGTAGGATATCGAAATGTGCGAGCGAGAAGGAAAACAAAAAGAATAAACCCTCCTAACTAAGCTTATGGTTTTAAAATCAAAATCAAGATCGTTTATTCACATGGGCCCCAAAGAGGCACTCATGAAAGTTAATGATTCTATTGCATGTTTGAAGTTAGGCAGTTATTATGTATGTAGTGGACATGTTGGTTTGTGTGTTTAGGTTCGTCCGCGGCGCGCTGGTGGTGGGCGGCGGGTGCGGCGTGGCTGTGGGCAGCGGCGCCGTGGCTTGGCGCGGCGGCAGCGTCGCCTGGAGGCACGCGCAGCGCGCCGCCGTGGCCGGGCCTCGGGCGCTGCGAGCCGCCACGCTGCAGCTCAACCTGGCCAGCGGGCACGAGTGTCTGGTGAGCGCCTGGAACTATACTATACTAATTGACTCATGTCACCTCCCTGTCGAATGGAACAATTGCAAGATAGTCTGACTAGCTGGCTGGAGTGTCTGGTGAACACCTGCTACTATACTAGACAAAGTGGTACTTGAGAACAGAAGCAATGCGGTGGTGGGTGAGTGGGTGTGGTAGGGCATTACTGCATTTAATCTGGCCAGCGGGCACGAGTGTCTGGTGAGCACTTGCAACTTTACTATACGACTTGTCCCTCGACACCTACCTGTGGAATTAGACTATTCTGGGATAATCTGTGAGAACTTGGATCTTATAGTATATTACTTGTCCCTCGACACCTCCCTATGGAATAGAACTATTACAAGATAGTCTGGCCAGCGGGCTAGAGTGTCTGGTGAGCACCTGCTACTATACTATACTACTTGTCCTTCGACACGTCCCTATACAACTGGACAATTGCAAGATAATATGTGAGCACTCGGATCTATAGTATATAACTTGTCCCTTGACATGTCCCTGTGGAATAGAACAATTGCAAGATAATCTGGCTAGTGGGCACGAGTGTCTGGTGAGCACTTGCAACTATACTATACAAAGTTGCACCTGAGTACATCCCTGCAGTATAGAAGCAGTGCGGTAGTGGTGGGTGGCTGTATTGTTGCGACACTGCAGATAATATGGCCAGCGGGCTGAAGTCTGGTGAGGACATGTAGCTGTGTACAACTTGTGTAAAAACACCCAAATTGTAACGCTTGCTTCGCTCGAACTGTTTTCCACTGTGAAACAAATTTACATAGCCAATCACACTAATAGGGCAAGGCCAAGGCCCAGTTTACCCCATTTTCAAAGGATTATCAATCGAGGATGATGAGAACTAGCCAAAATCGAGTATTCGGCTACGAGCCTCGAGTGCCATGTGAATAAACCAAGGCGAGAGCGATTTCTTTCTGACCAAAATCCTTATTCCAATCTATATTTATCCCTAAAACATCGTTGTTAAAGGTTATTCTCGTTTGCAGGGTTGCGCTCAAGTGAGCCTGGCGGATTTCGAGCCGGAAACAGTGTCTCAGAAGTGGTACAATGTACTCAGTTTCCGGTGTATGAGACGGGATGAGAGCTCCGACGAATCTACTGTTATTTCTTCGCAAACTTCTACGCTCACTAGGAATCGAGGTATGTATGCTAAGCGTCTACTTTCAGCTAGGGCAAAAATGCTTTCGTAGGTCCGGATGTCCAACCGTTCACCTCTGCAGGTCGTATTTCTCGATCCATTCTCGTGAATTTTTGAGTTGGTTCGATAGTTATATGATTTTATTAGCTGTACCCAGCATGCAAAGATGTTTTACCTCTTTTACGTTTATGGTCGCCTAGTACTTTAATGGCCTCGATTCTGATGCCACACACTTCATTAAATTTAAACTATTCCTGTCTTTTACGAAATAGGAACACAAAACAGAGATAAAATACATTTTAGTGCTGTCAAGTTAGTCAGAACTTAGATGTCTATGCAAGCTTGGTCGAGTATGTAATTGGTGTTGACTAAAAACACGCGCCTTTCTGCTTCTGCTGTTCATGTTTTAATTGATAAACTAGCTTGACAGCATTAAAATGTATGCTATCTCTGTCTTGTGTTTCTATTTTGTAAACGACAGGGATAGTTTAAATTTAATTTAGTGAGTGTACTCGTACATCAGAATCGAGACCAATACCATACTAAAAACTGTATGGATTTTGTTTATACTAAAATCACTATTAAAAAATGAGGGGCGGGGTAGGAGGGTGAAAAATACGACCTCTTCTCATACCTACCAAATATACAAAAAAAAAATTATCGTTCGAGCCGTTTCCGAGGAGTTTGTCCACAATCACCGTGGCACAATATTTCTATATATTAGAAGATTTTGCAGATTCAGTTTTTCAAAATGGCGGAGATATGACGGTTATTTATGCAAAGACCGACTCGTGAGGTCTTCAAACCATGTTATCAAAAAGATTCTCGTAGGATTTTTCAAAATTCAGATTTAATTTATGATTGCTCCGGCAGCTATCCTTGATAGCCATTAATTTTAAGAATGTTTACCTCGACCACATCACAATCAAACGCCTATAAAAATACAGAACTGTTCAATCTTTGAGGGGAATCTTTGTTTCCCCAACATAATTTGGGAGTCTTCAGTGAATAGGTATCCTCTAAGTAAGCGTGCTGCATCTTCGGCAGCATAATCACTTTCCATCAGGTGAGATAGCAGTCAAATGCTTACCTCCAGCATTAAAGCATTAAAAATAAACTGGGTAGCAATGAACTGCTATGAGCAAACTAGAATTACTATCAGGCGAGCATCTTGCTTGTGTCGTCTCTTAGTTGTAATAGTATGTCTCGTCTCGTCTCTTAGTTGTAACAGTATGTCTTGTCTCGTCTCTTAGTTGTAACAGTATGTCTCGTCTCGTCTCTTAGTTGTAACAGTATGTCTCGTCTCGTCTCTTAGTTGTAACAGTATGTCTCGTCTCGTCTCTTAGTTGTAACAGTATGTCTCGTCTCGTCTCTTAGTTGTAACAGTATGTCTCGTCTCGTCTCGTCTCTTAGTTGTAACAGTATGTGACGGCCATTTTGAAGAAAATATATCTTATAACTTTACTCTTTTTCTTTTTTTTTATAATTTACTCAATGTCTGTTTTTCTAGGTCCTGAAAGCATGATCAGTGCGGAATGTAACGTGGACTGTAACGAGAATTCGGCGTCGGAAGACGAAGAGTCTCGAGAGCCACTCAATCAGGTAAGACCCACACCTTTACTTCTGCAAGGATTCAACTGAACGCGGCTTGCAAAGACAATCAGAACACTTTCTTTTACGCTACGTTCAATTATATCCTTGTAAAAATACGAAGCAATTTGCATCCACATTTATTGTACTGGAATCAATTTGAATCAAATTCCTTGCCCAAATCCGAGAGTCATTAAGTCACAAATGAACATGTATATTCTATGCAAACTTACTCCATCGTCACTTATCCGATGAGATAATGGTCAAAAGTTAGCTCCTGTACTTAACAGACAAATCTACGGGCCAATTGCCTATATTTCCTAAAACTAAACTAAAACTATATACAGCAAAGAACTAAGTTACCTACAAGACATCGAGCTTATGGGTAACTCAAGTGCTCAAGCCCATTACCAGTGGGTAGCGTTCCCATCATGCTGGCGGCATTGCCTCTCTGAATTAAAGTTAGCTTATCTCGAATAAAAAAAATAAAAAACTACTATTTGTATATGGGATCTGCTCGTTAGCACTTGGGTGCGTGTTCGTCTTTCAAACAACGGATATCAGGTTCGATTCCCGGTGGAAACAAGTTTTCTCCCCAAGGGAAACTTGTGTTACGTTTGTATAAAAGTTTTCACACTCACATCCCTACACTAACTTCGACGACTTGTGTTGCCGGAAACATTCACATCATACACACAATCACACCCAAAACCAGAAACACAAATTTCTACAGCACTACGGGAAGTTCGAGATCTGAAAATATATCTACCCGTGTCACTCCTTACCTAAGAATATCATTCGCAGATAGTGGAAGAGGATTCGTTCGAAGATTACATTCCCGACATCGCGTTAGAAGAAGAAGAATACCTCCATCCCACCACAGCAGAGAAGGAAACAAATACTGAATGCAACTTCTGTCCAGAAGGTGCGCGGCAACTTCATAGAAGGTAATATTTGAATATGTGTTTAACATATACGCTTTCACACTTACAGCCCCACACTGTTATCACAGTTATTATAATAACTGATACACTATAGTGTAGTAGTTTTAACGGTTTTATTAAAATAGGTTAGTTTTTGGCAACTTTTAATGAAAAAAAAGTTAGGTTAATTTGTGGAATACCAGAAAGAGATTAAAAGGCTCATGTTAGAAGGCATGTTTAAATTCAAACTCGTTTATTCACATGTACCCCAAAGAGGCACTCATGAAAATTAATGACAGGATTTCAAAAGAGATACTTAATTGACCGAGCGAGCGCGAAGCGTCTCCGTTTCAGCTTGGGCAAAATTGCTTTCGTATGTCCGGATTTCGGTTTGTTCTCATCTACAGGTCGCAGTTTTCAACCGATTCTGGTGAAATTTTGTGAGTAGGTTCGATGATTATATAGAAATTTTTGTACGATTCAGTACTTAGAATATTTTCAAAATGGCAGAGATGGTGGATAAAAACGTAAAAAAACATTTCAACCATTTAGAAAAATACGCGAGGTTCAGCTCTCACACAAATGTTATATCATCGTATATTTTGCTTAACTTCTACCAAATCTTTAATGGGACTTCCGAGGCTGCCAGAAATAGTAGTTTTAACATTAAATTTCTACCAAACACAACTAACAACGGTGATGGGTACTACACACATTTCTCCCTTCAGATACATGAAGCGTTTCCGACGCCCGGCGGCCGATGGGAGGCCCAACCAGACCGCTCTTGAAAAATAGCCCTTATCCGTCGCATTTGTATATATTGTATATAGGTATGTTTACATTGTGACCGGACGCTTGTGTATTGTGTGTGGATATATATAATCTGTGATTTGTTTTACAAGGTGATATTTTCGGGTTTTTCTTAATTTAGATTATATACTGGTATGTGATAGATGTTTCTAATTATTTTTCAGTTGATTTTGTCACTGTAACTAATCTTCAGATATGTAATAGTAAAAAAAATTGCAATCAAAACTTGAAACTTAAGTTTCTTTAGAAATGTCTTAACTTTTAGATGTTCTTATAATTTATTTATGTCTTGGTGGGGATGTCTTGTGATCATATTTTTGCTTATGGGGATGTCTTGTGTCTTTTTGCTTATTGTGTCATCCAAGATAGATATACGAATACAAATAGAAAATAATACAGTATATCAAAATACAATCAAGCAACACAATGTTCATATTACAATCGTCATATATAAAGTGTTTTGGGCATCGGTGGCATAGTTTTTAGCTGGATAAAATAGGGTAAAGTATATGAAATTAAATATATTTATTTGGCATTATGAACAAGATAAACATAACATAAAATAGACAGAACCGCTTACAAAGCAACATAAAAAGGTAATTAAACATAGAAAAAAAGTGCCAAAAGGGTCGAGCCCTTTTATAAAGTGTCATCAACACTTGGCGATTTTCAGTCACAATCTATAGGAGGTAATATCCACAAATCAGCATTTCCTACCGACTGCACTAAAAAGGAGGTACTCAAGTCGAATGTTTTTTTATACATGTGTTACCTCATAACTTCGTTCCACGTGAACCGATTTTGTTTTTTTTTTGTTTGATTGATGTTACTTTCCAATTGGTCCCATTCAAATTTGATCAAGATCTGACTAGTCGTTTTTGAGTTATCCTCAATAATGTGTATTCTGTGGACTACATTGAGAATGTTCTCGTTTTTAACCGACTTCAAAAGTAACTTCATAACTTCTTTCATTGTGAGCCGATTTTGATGATATTTGATAGCTGGTGCTTTCCATGTGGTCCCATTGAAATCTGATCAAGATCTGATCTCTAGTTTTTAAGTTATCGTCAATAATGCGTGTGCAATGCATTAAATCTGATCAAGGTTCCGAAGATAAAGCGGTGAAGTCGGTTTTTAAAGCTTTGCTTGCGTTTAAATTATGTATCTATCACAGGCCTTATATTTTTTACTGTACAAACCATAATTATTATTATTATTAATAAGAAAGACCAAAGAGATATATTTTATTCATCATTCATATATATATCTTCTATGATACCTATATAAAGGCATTCCTTTTTTTTAATTGTATAAGCATCAAAAACAAATAAGTTACTTGTTAAAAACTTTTTAAAGACAAGCTTTTAGAAGTCCGCCATATTGAATTTATAGTAACGTTACTTTATTTTTCGAGTTATTCCCAGCAAGCATTTGTTACCTATTTTGTAGTACTGCATTAAAAAATACTTGTCCGCCATTTTGGGTGTTCCTCCATGTTGGATTTAGAGTGACGTCACACAGCTAACCATGCATTTTCATTCAAACTAAACGTAAATACAAAATTTCAGCTCAATAGGTTGAAGATATCTGCTTCAAAATTTAGTTGCAAGATTGTACCCGGACAATCATACATATTGCAAGTTAAATAAAAGCTTGTAAAAAGACAATTTCAAGATGAAATCTATTTTAAATATATCGACAAATATCACCTATGCATGAAGAATTATCATAATAATAATTATTATTTAATAATAAGTGTTATTGCATGAAACGCATGGATCGGCACAATGTGAATGTATCTAGAAAAGGTTTTCTTAATAAATCATCAAAGTGTTTTCAAATTATACACACCTCTTAGTTTTAAACATGGGCACACTAATAACATACTAGCTGTAGGCACCCGGCATGCATTACAATGCCACGTGAAGAAAAATGTTTTACCTCTTTCACGTTTATGTTTGCCTAGTACTGTTAGTTGGCTGGCGTTCGCCTTCTTAGCGGGGTATCGGGTTCGATTCTCGACGGGAACACAAGATTTCTCCCAAAAGAAAATTGTTGTTCTGGTTGTAATTGTGTGTGTGATGCGAATGATTCCGGCGTCCACGTCCACGTCATCAAACTTAGTGTGGGGCTGTGAGTGTGAAAGAGTTTATGTTATGTTTATGTTTAATACATACATAATAATGTTTAAGTACATACCAAGTCCGACAGATGTCAAGATTTGGGATTTTCGACTTTTCCCATACAAAAGTGTATGGGAAAAGTCGAGAATCGACTTCATGTTTAATGCATTGCTTTAGTGGTCTAAAACCATCTTTGCATTATTGTTTTCAAATGAAACCGGTTTGGGGCACATCCATTAGATAGTTTCAAAGTCTATAAAGGACATAAGTAGAAAAAAAATGTATTTCAAACGACTTCAAAAAAGGAGGTTCTCAATTCGACTGTGTTTTTTTTGTATGTATGTTACGCGATATCTCCGCCAATCATGAATCGGTTTTGATGATTTTTGTTTGAGAGAGTATACTTGATACTTCTGAGGTGGTCCCATATAAATTGTATCGAAATCGGTCAAGCCGAAACCGAAATATAAGATCTGCTTTCGTTTCAAATATATATATATATATATATACAGATAGATACATACCTATTTAGTATAGATGGTACCTATCAAATGTTTGATAAATACTATGATAATATTCCCAAAATGTATAGAATACTAGTTGTTCCCCGCGGCTTCGCCCGCGTAAATTAAATTAACATTATCTATCGGATTTAATTGTGAATTTATACCATTCTTGAATCCACTTCGGCCAAATCGGTCCAGTTGTTTAAGAGGTATTCAGTTACATACACACGTACAAAAGATTATTTATTACTAGCCGTGCCCCGCGGCTTCGCACGCTATTATAAGGATCAAAAGTAGCCTATATGTTTATCCTAGGTATAAGCTATGTACATTCCAAATTTCATCCAAATCCGTTTAACCGTGAAGAGGGAACAAACATTGCACACTTACATACAAACTTTCGGATTTATAATATTAGTAGGATATATATATACATATATATAAAGATTATATACTTTCTGGTTATTGTGTGAAACTAAAACGTATACATTTGTATTTAATTAATGAAAAAAACATCTGTTTCTTTGCAGGAAAAGTCAACAAGTAAATTCAACGCCAGAAGAGCCTCTAGCAACAATAAAGAGATCACAGACGTTCTCGCCTCAACCACAGAGCATCGGCAAAGGCCAGTACATTTGCAGGTAAGAAAACCAAACGCTTTCACACTCACAGCCCCGCACTAAGTTCTATGACTTGTGTCGTGACGTGATTGCCGGAAACATTCACATCTCACACACAATTACACCTAGAACCTTTTTTTTTTGGCAAGCTTTTGACCACTATCTCACCTGATGGTGGTCGATGTGGTCGACGATGGAGCAAGCTTGCCTAGAAGATACCTATTCACTCGCGACTTGAAGACTCCCTAATTGTACTCATCAGGAAACATCGACTCAGGCAAGTAGTTTCATTCCTTTGCAGTTCGCACAATGTATGTGGAAGCAAAACGCTTCGTGCGTATTTGTGAATGTCTACCGTATAGCGGTGTCGCTTAGCAGTTTGTCTGCTTGTCCGATGATAGAACGGGGATGGGGGATAAAAATGTATAATGTATCCGATACAAAACCGAGAGACTAGACACCGTGCGGCGATGACCCAAGCTCTGTAATACAAATTTCCCTTGGGGAGATAACTTGTGTTTTCAACGGGAATCGAACCCGATACCCTCTGCTTAGAAGGCGAACGCGCCTATAACTAAGCCATGGGCAGTTTTTATAATTCGATCATGTTCAAATGTCCTCAAATGTGCGCTTTGTTTATGGAAAATGTCTACAAATAATATCAGCAAATTTTATATTAGACAAAGTTATTTTAGTGGGTATTAGTAGAAGTAGGACTACTAGTAGTACTAGTTAAAATAGTCTACTAATATATAGTAGTGGACTAGTAGCGCGAATCTCTCAGGAAATTCTTAAAAGAAACTGGCTTTGCTTTACATCTTTGAAAATATTATGCATGTTTGCAAAATATTGGTAAATATAAATTAAGAAGCGACGCACACAATCTTAATACTAGATATAAGCATAAAATTACAGTGCGCGCATTTAGATTAACAAAAACGAATAAATCTTTTATGGCAAATGGGGTTAGATTTTACAAAGAATTCCTAAAATTGTAACTGAATTACCACTGGGAAAGTTCAAATCTGTAATAAAACGGGCATTAATTAAGAAAGCTTATTATAAAACGATTAACTACATTAATGACAAGGATGCATGTAGGCAAACTGCACAAGCGCTTTCTAGCGACTACATAATAAAGATATACCTAGGTTACTGATAATTATATATTAATGTTTAAAAATAATAAAAATAAATGAATCAAAACAAATTCGCCGGCGAGTTTCTTGTCAGGTTCTTCTCGAAATGTCTGTAATTTTGCGAAACTGGCAGTAGAATCATTAACTTTCATGAGTGCTTCTTTGGGGCCCATGTGAATAAACGATATAGATTTTTTGATTTTGATTTGAGTTGGAACTAATTTAGTTAGTCTACTACTAGTAGTAGGGATTTAGTTTTTAAATTATCGTCTTTATGTTTAAACGATAAACATTCCCAATTTTGTTTCAGGTTAAACCGCTCCGAATCGGATTCATCGATGGCACAGTACGCGCGACGCGTGACGTTACACCCGCCTCCACCTCTCGGCATTCCCTTCGACAGGAGTCTACGCGAGCGACGATCTTTGAGGTAAGATAGTGGAACACTATAATTATAATAATAATAATAAACGCATTCACACTCACAGCCCCACACTAAGTTCGACGACTTGTGCCGTGGGTGCCGGAAACATTCACATCACACATACAATCACAACCAGAACCAGAAACACGAATTTTCCATGGGGAGAAAACTTGTGTTCTCGCCGGGAATCGAACCCGATACCGCTTAGAAAGCTTAAATTATAGGCATACATCATAGATATGTGTAAAAAATAAGTTTCATCAAATGGACTCCAAATGGAACTTTGAGAGGTGGTAGAGCATTTTGTGAGTTGCCTGGCTTGCTACCAAAGTAGCTTACCACCATCAAGTTGAAAGTCTGCCGCCAAGCCAAATACGGTGTTCCGGCAGTTATCCTTGAGAGCCTGCGTATTCCAGGTCTAGTGTGTTTACCAGCTTCGATCACATCGTCACTTACCATCAGGCGAGATAGTGGTCAAACACTAGCCTGTCACAAAAAAAAAAATCTTTTAAATAGTATTATTTGGCTAATTATGAGAAAGAAATAAAATTAATAAAATCAAAATCGTTTATTCACATGGGCCCCAAAGAGGCACTCGTGAAAGTTAATGATTCTACTGCCAATAATAATAGGATATAATGATTATGTTCTTTCTCAGATGGGGTCGCGTCCAAGCCAGCGTCGTTCGTCGTAGTGGAGGCGCGGCGTCCCGAGCGCCGCGGACATCTCTCGACCTCGCGTTGGATCTCCGCGCGCAGCACACCCGCCTTGAAGACCTCAACACTGAGATCGCCAACCTCACACAGCTCAAGAAACGGTAACTTGGAATACTAAGCCCCTAACAAAACAACTAAAAACAAACACATTCACACTCACAGCCCCACACTAAGTTCAGAGACTTGTATCGTGGGTGCCGGAAACATTCACATCACATTACACCCGGAACCAGAAACACAAATATCTAAGAAATTTGTGCTCCTGCCGGGAATCGAACCCAGGACCCACGGCGCAGAGGGCAGACACCTGTCAACTGCGCCAAATGGGTCGTCAGAATTATATGGTATGTTTTAGTCATTGAATAAATCGATACCAAGATCGTTAACATCATTTAGATCAAGCAACGTTATGTTTGGGTACTGGGCATAGAAAAATCAGAACAATATGGTATTTTTAGTCACCACCCAATACATAAATAGATACCGAAATCGCTACAGCACTCAGCTTGAGAAACGTTAGAGTGCTGGACATAGGAAACTAAGAATAATATCTATCATATATAATCCTTTAAGTCAACTCTTTCCCTTAAATAAATCGATACCGAGCTCGCCAATATCATTCTGCTCAAATTCAAATTCAAAATTGTTTTATTTGTCAGGTAAATGTATGTATATCATGTAGGTAAATTCAAGATGTCAAATTAGGAATATTCCACATACATTCTTACCGACTAGGCATCAAGAAACGGTATGTTGGAATACTAGGCATAGGAAACTAAGAATCATTATGGGTCTTTTGATCAAGGCCTTTAATAAACTCGATGCCGCGACCGTCATACTGACATTGGCAACTCAAGATACAGCATGTAAAATTACTGCGCGTAAGAGATAGATACCAAAAATTCAGAAAAATTAAGTATCATGTATTAAGTATCGTTTATGGAACGCGCTGCCTGTAGATATCAGACGTGCTAAATCCCTTCAAATTTTTAAGACTATGGTAAAAAATTACTATTTATCCCAAAACAGTTAAAACTGCTGCACATTAATTCGTAATTATTATTATTATTTTATTTATGTACTACCACTTATATGGAGTATTTTATGTAGGTATATTTACATTACGTATATATGTATGTATATTTAGTATGTAATTGCTTTGATAGGTTCTTGTACTTTATTATTTTTCCTTGACTAGTGTACACCACCGTCTAACACATTCCAGTTACATTTATGTCCATACTAAGGTTGTCTGGAAGAAATTGCTATACGCGATAAGACCGCCGATTGTATTACCACTAAAAAATATGTAATTTCTAAGAATTGTTTAGTTGTACACTTTGTAAACTGGTTATACAATAAAGAGTTTTGTATTGTATTGTATTGTATCATATTGTGATGTGGTCTTTTTAGTCTACTCCACAAATAACTCGATACCGAAATCGTCATCTCACGCAGCTCAAGATACAGCAAAATGAGATGAATAGAGAGTGAATAGGTATTTTCTAGTCTTGTCGAATCACAACTAGAACCAGAAACACAAGTTTTCCTTGGGGAGAAAATATGTGCTCTTGCCGGAAATTAAACCCGATACTTAAAAGTCGAACGCGCTCCCATCTAAGCCAACAGGCAGTTTAAAAAGCCTGTTACTCTGAATTTAAATGAAATATATTTAATTGGAAACGAATAATTATTTTCATTTAACATCCAGTACATATGAAATTATTAAAGCTTATAATTATTAATAATGACGTCCTCAAATGTTGTATTAACCCATTTCCATTACAGGTTAGAAGAAGCTTGCGCTCGCGGTGATCCAGCCGTGGCTCAGTGGGTGGCTGAGGATGAGACCCTCCGTCGGCTGATCTCCACCTCCTCGGAGACAGGCCGAGACCGCACCGCCAAGCTTCTCAACCGGACTTGTAGAGAGATCTACCGGCTGAGACGTTCAAGGCAAGGCGCCAAGAGACCCGATCTAGTTACCTTCAAGTGAGTACTCCTAAAAAAATGGTATCGTTGTAGAATTAATCTTATAACCAAATATTTAACAGACCATTAGTAGTTTTACCTACCGTTCTTGTTTCAGCAAATCTAACTTAGTTATATTTGACTATTCACGCTGTTAACTTATTCTATTTATATATCAATTTTAGTTGTTGCTATCCTTTGATCAAATATTAATTCAAGTGTATATTTACAAGATTATTTGTAAAATACCAGAATGCTCTCACACCCTGACTCTTATTTCAACATTTTTTCTTTTCTTAATTTTGGATTCGCACTCTTGTGCATTTAGCCAATGTTAAGTAATAATTTATTTCAAGTGTATGTATTTCATAATAAAAGTCCTAGTCACAAGTCACAGTCAAAGTCAAGTAAGAGTCAAGGTCCAGTCATAGTCAAGTCATGCCCTAGTAAAGTGGTAGAAACTTTAGCAGAACTTCTGTTGGAGTGTTGGAGCGAAAGCGAAGATCACGTTTAAAAACTTTGTATCATTTATTACCTTAGCTTATTTAGTTCTGTGACTTTATTCTGATTGCTATATTCTTTATCCTAAAACTTCTTCCATCAACCATTATATTTCCTATCCCAAAACTTTGCGAGCCTTTAAATAGCCAAGATCCCGTTGGCACATTGGACAGGTCTCTGCTCTCTGCCATTTGTGCTTATGGTTTTTGAAAGGAAAAATTATAGCTCAAAGCGGGGTTTGAACCCGCGGCCATAACTCCGCCTCAAGCGATTTTCCTTTCTACGTTTATCAGTATAGTTCTGCCTAGCATGTCTAATGCTATATAAAACCAGTGATTGTATGTGTCTACATCACGTAGATGTTTCCAGCACCCATTACAAGTCTGAACGTAGTGAGGAGCTGTGCGTGTAATTGCGTTTGTTTGTTATATGATCATAGTTTTTCCTATTGACGATGCTAACGACCCACTCTTTTGTTACAGAGAAAAAATGGCATTCTTCACAAGAAGCAAACCAAACATCCCCGTCGTACCATCAGAAGAAGGCGAAGTGGAAGAAATCCTCTCCGAGGACGACTGGGAGGCCGATTTGGAGGAAAGAAGAACACCAGACGGTCGCTCGTCAAAAACATCATACGAACTGCGCAGAGAACCGCAAAGCGCAGAAACTGCGGCCACAATGGATCTCCAAGTCGTCGAATGCAAGAATCCGTGCATAGCTGCCGAGGCCAACTTTGATAGTGAGAAAATCGAAGATCTTGAACAGAAGGAAGGTGATTTAAAGACTGATGATGTGAGGTATGATTTTGTTGTTGATAGGGTACTGGGTGTCCAGGTTTGAGTGGATGTTTGGGGTTGTTTTTAGGGTGGGAATGACTCGATTATAACATTTGGAAATAATTACAAATACGAATAGTTTGATGTTGTATCACATTGCTATCATTTTGTTATAGTGTCATTCCGACCTTCTAAATAGCCAGAACACTGTTAAGAATGGCCTTTGGCACAATAATGGCACCATATTAAAGCTGCAAAACATTATACTGTGATTATTGCCTATTGAGATTGTCTGGACTGAAGACTGAAAGAAAAAACTTATATAAATATTCGTATGTAATATCGATTTATAATCGTATCGGTTATTGTTATATATCAGGACTCTTAACTAAAACGTATGTGCAAAAGCAGTGCCATAAGTGAAGAGTTCAATAAATGATCTTACCTTGTATTATACTTTTATTTATACATAAAAAAATGGTAATATTGGTGTCGCAGAATTATTGTGGCAGTTATATTGCAATAATTTTGTATTTGATTATGTAATGGTAACATTTCTTTTGTATGCGTTGCGAAACAAAATAATTTCCTATATATTACGTATTATATTCAAATTTGCGTACTTTTATATTATTGTTATATTCGTAATAGATTAAATAAATATTCTATTTTGAATATATACAATTTATATTACTATATAATAATTATTATTGTGATATCATGGCTCTAACAATATTACTGCAACAGATATGTACAAAAACTATTGTGCCTTAAAAATTGGTGCCTCAAATGCGGAAGTGCCATAGAATGGCATGAGAGATGAATGAAGTAGGTACAAATAGTTATATGGAGAGTCACAAAATAAATGCCAAACATTTAATGTAATTAGAGCATAAAGTGGGAATAAATGTACATACGTAAATTTTACATAAGGGATGACCCACCGAGTTTCTGTTAGTACTAGAAATATCTAGGGCCTAGGGTACTCTCCACCGACGTTTAGACTTGAAAAGGCCAAAAACAATGCTTTGTACATACAGGCTTCCTAAGTCGATTTTGATTTGAGTGGAGAACGATCCCAATTTTTTTAACAATTCTGACGTAAATTCTGTAACTGCCATTTTCTTGTATTTTTTTGTCAATACCGGGCACTAGCGTTTTAAACGTGCAATATTTTGAACATACTTTGCTTAGTTTATGGTTCCAAGTCTTTTTGAGATCTGAATTTATGCTGAAAAACTCAGTTTGGACGTAAAATGTTGTGCCTTCCTTTCTTCCCAATTTGTGATTCAAATCGTTAGAAAAGGACAGGACTAGCTTCTAATATTTGAATGAAAATACATCAGTTGAAGCAACTTTCACAATTCGGCTAAAGTATTTCGACTTTTCTCGAAAAAGTTGATGAATTGTTCAAAAGTTGTTACATATGGATAATGCCACTGTTATATTTTTGTGTGCAAATGTATGTAAAGAAAAAACGTAATTTTACTGTAAATGTGTAATATATTTTTTAATATTATTTATAGCATAATTTGTAAATAAATAGGGTATTTGAAATTATTACGTTATTAAAGAATTTGCATATCTGTAAATTAAATATTTGTCTTATTTCTAATTATTCTGTTTTATTAGCAATTATTATTACGATTTAAGTATTTTTGTAACATGAAAAATAGTCTCCTAGTTTTACTAGTTGTCTACGTAACTTCTACAGTTTTGTAAAAATGTATATTTTAATTATGTTATGGTAATAATTTTATTTACGTGAAAATAATAGAATTTGGATTTGCCAAATTAGTATAAGAATTGTTTAATTCTTCCATTAAAAAGGGATTTAATAATAATTTTATTTTGTAAAAATACCCGGCCTATTACTGGTTGATATAAATACAAATCGAAAATAAAAATTATAAATTAATAGTTTCTTTGTTTCACTGTAATAGTTACCTCTCAAATTGAATGTATGGTAGTTGATCTGCCGCTGGCTTGGTGACGTCCACTTTCTAAGCAGGGTATCGGGTTCGATTCCTGGCGGGAACGCAAGTTTTCTCCCCAAGGGAAATTTGTGTTACTGAATCTGGTTGTGATTGTGTGTGATGTGAATGTTTCCTGCACCCACGACACAAGTGATCGAACTTAGTTCGGGGCTGTGAGTGAAAGCGTTTAATTTTGCATATTGTATATTATGCTCAGAAGAGAAGTGAACCACCCAAGAAATCTTTGATGTATAATTATGTCCGCCCTTTGCGCCGTGGGTTCGATTCCCGGCAGAAGCACAAAATCCTTCCCAAGGGATATGTCTGGTTCTGGGTGTAAAGTGTGTGTGATGTGAATGTTTCCGGCACCCACGATACAAGTCTTTGTACTTAGTGTGGGGCTGTGAGTGTGAAAGCGTTTATGTTTATGTTTTTTATGTGAGCGCGAGTGTAAAAGTGTTAATCTATAGCCAGACAAAATTTCTTGTGATAGAACACATTCAGAACCAGAACCAGAAGACAATTTTTTCTTGGGAGAAAACTTGTGTTCCCGACTGGAATCAAACCCGTGCTTTGAAACCGACGGTTCACCTCTAAACCAACGGGCAGCAACACCATTACTAACGAAAATCTAGGCAAACGACAATGTGGCATTATCTAATGGTTAAAATACCTATAATTCACATACGCTTCCACTTTCATTATAAGATCTGCAAAAGAATGGAACCACAAGAATGGACCACGAGACGAACTGTCCAACGTCATCCATTTATGCTTGACATACCTCATATCCGCTCAAAGCGTTTTGCTTTTACGTTTGTCATCGTACTGCGAAGAAGTGGAATTCATTGCCCGCGTCTTTGTTCCCTGAACGGTATAATCTGGGAGCCTTCAAGTCAAGAGTGAATAGGTATCTTCTAGGCAATCAGGCTACCTTCATATTCGGCCACATCATCACTTTCCATCAGATGAGATAGTGGTCAAATGCTTGCCTATCAAGTATAATTAAAAAAAAATAGGTATCTTCTAAGTAAGCATGCTACATCTTAGACCGCATCATCACTTTCCATACCGGCCAAATGCTTACCTATCTGGCATAAAGAAAAGTATAATAAGGGGTTGTACAAGAACAGAGTGAATAGGTATTTACTGTGCAAGCATGCTTCATCTTCAACCGCATCGTTGCTTCCATCAGGTGAAATTGTGGTCAACCGACTTAATGACAAATAAAAAAATTACAATCACTGTTCTTTGGAGAAGCAGGACAAGGCATTGAAGAAGGTACCGCATAGTTATGTCCCCGAAACATCGATTTATTATTTGTTATAGATCAGAATATAATTTAAACACATTAAAAGTAAACACGTTTTTGCCGCGAAAGTGAAAAAATGGCGTTGTTGATTTTGTAAAATTTTCCAAAACCTGTGATTCTTCGAGTGTTAATGTGTAATAATGGTGGATTATTAACCGTTAATACTTAGTGAACGTGCATAAGTGTAGGCAAATCATACAAAGTTGAAACACGTGATTTTCACCTTCGCTCCAAAACTCCAATAGAAGTTCTAGTAAAGTTTCTACCACTTTACTAGGGCATGACTTGACTACGACTGGACCTTGACTCTTTTACTTGACTTTGACTGTGACTTGTGACTAGGACCTATAATATGAAATACACTTGAGGTATAATATCACTTGACACTGGCTAAATGCACAAGATTGCGAAGCCAAAACTAAGGAAAAAAAAAAAAGTAAACACAATTCATTAAAATACGCATTTAACGTAAATGTAATTGAGTTTCCCCCACAAACGTCTTAAAACCCCTGATAAAGATTACCATACGCAAGCCGACCAGTGTCTATAATATGTGTAGGAGGTACCTGCATTATATGATATAGCCGACAAGCTACTGGTTTACTTAGATAATAAGGAATTCAACCTAAATCAAGTCAATTATTTTAAAATTTTTTTCATGCTAGATAGGCAAGCATTTGACCGCTATCCCAACTGGAGGTATGTCAACCATAAATGGATGAAGTTTGACAGTTTGTCTTGTTGTTTGATGGTAAAAAGGGCACGGAGGAATTATTCATGTAATTCCTGAGCACTCCAAAATATAAGCAATAGAATACCGATAGGCTTGCTACCTAACGGCGGTGATAAAGACTGCAGTTTTAACTCAGCTTGCTTACTATCGCCAATAAGTCTTTAAATTAACATAGTATAATACATTAGTTAACTATACTGGACTGCCCATTTGTTTAGTTGGGTGCATGTCCGCCTTCTAAGCAGCGGGTATCAGGTTCGACTCCTTGTAGAAACAAAAGTGTTCTCCCCAAGGGAAAGTAGTATTTCTGGTGCGATTCCCGCTGCTTAGAATGCGGACTCGCACCCAACTAAGACAGCGGGTAGTCCAGTGCGCACCCAACTAAGCCTGGTTGTGGTTGGGTGTGTGATGTGAATGATTTTCGGCACCCACGACACAAGTAATCAAACTTAGTGCGAGTCTGAGAGTGTGAAAACGTTTATGTTATGTTATGTTTATTAAATACTACCCCGCGGCTTCGCCCGCTATTATCAAGTTAAAAAGTAGCTTATGTGTTAATCCTATAATCTATGTACATTCCAAATTTCATCCAAATCCGTTCAGCCATTAGAGCGTGAAGAGGGAACAAACATACTTACACACTTACACATTTACACACAAACTTTTGGATTTATAATATTAGTAGGATAGTAAGGCAGTCTCCAATAAAGTCACAAAACATAGAAAGACCTTTTAAAAGGTCGGCTCTTCGGTCGGTCCTTTTAAAAGTCTTTTTATGTATGACTCTCTCAAATCAATCTCAAATTGAGCGCAGTGCATAGTCGCGCAGGATTGGAACTGTTGAAACTGTGAAGTACCATCGGGTGAGATAGTCACCAAGACAGTCAAATGTTAGTCCATCAATGATGAAGAAAAGTTCGAAATTCTGGTGGTGAACAGTAATTGACAACCATGAAGAATTTGTAAGTTTTATTTTGCTGTGAGTAGTTCTATCCAGCAGCTCTCCGACTATTAGGTAGTACCTATAGAGGCCGGCACGCAAAGGTCCAATGGGACAATCTGGCTTCACGATCGCTTGGATTTGAGCTAACGACGTAAAGATCATACGCGTTATGTGGGTGCGTACGTACACGTACAATAACTACGCTCATTACTGTCTTGTAAGATTTTATCTGTCTTGAAAACTAAATTAATATTATGCCTATACAGCAAAACACCTAAGTAACGTACGGTATAATCTGAGAGTCTTCAAGTCTCGAGTGAATAGGTATCTTCTAGGCAAGCATGTCACATCTTCGGCTGCGTCATCGTTTTCCATCAGGTGAGATAGTGGTAAAATGCTTGCCTATTCAACATAAAAAAAGACGTGTGGCACTCGGGGACTGCCGCGGTAAAGCTATTGCATAGCATTTTTTATCAACTTATGCAATTATTTATTTATTTTATTTATGCAGTATTTTTTTTCCTGCCACCTAGAGGCGAGTTGCTGAACTAAAGAGACAAGCGTGATATTTCAAAAAAGTCATAAAAAGTTCTGCTATTCATCGATAGATGGCAAAACTAAAAAGTATTACCGCTGTGCCGGTCGGAGTGGGGGGTGTTAGGTTATTTTCGTTACGGAATTTCTGGATTCGGTCTCCACGCTCAAGGCCCGCGATAGAAGCTATGCAATAGCTTAAAAGCCACCGAGCTTATAAGTAATTCAAATGCTCAAGTCCACTACCAGTGGATAGCGTTCCAATCATGCTGGCGGCATTGCCTCTCCGAATTTCACTGATAATACGTTGAGCCAAATAAGTGACATTTTGATCACGCCTCGCTCCAACCAGGCGCTCTGATAAAACTTTTGAAAATACAATGTGCATCCACGTTTTCCAACTTTATGTACATCATATGTATAGTTAATAATCCACTATAATTACAAATTAACACTCAAAGAATTACAAGCATTGGAAAATAATACAAAATCAACAACGCCTTTACACATCGCGCCAAAACTCTGACACTTATTTTTTTATACTTTCTATTCTATTGAAATAATAAATGCAATTTAGATGTTTTTACATCCAGACTTGTTTTTTTTACTTTTAATACTCTTTTAATACTCAATTACGCTGAAACGGCTGAACAGATTTCGAAATCTGTTATAAATTGAAATAGGTATTAATCTAATATCTTTAAACGAGCAATTCTTGTATGTATATATATGTATGTGTGTGTAATCAGGATATCGGAAACGGCTCCAACGATTTTCATGAAAGTTACAGATTAGGGTTTTTTCGGCCCGAGGAATCGATTTATCAACGTTCCAGGTCCGAAAAATGTTCGATTCCCAAACTGCATTTGAAAAACCGGGTTTAAGAAACTATCAGCGCCATCTATTACGCCATGACCGATGTAAAAAACTGTTTCTACTCGACACTAGATGGAGCTTATTCAAACACATTCTACCAAAAACGAAAAACCGAGCAAAGCTCGGTCATCCGAATATTTCAATTTATAAGCTACTATATTTTTATCCTAATTATTGAGGGCGATGGGGCACAGATTGTATGTAATAATATTTTTAATACATCGATGGTAGCAATCTACAAAATTTTTGTAATGGTTAGACGAGACAAGCAAGTCGCTTGCTTGATGGTAAGCATCACGCTTGCAAATTATAGTTCAGTTTATTTTTTTTTATTTCATTATAGTTCAGTGCCACCCACAGTTTTGAACTTATGTAGGTCAAAATCCTACACGGCAAGGCACTTCGCTGGTCACCTTGAGATATTAGATGTTAAATTCTTATACCCTGTAATTTTACTGAAAACATGTTTACATTCACAGCCCCACAATAAGTTCGATGACTTGTGTCGTATGTTCCGGAAACATTTACATCTCACATAACAACTACAAACAGAAACACACCTTTTCATTAGGAAGAAAGCTTGTTCCCGCCGGGAATCGAACCCTGCTTAGAAAACGAACGATCACCCAACTAAGCCAACGAGTAGTATAATACCTTTTTTTTAATTCTAAATAGGCAAGCATTTGACCACTATCTCACCTGATTGAAAGTGATGATGCGGTCGAAGATGTGACATGATTGCCTAGGAGATACCTATTCACTCTTTATTTCAAGACTCCCAGATTATACCTCTCGGAGTAAGCAAAATTCTTTTAAGTATAAAGCCTCGAAACGATGTCTTCCCCATTTTATAATAACATCATCAGCCACATTCATCTGCGGGCACCGAGCTCAGGTAATTGTTACCGTTTACCACATAGATTTATCTGCAGCACAGTGCCAGTGATTGCAACCACACCACCACACAATTCCGCCCACTTACGAAGCCACAAGCTGTGGTGGCATCACTTACCGTCCGTTCAGGAAACCGTTGCTGGTTAGCGGAAAATTAGGTGTGAAACGTGAGTACTCGTGGACTACATAAGTAAAGTGACGACGCAACATTTGTAGGTGGTACCTACGAAATACAAAATATTTATTTGTTTGAATATGGTTACAAATAGCTAGTGGAAGTTATGACAAAAGTGCTCCATATTCCGCCATTGCGGCATGTAAAAATTATACAATAACAGTGACCAGAGATCACATATTATACCATGTTAAACTATTAATTAACTCATACACAAAGAAATTGGTAGGTACTCAAACGAAACAAAATTATAAGTAGGCACTAATCTCTAAATTGTATAAAAGTAAAAACATTTGAAATTAAAACTGTATTTGCAATAAATTGAACACAACTCTAAAGCTGGCTTAGGAAAACATGACTTTTTAACCGACTTCACAAAAAAGGGTTTTTGTAACTGTTTTTTAGGGTTCCGTACCCAAATGGTAAAACGGGACCCTATTACTAAGACTACGCTGTCTGTTCGTCTGTCACCAGGCTGTATCTCATAAACCGTGATAGTTAGACAGTTGAAATTTTCACAGATTATGTATTTCTGTTACCGCTATAACAACAAATACTAAAAAACAGAATTAAGTAAATATTTAAGGGGTATACCATACAAAAAAGGTCATTTGTTTGCTCGTTTTTGCTCGATATTGATAACGGCAACAGTTAGACGCTTGAAATATTCACAGAACTTAGTTAATAGAATAAAAGACATATTAAATTTAAAAATAAATAGTTAAATTAAAATAAAACAAATATTTATGGGAACCCCCCCTTGCAACAGACATGATTTTTTTGCCGTTTTTCTAGATAACGGTACGGAACCCTTAGTGAGCGAGCCCAACTCGCACATGACAGGTTTTTTAATGTGTATTATCTTCCCTCATAACTTCTTTTCACGTAAACCGATTTTGATTATCCTTATTTTTAATCACTTATTACTTCGACACAATAATTACGCGATTAATAACCTGTTAGTATCATAATTCTAATAGTTTTCATAATAAAATATTCTTATTTTATTTAAAAGCTGGTGCTTTCCATCAAGATCAGTACCATTAAATTCATTTAATCTGATCAAAGTTTCCGAAGATAATGCGGTGAAGTCGGCTTTTTTAAGCTTTGCTTGCGTTTAAATTATTCCGTATTGCGTGACGTTCTAATACTTATAACCGGCTGCGCGTCACAAAGGAGAGTAATGTGTTGTAATGTATCAGACTAGACTTTTTGTCCTTTGTGACAATTGTAGAGAACAAACACGTGGGCTGATTGACAATGCATGTTTATGGTAAACTTTACTTGAATCGACATCGAGGATAAACAAACAAAACATGCTCTTTTACACTCATAGCCTCACACAAAGTTCTAAAACTTGCCTCATGGGGGCCTAAAACATTCACATCACACAATAGCACTCAGAACCAGAAAGACAAATTTCCCTTGGGGAGAAAACTTGTGTTTCAATCGGGAGTCGAACCCGATAAGTGTTGCTTAGGATGCGGACGCGCACCCTATTAATGTGGGGCTGTGAGTGTAAAAAAAGAAGGCTAGAATTCTAAAGAGCTCGTGGTCTATTTTACTGGACGGATCATATAGTTAAAGTCAAAAGCCACAGAGCTCATGAAAAGCCAATAACCGTGATTAACGGCAATGCATTAATAATCACGTAGACAGGCATTGGTATCAAGTTTCATCCCGATTGTCTAGCAGTTCTAGAGGTACCACTAGTCAAACATAATTACCTATACAGACAATCCCACAAACTCACTACATTCGTATTTAATTGCCCATTGGATTCGGTGGGTAGGTATATACCCGTTCGACATTTAAACTCAAAATCGTTTATTCACATGGGCCCCAAAAGGCACTCGTGATAGTTAATGACTATACTGCCAGATTCGCAAAATTACAGACATCTCGAGAAGAACCTGGCAAGAAACCATCTAGGCAGGGGTATTGGGTTCGATTCCCGAGGGGAATTCAAGTTTTGCCCCGAGGACTTGTGTTTCTGGTTCTAGTTGTGATTGTGTGAGAACGTTTTGGGCACCCGAGATATATTTTTTTTTAACAAACGCATTCACACTCACAGTCCCACACTAAGTTCAAAGACTTGTATCGTGGGTGCCGGAAACATTCACATCACACACACATTACACCCAGAACCAGAAGCACAAATATCCCTTGGGAAGGAATTTGTGCTCCTGCCGGGAATCGAACCCAGGACCCACGGCACAGAGGGTGGACACCCGTCCACTGCGCCAACTGGGTCGTCATTACTTGAATTTAGTGGGGCTGTGAGTGTGAAAGCGTTTTTTTTATTTACATTAATGCCAAGACATAAAGCATCTATTGTTACAAGTAAAGTCAAATCCTTCCTCCTTATCCAATCGCATAGACTGTACAGCCGGTCTCAAGCACGCATACATCCGGCCACAGGATACGCCCAAACTACCCAGATTGTAGTGTAGAGGAATTTTATTTTATCATAAAAACTGGAAGGGAGAAGGGTGAAACTAATTAGGTATTTCGGAACGAATGCACGTGGCTATATTGGGACTTTTGAAAGTCATCTCGAGTCATCATCTCGTTACGATAAAAAATCACCACGAGAGAGTTATAGAAGCTAGAGAGTTAGAGACTTTATAGAAGCTACTATAATGTACTCGTAACTGGTGACTTAACCATAATACTCCCGAGAGTCATTTTGGCAATCGGACTCATATAAAAAAGTCTCTAACTGCCTACGAGACTCTCAATAGAAGGAAGCTTTTTTGAAAAATTTAGTTAAATCCAATAATTTTGAATTCATTAAATAATATAACCGTCCGTTTGCTTAGTTGGGTAAGCGTTCTCTTTCTAAGCGGGGGTGTCGGGTTCGATTCTCGGCTGGACCACAAGTTTTCTCCCTAAGGAAAATTTGTGTTTCTGATTCAGGTTATGATAGTGTGTATGATGTGTTACCGGTACCCTTGACACAATGCATCAATTTAGTGTGGGGCTGTGAGTGTGACAGCGTTTATGTTAAATATATACATGTTCACATTATCTATCAGAGTTTCGTCATCCAAGTACTAAACATTTAGCATGAATTTTTTTTAGTTTGATTTAGAGACGTTAAACTTTCGAATTGACCGCTAATGAAAAGATAACTGGGCCGCAAGGGTCACCCTGCTGACAACCAACGGAAAACCAAATAACACATTTTTTGTAAATTAATAAGGGTTAAATAATAGCGTATTTCAGAACACTTACGCTTTTTACTACTTATGCTTTTTAGCAAGTTCCCTATCTGCAACACTGACCCACTGTTGCGTCAATAACTTGGGCCTCGCTTCCTGTCGCGAACAAGAACTTGTGAAAATATGCTCCATCGTCAGTCTGAAGTTACAAACAGCATCAAGTAACGTCTATCGAGTATATAAAAACGACATCATAAGCTGGTTGAATGATAAACTACATTTTTTTCTAACATAATTTTAAACATTTATGCATATTTCATTCCGCGCTGTATCTGTGTGCAATACACTCCAAAATAGACCCTTCTTTAAGTATCTACTTATTACACGATCAGTCGATTAACGGATAACTTCTACACGATTCACGTTCCAATTTTACCAATCACATAGACAACATAACATTCGTAGGTACATTGGGCACAAGGCCGAATTAGATATAAGGGCCAGCATCTACGGTATCTACCATGCCAATAATATAAATTCATATTATTATTAACCACGGTTCAAACTGTGCTTTTTTTTCTCTTCCACTGTACCTCTGCTTCACCTGCAATAAGGATCAAATATTCTCTATGAGGTGCTCATGAATCGTTAATACCCTAATTGCAAAATTTGCATATTTTCGGCCATCTCGAGAAGAACCTGGCAAGAAACTCGGAGACGATATATTTAGTCCATCTCCATTTGAAACTAATTTCTACTTTCAACAGGCAGAAAACGCTTAACGTAATTATTGACTTTACGTTAGCTTAAGCTAGCTTACTTAATTGACAAACATTTTATTACTGAAAAAAAAAAGAAAAAGAAATTGTTTGGTAATTCAGTTACAATTTTGGTATTTCGTTTAAAAACCCTTACCTTATTATAAATTGATATAAAATAATATTTATTGTATACCTGTGTACAGGGTTCTTACTAATAATACAAATGTGTAACGAATCAACAGTTTCTTCATTTCGGGTGTACAATATTGTTACAAAATACAGCTTACAATTAAAGTATTCATTTGTGTTATAATATACTTTTGATATTAAACAATCTTATAAGCACCTTTTAAATTTATTATGTTTAGTATTTACTTAAACAAGCAGTAAAACTACGTACCCAATAGCATAGAATAGTTGCTCACTTGTAAGGATGTGTTTGTATGTATTAATTTATTTATGCAAGGGTATGTATTTTTTATATTATCGTATATGATACTAAATACATATATACACATATAATTATCCTAATACTTATTTAGTATTAGGATAATTATATGTGTATTTGTATATGTAGACATGTAGTTTGTTTAGTACTTAGTCTCTGTTTTATATCACCATCCCATATATTATTAATGTCCATCCAAAGGTTGTCTGGAAGAGATCGCTCTTAGCGATAAGACCGCCCGTTGTACCTATTTATTAGTAATTTATTTTTTGTACTTTTTATTATTGGTGTCAATAAAGAGTTATTGCATTGTATTGTACATCCCATCTTAATGTACATTAATTGACTTTGAAGACTTAAGCATCAGTGCTTAACAATACTATGCATCTGTGTTTAGTCAAGTTTAGTGGATTCCAGGTCTTAGTGATATTTAGTGACATTTCGCCCATCCAGATTACAATACACTAAGGCAGCGGTCGGCAACACGCGGCCCGCGGGCCATATGCGGCCCGCGGAAGTCCTATTTGCGGTCCGTGATTCTTTTACGAATAAGTCATAAATATCTAAAATGTTATAGATTCTAAATAGAAAATATTATAGATTCTAAATAATAGATTGACTAAAGAGTAAGTGCGCACCTTGCGAGTTTGCCACTCTGCTCGTAATTTTATCAATTTGTAATAGTACTTTTGTTTTTTCCATATTTTCTTTGTGATATGACCAATTATACATACATTATGCTTCTAGGGTTAATATCACTTATGAGGCCCGCCTATATTATATTTGCCACGTTGTGGCCCCTGCCTATCAAAAGGTTGCCGATCGCTGCACTAAGGTGTTTATTTTGGCTTTGAATTGTATTAAAGTTGAACATTGTTTGGTATAATTTGATTTTTTCAAAATGAATACGCATCTACAACTACCTAAGTAGGTTTCTGCAACTTATAATCAAAAGCTAGGTGAAAACTTTTCTTTTAGGTTGAACGAGTTTACCTGGTAATATGCGCATTTATATAAAATAAACATAAACGCTGTCACACTTACAGCCCCACACTAAGTTCTATGACTTGAGTCGTGGGTGCCGGAAGCATTCACATCACTGACACAATCACATCCAGAACCAGAAACACAAATTTTTCTAGGGTAGAAAACTTGTGTTCCGCCCGGAAATCAAATTCGATACAGGGGTATTTTCTAGGCATCATTTCTAGGGGCCCGATGCCTAGAAATCGAAAGCTCACCCAACAAAACCAATAAAAAAAAAGCGGGTGGACAAAGCTTCCGTTCTGTCCTTTCGAACCAAATGCGTCCGGGTGTAGCAACTTTAAAGAGTTTTGTCGCAATTTTATTGGCTACTTTTTGCAGTACTAGTAACTTATTGATGTTCATTTTGTAACATCTTCGCCGTCCGTATTCTGTGCCCTCCATCCATCTTTCAAACTGTCAAATGACACGTTATCCGCGATCACCGCTTACACAAGCAGTGAAACATGTGCATCCCTCAAGAAAACCTTAGCATAGTTGAAAGAGACTCCTAGGTACGGTAATTGTTCCTATGTGACGTTGATTGGTCACATTGTCCATATAAATGTGGCCAATGTGGATACTCCATAGTGGCCAGGGTAGTGCAGATTTTCATTCACAATAGTGAAAGTCACATTGACATGCAATGTTAATCCTATCCCACTAATTCCTACTTAATATTAAAAATCCGAAAGTTTGTGTGTAAGTATGTTTGTTCCCTCTTCAAGCTTTACACATAGGCTACTTTTTAACTTGATAATAGCGGGCGAAGCCGCGGAGCACGGCTAGTATAAAATAAACAGGCTGTATCGTAAAGACACGATAGAAACTAAACTTTTGTATTATAAGGAAACATTTTAATTATTCATCGCAGTGTGTACCCTTTACTTCTTGTCAAATATAGAGGTGCGGAACAGAATTTCAAAGCCCTCCTATCAAAAGTTTTAATAAAAAAAATAATCACCTAACTAAAATATTTATTTTCGTAGCTAACCAAAAAAACCCATATTGCTCTTTCTCTAAGACTTCATTAACATGTTAACGCACTAGAGTATAGCCGCCCGCATCCACTTAAAACTTGAATACTTCAATACTCGCTGCCTCTTATCACTTGACACGCTGCAATGCGTGACCGCTCACGTCACGCGTCGCTTCGTCCGGAAATGTGAAGGGGTGAGGCGCTGTACTCAGCGGGGGGGAGGGGAAAGTTTGTAGAGGGCGTGCTATGCCTTTAACTTTACAATGTAGATATGGAGACAGTACATAAGGTTACTTTATATTTTTCACTCTATACAATAAATATTGAAATTACAGTTCAACATCTAATATCTCGGGATGACGAGCACTTTGCCGAGCAGGATTTTGACTAAGTTCAAGTTCAAAAATTTCTGGGTGACACTGAACTGTAAAAGCAAACGTGACCCTTACCATCAAGCGAGCGACTTGCTCGTCTCGTCTCTCAATTAAACAGATACTTAATTAAAATATGAATGTTGTAGCCGAAACCGAAATAACGTTTTCCAACTTTGTATGATTTGCCTAATCATGCACGTTCACTAAGCAATAATGGTTAATAATCAACCATTACACACTACACGTTAATACTTGAAGATTCAATTGTTGTGGTAAAATAATACAAAATAGACATACGCTTTTTTCACTTTTGCGGCAAATCTCCTATGACTTGACTTTGACTCTTCTACTTGACTTTCACTGTGAGTACTGTGACTGGCAACTATGAAGCTACGTTAAAATAATACACTTGACATATTTTATTACTGGAAATTGGCTACATACACCTAGTATACGCAACAAAAAACTAAATATAAAAACTTTAGGACTGATAATCCTCAATGAGGATGCTACTGCAGACTGTCAATTACTTACGTTTGACATACACACACACACACACAATAACAACATACAGTGAGTTTGGGCGCGAAAGCAAAAAATGTCGTTGTCGATAACGTATTATTTTCCAAAACTGGTGATTCTTCGAGTATCTCTCTGTAGTCTGTATCAGACTACAGGCTAAATTCTGTGTAATATATACAGACTTTAGTAACGCCTTTCTCGGTATACTGCGCTGCCATGTATCCGCTTTACCGAATTATGTAAATCACGTAGCTTTAACTTTACTGCACTGGCCGTGCTTTACGGCTCCACTTAATGGCTTTTAGATCGTGCCATGATACAGTCCAAATTGAGCCGAATACGAAAAATGATTTATTGAGCATATTTTGGAACGCAATGTTGAAAAGCTTATCTTGATCAACATGGCTGGACACGTGGCTTATTATTTTACGTGCAGTTTTGAGGCAAGAAATGAATCGATTTCGAAGAAGTTCCTACTTTGTTAATTTTTTTTTTGTTTCTTTTTGGGCGATGTGGTGTCTATCAATCGATCTCAAATCGATTTCTCGTTATTGTACAAATGTCACCAAAGATATGACATTTATTAAAATTCAATATGGCTACCACCAGACGCCATATTGTCAAAATCAAAAATTTAAGTCGACAAACTATGTCACGTGGGGTATCAATTAATAGGTATTTAAAACTCATCTATAGGTTTTAACCAGATTTCATTTTGAATAAATATTTAGGCTCTATAACGATTGTGTAGTAAAGTTGTTTAGAAACTATTGTCACTTACATTTTCAATATTTATAACAAAGCTGCACATAGTCGCTTAACAGCTCTTATTAACAAAAAGTGTATATAAATATATAAGTTAAAAATGCTTGACTATCGAGGAAAAAAAGTACACTTTTCGGCACGCTTTCGGGTTTTTTGAATATTTCATATATTTACTTGTGCATGCAATTAAATAAAAATACATAATGACTTGTTGGTACGTCCTTCAAGCAAAATAAATATTGTAGGAAATGACAAGCTTATTTCTTGATAGTTACAATAAAGTATAAGGTTAAAGTAAGTTCATACCTAACAAGTGCATATACGTATATACTTACGTAAGCTAGTACATTATATACAAACACTAAGTAATTTATCTGTTATTTATTTGATCCCTTAAAATACAATATTACCCTCCCCTTTTGACCTACACAAATTACAGTCGTGTGTGGCTCTACAAACAGCGGATTCGCGTCATAAAGACGGACAGTAATCTGGCAGCTTATAACAATGGCCAGTCACAAAGCGACAATGGACATCACAGTGTACTGTTTGTCATGTGAGGACGCTGGCGGAATAGCAATATGGCAGGATAGCCGGCGCCTAAAGGTTGGGGCGGGCTAAGAGCGGGAAGAGGTTACAACTACATTTACTCAGAGATGTCGGTGGTTCGGAAGAAGAGGCAGAAACACAGGGAATCAACCATGGTTAGTATGTAGAAACAAAACAATATTGAGAAAACGGCAGCGCAAATTTTTACCAAACATTGCTAAGAAAACTTTTAATCATAAAAAGAACCATATCTAAATCTCACAAACCGTGATAAATGGGAACATTTATTTTTCACTCAACAATCTCTTATTTTAAACACACGAACTTTCTCCGTTCCGTCGTGGGTAAAAAAAGGTACATTAAAACACTGTATCATAAATTAAGGAGTTTTGATGCGAAAGTGAAAAAATAGCTTTTTTTGATATTTTACAAAACTTGATTCTTCGAGTGTTAATGTGTAATAGTGAATGTGCACTAGTGAAGGCAAATCATACAGAGTTGAGAAACGTAATGTTTGCTTTCGCTCCAAAACTTCAATAGAAGTTCTAGTAAAGATGCTACCACTTTATTAGGACATGACTTGACTATGACTGGACCTTGACTCTTTTACTTATCTCTGACTGTAAATTGTGACAGGACTTCTATACTAAAATTTAATACACTTGAAATATTTTACTCGTATCTTAATCGCTCATCGCTTACTCTCCGACCACTCCCAAATCCAATGCCTAGTCGGAAACCGTGTGCGCGTCTCATTTTCATGCGATTCGCCTCCATGGGATAGCTGCGATAGGAACATCTATTGTTTGTTTATTGGAATTGCGTATAAAATATCTGTCGATACTGTTAACGCTCGAAGGTATTTCAAGGACAATGGGTACCTAAGCACCTTGGCATTTTATACCAGCATATTTTGAGACGAGATAATTACGTTAAAACTGTTCTATATTCCAAGCTATAGCAAGGAATATATAATTGTAAAAGTAGCTACAATTGATTGCCTGATGTAACACATAAATTGAACGCTAGCAAAGATTAAAAAATCCGACTTCACCGCTTTAGCTTCCGAACCCTTGATCAAATTTGAACTGCCCGTAGGCTTAGTTGTGTGGAATTCGCCTTCTAAGCAGGGGTATCGGGTTCGATTCCCGGCGGGAACACAAGTTTTCTCCCCATGGAAAATTTGTATTTCTGGTTCTGGTTGTGATTGTGTGTGTGATGTGAATGTTTCCGGCACCCACGACACAAGTCATCGAACTTAGTGTGGGGCTGTGAGTGTGAAAGCGTTTATGTTTATGTTTTATGTTTAATTAAATTAGTAAAAAAAACTCAAAATCCCCTGGTCAAAACTTGATCAAATTTAAATGGAACACATAGGAAGCACCAGCTTTCAAATAAAAAAGGATCATCATAATCGGTTCACGTAGAAAAAAGTTCTAAGGTAGCACCTAAAAAAAATAGTCGAATTGAGATTAGAACTTCTTCCATTTTTTAAGTTAAAGTCAGTTAAAAAAGAACAATTTCGCACTCCCAAGTTCAAAGACTTGCATCGTGGGTGCCAGAAACATCCACAAAATTGAGTTGGAAGCGAAAAAACCGCGAAAAATTCGACCATAACCTTTGCAGAGAGATATAAAAATAAAAATAAATACAAATAAAACACTTTTATACTTAAATTAAGTTTGAAGACACCATCGTGGATGCCCAAGACATTCACAATCACATCTAGAACCAGAAACTCTTAAAATCAAGAGTGAAAAGGTATCTTCTAGGCAGGCATGCTACATCTTCGGCCGCATCATCGCTTTCCATCAGGTGAGATAGTGGTCAAATGCTTGCCTATCAATCATAAAAAATACAAATTTACTTAGAGGAGAAAACTTGTGTTTTGTTGTTCCTCCGGGAATCGAACCTTATTATACCTGCTCATAGAAGTCAGACTGGCGACGATATTTACTTACTATATGTTTTTACTATCACCTGTGTTTAATTAAACGTATTTACGGAAACTAATTTCTTTTCATATCTTTCTATGAATAATGTAACAATAAACTATAAAATTAATATTATAATTAGGGCAGGTGTACCGCCTTACATTGTCGAGTCATTCTGCATTGTGTTTAGTTTCTATAGTGTCAGGTGGTTCAATGAGCCCCTATTGCTATACAAGTAGGTAGGTAACCTACATTTGTTTGGGAACGAATTCTACAAACTTACCAACTGTGAATTGATTCACAGGACTGACAAAAACGAATGATTTTCGAATAAATGAAGATTTTTGCCCTTTCTACAAGCTTTTATTTAAAATCAAAATCGTTTAGTATCACATGGGCCCCAAAGAGGCACTCATGAAAGTTAATGATACTACTGACAGATACGCAAAATTACAGCCATCTCTTTAGTTTCTCCTGTCCCGTTATCTGTCAGTCTGTAATCAAATCTTGCAAGCTAAATAAGACCCACTTCACGATGTCCGATTGGACTCAAATTAGGTGTACTTACGTATCTTCGGTGACAATGCAATGATGTACCATGGATATGGTATGAGGAGACAGAAGGTGGCCCCATAGGAACTTCTGAACTAATTAAGATAAACCCATCAAGTAGGGATCGTTTGATTGGTCTTGACAAGCTCTCTGGTTATGTAACTATTAAGTCCTTTTTTATTTACACTTGGTAAAAGTTTGACTATAAAAAAAAATATAATTAAAGTATTACTTGTTAATTTTTTACAATTTACTACCAATTTATTTACTTAGTTTTAATTAATGTTCATAAAACGTGTGTTATTTAAATAATAAATAAATAATAAATGTTTGTTATGTCTATTAAAGATGATTGTTAATAAAGCTTTAATTATGTTTTCATTCTATACATTCTATACGCAAATTTTTTTTTTTTATACTCGATAGGCAAGCGTTTGACCACTATCTCACCTGATGGAAAGTGATGATGCGGCCGAAGATGTAGCACGCTTGCCTAGAAGATACCTATTCACTCTATATTATAAAAAGTACCTGGATGAAAGTTGAATGGAAGTTTTTTGTTTTGGTAAACGACGTTTTCTAAAAATGAAACCAAGCTAGATCGATTTATCGCCCCTCAGAAGAGAAACCCTCTTTTACTAAATTTCATAAAAATCGTTGGAGCTGTTTCCGAGATTCAGATTATATATAAACAAAAAATGCTCGTTTAAAGGTATTATATATGTGCGAAGCTGTGTATGAGTGTTAGTGTGTGTGTGTGTTAACAAAAACAATGTTTGAACTGAGATATCATCGGCTGGTCGGATTTATATAAAACTAGCTGTCCCGGCGACCTTCGTTCCGCCTAACAGTCAATGAATGTGCATATTTAGGAAGCCATACCCGGCATGCGTTACAATGCCACGTGACTATATTATTACAACGTTCATGTTTATGTTTGCCTAGTACTTTACCAAATCCGAGTGACGTATGAGAAAATGGAAAGCATGTCGAAATGTAAAAAAAAATTTAAAGAAATGTACGTTCTTAAAAAGTATCCTATGTCCTTCTCCTGGCTCTAAACTACCTCCCTGCCAATTTTCAGCTAAATCGGTTCAGCCGTTCTTGAGTTATAAGTGGAGTTACTAACACGACTTTCTTTTATATATATAGATGATGTATCTAAGTAGTCCTGTACAAAAGCAACTATCCAAACATATTTTTTAATTCTATTCGCGGGGCACAGCTTGTGTCTAATAAATAGACAACATACACGTTTTAATGTTCTATCACAGCTGCATATTCATAGTTCAAAATTTTACGTGTCTAATTATTAAAACGACAATTAAAATGAGTGTCCCCTCTACCCCAAAGGATCTACGCTAGAGTTCACGCGGCAGGTGGCGAGGCAGCTGTCGGCTCTACCGACTCTGCCTCTAAAAATGTGGTATTTTATTGTTTGCTGGTTTGTAAGGACTACGTAGGGTAGGTACCTAGGGTAGTCCGTGACAGGACGACTGTTGTCTTACGGCTAACAACCAGTACTGATTGCGTTCTAAACGGTCACCCTTTAAGTACTGGCCGTTACTACACTCACATAAACGTTTTCACTCTCAGCCTCACTGTAAGTTCAATTACTTGGGTCGTGGGTGCCGGAAACACTCGCATGGCACACACAATCACACCCAAAACCAAAAACACAAATTTCCCTTGGGGACAAAAATTTAAGTGTTTTAATTGGTATATTTATATTTTAATGCTTTTTACAGTTGTCTTCTTAGACAGAAAAAAAATCATTAAAATATATTACAAACGTTTTTTTTAAAGAAGGAGGATCTCAGTTTGTTTGTTATTTTTTTTATAAATGTTAGCTATCTCCAAATTCCGTCATTTATAAACCAGATCATAGTTTTTGCAGATACAGTGCTTCAATGCGCGGGTGAAGCCGCACGCAGAACTTGTTTAACATAACTTCAAAGTAATCCACCATAAACAATACAATAGATTTTAACATATACATACATTAAAGAACATTACACGATTAAAACAATGCAATTATGAAATGGTGGACGGTAGAATCGGTCTGTGTCGAAACTAGCAGCTGCCAGTTCGTCTCTACCGGACCGTGACGGGCCGTGATGGGAGGTGATTGACATCTGACATCTCTACAACATGTATTATTGTGTATACATCATCATTTAATAATCAGATTATTGGAACTTCTGGGTAATTCCCCCAACCTTTATTTTTTATGCCAGGTAAGCTTATGACCGCTATCTCACTTGATGGTAAAGTGATGATGCGATCGACGATGGAGCATATTTGCCTAGAATGTTTGCCTGTTGTGACTTAAAGAGTACCGCATTATTATCGTTTGAACTGAGAGCCTGCGTATTCCAGGTCTAGTGTGTTTACCAGCTTCGATCACATCGTCACTTACCATCAGGTGAGATAGTGGTCAAACACTAGCCGGTCACAAATAAAAAAAAAATATCTGCCTGTTAGCTTGGTTCTGCGTTCGCCTTTTAAGCCGGGGTATCGGGTTGGATTCCCGATGGGAACACAATCGTTGAGAACAATAATTAAATGCAAGAAAAGCTTAAAAAAACCGACTTCACCGCTTTATCTTCGGAACCTTGATCAGATTCAACGTATTAAACACGCATTATTAACGGAACCTTGATCAGATTCAGCGTATTAAACACTCATTATTAACAATATCTCAAAATCTAGTGATCAGATCTTGATCGAATTTAAAATGAAACCACATGGAAAGCACCAGCTTTCAAATAAAAAAACCATCATCAAAATGGGCGCACAATAAAATAAGTTATGAGGTAACTTCAATTTTACTAAATAAGATTGCAAAAAATAAAAAAATCTTGATACTCTTAACATATTTGTTGATTTAGAATAAACCAATTATTAATGATCACATTATGTACTTAGCCCGAGGACACTTCCAAAACGAGAAGAAGAGTAAACAGTCCTCGCATGAAGGAATGCAAGTTGCAAATCGAACATTTAGCGAGCCAGTCGTGGACCACCTGATGGTAAATGTGGTAATGGCACCATTTTAAAATTGCAACCTGGGGCTTTATATTTACGGGGGTTTACAGTTAGGTATGGCAACAATATAGGGAACATGCATATAGATGTAAATACTGCCGTCGCGTCGTAAGTAATAAAGACGTCGAGACGATTTTGCTGTAGCGTTACAAGACCGCCCTTTGCGCCGTGGGTCCTAACGTCCCAGTTGGCACAGTGGACAGATCTCCGTCCTCTGCGCTGTCCTGGGTTCGATTCCCAGCATGAGCACAAATTCCTTCCCTAGGGATATTTGTACTTCTGGTTCTAGGTGTAATGTGTGTGTGAAGTGAATGTTTCCGACACTCACGATACAATTTTTTGAACTTAGTGTGGGGCTGTGAGTGTGAATGCGTTTGCGTTTGTGAAAAGAAAAAATACCTACGTTATTGTTTGCAATCAGGCTAATGTTTATTTAAACACTCGTCCATTATCGATGTAAACATTGATAATGGCACAAATTGTTCGTTTATCACAAATTGCCATCGATAGAAAGCGATCTACTCTACCAACAACTGGGAAAATGAGTTGGAATGTATGCTTTTCTACCGATCTCACAAAAAAGGAGGAGGTACTCAATTCGACTGAATGTTTTTTTTAAGTGTCCTCATAACTTAATTCATAACGGTCCGTCGTAGTTTGAATATGGATGACAAAAAAAACATATCTATATAATATAAAAATCAATGCCACTTTTCGTTGTAATTTTATGACTCTAGAACGGGCTCACCTATCCAAACCAAATGTTTAGGCTTTGTTCGGACTATTTAGTAGATGGTTTATGTGAAGTTTGCACAAAATCGGTCGAGCGGTTTTTCATTTATCACACCCGGGCGAAGCCGGGGCGGATCGCTAGTTACTTATATTATTTTTGCATTTATAATTATTCTAGCTGCGCCCCACGGTTTTACCCGCGTAAGTCCCGGACCTGCGGGAATTCCGGGTTTAATTTTTCTTTAATAAGAATCTTCTGACAATAATTAACACAACGAAAAAAGAATTAGCGAAATTGTTTCATCCGTTCATGCGTGATGCGATGACCAAGTGAAATAGAGATTCATTACCGACTTCCCAAAAAAGGAGGAGGTACTCCTCCAAGTCCTGTTTCCTGAAGAAGTCCAGCTCGCTCAAAGCGTTTTGCTTCTACATTTATCATCCGTACAGCGAAGGAGTGGAACTCATTGCCTGCGTCTTTGTTCCCCGAACGGGAAAATCTGGGAGTCTTCAAGTCTCGAATGAATAGGTATCTTCTAGGCAAGCTTGTCACACCTTCGGCCGCATCATCGCTTTCCATCAGGTGAGATAGTGGTCAAATGCTTGCCTATTCAACATAAAAAAAAAAAAAGAAGTACAGTTTTTTTTGTTTTTTTTTATTTTTTTTTATGTGTGTTACCTCATAACTTCTCTCCACGTGAGCCGATTTCGAAAATTAATTTTTAGTTTGAAAGATGTTGCTTTCTAATTGATCCGATATAAATTTGATCAAGATCTGATCACTAGTTTTTGAGTTATAGTCAATAATGCGTGTTTATTACATTAAATCTGATCAAGGTACCGAAGATAAGGCGGTTTTTTTAAGTTTGCTTGCGTTTAATTATTATACATAGATTTTCGGATATAAGTAATATGATGTTTTACCTGAAAATAAAACAATTATTATATGCGAAACCTTATTCTAGACCTTAAACAGTGAGATAACATCACTTCCGGAACGACGTCACGACCTCTTTTGTCTCCCTCCCATCCGGCTCCGCCCCACTTGAGCCGGGGGAGGGGGGGTGAGCTTGCCCGAACTGTCAGGCGCGCTCCTCACATTGCATCTCACTTTCGGTGGACAAGATAAAGAAGTCCACCAGGCAGGATTCTAAATATAGGTCTAGAATAAGGTTTCGCATATAATAATTGTTTTATTTTCAGGTAAAACATCATATTATATGCTACGAACCGTTATTCTAGACCTTAAACAGTGAGATGTGTTTATTATCGCCTGGTGGCAAGCTAAAAAGTATGCCAATGTGTGAATAAATATAATTGATAGTACCAGGTACTTTATAATGTGTACCTAGGTTATGTAAATCTATGATATATATCCCATGAATAGGTGTACCTACAGAACAGAGGGATGAAAGTCACCTTGAAATTAGAATAATTATACTTCTAACTCACGGCAAATACATTTTATTATAATGGTACCTTAACTAAAATAATGTTATGACAAGGAATTAACAATCGTAAATGTTAAAATGACTATTAGTTACAATGCTATCACATGCATAGACAGGTAAGTAAAGAATTTGATCATTTATTGATCTAATAACAGTTTAGCAATGACACTTGTATATATATTGTTATATATGTTTATGCTACAGTGCTTCAATTCGAATAGGCTCACACGTAGGGATACGTCATAACTTTACCTTGAGAGGCCATTGTAAAAATAAAAGCACTTAATTCAAACATCAAGTTATTGCAAGTACTGAAGTAGTCCAAGTACAAAGTATGAAGAGGCTTCAATACTTGCCTCTTAAAATCATCTTTACCCAAACCGAATCATTATTACATGATTACTATAGAGATTTAGGTGCGGGGGTTCACATTGAAGACACGGGGAACGTAATATTGAAGCACTTTTATTAAATACAACCGGTACATTAGCTCACACACTAAAGAAACAGCACGCGGTTAGCGTGTGGCACAACGCGGGGAGTGCGGGGGAATGTCCATACGTCTGCCTTGGTCCGGCTCTCGATGGCACTGACTCGAGCGATGCCGCCGCGCCGGCCGCTACTAGCAGCCGACCGCCGCGCCGCTCGCGCACTCTCTCCTCCTCCCCGACTAGATTATTGCATACCCTACGATATGAAAACACATTTCTTACGTCTACATCATTAAACAAGACATATCACAACAAGACATTTATTCTATTAGATCTGTAATCTCCATAATAACTGCAACGGCAGGTTTATACTTGTGGAGTAGGTAGACCCAAAGAAAGGATGTCAATAAACATGTTTAAATTCGTTTTTGATCTTGGGTCGATAATTAAATGTGCAAAATTGCGGGCTTGACTACTACATTCGAGAAGCAATAAGAAAACCGTACTTTATGTAAGTACTCATCTGAAATATTATTTTAAAGAAATGGTTGATCACTTATCCATTCAAGTACAATAAAATTATAAATGTCAAGACTGGGATCTATAGCTAGTATATCTGGTCTACGTGACCGTTACACACCGGCTAAGGTAAAACTCTTATTGGCACTCCATTGGAAAACGTCGTTGTGGTAATTCCTTATGGTTAAAAAAAATAAAATATTTAAATAATTTTAAATGCATTTAAGCAAGAAATGAACGAGTGCTTAACTAAGCAAAGGGAGCATGTAAATGCGATTGATATATGATCAACATTATCATTATTGCCAAATACCAGATAAAACTTTGTACTAAAATGACGGAGAAATTAAAAATGTGATCAACCATTAAAAAACATCAGAAATGTTCCGCTATCAGCTCTTTCGAGTTCCAGACGCCAAACCATCGAGTAAGTTGAAGCTTTTACTAAGTATCAGAATCGTATGAGACGAACATAGCGAAAAAGAAAGTGTGTGCTCGTTGAAGCGAGAAAATCTATCTGCGTTTTAAAATTCACAATGTCTCTTCCTAAGCCGTTTCAGAAGAGTACACTTACTGGACAGTTTGTGTAATGATAACAGGATGGTGTACATATTGTTAACCAGTGTAATGTAACACACTAAATAAATACAGCTATAACACAAGCTATAACACACTAAATAATGCATATATGAATATACAATTACTATGGAATGTATAAATAGTAACTTCACTACGTATGTGAATATCGGTAAACCCCCACTAGTACATCAGATTGCAGTAACGTCTTTGGTGCTTAGAAGACATATAGTGCCATCTAATAGGTTCCACTGTAACGCATGAGACAACGGTCGTTACAAGGTATGAAACAAGAACTGATTGCATTCTTTGTATCTATTAAGACCAAGTACTTACTTAAAAGAAAAGACTTCGTTATTTCAGTTAGGTAGTCTGCAATTTAACTGCAAGGAATGGCAAGTGAAACAGATACCTTCAGTTACTAACTAGGCCGAAACCGTAAAGTTTAATATGCTTACCAGGTATTATCAGACTCCACCAATTTGCTTTTAGATTAGAGCGAATATTTTTGAGCCATATTTACTTCTTATACCCGGGTAAATACGTGGAGTTTAGGCTTGGATTCCATTTGATAATAAATGACTTTGGTTGGGATCAGAATAGACTTCTCATAGTTCACAATCCACCCGATCGAGGTTGGGACATGAATATCTTCCGCAGCTTAGTCCTTTTAGGAAAAACAATCCCAGGTTGGCATCAGAAAAAATAAATTAAATTCATTTATTGGCCATTACAACTGACTGTTACACAAGGCAAGTCAATGTTACAGAATTATTTGCAATTGTATATTAAAAATTGTGACACACTCGAACGAGGTTAGGACTTGAATAGCTTCCGTAGCTTAGTCCGTCAAGGAAAAACGATCTTTAATTGGAGTCAGGCTAGACTTCTGATACTTCATCACTCACTCGAATGAGGTTAGGACATAATAGCTTCCGCAGCTTAGTCCGTCTAGGAAAAACGATCCTTAGTTGGCGTCAGATTGGACTTCTGCATCACTCACACGAACGAGGACTTGAATAGCTTGTCGAGCTTGGTTCGTCCAGGCAAGGCGATACTTGTTTAGTGTAGTCGCTCTGGGTTCGATTTCTAGTCCAACGCGTACAATACCTACTAGAACCGACGGTAGATGGGCGCCGGCGATAAATACGTAAACAAAATATCCGGGTCTATGTATATTTTGATCACAATTCGATCGCTTACAATAAGTCCGATCCGAGAAACAAAAAATTAAAATGTTTGGTTTCAATACCAAGTAAAGTTTGATATTGTTTAGATTATTGCTAAATACACGCTCAGCTACCGGGGTACTGTTAAAATATTTTAAAAAGCGAGGGTATTATAGCCAAAGAAGCAATTCGGTAATATTATTAAAATGTAGGTACATTTCAATAAAGTCTCATAAAAATATTATAATACAATCTAAGATATAACAGATCGCTCTTAGCGATAAGACCTACATATATTTATTTATTTATTTTTTTCTCTGTAAGCTGTATTTAGCTTTTGATGTCAATAAATAGTAATTGTATTGCATTGATATCATAAATATTAAGCTAATATGTATCGAGTTATCGGGAATTTTTTGCTACTGTAATTTTGTCTCGGATCGGATTTATTTCTGGAAGCTTTTGGTTCTTACCTATGGATGAAAATTCGTTGACGACCAGCTTTTAAGTGTGTAATTGTGACGGCTCAGTTTCATTGTTGTTGCAATAATAGGACTTCCGCGGTCGCTTTGCAAACATCGTGCCTATTCCGCATAGACACGAATAAAGCTCTTTTCCACAGCGTTCGAGTTGTTAACGACATGCTCGACAGCGAGAGATCGTGGCAGGCGGAGGCGGTGCATGGTCTCTTTCTGCGTTTCCGACTGAGAGGCCGCGGAGCGGGCTTTTCAGTCTGACCCGATCCGGCGCACACGTCCGGGAGGGTTGAGGCAGTTCGCCCGCCTCCTCTCTCCTCTTCTGTAGTGGGACCACTGGTGGAAAGCCAGGGGGCTCACCCTCACGTTCGAGTTGTAAACAGCTTTTTTGAACCTCTGGCTCTTAGTAAGAAAGAAAATAAATGCTGTGGATTGAAAAGGTTAATGCGTGGATACTTTGCATGTCCAGCCTTTAAAATTCAAAACAAAATATACAATTAATGCGATATCTTTGTCGTATCTATTAACTATAATTTGTAAGAAAGGAAAGAAATCCTGTGAATTGAAAAGTTTAAATTGCGTGGATCCTTTGCTAGTCCAACTTTAGAAATTCGACTCTTATTATACAAGTGCGACTGCTTCGGATGATTTGGTTCGCATCGTACAATTCAGTTAGGAAAGACAATACACATATTTTTAAAACAAGATTGTTGGTTTATAAATCGAGCGGAGTAAGTAGGCTCATTCCAGAAACCTAATCCTAGTTGAATCTTAAAGCTGCAGTTAATTACGAATGTGCAACTTACCCTCATGGGTTTTTTTTTTTTTTTTTTTTTTTTTTTTTTTTTTATCATTTTCGTTTTGTGAAATAAGCAAATTTGAATTCGCATCGAACCTGACCGCATCCCCTCTGCTTGTCTCTCGCTCGATGACCGCGGTGACTCGACGGTGTGGGGCTGGGTTACACGACGACAACGATGAAGATGACGAAGATATCAGTGGTGAAATTAGCGGAGGCGGGCGACCCCGTTCACCTACTTTAATCTTGAAAAAATATTACGAGTGCTACAATAACAAAATAAAAGCACAAATTAGTCACGTTTAAATATTATAAAAGTTAAATTGTTAACATTTAAATATTTTTTAAATAAAAATTATAAAGAAGTTTATTACTTTATAATAAAAAATTAAATTAATTGTTAAAATTATAACATTAATAAAAATTATAACCAACAGCAAAGCTGTTACCCGCTTTTAAAGAGGTGTGTTCACGCCGAAAGCAAATGCCAATGTGAGGAGCGCGCCTGACAGTTCGGGCAAGCTCACCCCCCCTCCCCCGGCTCAAGTGGGGCGGAGCCGGATGGGAGGGAGACAAAAGAGGTCGTGACGTCGTTCCGGAAGTGATGTTATCTCACTGTTTAAGGTCTAGAATAACGGTTCGTAGCATATAATAACCTATTTTTCTATGTACCCGGTTAAAATGTAGTTGGATTCCTTTACTGGTTATGAATTATTGCAATTTCCCCATACAACGTATTGCTAATTTTCCTTGGCTATATCGTTTATTCATGCAAAATATATAGAGAACCTTCAGCATTTCTCATTCTAATCATACATTTAACCTTAATCTCCACAGCTTTGCATTCCACAAAGTAATATGAAATCAATACGTGTGGTCGCATCATGCCTTGTGTTGAGCAAGATAAGACATTTGCTACTGATCCAATAATTGTTTACATACATTATTGCGAAATACCACCTGAGTGGATGGGTTTATTCTGTCCGGGGCTTTGCACTCTGTGATGTATTTGGAGCTACTCCCTGTACCCGGCATGCGTTGCAATTCCACGTTTAAAAAAAGCGTTTTACTTCTTTCACGTTTATTGTATATAAGTACTTTAATACCATCCTTAAAACTATTTTGAATATTGTTCATACAAAAATACTTAAAACACGATTAAATAGCAATTGTACATTACATTAAACTAAAAACTAAATAAAAATTAAACAAAAAAAAACTATAATTAGATATAAATATGTACAAAACTTAATCTAATAGTCCGCTACCAGTAGGCAAAGTACCCAAAATGCTGGCAGCATTGCCACGTTGAATGGCAATACTCAATCTCTGTCCAAAATATTTGCCAGCATTTTGGTCACGAGTTGCTTCGACCAAACGCTTTGTTAATTCATTGTAGAATGTATGTGCTCCCGGTCCCCACGGTCCCAACGTCTCAACCCCAAAAGGCACAAATATATAACCACTATCAAGATTACTATATTTGCGCCTTTTGAGAGTCTCTGCTGATTCAGCCGCAACACCAGCCTTATTTTTAGTTCCAGAAAGATGAGACGGTGCTAGGGTGTCTACGCAAGTTGCATCCCAAACCAAAGGCTGTCCCATCTTCCATGGAATCAGGGTCATTTCGTCAGGCCTTTTACCGTCATCACGCGCAAGACCATTTGGTTCCAAAATAGCAGCACAGTCGATTAAATTAAATGCTAGCAATGCTTAAAAAAACGATTTTGGATTGATCGATTTTCATCAAATTTATATGAGACCACCTCTGTACCACCGCTATTAAACAAAACAAAAATCATCAAAATCTATTCATAATTGGCGGAAATATCGCGTAAAATACATACAAAAAATATATATATATAGTCGAATTGAGAACCTCTTTTTTTGAAGACGGTTGAAAATGGGGGTAGTAGAGTGAAAAATACTTCATACAATAAACGCTATAAACGCTTTCACACTCACAGCCTCACATTAAGTTCGATGACTTGTGTCGTGGGTGCCGGAAACATTCACATCACACACACAATCATAACCAGAACCAGAAAGCCTTCCTTTGTGACTGGATTTGTGCTCCACTAGCTCGCGCGTTAGATACATAGCTCTCAACAACTGTGCTGTCTTCTGCATACCCAAATATACCGGGCTTCGAGAATAGGAATTATGTTTGCTTTCTACCAAATATTAAAAAAAATATATTAAAATCGGTCGAGCCGTTTCGGAGGAATTCGACCACAAGCACCGTGACACGAAATTTTTTAAATATTAGATTACCCGTGGGTCCGGTGTTTCGACCCGTTGACGGGTCCACGGGTAATTTTATTTACATCTTGACCCATTGTGCAGTTTTTTTGGCTACGCAGACTATGTGCATTTAGCAAATGTCAAATAATGATAATTTCAAGTTTATAAGTTAAAAATTCATCATATTGCAGTATGGTTCTTTGTTTACTGAAGTCTAGAGTGAATAGGTACCTGGTGAAGCGTTTAGTACCTTTTATAATATAAAAAATAAGTATAAATTATACATCTGTGAATAAATACTTCACTTTATATACCTAATATTCATATTGGCAAGAATCTTTGGATATTTGTGTACATTTGCAGTGTATTAGGCTCTCTGCTGACCACTGTTAGAGATCGTTCAAGGAAAATCCTAGAGATGGCGCTAGTTGTATCGAGTGACATTTTTGCGCTCGCGACTACTTGTTCGTGTGTGTCCTCTGTGTGTGGTTGACAAAAACGCTCCGCTATTGAATTTTGTGACGTAGAAAACTAATTAAATAATTATCATCTAATTAACCAGGACTTGAAATAAAAACTTCATCGTGTCTATTGTGATCGACCGCTTTATTTGTGATCAGGATTAGTGATCAGTGCCTCGTATATTTTCGGATGTTTTCGGATTCAAACTCGCCGGCCGGCGCGACGTGGAGTTGTGTGTGTACGCTTAGGCATACATACAGTTTGCTGTAGTTCCTTTCTTGGGGAGCTCCGGAGGCGGTTTCGACGCAGTCTAGGTACGTGGGCTTAAATAAACACTGTAAATTGATTCGTGTATCCCTACTGATTTTTGCCAATGTTTTAATCCAAAATAATTTACCGCTATCATTAAAAATATTAATACGTAAATGGTGGGCTATTTACACGCAAGCGATTTTACTCGCGCCACCAGGCAAGCATGTTCCATCTTTGGCCGCATCGTCACTTTCCATCAGATGAGATACCGGTCAAAGCTTGCATAACTTGAATTAAAAAAAAAATTAGGATAGTTTCCAGAACATATTTTTTAAGTGATTTTTGGCGACAGGTTTTTTATACTTTCTAGGTGATCAAGAGAAAATACCCTAACCATGGATGTCATAATTAAAAATAGTAAACCAACATTTATGTTAAATAGTTAAGCAAACCAATAACCTTAAACACAAGCGGAATCATTATTAGAACTACAAATAAATAAATTTAATGGGCAATAAAATTAACAAATAAAAATCAACAGATAAAGTGTAACTAAACCTGTATATTGGGTCGTTGATACAGAATTAAAATATATCACTCTATGCCAATGATTTTATTATAATTGGAAAGATTCGTGGCTAGTTCTTAGGGCGTGGACTGCATAAATTAGGTGCAATACGCACAATTTGCCCTAGTCGCAATTGGACTATGTAAATATATATTGGATAACTGTTTCGACAATTGCTTCGACTTCATTCGGAAGCCTTCTTCAGGATGAGTGCGGAGCACTCAGCTCAGCGAGATGCAACATATGTGTGGAGTGTCCGTGGTGAATTTTAACATGCGAGCAAAACCAATGAGTTTTGCTTGTGAAATGCCACATTATATATTTTGTATTTATTGTTTCTTATTTACACTTGATAGGCGAACATTTGATCACTGTCTCACCTGATGGTAAGCGATGATGCGGTAGAGGAAGTAGCTTGTAACTGGGGTAACAACAATTCAAGCCATCAAACGGTTTCAATGATGTGTGTTGTACTATTTTTTGGAAATAAGTCAGAGTTAGTTCACAATCTGAACTTATGGAAAGCGACGATGAAATCAAAGATAAGCACGAAATTTCTGAAAAGCCTAAACAATAATTATAAATAATGAAAGCGTAATACGCAATACATGACTATTTAAAAGATAATATTTAAATTAGATTGCGTCCTCTGCTCTTCTAAGTTGCTGCGCCCGACAGGGTCTATATGAGACAGTGTACCTACCTTTTGGAATGTAACACCTTGTACTGTAGGTATATAGAGGCAATAAACTATCTGAATCTGAATCTAAAGTACGCATGTTTCGTAAAAACCCATTCACTCTCTTCTTTTTCTTGAAGAACCCTTATACATTTTAAGAAAGACAGCAAGGTGTTCCAAATCCTTTTACAGTTCTCATATTGAAAGTGGAAGATAAATGCTTCGTCAATCGTCACTAAGATACTAAAAGGTATCCTACTAATATTATAAATCCGAAAGTATGTGTGTAAGTGTGCAAGTGTGTTAGTATGTTTGTTACCACTTCACGCTTTAACGGCTCAACGGATTTGGAACGACATAGCTTATACCTAGGATTAACAAATAGGCTACTTCTTAACTTGATATTAGCGAGCGAAGCCGCGGGGCACAGCTAGGAAGTACTTTATAATATGTAAAAAACAGGATGTGTTGCGAAGAAACACGATAGAAGTGTAACATTTGTATTACATAGAACATTTTTAACTATTCATCGTCACATAAAAAGGTTGCGGTTTAGAATTTCAATGCCTTGCCATGAGAAATTTCATTTGAATAATACCTTGTTTCGTTTGGGGTTTTACTTGTAAACTTACGGATCTGATGCTGTGGCTTATGTAGATAAATGGACTATAATAATTATACCACATTAAAATTAAATAAAATCATATGGGAGGAATTAGGAGTGGAACTCGTTGCTCTCGTCTTTTTTCCACGAACGATATAATCTGGAAGTCTTCAAATCAAGAATGAACATGTATCTTCTAGGGAAGCATGTTACTCCTTCGACCGCAACATCACTTTCCACCAGGTGCAATTGTGAATGCCGATGCCGATGGCATATAAAAAACATAAAATTCAGTAGGTACCTAAATAGCTCCTCTCATATATCAACTAAATAAATGGAAGATACCCATTATCAAATTACCTTATTAAATCATCTTAAAAAATTATAATTTAGTTTCTATATCTAACGATTGAATCTTGTAATACAACTATAACCGACACTATTTTATAGTAAAATTATTTAAATTTAATGCAATTTTATATTATTTGCATCGTTTGTTCCGTCTCGACTGGGTCATTAGCATTTTAATAAAGATATTAATTATGACTATCATTGCCATTTTTGACTAATTACTCGTAGAACTTGTATTTAGAGACGTAGACATTTTGGAAATTTGCGACTCCGTTTTGGAGTTCCTATTTTTTAACCGACTAGAAAAAGGGGTTATTTATCCGACCAAACGCTTTAATAATTCATTGAAGATTGTATGTGCTTCCGGTCCCCATGGTCTTAACGTCTCAACCCCAAAGGCACAAATATATAACTACTATATAGCAACTATATACCACTACATAGCAACTCGTGACCAAAATACTGGCAAATATTTTGGACAGAGATTGCCATTCAACTTGGCAATGCTGTCAGCATTTCGGGTACTTTGCCTACTGGTAGCGGTCTATTAGATTAAGTTTTGTACATATTTATATCTAGTTATAGTTTTAATTTTGGTTTATTTTAATTTAGTTTTTTGTTTAATGTAATATATACACAACGAAAGAAGTCATGAGGTAACTTTTGAAGTCGGTTAAAAACGAGAACATCCAAAGAATACGCATTATTGACGATATTTCAAGAATTACTGATCAGACCTTGATCAAATTGAAATGGGACCAATTAATTGGAAAGTAACTTCATCAAACTAAAAAAACTTCAACTAAAAAAATTTCGAAATCGGTTCAAGTGGAAAGAAGTTATGAGGAATAACACATAAAAAAATAAAAATACAGTCCTCTTGAGTATGGGACCACATGGGAAGCACCAGTTTTCAAATAAAAAAAGAACCATAAAAATCGGCTCTCAACGAAAGAAGCTATGAGGACACATAAAAAATACAGTCGAATTGAGAACCTCCCCTTTTTTGACGTCGGTTTAATAATCCTTTCTAAGAGAATCTCTCAGTGATTTTACCAGCGTTGACAAAATAAAATTGATGGCGATAACCCCTCCTCCTTCCCCTCTATTAACTACCCCGATTCTGTTGATGATTGGTTTTGAATTTGATGATTTTGGCCTAGAAACTAATAAAAAGTATTTTTTTGACATAGACACTGAAAAAGCACTAAATTGTAAGATTCTAAATTTAAACGTGTAAAAAAACAATAATCGTGATACATAAACTAATTATTATGAATGTCAGATTCGTTCCAGTTTGTACTAACAATATTTATGTACATTATTACAATTAAGTTTGTCATTTATGATAATTATTTAGTAAAACTCCATTGTTGTGTCAGTTACAACGACAAACTAGTGCCTCAGACTAGTGCACGGTTTAGAAATACGACATTTGACAAGTAGGTACTCGTGGAAATGAGGCTAAAATTATCAGTAGTAGGTACTAAGATTCTGTTCTTTTTAACCGACTTCACAAAAAGGAAGAGGTCCGTCCAATTCGACTGTATTTTTTATGTGCTAACTCATAACTTCTTTCTAGGTGAATCGATTTAGATAAAAAAATGTTGGTGCTTCCCTTGTAGTCCCATTTTAATTTGTTCAAGATCTGACAAGTAATTTTTGAGTTATCGTCAATGATGCGTATTTCATACATTAAATCTGATCATGGGTTCTAATTCCAAAGATATAGCGATGAAGTCGGTTTTTTTAAGCTTTGCTAGCGTACATTATTTTTAAATATTTAGTGAATAAATAAATTATGCAATTCTATCATCTCGAGACAAAGACCAATTTAATTTGGCCAAAACGTCGAAGTATTTAAAATAGTAGTATGAATTATAATCCATATATAATATATTATGTTTGTATTTTTGTAAGTGATATGTGTTGGGGTTCCGTAGATAAAGCGGTGAAGTCAGTTTTTTAAGCTTAGCTTGCGTTTAAATTATTTGTTCCTTAAGTATGTAAAACTTTTTTATCGCCTTCTAAAAAACAGATGAACTTAGAGTAATTTATGTGTTTTGGATTGAAGGGCAATGTTTCCAGTGAAATTACAGGGCTTAAAGAAATTTGATTTGCTCCGCAATCTTGTACATTTAGGCAGGCATTTTCTTGTGTATTTATTGTAATTTTTTTTTTTTGCCTGATATGCAAGGCAAGCATTTGACTACAATACCTAATGGAAAGTGATGATGCGGCCGAAGATTTATAATCTACAATTGTAAAGTATTAAATATTTTAAATTACACGTTTCATATTAGAAGTCCTAGACAAAAGTCAAGCAATAGAGTCAAGGTCTGGTCATATTCAAGTCATTCCCTAATAAAGTGGTAGAAACTTTACTAGAACTTATTGGAGTTTTGGAATGAAAATGAAAAATCACGTTTTTCAACCTTGTATGATTTGCCTACACTCATGCACGTCTCTAAGTATTAAAGGCGAATAACTACCATTATTACACATTAACATTCGGAGGAGAAGGTTTTGGAAATTAATACACAATTTACAACGCCATTTTTTTACTTTTGCGCCAAAACCGCACACATAAAAAATGGATAAGTGTGACTGACGTATTTAAGTTAAAAAGTTAAAGTTTTTAGTTTTATTAAAGTTTCCGCAGACTATATACGTAACTATATATTCTACGGAACCTTAAATACGTCAGTCAGATTCACACTTATCCATTTTTTAAGGCATTGGCAACTGTACCTTGTATTTACCAGATTATATTTGCTATTGTTATAAAGTGGTAAAGACAGGTGCGCGGGCGTTCCGATCGCGCATCACGCGCATGCGCCAGTCTTGAATCAACTTGCGCGGGAAACGATTGTGCGTCGCGCTTCGAGTCGCGTTATACAGTTTTACGAAAATTTGTGTTTATTTTGGCCACGAATTTTGTATTCCAGCCCATTGTGTGTGTTTAGAATTGTGTTACACTGTGCTTCTTGGATTTTTTGTTTGATCTTTTCATATTTGGAGCTATTTTCGGTGAGTTTTTTGGTCTATGGTTTATTGTTGTGCCGACTTGTGCCTTTTCTGTCTTGATACACAATCTAACGACTCTTTTGCATATGAAAAGCGTTTAGTATCCAAAAGTTCATGCAGAACCTAAATAATACTTAATTTAATTGTATTGTGATAATAATTTATTTTAAATTGTTTTTTGAAGCGGTCCGACGTGTATTTGTTTTTGTTATTTTAATTAATCATGACTCATAAATCTAATTATCATAATTTAAGGAGTCACGTGATTTGTCTGAGCTAGATATAGGTATTCAATTATACGCTTTAGTTCTAGATTCAAACGTTGAAAAACAGTAGGTAAGGTACAGCTGGTATCAGCTGATGAAACATTTAATATTTATATTTGTAATTACAGCCTTTATTTTATAAATTTAACGGAATATCAGATGATTTCACTCTCACAGCCCCGCACTGAGCTTAAAGAGTTGTATTGAGAGTGCACGAAATCTTCACACTATATACACATGTTTATATCCAAAAGCCCAATTTTTTCTATGGGTGTAAATTATTATTATGGTGCTTCTACCGAGAACTGAACCCGGTACGTGTTGCATAAAAGTCTCTAATACACTTTAAACCGTAAAATTAATATCTCGTGACAAACATACACACACTCAAACTTTTGTATTTAAGTATACGTATGATACAATAATACATTGATAACATAATAATATACTATTTACGTGTTCTACAAAAAATATATAAATAAAAACTATATAATTAATGCTTCCACACTCACAGCCCCACATTAAGTTCGATGACTTGTGTCGTGGTTGCCGGAAACATTTAAAAATATATATGACATAATAAAATAAAAAAAATGACTTAACTGCTAATAACCAATATCCCAATATCACAACCCCGCACAATTTTCAGACATTGATTAAATTATGATAGGACCAACTAGACACTTTCCAAACAAAAAAAAAACATATTCCTGAATTTGACTTATGTACGTACGCCGTAGATATTATCATGCATAGACTATATGAGGAGGAGATATGAGATAAGGTTATAACAAAAAAAAAACGAATTGATAGAAAATAAATAAAAACTGTAATAAAAAAATAGTTATCTGTAGACCTAACAGAAAATTAAAAAGCAATATACAGTTTTTTTTAAGTTGGTTAAAATACACATATCATGGATTTATGCTCGTCAGAGATAAGTGAGGTAAATAACTTAACCTAAGACTAAGAAGCAATAAATGGGTGTGAAAAAAGTGATCTAACCTGACTACTGCAAAGCAAAAAGGAAGGCTATGTTTTTGTGTATATTTATGTCACTCATAAAGGAACAGCCCTTATAACCTCTATACTACTTACTTAACATAATTTGACAAATGAGGTGTCATTGGAAGCGTCTTCTTTGTCCGCTAGTTTAGGCTATGTGACGTCACATTTAATATGGCACCCTCTAAGGGGCACGAAGTCAAAAACAAACATTTTGTTTTCGTCACACCCCAGGTGTGATATCCTTTAAACAAGGATTTTAAAATGAAGGTAGGATTTGGTTCATCATATTTATGTCATCATGAAAACTATTTCATTCGTATATTTTCAACCGGCTTCAAAAAAAGAGGTTCTCAAATCGACTGTATGTATGTTTTTTTTTGTATTATAATTATGTATCGATTTTTTTTTATTTGGTAGAGTATACCTTGGAGGTGGTCCCATATAAATTTTATCGAAATCGGTCAAGCCAAAACCAAAATGTAAGCGATGAAGGCGGATTTTTGTTTAATTTTTTTATTCAGTAGTCGGGTTTGAGTTTGAACTTATTTTTGTTATGAACCAAGCACAAAAGTCCGATCATGCATGGAGTATTGTGGCCACCTTTAGGATAGCTCTGCCAAGTACCAGCTTGAAGCTCTGAAATCTATCGACCGACGAGCAAAAAGACTCATTGGCGATAGTAAGCTGGTCGAGTCAAAACTGTTGAGTCTCGGTCACCGACGAAAGCCTATCGGTTTTCTATTGTTTCCATTTCGGAGAGTGTACGCATGAATTATACGAGTTAATTTTCCCAAGCCCGTTTTACCATCTAACAACAAGACAAACAGTCAAACGTCGTCCATTTATGGGTGTCCAATGTGGGGAAATTCAGTAGACTCTGAGAAAGCCTATAAAGTTAAAAAAAGATGTGTTAGAATTATAAATAAGGCTTGGTTTTTAGAGAGTTGCAAGCCATAATATAAGAAATGTAATATCGTTCCACTTCCTTGTATGTATATTAAAGAAGCATGTATTTTTGTTCAAACTCATCTCGACTATTTTAAAAAACGTAACGAGGTTATAAGGAGATAAAATATATCTAAATTTGCAAACCTATTTTACCAACCTATTTGTCGTAAAGATATATTTAAGGAAAACGTATACAATATGTGCATAACCATCTATAAAAAATTGGCAGATAATATCAAATTGTTGCAGAGTAAGATATTTAAATTTAAATTGCAATAATGGTTATTGGACAATTGTTTTCAATTAGTATAAACTAATTTCTAAATGAGACAATGTAATCAACGTAGGCTAAGCAAGGCTAAGGAAACAAACCTACGGTTTTAGCTACAAAATCCTTGAGGCTAAGCATCGAGATAGGAAATAAACCTACGGTACTTTAGCTACAACATCCTTGAGGCTAAGTAATAAGGAATGACAATTGTTTAATTATTTAAGTACTGTGACATGTATTGATTTTATTTAGATATATATTGTTATTAATAAATAGCCTACCTTAACATTTGCACGCCTACTTGCAGGCTGAATACATGGAATAAAATATTTTAAGACCTGATGTAAATTTATATTCTAGCAAATGAATGATTGATTGATTGATTAAATATCAATTTATTCAATTTAAGTTATAAAAAGGTTAAAGATGGTTTAGACGATCTTAATGTTCGGCAAAGTTCCCAAAATGCTTGCTGCATTACCACGCTGTATAGCAAGGCTTATCCTCTGCCCCAAATACAACCCAGCATTTTGGTCATGTGCCGAATCAATCAGTCTCTTAGACAAATCTTTGAAAATGTCTAATGCACCCGGTCCTCATGGGCCTAGCGTCTCAACCCCAAACGGCACAAATATGAAACCTTTGTCAAGTTTTGAATACTTGCGCCGTTTGAGAGATTCAGCTGACATAGACGCGCCACTTTGATTGATTGAGATAATGGTCAAATGCTTGCCTTTCAATTATAAAAAAAATATTTATATTCAGTCGTATTGGGTACCTCCATTTTGGAAGCTGGTTAAAAATAGTTTTAAATTAACTGACTGATATTTCTGCCTTGTATTTCCACAATCTGAGTGCCATTATCTCCCTGAGGACGACTAATTGTTTTTTTCTGACATAATGACTCTATCATTATAGTGGTGGCCGGTCATGCAATTATATTCATTATGGTATTGTCTTCATGCGATCTAGCCTTTGGTAAATTATGCACATTGAAAGGTTGTGTTTGTGTAGTGATTATATCAATAATTAACATTGATATTTTGCAACTTTTAAACCCTCGTTGCAATATCGGTGGAAACACAAGTTTTCACCGCAAAGGGCATTTGTGTTTCTAGTTCTGGGTGTGATTGTGTATGTGTGATGTGAATGATTCAGTTTGCAGTCAAAACTCTCAGTGGAGTTTTAGAGTGAAAGCGAATATCACGTTTTCCAACTTTGTATGCTTATTTTTAGGCCTACACTCATGCACGTTCACGAACTAAAATAGTTAACAATACACCATTATTAAACATTGACACTCGAAGAATCACAAGTTGGAAAATACATTATCGACAACGACATTTTTTTTACATTTGCGCCAAAAGTCGTTTAGCCAAGTTCTCTCTCTTTAAAATAGTTTTTTTTCTTAGACAAAATTTCACTTCCTTATGTTTAAAAAGCCAATCAAAAACAAATCATATTGCATAATATAAAATGGGAAACGGAATTGGTGCCTCATCGCCTTTTGTAATTTGTGGATAGATTACTATTGAGTTTCAATCTATGTCCATTATAATTTAGAATGTTGAAATCTGAAAGTTTCTTCTAGAAACAATTTCTTTATTAAACATTAAATTTTTGAAACGATGATAGCTTGGTCCTTTATGTTGACGGGTTTGAGCTTTCGTTGAAGATAATATTTACGCTTTAATAGCCCCTAACTAAGTTCGATGATGTCAAAGCAGGGTATCCCGGCTGGAACATAAGTTTTCTCCCTAAGGAAAATGTGAGTTTCTAGTTCTGGTTGTGATTTTTTATGTGATGTGATTGAATCCGGCACCTACGACACAAGTCATCGAATTTAGTGTAGGGCTGTGAATGTGTAGCCGTTTATGTTAATGTTTGTGTTTAATATCATATGTAGAATGCAGAGATTGTGTTTAAATACAAACATACATAGCTAGAAGTACTCTTACGTCACTGCCCTATAAAAGACATCAACGCGTGCGCTTGCGCAACTGCTAGTTGGTAATGTGAGCTCATTTCTGCGTTTTCTTGGTAGTTATTTTTGTGGGTTAATTAAAGAAATATTTTTCTTATTAGTGCAATGTTACCCCTACCCGTTGGCTGGTTGATTTAATCGCCTTTAAGCAGAGGTATCGGGTTCGATACCCGGTGAAAACACAAATTTTCTCCCTAAAAAATGTGTGTTCCTTGTTATGGTTGTTTTTTCTTGTTATTGTGTGTATGGTGTGAATTTTTCCGGCACCTACGATATAAGTAATTGAACTCAGCGTGAGGCTTTGAGTTTGAAAGCGTTAGAAAATAAAATTTTGTAAAATTAAAAAAATACATCAGAAGACGTAAAAATTAAGTTTATACAAGGAATCCATAGAGACAAACGCTTTCACAGTCATAGCCCGACACTTAATTTGATGACTTGTTTCGTAGAAGCCGGAAACATTCGTATCACACATACAATCACAACCACAACCAGAAACACGAATTTTCCTTGGGGAGAAAACTTGTATTCCAACCGGGAATCGAACCCGAAACCCGCTGCATAGTAAGCTTACGCATACCCAATTACGCCAGCGGGTAGATGACATGGCACATAATTAAATGACATGGCTATTTTTTTTATCAAAAACACAAGCAAAGTAGCAGACAACACTTAGTTTTTAATGTCCCAAGATTAGCATAACATCTGAATTGTTGTAATAAAAGCCGTGAAATTTAAAACCATTTTTAACAGTCGGCCATAAACTGGTCGCCGTAAACTGTCAACTACTGTCAACCAGTTACATACTGTCAAGTGCTTTACGAAGTAGATCCATAATGTACAATTTGGGAATTTCTTTGTGCACGGTTATCTTTTTTAGGGCTGTGCTGTGGTACTTGCGAGGCGATAGAAATGAGCTGGCAATTGATAGGCAAATAACGGACTTATTGGGGAAATTAACTCGTATAATTCCTGCGCACACTCGAAATGCAACCGATAGAAAACCGATAAGCTCAAAGTGGTGAATTTTTGGCGCAAAATAGTAATACGTTAAAAAAACTTACCAAACCATTCGAGTGGGGGATCAAAATTAAGGAAATTAATTATAATTGATGCATTAAGAAGCATATAATAAATAAAATATTATAAAAATTTCAAGTTACTATTAAAGTTTTCGTGAGTATTAAACATTATAATATTATTAAATTACGGCTATCACTTACGTCATTTGACCGAGTTTACGCCTCGATCTCGCGGCGTAAACTCATCCCGAAGAAGAGCATCGTATATGTTCGAAACCTAGGTCGACAATATCGATCAAATGACGTAAGTGATAGCCGTAATTTAATAATATTATAATTTCAAATTAGTTATTTCAAACTACTTTTTCCGGCTCGACAACCAACTTAGCTCGAGCAAGGGATTTGCTGAAAACCAGCCATGCGTAAAATTTCTATACATTTAGGTAGTTAACGCAAAAAAGTGCTAAGCACATCCCTATTGCCAACCACTATTGTTTTTGTCAATAACTGTATATGTTACTATTTTATATGTAACTGTACCTTATTTATCTGTATAATTTAATTGTTATTTTACACGTATTATATATTGTATTGTAGAATATAAAAAAAAAGTTATTGACAATAAATACTTTTTCATTTTTATTCATATAACAACTTTTGATTCTTTCCTATTTCATGTCGCCTTTCTTTTTCTCTTTTTTTTCTTACTAGAAATTTTACACACATTATTTCCGGAAGTTTCACTGTTAGTTATCCTTTAGCTTTTCAGCCAACTATGACGTCACTGAATCTTATTGTAGTTTAGTGGCGTTTCGTCATTCTACTAATATTATAAATCCGAAAGTTTGTGTGTAAGTATGTTTGTTCTCTATTCACGCTTTAACGGCTGAACGGATTTGGATGAAATTGGAATGTACATAGCTTATACCAAGGATTTACACATAGGCTACTTTTTAACTTGATAATAGCGGGCAAATCCGCGAGGCACGACTAGTTATTACATTTTTTTTTTCAACAAGTAATTTTAAAACTTATTAAAATAGTTCCCATATTTTATTCTTTCTTCCCAACACCCGCATTTTTTTTCGCTTTGCTTCCACTTAGACTTTGTCCCCGAAGCGGGGGAGTGAAACGGGGAGGGAATATGCGCACGAGTTGAATGTTAATGCGCTGTCATTCAACGTTTTATACTTATTCTTGTGGTCTACGAGTAATGGCCATGACACTAGGAGCTATTGTGATGGACGAAAGATTAGGTATGTTAGGTATGAATTCATTAAACTCTGGCTTAGCGTTTGGTCGGAAGGAATACAATTATTGCTGAATAGCTATTGTTGACGTTGATGACGTTTTAATTTTGACAGCTGTCAAAATTAAAACGTCATCATGTGCAAAGGTGAATGACAGTCGAGATTAAGCAACATAGTATAAACTGGTCTAATAAGGCATCTTGTTTTCGTAAGGGGAGAAAAGACACTGTTTACGTTACATAATAAATTGCCAAATTTAAATTTCATTCAAACACATTATATTTGATATCAAAATAAATATTTGAAAATGAGCCTAGGTTCTAGCAATTTCAAAAGCAACCATTTTGACGTTCTTTCTGTGTCATCCACGATAATAATACGACCTCCGTAGAGTTTTAATAACCAATTATAGACAACAAAAATGTGTTAAGTGACGCCACGAATCAGTTAAGCCAATAGCGTGCGTTTTGCTATTTAGAATTTCCCATGCATTTTTATAATTAAATTTCTCAATAAAAAAATATTTCATCAAGCAATTATGCTAAATTAATGTTATAGGTGTAATTATATAGATATAAAGATTAGAAAAAATAATACGTAACCTATATAATTAAATCTGATGCATATTCCCATTTTCCCATGTATTATTATCACTTTTTATGCATTAAAATTCCTAATGAAAAAGCATTTAAATAAAAAAATATTGTCGATGCAATTCTGTATGCAAAGCTGTAAAGACTAAAATATTACTTTAATAGTTAACACATATTTCTTTTATGAGCGAGTTTTTTTTTATTTAGCGTCACGCTTGCCCATTTCTATTCAACGCTACACAGATTTATTTAAAAAAAACACTTTCACACTCACAGCCCCACACTAAGTTCGATGACTTGTGTTGTGGGTGCCGGAAATATTCACATCACAAACAATTACAACCAGAACCAGAAACTCAAATTTTCCTTGGGGAGAAAACTTGTGTTCCCGCCGGGAATCGAACCCGATACCCCTGCTTAGAAGGCGCTCACCCAACTTAGCCAACGGACAGTATTTTATAATAATAATAATGTAATTTTTTCATAAACTTATATAGATCAACATCCTGTGCGACAAAGCACTACTCGTCGCCGTATATGTACACACGGAATCTCTTACGTTACAAAGTTTAAAGATGTTCGTAAGTATTGAACAAGGTAAGGCAATAAACTAGAGATACGAGTGCTTCATCGAACAGTTAACAAGTTTGAGGTACATCGCTAGCTGTAACTACAGTTATGAATATCAGAATATACTTGTAAACTAAACTTGTGAGATATAGCTACGTGAAAAGTGATAGGTATGGCCGAAGCGTTAAAAATTGCGTGAATATCCGAATTAATTCAGTATCATAGTTATATAAATATTTATACTTAATAATTAAACGCAAGCAAAGCTTAAAAAAACCGACTTTACCGCTTTTTCTTCGGAACCTTGATCAAATTCAACGTATTAAACACGCATTATTGATAATAACTCAAAAACTAGTGATCCGATTTTTACCAAATTTAAATGGGACCACATTTCCTTTCATTTTATTTATTACACACACAATTATGACATGGAAAGCAGCTTTCAAATAAAAAAAATATCATCAAAATCGGCGCACAAAGAAAGAAGTTATGAGGTAACTTTTGAAGTCGGTTAAAAACGAGAACATCGTCAATGTAGTCCACACAATACGCATTATTGAGGATAACTCAGAAACTACTTATCAGACCTTGATCAAATTTAAATGGGACCAATTGGAAAGCAAGATCCATGAAACAAAAAAAAAAATCAAAATTGGTTCACGTGGAACGAAAATATGAAGTAACACACATAATATATTATATATATATATATATATATATATATATATATATATATATATATATACAGTCGACTTGAGTACCTACTCCTTTTTTGTGAAGTCGGTAAAAAATACACACTTCGTTCAGGACTGGTTCCGCTAGGTAAAGCAAAGTTACTGGGTTTCTTAACAATTCAAATGAGTCCAAACTCTACGGGTTTAATAAATGTCATAAGAGAGTGTCAATATCTACTCTTCTAGTTCCATTGTCAGACACTAAACTTAAATTATTAATCACAAGACTTGTGATCACGACTCGTCAAGTAAGCCAAATGAGCTAAAACACGATGAATTAACTACACATACTAGAAAGCGTTGAGGAGTTCTCCTATCCACCTCCTGGCTCCGTCAATAGATCATCTTGATGGTACCAAGTAATAGAAAAGTACCACCCTAACTGTAACTTTATGTCGAGTGAAATTCTAAAAAGTCTGAATAATTAGATTAAAGTTACACATAGGTATTACAACCAGTTGTGCCCCGCGGCTTTGTCCGCTATTATCAAGTCAAAATTTAGCCTATGTGTTAATCCTAGGTATAAGCTATGTACATACCGAATTTCATCCAAATCCGTTCAGCCGAAGAAAGCGTGAAGAGGGAACAAACATACTTACACCTTTGCACATTTACACACAAACTTTCGGATTTATAATATTAGTAGGAGTAGGATAATATGTGATCTAATCAGGATATCATTACAAAACATCGTATTTTAGGAACCTTTCTCTTAAATGCTATATTAGTTTTTTAAATGTAATCTAGAAGAGACGATCAAGTCGCTCGTCTTAGCTGAGAGGTACGCTTGCGTATTATACAGTTCAGTGCCACAGAGAGTGTTTTTATGTCGTTGTATTGGACTAATTTTATCGGTATTAAACCTACATTTCCATAGTTTTATATCGAAACAAGGGATACTTTAAAAACTTTTCTAGAATCAAGCTTTAACCAGTAAATAAAAATGTTATAAAACCAGAAAACTTGTCAAGACAAATCAAACGAGTCTAAACAAGATGGGTTGATCTTGTTTAGTTCAGAGGTTCCTATGGCTATCTTACTTCTCCATCAGGTCATCTCACCTTATCATTATCATTGTACTGTCACCAAAGATACATAAGTACACCAAATTCGAGTCCAATCGGACATCGGGAAGTGGGTCTAATTAAGCTTGCAAGATTTGATTACAGACTGACAGATAACGGTACAGGTGACATTAATATAAGCTTGTAATCATTGAAACGCAAGCTTAAAAAAACCGACTTCATCGCTTATATTTCGGTTTTGGCTTGACCGATTTTGATAAAATGTATATGGGGCCACCTCTGAAGTGTATCCAAACAAAAATAAACATCAAAATCGATTCATAATTCGCGGAGTTTTTTTTTTTTTTTTTTGTGACAGGCAGAGTTTTTGACCACTATCTCACCTGATGGTAAGTGACGATGTGATCGAAGCTGGTAAACACACTAGACCTGGAATACGCAGGCTCTCAAGGATAACTGCCGGAACACCGTATTTGGCTTGGCGGCAGACTTTCAACTTGATGGTGGTAAGCTACTTTGGTAGCAAGCCAGGCGAGCAACTTACAAAATGCTCTACCACCTCTAACGCGTAACATACATACAAAAGAAACATACAGTCGAATTGAGAGCCTCCTTTTTTGAATACAATTGAAAATACTAGTAATTCGCATATCTCAGACATTATATTCTTACTGTAATGAATGTCGCAACATGCCCATTTTGAATGTTTTATTTATGTAAATAATAAAACAAAAGTAAATCTTAACCAGTAACATTTATCTAGGCACATTAAACATGGCAGCAGTTTGTCAACTCGAGTTTTCTTTGAAGTGCCTATTTTTGTAGTAACGTCCAGTTTTTACATGTTTTTACCGCGAAGTTATTTTTGAAACTAGATATTAAAATAGTGACCGTACTAGTTGCGCCTGTACGCATTTAAAATGAGTTTTAAAAATTAATAAGATAAGTATTTATGTGGTCAGTGAGATACGTTTTGTTAAGGTGAGCGATGACTAACCTTAAATTTTTTTATTTCTATTAAACCAATAAAACAATTACAATATGTTTGATTGTAACTTACAATTACAACCTTATTGCTTAAAATCAATAGAACTAATTATTATCATAAAAACAAATAAGACAATAAGATGCAGCGTTAGCATTCGTGCTAGGTTGCCGTGTTACGAATGCTAACCTTCCGTTTCGAATATATATCAGTTAGATATATTAACTTCTATACGAACATTGTACAAATACGAAACAATTATATACATACTCACTTTTTAATGATATTAAAAAATGTAGATAGTTGTAAAATTTTGAGTCTCATATAATAGTAATAGCTGTTAATGTTAATTAAATTGAATTATTTCTTATTTTTTTGCGTATATTTTTTTACGTATTACGTTTAATGGTAATACAGGTTAATTTGAAACCTCGGCAGTAGTTACATATTTTAACCATTTGACAGTGACTGGACCGGGAGCTAAATCTATTTTCAAAAATTTATCAGAGCGCCTGATTGAGGCGACGCGTGATCAAGATGCTGGTACTTATTTGGCTCAACGTATTAGCGTTGCGATTCAAAGAGGCAATGCCGCCAGCATGATGGGAACCACAGATCACAGAAACATGGGAACGCTACCCACTGGTAGAGGGCTTCATTTGAGTTACCTATAACCTCGATGACTTGTAGGTAACTTGGGCCTTTGCTGTATAGATGTGTATAATTTTAGTTTAGTTACAGGAAATATAGGCAATTGGCCCGTAGATAGCCTTATTTGTAAAGTACTAGATTCCTCTTAGGACATCATTTCAATCATTGCGACCAATGTCTTTCGTGGATCGGCTGTTGCAAGTTCTATTTTTTGAATAATTTTTATCTTATTTATATTCTCTATAACGCCGAAGGCGTCAAGTGTCAACTGTCAACTGTCAACTGGTATTGGACGTATAACGTGGCGCGGCACAGCATTGCTGTACTTTGCGGGACAGTGTTTTAAACAACTTCTAGTTGTAGATTGTATGGAATACATCATCTTTATTATTGTAGAAAACAAAGCATTCAGGAGAAAGTCGTAGAACTAAATCAGCTAAGGGTGAGAACAAGCATTAATTGCGCTTTATAATAGCCACTAATCAACGCGCATAGCTAGTAATAATAAATATCTTTTTTTTTAATATTGGCTTCGCAATCTTGTGCATTTAGCCAGTGTCAAGTAATAATATATTTCAAGTGTTTTTACATTAGTAGTCCTAGTCACAAGTCACAGTAAAAGTCATGTAAAAGAGTCAAGGTCCAGTCATAGTCAAGTCATGCCCTAGTAAAGTGGTAGAAACTTTACTAGAACTTCTATTGGAGTTTTGCAGCGAAGGCGAAATTCACGTTTTACAACTTTGTATGACTTGCCTACACTTATGCACGTTTACTAAGTATTGACGGTTAATAATCCACCATTATTACTCATTAACTCGAGAATCACAGGTTCTGGGAAATTATACAAAATCAACAACGCCATTTTATCACTTACGCGGCAAAACTCCAAACTAAATATTTTTCAAAGTCAGCGATAGCAATTTTTGACAAGTATTTCAAGACCATATTATAATCTTCACTATTTTCATTATACTATCTAGATTCCACCAAAACAAGATAATTATTATTGCCATAGAACATTAACGTTGGAGGACCTTATCCGCAAATCAAACTCGACAACGTAAAACGAAAGTCATGCTTTCACCTTCTTATATTGGGAGCTTGAGTCATGCCGCCTACGCTTAGAGAGCACCTTTGTCCGTAGGGCTTTGCCCTTTCATTATATCTCTGTGTGAACAAGTAATCTACAAAATTTATTAAGATTTATAATCTCTTGGAACTGTCGTGTGTGAAACAGATTTTTGAACGTGGAATGTTATTATCAAGAGACAAAACAGTACAGATTCAATTATAGTTACTATGTAAATAAGAATGAACCATAAAGAGGTCCTTTGTAAGCCAATTGCTGACCTCTTTTTGAATAGGCCAGAACATTATCATTCGAGATTTCTCTTGTGCTCGCTAGTGCGTGCGTAGTGCGTAGTCTTTATTAAAAATAAAAATTGCGATGCAGTAAATATTTCTCTTCAAGGGAAAGTGTTTGTGATTCTGAGAGTGATACCTCAAAATCAAAATCAAAATCGTTTATTCACATGGGCCCCAAAGAGGCACTCATGAAAGTTAATTAATCTATTGCCAGATTCGCAAAATTACAGCCATCTCGAGAAGAACCTGGCAAGAAACTCGGCGGCGCATTTTTTTCATATTTTTTTTTTAAAAACATTCTTAATTTCTAATACAATACCTACAATACCTACGGCATAAGTCTTCGAACTTAATGTGGGGCTGTGCGTATCAAAGCGTTTATGTTTATATGGAATTAGGTAGGTCACCTATCTAGCAGAGAACTATCTAGAATTTATCTTGATCATGATATACAAAATACGATACAGGATACATATTTAAACCTATATGGATAGCCTTGTCCATTTAATAAAACTTTACACATAATTATATAATAAACAAATACGCTTTAATTCACACAGCCCCACACTGACTTCGATGACTTGTGTCGTGTGAGCTGGAAACATACACATATATAGGTACGCACCCAGAATCAGAAACACAAATTTTCCTTAAGAAGAAAACTTGTGTTCCCACCGGGAATCGAACCCTATACCTGCTGCTTAGAAGGCGGACGCGCAGTCAACTAATCCAACTGGTAGTTCACGTAGCTAATAATTCCATTTCAAATATATCTAAGAAAATGTGTTCACACAATTTAACACATGTCAATATTTTTATTCGTCTATTGAGTCACATATTAGTCAAGTGAATTGATTTGCTATAATTTTGACGGAAATATATGGTCAAAGAATTCAATAACATTATAGGCAATTTACACTTTAAGTGAGAAAAATCTAGCAGCTAAACAGGCATTGATTTTTGCTATATAAGGATTGATTTATTTCGAAATTCAAGGTGTATACTGAATAGCCTGTAGTTTCTATTTTATTATACTAGATAGCCTTGCGTAACTGATTGAGGTTGAATTAAATATATATCAAACAATTATAGAAATATAGTAGCAGTAGTAGGAGTAAATATAGCTTTTATTTGTATTTCATTTCGTGATTTGATATTTATTTGCTTGAATCTATACTATTCCTGAATCCATCTTAAGGCACTATTTTTATTACAATCGGTCCGTTTAGGAGGAGTTCATTCACATACACGTACAGAGGAATTGTATATCATGGAAATCAATGTTATACATGGAAAAAATCAGTATTAACTGCTGACAATCAGTATTAAAATCAGTATTAATAGTTTGAAAATTTTCCTTGGGAAGAAAATTTGTGTTTCAGTCGGGAATCGAACCCGATACCCCCACTTAGAAGGCGAACGCCACCCAACTAAGCCAACAAGCAGTTCGAAATATATGTAGTATATGCATTTTAATATTTAATTATACATTATTGTATGTAGTTTATTAACTTTATATATTATATTTATGTATTATTATTTACTTTAATTTATTATACTGTACACCTCAACCGACCGCAGTTGCTACTACAACCTCTATCAAATAAATAATATAATAAAAATATCTTTAATATAAATAATATAATTACGTCATATCCCTGTCCAAAATCACACTTCATGTAAGGTCGGTATAGCATTAATCAAGTTTTCTTCTTCCACTCTCTTCTGTTAGAGATGATCTCTACATTCAGTCATTTCTTGCTCATTGTTTACACAATCCAAGCACTTTTGCGTTGCCCTTCATCCAACCCAATGACTTATTAATTATAATATTATACAAGTATGTATACAATCCTATAACTATCATAAATACATGTATTTTACGCATCATCTCCAATCAACGCCGCCTCACAATTCATCGAAAATAGTGCCCAAAATTCGTAAGAAATCATGCCCCGAGCTATCGGCGGCGTTCAAGCACTCAACAAGCTAAATGAGTACGATGAGAATAATTCTCGAATATTTCTCGAGAATTATATCCAAAAGTCCGTGGACTGGCCAGGGGCGAAACGCGGGGTGGCCCGGGGCGGGACTCCACGCGTCAGGGCAAAGAGTCGAGGGCAGATATGACACTTTTTTTAAATCAAATTTAGTATCACCACAGTACTAGTATCCGTGCCCTTTTTTAAACTATAAACAATTGTTTTTAGACAATAAAAAATAATTAATCTAGTACTACATAATGAAAAAAACTAAATAAACTAACGTTCCAATGACAATGACCAGTTTGGATAAATGTGGAGATGAATAATCCTTACCTGAGTCTGTGTTCCCTGATAAATACAATATGGGAGTCTTTAAATCACGAGTGAATAGGCATCTTCTGGGTAAACGTGCTCCATCGTCGACCGCATCGTCACTTACCATCAGGTGAGATGGCGGTCAAACGTTTGCCTATCTTAAATAAAAAAAAAAAAAAAAAAATTCAGTGATTTTCTTAGCCCATTTTATTCAATATTCACAATACAATATATAATAGGTATCGTCATAGTTTTACCTATGTGTTTGTATTTGTGTCAAGGGAAGATTGCCCCCGGAAACATAGCCTTATATGTACTTGCTAATTCTAGAAATGAAGTGTAGGCAGGTGCTAAGTGTCTCTAAAGGTTTGTGTACTGTCAATGTTTGTATGAAAGCTGGAAATGTATGAAATAGGCATTTTATTGAGTCGTAAACCGTAAATTTAATAACGTTCCTGACTTTAATATACTTTGGTTTACTTATAATATAATAAAAATGCTTTCACACTCACAGACTCGCGCTAAAATGATGCAGAACCAAAAATATTTTTATTTCTTAGGGAGAAAACTTATGTTCCTCGAATCAAAGTCTCCTTGTTGCTAGAATCGAATTCTTATTATCCTTATTATTATTTATTAATACTTATTATTATTATTTTATGCGGAATAGGCAAGCGTTGTACCACTATCACTGCTTAGATGCCAGATACCCAACTAACTATGCCAGAGAACAGTTCACTTAGATTGTATTTACCATCCCGACTACATCATCACTTACTATCATGTGAAATAGTGGTCAAACGCTAGCCTATCACGACTTACATTTTTTTTTCAACAATTTAGACATAGACTTAGACGCTATCACACTCTCAGCCCTACAACTAAGTTCGATGACTTGTGTCATGGGTGCCGGAAACATTCACATTACACACACACAATCACAACCAGAACCAATTTGCACTTGTTTCTTTCTCGGTGCTAGGGTATTTTATCGAGCTTGCCTGGCTTTCTACCTTGTACTGAAGTACAGTTGTAGATCACCATTCACCACACCTAAGTCGAAAAACTGTCGCTAAAATGACTATTTTAAAGTGATGTTTAATAATGTTTTTAGTATAATCTGGGAGTCTTCATAGTCAAGAATGAATAAGTACTTCAAGGCAAGCATGCTACATCTTCGGCCGCATCATCGCTTTCCATTAGGTGAGATTGTGGTCAAAAGCTTGCCTATCGGAAATAAAAAATAAGTTTTCGGCAGCTATCCTTGAGAGAAAGTCTAGGCCTAAAGTACAAATTTATTCATAAATTACCGTCATGTAAAATAGTGGTCAAACGATGGCCAGAGAGATAAAAATATCTAAATTTGACAGCTTTTTTCTCATACAACATTAAAGTAATACAACATTGTAATACTTTTCAGCCGACTGCAAAAAAGGAGGTTCTCAATTCGTCGGAATCTTTTTTATGTATGGTACCTCAGAACTCCGTCATGTAGTAGGTAAATGATTTGGAAAATTTTTATTTGGTTCGAAAGGGTATACGTTCTAGTTGGTCCCATTGTAATTTGATCTGATTAAGAGTTTCGGAGATGTTTGCTATTGAAGTCGCTTATAAGTTTTTAAAACTCATATTACATATTTTTGCTCGATAGACGAGGATTTGACCACAATCTAACCTAATGAAAAGCGATGAAGTATGTAGGTACTTACCTATACTTTGTTTTTTTGTACTATGTTTAGTTGTATACTTTGTAAACAGGTTATACAATAAAGAGTTCTGTATTGTATTTTACACTGCTTGTAGTAAGTTGAGCGAAGTCAAGCATCTCAGAGTACACAAAGGATTAGGCAATTTTTTCCCATATTCTTTGACAATGAGGTCAGTAGGCCGGCCGCTCGTTTCGTGCGCGCTATCTCTTCCTCAGATCTCGATTGCAGGATATATCGATTGTGTGGGGAAGGCTTTATGTGGTGCCGAATGGGGTTCACTAAATTTGTTTCATGGTGGTAGGCCATTTTGTAATGTTCGTCTAGCAAGCTACCACTTTACAAGATACATTTCGGAGAGTGAGCGATGGAACTGCATGATTTAATTCCTCCAGCTACCTTCCATCATGGGACAACAAGGCGTCTTAAAACAAGACATCCTTTTATGGTGGATATTCCTCAGATTAGAACCAAGCGTTTTGCCTCGACTTTTATAATGCGAACTGAAAAGGAGTGGAAAACCCTGCCTTCGTTCTAGTTTCCCGAAAAGTATAACTTGGGCCTCTTCAAGTCAAGAGTGAACAGGTACCTTCTAGGCAAGCATGTCCCACCGTCGACCGCATCGTCGCTTTCCATCAGGTGAGATGGCGGTCAAATGCTAGCCTATTGGTCATAAAAAAAAAAGTTGTGCTAGGCTAACTTTGACCGCATCCTCACTTACGTGGTTAAAACAACACATCGGGCTTAAAATCTTTGGGTTTTAACCAAAATGTATCTTTACTTAAGTCAAATATTATCGGTTGCCAATCACAGGCAAGTATTTTGCAGCCGTAGCTCGGGTAGGTATGTTTCCTATTTCGATGATACTGGTAAACCACTGCCTGGGGACGAACGAAACTTTTTTTTTCCCACTCGTACCCAGTGGGGACGACAGGGTGGGGACGACCGGGAATCATCGATTTGAAACAGCAACACGCTAATGGCTAGACTGATTCGTGACGTCAGTTCTCACAATTTTGATATCAGTGATTGGTCGAGTTTATTGATGGCAGCCGTGATTGGATTGTAGACGTCACAGACAGTTTAAGACCCCGCGTTTAAAATAGCTTGAAAGTGCTCGCATTTTCATATATATTAAGGAAAACTATAGAATAAAAGTGTGGGAATAGATGTATATACTCAGTTTCCAACAGTCGAAATAGTGGCTAAACGAGCATAGCATAAAAAATAGGACAAATACTTTAGGCAACTGGGTCTTTGATGATGTTGAGTATGAAGAAATGAAAATAGCGTAACTTAACATAATTTGTTTCCAATCCAACTTTTGTGTAAGTGTGAGCTGTCCGTTGGCTTAGTCGGGTTAGTGTTAGCTTCTATAGGAGTATCGGGTTCGATTCCCGGCGGGAACACAAGTTTTCTTCCCAAGGCGAATTTGTGTGATTATATGTAGGTATGATGTGAATGTTTTCGGCACGACACAAGTCATCGAACTTTTTGTGGGGCTGTGAGTGTGAAACGTTTATATCACCTGCGAGAGGACGCCGGCAGAAACTGGATGAGAAGAGCCAAAGACCGGGCTCATTGGCGTTCATTAGAAGAGGCCATGTTCAGCAGTGGAGAAATATAGCCTGATGATGATGATGATGAAGGACATGCTCGAATGTCATAAAAACATTAAGAATTTATGTTCTCCATATAAACATAAAAGTTAAATACACTTCGCAATGTTTGCATCTTGAAACCGAGGCAAGGCACTTTTTTCACTCTTCCTGCAACATTGTTGTTTAATTAATATTCGTAAACTTAATTATAATTACACGTTGTATTATAATTAAGCTTGTTTAATATAAATATAAGGCTAGGTATGTAGGCCCGCACGCGCCAGGTCAAGTTCCAATGACCTCTTAAGTTATGAGTCATCACCAAGTACAACTTAAGTTGGCACTTAATATAACTACTAGAAACATGATGACGTTCTTGTGTAACATTCTAATGCTGTTATTGTGTGGGTTAAAGCGTTATGAAGCTAAAAGTTCAACCCATTGAAAAACTTTACACATTTGAAAATATTATGCATGTTCGCAAAAATATTAATAAATATAAATTAAGAAGCGACGCACACAATCTTAATACTAGAGTATAAGCATAAAATTACAGTGTGCGCATTTCGATTAAGCAAAGCGAATATATCATGTATGGCAAATTGTGTTAGATTTTACAATAAAAATCCTATAATTGTAACTAGGAAAGTCGTAAAGGGAAACCAACTGGGAAAGTTCAAATCAGTAATAAAACGGGCATAGTTAAGAAAGCTTATTGTAAAACTTATTATGTATTACTTATTTGTTACGCGTTAATTCCGTCAATTTTGAATCGAATGTGAGGATTTTTTTTTATTTGTGACTAGTGTTTGACCACTATCTCACCTGATGGTAAGTGACGATGTGATCGAAGCTGGTAAACACACTAGACCTGGAATACGCTTAATATATTTTGTAGATGTTTGGTAGATTAATGAATATACTTCAGGGGTGGTCCCATATAAATTTTTATTTATTTATTTAATCATTTTGCACAAATCAGAGTACAGGGAATGGCCTAATGCCAAATAGCATTCTCTACCAGCCATCCTGGCCGTGAAAGGAAAGCGGTGGGTATGCAGCAGAAACACAATAACCGAATGTATTATAAATATTTTAGGATATATATTTATTTATTTATTTAAAAACTTCATGCACAAATACTATGTACATAGGAGGACTTAATGCTACAGCATAATATACATGTCTATTCTACATTAAAGATATTTAGATATACATATCTTCTATATATATAAAAGAAAGTCGTGTTAGTTACTCCACTTATAACTCAAGAACGGCTGAACCGATTTAGCTGAAAATTGGCAGGGAGGTAGTTTAGAGCCAGGAGAAGGACATAGGATACTTTTTAGGAACGTCACATTTTTTTTCAATTTTTGTATACAATTCATTTTCTCATACGTTATTTGGATTTGGTAAAGTACTAGGCAAACATAAACATGAAGGAGGTAATAATATAGTCACGTGGCATTGTAACGCATGCCGGGTATGGCTTCCTAAACATGTACATTCATTGACTGTTAGGCGGACCGAAGGTCGCCGGGAAACCTAGTTTACAATATATACACAATGGCCTCGATTCTGATGTCACACATTAAATTAAATTTAAACTATTCCTGTCTTTTACAAAATAGGAACACAAGACAGAGATAGCATACTGTTGTGCTGTCAAGTTAGTCAGAACTTAGATGTCTATGCAAGCTTAGTCGAGTATGTTATTGGTGTTGACTAAAAACACGCGCCTTTCTGCTGTTCATATTTTAAATGATAAACTAGCTTGACAGCTCTAAAATGTATGCTATCTCTGTCTTGTGTTTCTATGTTGTAAGAGACAGGGATAGTTTAAATTTAGTTTAGTGAGTATACATCAGAATCGAGGCCAATATATACACATATTTATCGAAATCGATCAAGCCAAAACCAAAATATAAGCGGTGAAGTTTTTAAGCTCTGCTTGCGTTTAATTTATTATTTTTAAACTGTTGTTGTTTAGTTGTAAACTACTACACCAAAATTTAACATTACGCTCCTACGCCCCTTTGCCCTTATAAAAACGCCTCACCTTTCTATGTCCCACCTACTGCTTGACACAATTTCAAACAATTCGCTTGCGTCGCAATCGCAGTAAAAAAGTACATCATCTGTCACATTAATCAGTCAAATTTAATGCCACTTATAAATATCACAGTAGCCAACTCAATAAATTATCGAATTTTGTACAAAAATAAAAAAAAGCACTGTAGACGAGTGATCAGACAAAATATGTTAAAAACGTAAAATAATTTATTAGTGTCTCATATATTTTATTGGCCGTAAGATGATCATCAATAAAATTATTTTCTAATTTGTAAATTTTGTGAATAACTTATCATGCGTGGGAGTTTGTCGATCTATTGTCATTTTAGGGTTCAACAACGTTCAAGTGGAAACGATTGAACTGCCCGTTGGTTTAGTTGGCCGAGTTCGACTTCTCAGCAGGTACACAAGTTTTCTCCCCAAGGAAAATTTGCGATTTCCGGTTCTGGGTCCAGCACCTCGACACAAGTCTTCGAACTTAGTGTGGGTCTGTGAGTGTTATAGCGTTTATGTTTTTACTATTAACTTGTTTATGTGTTTACTACTTATAACTTTAAGCTCGATGCATTAAATGTTATGGTTAAAAATGTTAATACTGTAACCGTTTTTTTTTGTTGATATTACAACAATATAATTTACTTTTAAACACATATTACCTGACTGCAATGTTTTTCGCGCGTGTTTTGTATGTACATGTGTAATCTATATTACCTTATTTTCCGAAGGGCTAGCCAGTTTCTAGGTGTTTAAAAAAAAACAAAATGGTGGATTTTTGGCGCTAAATTGTAAGTCGTCAATATTATTTTTTAACCAGACCTATTGAATAGGATATCAAAATTATAGTAATTAGTGCATTGCTTATAAATTAACTATTTTGCAGTCAGATTTTTATTTTGTTTTTATTTGAAATGTTTCATTGTTTTTGTTAATCTAACAGCGTTTCTTGACAAAACATTTGATTTGTTTACAGTCATTAACGAACTAAAACAACAAAAAAGTATCATTGTATTAATTTAACTGATGTTGCAATAATTGCTCAGGTGTAAATAAGTATGTATAATTAATGTATAATATTGTTTATAGTATTTTTGTGGCTCTTTTAGCGTGTCTGTGTGTGTGATTAATGACATTAGTGTGATTGTAAGAACTAATTCGTCCAAACTTTTGTTCAACTTTCACGCGCATTTACATTTCCGCTCGCAAATAATTATTAACTTAATATAACTCTATTAATGAAACAATATTAAATTTTTTTACTATCTTTAAGTGATATTATTATAGACTAGCCGTACCCCTCGGCTTCGCTCGCTATTATCAAGTTAAAAAGTAGCCTATATGTTTATCCTAGGTATAATCTATGTATATTCCAAATTTCATCCAAATCCGTTCAGCCGTTAAAGCGTGAAGAGGTAACATACACACAAACTTTGTACACGAATTTTGTAATATTAGTAGGATTATTAACGAAGAACCATTCCATTTTAAAGTAGCTCACTCTTGACCATTTTTTATATTAGAACCATTCATTTCACATCTTACCTGACTGATAAATAATTTATAAGATATTTTAATTTATCTTTTTGCTAAATGTCGTATGCAGATACAGAGACGAATGCAGAGAAAATATTGCAACACTCTTTCATATGAATAAACATGTGCTATGAAGCTTTGTTTATGTTTTATGTCGTAATAATAATTATTATAATAAAGCCATTTATATCCTTAAAAAGTTTACAAGATAAAATAAAATTTAAATATATATAATAGAACACATTTTTTAAGGACCTCTCAATGAGGTAGGCCTCCTCCTTTTTACTCCTCGTCTTTGTTCCCCGAACAGTATAATTTGGGAGTCCTCAAGTCAAGAGTCAATAGGTACCATCTAATAGGCAATCGTGCTACATCTTCGGCCGCATCATCGCTTTCTATCAGGTGAGATTTTGGTTAAACGCTTGCATAACGTAAAAAAAAAAAATTTTTTTAAAACTTCGTCGAGCCATCGTTCTGCTGGTCTGCCTCTACTTCTCTTACTATATTATGTCGTAATATTATTTGTTTATTACTTTTGTAGTGGTATGAATTTTGCAAATTCCCCTGGGGCAGTACCACAATTGTCAGACAGTCAACCGCCAAGCAGTAATGTGCAAATATTACTGTTTCGGATTGAAGGGCAACGTTTCCAGTGAAATTACAGGGCTTAAAAAGATTTAACGTCTAATATCTCAGGATCACGAGCGCACTGCTTTGCTGCCACATGATTCTGCCCCTATATAAGTTCATAGCTCTGGGTAGCACTGGTTTGTATTGGGCAAGCGTCACGCTTACCCATTATGAACATGAACATGAGCATGAATTCGGTAAACATCCACAACTAAGTTCGGGAGAGTTAAGAACAAAAGTTTTGTCCACAATTCTACATACCTAGTTATTAATAATTAAACGCAAGCAAAGCTTAAAAAACCGACTTCATCGCTTTTTCTTCGGAACCTTGATCAGATTCAACGTATTAAACATGCATTATTGACAATAACTCAAAAACTAGTGATCAGATCTTGACCAAATTAAAATGGGACCACATGGAAAGCACCAGTTTTAAAATAAAAATATGATCATCAAAATCGGCGCACAAAGAAAGAAGTTAAATTTTGAAGTCGGTTAAAAATGAGAACATCGTCAATGTAGTCCACAGAATACGCATTATTGAGGATAACTCAAAAACTACTAGTGAGATCTTGATCAAATATAAAAAAATAATTCTAAATCGGTTCACGCGAAAAGAAGTCATGAGGTAACACACATTAAAAAAAAGAAAAAATACATTCGACTAGAATACCTCCTCCTTTTTTGTGAAGTCGGTGAAGTATTGACTGTGCTGTGATACAAAATCACGTTTTACCTCAAATTTGTACCTTTTAAGTAGCACTTAAGCGGTAATTCTCTTAAGATTTATGCTACATAACTGGAGAACAAGTGTTAAGTTTAAGTGTTCCAAGTTGACTCTAAGTAACTTTTGTAATGGACACGTCATATTGGAATGTATAGAAACATTCAGTTATTTGTTATTTTATGATAAAATCAATTGACTGTTAAAGTATTTTCAAAATACTTTCTCATAATTGTTTTGAAACACCTGGTATTAATGGTGTTTTATTTCATTTTTTATTGATAATTTACGGAATATATTAACGAATATTTATAATTATTGATAAAATAACGATCCAAAATTAAATTGAAACCAGATTTTCTTTTTACATTTATAATATGCCTCATGCATTTTCTAAATACAATAAACATTTTTACTTTTATATAATTGATACAGTTTTTTTTTATTCTTAATTTCGGAGCTTTTTCGCTGAGCGAATATGCCGCTTTGATAAAGATTATGTGCTTTATATATAAAAAATGACACTTATTTATGTATCAGTGACCAGTTCTACTTACAAAATAAAAATGTATATTATTTTTGCTCACTAAAAGTTAGGTAATAAATAAGTTTTATACATATTAATACAATTTAAGAACATACAAAAATAATACAAGAATAATTATCCGAGCTGCCCGTTGGCTTTGATTGGTTCGCGATTTCCAGGACCACAAGATCTCCCCAAGGGAAATTTGTGTTTCTGGTTCTGGTTGTGATTGTGTGTGGGATGTGAATGTTTCTGGCACCCACGACACAGGTTGTCGGGCTGTGAGAGAGAAAGCGCTTTAAAAAAGACCCATATGATAAAATATAATTCAGTTAATTTGTAATTAAATGCACTCTTGTCAAATGCAAATCCGTCCCTGGTTCAAAACAATAACTTACTGAAGTCGTGACGTGCGAAACACGTGTGCAAATAATGATCATTTGACTCGATTAGTTCTACTGTTATGTTATTTACTATGGCATGTCACTTGTTTTGTTTGCATTACTACCATAGTGGAATGATAATAGTATGGATAAAATATAAAGTCTAATTGTCTTGTAAATGGTGTACTTACCTAATACAAAAAGTCATTGGTCGGCAGTGTGCCCAAAATGCTGGCTGCGTTACCTCGTTGTACAGCGAGACTTAAATGATGAGCAATGTACAATCCAGTTTGGATAACATGTCCATTAGATGAAAATTGTGCTTTTCATAAGATTCTAATTTGTTTTCCAGACTTCATTTTTTTTTACCGATTTTAATTTGTTTCTAACTATTTTTGTACTGGACTACGACGAATCAATTAGAAGGCTAATGATTTTAATAACTATATAGTATGTATCTTTAAAAATCCTAAAATTGTAACTGTATTACCACTGGGAAAGATCGAATCAGTAATAGAATGGAGACAGCTTTTTTTGTATGACCAATAGGCTAGCATTTGACCGCCATCTCACCTGTTGGAAAGCGACGATGCGGTCGACGGTGGGACATGCTTGCCTAGAAGGTACCTGTTCACTTTTGACTTGAAGAGGCCTAAGTAATACTTATCGGGAAACAAGAACGAAGACAGTGTGTTCCACTCCTTTGCAGTTTGCATTATAGAAAAAGCTTGGTTCTAATCTGAGGAATATCCACCATGAAAGGATGTCTTGTTGTAGTACGCCTTGTTGTCCAGACAGCTTATAATTTAAACTATAATTATTATTACTACCTACACTATTGACAAGAATGCATGGAGACAAACTGCACTAGCGCTTTCTGGCGATTGCATTGTATAGATATATCTAGGTTAAGATAATTCATGTATGTAATGTTGAAAAAAAATTGCGCCACCGTGTTTAGTGCCACGTGCTTTTCAATATGGCTGTAATTACGAATCTGACAATTAGAGTCATTACCTTTCACGAGTGCCTCCTTTTTAGGGCACATGTGAATAAACAATTTTGAATTCGAATTAAAAAAAATGACATGCTTCAGTGTAGACACAATATTAGTATAGTTCAGTACTGTACTGTAATTTCAACAGAGTAGTGTACTTAATAGTACATAGTAATCAAACCTTGATAAGCTGTCAAAGCACACATGACCCAATATGTTCATTGCCTTACTTACAAAAAACTAGTATCATGCACACACATACATAATACAAACATATTTATATAGCACTTGAACTTGAGTACATTGTAACTAACGAAGCCGTTTCGATTTTATTACTGTTGGGTTTAGGGTTCTGTAAAAAGCATTAGAAAACGATAATGTATGGGTTAACTTATATTTACTTATGTTTCTTTATATAGGTACATTAGTTTTGTTAGGGGGCATCCATTAATTACGTGAGGTGATTTTGGCGATTTTTCGACCCCCTCTCTGCCCTTGGTGAAATGTGAGATGTTGCTCGACCCCTCCCCCCAGCCCAAACTCACGTGAGATTTTTCAAAATGCGTATATTTAATGTAAATAAGTTAATATGTGCTTGATTGCGTTGAATTTATTTAACACAAATTTTGTTTAATTATTTTTATTTAAGACTAATCCCTACTAACTATATATATGATAAGTAGTTATTTTTTAATTCATTAAACCCAGTTTTCTCGCTCACAGTTTTGCAAAAAAATAAAATACGTGATATTTGCCGAGACACCCCCTCTCCCCACGTGAGATTGGGTGAGGTTCGGCACGACTCAAGAATGAACAGGTACCTTCTAGACAAGCATGATCAGTTTCCATTAGGTGAGATTGTGGTCAAAGGTTTGTCTATCGGGCATAAAAAAAAAACGGTTAGCGTATATTTATTTGAAACTTGCTATGTAATTCAACTTGCCTTGGCTTAATTATTGAAGCAGCTCTTATTCTAGACTATCTACATATCACATTTTATCGAAATCCTTCCTGCTGCTATTAAAAAGAAGATAAGCAGGAGGTCCGCCTGATGGTAAGCTAAATGCCTGCCTATAATCTGCAGAGCTGCCCGAAACTTACTTTCTGTAAAAAACTGTGTGTAGTAAACACCCTTTTTTCCCTGAAACTTTAGTGTTACTAAAAAGCAAAACTAAGTTTAGCTTCTAGCTTCTTGCTAGTAACTTTAGCTTATTACTATAAATTATTTGTGCCCTAAAGTATGTGGTAAGAACGAGATACTGATTAGAAAGCTTTCTGCGTAGACCACTTGTTTGGTTATTAAAAAACTTATCCTGCATAGTAATACAGAAACATACTCGAGCCTTTTGAGAGTTAGTGATTGTAAGTATGTAGGACACGAGGTATCTCTGTAACGGCTAGGTGTATTTGAATGAAATTTTGTGTGTACATAGTGTAAACACTAAAATTAAACATATACTAATCTTTATCTAGAAACGAGTAGCATATCTAGTAGATATTAATATTGAATCATTGCCCGTTAGATTAGTTGAGTGCGCGTTCGCCTTATAAGCAGCGGGTATCGGATTCGATTCCCGGTGGAAACACAAGCTTGGGTTCTTAGCAGTATTGCTTCTGGTTGTGATAGTGTGTGTGATATGAATTTATCGACACAACACCACGAAGTTAGCGTAGGGCTGCGAGTTTGAAAGCGTTTATGTTTTATTAATAAATGTACGGAACCACAGCAACTTTAAGCCTCGTAAATTTGCCATAAAAATGTGTGATTTAGCAAGGCGAGGTTTTGAGTTTATAGTCCTAAACAAAGTTATTGTTACTTAATGTTAACTTACCTAAGTTACTATTGCTCATGGCTTACTTCTAATGGGGTCATGCTTAATCCGACTGAGACCTCCCTTGAACTGAAAACTACATGTTATTATGAACTGCCCGTTGGCTTAGATAGGTTCTCACTTCACTCTATAAGTTGACTTCGTTCAGCAATTGGTCCGTCCGTCCGTCCGTCTGTCAGAAGCATCTAGCGTCTAAATCATATAAGCGAATGACATCAAATTCTCATAGAATATGTAAAACTACGGCCAAAGCCAGAAATAACATTGAAAATAATTTAAAAGAATATATTAAGGGGGCTCCCATACATCTAAGTGGGGCATATATTTTTTTCTACCTTTGTGGGGTATCATTGAAAAGGGCTTGACAAGTAGAGTGCGAAACCGGTATAAAAAAAAATCTATAATGGAAAATCAAAGTCACTGTTTTTAGACCTATTTTGTCCCAATCAATCTCAAAAACGGCTTCATACTGAACGCTGAAACTTACGTATAATATCCGTTATATCCTGTACTTGAACAACAAATACAGAAATCAAACAATTATTATATAGGAAAAAAGTTATAAACAAGTAACCTCAAAAGCTTTTCTCTATGAGGCAAAATGTAGGCGCGAGATCTCAGTTCGGCGCGAACGGCTAGTATTATAAAGATACAATTATCAACAGGTAAAATACTGCCGTTTAGGCAGTCCTTTAGGTTATAAAAAAACCTTACATGCATTGCTACACTCTCAAGCATCAGAGTATTGTGAATTCACAGAAATCATTGACATGAATACTTAAGAGCAAGCTGCGCTTGGATCCGAGCACGACACGGACGCGTTTAAAGAAGCAAAAATATGGCGGCTACGCCAATATCGCGCTCAAATTTTTATTCTAGCTTACCATTGCCGATAAGTCTTTTTGCTCGCCGGTAGGACTCAAGATATACTTATAATTATAAGATTTTTTGTAAAATCAGACTAATATTATATATCTGAAAGTTTGGGCGTAAGTGTGTATGTTTGTTCCCTTTTCACGATTTAACGGCTGAATGGATTTGGATGAAATTTGGAATGTACATAGTTTATACCCAGGATTAACACAAAGACTTTTTAACTTAATAGTAGTGGGCGAAGCCGCGGGGCACGGCTAGTATCTAATAAAATGGAAATGATATTATATATTAATTATATTTATCTAAAGGGGAAAAAAGGTGTATGTGTGTGTGTCATCATGTGAGTGCGTGTGTATAATTGTGTGTATGTTTTATAAATAAATGTGAGAGCCTGTGTATAATGAACTAATGTAAGATATTGTATATCATTAAAAAAAAAAAATGCGCCGCCGAGTTTCTTGCCAGGTTCTTCTCGAGATGGCTGTAATTTTACGAATCTGGCAATAGATTAATTAACTTTCATGAGTGCCTCTTTGGGGCCCATGTGAATAAACGAATTTGATTTTGATTTTGAAAATTATCGTATATTTAACATCTAATATCTCAGCGTGATGAACACAGTCCTTTGCCGCGCAAGATTTTGTCCTAAGTACAAGAATCTAAATGTCACTGAACTGTAAAGGGCCATCAGGCGAGCGACTTGCTCGTTTTGTAACCCAATTACCATAAATAAAAATAGGAAGCCCGCTCTTAAACTTAAAAACTAAGTTACCAGTACCGTACCATACAAGAACATAAACCTATAACAGGATAAGCTGGTTGTTAAATTCACATTCGCTATGCGTGTTAACATGTAGTAATTGTTATTGGGTAGGAGATAAAGACGCCAGTTAAGACTGGGAGGTCTCTTGCCAATTAGGTTTTTATAATAGTGCTAGCAGATCCCCGCGGCTTTGCTGTGTTTGAATGAATACCTAATACATATGTACTGAGTATTCATTCAAATTTTGCATATATATGCAAGCGCAGTGTCGGAAGACCGCCCACAAGGTGGACGGACGACATAATGAAGGTCGCAGGAAGACGCTGGATGCAGGCCTCTAACAACCGTTCTTTTTGGAAATCTTTGGGGGAGGCCTATATCCAGCAGTGGACTTCTTGTGGCTGAGATGATGATGATGATGATATGTACTAGGTAAGACATTCGCCCGCGTTAATTTAGTTAAAAAGTAGCATATTATTATTTGTAATTCCGGCACCTAAACAATTTACATTCAAAATTTCATAAAAATCGGTTTATTCGTTCCAGAGATACGTGGCAACAAACATTCACACACACACGAACTTTCGCATTTATGATATAAGTAGGATTGTTTTTTCATTTGTCATTTTACTACGGGCCAGTAGTTATAATGACAAATATACCTATATAGTTTTAGTATAGTTTTAGGACATATAGTAATTGTACCTATATCTCCTAAAACTATATAGGTACAGCAAAGACCTAAGTTACCTACAAGACATCGAGCTTATAGGTAACTCAAGTGCTCAAGCCCACTACCAGTGGGTGCGTTCCCATCCCCCTTATTCCGGAACCAAAAAATATCTACATTCTAAATTTCATCAAAATCAGTTTATTCGTTACGGAGATACTTGGTATCAAACATTCATACACACACACAAACTTTCGCATTTATAATATCAGTAACGTTTTTTTTTTTTTATTTGTGACAGGTAGTGTTTGACCACTATCTCACCTGATGGTAAGTGACGATGTGATCGAAGCTGGTAAACACACTAGACCTACATAACACCTACCTTTTAAATCAATTCCTTTCAATACTTGCAAAGCTTTGTCCAATAGATAATCTTGTAACGGGAAAAACTTCTGCAGGGGCTATATGAATATGTAGTACATTCTACAAATGTTGTAAATACTAGATGCTATTGCTGTACTACCTATTATGTAATCTTTGCCTATATTAACTTTTATAAAGGACGGAACCCACCAAGCTTAATAAGTTAAATTAGTATAAATTGCAAAGTCTCGGTCACCGACGTAAGGTGGCAAGCTAATCGGTATTCTATCGCTTACATTTTGGAGAGTGTCCACAGGAGTTAATTCCCCCATGCCCGTTTTACCTTCTAACAACAAGACAAACTGACAAACGTCATCCATTTATGGTTGATATACCTCCAGTATGCTCGAAGCGTTTCGCTTCTACGTTCATCATCCGTACAGCGAAGGATTGGAACTCATTGCCTGCGTCTTTGTTCCCTGAACAGTATAATCTAGGAGTTTTTAAGTCTCGAGTGTATAGGTATCTTCTAGGCAAGCATGTCCCATCCTTGGCCGCATCATCACTTTCCATCAGGTGAGATAGTGGCCAAATGCTTGCCTATTCTTAATAAAAAAAAAGTATCAAGCAGGCCGATATAGTCCAAACTATTATATAATTATTTGTATAAATAGATATACTCTTTATTGAACACCTTAAAATAACAAAGAACACAAATATAAATGATAGTAAATAATTAAATAAGTGTAACAATAGGCGGTCTTATCGCTGAAAGCGATCTCTTCCAGGCAACCTTTAGATGGAGAACCTTTAGAAGGTCCTTAATTAAAAGAAAACTAAGATAATTGCGCAGATTTTTTTTAAATATCAAAAACTGAACGACTTATTTTACTTAGCGCGTATGATGAATGTGAATTTACCAGGCAGCAGTATATAAAGTTTCATAGTAAGAAAAAAAAAAAATTTTTAGTAGCATATATGTATATTAAAAAATAAAAAAAATCACAAAAAGAACATTTACAAACAAAATAATTCATGGACAGGAATACGTCACACAGATTTGGTAAAGTACTAGGTAAACATAAATATGAAGCACGTAATAATTTTGTCACGTGCCGTTGCAACGCCGGGTTTATTTACTTAGTAAGTACTTACAATTATGCAAATACGAATCTTTCTCTTTGTGTAAATATTATGCATGAATAATAATAATATTAGTATTATTATTCATGCATAATATTTATCTATATATATGTTTTTGTAATTTTCAGATTTATGAAGATCACTGCTTCGACTCAGCTTGTTTTGATCCCTAACAAACTCATATCTGCATGAAAAACACACCAATATAAATTCCCTTTCGTCTCATCGCTATCTTTGTCTTATAAATTTCGTTCGAAATATCATAAACACCTATAGATTATTGCTAAAAGTCGTATTATTGCCCACACGACTGCAAACAAGTGTTTTGTGCATATATATTCATATGATTTGCATATTATTGGAGATCTTCCTCTATAGGGGTGGAAGTGGCACATCGATATTCGATATAGAAGATTTCAATATTTAATTAGGTTATCGAATTTTTTAATGTATCGATAAAAACTATCGATAGCAAAGTTAAAACAAGTAATTTACCATTTATTTTCAATGTCACTTTTGAAGCTTGTTCTACAATGAAATTACCTACATATCTACCAAATATCCACAAATAATGGGAACGTAATATACATATTAGTTGTAGATATTTGTTTATCTGTTATTATTCAGTTGGAAGATAATTATTTCGTAGCATAGTTTTTTAAAGTAATTAAAGTAAATAGTTCTATAAAATTTACAAACTGTAAGATTGGAAGTATGAACGTACAATATCTGCATTTAATGTAGGTGTATATATAGGGTGTTTGGTAGGGGGTCCGACAAACGAAATGAGCGTGTTCGTGTGCCCATTTGGCGAATACAAGTTGACCAAAAAAAACCCCGACTCCCCAATTTTTTTTTTTCATTTTTTTTTGTGAATTTTCCCGTTTTCTCCAAAATTGAACCTATTTACCACCATAACATTTGTAAAATCTGTTTTAGACCGGATTTTTTAGTTAAATTTGGTCTCTAATACAACTTCAGGCCACGCAAAGCAAAATTAGATACAAAACAGAGCTAACTAATTGATTTAGAGCTCATAGAGTGAAAAAATGAAGTAAATTTTATCTCATAGTTCAACTTTCACAGTGATCTAAAAAAAAGTACAATTTAGGAGAAAACGGGAAAATTCATTAAAAAAAGTTAAAAAAAAATTGGGAAGTCGGGGATTTTTTTTGGCCAACTTGTATTCTCCAATTGGGCCCCCGAACACGCTCATTTCGTTTGTCGGATCCTCTACCAAACACCCGGTATAAGTCAAAATTATTTTTTGATACTCATCAATAGCCAATATTAAAAAAAAAAGTCTAATGCCACTCATCTTTACCGGCGATACCTTTATCAGGTTCTAATTTTGTCTATGTCTAATATAATCAAAATTATGTCGATATTATCCAGAGCAATATAAATACAACTTACCGGTGAATTTTTGTATCAAAAATACTCCAACCAGTTTCAAGCGTATACGACTCTCTTATTCTGGGAGTGGGACGTCAGTGTTTAGTACCACAATGAATAAGAATCGCGATAGTCAAAATCTAAATTCATCGATAAAGTCGACAAGGTCTCATCTCTGCTCGTTAAAGATGCCTCGAAGCAATAGCAATACATAGCATCACTGTATTACCGGCAATATAGGTCAGTGGAGTGCAACATGAGCTTACAAGCAAAGCGGTATTTTTACAAGTTAATAGACAATTCCGTTAAAATGTATGGCTGAATGGCGGCAATACAAGCAATCCAGATTGTTGTAGGTGTAAAGTAAGTTAGTATGTTATCTGTTTACTTTGTTTCAAAATGTGTGAAAGTAGCACATTGTCATGTCCGATTTTATTGTTTTCTACCGACTTCACAAAAAATGGAGGAGGTATTCAAGACTGTATTAATTTTTTTGTGTTACCTCATAACTTTGTTCTACGTGAACCAAATTTGTTTTTTTTTATTTGAGAGATGTTGCTTTACAATTGTGCCCGTTTAAATTTGATCAAGATCTGATCAGTAGTTCTTGAAATATCGTCAATTATGCGTGTTTAGTACATCTAATCTGATCAAAGTTCCGAAGATAAAGCGGTGAAGTCGCTTTTTTTTAAGCTTTGCTTGCGTTTAATATTTTCACGTCACATCGTACTCATTCAAGTCATTTATGTTTCCCGTTTTTGAAATAAATTATTTAAGGTGTAGGAGCAGAATGTCTTCTAAAACGTTAACATAGTAACCGTTATTGTCGGCAATACAAAAACTGATACTATATAATGTTCTGGTTGTGATTGAGTGTATGACGTGTATGTTACCGGCTCCCATGGTACAAATCATCGAACTTAGTGTGGGACTGTGAATCTGAACCGTTTATTTATTAAATATTAATTAAACTACATATTAAAATACACGGTTTGAACTGTAGTTGTTTTTATTAGTTTCTCTGCAAATCTGTCCAAATAAATCATTTTAAGCCTAAGGATAAAAAAATAAAACATTAACTCCAATTAATCAAACATTAATGTACAAAAAAAACGCCAGTGATTAGCATAGTAGATCAAAGATAAACAAAATAACTAGGTAGGTAAGTAACCGATAGATGATCATGACCTCGTAAATTGTGGGCGTAAAAAATAAAGGTACTTGGTATTCTTTATAGACTTCGAAATTATGTAAGCGCCAAGGTGCTTTAGCGTACTACGTAAAACTGTGCCGCGACTCACCATAGTTCAATTGGGAGACACATATTTACACAAAGTTTCTGGGTTGTCATAAAAAATCTTAACCTAGGTTCACAGGAAGGTATCTAAAACGCGTATATTCAGTTAGAACTTGTTTTAACTTGGAAGTGAAACGCTTCGAGCGAACTGGAGGTATGTTAACCATTGAATTGATGACGTGGCAGTTTGTCTTGTCTTTAGATGATAAAAAGGTAATGGAGGAATTAACTCGTGTAATACCTGTGCACAATCTCCAAAACGTAAGTAATAGAAAACCGATTAACTTGCCACCTTAGACTGCACATCCACAGGACAGCAGAAATTCAGAAAGGGCCACTCCAAACAACCCCCCTAAACGCGCACTGCGCGCTTGCAACGCACCCTGGGTGTAGCTGCACCCAGCCCAGGCAACAGTAGCGATACTAAGGCCTACACCCACCACGCTAAAGAGGGCAAGTGGAAGAAGATAACGAACGAACGAACGCTGCACATCCACTGGTGCGGAGCAGAGCTGTGCTATTATTATCCGATATAATTTAAGCTCCATTCATATATTATATGCGAATCGGAGAAGCAGAGGGGAGGCGGGGCGTGGAAATGGAACCGAGTAGCGGGTCTTGTCGCCACTCTCTAATGCGCACAGCCTAGCTCCGCACAGTATAAACCCCGCTCCGCATACTCCCTTGCTCCGTTCTGCTTCTTCGCTCCTCGTAAACGGTAAAACACGGTTCACAACTCCGCTCCGCATTACTCCTTGCTCCGCTATGTTTACTTGCTCCGATCCAGTGTACGGATGCCTTACGTCTGTGACCGAGACTTGACAACCTGGACCGACTAGCTTACCATCGCCAATGATAATAGTAAAGCAGTGAAGAAACTTTTTTCTTAATTAAAGTTTTTCGCCTTATTCTTTAATAACTCAGTCATAGTCGCAGATGCTCTCAATAGCACTGATGACCTCCGTGCGTGATGCGTGACCAAGATATCATCGATTTAGTGTGAGAGCAACGCACGCACTTGACCGTGGGCAATCGAAGGTATTTTAATCGATTATTTATCGATTAGAAGGTATTCCAGTTTATTAGTGAAATTTGTTGCTATGTCAAATTAATCAATGTATGAAGTTCACACGTTCATACCACATACATAAACGATTCTAATGGATAATGTGTGGATTTTTTATCGATTCTTCTTTTTTATTCGATGTTTCGCTATCCTGTTGGCGCAGTGCAAGTATTTGCCTTTTGTTATGTCTCTATTCTGTTTATTTTTTATTTTTGACGCTCTATAGGTTAGGATTCTATTAATAAATCAACTTTTTGTTAATTTTCCTGCTCACTACATTGGCTACTATGATAAAAATAATATTTATTGGTAATAAGAAATTACAAGTCAATCAAAATATATATACAATATATAAATATATATAATTACAAAAGAAAATCGTTAAGAAAATAGCTATTTTATATGTATATACATGTGTTATGTACATTTTATTTCATATTACATTTATGTATGATAATTATTAGTCCTTAATTCGTGGTAGTGCACTACCACGAATTTTTCTACACTTCTCGGATGACTGGCAGAAAATGCTGTATTAGCATTAAGTCCTCCGTGTAAAGCTGTATTGTGCGAAACACTAAATAAATATAATCAGAACTACAATGGATGTAGAATTATATCAAAGATAAATAAATTGCCTTGTAAATACGTTTGAATGCTGAACTAATGAAGTTTAGTATACATTGTTTCATACATTAAGAATGTGAATAAAATGTATGCATAACCAGCCAAATTTTAAGCGTGTTTTTAAAACTTGCATAGCTAGGAGCATTAACAACGTATTAGGTAGCTTATCATAAACGTTTATATAAGAAAACTGAGTCATTTCACGCTTTTATTTTGAAAATAGCATTATTTTGACTAACTTCGACGTTTCGGCAGGGTTGCACCGCCGCTGTGGTCACGAGAAACTGAAGCGCGAAAAGACCCGACTTTTTTTAGCATAAACGTCTTTCATGTATGTCTTATAAATTGAAACTCTGTTATGTAACTAAAATACGTCACTCCGCCACCAAAAATAATGCTTTTTAGAATGAAGGAAGCGGACAAAGTCACGGGGCACAGCCTATGTAGTAGGATTATATTCGAGATACCACCTCAATAATGGTTTGCCTGTTTTTGTACAACAGAAGTTGGCAGTTTATGACTATGTTAATGGCACTTTGTGAAATTCGTTTCGGTTTTGAGCAAAAAAAAATTAATTTGAAGATTTCATAGAATTTTTGGGACTTGATTTTATTTGGCGGATAAATGGCGCCATGTACTAGATTATACTGAGATGTTATGCCTATGTTAATATGCCTACAGTCTTAAATAATATACCTACAGTTAGTTTTTTCTTACTTGATCGCTTGCCATTGGATTAGTTGCAGTTCTTCCAAGATTACTTGACACTTCAAACTACATATAATGAAGACTTCTTAAACATCAATTTATTATTCAAACATAAACATAGACGCTTTCACACTCACATCCCCACACTAAGTTCGATGACTTGTGTCGTGGGTGCCGGAAACATTCACATCACACACACAATCACAACCAGAACCAGAAACAAACAACAAACTTCCCTTGGGGAGAACTTGTTTTCCCGCCGGGAATCGAACCCGCTTAGAAGACGAACGCTCCCTTAACTTAGCCAATGGGCAGTTCTAATATATCTTGTCTAAGTTAAACTTATTATCATGCGATGTTTGTCTTTATTGTCTGATCTAGCCTCTTCAGTGTGTTTCTCCTATATCTACCTACATATAATAAACAAATTACACGATAAACATCCTCAGGAGCAAGCTCGTTATAGCGTTCGGCAAGTCAACGAAATAAGCAAAATTAGAACTACAAAATTATCATAAACTAGCTGCACCCGCATAAGTCCCGGACCCGCGGGAATTCCGGGATAAAAAGCAGCCTATGTGTTAATCCCGGGTATTAGCTATCTCCATACTAAATTTCATTGAAATTAGTCTAGCCGTTTGAGCGTGAAAAAGTAACAAACACTCTCAAAAGTTTTTCCTTTTTAAACAAACAACAAACAAACGCATTCACACTCACAGCCCCACACTAAGTTCAAAGATTTGTATCATGGGTGCCGGAAACATTTACATCACACACACATTTATTATATTAGTGTGATTAAAAAGTAATAATCGTTATTTTCCAACATATATTTTTTTATACCGGTTTTGTACTCCTTTCATTAATACCACACCGGGGTAAATTAAAAAAAAAAGTTTGCTCCACATCTACATGTATGGGAGCCCCCTTATTATTTTCATTTATATAATTTTAAATGTCATTTCTGGCTTTAGGCCGTAGTTTTACATATTCTATGAGAATTTGAAGTCATTCGCGTGTATGGTTTAGACGCTAGATGCCTCTATCGGACGGACGGACGGACAAAGTGCTGAACGACCCAAGTCAACTTAAAGATCTCGCTTCCCTTAAACATTATTTTTTTATAGTTAATTCGTCTCTTGACACAGTTTTAAATCCTTGATTGAAATGAAATTGAAGGAAACACATCATAATATTTCCATAAAACGTTATTCTGTTATCACATCGCAACTGTCGGGCTCCTGCTTGAACTATCACGCAATCTGTCAATCAAAATAAGTAATTTTCATTGTACATTGAAACCTTGGCACCGTTTCTATGAGTCGGGTTTCGATGTGGTCTATTTCCCATCTCGGTTAGCTACACCTTAGACCACATTCATTGGAGCATGACAGAATGGATGTCCTCTGCCAGGAGTAAGATATGGAACCTCGTTTAAGCAGTGCTTCCATCACTATTACGCAGGCAAAGCTTCAATCATATATACCAGACAAAGTAAAATCATTAACTTTCATGAGTGCCTCTTTGGGGCTATGTGAATAAACGATTTTGATTTTGAAAGCTTAAAAACTAACTTCATCGTATCCTGGGAACCCTTGATCAGATTAAATGAATGAAATACGCATTATTGAGGATAGCTCAAAAACTACTAGTCAGATCTTGATCAAATTTATATGGAACCACATGGAAAGCACCAGCTTTCAAATAAAAAAAGAATTATCAAATCGGTTTACCTAGAAAAAAGTTCTAAGGTAACGCACATAAAAAAAATACAGTCGAATTGGTAACCTCTTTTAAAAATAATCCCATTAGTCGATTTCCATTTTTGCGTAGATAAATCAATTTAATGCAATTTTTCTTTGTGAGTTCAATGCCCCCTTTCTACCAACTTCACAACATTATTGACGATATTTCAAGAACTATTGATCAGATCTTGACCAAATTTAAATGGGAGCAATTGGAAAGTAACAATCAAACAAAAAAAAAACAAATTTGGTTTACGTGGAAAGAAGTTAGAGTGTCGCATCAAAATTTTTTTTATTTGGTTAGGACCATTTATTTTTATTTTTATTTTTGATAGGCTAGCTTTTGAGGGAGCATCCATTAATTACGTGAGCTGATTTTGGCATTTTTTGATCCCCTCTCTCCCCTTGGTGAGATATCGTGAGATTTTGCTTGACCCCCTCCCCTAAACTCACGTGAGATATTGCAAAATGCGTATATTTAATGTAAATAAGCTAATATGTGCTTAATTGTGTTGAATATATTTAACACACATTTTGTTATTTTTTTAAATTAAGACTAACCCCTACGATCTAACTATATGATTTATCCATATTTCAGTAGTTTTTTTACTTTATCAAACCCAGTTTACTCGCAATTTTACTGTAACTTGCAAAAAGAATTTGATACTTGCTAAGACACCCCCTCTCCCCCACGTGAGATTGGGTTAGGATCGGCTCGACTCCCTCTCCTCCTAAACGTCTTACGTAATTAATGATCGTCCCCTGACCACTAGATAGTGATATTCACTTAAGGGTTTGAGATGATGTGGTCGGTGATGGTTAACATGATAGGCTAAGAATAATTGGATCTCCAAGATAGCTGTTTAAAACATATTTACTTTTAACCACCGACTAAAAAGACCGTCTTCTAAGTATGTATAGTATATACACACTTTGTGTCTGTCTGTGGCATAGAAAAATCAAAATTAAATCGTTAATTCTCATGGACCCCAAAGAGACACTCAAAGAAGTTAATGACTCTACTGCTAGATTCGCAAAATTACAGATCGTAGCTCCTAAACTAATGTACCGATTTTAATTTAGTTTTTTGTTTGAAATGTGACTTGATCGAGAGTTTTTATCCATGTCTCGTGAACATCGGTTCAGCCGTTTTTCAAATAGTTTAGTTTTAGGAAATATAGGTAATTGACCCGTAGTTCGAAATTGAAACAGAAAAATTAAAATACAAATGACTTCTTCAATCTGCTTCCACTCATTTAGAAATATGGTTATTTAAAATCAGTAATTCACGGTAGATTTAAACCAGTGGAGGCACAGATTTGGTAATCGGATAAAATTTGCGATTCGTTCCTTTTTAGAAACGGTGTCGGGATTCAACGTAACAACGTCATGGATTTTTGTTAGAATTTGTGCAATGTACTCATCACACAAGTCAAACACATTTTTTTTTAATCTATGTTAGAAAATAACTATTGTGTAGGCCACCAAAGACACTGTTTTTAGACCTATTTTTCCCGGGGTCTATCTTAAAAATGGCTACACATTTAAAGCTGAAACTTACGTATTATAAACATTATATCTTGTACAACAAATACAGAAATCTAGCAATTATTATATGGAGAAAAAAATAAAGAAACTTACCTCAAAAAATATTTATTCTCTACAAAATGTAGGCGCGAGATCTCAGTTCGATGTGAACTAATAGTATTTAGTAGCATAATTCTATATTTTTACCGACTTCACAGTCGACTGCATTTTTTTTTTAATGTTTGTTACCTTATAACATCTTGATAAAGATTTCGAAAAAAAAATTGTATTTTGAAAGATGTTGCTTTCTAATTGGTCCCATTTAAATTCGATCAAGATCTGATCAGTAGTTCTTGAAATATCGTCAATAATGCCTATTTTGTGAACTACTTTGACGATGTTCTCGTTTGACCGATTTCAAAAGTTACCTCATAACTTTCTGATCTCTAGTTCTTAATTTATAGTCAATAATGCGTGTTTAATACATTAAATCTGATCATGGTTCTAAAGATAAAGCGGTGAAGTCGGTTTTTTTAAGCTTTGCTTGCGTTTAATTATTGTTTCTTCGTTCTTGTGTGACAAGTATACTCTTGCCAAAAATACAGTCTTGAAAGTTTTGGTAATCTATTAGTTATCTCTTTCAATAACATTAATCAGTACCTATGCAAACTACCAACAATACAACTTCGCTTCCAATGCTCTCCGTCACGTCCGCCGGAAGCCGCCGGGCGGAAGTGACGTCACGCGCGCTCGCCCGTGAAGCCCTAGCCAACCTGATGGCGTTTTATCAATTCGTTGTAACGGTTTTCGTTATACGGCAGATGTTTTAGCACGTCGTAATTATGGCGTGGGTGAATTGCATAATCTATTTTGCATACGTTGAACTCGCATTTGCAATAATTTACATTTGTGTGCAGAATGTGTATGTGTAGGATGTTTCTAGCGGAATTGTCTGGATTTTATTGTCAGGGTATCGATTATGTTAGTTTATTATCTAGCATTCTATTAGTTACTCATTGATTGAGACTCGAGACAATCTATTTGGTTCTCCGTATTATTTAACATGCCCAGAAAATAAAACACGCTTTCACACACACACTCTTACGAAACATTTAATCGAATCGCGATCTTCCTTTTTTTAAATTCAGTCGTATAAACGTGTTATAAAAAGTCCGTCCATCATAGGAATAATCTCGAAGCTTATGGTCCGTTTTCCTTTTAATTTTGGCAACGAATTTACTATGATCAGCTGTTACCGTAACTTATGATGTAAAACCTTGCTTCTTTCCATATTTCAACATTTTAGGTCTACGAAAAGTATAAGATAAGATAAGGTAAGATAATTATTTAATACAAAATCTTTAGTGTTGGTATCCGCGAGATCTTATTGCTGATAATGTTTTAATGACTCATCTCGGGCGTCTAATGTCACAAAATGTGATTATACAGATCATACATAGTTTTCATTATTTACTGATATTTTCAATTTAAAATAAATAAGCTACAATAATTAAAAAGTCAGTAAAATATACAAAATTTCATGAGTATATATATATATATATATATATTTATACTAGCCGTGCCCCGCGGCTTCGCCCGCTATTATCATGTTAAAAAGTAGCCTATGTGTTAATCCTAGGTATAAGCACATATATGTATATTCCAAATTTCAACCAAATCCGTTCAGCCGTTAAAGCGTGAAAAGGGAACAAACATACTTACACACTTGCACACTTACAAACACACTTTCGGATTTATAAGTAAATAAGTAATTTAAAGTAATAAGTTGGCCTATGTCAATGTTGACCATTTTAGCTGCATGTTCGCGCTAATAAATGGCTATTTCTACTTTCTTCACTTTTTCACGGCTTTGCCTATTCTCTGGAACGAAAACGGGAAAGATACACAAAGAAATAATCCTTATTGATTTCTATTTGGCGGAATTGGCAGGTGCCGTAGTCTCATACCATAATCCTGATATGTTATAAGCCATACAATGTAATACTCTAAGTTTGTACTCGCATAAGTCACAGTTATTGTCAACCCAATATCATCCATCTCTTAGTCACCTACTCCATAGTTAATAATATAGAATTATAGTAAAGGCGTGTGCAAGCATGAAGCGGCGGCGTCAACGTCTACCATAAGAGATGTCCGTCGTATGTTTGGACACGCCTGATATGTTATTATTAAAATGTAATTTTTTGACAACCCAGTTGGCGTAGTGGTCAGGAGCCCGCCTTCTGCGCCGTGGGTCTTGGGTTCGATTCCCGGCAAGAGCACAAATTCCTTCCCAAGGGATATTTGTGTTTCTGGTTCTGGGTGTATAGTGTGTGTGATGTGAATGTTTCCGGCACCCACGATACAAGTCTTTGAACTTAGTGTGGGGCTGTGAGTGTGAATACGTTTGTTGTTTGTAATTTTACCAAAGGGCGTCTTGGCGTTGGCTACGGCTCCGCTAATGCCTTACAAAGGTCCGGGCATAGACCCGTGAGATGAAATAAAGAATTATAATAAATAATACACAAAATACATTTTAGCTGTACACTTGAGCCAATTACCAAGAAGGTTACAAGTTGATTATTCATCACCATACTATTATTTATTCTGTATAAACATCAAATACGATAAATAATTACGAAAGTCCCAAAGTTGATGTCAACATGTCATATCTGTGTATAATTGACATGTTTCGCTACCCACTGCAGCTTATGTTGGTGTATTAGGGACTTGATGTACAAAGCGCCAAAGGCGCGCGTCCGTTGCGCGCCCTGCACGCGCGCCGTCACGCGCCTCGGCCGCTGCTGCTGCCACTGTATAAATACGCACGCCCCTGACCGTTTAGTATATAATATGTTGCATTAGAGCCTATACAAAACATCGGCAGCGCTCGGCTTCGCGCTCGCGACGCGTAGTATATTTCGTTCGTTGGGCGCGATTCATTTACCGACTTCCCAAAAACGGAGGAGGTACTCAAGTCGACTGTATTATTTTTTAATTTTTTTTTATGTGTGTTTTACCTCATACCTTCTCTCCACGTGAGCCGATTTCGACATTTTTTTTTAGTTTGAAAGATGTTGCTTTCTTATTGGTCCCATTTACATTTGATCAAGATCTGATCAGTAGTTCTTGAAATATCGTCAATAATGCCTATTTTGTGACGAATAATGCGTACTTTGACGATGTTCTCGTTTACCCGCCTTCAAAAGTTACCTCATAACTTATTTCTTTGTAAGCCGATTTTGATGATTCTTTTTTTATTTGAAAGCTGGTGCTTTTTATGTGGTCCCATTGAAATTTGATCAAGGTCTGATCTCTAGTTTTTGATTTATAGTCAATAATGCGTACATTAAATCTGATCAAGGTTCCGATGATAAAACGGTGAAATCGGTTTTTCTAAGCTTTGCTTGCGTTTAATTATGTTACACTAGAGTCTATACAAAACGTCGGCAGCACGGAGGTAAGCGCCGCAGGCGCGCGCCGGCCGCGCTCGGGAAGCTAAGTACATTTAATTCGTTGGGCGGAATTCATTTTATCTTCACAGCGCCTTGGCCGCGCGCCCGGAGCGCTTTGTATACATAATGTAGTCACTTATCTATATATAGGTACAAAATTGTGTAGGTTTGAACAATAGCTCAGACGGTAAAGTTATGCGTGACGTAATAGTCTCATACAAAATAGTAAGCACATAACTTTGTTCTACGCACGGCTTATTGCGGTACGTGCTTACCGTGCCTATGTATAAACGTAATTACCATCAAATTTGACGTTTATTTTAGTTGAGTAAACTGAGGTTTAACAATGTGGAACTGCTCATTACGTCCCAAAAATAGATGTGATCTAACCGTGGATATAATATTAAGGTTATTTGGCTGAGTCGTTTGACTTTCTTTAGTCTATTTTTAGATATTTTATGATACGTTCTTTTAAGCAGGATAAGCCCACATGTCACATACTGTCACATGTCACAACAAAACAATACTTTCCATTTCCAATAAAAGAAGAATGCTATCTACGGGCCAATTACCTATATTTCCTAATACTAAACTAAAACTACGTACAGCAAAGAACTAAGTTACCTACAAGACATCGAGTTTATAGGTAACTCAAGTGCTCAAGCCCACTACCAGTGGCTAGCGTTCCCATCATGCTGGCTACATTGCCTCTCTGAATTGCAATGCTAATACGTTGAGCCAAATAAGTGCCAGCATTTTGATCACGCGTCGGCTCAACCAGGCGCTCTGATATTATTCCTTTCTAAATGTACTTTCTACTTTTGAAAAAGTATGCTTCTTGTGGAGATAAACATTAGGGGTTAAAACAACAACAAAACAAAATCAACAAATTTAAATTTGATGTAGATCTGACAAGTAGTTTTTGAGTTATCGTCAATAATGCGTATGTAAAATTGTAGGGTGATAATTGGCTGCGGGTAAAATAGATGCTCGCATTGATAAACTTCAATGCTATCACAACTTTTTTATTAGATTTAACCACTTTTTCTGCCCCTTAAATTATGAATATCTGATGGTAAGTGTATTCCTTCAGTATGTCTCTATAACCGACAACTTTCAATCACATAAACCAAGCTAATTGAAAATAGTAGATACCACATAAGTGTCCGTCTTGCGTAGCTGGCCACTGACAAAGGCAGTATTCAAATAGTTTTCACTCGAGCGACCCTACAAATGGCGGGCCCTGGACCGCGACGGGATTCCAGCCAGAAAATTAGAAATGCGGTCTACTTGTATCTCGGAAGATGATGCTGGAGATCCGCTGGGGCAATTGAAAATTAATGTTAATGACGCTTCGTCAAAAATCCTAAAATTATAATACACTTTAACACGGCCACAACATGCACAAAAATATAACACAACAACTGTTAATTCTCTAAAAAAAGTGTCGCAAGTCTATCAGTCTTTTATAGGATGCATTTCGGAGAGTGTGCCACGGAATTGCATGATCTGACTCTCCCATCCGTCTTTTACCATCGGACAACCAGACAATCAGCCACGCGACATCGGTTTATGGTTGATATTCCAAGGGTGTATATATATATTCTTATTGCATCTTAACAGTCCAAGGTCAACTATTTTTCTCATTATCCTAAGGCTTAATTAAAAAAATGGACTCTGTTAACTTGTTAGAGATAATCTTTCTTCAGATTGGCCGAGAAAGCGCAAACCTTGGGTAATTGGTTGGTTTGACAGCTGCTTACTTTCAAGTCTTTATCTTTTTACCATGTTTTGTTTGTCTCTTTTCTTAGAAACACCTTAAAGAAGAACTTATAACCAAATATATAAAGGGGCTTTTTTTAAATTTGGGGGCTGAGTCACCCACGTCCGTAGGAGGATACCCCTTAAGTCTGACTCCCTACACGTGGTCCCCGGGTGGTGCTAATCAGGTGACATTTGAGAGGTGGTAGAGCATTTTGTGAGTTGCTCGCCTGGCTTGCTACCAAAGTAGCTTACCACCATCAAGTTGAAAGTCTGCCGCCAAGCCAAATACGGTGTTCCGGCAGTTATCCTTGAGAGCCTGCGTATTCCAGGTCTAGTGTGTTTACCAGCTTCGATCACATCGTCACTTACCATCAGGTGAGATAGTGGTCAAACACTAGCCTGTCACAAATATAAAAAAAATAATATATATATTTTACCATTTTTTTGAGCTTTACTTGCTGACTGTACTAATTTTTTTTTTTGTGGAGCGAAGTAGAGTAAATGTACTGACTTATAATATTTTAATTTATAGTCAGACTAAGTTCCCATGGAGTATACGAAATAGTGGACTAAGTGTCCACTATTTCGTGCGGAGCGGAGTGTCGTAACCCTCAAAAACAAGATGACTAAATTAAACATTTTTAATATCAACTAGAAGTAGTACTGAACAATTCTGTCACTATACTTTTTAATTACTTATTGTTCCCTGCATCTTCGCCCGTGTAAATAAAAAAATCATCGGGAATCGAACCCGCATTTTTTATCGGATTAAATTGTGAATCTAAAGCATTCTTGAATCCACTCGAACACACACATTTTTTTAATCAAAATCAGACCAGCCTTTAATAGGAGATCAGTCATATACACACGTACAGAATAATTATATATATAAAGATGAGAGTAAACAAGCAAGTCGTTCACCTGATGGTAAGCGTCACGCATATTACACAATGAAAAATTATGATCATTCGAATGTAAAAAAAATATCTCCCATCGCCATGCTTCATGCACAGGATGATTGGCGAGGACCGAACATTATGGTATTCCAATCAATATCATACAATTTTGAACTCTAAACTTAGTGTACAAAGGTAGAAATTGCCTCGTTTTGCCACGGTCATGAAACTTACGCATGGGAACAGAATGGTTGGTAACCATCTGTTCTTTCCGTTCTTTTGTGGCTTCGTGTTTCGTCGATTTCTTTAAGAATTAAACTTTCTATGGGCAGAGTGAGGTTCTGAAAGGTCTGCAGTAGTCTGAATTGGATTGAAAAGGGCAACACATGTTATGAAAGAATAACTACTTTTGCCACGAAGGTCAAAAAATTGCGATGTTTTTTGTATAATTTTCCAAAACCTGTTATTTTTCGAGAGTTAATTACAATCGTGGATTATAATTAACCGTTAATACTTAGCAAACGTGCATAAGTATAGGCAAAGGACACCAAGTTAAAAAAAGGAATTTTCGCCGTCGCACAAAAAAAAAAAAAAAAGTTCTAGTAAAGTATCTACCACTTTATTATGGTATGACTTGACTATTATAGGACATAGACACTTTTACTTGACTTTGACTGTAACTTGTGACTAGGACTTATATTATGAAATATAGAGTTTGGTAATTTTTGTTTAACATTTTGACCCAAGGACTACGCATCCATAGTCATGAAATAATTATTAAAAAGAATAACGACGCCTTTTCATGGTCTATATCTATAATCCAAACCAGCTATTCGCCACTATTCGCAACTGTTTTATTTCTTATAGGCTAACAAACAAGTAATTAAAGCCTAACCGATATCACACTAATATTATAAATCCGAAAGTTTCTGTGTACTGTTTGTTTTCACTTCACGCTGTAACGGCTGAACGGATTTGGATAAAATTTGGATAGATACATAGGCTACTTTTTAAAGTAATAAACGCGTTCGATGCTAGTGATTTATAAAAGAAGAGCTACATTTTAAGCTGGGCTTATAATGTAACTAGTTCTCAAGGATAGCAGCCGAAACATCATTTAGTACTTTGATTGTTTGACAGATTTTACTACTCGACCATGATAAGCTACGTCTTTATTTCGATACAGGGTAACTATAGTAGACAGACAAAATGCCTATGCCACCTTGCATTTTCTACAGACTTCTCAAAAAAGGAGGAGGTACTCAAGTCGACTGTGTTTTTTTTTTATCTATGTTACCTCATTACTTCTTTCCACGTGAACCGATTCCGATTTTTTTTTATTTTGTAAGATGTTGCTTTTCTTAATTGGTCCCGGATAAGTAGTTCTTGAAATATCGTCAATATTGCGTATTCTGTGGACTACATTGACGATGTTCTCGTTTTTGACCGACTTCAAAAGTTACCTCATAACTTCTTTCGTTGTAAACCGATTTTAATGATTATTTTTTTATTTGAAAGCTGGTGCTTTTCATGTGGTCCCATTGAAATTTGATCAAGATCTGGTCTCTAGTTTTTGAGTTATTGTTAATAATGCGTGTGCAATACATAAAATCTGGTCAAGGTTCCGAAGATAAAGCGGTGAAGTCGATTTTTTTAAGCTTTGCTTGCGTTTAATTATTATATTGGATTCGAAACCACGACCATCAGTTTTAGAGTATGACGATACTGATGAACTATCATCGCTTCAAATGTGTCTATGTAGACATACACTTACATAGAGCTTCCACCTTACGTCGAATATAACACATAACTATGACGCATAGCCTGCGCGAGCGCATTACAATTGGTCAGGTCGTTCACCTCTCTAACGACTCATAAATGGGGTGTTATGGGACCCACGAGTGCATGAAAGGATTGGACTCACTAATGATTTTCTAAGTACGGCGTTTTGAAGCCACAATTTTGGGTACTGTTCCGGGCCCTCAGAAATTTTAAGTATATATTATTATTATTATTTATTTAATTCTTTATTGCACAAAAAGTACAAAAGGTGGACTTCAAAAGAGAGTTTCTCAATTCGACTGTATGCTGTTTTTTTTTGTTGTATGTTACGCGACAAATCCGCCAAATATGGATCGATTTTGATGTTTTTTTTTGTTTGGTAGATTCAGAGGTGGTACCAAATACATTTATCGAAATCGATTCAGCCAAAACCAAAGTCGGTTTTTTTAAGCTTTGCTTGCGTTTCAATTATGGTTTGTATGGACATATACAAATTCATGTTTGAATATATCTTTTATACTTATAATGTTTGGACTTTACTTTAGAAGAAACTTTCATTCTCTACAAACCCGTAGTTAGCCCTTAGACCTTACGCCAAAATTTTGCCGTTAATGCTAAAACTTTTTTTTATTTATAACTGTTTGTTTTTTGTATATATTTTTTTGTTTTCTTTTATACATAATATAAATTATATTACACGTATGTGGTCAACATTAAATGGAAAGCCTTTTTCAAGACAGACCTGAGGATTAAACAGGTCCAAAAACGGCAACTTATAGCTACTGAATCGTGAATGAAATTGTGTAATATTTTTCTACAAATAGTAACGTATCCTTTTGTAAAATTTTGTTTTAAAAGGCCTAAGCAAGCGCCTAAAATAATGGACCTATATTCACAAAAACAAAAAAAAATGATTTTACACTTTTAATAGTTTACATTTACATTTCATGTGGGAATTTGAAATAATAAACACAATTGGCTAAAAAAGATTTAGTTCCTGACAGACGGACGGATAAAGTGTAAACACCTGAGCTATTAATTTAGATGTCTGGCTTTGGTTAGATAACTACAAAAAAACGTATCCATATAATTCTTATCACAATTCATGATGAAATCAAATTGTTTCTTCCCATGGGCCCCAAAGAGGCACTCATGAAAGTTAATGACTCTGCAGTTACTGCTGGCAGTAGAGTCAATTAAAGCCATCTCAAGAAGAATATGGCAAAAAACTCGGCGGGCGCATTTTTTAAAATATTCTAACGAAACCTACTACTTAAATCTTACTTTTAATTTAGACACATCTGCTACAAACCATAACATAGGTAAATATACAAAATAGCAAAGACGTTTCTGATGTATATAACTAAATTTTGACAAAAATATCAGTTACGTCTTTTTTCCTTATAACGGCAGAGCTTGTATGGTGTACCCACTCACCTCGTGCGAATACAGGTAGAGTACACCATTTTTTGCTTCTATAACAAAAACATGTTTCTAAAATAGGCTTAGAAGTACTTCTAGTAGCCTTAATGTATATTTCGTGCTAATGACCGCGCATTTATTCAAAAGGCGTACTTATTCATTTCGTATGGGAATACAAGAGATTTTTTGCTTGAACAGTATATTTTTCACACAGCAAGAATTTGGAGGCATTTGACAGGACGACTTATGTGCAGTATGGGCTATCCAGCTAAGAACGGAGATATTGTTTGTATAATACGAACGAAGACGCGGCACACTCCTATCTCCAATATTACAATGCATGTGCGCAATATTGTGTTAGTTGTGTTGGTATTGCTATGTAAGTGTTACCACATACCTACAAGATAGGAGGATTTCACTTACCCCAGAAAAAGTGGGAGGACATAATATCTAAAACCTGTATAATAAGACAAACATTCGTAATTTCCAAATTTTAAGTAACATAAACATAAACGATTTCACAGCCCCACACTAAGCTTAATGACTTGTTTTGTAGGTGCCGAAAACACATCACACACACAATCGCAACCAGAACCAGAAACACAAATTTCTCTTGGAGAGAAAACTTGTGTTCTCGTCGGGAATCGAACCCGATACCCCTGCTTATAAAGCGAACGCTCAACCAGCTAAGCCAATGGGGAAATGGGCAGTTCAATTTGTCTAGACACAATATTTGTTTAATTTAAGTAATACACAAAACTTATTTGAACAGTTTTCAATTAACGAAACTCCTCGAATCAAATTTGTATCTTCTGCCCATACTACTTAGTCAACCCTAGTGTGTCGACAGTGACTAATTGCATGAGTAATTCTGTACATATTGAGTGTATGTTTGTGTTTTTCATTGTCTTACGAGTGTGATTGGGGAACCTCTCCAATCCTACATATACGTTTAAGGTAAGGTTTGAAGTGATTTATGCTTTCATTGTTTATTTAGTTACCTTTCTATTTACGGATTTATTCTCTTAAAAATATATATTTAGGTACTAATTGCAGTAAAGTTTTTTTTTGTATGTATGTTACGTGATATCTCCGCCAATTATGAATTGAATTTGATGTTTTTTTTTGTTTGGTGTATACTTCAGAGGTGGTCCCATATTAATTTTATCGAAATTGGTCTAGCCCAAACCGAAAAATAAGCGATGAAGTCGGTTTTTTTAAGCTTTCCTTGCGTTTCAATTATTAATTAATAGAAGTTGACAATAATCAAAATAACTGAAAACAGACGCCACAAATCAGTCCAAACAATACCTACGTCCGTTTTGCTATTTTGATTATAAAACCAAATTTTGTTGAAATTTCTACAGGCCCAATTTGAAACTATATCCTTCCAAACAAAAGTATTTTCCAAATCGGTTAATATATAACGGAGCTATGAGGTAACAATTATAAAGAAATACAACACGAATTAAGAACCATCTTTTTTGAAGTCGATTAATCAACTTATCGTTTTGAATGATTTACCGTCACCTGCGTCGTCATGAAATCAAAAATCAAAATAAAATCGTTTATTCACATGGGCCCCAAAGAGGCACTCTAGATTAAATCTAGTCATTAATGGCATTGGTACTTTTTTTTACTATAATAGGTCACGATAGCGTGTTCTCAATTTTTGTTACAATCTAGCCAAGATTCGGCTTATAACTTAGATTTAACTTATTCTGCTAGATTTAACACTTTTACTATTGTCTCTATTAATTCATTCTACTGATACTTACTGTACTTATATCATTGTACTGTATACCACTTTGTGGTCATTGATCGCAGCTAAATGAGCAATTTCAATACCGTTTAAAACTTTACAACTCAATCGACTACGCCATTTGCTGTCATTTATGGCTGCCATCATAGTTATGATCTGTATTTTATGTGGTTACAATATTAAACATACATTATTTACGTTATTTTAAGTCGTTGTGTATGGCAGTAACATTAGCTTTCAACAATAAATTGTTCATCTTAACTAGTTTTTTTACCCGACTGTGCGACGCAAATTTTTAATTTGTTCATCAGTCTGTATGTATGTAAGTTTGTTCCTATGTGGCCTTTTAGAGACCAAATAGTGTTAATCTTGTAAGTGTCACTAAAGGCATGACAGTTGTCAAAATTAAATTTGGCAACAACCAGACGGTTGTCGTTTATTCACAATAATAATATGGCGTCTGTCATATTGTGAAAAATGTATGACAACAAACTATGTTAGGAACGCACATTGAATAGGTATCTAAAAATCATGTCAAAATATGTTTTTTTTTATTACCATTTTTAATTTTGAATATGTATTTACTGAGCAAGCATGCTCCATCTTCGACCGCATTGTGGCCAAACGCTGGCTTAGACCCAAAAAAAAAAGCTCATGTGTGTTTCTCATAATCCGTAATCAGTCCGGTAATTAATTATCGGTTTAAACCGGACGTTTCGCTTTTCCAATAGAATCCCAAACAAAATGGAAGGGAGACGAATCACATAGGCCCCAAATGAATAAAATAGGACACGCGTGCTCTTTTGTTTCCTTTGTAAATCAAAGCTCTCTGTCGTTGTAATGGTGTCAGGGTGTCAGTTGTAGTAGTGGTAGGACTCTTTTTGCAGAGTCCACCTGGGGCAGTACAACACCATTGCCAGACATTCAACCCCCAAGCAGTAGAGTGCAAACATTACTGTATTTCGGATTTAAGGGCAATGTTTTCCGTCAAATTACAGGCAGAGAGATTTAATATGTAATAAAATGTAGTTGTTTTTATTTAATTATTTGGATACTATTATTTATTTATTTTCAATGTATTTCGTATTTTATTTAAATATTTGAATTTAGAATTAATGATTAACGAATACAATGCCTATCTGATTTAACGACCATTATTTTATTTTAGTAATTAATAATAACTAATGTGTCCCTTGTCAACTTTGTAGTGATAGTTCGAATTAGGTCTTCACGACACAGGCTTGTTGCAAATTGTAAATTTTTATAATAATTTTAAGACTATAGAAATAGGCATTAATGTTTAGTGAACTTGTAATTTTTTTTGCAACTAAGTTACCAGTATATTTTTGCTACACCCTTGCAGGGTACATGTACCCAGTTTTAATGTAACTGTATATGTTTGCAATAAAGAATATGAATATGAAAAAAAAAAAATGAAAATAAAAAAATACCTCAGGATGAAAAACGCAGTACTTTGCCGAGCAGGTCTTCGACCTAAGTTCAAAACTCGAGTTGGCCCTCAACTGTAAAGGGCAAGTGACGCTTACAATCAGGCCAGCGACTTGCTTGTATCGTCACTAAATTACCATAAAAAAAGATGTGTTAGAAACATATCGCCGTTTTATGGGACTTATCATAATAGATATGCAAATTTTTAACCGACTTCAAAAAATGAGGAGGGAGGAGGAGGTTCTATGTTCGACTGTATATGTGTATTTTTTTAATATATTTTGCCCACATTTGTGGAGCGATCCTCAAAAAAAAATTTTTGTTTGATGGTTTATAGGTGGTCCCATATAAAATTTATCGAAATCAATCAAGCCAAAACCAAAATATAAGCGGTGAATTCGCTTTGCTTAGATTAAAATTATTATTAAAAATACTTATCTGATTTCACTGAACCCTCTGCTTTTATGAGAGTCACAACCGATTAATAATTAGAAATCCAGTATGGGCGACCCATAAATTATTACCCAGTAACCTACTGTATCACGACCAAACTAGTACTCCTACTTGCCTTCTTAGATTTAGAAAAAAACTAACTTTTAAATACGTTATAGCGCATAGTACTACATCTTCAGTTAAAGAGTCTTTTTACTCATTATTTAACTACGAAATGACAATTATCGGGTTTAATTACATCAACATTTGTAAAAACTAACCTTGGTGCTGCGTTAGTAAAACTTGTCTTTTGTAAGAACAAGGTGTTCTTAGATACGCAGTAAAGTCAGTAGTCTAACTTTTCATTATATATCAATTAAAAGCAGGTAGACAAAAATTCGCGTGAAATGTGATCTCTGTTAATGTGAGAACTCATAAAGGAAGGTAAATTAGACTACTTACAAAAAATAATTAAAAAAACAATAAAATACACACAATAAAATAAAGGGTACTTAGGTTTATTATATTGGTTACCTCATTCAGGTAAAAATGATTTCTTATAAATTTGGTTGAAATATTTTCTGCAATAATAAGGATAGAATAAAAAAATAAAATTGAATGTTATTATAGTTCCGAAATTAAACCGTTTTCAAGAGCTTTAATCGAATTGAATCTTCTCCAAATTACTATTACTTTTAACAAATATCAATAATTTAAACGCAAAGTTTAAAAAACGGACTTCACTGTTTTATCTTCAGAACCCTTAATCAGAGTCAATAAATTAAATACACATTATTGAGGATAACTTAAAAACTACTAGTGAGATCTCCAAAAAATTTAAATGAAACCACATGGGAAGCACCATATTTCAAATAAAAAAAGAATCATCAAAATTGGTTCACCTAGAAAAAAGGTAACACAAAAAAATACAGACGAATTGAGAACCTCTTCCTTTTTAGGTTGGTTAAAAAAGGAGAAGATTATAATTTGAATGAGTGTAGCTTTTAAGCGCTTGCGTTAAAGATTTAAGTTATTATTCTTTTTCATGATAGCTATCATGCAAATTGAGATATCGTTTATTTTATTTTCTGAGTTTACATTTAGTTCTTCTATATTTTGATCAATATCAAATTTCAAGACATTATTATTCTCAAGATGTGTCATGAAGGGTTTTAAAGAAGTTAACCTACTGTCGTAGCTGTATACTGCGCCCTATGTATAATTGTGACAAAAAGTCGGTCAAGAATAGGTCTGCCCTTAGTTCTCATCAAACAGGTGTATGCAGGATAATGACAGGTACTTGTTCGCCACGATCGATCTAATTTAAAAAAAGAAATGGCTCGAAGAGAATTTTATTTGACGTCAAAGGGTTCTGAATAAAATTATTTTCATATTTACGATATGTGTATACGATGTGCATACATATATGTCTTAAGTATCCCTTACTTATTACGTTTAAATTTAACTTTTAACTGTAAACAGGTAAACGAAATTGTATGGCTTTTTATTAGGATGCTTTTCTCATCACTGGCTATAAAGTCTCATTATTTTGTCATTATTATAATACTTTGAAATATTTTATATTAAAAAGACAATTTGTCCAGAAAATTTTGTTTAAAAACACAGATTTCGTTTCATTCGTCAATACTGGCAAAAAAATATATTGTAATATAGTTTTTTCATATCTATCATAAAAGCAACATATTGTTTGAACACATCAATATGAGCTATAATATTACATGCTTATAAAAAATTTTTAAGCAATCTATTTATACTATATAGTAAAAATAAATTGTAAAATAGAACTTGATCATAATCGTTAGTCTTTCTGTTTTAAATAGTAATAAGTACATAGTAGTTTGGATCAAGTATATTTTCCATAATTAAACGCAAGCAAAGCTTAAAAAAACCAACATCAACGCTTATATTTTGGTTTTGACTGGATCGATTTCGATAAAATTTATATGGGACCACCTCTGAAGTATAATCTACCAAACAAAAAAAACAACTAGCACTCCGGGAGTGCCGGCAGGAGTGAAAATTTTTCGCCGCGCGGTAGAAAAAGAGGGGGATATTACTTCCTCTCCTTCGACTTACGAATTTTCGATCAGGTCACGTATCCTGAGGCGAGTTTAAAATGTTTGCCCATCCCAAAAAAGTGCATAACGACACTAAAGAAGTTTTCACTTCAAAAAAATATTGATTCATAATTATTGGCGGAGATATTGCGTAATATACATAAAAAAGACATACAGTTGAATTGATAACATACTTTTTTGAAGTCGGTTGATAATAAATAACCTCATATAGGCTTCTCAAGCAATCAAGAGCTTACTTAGTAAATTAGGCATCAGTTACATCATCTCGCTTTCCGACAAAATTTTAAATAAAGTATCCACTTAAATGTTCTTAGCTTCATGTATTACAATTATGAGTAGGTAGTGAGTGACGTTTACCTTCAGGCAAGCGACTTGCCAGTCTAGTCTATCTATATATAAACATTATGTGTAGGTAGTGAGTGACCTTTACCATCAGGTAATTATGAGTAGGCAGTGAGTGACGTTTACCTTCAGGCAAGCGACTTGCCAGTCTAGTCTATCTATATATAAAAATTATGTGTAGGTAGTGAGTGACTTTTACCATCAGGCAATTATGAGTAGGCAGTGAGTGACGTTTACCATCAGGCGACCGACCTGCCGGTCTAGTCTATCTATATATAAAAATACTAACTGTGCCCTGCGGCTTCGCCCGCTATTATGAAGTTAAAAAGTAGCCTATGTCTAGGTATAATCTATGTACATTCCAAATGTCATCCAAATCCTTTTAGCCGTTAAAGCGTGAAGAGGGAACAAACATACTTACACACTTACACAAACTTTCGGATTTATAATATTAGTAGGATTAGTAGGATACTATATAATGAACTAGGTATAAGCTATGCACATTCCAAATTTCATCTAAATCCGTTCAGCCGTTAAGGCGTGAAGAGGGAACAAACATACTTACACACTTACACACAAACTTTCGGATTTATAATATGATTAGGATTGACGTTGTTAGTCTCACAAAAACTTGAGAACGTCTCAACCGATTTGGGCGATTCTTTTTTGTTGTATTCGTAATTGTCAAGGGTTGATTTTTTTTTTATTTACTGGAAATTGCACCCGCGCGTAGCCGGGCGGATAGTCACTAAATATAAATAAAAAAAAGATCTATTTTGGTTTTCAATCTACCATTGTACGAATCAAAGCGACGGCGACATCGCGCGTCGTCGATACGATGCACGATGGTTCATAAGAAAAGCAATTCGTTCGATTTCGCGGTCGAGACTAGTTCTCAGGCTTTCGTTTCCATATCCCAAAAGGAACTCTAAAAAGTAATCCACAGAGTAACGGGTTCACCTTGTCTATCATGAACAGGTTGCGTCGCTCGGTGTTTGAACATTTTAATAAAGATATAAATCATAATGCTTCTACTTGACAGTTATGCAGGAACGGTGCTAAGATTATTTCTGTCCAAAGTGTAGCTTTTGTATTGTTCGGTTGTAAATTTTTGTCCACAGAAAGAGGTATCATGAGGTTTTGTAATGTGTAACAGCGGATTTGAACCTAACTGTTTGTGCTCAGTTTTGTACTGTTTTGTAGGATTTTCTACTGACTTCACAAAAAAGGAGGAGGTTACCTACTTAAGTCGACTGTATTTTTTTTTATGTGTGTTACCTCATATCTTCGTTCCAGGTGAACCGATTTCGATTTTTTTTTGTTTGAAAGATGTTGCTTTCCAATTGGTCCCATTTAAATTTGATCAAGATCTGATCAGTACTTGAAATATCGTCAATAATGCGTATTCTGTGGACTACATTGACGATGTTCTCGTTTTTAACCGATTTCAAAAGTTACCTCATAACTTCTTTCTATGTGCCACGATTTTGATGATTATTTTTTTATTTACCACCACTTTATGGACATGGAAAGTACCAGCTTTCCATGTTCATAAATTAAAATTTAATAATTAATTAAAATTTGTTCGAAAATCATTAATTTTATAATGATATTTGTAGAAATGTATTAACGAAGCTATTTTATGTTGTTTCAGGTAAACATCTTAATAAAATCCGCACCGAAGGTGCTAATTAAACTATGGAGAGTACGGAAACCCAGTGCATGTTGCGGTTTTGGTAAACTAGAGTATATGTTATCGGGAGCTGCCCGAAGATGTGAAATAAATGACTTTTGTGGTCGTGAAATGATTAAATTAAAATTTTAGTTTGCTTTATAAGCAAATTCAGAAAATATTCACGTTCTAAATCTCGTACATAAGAAATAAATTATTTTTATAATTAAATCTAATTAAAAGTATGAATCCTGAAACTTAAACGATTTCATTCATTGCAGATTGATTTTTTAAAATATGTGGACAGTTTCAGTATATTTTTCGTAAGCTGCCAAAGTTCGATAGTTTATTTGCTAAAACCTGGTTTTTTGGAGGCTTTCACTGAATTTGTAAATAAAAATATAACATTTATTAAATTTTATTCAAATCGATATAACTATCACAAGTTTGAGTGTTTTGTTTTAACAGATTCTTTTAAAACAAGACAATCTAATCACGAACTAGCAGTTGGGTTGTAAAGCTTAATATTGATATAAATATGTATCTATATGAATCTGACGCTATAGACGGATTGAAAAAAAAAAAAAAAAAACAGGAATCGATTTAGACATCGACAAAGCGTAAGGCTCCCCACCTTACGCGTCTTTCCGGCTATATTCACGATGTCGTCAGTCCACCTTTTAATTGCTCTGCCACGTTTTATTTTTTGGTGTATTAGGTAAACATTTGGTGAGTATGCAATGAAATTGCATAATTCCCCCATCCCTAATATATAATCTAATTCTAATATATAATATATCATCGGAAATCCAGACGCACTAAGCGACACCGTTATATGGTAGACATTCCACAATTGCGGACGAAGCGTTTTGCTTCCATATTCATCAAGCATACCGCCAGGAAATTGAACTCCTTGCCTAAGTCTGTGTAACTGTCAAGTGTCAAACGTTTGACTCTTATATGAAAAAATACAATTCCGTCGCAAATTGAGCACCATTATAAATTGTAGTCAGTAATGACAACCATGATATCGATCCTTTCCTAGAATAGAAGTTATCGACCCGCCCAGTCATTATATTCCATTTTAAGAACTGTTTGTGAATAGATATATTTCAAGGTACTTTATTTACTATTGGGTAAGAGTGGATGGTTGTATGTAATGTTATTTTTGCAGTTACATTACCTATTAATTTAAGAGGAAAAATACTGCCGTCATAAGGTAAAAAGACGTATCTGCAATTTTGTCTCAATTTAGTTACATTTAACATCGGAATCAGGTGATATAACTGCTAATATTTTTTTATTTTATAATACTCAAACGCAACCTACTAAATATTACTTTTAATTATCTGCTGATGTATATAGCTCAATTTCGACCAAAATGTCAGTTACGTCTTTTTTCCTTATGACGGCAGAATACGAGTATATCGCTTATTTGTGTGTTATTAATTAACATTAATACACGAGCATGTGCTTTTGTGTATCGGTGTTATATCACTAAAAATAAACTGTTATACTAAAAAAAACTCAACGGCGTAAAAGTAAACTTTTTTCGTTACTTAAACCTTTTATGAGAAATCTTATGTGAAGTTAGCTTTTTATAAAGTATTGAAAATTTAAGATATAATGGTTTATGGCAAACGTTAAATCGTTTTAGATCTTAAGTGATTCGAATAGAGAAATGGCAAAAAACCTAAAGATGATTTTGAAATAGCTTTTCAATTATACATATGGCATTTTTGTTAACTTTAATTTTTTCACAAAAAATATGGCGTCTGGATATGGCCGTATTGAATTTCTGAGTACTGTCATGTCTTTATTGACACTTGTAGGATTAAGCGATAAATCTAATAAGAATCATCCAAATCGGTCCATGCGTTTTATCTCTAGAGAACCAAAAAGGAACAAACAACATTTAGGCTGATAAACACATTACTCTCCTTTGCGGCGCGCAATCGGGTAAAAAGCAAAGGTTATGCTTAGAAATTTCCATACTCTTATTTCATGCGTTATTTCTTTATGATTCCAACTACAAGAACCATTTAAGAACTCGTATACATTTGTATGTCTTTCTCGCTCGCACGATTCACTGATTTTAAGATATAAAACTGACGGTGTGAGTTATTGTAAATGTTGTCAATATAATCCCTAAATAATAATATCAGGGATCTTATAAACTGATATTCGTTTTCTTGGCTTTTGGATTGGCGGAGAAAATCGATGTCAAATTGATTTTATATTTTTTTCACTCTTTCTTCGTCTAATTAATAGGTATTTAAACGAAAATTAATTTAAAGTATCCGTTACATAATTATTAGTAAAGCTATTGACAACATTTTCCATAACTCGCTCCATAATTTTTATTTATCAAAATGAATGAATTGTGCGAGCGAGACAGACATAAAATGTATACGGGTTCTTAAGTCTGCGCTCACCAGACTCCGCCAAAAAGATCAGTTTTTTTTAACTCTGATAGGCTTGTCTATCTCACCTGATGCTAGTGATTATTTGTTCAAGAATGTTTTTATACAAAAAGATGGCAATTAAATATTGAACAGCAATCAAAATCAAACCTTGATAAGACTCATGCTCATTTTGAAGTATTCCATTAAACTTAATACGGAAATCAACGTGACTTAATTCTCTTTTTTACATCGATATCGACAACGCGTAAGTCACGCTAATTCCCGTTTTATATTGACATCGACAACGCGTAAGTCACGCTAATTCCCGTTTTTAGATCGATATCGACAACGCGTAAGTCACGCTAGTAGGTGGTTATTGGGCATTCTAATTCACTTTTTTCTTAAACGCTCGTTCACTCGCGTTTTTTCTCGAAAAAGGTGAATTAGAATGCCCAATAACATTTTTGATTTTTGCCAATCGCTCATGTTGAAAAAATATTTTAGAATTTCCAATCTTACGTTCGACGTCACTGGTTGGTTCATTCATTTATATATTTAAAAACAAATACAATTTTTTCACGTTCCATTTTGGATGAAGCCATACTAGACTGAACACTATAAGTTAATCTGCAATGAAGTTTGAAAAACAAGCAATTTCGTTACGATTAGGTGAAATATGTCCGAATCTTACAGAGGGATTTAAACGTCACGGAAATTTGTTACCGAATACGATTCGTTGTATTGTTTGTGGTCCGTCAAATTGTGGGAAGACAAATTTAGTCATAAGTCTTTTATTACATGAAGACGGCCCACGATTTTGTAATTTGTATGTTTATTCTAAATCTTTATACCAACCTAAATACAAATTCTTAGAAGACGTGTTAAATATGGTAAATGATGTTCCATTTTACAAATATAGTCATAATAGTGAGATTTTGAGTCCTCATGAAGCTTCATCAGATTCAATTATTATTTTTGATGATGTAGCATGCGAAAATCAGAATAATATACGAGATTATTTTGCAATGGGTCGACATAAAAACATAGATTGCTTTTACATAAATCAAACATACTCCAAGATCCCAAAACAACTTGTGAGAGATAATTCTAACCTGATAGTTTTGTTCAAACAAGATGATGTTAATTTAAAACATGTTTACGAGGAGCATGTGGGTTCTGACATGTCATGGAATCAGTTCCGGGAAATGTGCTCGATCGTCTGGAATCAACCTTACAGCTACCTTGTGATCAACAAAGACTGTCAGAAAAACCAAGGTTGTTACAGAATGGAATTTGACACGTTTATAACTATAGATTAACATTAATAACTAAGTGATATCTCTATATCAAATCATTTCTACTTCTGATACCAACCGGGTTCAACCACATCAAATATGGAAAAAGATCTTAAAGAAAGGATCGTTAAATCTTCAGAAGCTGTAAAGAAAAAGGTAGAAATGATGAGAGCTGCCAAAGCTATAAATAATCTTACTTTGGAAACTTTATTTAAACCAATAGTAGATCCTCTCAACATAATGTCCAATCAAAATAAATCCGAAAATATAGAAAAAAATAATTTAAAAGGATCGGAATACGCCGTAAGTGAGCATTCTTCTTTTTCAAATGAGGAGTTTGATGAACAAGGTAGCGAAGAAGATAGTTTAGATGAACAAAACACAAAATCAGATGTCACTCTTACAGTTCCCCCTTCTGATGATCTACAAGAGAGCGATGATTCATTTACATCTTTCGGATCTTCACCAGATAAAAAAAATATGTCACTATCTTGGTCAATGTCTTCTGAAGTGATGAATGATGTTCCTTTCGGTGTTAAAATGGATCGAGGAAAAATTATGCTAGGGAATACACCAGTTATCGAGTACGAGGATACATTAAAGATTGGAAATAAAGTAATGAAGAAAACGCCTGGATTGATAGAACTCCTGTTTAAAAGAACACCAAATTTAAAAGTTATTAAGAATATAGATTTACAAAATTATAAAATTCTCCTTACAATGACTAATGCACATCGTCGTAATTGTGACCCGAAAAAACCCATCAACAGCAACAAAGGAATTAAATACATGCAAATAATAAAACCATTGTTTAAAATAGGAAGTATAAAAAATGTTACAGAAGGAAAAGGAATCAATAATTTGAAAATATATAAAAAGAATACAGATTTCATTTATTGGGACGATCCGAACGAATTGGTGGAGAGATTAAAATTACTAATTGCATCACGCGATGCTGGTAACACTGGCTTAGACAACGAAATAATTTCTGTCGTAGAGGAACTTCGCGAGGGAGGGTACATAGATTAAGATATAAGAAATATTTATTAATATTTTACGACAGTCTATCGATGTTAATTTACTCTGCAACATGAATTTAGATAAATTCGGACATCACGTCCATAAACGTTTACGAGTATCTAATTCACTTGATTATGGCTGCATATTAACTAAATCTGATACTGGAGATTACGATTTAAAACTATCAAGACTCAAAGGCTTGAAGACCCCAGATAACTCCGATGAAGCTGTGAACAAAGCGTATGTTGACATTGAAGTGCAATCGTTAAAAGCTGAATTAAAGAAAATACAAAGTAATGTACAAATTTCTCTAAGAAATTTAGAAAAGGTAACAATAAACCATTTAAATACAAGATTTTATTCAAAGTCGGACATTGATCACATGATTAATCAAGTAACCAAATCAAGTAAAAATGAGTAAGCAAAATATCGTTGACGAACTTCATAGAGCTGCTCGGAGAAATTTCCCTCGTCGATCTACAATCATCAAGGGAATAAATGACTTATGGCAAGCTGACCTCATTGATATACAAAATTATGCGCGTTCCAATAAAGGCTATAAATACATATTAGTAGTAATCGATTGTTTTTCGAAATACGTGTGGACTATTCCATTAATCTCAAAAGCCAAAGTTTGTGTCACCAATGCAATGCAACACATATTATCTAACACTAAGCTACGACCGAATAATTTACAAACAGATTTAGGTAAAGAATTTTATAATGAGCCTTTCAAAAATCTAATGAAAAGTTATAACATCAACCATTATTCTACATTTTCTACAAAAAAAGCATCGATTGTGGAGCGAGTGATCAGAACAATTAAGTCTAAACTTTATAAGTGCTTCAGCTTACATGGACAATATCATTGGCTTGGAAAGAATATAGAATCAGTAGTAAAATCTTATAATAACACTATTCATCGAACTACGAAATTCAAACCTATAGCTGTTGATAAATCCAATGAAATGGTTGTAAAATGTAACATTATCGAATCGCAAAAACGTTCTACAAATCCTAAAAGAAAGTTTAGTGCTGGTGACAGTGTTCGTATAAGCAAATACAAAGGTATTTTTTACAAAGGCTATACCCCCAATTGGTCCACAGAAATATTTATCGTAGCAAAAGTTAACAAAACCAATCCTGTAACTTATCTACTAAAAGATAAAAACGATCGTAATATTTTAGGTTCATTTTATGAATACGAGCTGCAAAAAACTAAATATCCTGAAATATATCTTATAGAAAAGGTAATTAAGAGAAAAGGAAATAGGCTTTTTGTGAAATGGTTAGGCTTGGGAGATGAAGAGAACAGTTGGATAAGTAAAAAATCTGTTATATTGTAACGAATACATATAAATAAAGTGTTAAAATAAAATCACATGCATTTCATTAAAATCGATGAAGGAAGGAAGTGGTATAATTGATAGTTTAATAAATAACTTACCTGTTGAGCTACATTTACCAGGATATCAATTTTGCGGTCCTGGAACTAAACTCGACAAACGTCTCCAAAGAGGTGAACGAGGCATTAATAAACTGGATGAGGCTTGTATGTATCACGATATCGCGTATACTAATAAAGATCGGAAAACTCGACATAAAGCTGATTTAGAGTTGTTGAACATGGCGAAAAAAAGACTTAAGTCAAAAGATTCTGGTAAAGGAGAAAAAGTTGCATCATGGATAGTAAAAAATGCAATGAAAGCTAAACTAAAAACTGGGGCTGGTATTAGTTCATTTAAATCGGTTGTGAAAAAAATATGGTCACAACTGAAGAAAAATAAATCTAAAGATCAAAATACAGCAATAAAAATAGCATATGCAGCTGCAAAAAAAATATTAACTAACAAAAAGAAAATACGTATGCCGCGTCGTATTCCTCTACCTAAAACTGGTGGATTGCTGCCTTTGATACCAATATTTGCTGGACTATCTGCTTTGGGATCATTGGCCGGCGGTGCAGCAGGTATTGCGAAAGCTGTGAATGATTACAAGACTAACCAAAAAAACCTTCACGAATCTATACGGCATAACAGAATGATGGAAGCGGTAGCGCTTGGGAAAGGTTTATATATTAAATCTTACAAAACAGGAGCTGGTTTATATCTAAATCCTTCAAAAAACTGAACAAAAGGCTGCCCAGGAGACCGCTCACAAATATAGATTTATTACAGCATGCTCGTGATATTCCATACTTTCGAGGAGTTTTTATGAGAGATATGTTACCTGCAATAGCAAGAAAAATCGAGTGTGGAATTATAAACCTGGATTCCTCAGATAAATCTGGAACTCATTGGGTAGCCTATGTGAAACACAATAAGTACTGTGAATATTTTGATAGTTTTGGAAATTTAAAACCACCGTTAGAATTAATAAAATATTTAAAAGGTACACCAATTAACTATAATTACGCTCAATACCAAAAGTATGACGCTGTAAACTGTGGTCATCTTTGTTTAAAGTTTCTAAAACATTATTGGAAACGTGTTTAAATATAGTATATGGTATAATATAATCATCAGTCTAAAAATGTCATTCACTGTATCGATAACCGGGCGAGGAGCGTGTTTGACCACAAACTATTCACCAACATTAGAATTACGTGAGGAATATGAATGCGGGCTTCTGTATTTCTCCACATTCAATTCTATTCCTAATATCGACGAAAGGAATGACAAATTTTATTACGGTGAAAATGACGTTATTAATATTCCTGAAGGATCTTATGAACTACAAGATATATGTGATTATTTAAAAGAAAACATTAAAAGCAATGAGATATTAGAAATATCTTGCAATAATAACACGTTAAAGACTAAGATATTTTGTTCCCAAATTGTTAACTTTGAAAAAAACAATTCTATTGGAAAAATCTTAGGTTTTGGAAAGGAAACTTTGAAAGCAAATATAAACAGTGAATCTCGGTATCCTGTGAGTATTTTATCTACAACCATTGTGCGCATCGAATGTGATGTGGTGAGCGGTTCATATGTAAACGGCATAGCAAGTCACATCATTTACGAATTTGTGCCAAATGTTCCCCCTGGTTACCGAATCATAGAAATACCTAAGAATCTAATTTATTTTCCTGTTAACCAACATTCAATCACTGCCATAAATATAAGATTACTGGACGCTGAAAATAAAGTGATAAATTTACGAGAAGAAGAAGTGCAGCTATATTTACATTTAAGAAAAAAATGTTAAACTTCAGTAATAAAACCCCTGCTTTACCTAGAAACGAAATCAGTATCAAATCAGAATCTCATAAAAGAGGACCTTCTCGTCAAAAGAAAAAATTGACAAAAAATAATATCAAGTTCCTGAAATTAATTGGATTGCTAAAATGAATATTCTTAATGTATCTCAACAAACGCAATACGATAACAGCATCGAAAGTTTTGAATACCATTCGTATAAACCATACGTAACAAGTTTCAACAAGAACGACGAAATACGTATACCTATCAACCAACAGGACTTGTATGTTTTACCTTCACATAGCACGTTGTATATCGAAGGTATAGCATCCGTTTACAAAAATAACCCGAAAGAAAAAGTATCCAGTGTGCATTTTGTTAATAACCCTGCATTGTTTCTATTTCAAGATATTCGATATGAACTAAACGGAGTAGAAATAGACAAAATTAAAAATGCAGGCATTACAACTACAATGAAGTCGTATTTATCTTTAAATGAGCAAGAATCAAAATCTGCACAGGTTTGGGGTTGGTCTATGTCTGGCACAACTAATGTTACAAACGGCATGTTTTCAGCTTCCATTCCATTAAACAAAATATTGGGTTTTGCGGAAGATTATCAAAAAATTCTAATAAATTGCAAACACGAGTTGGTACTATTAAGGAGCAATACTAATTTAAATGCATTAAAGTTAAATACGGGTGAAGTTATAAATGATATAGAAATAAATAAAATTATTTGGCGCGTACCTCAAGTGAAAGTATCTGATCGCGAAAGAATTAATTTATTGAAATGCTTAGAAAAAGATCGTCCATTAACTGTACCTTTTAGAAACTGGGATTTGTATGAATACCCTTTGCTCCCTAGAACGCGCAAACATGCGTGGTCTGTAAAAACTTCATCACAAATTGAAAAACCGCGGTTCGTTGTCATTGCATTACAAACGAATAGAAAACATGAAGCTCAAATGTCATCAGCAGAGTTTGATCACTGTAACGTACGTGACATAAGAGTATTTTTGAACTCTACTTACTTTCCATACGAAGGCCTAAATGTTAGCTTTTCTGAGAACAAATTTTCTTTATTATACGAACAGTATGCAAGATTTCAACAGTCATATTACGGACGCCGTGCTGAACCCTTGATGAGCATGAAAGAATTTAAAGACATTGCTCCCCTATTTGTGATCGATTGTTCCCGCCAGCACGAATCATTAAAAGGCTCTGTTGACGTTCGAGTTGAAATTGAAACCGATCAAGACATACCTGACCAGACAGCAGCCTATTGCTTAATACTAAACGACTGCATTTTTGAATACAAACCACTGAGTAGCATTGTGAAGAAAATATCATGAATAAAAATTGCATTTTCTTGGACTTGCAAGGATTCAAAAATCTTAAAAATCAATTTATTATTAAAGAATTTGCTATAGCTAATGACCATACTCAAACATTTTTAATTAAACCTCCATATCCGTTTTCCAAATTGTCTAATGAAGAAAAGCGGCGCGTTCTATGGTTAGAAAGAGAAAGAGGATATCATTGGAGTGAAGGCTACATAGACTATAGAGAATTTCGAAGGATGATTAAACCTCACTTAGAAAATAAAATATTAATTGTAAAAGGTGAAGAAAAAGTTAAATGGGTCCAAGAGTTATGTACTCACGCTAATATCATAGATATAAGCGTCAAGGGATTGCCTAATTTAGAAACATTATATCAGTTATATTGTCCAGAAAAACTTAATTTTAATTGTTTGGCTCATAATAAAATGTGTGCGTTAAGAAATGTTTTATGTGTGAAAAAATGGTGTTTAGAAAATAATGTATCTATTGAATAAAATTGCTCTAAAATTACTATCTGTTTGATAATTTAAAACCTACTCCCCTAACTACCTAATAATATGTTGTAATGACTTATATTTAAATACTTAAAATGAAACAAAAAATAGAGTCAATCATTTTATTTCATATAACACTAAATCTTTATTACGATCTAAAACTATGTTATAACTATTATAATAATGTAAACTAATTTAGAATATGTTTGACGCAATTCTTATTGTAATTTACCTGTTTTGTGATTTAATAAATAAATTAATAAAATAAATCCAGCACTCACTCGCATACTTAAATCAATTCTCCGACCAGATTTCGGACATATCCGATGTCCTTCATCCGGGAACTACGTTTACAGGTCCCGGCGTGCGCGTCTAGCTTCAAAACGCAACAGACATTACATTATTTATACACGCTTACATTATTATAATGAATAACTCACACGATAGTTTTTATACTAAGATGCTATAACTAGTTATACTATGTACACTGATTTAATCAAAACCACTTTCACTGCAAAGTTTTTTGGAAATTTTTCTTATTACACGTTCTGTCTCGTCCATAATTTCGTCAACACTATCTTTTACTATGTACTGTGCACTAAGAAGAAGGCTGGTATTACTGTCTGAGTCGGAAACGGCTGGCGACGACGCGGTCAGATCTATGACTTTAATTTTTATAAGCCGTGTACCCCGTCGCGGTTCATTGTTTATCACGTAAGATTTTCCGTGCAGCTTACATTTCTTTTTTCTGACGACAGCATCACGCCGTTGTTTAGGCTTTTTCCCCGTCGGCTTTGTCACTCGCCCGTTTAAAAACATCTCTGGATACAGTTCTTCAAAGGGTTGTGATTGTGATCGCCATGGATCCGGTTGTGCGTACTGGCTGCATGGTATTTCCGTATCAGACATTGTCTGTAACAAGGAAACAAAATATTAGACACTAATATCAACGCCGGTAAATGGTAACAAACATAAGTACTCATTACTTTAGTTTTTATTAGTACTGAAGGACAATAGCTGGAATGAACATAAGGGAACATTATTAAAAACAATATTTTACTTACGATTAAAATGTAGTGAAGTGAGATGGACGTATTCGTCTGCACGTAACAAATTGCAATTTATTTATGACTGAAAATAAATCGAACTAATCATATAGTAGTTTGTGCTGTCGCAATAATAAATGGTGAACCAACATGACACTGATTCGTCATGAGTTCATGCGAGTTCATGTATTTTGCGTCGTCAGCGCATAGCTCTATAGTAAATATGATACGTATTGTACTTGTCTAATCTTGTTTTATTATTTAAAGGTTTCTTATTACTAAAGATAAATGAAAACATATTTTAGTATTTGATAAGGATAATTTATTCATAAACTTATTTATAAACAGCATATATATAACTTATTTATAAAACTTATTTATTTATTAACACAACACTCGACAAATTATGAATAAAAAACACATTATTTTTTATATTCTAAAATATTATAGTCTTAGTATATTAATAAAATAAAATTTAACAAACTAATAGATTTAAGTAGGTAAATTAAATTTAAAGTTAGCGCAATGCTAATTTTGATTAAAACAGGCTGCTCTTATGCCCCCATGCCAGTGTCGATATATTATTTTTTAGTACTATCCGCTTATCATCATTAGACGATAATGCAATTTTATTAACAGACTGCGTAAATATTTCATGTTTTAAAGACTTAAAAACAATATTTGTTTTCCTTATAACGTCATTGTGTTTAAGCACTCTTTTATAATCATTAAAGTGCAAGTCTTTGACGACATTCTTCTTGATTCCCTTAGCTTTTTTAATATCTTTAGTTTCAGTTTTAATGCAATACAGCTTAGACCTTAAGCCAACAAACTCCGTTATAACTTGTCCGCCAAGCTCGTCTTTAAATAACCCTGGTACCTTTTTATTTTTACAAACTATACCATAAATATTGTTTTTGTCATAGTTACTAGTGTCAAAATATGATTGCAAATTATGTTTTATGTCATTGTAAATATCGTTAGTCTGTATTGAGTACAAAAAACTATCCGTGTCGGTATAACAGAGCTGCACATTGGGTCCGTAAAAAGGTTTTATTACAGAATAGTGAAAATCGTACATGTGACTTTTTGATACTTCTAAAACTGTAAACCCAATATAAATTGGTTTGTCTAATTTTATTGATTCTGGTTTCATTTGAACAGCCACGAAATTTTCTGAAAAGACGGAACAACTGTGAAAATTAGGTCTCGCTATGAGTCGCTGAGCGGTGTAACTTTTTTTCGTTTTATTTCTATTATCAACCCATTGATTGACTAATTTTACATCCAGTCTTTTCTCCGGGTCTTCTAAAGTCTTTCCAAATATAGAATTATTCAATAATTTAAAAAAGTCCTGTTCAAAAGTTGAATTAGCTTTTTGCCGCAAGTCTGTATTTAGATCTATATATTGTTTTAAGTAAGCACTTTGTTTAAATTCTATTACTCTATGAATTTTTTTAAGTAACAATCCATGACGTATACATATTTTCAAGTGTACATAGTGTATGACATAATAAAATTTATCATATAAGTTTGGTATTAACTTATTTGTCTTTGAACCAGGAGGAATAAATTTTTGCGGACAAAAAGGTAAATCGTTGTGCGAGTCATGTAACTGATCAGGATATTCTAAATCAACTTCTAAAATATAACCGTATTCAGAATCGTCTGATATTTTTAGAATATTAAGTGATTGAAATTCCGACACTTTGAGCATTCGGAAGTCAGAATGAGGTAAATACGAACACAAACTTTTTCCGTACAAGTTGTTGGAATCCCAGTACATCAAATAACTATCTGGGTATGTTGGATCGTAACTAGATAGATACTTATTATTTGCTTTTGCATGTCTAGTCGAACACAAACAGACTCCACCGCGTATACCTTTCTGTATCATTCTTACTATTTCTAAGTCTTCTATAAGCTGAAGTTTAACTTTTGTTTTAAGAAGCATGGCGTCAAAACTTAAACTTGGGGCGGTTATATAAAAAGCAGGATCTAATTTGTAATTTAATCTGCAAGTAGAGCGGAATTTTTCGAATATATCTGCAAGTAAGAGTACGTCTGATTTTAGATATAGGTCTGTATATTGACCTAAATTTTTAATGTTAAATTTTTTCCATATAATTTTGGCATGATTGTAATCAGACATTGAAACAGTAGAATTAAAAAGAGTGCTGTAAAAACACTCTCTTGGGGGCAAACTTTCCTCATCATATGATTTCCAATCAGTCATGTATTCATATGGATATACACCTTTTCGCGTTAACAAATCAAATTGTTCTTTTTCAGGAAATTGATTAGTTAAATGCAAAAAATCTTTTCTACCTAAATTTACAACAAGTTTTTCCAGGCTTGTGCCTAAAAACTTGAAAGAGTCTACAAAACGAAGAGCCATGTACTGTTGAGGTTCGGTCATAAAAAATTTTGTGAAAGATATATAATTTTCTTTATTTTTTGCTATAACTTTTAGTGACCCAGGCATTTGTCCTAGTTGCCGAATAAATAAATGACTATCATATCCTGACAAATTGTGAAAAAATACCGGTATAAACTTTGGTAAGCTAAATTTAAGATTACAAAAACTGTGTGCGGCACCGCGGTACCTGCCCGTTAAATGACAGTGATCTTTTACGCTATCATCAAATAAAGTCTGATTACAAATATGACACAATTTTGCATTTAAAAAAGATTGTGTCTCCTTTGCTGTCAATGGTAGCATAGGCTTAACATTTTTATAAATTTTGGTTATTTTAGATACATCTTTTTGTAGAAATTCAAGAAAAACTTCAACGCAGTCTTCACCCCGGTAAGATACATACCGATTAAGTAAACCATTATATGAACATACTACATAATATGCAAAAGCGGCTGGAACGTGTCTTTGTAATGATGATGTGCAATTAGAACGTTTTTCATCCTTACTAGGTTGCAACAACGATTCAAAGTCCGCGTAAATAACAAAGGGCATATCTTGCATTCTCTCGTAATGTTTGAATTGTATGAAAGTACCAGATTTAGGTAAAATTGTCGCGACTCCACCGCACACGTGATTGTTTAATTTTTGTTCGCTATTAAAAAACATTATACAATCATCACAAAACCATACTTTTCCATGATGTTTTGTTATCTGATGCCTTAGTAAGCGACTTAAATTTGATATCAAGCAATAATGACTAACGTTTCCTTTCTCTATGAACAATAAGTTAACATGATGTTTTCTTCTGTTTTGTGTTCGGTATAGCGGACCAACAATGCTCGTTTTGTTTTTAAGACCATAAACATTTATACTAATGCGTGAGTTATTTTTTTCAAATGTCTTTATGTCATTAAAATTTACTGGAAAAGACATATTTTTAGTGTTAAGCAAGGTATTATAGTGTGGATAAGAAGAAGTGCGGTGAGCGTTTTTCTTAGCAGGAAATAATGCTGCTACTATGCACCACAGAAAACAAAATTGATCCCTGTTTTGAATATTTACACATGCTCGTTTAGATTGTAAAGCTTTTGGTAAATTAATAAAACCTGATGCTCTTAAAGGGTTATACTTATTTATATTAATCTCCAAGTACGAACTACCTAAAAAAGACCAACCGCTATCACGTTCTTGGAATTCATCGATGTGAGTTGAAATAATTGAAATAACTTTGGTGAACAATTCATTAAAATCAAAGTTTTTATGAACGACATAATTTTCAGTAGCAAAAGATTTAACTTCCCGCGAGTCTTTCGAAGGCAAAGCAAATTCGGCAAATAATTCGAAGTTTACTTTAATGCTATCAAAAGAGGCTAGCCTTGCATGCAAGAGCTGACTCACTCGTGCGCGCATCCCGTGTAGGAACGCAGCCGGCGACTTGAAACCCTCGTCTACCCCAACATCCCGCACTCTGTATGATGCTATGCGACTACGAAATGCGCTACTAATTTTTTCTATTCCGTCATCTACTTCAACTGCACTATTATTTTTATGTACAGTGCTTCTCAGATGGGCTGAGAATGCCGAACTTTTGAGAGATACATCGCAAACAGAACAAAATATTTTTCTTGTTGACATTATGACAACTTATCTAAATAAAAACTAAATGGTGATCCTACTTTACTATTAAAAAAATAATCAGGTCTTATAATTAAGTACAAAAATAAGAACTGCCTGAGGGCTTAGTTAAGTGCGCGTTCGCCTTCTAAGCAGCGGGTTCGATTCCCGGTGGAAAGTTTTCTCTCCAAAGGAAATTTGTGTTTCTGGTTCTGGACGTAATTTTTTGTGTGATGTGAATGTTTCCGACACCCACGACACAAGTCATCAATATAAGTGTGGGGATGTGAGTCTAAAAGCGTTAAAAGAAAAATAGGTAATTCTATTGATTTATTAATTATCTACCTATTTGAAAAGTAAAAGAATGCCTATATGTGAATACGATGCCTAGGTATACCTAAACGTTAGCGTTAAAATTATTAAATACCTACCTGATTCATATTACATTTTTCAAATATAAATTAGAATTAAAAATATACTGGGATTTTAGTAATATAAAATCTTTATTGAGCTTTCACAAATAAAAAACAAAAATTTTAAATATTAAAAAACCTAATGCGAAGAGCAAGAAAACAGAAAAGAATAACCAATAAATATAGGTTAAATTAATTTATTTTTTCTTGTCCGCGAAAAAAGTTCCCTCTTCGTGGAACTTCCCTTTAGAGGCTTGTACGAAAGATCGCAAAAACTCCAACTCCTGAGCGTCGGAGTCTACTTGATATTTTAAAGACAAGATCGCCTTCTCCCAGCGCTCCCTAGCATCGACAGCCTGGATATCCTTATAATTATAGAGCCGCAGCTCAACAAACACATCACCCGATAGGTCGGCGGTACGACGTAGAACCCCGTTGGCAACGCGTCTGGTGAGCACCGACTGTAGTGAACTCGACTTTTTCTTTCGGGTCACCTCACGATCCTCGTCGCTGTCGAAGAAGTCAAGGTGCCACCCGCTGCTGTTGCTGGACAAAGACGCCTCCTTTTTCTCTGGGTTAATCTTGCGTTTCGCTGTCTTTTTCATAGGCTTGTTGGCACTGAAATAAAAAAAAGTAAATTAACTAGACGATAAATAACTTCTACATAAGGTTGGGATGTAGGTAAATAGCGAAAGGTCGACCTTTGAACCGACTATTCAAGTAAGTTATACACATTCGAGTTAAACCTACGTACCTAGTATAATATTAAATAATTTTAAAACGTACCGTTTTGACTTTGGCAACAGCTCGTCTTCGGAATCTTTGTGGTAGCGCTTGGTCTCGTACTCAGAGTCCGACCTGGTAACAAACAAAAGAACAAGAAATTAACATACTACGCATGATGAATGGTCCAGCGGGCTAACAGCCGACTAAAAAAGTCATAAAAATATGTTATAGTAGGTAATAGGAATAAACTTAGTATTAAACTTACGAACATTATTTAAACTGAAGTGAAGTTTGATTCACAACTATGTAGCAGCAAGATATTGAGCTCGATGGGACCCTCGCAGCTACGGTCTCGAAGCACACGTTGCAGCAGGTTGTAGCTGAAGCCTCGATGAGCACGTTGGAGCTGCTGGATTCTTGTAGAGCCTCGAGGCTGAGACACTAGTTGTTCCGGGATCTTGAGTTCGTTGAAGCTTGTCGTTGAAATGTGATTCACAGTTCAGGCCCACAAGGTTTTGTGTAAAAAAATAATGTTGATAAGAAGTGGTCAACATTTACGTTCGAATAGATTCGATTATTATTATATAAACTTAGTTTATGTCGATACCTATTAACACTAAAAACAGTTTGGCGTACCTGAATCTTGTTTTCGTATGTCATCAATATTAAATTATTGATAACAATAACAAAAAAATATATATTAGAAATCTAAGCGATAAAATTTAAATAGTGGTCACCGGATGTACAGTCAACGTTAAAAATATCTTTAGCAGAAAACGTGCACTGAAATATAATAATCCACTCACGAATCAATCATTTACTTTAATTAATCGACTTAAAACCATGATGATGTTTTATGTGTTTTATATGTATGTTCGAGCGTAACGTTTTTGTTTAAGAAACACATGAAATTGTTTCAGTTGTTTTTTAAATAGGTACTACTAACTAAATATTTATTCATGTGCGACGGAGCGCAGTTATCATTTGAGAAATGCTAAAGGTAACATATTTATTTTCCAACCAGGTAAGGAGATTACATCGATACAAAATAATTCTGCATCATCGTACATAACGTAAAGTATTAGTCTTTTAAATATACGTAACATTGGACAGGGATATATATATTGACATACATTTACATACATATCAATTAATTTTAACACCTGTCTTTGCTGGTCGGTTAAATCACCTAACATGCAGCTAACTGGTGTTGACAGTACTTTTATTGCAGTTTATGCAGAAGTGCATGTGACGTCAATAACATGCGCTATTTAGCAAGGTAGCTAGTTGCACAATACTACGAGTACCTATTGATTATTATTTCAACAGGGGCTAGTCATACGAAAAGAAAAACTTTAATACATGTTATGATTAAAGATAACCAGCGGTCAAAAAATAGTTTGTATATTCAACATAACATAATTATTATATAAAATTAAATATAGATTTTTTATTACTTTTTAATAATACTTAAGATATTTATATCAATTATGTATATACACTCATAGAATTTGTGTTTTCTGTAGTAAGGTATCTATAGGAATATAATCAACTTATCTATATAAGTATTTAGTTTAAATCATATATTTCTAAATAATGAATAATCAATAATTCTGTGTTTTTTGTAATTATAACACTATTTTATTTATAAAACTAAAGTGACAATGATATCAACAGAGCGTACTTACCGGCCTGAATTATAACCAGTGTTTATAAGCTGTTATAAATCATGCATTGTGAAACATGCCCTATTACTAAGGTACATTGTAATATTATATAAACACTACGTTTCATCCTTTATCATTGATTTATAAGCAGTTGAGGTGACACCACGTTTGACTTAGCTGCCAACTGAAAGTTCCATTTCTAGGTGCCATTTTTTTGGGAAAATTTGGATGAACATGATGAGTTTATCCAAACAGAGTACTAGATTAATGGTACGACGAATCGCGCTAGAATGAACTTTGAGCAATCGGCCGACCGGCGCTGAGTCACGTGAAGTCTAATCGATGTCGCTTAGTAGGTACTCGTAAATGAAACCGGGACAACTTAGTGAAGGTTTGTTTCTAGGTGTCGTTTTGTGTAATAACAGAATGATACGACCAATCGGGCTAGAACAAACTTTGAGCGATCGGCCACTAAGCTTAACGGAATCATTGCGAAGTTCTGGTGGTGTGCAATGTGTGTTTAATTACCGGAATATACAATGATGATTCACCATGACTGTAATTGAATTGGTAAGTTCAAACGTGCTAGTTGACAATCGTAATATACTTTTTGTGTGATCGTGAGTAGAATAACCGAACGGGTATGATCGAACGTAAGATTGGAAATTCTAAAATATTTTTTCAACATGAGCGATTGGCAAAAATCAGAAATGTTATTGGGCATTCTAATTCACTTTTTTCGAGAAAAAACGCGAGTGAACGAGCGTTTAAGAAAAAAGTGAATTAGAATGCCCAATAACCACCTACTCACGCTAATTCCCGTTTTTAGATCGACATCGACAATGCGTAAGTCACGCTAATTGCCGTTTTTAGATCGACAACGACAACGCGTAAGTCACGCTAATTCCCATTTTTAGATCGACATCGTCAACGCGTAAGTCACGCTAATTCCCATTTTTAGATCGACATCGTCAACGCGTAAGTCACGCTAATTCCCATTTTTAGATCGACATCGTCAACACGTAAGTCACGCTAATTCCCGTTTTTAGATCGACATCGACAACGCGTAAGTCACGCTAATTGCCGTTTTTAGATCGACAACGACAACGCGTAAGTCACGCTAATTCCCATTTTTAGATCGACATCGTCAACGCGTAAGTCACGCTAATTCCCATTTTTAGATCGACATCGTCAACGCGTAAGTCACGCTAATTCCCGTTTTTAGATCGACATCGACAACGCGTAAGTCACGCTAATTGCCGTTTTTAGATCGACAACGACAACGCGTAAGTCACGCTAATTCCCATTTTTAGATCGACATCGTCAACGCGTAAGTCACGCTAATTCCCGTTTTTAGATCGACATCGACAACGCGTAAGTCACGCTAAGTCCCGTTTTCGATCAATATCGCTAACGCGTAAGTCGCGCTAATTATCGTTTTAATTTAATATGTAAGTGATTTTTATGAAGTAACTGAGCGTTAAAAGACCTAAATAAATTGATATTTTGATACTTCCACTATGTCATTTTATAGCGAAAACACTCGTCTAATAAACCAGACTTTTTGGGCTGCGAGATATATTCGCATAGAATTTTAAACAGTTTTTATGTGTCTAAAAAGTAATTCTCACGTTTTCGACGATTTATAACTCTCAATCACGTAATGCGACATAGCTACACGTTGCTGGTGGCAACGTGAAGACAGTATATCATTTTGGATGATTTTGAAAGAAAAAATTGAGTGCTCTATTGGAGTCCCATCTGGTGAATATTCATAGCCTAAGGTAACCCACAAAATTAGTATTTTGCTATGCATATCTTAGCATAGAATAGGAATAAAAAATTGTTTCATAAAAGCATTTAAACCTTATTATTTTGCTCGTTCTTAAAAACAGAAACAACAATTAGACTTTATTAATTGAAATAAATTATAATACGTTCGATGTCACTGTCTAGCAATTACCTCACACACTTTGGTTTACCTCACACAATCGTATGGTCTTCCAGGGGTTGTTGTTTTTTTAGTCCGGCTGCAGAGGCCCGGCCTGCTAGTTACTGTTGCTTTTATTTTGCGACATCTTTCTTTCCGTTTTTTTTATTTATTTGTCTGTTTTCAAAAGCTTACTGTGCATACATTACTGTCAACATACGAGTCAAAGTAATGTTGAGTTTAAATTATCATTAAATAATTAAAACATTATTATGATGAGTATAAATGTTTATTATTTATTCTTATAATAATCTCTAATCAAATATTTTGCTCTTTAATTTTGTGATTCCGCTCTTACTGTTTATATTGTGCCAAGTTACATAGCAACACGTTGTTGCTAAGCATGATGGGAAATAATATCGATGTCGCATTGACACCCAAACGTTTCACTTGTTTTATATTTAGGATATTTACATGTGACTTTTAAATTTAGAACAGTTTAAAGTCGATTGTTTTTTTTTCTTTTAATTATGGCTTCGCAATCTTGTGCATTTAGCCAGTGTCAAGTTATAATATATTTTAAGTGTTTATTTTATATAAAAAGTCCTAGTCGCAGCCAAAGTCAAGTAAAAGAGTCAAGGTGCAGTCCTAGCCAAGTCATGCCCTAGTAAATTAGTAGAAACTTTACTTACTTCTATAGGAGTTATTTCTATAGAAGCTATGAGCTTCTATAGAAGTTTTGGAGCGAAGGCGAAACGTTTTTTGTTGTTAACGTTTAACTTTGTATGATTTGCGTACACAAATGCACGTTTACAAGTATTAATGGTTAATAATCCACTATTACACATTAACACTCGAAGAATTAGGTAATATAGGTTTTGGAATATAATATAAAATCAACAACGCTATTTTTTCCCTTTCGTGGCAAAACCCAAGTAGATAGTTTGTATTAAGAACTTTAATAATAAAATTAGGACATGCGCATTACAAATAATTTTCTTGAGTCTTAAGAAGACTTTATATAAGTCAGACAATAACAACACTAACCTACAGTTACAAAATTATTTTATAGCATTTATCTTTTTTTAATTACTTACTATTTTATTTGTAAACCAAACCTTCTAAGTTTTTGGCCCCAGAGGGTCTATAAAGAAATGTACCTACTTTAAAAAACGTGTGTAGTTATGTTTATATTATAGATTGCGATAAATGAATATAAAAACAGAACTTTATCAGGAGCTGATAAAAAATCCATCAAGCCATCAATTCTAAATTTTTGACCGACTTCACAAAAGAGGAGGAGGTACTCAATTTGAATGTTTTTTTTACGTGTGTTACCTCGTAACTTCTTTCCTTGTGCACCGATTTAGATATTTTTTTTGTTGATAGCAGTTGCTTTCCCATTAGTCCCATTAAAATTTGATCAAGGTCTGATCAGTAGTTTTTGAGTTATCGTCAATACTGCTTGTTTAGTACATTTTTTCTGATCAAGGTTCCAAAGATAATGCGTTGAAGTCGGTTTTTTTAAGCTTTGTATGCGTTTAAATTATTGCTGGTCTAAATGAGGCTAATAAATAATTTAACTAAAACATCCAAACATAAAGTACCTGTGAAAGTAGCTGGATTTGTTTGTAACACATATGACATTTTATTACAAATTTACAACCAGAATCCAGATATAACCAGAAGCACAAAGCCCCTAAGGAAGCGACTATTTGCCAACTGCACCGGGAATGGGAACAGGGCCCCAAGTGTCCCAAGTCTGGTTATGACAAAAAGCTACACTACTGCGATGCTTCTGCGATTATACCGACTACAGTGTTAAATTTGGTATTCTGCAAATAAAGTACGCTGTCGCAGTTGTATAGTAAAAGCTACGCTGCAGTATAGCGCATAGTGCTACGGCTTCCGAAAACACTATCTGTGTTGACACTGAAATCAAATTATAAAGAATTTGAATCCAGCATCAGTCATTATTATAGTGTTAGAAGAAAATAATTGAATATTGAATCTTGGATATTTTAAATCTAGCAGAATAAGTTAAATTTAAGTTACTTATTAGCTTAATCTTAGCTAGATTGTAACAAAAATAGGTAACACGCTATCGTGACCTATATTAGTAAAAAAAAATACATACAGTCGAACATAGAACCTCCTACTTTTTTGAAGTTCGTTGAAAACTTTTGAAACACAACCAAATTCGATATTTAGGACTTTTGTAAAAATCTATCTATCTAAGTGATCTGACTACGGATACCTTTTAAGAACGTAAAAATGGAATGGAATGTGTTGACGTTGACTTTGGCGAAGTTATTGCGTAATGTCTACAGTTGTTAATTCGCGCTTCAATCGGAATAGAACAGCTGGAGTTTTGCCGCAAAAGTGAAAAAATGGCGTTGTTGATTTTGTATAATTTTCCAAAATCTGTGATTCTTTGAGTGTTATTGTGTAATAATGGTGGATTATTAACCGTTAATACTTATTGAATTGTGCATAAGTGTACGCAAATGATACAAAGTTGAAAAATGATATTTGCTCCTAAACTCCAATAGAAGTTCTAGTAAAGTTGATGACTTGACTATGACTGCGACTTGTGACTAGGACTTTTAACATGAAATATACACTTGAAATATATTATTACTTGACACTGGCGAAATGCACAAGACTGCGAAGCCAAAAATAAAAGAATAAAAATCTAGCTAAGAGATTTGGGGCTCAGTGGTTCGGTCAGCGGTAGAATAATGATAATGACAGATCTCAGTGACAGATGAATACAACGACGGTACGTGACGCGTGTTAGGATTATGTATGGCTACGATACGTCATCGAAGCGCCTGCGCAGGTATGCGACTACGACTAAACTAAGTATTTACTTATACATTCTCATAGCATTGACGAAAGCGTCTGATTGGAGTGTCTTCCAAACCTCCTTTTTAGCTAAGTTGTAAAACATAATTGTTACTTTTTGGCGCGAAAGTGAAAAAGTTGGCGATGTTGATATTGTATATTTTTTTCCAAAACTTGAGATTCTTCGAGTGTTGATGATTATTAATAGTGAACTGTTTATACTAAGTAAACATGCATGGGTGTGTGTGAATCATACAAAGTTGGAAAAGTTTTTTTTTTTGCATCAAGCCTGTATAAGTCCTTATTTATATCATTGAGTGAAGAGTCGAGCAAGTCGCTCGTGTGATGGTAAGCATCACGCTTGCCCATTGAAATTCTAGCAAAGGTTTTGCCAATGTATTAGGGCATGGCTAGACTATAACTGGGTCATGACTCTTTTACTTGACTTTGAATGTGACGAGGACTTCTATTATATATGATATAAACTAAATGACTATATATAATGATAACTATGAAATATGTTCGACTTGAAATCTTACTAATATTATAAATGCGAAAGTTTGTGTGTTTGTGTGAATGTTATCTGCCACGTATCTCCGTAACGAATAAACAGATTTTAATGGAATTTAGAATGTAGATAGTTCAGGTTCCGGAATAACACATAGGCTACTTTTTAACTTAATTAACAAGGGCGAAGCCGCGGGGCACAGCTAGTATTTTATAACTTGAAACTGGCTAAATGCACAAGATTGCGAGGCCAAAATTTAAAAAAGTAGCCTCCCATTATGACCCACCGACCTTGCTGGACAAATGGCGACACGACGCTAACAATCAGACAGACATAGTGGGAATAAGGCTTCGTTTGTCATGGTGTACAATTGTGGCTTACAATGGTCTATTGATGGCTACTAACGTATGGAATCGGAAAACAGTACACAAGCTTTAGCAATTTTTGGTAAGACTCCTTTGCAGATTTCGAGAAAATCACATCACACTAATATTACAAAGGCTTTTTTTTTGTAAGTCTGTTTGTTACTTCTTCACGCTCAAAGGGCTGGACCAATTTTGATGAAATTTTGTATGGCGGTAGAGACCCAGGATTAAGTTTTTACGCTGCCATGGTCACTTTCACTATAAATGTTTGTATCAATAACGGGATATTTACCATGTGTTTCGTTTGTATTGAGTTTCCGATATTTCGGCACTGTCGCAATCACCATGATCACGGAGTATCTGGAGTAGTGCGGGAGGACAAAGATTTAGATTTACGAGCATACGAAACGGTCTACCCGCTTTCGTACTCATTTACTGCGTTGAACACCAGTACTGTTGTTATCACTTTGCTTAAACTCGATTGCGACACAACACTTACAGTATCCGTACGCGAATTAACTGAGACACGTTTCTCGTTGTTCCCACACAGTCTCACCACAGGATGCCAGACATTTGACAGTTGAAAGCCATTTTCACGATTGAAATTACTAAACATAGAAATTTCAATCGCTTCTCTCACCAGTCTAGATATGTAGTGCCGCTCAACTGACAATATCTGTGGGTTATGCAACTGAATCCAATGGTTTGACCCGGACTCCAAAAGATGTTCAGCGATGGCCAATTTATTAGGGCCATTGTATAAGTTGAACCTGTCACTAATGACATTAGTAATGAAAAAAGTTGAACCTATCACCGAGTTTACGTGAACTGAGGAAAGATGCCTTTGTCCTAACTTTAAGCACTGCTATACACTTACATGAATATTCAATGGCGCTAATGCGGTAGCACTGATTGGGTTAGACAGGACAGTTTCGTAATGGAAAAATGATGTTTACTACATCTATATTTTTAACCGACTTCATTAAAAAGGAGGACGTTCTCAATTCGACTACACTTTTTTCTATGTGTGTTACCTCAAAGCTTTCTATGTGAACCAATTTAAATAAGATGTTTTTTTTCAAGATAGGCAAGCTTTTGACCATTGTCTCACCTGATGGTAAGCGACGATGTGGTCGACGATGGAGCAAGATTGCCTAGAAGATGCCTATTCACTGGCAACTTGAAGACTTCCATATTGTACTTATAAGAAAATACCGACGTTTTGGGTTCTCCTTAATAATACGTATTTAATCCTTTAAACATTTAATCTGATCAAGGTTCCTAAGATAAAGCGGTGAAGTCGGTATTTTAAAGCTTTTCTTACGTTGTATTAATAATATGTTACCATTATTAATTATTTATCGACCAATTTGCATTATAATCAGGGGTTGCCACAGTGCCTCGACCTGTGTTTCCATGAATAGGGTAGTACGTCGATACTCGTGCAATTTTAAACGGTCATTAGGACCAGTCTAGTTCTAGGAAAATTATTAATGAGCATTTCACTCGTCTATTTCAAATGGATTTCAATGGCTACCTATATAAAATTGTATTAAATCAGAAAGAGAAAACGACTACTCTTCATTAAGTTTGATGATTTGTGACGTGGGTAGGGACGTGTGACGTCATCTACCGAAACAGTTTTTGCAAACTACTACGTCCCTATAAGACGTTAATAATAAGGAAGGGATGACCCCGTCTCAAGCGATATTTTTTCCTTTCTAAATTTATATATTTGAAACTGACATTTTAAATTTAATAGTAATTATTAAAAATTACATGCTTTGCAATTATTTATTTTTTAACTATGGAATATAATGCATACATTTATTTAATAGCTATATTATAATTTTTATGTTTAGTGTCAAAATTATTATTGATATAATTTAGTTTATCTTATTGTTATCTAAGTTGCAAGTACATAATATATATATATATACATTTTAGTTGATATAAATTGTAACAATATGACTTGCCCAGTGTAACAATCTTTGTCATTAGGCAAATAAATAATTCTATTCGGTTATTTCGTCTTTATCATATTAGTGTTATGGGCCCGTGGATTATAGATTAAAGATTTACGGAAACATCTCGATATATCCGTCCTGTTTTACAGCCTTAATTACACAGCTCCATGTTTACTAATTACGAACCACGGAGTTGGATGGTACTCATTAATGTATTTTAACGTACATACATAAATTCACACTTCAGAGGAGTGCCGTGAGAAAATTAAGTGAAAGCGGCTATAATTTACGTCTGAAGAGGAAGAGGCTATGAAGGATGTTATACCAAACTTTAGAATAGAATAGAATATGGTTTATTGTATAACTGTGTACATTTTTAGGTGTTATTAATATAAATACGTCACAACAGTTTATCCTTTCGGTCGTACAATAATATTTACAACACATAATACTTATAATACAGAAGAGATTTTTATTTTTTTTATTAAACAATTGTAATTTCCATCTCATTAGGCATAAGTATAGCATAGGTAAAGCTTAATTTTTTTTTTTTTTTACCTTCAAAGTTTTACATTACAGTCGAGTGTACACCAATCAATTTGTATGAAAGTACTCTTCCAAATTGTAATGTACTTTGCTTATTAGCCAATTTTTTAAACTGGCTTTAAATTGTGTGCCATTTAGGATTTTGATGAGTGAATTTAATTAAAAATATAAGGTGGAGGATTGCAAAGCAAGGGTTTCTGCCCTCTGCATTCATGGGGATAAATAGCGCACCCTAATCCGCTTTGTATATTTTGTTACATAAGAGCCTATACAAAATGTCGGCAGTTCGGGGGGAAGCGTTGCAGGCGCGCGGCCGAGCGGCGGGCGCTTTGTTTATCAAGTCCCTTAGGCGCCATACATTTTATCCTCACAGCGCCCGGGCCGCGCGCTTGTGGCGCTTTGTATGTAAGTCCCATATATATCTATACTTTTTATTGCACACCTAAGAAACATAATAAGAATACATATCTTTATATATATAAATCTTCTGTACCAATGTATGTGACAACAACAATTATGTTTTAATCTTGTACCTGTGCCTTGCAAATTTGTCCACGTTCATTTTTTTTTAATTATACCATAGATACAATTCTTTATTGCAAAAATCTTTATATATCTAGCCGTGCCCCGCGGCTTCGCCCGCTATTATCAGGTTAAAAAGTAGCCTATATGTTTATCCTAGTTATAAGCTATGTACATTCCAAATTTCATTCAAATCCGTTAAGGCGTTAAAGCTAGGACAGGGAACAAACATATTTACACACAAACTTTCAGAGTTATGTATACTCTATCAAGCAAATAAAAACATCAAAATCGATTCATAATTGGCGGAGATATCGCGTAACACAATAAAAACATACAGTTGAATTCAGAACCTCCTTTTTTGAAGTTGGTTGAAAAGTGAAACTAGGTCTGTGGTGATTAAAAAAAATAAAAATGAAAAAAAGTTCTAAGCTTTATGGGTGGCACATAACTGTTAAGAGCAAGCGTGGCACTTACCTTTAGGCTAGCCTGTCAATTGAGACTTGCTCGTCTATTAATTACACAAAAAGTAATTAAACGAAAGCAAAGCTTAAAAGAAACCGACTAAACCGCTTTATCTTCGGAACTTTGATCAGATTAGATGTACTGAACACGTATATTGACGATATTTCAAGAACTACTGATCAGATCTTGATCAAATTCAAATGGGACCAATTGAAAAGCAATTTCAAATTAAAACATTCAAAATCGGTTAACGTAGAAAGAAGTTATGAGATAGAACACATAAAAAAAAATGCAGTAGACTCGAGTACCTCCTCCTTTTTTGTGAAGTCTGTAGAAAACAGAAAAAAAGTTTAAAATTAAAAAAAATGTTAAGCTTTGTGTGGCACTGGACAGTAAAGAGCAAGCGTGGCGCTTACCATCAGGCTCGCCTGTCATTGAGTCTTGCTCGTCTATCAATTAAACAAAAAAAGCAAAACCTGAGACTCGGAACTGAGTTAATTAAAATCTTCTCCATCCAAAGGTTATCTGGAAGAGGTCGCTTTTGGCGATAAAATCGCCGATTGTACACTTTAATTTAAGTTCAAAAAAAAATTGTAAGTGATGTATGTGAGGTGTGACAATAAAGCGTTATCTATCTATCTAAGTCAATAGGCTACGAATTTAAGTAAGGTGTGACAATAAAGCGTTATCTATCTATCTATCTATCTAAGTCAATAGGCTACGACACAGTAGGTACATTTCTATCGCAATTTCTAGTACGGATATAAATCATAGACGTAAATATAATGAACATTTTACTCTATCACGAAGTTGTGTTACTCATTACTATCCATCATGCGTTGCGTGTGTGTGCAATCTCGCTACATTATACACTGACTGTGTGAATAGGATGATATTTAGTTTTAAAAGTATAGTATAATAGAAATGATTTATTTTTACAAACGTATTTACACTGATAGCCCCACACTACGTACAAATACTTGTATTGTGGGTGCTGTAAATATTTATATATCACACACCCAGAACAAATCTCCCATGGGAAGTGTAATAATTGTGCTTCTGCCGGGAATCGGACCCAGGTCCTCCGGCGCAGAGGGCCAATGGGTCGTCAATTTTACACCAGCAACAGATACATCTTTTCTATATCTAAAACAAATGTACAGTGAGTGAGCTTGTCGCTACGAGCGATGTCTTCCAGTAAATCTTTGCTAGGTAATTTTGAATAATGGTGAATATGCATGAGAATTTTAATAATTATTATATTATAAGTTGTTTTTTTAATGTTTATAAGTAATTATGAAATTACTAAAGTTATAAACGAGTAATAAGGTTAAGTAACAGAGATAATCTTAAAATAAATACAATGGTTGGACTTATCGCTTAGAGCGTCTTTACCACAAAACTTACGACTTTTTGGACCATTAAACCAATATAAAAAATTTTGTCCGTAAATTATTTATAACAAAAATGACAAAAGAAATAAAAAAATAATTTAATTTACCAACATAAACATTAAAAACAAATTTATAATAACAAAAAACCTAGTGGGATAAGATAGTTGACCGATTCAGTCTGAGTGAGAAAGAAGCCATTATATTTATTTATTGTTAAAAATAATAATTTTCATTACAAGAATTATACATTTTGCCATACCTAAATAGAATGTGGGAAGATATATTATCATTAAATAAAATAATAATTACTAGAATTACACGCAATCTTAAAGTATTATATAAAAAATATTTTGTAAGATCATATTTGTTTTAGCACACCAGCGCCATCTACATTCAAAGCGAATAATATTTAAGATAAAACAAATACACCTACAGTTTTTATACCACCAGATATCCAGCAGATTTGTAACGATCCGTTACCGCGTGCGATGCTTATTTTCGTATATACTTTGATAACGCTCGGTGGCTCGTCGGTCAACCTTACGACTTTGAATCTAGCGGTCGTGAGTTCGATCCCGCATGGTTCCACAGTCGTTGCGCTCTATAGCCATCAACTTCTAAGAACATGCTATAGCGAAATTTGTGTCTCCTTGTAGATTGTTTCTTCTATAGGAATGAGCTAAGTGGGATGTGAATGACATTTTTTATTATTTGTACTTGTTAAAACCAATATAGGAAATTTAGGAAATATGAGCAATAATTGGTCCGTAGTTTGAACATAGTAAATGTAAAATAAATCTATACTTCTATACTAATATTATAAAGTTGTAAAGTTTGTGAGGTTGTAGGGAGTATCTCTGGATTTACTGAACCGATTTTGAAAATTCTTTTACCAATACAAAGGTACTCGAGAAAGACTTGTTAACTGGAATAGCATATTAATTAATTCAAATTAAGATATTATATATTTTACTAGTGACGTCATTTCATGTGTTACAAGATTTTGCTCAAGAACCGAAGGGGAAAAAAAAAGGGTAAAAACTGGTTTTGATTAATTTCCTTAGATGATTTTAATCGAGATTCTGGAATTTGATCAGAAAACACGAGTTTGCCAAAACTTGTGACATATTAGTACGCAAAAATGCAATCGTGGAACAAATCTATACTAATATTATAAAGAGGTAAAGTTTGTTTGTTTGTTTGTTTGTTTGTTTGTTTGTTTGTATGTAAAAGGTAATCTCTGAAACTACTGATCCGATTCTGAAAATTCTTTCACCAATAGATAGCTACACTATCACTGAGTGTCATAGGCTATGTTTTGTCGGGATAGAAGTTAGTTATCAGTTCGAAATAATAATATTCGTAAGACAAGTCGGAGAAAAATTTGCTAACTTTCCGCTTTATCGGCGTACGCTGACTAAACGGTAAGACATAGTTGAATACAATGTATGGCAAAAATATTGGCCTTCATGAGTTTTACAAAAAAGTCCGCGACAGCATATATCTAACATGTATGTATAGCTCAGAAAAAATACTTTTCTTTGTTAAAAATCTGAAAAAAAAGCGGCCTCTGTTTAGTTGGCTTTTTGAGACATTCAGTATTAATCCTTATCAAAATAAACTATTTCATCGTCTTACGTAGTTCATGTAGATACATTTTGCTTTTTACTGCATATGATTTGGATAAATAGTCTATGAGAAATCGTGAAATTAGTTTCACGGGAGCCCGCCCGTGAACGGGACGGGTCAGAAATGTACAGAAACGTACTACGAAATCCTGCACTAAAAAATAGCGGCTTCTATTTCGTTGGCTTTTTTTAAGTATTTAATATTAATTCTTATCAAAAAAACCTATTTCATCGGCTTACTTAGTTCAGGTAGATGCAATTTGCTTTTTACTGCACATAATTTGAACCCATAGTCTAGGAGAAATCGTTAAGTTTATTTGAGGGTGAAAACGGTGGATCACAGAATGGAACAGTTACTGCGTAATCCGGCATACGTCTATGTTTTGAACCGACTAACATAAGAAGGGGGATATAAATTCGACTGTTTTTTTTTTGTTTAGTCTTATCATTGAAGTTTGAACTGCCCGCTAGCGTAGTTAGGTGGGCGTTTGCCTTTAAAGCACCGGGTTTGATGCCCGGTGGGAACACAGGTGTTTTCCCACGGGAATTTGTGTTTCTGGTTTTGAGTATGTTGTGAATGTTGTGTGAATCTTGGATGTTTACAGCCCCTTGATACAAGTCATTGAACTTAGTGTGGGATTGTGAATGTGAAAGCGTTTATGGGTATGTTTTTTAATATTTACTACCCGGCCGACGCCGGGTGGGTCGTTCCTGAACTTTGAATTGCTCGCTGGCGTAAATGGGTGCGCGTTTGCCTTCAAAGCAGCGGGATCGATTCGCGGTGGTGACAGAAGTTTTCTCCCTACGGGAAATTTGTGTTCCTGGTTTTTAATATGTTGTGAATCTTGGATTTTTACGGCCCCACGCTACAAGTCACTGAACTTAGTGTGGGGCTGTGAATGTGGAAGTGTTTATGTGTAGATTTTTTAACCGGGCGACGCAGGGTGGGGAATCTTTGAACTTTGAACTACCCACTGGCGTAGATGAGTGCGCGTTCGTCTTTAAAGCAGCGGGTTCGAATCTCGGTGGGAACACAATAACAAAAGTTTTTTCCCCACGGGCAGTTTATGTTTCTGGTTCTGGGTATGACGTGAATGTTGTGTGTGTGGTGTTAATTGTTTACGGCCCCACGATACAACTTATAGTACTTTAACAGTGGGGCTGTGAGTGAGAAAGCGTTTATATGTAAGCTTTTGTTTACCCGGGCAACGCCGGGCGGGTCAGCTAGTAATTAATATTAGTGAACTAAACTATTGCCATCCCTAGCGGTCGGATCCGAGTGTTCGGCACCCAGCGTGCTGTGTGCCGACCACTCGGATCTGAAAAATGTGTTTTTTTATTGAAATAATAATAATAACAATATACATTTTTCAATCCTGAGTGAATAAATATGTCACATTTTCGCATCATCACTTTCCATCAGATAGTGGTCAAATGCTTGCCTAATAAACGAAAAAATAAGAATGCCGATACAATATTGTTGTCACTATTTATTTATAATCTATTTTACTTTTTAAATTTTTATATTTTTCTATTGATTGTAATGATGATAATATATGATTTTATAATTTTAGTTAAGAAACACAAGATGGGCAATTTAACCTGAAATAAAGAAATTTGATTTGATTGTATCGTCCATACAATTTCAATTCAATAAGTCCCAAGTCAGTTCATTTCATCATTTTTGTTGATCATCCATACGGTCAGCATTTATATCTCTAATATCGAAATCTGTAATACTAAGAAAGCAATGTTTCGACATCCACTGAGCCATGGGAACCACCCGATTTGAATGTAGAAGTAAGAGAATATGCATCGCATGTGGAGACGATGACATCATCACTGGACAGTGCTCGAATTAGGTTTGCTGATAGCTGCGATACACTGTATGGATTTCTCCATATTAAATATATAGACTATTATACATTCAAATTCACAAAAAACAAGGCGGACTAAACAATTCTATGATCCGTTGAGAACGTAAAATATGTATCTTTTTTTTTTTTTTTTAATTTGTGACAGGCTAGTGTTTGACCACTATCTCACCTGATGGTAAGTGACCATGTGATCGAAACTGGTAAACACACTAGACCTGGAATACGCAGGCTCTCAAGGATAACTGCCGGAACACCGTATTTGGCTTGGCGGCAGACTTTCAACTTGATGGTGGTAAGCTACTTTGGCTCTAGTAATGCTCTACCACCTCTCAAAATTCTATTTTAGTTCTGACGGATTTTAAGATCAGTTGAGAATAATAATATATAATTTATTTTGGTTTCAACTGATCTTATGATCTGTTGATAACAATAATATATAATATATTTTAGTTGCAACTGATTTTATGATCAGATGGGAACGACTGTTATGATCGGTTAATGTGAAAATCCGATACTATGATCCGTTGGGAATGGTACCTACCCGTATGAATAAGGAATTAGCGCGGACGGCGTGTGGGGACGCGGGCGCGTTTGCCGGTGCCAGCGACTAATAGACCATATATTATTAAAACAGGATCAAACTATGGCCCAATTGCCTATATTTCCTAATTCTATATACAGCAAAGACCTAAGTTACCTACAAGACATCGAGCTTATGGGTAACTCAAGTGCTCAAGCCCACTACCAGTGGGTAGCGTTCCATTATCGAAATTGCTCACAAAATTTTACGAGCATCGTTTGAATAATTAAACGCAAGCAAAGCTTAAAAAAACCGACTCCACCGCTTTATCTTTGGAACCTTGATCAGATTTAATGTATTAAACACGCATTATTGACTATAACTCAAAAACTAGAGATCAGATCTTGATCAATGGGACCACATGAAAAGCACCAGCTTTCAAATAAAAAAATAATCATCAAAATCGGCTCACAACGAACGAAGTTATGAGGTAACTTTTGAAGTCGGTTAAACGAAAACATCGTCAAAGTAGTCCACAAAATAGGCGTTATTGACGATACTAATCAGATCTTGATCAAATTTAAATGGGACCAATTAGAAAGCAACATCAGTCAAATAAAAAAAAGAATCGAAATCGGCTCACGTGGAGAGAAGTTATGATGTAAAACACATAAAAAAAATACAGTCGACTTGAGTACCTCCTCCTTTTTTGGGAAGTCGGTAAAAATGCGACCTGTAGAAGAGAATAGCCGAAAAATCGCCGTACATACAAAAGCATTTTTGCCCAAGCTGACACGGAGACGCTTCGATTGCGCTTCGCTCTCGCTCGGCCAATAAATGTGTATATCGTCTTTATAAATATCTATCCATTATATTGAAAATAGGTACTCATTAATTCAAAGTAGAGGTAGCACTTTCACCCCAAAGGTAATCGTCAGTCCAGTAATTGCCATCCAGATAAGAAGGGTATCAATCACCCGTGATTAAAAGTGAAATATTCATGCTTGTTTGCTAAAGGTTGCTTGCTTCTATTGATTAGGTGTTTCTGTCACAGCGTACCCAGTGAACCTAGTATTTCGTGTGATTATAGTGGTGTAATGATACGGTATCGATATCTACTAGTAATTGTTCAATACGTAAAATACTAGACATGTCACGCGAATCTGCCTTTAAAAAAACGCATTCACACTTACCAGCCCACAGTAAGTTCGATGACTTGTGTCGTGGGTGTCGGAAACTTTTACACACACACAAACAGAAACACAAATAATGTCTAGGGAGAAAACATGTGTTCCTGCCGGGAATCGAACTGGATACTCCTGCTTAGAAGGCAATTGTGCATCGAACTAAGCCAACGGGCAGTTCATTTTTTTATGATCAATTTCACCTGATGGAAAGCGAAATCGATGATGGGACATGCTTGCCTATCTTTTTGTCAAATTGTACCAATATGATTCGCAGGCGTAATGATATGTTTTTTCAGGCTAGATAGAAAAGCATTTGAGCACTATCTCACCATCAAAGTGATGATGCGGTGAAAGATAAGGCATGCTTGCCTAGAAGATATTCATTCACTCTAGACTTGAAGACTCCTTGCTTAAAAAACAGCCGAAGGAGATCAGACGTCGGTAGGAGGCCGGTTATAAAACTTATACCAAATCATATTCATAACATGGGTCACGAGTAACTTTGAAAAATCTCTTCTTCACTCTTACTCCTTCTCCAGGAAGAGTTAATGAGCCGACTCAACATAGTAAAGAAATGGTAAATCTGATGATGATGATGATAGAACTATAGTGATAAATTTAGTAAGGAAAAAATATTGCTTGAGGCGGGATTTGAACCCGCGGCCTAGGCCTGCATGGCTAATCTATCTATACATATATATGAAAATCAATGCCACTTTTCGTTGTAATTTTATACCTCAAGAACGGGCTCACCTATCCAAACCAAATGTTTAGGCTTTGTTCGGACTATTTAGTAGATGGTTTATGTGAAGATTGCACAAAATCGGTCAAACGGTTCTTCATTTATCACACCCGGGCGAAGCCGGGGCGGATCGCTAGTGCTATATAAATAAAATCAATCAGATGATGATAGAGTCAACCAGTATCCACTATCCATGATCGATGTCACTGGAAAAGTTAAATGAATTAAAATGATTGAGGTCATTTGATTTTTATTGATGGTTTTTTGTCACGAATCTGCTATTAAATGTCATTTTCATTGAGGTTGTCCTTTGGTTTGGTTTGATATCCATTACTGGTGAAGGGAAAATTATAACTACAGATATCTCTAGTGTCGAGTAGAAACAGTTTTTTACATCGGTCATGGCGTAATAGATGGCGCTAATAGTTTCTTAAACCCGGGTTTTTCAAATGCAGTTTAGGAACCGAGCATTTCTCGGACCTGGAACGTTGATAAATCGATTCCTTGGGCCGAAAAACCCCTAATCTGTAACTTTCATGAAAATCGTTGGAGCCGTTTCCGAGATCCTGATTACACATGCATATATATATATATATATATATATATATATATATATATATACTAGCTGCGCCCCGCGGTTTCACCCGCGTTGATAATGATGAAAAGTGATGATGATGATGATGATGAAAAATAGATGTTGGCCGATTCTCATAGATACCGGATAAGCACAAAAAATTTCATCAAAATCGGTCAAGCCGTTTCGGAGGAGTATGGCAACGAAAACTGTGACACGAGAATTTTATATATTAGATATATATATATATTCATATACAAGAATTGCTCGTTTAAAGATATTAGATTAGATAGATGAAATTTGATATTTTATTAAACTAGAGTAATTAGTTAAGTTACAGAGCATATAAGTAAGCGATTATGGGTACTTTAACATTACAAAAAGCTTTGGAGAATGGATTGAACCAAGGTATAGTGTTAGGCTTTTGCCACCTGAGCTAGTTTAAAACTGTGTTACAGGTGTCAAAGCCCACCGTTCGGGTGAGAAATTAAATTCTAAATTAAATATAGTATATTCTAATTAAAATTTAAATACAAGAAGCCCTAAAGAAGCCCATACATTTGAGTATTAGATAATAAACGCTTTCACACTTACAGCCCCATACAAGTTCGATGACTTGCGTTGTGGGTGCCGGAAACATTCACAGTTCGAAACGATGTAGTTTCGTTGCGAAGAAATGCGATTGAAAAATGATGATGTAACAGAAAAAAAAGGTATCGCAAGTAAAAATTTCACATAGGTACATGTTTACGATCTATTGTGACAACATACCTATGGTTTATGTTCATGTGTGTATATAATATGATTGTAGCAAAAACATTTGACTGAGCACAATGATACCCTTCTTAATTTACAAAAAGTTTTTTTTATATTCAAGATAGGCAAACTTTTGACCACAATCTCGCCTGATGGTAAGCGACGATGTGGTCGACGATGGAGCAAGCTTGCCTAGAAGATACCTATTCACTCGCGACTTGAAGACTCCCATATTATACTCATCAGGAAACACCAACTCAGGCAAAGAGAATTCCTGTGCAGTTCGCACAATGAATGTGCAAGCAAAACGCTTCGTGCGCATTTGTGGAATGTCCACCATATAGCGGTGTCGCTTAGCAGTTTGTCTGCTTGTCCGATGATAGAACGAAGATAGGGGTACTAGATAGTGCAGTTCTATATATTCGACTAGCTACCATTCATATAGGAGAATTTTAAATCACAGAGTTCCGTATAGGACTGCCATGCGTTCATCTCAAGCAGCCTTTTTTTATGTAATTGATTTAGGCGTCTTATGCGTTCAGAATTTACACTTGCAACTCGCTCTGTCAATCGAGACCAGTCCTGTTATCGTTAGTCAGCTGTTTAAGAAGGTGGTGTACCACCTGAGTCCCTAGGTGGACACGCCAGAGGACCTTGTTTGTTGCTTCCTTGTCGTATATACTAGGGGGCAGTCCCAGTGTCAGAATATTTCAGGCCGCTGAAGGCATCCGACATGGCTTAACGACTGTTCGTTGTCGGTGCCGACAGCTTTACGTTCTTAGCTTCCTTGTTTGTTGACGGAGTAGATCATCTGTCGGTTCGCGTGGTATTTACATTCTTTATTCTGGGGAGTTTTGGCTCTCAATGAGTGGTCCCGTCTTGGAGACCCTACGCCACCAGGGAACGCGGCTTCTTGGGAATCAGACTACCCTGAGATAAAACCTCGTATTCTTAATTGGTAAAAATAGATTATAAAATAAAGAAGATGATTAGACGAACTAACTCTACTCAATGATTATACGGGTATAACAATAATAGTTATAGTTGGAGATGGATATAGAGAAAGACATGGGGTACTTTTGATCTTGATTTATCATTACCGTCAGTGGACAAAGCCGAGAGGCATTGCTGGTACTTCAATGGCAGTCCATTGGCAGATAATTGCGTATAATCAGCTGTGTAGCAACATATCAGCACAATAGCAACAATCAATGGTTACGTAATGTCGCATCCCCCGACCGCATCTCCGGTTTACGACACAAGGACGTTTAGTATGACTAATATTTAGCAGTTACTCTTTTTCATGGTGACTTTTGTACCGTGAACTGAAATTTTGAGCACTTAGCCGTGGTTCTAGATGACCATGATGATGAAAATAAAACTCGCTCGAGCGAATGAGTTCCTTACTCAGTGCTTGATACATTAATGAGACCACGGGTAATTTAGAGCGTGAATGAGTTCCCTACTCTGTGTTTGACCCATTAACGGCTTCATGGATTTTTTGAAAGCACGAGCGAGCTCTCTGCTCTGTTGCTCATGGATACATTGATGGGTACAGAACCCATCAATGTATCCATATGAGCAATTTTAAAGCGTGACTGTTTCCTCATGCTCCGTGGTTGACCCATTAACAGGTCCACACGTAATTTTAAAACGCGGGCGAGTTACCTTTTCTGTGGTTGACCCAATAACGGGTCCATTACTAATTTTAAAAGACTAGTGGATTCCCTGCATTGTGGTCGACTCATTAACGGGTTCAGGAGTAATTTTAAAGCACGCACGAGTTCCTTGCTCTGTGATTGATTTATTAACGAGTCCACGGATAATATTTAAGCGAATGTTCCCTACTCTGTACAGGGGTAAATTTAAAACACGACCAAGTTCACTGCACTGTGGTTGACCCATTAACGGGTACTTTTACTAACCCGAAGACCAGTGACCTGTGACTTCATAAAGTATAATAAATATGTATAAGTAGGTTAAAATTGTCTTCGCGTTACATACATACCTAGATTGTTACGTACAAATAAAGCTAATAAGGCGTGCAAAAAGTTTGCAAATATATCCATCAATGTGTCACATGATCTCACGTCACCACTCGAGGTATGTGGAGCGACACACGTTTCCGCGTGTTGTCGCATCGCAAAGAAAGTAAAATTACAACTAAATCAACTGTACTTGCGCTTTTCTAGTGACACTTGAGCGTGGTTTATGAGGAACCTTGTCGCTATGAGCTAAGTTAAGAATGTACATACTGTGACGGTGTGTGATAGATAAATTAGTAGTCCACTGGGCTTAGAAGATTTCTGATTATCGACCGAAGTGCACACATTACCACAAAATGGCGCGAACACCCTTCCAACTTGAATTATTTATCAATTTACTTGGAGAATTTTTCTTTTGTTTTTGGCTTTGCAATCTTTGTGCATTTAGCCAGTATCAAGTAGAAGTTCTAGTCATAAGTCACAGTTAAAGTTAACTAAAAGAGAAAAGGTTCAGTCATAGTCAAGTCATGCTCTAATAAAATAGTAGAAACGTTAGAGTTTTGGACCGAGAGCAAGCGTTTTTCAACCGAGTTCAAAAAGGAAGTTCTCAATTCGACTGTATGTTTTTTTTATGTATGTTACGCGATATCTCCGCCAATTATGAATCGATTTTGATGTTTTTTTTTTAATAATTCACAATTATTACATACTAGCCGTGCCCCGGGGCTTCGCCCGCTATTATCAAGTTAAAAAGTAGCCTATGTGTTAATCCTAAGTATAATCTATGTACATTCCAAATCCGTTCAGCCGTTAAAGCGTGAAGAGGGAACAAACATACTTACACACAAACTTTCGGATTTATAATATTAGTAGGATTACTAGCAGAATCACAAGATAAGACAAAAATACAAAATCGACAAATCTATTTTTTCTTTTTCGCGGCATAACTCGAAGAATATATTATTTCTTCTCTTGTGGACATAAGCAGTGGGACTTGGGGACTTACCACAAACTTATTTAATAAACAGGTCTGCTAGTTTACGTATACTATTTAAATTGTCCATAAGCATTTAAATAAAATTTTTTTTTAATTATTTTGAAGAGTCCGCATGGATTTTTAAGAGTCCATTGCCAGACATTTAACGCCAAGCAGTATAGTGTGCAAACATTACTGTGTTTCGGATTGAAGGGCAATGTTTCCAGTGAAATTACATGGCTTTAAGAGATTTAACATCTAATATCTCAGGGAGACGCGCACTTTTAAGATAGTGACTGCTAGCGCGACCCTATCTTGCCCCACCACGGCGAGGGACTGCTCACGGGAGGGTTTTTAGTGGGTTCGAGCCCCACATACCCCTTTCCTTCATCCCTGGGAAGGAAAGGAAATGCCAGGCATTTTCCCCACCACAAAAAAAAAAAAGGTTGACGAGCACAGTTCTTTGCCGAACCGGATTTTGACCTATATATATATAAGATAGATAGATAGATAATTCTTCATTTGCACACCAAAATAAATAACATTTAAAAGGGCGGTCTTATCGCTCAAAGCGATTTCTTCCAGACAACCAAAATATAATATTAATAACTCTGGGTATTACTGAACTGTAATGGACAACCGTGACGCTTACCATCAGGCGACTTGCTAGTCTAGTCACTTAATAACATAACATTGAGTCAAAACGCCTAAACCTACATATAAGTACAAGATTCAAGAAATATTTATTGAAAGACTGAGTATACAATACAATACAATACAATTACTCTTTATTGACACCTTAAAAGAGTACAAAAAAAATTCAATTTTACATGAAAGGCTACAATGGGCGGTCTTATCGCTTAAAGCGATCTCTTCCAGACAACCTTTGGATGGACAAGATGCAGATAGAAGGAGTAGTGTCGGGTGTACTATTGACTAATAACTATAACGTTATAACAGATTACAGATAATATAATATAACTAGCTGCGCCCCGCGGTTTCACCCGCGTTGATAATGATGAAAAGTGATGATGATGATGATGATGAAAAATAGATGTTGGCCGATTCTCATAGATACCGGATAAGCACAAAAAATTTCATCAAAATCGGTCAAGCCGTTTCGGAGGAGTATGGCAACGAAAACTGTGACACGAGAATTTTATATATTAGATTAAATACAATATTTATATAATAGTATACAATATTTTATGCTAGATGTTAGAGCAATACATAGTAATGTCAGTCTACCCACATTGAACTAAAACTATGTACAGCAAAGAACTAAGTTACCTACAAGACATCGAGCTTATAGGTAACTCAAGTGCTCAAGCCCACTACCAGTGGGTAGCGTTCCCATCATGCTGGCGGCATTGCCTCTCTGAATTGCAATTTAATTTTAGTTTAGTTTTAGGAAATATAGGCAATTGGCCCGTAGTTAGGCAAGAAAAAAAAAGAAAAACAACCCACATTGAGCATTCAATGTTCAGCATTTGTGTTCATATAACAGTAAAGTCAAATACATTCTTCATTATCAATTAAATAAGCATGCTTGCCTATATTTTAAATAATTCGTAATTCTTGTTACACAAATTATCAACAAAATAAATATTAAATATAGATAATGTAGATATACATAGATGTAGATACATTTTCCACGTATAAAGCGATCCGCTACAAGCGAGCGTGTTTCCTGCCATTTCCCCATCAAAACGCTGCCATTGTTCCAACGATACGGTTTGCACAACCATTGCAGTGTAAAACAATGCGGCGTATTTGGGGCGTAATAGCTGCGTGTGTAAATGGGCCTTAATGGTGATGGACGTGATTGTGTAACGTGTGTGTGTGTGTGTGCGTGTGTGGAAATAGTGATTAAAAACTTACACTCTGGGTATTAGGTGAATGAAAGTATTATAGGCCGAAAAAAGCCAAAGCACTAATATTAAAAAAACCCGACTGCGAAATGTGAACCTACTTTTAAACCGACTTTAAAAAATGAGGTTCTCAATTCGAGTGTATGTTTTTTGTATGTATGTTACGCGATAGCTCCGCCAATTATGAATCTATTTTGATGTTTTTTTTTGTTTGGTAGATTATACTTCAGAGGTGGTCCTCAGCCAAAACCAAAATATAAGCGGTGAAACCGGTTTTTTTAAGCTTTGCTTGCGTTTAATTACAATATACAGGGGGTCTATTCCGGGCATAGATTATCTTTACATCGACGTCGAAACCGAACGATTTTCTTTTCTTATAAACCATCGAATCAACCGAAATGTCAATCAATCGATTGTCGTATCGACGTCGCATCAATTCGAACAATCGTATTTGACGACCAGAATAGACCTACTGGTTCGAAAGGTTATGATGCTGTTTACTAAATAGATTTTTGTGGAAATTACTAGAAATCAAATAAGATTTTTATAGCAAATTTTATATAAAATACTCGTAGTATTTAATAAACTACACTTAAATGTTATAAATTTTTCATTGTTACTGTTATTTAGTGTATATATATATATATATAGAGGTATTAGACTTTATCTAAGCAAGACGAGCATAGTCTAGTATGGATAAAAAATACTGATATTCTATATTGAACCTATATTTCACAGGATGTTTGGAAATAGGATATCAATAAATTATTCAAGATTGCATCTGTCACTAACTAGAATTTCCGCAGTTATTCCGTCAGTTCGTTTCCTTTAGTTTGTCAGTCCGCCTAGCTTTGGAATTAATTTTCAATAAATAAACTTTGAACATTATGGATAAAAAACATAGTATGTCGTAAAGACACACGATAGAAGTGAAACTTTTGTATTACAGGGAAACATTTTAATTATTCATCACAGTGTTCACCCCATCATTTTTCGTCACAGAAAAAGGTTGCGGATCAGAATTTCAAAGCTCACCCATGTTTCACTTAATTATTTTTTTAATGGCAAATACAGGTTTAATACAAAGCCCAGTAGAAGGCAAGAGATCGGGCGACCGATCGCCGATCCGTTAGATCAACCTAATTAAAGCTGCTATAAAAAAATCCATGAGGGTTCTCGCAATGCGAACAATCGTAGCAGATGGAGATACATAGCCAGAGCCTCCGTAACCAAGGAGAACCATACTTCTGCATGAAACCACGACCACTCTGTCAAGAGTGTACGACTGGAGAGAGACAGGTTTAAGAGGGTTTATTCCTTTTGTTTTCTCTCTCGCTCGCACATTTCATTTTTAATAAATACAATTAGCTGCGTGCGTTTTTTGATAATGTTTTCAACTAACTACATGGACATTAATACAATGAATGTTTCAATCTATCTTTCGTTTTCACATTGAAATTTGGGAACTCTGTTTTTTCTTATCTTATAGAAGGATATGATAGCGAAAAGAAGTTTGAAACATCCTTGTATTAATGTCCATGTAGTTAGTTGAAAATATTTTCTAAAACACGCGTACATAATTGTATTTATTAAAAATATAGAATTGTGCGAGCGAGAGAGAAGACAAAAGGAATAAACCCTCTTAAACATGATGACAAAATAATTATTCTTAGGCACAAAATGTAGAGCGCCATTATCAGGTGCGGCTTAATTTATGTTGACGTGTGTCAAATAATTATAAAATGTTCATTACCTAGGATTGGCGCGGTTAGGTTAAGTTTATGAAAACCTAGTAGGATTTTCGCCGAGTCTACTATTGTAGCCATTCATACGAACTGTGGATCTTTGCCCACTTTTTCAAAACCTTTTTACACGTTGCGTACGTATTTTCGGAGAGTGTGCCAAGGAACTGCACGATCTAGTTCCCCCATCCCCGTACTATCATCGGACAAGCAGACTAACTGCTAAGCGAAACCGCTATATGGTAGACATTCCACAAATGTGCACGAAGCGTTTTGCTTCCAAATTAATTGTGCGAAATGCAAAGGAATGGAACTCCTTGCCTGAGTCGGTGTTTCCTGATGAGTACAATATAAGAATCTTAAAGTTGCGAATGAAAAGGCAAGCTTGCTCCATCGTCGACCACATCGTCGCTTACCAGGTGAGATTGTGGCCAAAAGTTTGCCTATCTTGAATAAAAAAAAGTAGTTTGTTTTTCTTTGAACAGCCGGATGCATACTACATAGTCCCAGCCGTGTATTTTCACGGTAAGTTTTGCTTCTTTACGTTGTGATTCGTTGTTTTTCTTAGCTTATATTATTGAAAAGCAACCTTATGAAATACTCTTTTTAGGAGCACAAATTTCTTACCAAGGGATATTTGTGCTTCTGGTTCTGGGTGTAATGTGTGTGAGATGTGAATGTTTCCGGCACCCACGATACAAGTCTTTGAAATTAGTGTGGGGCTGTAAGTGTGAATGCGTTTGTTTGTTCCTTGGGTACTATTGCAGCGATAAGGGCCAATGTAGAGCGTTTAGCACGCTAGTAACCACTCTATTCAAATGTATATTTCCCGCTATGGTTACACAGTAGTCACAGTACTCCGAGCTCTTATATACAGAACCAATTCATGATATAGTGAGAAATGATCAAATATTCAACGTGCAGTACAGCCGCAGAATAAATCATAATATTCAGGTGCTAATGAATGTAATCACAATTTAAACACTGTGAATATACTGTGACTTTTCTTGTTATTTTACTAGATTAACGTGTGCGTGTGAATTAGATCTGAAGTTCTAAACATGGATTTGATGATTTCGAAATGTAAAGCTTTCTAAAAATGGTAAATATTAATTGAAAAATATTTGAAAAATATGTGGAGCTAATCTTGAATTATATTCAGGTCATGCTAACAATAAACATGGATTGAACTGCCCGTTGGCTTAGTTGGATGGCGTTTGCTTTCTAAGCAGGGGTATCGGGTTTGATTCCCGGCGGGAACACAAGTTTTCTTCCCATGGAAAATTTGTGTTTCTGGTCTGGTTGTGATTGTGTGTGTGATGTAAATGTTTCCGGCACCCACGACATAAGCCATCGAACTTAGTATGAGGCTGTGAGTGTGCAAGCGTTAATTATGTTATGTTTATTGTCATCTGAACTGACAATAGTAAAATTCAACCCCGTACGATAAGAGGAAGGGTTCTAATTTGGCTCTAATACGGATTGCAATATTTGGGAGTTTTCAAGTCGCGAGTGAATAGGTATCTTCTAGGCAAGCTTGCTCCATCGTCGACCACATCGTCGCTTACCATCAGGTGTCTGTCAAATAAAAAGTGAATAGGTATCTTCTAGGCATATGTCACATCTTCGTCTGCATCATCACTGTCTATCAGGTGAGATAGTAGTCAAATGCTTGCCTATTTAGCATAAAAAAAGGTGACATTGTAGTCAAAAGTTTCCCTACCATGAATTAAAAAAAAACATAGAAATTTATAATACACTAGCCGTGCCCCGCGGCTTCGCCCGCTATTATTAAGTTAAAAAGTAGCATATGTGTTAATCCTAGGTATAATCTATGTACATTCCAAATTTCATCAAAATCCGTTCACCCGTTAAAGCGTGAAGAGGGAACAAACATACTTACACACTTACACACAAACTTTCGGATTTATAATATTAGTAGGATTGCAAGTTAAATAAAATCTTGTTAAAAGGATGATGATGATCTATTATAGATTTAAATGATAATGTGCCGGAACCTTAATGTTGTGTTCTGTTCTATAATAATATACTATTAATTGTTGGAGAAAAAGTGTGACTAACTCACCACGTGGATTTGTAGATTTTATCAATTGTCGCAGTTCCTTAGTAGTTGACGACCCAGTTGGCGCAGTGGACAAGTGTCCGCCCTCTGCGCCGTGGGTTCTGGGTTCGATTCCCAGCAGGAGCACAAATTCCTTTCCAAGGGATATTTGTGCTTCTGGTTCTGGGTGTAATGTATGTGTGATGTGAGTGTTTCCGGCACCCACGATACAAGTCTTTGAACTTAGTGTGGGGCTGTGAGTGTGAATGCGAAAAGTTATTCTATTTTCTCCTGTTGATTTGCCTTGTTGATTTTTCTTGGGTGTACTTCAGGGACAATGGCACAGATCGCCAAATAGTTGCTCCGTAACAATTGGTCGTGTAATGGCGGCCGGTCTTGAGCGTGGGCGAAAAGCTAACGCGAGAGAAATTGGGCGCTTATTAACAACACCCAACGTTCACAGTTTTGAGGCGAAATATCTACAAACGCGGTAATACTCTAAACATATATACTCAAGTACATATAGGCATAACCTCGTTGTACCCAATTCAACACTTAAAATCCATAGTTCAAGAACTAATGCCGTAAAAATGTGTTACAACATTCCCGAACAAGCAAAAATCGAAAAAAAACAATCAACAAATTAAAAATAATTTAAGAAGAATTTAAGAATAAGAATTATTTAATTTCATGAAACTTATTACTAATAACACACACAATAACAACAATGTCATTGTTGTGTAAAGGAGCCCAGGATCCCACACTAGGAAAAAAAAGTCCTGTGTCGTGGGATACAGTCTCTTCCGTCCACTGTTAAATATTTTAAATAAAAAAAAATTAGGAAAAAAGTAGAAAATTATATTATTAGTTATATAATTAGGATAAAAACATCCTAAATAACAAATGATACTAAACGCTATAAGACATTTTTAATGATAAATAAAAATCCCTTTCCATCTTTGTTTAGACTTGCATAGTTATGGAATAGGTATTTAATACTAATTATTTAATATTATTTGAACTGTTCGTTGGCTTAGTTTGGTGGCGCTCGTCTTGTCTTTTATCGGGTTCGATTCCCGAATGAAACACAAGTCTTCTCCCCTAGAAAAATTTGTGTTTCTGGTTCTGGTTGTGATAGTGTGTGTAATGTGAACGTTTCCGGCACCCACGACGCAAGTAATAACATCGAACTTAGAGGGCTGTGAGAGTGAAAGCCTTTATGATTAAGGGACATGTGTTTACTTATAAAGTGTAACCTATTTTTATAAAAAAAAGACGTGTTGCACTCCGGGACTGCCGCGGTAAAACTATTGCATAGCATTTTTTATCAACTTATGCAATTATAATTATTTATTTATTTTATTCATGCAGATTTTTTTTCCGCCACCTAGAGGCGAGTTGCTGAACTAAAGAGACAAGCGTGATATTTCAAGTCATTAAAGTTCTGCTATTCATCGATAGATGGCAATACTAAAAAGTATCACCGCTGTGCCGGTCTGAGTGGGGGGTGTTAGGTTATTTTCGTTACGGAATTTCTGGATTGGGTCCCCACGCTCAAGGCCCGCGATAGAAGCTATTAATAGCTTAAATATTGCAATAAAATATTGAGTATACCTATTTTAAGAGACTCATGAATCCTGCTCACATTTTACAACCATTTGGAAACTGCGTGAATGAAAAATTTTTTTATATCCCAACCAATTGAAATGCACTTAATCCACGTGTTCAATGTAAAATCTTACGAAAGCATTCATAAAACGAGATTACTTGATATTAGCTACTCCATTTTAGTGGAAAAATATGCAAAAACGGGGCATGCTAAAGACCAGTCGAATTTTATGTTGCAGATTTAATTGATTTAAAACTGGGATATTTAATTAAGACGATAAAGATAAAGTCCACGATTAATACTAGATTTTAAGTCTGTTTAATTCAATGTACAAGAAAATTTCATTACTCAATACTTGAAGGTTTATAATTGGAACGCAAGCAAAGCTTAAAAAAACCGACTTCACCGCTTTATCATCGGAACCTTGATCAGATTTAATGTATAAGCACGCATTATTGACTATAACTCAAAAATTTGAGATCAGAACTTGATCAAATTTCAATGGGACTACATAAAAAGCACCAGCTTTCAAATAAAAAAAGAATCATCAAAATCGGCTCACAACGAAGTCGGGTATAAGAGAACATCGTCAAAGTACGCATTAATCGTATATATGATATGTATGTATGTAACGTGATATCTCCACAAAAACAGTCGAATTGAGAACCTTATTTTTTTAAGTCTGTGAAAATGTATGGAATTGAGTAGCAGTTGATTGAATGATTCACTATTGATATAAATATCTTGCTAAAAATATAACAATGCTCGCTTCGCTCAAGCTTATTATTTGGTGTATGTTTTAACTTGACTGACTAATTCTAATAACTAATTCGGACATTTATCATACTCTGAAATATATATCTATGTATATAAAAAAATCGTCTCACAGTGTTTCTTACCCTACTCGTCCGACACGGCTGAACCGATTTTGATGAAATTTTATATTCACGCTTGGTAGGTCTGAGTATAGGTTATAAGCAACTAACCTCAAAAGTTTTTCTCTAAGGGGCAAAATGTAGGAGCGAGATCTCAGTTCGGCGCGAATGACTACTATATTATAGATAGATAGATAGATAGCGCTTTATAATCACATCTTACATAAATCACTTACAAAAAACATAAATTAAAGTGTACGATCTAAAATCTAATAATATTGTCCTAGTAAATGTACTAGTTATTAATGTATTTGTTTTTGTTTTTTGTTGTAATTTTGTTACTCAAATTATTATTATTATTGTTTTATTGTGAGTCGTTTGAGTTGTTGTAAGTAGTCCGTGTCGTCACAACAAATCCGGTCCCAACGGAAGACCAGCGCTGATCTTTGATCAACATTTATGTTGAGTTGGAACCGATTTGTGGCAATGGCACCAATTATTTTTTATGTATAACTATTTATTCTATTTTATTGTAGTTAGGTGTTTATTGTCACAAATAATTATATTTTCTTTTTTTCTTCCTTCTTTCAATCGGCAGTCTTATCGCTAAAAACGATCTTTTCCAGAAATCCTTTGGATAGACAGTCACAGAAGAATGAATAGATGGTAATAAATACATATATACAAAATATTATAATAAAGTAAGGATGTTTGTTACAACTTGAATCATATTTATATGACATATAAGTAGCAAAACATACACAAACATACACAAAGTTATTTATAAGCTGTGTTATACCTAACATAAATATATTTAGTAGTTTTTTTTTGGTTAAAAAAATATGCGGCGTCCTAGTAACCGTATTTAACACTTCCATACTCTATAAACCTGAAATTGGCCTAGTAAATATATATGTAAATTATTAAAATTAATTCAGTTTCATTGGCATTAGCTTAACCATTTATTTGTAGAAACAGCTTGTAGCTTGTTATCGTTAATAGCTTATATTAATGAGAACATGTTCGCACTGTTTTTGATTATATTTGTAGAAATTTTAACGTCAAAAAGGCCTTTTATATATAAACTAGCTCTACCCGGCTGCTTTGCAATGCCACGGAAAGCAAAAATGTTTTACTTTTTTCACGTTTATGGTTTCCTAATACTTTAATACTATACTAAAAATTGTATTAATAAACTATTAGAGATTGTCTAAGCTGAAATGACGCGCCCCACCTTCGCATTTACGATCGATCATTTGGTCGGATTTATCACCCGACTAGTCGACCGTCTTGTACACGTGCAGATCCATTGTTCACTGAACAATCGACGCTCCCACACAGATGAAGTGTCGTCATTAATATTTGCACTCACACATCTAAATAAACTAATTAAGTAGTGGGGCGCGTCATTTCAGCTTAGACGAGCTTAACATGTTTATGTTTGCCTTGTAATTTACCAAATATTAATTGTATATAAAAAAATATTAACAATGACAAATAAAATATTACAATCATCGTATATTATTGTGTTCAAAAGTGAATAGGTATTTACTGAGGAAGCGCGCTCCACCTTAGACTACATCGTTACTTTCCATCAGGTGTGATTGTGGTCAAACGTTTACTTAGTCAGTAATAAAAAAAAGTCTAGCAGACGTATCCGGTCCAAAGTAAAAAAAAAACATTTGTCAATTTGAAGTTTAGTAAAGGTATAGAACTCCAAAATAGCATTATCTATAATTGCACTCATTAATTTTATTAAGCCCGCACTTAAACCTATATTTTCATTAAGTGCCACACATACAGTCAATGATCCTTATCTCCATGGAGATAATAAAGATCAATTAAAACTTATAAACAGGTGCTTAACAAGTATGGAATCTTGAAGACTGATTGCAAAAAATACGTAACTTTAAGACCTCTCTGGCAATGTAAAAATCGAACTAGTCGATACGTTTTCAAAGAGCCATTTGCAATTTTTATTGCGACAGAGTACAAAGCAGTGAGTCAGTTTTACGAACTCGATAGCATTGACAGTTCTTCATAATTAGCAAGATTGTGTGCACTTCATCTTATGAAGTCAATTTTATACCAATTTGTCGAATGTCAAAGAAAACCGACTATTTATTTCGTCGTCTCTGTATCTACTGTATATTTTTTTAAGTATTAAATCAGTACTGTGGTGCATACTAAATAGAGAACAATGTTTTATGTATGTAGCTTTTTAACATTCTTTTGATCCGTAAAAGCTAGTTTATTTTCGTTCCAAATGTATCAAGTATATATTACTTATAATGTTTTTAATTGTAAATGTAAAAGCTTCGCCTTCTTTCAAAGTCGTACCGACATACCTCATTACAATTATTTTAGATCCTTCAATAGAATGCCAAGCTTCTCAACAGCGGTCTTGACTTCAGATTCTTTAGAGATTCATTGAGATTGATAGTAAACATTAATCCTCTAACTACTTCAGCTTATAAGCTCAAGTAGTTAGAGGATTTATGGTATGAACCTATTATTATTTCAATGATATCCAGTTGCAACAGAGGCGATTCTTACCTACATTTTAAAAAGTTATGAGGGTCTAAAGCAACGCACTCACTTAAAGTCGCTTTCGGGACCGCTAGCAGCATTTATCAGCCCATCATCTCTCCACCATCATGGTTCTCGCAACATCCATCTACACCACCCATCACATTGGAACAACTATGCCCGCACTCCATTTGTACAGCTGGGATGGTTCAGGCGATGGCAGGGTGAAATACCCAATACACCACGGGACGTCAGTTCAAATTCAAATCGTTTATTCATATGGGCCTCAAAGAGGCACTCATGAACGTTAATGACTCTACTGTCAGAGTCGCAGAATTACAGCTAGTATTGCGAGATTTTGTGAGTGTGTTTGTTACTTCTTCACGCTCAAACGGTTGATCCAATTTTGATACAATTTGGTATGGATTAACACATAGACTACTTTTCATCCCGAAATTCCCGCGGATCTTGGACTTACGCTGGTAAAACGGCAGGGCTTAGCTAGTAGGAAAAATAAATTCCGTCGTCCGATCGAGCGGACTAAACTGTGGGTCACGTTTTCATAGGGATCCTACTACGGTAAAAATTTGCTTCAAAATAACGCGCTGTATTTGTATTATGGAAAAATAGGCCGATCCGGAATAATAGGCAGGTGAACGTAATAGTGGGAGCGAGTAGGTGAATTCCGAAAACTATTATTTTGCGGCCTCGGGTAAGTATACTGCAATGCGCTTCGCCACATTGTAACATTACGTTCTTTGTCACGAAGCTATTGACGCTATTTATGTACTTAATTACACGTATATACATGTTTATATAGGTCATATGTAAAATACACAACACTATATATAAAAAAATATGCATAGAGGCAAACCTTTCTGGCGACGGCCGCAAATCACACTATAATCCTATACTACTAATCCTACTAATATAATAAATCCGAAAGTTTGTGTGTGTGTAAGTATGTTTGTTTCCTCTTCACGCTTTAACGGCTGAACGGATTTGGATTTAATTTGGAATGTACATAGATTATACCTAGGATTAACACATAGGCTACTTTTTAACTTGATAATAGCGAGCGAAGCCGCGGGGCACAGCTAGTAATATTATAGAAGCGAAAGTTTATGAGTGTGTTGTTATGTTTGTTACTTCTTCACGCTCAAACGGATGGACCAATTTTGATGAAATTTTGTATGGCGGTAGCTGACACCCTGGATTAACACATAGGCTACTTTTGATCCCGGAATTCCCGCGGATCCGGCACTTACGCGGATAAAAACGCGGGTCACAGCTAGATTAAAATAACTTATAACATAAAACGATTTCACATTCACAGTCCCTCACTAAGTTCGATGACTTGTATCATGGGTTCAGGAATCATTCACATCACACACACAATCACAACCAGAAACACAATTTTTCCTTGGGGAGACAATTGTTGCTCCTGCCAGGAATCTTATGTAAGACGTATGTATTAGAGATAAAAAAGATGCCTGTAAATTGGCGAATATGGCATTCACTTTTCACTTGAAGACTCCCAGATTATACCGTTCGGGGAATAAAGACGAGGGCAATGAGTTCCACTCCCTCGCAGTACGGATGATAAACGTAGAAGTGAAACGCTTCGAGCGAACTGGAGAGAATTATATCTTTTTCAGTTTTTTTTGGATTTACGCTTAATTTAATTAAGCCTTTAGCCGTAAATAATACCATCCATTAGAAAACATTTACATATCCGTTGTTTTATTTAGTCATAATTTTGATATATGACTTACTTTTGAAAAATTAAAAGAAGACTTGTGTGTGGAATCGAACCCAAACACGTTGCTTAGATGGCAGACGCAGCTAACTACTTAATCGGACAGTTCAAATTATATAATTTTGAGTCAAGCATATAAACAGACGACGAGAAAAAAAGTTTTACAAAATTTTTATGTTAATTGATACTTAAAATTATTTACGTAATTAAAAAGCAGATAATTAATACCTACATTATCTTTTGGTTTATTCATTATTTCATACAAACATATTTCCATCCAAAGGTTGTCTGGAAGAGATCGCCTATTGTACCTATATTTATAAGTTTGTCTGTAAGCTTTATTTATCTTTTGGTGTCAATAAAGAGTTAATATATTATTTTACATACACAAAAACCTCTAAAATAATAAATTTCATTGTTAGAAGCCGGTGTATACGGACTCAGTCGAAAACTATTTTCAAAAGCTTACTCCAATAGCTAACTGCTCATTCTATATATATTTTATTATTATGTAATTTGAACTGCGCGTTGGCTTAGTTGGATGGAAGCTAAGCTGGGGAATCGGGTTCGATTCTCAGCGGGAACACAAGTTTTCTCCCCAAGGAAAAATTGTGTTTCTTGTTCTGGTTGAGATTCTTCAGAGACGTCTTAGGTGAATGTTTCCGGCACCCTCGACACAAGTCATCGAACTTAGTGTAGGGCTGTGAATGTAAACGCGTTTATACACTGTTGCCTAATGAAATCTCCTAAGCTTTCCTTCCACGCAAAAACTGCTGAATGTTTCAAAGAGCCAATCGATATAAAAGGAGTCTACTTATAGAACCATTATAATTTTAAGCCTGTCTGTTTACTATTGACTATATATATGATGTATATACATGGAACTATCAGCTTTTGTTACTATGGCGCTTGGCACCCATTCCACCACCAACCCATTACGTCTAAGTAACGAAGCATTGACAAAAGCTTTCCGAAAGTCATACCAACTTCGATCAGGACAGTTTTCTATCAATCATTTCATGTGCTACATAATTAATACCTTGGCTTCGAAACGCCACCCCACGGCAATTTGTCTACCTGCGAATAGCACCCTTATCAGCCCATCGTGCAGGGTGGGATCGATACAGCCCCACCTTAAGCGCATGCGTGGTGGTACGGTTATCGTGGTGGTGGTACGGCCCCATGGAATGCTCGTGCCCCAACTGGAGCCCCACGAGTCATTCTTGTCAAGTCAGCGGTGGTGACCAGACCTTCCAAGATGTTCCAGTCCCTGGGGAACCGGGCGTCCTACAAGCCTCCATGTAAGTACCCTCGATGACGTCATGGTTGCGTGGTCGTTAGATTTGAATGGGTTTAACCCGTTGCGGGTTACGGTTATTGATTATTCTATTTGGAGTTAATGCATTAGCGTAGTTTCGATGCTTTGCTGAAAGATGGTGAAATTTTTGTACCACGTTGCAGATCGTGGTCCAGAGCATTAACTTTGAAATAGGATTTTTTTAATGATCTTTCGAGAGCTTTCCAGAAGCATTTTTAATAAGTATACCAATGACTTATGGACCCGAATTACGTTTCCAACGCTTTGCTTGGGTCTGAAGATTAGAAGAGTATTTTAGAGCAGAATTCGACCTACAATCCTAATATTTCTACTTTATCCAATTTTCTAGTGTCAAAATATTCAGGGTTGTCTGCATATAGTCAGAGACAAATTAATTCCGCGCGTTCCGCATTAATACGACTCTAAAATGTAACTAAATGAAATCCTTACTGTCCAAGATATAAAATGCAACGTGCTTTAGTCAGTATACTAAACATTTCACAATATGATAAATGTTTCAAACAGAATATCTTACAGTTCGCGTGATGGAGACCATGTCTTTCTTAAGAACGCTATTAATGGCAAAACTTTATAAATGTAATCTGAAGAACATTGATAAAACCGTTTTGTTTTAATAACAGATCGTGATTATATATTTCTTAACCTTCATTAACGACTAACATTATACAAATACGTAAAATAAAGTCGTTATTTAACTGTTTGGCAATCAATGCATTGCCTAGACCAGATGTAATTTCAGAGTAGCTTCCTTTGGTAAAGTATGAGAACAATAAGATATAAATTTCAATACGGACCCGGGACAGCTAATTAAGCATAAACTAAGCGATAAATACATACCTATCCTATTAATTAGATAATGCAATAGTAAAATTATTATCATAATTCCAAGTCCAAGATGGCATATACACGGAATATTTCTAAAAAAAACTGCCTGAAAATCAAAATCGTTTATTCACATGGGCCCCAAAGAGGCATTCATGAAAGTTAATGACTCTACTGTCTCTACTGCTGAACATAGTCTCACCCTGTTAAGGGAATTTTACGCAGTGCAGTCACAAAATTACAAGAATTTCAATTAGGGAGGGTGTGTATAGGTTTGTTTTAGTTTGTAATAGGGAAAGTGTTGCACGTGAAAGTATTATACTCTTGCACACTTCGGGTTCATTGGAAAATTCATTGAGTATGTACATAAAATATATATAGAAGAAGATTTTTAAATTGTTTGCCAACGTCTGTTAAAGGAATCCTAACTTTGCGTTTCAAGTGTATGTCACAAATGGTGTATCTTTTGGGCAAACATGATAAAAATGAATTTCGGTCACATAATTATTAGCTATATGGTGCCGTATATCAGCATATTTTGGGCTTGGGATAATTACACTTCAGTCTTCACACTGATATTATAAATCCGAAAGTTTGTGTAAATGTGAAAGTATGTTTGTTTTCTCTTCACGCTGTAACGGATTCGGACGACATTTGGAATGTAAATAGCTTTTACTTAGGATTAACACATAGGCTGCTTTTTAACTTGATAAACGCGGGCGAGACCGCGGGGCACGGCTAGTTTACTATAAGGTGACATAGAGGTCAACATTTTTAGACATAATGTGTTCCACATCGGCCGCATAAGTATTTACCATTACATGACGTAATGGTATAAATAGGAATGCATTCTGCATTTCGGGCTTCGGTTACACAATCTCTTGTCTTAAGGTGACAGTGGTAGTCAGACTCCGTATTTTTTAAATCGTTCTTCTTTTTTTGTAATTTGTTTATCAACGTATTTATGTACGAGTATGTATGTTCGTTTGTGGCTTTATAGAGACCAAACGCGTGAGTTGGTTTTGATGATTCTTACGGCAATCGATTGGTCTTCATTGTGCGAATGTCACTAAAGACATGACATTAATTAAAATTTAATAAGGCATCCGCCAGACTATTTTAAGTAGTAGAAAATGAGAGTGTGGTGTGGTATTTAGAAATCTTCATTAGTTTTCCTTAACCACTTTTTGAAGGACCATTTAGGATTTAGAACAATTTAAAGTAGGTAATTATCCACCATTCTCACTAAAATGTTCAGTACTTATATAATAAAGCCGTGATAAAGCTCTTACATATTCCAATAAAAAAGTTAGTATACTTACGCAGTCGGTTTTTTTTATTTTAATCGACTTTTTTTTATTAAAATTCACTCGAGTTATGTTGACGACATGGCAACATTGGCTCAAAAGGAGAAAAACCTAAATAAAGGACATTATTAAATTAGAAATGTTGAAAATGGGGACTCTTTATTTCTCACAAGAATACATTAATTCACTTACAATTCAAATAATTGCTATATTTTTAGAACAAAACAAAAACGAATAACTCCTGAAATTGTCGTAGACCGCTTGCCGAAGGAAAAGTGCCTAGAATACTGGCTACGTTTCCACGTTGAAAATCAATTTTTTTTTAATGCTATATGGCGACAAGGGACCGGAATGCTGGCTCTTATTTATGAGACCCGGCAATCCGGTCACTTGTCGCCTTGACCAAACGTTTGGATAAATCTTAAAAATTTTCGTTAGGAAAAATCTTTAAAATCCCGGTATATTTTTAGTACCGTTTTCAAACAGTTTTTTTTTATGCACTATAGACAAACATTTGACCACCATGTCACATGAAAGCGATGATGCGGCCGATGATGTGACATGTTTATCTAGAAGATACCTATTGACTCTTGACTTGAAGACTCCCAAATTATACTCCTCGGGGAACAAAGACACAGGTTCAGTTCCACTCCTTCGCCGTACGGATGATGAACGTAGAAACGAAACGCTTCGGGCGAGCTGGAGGTATGTCAACCATAAATGGATGACGTTTGACAGTTTGTCTTATAGTTAGATGTTAATTATTTAAAACATAAATTAACTATGTTATGTAGTAGGGTAGCTTGAAATAGTTTAACGTCAAGTTCTGGTTATATATTTATTGTATCAATCAAGTTAAAAGCAACATTTTGTTTATTTTTGCAGAACTTCCTACAGCGATGGAAAAAGGTAAGAGACACCGTATCTACCGTATTTTACCATCAGTGGTTTTTTTGTGTGTTTCTCTTGCAATCCTCTTTCTGTCACACTTCTGTTAGTTCTACAAGGATTTAATAGAACTCAACACTAACACTCTATTTTCAAAAATCTATCAGAGCGCCTGATTGAGGCGACGTGTGATCATAATGCTTGTATTATTTGGCTCAACGTTAATGATAATGCATTGCAAACCAGTGAGGCAAGAAACACACTGTAGCTACCATATTTAACCATCACTGGTTTTATTTTGTGTTTCTCTTGCAATCTTCTGTCTGTCACACTTCTGTTAGTTCTATAAGGATTTAATTGAACTCAACACTCACACTCACTTCTAGCAGAGCGATTCTCGTTTGTTTCAAAAATTTCTCAGAGCACCTGATTGAGGGGACGCGTTATCAAAATGCTGTTACTTATTTGGCTCGATGTATTAGAATTGAAATTCAGAGAGTCAATGCCGCCAGCAAGGTGGAAACTCCCAATGTGTAGCGTTGAGGTAACTAGAGGTAAAAGCCAGTAACTGTGTACTTGAGTTATCTTTTAGCTCGGTGCCTTGTAGGTAATTTAGGTATTTACTGAATAGATTTATTTTGTTTTAGAAAATTACTCTACATTGCAAGAAAAACGGATAACCGTTTTAAAAAATCTTTGTTGGTAAACAACAATTTGGTAGGCCACAAAAGTCACTGTTTTTAGATGTAATATGTCTGAAACTTACGTATAATATCCATTACATCCTGTACTTGAAAAACAAATCCAAAAATCAACGAATTATCAATAACAATAAAATTAATTAACCTCAAAAGATTTTCTCTACTAGGCAAAATGAAGGCGTGAGATCTCAGTTCGGGGCGAACGACTAGTCCATAATTTTGTGTGCGGTCAGTCTGTAAATAATTAAAAAACACGAGGTGTAACGTATACCTCTCTGGATATACGAACTCGATATGCACATAATGAGTTAAATAAATATTAGTACGCGCGCCATTTTGTTTGTTGCCTCACCTATCTGTATCATTAAGGTACGGTCTCATTAATGCGATTGCTTGGAGGTCCTCTACACGTGACAGTTTACACGCTGGACGTTTTTAATACGTTGAAGCATTTAAGAAAGTTTCGAATGCATGATTTTGTGCCAATGTACAAGGTTTATTAATAACGATAAATTCATTATACGATTTGAAATCAAACAAATAATAATGAAAGGAATCTTAACACTTCATTGACGGTAAATTTTAGAGTAAATTTATTTTGAAATAAGGCGTACAATGTATAAATATTATAACAGTGTTATTATATTATTTATACATTGTACGCTGAACCGTGGCGATCACGAGAATCGCTCTGCTAGAAGTGTCTAAAATTCGAGTTTGTTGGATTTTAAATGTTTTAGGAAATTCACTATAGTGATTGTAAAATTATCTATAAAAAAGAATTGTTTAAATTGCAATAACGCTAAAGTAAACTTATAATATTTTGGATAAATAGTCTAAAAAGTAAAAAGAAAATAATGTATCACAGCATAGTGTTTATAGTTATAAAAATAAATACTAGGCAATCACTAGATAGAGAAAGAAATGTATTTTATTTTAATATATACTGTAAATTTTATAAAAATGGCTTCCAAAATTAGAGATATGCTTCGGCCTTCACCCAATGATGTCACTTTTACTATATGTAATATGCTTTTTTATTCATCCACGTTATGCTCATTTAACTATATTTTGGTTCGGCATACATTATATATTTTTGGGTTATAAAAATATTTGCGTAAGCCGACTCATAACGGAACCCTAATATTACGACTTTTTAGTGGCGCCCTTTCGGAACTGTCCCCTTTTATATAGGTAGGGTTGATTGTTAAAAGGTTACGCTTCGTTTCATTTATGAAGGCTTTATTGATTTTAAATGCGTGTATTGTCGAAAAGGAAACGAAAGTTAATACTTGTCTACAGACAACAACAGTTTTGTAAGATACTTATATATGGATAAATATATTTTATGCTGTCTCTTCTTACTTGTCCACCAAAACGAACACCACTATTTCGAATTTTATGTTTAATGATTTGATAGACTTTTTAAATTAATACATGCTTATAAAATAAATAAAGAAGGTTCAGATTAAATATACAGTATGACAACATTCAATCGCATTTAATGAAGATACAAGGATTCGAGCATAGATACTCTTCATTCATTTTAAAATGTATTTAGGTTCTCAATTCAAACGCAAAGTCGAGGCAATTAAACCCAACCTTAAATGGCCATTACATGCAGCTACCATAAGATCATTTACCTCAAAATCTATTCGGACCTCATCAGTATTTCGTAAGCAATGTCCGCCATTAATTGGTATTCTAGAAAGTGCACACTGAACTTGATGCGATATTTCTAAAATAATTCTCTTGTTAAAAGTAGGGATGTACGAAGAACGATGTTATCGATATCGATATAATGGTAAAGTTTACCGAAATATATATTTTGTATATTATCAAATATAATTATGGAAGAATTCCGAGTAGCGGAAATATGACAGAATATTATAATATTAATTGTGGCATTCGTTTTAATGGATCGACCATCGTTGTTTTTATGTCATTTAATGATTTTACAACATTTTAATTATTTGTACTTGTTTAAGTCATTGTAAGTTTGTCAAGAATTATTAAAAATATATGATTAAAAGTGATAAAGGAAAATAAAAATATAGATAAAAATTAAATAATCCTTAATAATAAAAATGTTTAATCACTTTTGACATCTACAATTTTTTATAGCGTTCAATTTGCAAAAGCCATATTTACTCCAAGTAATTATGTTTTAGATATCACGACCGTTACATATTTACAACCAAAAATGTAATAATAACAAGCATTTTGGGAACTTTGCCGAACATTAAAGATCGTCTAAACCATTTTTAACTTTTATTAAAATTAATTACTTATTTTTATTTTATAAAATAAATTCGTATTTGATGAGTTACTAACATAAAATATAACTGATATTAGTCTGTTACATATATTAAACAAAACAAACAAACAAACAAACAAACGCTTTCACACTCACAGCCCCACACTAAGTTCAAAGAATTGTATCGTGGGTGCCGGAAACATTCACGTCACACACACATTACACCCAGAACCTGAAGCACAAATTTCCCTTGGGAAGGAATTTGTGCTCCTGCTGGGAATCGAACCCAGGACTCACGGCGCAGAGGGCGGAGACCTGTCCACTGCGCCAACTGGGTCGTCAATTATTATGAATACACTCATTTACAAAAAAATATATACTTAGTGCCACTACTTTGAAGCACCACAGAATATTTCTCTCTTTCACATCCCTAATTTAAACCTAACAGTTTTTTTATTGGTCACTTAAGTGTCGACAAAGATAATTTAACAAAAAAACATAAATAAAATAAGATACATTTATTATTTGGGTCGTTCGCTCGCACGTGCTTTTTAAAGCTTTTTTGATTTACACCTTAGTCTTGAAATTGGAATAAAAGGAGTGTTTTTACCGACTTCCCAAAAAAGGAGGAGGTACTCAAGTTGACTGTACTTTTTTTTTATGTTTGTTAACTCATAACTTGTCTCCACGTGAGCCGATTTCGAAATTTTTTTTTAGTTTGAAAGATGTTGCTTTCTAATTGGTCCCATTTAAATTTGATCAAGATCTGATCAGTTGTTATTGAAATATCGTCAATTATGTCTATTTTGTGACGAATATTGCGTACTTTAACGATGTTCTGGTTTACCCGACTTCAAAAGTTACCTCATAACTTCTTTCGTTGTGAGCCGATTTTGATGATTCTTTTTTTATTTGAAAGCTGGTGCTTTTATGTAGTCCCATTGAAATTTAATCAAGGTATGATTTGTAGTTTTTGAGTTATAGTCAATAATGCGTAGTAATGTTTATACATTAAATCTGATCAAAGTTCCGATGATAAAGCGGTGAAGTCGGTTTTGTTAAGCTTTGCTTGCGTTTAATTATTACTTTCTTTTTTTTAGTTTTACCTGTCCCGTAACCGTTTTCTATCTGTCAGTCTGTAATCAAATCTTGCAAGCTATTTCCCGATGTCCGATTGGACTCAAGCTGTACTTATGCATCGTCGGCGACAATACAGTGATATGGTACCATGAAGCTGGTCTAATGATGGAGATGGAAGTTGGCCATAGGAACTTCTGAATTAAACAAGATAAACCCATCGAGTTTGGGCTCGTTTTATTAGTCTTGACAAGTTCTTTGGTTATATAACTTTTTAGTCCTGTTTTAGGTAACCTTTTAATTATAAATAACTTTTTAAAATATTACTTGTTACAATCGAACTCTCGTATAGATGGTTGGGTGAGTGCCTTTTAAGCAGCGGGTGTCGGGTTTGATACGGTGGGAACATAAGTTATCTCCCCAAGAGAAAATTTTGTATCTGGTTCTGGTTGTGTGTGTGTGTGTATATGTGTATGTGTTACCAGTACCTGCGACACAAGTTTTCTATTTTAGTGCCGGGCTGTTAGGGTGAACATATATTAAAAAAAAAACTATAGCAAACATTTGACTATCTCCTGATGGAAAGTGACGATGTGGTCAAAGATGGAGCACGCTTGCCTACAAGATACTTAAATTTGTTCTATTATAATGCTAAAGATGATGAAATTTCAATTTTGATGCTTGTCACCATATTGAGTTCTAAACTATAAATCAGTTTCGTACAATTTTGTCGCCTCTATCATTGTCCCACATTATCTTTAATCTTTGACCTGAAACTGTCGTATAATTTAAAGGTCCATTATAAGCGGACCTCCCACGATACTTATAATATTGATGATGAAAGATCAATTAAAACTAGTTGACCTATAATTCTAAACTGTCGTTTAGTTCTGTTGTATAATTAGTGGAGGTTAATTAAACCTTATTAATCGATAGTGATATTAATCTGAGCTAAAAGTGTTGTGTCAGGAGACATGTCTATACTGAATACTTTTTAGAAATCCTACTTATGTTTTAAATCCAAAAGTTTGTGTGTAAGTATGTTTGTTCCCTCTTCACGCTTTAACGGCTGAACGGATTTGGATGAAATTTTGAATGGACATAGATTATACCTAGGATTAACACATAGGCTACTTTTTAACTTGATAATAGCGGGCGAAGCCGAGTGGCATAGCTAGTAAGTACATCATTCACTTAATACAGCTTAAAGTTGTAGGAATATTTTAGTGGTGGTAGTACCTACTCTTTTTGCAGAGTTTGCCTGGGGCAGTACCACACTACTGCCAGACATTCAACCAAAAAGCGTGTGTGTGTGTATGTGTGTGTGTGTACAAGTCTTTAACCTTAGTGTGGGGCTGTGAGTGTGAATGCGTTTGTTTGTTTGTCTAACGCAGCTAAAAAAAAAGCAGTGTGCAAATATTACTGTATTTGAAGGACAATATTTCCAGTGAAATTACACGGCTTAAAGAGATTTAACATATAATATCTCAGGGGGACGCGCGCAGTGCATTGCCGAACCGGATTTTGATTTAAGTCCAAAACTTTATGTGGTACTGAACTGTAATGCGCAAGCATACAACTTACGCGAGCAAGCAAAAAAAGAGGTACTTCCCAACGGATCATAGTATCGGATTTTCACATTAACCGATCATAACAGTTGTTCCCATCTGATCATAAGATCAGTTGCAACTAAAATAAATTATATATTACTAGCCGTGCCCCGCGGCTTCGCCCGCTATTATCATGTTGAAAAGTAGCCTATGTGTTAATCCTAGGTATAATCTGTGTACATTCCAAATTTCATGCAAATCCGTTCAGCCGTTAAAGCGTGAAGAGGGAACAAACATACTTACACATTTACACACAAACTTTCGGATTTATAATATAAGTAGTATAGGATTTTTCCCAACTGATCTTAAGATCCGTTGGGACTGTAAATTATATATTGTTGTTCTCAACCGATCATAGGATCTGTTGGAACTTAAATAGGTACGTATTTTACATTCTCAATGGATCATAGAAATATTATGTTTTGATTCACCTTGTTTTTTGTGAACATTACATTATCTATTTTTAATGTGGATACATATATTTTTTTCTTACTACGAGAATGATTTGATGACTGGCATTGTCAACAAAAAAACATTTAAATTTCCTGAACCTGATTCTCTTTTCAATTATTTATTGATATGACTCCCTACTTACGTATATGGATGCACCCTTAACATTTTTACATTCATTAACTGATTTCAAAAAAGGAGGAGGTTCTATGTTCGACTGTATGTATTTTATTTTGTTATGTATGTTCACCGAATTCTCCCCCTATTTGTGGAACGATTCTCAAAATTATTTTTTTGTTTGGTACATTATACCTCAGAGGTGATTCCATATAAATTTTATCGAAATGGATTAAGCCAAAACCAACATATAAATGGTGAAGTCGGTTTTTTTAAGCTTTGCTTACGTTTAAACTATATAATTTTAATTGCCATTTTAGCTCTGGGCTATAGGTTTACAAATTCTCTAAGTATTTTAAAGTATTCGCTTGTATGGTTTAGACGCTAAATGCTTCTGAGAGACGGCCGGACAAACGGACGGAAAGTGCTGCACTACCCAAGTCAACTTAAAGTTTTCGTTTCACTCGAGCAATATATACATGGCCCTCATCTTTGTTTCCCGAATGGTATAATCTGGGAGTCTTCACGTCATTCGTGGTATATCTTCTAGGCAAGCATAATATATCTTCGGCTGCATAATCGCTTTCCATCTAGTGGTCAAATGCTTGCATATCGAGTATAAAAAAAACTATAAAAAATATCGTCACGCGATTCTTTTTAACAAGTACCTGGATGACCAAGTTGTGCTCGTTAAACCGACGTTTTCTAAAAATGAAACCTAGCTAGATCGATTTATTGCCCTGAAACGATTTTAATGAAATTTTGTATGCCCCTGTTTTGTATTTCATTAAAATCGTTGGAGCCGTTTCCGAAAAAAAGATTATATTAAGTTAGATGAACACGGGCCCCTTGATTGATAGACTTTGTGCATAACCTGAATCTGGCTAAAACTAACGCATGCTGTAAAAAAACTTAACAGCCGGTTTAAAAAGCTAATCGATAAAAATAGTGCTCATTAAACTATAAATCATTATCGACTATGCCGCAATCGATTGCAAATAGCACGATACAAGCGATTAACGAGCGTGTCACCGTCCCGATTATCGATTGAACGATAGAGTTTCGTAATCGATATTAATTAGTTTTAATCGAGAAAAAATATTTTAAACGGTGTAGCGGTATTTCTAGATTGCACGAGACTGTACGTTTGGTTACGCGCTACTAGCGTTTAGTACTTCAAGGAAGGGTAGCAGAAAAATCAATACATCAACACAAATTATATTTAAAAAATCTTTTGTAAACAACCTTAATGTAAAGAAGTCTAAAGTTAGGTATCTTCTAGATAAGCATGTTACATCTTCGGCCGCATCGACACTTTCCATCAATTTCACCTGGCATAAAAAGTCAAAGTCAAAGCATAAAAATATATTCAGCGATAAAAATCTAAACTAATATTTCCCTCGTTAAGACCGACATAATAAAGAATTATTAAATTACTACATATGTAATAATTTAAACTTAACTTAAAATCAGATATAATCAATATGAAATACAAGCAATGTACTGAGCTATGGTACTTATGCACTTAATTTTTTTTCATCATCTACGTAAGAGTGTATGTAATATAGAAAAGTCTCTAGTGTGTACCACATGTATTTTTATTGAAATAAATAAGAATACAAATTGGAAAACTAATCTATATAATATATACATATTAACAATAAATTTAATTAAAACCAACCAAAAACGTTTTTTTTAAGATTAAAAATATAATAATTATCTACTATCATAAAAAAAATATATAAAACTAGATATGAAAATGTATAAAACTTAATCAATTAACCATTAAGTAACTTAATTACTAATTTGTAAGTGAGTTCCTTAATTTTTTTGAGAAATAAATATGTTTAACCGTACTCGTACCGCACAACAAGTAATCTATACTTAGTTAAACGCAATTTATTCTGCGAACTGTACATTGTTAGAAGGCAGTATGTAGGTTATGCCCTTACTGGGCGGAGGGCTGCGATTCCATTGAGGATATTGCACCAGTCTTCCAGTCTATCTTATTTTTGGATTGAAGTTTGACTTGAAGTTGAATGACAGGATAGAATTAATCCTAAATATTTATAAGGCGGATTTATATTATATTTCACACTCACAGCCTCACATTAAGTTCGCTGACTTGTGTTATAGGTGCTGTGGGTGTTGAAAACATTCTCATCACAGTCACACCCAGAACCAAAAAAACCCTATGGGATTGTGTTCTCTGGGAATCGAACCCGATATCCGGTATTAGGGTGAACGCACACTTAACTACGCTAAAGGGCCTTATCCTTTACTACATAAAGGATAAGTTCAACAATAAAAAACCGGCTAAATGCGTGTTAGAGTCACGCGCGTAACTGCCCAAACCCTCACACAATCCATAGTGTGAAGATCTTTTGATTCCACAATATTTTTTAAATTTTAGCAAAAATCAAATAAGTGAAAAGGATGATTATATTCTACTAGCCGTGACCCGCGGCTCCGCCCGCTATTATCAAGTCAAAAAGGAGCCTATGTGTTAATCGTAGGTATTATATACTATGTACATTCTAAATTTCATCAAAATTCGTATAGCCGTTAAACCGTGAAAAGGGAACAAACATACTTACACACACGCTTACACACAAACTTTCGGATTTATAATAATAGTAGGATTTAAAAAAAAAACATGGTATTAGCTATCTATCACATACATATACAGGCCAATTTCCTTTAATTCATACAACTAAATTTGAAGAATTTCAATCTATAAATAACAAAAACTTAAGTTACCTAGAAGGCATCGAGTTTATAGGTAACTCAAGTCCACTGACTTGAGTAACCTATAAGCTCATATAGTTTCTACTCACTGGTAGCGACCAGAGGATCAAAACTATATACAATCACAATTTATTATTAAAACTAGAGTTAAGAGGTTAATAGTATTTTCTGTCGCCAACTTCCGCAATTCAACGACTGTTTCAATTAACTATAGATATAATTTATATTAATTGTTAACACCATTTTATTTTAATATGACACTAACTTCTGCAAACCACTGACTTAACTATAACTGTATAATATTTTATCTCAATAATAAATAGGTATAGTGTAGGTTATCTTTTCTTCTACTTTTCTAGACAAGCATGCTACATTTTCGACCGGATCATCTATTTCTATCAGGTGAATTTTAGAGGTCTAATAATTACTCATTACGGAAAAAACTGGGTAATTCTTTGACTTTTATTTTTTCTTTTTGTTTTTAAAGAGTAACTTCTTATCGGAGGGCTTTGAAATTCTGATCCGCATCATTTTTGTGTGTATTCATGTTTTATTAGGAAACCGGGTCTTTTCGAGCTTTTATTTTTAAAATAATATTATTTTGACTTACCTCGACGTTTTACCAGGGTTTTTTTTTTATATGATAGATCTAGGCAAGCATTTGACCACTATCTCACCTGATGGGAAGTGAAGATGCGGCCGAAGATGTGACATGCTTGCCTAGAAGATACCTATTCACTCTAGACTTGAAGACACCCAGATTGTACTGTTCGGGAAACAAAGACGCAGGCAATGAGTTCCACTCCCTCGCTGTACGGGTGATAAACGTAGCCGCAACAATTGCACCGGCCGAGGTCACGAGAGACATTTTAAATGTTAGTTGAATGATGAAACGAGCAAGTCTCTTGCTTGATGGTAAGCATCACGCTTGCCTACAGTTTTGTGCCACCCAGAGTTTTGAAGTTAGGTCAAAATCCTGCTCGGAGAAGCACTTCGTTCGCTACCCTGAGATATTAGATGTTAAATTTCTCTATTCGCTATAATTTCACTAGAAACATTGCCTTTCAATCTGAAATACAGTAATGTTTGCACAGTAATGCTTGTCGGTTGAATAATTGGCATTGGTGTGGTACTGCCCCAGGCGGACTCTGCAAGAAGAGTCTTAACACTATATACAGTGTTGAATACTGACTTTTTGTGTATTGTCAATTTTCTCTGGACTTTTTATTTACTGTCAATATTTCCTAACGATAACATTCGGGCATATTTCCTTAATCATTTTTGAGTTTTTTTAAACTGCGCTCCTACCTATACGCGATATTGGCAGAATTATGGTGCGACAGCCCTATAGTCGCCATTTCAAGAAGTATTAAAGTTTTCGTTAGAATTAGACATAATAATATTATTTAAATACGGCTATCACTCACATCACTTTATCGATATTGCCGACCTAGGTTTGGAGCATGTACGATGCTCTTCTTTGGGATGAGTTTACGCCGCGAGATCGCGACGAAGACGCGTATTTTAATAAATATTATTTAAAGAAGTAGTTGAAGTTGAAGTGTTTGATCTTAGCTCCAGGCAAAATGTGAACTAAATTGTGTTTCCACCGCTGTCATGCTAATTTAACGCTCTCAATAAACAACAAAGTATTAAACGAATAGGTGGATTGAATGATATTAGATTCAATCAAATCAACATGCTCGATAAATAGCTACAATTTACATTCAATCTAGTCAATCTAGAATTATTTATGAGCTGTATATCAAAAGTGTCAGTACTACTTTGATCTAAGTGAACGGTTGTAGCTACAGGTGCCAAGGTTTAGCTGAACTCATTCATGTGTAACTAACTAGTGGTATTGTACCTTGAAGTGTTACTGCTGTATTACTTTTGGTTATAATGTAGTCGTATATCGATGTTACTGTTTGTGTCCCTCAGCTTCGCTCCTGTTAAGCATAATGTATACGCCAAACGATATAATATGTTCGATGGCTGTGACTGCAAATATGGCAGTAGAGTCATTAGCTTACATGAGTGCTTCTTTGGAGCCCAAGTGAATATAGAATTTTGAATTTTGTTTGTTAGATTCGGAATCTAAAGGGTCATAGGCAGGTAATGTGTAGTTCTACAAAACATTTTATATAAAAATTAAAAATAAACGCTTTCACACTCACAGCCTCACGCTAAGTTTAATGACTTATGCCATGTGTACCGGTAACATTCAATCACACCCAGAGCCAGAAACACAAATTTTGCTTGGGGAGAAAGCTTGTCTACGTCCCAGGAATCGAACCCGATACCAGATGCTCAGAAGGAAAACGCTCACAAAAGCTCATCTAAGCGAATCGACATTTTAAGTTTTCTCTATATTAAATTAAATTGACAAGTGGGCTCCTAGTGTCAAAATGTTCAGGCCAACTGAAGGCATCCGACATGACTTAACGACAGTTGCCTGATGACTAACAAACAGGACTGACAGAGTAAAGTACCCTCCGAAGCTCGGCGACACTCAGTTTTTTTTACTACCACCATTAAACGGTTACCTGTCCAATTACTGGCCTGACTGAACATTGTTTAACCTTGTCAATCAGTTACAATCGACCAGACTGACCGCGTTGTCACAAAATGTATGTTAAAAACTGCTCCGGTCAATTGTCATTCACCGTTCCTTGTGCTCGTAATATCGTTTGATTATGACAATAACTACTCAAGATTTAATCGCCAACTCCTGCAGACCTAGCATGGCGTAGGGACATAAATTGTATCCCCTGTTTTTATCCACAGACAAGGGACAAGATTGTCCTCTCCACTATACACAGCATGGCAGCAGTGGAAAGGCAAAGTATATACCTGTTTGACATTTGGCGTAGACATATATATTTCTCCCTTCATAACATGGGCGCAACAAAAAGTGGATAAAACTGCTCTGTTTGACATTTGGTAGAGAGGAATTATCCTCGTTCGTAGGACTCGGTTTTAATTTAAGGCAAAAGATATTTATCTACTCCCCAGGGAAAAGTGTCTACCCGCTTTGCTAGGCAAAAGATACTTATCTACTCTCCGGGGAAAAGTGTCTACCCGCTTTGCTAGGCAAAATATACTTATCTACTCTCCGGGGAAAAGTGTCTACCCGCTTTGCTAGGCAAAAGATACTTATCTACTCTCCAGGGAAAAGTGTCTACCCGCCTTGCTAGGCCTGTTGGTTAAAAACCCGCTATAATATCCTTAACCGGAGTTTGTTAATTCAGAACTTTGAGGTAAATAAGGACGCAGCTATACAAGATACACAGCGTCCAGATTAAAAAAAGGTACAAAAATAATAAAAACTTAGGTACTAATTAGGTTATTTCTTTTGTTTACAGATCACTCTGTTAAGAGCAACCGGAAATGGTACTTTGCTGACATCAGCTGTGGTTAGGGTAAGTTTTATTTACTTCATAATTTTAATTAACGAACTGCTCGTTGACTAAGTTGGCTTAGTTTGCCTTCTAAGCAGGGGTGTCGGGTTCGATTCCTGGCGGAAACATAAGTTTTCTTCCCAAGGAAAACATGTGTTTCTGGTTCTGGTTGTGATTGTGTATGTGATGTGAATGTTTTCGGCACCCACAACACAAGTCATCGAACTTAGTGTGGGGCTTTGAGTGTGAAAGCGTTTAAAAAATGCCTAGTTAATTTTTATACTATGTATAATTCTGTACGTGTGTTTGTGACTCAACTCCTCCTAAATGGCAGGACCGATTTTAATTTTTTTTTTTATTTTCAATACCCAAGTAGATTCAAGAATGATTTAGATTCGAGCATAATAAATATTAATGCTTAAGCTCTTAAGTTACCTACAAGCTTGAAGCCTTGTAGGTAACTTAGGTCTTTGTATAGATGTATATCGTTTTAAGAAATATAAGCAATTAACCCGTAGATAGCTTTTTTTTTTTTTGTGACAGGCTAGTGTTTGACCACTATCTCACCTGATGGTAAGTGACGATGTGATCGAAGCTGGTAAACACACTAGACCTGGAATACGCAGGCTCTCAAGGGTAACTGCCGGAACACCGTATTTAGCAAATCTGTATTTTATATTTTTATCTCCTCAGTAAAATATTGTTTCAAAAGTAGACACGAACAAGAGGATCGATTTCCTTTTTTGAATGGAATTAGCTCTGATCTCATAGCACCAAACTTTTTGGAACATTGTAACCCTAAAATAAAAAGCAAATGTCCTCGACATGTGCATTTTTTCGATATTTTAAAGCAGGTAGCGAATATCGTGATAGGTATGCTAATTCAAAGTCCTCATATTGGAATAAGATAACAATATATTTACTAAGGATGAAATTTTTTTGTAAAAAAGTAACAAATAGGTATCTCGTTTGTATTTGATTTCTTGCTTTTGAAAACGGTTGTATTTTAGGAACCTCTTTCTTCAACATGCTTAAAACTAAATTGTAAATAAAAAATATCTGCCAAGACTGCTATTATCTTCTTTTTATTTTTATGACTGATAGGCAAGCATTTGACCACTATCTCACCTGATAGGAAGTATGATGCGGCCGAAGATTTAGCATGCCTGCCTCAAATGTACCTATTCACTCTTGACTTGAATACTCCCAGATGATTTTTTAAACCTACATCAGGCACCGGTCTCTCACAACACTGGTTTACGCTTTAGTAATAAGTACTTTAATTGTTAACTAGCAGATAAGTATACCTGTGTGAGAGAAAAATAAATACATTTATTATTATTATTATTATTTATTATTATTATGATACCGTTCAGGAAATTAAGACTCTTGTATCTTTGATGCTATTTCGACTTAGTTTTATTGTACAAACTAAGCTCTAGAGAGCATGGAAAAGAACATCAGAGAGTTATGCCGCGAAAGTAAAAAAATGGCGATGTCGATTTTTTATTCTTGTCCAAAACTAGTGATTCTTCGAATATTCAGTGTAATACTGTTGGATTATTAACCGTTAATACGTAAACGTGCACGATTGTAGGCAAACAGCAAAAGTTGTAAAACATTTTCGTTTTACAACTTTTATTACTGTTCCATTCCAAAATTCCAATAGAAGTTCTAGTAAAGTTTCTACCACATTATTACGGCATGTCTGACAATGATTTTCTTATTTGACTTTGACTAGGACTTATTTTATGAAAATATGTAATACACTTGACACTGGCTAAATGCACAAAGGTTGCTGAGCCAAAACAAAAAAAAACTATACTACTAACTAAGCAATGCGAATACTTTGACAAATAAGGACTATTTTGATCACTCATCGCATCAACCAGGCCCTCTGATATTTTCTTTTGAAAATAGAATGATGAATAACGAGGACTCTAAATGTGTCTACTGATCAGCTGATCAACCATTGTAACTACTATTCTTTGATCAACCTCAGACAAGTTATATGGTAGGTCAGGGCAGCTATCGAGTTCTAGCAAGAAACTTGATTTGTGACGTCACGCCACACAGTGATTCTATATGAAAGTCGATATCATACCTGACACCTGTCAGACAAGTAAAATCGTAGTTTAACACTTGACAATTACAAACTTTTGGGTTTTTGAATTCTCGGGTATCAGGTTCTATGTATTACTCCCCAGAGATAAGGGTTATACTTTTTATTTACTTTTTTATTTTTATAGGTGTTTCCTGATGAGTACAATATGAGAATCTTCAAATCGCGAATGAATATGTATCTTTTTGGCAAGCTTGCTCCATCATCGACCACATCGTCGCTTACCATCAGGTTCAAAAGTTTGCTTATCTTGAATAAAAAAATTAAAAAAAACTCAAAAACTTGAGTGTCATGGGTGTCGGAGATATTCACATTACACACACAGATTCACACCCAGAACCAGAAACACTGAATTCCGGGAATCGAACCCGATACCTATTGCTTAAGAGGCATTAATCAATAAATTATGTATTTCGGTACTTATAGGGTTATTCTTCTATCGTCTTCTTAAAGTTAACTTGCATAGTGCCTCAGCAAGCTGAACACCTCGCGTATTTTTCGAAATGGGTATTTTTACGTTTTCTACTCCCATATCATTTTGAAAAAAATCGAAAACTGAATCGACAAAAAGTTTTATACAATTATCGAAATTCTTCACAAGAATCGGTTGAGAAATGGAACCTGTAGAAGTAAACAACCGGAAATCCGGACTTAGGTGTGAAAGCAATTTTGCGCAAACTGAAACGGAGAAGCTTTGCTCGCGTTTCGCGCTCTCGGTCAATTAATTTAAATTAGCAACATTTTTTACATATATTTTTTGTGACTTGCAGAAATTATCTTTTTTTATTGTCAATGTCAATGTCAATTTCCCATTATTATTTTTTTCATCATAAACATATCTACTTGCCAATTGCCTATATTTCCTTAAACTATATACAACAAAGAACTAAGTTACTTGCAAGACATCGAGCCTATAGGTAACTCAAGTGCTTAAGCCCACCAGTAGGTAGCGTTCTCATCATGCTGGCTGCATTGCCTCTGAATAATAATAATAAAGATATAATAATCTACGAGCCAATTGCATATATTTTCTAAAAAACTAAACTCTTCTAACTCTTCTCAGAACTTGGCGTCTTAAAATTTATTGAAGCAACCTTCCTATTACATTCCTTCACTCAAAGAAACTATTAAGGCCACTACACACGGGCTACTTATTTCGTTTATATTGCACTCTAGCCTTATTTCTTAGTTCCTAGTTTAAGTACGTCTCAGGAACGTATCAATGAAATTACGAAGACGGAGCAATTACCGCTAATTAGGAGAATAATTACTCCTTTTAATGTCAATTTGTGCTGGAATTCTAGAATACCAACGCAAATAAGGGGCAGATGAAAATAACTATTGAGATTAATATTTTTATTTATTTGTGTTATCACTAGCTGTGCACCGCGGCTTCACCCTTAAACAAGATTAAAAGTATATTTAGTCTGCGTAATAAATCGTAGGTAAAAGCTATCATCATCATCAGCCTGTATCGAGCCTCTGTAGGGTATAAGGCTGGCCTCTCCTATACCACTTATTTTGGTTGCGCAGATCGCATCGGGCAGCTGCCGGGATGGTTTTCTAATGGCTCGTTTGACGTCTCTCGATACCCACTGAGTCAGGGCTCTACATCAACTACCATCACCTCGCCTTAAGGCGAGGGTAGAGTCCTGACAGAGTGTGGATAACTTATAAGCTATGAACATTCCAAATTGCGTCTAATTCCGTTCAGAAAAAACAAACATACCTACACACGAATTTTCTCATATATGACATTATAGGATGATGATCATATTTATACAAAAGTGGTTTTGATACCCAAGACTTCAATTGCACTTGATGCCCTGCCGATCAACGAATGAGTATCAGGTGGAACGACAGAATGTCTCAAAAATGTTTACGTTAAAATAAACTCAGGCGGCCGGTTATTAAAACGCATGCCTAATATAGTTTATCAGTTGATCACTCGTGAAATTGATTGAAAAACCATTGTGGCATCGCATTCGGTACATCCCATAAGCCGTGAAATAGGTCTACTCTGGAAAGCCTGAAGTAATCATGTATTGTGGTCAAACGCTTGCCTATCGTACATAAAAAAAAAACTTGCGAATTACCACACTTTTGACAGACAAACAACCAATTGCAGTAGTATGTAAACTTTACTGTATTTAGAGTAGTTGATCTGCTGTAGCAGTTCCTATTTATGTATTTTAATGTAACTTCCATTTTGTTGGTTTTAATCTTAGTTACATAAACTTATAATATATAAACTTATAACTTACTAGCTTTTGCCCGCGGCTTCGCTCGCGTTAAGAAGTATTATTTTAAAAGCTTCATACAAACTTTCATCCCCTATTTTATCCCCTTGGGGGTACAATTAATCAAAATCCTTTCTTAGGGGATGCCTACGTCATAACATCTACCTGCATGCCAAATTTCAGCCCGATCCGTCCAGTGGTTTGGGCTGTGCGTTGATAGATCACTATGTCAGTCAGTCAGTCAGTCACCTTTGAGTTTATTTAGATTAACTCTTTGACATATTCACACACAAACACGCGCCCAATCACACATTCATTATGTGTCCCACGTAAGGGAATGAGCCGGGTTGTTTCTATTGCTTTAGTTTACCTGTTAAATGTTAATTTTTTGTAAGATTTGGTTTCCGAGAAATGTTTTAAATCTGTATTATTTGTAGTTTCCCACATATTTTTTTATAAGCATATCGCAGAATGGCCTCCTGCGATACAGGCAAGCCCTAGTGCGGGGACCGTTAGTAACTAGGATACCTATGTTTGTAAAGTGTTTATTTGGAAAATAAACTATTTTGTATATTTTTGTATTATATAATTGTTTTGTCTTCATAATACCGATTTAGGTATTTTAAATATTTTGTAGTTTAGTCGATAGCATAAGTCATGGTGTGGTTTTTATGACATGGAAGTCAATAGAATGTAAATTGTTGTATACCTAATGGAAATCCATAGTTACAAATAAAATATAATAATTTCGGATTGAAGGCCAATGTGTCCAGCATTAAAGACTTTCAACATCTTTTATTCTTTATCTCATGCTGACAAGCGCAGTGAACTGTAGTGGGCGTGACTCTTACCACCAGGAGAGCAAATTGCTCGTTTATATGCCCTGGAATATGAAATGGCTACTTTGTACCCGTAGGAAAAGCTACGGTGCGGTGCAATGATATATTCGTCCTTCCGAATTAGGCACAAAACTTGGTATTAAAGAGTTCAACGGGCGCTTTCCTTAAGCAAATGACGTTTTATATCGACTTAAAAAATGAAATCTCAATTCATATAAATTTTTTATTGTAAAACATTTTGCATACCATAGCTGAACGCAATTTGATAAAATTTTTTATGTATGGAAACCTTGGCAGTGGTTACATATTTGAGCCGTTTGGTGTTGAGACACTGGGTCCGTAGGGACCGGGCGCTCATTCTATTTTCAAAATTCTATCAGAGCGCCTGGTTGAAGCGACGCGTGATCAAACTGCTGGCACTTATTTGGCTCAACGTATTAGCATTGCAATTCAGAGAGGCAATGCCGCCAGCATGATGGGAACGCTACCCACTGGTAGTGGGCTTGAGCACTTGAGTTACCTATAAGCTCGATGTCTTGTAGGTAACTTAGTTCTTTGCTGTACATAGTTTTAGTTTAGTTTTAGGAAATATAGGCAATTGGCCCGTAGTTAGGCATGTAAAGGAAAAAAAAAAACCTTGGAACAGAAAATGAGTAAATTTATTTAAGAGAATGAAATGCTCGTGGGCTAAGTTAGGTGCGTGTCCGCTTTCTAAGTGACGTGGGTGCCGGAAACATTCACATGACACACACAATACAACCAGAACCAGAAACACAAATTTTCTTTTGAAGAAAACGTATGTTCCCGCCGGGAATCGAACCCGATACCCCTGCTTAGAAGGCGAACACGCACCTAAGCTAAAGAGGTTCACTTAGCTAAACGCAGATCTTTATTTAAAAACACAATTTGCATCCCCATTGGCATCTCTATGATTTCTATAAATAGTGATGAACCAGTAATAGATCTATCGACATCGATAACACCTGCTCAGATAATTGTATATAAGTCGTTCGATGACATTTAAAACGTTTATAATTAACTGACTCTGCCCTGCGGCTTCGCTGACTTTAATCAGGATTAATAACTGTCTAATCCAGTGTCAATATTTCAAATCAAGAATCTCGTTTTAAACATACACAATTAAAGACACAACTTTTGCATTTAATATATAAGTTTCTTTTTGTTGGTTGTGATTGTGTCTGTGATGTGAAAGTTTCCGGCACCCACGATACAAGCCATTGAAGTAAGTGTGGAGCTGTGAGTGTGGGCGTTTAAGTTAAAAAAAATGAGTAGCATCTAGTGAGGTGGTTGTCCATATTATTATGTTTGTAGCTTTTCTAACTGTGTCAACTAAATTAGATAGTTTTAGCATTAAAAAAACATTAAAACCAAAAAGTAATATCAATAAGATATGGGTGAATTTTGGGTGAAATATTTACAAAGTTGCATTAAATTTTACAATCGCAATAAATTTATTTGGATATGTTTTGATACCATTATTGTTTCATACTTAAAATAATAACATATGAACAATAAAAAAGAAATAAAATAGCCATAAACACGAAGCAAAAATATACGCTTACGTCGTATAATTCCCTAAATATTTAACTCCTATTAAAAATACAATGTATACTGGATGTTTATAAAATATTTGTTGTTTTCAACCGACTTCAAAAATGCAAAATTTCTTAATTCGACGGTATATTTTTTTTGTCTGTATGTTACGCTATAATTCCACCTATTATGAATCGATATTGATGTTTTTTGTTTGGTAGTTTATACTACTGAGGTGGTCCCATGTAAATTTTATCGAAATCGATCAAGCCAAAACTAAAATATAAGCGGTGAAGTCGATTTTTTTAAGCTTTGTTTGTTTTTAAATTATTATAATGCAAATGCAGATAAGTAAAAGTTTATTTAATTTTATTTAGTACTAGCCGTGCCACGCAGCTTCGCCCGCTATTATCAAGTTAAAAAGTAGCCTATGTGTTAATTCTAGGTATAATCTATGTACATTTCAAATTTCATCCAAATCCGTTCAGCCGTTAAAGCGTGAAGAGATAATAAACATACTTACACACTTACACACAAACTTTCGGATTTATAATATTAGTAGGATAATGTGAAATTTTGTTTGTGTGTGAATGTTTGTTACCACGTATCTCCGTAACGAATAAACCGATTTTGATGAAATTACAAACATAGGATACTCGAGTAACGCGGGCAAAGCCGCGGGGCTTGGCTAGTAATCCATAAAACATAGCTAAAACTAACTAAGTTACCTACAAGGCACCGTGCTTATAGGTAACTCACACTTAGACATCCTGACTTATGCAATTATTCTGCTGAAGAACTAACGGTTTCGAGTACCGTAGGTTTAACTCATTTCCTTTTAGTTCTTTACTAACAGGCTAAGACATAAAGCTGACGCAGTTAAAGTGACATCGGTTTAATTGACGCCACTTCAGAAACATAATATTAGACACCGTTGAAGCCCTGACGGCGCCGCGTAAGCTCATAGTTTCGAATTCAAAACCAAGGTCATAGTTTCGAATTCGAAATTCAAAATCATTGCGCCGCGTAAGCTCCCAGGTCATAATTACGAATTTGAAATACAAAATCGTTGCGCCGCGTAAGCTCCCAGGTCATAGTTGCTAATTCGAAATTCAAAATTGTTGCGCCGTGTAAGCTCCCTGGTCATAGATACAAACTCGAAATTCAAAATCGTTGCGCCGCGTAAGCTCCCAGGTCATAGTTGCTAATTCGAAATTCAAAATCGTTGCGCCGTGTAAGATCTCTTGTCATAGGTACGAATTCGAAATTCAAAATCGTTGCGCCGCGTAAGCTCCCAGGTCATAGTTTCGAATTCAAAATTCAAAATCATTTATTCCAATGAGGCTCATGAAAGTTAATGACTAACTAAAAAGCCAGTCGCCTTCAAGGCCTAGCGTGTTACCGTCCTTGAACACGTCATCACTTGCCATCAGGTGAGATAATGACCAAACGCTTGCCTATCAGCTATAAAAGAATTGCTAGAGTCGCAAGATCATACCCATCTATAGAAGAACTTGGGAAGAAGCTAGGTGGCGCATTTTTTTATCCAACGATTCTATAATATGTTTGAGCTTCGACATCGTGATGTTTTATTTAATGTATGTGTTGTTATATACATACGCACACAGACAAAATAACCAATTAATAGTGGGTGCGCGTTCGGCTTCTAAGCAGGGGTATCGGGTTCGATTCCCGGCGGCTATACAAGTTTTCTCCCCAGGGAAAATGTGTGGTTCTGGTTCTGATTGTGATTGTGTGTGCATGTTGATGATGATTATTATTTCTTGTCTTGTATTTGTTTAGGTGTTCAATAAATAGACTATCTATCTATTGACAAGGGATTACTTCATGATAGTCACACTAATATTTTAGGATCAAAAGTTTGTGTTTATACAGTATGTGAACTGCTCATTGGCTTATTTGGGTGGCGTTCGCCTTTTAATTCGGGTATCGGGTTCGATTCTCGGTGGAAACACAAGTTTTCTCCTCAAAGAAAATTTGTTTTCCTGGATCTGGTTGTGATTGTGTGTGAAAAAAAAAATCATACCCACGACACAGTCATCGAACTTAGTGTGGGGTTGTGAGTGTGAAAACGTTTGTTTGTTTGTTGTTATGTTTGTTTTCTTTTCACGCTGTAACGGCTGAACGGATTTGGATGAAATTTGGAATGCACATAGCTTATACCTAAGATTAACACAGGCTACTTTTCAACTCGATAAACGCGGGCGAAGCCGCGGGCACTGCTAGTAATATATAGGTAGTACAGAAAAACTGATGGGATGACTCTATTTAAGGTCATTATACACTGTATCATCTCCGTCGGATGTCGGATACAGATGCTGATTATAAATTGAATTAAATATATGTTGCAACTGTTCATCGCTTCGTGTAGAGCCTTAAATAAACACAGAGTTACTAAATAATAAGACTTAATATAAAACTTATACAATCTTCAATTAATTATCAAAGCGTTTGGTCAAAGCAACTCGTGACCAAAATGCTGGCAAATATTTTGGACAGAGATTGCCATTCAACGTGGCAATGCTGTCAGCATTTTGGGTACTTTGCCAACTGGTAGCGGTCTATTAGATTAAGTTTTGTACATATTTATATCTAGTTATAGTTTTTTTTGGTTAATTTTAATTTAGTTTTGAGACTTAATTGATCGATAAGCGGATCTCTAAGTTGAATTGGGTGATTTGGCACTTTGTCCGTCCGTCCGTCCGTCTTTCAGAGGCAAATAGCGTCTAAATCGTACAAGTAAATAAAAATAAATCGTACTTCAAATTCTCAGAGAATATGTAAAACTATGGCCCAAAGCCAGAAATGACAATTAAAATGATATAAAATGAAAAATATTAAGGGGGTACTCATACATGTATGTGGGGAGCAATTTTTTTTATATTCCGTTGTGGGGTATCGTTGAAAAGAGCTTTTAAAGTAGAGTACGAAACCGATTTTAGAAAAATTCTATGTTGGAAAATAACAATGTATTTATATGCTCGATTTGACTGTACAGTTAGATAAATTGACTGAACGCTCTAATAGCCTAAAATGCTTAGGCGCTGGTCAGTTATAGAGGAATCAAATTTTAAAAAAATCTGGCAAGCCATTTGAACTGCCCATTGGCTTAGTTAGTTGCGCGTTCGCCCTACTAAGCAGGGGCATCGGGTTCGATTCCCGACGGAAACACAAGTTTTCTTCTCATGGAAAATTTGTATTTCTGGTTCTGGGTGTGATTGTGTGTGTGTGAATGTTTCCGTCACACACGATACAAGTTTTTACACGTGGGCTGAGAGAGTAAATATAAAAAAACAACCGCCACATAATATTAAATATATGCTACATACAGGATACTCAATAATGATCGACTGCGGTTACAAAAGTTCCCGCATGAAAGTGCAGTGTCTTAATAGTATGATATTACCTCAAAAGGATATAAAATCAATATCCTTTTGAGGTAATATCTAGAGCAGTACGTACAGGATGCGCACCGTTTCCTTGTAACATAATTGACGTCGATCGCATAACGGTAGCAACTTAATTAAATCAGTAGCTTAATATCTGATTGAAATGTTACTTAGAGGTGATAGGGATGGGATATTATAGAAAAGTATCGATATATCGATACTTATATGTATGATAATAACTATCGATATATCGATAAGGGTGTGCCGACCGCGCTTAGTGGGAAAACGGTATGGAAATGATGTCGATAAAATATCACCACATCAAAAACGGTAGTTTCTACTTGACCCTACTTCCTGTATGCTTACTAACAATATACAATATAGTAGCCATATGAAGAAAAGCTAGTCCAGTTAGGTGTTAAAAACTGTCTGCTTATTAATATCACTTGTTGGAATGATGTCCCAAAAGGTTTTTTTACTAGTTTCTAATACTGAACAGCCCGTTGGCTTAGTTGGGAGAGCGGTCGCCTTCTAAGCAGAGGTATCGGGTTCATTTCCCAGCGGGAGCACAAGCTTTCTCCCCAAAGGAAAGTGTTTTTGTTTCTCGTTGTGATTGTGTGTGAGATGTGAATGATTCCAACACCCACGACAAAAGTCATCGAAGTTAGTGTGGGGCTGTGAGTATGAAAGCGTTTATATTATTTATGTTTATACGTTTTTTAGTTCCCATTACCATAAATAAAGGTACTTTTGATATAAATTTAAAATCGACCGAACAATTTCGGCTCAAACTTCCTTTTTTATATACGATGTCGCGACAATTAGGGTTATGGTGGTGTCTTTATTAGTTTGTAGCAAAATTAAATGTCGAGAGACCAATATTATCCTCTCTCATTAGGTATCGGAGGCCTTCCGTTTCGCAGCTTGTAAACGACATTTGCATAAATTAACTTCATTTTATATCTTTCGAATAAGTCTAATTAGAGTACATTCGGGTCATAATAAGACACAAAAGTTAAATGTATATTTTGAAGGGACTTGGATATGGCTTAATCCGTATGAATTCGAAATATTTATATTTGGCTGTTATTTCGAATTATACAGAGAAAATGATCTTTTTACATTGTGTTGGTATAGTCTAGGGTCAATTAGTGATGGTTGATGTATCTTTCTGTCATAGTTAAGTTAAGGCAAAAAAAAATGTATTTATTATTTTTTTAGTTATACAGCAAAGACCTAAGTTACCTACATTACATATATATTATAGGTAACTCAAATGTTTAAGCCCACTACCATTGGATAGCGTTCCTACAACGCACAGGAAACGTAGCGATCAGTATTCAATATCTGTAATTGGTTCTATCGTCCATACCTACTGTATTAAGTAGCAGTTGACAGGTATTGCACGTTAGTGCAACTATTCACAAAACTACAAAACTCAATCCGGTAGTCTGATACTAAAATTTTAAGATTTATGTTGTTACGACTATTTTAGTTTACACATCCGATAAAATTGTAGTAACTTTTAATTGTCTCTACAACAGTCGATAAAATTGCAGTAACTTTTCATAGTTATATGAAAAGTAACTACAATTTTATCGACTGTTTCCCTGCCCTAGGCTGATTGAGAGCAGGATGTGTAAACTAAAATAATCGTAACAACATAAATCTAAATATTGAGTAACAGACTACCGGATTGAGTTTTTACGTTGTAATAATATTAGATTTATTGTGTTTTGTTCTGTCGTTGCATACGTTATGTTCTGTACAATCAAATATTCAAATGTTTTTTGGTTTTGTAAACGCCCGCGGCATCTCTTTGGTAAATTCATTTTGAATATTTAAAGTATTTAACGATCTATGATCCGCCCTGCCATTGCCCCGGTGGCGGCAATAAACGGCTGTACTGAAATCCTTTCAATTGCCAAATTTTCGCTGCGGACTCGTGGTCACACCGTTTTGCTACACCAGTGTGACTACGAGTAATTTCTTTTACTCGTGGTTACACTGTGTGGTGTGACTAACGGTAAATTATTAAAACATAAGACTCGTGGTCATACTGATAGTGTGGGGAAATACAAATACCCTGTACTAAGTAAGACAACTGTAAACCTAGAGACAAAAAAAAAAGACGTGTGGCACTCGGGGACTGCCGCGGTAAAGCTATTGCATAGCATTTTTTATCAACTTATGCAATTATAATTATTTATTTATTTTATTTATGCAGTATTTTTTTTCCTGCTACCCAGGCGAGTTGCTGAACTAAAGAGACAAGCGTGATATTTCAAAAAAGTCATTAAAAGTTCTGCTATTCATCGATAGATGGCAAAACTAAAAAGTATTACCGCTGTGCCGGTCGGAGTGGGGGGTGTTAGGTTATTTTCGTTACGGAATTTCTGGATTCGGTCTCCACGCTCAAGGCCCGCGATAGAAGCTATGCAATAGCTTAATATGCATAAGAAAGTATAGTAGGGGTTTGCTCTGTTTTAAACAATCGAAATTTAAAATAAATTAAAAGCTATTGAAACTGGTAAAAGCTTGTTTTTATTATAAATCTTTTCAAATTATTACTTGTTTCATCGAATTATTTACTAAAATGACAAATACTGTCAGCCTTAAGTAAACACAAAGATGCGTTACAGGGATGTTGTATTGTAATTGTAGTTGCTCGACACTAAAGAAAGGTTGGTTCAAAAATGTTTCACCTGTCAGTATCATCAAAATGTAACCTTTTAAAGTCCAGTAAATGTTACTTGTCTTTCTGGATCATAATACAAACGCGCTGTTCACTAAAGAAAGGTGCTACATGATCTTTGCAACACCTGGATGAATTTGTATAACATTTTGTATGGATAGCTTAGACCCTGCTATAGCACACTTTTGAACTGAAAGTAGGTGAAGCTTGGGTATAGGTATATAATTTTCTTTTACTTATTCTAAGATCTAGTAGCGGTAGGACGTTATTTCATTCAACCGCCAAGCAGTAGTGTGCAAATTTACTGTGCTTTCAGTGTAATTACAAAGCATAAAGAGATTTAACAATTAATATCTCAGGGTGACATGCGCAGAGCTTTGCCGCGCTGGATTTTTTTATTGAAATTCAAAACTCTGCTCGTATAGTCTCTCAACCAAATAGATAACAATAAGATCTATAACCACAATCCGAACATCTTATCAAAATGTTAAAGTCACACAACCACACTTTGAGTTTCATGAAGATGTTCATGTATATGAACCATTTTGTTAATGAAATTTGATAAGATTTAATTATTACTTTATATTTTATAAAAAAAGTTCTGTGCTTGCGGGCAGTTTGGTTGTCATAAATTAGCTTATGTGCCAGTGCAGTGCATGTGCGGGTCGTAATTTCACTAAAATGGTTCCAACAGAATACCAGCGTCGGCGATAGTGAGGTGACTACCTTCTTTGATATTATGCTGACTTAGGACCATTTTGTGTGAGTGCACATTAATGATTAGGGTATTTTTAAAGTTAAAACTATCTTGAGTATTACACATTATGTTTCAAGGTTATGTCCGGTTTAAAACACGTAAAAAATGTGTCGACTAGTGTCACGCGCCGAGGCCCGAACCGTCTAACCCATCCTGATGAAGGACAGCTAATTTGTCCGAAACTAGTCGACTACAAAGTAATTCGACAATTTGTACGTGCTTTTAGCTGGATATAACATTGAGACATAATGATTAAGGTAGTTTTAAGTCTTTTATCTTCATTATATTTATTCTTCATACTAGTTATGAAAGTGACTTATACAATTAAATGTATATTCTATTCATGTATTCTACTTAACCACAGTGACCGTACGAAGGTGTGTGTGTGTTTCACTCATTCCTTTGTGTACTTATTTTACTGAGAGCTTATGGAAGATACCTACGAAATGTCATTTTGCATCGATATCCTGATTCAATCAAATATCGTTATAGAAATATGTACGTATTTAATTATTCAAAATCTGCGCATTATTCCTGTTATTTATTCCTAGCTTTATTGTAAAACTAATTATAAGTAGGTACCGATATATATGTATATATATATATATATATATATATATATAATAATTTATGTATATTTATTATTTAAACTAATCATCTAACTTTCTTTCGTCTCTCGCCCTCTCTATACCATTTTGATGCACGCCTACACCCTTCTCGTCTACCATGTGTGGTTGACTGGTAGAGAATGCCTCTAGCATTAAGTCCACCTTTTGTACTTTTTGTGCAATAAAGAATTAAATAAATAAATACATCAAACAAGAATGCATGGAGGTAAAATGCACAAAGCACTTTCTGCCGATTGTACGTAATACACCTGAGTTAAAATAATTCATGTATTAGCCATTTAAGAACATTTAAAAATAATACTTGATCAAAAATACGCCGCCGAGTTTCTTTCCAGGTTCTTCTCGAAATTCATGAGTGCTACGTTGTGAATAACCGATTTTGAATTGTATTGATAAATTTAGAAAGGTTAAATTATCCCTTGAGGCGAGGTTTGAACCCGACGTAATAAGACGTTAATAATAAGGAAAGGATAATTTCGTCGCTTCAGGCAGGGCTTGAGTAGCTCAGCGGTAAGAGCAATAGGGCTTGACACCCTATGGCCGCGGGCTCAAACCCCGTCTCAAGCGATATTTTTTCCTTTCTAAATTTATCAATATAAGTTCTGCCTAGCATGGCTAATGAACTAATGATAAACAAAATCGATTTCGATTTGATTAAAAAATCAGACATTTTTCTTTCCTCAAACGAGAGATATTTTCGTAGAAAATTATGTTTTTTTTTTACTGAATGCGTCTCTATGCGCTTCTTTATACACACTATAATCGACTACTGTTAAAAACGTTCTCGCATTAAAATACAGAGCACAGATTGCAGTAGGCGAAAAATGGCCGTTCTGAACGCCATTGGTACTTATCTGTTACTCTAGAGTCATACACAATAACTCTGAATTACCATAATACCAAAGACACAGGCTAATTAATAAGGATAACAGGTAGCTTTTAATTCTGCGGTACAGTTACATTTTCCCAGGCTGTGGACCGTTAAGTTCCCGTGCTTAGCTCCCTGGTGCTAAACAATCAGATTACTCATAATATCAGAATTATCAGATGGTAATCGCCATCTTAGTGACAAGGAGGAGTGATTAACTGGTGGAATCTTACTTAATGTTAAAATTATCTCTAAACTAGCCGTGCCCGCGGCTTTGCCCGCGTTAATTAAGTTAAAAATTGGCTATGTGTTCCGGAACCTAAACTCTCTACATTTTAAAATTAATCAAAATCGGTTTATTCGTTACGGAGACGTGATAACAAATATTCACATACACACACAAATTTTCGCATTTATAACATTTTTAGGATTATTCTTTCTCGCCATAGAACAGACGATCGGTCTATAAATTTTTTTATTTTTTTTTCATGCCTAACTACGGGCCAATTGCCTATATTTCCTCAAACTATGTACAGCAAAGAACTAAGTTACCTACAAGACATCGAGCTTATAGGTAACTCAAGTGCTCAAGCCCACTACCAGTGGGTAGTGTTCCCATCATGCTGGCGGCATTGCCTCTCTGAATAAATTATATTTAATGCTGTCGTGGGTGCCGGAAACATTCACATCACACACACTCGCACCCCAAACAGAAACACTAATTTCCCTTGGGGAGAAAACTTGTGTTTCCACCTTGAATCGAATCCGATATCCGATAGAAGGCGAAACCGCATCCACCTGAACCAACGGGCATAAATTGTAGTAGTGAGTAGTAATAGGCGATTCATACAATAAAACTAATAAAAAAAAACATCACTCTAAACTAAAGTGATGATGATATTACTTTAGTAAGTCGGCGTTGTCCAAACCCAAATCAAAACAGTCTTTTGTTTTTTTTTTTCATGCCTAACTACGGGCCAATTGCCTATATTTCCTAAAACTAAACTAAAACTATGTACAGCAAAGAACTAAGTTACCTTCAAGACATCGAGCTTATAGGTAACTCAAGTGCTCAAGCCCACTACCAGTGGGTAGCGTTCCCATCATGCTGGCGGCATTGCCTCTCTGAATTGCAATGCTAATACGTTGAGCCAAATAAGTGCCAGCATTTTGATCACGCGTCGCTTCAACCAGGCGCTCTGATAGAATTTTGTTTGAATGGAATGAAATAGGGTTAGGGTGAAATGACCTATATTACCCCCATAAAAGCGACCCTTCAGGGTGTTGTAACCTACATCCAGGCGATGACCTATCATAGGTACCTACTAGGTATATTGTATTTCGGAATATGTATAGTTTTATTTCGTTGGCGCAATGGGCAGGTGTTCGCCCTCTGCGCCGTGGGTCCTGGGTTCGATTCCCGGCAGGAGCACACATTCCTTCCCAAGGGATATTTGTGCTTCTGGTTCTGGGTGTAATGTGTGTGTAATGTGAATGTTTCCGGCACCCACGATACAAGTCTTTGAACTTAGTGTGGGGCTGTGAGTGTGAATGCGTTTGTTTGTTTTGTTTGTTTGTTATCTCGTTCAGCCTTATATTTTCTTTATGGTTTGCGGCAACGAAATTTTACATATATATAATTTTATATTTCACTAGTTGACCCGGCGAACTTCATACCGCCAATTGTCTGTGGTCAAATATTCAGAAACATCTCCTGTTTGACAGGTACGAACAGTTTGTATGGGAAAATAAAATACTACTTTTTACTTATTTTATTGCAATTTCTTTATATTTTCTCACCTTTTAAACCTTCCCTGAACTTCCACAAATATTTCAAGATCAAAATTAGCCAAATCGGTCCAGCCATTCTCGAGTTTTAGCGAGACTAACGAACAGCAATTCATTTTTATATAGGTACTAGCTTTTGCCCGCGGCTTCGCTCGCATTAAGAAGTACAACAAACTTTCATACCCTATTTTATCCCCTTGGGGGTAGAATTAATCAAAATCCTTTCTTAGCGGATGCCTACGTCATAACATCTACCTGCATGCCAAATTTCAGCCCGATCCGTCCAGTGGTTTGGGCTGTGCGTTGATAGATCACTATGTCAGTCAGTCAACTTTGAGTTATATATATTTAGATAAGATTTACATAATTTTACATATTTAATGACCATGTATACAGAGTCTTTCAGTCGTAATATAAAAAAAAAAATCTGTGTATCTTATGTACTCTTAGTCACCAGTCAAGTAAAAGTCAAGTACTTGAAATATTGATAAACTCTACCGTAGGTATAAGCCGGAACATTTGTTGGCAGCAGTGTAAATGGCAAAAAAGAGGTTTTGCCGCGAAAATGAAAAAATGGCGTTGTTGATTGCGTATAATTTTCCAAAACCTGTGTAATTCTAGTGTTAATGAGCAAGAATGGTGGATTATTAACTGTTAATACTTAGTGAACGTGCATAAGTGTAGGGAAACCATACGAAGTTGAAAAACGTGATTTTCACCTTCGCTCCAAAACTCCAATAGAAGTTTTAGTAAAGTTTTTAGCAATTTACTAGGGCATGACTTGACTATGACTGTACCTTAACTGCTATTAGTGACTAGGACTTTTAATATGAAATACACTTGAAATATATTTATACTTGACACTGGCTTAATGCACAAGATTGCGAAGCCAATATTCAAAGAAAAATAAAAAATTGCAATTGATATAAACTGCTAAATGGCAAATGCTATAAACTACTACGAAACAATAATCATTTTTAAATATTAATAGCTACCTAAGTATGTAAAATCCTTGAACGCTTGCACCATGTTATCATATTCCATAAAAGACACATTATAACCTACAACACTATCATAATATTGAACAAAATTACATGAAACCTATGACATAGGTCGCACGTCGACAAGTTACACTAAAATAATTGTCCTTTTCACAGGCAGCAACGTCCATCTACGATATTATTCTAATTTTCTAAATGACAAGCTGTTTTTACAACAATACCCCATGAATATGTAAAACCAAGCTGAACGAACAAACATTTCAGGTGTCAACTTGATTTATTTTCCCGCTTTCCATTTTTAAAAGGTTCGTCGCCATAGCAACGAATATAACAACACAAGCGATACATGAATAATTCAACCGTATATTGAAGGCGAAAAAGCTGACTTTTGTTTGAAATAGAGCAAGACTGAACAGCTCAGTTATGTTATGTGAATGTATTCCCTATTCTTGAGTAGTAAGGGTTGGTTTTGGGTTAAAACAAAGTATTCATAAAGTGTTTCCTGCCAGTTTGATAGCAGCGTAGGTAGGTAGAAAAACGGTAACCGTCATTAAAAAAATGCTAATGAGAAAATTGCGTTATTGCATGGAAAAATTAAATCCTTTGAAGTCGTTTCAAAGGAAAATGGTATGATTATAATGGAATATTAATTATTAGGTTATTCTTCGGTCGCTTTCATTATTTATATATAAGTAGCTATACCATGCGTTTGCCACGTTTATGAGTGTTGTACCTCTGTCACGTTTATGGTCGCCTGGTACTTTAATACCATACTAAAAACTTTTTGGATATTGTTAAAAATACAAAAATCACGATTAAAGAATGGGGGGTGAGGGGCGGGGGGCCTACCCCCACCAGGTTGATTAATACTTTACGACCAATTCTCATACCTACCAAATATACAAAAAAAACATTAAAATTGATCGAGCCCTTTCGGATGGGTTCGACTACAAAGGTTCCATGGGACAAACACCGTCACAAGAGGTTTGTATTTAGATGAGATTATGATGAAACTACAGAAAATAGTTTGAAAGTTTATTTTATAGGTACTAGATATTTGAAATAAAAAATAGTTATACACTATTCACACACACACTCACAAAATCCTTCACAATAAGCGCATGATAGGAGTTTTGCCGCGAAAGTGAAAAAATGGCGTTGAGATTTTGTATAATTTTCCAAAACCTGTGATTCTTGGAGTGTTAATGTGTAATAATGGTGGACTATTAACCGTTAATACTTAGTGAACGTGCATAAGTGTAGGCAAATCATACAAAGTTGAAAAACGTGATTTTCGCCTTCGCTCCAAAACTCCAATGACTATGACCTTGACTCTTTTACTTGACTTTGACTGTGACTTGTGACTGGGACTTTCAATTTAAAATACACTTGAAATATATTGTTACTTGACACTGGTTAAACGCACAAGATGGCGAAGCCAAATCAAAAAGAAAAGTGCATGGTAATAATTAAAATTTAATATCACTTTGCTACCACTTTTATCTCCAGATTTGATATCTTCACCGCCATATTTTTTGCAACTATTTTAAGAGTTCAAGCTGTACAGTAGCGTAACTGGCCACCTTTTTAGAACCATGCATGTTTTTCTCACATAAATATGTATGAGACGCTGTCTATGATCATTAGCGTCATATTAATTCAGCTGATTTACAATTCCTTGATAAAGTATTATTATTAGTGGATATTTAATTGAATGAAGTTAGCATATTATCTTACATGAATAATTTAGTATATTGAGTTCTAATGATTAATTATAAGTTAATAAATGTTTATGAATTAGTAATAATTTATTTTTAGTCACCTAACCGTGGCTTTTTTTTTATTTGATATTAAGCCAGTCTTTGACCACAATCTCACCTGATGGAAAGCGACGATGCGGTCGAATATGGAGCACGCTCAGTAAATACCCATAATATATTCACTCTCTTCTTGAACAACCCCATATTATACTTTTCGGGAAACACAGTAGATACATAGATAAATAATACTTAATTGATCTAATACTTTATTGAGATAGATAAAAAAATATTGATTTCATACTTTATTGATTGTAGACGGCAGGGCGTTCCATTCTTTAGCAGTTCTCATAACGAAAGTGGAAGCGAAACGCTTCGTGCGAATGGTCGGTATTTTTACCATAAGAAGTTTCTAGCCTTTCCTTTTGTTTTTGAGTTAGTGCCGATAATAGTCTAGTTATTTAAAGTTTTTTTTATCTCTGATGGGCTAGCGTTTGACCACTATCTCAAATGATGGTAAGTGATGATGTGGTCGATGATGGTAAACACGCTAGACCTATAATAATTACTGATTAATTGTTCTCTGTTGCGCTTCCCAACTTCCTTAGCGATTCAGTCCTCCTATCACACTCAAAGCCCCACACTAAGCTCATAGACTTGTATCGTGGGTGCTAGAAACATTTATATCACACACAATCACATTTAGAACATGAAACACAAATGTCTGAAAGAGTCGACACGTGACCAAAATGCCGGTTTGTATTTTGCACAGCAATGAAGTCTCGCTGTGCAACGAGGTAACGCAGCCAACATTTTGGGCACACTGCCGACCAATGACTTTTTGTATTAGGTAAGTAGTTTAGTTAAATCTGTATTTTCTTTATTTATAAACTATCTACATTTTGCTAAGAAATAAAATCAAATAACTTTGATTTAAAAAGAAATAAAAAATATAAAGTGATTCTTAGGCATAATCTAATTTAAAACATAATAATGTCAATGAGGAAGAAAATTGTGCTCTTGCCGAGAATCGAAGCAGGTTTTTGCAGCGTAGAGGCCAAAGAATTGCCCAGTGCGGCAACTGCGTCGTTACTTTTTTTCTAGTATAATATTAATCTCTTATGTACTGTTGTAACTTAAGTTTTTTTTTTTCAGATATTTAGCTGAGCCAGAGGAGTCACGTATGCGGTAAGTATCCATATAGAGTATCCTACTAATATTATAAATGTGAAAGTGTGTGTGTGTGTGAATGTTTGCTACCACGTATTTCCGTATACGAATAAACCGATTTTGATGAAATTTAGAATGCAGATAGTTTAGGTTCCGGAATAACACATAGACTACTTTTTAACTTTATTAACGCGGTCGAAGCCGCGGGGCACAACTAGTCTTATTTATTTTTACAAGCTTTTATTTAACTTGCAATGTTTGTCCGGGTGGAAACTTGAAACTTTTTTTTTTTTATGTTGAATAGGCAAGCATTTGACTACTATCTCACCTGATGGAAAGTGATGATGCGGCCGAAGGTGTGACTCAATTTTAAATCAGTTATATTTAACCGATTGAGCTGAAATCTGGTATACACGCTTATTTTGGATGACAATGCATGGTTAGCTGTGTGACGTACCGTAACCGTAAACAAATAAGTATGTCAAATTCGGCATAAACAGCTGGCATTGTTAGTTATCTGCCTTCTACGCTGCTGGTGCCGGGTTCGATTCTAGGTAGGACCACACATTTTTTATCCTATTTAACAACTGTTTTTATGTTCGATAGGCAAGCATTTGACAACAATCTCACCTGATAGAAAGTGACGATGCGGCCGATGATGTAGCATGCTTGCCTAGAAGATACCTATTCACTCTAGACTTGAAGACTCCCAGATTAGGGAACAAACGCTGGCAATGAGTTCCACTACTTCGCAGTACGGAGTCGGAAGGACGGAAAGTTCTTAAAATATAATCAGACGCAAGCAAAGCGAAAAAAAAACGACTTCAACGCTTATATTTTGGTTTCGGCTTATATTTTATGATGATAAAAATTATATGGGACCACCTCATATAATCAACCAAACAAAAAAAAAACATCAAAATCGATTCATAATTGTATGAGATATCGCGTAACATATACCCAAAAAAACATAGTCGAATTGAGAATCTCCTTTTTTGTAGTCGGTTGAAAAATTAAATAAAAATAAGTACGGAGTGTTCTATTCTGCTAGAAAGTCAAACTGAGCTAAACTTGCCTCTATAAAAAAATCATTGAAGATTGCTTTGATTCTATTTTCCACCAGAAAAAACAACCATCTTGGGCATGCGCTAAATCGATTCAAATCGTTAAATGACATCAGAAAAACGGTAAAAAGCGGTGTTTACCGGAAATTTGCGGAAACCACCGACTTACCGTAACTAAATGCCGAAAGTGTGGCACTCGTCCGCTTTTTGTGTTTGGTTTTTACTCGACAAGCACAATAAAGAAGAGCTGTACCTTTTTAATAGACTTGGCCTTCAATGTTACAACAAAAAAACAACGGGTTGCACTCCGGGAGTGTGTAATGTTCAAGTTTTCACTAACGTTGTAAACAGCAGGAGCAGGCATACATTTTCGCCGCGCGGTAGAAAGAGAGGGGGTATTACTTCCTCTCCGTCGTCTTACGAATTTTCGATCAGGTCACATGTCCTGACGCGAGTTAAACATTTTTTACCCATCCCAAAAAAGAGCACAACGCCGCTAAAGAAGTTTTCGCTTCAAAAAAAACATTATATTGTGGAGGAAATGGTGACATGGATCTACTAGATGTGCCTCGAGCAATCGCCCGCATTTTTTTTTATGCAGCCTTTAGGCTACCTATACTCTATGTACATTTTAACAAATAGACAAACTTTAGCATTAGTAATATTAGTGTGATGTAGTGTCGAACTCACATGTATTGGAATAAGGCATGTTTAACAATACATGCACAATACACCCCAAGCGGGACGTCGATGCAGGCCTTAACGCCCCCATATTGAATAAGAATAAGGGATGTTTACCGTTTTGTTTATGTCTGTCAGTGGTGTGAATAGCATTTGACTTTATTCACCTTTTATTTTGCGAGAGCCAGTAAGACTAACGTCAACAACGTCCCTATTAATAAAAAAATAAAAATAGGGAGATTGGGAATTAAAAATCTCATTCGCCCCATTGATATTCCCTCTCTGGGGCAGATGGGAATAAACTAGATATTGTTCAGCAGTCAATCTCAAAATAACTCGACAAATAGTCAATGTAAATATATTTTGATATCGTTAAACTTTGAATAAGTACCCATTTTATAATGATAACATTAGTTTGTAAGCAATAAAGTAAGTATTTTCTAAAGAAAACCAAAGAAGAATGAAGATGAACTTGACAAGAAGAATTAAGACCACGCCCAGCCTTGGCACTGGGAGAATTCACAGGAGTTCGTTCATATACCCGTGAATTTCCTGATGCCTCAGCTCAGTGTGGTCACAATACATCGAACGAAGAAAGAAGATATAAGATGATCAGAAGGTCATATAACAGTTTTATCAGTTTTTTTTATTTTTATTCGGAAAACAAACACTGAGGCTTTTTTATAGATATAAGCTTATTATAGCATTAAAACTTAACACCATTAACAAGTTTACGCATATAGATATGTATTCATCTATATATATAAATCAATGCCACTTTTCGTTGTACAATCAAAATCAAAATTGTTTATTCACATGGGCCCCAAAGAGGCACTCATGAAAGTTAATGAATCTATTGCCAGATTCGCAAAATTACAGCCATCTCGAGAAGAACCAGGTAAGAAACTCAGCGGCGCATTTTTTTTTCATTCATTTTTTAAAAAACTTTCTTAATTTCTAATACATAATTTTCTTAACCTAGGTGTTCCATCCTTGTCATTAATATAGTCTGTGGTTTTATAGTAAGCTTTCTTAATTAATGCCCGTTTTATTACAGATTTGAACTTTCCCAGTGGTAATTCAGTTACGATTTTAGGAATTCTATAGTAAAATCTAACCCCATTTGCCATAAAAGATTTATTCGTTTTGCTTAATCTAAATGCGCGAACTGTAATTTTATAACTCAAGAACGGGCTCACCTATCCAAACCAAATGTATAGGCTTTGTTCGGACTATTTAGTAGATGGTTTATGTGAAGTTTGCACAAAATTGGTCGAGCGGTTCTTCATTTATCACACCCGGGCGAAGCCGGGGCGGATCGCTAGTATAAAATAAAAATAGGAAATAAAACACTTAAATACACAAAAATAGCGCAAACCAAAAGTAGAAAAGAACACATAAAAAAAATCAATTTTCATACGTAGGTATGTTAAACCTGTTTTTCCCGCCCGCAAAATTCTTACGATTAGGTCTAATTAGTTTACAATTCAAATCATATAATTACCGACTTCCCAAAAAAGGAGGAGGTACTCAAGTCGACTGTAATTTTTTTTTATGTGTGTTACCTCATAACTTCTCTCCACGTGAGCCGATTACGATTTTTTTTTTTATATTGAAAGATGTTGCTTTCTAATTGGTCCCATTTAAATTTTATCAACATCTGATCAATAGTTTTTGAAATATCGTCAATAATGCCTATTTTGTGACGAATAATGCGTACTTTGACGATGTTTTCGTTTACTCGACTTCAAAAGTTACCTCATAACTTCTTTCGTTGTAAGCCGATTTTGATGATTCTTTTTTATTTGAAAGCTGGTGCTTTTTATGTAGTCCCATTGATATTTGATCAAAGTCTGATCTCTAGTTTTTGAGTTATAGTCAATAATGCGTGTTTATACATGAAATCTGATCAAGGTTCCGATGTTAAAGCGGTGAAGTTGGTTTTTTTAAGCTTTGCTTGCGTTTAATAATTTTTATTTTATTTGTAGAGATAGTAATTGTACAGTTTGGCTAAAATTAAAACGTAAAGAATAGATTAGAATAGTTTTTGAGTTATCTTCAATAATGCGTAATTAATGTAATCTGACCAAGCGTTTCGAAGATAAAACAGTAAAGTTGGTTTTTTAAGCTTTGTTTGAAACCAAATGATATGAAATGAAATGGTTTTTATTACTGCAAAAGTATTATTACATTGCATTAGTTAGCGGCTATATATCTAAAACACGATATTATTATAATTGTATTAGCAATTAAAGTACATAACAATACATTGCAGGCAAACTTATTTTCCTAAATGTCCATATTCATCAGTTTCCTCACTAGGCAAAGCCTGTATCGAGGAATCCTGAGTCTAAGAGATTTTACATTTAATTGTTCCTCTGGCGGTAGAACGACTTAACTATTGAGTAATAATAATAATAATATATTTTTTAGTATTGACATTTTATCGTAAAATGTATACATATATAGATACTACATAATAATAATAATTAAAGTTGTACACATGACAAAGTCTTATCAACATATAAATATAACATATAGGCAGAGAGTCTATCTAGGCTATAAACAATCTCCTTGCTAGCCCAGAGCGGATTATGATTCTTAGACATGCCGGTTTTCTCCTAATGTTTTACTATAGGTACTAGGCGTGTTGTTCTAATTGCGTGACGCATTACTTTATAGTAATTATAAGATGTTATCACGCTCTGAGAAGCTCACTCGCCTGTTGTCAACATAGGTAAATGTACTTAGTGGGGACACACTGACGTCGCGTTAGACCAACACTTCGCTTATCCCATGACCGCTTCGGACTATAGTGCAATAAGAATTTTTTCTCACCCGTGTTAGGTACTATCGATAGTACAAGGGGAGGGGGGGGGGGTAAGCATCTTTCTTAACATGGTACTACTAGATCATAGAAAATTGATATCCTTCGGTTTATCTGGTATCTAAACATTATCATTACCCAGTTGGCGCAGTGTACAGATGTCCGCCCTCTGTGCCGTGGGTCCTGGGTTCGATTCCCGGCAGGAGCACAAATTCCTTCTCAAGGGATATTTGTGCTTCTGGTTCTGGGTGTAATGTGTGTGTGATGTTAATGTTTCCGGTACCCACGATACAAGTCTTTGAACTTAGTGCGGGGCTGTGAGTGTGAAAGCGTTTGTTTAGAGTTTATCTCTATAGTTCGGTAAATGATGGATGTGTATTACCTACATCCTACCAATATTATAAATCCGAAAGTTTGTGTGTAAGTGTGTAGGTATGTTTGTTCCTTCTTCACGCTTTAACGGCTAAACGGATTTGGATGAAATGTGGAATGTACAAATGTGGAATGTACTTATACCTAGGATTAACACATAGGGTACTTTTTAACTTGATAATAGCGGGCGAAGCCGCGGGGCACGGCCAGTTTTATAATAAAACTAGCTATATTATATAGTAAATTGTCCAGTGCACCATGCAAAGACGTTTTTAAAAAACAAGCTGTGTAGTAAAAACACGAAAGAAGTAAAACTTTTGTATTACAGTGAATCATTTTAATTATTAATCACAGTGTTTATCCAATCACTTTTCGTTACACAAAATGGTTGCGGATAAGAATTTCAAAGCCGCCATAAAAATGTTCACTTCAATTTGGTTTCAACAGTCATCTTTGCTCTCATGTTCAAAGGTAACAAGAGAAACATAATCAACAGCGATACTAAGGGACTTGACATACAAAGCGCCCAAGACGCGCGGCCAGTGCGCTGTAAATATAAAATGTATGGTGCCTAACGAACGAAATATACTTGGCGTGCCGCATGCGGCCGAGCGGCGGCGGCGGGCACGCGCCTGCGACACTTCCCCCCGCGTTGCCGACGCTTTTGTATAGGCTCTATTGAAACAACATGTATATCAAGTCCCTAAAACATTTTCGGGCTGATTTATTTACGTAATTTGTTATTTGACAGAGCTAAAGCAAGGTGGTCCATATTATGCTGCTATTCAAGTTAGATTTTATTATATTATATATTTTTAAATAATAATCTTGTAAAAGCTTCCTTTGACAAGAAGCTATTTACATAGTTCAATAGCTAGCTAGACTCCACGGCTGTGTGTCACACGCCTTAGAAGCGACAATGCCACATAATAGAGCCTAAGTGGTGAAATGGTGGTATTACCTTAAAAACTGGTTAAGTTATGAATAGTTTTATCTTGTGATGCCGCATAATAATAGTTAAGTGGTGGAATAGAGGAATCTTAATAACTATTTTTAGTGTTTTAAATTGACGTGACCTTAGTTTAAAAAAAAGTTAAAAGTGTTAAACAGTACAATCCTAATGAGTCCAAACACGAAAGGGGAGAGGTGGCTCTTGACTCCATCATCAGTCATTTGTGTCACTTGGACTCGTGAAATCAATCCAAATTAGTCCAATCTCGAGGAGTTTACTAGGTAGTCATTGAATTGTTCCAATTCCTATCCCCTGGCTCCATCATCAGGCATTTCTAACCACTTGATACTTATACTAGTCAAAACAATACGATGACTACCATTACAATAATTACGAGTAATAAATAAATATTATAAATCTGAAAGCTTGTTCGTAACAACAACGTTTGCAACAAGATATTTTGGTATGTAGATAGAATTATTATTATATAAGGATTTTTATTTCTAGCAATGCAGTCAAAGCAGCGGGTCACAGTAAATAGCATAACATGCCTTAGGCAGAGATCCCTTTTTGATCGAAGGCTGCCTGTTGTGACACCTTACGTTAGGTAATATATTACTTTTTTAAGTTTTTTTTTCTATTTAATATATATATTTAACGTACCTACAATATTTGTATGATTGTTTGTTTGTTTAATTAAATCTTGCAAGCTGAATTAGAATGACATCTTCTTTTTCTACCGAGATGAATTGGATTTTTTTTATCTTTATTTTTAATCAATTTTATTTTTAGGATCTTTAATTAACAATATGACGGTCCTATTGTATGTTTTTACGTAAGAGCAAAAGATGTATTGTTACTTGTTGGTTTAGTTCTGGATACAATGCATTTTATGGTAAGGATGACTTGAATCAACATCCACGATCAGCTCCAGATAAAGGAACTCTTCAACGGTCAACAGCAAAAAATCAAAATCGTTTATTAACATGGGCCCTAAAGAGGCAGCATGAAAGTTAATGACTCTACTGCCCGATTCGCAAAATTACAGCCATCTCGAGAAGAACGAAATTTGGTGTACGCATTCAAATATGATAGCAGGTTTTTTGATAGGATCCTGACTAAATAACTTCTCACAGTTTAGCAGCACAGACATAGAGATTGTTTAAAAAAAATTGTACTATTATTATTTGTTCTTATAAACTGGATCAATAAATATAAGGCAGTATCCCGGAACTTATTCGCGCTAAAAACAATTTTTTTTTTACCTCAAAGAACGTTCAGTCTTCTCGAGACCATGGCCAATGCAATTTGGCCGCAACGTCGAGGTAAACAAAAATAAGTTTTTAGCCTGATTAAGTACCGAAATATTATCTAAACTGTGTTGTCAAATGGATCAATCTACATATCGATCTATCTATCTACTTAGAAGAATCAAAATCATATAATTTAAACGTAAGCAAATTTAAAAAAACCGATTTCATCGCTTATATCTTGGTTATGGTTTGGTCGATTTTGATAAAATTTATATGGGACCACTGAACTACCAAACAAAATAATATTTGAGAATCGGTCCACAAATGGGGGAGAAAACGATGAAAATACATTAAAAAAAATAAAAAAACTACAGTCAAACCGAGTACCTCCCCCTTTTTGAAGTCGGTAAAAATGGTCAGAAGTGGTACACAGAAAAATAATCTTGTCTAAAGCAAGTAAGATCATTGGTTGTATCATCTTGCTGGTTGTTTGTTCTTACCTGGCTGCTGCTATGCACCGCTCCCATGGCTCGCAGCTCACATTGTGTGTAATCGTCAGTTATGGTATAATCCATATGTAACAGATCACGAGCTAACGGTGATAGTTGCGGAAGTGTTTGTTAAAGATGGTTACAATGTGCCACAGTATTCAGAGTAGCGGTTAAACCAATTGCTACGAAGATGAGAGTACGAGGTGTTAACAAGATACAAAGTGACCCGTCACCGGCCGTAGTAAATCTAGACAAGAAACAATAAAAAACAAAATCAATTGATTTGGGTAGACGTTATCGACAACTTGGATCTAACTGCAATGTTAGTACACTGAAATAGTTTTCAAACTATTGGATTTCATCACACGTCTCGCTAGGAAAAGGTAATTTCGTCACAGCCCCACACTTCGAGGACTTGTAACATGGGTGTCGGAACCAGAAACACAAATTTCCCTTGGTAAGAAAACTTGTGTTTCTACAGGGAATCGAACCCGATATTCAATGTTTAAAAGGTAAACGCGCACCCAAATAAGTCAACAGGCAGTTCTAATAGTATACTAGTGATTAGCCCAGGTTTCGCCCGGGTGCAATTTATAGAGGATTGAAAAAAAATTACATACAAAACTTGCCCTGACAATTACAAACAACAAAAAAAAAACAGCCAAATCGAGAGTTTTCGAGTTTTTGCGAGACTAACGCAAAACAATTGATTTTTTTTATATATATATAATTTAGACATACATGTACGAAAGAGATCGCTCTTAGCAATAAGACCGCCCATTGTACCTATTCATTAGTTATTCCTTTTATGTACTTTTTATAATTGGTGTCAATAAAGAGTTACTATATTGTATTGTATGTAGATATTAGAATATATATACCTATAGAGTAGATAGATTTCCGGCTTAAGATTTTTTCTGCCGCCAAGCTTTAATGTCACTGTCATAAAGCACTATTAATTATTCTCCGCTGTCAAGAGTGTCACGTTACACCGCAACTGACAAACACGAATAGGGAAGTGAAACCACGTATCGATGTTTACAATTTCGTCGAAAAAGTCGTTTATCGACTTTTTATCGCACGGTAGACGGATGGGAGAGGGAATTTTAAGACAATCATGGGAGCATCTTATGTCATTAACAAGTAAGTACTGTTGTTATTGTATAATAATGGATGATAAGAGGTAATGCTTGTGGTAAGTTGTCGATTTGGCGCTGATAGTGCGTCGAGGTTGCGTGACCGAAGTGTTTACAATTTACGGCTTTTTTGCAAGCTAGCACGTTGTTTTAAAATCGTTCTGTTGTACGTTAAGGGTATACTCATACATATTATGAGTAATTGTTTTTTATAAACCCCTGTAGGTTTCTTATAGGTTTATTTAATTCTACTAATATTATAAGTCCGAAAGTTTGTAAGTGTACAAGAGTGTAAGTGTGTTTGTTCCCTCTTCACGCTTTAACGGCTGAAAGGATTTGGATGAAATTGGGAATGTACATAGCTTATACCTAGGATTAACACATAGGCTACTTTTTAACTTGATAATAGCGGGCGAAGCCGCGGGGCAGGGCTAGTAATAAATAAAATACATTATTTAGGTACTAGGTTCTGTAAACTGACGACCTCTCGTATTTTTCAAAATGCGTGAAATATGGCCGCCCATTGTACAACAATTATTATTTTTAGATTTTATGTTATTACCATGTTACTTAACTATCTTATTGGTGTTCAATAAAGAAGTATTGTATTGTATTCTATTGTATGGTTTTTTTTATGTTTACAACCAACATATCTCAGCCATTTTGAAAAATTTACAAAAACTGAATCAATATAAGAATGTATATTATTATTAAACCTGCTTACAAAATTTCACGAGAATCGGTTTAGAAATGCGACCCGTAGAGGAGAACAACCGGAAATCCGCCGGACATACGAAATCAATTTTGCCCAAGCTGAAATGAAGACGCTTCGTTCATTCTGCTCGCTCGGTCAATTCAATACTAGTGGTGGTATAGTTGCTTACTATTATTGACCTCACATTCCCCAGACCACAATGTCTGTATAAGTGTAAATAACTAGAAAACTACATGTTATTTGGTTACACATTTAAAGTGGTCAAAATATAACCTTTCATATATAATATATGAAAAGAAAGAGGTAGATGAAGCTTCAGGGCAAATTTAATATTTATAACGTCCTCCTCCTTCCTACCTCTTAATAAATATAATGTATATCAACTAATATATATTATATATATATATTACTCACCAGCTTTTATTGTTAAGTTGGCATTTTGTTTGTTTGTTCAGTGGCGGAATTTAGCACCTTGTAAACATTTTAATGGTTTTAGCAAGTGATAAAATAATGCTTTTGGGACTAATTGACTATAAATATTGATACGAAACGTTGACATATAACTTGGTAATAAAAAATTAATGGTATCGATCCCTATGTTTTTTTAACTTTATTACACGAGAACTTTATTTTATGCATTTTTATCTATATTTAATTGCAATGCAATTGTAATAGATTTATTTTCCTTCATAAAAAATATTTTTTTTACATTAAATGATATAGACATTATGCAGAAAAATGCAGCGTTAAAGACCCATTTAACAAAAAAATAATTAAATCCGGTGTTTTACACATATTGGATGATATAAAAAAATTGAGAGTTAGTAAAATACCCGTTTAAATAAACATACATTGGTTGATTGATTTACTGTACGCTTTACAAACATCGTTATTTCATATATCAAACAGTTTATTGCACAAGTTTTTAATCTTGGTAAGCACACATTAGTACCTAAACTATTAGAAGACTGTGATATGGTATACCAATGCCCTCCGCCGTGAATATTACACATTATTTTATATATTGAAATCTATTTTCATTTATTCATTTTTTTACAATCAATAACGGCAGACAGCAAGCGACATAACTGCTTTATATGGATTTACATGAAATTATTGGGGTCTGCGGCCCGCATTCTGCAGTTTGCAGCTGCAATTAGAATTGTAGTAACAAATAGCCTCGGCAACTACAATAATCTTTTTTATGTGATTGCGATACGTTACTATTTAAACATCAAAGTAGATTATAATTCAAACTAAACAGAGTGAATGATTAGTATTGCTTGTCAATGCTAGCCCTCACCAATGTGCGTTTTTATTACTTTAAAAAAAAACCCAAGTTGCAAGACAGCTACGGCACTACCGACTTTTTATAAAGTGATTTAAACGGCTATATTAAAACTTAACGATGCGAGTAAAATAAGTTAACAAATCGAGATTGCAATCTGTAGAGTCGTTATTTACTAAATCGATCCATTTTCTTAGAAACACCCTAATGGCTCAAGTAATTTGGCTCGTGCCGAGTAAGCGTGCAATTTAGCTAAGTTTTTTCTTAGAACTGACTATATTTGAATTTGCAGTTCGTAAGAAGATAATAATAATATCGTACAACCAAAATATCCTTTAAGTATTAGTTAGTGATATAATATATTATTATTATATTTAAAACGCTTTCACATTCACAGCCCCACACTAAGTTCAATGACTTGTGTCGTGGGTGCCGGAAACATTCACATCACAGACACAATCACAACCAGAACCAGCAACACAAAGTTTTCCTTGGGGAGAAAACTTGTGTTCCCGCCGGGAATCGAGCCCGACGCTTAGAAGGCAAACGCAAATTTACTTGATATTTTTATGCATTTTGAGAGGGCTGTAATCTATGTTAAAAAAACTTTTTTTATAATATTGATAAACGACATATCGGATAACAATTCACCATCGCAAGTTTTGGGCAACAATTTAAAATCAACAACGCCAGTTTTCAGTTTCGCGGAAAAACTCTGTAGATAGATTTTGGCACCTAGAATTCAAATTGTAATGCAATACAACACAATACAAAAACTCTTTATTGACACCCAAAGATAAATACAAGATACAGAGAAACTTATAAAGTTAGGTACAATGGGCGATCTTATCGCTAAGAGCGATCTCTTCCAGACAACCAAAAAATGTAGAAAAAATTAAGAAAATACCTTTGCTTTATAAGTAATACTAATAACTCACATTATTTCATCATATGGAAGGATGTAGGTTGGTAAAGCCAGACCTTCCATCGTGAGCTATCTATATCCATTATAAACCTATATATTTTCTTTGTTTTACAAGCCATGATGTTTTATTTTTTGCCCCGAGCCATACGAGCATATCGTTTGACTAACTTGTTCTTTTAATTTCTGGCCTGATTTGAATTTACTAGCTAGACTAAAGTTTAGAGTACCTACATATTTTTATCCCTGAAAAGCTTGTGTTTGACCGATATCTCACTTGTTTGAAAGTGATGTGGTCGGGGGTATTAAACATACCAGTAATAAACGATATTAAACTAATTTCTTGTATATTTGTTTCTTATTATACACATATACATTATTATACATATATACATTTATTTTATTGTAATGAACTTTGGGAATTTTTGCCCGAAAGTAATATATTTTAATTATTAATACAATAATATGGTGTCAGCAAACTAAAGTTAAACACCATTCACTAAGAAATAAGGAATATTGGAATAACATAGGTAGATGATGATCAGCTTAGCATGATGCCAATGCAAGAGTTTTCACTCCGTTTGGAATAAAAATTAAACTGCATTAACATGCTAGTTTTTTTTGTTTTGGCTCAGCAATGTGCTTTAGCCAGTGTCAAGTAATAAATAAATTTCAATTTAGTTATGCATTTCATAATACCAGTCCTATTTACCAGTCACTGTCAAAGTAATGTAAAAGAGTTATGCTCCATTCAAAGTCAAGTCATGCCATAAAATTGTAGAAACTTTACTATAACTTCTATTAAAGTTTTGAAAAAAAAGCTAAAATCAAGTTTTTTTACTTTGTATCATTCGCTTACGCTCAGACTTGTTCGTAAACTATAAACGATTAACAATCCACGATTATCACTCATTAACACTCGAAGAATTTTGTAAAATAATACGAAAACGACAGCGACATTTTTTCTCTTTTGCATCAAAACTTCTACTTTCTAGTTTTCTATCCGCAACGTCCGTGTGTATAGTATAATCGCGCGTCCTTGCGTGCCGACTTCGGCGCCGCTCCTGTTATTACGCGCAGGGCTACTGATAATTTGCCAGTTACCGGACTAGTGCTGCGACTAGGTGAGTCATATGTCGATAAATTACAGTACAAGCTATCACACCGATTTATTTATATGCGTGAAAACAATAATTGTTTTACAACTTAAGTACAGCTGATATAAATTATTATTAAAACTTTTTTTTGTAATAAAATTAGTTGAAATAGTTAGATAAACTTATTTAAAATATTTGAATGTTTTAACATTACAATTTGTTAACATTAGAATTAATAAAAATTTGTTCCTATAATTTTCCGTATCTTTAAATTTCCGTTTCTATTATCAATTAACATTAAAATTTATGATAGAAACGGGATATTTACCATGTCAGTATAAAATTTAAGTTATGAAATAAAAAAAACATTTTTCGGTTCTTACCTGAAACGATTTTAATAATAATTAATACTATTGAATCATAACATATACATAAGTAATCCGAGTTATAAATTTAAAAAGTTTACAAAATATTATGATGTAAAGTTATGAGCGCACGCGCATACATCTACATTATGTACATGCGTGTGATCAAGTGATAATATAATAGAGTAGAAAGTAATAGTTAATCAAATGTCGCGAGTGCCAATGTTAACCTTATCGATACTTTCCATCGACTAATTTTAACTTATCGATAAATGACATGAACCACCCAACACTGGCCTCGATCGCCCGGTAACAAACAGAAGCGGAGTGACTACATCTACACTGTACCACCTGGCTCTGCAATTACAGCTGATCCTAATTAGAACACTACCTGCGAATAATGTAGCTTTATGTGTGTTGCACAAATGTAGAGGAAATGGAAGGTTAACAGATAATTTCAGCCATGATTCCTGCTTGACAAATTATCCGACATTTCGTCATTTATACTTAAGACCAAGGTCCCTAAAATGTATGCTTGTATTTATAGTATTACCTAGTTTTTTTTATTTTTTTTATTTGTGACAGGCTAGTGTTTGACCACTATCTCACCTGATGGTAAGTGACGATGTGATCGAAGCTGGTAAACACACTAGACCTAGAATACGCAGGCTCTCAAGGATAACTGCCGGAACACCGTATTTGGCTTGGCGGCAGACTTTCAACTTGATGGTGGTAAGCTACTTTGGTAGCAAGCCAGGCGAGCAACTCACAAAATGCTCTACCACCTCTCAAATGTCACCTGATTAGCACCACCCGGGGACCACGTGTAGGGAGTCAGACTTAAGGGGTATCCTCCTACGGACGTGGTGATTCAGCCCCTAAAAATGTGTAAATGTGTAAGTATATTTGTTGTCTCTGCTGAACGGATTTGCATGAAATTTGGAATATACATAGCTTATACCTACGATTCACATATAGACTACATTTTAACTTGATAAACCGTCATTTATGAAATCGCGGAGTTCTTCTCAGGATTTTTCCTGAGGGCACCCGACATCTTAGCGACCAGCTACAGTCGCCTCCTGCATTTCTAGTTCAAGGAAGTGCCCACTTAACAGCTCTTAGCAGGTAAATTACAAATAATATGTGGCAGTCATACGTACATACATTAACAATAAAGTGTGTTGTAAATTTGTAATAGGCATATCAGTTGGGTGTGAAGAATCTCTATTATGTAATTACAAGTGACAGTAATGTTTCCTTTGCAACAGATTTAACGATCGCCGCCGGTCTCAAGAGACTGTTGTGGTCTTACAAAACTGTTTTGCCCGTTATGGGGAAGTGGTTTTATATACACCACTGATATTTATTTTCAACCGACTTCAAAAAAGGAGGTTCTCAATTTTTGTTATAGGTATGTATGTTACGCGATATCTCCGCCAATTATGAATCGATTTTGATGATTTTTTTGTATGGTAGAGTATACTTCAGAGGTTGTTCCATAGAAATTTAATCGAAATCGGTCCAGCCAAAACCAAAATATAAGCGATGAAATTTTTTAAAGCTTTGCGTTTCAATTAGTACAGCATTAGAATAGTTTTAGCATTAGATAGGTAAGTAGAATCATTAATCATTAACATCATGAATCATTGACTAAAGTACCTAGATAGATAAGTAGAATCATTTACGTTCATGAGTGCCTCTTTGGGGCCCATGTGATTAAACGATTTTGATTTTGATTAAGATAACTCTTTACTGTATACCACAAATAAAGGAAAATACATTACAAATAAACTAAGGCTAAAACAATAGGGTCTTATCGATAAGCGATCTCTTCCAGACAAACTTTGGATGGAATGGAGATAGCAAAATAATTTAAGACACAGGTGTACCACATATTACTTGAATATCACAAAATAATGAAAATATATATGACATGTATAATCATATTTTGTGACATTGGACGCCCGAGATAGGTCAGCTGTACTAACATTACCTGCAATAAGATCTCGCGAATAATCTCGCGAATGAGTTTTGCCGCGAAAGTGAAAAAATGGCGTTGTTGATTTTGTATAATTTTCCAAAACCTGTGATACTTCGAGTGTTAATGTGTAATAATGGTGTATTAATAACCTTTCATACTTAGTAAACGTGCATAAGTGTAGGTAAATCATACAAAGTTGAAAAACCCGATTTTCGCCTTCGCTCCAAATCTCCAATAGAAGTTCTAGTAAAGTTTCTACCACTTTACTAGGGCATGACTTGACTATGACTGGACCTTGACTCTTTTACTTGACTTCGACTGAGACTTGTGACTAGGACTTTTAATATGAAATAAATTTGAAATATATTATAACTTGACACTGGCTAAATGCACAAGACTGCGAAGCCAAAATTAAAAGAAAAAAAAAACTCGCGAACATTATCAGTTTTTGCCGATACAGAAATATATTATCTTGTCTTGTGGTGGGGTTTGGCGTCTTTTGAGGACGTGGGACGCTATCTATCGGAATAGTTTGAAACTACTACGGTAGATGGCGTTACACATCATAAGACGTAAATCAGGTAACGATAATTTCGTCGCTTGAATCAGGACTTGGGTAGCTCAGCTTATTAGCTTATTGCTCCGGCCCTGTCCAAAAAGACATTTGTTCTTTCCAAATAATATTTTTTATACCAGCATTCACTTAATCCAATTCTTTATTTACATTGGCCTGTAATTTGGTATTAAACCAAACCACCCATTTATTCAAATCCAACCTGGATTTACCCATAGCGAAAACATTTACGTAACACCAAACATCCGAGGCGTGGCGCCACCCCAAATGCCATGGGGCGACAGGGTGATGGGATGGGGTGGTGGGTTGAAAGGGGAGAAAGGTGAACACAGGGCGCGGGTAGACGGAAATGCCTAATGGCAGCGAGTCACGAACACCACTCAAATTATACCTACTGGTTTGTCGCAGATTATAAACCACGTGGTTTGGGAAAATTATTCATTTGCATTTCTGGGAAGCTTGAATGGTTTCTAACCAACAAGCAGAGTAGAGTGCAAACAATGACTGTATTCTGAATCGAAGAGCAATGCTTGAAGTGAAATTACAGGGCATAAACATAAACATAAACGCAGCCACACGCTAAGTTCAATGATTTTGTGTCAAGTGCCGGAAACATTCACATCTCACACACAATCACACCTTTCTAGGTGTGATTTGGATTGTATGTAATGTGTGGATGTAATGTGAACAAGAAACACAAATTTTCCTGAACAGAAAATTTGTGTTCTCGCCGGGAATCGAACCCGATATTGAATTTATGAGGCGGACGCGCACCTGACTAATCCAACAGGCAGTTCTTAAAGAGATTGTACATCTAATATCTTGGGGGGATACATACACATAACTTATCCAGTTGGTTTGATTTTGTTGGTTATCAAACTAATGTATATAACTCCAGTGGCAGAAACCAAAGTAAGTCTGTCTGTATTTCTCTGTATTTGTTACTTTATCACGGCTAAACCGCTGGAGGATCATGATGAATAATATATTGATAGTTTGAGTCATGGAATCTATGGAAATCGACTTAGGGTACTTTATGCTGATTGTAAAAATATATCAATAACGCAAGTAAATCGCGGGTCACAGTTAGTAACCACTAAAATATATATACCTAATAAAATGGTCAACTTCTAAACTTGCTCCTTGACAAGGTGCTTTTAACATTTTTTTACAATATGGCCCCCATCTATGCATATGCAAACATTTGAAAATATTGTAATAATTATCAGAACGAGGTTAATAATTTAATTTAAAACGCGTATTAAAATTACTTATAACCAAATATAAACAAATATAGATCTCAACTCACTTTTAACAGACCCTAAGCAACAGTATTATTTGCCTAAGCAGCTTTTCTCAGGCAATTCGTACAATTCCTTTTGGGTTAGATGACGACGACGTGTTGAGATCGGCCTCCGATCAGATTTTCCTAGGTAAGCATGCTGCATCGTCACTTTCCATCAGGTGAAATAGCGGCCAAATGCTTACCTATCCAGCATAAAGAAAAATCCTTGTCCGGTGACAGTATTTACACCCAACTGTGCCAAATTGCATCAAAATCCATTCAAAGATTTATGCGTGAAAGCGTAACAGACAGACAGAGTTACTTGCGCTTTATAATATAAGAAGATTGGCCCGTAGATAGATCATTTTTTTATTTTGATTGCATAAGATTTATTTGAATGTGAATGCAATTAAAATATTATCTTTTGTTTATGCCTGATAGGCAAGCATTTGACCACACTCACCTGGTGTAACATGCTTGCCTAGAAGGTAACTATTCACTCTTGACTTGAAGACTCCCAGATTATACCGTTCTTTGAACAAAGACGAGGACAATGAGTTCCACTCCTTCGCAATACGGATGATAAGTTAATATCTAATGCAGCAATGCTTTCCAGCCAGGGTTATCAGTTCTCCACATCGTTTTCGAATTGCTACAGTCTATAATAATGTTAAAACACATTTTTCAACCAAGATTTTATAGATTTAGATCGTGGCACGCCATTCGTGATTTTAGTTTAGTTATTTTAATAACTCCGACGGCATGTTAGGTAGCAATTATGAGCTGGTTCGACACGAATTTGAACTTTTAGAATAAGTGCTTTTGTGCCTTATCTAGATGGAACTTTAGAAGTTTCTAGTTTCTGTTTAGATGTGGTTGAGAGCGAATTCTATAGAATAGAATAGAGTATAAATTTATTTGTATGAGTTACATCAATTACTAGTTTGAGGAATAAATACAATGAAATTAAAAAACTTAAAACTACCCTAATAATTAATGTGCACTCACACAAAATGGTCCCAACTCAGCATAATATTGAAGAAGGTAGTCACCTAACTATCTCCGACGCTGGTATTCTGTTAGTTGTTCCATTTGATGATTACTATATTCTTGATGTCATTTTGAGATGCGACGAGGAAGTCGCTCGCCTTACGGTAAGCGACATGCTTGCCCTTTACAGTAAGTGTCAACAGAGTATTCAACTTCTATTATTCGAAGTCCTGATGTTAAATCTCTTTATGCCAAGCAATTTCACTGGAATCATTGCCCTTTTATCCAAATTACATAACTATTTATTAATTAGTAACATTTGCCTGCGAGTTCGTCCTCGTTAGAATTCCTTAGCTTGCACCCCTAAAGTTCTTTTTCACACTTAGAGCCCCACACTAATCGATGACTTAAGAACCTGGCTAATTTCTAAAGCGTTTTATAATATTAAAGAATACTTTGATAAATAATAAGTTCTAGTAATTTACTATATAAGTTAGGTTAAGCTTAATAAAATGCTGTCAAGATATAAAGACTAGCCAATGTTGTAATATTATATTATGTTGTGTTGTTTGTTATGTACCTATTATTTTAAATTGCACGTCCGAAAAGGGCAACTGTTGAAACCTAAAAATATTTTTGTAAGATCTTTATACACAGTTTTTGGCAATAAATATTTTGTGATTTGTGACTTGTGTCATGGAAAACATTCACATCACACACAGAACCAGAAACATATTTTCCTTGGGAAGAAAACTTGTGTTCCCACTGAAAATCGAACCCGATGCCTGCTTAGAAGGCGGACGCGCACCAACTCGGCCGACGGACAGTTCAAAGGAAGCTTGGTGCCCTGAATATGCAGGAAGCTAAACTGAGATATTAGCCCTATTTCTGCTAAAATATTATAACATAAAAAACTGATTTTCGGTTTGAATAGTGTTTATGGGTAAGAACATGTTCTCCGGTGTGCATTAACCAATTAAGATAATTTTGAGGGGATGTTTAGTTTTCTTTTATGCATGATGGTTAATCATTTGACCGTTATTTATTTATTTATTTGTGTTATAAAATACCTCACCTGAATCGGTCCCATAAATAATAAATAGATGTGAAGGTCAGGATATTATATAGACAACGATGTTAGTTATTTTAGTTTTATGAAACTTTTTAGTAAGTATATAAATTCATAGGTACACTGTTAAAAAAAAAGTTATACTTACCTACGTTATGTACATACAAAAAAAAATTGAATTTCCACTAATTTCTCTTCCAAACATCCATTATTAATCTTATGAAGAGCTTCCAATATATCTACGGGCCAATTGCCTATATATCCTAGAACTAAACTAAAACTGTATACATCTATACAGCAAAGACCTACGTTGCCTACAAGCCACCGAGCTTATAGGTAACTCAAGCTTATAGGTACCAACTGGTAGTAGACTTGATCACTTAATCTTATTGTATCTAAATTATATTCGTTTAAACAGATATCCGATCAAGACACGTCAGACCCATTAAATCGAGATAAAAACAACCAAGCGTCATTCGAGAATCTATATCCTTGGAAAAAAAGTAAATTGCCTCATTTTGCATGCAGTCTACCTCAACCCTCATTTTAAACCCGCGGTGTTTTCTGGGAAAACCCACGTGCCAGGCGCCAGCCAACCCCGAATTGTGCAAACTTATGCAAGCCGGGGGTAGTTTGCAGGGCGGTTTATCGCCTCCCAACTGAGTTTGCCGGGTTTTTATGTGTTTCCAGATTGTTTTGTGTAGGGTTAGGAGGGATCGTGCACGCTAAGGTATTGAAGATTTAGTACGAGTGATCATCGTTTGCAAAATCTTATATTTCATTTAATTCTGTACATTGCTGAGAATAAATTAATTCATGCTAATTTACTTTCCTTCAAAAAAGATGGTGGTCAATTGCTTGGCTACAAGCATAAAGAACCAACGATACTAAATAAGAAGTATCATCCTTATATGGTTGACATACCTCCGTTTCGCTCTAAGCGTTTTGCTTCTACGTTTATCATCCGTACAGCGAGGGAGTGGAACTCATTGCCTGCGACTTTGTTTCCCGAACGGTATAATCTGGGTGTCTTCAAGTCAATAGGTATCTTCTAGACAAGCATGTCATCTTCGGCCGCATCTTCACTTTCCATTAGGTGAGATAGTGGTCAAATGCTTGCTTATCTATCATAAAAAAAAACTGCCAAAGAAGGGTTATGTTTTTGCGTGTACCTATATTTCTTGAATGTACCTATGTATTTGTAAATATCTTAAATACCTACCTCGAATCTTCCAAACGGCTGGATGGATTCCGACTATTAAGGTATCGTTATAACGTCTTAAAACCCCAAGTGACCTTAGATAGGTTTTGAAAATTATATATACGTAAGCAAAGCTTAAAAAAACCTACATTACTTTATCTTCGGAACCCCTGATCAGATTTAATGGATTAAATACGCATTACTGAAGATGAGATAGGCGGACTATGGTGAATCGCAGTATAGTTTTATCAAGCACATATTATATTCAACAAATTTAACTCCTAAATATAATCAGACTTATGATTCAAATAGCAGGTGAAACTTTATTGGCCAATATCGATAATTAAATATCAATACAGAAACATATTTTACTGTTAAAGTTTTCGTGAGAATTAGACATTATAATATTTTTGAAATGCGGCTATCTCATATAAATATATTCAGCCGCGAGACGAAGATGTCTTCGTCGCGATCTCGCGTCAACTCATCCCGAAGAAGAGCATCGTACATGCTCGAAATCTAGTTCGACAATATCGATCAAATGACGTGAGTGATAGCCGTATTTTAATAATATTATATCGAAACATATGCAAGAACTGAAACTTAGTCAGGTACCTTATAAACCTAGGTAGATAAATAATCCTTATGCTACCAATTACTTAATAGTTAGCTTTATAAAGCATTATATCAAAAAACACGATAGGCTTGTCGGCAGTTGAGTCATATTTAATAACTGGATGTATACCTGTTTACAAACAAAAAAAGTTATCAGTTAATAGGTGATCAATTCCGGGCATCTGGATAATAACATAAATAACACTGATTACACTGTATCAAGGGTTAGGCTACCTGCTCGCATCGCCTGGGGCTGGAACCAGACTTACATTGTATAACCAACACTCAATGTAGCAGATACAATCAATGTTATTTTATTTTTACATTTATTTCATTAGATATGTGTATCGTTAGCCTTTCGGCCGTTTGAAATTAGACCTGTCGTGATTGAGCTATTAGAATTTTAAAACCAAAGAACGAATTCGCCGCTCATTTATCAAATTGATACAGACCTATTTATATTTCCGTATTTCCTAAAACTATATACAGCAAAGACCTAAGTTACCTACAAGACATCGAGCTTATAGGCAGCTCAAGTGCTCAAGCCCACTACCAGTGGGTAGCGTTCCCATCATGCTGGCAGCATTGCCTCTGTGAATTGCAACGCTAATACATTGAGCAAAATAAGTGCCAGCATTTTGATCACGCGTCACCTCAACCAGGCGCTCTTGATATATTTTTGAAAATAGAATGAGCTCCCGGACCCCACGGAAGGTCTCAACACCAAACGGCTCAAATATGTAACCAGTAGTGGGCTTGAGCACTTGAGTTACCTATAAGATCAATGTCTTGTAGGCAACTTAGGTCCTGGCTGTATATAGTTTTAGGAAATATTCGCAATTGGCCCGTATATATTATCTATCTATAAAAAAAGTTTACTAATATGTCCTTTGAAACAAACAATAATTAAATCTAAATTGGTCAACGTATCGGAATACTTACTACTCTTACTATATACCATCATATATATAATTGATACGTTGGACAATAATAGCAATCACCACTAGCTCATGGTTGGTATTACCTACCTAAAAATGAGAAAACAGAAAACCAAAAAGATTCACAGGGATATTTTTTCATGCTGCTTGCACCATGCAGCATATTTTATGCCAGTCATGAAACCCATATGGATAATCATAATTTATTTCTAGGTGACAATGGAGGCATCATCGTCAGACTACAGCGACGAGGAGGTGGGGGTGATCGCCAGGGGCCAGAAGCTTTGGGTGCGAGGGGTCAGAGCCCACACCACCTGCGCTGATATCGTTAGAGCTTTGCAGGATGCACCTGAAGGTAACTTACATACACTTTTCATGAGTACCTAGTGGTCACGCATAGCAGTCTGTATGAGCGTAATTGCTAGTGAAGTTACTCCATATAAGACATAAGCTGCAGCGCAGAACAGAAATTGCTTAGTCTCAAACCGTCTAATTTACAACCAGGAAACACTTGCGTGAACGAGGATATGATCCTTTTATTGGACATTAAATTTAATAGAAACCCTTTGTAGTCAATTATGCCAGCCATTTCTAAAGATTTTATAGTCAAGTACTATACAATATCATTGGATTTTTTTATTCAAGGTCCTACTTTTTTAGGACTTTGAACATCTTTCGTGCTTGTCACACTATTGGCGTATTCTCACTACTATTATCCTTTAATCTTTCACAGCTGAAGGTCTAAGCGACCACAGCGAGTGGGTGCTAGCAGAAAGATGGAGAGGGGTGGAGCGGCCCTTGCCTCCAGATGTTCCAGTGCTTCATGTTTTGGCTGCTTGGGGAGACGCCAGACATGAGGTGAGTTCCGAAGATCTCGCACTTTAAAAAAAGGCAGTGTCAATCGTCGATGTAGTGACACAATGGAAGTGTTATTTCTATTCACTATATTTTTTTTGTGATTTAGGAGGCAGTCTTTTCTACTTAGTGTAGCAATTGATCAGTAAAATAACCATAGCATAATTTTAGGTTTAGACACTATCTCACCTGTTGGTAAGTCTTAGTATCAGAATCATGTGATCAAGGATAACGAAGCACGCTGTACCTAGAATAAAATCCGGCTCTTCTGGACAGCTGCAATAGTTTTCCAACCATTAAGAAAAATAACTACATACCTTCTTTAAAACAAAGTAGGAAAATTCCTCTAATACACGTAAGAAGACGAACAGCCTTTGAATTTTGAAACGTAACTTTATTCATATACCTACTTCCAGGTCCGTTTGTCGCTAAGAAGGCTATCAAGCGGCGGCGAAGATGATTCCGGCAGAGACAGCGATGGAGGCAGCCGAGCGGCCAGGCGTAGACGAAGACGTGGAGTTAGGGCCGTAACACCGCCACCGCAGCAGAAGAGTGAAGACCCCGCGACGAAGCTGGTCTCTGTTATACAGCATCAGAGTCGGACGATACACCAGCAACTTGATAAGTTGAGGTAAGAACCCCACTTCTGTAATTCTTCAGGGTCAAATTTTTGTAGGAGTATGTTGTGACGCCTACATAGTAGACTAAGATTGAGAGATTGACAACCTTGTGGCAAAGCTGGTCTAGAAAAAAACTTTGATTAATCCGAACTTATTAAGGTTTTTTGAATAACTTTATTGTGCTTGGGTATTTTTGATTTGCGTTGAAGACGTAGATTCAGAGATGACAGTGACGTCAACACTAGAGGTGATGGCGAAGACTCCGCGGTGAAGGTCTCGGTGAAACATGACCAGATTTAGAAGCACAAATTGCTTGGATATTTTGCGATTTGAATACAACCCAACTCGATACATCAAACTTAATCATTTTTAGGGTTTCTAGTAAGATTCAAACTATCTCTTATGATGTAACAATGATCCAGTTAGATCCAAGTATAAGATTTGTATCATTTTATTTACATAGTTATATACCCATAAAACAAAATAATTCAAGCTATACAAACTGCGGCGCCTGCGCTACGTATATTTTATATGTTGGCAACATCAGACCCAGTCAATTGTTCGGCCTTTAATCAATGTCCAGTATCTCATTACAAATGTTTTCCTTACAGGGAGCAAGAGAAACTAATTGATCAACTAGAAGACCAAACACACAAAAGTCGGATGGAGAAACACGGGACCAACTACCTTCTGGAGTCATACCTTCGAGACCTGGGAAGGAACAGCGAGGTTAACGACAGCCAAGCCGGCAACAGTGACAGCGGCGTTGGAGTCGGCAGCGGAACACCCCCCAGAAGACATACAAAACACAAATCCAGGAGAGAAAGACACCTGATGAGAGAACACTACTTCACAAAAGAACTGACAGATATATGCCAAGTAAACTCTGAAAGACTCATGCAAACGCATAACGACACAGATTCAGATGGCTCAGCAGACGAGCTCACAAGAATACGAGAAGAAATAGAACTGCTGGAGAAACTAGCCATCATCAACAAAAGACTGCATAGAGAAGAAGAGTTAGTCGTGCGACTAACAGCGAAGGTCAAAAGATACATGGATGAAAACAAAGCCAACAGTTGCGAGAATGTATCCCAAGTTAGAATGCTCCTGGACAAAATAGAGGAGGAACTGTCCGGGACCACGAAAGAGATGCAAGATAACGCTTCAGAATTAGCGAAAACTGATCAAGAAATTGAGATTCAAATGAAACTGATCGATGAATTGACACTGGAATTGGAAGATGAGGAATACCAAAACGCTATTTTAGAGAGACAGTTGAACGAAGCATCAAGTAGGCAGCCTTTATTGCTTCAAGATAGTTACTTACCTGTTCTAGATCAGGCCAGTTTTAACTACCCCACTCCTGGATACGCTTTAGATACGCTGGTATGACATACGGCCTGAAGTAATTTCTTCCAAAGATGTTTGAAATTACCATTCTCAGTTGACTGAGCGATCGTTCCCAAAACTTTTTACCCCCAAATTGTTTTATTTTAGTTGTAATGGATGCAATATTGAGTGGTGCTATGATTATTATTGTGTACACGTAGGTTAAGACGATAAAGACGAGAAAGTCCCTCAAAATATATTTGACTGAAACCAGTTATTAGAGTTATTGAGTTATACAGACATTCAATATCGTAGTGAAATAAAATAGACACCATAAACGTATGTAAAAATTTAAAAATATTGTAATAAATTTGATGTTATAAATAAATAAATGTTTTGTACATAATTAAGCAGAGTCTGGATTTGATATACAAATATTTATAAATTGCTGGACGATTCCTGTTATCAGATATCACAATTTCTATATGTGATTTATTTCTCATCGATCTATAAATATATTTTCACATGGAAATATCAGTATATCAATGAAGAAATGTGGAAATACGTATCCATAATTATATGAAGACTATTTGCTTGGAAATTTGTCTGTTTAAAACATAGTATGTTATAGTGATTTTATATAATTTGCTGGACCTTGTTTTGATATCATTGTTATCTATATTAGACCGTCATAGTGCAGAGGTCTGGAAATTCTTAGTTCTTACCCGCGTTAAACTTAAGTTTGTATTATGTATCGTAAATTTGAGATCTAATACCAAAAATGTTAATAAAACCACCAATCACAATATAATTAATAATTAGCTAGGCCTAGTCAGAGTGTAATTCTTGCACATGTTCTGTGTATAAGAATATGTTATTTAAGTTTAATTTGTAAATATAACCCTTCATATTAGGAGTATAAGAGTCAAGGTTCAAGCTATGTGTTTATAATAATATAAATTCTACGAAAAAGTAATTAACATTAAGCATATCTGTTATTTCTCGATTTAATTTCTGTTTGTATAAGGTAATTTTGAAATATTTTACAACAAATGTGCGAATACTCTGCGTTTTCAGAGAGCTAAACACCTCGCTTATTTTCGAAATGGCTGAAATATATTTTTTTTACGTTTTCAACCCCAGTATATTATTATCCAAAATTTAGAAAAAAAATGAACAACATTAAAAAAAATCTATACAATTATCAAAACTGCTCACAAAAATTCACGAGACTGGCTGAGAAATGAGACATGTAGAGGAGAAAATCCGGACATACGAAAGCAATTTTTTGCCTAAGCTGAAGCTCGCGCTTTTTTTCTCGGCCAATAAGAATTGGTATAAGATATAATACTCTTATTCGACCGTGGGTTTTCACTGCCGACACATTCAACATGCAAAATTGTCGCATATATCAAAATCCGACCAACCTTACTTGGCGTGCGAATAAAGTTGGAACTAACGGCGCTTCCTATTAAAATAACACGTTTGTTTTCAAACAGCAGCGCCTCCGCTATGTACCAACTTAAGTTGGGAGATCGGCATTTGTTTCGGTTAGTGTTTAGATTGCACGAAACAGTGTAGAAAACAGTATTCTCAACATGTTTTGTAGATGTTTCAGCAATGGTTAGAGATAAAATATTATACATGGCGCGATCCAAAATGCACAACGTTTGGATGTATTTGTGAAAGTATTTACAAAGAGCCACCAAACCCAGCGCATGTGTGCGTGCTGAGACGGCTGACAAAGAAAAACAAATCCATGGATTTGTTGCTCGACTAGCGACGTCATTAATAATCTATTATTATTAGAATGGAGGGGGCGTGCCATGTTATTGTAGTTTATATCTACAGTACTAGAACGTGAAACTAATAACCATTTGAATTTTTCAGTCTACAAATTTCCAAACTTGACTCTTGTGAATCCTATTATTATAAATATATATATATATATAGTAAAATTATGCAATATTCTCAAACAAATATCCCAAAAATATTAGTTATTACCTAAACGACGTTATTAACATAAATGATAAGTTTTATGTAAATAAGAAAATATACAACGAATTTTATAAAGCAAACATGTGTTTTATTGAAAAAGAAAATTATAATATAAAGTCACTGTGAAGTTGGTTATTCCTATTTGCCCTGGCCAGTACTCAGTGTAGCGTATGTAATGTTTGGTCGCAGCAAACATAGATAAATTATCATAAAATCAACCAACACGTAATGGATATAATAATGATTTTACTAACCTACTTCGAAACAAGGCGAAGGGTCTCATTTCGACACATTTTTTATGTAGGTGTTATGTAGGCTGAACCGATTTATTTGTATATATATTATTTTGTTTGACTCTCTCAAAGTTGGTTCAATATAAAATTTGCAAATATAAAAAAGGCTCTAAAATGTTGAAATCGGTTCTTCGAAGCTTTGCTTGCGTTTAATTATGAGATTTTACGTTTTTTAAATTATTCTCAGCAAGAACATTAATTAATAACCAATTAGATAGTTACATTGCATGAATTGTAGAGTCGAGATTAATCAAAAGCAATGCAAACTGTCAATTACTTTTGACAAGTGTCACACAGAACCTTCTGGCGGAATAGCTTTGGCAAATCTCACCATTATCTACATGAATATTGATCCTATTATGTGACATAAAACTAGTAAACCAGGATAAAACGTGGAAGTATTTATTGAAGTACTTTCTACTTCAATAAATACTTCCATGTTTTATCCTGGCCCTAAGAAAATTGTGCCCCTGTAGGCGGGGCTTACCGATTGCGCCTTGAACGAGTTTGCGTTCTTTCGTCGTAACAGATAAGGTTGACTTTTCATTGTAACACGTTACAAGATTAATCGATACGTTCCGAGCACTCCCGAGTAGACAGAGAGAGCAAAGCGTAAATCGCCGAAGCTGTCGAAAGACGCTTATGAGATCTCGATGACATTTTTAACGTAGCAGCGGCCCCTCTGGCATCAATGAAAAATGAATTAAAAAAGTATATTCAAGTCCTCTTAAGCCGAGCAAGGTGTTGCTATTAGTATCCCCTATTTATTGGCGCCGACCGAGTTCTCTCATTTAAATATTTTACTGTTGCGATGATATTTTTGAATAATGCAATTAGAATAAAGCTCCGTCGATCAAATAGGCGTGTTTTGAGTCAGACCACCCTTTAAGGCAATGAGGTTATTATTAAGACTGAATACTGCACTCACTCATATCTAAACCCGAGGACGCGTCATTTCCGTACGTAGTTTTCGGTCAACATATTCGCTGATACTCCTTTGAAGACATTATATATTTTATTCAAATATCCTCTGCATAAAATGACATGATACGTATTGATTACATTATCGTTGAAACAACACAAACGAGGTTTAATTTAATACACGAGTCCGAGTACTGGCCACGGCAAGTCTTTGAAACAGTTACAAAAGGAGGGTAGTTGACGGATAATTACGAAAGACGCGCGGAGCAGACCTGATGATGTCTTCATGTTATCCTGGTCTTCTACGTCTTTCGTAGCTGGTAGACGGTTGTCTACTCGGTGTCCATAGCCACCTGAAAATAATAATAATTATATATTAAAGGTTGTGACTATGTTTAACTTGAGGTAAAATTTGACGGCCCTGTTGGCGCGGTGGACAAGTCTCTGCGCCGTGGGTCCCGGGTTCAATTCCCGGCAGGAGCACAAATTTCGATCCCAAGAGTCATTAGTGTCTGGTTCTGGGTGTGATTGTGTGAATGATATGTAAATGTTTACGGCACCCACGATACAATTATTTGGACTTAGTGCGGGGCTGTGAGAGTTAATGTTGTTGCGTTTGATTGTTTTTTTGGTTATAGAGTTAGTCTTTCGGTATTTTATCGGATAGTGTTCAAGGAATTACACGATCTAGTTCTCCCATCTCCATTCTATCATCGGACAAGCAGACAAACTGCTAAGCGACACCGCTATTTGGTAGACATTCCACAAATGTGGACAAAGCGATTTGCTTCCACATTCATTGTGAGAACGCAAAGGTATTCGAGCTTCTTGCCTAAGTTGCAAAAGAAATAGAAATTTGATTTTGACTGCAGGTCACCGAAAAAAGTAGTGATTTCAAGTTATATACCGAGCTTTATTACATCTATACAATTACAAACATAATCGATGCACAATGTTGCACTTCCAAAGCTTCAAATAGTCTCGATTAAAATCATGTATCAAAAAACCAACATCGAAATTGTTTTATCAGTGTAGTCGCTCGGAATGACAGACAGACGTGAGCGTCAAACTTATAACAGCGGGTCAATATTTTAGAGGGAGGTGTAAACAATCGGTCGAGCTATTTACTCGCCTTACATTAAAAAGAGATAAACATATAGAACACAGCCACGTCATTATCTCGGTTAAGAGGTAGATTATAAAACTATAAAAATCAAAATTGATTCTATTCATTTAGGTATTTCATTTGTTTAATTAATGTAGTAGAATTTTTATATCTCTTTGAGAGCCGGTGTAAGACCTATAACAGAATTTCAAAAACTTAACTTAGAAAAATTATTCTATCGGGTAAAATTATACCAATCATGTTTAGACTTAACTTAGAAAAATTATTCTATCGAGTAAACTTATACCAATCATGTTTCTAGATTTTATTTATTTAGATTATATCCTCAGGTTTATTTCAAATATGAAAACTTTATCCTGAATAACTGTAACATTTATTGTATGTATTTAAAGTATGTACTGTATTTCAATAAAAAAAAATCTATAAAACACGAGTAAAAACCGAGAATACACACACGCTGAATGGCAGAAACTTACACTTAATCATTCGTCTGCTACACGAGGGGAGTTGTAGGGAACAAAATAACTGTAGGCTGTTCCACAGTCTCACTGCTTAAGTCCACATCGGGTAATGTAGTTCTCTTATTCGGGTTTGGACGAATAATACTCATAGGCAAGTCTTCCAGGTCGGGCAGAACCGCCCACTTCTCATAGAGCTCCAAAGCAAGGGCCCTGGGGTCCTCAACAGGTGGCAAAGTGGAAGGAATATCTATTGTAAGAAACTTCTCTTCGACAGTGGCTCTCACAATCTTCTGCGTTCCTCTCTCATCGAACGCCTCATTCTTGACCTTCGCATCCAAAGCTGCGTATAAAAACGTAGACCACCTCGGTATATAATAGAAACGGAACAGCTCGAACCATTGCTTGCAAGCATAATCCGATATCTCTCCATTGGGACCCCACAGTGTTACCTGGTTTCTCGAATTCAATTCGTAAATATACTTCTCGGAATCTGTCTGCCCGAAACTTCTAGCCGAAGAAAACCAGTCCAAACCCGAAAATTGCGGTATCGTTCCTAAAATTCTTCCGATGTCAGTCATCGCATCTAGATACTGGAATATTGAGGCATTGAACACCCAACTAGTAGAAAATCTATTCTTTTGAAGGTCTATATACAGCTGTTCAGCACGATACTGCAACGATTGTCTCGTTAGGTCTACCAAATCATAGTTAAATCCGTCACTATAACAATACTTGTTGTTAAAAACCATTTTTTTCCATGCTTCAAAGAGATCGTGACTCTTGTACCACGCCCAAGGTCTGATTTTGAAACTTGGGCGTCTTGTGATCACGTATTTACCTCGGACTCGATTGAGGCCGTCAAAACTATAGACGCTTTTGAGTAAATACTTCCATGCGTCGGTTGTGGAGTTGCAGCCGTATCGTCTCTGGGCATAATCTCCGACCCAAGCCTCCATGTCCGTTATCGGAGCTTTCCTCCACGCGGATTCAAGCATCAAATCATAAACGACGTAGTTCTGGTTAATGCCTTCAGGAGTCAAACCAATACCGATCATGGTGCTGTTAGATGTAGACCTCGCGACGTACACATCTTTGTTTATTGTGACGACGTTTCCGAACATACCCAAAGTGCCTCCAAAATTATGCAACATACACCAGATAAAAGGCTGCCCGTAATACATGTCGTACAGTTTATATTGAGGCCACTGTTCCGATTGTAAGTCTAGTATTAGCATTCTGCCGTTGGGTACCGCGGTGACAAAAGTTTTCACTCGTGATAATGGCCACATTACCGGCGCACTGACAAACATCCAGTTTTGGACCAACCACACAGCTTCATTATCGAACTCCGACAGCGTTGAATAAATAGCTTTAGCTGTCTCTTTGACCAACGCATTAGACCAGGTCTGAATATACACTTCGTTGAAAGGATCAGCGGTGTAAATGTGTGCAGTGGTGCGCGAGCCGATTGAAGATTCTCTCAAGAATCTTTTTCCAATATCTTTGAACAAAGGATCGACAGGATCCAAAAATAAACCACAGCAATAATCTTCTTTAAAATTATTCCAATTTTGCACTGAATGAAAGGTAGCGTTGGGGTAAATTCTAGCGAAAGCTTTGGGTACGTGTCCGTTAAAAGCCGGGTATACAGCGACAATGCCCAGTTCGATCATGTACTTAAAAATTTCAGATTGTAAGCTAATTTGCTTATCGTGCCAGGATCTTGGAAGAGGTCCTCCCCATCCGTGCACATTCCCCATCCTGAGCCATGACAAAAACGCTGGTCCTGTAAAGTGCTGCTCTATTTCATCATCCGTCATGCCTAGTTTTCTATAAATCTTGGACCAGGCACGCTCCTGCGCTACGGGAGCCAAAGCTAAATTAATGCCGTTCAAAGCCATCCAGTCTACGTGATCTTTCCATTGTAAGTTCGACCACCAAACGAAGCTATAGGACACTGTACAGACATTCTGATAGTATCTAAACCTGTCATTAGCAACAACGACTTCGTCGACTTCTGGCAGAGGAGACGGGATAGAAATAAATTTCACTTGCCAAGCAATTTGACTCTTGCAGTACTTCTTGAGGTAATAGTTAAATCCCCAAACAGCGGCGACGCCTGTGCTCGCCTTGATTTGCAGGAACCCATTTGCAGTTTTCAACTTAAACACGTCTTTATTATCACTGAATAGAGTTGGATTCACTTCGACGATAATTCTGATGCCGGGTAAGTAGCGTTCTATTATATCGCGAGCCGCATTTTGTTGTGTTGTTGGTGTAGAAATTGTTTGTAGTTTTGTTGGATCTAGGTAGTCTAGATTTAGCGCGTTAATTCCGGTAAGAAGAAACAGGATCGCGTAGCGTGCCATCGCATGGCTTACTAACTACAGAATGTTGGTCGCAAGTTATGTAATGCTATCGCATTGTTAACTTGTTTGAATCAATTGACTTGACCGTTGACCCTTTCGCCACGATACAAGTAGTGATTGTAATGTAAATATAGCGGAGAAATCAACTACGTTATTTTGTAGATAAGACAAGGAAAGAAAGCGATTCTGTTTACTTAATTTTAGGCTGACGTGTATTACTCTAAATCGAGTTTTTGTAACATAATTCTGTGACTCATTAAAACATAATTATTAGAAGATATATATTCAATAGAGTATAGACATATTTTATATGCTTTTAATTGATTTTTACATTAATAAATTGTCGAAAATAAAATTACATAACATTTCATATCAAAATAAATATTTGCAAATACGAGCAGATTTTCATTAATTTTGAACGCGGCCACTTTGACCATATTTTGGTTACGTCCACGATCCAATCACGGCTGCCGTAAAGGGAAACGGACCATTTATTACCATCAAAATATAGAAACTGACGTCAAAATAAAAATGATTCTTATAATCCATATAGGTAAACGTCTGACCACTCGCCTAAGCAACGATGTGGTCGACGATGGAGCAAGATTGCCTAGAAGATGCATATTTACTCGCGACTTGAAGATTGTATTATCATGTTGTATTTATCAGGTAACGCAGCCTCGGGCATGGCATGTAAAAAAGTATGGATACTACTAAGGTAAGTTTTTATAATTAAACGCAAGCAATGCTTAAAAAAACCGACTTCACCGCTTTATCTTCGGAACCTTGATCAGATTCAACATATTAAACACGCATTATTGACAATAACTCAAAAACTAGTAATCAGATCTTGACCAAATTAAAATGGAACCACATGAAAAGCACCAGCTTTCAAATAAAAAAATAATCATCAAAATCGGCTCATAACGAAAGAAGTTATGAGGTAACTTATGAAGTCAGTTAAACGAGAACATCGTCAAAGTAGTCCACAAAATAGGCATTATTGACGATATTTCAAGAACTACTGATCAGATCTTGATCAAATTTAAATGGGACCAATTAGAAAGCAACATCTTTCAAACTAAAAAAAAAATTTTGGAAATCGGCTCACGTGGAGAGAAGTTATGAGGTACACATAAAAAAATACAGTCGACTTGAAGGTCCTCCTTTTTTGGGAAGTCGGTAAAAATAAACATTTAACGTATTGTGGATTGAAGGGCAATGTTTGCAGTAAAACTTAATATCTCAAAGATGAGCGCAGTGCATTGCCACACAGGAGTTCACCTTATAAGTTCAAAACTCGGAGTGGCTCTGAACTATAATGGGTAAGCATGACGCTTACCAGGCGAGCATGCTTGCTTGCCTCGTCTATTACTAACATTTAATAAAGTTTATGTATCACGTTACTAACAGTTTATAACAAAATACAGGATACTAGCTCATAATATTATAAATCCGAAAGTTTGTGTGTAAGTATGTTTGTTCCCTTTTCACGCTAAAACCGATTTGGATGAAATTTGGAATGTACATAGATTATACATAGGATTAACACATAGGCTACTTTTTAACCTGATAATAGCGGGCGAAGCCGCAGGCTAGTATAACATAAAACTTAACAAACACTTACTACGCTACCCAGTGGTAGTGGGCTTGTGCACTTGAGTTACCTATAGCCTCGATGTCTTGTAGGTAACTTGGTTCTTTGCTGTATATAATTTTAGTTAAGAACTTTCACTGGAATCTTTCACATTACACACACAATCAGAACCAGAAACACAGTGTTCCTTTGTTCTTTAGGGAGAAAACTTGTGTTTCAGCCGGGAATCGAATCCAATACCACTGCTTGAAGGGCGAATGTCACCCAACTAAGCCAACGAGCAGTTAAAATATTTTAGTTTCACTGTTAGCTTCTCTCCCAGTAATAAATAATATAAATATTTCTTACTGCAGGCTGTGGGTCCCGGTCTTCCCCCGCATCCCTTTCCGAGGTCCCTGCATCCCCGGTCGCCGTCCCCGTTCCTCCCCTTCTCTCCTCCCCCTCCACGAGTGAGAGGAAACGAGACAGCTCCTCTTCATCAGATATGCGCAGTGGAGTCTTCGGACCAACAATGGCTATGGAGACATTCTGGAACATTAACGTTATTATATGTTAAACCACTGTTTATGGGTTTTAGGTTCTATTCCTGGCAAGAGCACAAAGTATCCTAAGAGATGTTTGTATATCTGGATGTTTCCGGCACCCACAAATCTTTGAACTTAGTGTGGTGCTGTGAGAGTAAATGCGTTTGTTTAAAAAATTTGGTGTCTGTTTGCTTTTTAGGAGCACACAAGACAATAGTAAACCCACCTTGATGGGTCCTCCCAATGCTCATGCCAGAAAAGAGTACCGGATGACCAAGCTTTGCTCGAATAAAATGACGTTTTCTAAAAATGAAACTTAGCTAGATCGATGTGTCGCTATCGAAACTTGCATACTAAATTTTTTTAGCATTTGACCACTATCTCACCCGATGGTAAGTGACAATTTGGTTGATGATGGAGCACACTTGCCTTGAAAATACCCATTTACTCTCACTTGAAGACTCCAAGATCGTAATTATCTGGGAATACAGACTCTGGCATGAAGTTCCACTCTTATGCAGTGCGCATAATAAATGTGAAAACAAAACGCTTCAAGCGCATTTTTGGTTTATTGGTATGTTACGACATATATCGGTGTTGTAATGCTGTCTGACTTACCTCGTGGTCTCTGTCTGTCTGACTTATAATAGATAAGATAATATGCTTTTTACCTTTGTATTAAGGTCCACCTCATTAGGCAGCGTGTCTCTCAAAGCCCTAAGTCCATGAGCGACTAACTCTTGCAAGTCACAGTCGACAAACGTGGTCAGATGCTTCTCGAGATAAGTCCTGGCCGACTGAGACCGAGCACCAATGGCCATCGCCCGACAGTCGAAGTAGTTGGCCGATGGACATGTTTGGTAGATGTGGGGTCCTTGGTCCTGAAATGGTTGATTAGAATTATTTTCTGTAATCAATTATTACTTATTATCATTTAAGTTCCAAGGTTGTCTGGAAGAGATCGCTGCTTAGTGATAAGGCTGCCGATTGTACTGTTATGTTGTTATAAATATTGTTTTTTATTATTTTTCTTGGTGTGCAATAAAGAGCAATTGTATTGTACTGCAATATAATGCTTATTAATGCCTAAACACTCACAGTCCCACACTAAGTTCGAAGACTTATATAATGGGTGAAACTTTCACATACACACACAATAGCACCTAGAACCAGAAACACAAATCTACTGGGAATCTAACCCGATACTCTCTGCTAAGAATGTAAACAAACTAAACCAGAGTTAGGAAAGGGAACTTTTAAAAAAATCTAGTATTCTCATACTGTAATAAATAGTATGTTGGAGATGTAAGATAATATACATTACTTTGAATTAGCGCTCCATACTCCACAGAGGGGTAGGGTATCAACACAAAAAAATAAAAAAAATTTTTTTTTTTTTTATAAGTTTGTAAAGTGCCGAGCTACGATTAAAACCAATTATCCAACTCGTAAACTCAAAAATAAAAAATAATACAACTAAAACAGTTAGCGAGTAATTCGTTTCTACGCCGCGGGTAGCGAATTTGATTCCCGCCACGAGCACAGTTTTCCTCCTCAAAGGAATTTCGTGTTTCTTGTTTTAAGTGTGGCTCGGCTGTCAATGTGACTCGGCAGTTTGTAGATTATGAATGATTATGAATGACCATGACTCTTCGAACTTAGTGTAGGTAATGCTGTGAGTGTAAAAGTTATTGTTTTGAAAAAAACTGTTTAGGTCTTGTTCACTTGTTAAAATTGGTCATTGGAAGCGCAGTGTACAATAATACTAGGCTCCAATGCACGCGGACGGGCATTGACCCGACACTCGCCCGACGCGCACGCATTGATGATAGTGGTGCCGCGCAGTGTCACCTGCATTAACACATTGGTGCATGCGAACAATAACAGCTGTTTTAGTTGTATTGTTTTTTATTTTTGAGTTTACGTGTTAGATAATTGGTTGTAATCGTAGCTCTTTACAAACTTATCAAAAAAAAATTAAAAAAAAGTCGTTTTAAAAAAAAAATTATGTGTTGCCTTATCGGTACCCGACCCCTCTGTGGAGTATGGAGCACTAATTTAAAGTAACCTTGTATAAAGTAATGTTTCTGCCATCACATTTATGGTTAGTGGCGTTAGCAATGGAGTTACCTAATAGCTTTAAACAAGCAATTCTTATATATATATATATATAATCTGAATCTCGGAAACGGCTCCAAGAATTTTCATGAAATTTAGTATGCAGGGTTTCACGGGCGATAAATCAATCCAGATAGGTTTCAATTTTAGAAAACGTCATTTACATCCAGGTACTAGACTTTATACTGTCACATTTTGTATCGTGAACTAGAACAGAATACCAATTTTTTATCAATTCTAATTTAGTTTCAATGATCTATCGTTCAATTTGTGGTAAAAGTCCCATCCAGGATCAAACCTTTACTATATCACTACAAAACTTACATCATATCCAGCAACAAGCAAACCAACACCAAGAGGTCTCTTGTCATATCTCTGCGTGCAAATCTGCATCTTATTCCCAACAAGGCCAATTAGACGTCCGACGGGCATCGGGGCATCGTGGGCGTATTTGTGGTTGAGGCATTCTGTGCGCATGAAACGGCTGGAATTGGTAGGAAATGTGAATTAAATCTTATAACTAGATGAACACCAACTGCACGCATGAAAAAGTGTCATGTTCCACCTGAGCCTGAGCGTGCAAGCAAGAGCGCGGAATAAGCGATGGCACGATCGGCCTAAGCCTTTGTCTTATTATCATGCAAAATTTTCATCCCCAATTTGGCCTACTATATGAACTGCCGGTTTAGTTGTGTGCGCTTTGGCCTTTTAAGCAGCAGGTAATGGGTTCTATTCCCAGTGGAAGCACAAGTTTTCTCTCCCAAAGGTGTGTTACTGTATCTTTTTTTAAAATGGCAAAGAAATCTACCCAAGGTACACTAGGAATCAGGATATAATCGTTTTGGCAAAAGTTTCTAAAACATCTTTGTATTTAAACCATTGTTATGCGAAGAGTGGTTGCGTTTACAACACCCTTTCTAATGATATTAAAGCAATGCCTACCTATACGTTAATTAGGAAACTAAAAACATTTTTACTAGAAAAGTGTTACTATTCTGGAATACTTGAAATCTAAATAATATTAATTTAACTGCTTGACATTGTAAGGACTATTATGGCATTAAATTGATACTATTAAAATATTTAATATAAACATTTTTTGTGATGTGAAAATGATTTTAGTTTATTATTGTATAATTTAATTGCATTGAAATGTTTAAAATTTGCACGCCATGACAAGGCAAAATGTATTGGCTGTGGAGTGAATATTTCTGGCATCTACCACAAAAGTCATCGGACATAGTATGGGACTGTGAGTGTGAAAGTGTTTATGGATAGTGTTTTTAAGTGTCCATTGAAATAGTCCAATAACATGCAGCACCTACCTAGAATTTACTAAGGCTTGTTATTTAGATTTACAGTTATTTAGACAAACATACAAACAAGCCTTCATCAATAATATTGACTATAACTCAAAAACTAGAGATCAGATCTTGATCAAATTTTAATGGGACCACATGAAAAGCACCAGCTTTCAAATAAAAACATCAAAATCAGCTGTCAACGAAAGATGTTAAGAGGTAACTTTCAAAGTAGTCCACAAAATAGGCATTATTGAATTATATAAAAAAAATACAGTCGACTTGAGTACCTCCTCCTTTTTGGCGAAGTCGGTAAAAAACAACAAGTTTCAAGTGGTTTACCTCAGCATTCTAGCATCGGCTGTCAAACCCGAAATAGAGATGCCAATATGCTCATCGATGGGTATAATCTTCTTCTGATACGCAGATAGCTCACTCACAGCCCTTTTCAGAGCAATCAAAACTGCATAGTGCTTGTTCTTCAAGCCGACAGTCGCTGAGCCAAGTTTCACAGCCTCCATAGCATATTCCACCTGGTGGAGACGACCCTGTGGGCTCCATACCGTGACGTCGCTGTCGTACTGGTTCCTGAACTGAAATAGGAAAAAATAGATTGGTAAATATAGGTATGCTCAGTGATCGTAAAAATTAATAACTATTTCTGAGCGTTACATACTTTAGAGTAATTGTGTAGTACGACTTAGCTTTTTCAATTAATATAAGACAAATTTCACGTATAACACGAGCAATAGGTTGTAAATACAGAGATTTATGGAAACATTTTAGGTTGTTTCGTTCCGGTCATGACAAGGCAATATCGGAACGTTGCGAGGAAAGTCATGCAAAATACACTATAAGTCGATTATTACTATAGATTTACTTACCATTTTGGGGATTTACAATTAATATAAAGTTAAAATACACTAAAACTCGGTATTCTTCAAATTTTCTGCAACCAAGCCGCAATAAACGATGACTTTCAAAATTCAAAACGCCAATTTGTCATTGTCAATTTGACTGACAGCAATGACATGTCCGTAGATCCCTATAACCTAACTTTGTTGCGATCGGTTTCTATTCGAATTAAGCAAAAATAATAGTAATTGAAACCGATGACAGCGTATCGACGGACAAGTTCACGGACTTTGCTTATAAGTACAAAATGTCAACGTCGTCGTTGTTCGTAAATCCTAAAGTATTCATAGCAGAGGTCGAATCTCGCCCTTTGCTTGCAATGTCTTTGCCAGAGTATTCTAATGAAATTCTGAACAATGATGCCTGGGAAGTATAATGCCCTTTTTAATATCGCATGTCATTCAGCGGCTGCATTCTGTTTTTTTACGTCTTATTGCAACACAAACCGCTATCGCTATTGAGAGTAATTATGTAGATCATATAACTTCACGTCTTATAAGAAACGAGTTACTGATTTAAAAGCGCTTTTAAATCAGTTAATGACCGCCGTTCATACGAACAAACAAGTAAAACGTTTTAAAAACGCCAACGTTGAGGTTTAACGCAATACTTTGTTAATTCTTTTCCTAACGAGCTTTAATAGTCACTGACTAAATGTAAAAATAACAAAGATGTTGCAGATAACAATAGGTTTGCCTCCTATCACGATATTCACGGTGATAAATACATGTCAGTTATCAAAAAGATTTTCTTTACAATCGTAACATTATAATATTTATATGTTATTATAAGTAGGTATAAATGCTTCCCAGGCAAAATTAACAATAACGCTTTCGCACTCACAGCCACACACTAAGTTAGATGACGTGTCTCGTGGGTGCAAGAAACATTCAGATCACACACACAATCACAACAAATTGTTTTGTATACTTACCGGTTATCGAAAACGGTGCCTGTGGCGTAAAAAGCAAAAGTAACTTCTTATTTATATAATATATTTTTAATAATTCATATTATTGGCTCTAGTTAGACCTTGGGTATTATTAAAATGGCTGAATCAATATGAAAATTTAAACTATCGTGACACATAATGTATGTAGTATACGGCTATAAAAACACGTAGAAAATGTCAACTTACTTTGTAGTCGACCCGAGCCGCTCGCCTCTGCGTATTGCGTGCCTGACTCATCCTGATGAAGGACAACAAATTTGTCCGAAACTAGTCGACTACAAAGTAAGTTGACATTTTCTCCGTGTTTCAAGCCGCATACAACATTCATTATTGGCTGAATCAAATCATTTATTCGTCAGAATGCAGATGTACATTAATAAATGAATATAAGATGTTGAATAAAACAATATTGGTTGCCATTTACATTCTCGCACTTGTTAGGCATACAAATAATAAAATAACCATTTAAAAAAAATATATAACATGTCACGCATTACTGAAATTATATGAATTCGTCATTTATATTTTTATTGAAGAGTTACAAAAATATTTTATTAAATTAAGATAATTATAGTAATGTGTTTAAAGTTTTATTATTCAGAAATACAATTATGTTATAATAACATTTGTCAAAAGCAATCTCTTTGGCTTAAATTTAAAATCTGATAAATTAGATTGTTTCAAGTGTTCTGGTATTTTATTATATATTTTTGGCGCCATACAAAATTACACTGTTGTGCTTTAGCGTTTTAGGGGACAATAGCAATGAAATATGTTTTTTTACGTAATCAATCCGCGTATCTCCGCCATTTTTAATAAAATCCAAAAACTGAATGGACAAAAGAAATACATAGATAAAATTATTAAACCTGCTCACAAAATTTAACGAGATTCGGTTGAGAAAATTAAATGCGACCTGTAATACAGCCGGACATACGAAAGCATTTTTGCTTAAGCTGAACGGAGACGCTGCGCTCGAGCTTAGTGGTCGAGCAATTAGATATAATTTAAATAAACATTTAAAAATAAATAACGGTATATATCTATCAGTTATTTATACGGGCTATTTATTTGCTAAACAATGTAGATGCATATGTATCAATTTATTATATGTAGGTATATAGGAAGTACTCCTCACCAAGGGTTGCCACTCATGAAAAAAAACAAAATGTTAAAAAAAAAAAACAAAACACTTTATCGCCAAGGTCTAATCACGTCAACAATTCCATAACGCCGGGGCCCTTATGATCTAGTTGTCTTTCTTAATACTCCCAAAGGATCCAAATTGGTGGAATTAGTAAAATGAATGACAAATATTTGTGGCACCCTAAACATTTTGTTTGAATTACTTAAGCATAAATAAAATAAAATTGTAAGGCTTTTGTTAAAATATTTTTTACTTAAGTACTCACTTATATTTGACCGAGCGAAGCGAGATCTTTAAGTTGAACTGGCTTGTTCAGCACTTTGTCCGTCCGTCCGTCAGAGGCATGAGAGAGGCTGATATTTACGCGCGAGATCTCAGTTCGGGGCATACGACTAGAATTTACTTCTCCAGATAACAACCCCAAAATCCCGAGATCTCGAAATGTTGTTCAGATATTTCGGTTTTCTGATCTGGCAACCCTACCCTGACCCTTTTCACTAAAGTGGCAACTCTCGCCTAAGTAATAATCCTGAAATCTTAACAGACACATTTGAGTTCATCAATTAATCATAATTTGCCGACCCTTATGTCATAGCGGGCTCAAACGTCATGTTTTAGGGCAAAAAACAACTAGTAGATAATATAATATAATATGTATAATTAATGTAGTAGGAATACAGCTTTATTATATACGAAAGGGTTTCGTTCTATAAAAGAGCACTTGCTAATGAGCTTGGGGATGAATCTATACCCATACTAGCGATCCGCCCCGGCTTCGCCCGGGTGTGATAATGAAGACCCGCTCGACCGATTTTGTGTAAACTTCACATAAACCATCTACTAAATAGTCCGAACAAAGCCTAAACATTTGGTTTAGATAGGTGAGCCCGTTCTTGAGTTATAAAATAACAACGAAAAGTGGCATTGATTTTTATATCTATAAAATAGAATAAAGTCGCTTTGCAGATGTTTTGAGTCGCTAAGAATTAGTTAATTGAGCGAAGCAAGATTGAAGTTTTGAGTTTTGCCGCGAAAGTGAAAAAATGGCGTTGTTGATTTTGTATAATTTTCGAAAACCTGTGATTCTTCGAATGTTCATGTGTAATAAAGGTGGATTATTAACCGTTAATACTTAAAGAACGTACATAAGTGTAGACAAATCATACAAAGTAGAAAAACATAATTTTCGCCTTCACTCCAAAAATCCAATAGAAGTTTTAGTAAAGTTTCTACCACTTTACTAAGGCATGACTGGACCTTGACTTATGACTAGGACTTTTAATATGAAATACACTTGAAATATATTTTTACTTGACACTGACTAAATGTACAAGATTGCGAAGCCAAAATGAAAAGAAAAAAAAACTTTTAGCATTAAATCCTCCTTTTGTACGCTTTTATTGTGCAATAAAGTTTTAAATAATAATATAAATACGTTATACTTAAAATGTAATTATACTCAAGGGCCTCTTAGCGTTGGCTACGGCTCCGCTTATGCCTAACAAAGGTCCGGGCATAGACCCGTGAGTTTAAATAAATCCTTAAATAATAATTCAATAAAAATAAGTATCAGTATTTTTTTCAAAAATCTATTAGAGCGCCTGGTCGTGGCGACGCGTGATTACAATGTTGGTACTTATTTGGCTCAACGTATTAGCATTACATTTCAGAGAGGCAATGCCACCAGCATGATGGGAACGCTACCCACTGGTAGTGGGCTTAAGCACTTGAGTTACCTATAAGCTCGATGTCTTATAGGTAACTTAGGTCTTTGCTATATAGTTGTATATAGTATGTTAAGCTATTGTATTTGTATTTGCTATATAGTATGTTAAGTTTAGTCTTAGGAAATATAGGCAATTGACGTAGTTAGAACAAACTATTTTTATTATAAAAAAAAAATACATTTTATTATATTTTAAGACCGTTTTTTCAACTTTCGCTAAAATTATTTTGGTTATTGTTTTAGCTTGTCTCGAAGGACTCCTTACTTGTATTCATTTCTAAGCATTTTCCTTGGCAGATATACCTACGCTTTTCAACAATACGTCTCTCATTAGTTTTTCAACCCTTATAGGTAGGTACATTGATTGATTGGCTTACTTTTCTGTAGATTAACATGTGTTAGCAGTTCTATAGCTTTTGTTTTCACGATTCATTTGGCGAAGAAAGTTTATAAATCGCTTTGAGTGGGTAGAGTTGTTGTTGCCGTGAGCATTTAGATTTTTTTTTCTTTACGCATACTCGAAATCGACAAGAAGGTCACTTAAGTTTTGCCGCGAAAGTGAAAAAATGGCGTTGTTGATTTTGTATTATTTCCAAAACATGTGATTCTCCGAGTGTTAATGTGTAATAATGGTGGATTATTAACCGTTAATACTTAGTAAACGTGCATAAGTGTAGGCAAATCATACAAAGTAGAAAAACGTGATTGTTGCCTTCGCTCCAAAACTAAGTACTCCAAAAAGTCAAGTAAAACGGTCAATGTCCAGTCATAGCCAAGTCATGCCCGACTAAAGTGGTAGAAACTTTAATAGAACTTATATTGAGCATCCTGGTAGAGATCGCTATTAGTGATAAGGCCGCCAGTTGTGATACTTTACGTATAAAGCTTGTTTGTTACCTTTGTTTTTATCTCATCTTATAAGGTGGATCAATAAAGTATTATCTATCTATCTATTGAGTTAATACTACAGTTTTAGACCGAAAGCGAAAACCACGGCAATCAACTTATGATTTGCCTACACTCATGCACGTTCAATAAGTATTAGTGAACGTGCATGAGTAACACCTGAAGAATCACAAGTTTTGAAAAATAATACTGGAACAACAAAGATATTTTTTCACTTTCGCGCCAAAACTATTTTTCTTTGGCTTCGCAATCTTGTGCATTTAGCCAGTGTCAAGTAGTAGTACCTATAATATATTTCAAGTGTATTTCATATTAATGGTTCTAGTTACAAGTCATAGTCAAAGTCAAATAAAAGAGTCAATGTTCAGTCATAGTCAAGTCATGCCCTAGTAAAGTGGCAAAACTTTACTAGAACTACTATTGGAGTTTTGGAACGAAGGCGAAAATCTATTTTTTCAACCATATAAGATTTGCCTACACTCATGCACGTTCACATAATATTCCACTATTATTACACATTAACACTCGAAGAATTACAAGTTTTGAAAAATAACATTGTCAGTTTTGAATACTTCACAATATACCTAAACAAGATTTAGGAGTTCGGAATTAGTCACATTTTTTTTAAAGTGTTAGTGGGCGAAGATCTGTCTTTGTCGGAAATATGTGGGTAGATAGAAGAGAGACGGCGTTATAGTTTACAAATGATACTGTCTCAATTAACTTTATTGAGTCCCCTTTAAAAAGTTTGGATGTAAGTGGCCTTAATCAACATTTTGAAAATAACCATGACGACCTAACTGACCATCGGCATCAATTCAAATTAATAAAAAAAAAAACATTTAAATTTGAATTTAATTGAATGTTGGTATGGGTGTTTCAAGTTATGACGTAAATTATGAACGACATCGACTAACCATCATCAGTTAATGTGTATGTGCGTGCGTGCTTTTGATACCTTCCTTAGTTCATATGTATGTATAGTATAACTATATTTTTATTATGTATACATATATCGTACTAGTGATTCGCCCCGGCTTCGCCCGTGTGCAATTTCCGCCACCCCTGCAGCGCCATCTGCCGGGCTGATTAGTGAATCTTAACCATCCAAGGCGCCACCCAAACGCATACAAAAAAATCATTCAAATCGGTCCAGCCGTTTAGGAGGAGTTCAGTGACATACACACGTACAGTAGAATTATATATAACTAGCTGTCCCGGCGACCTTCGTTCCGCCTAACAGTCAATGAATGTGCATATTTAGGAAGCCATACCCGGCATGCGTTACAATGTCACGTGACTATATTATTACAACCTTCATGTTTATGTTTGCCTCGTACTTTACCAAATCCGAGTGACGTATGAGAAAATGGAAAGCATGTCGAAATGTAAAAAAAAAAATTTAAGAAATGTACGTTCTTAAAAAGTATGTCCATCTCCTGGCTCTAAACTACCTCCCTGCCAATTTTCAGCTAAATCGGTTCAGCCGTTCTTGAGTTATAAGTGGAGTAACTAACACGACTTTCTTTTATATATATAGATAATATAAAGAAGATTATGTATACATATATCGTATTATGTTTGCATATAAAAACAACACAACCCTTCATCTTATATCGTCGTTTTTATCTCCGGTGGGTTGCTATACAAATATCCTCCGATAAGCACCTTTATCAGATAAGATTACTCCTGATTTTATTTATATAGCATTAGCCATGCTAGGCAGAACTATAGTGATAAATTTAGAAAGGAAAAATTATCGCTTGAGGCGGGATTTGAACCCGCGGCCATAAGATTACTCCTATTTAGTTTCCTTTTCACCGCGGCATCGCCCGCGTAATATGTTACGGACAAATAGTTATGTAAGCTGTATGACTCAAGGGGTAAAATGTCCGATGTGTTAAATCTATGTAACTAAACAGGATAATCTAATAACAATGTAAGTAAGGCTGTAAGGCGACCACTAACGCCTATTATTTTAGTTGGACACAGGAGACGGTGTCTGATGCCGGAGCTACGACGCCTCCAGCGTTCACACGACTCAAACAGTATGGGCTTTCTGTATTTTCTATTTTTAACATACTTCATAAAATAGTTTGACAATTTAGTTGTGTTTTTTAATATTTGCTACCTCAGAAATCATCTATGAACTGATTTGGAAAATATTTATTTTGTTTGAAAGGATATACTTTCAGATTAGTTCCATGGAAATTTCATCAAAATCGGTTTAGGAGTTTGGTTTTTAAACCTAAATTACTGGATATTTATGTCATCCAAGTAAACAAATTTGCGTATTTTGCAGACACATATTATCTCTAGCGTACGTTGTGACATTTATGTATTTATTGTTTGAAAGAGTGTCTCATTGGTCCCGTGAAAAGCTAATTATTAGAGTATCATAATATAGCTAATCATAGAGTTTTGATGATATTGCTGATGAATTCGGTTTTTGGTTTTAAAAAACATTATAATAAAGTGATATTTAATTTAGGAGATGATTTTACTATTAGCAAGTATGACAGTGTTTTTATTATTGTCATAAAAGCCAACTACCCCAAAGGGCTTTTTATAATGTAACCCAAAAATAAAACAATACCATACTTAATTACATCAGTTTTATATATATATTTTTATATAATGTGGACCTCCTTCATTTTATACCCATCTCATTGGTTTCTGATCACACTTTATGGTGTACAATGGACGCCATTTTATTTATTTTTCGTTTTATTAGTATATATATATATATATATATATATATATATATGGTCCTTAAATCATAGCCCGCCTTTTTCTTCGCCATAGTCGGGTAAAATTTACTATAACATCAAATAAATATCACTTTCCTGTAAGAACGACCGCGTGGTCAAACTTTCCCACAACAGTCCTTACTGTAAATATCGTAACATAACTTAAAGATAATAACTGGTTATCTCCTAAGTTTATTTGACGTATAAAACTATGGAACTATGGGTTAATTATAGCCTCAGTGGGTGTGAGAAAATAGGTTCAAGTAAAGTCAATTGATACCATGGACTATGTATTATATGCCTTGACTTTCCTATAGTTTATAGTCTGTTATAGATTTTGGTAAAATTTGGTTCGTATATTCGTACTGGAATCCACAGAAACGGCACAGATTTTCGAGTTACTTTTTTTTTTTTTTTATTTGTGACAGGCTAGTGTTTGACCGCAATCTCACCTGATGGCAAGTGACGATGTGATCGAAGATGGTAAACACACTAGACCTGGAATACGCAGGCTCTCAAGGATAACTGCCGGAACACCGTATTTGGCTTGGCGGCAGACTTTCAACTTGATGGTAGTAAGCTACTTTTGGCAAGCCAGGCGAGCAACTCACAAAATGCTCTACCACCTCTCAAATGTCACCTGATTAGCACCACCCGGGGACCACGTGTAGGGAGTCAGACTTAAGGGGTATCCTCCTACGGACGTGGGTGACTCAGCCCCCAAAAAAGTATTACCTATCCCGATAATTTGTGCAGTACTTGTGTAATAGGATAAATTTGTTGAAAATGTTTGAAAATCAACAGAAATCTCCATCCCCACCCCTATCCCTACTAGTCTAAGTTGTAATTCGTTTCCTTTTTTATAATTTTTTACCGACTTCACAAAAAAGGCGGAGGTACTCAAGTTTTTTTTATGTGTGTTACCTCATAACTTCTTTACACGTGAACCGATTTCAATTTTTTTTTAGTTTTCATGATTTTGCTTTCCTATTGGTCCCATATAAATTCGATCAAGATCTGATCTCTAGTTTTTGAGTTATCGTCAATAAGTCAATTTACTATGTTGTCTAGTACAATTTTATATTTATGTATGTGTATTGTACTTTTTATCTTATATTTTATTTATGTATGATTAATTGATAATATTATATATTTATATTTTGGTATATTTGTTGTATGTTATGTGTATATATGTTGGTATGTTTAAAATCATAAATAATAGATATTGACCCCTTATACTGCACTACCACGAATTTTTCTGCACCTTTTCGGTTGACTGGCAGAAAATGTTGTATTAGCATTAAGTCCTCCGTGTACATATGTATTGTGCAAAATAATAAATAAATAATGCGTGTTTAATACATTAAATCTGATCAAGGTTCCGAAAATAAAGCGGTGAAGTCGGTTTTTTTTAAGCTTTGCTTGCTTTAATTATTTTTTGTCATGAAAGACGAGACGTGCAAGTCTCTCGCCTGATGGTAAGCGTCACGCTTGCCCATTCAAGTTCAGTGCTGTTACGGTCCTATAGAAGAACTAAAACAGCGGACTGTATATAATGGTTTATTTAACGTAGGTATTGATGCACCCAGCAGAGTACTGAAGCAATACACTTTAAAATTGTGTATATCCCTATATGACAGACACGAAGACATGATCATACTGAGGATTCAAGTCAAGTAATTCTTTGTGCTTCTCTTCTTTCAATTCTACCATAAATCAGAATCTACTTGATCCATGATCTTTATAAACACGATATATCTATCTTCTCATAAGTTGACAGGTCGACGTGACCTGGCGACATAGTTTTCTTTCTGTGTGGGAGGTTCATTCATAGCCCTCCTTGGCTTGGAGCCAGGATTTGTAATCTGTATCAATTTAATGTATTACTCGATTCGAAGAATTGACTTTGTTTAGAGGGCATAGTCTGCCAAAGTGCTTTGCAAACAATTTAATTGCGTAGTCCGATTTTAATCGGACATAAATTGCACATTATTTATAGAAATGAACTGCCCGTTGGCTTAGTTGATTCCAGGAGATTCCAGGCGGGAACACTAGTTTTCTCCCAAAGGAAAAAATTTGTTTATAGTTCTGGTTGTGATTGTCTGTGATGTGAACGTTTTCGGCACCCACGACGCAAGTCATCTAACGTAGTGTGGGGCTGTGACTGTAAAAGTGTGTAAGAAAAAAAAAGTTTAAGCACTAATGCTTATATTTATATAATATATTCTCCTGTACTTACATGTATATGTGACTGAATTCCTTCTAAACAGCTGGACCGATTATGATGAAACTGTATTATTATTTAAGCAAAATAAATATAACAGATGGACATGGGCAGGATACGTCAATCGGATTTGGTAAAGTACTAGGCAACCATAAACGTGAAAGACGTGTCGGGTACAACAAGCATTGTTTAAATTCTATAGAATTGACCACATCATCATATCAAGAAGTGGCAAGCAATTAAACAAGTTTCAAAATTTTTTTTTTTCTTGCAATAAGATATATCCAAGGTAAGAGGCGCTAACAGCGCCTTATTTTGGTGACTTGTTAAGCAGCGGGTACCGGGTTCAATTCCCGGTGGGAACATAATTTTGAATTTGGCAATTGTTTATTCGTGAAATCACATTATGATTTCTGATGACAATAATTAGTGTAGGTACATACCTCCAGTTCACTCAAAGCGTTTTGCTTCTACGTTTATCATCCGTACTGCGAAGAAGTGGAACTCATTACCCTCGTCTCTGTTTCCCAAACGGTATAATCTGGGAGTCTAAAAAATCTGGGAGTCCAGTCAAGAGTGAATAGGTACCTTCTAGGCAAGCATGTTACATCTCCAGCCTCAGGATTTTAGTATTTATTATATCAGTATTAAAAAAAAACAATTTGCTCATTTATAACATCACAAGATAATTTCAGTCAGTTTAAAAAAAATCCTTTGGTTTTTTCCTCAATCCGTTTTTTTCTCGTTAATTCGGACCATTGTTCCACGAAGTTACAAAAGATGGCCTTCTAATTAAAAAGCAAAAAATTACAAAATAATTAGGTTTAGTCCTTAAACCATGTTTCATTTTTTCGATCAATTATTTACGCCTTTTCTAGTTGTTAGTTATTTAAATCTCAATTATGTCATAAATCATGACTTTTGATAAATATTGTATTATTTTTGTGCATTTACAAGTGTCAAGCAATAGAATAATTCAAGTTTATTTACATATTTCATAATAGAAGTCTTAGTCACAAGTAAAAAAAAACAAAATTCTAAATTATTCACATGGGCCCCAAAAACGCACTCATGAAAGTTAATGACAAAACCTGTCAAGAGACAGGTAGAGTCAGCCAAACCGTGGAAATCGGTTCGTGCGTTCTGGAGTTATAGCGTCAGGAAGGAAAACCCGACTTATTTTTATTATATAAATTATTTTCTACCCGTTGAAAAGAACTTTGCAATTAGGGTACGATGCAGTTTCTTCATACAATCTAAGTTGTTTTTAAATATCTATTTCGTCGGGCATCAAAGTTTTTAGAATTATTCTGTCCTGGGCTCTATCTCAAAACCAACCATAGATTTAAAGCTGATACTTACGGATAATATATTCTTTACTTTTTTATCCATGTTCGAACCACGAAATATGGAAACCTTGGCAGTGGTTACACATTTGAGCCGTATGGTGTCGAGACGCCGGGGCCGTGGGGACCGGAAGCTCATTATATTTTCAAAAATCTATCAGAGCACCTGGTTGAGGCGACGCGTGATCAAAATGCTGGCGCTTATTTGGCTCAACGTATTAGAATTGCAATTCAAAGAGGCAATGCAGCCACCATTATGGGAACGCTACCCAGTAAGCTTGAGCACTTGAGTTACGTATAAGCTCGATGTCTTGTACGTAATTTAGGTTTTTGCTGTATATAGTTTGAGTTTAGTTTTAGGAAACGGGTATTTCCTTCACTTGAACAATAAATACAAAAATCAAACAATTAGCTTTGAGAAAAAACAATGATTTTCTATATTTAACAACGTATATTATTTTAATGTTTGGAAACATTTTTGTTCCTATTCATTTAATAAAATATTTGAATTTGTTAATCAAGACTGAATGAAATTTTAGCCTAAAATGTTATCATGTATAATAAAAACTAAATTAGAACTAACCAAAAATATCTATAACTAGTAATATAATATATATATAATATATATGTATGAATATATATATTATAAATATATTTAGTTAATTACAACACCGACCTACGTTCTTATATATTGTTTTTCTCTTTTTCCATCCAAAGGTTGACTGGAAGAGATCGCTTTTAGCGATAAGTCCGCCCATTGTACTTAGATATAAATATTATGATTGTTTTTTATGTAATTTTATTTGGTGCAATAAAGTGTTTTGTATTGTATTGTATTGTGTATAAATATGTACAAAACTTATTCTAATAGACCGCTGCCAGTTGGCAAAGTACCCAGAATGCTGGCAGCATTGCCATGTTGTATTGCAATGCTCAATCTCTGTCCAAAATATTTGCCAGCATTTTGGTCACGAGTTGCTTCGACCAAACGCCCTGATAATTCGTTGAAGATTGTATGTGCTCCCGGTCCCCACGTTCCCAACGTCTCAACTCCAAAAGACACAAATATATAAAAACTATCAAGATTACTATATTTGCGCCTTTTGAGATTATATCATTTGAAGTTTTGTGGTGTAATTTCTAGAGTCTTTTGTCACTGTCTGACATCGCTTTCAATACCTACAACAAAACACTGTAGACTGCCTAAATTTAACATTGTGATATAGAGATTTACTACGATAATATGGCCCGCCCCTCCAAATTACTGTTTTAATGTGTGTAGTCACATCCTTACGAAAGAGTTTGTATGTAGTTGTAATTATAAATAATATCTCAATTGTTATCAGATTTTTTGGTCAACTTACCATAACTTGTTGACCGTGCAAGACAACGCACGTGTCCGTTTCGTAGAGTACGTCAGTGCAGCGCCATACTAATAATAAAGAGCGATTAATGAACGCCACTAGTCGAGCAACAAATCCATAGATTTGCTAGCTCGACTAGGTGTTTGACGGCAGTAGCAGTACGCACACATGCGTGTTGGTGCGTTGTAAATACTTTCACAAATACTTTCAAACGTTTTGAAATTTGGAGGGGCGGGTCATGTTATCGTAGTAAATCTCTACCATTTTATAAGCATTTCATATTGCACGCAATATGAAATGCTGGTGAAATGGCATAACTTAGTGTTGAGCGGTGAGAGTAAAAGTACATATTTCATTGTTTCCCGTGGACTAGCTACGCTACGCCAATACCTGCAAACTTAATTGGAGTCCAATCAATGCAAGTAATATGATTAATTAATTTCGTGACTTAAAGAAAGAATGCTTCCACAAATCACACTTCAAATACATCTAAAGGTTCATAATTAATATCAGATAAAGATAATTTTTCATGAAAATAAAAAGATGAAGATATACAAGAGAGTAACAAGATCTCTCCTACTTACTTTCATACGTTTTGTCATACAAATAGCCTTACAAAAATAGAAACCTATCCAAATCACTTTCTTACCCGCTTGTACTTTACGACCTCTGATAATAACTTATGTCTGCAACAGTACACCATCACCCACGCCCATGGTTCTTGATCTCTGGCCAACAGTGACGTCACCCGCACCATAAAACGGCTACGGCTGCCGCTACGGGTACCATATCCGTAGACCCACCGCTACGGCGTAGACGTGCTACGGACTGAACGTTAGTGTTGTGTTGTGATAACTTTTCGAACAAAGTAAGTTATAGCAGTAAGATGATTTTATGTTTATTTCGAGTTGATACGTTTTTAAGTAAAAAAATAATATTTTATACACACTTATAAGTTTGTTTTATACTCCAAACTTAACTATAAAGTAAGTTCTAGGAAATGTGTATGTGTACTTAATTATACGTTTAAATTATTCAACGTTTGAAATTAAAAGAAAAAAAAATACATGTAACAATTTATTAAAAGTTTATAATTATAGTTTAAATTATGGACAATACACTGTTCTCATGCACGCTTTACTTTTGTTCCTACCATTGCTGGATGACTGGTCGAAAATGCTCTTAGCATTAAGTCCTCCAATTGTACATTGTTTTTGTTGTGCAATAAAGTATAAATAAAAAAAAATACTTATTTCATAACTGTTCATTTAAAATTGAAGGAAGCGCGTGAAGTATAAAACACGAGATAAATAATATATTATTAAAATAAATTAGTTATTTTCATATAGGTTATATTTTCATATACGTTATTTCCTACTTATCTACATTTTGGTGTATATAACAATAAATGCATATGTAACATAATTGTGTATGGATAATGTTATCAGTATGAAAAACTTTTGAAATCACAAAATCAGCTGTCATAATAATATATCAAATATAAACTTTGAAATCATTATTAAAGTTTGTAATCCACACAACCAAAAAAAAATTACGATGATAAATGTCTTTAAGCGAAAACTTTATCTAACAACAACATTTACAAGAGTACAATATAATACTAAGTTAGGTAAGTCATTTTAATTCGTATTTTTAAAGCTTAAAATTAATATAATAAATAATCACATCGCCGTGAAATGACTCATAATTGTGGCATATGTTTTATCAATCTAATATATAAAATTCTCGTGTCACAGTTTTCGTTGCCATACTCCTCCGAAACGGCTTGACCGATTTTGATGAAATTTTTTGTGCTTATCCCGTATCTATGAGAATCGGCCAACATCTATTTTTCATCATCATCATCACTTTTCATCATTATCAACGCGGGTGAAACCGCGGGGCGCAGCTAGTTATTTATATAATTGAAATCTAATAAATTAATTTAAAACAATATTGACTTAAGTTTCTCTTAGACAACTGCTAAAATTATAGTGTATAGTTGAAGATATAGGTATTATAATCAAACTATTTATGATACTAAATAAAGAATTACCAACCACATAATACTTAGTTTTTGTAGATATATAATGTATCTAATAATTATAAGTATGTGTTTGTACATTTATTTATTTAAATAAGTGTTGAGGTACACCACCGTTCCTGTTTGTTATATTTTTATCATCTCCCTTTGGTTGTCTGGAAGAAATCGCTTTGAGCGATAAGACCGCCCATTGTGCTCCTAATCTATCTATCTAAGTATCAAAAACAGTTCGATGCTAATACCTAAGTAGGTAAATGAAATTAATACATATTTACGTTTAGCAGTTAAGTCAACATTTATTGGGAGTAGGTAAGATTATTTAAGGTAATATTATATAAAATTCTCATAATTCATGATCAGCTGTGACTTGTGACCAATTTTTATTTTTTTGTCAAATAATTACCTCGTTGTTATATTTACTGAAGGTGGCTAACCATTGAAGTATTGCCAAGTGAAGAAGCTTCCACACTAAAATTATAAACACGAAAGTTTGTGTGTAAGTATGTTTGTTTTGTCTTCACGCTGTAAAGGCTGAACGGATTAGGATGAAATTTGTAATATACATAATTACATAGCTTATACTTAGGATTAACACATAGGCTACTTTTCTACTTGATGAGCGCGGGCGAAGCAGCGGGGCACGGTTGGTTATAAATAATGCTTGCCTTCTTGTCGTATAGACTAGTTGGAAGTCCTAGTGTCAGAATGTTTCAGGCCCCTTGAAGGCATGCGATATGGCTTAACAACTGTTGTCTTACGACTTACAACCGGGACTAACTTCTTAACGTACTCCGAAGCACGGTGACACTCAGTTGAAACTCCTACTTAACGGTCACACATCCAAGCACTGGTCTGACTCAACATTTAAGATTCCAGGTGTTTTTTTTTTTGTGGCAGGCTTGTGTTTGACCGCTATCTCACCTGATGGTAAGTGACGATGTGATTGAAGCTGGTAAACACACTAGACCTGGAATACGCAGGCTCTCAAGGATAACTGCCTAATTATATGTATAATTCTTTATATAATAAAAATAGACATAAATCAGTGTCACCACTGGTATCTGATACGCAGTGTACTCACTAGTTCAGAAGCCTATGGATCAAATACACAATTTAAAACTTATGTCAATAAATAACATTTTACGTTTTTACTTTATATCTGCCCCTTAATGGGATAAGCTATGAAATAATTCTATCGTAAGAGTGTTATAAGGATTAGTTCCAACTTTATATACCAGTCAATACGTCAAGTGTTACGTCAAAAATTATATTATTTTCTGACTTCCAAAGAAAATGGCACTTTTTAACAGACTTTAGGTGGTCAGGGAATTCTTAATTCTTTTGATTTCTTGAAAACTGGTGCTTTCCATGTTGTCCCCTTTAAATTTGATCAAGTTCTGTCCAGTAGTTTTTGAGTTATCCTCTATATTGCGTATTTAGTTCATTTTATCTGATCAAGGGTTCCGAAGATAAAGCGGTGCAGTCTGAATTTTAAGCTTTGCTTGCGTTTACAATAAAATTACACTTACAATAAAATCAATTTATTTTTACTGGATGACCGAAATTGCTCGTGAAAACGACGTTTTCTAAACACGTAACGCTAGATCTATAAAGGATTGCTCGTTTAAAGGTGGTAGATAATCAACATATTTACTAGTTCATTGCAATCAATACAATAGCCATATATATATCAAATAGACCGTATTGACGCTTCGGAGGACACGTTTATTCGTCCCCGTTGTTAGCCGTAAGACACTGTTGTCTTACGGCTAACAACGGGGACGAATATAAGCAATTACAAAAGCCTTAAGACATCCTGAAAAATGCTGATCCAGGAGTGCCTACTTTTTTTTTTTATATCTCCTTAGGCAAGCATTTGACCATTTGACCTGATGGAAAGTGATGATGCGGCCTAGAAGATACCCTAGAAGATACCACCTAGAAGATACCTATTCACTCTTGACTTGAAGACTCCCAGATTATACCCTTCAGGGAACAAAGAACTAATTCTTACGACATGTGAGAAAGCAATATATATGTATCATATTGATAAAGTATATAGTATATACCATACAGCATTAGCCTAGCATGGCTAATGCTATATAAACCAAATCAATACATACATGTCTGTACAGTGAACTTTTTGTAAAATAATATATGGAACTTTTCTTCAATCATCAACCTCTATTTCCTCTGATTATAATCAAAGTTTGATGAGATTTAATATAAGATTATTCACAAATATTAATATTTCCGAGATTCATAACCCTATCCATTCTAAAAAGGCACCCCAGGCTACTGAAAGGCCATATCTTATTGCGTATTTGCGTATTATTACTAATAGAAAATTGGAGATAACTCATTCTCCAACCATACAATCTGCCCACACAATCTTAATACTAGATATAAGCATAAAATTACAGTGCGCGCATTTAGATTAAGCAAAACGAATAAATCTTTTATGGCAAATGGGGTTAGATTTTACAATAGAATTCCTAAAATCGTAACTGAATTACCACTGGGAAAGTTCATATCTGTAATAAAACGGGCATTAATTAAGTAAGCTTATTATAAGACACAGACTATATTAAAGACAAGGATGCATGGAGGCAAACTGCACAGGCTCTTTCTAGCGACTACCATAATAACACCTAGGTTAAGAAAATTATGTATTAGAAATTAAGAATGTTTTTAAAAAAAAATGAATGAAAAAAAATGCGCCGCCGAGTTTCTTGCCAGGTTCTTCTCGAGATGGCTGTAATTTTGCGAATCTGGCAATAGTTTCATTAACTTTCATGAGTGCCTTTTTGGGGCCCATGTGAATAAACGATTTTGATTTTGAATTTTTGATTTTGCCTATCTACAATACTTTACTATATCATATATACTTTCCTGTATGTCCTGTGGCTCTCTAAATTTTATGAATGGGGAAGGTAAAAGCTGCCCGTTGTTATTTGGGTAGGCGTTATCGTTCTAAGTAGAGGTAACGGGTTCGATTCCTCGCGGGAACTCAAGTATTCTCCCCAATGCAAATTTGTGTTTCTGGTTCTGGTTGTGATTGTAAATGTTTCCGGCACCCACGAGACAAGTCTTCGAACTTAGTGTGGGCTGTGAGTGTGAAAGCGTTTATAAAACAAAATATTTTACCTAATAAGATTCATCTCCCTACAAGTTTATCTTGTATTTTTAACAGTCCTTAAAAAAAGGAGAAAGGTCTTAATTTGGTTTTATTTTTTTTTATGTCTGTTACCTTAGAAGTCTTTGATTTATAAACCAATGGAAATTTCTTATTTTATTTGAATGGATATACTTTCAGATTAGTTCCATAGAAAATTCATCAAAATCGATTTTCTAGATTGATTTTCTAACATTAAAATAGATGGAAAAATATGTGTGTCGAATTAACGAAATTTTCCACTCATAAATGTATTATATTTTAATGTTTTTAATAGTCAGTATTTTTTTTAAGTTATAAAATTTAACGCTATTCTGATTTTACGTTGAACTTAATTTAAAAGTTGAAATGACAGGACTAAAATTGATTTTGACAGCAACCAAATTGAATTGTATTCACAAGAGCCGAAATCACATATTCCTCCATTATAGACTTTGTAGGTCAGTATTTGCTTCATTAATTGCACTTGTTATTCTTTCAAGTATAAGATCACATTAAAAATAATCCGGATCTTTTTCATACAGACTAATTTCAGTTTACAATTTCTATTTTTTGGTCTTAATTTGACGTAAAACATGTACATCAGAATAAGAATTTGGTCATTTTCACTAAATATAGTAACTAAACTAACTTAGTCCTGTCAAACTTAATTTTAGTCTAATCTTGCATTTTCTGAATAGGTTTTGGACTAAAGCAGGACTAAAACTAATTTTAGGCTAGTTTCGTCTAATTCTGGACAACAGAATCGACACCATTGTCGACCTAGGTTTCGAGCGTATCTCGTGGCGTAAGCTCATCCCAAAGAAGAGCATCGTACATGCTCGAAATCTAGGTTGACAATATCGATCAAGTGACGTGAGTGATAGCCGTAATTTAATAATAATATAACTACAAAATGTCGCTTATTATACTAGATATAACTACTAACGACTATTGACTTGTTCTCAAGTACCTTATCGTCGATAAAAAAGGTCTTATCTACGAAGTGTTTGGGGTCTCTTGAGGCGCCTTAAGAGTCAAAACTGTTAAGCATAATATATATATATATATATATATTATACTCGATAGGCAAGCATTTGACCACTATCCCACCTGATGGAAAGTGATGATGCGGCCGAAGATGTAGCATACTTGCCTAGAAGATACCTATTCACTCTTGACTTGAAGACTCCCAGATTATACCGTTCGGGGAACAAAGACGCGGGCAATAAATTCCACTCCTTCGCAGTACGGATGACAAATGTAGAAGCAAAACGCTTCGAGCGAACCGGAGGTATGTCAACCATAAATGGATGACGTTTGTTAGTTTGTCTGTTTAACTATTCTACCAGCTAAAGCTAGTTTTATTAATTAATGTTGTAAGATAGGATTGTACGGGCTTACGGATAATAAGCATTTGAATATAGACATAGATTAAAAAAGTTTTGGGTTATGTTAAAATTGAATTGCTAACGAGGATCGTTACTTATTAGAGCTGATTGGATGGTTGCGGTTTCCAACACTATCACAAGTTGAACTTTTATTCAAAATATATGTCACCTAATTCAAATAAAAACTAATTTCATTGCTAAAAAATACCTACACATTAATAACCTGAGACATAACAAATGTTATGCCGATATACGGTACGGTATTCAACTGTGGGGCAGTACCGAACAAGGGAACATCTAGATCATATGTCTTCAACAAAGTTCAGGGCCATTGTTATTGTACCGTGGCACATTAAAAATGACAATCTCCATCGGGATCTAAAAGTGAAAGTCGTCGCTGTGTTATAAAAAGATTCGCTGAAACTTATCAACTAATATTTCCTTATCATGTGAACGTTGAGGCAATCCAGCTTCTTGATAACACATTTATTGAGAAGACTCAAGAGAACTAAACCTTTTGAGTTAGTATAGTAATGTGACAGTGTAATAGTGAGTGTTAATCCTAGGTATACGCTATGTACATTCCAAATTTAATCTAAATTCGTTCAGCCTTTTGAAGAGAAAACAAGATAGTTATTGTATTATAAACAAACTGACGGATTTATAATATTGGTGTGATGTATGAGCAAAGACAGTTTTATTCATTACTAGCCGTGCCCCGCGGCTACGCCCGCTATTATAAAGTGAAAAAGTAGCCTATGTGTCAATTTTAGGTATAATCTATGTACATTCCAAATTTCAACCAAATTCGTTCATCCATTAAAGCATGAAGAGGGAACAACATACTTACACACTTACACATTTACACATACACTTACATACAAACTTTCGGATTTATTATATAAGTAGGATAGTAGGATTGTGAAAAACTTCTTTAGGAACAGTACAGACTACGCAACTATACGAGACTTTATTCTTGTTAAAATATTTTACACTCGCGAGTTTCTCGGTGTACTTTAGAAGTTCTAGAACTTCCATATGAGTTCCTCTTAGAAGTTCCAGGTTCCTTTTTACACACCGACAAATAGTCAAATTATCCTTTTAACTGTTTACCACAAAATCCGGGAAAAATAACATTGAACTGCATAAAACGGCACTCTGAGAGAATGTCTTCAAATAAATCTAATGGCGACCCTGGCAGTATTCCAGTTTATTATTTTCTTTATTAATACTTAAATAACTTTCGGTTTATGTGAACAGATTTTATTACAAGCTATTTGCAAACTTACCAAGATTAAAACTATTTGTATGTAATTTTATATTTGTTGAATAATGTAAAAATAATTACAATACAATACAAAACAAAACTCTTTATTGTACAACCAGTTCACAAAGTGTACAGCTAAACAATTTTTTTGTTTTTTTTTATGGTAATACAATCGGCGGTCTTATCGCGTATAGCAATTTCATCCAGGCAACCTTAGTATGGACATAAATATAACTGGAATGTGTTTAACGGACACCACCGTCTACTAGTCACTAGTCAAGGAAAAATAAAAAGTACAGGTACTTATCAAAACAATTACATACTAAATATACATATATACATACGTAATGTAAATATACCTACATGTAATTAAACGCAAGCAAAGCTTAAAAAAAACCGACTTCACCGCTTATATTATGGTCTTGGCTTGATCGATTTCGATAAAATTTATATGGGAGCACCTCTGAAGTATAATCTACCAAACAAAAAAAAACATCAAAATCAATTCATAATTGGCGGAGATATCGCATAACATACAAAAAAATACATACAGTCGAATTGAGAACCTCCTTTTTTGAAGTCGGTTGAAGATACTCAATATACATATGTGGTACAAAAAAACGCAGTTATGTGTATCAGTTTTAATATAATAACTTCAATAATGGTAAATTGTATGTAAGTTAATAAATATAAGTTACATTACTTCAGTTTTTATACGCTTTCACACTCACGACCCCACACTAAGTTCGACGACATATTGTGTTGTTGGTGCTAAATAATAAACAGTACCTGGATGACTGGCCTTTGCTCGTCTAAAAATGAAACCTAGCTAGCGATTTTTCGCCCCCGAAACCCCCTGCATACTGAATTTCATGAAAATTGTTGGAGCCGTCTCCGAAATCAGACTAGTTTATATATGTAAATATAAGAAAAAACAAAAAAAACTATTTCTATTTATATATATATATACAAGAATTGCTCGTTTAAAGGTATTAGATATTATATAAATAACAATTAGTAACATCATTTACATGCACAGGTAATAGTTGCCTAAACCAAAATGCACAAGAATTCCTTTGAAAAGATTTAATGTTTCGTTGGGAATCAATAATTGATCTTATTTTTCAACGGAGTAGAGAAAATAACTATGAATGAAAAAAAAACGAATATTGAATAACATTACATAAACGCTTTCAAACTCACAGCCCCACACAAAGTTCGATGAATTCTGTCCTGTATACCGGAAACTTCCACATCACACACGCACAACCAGATCCAACACCAGAAACACAATTTTTTCATTTTTTTTTCAAGAATCGAACCCTATCAGCCCCCTGCTCAGAAGGCGAACTCTCACCCAAGTAAGTGAACGGGCAGTAGGTATGTGTGTTTGTTCCTTTGTGGCGTTCTAGAGGTTAAACTCGTAAGCCGATTTTAATAATTCTTACGTCAATCGATCGTCACGTATTAATCATGCGAGTGTCACTATAGAAATAACAGTAATCAAAATTAAATATGGCGACAAATAGACACCATATTGTGAAATATAAGTGTCATTTTTTTCATTATTTTTTTTCATCCTTTCTCTCTCACATTATTAATTAATGTAATTTTTAAATGTGTGCAATTAAAAAGTAAATAAAAAGACGTGTGGCACTCGGGGACTGCCGCGGTAAAGCTATTGCATGGCATTTTTTATCAACTTATACAATTATAATTATTTATTTATTTTATTTAAAAGCAGTATTTTTTTTCCTGCCACCTAGAGGCGAGTTGCTGAAGTAAAGAGACAAGCGTGATATTTCAAAAAAGTCATTAAAAGTTCTGCTATTCATCGATAGATGGCAAAACTAAAAAGTATCACCGCTGTGCCGGTCGGAGTGGGGGGTGTTAGGTTATTTTCGTTACGGAATTTATGGATTCGGTCTCCACGCTCAAGGCCCGCGATAGAAGCTATGCAATAGCTTAAAAAAAGTTTACGCTTTTAATAAATATAAATACTCTTATAACATTAAAATCAAGCTTACCCAGCTCAAAGTAAATATCAAAGGCCCTTTCACAATAAAAATGTCTTTGTCTCAAGCCGGTAGTATTTACTCGAGAAATAATTAACAACAATCTTGTAAAAGCTGGACTCTATTGTTCTCAACGTTAATGATAAATGACAGGAGTGACTGACAGATTTGAAAGAAGTATTATAAATATGAAAGATTGTGTTTTAAGTATTGCCGCGAAAGTGAAACAATGACGTTGTTGATTGTGTCTGTGATTCTTCGAGTGTTTATGTTTTTTTATGATAGATAGGCAAGCATTTTACCACTATCTCACCTGATGGAAAGTGAATATGTGGCCGAAGATGTAGCATGCTTGCCTAGAAGATACCTATTCACTCTAGACTTGAAGACACCCAGATTGTACAGTTCGGGAAACAAAGACGCAAGCAATGAGTTCCACTCACTCGCTGTACGGATGATAAGCAAAAAGATTCGAACAAATTGGAGGTATGTCAACCATATAAAGATGACGTTTGACAGTTTGTCTTGTTGTTAGGAGATAAAAAGGGCAATTAAATCATGTAATTCCTGCGCACACTTTTTAAGATGTAAACGGTAGAATATCGATAAGCTTCTACCTTATTCCTCTTTATTATGTGTAATAATGGTGAATTATTAACCGTTAATACTAAGTAAACGTGCGTAAGTGTAGGCGAATTACACAATATAGAAAAACGTGATTTTCGCCTTCGCTGCTAAACTCCAGTAGAAGTTCTAGTAAAGTTTCTACTGCTTTACTAGGGCATGACTTGACTATGACTGGACCTCGACTGTTTTACTTAACTTTGACTGTGATTTGTGATTGAGACTTTTAATATGAAATACACTTGAAATATATTATTGCTTGACACGGGCTGCACAAGATTGCGAAGCCAAAATAAAAAAAAAGGATTGTATGTGTCTCTGTCCCATGAATTTTGGTCGCCTGTTCTTTTTACATTACCTAACTAGCGAGGAAAATAGGAGTTCTGATTTTAGAACTGTATACTGTATGTTGTACCTGTTGGTTTAGTTCGTTTTTAGGCAGCGGGTATCGGTTTAAATTAAGTTCATCTTCTGTATAAAATAAATTAATTCTATTATTTATTAAAGGTTTCTTTTATAAAATAAAATGACGGCCGTGTTACTTCATAAAGTAGTGACCTAGAAAAAAGTTCTGATAAAAAACACATAAAAAATACAGATGAATTTAGAACCTCCTTCTTTTTTTGAAATCTGTTAAGAAATCAGTGCATTACTTAAGAGGCCGGGAACTTTGTGAAACGAGTTGTTTGCAAAACTCCGTCGCTATATAGGCTGTCTCTGTTTTACTGGCAAACAGATCGAACAAAATTTGTTAGAAATTATGATAGGTGCCGTAATACCAAAAATTATGAAAAAAATGTTTATCCATTGTTTCTTGCATTAATAGTACCTTGAAATGATAAACTATGTTCCTGTTGTAATGACAAAAGAAATGTGTTAGTTTTCAAAACAAAACGAATAAGTTAAACATGCGACATTTACGTCGTAATAATGTGTGAAAATCAATTGGTTTATATTTCGTTTTAGGTAATTATTTTGGAATAAAAACTATCCAGCTCGATTAATATGTTTTTAATCTGAATAACAGCACATTATGGTGGTAATATGCTTGAATTACAAATAATTTCTGTATTACGATTGTATGGGCAAATTAACCACAGCAGGCCCCTTAAGCAGTCGAGTATTTTTTAATTTAGAGAATCTTGAGTTGTTATAAATAAGAGGGTTACTAAATACTTGCATGTTTTTATCCTGCTTCATCATGATAACGCAGGTGTATCCACGGGCTACAGTTAGTATAACAAAACAGCTCGACTGACCTTTTATCAAGGATTGAAAACTTCGCTTCCTGGCTGTCTGCCAGATTTAAGGAAACTGTATAACCTAACCCTGAAGTTTCCATTTCAAGGTATACCAATGTTCCTAGATGATATCAAAACATATTTTATGACATTTTAACCTGTAACTTTGCAACGAAAACAATTCCATTACGTTCGCTACTAAACCCGTTCTACAATATGGGAGTCTTTAAGTCACGAGTGAATAGGCATCTTCTAGGCAAACGTCGTCCATCATCGACCGCATCGTCACTTACCATCAGGTGAGATGGCGGTCAAACGTTTGCCTATCTAGAATAAAAAAAAACTGATTATAATTATAGTGATAAATTTAGAAAGGAAAAATTCCCGCTTGAGGCGGGACTTGAGTAGCTCAGCGGTTAGAGCAATAGGGCATGACACCCTATGGCCGCGGGTTCAAATCCCGCCTCAAGCGATAATTTTTCCTTTCTCAATTTATCACTATAGTTCTGCCTAGCATGGCTAATGCTGTATAAATAAAATCAATTGATTTGGGTGGACGTTATCAACACAACGTGTAGCTAACTGCAATGTTAGACTCGTTGGCCGTAGTAGTTTCTATAAACAGTTTCGGTAGATGACGTCACACGTCCCCGTAAGACGTTAATAATAAGGAAAGGTTAATTTCGTCGCTTCAGGCGGGACTTGATTAGCTCAGCGGTTAGAGCAATAGGGCATGACACCCAATGGCCGCGGGTTCAAATCCCGCCTCAAGCGATAATTTTTCCTTTCTCAATTTATCACTATAGTTCTGCCTAGCTTGGCTAATGCTATATAAATAAAATCAATTGATTATAATTAATCGAATAAAGCGAGATCTCTAGTTGACTTGGGTAGTTCAGCACTTTGTCCGTCCGTTCGTCTGTCAGTGGAAGTCTAAACCAAACAAGCGAATAGCTTAAAATTCTCACAGAATATGTAAGGCCCAAAGAAATGTCAATTAAAGTAATACCTGGATAAAATTACCTACCTGGATGACCGAGCTTTGCTCGATACTTTTATTTTGGTAAACGACGTTTTCAAACGTAGGTATTACAAATTGCCGCGTGACATAACAGAGTTAAGCAAAAACGTATTCAAAAATACAGAAACATTTCTTTGAACATCATCCTTTTTTATAAAATTAATGAATTCATAATTATGCCATTACAAACATCTTCATTTTTGTTAATAGATTCAGTAGCGTGACACATTGACATAGAATAATAATAATAAGTTAGACTTTTTTGTTACATTTAGGTTTAACGATTTTTCACTCATAAAGAACGTAGTTCGCTTATAATGAGTTTACATACTAACTTATAACTAACTTACATTTATTTGACATTTTAATTGATTTAAATGTATTCTCTAAATATTATTATTTTATTGCAATGAACATGAAGACACGACATAAATACTGTCTTTAATTTTATTACTTTTTTCTCACTGCTTATTTTAAATGCATTTGTTTTTTAATTTATTATGATAATTTATTGTTTTTTTATTTTTTGTAATTTCGATTGAATAATAAGATATTAACTGTTATTGACATACCTGTTATAACGTACTTTGTTATAAGGTAAATGATGATTATGATTATAAAAAACAACCAAACAACCGTAGTTTTAGGCAGCGAACTATCTATAATCAAATAGAATTTGATAAAGTTTCTGATATTTATTATCACTAGAAATTTTATTCACAAAAAGTTCACGGTTAACAAAACCAAGTGAAACTTTCCAATCAAATGAAATTGAAGATTTAAGGGTGCTAGCACAAGGTCCACTGATATCTCACATCCCGTCCTAAAAGTTAAGTAATATTTGCAAGGGTAATTTGACAAAGCTCATTCCAGTACATTGTAGAGACGTGATCAGAGCCAGCGAACTCTTGTAGAATAACTTTGCTTCATAAGTCAGAAATTGTTTACTGCCAAAAACTCTGTATGAGGGACATGCTATACAGAGCGCCCGAGGCGCGCGCCCGCTGCCGTCATAATGAAAAAAGCAGTAACTGATATTTTTGTTAAAATTCAGTTTGTATGTAACTGAATTTAATCAGAATATTATTCCTGATTCCGATAATGTATATTACTCAATTTCGTCAAAAATGCAGTTACGTCTTTTTTTATTATGACTGCAGTATACATAATTAAACGCAAGCAAAGCTTAAAAAAACCGACTTCACCGCTTTATCATCGGAAACTTGAACAGATTTAATACATTGCATACGCATTATTGACGATAACTCAAAACCTAGAAATCAGATCTTGATCAAATTTCACTGGGACCACATGAAAAGCTCCAGCTTTCAAATAAAAATAATCAAAATCGGCTCACAACGATAGAAGTTATTAGGTAACTTTTGAAGTCGGGTAAACGAGAACATCGCCAAAGTACGCATTATTCGTCACGAAATAGGTATTATTGACGATATTTCAAGAACTACTGATCAGATCTTGATCAAATTTAAATGGGACCAATTAGAAAGCAACATCTTGCAAACTAAAAAAAATTTTGAAATCGGCTCACGTGGAGAGAAGTTATGAGGTAACACAAAAAAAAATACGGTCGACTTGAGTACCTCCTCCTTTTTTGGGAAGTCGGTAAAAAGGTGAGGAGTCGCTCGGCCGTCCGCCTCAGACGTTTTGCATATGAAGGTCTTACGCGCCATACATTTTACTTTCACGGCGCCCGGGGCGCGCGGCTCGGGCGCTTTGTATATCATGTCCCTAAGTAGAGATCTTACAATAGTATTGCTAGGTTTCAACAGTTATCCTTTTCGGACGTGCAATATAACATAATACTAACGAACAACACAACATCTATACTAATATTATAAAGAGGTAAAGTTTGTCTGTTTGTTTGTTTGTATATAAAAGATAATCTCTGAAACTACTGATCCGATTCTGAAAATTATTTCACTAATAGATAGCCACACTATCCCTGAGTTTTTTGGCTTTGGAATAAAAGTTAGCTATCAATCCGGAATAATAATATTCGTAAGAAAAGTCGGAGTATAATTTGCTAACTGGCCGCTTATTATGGACGATACAAATCATTGAACTTAGTGTGGGGCTGTGAATTTGGAAGCGTTTATGTGTATATTTTTTGACCGGGCAACCGACGCCGGGCGGGACATCTTTGAACTTTTAACTACTGGCGTAGATGAGTGCGCGTTCGTCTTCAAAGCAGCGGGTTCGAATCTCGGTGGGAACACAAGCTTTATCCCCACAGGAAGTTTGTTTCTGATTCTGGGTATGACGTGAATGTTGTGTGTGTGGTGTTAATGTTTACGGCTCCACGACACATGTCATAGTACTTTTAGTGTGGGGATGTGAGTGTGAAAGCGTTTATGTGTATGCTCTTGTTTAGCCGGGCGACGCCGGGCGGGTCAGCTTGTAATAGTAATCCTGCTAATATTATAAATCCGAAAGTTTGTGTGTAAGTATGTTTGTTCCTTCTTCACGCTTTAACGGCTGAACGGATTTGGATGAAATTTGGAATGTACATAGATTATACTTAGGATTAACACATAGGCTACTTTTTAACTTGATAATAGCGGGCGAAGCCGCAGGGCACGGCTAGTAGTATATAAATTGGCAAATCTTCATACCTTGTCAACATTTTCATAAACTTAACCCAACTTATAATTACATGAACTAATTTTTATATAAAAGTATTCTTTTATATTATAAAATACTTTAGAAATTAGCCAGGTTTTTATGTCGTTGTTTAAATGTAACAAGAAGTTTAATATTTTAAGCACTTTATGTAAGTTATTATAAATTTTAATCGCAGAGTAAAATTAACTTTGATAAAACATGGTATTGTTCAATTGGGGTATGCAGACGTTGTGTTTATATATTCGAACAGAGTTTGCATCGTCACTTTCCATCAGGTGAGATAGTGGTCAAATGGTTGCCTATCCAAAGTAAAAAAAGCTGCCCGTTTAACTGGGTGTGCGTTCACCTTCAAGCAAAACAATATTGTAAATCAAATCAAAAACGTTTATTCACATGGGCCCCAAAGAGGCACTCATGTAAATTAATTACTCTACTGCCAGATTCGCAAAATTATAGCCATCTCGAGATGCCTGGCAAAAATCTCGACAGCGCGTAATTACATAATTTTATAAATATTCTTAAAAGACTAATAATTATAACAACCTATAGGTATATCTATATAATGTAGTCGCCAGAAAACGTTGGTGCAGTTTGTCTCTATGCATCCTTGTCATTAATGTAATAAAAAATGTAAGGTATCAGGTTCGATTCTCGGTGGTAACATAAGTTTTCTACTCAAGTGAAATTTGTGTCTCTGGTTCTAGAAGTGATAGTGTGTGTAATTTGGATGTTTCCGGCATCCACGACACAAGTCAGCTGAATTTAAGTGGGGCTGTGAGTGTGCAAGTGTTTATGTTTCCTTTTCTACTCGATACCCATGATAGGGCGCTTTCGCCTTCTAAATAGGAGTATCGGGTTCGATTCCCGGCAGGTACATCTACATTATATATCGCAGAAAGCGTTAGTGCAGTTTGTCTCTATGCATCCTTGTCATTAATGTAATCAAAAAATGTAAAGTAGTTCGATTCTCGGCGGTTACATAAGTTTTCTCCCCAAGGGAAATTTATGTTTCTGGTTCTGAGTGTTGTTGTGTGTGATGTGAACGTTTCCGGCACCCACGGCACAAGCCAATTGAACTTAGTATGGGGCTGTGAGTGTGCCACGTTCCTTACGAACTCGCTTAATTTCAATTGATTTAAGTGTATTATATGTTTATTATTTACTCGAGGCTATGCAAAAATAATTGACTGATCATTTTTATATTTTTGTTTTGCTATGTCATCGAATAATAATATTACGAAAAATCTCGACCGTCTTCAATATGCCTGTCATTTTATACAAAGATCTTTGTCGAAAGTTTCAAATTATTTAATTTTGCCATGGGTATAAAAAAAGCTTTTTGTATCGTTTTTAAAATATGTTCGTCCGGGTGTGAGTATTTTCGATTGAAGGGCGATGTTGATTGTCTCATAACTCAATTAAACAATTAACACTAAAGAAAAACAAGTCATACATTAAAATGTTTTTTAATATCAAGCTTTTACAAGTTGTTAATAATGAGGACTAAAAGTTATATAACCAGAGAACTTGTCAAGACGAATCAAACGAGCCGAAACTCGATAGGGTTGTGTCGTTTCATTACAGAGTTCCTATGACCACCTTCCAACTCCATCATCAGACCCTGGTTATCATTGAAAGACAAACTACTCGTCAAGACGTTTCAAATGAGCCCGTGAGATTGTGTCGTTTCATTGCGAAGTTCCTTTGGACACCTTTCAGCTCCATCATCAGATGCCATGTCATCATAATATTGCAATTTATATGGGACCACCTCTGAACTTCAGAGTCTGAAGTATGAACAAAAAATAATCATTAAAATCTATTCATAATTGGCGGAACATCGCATAAGTAACGTACATAAGTACAAAAAAACATTCAGTCGATTCGAGAACCTCTTCCTTTTTTGAAGTCGGTTGAAAATATTTTATTATTTCTAAGGTATTAATTGTTAGGTTTTTAACATTGTATGCCCTCGGGTGTAATAACTTAAGATCAGGCTCCCTAAACATATGATATTTCGCAATGATGTCCTGAGTCAATTATTTATCCTGTCAATGTGTAACTTAAAATCTTTTTTTACTTTTTCTATCCTCCATTTAGCCGCCTTCACGATTAAATGAGTTTCAATCGATAGATTTTTTCGTCGAAAATTATGCCTTTATAATTAATTTTTGGATTTAATTTTGAATTGTCTTCAGCTTTATGCTGTAAATATTAACAGTGAGAAAATATAGTTTTAGTTTGAATATATTTATTACTTTTAGAGAATTTTATCTAATATATCTATGCGTGATCTCGCGTAAACGCGCCCCAATGGGCGGCATTCTCTCTGATGGCAATCGTTGTCGGACCGAACTGCAGCCTGTTCTTAACTAGCCGAAGCTGTGCAATAAGCGCCAAGTACTTTCTTGATTGGTCTTTGTGCAAGTTCCAAATTACCTCATTCGTAGTTCATTTACTTGAACGCTACAGTTATTTAGTTTAAAACACATACATATATAGGCATCTTCTAGGCAAGCATGTTTTACTTCGGCAGCATCGTCACTTTTCATTAGGAGAGATAGTGGTAAAATTCTTGCTTATCCAGCATAAAAAAAAATAGAGAAATATTAATTGCACGAATAATATTGTAGGTTCATATGCGAACTTAAAGCTACAAAGCATTTTCTTCCAGTTAACCTTGGTGTATCGAGCATATTTCGATATGGTAGTGCACAAGATCGGCAAAAAAAATTTTTTTTAAAACCCCTAATTTGTATAAATGTTTAGTATTATTTGTATACATATATACACTAAATAAACATTTATGTTTTATTCACTCATTCACTTTCAGATTAATATCGTTTACCACTAAGTAATAAATAATACTCAATTGATGGTAAGTTACAATGTGTTCGAGGGTGGTAAACAAGCTGTGCATAGAACGAATAACTCTTATGGATAGCTACCGGAACATCATTGTTAGATAAAACACCTTGTCAAACCTCTGAAGTCTTTATTTTACCTTTATACCTACAATGTTATGTACCCCTGGTTCCTATATTTATCTATGCCCTGATTCATGTTTGAGGATATAAGCTTACAAATCTGTCCCGTGGGAGAAAGGTATCGTCAACCTTCGTCTAAAACATGACGTCCATGTCCGTGGGAATACTATAATGCCAAACATGCGTATGTTCTTGGACGAATAAAATATTATTTCAGTATCTTGCACATAATTTATTAGATAGTTATGCAAATTGAATTGATCAAAAAAGTAAATAACGAAACATATATTTATTCAAGACTGTTATTTATCTCAACGTTTTACCATTGCAATTTAGAGAGGCAATGCCGCCAGCATGAAGAGAATGCGACCCACTAGTAGTGAGCTAAAGCACTTGAGTTAACTATAAGCTCGTTGCCTTGTAGGCAACTTAGGTCTTTGTTGTATAGATAACAAACGCATTCACACTCTTTTGAGAGGTGGTAGAGCATTTTGTGAGTTGCTCGCCTGGCTTGCTACCAAAGTAAAGCTACTTTGGTAGCAAGCCAGGCGATAAGGTAAGCACGATGGTAAGCACCACCATCAAGTTGAAAGTCTGCCGCCAAGCCAAATACGGTTTTCCGGCAGTTATCCTTGAGAGCCTGCGTATTCCAGGTCTAGTGTGTTTACCAGCTTCGATCACATCGTCACTTACCATCAGGTGAGATAGTGGTAAAACTAGCCTGTCACAAATAAAAAAAAAAAAACTCACAGCCCCACACTAAGTTCAAAAACTTGTATCGTGGGTGCCGGAAACATTCATATTACCTACACCCAGAACCAGAATCACAAATATATCTAGGGAAGGAATTTTTGCTCCTATCAGGACCAGGACCTACGGCGCAGAGGGCAGAGACCTTTTCACCGCGCCAACTAGGTTATCATAGTAGATGTATATAGTTTTAGGAAATATAGGAAAAAGGACCGTAGACATTTTTGTGAATTGATAAAAAAATTGAGATGAATCTATACCTAGTCACTTATCTTGACAGTTGTTACAATTTACTACAAAATAAATACTTAATAACTAAATTTAAGGTTAATAAATTAAATAAAACGGTTTACCTAAGTACTTATTTTACTTATTAAAGATCGATTTACTGCTTAAATCGCACCAAAGACTTAACTAAATTTTAAGGGGCACATATGGACATTTATATTTTTATCTTTTAATTTGTTTAAAATAACATAATAATATTCGTGGTGATATATACTCGTAGGTATATATAATCCGTCCAGCCGTTACTGCGTAAAAAGAAAACAAACATATACAAACTTTCGCATTTATAATATAAGTGTGAAAACAATATGCACCCTATGTCATGCTCGCATCACAGAACAAGAGAAAAGCTATTTTTTTATTGTAATAAACACGGGAATAGTTATTCAACTAGTATTAAAATAGCTTCAAACACGTGTTTGAATCGAAGCTATGGTCTATAAATCAGGGCTTGCACGTGTTTACTATTACTGCCGTCATAAGGAAAAAAGGCGTATCTGCATTTTTGTCAAAATTGAGTTAAATACATGATGACGTATTCCGATGGGAATCAGGAAAAATAGACCCATCTACTTTTATTTTTTACCGACTTCACAAAAAGGAGGAGGTACTCAAATCAACTGTTTTTTTTTTATGTCCTCATAACTTCTTTCAGCGTGAACCAATTTCGAAATTTTTTTTTAGTTTCACCGATGTTGCTTTCCAATTTGTCTTATCAAAAATCATGATCATGAAATATTGTCAATAATGCGTATTCTGTGGACTACATTGACGATGTTTTCGTTTTTAACCGATTTCAAAAGTTACCTCATAACTTCTTTCGTTGTGAGCCGATTTCGATTTTTTTTTATTTGAAAGCTGGTGCTTTTTATGTGATCCCATTGAAATTTGATCAAGATCTGATCTCTAATTTTGAGTTATCGTCAATAATGCGTGTTAAATACATTAAATCTGATCTAGGTTTCGAAGATAAAGCGGTGAAGGCGGTTTTTTTAAGCTTTGCTTGCGTTTTATTATTTTTTGTCATGAGAGACGAGACGTGCAAGTCGCTCACGCCGCGCCGAGCGTGCTCGTGTCCGCAGTGAGCGCCGTGACCTTCCGTCGTGAACTCGCCTGATGATGGGGATCTGACATCCCCGAAACCTAGGTCGCAAGAGTCGACCTTAAATCGTGAGTGAAGCCGTTTCATTTATATAAAGTATAATATACTAAATAGTAAAGACATTTCTGATATAACTCAATTTTGACAAAAATGTCAGTTACGTCTTTTTTCCTTATAACGTCAGATAAGATATTCTTAGTTGATACACCTTTCTATGTTACGTCTATGCATGTCGTTTGTAACGACGTCAACGTAACGAAGAAAACTTCGTTAACTGCCGTTGGCGGTGGCGTATTCGTAACGGCCGCTATGGTATTTTGTTTTGGTACTTTCAAGTACATATAATAATTTTAAACGTATTACTGTTTACTACAGAAAAAGAGATTTGGAAACTGCAGGTATACATTCAACGTAAAGTCAAGAAAATAAAAATATGGTGCTCAAGCCCACTACCAGTAAAAACTGTATTTAATAGTAAATAAATATATTTAAAACTCATTGTTTCAGCAATATCGAGTATATTAACTATATAATAATATAAAATATTAAAGATGTAACGAGCAAAACTCAATAAATTTTTATAAATATCTTTATAAAAAATTAGAAAGAAGTAGAACAATGATAATTTAAATAACTAAACGCAAGCTAAGCTTGAAAAACCGACTTTACCGCTTTATCTTCGGAACTTTGATCAGATTTGATGTACTAAACACACATATTTCAGGAACAGAGACTATATTTCAAGAACATCTGATCAGATCTTGGTCAAATTTAAATGGGTCTAACTGAAAAGTAACACGTTTCAAACAAAAAAAATCAAAATCGGTTCACGTGGAACGAAGAAATGAGGTAAAACGCATAAAAAAATAAAAATACATTCGACTTGAGTACCTCCTCCTTTTTTGTGAAGTCGGTAGAAAAACCGACTTCACCCCTTATCTTTTGGTTTCGGCTTGATCGATTTCGATGAAATTTATATGTGGTCCCATATAAATAGTAGAAGTATAATCTACCAAACAAAAAAAATAATTTTGAGAATCGGTCCACAAATGGGGGAGAAATCGGTGAACATACATACAAAAAAAAATACATACAGTCGAACATAGTACCTCCTCCTTTTTTGAAGTTGCAAGCATTACGCTTACCATCAGGTGAGCCACTTGCTCGTCTCTCATATATATAAAAAAATGTTTGTTTAGTTTGAGGCATTATAATTTCATAACCCGCTTGACGATAAATTTCGCTTTCAAACTCAATTTACATGTAAAACAGCGTAAAATTTAATTTACACTACATTTAGGTAAATTATTGTAAATTAAAGCAACACAACTGTTAATGAACGAACAAAATGTTCATACTAAAAACTATATAACGCAAGCAAAGCTTAAAAAACCGACTTCACCGCTTTATTTTCGGCACTTTGATCAGATTAGATGTATTAAACACGTATTATTGACGATATTTCAAGAACTACTGATCAGATCTTGATCAAATTTAAATGGGACTAATTGGAAAGCAGCATCTTTCAAACAAAAAAATCTAAATCGGTTTACGTGAAAAGAAGTTATGAGGTAACACACATAAAAAAAATACAGTCGATTTGAGCACCTCCTCCTTTTTTGTGAAGTCGGTAGAAAATGAAGGTGTTTCGTAAAGACACACGTGTGAAATAGAAGCGAAATTTTTGTATTACAGGGAACCTATTTAATTATTCATCACAGTGTTTATCCCCACCAAATGTCGTCACACACAAAGGTTGCGGATCAGAATTTCAAAGCCCTCCCATAAAAATCCCAATCTTTATCAAAGCCGTGGACTTGATGAACATAAACATAAACGCTTTTACACTCACAGCCCAACACTAAGTTTGACGACTTGAGTTGTGGGTGCCGGAAGCATTCATATCATACACACAATCACAACCAGAACCAATACACAAGTTTTCCTTGAGGGGAAACCTTGTGTTTCCGCCGGGAATCGAACCCGATACCCCTGCTTAGAAGGCGAACGCTCACCCAATTTAGCCAATGGGTAGTTCAAATGAATTTACTACCTTAATAAAGAGGTAATTTATATAGCGGGATCACATTGCAGTGTCTCGTAAGCGTCCTCTATCTAGACGCCTCATACAACGTACTATTAAAACTAGTAGGTGTACGTTGTCTGTGTGTTTTTTAAGCTATTGCATAGCTTCTATCGCGGGCATTGATCGTGGAGACCGAATCCAGAAATACCGTAACGAAAATAACCTAACACCCCCCACTCCGACCGGCACAGCGGTGATACTTTTTAGTTTTGCCATCTATCGATTAATAGCAGAACTTTTAATGACTTTTTTTAAATATCACGCTTGTCTCTTTAGTACAGCAACTCGCCTCTAGGTGGCAGGAAAAAAATACTGCATAAATAAAATAAATAAATAATTATAATTGCATAAGTTGATAAAAAATGCTATGCAATAGCTTTACCGCGGCAGTCCCCGAGTGCCACACGTATTTTTTTTTAATGCTAGATAGGCAAACATTTGATTTCTATCTCACTTGATGGAAAGAGACGATGCGGCCGAAGACGGAACATGCTTGCCTAGAAGGTACCTATTCACTCTAGACTTGAAGACACCCAGATTATACTGTTCAGGGAACAAAGACGCAGGCAATGAGTTACACTCCTTCGCTGTACGGATGATGAACGTAGAGGCAAAACGCATCAAGCGAACTGGAGGTATGTCAACCAAAAATGGATGGCCTTTGACAGTTTGTCTTGTTGTTTGATGGCGTGTTTTATCTGAAAGGTTACCGTTTGTCTCTCTCATCTGTTGGTAAGTTACTTACATGGTACAAGTGGTAAGCTCACTAGACCTAAAATAGGAACTGCTTAAGGATAGCTGCAGCAACACTGTTTGGTGATTTTTATAGTTTAGACAGTTATATATTTACTTTTAGTATTAGAACTCGTTAAATTTAGGTAACAGTTTGAAATTTTAACATTTTACCAATAATTATGTTTTTCTTTTCTTTTAAAAACCGTTTTTTTTTAGATTTCAATTAGGTCTAAGATAAAAACGCTGCTTTGAAAATCAGTCAAAATATAATATGAATTGTTTAGTTTAGTTATATTAAACCTAGTCTCATTTAAAAAAAACAGGATTATGAAATATTAGCCGAGCCCCGCGGCTTCGCCCGCTATTATCAAGTAAAAAAGTAGCCTATGTGTTAATCCTAGGTATAATCTATGTACATACCAAATTTCATCCAAGTCCGTTCAGCCGTTAAAGCGTGAAGAGGGAACTAACATACTTACACACTTACACACTTACAAACAAACTTTCGGATTTATAATATTAGTAGGATTAACTTTTCACTTATTAAGAAACAAAGTCACGGCCGAATGCTAGTCGACAGTAAATATCAGCTAATCCAAGAAGGAGGTTATTAAACCTCCTCGGCTACTTGATGGAGATATAAACCTGGCTTAGTTTTACCTTCAGTTAAGTTATATTTTATACAGTTTGCGGTTTTCCTCAATATTTCTTGTGGTTTCCTGCGAGGTAGCCTAATTGGTGCAATATTGTGAGGGACGATAATTTTGGGATTATTTTTACGTCGATTGTATTCCTAGTGCGAACAAACGACAGAGGATTATCTGCCCCGCGTATATCAAGTTAATAAGTAGCCTATATTGTATTAATCTTAGGTATATGCTATCCTTTCCGTCTTTAAAGCGTGAAGGGAAAACAAACATACTTACACAGACACAAGACTTACTCATTTACACACACCAACTTTCGGATTTATAATAGTCGTTCGCCCGAACTGAGATCTCGCCCCTGCATTTTGCCAAATGGAGAAAAACTTTTGAGGTTAATTCCTTATTACTTTTTTCTTCATGTTGATTGTTTAATTTCTGTATTTGGTGTTCAAGTTTTGGAGATAGACCCCGAGACAAATTAGGTCTAAAAATAGTGACTTTGGTAGCCTACCGAATAGTTAATTTCCAACATAGTGTTTTTTAAAACCGGTTTTGTACTCTATAATTTGAGAGCTCTTTTCAGCGATATCCCAAAAATAATGTATAAAACTATAGAAAATATTTTACTCCCCACTTTCATGTATGAGTAACTCCTTAATAATTTAATTTATATCATTTATATTGTCATTTCCAGCTTTGGGCCATAACTTCACATATTCTCTGAAAATTTGAAGTTATTCACGTGTATGGTTTAGACGTTAGATGCCTTTGACAGACGGACGGACGGATAGACAAAGTGCCAAATCACCTAAGTCAACTTAGAGATGTCGCTTCGCTCGATCATTTAGTGTAATTAGTGTGATATGATTACATTCTTAACACTTTCATACTTACAGTCCTTTACTGAGTTCCAAGACTGGTATCGTGGGTGTTAGAAAACATTAGAAACTTACATTACGCTTAGAACCAAATCTTAGGATTTACTTTTTTTAATTTACCTAATTTGAGAACTGCAATCCATGTGCATTTAGCCAGTGTTAAATACTTATTACAAATTTTTCTTTGTATTTCTTCATTCGTGTACATCGTGAGTATGAAAACGAAATGAAATTAATGTTTCGCAAACGAACAAACAGCGTCGACCCTTTGATGTAGTTACTGCGATATATACGAACTGCATATTAGCATAGTTGTGTGCGCATTTGCCTTCTAAACAGGGGTATCGGGTTTGACCCCCGGCGGGAACTCAAGTTTTCTCTCTGAGCAGCGAGCAGTTCTTTTGTTTTTAATCATCGTTTTTATAGTGTTGTTTTTTTTTTTTTTATTTGTGACAGGCTAGTGTTTGACCACTATCTCACCTGATGGTAAGTGACGATGTGATCGAAGCTGGTAAACACACTAGACCTGGAATACGCAGGCTCTCAAGGATAACTGCCGGAACACCGTATTTGGCTTGGCGGCAGACTTTCAACTTGATGGTGGTAAGCTACTTTGGTAGCAAGCCAGGCGAGCAACTCACAAAATGCTCTACCACCTCTCAAATGTCGCCTGATTAGCACCACCCGGGGACCACGTGTAGGGAGTCAGACTTAAGGGGTATCCTCCTACGGATGTGGGTGACTCAGCCCCCAAAATTGTGTTGTATTCTCTATTATACCTCTGCTCCATCCATTTATAATAATCGCATCACATCATAAGCGTGGGTAGATATTATACTACTACGGATAATATTGGTTAATTAGAAAGCATGTTTATAAGTAATTTAATGAGTTTTATTAGTACCTAGTGGCATGTGTTTACCGAGTATAACCTTAGCGGTAATTTTTGGGGTTCATACCCTAAAGGTAGGAATGGGTGTGGCAATAGTAACTATTTGAAACGACACTATCTGTGGTGCTTATCGAAATCGATTATTTTATGCTCGATAGACAGGCATTTGACCTCCATCTTACTTGATGGGAGATGATGCGGTCGAAGATGAAGCTTGCGTTTTTGGAAGATACTTTATATAAAGAAAATGGAAGAGATCGCTTTTAGCGATAAGACCGCCGATTGTACACTTTAATTTAAGTTTTTAAATTTTTTTGTAAGTGATTTATGTAAGGTGTGACAATAAAGCGTTTCTATCTATTTATCTATAAACCTTACTGCGAAGGAGTGGAACTCATTGCCCTTGTTTTCGTTATAATTATAATCTGTAAGTTTGGCATAATCTGGGAGTCTTCCAGTCAAGAGGTCTAGGCAAGCATGCTACAACTTCGGCTACATCATCGCTTTCCATTAGGTGAGGTTTTGGTCAAATGCTTACCTATCGAGCATAAAATAACCTAATCATTCTTGACTTGATGACTCCCGAATTGGGGAACAAAGACGAAGGCATTTATTATCTAGCAATTATAAATAATAATAGTAATGATTCGATGACATTAAATTCAATAAATTAAATTAAACATAAATTTTGTAATACATTGGCCTCGATTCTGATGTCACACACTAAATTAAATTTAAACTACTCCTGTCTTTTACAAAATAGGAACACAAGACAGAGATAGCATACTGCTGTGCTGTCAAGTTAGTCAGAACTTAGATGTCTATGCAAGCTTAGTCGAGTACGTGTTGTATTGGTGTTGACTAAAAACAAGCGTCTTTCTGCTTCTGCTGTTCATATTTTAATTGATAAACTAGCGTGACAGCATTAAAACGCATGCTATCTCTGTCTTGTGTTTTATTTTGTAAGAGACAGGGATAGTTTAAATTTAATTTAGAGAGTGTACATCAGAATCGAGGCCATTAACATATACATACAATTACATTAATACAACGTAATAACACAATAACATTGTAGAATATGTAATTCCAATACTGTTCATTAAAAAAATGTATGTTAAAAATTTCTTAAATAATTTGATTGTAATAATCATAATTTGCTTTTAAACTGTATTCACCTAATGCATATCCATCTTGCAATGTTATCGTAAAAGTTTCCCAATAAATAATTATTCTATTCTATTCTACAACAAAATAGGAATATTATTTTGTCACCAAGCTACTCAACATTTTTTTTTTCGGAGACTCCCGAACGGGGAATTACTTTCCTCTCACAATTTAACTCGAGCCACCCCCAGCCACAACACCGCATTCATTGATAACTCATTTGCTGTTGTGGCTGTACGGTTGTGGAATCAGTTACCAGAACATTTAAAGAAGGCTCAATGTAAAGTGATCTCTAAAAGACTTATTCATCGACATTACATAAAGAATATTTATACTGAACAAGTTAAAGAATAGCATATATTTAACTCTATTTATTCTGATTATGTGTTAGTTATACATACATATGTAAGTAGTATATTATATTTATTTATATATATGCATACTGTGCATAGAGGGGTGTTGGTGCCAACACTTATGTACGGTAGTGAAAGTTGGGTATGGCAGAAGAAGCATGAGAGTAGAATAAATGCAGTAGCAATGAGAGCATTGAGAAGTATGATTGGTGTGAAATTGTGTGACAGGGTGAGGAATAGTTGTATCAGAGAACGCTGCGGTATAAAAGAAGATGTAGTGACTAAAATTGAGAAGGGTATGCTTAGGTGGTTTGGACATGTGGAGAGGATGAATGAAAGTAGATTAACGAAAGAGATTTATAAGGCAGATGTGAATGGAACTGTTGGAAGGGGAAGGCCGAGACGAACGATTCTTGATCAAATTCAAGACGTTTTAAGTAAAGGTCTGGTCAAGAGTACCCTAAACCGACGCGCTTGTATGAAAGGATTGATGAAACAGATGTAGCGAGAGAAGTATGTCAGGATCGTAGCAAGTGGAGAGATGTGGTCTCTGCCTACCCCTACAGGAAAGAGGCGTGATTTATATGTATGTTTGTATGTATGTTATTCAATCTCATTATTTTTATATACGCATATCTTTTATACTTTATATAAAGAAACGGCTTGACTCACGATTTAAGGTCGACTCTTGCGACCTAGGTTTCGGGGATGTCCGATCCCCATCATCAGGCGAGTTCACGACGGAAGGTCACGGCGCTCACAGCGTATCTTTTAGCTGCACTCCCAAACACTTTTCTTACACACCCAGGAAAGCTGCTAGATAATTCTTCATAGCATTAAGCTATTCCTTGTATACTGTTTTGTGCTAAACTATTAATAAAGAAAAATATATGTGTTCATACTCAAGCCGAATGAAACAGAAAAAAACATTTGTAGTATATTAGTGGATAATCGATATTCGTTTCATACCGTATATTATCGTCGATCGCATCATCATTGCAATAAAAAATAACAATATTGTTTCTTCTAAAACCCAATTTATCTATTTCTAATTGATAAAATCTAAATGAGCACATTCAAACATACTCAATTAATTTTTGGTATGCGAAAAATATTATTTCATCTTCTTTTTTAGTTATTGGTCTTTTTTTTAAATAATTTATTGTATTTATTTTCACCCAGAAACTAAATACAATCAATTTAAATGATAAATCGAATTCGATAAACTGATTCAAATATCGATTGATTTATTTTGTGTCAACCAATGAGAAAGTGGAACAATCATTAAAAAAGGTGACCGTTTGATTTTGCTGGATTATTCCCGTTCGTCCCCACCCTGTCGTCCCCACTGGGTACGAGTGAGAAAAAAAAGTTTCGTTGGTCCCCAGTGGTGACGATTACCCCACACTAAGTTCAATGTCTTGTGTCGTGGGTGCCGGAAACATTCACATCTCACACAATCACACCCAGAACCAGAAACCAATGTTCCTTGGGGAGAAAACTTGTGTTCCCGCCAGGAATCGAACCCAATACTCCCCTCTTAGAAGGTAGATGGGCCAACTAAGCCATCGGGGAGTATAAGATACCTATAATACAGTGAATCAAATACGAAAGCTCACAAACATTTAACTCATCCATCGGCCACAAGGTTCCAAAGTTACTAATAAAGTTTTGTGCTGGCGAAGTTATTGTTAAAATCAGCTTATGAGGTTATCCATCACAGGTTCAGGTGCAAATCTGATTACTTATCGAAGGGTCTCATAAATAGATTTACCTTGGAACTACTTCGAGTTGGTAATGGATAGGTGGACCGAGTCTTAGAAGTTATATAGTTACGTATTCTTTGCCAAAACCGGGCCGATATAAAGCTTTAAAAGTAGGTGAACACAAGCATATAACTTAGACGTAAGTAAACTAAACTCTCAGACGTCATCCATTTATGGTTGACATACCTCCAGTTCACTCTAGGCGTTTTGCTTCTACGTTTATCATTCGTACAGCGGATGTGGAATTCATTCAGGAAGACAGTACGACAGTTTGGCTTGAAATTGGATGTTTTGTGAGTAGATTGTCTAGAACTTTAGACTCTAGACTCTGTTCCAAATCTCTAGACTCCAAAATAAGACCTACGTTTCTTTTTATTCTGATATATTGCTAGTAAAGCTGGAGATAAATACTGATACGGGATTTCGCGTTCAACTCAAGTTTCTTTCACAGACGTGTCCTTACGAGGAATTATTTCGAAACTGTCGAACTTGTAAAGAATCGGGACACGAAGTTTTAGGAGGATACAAAACCATTAGTCTTGTATTCAGTTACTTACAATTTAAAAATGGGAAAAATGTTCAAGTAAGGCCCTCTTCACTCTTATCAGACTTCTCACTAATATTATAGAAGTGAAAGATTGTGAGTGTGTTTGTATGTTTGTTACTTCTTCACGCTCAAACGGCTGGGCCAATTTTAATGAAATTTCTTAGGGAGGTAGCTGACACCCCGGATTAACATAGGCTTCTTTTTATCCCGATTTTCCCGCAGGTTCGGGATTAACGCGGGTAAAACCGCGGGCCGCAGCTAGTAATCCTAATAATATCCGATTAATATTATAAATCCGAAAGTTTGTGAGTAAGTGTGTAAGTATGTTTGATTTCCGTTCACGCTATAACGCTTATATAGCTCATACGTAAAATAAACACGTAGGCTAATTTTTTACTTGAAAAACGCGGGCGAGACCGCGGAAACAACTAGTATATTTATATATCTGGAAAACGTCACTGGCTTTTATAAAACCAGCCAAACCTTATCGAAATCGGTCTATCCGTTTGGGTGCTTCGATGGCACAGACAAGAGACATAGGGACTACTAAACGCAAGCAAAGCTTAATTAACCCACTTCACCGCTTTATCTTCGGAAACTTGATCAGATTTAACGTATTAAACATGCATTATTGACAATAACTCAAAAACTAGAGATCAGATCCTGACCAAATATAAATGGGACACAAAAAAATTCAGAATCAGTTCACGCGGAAAAAAGCTATGAGGTAACTCACATAAAAAAAAAATACAGTCGACTTGAGTACCTCCTCCTTTATTGTCAAGTTGGTAAAAAGTTTTTTATTTAATTTAAAAAAGTTTTAAATTCAATTCCAAACTAAACCACTCGAAGATTACCATCGTATCGTATCAATTTATATAAAATATAATCCATTCAGCTTCATATCAATGCCGTTATCCAAAGTAATCAAATTAATCTGATATCTACAGGTTTCTTCAATGTTATTACACTCTTTAATAAATATGTTTTCCTTACGAAGCGTTCTTCTGAACGCTTAATCGGTGAAACGATTTCCAAAATGGCGGAGTTTTGAGAACAGATCCCCTATTACGTATCTTTGTTGCACGCGGTTGCTTTTAGAATTAAGCGAAAATGAACCTTATTTCTTAGGAATTTTGTCAATTTAGTATTGAAACCGTTTGAAACAAAGATAGGTAATAGGGGGTCAGGTCGAGCAGGAGCAATTTATAATATTAGTTAACCAACCAACCAACATGTTGGGTTTTTTGGCGCGAAAGTGAAATAATGGCGTTGTTGATATTGTATAATTTTCCAAAAGTGATTCTTCGAGTGTTAAATAATAATAGTGGATTATTCGCCGTCAATACTTAGAAAACGTGCATGAGTGTAGGCAAATCATACAAAGTTGAAAAACCTGATTTTTGCTTTCGCTCCAAAACTGTAATAGAAGTTCTAGTAAAATTTCTACCACATTACTAGGGCATGAATTGACTATGACCTTGACTCTTTTACTTGACTTTGATTGTGACGAGGACTTTTAATATGAAATAGATTTGAAATATATTATTACTTGACACTGACAAAATGCACAAGATTGCGAAGCCAAAATTAAAAGAAAAAAAAAACTATTATATATTTATTACTTGACACTGACTAAATGCACAAGATTGCGAAGCCAAAATTAAAAGAAAAAAAAAAGACTATTATATATTTATTACTTGACACTGACTAAATGCACAAGATTGCGAAGCCAAAATTAAAAGAAAAAAGATACTATTATATTTTTATACTACTAATATTATAAATCTGAAAGTTTGTGTGTAAGTGTGTAAGTATGTTTGTTCCCTCTTCACGCTTTAACGACTGAACGGATTTGGATGAAATTTGGAACGTACATAGATTATACCTAGGATTAACACATAGGCTACTTTTTAACTTGATAATAGCGGGCGAAGCCGCGGGGCACGGCTAGTATTATTATATTTCAAACGTTTCAATAAACTCTAGTGTTGAATAGTGATCTGATGACCTGCTCCATTCCCTTCAATACAATCGCCATTGAGAAGGAAGCGTCGACGCTATTGTAAGTCCATCTAAGTTGGCAAGACGTTGCATTTATATTGTACATTATAACTGAAGCATTGTTTCTTCAATCTAGGCTAATAATGTTGCTGTATAGTATGTTTCAGACAAAGAAGATTTTTGCTTTAGAAATTGAGATATAGTTAGACCAGAACCATTTTAAATGTGAACGCCCTTCCACCAAATTTGTCAAATGATTATGTGTCAAATTATGTTTTGTAGGGAAAACTTCTTTAGGCGCGTTGAGCACTTTTTGGGTGCACAAAAATCATGGAACTCGCGTCATCATCACCGAACGCTTTCCATGAGCTATATGTATACTGTGTATATATGTGTACTTTTTGGGTGAACAAAAACCGTGAAATTCGCGTCATCATCACCACACGCTTCCCATTAGCTCTATGTATACTGTATATAAATATGTTTCATATAGTTTTCACTTCTATCGGCACTTCTATCGGCAAGACTGCCCCGCATGTTTTTTTTTTGTGGAGGGGCGTGCATATTAAGAATGGTTCTACTCTACTAGGATTTGTCTGTGTGTGTAGGTAAGCTCGGTTTTCAAAGATTGGTAGTGGTAGTATCAAACCGAGTAACTTGTTAAACACTGGACGTTTTTATTTAGCGGGTGCGGGCGCAGCTGCAGGCTGTCCGCTCAAACCAAATGCGTCCAGTGGGTAGTATCTGGAATAAGAATTATTTATAAGCCTTATAACAGAGTGTCTATATTGGGCAATTCATAGATATCAATCAATCAATCAAATGTTTTATTCTCTCTCTTAAGTAAACATTTTTTTGCCGAGTCTAGGACTTAGATATAGAGGGACTGGTGCCTGAAGTAGGTTGATAACAACCTGTATTAGGTACAGGTCACCAGGACTCCTGCTAGTACAGTTACAGTTTGGCAACTATTATTAAGAAACATAACTTAATACATTAAATGTTGGAGAATATCTAAGGTACCTATAGATTATATCGAAGGTACATATAGATAGATAGATAGACTATACTTAATTGGTCCAGTTTATAAGATGAGATAAAACAAAGGTACAAGCTTATGCTTAAAGTGTCACAGCAGGCGGCCTTATCACTAATAGCGATCTCTACCAGGCGATATTACATTGTAGTTATCGTTATAGTTATCGTACACTCTGTAGTAATAAGTTATCTTGTATTTCTCTTGTAAGCGAATTGTATTCTTTTAGAGAAATAAATATCTTAATCCGTAATCTGTTATTACATTACATTGTTTATAAGTTGTTGCCAGGTCATATTACATTGTGAGTACAATAAAACTGTATGCAATTGAAGAAAAACGAAAAAAATATTTATGACTAACGATCCCCCCAGGCTTCGCGCGAGTGCCATTTCCGGTGGATTAAAAAAGTCGTTGAATTCGAACCTTGTCCTGACAACAAAAAAATAATCAGCCAAATCGGTCGAGCCGTTCTCGCGTTTTTGTAAGACTAACAAACGTCAATTCATAATTTATATAGGATATCCTTTTTCTTACTAATATTATAAACGCGAAAGTTTGTATGGATGTTTCGCTTTCACGCAAAAACTACTGATTTTAATGATACTTTACTATAGTATATTTATAATAATACATTAGAATAACACATAGGCTATAATTTATAAAGATGTTGTGTGAATTGTCCAAAATATAACGATAAATGTCAAGTAATAGGTAATGCCATCTGCGAGCTATTCTGGCGTATGCTGCAAAAACCGTTACGCGTATATAATGTACAAGCCGTGCCCCGCGGCTTCGGCCACTATTATCAAGTTAAAAAGTAGCCTATGTGTTAATCCTAGGTATAATCTATGTACATTCCAAATTAGTTCAGCCGTTAAAGCGTGAAGAGGGAACAAACATACTTATACACTTACACACAAACTTTCGGATTTATAATATTAATAGGATAATGGAAATGTTTATCTTAAATAGTCCTACAAAAAATCCCGCAACAGCATATATCTATCTTTTTAAAAAAAGAAGGATAAAGATAGGTATATAGATAGATAGGACCTTGGAGAAGAAAATAAGCTACTCGAAGTACTAATCCTGCGCAGATGAAGTCGCGGGCACCAGCTAGTATATAGATTGTAATTTTTAAACTTTCGCGATTCGAACACATAGTTTAGGTAATATCACGGGACTTAATCGCGCTAAAAAACTATTTTTATTTACCTCGACGTTTCGGCCAAGTTGCATTGGCCATGGTCTCGAGAAGACTAACTTGGCCGAAACGTCGAGGTAAATAAAAATAGTTTTTTAGCGCGATTAAGTCCCGAGTTATTACCTAGTATATAGATACTTCAATCTCAGTTTTCCAGCTACATCTTAAATTAACCTGTCAAAATACAGTCTACCTATCAAATTATCAAGACCAATTACCATTTAACGTTAACGTTTATATCTGCAAATACGGTATTCACGTTTTACCTACATTTACGTCAATGTTGCGTCTTTATCGCCGACATCTTGACGCATCGTTACCCTACTTTTAGATAAGGTGTTACGTTTATTTCATAATATTGTAGAGTCTATATTATGTGCATATAAGATTTGCAGAATGTAATTTCTTTTTCAAAGGCGCTGTCGATTTTTTTTTCTTTAAAGTATGGCATTTAGTTTAATAATATATTTCAAGTGCATTTCGTGTTAAAAGTCCCAGTCACAAGTCACAGTCAAAGTCAAGTAAAAGGTCAGGTCCCGCCATAGTCAAGTCATGCCCTAGTAAAGTGGTAGAAATTTTACTAGAACTTATATTGGAGTTTTGGAGCGAAGGCAAAAATCACGTTTTTCAACATTGTATGATTTGCCTACACTTATGCACGTTTACTATGTATTAACTTTTAATAATACACCATTATTACACGAAGAATCATAGGTTTTGGAAAATTTAACAAAATTAACAACGCAATTTTTTCACTTTCGCGGCAAAACTCTAATAAAATGTTTGTTTGATCAATCAAATCTTTTTTTTTTCAACGATAATAAATAGTATTTATTACTTTTGAAAAAAAGTGAATTAAATACTACTAACCTTTTTTTTTATTCAAGATAGGCAAACTTTTGACTACCATCTCACCTGACGGTAAGCGACGATGTGGTCGACGATGGAGCAAAATTGCATAGACCTATTCCTATGTTTCTGATAAAATTAGCACTATAAGACAATTCACGTTTTGCGAAATAGAACGCAGTTACAAACCTAAAACTCCTAAAACTAAATACCTACACACAAAACATACAACAAAAACCGAAATTACCTAAAAGGCACCGAGCTTACAAGTAACTTAAGTGCTCAAGCTCACTTCCAATGAGAAGCGTTCCCATCATGCTGACCGCATTGCCTCTCTGAATTGCAACACTACTACGTAGAGCCAAATAAGTACCTGCATTTTGATCACGCGTCGTCGTCTCAACCAGGCGCTCTGATAGATTTTTAATATTTGAAATTTTTTGACCTCCCCGTCCCCACGGGCGTAGTGTCTCAATACTTCTCTCTTTTCCTGACTAAATATCCTACATGGTGATGGGGTCAGCTTTCCTACTATTTACTTTCCACTTCGCTCTGTCCCGAACGTCAGTTTCGGATAGCTCACATTCCCTCATGTCCTTCTGCACTACCTCTTTCCATCTTGTCTTTGGCCTGCCTCTGGATCTTCAACCGGGGAAAAAAAGCTGCAATAAACATTATTAGCTCGTAGTGTCTCAATACCTAACGGCTCAAATATGTAACCACTGCCGAGGTTTCTATATTAACCCTTTTGGGGGCTGAGTCACCCACGTCCGTAGGAGGATACCCCTTAAGTCTGACTCCCTACACGTGGTCCCCGGGTGGTGCTAATCAGGTGACATTTGAGAGGTGGTAGAGCATTTTGTGAGTTGCTCGCCTGGCTTGCTACCAAAGTAGCTTACCACCATCAAGTTGAAAGTCTGCCGTCAAGCCAAATATGGTGTTTCGGCAGTTATCCTTGAGAGCCTGCGTATTCCAGGTCTAGTGTGTTTACCAGCTTCGATCACATCGTCACTTACCATCAGGTGAGATAGTGGTCAAACACTAGCCTGTCACAAATAAAAAAAAAAAAAACCCCATTCAGTTTATATAAGAAGTTTGGAATTTGTTAACTGAATGATTATCAGTCAAACGCGAGTGAAACTGTAGAGTGTAGCTAGTTGTCAACAAATCTCAATATAGATACTCGTATATTGAAATAATATCTCAACGTCGAAACTTCTAGAACATTGACATAAAGAAGGCCTTTGAAATCTTTAGTTTATGTCAGAATTAGTCAAAGTACTTGATTAGCTAGACATCGCTTAAGAGATTTCATTTATTTAAAAGCCTTGATTTCAATACAAAGTAGTTTTAGTAAACAGAATTATAAATCTTAAACTTAAGGTTGATAATTTAAATAATTGTACAAACTATCTAGGACAGTGAATATACTAATTAAGTAAGTCATCAAATTGGGGGTGCACAACTAGGGTACCTACAGTAGTACCTTTTGACTAGTGTTGGTGTCTAAGACTATTTTATTTAGGTACTAGCCGTGCCCCGCGGCTTCGCCCGCTATTATCAAGTTAAAAAGTAGCCTATGTGTTAATCCAGGGTATAATCTATGTACATTTCAAATTTCATCCAAATCCGTTCAGCCGTTAAAGCGTGAAGAGGGAACAAACATACTTACACACAAACATTTGGATTTATAATATTTAGTAGGATTTATAAGCCAACTTACTTATATATTTAGAAGATATACCTAATGCCTAGTGCCTTTGCCTAGTGTAGTTAATATTTCACCTTATGTGAAATTGTTAAAGCTACCTTTGTGAATTCACTCAGAGAGCAACATAATTTAATCGCAAGCAAAGCTTAAAAAAACCGACTTCACAGTTTTATCTTTGGAACATACGAAAATATTAAAATAAGGTTTTTTTACGTACATCCGCCATTTTGGAAAATCCATATAATTATAGGGTCACAAAATTTTACGAGAATCAGTAGAGAAAAGCTACCTGTATAGGAGAACAGCCGGACAACCGGACATCTGGATATACGAAAGCATTTTTGCCGGAGACGCTTCTGCGCTTCGTGCTCGCTTGGTCAACAAATGCTGCGTAGATGGTAGATATTCAGGTCTATTACAGGGTTTAGACTAGCAGTGTCATTCGCCCTGGCGGAATTCGCTTCAAAGACTTTTCGCTCCAGCGTACAACGCTAACACGACCTGTCGCTACAACGTCATTTGAAACTACGTACGGGACCCACTAACCGCATATGTAATATCAATTTGGGTAATCAAGTTATTTTGCGAAATATCGTAGGTGTGAACACGCAAGAAAACCATTATATATTATGACACTCGGCTCTTTGGAGAGTGGATTCGAATGACTACGATAATATACAAGGAGGTAGTTTTTAGGGGAAAGAAGTGGAACTCATTACCCGCGTCTTTATTCTCCAAACGATACGTCACCTTAAAAGGTGGCTTACATTTAATGTCCATTATAATTTAAATGAATATTTTGGCCTATAAATTGTTACTGTACTTAGTGTCAATAATTAGGTAAGATGTATGTGTAATACTAAGTTGTAAAATATTATACTTTATGTTAGTGTGTACATAAATATACACAAAAGCTATACTTTGTTAAAATTTACCTGAGTATATTTTAACTATTGTAAATATATTTAAACTATTGTACGTCCGAAACGGGTAGACTGTTGGAACATTTTAATTTTTATGATCTATGTGCATAGTTTTAAACAATAAATATATTCTGATCTGATTTGGGATTCTTCAATGGGAAATATTCAACGATATAATTTGGGAGTCTTCAATGTTATTAGGAGGCTCTTAGATTAACTATACCATAACGAAAAAGTAATAAAGAAAAGTTCTCATATTGACGATAGCATGGCATCTCATAACATAAATTTCAGAATTTAAATTCAGAATAATGAATTATGTATTAAATCTGTTTAAAAATAATCCCCACAACGCCCTCAACCATTTTCAATCCGACTTCTTTTTCTTTTAATTTTGGCTCCGCAATCTTGTTCATTTAGCCAGTGGCAAGTTATAAAATATTTCAAGTTTTACAAAATCATATTCCATAATAGAAGTCCTAGTCACAGTCAAAGTCAATTATAAGATTTAAGGCCCAGTATTCTATAAATTCAGCTCTAATAAATTGATAGAAACTTTAATACAACTTCTTGTGGATTTTTGTAGTGAAAGTAAAAATCACGTTTTTCAACTTTGTATGATTTGCCTACACTCATGCACGTTCAAAAAGTATTAACGGTTAATAATCCATTATTACACAATACATGAACACTCGAAGATTTACAAGTTTAAAAAAATAATAAAAAATCAACCACGCTTTTTTTTTACTTTCGCGGCAAAACTCAAGTTGACCTCAAGATAAATAAAACAAAGGGTTTGTTACACCATTTATAACTCAAGTAACTCAAGTACAGCTGAACCAATTTTTATGGTTTTTGATTTATTGGATTTCTTTTCGCCCCAATAACAGAATACCAAGTATTCTATATATATGTATATAATAACCAGACTTATCGGAAAATTAACGAAAGAGTAAGAAAAACAAATAATCTCATACATTTTGTATGGGATGGCTTTTTCGATGATATCCCGAGAACGGATATGATGAAACTTTGATGAGTAAGTAATTATATGCCTCTGAAGGTTTTTGGTCCAAATAAGATTGCAAGTGAAAGATGTTTCTTTTTAATTTTAGAATAAACATAACACATATTATTATACTTATAACATATATACGAATAAGTTAATAACTCAGTCATAAAGCTTTTAGAATGGTACTAAAGTACTAAGCAATCATAAACGTGAGAGAGGTAAAACACTTCTTTACATAGCACTGCGACACATGACTTGTACAGTGTACTAGTCACTATCAAACTAATAATATAAATCCGAAAGTTTGTGCGTAAATGTGTAAGTATGTTTGTATTCTCTTCACGCTGTAACGGCTTAACGAATTCGGACCAAATTTGGAACGTTATGTTCGTTAGGATTAACTAAGATTAACACATATGCTAGGATTTTGCCGCGAAAGTGAAAAAATGGCGTTGTTAATTTTGTATAATTTTCCAAAACCTGTGATACTTCGAATGTTAATGTGTAATAATGGTGGATTATTAACTGTTAATACTAGTGAACGTGCATAAGTGTAGGCAAATCATACAAAGTTGAAAAACGTAATTTTCACCTTCGCTCCAAAACTCCAATAGAGGCTCTAGTAAAGTTTCTACCACCTTACCAGGGCATGACTTGACTATGACTGGACCTTGACTGTTTTATTTGACTTTGATTGTGACTTGTATATTTTACGTATATTTCATATTGAATGAAATATACGTAAAATATATTAATACTGCACACTGGCTAAATGCACATAATTGCGAAGCCAATATAAAGATAAAAAAAAACATATATGCTACTTTTTAACTTGATAAAAGCGGTCGAAGCCACGGGGCACTGCTAGTATAATTGTTAACATTTATATGCTGCGGAGAAATATCGTTCAGTAGGTACGTTATATTTGTTTCGAACAAGAACTGAGACATGTTGTGAAAATCCTGTTTCCTGTTGCCGGCGGCTTCATGAATGCCGCAAAATAAATTGCTCAAACCATATTTAAATACGAAGTATTGGAAGTAAGAAGATTTATTTTATTTATGTAAGAGGGTTTGAGTTCAATTACCTTTATTTTTTACATTGACAATATAACGCACTTTTTAATGCGGAATAGGCAAGCATTTGACCACTATCTCACCTGATGGAAAGTGACGAAGTGGCCGAAGGTGGGACATATTTGCTGTGCTTGATGTGATTTTTCCGGCACCCACGACACAAGTTATTGAACTTAGTTTGAGGCTGTGAGTGCGATAGTGTTTATGTAAATACATTGCCCGTAGTTTTTTTTATCCAAACATTAAATATCAAAACAAATATTTGAAAATGCAATCAGCAATTTTAAACACGGCCATTTTGACGTTCTCTCTGTGACGTCAGTATACGAAGCGATGACTAATGTGCAACCAACCTTTTACCATCTTACAACAAAACAATCTGTCAAACGTCATCCATTTATGGTTGACATACCTCCAGTTCGCTCGAAGCGTTTCGCTTCTACTTTTGTTATCCGTACAGTGAAGGAGTAGAACATTGCCTGCGTCTTTGTTCCCTGAACAGTACAATCTGGGTGTCTTCAAGTCTAGAGTGAATCTTTTAGGCAAGCATGTCCCATCTTCGACCGCATCGTCACTTTTCATCTAGTGAGATAACGGTTAAATGTTTGCCTACCTAGCATAAAATAATTAAACGCAAGCAAAGCTTAAAAAAAACCGACTTCACCGCTTTATCTTTGGAACATTAATCAGATTTAATGTATTAAACACGCATTATTAACGATAATTTAAAAACTACTGATCAGATTTTGATCAAATTTAAATGGAAATCACCAGCTTTCAAATAATAAAATAATCATCAAAATCGGCTTCCAACAAAAGAAGTTATGAGGTCACTTTTGAAGTCGGATAAAAACGAGAACATCATCAATGTAGTCCACAGATTATGCATTTTTGACGATAACTCTGACGACCAAGATCTGACTAGTAGAGTCAGATCTTGGTCAAATTTAAATGGAACCACATGAAAAGCACCCGCTATTAAATAAAAAAAATATCGTCAAAATCGGCTCACAACGAGGAAATTACGACGTAACAAAAATAAATAATTAAACGCCAGCAAAGCTTAAAAAAACCGACTTCACCGCTTTATCTTCGGAACTTTGATCAGATTTACTGTATTAAACACGCATTACTGACGATAACTCAAAAATTTGAGATCATATCTTGATCAACCACACATGAAAAGCACCAGCTCTCAATTTAAAAAATAATCATCAAGAACCTCCTTATTTTGAAGTCAAAAAAAAAAAAAATTACGCCCACGGGCAGTTACACAAATACAAACATATGTAATATTTTTTTGAAATAAATGAACATTTCCAGGTCTTATAAGAATATTATACCTACGAAGACCCGCTGTAAAATAATTTTCTATAAGACTCGTATATGAGGAACATTTTCATACATTTAATATGAAACGTGATCGTGAAACGAAATAGGAGCATTTTTATAATTGAATTATTAAAATATCCTAGTTTTACGTTCAGAACAATACAAGCACTTGAGTTGCCTTTAAGCTCGATGTCTTGTAGGTAACTTAGTTCTTTGCTGTAAATAGTTTTAGTTTAGTTTTAGGAAATATAGGCAATTGGCCCGTCGATAGCATTCTTCGATTGTCATTTAGTCGTCAATTTATCCACTAAATATTATGATGAAAATGTACATACCTAAATATACTTTTTTTATCTAATTTTAAGCTTAATATGTAAATTAAGATATTATTATACGCCCGGGATGGGAAGACTGTTCACTCTTCCGTCTGTGATTTACTATTAATAATCTATATATATAAAATCAATGCCACTTTTCGTTGTAATTTTATAACTCAAGAACGGTCTCACCTATCCAAACCAAATGTTTAGGCTTTATTCGGACTATTTAGTAGATGGTTTATGTGAAGTTTGCACAAAATCGGTCGAGCGGTTCTTCATTTATCACACCTGGGCGAAGCCGGGGCGGATCGCTAGTATAATATAAGAACATTGTATACAATAATAAACATAATATATTCTATTCTATAATTATTTATGTCAATTACAATGTATGTTTACATATTGAAATGCCCGTGGCTTAGTTAGCGCGTTCGCGAACTAAGCAGCGGGATATCGGGTTCAATTTTCGGATTCCGGTGGAAACACAAGTTTTGTTTATTTAATTCTTTATTGCACAAAAAGTACAGAAGGTGGACTTAATGCTAAGGGCATTCTCTACCAGTCAACCACACTTGGTAGACGAGAAGAGGGGTGTAGGCGTGCATCAAAAAGGTACAGAGAGGGAGAGAGACAAACGAAAGTTAGATGATTAGTTAAAATATTAAATATACATAAATTATTATATTATACTAGCTGCGCCCCGCGGTTCCACCCGCGTTGATAATGATTAAAAGTGATGATGATGATGATGATGAAAAATAGATGTTGGCCGATTCTCATAGATACCGGATAAGCACAAAAAATTTAATCAAAATCGGTCAAGCCGTTTCGGAGGAGTATGGCAACGAAAACTGTGACACGAGAATTTTATATATTAGATACATATCGGTACTTATGTTAGTTTTCTCCCAAGGGAAATGTATGTTTCTGAGCATGATCGTATGTGAATGTTTCCGGCACCCAAGACACAAGTCGAACTTAGTGTGGGGCTGTAAGTGTGAAAGCGTTTATGTTTATGTAAGTATGAAGAGAATCTCATATTTAGATGTTGTCTTCGTATAATATGCATGGGACTTGAAATGAAATGAAATGAAATGAAATAACTTTATTTACAGCTGAAAAACACTCCAAATATTACAGTCATTTATTATATAAAGGTTTTTTGTTATTTTGGTGTCTTGGGCTGAAAGTTTCATAATATGCACTCTATAAACTGTGGTCTTCACACTAGGCAAGCCTGTGTCGTGAAGACCTAATTCGAACTATCACTACAAAGTTGACAAGGGACACATTAGTCATTATTAATTACCTAAATAAAACATAAATAAAATAAAATAGTGGTCGTTAAATCAGATAGGCATTGTATTCGTTAATCATTAATTCTAAAATTCTAATATTTAAATATAAAAAGAAATACAATAAAAATAAATAAATAATAATATCCAAATAATAAAATGACAGATAAGTAATACTAGTATACGTGATCATATATAACGAAAAAGTAATTTAAAATAAGATTTCGGAAATCTCAATAGATTTTATGTGTGACGAATATATTGTAGTGATGTATCACATTAAATTATTCAAATAAACGGGGTAATATATATGTATTGTGTTATGATTTTATTAAAAAGGCATTTTGAGTATCGTCGTAACTAAGTGTAGACAACCAATTTATTATTATTTTCTTAGCCTCGTATACAGAACGTTCCTTTATCTCACAATGTTTCGCGACAGTATTATAGACATGGACTCTTATGAATTCTCCGAAACGTTGAGCAAAACTTGTGTTTACTGAGGGTTGTGGCAAGCGGTAAACTCTACGTTTAGTGATACTTTCATATTCTGCTGAATTGAACAAACGCTTATGTACTGAAAGAGATGTTCTCAGTACGAATAACTGCCTGACACTGAGAACACCACTGTCCACAAAAACCGCTGTTGTTGGATAACGGAAAGGTTTTCCTAACATTACTTTTAAGACAGAACGTTGTGCTCTCTCTGCTCGGATAAGAAAAGTTTTAGCTGCACTGCCCCAACAAGTAATGCAGTATGTTAAAAGAGACTTACAAATTGCGAAATATACTAGTTTTAATGTTTCAAAACATGCTACATTACGCAAATGCCAACTTAAATATAGATTAAGTGTTTTTTTTATTCGTATAGCTAAAGCATTACACCATCACCTTTTTTAACTGACTTCAGAAAAGGAGGAGGTTCTAAATTCGACAGCATGTTACTTTTTTTAAAGTATGTTCACAATTTCTCTCTCATTTGTGAACCGATTTTCAACATTATTTGGTATATTAGATATACCTACTTCAAAGGTGGTCTCATATGAATTTTATCGAAATCGATCATGCCAAATATGAGCGGTGAAGTCGGTTTTTTAAGCTTTGCTTACGTTTAAATGATTAGCTAAAGTGTTATTGTGTAGGATTAAAAAACCGTTAATACTTAGTGAACGTGCATAAGTGTAGGCAAATAATACAAAGATGAAAAACCTAATTTTCGCCCTCGCTCCAAAACTCTAATAGAAGGTTTAATAAAGTTTGTACCACTTTACTAGGGCACGACTTGAATATGACTGGACCTTTACCGTTGACCTTGACTTTGACTGTGACTTGTGACTAGGACTTTTTTTATGAAATTCACATAAAATATTTTATCACTCGACTCTGGCTAAATGCAAAAGATTGCGAAGCCAAAATGAAAATAAAAAACACTACTTTTTGCTTAGCTGTATTTTGAATAAATTAAATTTGTATGGAGTGAGCTTTTTAAACTCAAACTCGACTCTTTTTAAACGAGTCACTTATTAAATAACTTTAATCATTGAAGAAGTCTCTACAAGTTCAGAAATTTGTGTAGAGTCTTCGCTAGTTATCGTATATTCATTTTATTGTTTAACTCAAATCTCGAGAAACTTGTACTAAACTTATACGTTCATTTCTCATTTTACTCAAACAAGAATGTCATGCATATAACTCTAAATTTATCTAAGTTAATTTTAAATAAATTATGCAAACCTTACTTAGAAGATACCTATTCACTCATGACTTGAAGACTCTTATACTGAACCGGAAACACCGACTCAGGCAAGGAGTTCCATTTGAAGTTTGCGTAATGACCATATAGTGTCGCTTAGGAGTCTGTCTGCTTGTCCGATGATAGAATGGGGGGGGGGGGGGTTACTAGATCATGTAGTTCCTTGGCAATACCTTGCAGCGATGTCCTAAGCTCTGAAGCTTTGAATTATTCAGCTGTTCGCTGTCAATTAGTATCTTAGTTTTTCGTTTATTTTTACCTGTTAATAGTTCGTGAACGTGTATAAGTGTAGGCAAGCTATACCTACAAAGTTAAAAAACGTGATTGTCGTTTTCGCCCCGTAACTCCAAGAAGTTCAGATGTTGATCAAATTTCAATGGGACCAATTAGAAAGCAACATCTTCCAATCTAAAAAAAAATTTTGTCTCACGAGGAGAGAAGTTATTAGGTAACACAAATAAAAAAAAATACAGTTGACTTGAGTACCTCCTCCTTTTTTGGGAAGTCGGTAAAAAATAGCATAAGCTTAAGCTAAGTATGATTTTCAAATACCTATTCAATGATACCCCATTCAACAGAATTCGTTGAATATTTTTTTTACAATACGGCGTCTTGCTATAACCATTTTGAATTTTGACAACTGCCATATCTTTAGTGACACTCGCCCAATGAAGACAAATCGATTGACCTAAGAATCATCGAAATCGGCCCACGCGTTTGTTCTCTAGAGTGCCACAAAGGAACAGACATACATACATAAGCAGATAAACACCTATACCTATACCCGCCATATTATCCTCCTTTTTTACCTTTTCACACTCGCAGCTCGTGAGTGCTGGTTACATTAATATCACACACACAATCACAACTAGAACTAGAAACAAATTTTCCTTGATAAGAAAAACTTGTGTTCCGGGAATCGAATCCGATTCGCTTAGAACTTTCGGCTCAACTCCCCCCTTAAACGCCTTACGTAATAAATGGCTGCCCCCTTAAATGCTATATCTAACTAATTACCACAGTATTAGAAATAAACGTATCATTTGTCACAATAACGTAATGTTAGCGGTGCCATTTCATCCCAATGATAAGGTCAAAAATAACGACGCCTACCCTCCAATTGTCAAAATTTTATCCCCAAATTTATTGGCGATAATTCTAACGCTTCCTTCAGACAAGGGTCCCTTTATATCTCCATCGAAGTTTATTGCACAATACGATCTCTACGAACATAAATCTGTATTTGTAGAGTATCTATTGTTTAAGTTCCTTAGTTAACCTTCCAATACTCGCGCGTTGGTCTGTGGGACCGACGGAACATCTTTTCGTATGTTTGGTTTCTCAGAAATGCTAGGAAGTCTTTTGCTACCATGTCTATTGCTGCTGCCGTATTTGTTGCTATCTTCAATTTAGTTCACACCGCACATTCGTGGGATATGCTAAAGTGGTCGTACTTGACCCAAATCTGCCCGTAAGAACAAAACTCCTGCCTCGAATCTAGTAAGGTGTCGTGTCAGAAATATAGTTGCTCAATTCTCATATTCCAAGATATAAATTCGACTTATGTTTGCTTTGTCGTTTATAACTTATCATTGAACTTTGGACTGTTGATGACTACCGTTACCCGCTGGCGTAACGGTAGTTCGGTGGGCGTTTGCCTTTAAAGTACCGGGTTTGATTCCCGGTGGGAACATTTGAACATTGAAATATATTGGGAATGTTGTGTGAATCTTGGGTATTTACGGCCCCACGATACAAGTCATTGAACTTAGTGTGTGGCTATGAATGTGAAAGCATTTATGTGTATGCTTTTGTTTACCCGGGCGATGCCGGGCGGGTCAGCTAGTTTAAAATAAATAAGCCAATCAAATTAGTATAAAACATGAAAATATATATTATAATTATATATAATTCAGTTTAATTACATACACGTGTTAACATTGTAAGGTAAAACCAATTTAAACTAGATATCACGTTGTACCATGATTACACTTATAAAATAATTATATCCGTGTTGGTTTTTTTTAACCCCGCCCCGCGGCCCCGCGGGTTCGCCCGCGCCTATCAAGTAAAAAAGTAGAATGCGTAAACCCTAGGTATAAGCTATGTACATTACAAAATTCATTAAAATTCGGTCAGCCGTTACAGCTTGAAGAGAAAACAAACATACTTACACATTTACACAAACACACAAATTGACAGATTTAAACAAACGCATCCACACTCACAGCCCCACATTAAGTTCAAAGACTTGTATTTATGCTTTTAGTGTGATTCACTACACCTATTGGTGATATGGTCGAATTTTGTAACTATAATTTTGTTAAAATATTCCTGATAAAAAACTTTGTAGAACATAATTGAAACGCAAGCAAAGCTTAAAAAACCGAATTCATCATAAGCGAAGAAGATGGCGATTTCGGTTTTGTCTTGACCGATTTCGATAAAATTTATATGGGACAACCTCTGAAGTATACTCTATCAAACAAAAAAATCATCAAAATCGATTTATAATTGGCGGAGAAATCGCGTAACATACATACAAAAAAAAAATTGAGTCGATTTGAAAACCTTTTTTGAAGTCGGTTGAAAATAGGATTTTTAAATGCTTTTAACATATTGCTGCAAATAAAGTTTTAAAAAATTTAATTCATAATACAGTCGAATTTTGAAGTACTTTTTTGAAGTAGGTTGAAAACATTTCATTTCATATATATAAAAATAAATATTAAAAAATGCGAACACTTTTATAAGCGGCATTTTGACGTTCTTCCTGTGACATCCACAATCCAATTACCTTCAGAGAAATTTGAACGCCAGCCGCCATCAAAGAAAGATGACCAATCATTGACATCAAAAATGTGTGAACTGACGTCACGAGATAGTTTTGCGTGCTAAGTGCTGCCCAATGTATTGCTGTTTTGTTATTTTGAATATCCCATGCATTTTTGACACTTTTTATTCATTAAAATAAGTTAGTAATGTTGTAGGTGCAATTCTTTAACTAAAACAAAGATTTATATAATAGGTACTACTACCTATTTTGAAATCTCATAATTTCCCTATAATTGAAAGGAATTATAATTCTCTACCTAATTTATTTTCTTTATTTTTATTTGTTTTACCGATTTTCTTTTTTTTATTTCGATTGTCATGTGTCAATCATACCTTCTCTACCCATTGGTGAGTGTAGCAAGAGAATCCTATCAATATTCTTATAAGGTTATTTAATGAACTGCTCGCTGACGTTTTTGATTGCGCGTATGCCTTCTAAGCAGCGGGTATCCAAGTAGAAGTTTTTCCGAAAAGAAATTTGTGTTTCAGAACCTGGATGTGATGTAAATGTTTCCGGTACCCACGATTCAAGTCTTCGAACTTACTTAACTCACTTGTGTGGGGTGGTGAAAGGGTTTTAGTTTATTTAAACAATATAACTTCAGATCTAGTGGCTACACTATACTTATGACTAAAGTAATAATTAAGACGCGAGCGAAGCTTAAAAAACCGACTTCATCGCTTATATTGCGGTTTTGGCTCGACCGATTTCGATAAAATTTATATGGGACTACCTCTGAAGTATAATCTACCAAACAAAAAAATATCATTATCGGTTCATAATTGGCGGAGATATCGCGCAACATACATACAAAAAAAAAACACACACACACGAATTGAGAACTTCTTTTTTTGAAGTCGGTTGAAAAATTAATTATTTGGTATAACAATCCAAGTTATCAGATGTTTAAACCAAAAGCAAAGCCCGCAAATTCAAACAAGAATTCAACTCGGTACCTATTTCTTTTCACTTCACAGTGCACTAACTCGAGTGAAGTGCTTTTCATTGCTTTCACAATACTTTGATTTATAATTCTACTGTCTGGTATGATACTGTCATGGACTGAAAAACAGTGAAGCAACTTGTTTGTCAGTTGGAGATCATATTATACGTTCGAATGGACGCTGGGAAATTGATTTGGCTGGTTACTGTATGCATCTATGAGAGCCAAGAAGTGGAACTCATTGGTTTCCTGATTGGTACAATGTTGCAGTGTGAATAGATATTTTCTAGCAAAGCGTACATCGACTAAGAGACAAGACGAAAGAAGAAGACAAAACGGATTTTTTGTTTTTTGTGTTTTCTATGTGGTCCCATTTAAATTTGATCAAGATCAGATCACTATTTTTTTAGTTATCGTTAATAATGCGTGTTTAATACATTAAATCTGATCAAGGTTACGAAGATAAAGCGGTGAAGTCGGCTTTTTTTAAGCTTGCTTGCGTTTAATTATTTTATGGTAGGTAGGCAAGCATTTAACCGCTATCTCACATGATGAAAAATGACGATGCGGTCGAAGATGGGACATGCTTGCCTAAATGGTACTTATACACTCTAGATTTGAACACACCCGTTTAGGAAACAAAGACGCAGGCATTGAGTTCCACTCCTTCACTGTACGGATGATAAAAGTAGAAGCGAAACGCTAAAGTCGGTTTTTTAAAGGTTTGCTTGCGTTTAATTATTTTATTTTAAAATATTCAAAAACCTACTAAATCTCACTTTTAATTAAGACGCATCTGCTACAAGTTATTTCATAATATAGATAGATAGATAGATAGATAGATAACGCTTTATTGTCACACCTTACATAAATCACTTACAATAATTTTTAAAACTTAAATTTAAGTGTACAATCGGCGGTCTTATCGCTTAAAGCGATCTCTTCCAGACAACCTTTGGATGGAGAAGATTTTTAATAATTCGGTAAAACGGGGGTGTAAATACAAGATTATAAGGAAATATAAATATAAAGTAAGGTATATACATAAACATACTTTAACAAAATAAATTCTATAATAATTACATATGTTTATAAAATAAATAAATATATACAATATATTATAATAAAGTAAGGATATTAGTTACAGCTTGAATCATATTATGATATATATATAAGTATATATAAGTAGCAGAAAAAGTAAGACACAGAAAAGTTATTGGGAAAGAAAAAAATTTTTTACTTGAATTTTAAATGCATGAACTGTCTGAGCACGTCTTATTGGAACAGGAAGGGAGTTCCACAAGCGAATAGCCTGTACGGTAAATGAATGATCGTAAAACGTAGAACAGTGTGAAGGCATTTTAAGGGAGAGATTTTCTGATGACCTGTGACCGTAGTTGAGGAACGAAAAACGCTCCTTGAGATAGCGCGGGGACGAAGGATTAAATAAAATATTGAAAAGCAGGGATAGTATATGAGTATATTATATACTAAGAGAACACAGACACTTCTGATGCATACATCATTTATAACAAAAAATTCAGTTTCGTCATTTTTATATAGACAGCAGTACAGGGCACGCGCGTTTTCCGCGCGCCCTGTACGCGCGCCTCGGGCGCTTTGTATATCAAGTCCTTTAGTGTTTTAACTCTTTCGTATTGTGATTATGTCCAGCCATTCTGCGAGTTTTGTCGCCACGATGTCTGCCGTCGCGACAGTCTCGGTTTGCTATAAAAGTATTGCAGTATATTTTATAGCTAATAATGTTACCATTATTCAGCATATTTGACCGTTATTTTGTCTAAATAAAAAGATAAAGTTCAAGGTACTACGTGACATACCGACAGATAAATCAATGAGTTTATGCCATTGCCGTCTTTGTTTCCTGAGCGGTATAATCTGGCAGTCTTCAAGTCAAGAGTGAATAGGTATCTTCTAGGCAGGCATGCTACATCTTCGGCCGCATCATCGCTTTCCATCAGGTGAGATAGTGGTCAAATGCTAGCCTATCAAACATAAACATAAAAAAAATATGAGTAGATTTTTTATATATCTTCGGTGTCGTCCTTTTTAACCGACTTGAGCGAAGCAAAAAGGAGAGTTATTAAGGTACTGCCCGTTGGATTAGTTGGGTGAGCGATCGCGTTCTAAGCAGGGGTATCGGGTTCGATACCCGAAACACAAGTACAACTCAATCAATGCCGCCAGCATAATGGGAACGCTACACACTAGAAGTGGGCTTGAGCTCTTGAGTTACCTATAAGCTCGATGTCTTGTAGTTAACTCAGTTGTTTGCTGTATATAGTTTTAGCTTTGGGAAATATAGGCAATTGGCCCGTATATCTCATCTCAATCTCCTAAAAAAAGGGCCAATTGCCTATATTTCCTAAAACTAAACTAAAACTATGTACAGCAAAGAACTAAGTTACCTACAAGACATCGAGCTTATAGGTAACTCAAGTGCTCAAGCCCACTACCAGTGGGTAGCGTTCCCATCATGCTGGCGGCAAAAAAAAAAATAGATCCTATTTAATTTTTGTACAAAAGACTTTTTGTTTTATAATCATGTATATATAAGATTTAATACTGAACATTGTGAAACCCACGAAATACACGTGATCATAAATTTTCCTCGAAATCCTAACTTTGAATTGGAATCGGTATCCTCAAAAATTGAGGTTTCGGAATAATTCTGTGAAAGGGTACTCAAGAATTTGCATTTAAATGGACTGTAGATATTCAATTAGCAAAACATAAAACAATTTTTGTTTGTAGGCACTGTAGTGAGTCATCTGGGGTCTTTAATTTTGAGAAAATATAACAAAAAAAGATATTCAAAGCAGGCCAACGTTTTTAACGATTTTACACTCACAGCCCCACACTAAGCGACAAATATTTTAGTTGACTTGGGTGGTTCAGGCACTTTATAAAGCCAAACCTGGCAACAATTTGTCTTCTCTCTCGCTCGCATTATCGCTATTTCGATATTTTTAATAAATACAATTAGCTACGTGTGTTTTGAATAATGTTTTCAACCAACTATATGGACATTCATAATTTCATACAGTGAATGTTTTAATCTACCTTTCGTTTTTCATATCTTTAAGTCAAACGAAGAAAGCAGGAAAATCACATTGAAATTTGTGAACTTTTTTCTCATCTTATTGAAGGATACAATAGCGAAAAATGTTTGAAACATCCTTGTATTAATGTCCGTATAGTTAGTTGAAAACATTTTCAAGAACACACGTACATAATTGTATTTATTAAAAATATCGAACTGTGCGAGCGAGAGAGAAGATAAAAGGAATAAACCCTCTTGAATGAAAACATTAATTATTATTTTTTGACCGTATGGGGAATTATTTAAGAGATATCTGCAAGTAGAGAAACCGCTATAAAAAATCTATGTTTGAAAAGAACAATTTTGTAGGCCACCAAAGTCACTGTTTTGCAATCTATTTTGTCCCGGGTCTATGTCAAAAACGGCTGAATTTAACGCTGAAACTTAAGTTTAATTTCCGTAGTAAAACAACAAATACAAAAATCAAATAATTTACACGTAAAGCTTAAAAAAACCGACTTCACCGCTTATATTTTGGTTTTGGCTTAATCGATTTCGATAAAATTTATATGGGACCACCTATGAAGTATAATCTACCAAACAAAAAAAATATTATTTTGAGAATCGGTCCACAAATGGGGGAGATTCAGTGAACATACATAAAAAAATAACAAAAATACATGCAGCCGAACATAGAACCTCCTCATTTTTTAAAGTCGATTAACAAATTTTTTTGTTTGGTTGTTCAAAAAATATATATAAGCAATTAACCTCTACAATTAGGCAAAATGTGGGCGCGAAATCTTAGCCCGGGGCGAACGACTTGTATGTTTTAAATTCATAGTGGCAATGTAGATGTACTATAGCATGTCGGTTACCACAAGAAAAGGAAACAAAATAGCGATCATTTAAAGAATATTCAGTAATAAACTTAAGCAAGCTCTTAGCGATAAGACCGCCCATTGTACCATACAATACAATACACATACTATATATTGCATACCAAGAAAACTAACAATTAACAATAGAAAAAATAACAATATAGCAGTACAATCGGCGGCCTTATCGCTAAGCAGCGATCTCTTCCAGGCAACCTTAGGATGGAGAGGACTTTGATTGTACCTATTTATTAATAATTTCTTTTCTTTACTCATTGTATTATTGGTGTCAACAAAGAGTTATTGTATTGTATTGAAAAAGCAGATATCAAAGTGTAATTAAATTGCATTGCCAGGGCTGAATAACCGCTTTGTGGGTCGCATTGTCTCCTCAGTTATGTCCATTATGGATCTCATTTCATCCGGCACAAGATGGACAGACGTTCCGGTAACATGCAATTATTATTAATATTCCGCTCAAAGTGGATACCGGATTACCGATTATTCGACAATATTTCAAATAATCTAATTCGATTTTTCACTTTTTTTTAATTTGTAAATAATTGTTAAAATTTGGTATATCAAAATATTTTTTTTTACCCAATTGTGTTTTAAACATTTTACTTGTTTGATTATTCTATTATTAAAAACTAGACCATTCCCAATTATTAATTTAATAATAAATTAAAATAACGGTCTTTTAATATCATTAGCTATAATTTTATGCCAATTAATTAATATGGCTCTTTGATAATGAGATATCAAATAAAATAACTTAAAAACCAAAAAAGGTAATTTTTTCAATATAGTAATCAGAAAAATATACAAACAACATTTTAAACATCTTTATTATGACTCGTTTTAAAAAAAAACTCATTAATCATCCAATGTAAATATAAATCGTAGGAAGAAAAAATATTGTTCCATTCAAAATGTATACAATAACCCGAACACATCATGTATTTAATGCTGCTTGTTGGCTTACTTGGATAAGCGTTCTCCTTCTAAGCAGGGGTATCGGGTTCGATTCCCAGTGAGAACACAAGTCTTCTCCCCAACAAAAAAAAACAGTTTCTTTTTTTTTTTTATTTGTGACAGGCTAGTGTTTGACCACTATCTCACCTGATGGTAAGTGACGATGTGATCGAAGCTGGTAAACACACTAGACCTGGAATACTCAGGCTCTCAAGGATAACTGCCGGAACACCGTATTTGGCTTGGCGGCAGACTTTCAACTTGATGGTGGTAAGCTACTTTGGTAGCAAGCCAGGCGAGCAACTCACAAAATGCTCTACCACCTCTCAAATGTCACCTGATTAGCACCACCCGGGGACCACGTGTAGGGAATCAGACCTAAGGGGTATCCTCCTACGGACGTGGGTGACTCAGCCCCCAAAATTCTAATTCTGAGTGTGTTTGTATGTGTGATGTGATTGTTTTCGGCACCCACGAACAAATCATTGAACTTCTGTGGGGCTGTGAAATCGTTTAAAATTATTAATACCGTAATGTTTTCTTAAAAGCGCCGTGTACCTGTTTTTCGGACATTAACATTAACGGTTATTATCCGGTTATATAACCGGATTTGGTCGCTATTTACGAAGCGTTGGAGGACGGAGAACATAAAATTTAAGTAACACTTAATAAATATCTCCAATTTAATTCATTTTATATTATTTCCACTTGTATTTTAGCACGAATGTTTATTATAGAATTTGGTATAATCAGATCAAAGAATTTCCAGAGGAAATAACAAAAATGGCGTTGTTGATTAGATAAGTCGGTAAAAGTGAACGTGAATGACAATAAGCAAATCATATAAAATTTAAAAACGTGATTTTCGTTATTGCTCCAAAACTAATGAAAGTTAAGGGACTGGCATATGACTTTTGTACTTGACTTTGATTGTGACTAGGACAATTTTTTTTTCCAATATCTTACCTACGGGCCAATTGCCTATATTTCCTTAAACTAAACTAGTTACCTACGTTACCAACCAAGTTACCTACAAGACATCAAGCCTATAGGTAACTCAAGTGCTCAAGCCCACTACTTATTTGTAAGTAAAACTTGAAATACTTACCACATGGCACTGGCAATATGCACATAATTTGCGTAACCAGCATTTGAAAAAGTTATAGTTGATTTTTATTAGAGACATTTGGCCCATAGACTGAATCAAGACGCGATTGGTCAAATGCAATAAAAATATACATGACAAATAAACATGTTTTGGAAAAGTATTACATTAGAGATGTAATTATTATTGGTTAAATTTACTTCAGTTTAAGGGCACTAATATCATTTATTTTATTTTATTATCTTCTAATCCAAAGGTGACTGACTGACTGACATAGTGATCTATCAACGCACAGCCCAAACCACTGGACGGATCGGACTGAAATTTGGCATGCAGGATGTTATGACGTAGGCATCCACTAAGAAAGGATTTTGATTAATTCTACCCCCAAGGGGATAAAATAGGGGATGAAAGTTTGTATGAAACTTTGTCAATTTTAAAATAATACTTCTTAACGCGAGCGAAGCCGCAGGCAAAAACTAGTTATTTTATAATTTTTTAAACCCAAAAGTTTGTGTGTAAATGTGTAAGTATATTTGTTTTCTCTTCACACTGTAACGGCTGTATGGATTTGGATGAAATTTGGAATATACATAGCTTATACGTATGATTAACACGTAGGCTACTTTTTAACTCGATAATTGCGGGCAAAGCCGCGGGGCACGCATCCTTGTAAGGACGATCGTCCCTACAACAAGTATAAAGGGTTAAAAATTTAAAGGAATCTTAGACTTGTTTATACAATAAGGCTATATCTCCTGATTAAACGAAGATAAGCCTTTACAAATCGCCATCATTATTCATACTTTGCTTGTAAAATTGGGCATAAAACATTAAAGTTAAAACGACCATCTGTCACTGCACGATAAAAGTTTAAAAGCCTGATGTTTTGTTATGTTATTAATGATTGGACATTATTGATGCTGTGAGTTGTTGTTGTTATACAAAGCAGTTCAATCATATAGTTACACCCTTCGGCGTGAAAAATGCCAAAAGACACCGTCCGGACATGGACCTAAAACGTAACGAATACTGTAGGCGTATCCTACTAATATTATAAATCCGAAAGTTTGTGTGTAAGTGTGTGTGTAAGTTGTAAGTATGTTTGTTCCCTCTTCACGCTATAACGGCTGAACGGATTTGCATGAAATTTGGAATGTACATAGATTATACATAGGATTAACACATAGGCTACTTTTTAACCTGATAATAGCGGGCGAAGTCGCAGGGCACGACTAGTATTATTATAAAACGATTGACATTAATGTATAATGACAAGGATGCATGGAGACAAACTTTCTAGCGATTATATAATACTAGCCGTGCCCCGCGGCTTCGCCCGCTATAATCAAGTTTAAAAGTAGCCTATGTGTTAATCCTATGTATAAACTATGTACATTCCAAATTTCATCCAAATCCGTTCAGCCGTTAAAGCGTGAAGAGGGAACAAACATACTTACACACTTACACACAAACTTTCGGATTTATAATATTAGTAGGATAAATACACCTAGATTAATATAATGATGTATTAAAAATGATTAAAATAAAATGAATGAAAATAAATGCGCCGCCTAGTTTCTTGCCACGTTCTTCTCGAGATGGCTGTAATTTTGCGAATCTGGCAGTTGAGTCATTATCTTTCATGAGTGCCTCTTTGAGGCCCATGTTAATAAATGATTTTGATTTGATATGAGAAGAAAAGTCAGATCTGTCGTCAGACTTTTTACCCGACTGCGCGATGCAAAGGGTAATGTGTTTATCAGCCTATGTATACCTATATGGATGTTTGTTCCTTTGTGGCATTCCTGGGCTGATTTTGATGTATTTTACGTCATCGATTTGTCTTAACTGTGCTAGTGTCACTAAAGACATGACAGTAATCAAAATTCAAAATGGCGACGACAGACACCATTTAGTGAAAAAATAATTATATATGAAATTCCACGTACTGTATCAAATGGTGGTTTTTAAATTTTTTGTACACTGGGTTGTCCATGTAGTTAATTAGTTGTTTAATAGTACTTATTAGTTCCATAGGTTTTTCAGAGTGATGTTAACAGAGTGTTATCTTTATTGAACTGCCCGTTGGCGTAGTTGGGTAAGCGTTCGCCTTCTAAGCACCCGGAGGAAACAAGTTTTCTCCCCAAGGGAAATTTGTGTTACTGTAAGAGTCATCGAATTTAGTGTGGGGTTGTGATAGTGAAAGCAAAAAAATATAACTTTATTTTTACCATCGTGATAAGATACAAACCTACATAAAATATATGTATCACTAGCCGTGCCCCGCGGCTTCACCCGAATTATCAAGTTACAAAGTAGCCTATGTGTTAATCCTAGGTATAAGCTATTACAGCGTGAAGAGCAAACAAACACATTAAACTTTTTTTTTCACTTTTTGATTAAATTTGTTTCATATTAATTTTTGAGATAAAACCTATGTGAACATTTTACAAAAAAAAGTTAAAAAATATAACTTTATATAATTACAAAATAAAATAACACTTTCCAGAAATAAATAGTATAAGTTACTAGCTTCGCCCGGGTGTGATAAATGAAGAACCGCTCGACCGATTTTGTGCAAACTTCACATAAACCACATACTAAATAGTCCGAACAAAGGCTAAACATTTGGTTTGGATAGGTGAGCCCGTTCTTGATTTATAAAATAACAACGAAAAGTGGCATTTATTTTTATATATATAAGATAGATAGAAGATGATACATTAGTGCATAATATGTGTTAATTGAGGATCCCTGAATCCCACACTACGACCTGTGTCGTGGGATTCAGTTTGTCTTCCGCTTCATGAATCAGGTAGACTTAAAATAACAATAATTAAACGCAAGCAAAGCTTAAAAAAACCGACTTCACCGCTTTATCTTCGGAACCTCAGAATACAGAAAGAACTTCGGAACCTTGTTCAGATTAAACGTATTAAACACGCATTATTGACAATAACTCAAAAGCTAGTGATCAGATCTTGAACAAATTAAATAGGACCACATTGAAAGCATCAGCTTTCAAATAAAAAAATAATCATCAAAATCGGCGCACAAAAAAAGAAGTTATGAGGTAACTTTTGAAGTCGGTTAAAAACGAGAACATCGTCAATTTAGTCCACAGAATACGCATTATTGAGGATAACTCAAAAACTACTAGTCAGATTTTGATCAAATTTAAATGGGACCAATTGGAAAGCAACATCTATCACAAAAAAAATCGGTTCAAGTGGAACGAAGTTATGAGGGAAACAATAAAAAGAAATATGATAATAAACAGTCGACTTGAGTACCTCCTCCTTTTTTGTAATGTCAGATAATAACAAGGGTTGTTTTACATGTACCGTTTGTTACTTTAAACATCAAAAATACTTCCCGAGGCTATTCTCATATCTAACTAATATTTTATTTTTATTTGTTTAAAGGAAGCCTTTGAAACACGGATTTTTTCGTGAACACGAATTTGTATGAGATTATTGCCCCTATAAAATTGTTATTATTTTAACCACTAATAATTTTATTACATCTCTCTATTCATTTTTATTTTCCAACAAGCTATTTCTTTACGGCAAATGTCATTTTTACACACATAAATTAGTTCAAAAGGATGTTAAAGCGTTCAAAATTTCCGTGTCACGAAGTCTTCAAAGAAATTGCGGGATGTGAGGAATCGTTAGCATTTTATTCGAAGACGGAATTTTCTTAGAATTTTACTAAGGAAGTTGTTTCGTAACCGCATCATATGAAGGCAGTTGAGGTTGTTGCGAAGGTTGCTGTAGCAGTGGTGGAGGCTGTTGCTGTTTGTGTATTATAACAATACATTCTTAGGGACTTGATTTACAGAGCGCCCGAGGCGCGCGCCCTGTACTGCCATCATAAAGAAAAAAGAAGAACCTAACTGATTTTTTTGACAAAATTAAGTTACATACATTAGGAATCGTCTTTATTATTTTGTATATGTTATGACTGTGTAGCAGATGCGTCTATATTAAAAGTAAGATTTAGTAGTTTGCGTTTGAATATTTTAAAACAAAACAATAATAGTAGATGTTCCTTTCCATCTGTTTCCTGATTCCGATGATGTATATAACTCGATTTTGACAAAAACGCAGATACGTCTTTTTCCCTTATGACGTCAATATACAAAACAGCATCGCGGACGCACGCCTTAGTGATGCGCTTTGTATATCATGTCCCTTTCTGCAAGAAATATGCTCTTCCCTGCTGTCACGTGCTAACAAAATGTAACATCTCTATCTCTCATAGTATAAAACAAAGTCGCTTTCCGCGTCTGTCTGTCTGTATGTCCACTAACTCTTCCTTGTTTACCACGCAACGGATTTTCATGCGGTTTTCACCATCAAATATATATTTTTCACGGATGGTTTACATATATCATAAAACTGAATTAAGTTTATATATAAGTAAAAAAAGGAATGGATTGCAATCAAGTAGCCAATAAATAAATTTACATGTCTTACGAAGGCTATACCTTAAGAGATACATTGAAATGATTTATCTACTACTTTTACTTATATTAAAATACAAAAAAAAGTTTAGTCGCAAAATGCCCTATTCGCAAAATGTCCAGTGGTCGCGGAATGTCCAATTCCTGAAATGTCAAATACGCGGAATATTCGATCCTCGGAATGTCCGATTCGCGAAAATCCAACACGCGAATGTCCAATACGCGGTAGGTTACATTCGCAGAATCTCCAACATTAACGGAAACTAAAAAAAAATCTCCAACATACACGGTTCCCGTGGGGAGCCGGGACTGGTCGCTAGTATAATATAAAATTACAGGCAAAATACTTACAAATCGGTAAAACTATTAAACTATAGAAAATGTTATCGAACAATTTACAATTTATAGAAATATGGCTTATTTAAATGCCGGCATGAGGACTATTTGTCTGAGTCTGGGAGTAATTATTTGAGAGATATAAATGTTTCCCGTAGCCACGATACAAGTCTTTGAATTAAATGTGGAGCTGTGAGTATTTAAACGTTAAGGTAGTGTAAAATAATCCTTCTTATATACACCATTTTGAAATGCAAAAGAATGTTTCACTCAAGGAACAACGCTCGACGAAATTCTTGGTTTATTGCCCGAGGTCCATTTTGTTGGATCACAAGCAATAAAATTTGCTTACAAACAAATATTGCTTAATTTGTCAAGACACATATTAATATATAAGTTAATTTAATAATTAGCCTTTATTATGTATAATAAACACTTTAAAACTAGAAAAATACAGAGTACAATGCCACCTGCAGAAGTATAAAATTATAAAATAGTATAAATATAGTAATATAGTATAAAAATTATTGACACAATAGGTACATCATGAATCCATAAAAGGCTACTTTTTTATACTGAACTAGCTGACACGACAGACGTCCATCTTAGCACATTCATCAAACGCGCGATATAAAGGTCGTCCTTAAGTATTATGGAAATTTTCCATTTGCTTTTAAATTATTTAATCTTTCTTTTAGTAATATACAAAGAATTAGAAGACTTAGAAAAAAACATTAATTGAATCGGTAAAGTTGTTCTCAAGCTATAGCATGATCAAAGTAATTCGTGACTTGTACGTGATTCATTTATATATTTACTAGCCATGCTCCGCGGCTTCGCCCACTAATATCAAGTTAAAAAGTAGCCTATGTGCTAATCCTAGGTATGATCTACGTACATTCCGAATGTCATCCAAATCTGTTCACCCGTTAAAGCTTGAAGAGAGAACAGACATAAAGACGTTGACACACAAACTTTCGGATTTATAATATTAGTAAGATAGGATAGTAGGAAATATTATTATAGTCATAACGCGGGCAAAGTCACATAACAGGGCTACAGCTAGCGTAGTCATAATAAAAGTACCTACTCTTACTTTACTGTGCAATTATTACTCTACTACGGTAATCCTACCCATATGCCGCCCGTGTAATAAGTATACCCTCAACCACAGCAAAATGAAAAAGTATGTTATGTCAATAGAATGAAAGAAAGAAAATACATTTATTTATGACACTCACAAAACCTATACTAAAAAACAAACAGCAAAATAAATAAAAAATACAATAATATAAGTATACATAGATAAGGGAAACAAGTAAAAGAAGTGTGATGTAGTGAGTGTCATGAATATAGGTCACAACTCAGCATACGACTGTGGTTAGAAAGGTCTAAAACCATAGTCACTGATTTTCAGTCGTAACCCACAGTCATGACTTCACGAACTTCAGGACAAAACAATACCAAATATATAAAATAAAAATTTAAATAACAACAGTTACAAAAAACGTATTTTAACACTTAAAATAAAAACAAACAAATAAAAAATGCGGCCATGGCATTATTGGCTAACTGTCGACGTGGCAGTTGTCAGTGTCAAAATTTGACATTGGCACAAAATTCCTCATCTTAAAGAAATCGACCACAGACCATAGTCTCTACAATCCTTTAACGTGGTCTTCTGAATTAAGTTATAATGCTACAGAACTTACCGCACATATATAACAGAATCTGCTTTATCTTGTAGTAGTTGAACGTGGTCTGAATCTGTACTAAAATCTATTTTTTTTAATGGTTTTGGCTCCGCAATCTTGTGCATTTAGCCGGTGTCAAGTTTAAAAATATTTCAAGTTGTACATATTTCATAATAGAAGTTCTAGTCACAAGTCGCAGTCAAAGCCAAGTAAAAGAGTGTAAGTCCAGTCATAGTCAAGTTATGCTCTAATAAAATGGTAGCAACTTTACGAGAACGTATACGAGTTTCAGAGCAAAAGCAAAATTCATGTTTTTCAACTTTGTATGATGTGCCTACACTCATGTACGTTCACTAAGTTTTAACAGTTAAGAACTCAAGAGCTTCAAAACGAGGCTAAAACACTGGCTTTTTACTGGTTGGTAACTTTCTACTCACATGACGAATTAAAAAATTGGAATAAATGACGTTGTTGATTTTGTATTTTGCATGCAAATAAGTGTTAATGTATAATAATGGTACATTAATATACAAGATTGCGAAGTCAATAAAAAATTACATTGTCTTTTTTTATATACACTATTTATCAATCATGAAATAATTAAGTTCGGTCTAATACATTTTTTACAAATTGATTTTTTATTAATAATGAATCTTATTTTACCCACAAATGTGTATATAGACTACATTTTGAAATTATTGTAATTGTAAGTGTATTTTTAATGCGAATCAATGATTATTGAATAGGATCGGCATACTAGAAATATGTTTCTTTTTTAAGATTGAGTCCGGCTTGCGTCTTTGTTTACCACTGAAACTCTTGCGATGAACTTGGTAATTTTATTTGACTTTTCTTACTCTTCTTCCTTGACTGTCAAAAGTTAGAGGTTCTGATAACATAATCCGCAACATTGACCCCAAGATCCGAATCAGGGGTAATTAGGTACATAATTGACGTCGTCGAATTAATTCTTTTATTTTCCGGAAGATAGAACCGAAAATCCGGGTTTGTTGTAATCCCGGTAATCTTACATTATTGTCCTTAGGTGAAATGATCAATCTTTACTGTTTTTGTTATGAACAGGCAAACGTGGGCGGAATTATGAATAACGCGTTTTTTTTATTTATTCAGATAGGGCCACATTTATGTCAATGCGAGCTCTTCTTAACTGTCGTTAATAGGCAGAATAATTGATTGTAGTCAATTATTCTGCGTAAGCTATAGAATATAATGATGCATAAGTATTGCATTTCTTAAATGATGGCTGTTATGCAAGGTCACGTGTATAAATCTTTGATTTTGAACCCCCGACGTTAAAGAGGGGTGATATAATTTTAACAGATGTGGCATTATAATGCCACAGACAGACACAAAGATATGGGAGCTATAGCTCCCAAACGGCTGGTCTGATTTTGATTTGCGTGAATGCGCCTTATAAAAATACAAGTTGAGGATGTTCTTCATCTAATATAATATATACATATATAAAATTACTTTCACAATAATTAAACGCAAGCAAAGAAGTTATGAAGTAACTTTTGAAGTCGGTTAAAAACGAGAGCATCGTCAATGTAGTCAACAGAATATGCATTATTGAGGATAATCAGATCCTGATTAAATTTAAATGGGACCCATCAAAATCGGCTCACAACGCAAAAAGTAATGAGGACCTGATAAACCTTCTCCTTTTTTGAAGTTGTTTAATAAGACAAAAATATGTGAACATCGAAAAAAAACACAAACTAAAAATTTTTGATGAAATTCAGGGAAAGACATAGGCAACGTTTAGTCTTTAAATTGTTTTGGGAACTTTGATAAGATGTATTAAACACGCATTATTGACAACATCATTCAAACAAAAAAATAATTCGATATCGGTCCACGTGGGAAGAAGTTATGAGGTAAAACAAAAAGAAAATACAGTCGCCTTGAGTACCTCTTCCTTTTTTGGATGTCCTAATAACTATTCATGCGGATGATGCTGTAAGGCACTAATTTTGTTAATACAATGAACTTTTATTGCCTGAACAGATTATCTAGACTAAGTAAGATTTGTCTCGGGAAGCCCCACAACGTTGTCGGCACGTGTATCACAGTTCCGATTGGTTTTAAGTTGAGTTATATCAGGAGAAGTAACACTGAAGTACCTATCTCTACTCTGCTGTATATAACCTGCACGGTGTTTGGGTGTTACGTTTGTAGAGTGGCGGAATAGGCCTACGTACTATGAACTATGAACGTAGCATACGTTTGTGACAGCATAGTTATTTTTTTTTTATCCAGGCGAATAGGCCCGACCAGCGTGTCGCGTCTCTGACATTATCAGAGGTTTAAAAACAGGTTCAATAAATTCTTCATCATAAATATATATTTTTATTTACATGTAATCCTTAGTCGAATAAAAGAACCTTAAATAATACAGTGGTCATTCTAGTCTACATTTTAGTACAGTATTTATACACGTTAATTATTTATTTCTAGTTATAATCTTTGGTGGCGCGAGTAAAATCGCTGGCGTGTAAATAGCCCACCATTTACGTATTAATATTTTTAATGATAGCGGTAAATTATTTTGAACATTGGCAAAAATCAGTAGGGATACACGAATCAATTTACAGTGTTTATTTAAGCCCACGTACCTTAGACTGCTTCGAAACCGCCTCCGGAGCTCCCCAAGAAAGGAACTACAGCAAACTGTATGTATGCCTAAGCGCACACACACAACTCCACGTCGCGCCGGCCGGCGAGTTTGAATCCGAAGAAATCCGAGAGTGTACGAGGCACGGAACACTAAATCACCTCACAGTTCAAGCGGTCGATCACAATAGACACGATGAAGTTTTTATTTTAAGTCCTGGTTAATTAGATGATAATTATTTAATTAGTTTTCTACGTCACAAAATTCAATAGCGGAGGGTTTGTCAACCACACGGATCAGGTGACACACACGACTGAAGTTCTTCTTTTTTAAGTCTGTGAAGTTAGTCGCGAGTGCAAAAAATGTCACTCGATACAACTAGCGCCATCTCTAGGATCGTCCTTGAACGATCTCTAACAGTGGTCAGCAGAGAGCCTAATACACTGCAAATGTATTCAAATATCCAAAGATTCTTGCCAATATGAATATTAGGTATATAAAGTGAAGTATTTATTCACAGATGTATAATTTACATTTATTTTTTATATTATAAAAGGCAAAGACGCTTCACCATGCACCCCGCCTTGGAAGAGCGCAAGATCTTTCAAAAGAAACAGTAAGAGTTATTAGATTCTACTCGTTTATATTATGAAATAATCTAAAAGATCAATGAACTTTATGTCTGATCAGGCGTGAATGTTAATTATTAAGAAATTGTAACTTAATCCTAATAATGCGGAATACTTATAAGCGCGCGTAGATATATAAATAATAAACAACAATAAATATTTTACGAATATACATTTATTGTGTCGGAATGGGATATAGTTTGACGATAGGGCGTTTAAAACTACCTGAACTGGTCTTGACCGTGGCAACACGAACAATACCGTCGGTGCCTTTATAAACTTCGGTAATAACCCCTAAAGGCCAGTTTAGAGGAGCTAAATTATCCTGCCCAACGAGTACTACACTCCCGATTTCAACCGGTTTATCCGGAGTAGCCCACTTTTGCCTTACTTGCAACGTATGCAAATACTCTAAGCGCCATTTTTTCCAAAAGGATTGGACCATGCTGTCCAAAAGTTCTTTGCGTTGTACAAGACTGATGCGCTGATCAGAAAGATCGGCAGTGGGTAAGTATTGCAGGGGAGACGACATTAAAAAATGGGCGGGAGTTATCACCTCTTGATGTGGATCAGAAGATACGACATTCAGAGGGCGCGAATTAAGAATACACTCTATTTGCGTCAATACGGTTTGTAATTCCTCATATGTTAGAAGCTGACTACCTATCACCCTGTACATATGAATTTTCAAACTCTTAATGTTCGATTCCCACATTGCTCCGAAATGAGGAGCTCTAGGAGGAATCATTTTCCAGTCAATGCGTCGGGTCATCAACTCCTCTGAGAGTGACGAATTGAAACTAGAGTTCAATAAAAAAGTATATAGCTCATCCAATTGAGCTTTAGCACCAACGAAAGTGGTGGAATTATCAGAGTAAAGACAGGATACCGGTCCGCGGCGGGAAATAAAGCGTTTAAAGGCGTCTACAAAAGCCGAAGAATTTAATGAAGTTACCAACTCAACATGCACAGCGTGGGTAACCAGGCATACAAACAGACAGACATACGCCTTCTGCGCGTGTTGACCTCTACGGCGGGTAAGCGTTATGCGTATGGGACCCGCATAATCTACTCCTGTGTGAACAAAGGCTTTCGCTTCTGAAACACGATACGCAGGAAGATCTGCCATCATGGGAGTGGGATGCGACGGATTCACCTTAAAACACGTATTACATTTACGACATTGAGACCTGACGACAGTTCTGGCATCTAATATCCAGAAACGCTGTCGTAAAATCGACATGAGAAGTCCAGGGCAAGTATGACAGTTCACGACATGGTAATGTCGTATGATAAGATCAACGATATGATCGCGTTTAGGAAGTAGGACTGGGTACTTGGCATCAAATGGAAGATTTGACTTAGAAAGTCTTCCGCCAACCCGCAAAATATCCTCTTCATCTAAGAAGACAGCCAAGCGTTGCAGCTTCATGGATGGCATTTTTTTTATTTTTAATGCACTTTATGTCATCTGCAAAATGAACTGATTGCACGGCGCGGACCATAGCACGTTCCGCGGCTGTCAATGCCTGAACAGACCGTGGCACGATGTTATTTTTCGGTCGTGCGAATCTCAGGATGTATGAGATGACACGCAGCAATTTGTCCCAAGACGAAATGCGTTGCGCCAACTCACATAAAAGCGGTTGTTCCGATTGAGAAGTCACTGTCAACACATTTGTCTTGTGCTCAGGAAGGTTACTGCAGTCAGTCGGCGAAAATGGCTTGATTGGCCATTCTTCAGGAGCGGAATGCATCCAGGAAGGGCCATTCCACCAGAGGTCATGCGAGACTAGCTGCGACGGCAGCATACCTCGCGACAGACAATCACTAGGATTTTCTACACCTAGCTACGTGGTAGAAGTGTTTCGCGGCTAAGTTCTCTTGACACTGAGCGACGCGGTTACTCACGAAAATCGACCAACGATGTGGGGAAGAATGTATCCACGATAAGGCAATAGTCGAATCGGAGAATGCATACACTCCTGCAATAGGAACGCGTGCAGCGTAAGAGTCATTGACAACCTTCACTAACTTAGACATAAGCACAGCAGCACATAACTCAAGACGTGCAAGAGTCGTGACTTTAGTCGGTGAGACCTTTGACTTTGCGCAAAGTAAGCGAACTATGATGCCAGCAGGGTAGGTACATTGTAAAAAGATCACACAACCCATGCCATTTAAACTAGCATCACAAAAGCTAACGAGATTCACAGTGCAGTCAATATTTACACCTACATGGCGCGGAATCCGTAAGGTATCAAGCAAGGGAAATTCTTGCACAAGGGCGGAGAAGCGGACAACAATATTTTCCGGAGCGGGATCGTCCCAGCCACTGTTGCTCAACCACAACTCTTTAATGAGCAATTTGGCATAGAGAATGACTGGAGCGACCAAACCCAGAACATCGAATAATCGTGCAACTACGGAGAGTATATTTCTCTTAGTGCATTTGTCGGTTATTACAGCGGAAGTGAAGAAAAAGTTATCTTCAGAAGATTCCCAGGAAAGACCTATGATCTTCGCGGAAATATTGCCTTCGTCAAAATCGAGGGATTTGCGGTGCGAATCAGGAAGACTACTTAAGAGAGCTGGTGAGTTGCTAGACCATTTCACCAGATCAAAATCACCCGATCTGAACATGTTTATTAGGTCTTGTGACAGCTGCATAGCGGTTTGTTCATTATGTGCAGAATATACCAGATCATCCATATAGAGACTGGATTCTGCAATTTTTGCAGCGTCAGGATAGTGTGGATCATGTCGGAAGCCAGCTGTCGCACAGTGCGCATAGCTATATAAGGGCTCGACTTGAGTCCAAACGGTAAGCGTTTGAAGGCGAAAGTACGCACTAGTTCGTTCTCGTTGAAACGAAACAAGATGCGTAAGTATTTACGCTGGTCCACGGGTACACCTATGCGTAAGTACATTTGTTTTATGTCAGCGTTCATCGCGACAGGAAACAAGCGGAATTGCAAAAGCAATAAAAACAGATCAGCTTGCAAATTAGGTCCTATATGCAACACGTCATTTAAAGACAAACCTGTGTGAGTTTTCGAACTTGCATCTAACACTATACGCGGCATCGGCTTATCAGGTCGCACGACCGCATGGTGAGGTATGTAGTAGCCTCCACCAGAAATTTCGGTTTCATCGACAGGGCTAAGATAACCATTGTCGATATATTCTCGAATGACCTGGTTGTAATTTTCCCTCAAATCGGGTGACTGGCGAAATCTTCTCTCTAGTGCCATAAATCGGCGAAGAGCAACAGCATGTGAATTGCCGAGTTCAGATGGATCCTTGCTGAATGGCAGCGATACCGTGTAGCGACCGACATCATCACGCGTCACTGATGACGTGAAAATATTTTCGCACTCCGTCTCTTCGGGTGACAACAAACGCATCGTAGGTACTTCTTCGAGTTCCCAAAACTTCTGTACTAGATCGTTCAGCGCGAGCGCGGTGAAAGAAGCGGTAGGTATGGTGTCATGACGCGGATAATCTCCCATCAGAACGTAACCAAAAGTGGTTAGAAGTGCAGGTGGAAGTCCCAGACCAAAGTCAACCCGTTTCCCCAAATAAATGTACGGAAAGAGTTGGGCACCTATAATTGCCTGAATGTCTCCTGGAATATTCCAATTCAAATCTGCGAGCGGGAGGTCGTGGTAATCTATGTTACGATTCCATTCAATAAATTGCGACGGCAATTGATCTGTAATACACTCCACGACAAGAGCGTGTATGGTGTATTTCTGTTGCGGGTATATGCGGGATTCAATATCCAAATACACGTATCCAACGATTGGACGCGAAGTTGAGCCAACACCTTTGACAAAAGAATTACTCAAAGGTATTATCGGCAAGTTTAAAGCGCGGCAACATTCAGTCGTTACTAAATTGTTCATGCTGCCATTATCAATTAAACATCAGATGATAGTTTTCGGACCTGTACTACCTTTAGAACGCGCGTACACCTGAGCGGTTGATAATAAAACAGTCGACTTCGGTTTTGTTTCGGCGGATAGAAGCACAGCGGCATTATGTGACGTAAGCGGTAGATTTAAAGCGGGTGAAGGCGCGCAATCAGTCGGCGGCGGCGGCACCGGCGGCGGCACCGGCGGCGGCACCGGCGGCGGCACCGGCGGCGGCACCGGCGGCGGCACCGGCGGCGGCGGCGTTGTCGGCGACAGCACGGGAAAATTCGCATAAGCAGTGTGTACATTGTGTGTGTGATGTGAATGTTTCCGGCACCCACGATACAAGTCTTTGAACTTAGTGTGGGGTTGTGAGTGTGAATGCGTTTGTACATGCGTATTATTATTTTGTTTCACAAAATGTAAAAGCGTATGGTGTCGTTTTCTACATAACTCGCAGACAGATGACGAATTACAGGTCGATAAATTATGCGTCATACTGAGACAGTTTACACATCCACGTTTGGATTTAATAAAATCATAACGAGATTTAAGATCGTGTGTATTTTTGAATTTAGCACAAGTATATAAATGTGTGTGAGCGGTTTCATTACAAAATGCGCAATGAAATATGGCGGGCGGGTATGAGTGCGAAGCAGAGGTTCCGGTAGAAACCATTGGTACCTCGCTCGCAACAAAGGATTTATATGTGTTTGAGCGTGTGTTCCGTGACGTAGAAGCGGGCGGTTTATATGTGTTATTTGAATTACGCGGGTTTGAGTTCATGTACATGGTCGGGTTCAAACGTCCTAAGATCTTAGCCTGATCTTGAACGAAACTGATCAGCTGTTTTGTTGTAGGTATTTCAACATCTCTAACAGAAAGTTCAAAACATTGTGCGGTTTGAGTGTCTAATTTTCTAAGTGCGCAGTGCACGAGAATAAAATCCGTCAAATCCGAAACATGCAGCTGTTTGAGAGCAGAAATCGATGCCGAAAAATGATCGATAAATGAATCGAGACTAGCGGCAGTGTGAGTACACCCTTTTAAATCTAACACATTGTTGAGATAATGTGTTCCTAGAAGTCGCTTATCCTGATATTTCTTGACTAAGCTATCCCAAATTATGCTGTAAGTTTCCCCCGTTGGTACTATCCTCGAAATAACGGAATTTGCGGAATGACTCAATTTACTAACTAAGTATTGAATGCGTTGCGAATTACTTAGACGCGTATTATCGTGAATATTTGCTTTAAAGGATTCATAAAACGCTGGCCAATTCTGTATTTTACCATCGAATTCCTTAATATGAAGCGGCTCCAATTTAAACACAGAAGCACTATCACTTCGCAGCGGTGACACAGCGTGATTATTCATTTTATTTCTAACGCGTTTCACTCTTGTAAACAATTCGTCAAACGACTCCAAACAACCAAAATCGGGACTCGCGGAAGGGTTTGACATTAAGGTAATCTCATTAATTTTATCTACAATAGATTCAAAATTATTATGAAGGTCATCCATAGTTTCTGTTTCAGACATAAAGTTTTCATTCGACCTTGAACTCTCGAAAGAAGTGATGTTTTTAGACATATTAAACAAATGATTCATACGTTTAAATAACAACTCTTTCTTTTCTCCTAAAATGATCAACATCGTATCTGAACTTGGTTTCGACATGTTCGGTTATCGTTATGCTAATAATTTATGCACGAATAAACTACTAAATGTTTGTTTACAAACAACAAATGCGGGCGGGAACAAGTAGGTAAGTTAGCGGGCGGCAGTTACACTATAGGTAGTTATAAGCGGAGTGAATTGCACATAGCAACGGGCGGGCGAACTTATGTATGAAATGTTTATGGTTAATAACTCAAAGCAAAAGGTAATTAAAACTGGACTATCCGGCTCGAAAAGGACCAAAATTATGGTGGCGCGAGTAAAATCGCTGGCGTGTAAATAGCCCACCATTTACGTATTAATATTTTTAATGATAGCGGTAAATTATTTTGAACATTAGCAAAAATCAGTAGGGATACACGAATCAATTTACAGTGTTTATTTAAGCCCACGTACCTTAGACTGCTTCGAAACCGCCTCCGGAGCTCCCCAAGAAAGGAACTACAGCAAACTGTATGTATGCCTAAGCGCACACACACAACTCCACGTCGCGCCGGCCGGCGAGTTTGAATCCGAAGAAATCCGAGAGTGTACGAGGCACGGAACACTAAATCACCTCACAGTTCAAGCGGTCGATCACAATAGACACGATGAAGTTTTTATTTTAAGTCCTGGTTAATTAGATGATAATTATTTAATTAGTTTTCTACGTCACAAAATTCAATAGCGGAGGGTTTGTCAACCACACGGATCAGGTGACACACACGACTGAAGTTCTTCTTTTTTAAGTCTGTGAAGTTAGTCGCGAGTGCAAAAAATGTCACTCGATACAACTAGCGCCATCTCTAGGATCGTCCTTGAACGATCTCTAACAGTGGTCAGCAGAGAGCCTAATACACTGCAAATGTATTCAAATATCCAAAGATTCTTGCCAATATGAATATTAGGTATATAAAGTGAAGTATTTATTCACAGATGTATAATTTACATTTATTTTTTATATTATAAAAGGCAAAGACGCTTCACCAATCTTATTTGCAATAAACACGCTGTATTCGAGAAATAGGTCTCGAATACGCTTATCAAAATCAAATCAAAATAGTTTATTCACATGGGCCCCAAAGAGGCACTCATGAAAGTTAATGATTTGCCAGATTCGCAAAATTACAGCCATCTCGAGAAGAACCTGGCAAGAAACACGGCGGCGCATTTTTTTTTACAAACATTCTTAATCTCTAATACATAATTTTATTAATAATATTTATTAAGTAATAAATACTAACAATATCCAGAAATTTTTCACAGTTATATTACACCCTATTTTCTGTTTTGTCTCGTACCTCTCCAAATCGTACACTGGCCATTATGACAGGACATGTTGAATATTTTCTAGTTTGCCCTGCTCACATATACCCTGTTTTTACATTTAAAATCACTAAGGTATGTGACAGCAAAGTTTAGAACAGTGTCACCTCTCGAGTTATTCCTATAGCTCAATTGACTGTATCAACTCTTGAGCTATTATATAGGTCGGGGAAAAGTCGGAAGGATAGGTCATTTTGTCAAAATTTTTGTCAGAAAATTATAAAAACCCATACTAATTTATGTATCTAATAAAATTGTTATATTGTGTTCACCTGCATTACGTTACATGCATTTATATTTTATTTATTTATTATTATTAGAAGCATTATTTCCTGGGCGTGTAAGAAAAGTGTTTGGGCGTGCAGCTAAAAGATACGCGTACATAAAATAAATAAAAAATGAGATTTTAGAATAAATAAACTAGATCAAATAATTTGAAAAATGAATAGGTAATTAATAAAAAATATATATATTTAAACAAATACAATATACTACTTTTACACATTTAAATTAATGTAAATTTGTATGACAGTTATCATTCTTGAATAATATGTACTTATCTACTTGTTGTCTTTGACTTTAACAACGGGCTACAAACTTGCCCGTTGTTAACAAATCTTAAACTAATTTGGTACTTTGACTCGGTCGATTTTGTGACGTCAATAGATGTCATCAGCAGTTATATATATATGTATATAGGTCCGTGATTGGCTTAAAATGATTCCACCTCGATGAACAAAGAATAGACCGATCAAAGGTCGACAGACAAACTTGTTCTACGTATTGTAACATATACAGTCAGCATCAAAGAGATATACGCGTCTATATCACACTAATATTATAAAGGTGAAAGTTTTTGAGTGTGTTTGTATGTTTGTTACGTCTTCACGCTCAAACGGCTGGACCAATTTTTATAAAATGTGGTATGGAGGTAGCTGACTCTCTGGATTAACACAGGCTTTTTATCCTGGAATTTGCGAGGGTCTGGGGCGCAACTAGTTACCCATAAAGTTTTTTTTTTTAATTCTTTATTTAATTAAAACGAGGGTTTGGTCAGACATGACCATGCCACCCCCGTAGGCCTTCCACTTTAACTACTTACTATACTAATCTTAATCTATTCTTAACAGCTATTTTATATAATTGGTATAACATTCTGGCTTCCTTTGATAGCGGATTATTAAAAATTGCGGATATCTCCACCGTGTCACACTCGGCATTACCCATAAAGACGAAAAAGAAAAAAATATAGAATGAAGAAAAGTATCCACCGAGTTTCTTGCCAGGTTCTTCTCGAGATGGCTGTGAATATGCAAATCCGGCGTTAGAGTCATTTAACGAAATCGGTCAAGCCAAAACCGAAATATAAGTGATAAAGTCGGTTTTTTAAGCTTTGCTTGCGTTTCAATTATAGATAGATAGATATATTATTTATTGAACACCTTAGAATAACAAAGAACACAAATAGGAATGACAGTAAAAAATTATATAAGTGTAACAATAGGCGGTCTTATCGCTGAAAGCGATCTCTTCCAGACAACCTTTGGATGGAGAGGAATAACGCAATATAATAGGACGTCGTTCTACGTTCATAAAATATCAGAACAGTGATACAAAAGAGGATATATAAATAATAAATTTACATACACGTAAACAGATACTATCTAATATATAAAATTCTCGTGTCACAGTTTTCGTTGCTATACTCCTCCGAAACGGCTTGACCGATTTTGATGAAATTTTTTGTGCTTATCCGGTATCTATGAGAATCGGCCAACATCTATTTTTCATCATTATCAACGCGGGTGAAACCGCGGGGCGCAGCTAGTATAATTATAAAATACTAAATATTTTTAAATATATAATACATACATATACATATAATAAAATTATGTCTATTTAATGTGGAGAAAAAAAAGCAAAATAACAAGGAAAGAATTTGGGCAACACTAACACTAAAACTAACAATAAGGAACAAGAAGTTTTATGAAGAATTTATAGTACCTACATTAAACTTTAGAGACAAATCTATTTGAAGCTGAATGTATCTGAATGGTTGTTTGTATAGACTACACATGGTACACTAATTAGGCTGTGATTGCTGTGGAAACATGTTGATTCTAGCCACAGGCCTCGCATTCGATGACATCCGCTATTACTACGCCGTCCCATAGGTGTTATAGTGGGAAAGCGTGTACCTAAGCGAAAGGAAATCGGAACACTGTTGGTATAAACGCTAGATAATGAACCTATTTAATCCACCTACCTCTACAACACAATTAATAAAACATTGAATATCTACCCTATGAATAATTATAAATGCAAAAACACTCTTAACGAATGGTTATTGACACAAAGCTATGAGGAAACTGAGAATCTCCTGAAAATTGTTTCGTAACACTTATTTATACACAACCTTCACACACTATTCATTTTACACATTTCGCACATACATACACTCACCCACACCTACATAAATATTATATATACACAAAATTAATTTTCCCATTTAATTTTTCATCTATTTTTTTCAAATTATTTCCAAAATTTTTCTAAATTCTTAAGTTTGTATTTTTTCTAATATAGAACTAGTGTTTTGACTTAATCAAATCAATGTATACTACGGAAGAGCGAGACCCTCTAACACAGGTATCTCCATACTTAAAAGAGGGTCCCAAACCCATGAAATGTAACTTAAATTAAGTTTACTGAAATAAATATTTTGTATTTGTATTTATTAATCCGTTTTTATGCATTGGGTCCGTGCCATATACTACATGCGTCCACGCGAATACCGTGCCCCGCGGCTTCGCCCGCGTTAATTAAGTTAAAAAGTAGCCTATGTGTTATTCTGGAACCTAGACTATCTACATTCTAAATTTCATCAAAATCGGATATTTCGTTACGGAGAAAGCAATTTGAAACCTTTGTGCACAAGTTTTAAAGTCTCCTTCTATCCAAGACTTCATAAATTTCCAACTATTGCGTACATTTTGAAGTCATCCTAAAATATTAACCTGTCATAATAATCAGAAGACTTTATTAGAACTTCTCCAACTATATTCTCTTTGTCCGCAGATCTCCATCATGAGCTGCTCCAGAAGTATGGTGGTCATGGCAGCGGTGTGGCTGGTAGTGGGTGCTGTTGCCTCTCCCGTTAGGAGGTCTCCAGACCTAGAGGCTAGAAGAAGAAGCGCTATTGATAGGAGTATGATTAGGTAAGGATTTTCTATACAAACAAATTGGCTAACTTTGATTTTTACGATTGTCATTGACACAAAACTTAGAGCTCGCTCAAAAATGGTTTTAACTACAAAGAAGAAGACGAGAAAGACACTCGTCTGATGGTAAATTCAATTTCCATCTGCAGTGAAACTTTGAATATGAACGTTCCAACTCCTCTGCCTGAGATTTAAGGTGTTATTAGAGACATATCTTCTTTATTTTCCTTTAACCATTACACTTATATAAGTGAAGTGCCTGCTGGCATAGTAGAGTGTGCACTCGCCATCAAAGCAACGGGTATCTGGTTCGATTCCCGGTAACACCAGTTTTGGGAGCAGCTTGGGGAGCAAAGGGAAATTTGTGTTTCTGGTTCAGGGTGTGATTGTGTGTATTATATAAAAGTTTCCAGTCCTGCGACTTCTTCTTTGTCGGTATCACTCTTGACAGAGTGGTCGTGGTCATCACTTCAGGTGTTGGTGGCAAGCTTGACAACACGCCGCCACTCTTCTCTGATGGCCGCCTTCCTCGTGCATTCGTGTAGCGATGATGAGCCATTTACTGCCGTTTTTATTTGGTCAGTCCACCTCATAGGCGATCTTCCTCGTGGCCTGGTACCCTCAACCTTTCCTTGGACCACAAGTCGCTCAATAGCCACCTCCCCTCGACACTAGTCACCAAAATTTAGTAAGGGGCTGTGAGAGTGAAAGCGTTTTATGGTGATAAAAGAGTACACAGTTGAACGCAATATTAACAGATAAATAATTGTCCCACAGATTCGGCAGATCTTACCCCCCAGAACCCTCAGCAGCTGACCTTCGCGACGCTATTGACCGCCCCTCCAGAAGAGGCAACAGTTTTGTCCGGTTTGGAAGATCACAGCCACTCACCATCTCCACCGACGACTTGGTCACCATCCTGAAAGCATACGAAGATGAATTCGACTCTCCTTCCAAGAAATCTTCTGCATTCGTTAGATTCGGACGGGATCCTAGCTTTGTGAGATTCGGCCGATCCGCTGATGAAGATAAATCTAGCATGGAACAGTCTTCCGAGCTGGTTGTGAGTGGAAATCCTCAGAGGAAGAGCAGGGCACGAGACCACTTCATCAGACTTGGACGGGACAGCGAGGAGCTCAATGACGTTAGCGAGGTAGAAGAAGAAAGCAGAAGGAAGAGGTCCCCAGAGCCCTGCCACGATTGTCAGTAGTAATTACGATCGTTGTTTTCTAGAAATGTCCTGTGACACAGCAGCAGTCCTAGTATCTACGTTCTTCTTTATGGTAAATCATTATTTTGAGGGCGCTAAGTGAGTGTACTTGTTGTTATAAAGGTTTTAATGTAATGTCCAGTTTCACAGTCCCTGGTTTAATTTTATTCGAAAAATAGCAGACTATATATAAAATCTAAAGCAAGCAACCGATTCTTGATCATTGAAAATTTATTTTTATGAAACATTTTTGTCTTATCTTTTATTAGCTAGAAATCAAAGGTTCTATTCCAAAGATCTTCTTATATATACATACATGCTTACAGTATTGTTTTAGAGGAAAAGCGTTGGAAAGCACGTTGTCATAAATAAGAGATGGTCTATCTAATTTATTTATTAATTATCTATTTCCACATATTCATGACTGTTATAAATACCTTAAATAATTGTTAGTTATATGGCACAAACTAATCATTATTTATTTAATAATGTTGCACAAAAACAGTACAAGAAGGACTTTATGTCAATTATTATGGCAATTTAAAAACGACCCATTTTTTAAAAATATATATAACAAAATTAACTGTTAACAATTTTTTTTTCTCGATATTCAAGCATTAGATACAATTTCACCAAAATATAAATTCAGAATCAGAATCAGAATCAGAATAGTCTTTATTGTATAACTGCGTTGTAAACAAGGTGTAAAAAAACATGTTTGGTATTGGTAGCAACGGTCTGCCCATTTCGGGTGTACAATAGCAAGTACTTAAACAAAAATACTGTGTTTACGTCTTATTACATTCTAACAGTAGCATCTATCAATATTATAATTACTTACATTATATTTTTAAGTCATCAAATGATAATTTTGTTTCTGTATCTTACATATTATTATTTTATAATAATTTTAACTGTAATTTATCATGTTAAGTCAAATTTGTGAAACTGGGGCTATAATATATATTTATCATTATAAAATTAAATGTTCTACTACTTGTATAATTGAACTGCTAAAGCAAAATACGCTTATTTCTTGATCACTGTAGTTTTTATTTAACAAAGATCAATTTATCTAATTTATTTTTATTCATACATGAAAATCAGTCTACATATAACCTCTACGGGCCAATTGCCTATATTTCCTTCAACTAAACTAAAATTATATACACCTATACACCAAAGACCCAAGTTACAAGTCATCGAGGTTATTATTATTTTTATTTTTTTATTTGTGACATGCTTGTGTTTGACCACTATCTCACCTGATGGTAAGTGACGATGTGATCGAAGCTGGTAAACACACTAGACCTGGAATACGCAGGCTCTCAAGGATAACTGCCGGAACACCGTATTTGGCTTGGTGGCGGACTTTCAACTTGATGGTGGTAAGCTACTTTGGTAGCAAGCCAGGCGAGCAACTCACAAAATGCTACTAGTGGGTAGCGTTCCTGGGGCATTGCCTCTCTGAATCGCAATGCTAATACGTTGAGATAAATATGTACCAGCATTTCGATCACGCGTCGCCTCAACCAGACGCTCTGATTTTTTTTTGAAAAAAGTATGAGCTCCCGATCCCCACGGGCCCTATGTTTTTTTTTAGGCATATATATTTTATTCCGTAGCTATCTTTTACTTCATGTAAAATACTGTATAATTAATAGTACCTATATTAATAGATTAAATCATTAATAAAGGCTTATTTATAAAATATATAAAAACGCTGTCATTAGATTCCAAATTCCATTATTCGTTAGTGTTTTTTTTTATATATAAGTACTTATAATTAGTCAAAATAGTGTTATTTCGTGAGATATGTTTCATTTCAATACATTTATCAATTTTTAAGATACCTGCTTGTGACTTTAGGGATTGATTGTAAATGGACTCGGTAAATATATTTATAAATATACGTACTTACTTAAACGTGTTTATTAGTAAAAACTTGGCTAAATGTAACTTCAATGTATTAATGCATGACTATTTAGAATAATAAATTGTACTTATAACAGTGTAAGCATCGTAAACCAAAAAAGGCTGGGTAACAAAAACTTTGTTTAGGATGCTTCCACGCCAAAAAAAACTAATAACAATAATTATAAATTTCTTAATAAAATGTTAACTGTCTAAATGTTGTTGATTATTTAGTTAAAGTTGTTGCAATGAAATTAAACGCATTATTGTGTATCAGAGCAGAATATTTCTTTTAATTAGTTTGGAAATAAAATTTATTAATGGAAAAGTTAATGTTTAAATTGAAGCGCCTAAAATTTTCTAAATTAGATCAAAAAGGATATACGAAGACTATTTAAGTTATGTCTAAATTAATGGAATAATAAAAGTGCTGTAAAAACTAACAAGATTGGACTAGTTTCAGAAAGTTGCTTGAAAATAATATCGGAATTACAATTTTCACGTACTTTAACACGAAAAATTTAATAATTTTAACGCAAGAAAAGGTTAAGAAAACCGTCTTCTACGCTTTTCAAAACCTTGATCAAATTCAATGTATTAAACACGCATTATTGACGATAACTGAAAAATTACTGATCAGATCTTGACCAAATTCAAATGGGACCAATGGAAATGCACCAGCTTTCAAACGAAAAAATCTTCAAAACCGGTTCACGTGGAAAGAAATTATGAGGTAACATGCATAAAAAAATTTAAAATACATAATCAAACGCAAGTAAAGCTTTAAATAACCGATTTCTCCGCTTGTATTTTGGTTTGGCTCAACCGAATTCGATAAAATGTATATGGGACCATCTCTGAAGTATAATCTACCAAAAAAAATCATCAAAATCGATTCATTTCATTCGTAACATACATACAAAAAAACATAAAGTTGAATTGAGAACCTCCTTTTTTGAAGTCGGTTGAAAAAATACAGTCGAATTGAGTAGGTGCCTCCTCCTTGTTTGTGAAGTTGGTAGAAAATAATAAGGAACAGTTAAATTCGAAAATTGTAGGCCTTGTAGATCAGTTGGCTAATGCGGTACGCTATGGTACCCTAGAGAAACCATCCGGCTTTAGATCCCGCTTTGAACAATATTTTTCCTTTCTTATTTACTAGGGTTCGTTTCGCCTAGGGAAACTTTGATTTCTTAGGAGCTGCGTCCCTAATTTGATTACAACTCACGTTAGGAGATATAACTCCTAGGTTAGGACGGTAATAAAATATCACCGTGGACCACAATAATTGAGAGGAGATAATTGAGTCAAGAAACACCGTCAATAAACTAGGACCAATATTTCCTAAAACTATGTACATCTACACAGCAAAAACCTAAGTTACCTACAAGGCATCGAGCTTATAGGTACCTCAAGTGCTCAAGCCCACTACCAGTGGGTAGCGTTCCCATGATGCTGCATTGCCTCTCTGAACTGTTATGCTAATACGTTGAGCCAAATAAGTACCAACATTTTGATCACGCGTCGCCTCAACTAGAAGCATGTTACATCTTCGGCCGCATCATCACTTTCCATCGGGTAAAATAGTGGTCAAATGCTTGCCCATTTAGCATAAAAAAAAATACTTATTTGAAAAAATTAAGCACCTTGGCTCTACATTTCTTTATAATATTTTCAGTCTAACGTATAGCTTGTTTCTAATTTAATAAAAATATTGTAAATATTTTACATATTTCGTTTAGAGTGTCATTATGGGCTCATATTGCCTGTTTTTTTACATCGAAAAAATTATACCTATATTGAAAGAAAGATACAATACAATACAAAAACTCTTTATTGATACCAAAAGATAAATACAAGTTACAGAGAAACTTTTAAAAATAGGTACAATGGGCGGTCTAATCGCTAAGAGCGATCTCTTCCAGACAACCTTTGGATGGAAATATAAAAGAAAAGACAATTTAGGGATGGTGGTACGACAAAATGAATAAAATAACATTTCAAATAATATAAATACATTGTTTAAACTACATTATAATATATCATATTAGGATGACACAAGAATTACAAAATGCTTAGCAATATCAAAATGTATACAAGAAAAACAAAACAAGATAAGTTAACTGTTGCAAAAAAAAATCTGTTTCTACCTTGGTAGATGGTAGAAACAACATATCAAGGACAATGTGAAAGCTGACCGACTTGACTGTCCATACACCCGACATTGCTGTGGCAGACATGTCATCTGCATTGTAAAACTATGCACTGCAAAGAACTAAGTTACCTAAAAGATATAGCTTATAGGTAACTCAAGTGCTCAAGCCCACTACCAGTGGGTAGCGGGCATTGTCGATTGTTGACTTTATATTAATTTATGTTATTTTATTTTATGTACAATTATAATAGATATTAAATTTATTTGAATTTATTTTTTAATTTGATTTATTAGAAATTTTATTTTTATGATTAGTTTAAATTACTGACATTTATATAGCTTTTAATAATTATTTAGTATTATAATTTGATGTATTTGTTATTTTCGTTAATTTTCGATTGCAATTTGTGTAATTCTTTATGGGTTGATTTACCTGAAATAAATGGATTTTATTATTTATTTATTAAAGCGTCTAAATATGTTTCTACATATATATATGAAAATCATTTTTCTCAACACCAGGCAAAGTTGTGTGTCACGGCTAGTTAAATATAAACAGGCGCAAATATGATAATTGGAGCTGTTTAATTAATCATAATATAAACACTTAAAGTATTCAAGTATGATAATTGGATCTGTTTCATTAATCATAATATAAAACACTTAAAGTATTCAAGTATAATAAAAATGACAGATAAGATTACTAAAGCTGATTAAAACAAATAGTAGTCAAACATTTTGTAAACCGCTTGCCAAAAGCAAAGTGCCCAGAATACTGGCTACGTTTCCACGTTGAATAGCGATGCTAATTTTTTATGCTAAATAAAAGACAGTATTCTGGTCACTTGTCGCCTCGACTAAACGTTTGGATAATTTAAAACATATCGTGTGCTCCCGGTCACACGGACCCAAAGTTTCTACCCCAAACGGTACAAACATATAACCTCAATCAAGGTTGGAATATTTACGCCGTTTGAGGTTTTCTGCTTTGTTTGCAGCCCCGCCAGCTTGAACACTAGTCTCTGGAAGACGGCGCCAGTGTATCGACACAAGTTGCATCCCACACTAATGGTCGTCCCATCTTCCAAGGAATTAGCGTCATAACAGACGCTATAACAAAGTAATAGAAATAAAGTCTTATCCAGCAACACGATCTTTATTCATCTAAACGACCAATTAAACCCCTAGTGTATCGTAACCCAAGTGTTACTAGCTCACTCGACACTTATTCGATGTTTTAGTTACAAAATGAACCTTATTAACTGTACTTAAGGTCTTCACAGTGTGAGGCTTTATGTCGCCGTTTTATCGGAGTAGGGAGGAATTTCTTATTTAAAGACAGTCGAAATGGTTTTGAATTGAAGACCACGGGAAAATCACTGGTGAGTTTCGTGTGCAATGGAAAATGGTAGTTTTTTTTTAACTCTCATAGCCAATAAAATAACAATGAGTTACCATTTTATCATCTTACAAAGACAATCTGGCAAACGTCATCCATTTATGGTTTAGCTTCTTTAGGTTATACCTTCAGTACGGTCGAAGGGTTTCCCATTAGTTGGGTGAGTGTTCGCCTTCTAAGCAAGGGGATAATCGATTGGGTTCGATTCCCGGCGGGAACACAAGTTTTCTCCTCAAAGAAAACTTGTGTTTCTGGTTCTGGTTGTGATTGTGTGTGAGATTTGAATGTTTCCGGCACCCACGACACAAGTCATCGAACTTAGTGTGGGGCTGTTAGTTTGAAAGCGTTTATGTTATGTTTACGTTATTTAGTGCTGTCTACGGATTTCGTAGCCCTCGAGCTACACTATTCGTAGACCACCGTAGCATAGCACAAGCACTGCCCTCTAAGTTCCTTGCAAAAGAAGAGTTATCTATTTACTTGATTGTGTCATAAATGTAAGCAATTTAAAACCTTATGATAAATACTTAAGGGAGTTTTGCCGCGACAGTAAAAAAATGAAATGAAAATGAAAAAATGAAAAATTTGTATAATTTTCCATAACCTGTGATTCTTCGAGTGTTAATGTGTAATATTGGTGGATTATTTACTGTTAATACTTAGTAAGCGTGCATAAGTATAAGCAAATCATACAAAGTTGATAAACGTGACTGACGACCCAGTTGGCGCAGTGGACAGGTGTCCGCCCTCAGCGCCGTGGGTCCTGGGTTCGATTCCCGGCAGGAGCACAAATTCCTTCCCAAAGGATATATGTGCTTCTGGTTCTGGGTGTAATGTGTGTGTGATGTGAATGTTTCCGGCACCCACGATACAAGTCTTTGAACATAGTGTGGGGCTATGAGTGGGAATGCGTTTGCGTTGTGATTTTTCTTAGTTCCAAAACTCCAATAGAAGGTCTAGTAAAATTTCTAGGACTTGACTTTGACTTGTTACTAGGACTTTTAATATAAAATACACTTGAAATATATTATTACTTGACACTGGCTAAATGCACAAGATCGAAAACTAAAATTAAAAGAAAAATTAAAACCGGCCAAGAGCGAGTCAGACTCGCGCACCGAGGGTTCCGTACAAACCTGTAGGTATATAAGTAAAAGTTATGGTATTTTTATTGCTAAATAAAATGATTATATGATGTAATTAAAAATGCATGTTTTTGCAATTTTTCCTTTATCTGTGCTATAAGACGTTGCTTCGTATCAAATTTCAAGATTCTGAGTTCACGGGAAGTACCCTGTGGGTTTTCATTCCCGCCGGGAATCGAACCCGATGTCTGCTTACAAGGCAAACGCGCGCCCAATCAAAGCAACGGGCAGTTAATTCAGCAAACGGCAATTAATATTAATTATATTCATTCAGCAACGGCATCATTGAACTGCCCGTTGGCTCAGTTGGGTGCGCGTTTGCCTTCTAAGCAGACATCGGGTTCGATTCCCGGCGGGAACACAAGTTTTCTCCCCAAGGAAAATTTGTGTTTCTGGTTCTGGTTGTGATTGTGTGTGTGATGTGAATGTTTCCGGCACCCACGACACAAGTCTTCGAACTTAGTGTGGGGCTGTGAGGGTGAAAGTGTTTATGTTTTTTATGTTTTTATGTATCTTTATCTTATTATAATGTCGAGACTAAGATTCGACATGTTTTATATTTATAGACATCGGTATAAAACAATTTCAAAAGCAACAACTCGAGGCCAAATAAAACCCGTCATGTTTCAAACAATTAAATACATATATTAATACATTTATCTCCAGTCTTTTTATACGAATTAAGCCTACAAATATCTTCATTTCCAGAACAACAGCAAAAATCCATTAAATTGCTTACAGAAAACAATGTTTCATAACTTGAACACGGGATGAGCAGGAAATGGAAAGGATGTTCCGTGTATGCTGTTACTGGTTTATTTATGTAAATAAAAATGTAATTCAGTTTTGTTTTTTATAATCTACTAGCTACCATGCGATACAATGCCACGTAAAGGACAATCAAAACTAACTGACAAATAAGGAAACTTGCTAACCAAGAAACCAACTTAAGGCGGGGTTACCCTGAAAAACGGCATTTTGAACTCTGTTTTATTCTTAAACTAGTTGTGCCCCGCGGCTTCGCCCGCGTTAATTTAGTTGAAAAGTACTATATGTGTTATTCCGGAGCTTAAACTCTACATTCTAAATTTAATTAAAATCGGTTCATTCGTTACGGAGATACGTGGTAACAAACATTCACACACACATACACAAACTTTCACATTTATAATATTAGTAGGATAAGATAGGATAGGATAGCTCGGATTTAAATCTTGAAAAAAATATATGTAGCATATATTTTCTTCAAGATGAAAGAAAAAAATATATGTAACATATATTTTTTTCAAGATTTAAATCCGAGCTATCCTATCCTATCTTATCCTACTAATATTATAAATGTGAAAGTTTGTGTATGTGTGTGTGAATGTTTGTTACCACGTAACATATATTTTTTTCAAGATGGATTCACAGGATGTGATCATTACTTTTCGGCTCCGATACACGATTTGTAATATTTCACTGCAAAGAAAAAAATGGCAAAGATGTGTCTAAGTGGTGATAAAAATACATTTTATTTGAGTTATGTTAGGTTTTATACAATGAAACTTGTACCAGCAGAAAACTTGTAGAAAATGTGATTGAAAACGGCCGTCAAATACGAATTTTTAATAATCTCTCCCTCTAATTCCGAAATCAAATGTTTTCACTCCTCCCGAAAGTAATTGTCACGAGCTTGCAACGCAATATGGCTACAGTTCTTGGAAAGGCTCGCCTTAATGGAGAAATTGACAACTTAGTGAAACTGGCAAATAAGGAAATTGGTGAATTCAGAAACTGTCTTATGAGTAAACTGTAAATTAGTGAAATTGACGAGTAAGGAAACTGACCAGTGGTACGCTAACTAAAAAAAGTGTTAACCTTCATGTTTATGCTAGCCTAGTACTTATGATGGGAACGCTACCCACTGGTAGTGGGCTTGAAGCACTTGAGCTAAATTTTCGAACATGACGCCAACATCAACCTAAGATCAACATAGCTTTGTTCCAAAGGACCGTATGCTATACATACACTCATCAATTTTAGCTGACTTCGGACTGAGTAACTAAACTTGCTTTTGCCGATTAAACAAGCAATTAGGGAACGGTAGGCTTAATCTACGTATTAATTGAATAACCCAGACATATGAGCGAATTCAGTGAATTTAGCAAATCATCGTGCCCCGGGCTTCAACAAGTGAACTCAGTGATAAAGCCCGTCTAACATCATATGTCACATTATACATAGTACCTGGATGACCGAGCAATGCTCGTTTTTTTTGGTAAATGACGTTTTCTAAAAATGAAACCTAACTTTACCTTTAAACGAGCAATTCTTGTATACAAGGTGTTACAGGAAGGTGTAGTAATACTTGTTGGTGTGTATGTGTATCGTGTCAGGAATCGTCTGCCAGAGAACGAAAGTCGAAATCTGACATATTTTTTTCCGTAAAAAAAAATAAAAACTATGTTTTTCAAATACTTTTGACAACACTACAGTTACATGTGCGGCAATCGTATATATTTTTTCCGTACAAAAATAAAAAAATATTTTTTTGCCTACCCTACGATTGCCTCTGTGGCGCCTGACCTTGACCTTTATTATAACCGCCACTGTCAGACGTCTAGATCCAAAGGCTATGTGGTGTAGAACGGTAGCTGATGAAATAGGGTTGCGAATGACATAATGTTTTAGAAACTTTAATTCATCATAACTCAATATTCGTGGTGCTGCCGCGAATGCAGAAGATCCTGTTAGACTCCATACATGTAGCTAGATGTGTGACTTGAGTATTACTACACCTTTCTGTTACACATTGTATATGTACATATATACGAGTATCATCTGAATCTCGGAAACGGCTCCAACGATTTTCATGAAATTTAGTATGCAGGGATTTCGGGGGCGATAAATCGATCTAGCTAAGTTCCATTTTTAGAAAACGTCGTTTTAAACGAGCGACGCTCGGTTATCCCGATACAATACATTATAATAAATATTTATTCAAACTCATCAGGATTTGCCACAACTTTTTAGGTAATAGCGAAGCTGTAGTACTATAATATCTAATATATAAAATTCTCGTGTCACAGTTTTCGTTGCCATACTCCTCCGAAACGGCTTGACCGATTTTGATGAAATTTTTTGTGCTTATCCGGTATCTATGAGAATCGGCCAACATCTATTTTTCATCATCATCATCATCATCATCACTTTTCATCATTATCAACGCGGGTGAAACCGCGGGGCGCAGCTAGTATAATATATATATATATATATAAGAGGTGATTTGATAAAGTAATATATTATAAATTTATCGGGTATGTCCAAACATACGACGGACATTTCTCGGTAGTAAGACACTGTTGTATGCTTGGACACGCCTTTACAATAGTTATGTATATATTATGGACTATGGATTGATAAATATGAGCTTGGATTAAATTATTTAATGTTTCGTGGCTAGTAAATATGTTTTTTTTATTATAGCATTATTAAATTAAAAGAGCTCAATCATTGGCAATATTTAAAGACTCCGTCAAAAAACATTACCTTGCAGGTCAAAAATAATACAAATTTACTTTGTTGTATAATAGTTATGTATTAGGTTTATGTATTCTATATCATAATTAAGTTATATTATTGTTTATGTATGTTTATTATATTTTCTATATTATTATACAAAACACCGCCGTCCAATTTTATTGCTTTCTCCTCTCCATCCAAAGGTTAACAACAAAATCAAAATCGTTTATTCACATGGGCCCCAAAGAGACACTCATGAAAGTTAATGATTCTATTGCCAGATAAAAGACAGGCGGTCTTATCGCTAAGAGCGATCTCTTCCAGACAACCTTTGGATGGAGAATCATTAAATTTCATGAGTGTCTCTTTGGGGCCCATGTGAATAAACGATTTTGATTTTGATTTTGTTGTTACACTTATTTTCTAGATTACTATTCCTTGTCATGTATTTGTTAAGGTGTTCAATAAAGTGTTTATCTATTTTATCTATCCATTATTTATTTGGTGAATTGAAACCCTGTTTTGATGACTCAGCTAGCGCAATCAACGAGTCTCCGCCATCTGCGTTGGGTTCGATTCCCGGGGACAGGTGAAACTAAATAAAAGCTTCTAATAACATATTTTTTCACTGTACTATCTAGAGTTATTTTCACCACCACTATAAATAGTCTAGGGCGAGTTCTCGCCATGAAAATTGACTATCATTAGGGGTGGGTCGATCCACTCTCACCCTAATCTGATGCCTCGCATTTGTTTCTGTCAATGCTATATCTGGAATCTTATTATAAACTAGCTGTCCCGGCGACCTTCGTTCCGCCTAACAGTCAATGAATGTGCATATTTAAGAAGCCATACCCGGCATGCGTTACAATGTCACGTGACTATATTATTACAACCTTCATGTTTATATTTGCCTAGTACTTTACCAAATCCGAGTGACGTATGAGAAAATGGAAAGCATGTCGAAATGTAAAAAAATAATTTAAAGAAATGTACGTTCTTAAAAAGTATCTTATGTCCTTCTCCTGGCTCTAAACTACCTCCCTGCCAATTTTCAGCTAAATCGGTTCAGCCGTTCTTGAGTTATAAGTGGAGTAACTAACACGACTTTCTTTTATATATATATAAATAAGATAAGCTGTGCAAAAATATTAAGAGCAAATGATATTACGCAATGATATCCTGAGTCGATTTCTTATCCTATCTATTTGTAACTTGGATGGAAGCTTGAAGCTCTTGAGTCCATCGACCGACGAGTGAAAATACTCATTGTCGATACATTTTGGAGAATGTTGGTATTACACGCGTGACCTTGTATAAACGCATTACTTTTTCTGCTAAAAGCGCCTCATATGCTACGGCATACGCTTTTCATCATCTGTGATGACAATTTAAATTTGATCAAGATCTAATCAGTAGTTCTTGAAATATCGTCAATAATGCGTGTTTAGTACATCTTGATCAAAGTTCCGAAGATAAAGCGGAGAAGTTGGATTTTTTTAAGCTTTGCTTGCGTTTAATTATTAAACAGTTAGATTTCAATTATGCTTACTTGTCTTGTGTTTTGTTATTCTAAACAGTGTAGACAATACAAACCACGTCATTGTGCCAGGATTTTGGTATAATCTTCTCAACATAATCCTTTATTTGAATACTGGAATCCGATGAGACTTCTCGTGTATTCTCTTAATCTTCCACATACCACATGAGATATGTTAATACATATAGCATAATGCCTGTGGCGTGATATCACCGAATACTCGTACACTTTTCGTGAATTTTTCCAATGATTTAATAGTTTCTGCTATTCGGGCGAATCTAACAAATCAAAGATCACAAAAATTGGTCCAATGGTTCTTGAGATTATAAATAGTGTAACAATCCCGAATTTATTTTATATAATTATATAAATATCATAATATAATATAGATAATTCTAGGCGTATGTGAATAAACGAAACCAGTCCTTGTTTGCAAAATTGAAATGTCGGTCATTCAATCCCATATAGGTTTAAGGATGCGTTTATGGTGACAAGTGACGAGCGATTCCACAATTTATTTTTCACTGTGAAAATTTAAAATGAATACATGGAATAAAAAACATTTTCTACTGTAGATAAAATAATATCTATTATATATATCAATAAAAAGCGTTTTAATTATTTTTTTGCCAAACAGCCGCATATCAGAACTACACAAACCGTTTCAGCTTTAGAGTGTGCCAAAGACTGACATACGCTCTAAAAATGTAATCTTCCTTCTGCGAAATCGATTGATAAGAGCGTAAATCTTATGGAGATGAGAAGTAAGCAGGATTTTGTATTGACTTTTGCGATCAACGAATTGATCGTCTGATTAAAGTTAGTCGCATGTGAGTATGCTAATAGGTGGATGTGAATAGTGACGATATATTTTTCAAATTAAATTTACCTAAAATTTGATACGTTTATACCACTGTAAAAATACATATGGCCGTTCTTTAAAATTGAAATATTCAAATTGTAATCAGCATAATGGTTTGTTCTTAATAAAACCAGGTAAACACGAAGAAAATTATTATTAAACCTATCGCGAGTCGTATTCATGTTGATTTAGTTCTAGTTGTACTCACTTACGTTTAACGTTTACTCTTATGTTTAACGTGAGTACAACCGAGGTCACTAAGTTATCTCGGGTGAGGATAATAGGTACTAAACCAATCTAGTTTATTATTTACAATTTTCACACAATATGTAAAATTAAGGCCTAAACCCGAATAGGTAGTTTATAAGCTATTAGTTAAAAACTTTTTTTTTTAAACAAGCTTTTAGGAGTCCAGCATATTGGATATAGAGTAACATTATTTTTCAAGTTATTCTCAGCAAGCCCTTTAATTATTACCCATATTGTAGGAGTGCATTAAACATAACTTGTCCGTTAATTTGGGTGTTCTGCCATGTTGGATTTAGAATGACGTCACACAGCTAACCATACATTGTCATCCAAACTAAACGTGTATACAAAATTTTGGCTCAATCGGTTGAAGGTATCTGATTCAAAATGCAGTTAATTCAAGTTGCAGAACAAACATAGTTACATACATACATACATTTTAAGTTAAATAAAGGCTTGTAAAATCATATGAATAAATATATGAAGGGGGCGCCCGTATGCACATATGGGGGCATTTGTAAATATTTTTTAAGTGCTACTTTAGAAATCTTGCAAGAAGCATATGTTTTTTAAAAATATTTACAAGCAGCATAGGCTGAGTGGTGGTGCCTTACTAACATAAAAATCATTCAACTCAGCATCTGTAAAAACGCCATATCTCTTACAATATAACCGCACCCTAGCACAACCGTGCAAACTTTATCAGAGCTGCATTGTGATCAGCATTGGGACATCAGAGACTGATTAACGAGTCATGATACCTTTCATCATGGTAATGATGAGTGGTAATGTGGACTGCAATGGCTTTGATAACGGCGCAATTGATTCAGGTAGCTTTGAATGTGGATGGATTAAATGGATGGCAAGAGAAGATAACAGCAAACATGCTTGCCTAGATACCTACCTGTTCACTGTTGACTTGAAGACTTCCAGATTATGCCGTTTAGGGAACAAAGACGACAATATAGGTACCCCGTTCAAACGCAAGTTTTTTTTTATCTGACCGAGGTAAGAACCAGCATTTTGTTGATTTGTAAGATGTATTTACAGCTACTTCTTCACCAAATCACGAGCTTCTCTCAACATAGGGAAATGGGACCCTATGTTGAGAGCAGAAGCTCGTGATTTGGTTCACATACTTTTATTTTGTATGTTAAACAATGTCATGAAAACCTCTTTATAATGGCTCTACTTCTTACAATTTATAGTTTTAATATTCTCACTAAAGTTACAACTTCAATCCAAAGTTCGAAGAGAACTGAATGAAATCAGGAGTTCATTCGCGGAGTTGTACAAGAATTTGCATTCAAATAGGTAGCACTAGAGCACTCTAGTAGTAGTATTCTAGATTAATATTTGATTACTGAACAGTTACTTTTACTAAGTTCAAAAGAGTTATCCATTATACCTATAATGAAAATACGCGAGTATCTCTCTTTGAGGTGGTGGTATGTCACAATATAATTAAATGCAAGCAAAGCTTAAAAAAACCGACTTCATCGCTTTGTTTTCGGAACTTTGATTTGATTAGATGTACTGATCACGCATTATTGACGATTTTTCAAGAACTACTGATCAGATCTTGATGACCAATTAGAAAACAAAATTTAAAAAATTATAATTTCAAACTCGATTCACGTGGAACGAAGTTATGAGGTAACAAACACAAAAAAAATACAGTCGACTTGACAACCTCCTCCTTTTTTGTGAAGTCGGTAGAAAAGGCTGAAAATTCATGTAAGCACGATGCCTTCTTCTCAAAATTAAAGAAAACCTGCTATCACATAGTCAGCCACACTCTCAAATCTAACTGATCTTATCGACCGGCGAGCAATAAGATTAATTAGCGATGATAAGATAGTCGAGTCCAAATAGTCTCAGTCAACGACGCGCGACGTAAATCGGCATTTTACTGTTTACATTTTACAGAGTGTGCGCAGAAATTACATGAGTTAATACCCCCATGCCTTTTTACCATCTAACAACAAGACAAATTGTCAAACGTCATCCATATATGGTTGATTTACCTTCGCTAAAAGCGTTACGCTTCTACGTACTACTACGTACTTCTACGACGACCCAGTTGGCGCAGTGGACAGGTGTCCGCCCTCTGCGCCGTGGGTCCTGGGTTCGATTCCCGGCAGTAGCACAAATGCCTTCCCAAGGGATATTTGTGCTTCTGGTTCTGGGTGTAATGTGTGTGTGTGCGATGTGAATGTTTCCGGCACCCACGATACAAGTCTTTGAACTTAGTGTGGGGCTGTGAGTGTGAATGCGTTTGTTTGTTTTGTTTGTTTGTACTGCGAAAGAGTGGAACTCATTGCCCTCGTCTTTGTTCCCCGAATGGGGAGATATCTATTCTGGGTGTCTTCAAGTCAAGATTGAATAGGTGTCTTCGAGGCAAGCATGCTACATCATCGGCCGCAACATCGCTTTCCGTCAGGTGAGATTGAGGTCAAATGTTTGCCTATCGAGAATAAAAAACCCTGTGTAATCTGCTAAATTCTGACACATAATATATACTTACTTAGATACATCCCTCAAAGGGCTTCAGATGAGCTCCAAAATTAGCTCCATCCAATCCTCTAAATCTACACAAAGAGCTCCAAACCCTCAACATCCCGTTCCATTTCTCCATCAATCAGATTATGAATGCAGCAAATCTGTCATAGATAGGATTCTCGAGCGATTTCACTACAATTGCTTTTCTATGGGGGTTGAAATCGGATCGACGCGACGTGGGGGTGTTGGAATACGTAGGGGTCTTGGGAGGTTGAATAGCAAAGTTATGTTTACTACTAACTGATTTATAGAGACCAGATATTTAACCGACTTCCAAAAAGGAGGATCTTAATTCAACACTATTCAGTTAGTAAGTTTTTTCAACTGACTTCCAAAAAGGGGGTTCTTAATTCGACTGTATGTTTTTTTTGTATGTATGTTACGCGATATCTTCGCCAATTATGAATGGATTTTGAAGTTTTTTTTTTGTTTGTTAGATTATAGAGATCAAGCCAAATCAAAATATAAGCGATGAAGTGGGTTTTTTAAAGCTTTGCTTGTGTTTAAATTTTGGGTATGTTACCTAATACTGAACTGCCCGTTAGCTGGCGCGCGTTCGCCTTCTAAGCAGCGGGTATCGAGCTCGATTCCCGGTGGAAACACAAGATTTCTCCCCAAGAAAAAATGTGTTTTTGGTTCTGAGTGTAATTGTGTGTGTGAGATGTGTTCGAAAACTTAGTGTGAGAACGTTAATAAAAAAAACTACATAAAAGAAAAATGTTTCAATAATTCATACAACAAGCGGTCACTCATCCCAATCATGCACGTACTCAAAATTACAAAGAAAATAAGTAATGTTCTAGAACTGAACTTTATTGATCGACTTTCAAACATCAACGAACTACAATGTTAACGTCAACTTTATTTATTTATTTACTTCTTTACTGCACAAAAAATACAAAAGGTGGACTTCATTAAGCCCACCTAGGGGCATTCTCTACCACTCAACCACACATGGTAGACGAGAAGAGGGCTGTAGTCGTACATCAAAAAGGTATAGAGAGAGAAACAAAAGAAAGTAGGATGATTAATTAACATTATCTAAACAATATAAAATTACATAGTTATTTATTTATTTATTCATTCAGAAGACCAACAGCATTAAGATAATTTAGATACAAAACATGAAATATATATAGTACAGCCAATTATAGGTCTCCCTAGATAAGAACAATTATTATTTACTCTCCTAGTTGGTATAACAATACAAAACAATATAGTGAGATAGATGTATTCATGTGTATGTGTGTATGTGCGTGTGTGAGAAAGTTATGTTTATAAAATACATCTTATATGTAACTAATAAATACACACAAATGATAACATATAATTTAATCCATATCTTTATACATATAATTCTACTGTACGTGTGTATGTCACTGAACTCCTCCTAAACGGCTGGACCGATTTGAATGTTTTTTTTATGTATGCGTTTTGGTCGCACCGTGGATGGTTTAGATTCACAAATCAGCCCGGCAGATGGCGCTGCAGGGGTTGCACACGGGCGAAGCCGGGGCGAAACATTAGTATAGATATAAAAATAAATTGTTCTGCTTTAGTCCCACAAAAACTAGAGATCGGCCTATAGGTCAGGAGCATATAGGTCTTGACGATTACTTTAATAACGTAAACGCCAAGACCTATACGCTTATTTCGAAGCCATAGTTAGAAGACTCAGTAGCCGATTGGTATTGGACACTGAATCGCATGCATCGGTACGGAGTTCGCATCTCAACGTGACCGAAAACTTTTTGTGAAGTCGCTAGAGTGGGGGGCGTTAGGTTTTTTCGTTACGGAATTTCTGGATTAGGTCTCCACGCTCAAGGCCCGCGATAGAAGCTATGCAATAGCTTAAAAAAAGAAATAATTTTGATACAAACAAATCCAGTCTAGAAAAATATAGGTCAACTTTACTATATCTATAACCCGGAAGTGACGTAATGCGAGGTTGCTAACCGGATTGTCTCATCGTCTCGTGTATTGTTATTACCGCACCATAAGCCAATTAGGTGCATGTGTACTGAACAATGTCCTGACACCTACTAACGCGAGGGTCCGCAGAGTTCCACACTGCACGTCATGTTTCCATAAACAAAATATTTACTGAATTAAACAACAAATTAGAAAGCTTAAAATAATAATTTTAGATTTTTTTTTTTTTTTATTTGTGACAGGCTAGTGTTTGACCACTATCTCACCTGATGGTAAGTGACGATGTGATCGAAGCTGGTAAACCCACTAGACCTGGAATACGCAGGCTCTCAAGGATAACTGCCGGAACACCGTATTTGGCTTGGCGGCAGACTTTCAACTTGATGGTGGTAAGCTACTTTGGTAGCAAGCCAGGCGAGCAACTCACAAAATGCTCTACCACCTCTCAAATGTCACCTGATTAGCACCACCCGGGGACCACGTGTAGGGAGTCAGACTTAAGGGGTATCCTACTACGGACGTGGGTGACTCAGCCCCCAAAAGCTTTCGTTCCAATACTCCAATAGAAGTTCTAGTAAAGAGTTGGGTATAGGGCATGACTTGATTACGACACTTTTACTCGACTCGTAACCAGGTTTATATATTACTAATATTATAAATTCTAAAGTTTGTGTGAGTGTGGGTGTAAGTATGTTTGTTCCCTCTTCACGCTTTAACCGCTGAACGGTTTTGGAATGTACATAGCTTATATCTAGGAATAACACACAGGCTACTTTTTAACTTGATAATAGAGGGCGAAGCCGCGAGACACGGCTAGTTTTTTTATAAATATAGTATTTCAATACTCAATCAAATATGAAAAAAAGACGTGTGGCACTCGGGGACTGCCGCGGTAAAGCTATTGCACAGCATTTTTTATCAACTTATGCAATTATAATTATTTATTTATTTTACTTATGCAGTATTTTTTTTCCTGCCACCTAGAGGCGAGTTGCTGAACTAAAGAGACAAGCGTGATATTTCAAAAAAGTCATTAAAAGTTCTGCTATTCATCGATAGATGGCAAAACTAAAAAGTATCACCGCTGTGCCGGTCGGAGTGGGGGGTGTTAGGTTATTTTCGTTACGGAATTTCTGGATTCGATCTCCACGCTCAAGGCCCGCGATAGAAGCTATGCAATAGCTTAAAAATATCATTTGACACTGGCTAAATTTACAAAGTAAAAGAAAGCCAAATTATCATCGCTTACCATCAGGTGAGATAGAGGTTAAACGCTTGTCTTTAATGAATTTTTAAAAAATTAGAACATGTGTAAAATGTACTTTAAAAAGTTTTATAAAATCAAACTTATATCAGTTGTAAATAACAAAAGGACTAAAAAGTTATACAACCAGAGAACTTGTTAAGACGAATCAAACGAGCCCAAACTCGATTCCGTCTCCATCATCGGACCAGCTCCATGGTACCATATCATTGTATTGTCACCTAAGATACATATTAAGGACATAGGGAAGTGGGCCTAATTTAGTTTGCAAGATTTGATTACAGACCGACAGATAGAGAAAGGGACTGGTGAAATGAAATAAAAGCTTGTAATAAAACAGTATTTTTTTACAATTTTTTTGGCTTTGCAATTTTGTGCATTTAGCCAATGTCAAGTAAAAATATATTTCAAATGTATTTCAAATTAAAAGTCCTAGTCACAGTCAAAGTCAAGTAATAGAGTCAAGGTCCGATCATAGTTAAGTAACGTGGTAGAGACTTTACTAGAACTTCTATTGGAGTTATGGAGCGAAGGCGAAAATCACGTTTTTAACTTGGTATCATTTGCCTACACTTATGCACGTTTACTAAGTATTTATGGAAAATAATCCACCATTATTACACATTCACACTCGAAGAATCACAGGTTTTGGAAAATTATACAAAATCAACGACGCCATTTTTTCAATTTCACGGTAAAACTCTAAAACAGTGTTCCTAGTTCAAAACAATGATTTTACGGCAAGCATTGACACCCACAGAGTATACCAACGAATTAGCCTTGTAGCAGGCCTCGATGTTCCCTCCGTATACACCTTTATTGGATTAACGCTGTTTCCTAGGCTTTACCGCTTAAGTACATACGGGTATGCGCGTTAAAATGAAACAGACTGAAATTAATCCTATACTTTGTTATAAAAACCTGCCAATTCTGTGTGTACGTTAAAGCTTTACTTATACCATGTATACAGGTATGTATGTATTAAATACTAGAAACTTCTTCGCATAGACACAGACTCTGGCAAGGAGTTCCACTCCTTTGTAGTGCGCATCATGAAAGTGGAAGCAAAACGCTTCGTGCGCATTAGGAATATCCACCATGTATCGGTGTCGCAATGCAGTCTGTCTGGTAGTTCTATGATGGAATGGGGATGGAGGAACTAGATCGTGTAATTCCATAGCACACTCTCCGAAATGTATCCGATAAAATACCGAGAGGCTCGCAATCCTGCGACGATGTCCTAGGCTCTGAAGTCTAGCATCTGACAGCTGGTCATTGTTAATGAGTCTTTTGGCTCTTCGCTCAATGGTCTCTAGTGCCTCAATTTGATATCTAGCGGAACCATCCCAAAGATGAGAACTATACTCCATACACGATTATGACTTCAAATAAATGTTATCTCGTTTTTAAAGCCTATGAAGCTGTTTTTTGCGGGACAGTGTAGCTTAAACAACTATTAAGTAAGTTCTCTGAGATCTGAAGACATCGCGTATTTTTAAAATGGTTGACATATGGTTAAAGGTTATAGAAAGGGGTGCTTTCTTTAACCCCTTGGAAGGTAGGAAAACTAAGCATTTTCGCCACAGAAAAAAAATGCGTTTGGCCCAATGCTCTTATATCATTCCTATCAACCCACAGCAGGTAAGGTACGGGTCTTAAGGGAGTATATAATAATAATATATACCTAAGAAATGGATGGAGCCAGGGGGGGCACGGGGCATGAGCTAATTTTGCCACTACCAACAGAATACCTGGACTTTTATGGCTACATAGGCAACAGATTTTGAGAGGTGGTAGAGCATTTTGTGAGTTGCTCGCCTGGCTTGCTACCAAAGTAGCTTACCACCATCAAGTTGAAAGTCTGCCGCCAAGCCAAATACGGTGTTCCGGCAGTTATCCTTGAGAGCCTGCGTATTCCAGGTCTAGTGTGTTTACCAGCTTCAATCACATCGTCACTTACCATCAGGTGAGATAGTGGTCAAACACTAGCTTGTCACAAATAAAATAAAAAAATTATAAAGATGTTTCTTGTTACTTCTGACATTCCCGAATTCGGCCCTAACGAGCCTATTTGATTGATCTGTCAATACGTCACATTCCGGAAAATTCGTGAACTTGTTATAAAAATGCAACGACTCAGTTTTCGACGAATTGTTTTCTTTGTTCGTGTCTTCTTACAACCTAGTTTCCATCAAGCTCTTGATATTATTACTAGTATGGTGTGAAAAATAAACTATCTAAAATAAATCTCTTTTTTCTTTCTACAACATATTTTCTTTTTCACAATTATATGGATAAAATTGAATAAAAAATTGTATTTATATATTCATTATTTTTATTTTCAAACTAATGTTTTATACTAAAACTAGCTTTTGCCCGCAGCTTCGCTCGCGTTAAGAAGTATTATTTTAAAATTGACAAAGTTTCATACAAACTTTCATCCCCTATTTTTTCCCCTTCGGGGTAGAATTAATCAAAATCCTTTCTTAGCGGATGTCATAACATCTACCTGCATGCCAAATTTCAGCCCGAACCGTCCAGTGGTTTGGGCTGTGCGTTGATAGATCACTATGTCAGTCAGTCACCTTTGAGTTATATATATTTATATAGATGTTAATGCTATATGTTAATGGACACATTCTTGGATATTTTAAATCTAGCAGAAGTTAAATTTAAGTAACTTATTAGCCTAATCTTGGCTAGATTGTAACAAAAATATGGAACACGATATCGTGACCTACAATAGTAAAAAAAAAAATGCTAACATATTATTTATTTTTATTAGAAACTACTTCGAATACGTAGTTTGAATTCCCAGGTTGGTGTAGTTGAATGTGCGTTCGCCTTTTAACAGCGGGAATCAGGTTCGATGCCTGGTAGGTATCAGTTTTCTCCTTAGGGGAAATTTGTGTTTCTGGGAGTGATTGTGTGTGTCATGTGAATGTAGACACGACACATTCCTTTCGTCCACGTTCATAACTTACTTTCATAATCAGCAACGAACGTGATTTTTTTTGCTGCGAAAGCAGAATTTATGGAATTAGGCTGTGAGGCTGTGAGTGTGTAAGTGTTTGTGTTTAGCTGAGTGTGGGGCTGAGTCACCCACGTCCGTAGGAGGATACCCCTTAAGTCTGACTCCCTACACGTGGTCCCCGGGTGGTGCTAATCAGGTGACATTTGAGAGGTGGTAGAGCATTTTGTGAGTTGCTCTCCTGGCTTGCTACTAAAGTAGCTTACCACCATCAAGTTGAAAGTCTGCCGCCAAGCCAAATACGGTGTTCCGGCAGTTATCCTTGAGAGCCTGCGTATTCCAGGACTAGTGTGTTTACCAACTTCGATCACATCGTCACTTACCATCAGGTGAGATAGTGGTCAAACACTAGCCTGTCACAAATAAAAAAAAAAAAAAAAAAACTATTTAAATCTTTACATAGAAGGCCTATAGTCACATTTCAATTTGCTTTTTTCTTCATTATAATAACAACAGAAGGTCACATTTCTCAATATTTATCGTCGATAATAGTGATTCGTACAACTTAAACATGTCTACGTATCGTCAGACAGGACTTACATTAATGATATTAACGTAGCAAAACGAACAGGGATGGGACATTGAGGTGGTGTTATCGATAAAAAATATATTATTTTATATATGTGCACAAAGAAAAATAAAACTTGTAATAAGTTGTATTTTCCAAATAAACTGCCCGTTGGGTTCGATTCCCAGCGAGAACACAAGTTTTCTCCCCAAGGAAAAGTTGTGTTTCTGGTTCTGGTTGTGATTGTGTGTGTGATGTGAATGTTTCCGGCACCCACGACACAAGTTATTGAACTTAGTGTGAGGCTGTGAGTGTGAAAGCGTTTATGTTTTTATGTTATGTTTATAACTGATAGGCTAGAGTTTGGCCTCTATGGTGGGTACAACTTAATGGTAAATTGATATGAAATTCGTATGTAACAAGTGCACAATACCTAAATGAATTTATTGACAATAACGATTTTAAGTGTTTGTCAATGTATGCTCAATGAATTAAAACGTCTGCTTTGAACCAAATTTACTCTTAATTTGAAGTTAGGTATTTTTTCATGATTTTGAAGTACTTGCTGAATACTAATAATAAAATGATTTCTATTTCAAACAATAAATAAGTTCATAATATCAGTAAAACCTCTTTAGAAGTTCCTTAACTTTGACTCAAATAGCAACGAATAACACTGAGGCCAACTGAAAGAATTTCCCTCGTTGTAAAACAAAAACAAGAAAATGTTTATCTCGATTTGAACTACCCGTTTGCTGAGTTGGGACCGAATTTGCCTTCTGAGCAGTGGGTATCGGGTTCGATTCCCGGAAATGCAAGGTTTCTTCCCAAGTGAAATTCGTGAAAAATCATCGAACTTAGTGAGGGGCTGTGAGTTTGAAAGTGTTTATGTTATATTATGATTATCTTGTATAGACCCAGCGCAGAGTCATCAAAAGTGCATTATCGAAGTAAAAATACATCGATAACGAAACATCGATATATCTCTCGACATGTGCACATCACTATTCACGACGAGCCCTGTTTGAATTCGATTAACGGTTAGTACTTACAAGCAATCCAGTCCCGCTGGAACACCGGCCAACCTCGCGCGATGTGAAGTGAACGTGAAGTAAGTCAATTGTAAACTGGAAATACAAGATCGGTAAGTTTAAACATGATAAAAGCTTAGTTTTCAACCGACTTTTCAACCGACGAAAAGAGGAGATAGATAGATAGAAAGATGAACACTTTATTGAACACCTTAACTAATAGGAGGTTCCCAATTTGACTATATGTTTTTTTTTGTATGTATTCTTTTGAGATTATAGACTAAGCGAGAGCGAAGCGTGAGCAAAGCGTCTCCTTTTCAACCGACTTCAAAAAAGGAGGTTCTCAATTCGACTGTATGATTTTTTTATTTATTTTTATGTATGTTACGCGATATCTCCGCCAATTATGAATCGATTTTGATAATTCTTTTTTTTTGTTTGGTATACTTCAGAGGTGGTCCCATATAATTTTTATCGAAATCGGTAAAGCCAAAACCGAAACATAAGCATTGAAGTCGGTTTATTAAGCTTTGCTTGCGTTTAATTATAATAAATAAAAAACGTATAAAATTAATTTTAAGCATGGAATTCCGCCCAACTACATCTCCCGTGTCTGTTTCCTGAACGGTAAAATCCAGGACTCTTCAAGTCTAGAGTGAATATAGGTATCTGGCAAGCATGCTACATCTTCCGCCGCATTTTCACTTTCCATCAGCAGAGATGGTGTTCAAATGTAATGGGCAAGCGTGACGCTTACCATCAGGTGAGCGACTTGAACGTCTTGTCACTAGATAATATAAAAAAATCTGGTCTATCTAGTGTAAAAAAAATCAGCCTGACAGTAGCGTAAAAAAAAACCTGCCGGACTTTATCGCAGGATAGCGATCTCGTTTTTTTCACCCAAATTAGGCAAACCAAAAATGAAGGTTATGTTTTTAGCACTGTATACAGGATAATCTGTAAAATACACAAAATCTCTTGGGATGTGAACTGCTTGATAACTTAGTTCGATGCTCGTTTCGTGTTAAAAATGCTGGTGATTTTAATAAAGCTGAAGTAAATAATTATGTTTCGAGTACCTATATATCCGTCATAATTAAAATAAATTACACATGTAAAATAGGTATCTTCTAGACAAGCATGTCACATCTTCGGCCGCATCTTCACTTTCCATCAGGTGAGATAGCGGGCAAGCTTGCCTATCAATCATAAAAAAAAATCTGTAAAAAATTCCTTCCCTCCCTCATTCCGCTCTGCGCCGTGGATCCTGGATTCGATTCCCAGCAGGAGCACAAATGCTTCTGGTTCTGGGTGTAATGTGTGTGTTTCCGGCACCCACGATACAAGTCTCTGAACTTAGTGTGGGGCTGTGAGTGTGAATGTGTATGTTTGTTTTATTAATTCGGGCTACCTATTAAGTTCTAAAGATAATTGTCTAAAGGAGACCTTTACGTAGGACAAACAGACGGCACGTACGACGGTACCCTTGGGTGCATAACCTTAATTATAACAATGATTTAAGTAAATAATTACTATTTAAAGAGGTTAAGTGTTAAAAACACGGGTTAAATGTTAACTAAGTATTATTACGTTACATGACTCGAGCAAAGTCTGGAATATTGTACTTATTAAGCTATTGCATAGCTTCTATCGCGGCCCTTGAGCGTGGAGACCGAATCCATAAATTCCGTAACGAAAATAACCTAACACCCCCCACTCCGACCGGCACAGCGGTGATACTTTTTAGTTTTGCCATCTATCGATGAATAGCAGAACTTTTAATGACTTTTTTGAAATATCACGCTTGTCTCTTTAGTTCAGCAACTCGCCTCTAGGTGGCAGGATAAAAATAATGCATAAATAAAATAAATAAAAAAGACGTGTGGCACTCGGGGACTGCCGCGGTACAGCTATTGCATAGCATTTTTTATTTTTCAGTTTCTTTTTTCTTCACAAAAAGCTTTCGGTCACGTTGAGATGCGAACTCCGTACCGATGCATACGATTCAGTATCCATTACCAATCGGCTACTGAGTCTTCTAACTACAACTTCGAAATAAGCATATAGGTCTTGACGTTTACGTAAAGTAAACGTCAAGACCTATATGCTTATTTCGAAGTTATAGTTAGAAGACTCGGTAGCCGAATGGTATTGGATACTGAATCGAATGCATCGGTACGGAGTTCGCATCTCAACGTGACCGAAAACTTTTTGTGAAGTCGCTAGAGGTGTTAGGTTTTTTCGTTACGGAATTTCTGGATTAGGTCTCCACGCTCAAGGCCCGCGATAGAAGCTATGCAATAGCTTAATAATTATAATTGCATAAGTTGATAAAAAATGCTATGCAATAGCTTTACCGCGGCAGTCCCCGAGTGCCACACGTCTTTTTTTATTTCTAGAATATTGTATGACACAAACAAATTCTGAATTTCATTGTCTCATCAAATCAAATCAAATTTGTTTACTGTCATATTTTTTTACAACTTCAAAAAAAGGAGGAGGTTCTCAATTCGACATACTCTAGTAAAGTGGTAGAAACCTAACTAGAACTTCTATTTGAGTTTAGGAGCGAAAGCAACAAACCACGTTTTTCAACTTTATATGATTTCCCTATACTTATGCACGTACACTAAATATTAACGGTTAATAATCTACCATAATGACACATTAAAACTCGAAGAAACACAGGTTTTAGAAAATAATAAAACGCAAGCAAAACTTTAAAAACCGACTTCACCGCATATCTTTGGAACTTTGATCAGATTAGATGTACTAAACACGCATTATTGACGATATTTCAAGAACTACATATCAGACCCCCTATTACGTATCTTTGTTGCACGCGGTTTCTATTTGAATTAAGCAAAAATGAACCTTATTTCTTAGGAGTTTTGTCAATTAAGTATTGAAACCGTTTGCAACAAAGATAGGTAATCGGGGGGCTGATCTTGATCAAATGGAAAGAAGTTATGAGGTAACACACATAAAAAAAAAATACAGTAGACCTCCTTTTTGTAAAGTCGGTAGACTATACAAAATCAACAAAGCCATCACTTTCGCGGCAAAACAATAAATGTTATTGTCACTGTCATATAGCTCTAGAATATTAGTAACAGCAACGAGACTTTTTTCTCTGTGCCTAAATTAGGCTTTAAAAAAAAACTGAAAACCTGAGATATAGACATAAAATTTTTTAGATTTTCTCTTAATTCTATGAGTTTAATTATGGCAACATAAAATAACTTAATTCGAGTTAGGAGTTTTGCCGCGAAAGTGAAAAAATGGCGTTGTTGATTTTGTGTAATTTTCCAAAACCTGTGTTTCTTCGAGTGTTAATGTGTAATAATGGTGGATTATTAACCGTTAATACTTAGTAAATGTGCATAAGTGTAGGCAAGTCATACAAAGTTGAAAAACGTGATTTTCGCCTTTGCTCCAAAACTCCAATAGAAGTTCTAGTAAAGTTTCTACCACTTTACTAGGGCATGACTTGACTATGACTGACTACTTGACTTTGACTGTGACTTGTGACTAAGACTTTTATTATGAAGAATAGAAATTGTTAATATTTGTTTAATATTTCGACTGAAGGACTATGCATCCATGGTCATGAAATAATAATAAAAAAAATAAAAAATAATTCGAGTTGGGTAAGTCAATTTATTTTTACTTGAGTGATGTGACTATTATAATCTAGACTAAACAAAAACAGTAGTGGGGAATCGTTAGAAGTTACAGCACTTTGGTTAGGTTTAAAAAAAGTTTAGTTAGTCTTTGGCTGTTTTATAGCAGTCGTCACCGGTAGCGACCGATTGGTAGTAGAAAGACAACAATTACGTAGTCAGCATAAAATCTTGATAGACGAAATCAAAATTTATAATTGTTTATACACATGGACCTCAAAGAAGCATTTATGAAAGAAACATTTATAACCGACTTAAAAAAAGGAGGAGATTCTCAATTTGACTGTATTTTTTTATGTGTGTTACCTCAGAACTTTTTTCTAAGTGAACCGATTTTGATGATTCTTTTTTTGATTTGAAAGCTGGTGCTTCCCATGTGGTTCTATTTAAATTTGATCAAGTTCTGACCAGTGCTTTTTGAGTTGTACTCAATAATGAGTATTTAATTCATTTAAGCTGATCTAGGGTTCGTAAGATACACAGAAAGCTTCTTTAGCGACGTTGTGCACTTTTTTAGGATGGGTAAAAAAATTTAAGCTCGCGTCAGGACACGTGACTTGATCAAACATTCGTAAGACGAAGGAGAGGAAGTAATATCCCCCTCTTTCTACCGCGCGGCGAAAATGTATGCCTGTTCCTGCTGTTTACAACGTTAATGTTCAAGTTTTCACTTCTGCCGGCACTCCCGGAGTGCAACTGTTGCTGTGCTTATCGTATTATTGTATTTATTTTAGGGAAACGTACAGCTAGTTACAGAGTATAGGTACGTTTATACATATTGAACGCCATTTAAAAATTTCCACTTACAGTAATCTATCTAAATATATATAACTCAAAGGTGACTGACTGACTGACATAGTGATCTATCAACGCACAGCCCAAACCACTGGACGGATCGGGCTGAAATTTGGCATGCAGGTAGATGTTATGACGTAGGCATCCGCTAAGAAAGGATTTTGATTAATTCTACCCCCAAGGGGAAAAAATAGGGGATGAAAGTTTGTATGAAATTTTGTCAATTTTAAAAGAATACTTCTTAACGCGAGCGAAGCCGCGGGCAAAAGCTAGTATTTGATAAAAATCACCAAAACCACTTATAGTAATACGATAATAAAGACATCTGGACTTCTTGACATATGAAAGCAGTTTTGCCCAAGCAAAAAAGGAGAACCTTCGCTCGGTCTTCGCTCCCGCTCAGTCAATAATCTCAAAATACCCGCATTTTTTCTATCCGGCACATATCCTTTTTCCAACCCTGTACAGGCTTTTGACACATCAACTCCCCATGGAAGGGTTATCTAGCCCACATTGCGTTTACCTCGCAAACTGTATTAGTTAATACTTTCTAATATGAATCGTGTACACAAAGGCAAAATTGTTCCCTTGGGAGCGGTTATCTTTTTGTTTGGGTAGTCTTGGAGACTTATATTGTACTAGTTGTGTCATGCGGCTTTACCCGCGTTCATCATTGATCACGATAGTAAATAATTGACCGAGCGAGAAGCGTATCCGTTTCAGCTTGGGCAAAATCGCTTTCGTTTGTCCGGATTTCCGGTATTTCTCCCCTAGAGGTCGCCTTTCTCAACCGATTCTCGTGAAATTTTATGAGAAGGTTTAATAAACAATTAGATTTTTTTTTGTCGATAAATTTTTTGGAATATTTTCAAAATGGCGAAGGTTCATTAATGGTAAGGAATCTTCGTCTAAAATATAAAAAAATATATTCTAGCCATTTCGAAAAATACGACTCACAGTTTAGTACTTTTATTAAACTTGAACTGCCCATTGGCTTTGGTACGCGTTCGCTTTCGAAGCAGCAGTTTCGATGTTCGATCGGGTTTGATTCCCGTTGGTAACACAAGGTTTCTCCAAAAGATTTGTGTTTCCGGTTCTGGGTGTTGTTTGTGTGGTCTCACGACACAAGTCATCGAACTTAGTGTGAAGCTGTGAGAGTGAACGCGTTTATTAAAAAGAATCTAGCACGCTATTGGCTAGACTGATTGGTGACGTCAGTTCACACATTTTTGATGTCTATGATTGGTTAATTTTGCCAACATGCTCGCATTTTGATATATATATATTTATTTTAATATGAAATGTAATTTTTCTTACAAATACATTTTATTTTCGGTTATAACTGTAAGGGACTTGATATACAAAGCGCCCCGGGCGCTGTGAATATAAAATGTATAGCACAAAAGGCCCGTCGTATACAAGCGGCGAGGGCGCGCGACGGCCGTGCGCCCGCGACGCTTCCCCCCGCGCTATAGACGTATTATAAAGGCTCTAGTGTAGCAAAATATAAAAAGCGCCCTGCACTCGCGCCCTGTACACGCGTCCCGGGCGCTTTGTACATCAAGTCCCTAACTGTGTAAAAATGTACACTGTTATGCAATAAAAAATACTTTATTGCTTAGGTAAAGGGACTGAATCGCGCTAAAAACTATTATTATATATTTGCCTCGAAATTTCGGCCGCAGATGGCCAATGTTACTTATTGGCCGTTTGCAGAGTCTTCTAATTAAATAATTGAAACGCAAGCAAAGCTTAAAAAAACCGACTTCATCGCTTATATTTCGGTTTTGGCTGGACCGATTTTGATAAAATTTATATGGAACCACCTCTGAAGTAAACTCTACCAAACAAAAAATCATCAAAATTGATTCAGTCGAATTGAGAACCTCCTTTTTTGAAGTCGGTTGAAAATTGTTTTCAGCGCGATTAAGTCCCAAGATATTATCTAAATTATGTGTTCGAATCACGAAAGTTACAAAACATACTTTACTCTATGAACGCGGGCAAATCCGCGAGGCACTTCATACACTATCGACAGGGTTATCTAAACATTGAGTACAAACTCTATTTCCGTCTGACCAGTGCCCACCGCAAACATCAAAATTAAATACTAGATATGCATTGCGCTCATAAAACGACCAGATCACAGAATAAATAGTAGTATGCAGATGACGAAATACACTAGTTATTGTTGCTATGCCGAATGTGACGTCGATGTAGATATGTACAAGAATTTCCTAACATTCATGTTAAGTACTAACAGCAGAAAAAAATATCATTTTTTTATTTATTGTTTCATGACCATGGATGCATAGTCCTTCAGTCGAAATATTAAACAAATAGTAACAATTTCTATTCTTCATAATAAAAGTCTTAGTCACAAGTCACAGTCAAAGTCAAGTAGTCAGTCATAGTCAAGTCATGCCCTAGTAAAGTGGTAGAAACTTTACTAGAACTTCTATTGGAGTTTAAGAGTGTTAATGTGTAATAATGGTTGGTTATTAACCGTTAATACTTAGTAATCGTGCATGAGTGTAGGCAAATCATACAGAGTTGAAAATCGTGATTTTCGTTTTCGCTCCAAAACTATAATAGAAGCTCTAGTTTTCTACCACTTTACTAGGGCATGACTAGACTATGACTCGATTACTTGACTTGGGGACTTCTTTTACGAAAAATGTAATTGACATGAAGCATTTCATTACTTGACACTGCACCGGTTAAATGTACAAAGTTGCGAAGCCAAATTTTTTTTTATAATACCCACTTTCTTCAGACTTATTGGTTTACTATCAAAGTTGATCGACAGATCTATCGACATGTTTTGAAATATTTCGACTGATTTAGGCTAAACACACGAGTGATTCATATTCACAACAAAGAATGAAATACCGTCAACCACGTGCATGGTAAAATCTATTTGTGGAGAATTACACAGCAGTCTTTATGACAAAACAAAACAAACAAACGCATTCACACTCACAGCCCCACACTAAGTTCAAATACTTGTATCGTGGGTGCCGGAAACATTCACATCACACACACATTACACCCAGAACCAGAAGCACAAAGCACTTGGAAAGGAATTTGTGCTCCTGCCGGGAATCGAACCCAGGACCCACGGCACAGAGGGCGGACACCTGTCCACTGCGCTAACTGGGTTGAAAAAGTTTTTTTTAATAGGAGTCAAGGGTATAGTCCTGTATGCTTGAGTCAAGCATATTCTAGCTACATTATCGGAATCAGGAAAAATAGACGCATCGGCTACAAATCATACCTTATACCAAATAGCAAAGACATTCCTGGTGAATATAACTAAATTTTGTCAAAAATATCAGTTACGTCTTTTTTACTTATAATAGCAGTATGGGGTGCGAGCGCTCGGGCACTTTGTATATCATGATATCCCTAAAACTTGCCTAGTGTATCTATGCTTCTTAATTTATATTTATCAATGATTTTGCGAGCATGCATTATATTTTCAAAGATGTAAAGCGAAGCAATGACACGTATGCCTGTTTCTTTAAAAAAATCTTGAGAGATTCACGCGGACCGCTGTCTTTTGTAGAATAAAAATAGTTTCAACTTCGGCAGCAGATCCCCATAGTAAGATTCCGTAACTCATCAAAGTATGAAAATATTCAAAGTAAACCAGCCTTGTTGTAGCTACATCGTCAGTTGTCTAATTTTAAGGATCGCAAAAGCAGCGGAACTCCAACGACTTGCAAGCACATCAATATGAGGACCCCACTGCAATACTATCATACTTAATTAAACAAGGTTCAATTAAGTATGATCGTATTCTTCGAAAGTTAATGTAAAGCCACAGCCGTGCGACGTCGGGGCGGGTCACTAGTAAATATAGAATAAGCTTGAACTGCTCGATTGCATAGTTAGGTGCCCGTCCGTCGAAGCAGAGGTTATCGGGTTCGATGCCCGATGGGTACACAAGCTTTCTTCCCAAGATATATTTTTTCTGGTGCTGGGTGTGATTATCTGTGTGATATGAATGTTTCCGGCACCGACGATACAAGTCTTTGAACTTAGTGCGGGGCTGTGAGAGTGATAGTATTTAGTTTTTATATTAATACTAGCTGTCCCGGCGACCTTCGTTCCGCCTAACAGTCAATGAATGTGCATATTTAGGAAGCCCTACCCGGCATGCGTTACAATGTCACGTGACTATATTATTACAACCTTCATGTTTATGTTTGCCTAGTACTTTACCAAATCCGAGTGACGTATGAGAAAATGGAAAGCATGTCGAACAGTAAAAAAAATTTTTAAAGAAATGTACGTTCTTAAAAAGTATCCTATGTCCTTCTCCTGGCTTTAAACTACCTCCCTGCCAATTTTCAGCTAAATCGGTTCAGCCGTTCTTGAGTTATAAATGGAGTAACTAACACGACTTTCTTTTATATATATAGATTCTAGAAAATATCCATTGTATCTACCGATGGCATCGTCAGTTTCATAAACATTTACGTCAACATAATAATATATTCTGGAAAAATATTAAACCACTGACATGATAATTGATGAATGGGCTACTCATCTCAAAAACGTCATTAAAGCCTACACAGTTTTTTTATAAAAGCTCTTTTGAAAGCTTTTAAACTAATATGTTGCTTAGTTCTGCGCTATAGTTGAGCACCGCGGCTGCGACCGCTGAATTAATGATAGTTATATACCGGGCTCAGTGGCGTTCATTAGGAGAGGCCTATGTCCAGCAGTGGACAAAAATAGGCTGATGATGATGATGATGATATTACTTATTATCATTACTTATATTATAAATGCGAAAATAACTGTCGCACTCTGTCTGTCTGTCGCACTTTCACGCCAAAACTACTGAACCGATTTAAATTAAATTTGGTACACAGATAGTCTAGAGCTTGGGAAAGAACATAGGCTTCTTTTTATCCCGGAACTTACGCGGGTAAAACCGTGGAGCGCAGCTAGTTGTAATATAAAATAGAATAGAATAGAATTATTTATTCGCCTTATAACAATAATTGTTACACAAAGGCAAGTCATATTGTTACAATTAATATCCGATAAATTTATATGTACATCTTAAATAACAGTAGGATAAACATACTATATTTATAATAATTTTGACACTTAACTAAAAATTGATAATAATATAGTATGTAAATAAATAAAAAAAAAATTGTTAATTATATTCCACAGTAAAAAAATAAATGTAAAAGTATGTCATAAATTAATTAATATTATTGAATTTAAAATATCATTTTCAAATATCTAATAAAATCATTTATATAAAAAACTAGATAACCGAAGTTTTATATTGAATGTGTATTGATCCTTGTGACTCTACCCGCGTTTATCAGAATAAAAAATGAAAAACAATCTATGTAGGTAATATTATATTATATTTATTCCCATTTCAAATTTAATCTAAATACGTTCAGTCGTTGCAGCGTGGAGAGGGGGACCAAACATACACAAAAACTTTCATATTACTCTAATATGATTTCCCTACGAAAAAACCAGATTGTCCGAATAAAAGGACATACAAACAAACACATTCACTTGTTCATTAGTATATTCTAGTTAGGATTAGATTTATGAAAATGAACGACTTCTTTGAAATCTAAATTAAATCCATGATATCTCACTGCTTCCTAAATATTTATTGAGGAATATTTAGCTCCTAGAGATAAAAATAGTCAGTTACTCAGCAACCAACGTGCGAGATCGTACTCTCAATTTGTTGTGATTTTCCGACACATATTGATATCATCGCTTGAAGCGCTTTAAAAAAAGGCATTAAAGAGTTTAATCGGCGATTAATCCGATGTTTACCTAAACAACCGTTCAAGATGCTAACAAATTTTAAAATAGTGCGAAACGCGCAGTCGGTGTGGATAGAGAATCGATTTGCAAGTGATTTGATGTTGAAATAAATCGATTTCAGTTTCGATCGTGTCATGTGTATTAATCGAGTATTTATTCGAAAATGTAATCGATGTTTGTTATAATGTGTAACAAATTGAAGTGTTTACTGATTTTTTAAAAATAATTGTAGTTATGAATTTTAGTTTATAATGGGTTAATAAATAATAAAAATGAAGCGGCGAAAAAAAGACAGTCAAGTGCGTGTGCGATTCAACATTGCCAATGTGGTAAGTTTTTGCTCATCTTAATAAAAGGAAGATATAATCAATTTGACTAAAAACTGCTTTATTTAATTACTAGCCGTTACCCGCGACTTCGCCCGCGTTTTTATGTCTACATAATTATGTTATTTTTGACGACCCAGTTGGCGCAGTGGAAAGGTCTCCGCCCTCTGCGCCGTGGGTCCTGGGTTCGATTCCCGGCAGGAGCACAAATTCCTTCCCAAGGGATATTTGTGCTTCTGGTTCTGGGTGAATTTGTGTGTGTGATGTAACTGTTTCCGGCACCCACGATACAAGTCTATGAACTTGGTGTGGGGCTGTGAGTGTGAATGCGTTTGTTTGTTTGTTTGTTATTAAAGTGTTTACTCGCCAAATCGTAACTTCCAGCGATCTGTGGTTGACAGTAAAGATCCATGGTTCAAAAACCCATGACTTAGATCTCTAACAGTCACGGTCACGTCCTTCTTCGGACGTTTCATAAACCAGGACGGCAGTAAAATGGTGTCCTATTCTACCCTCATTCTGATTAACGACGCCCTCTCAGGTTGCTGATCCTGAAACACGACAACTTTCTATTATAAGGTGACTTTATGCGACAGGGAATAAACAGTGTCGTATTATTTGTGGAACGTAGTTCTGAATTGTTACTGAGATCCTAAGTATGGTGGAAAGGCAAAAAAGTTCAGTCATAGCATAGTAGAAATATACAAGTAAGTTGTCTTCATAGAGTGGTACCAATATATTTTACTTTAAATTCGAATAATTAAGCATTCAAAACTTGCCTTAACCGGAGGAAATTTGTGACTTTTAAAATTAAACATATTGTCAATACATTAACTATACCTTAGTCTTCATGTTCACGTCGCAGAAAAACGACGAAACTGTGATTCGATTTCGTGAATTCGCTACATTCAGTATAGTGGAATATTTTGTGAAATTACGTACTACTGATGCTAGTTTTTAGTAAGACGTAATACTAGTGGCAGGGCGAAGTCATATATACCTAGTTAAAGTGTAACCTACTTTACGTGTTTATTCAATTAATGTGGGATTTTAGTGAAAACTTCTACACGCGCGTTGAGTACTTTTTGGGTGAACAAAAATCCTGCGTATTCAGCTAGAGTAGGCATTTGAATCTCCTACGGGCCTCGAGTTATCTTACTGATATATTTCTACTATGGTCATAGTCAGGTCATGCCCTAATAAAGTGGTAGAAACTTTTCTAGCACTTCTACTACTATATCTAGAGTATAATGGGGATGATATACAAAGCGCACCAGGCGCGCGACCGCCGCGCGCATAATATGACAAACGCGCGACTTCTAGGTACTTTGCTCGCGACCATCCATAGTATTCCATAGCATGCATATTTCATATAAAAAACATAGCTTAGTTGAATGAATGTTGAAGTTGAATGACCTGGTGGAATGAATGGTGGATATTAAACGCATCCATCGCAACGTAGCATAGCATATCTCCTGTTGAAAAGTTAAAAAACAAAAACGCATTCACACTCACAGCCCCACACTAAGTTCAAACACATGTTTCGTGGGTGCCGGAAACATTCACATCACACACACATTACACCCAGAACCAGAAGCACAAATATCCCTTGGGAAGGAATGTATGCTCCTGCCGGGAATCGAACCCAGGACCCACGGCGCAGAGGGCGGACACCCGTCCACTGCGCCAACTGGGTCGTCTAGCTCCCTAACACACACTTATTTTTAGCATTGAATATATCACTGAGGGTGACTATTGAGCTTGCCTTTAGCTTTGAGTAACTAGCACACGTGGACATGGGTCCAATACGACACGCCTACAATATTTGAATATCATTTTGTTCCTAACATTCTGTTTGTTTATGCTATTGACCTGGGTATGAAGCGGTCGCACCATATATCACCTTTAGGAACTTCAGTGTGTTTCTGCGTTTAACGAATAAGGTCCTAGATCGTATCAGAATTTTTTACCCCCGAAAAAAAGGGATGTTATAAGTTTGTAGTGTGAATCTGTGTATATGTGTACGTGTATCTGTGGAATCGTAGTACCCAGGCTGGACAGATTATTATTTAGTTTTTTTGATTGAAATGTGACTTGATCGAGAATGTTCTCTTAACTCTTAGAAATTGTTTGACGCTCATAAGTGTATCTTGTACCGACATGAAATAAACAAATAAGAAAAAATGTTTGGTGAAAATCGGTGCACCTGTTCCGGAAATCGAAACCCATTACCGCTTTGAAGGCGGACGTGCCCAATTAAGCCTTCAGGCAGATATTTTTTTAGTCGTTGTTATATCTTTCAGATGATTCAAGGAACTATTTTGAACGGAATGTGTAGACGTTAACCCCATGTAAGATTTTTCAACTATAGGTGCATATAGACTTGCATTGTTGTCTGCAGCAAATGTAGCATCATCTTGATCTGCGACAGGAGTCAGGTAAAAAGCCACCGTTTCGACCAAAATGTAAAATGTAGAGGAGCTGGTAACAAGATTAAGCACAACGAATAAATCTTTATGGAAAATTATTGATTTCACAATAAAATTCCTAAAATTGTAACTGAATTACCACTGGGAAAGTTCAAATCAGTAAAAAACGGGCATTAATTAAGAAAGCTTATTGTATAATTAAATGCAAGCTAAGCTTAAAAAACCGACTTCACCGCTTTATCTTCGGAACCTTGATCAGATTTAATGTATTAAACACGCAATATTGACCTCAAAAACTAGAAATTAGATCTTGATCAAATTTCAATGGGACCACACGAAATGCTTTCAAATAAAAATCAATATCAAATAATCATCAAAATCGGCTCACAAAGAAAGAAGTTACGAGGTAACTTTTGAAGTCTGGTAAACGAGAACATCGTCAAAGTAGTCCACAAAATAGGCATTATTGACGATATTTCAAGAACTACTGATCAGATCTTGATAAAATTTAAATGGGACCAATTAGAAAGCTACATCTTTCAACCTAAATAAAAAAATTCGAAATCGGCTCACGTGGAGAGAAGTTATGAGGAGACACATATAAAAAATTAAAAAATACAGTTGACTTGAGTACCTCCTCCTTTTTTGGGAAGTCTAAAACTATTGACAAGGATGCTTGGAGGCAAACTGCACAAGCGCTTTCTAGCGACTATATAATGTAGATGTACCTATAGGTTAAGATAATTATGTATTTTATATTAGTTCCTCTTTGGAACCCATGGGAATAAACGATTTTGATTTTGTTTAGGTTCTATAAAAAAAAATTGATGGAATGATGTGAATGTTTCCGATACCCACGACACAAGTAATCGAACTTAGTGCGGGGCTGTGAGTGTGAAAGTGTTTATGTTATGTTTTGATCTCTTTTTCCTGTCTTCAATTCTAATGTTGTAAAAAACATTGTTCCAGACCGCAATGAACCGCGGGTCGCGGGAGGAGCTCCTCGGCAGCTCCCAAGAGGCACTCCGGAACAGCTCCCATGACCTGCGCCATGTCTACGAGCGGCCTCTCACCCGGGAGGAGAAGACTTATCTCTTGCACGCCGACAGAGGCGACTATGTTACTGTGAAAAGGTAACAAATGATGAATTATCATCATGTGGATAATGGATCTATTAAGAAAATATTATACATAATTACAATGTTATTTTTATTGTAGGACCATTTAAGATAAAAATTTCCTTCAAGAAGAATTCATAACTACGGGCCAATTGCCTATATTTCCTATAACTAAAATTAAACTATAGCAATGACCTAAGTTACCTACAAGACATCGAGCTTATAGGTAACTCAGGTGCTCAAGCCCACTATCAGTGGATAGCGTTCCCATCATGCTGGCGGCATTGCCTCTCTGAGTTCATTGTTATTAAGTTTTATTTTAAATGAATATTTATTGAAGTGGTATATTTAAAAATCTTTTTGTATGTTTGTTTGTACCCTTGTGGCGTCCTAGAGACCAAACGCGTACGTAGACTGATTTAATTTGACTATTTTTAAACTATAACGAGTTAAAGTTGTTTAGCGAACATTCTTACTTACTTTTTAACGCAGCAAACTTTTAATTTTTAGTACTTAAATTGACTTGTTTAGTGGTATTTTATGTTCTCTATGGAACTCCTGAGTAACATTTCATGTTTCTAGACTGTTCCTTGTCCATCAGCTAGTTATTGTTAGGCCTGAATTCATAAAGATTCAAGACATACGTAACGCTCTGTTAATTAATTGTACGATTAACTCTTAACTGTCGTTCACCGTTTGATTTGACAGCTTTTAAACGATAGAATAAGATGTATGGTAGTTCCCATAGTACACCAAGCAGGAGGACCACGCGTCATTGTAAGTATTAAAGTCCACACAGATGAACTAGATACTGCTGCGGGTTGTTAACTTATTTTAATAATCCTACTTATATTATAAATACAAAAGTTTGTGTGTAAGTGTATAAGTATGTTTGTTAACCTTCACGCTTTAACGGCTGAACGGATTTGGATGAAATTTGGAATGTACATAGATTATACCTAGGATTAACACATAGGCTACTTTTTAACTTGATAATAGCGGGCGTAGCTGCAAGGCACAGCTAGTATTCTATAATATTATACATGTATAATGTAAATCCGTTCTTGGCTGCAGAAGATATCGTAAATTATAAATCATGTTAATTAAGATATTTAATAAAAAAAATAATAAAAAAAAATAATTATCGAGCGAATAATTTGGTAGGCCACTAAAGTCATTGATTTTAGACCTATTTCGTCCCGGGATCTATCTTAAAAACGGCTACATATTCAAAACTGATACTTACTTATATTATCTGTTATATCTTGTACTTATAAAAAAAACATAAATCAATCAAACAAAGGAATGGAACAATGGTCGATGTTTCCTGATGAGTACAATATGGGAGTTTTCAAGTCGCGAGTGAATAGGTATCTTCTAGGCAAGTTTGCTCCGTCGTCAACCACATCATCGCTTACCATCAGGTGAGATAGTGGATAACTGCCGGTGTTCCGGCAGTTATCCTTGAGAGCCTGCGTATTCCAGGTCTAGTGTGTTTACCAGCTTCGATCACATCATCACTTACCATCAGGTGAGATAGTGGTCAAACACTAGCCTGTCACAAATAAAAAAAATAAAAAATAAATATTAGGCAAAATGTAGGTCCGAGATCTCAGTCGAGAGCGAACGACTATTCCTTCCGGTTAAATTACCGTCATGACCTTAACCAGGGCTTAGAGAACTCAGACCTACTTAAACGTAGATTTAAAAAATAAACAAAGCACCACATCTCCAATGAAACGGGATTAGTTTCTTTGTAAATCTGACGCCCGTCTATATTATATACTTTCTTTGATCCGAGACTGGTCTTGATAGCTTTATTGCAGATCTTTGATCGATTGCTATTGAGTCATGAAATCAGAAATACATAATTCACATTGCACGATATGAAATGTTTTTCTTCTGATAAACAAGCTATATACTTGCTGAAAAAGAAAATCATCTTGCTATTTGCGTTGGCCTTTCCAAAGCCAACTGTTGAACTGCCCGTTGGTTTAATTGGGTTCGCCTTCTAAGAGGGGGTTCGATTTCCATTTTATTTAGTGTGGATGAAAATGACTCTTCCCTTCGTACCCACGGAATGGGGTGTGTGGGGCTCGAACCCACTAAAAACCCCCCGTGAGCAGTCTCTCGCCGAGGTGGGGCAAGATAGAGTCACTAGTAACTATCTTGAGGCGGTAAAAAAAAAGTTATTTATTCAGGAAGAACAGTGTTTGGTATATTTTGATTTAGGATAAAATATTTATGTGAATAATAATTACGATATTATGTACCTTTGTGATTCACTGTCCCCAGCACTAGGTCTCCTAAGAGCCTGTATAGCTGGGTTACAGCAACCCTCTCCGGTAACACATAATATAAGTAGGCTAGGATACCTACCTACATACCGTGCTACTGCGCCCACGGAGGGGTGACCTTGCTCACCAAGACTATCTCCTCCTCCAGACGTGTGGCCGTACGGAGATTCCCAGTGAGAACGTAACTTTTCTCCCCAAGGAAAAATTGTGTTTCTTGTTTGTGATTGTGTGTTGGGAAGTCATCAAATTTATTGTGGGATGTGAGTGTGAAAGCGTTTATGTTAAGTCAAATTGTCAAAATTCGCGCTAAACTAGCACGTGTCATGATCACACACACAAATAAAACGGATTTAGGTTAATAAATTGGATTAAGTGTAGAATGGTGTCGTTGTAGTGATTCCCTAATCGACACGCTCTGACAAATGCCCAAATACGAGTACTTATTGACTTAGGTTTAACGATTTTATTTACTCATAAAGAACATAGTTCGCTTATAATGAGTTTACATACTAACTTACAACCTAGCTAGTTACTTTGTACATAATATAATATCATCCAGTAATCGCACGGTTCTGTCTTATTTTAGAAAACTGTGTCAATAATATATTTTTCCAGTCTATTTTTGAATCGGATCATGGATTCACAATTTTTAATATGAATAGGTAAATGAGTTACATAATTTTATTTAATATTCAGGATTAATCAAAATACAGATTTAGCTAAACTACTTACCTAATACAAAAAGTCATTGGTCGGCAGTGTGCCCAAAATGCTGGCTGCGTTACCTCGTTGCACAGCGAGACTTAATTGCTGTGCAAAATACAAACCGGCATTTTGGTCACGTGTCGACTCTTTCAGTCTCCCAGACAAATCTTTATAAATCTCAAGTGCACCTGGTCATATATATAGGTAAATTGTTGTATAATTGTGCACGTTCAAACACAATGTTCCTCTTACCGTAGTTTGTTCTCGCGGCTTTAACATTTATTTTGTTTGTATTTCTAAAGTTATATTTAAAAGTTCTTTTTGTAAATTTGACTTACAATAATTAAACGCAAGCGAAGCTTAAAAAAACCGACTTCACCGCTTTATCTTCGGAACCTTGATCAGATTTAATGTATTAAACACGCATTTTTGACTATAACTCAAAAACAAGAGATCAGACCTTAATCAAATTTCAAAGGAACCACAAGAAAAGCACCAGCTTTCAAATAAAAAAAGAATCATCGAAATCGGCTCACAACGAAAGAAGTTATGAGGTAAACTTTGAAGTCGGTTAGACGAGAACATCGTCAAAGTAGGCGTACAAAATAGGCATTATTGACGATATTTCAAAAACCACTGATCAGATCTTGATCAAATTTAATTGGAACCAATTACAAAGCTACATCTTTTAAACTAAAAAAAAATTTTCGAAATCGGCTCACGTGGAGAGAAGTTATGAGGTAACTAACACACAAAAAAAAAAAAAATTGTCGACTTGAGTACCTCCTCCTTTTTTTGGAAGTCGGTAAAAACTAATAGCGTTCATGCTACTAGCTGTACCGTGTAGTGTAGCTGTGTGTGTGTTTTACCTCGTTCACGTTTATGGTCGCCTAGTACTTTAATACCATAGTAAAAACTTTTTTTATAGTGTTAGTACTTCCGCTATCTACGGACCAATTGCCTATATTTCACTAAACTAAAATTATATATATCTATACAGTAAAGATCCAAGTTACTTACATGTCATCGAGCTTATAGGTAACTCAAGTCTTTAAGCCCACTATCAGTGGGTAGCGTTCCCATAAAGCTGGCGGCATTGCCTCTTTGAATTGCAATGCTAAAACGTTGAGCCAAATAAGTACCAGCATTTTGATCACGCGTCGCCTCAACCAGGCGCATGGAACACTCATGCCGTCAAAAATATAGGGAGGGGATAAGAGGGTGAGAATACTTTACGACCTATTTTCATACCTACTAAATATATTTTTATTATATTTTTGAGAGGTGGTAGAGCATTTTGTGAGTTGCTCGCCTGGCTTGCTACCAAAGTAGCTTACCACCATCAAGTTGAAAGTCTGCCGCCAAGCCAAATACGGTGTTCCGGCAGTTATCCTTGAGAACCTGCTTATTCCAGGTCTAGTGTGTTTACCAGCTTCGATCACATCGTCACTTACCATCAGGTGAGATAGTGGTCAAACACTAGCCTGTCACAAATAAAAAAAAAAATATACTAAAACAAAATCGAGCAAATCAAAAAAGAGATATTTATATATTAGAAGATAAAAGAAGATACTTATAAAATAAAACTGTGTATAAAACTATACTTATTTTTATTTGTACTAGTCGTTCGCTCAGAACTAAGATCTCGGGCCTATATTTTGTCTAAAAAAGAAAATCTTGAACTTAATTGTGTTTATATATTATTATACGTAAGTTTCAGGTTTAAGTGTACCTATAGCCGTTAATCAAAATCAAAATCGTTTCAAATTCACATGCCCCAAAGAGGCACTTATGAAAGTTAATGAGAGTAATTAACTTTCATGTTAATGACTCTACTGCCAGATTCGCAGAAAGTTAATGACTCTACTGCCAGATTCGCAGAAAGTTAATGACTCTATTGCCAGATTCGCAAAATTACAGCATGAAACAGAATAGACCCCGGGACAAAATAGATCTAAGACCAGTGACTTCGGTGGCCTACCAAATTGTAATTCGGTTTCGTACTCTAATTGCAAAGCTCTTTTCTACAATAATCAATTCGGGCAGAAAGGAAAATAAAAAACATTTTACTCCCTACTTACGTGGATGTGTGCCCCCTTTATTCAATCTCAATTTCATTTATATAATTTTAATCACCATTTTCGACTTTATGTCACAGTGTTACATATTCTCTGAGATTATTTAAACTACACAAGTTATTCACTTGTAGTTTCAGCGCTAAATATCTTCTAAATATATATGACTCAAAGGTGACTGACTGACTGACTGACATAGTGATCTATCAACGCACAGCCCAAACCACTGGACGGATCGGGCTGAAATTTGGCATGCAGGTACATGTTATGACGTAGGCATCCGCTAAGAAAGGATTTTGATTAATTCTACCCCCATGGGGAAAAAATAGGGGATGAAAGTTTGTATGAAACTTTGTCAATTTTAAAATTATACTTTTAACGCGAGCGAAGCCGCGGGCAAAAGCTAGTATATAATATAATGGCCTCGATTCTTATGTCACACACTAAATTAAATTTAAACTATTTCTGTCTTTTATAAAATAGGAACACAAGACAGAGATAGCATACTGCTGTGCTGTCAAGTTAGTCAGAACTTAGATGTATATGCAAGCTTAGTCGAGTACGTTATTGATGTTGACTAAAAACACGCGCCTTTCTGCTTCTGCTGTTCATATTTTCATTGATAAACTAGCGTGACAGCACTAAAATGTATGCTATCTCTGTCTTGTGTTTCTATTTTGTAAGAGACAGGGATAGTTTTAATTTAATTTAGTGAGTGTACATCAGAATCGAGGCCATTATATAGTATGGAGATTAGGTATCACACCTGATGTAAAGTGAGAGTATACTAGTACTAGAATAACTGTATCTCAAGGACAGCAACGGGAACATCATCTTTACAAATTTGAACTGTCCAGTACCTTAGGTTACATGTCTGCTTTCTACGCTGCCGATAGCGGGTTCGATTCTGGAAGGTGCACAATATTCCCAAAGTATATTTTGTGGATTTAGTTCTGAATTATCCAGCACCTAAGATACAATTTTTAAACTCAATGTGGAATTGTGTAAATCCTACTTCATATCCTACTAATATTATAAATGCGAAAGTTTGTGTGAGTATGTGTGAATGTTTGTCACCACGAATCACCGTAACGAAAAAACCGATTTTGATGAAATTTAGAATGTAGATAGTTTAGGTTCCAGAATAACACATAGGCTACTTAAATTAACTTAAAGCGGGCGAAGCCGCGGGGCACGGCTAGTTTGTTAGAATATAATTATTAGGATCGGATTAAGACTAACTGATAATAAAAATAAAATGTTTAACGTCTCTCTTAAATCTTTTTAATCAGGATGCACTTAAATTTTTCTCATCTGATAAAAGCAAAACATTAACGCCAGCAACTCAAGTAGGTTGAACAAATACTACAGCGTATATATCACTCCGTGAACCAATTAAAACTCGTAAGAAGAAAAGTAAACTTTAAATGAAATATTTATTTTTGTACAATAACGTCCGGACACTCAAAATGGTAAAGCTTTTATTTAATTAGGTGAATGCGATCTATCGAAAATTCATAGAGACATAATTAAAAGCAAGCAAAGCTTAAAAAAACCGACTTCACCGCTTTATCTTCTGAACTTTAATCAGATAAGATGTACTATACACGCATTATTGACGATATTTCAAGAACTACTGATCAGATCTTCATCAAATTAAAAATGGGACCAATTAGAAAGCAATATCTTTCAAACAAACAAAAAATCTAAATCGGTTCACGTGGAACGAAGTTATGAGGTACATATATAAAAAAAATTCAGTCGACTTGAGTACCTTCTCCTTTTTTTGACGTCAGTAGAAAACTTTCGTTTTTACCCGACTGCGCGATGCAAAGAACGGTAACGTGTTCCTTTTAACTGCTCGTTGGCTTAGTTGAGTGGCGTTCTCCTTCTAAGCAGGGGTATCGGGTTTAATTCCTGGCTGGAACACAAGTTTTCTCCCCAAGGTAAATTTGTGTTTCGGGTTCTGGTTGTGTTTGTGTGTGTGATGTGAATGTTTTCGGCACCCACGACACAAGTCACCGAAATTAATTTGAGGCTGTGAGTGTGAAAGCGTTTTATCAGCCTGTATATGTCTGCATGTTTGTTCTTTGTGGCTTTCTTGAAACCAAACGAGATTTTAAGGATTCTTACGTCAATCGAGTTGTCTTAATTCTGCGAGTGTCACTAATGATATGACAAATTATAATATATAATAAAAATTTAATATGGCGACCATTAGACGCCATATTGTGACAAAAAAATGAAATTCGACGAACTGTGTCAATCATTAAATAGGTATTTGAAAGTAATATTTAGGTTTCTATTATAATATACAAAGACGTTTTGAGATAGGCTCCGGTAACAATAGGTCTAAAAACAGTGACTTTGGTGGCCTACCAAATCGTTATTTTCCAACAAAGATTTTTTTTTAAACTGGCTTCGTACTCTAATTGTTTAGCCCTTTTCAACGATACCCTTCAAGGGCAGATAAAAAAATTAAAAATGTTTTGCTCCTCACTTATTGTATGGGAGCACCCTTAATATATTTTTTCTATTATAATTATTTTTTCTATTATATTACTTAATATATATATATATTTTTTTAATATTTTTACGTTTAGTCGAGGCGACAAGTGACCAGACTGCTGGCTCTTATTTAGCACAAAAAATTAGCATCGCAATTCAACGTGGAAACGTAGCCAGTATTCTGGGCACTTTTCCTTTGGCAAGCGGTTTACAAAATTTTTGAGTACTATTTGTTTTAATCCCCCTTTTCTAATCTTATCTTGTTTTAATTTAGTTATTGGTTTAATTTTTTTCAATTTATAAAATGTTAGATGTAATTTTTTGCTTTGGGCCGTAGTTTTACATATTCTATGAGATTTTGTAGTCATTCGCTTATATGGTTTAGACGCTAGATGCCTCTGATAGATGGACGGACGAACAAAGTGCTGAACGATCCAAGTCAACTTAGAGATCTCGCTTCACTCGATCAACAAATATTAACTTCGGAGATCCTGCCACCTTTCAGAAGTCGGTTAACGGAAGCCCTTGTTTCAGACTCATTGAGAAGTACATAGAGACCCCAGACGTCCTCGACATCAACTGCGTGGACCCCCTCAACAGGTCTGCGCTGATCGCCGCCATCGAAAATGAGAACATAGAGCTCATCAAACTATTGTTAACATCTGGAATCAAAGTAAAGGTAAGGAATTCTATTTTTTATTGAAATATTCCTAAGTACTGCACATAATGTTGTAAGTTTTTAAGCGATTTCACGCACTATGAAATCTAAAAGTGAAACTGAAAGTTTTGGAACTATTCAATTTGGACCAGCATCAGATTATTGTCACTTTAAACGTTCGCGATTTCATCACATAGTCACTCACTTTACACTGAGTCTTCTCGAGCATGGCCAATGCAACTTGGCCGAAACGTCGAGGTATTTAAATTAAACGCAAACAAAGCTCAAAAAAACGACTTGACCGCTTTATCTTCGTAACCCAAATCACATATAATTATCGTACTTAATACGCATTATTGACGATAACACAAAATCTCCTGATCAGATCTTGACCAAATTTAAATGGGAAAGCATCAGCTTTTAAACAAAAAGAATCTTCAAAATCGGTTCACGTAGAAAGAAGATATGAGGTAACATAAATAAAAAGTACAGTCGAATTGAGTACCTCCTCCTTTTTTGTGACGTCGGTGGAAAACATGACGTCCTCCTCTGCTCTAATATTGTTTAGCTCAGAGTCTCTAATAAACTTATAACACCATAATAATATGTTTACTATTATCGATTGCAATAAACATTTGAATTTGAATTTAATGAGTAGGTTTATTTTTTCAATAGTTTTTGAGTTATCGTCAATAATGCGTGTTTAATACATTGAATTTGATCAAGGTTCCGAAGATAAAACGGCGAAGTCGGTTTTTTTAAGCTTTGCTTGCAATTAATGATTAAAAGTAGGCATAGGTATATAGGATATTTATTTTATGTATTGCTGAAATAAAAATGATAAAATAAATAATAACATAATAATATGAATCGATATTTCAGTAAATTCAACATCAATTATTTGTTTTTTAAATCGATCCTGGAATTTGTCGCTTATATTTCGTTTTAATTGTCGCCTATGTTCCATGGAAACTTATGAGCGACCCTAAATCTATGTATACGTAGATTGATGTTTGGAAGGAGTAAAATTGTAAATAAATATAAAATTGGGTCCTAAAATATTCTATCAAATAGGCACTACAACTAGAAATCGTATTACTTAACTCATTTCGACACACTTTCTTTACTTTGCCAGCGAAAGTGCTGGGGTACGTAATACGCCCTTGTTTCAACAGAAAATCTGTCTCTACCCTCGGGAAATCATTTCGTCGTAGTTTGCATGATCACATCTACGGTATATTTTCATAAGTAAATGCCAATACTTCGGTAGTTCTTCTTTTTATTCTCTACCGACGTCACAAAAAAGGAGGAGGTACTCAATTCGAATGTATTTTGTTTTTGAAGTGAAAACTTCTTTAGCGGCGTTGTGCACTTTTTTGGGATGGGTAAGAAATGTTAAACTCGCGCCAGGACACGTGATCTGATCGAAAATCCGTAAGACGGAAAATACGTAAGACGAAGGAGAGGAAGTAATATCCCTCTCTCTTTCTACCGCGCGGTGAAAAATGTTCAAGTTTTCACTTCTGCCGGCACTCTCGGAGTGCAAACTGTTGTTTTTTTTTAGTGTGTCAAATTTCCTATCACGTGAACCGATTTTGAAATCATTATTTTATTGTTTGAAAGCTATTGTTTTCCCATTGGTCCCATTTAAATTTGATCAAGATCTGAACAGTAGTTTTTGACTTATCGTCATAATGCGTGTTTAATATGATCAAGGTTCCGAAACATTGAATATGATCAAGGTTCGGAAGATAAAGCGTTGAAATCGTTTTTTTTTAAAACTTTGCTTGCGTTTAATTATGTTTATAAATGGAGTGATGTTTTTGACAAAGCTTCGCATTCAAAACATAAGATTTTTGAACATCCAAAATTTTAAAATTATCAACTGGCAGTACCGGTAATTGAAATTATAATACGTTCGTCGTCACTATTAAGCAAAAACTTAAATAACAAACCAAAATTCAACCAAATCAATCACTCATCACCCCGTCCAGCGCACTAGCTTTAGTAGGTAGGTACCTACATTAAAACAGCTGACTTTAAAATAGTGACTCGTCTGCTAGTACAAGCTGGTAAAGTCGCTTTTTGAATGCGGTGAACGGGTTTACATTTTTTAAATCTGAGGGTAACTTATTAAAACAGTGCGCACCTTCAAAAGTAATCATTGTAACAGTGCTCTACCACCATGGAAATATTGTTTAGGCCTTCGCACTAGATCCAAGCAATCCACCGTATTGCGTATGAGTGATTAACGGACCAATATACGACTATAAAACTGTGTTAGTGCCATAAAACTGTCTACATTGAGGAGTTAAACCAATCAATATCGCTCTTCCATCTGATTGAAAACCTTGCAGAAACTGTGGCTTATTTGATAAGACGATAATTTAAAAAAAATTACCGTCCTCAATCGACCAAAATTTTGCAACTCGACAAAATGGTAGCAAAATCTTTATTATTTTTGTGCATTCATATATATTGGGATGAAATTAGCGTGAAGGCAGTTGAATTCTCCATATCTGATCAGTCCCCCTAGAAGCCAAAACGCTTCGTCTCTATTCTATCAAAAGAAACGCTTTCCAAATGTAACAGACCTTTAGACTTGAGCAAAAAGGTTTCAAATTGCTTGTCTGTAACTTTGCAATCTCGATGAGCGCTATATAAAAAGTCAATTATATTGATTCGGCACATGACCAAAATGCTGGGTTGTAATTGGGGTAGAGGATAAGCCTTGCTATACAGCGTGGTAATGCAGCAAGCATTTTGGGAACTTTGCCGAACATTACAGATCGTCTAAACCATCTTTAACCTATTTTTTTTTTTATAACTTGAATATTCATAATTGTAAAACTAGGTCTTGGAATAAATAAATTTGATTCTTACAAGTCAAAATATTTTAAGCCTTATTGTATACCAGTTTTAAGATCTGACTAAGTAAATAGTGACGTCTCTATATTTACTTCTAATCAAGACGGTAAAATTCTGTGTTCGAATTTTCATTTACGTCTAATGTAGGTATTTGTACACTTTGAGTCACTTAATTGCAGTAGAATAAATTTAATTATTTCTTTCAGGATGCTTTGCTACACGCTATCAAAGAAGAGTACGTGGAAGCAGTGGAACTACTGCTTCAGTGGGAGGAAGAACATCATGTACCAGGAGAAGCTTATGTAAGTATTTACCTGCTTATATTATAACGCGTAAGCAGTAAGTGACTTGCAAGTGTAAAAAAAGAACACATTTAAAATAATTTTACTTAAGTTAAAAAGTGTTCATGTCTGCTATCTCAAAATCCGACTCTTCACTTGGCTCCATATGTGCAAATGAAAAGGGACGCAGCTATTTGTTCTGTATATTTTTGTGCTATTAGAGCCAAGTGAAAAATCTTGAGCTGGAAAAGGCAACATATTTAGAGCAAACAATTTGGTCTACTTTTTTTTTTTTTTTTTTATTTGTGACAGGCTAGTGTTTGACCACTATCTCACCTGATGGTGATCGAAGCTGGTAAACACACTAGACCTGGAATACGCAGGCTCTCAAGGATAACTGCCGGAACACCGTATTTGGCTTGGCGGCAGACTTTCAACTTGATGGTGGTAAGCTACTTTGGTAGCAAGCCAGGCGAGCAACTCACAAAATGCTCTACCACCTCTCAAATGTCACCTGATTAGCACCACCCGGGGACCACGTGTAGGGAGTCAGACTTAAGGGGTATCCTCCTACGGACGTGGGTGACTCAGTCCCCACTTAACTCCGTCTGTCTTTTTTGTTCTAATAGAGCCAAGTAAAAAAATCTAGAGCTGAGTTTTCAATTGGCCCCATTTGCGTAAATAAAAACGGACGTAGCTATTGTATCTATACTGTAAACGGTCTAAAGAAATAGATCTTGAAATCAAAGCACAAATACGCAGTATTCTTATTTTTAGTAAAGTACAGTAGTGTATTATACAAATATTAATGTTGTGACTGGACAAAGTACTGTGAAATTTGATGTAAAAATATCCCCAAATCTAAAATCAATCACATATTGTTTATTTATTATCTTAACTACTACTTCAAATTATGTATAGTTACCTACTTAGAGTACTTTGTTTGCCTACTGTCATGTATATGCGTCACATGTATTAATTACTTAAGAATAAGTGAATTGTGCATTCTTATACTAACCTAACCTTCTAATATTATAAAGTTTGTGTGTAAGTGTGTAAGTATGTTTGTTCTCTCTTCACGCTTTAACAGCTGAATGGATTCAGATGAAATTTGGAATGTAAATAGCTTATACCTAGGATTACTACATAAGGTACTTTTTAACTTGATAATAGCTTGCGAAGTCGCGGGGCGCGGCTAGTGGGGTAATAAAGAATTCTAAACACAATGTTCCCGTAGAGATAGTGGTCAAAAGCCAGCCTTTCAATGATTAAAAACATAAACATAAAACATAAACGCTTTCACACTCATAGCCCCACAATAAGTTCGATGACTTGTATCGTGGGTGCCAGAAACATTCACATCACACACACAAACACAACCAGACCAGAAACACAAATTTTCCTTGGGGAGAAAACTTATGTTCCAGCCGGGAATCGAATCCGATACCCCTGCTTAGAAGGCGAACGCCACCCAACTAAGCCAACGAGAACGTGTAACTATGCACTTATTCTAAGCTGTAACCTTCCTTGACCTTTTTGTCTTCCTTATATATTTAGTACAATATTTAAATACTCTATTTCAGCGTCTATATTATTATGTAATAGTATTTACAGTTAATTCCTGTAATTCTAGTTTACGAAGGTACAGCTGCGGCAAACCTAGAACATATTGCTATATTCTTGGCAGCATTATATTCACAGAAAACTAGGTAAATGAAAAAGCTCAGTTTATTGCCAAAAGCTTTTAAGAATTTTTGATATATTGGACAGTTTTCCATAAAACGGTTATGTCTTCTGGAAAGCAAGAAATGTAAGATATAAAATAAAACAAATAAATTTGAGATTATATGATTGTTTCAAAAGTTTGCCTATCTTGAATAAAAAAAAATTTAACGCAAGCAAAGCTTAAAAAAACCGACTTCACCGCTTTATCTTCGAAACCTTGATCGGATTTAATGTATTAAACACGCATTATTGACTATAACTCAAAAACTAGAGATCAGGTCTTGATCAAATTTCAATGGGACCAATTAGAAAGCAACATCTTTCAAATTAAAATTTCGAAATCGGCTCATGTGGAGAGCAGTTATGAGGTAATAAACATTAAAAAAAAGAACAGTCGAATTGAGTACCTCCTACTTTTTTAGAAAGTCGGTAAAAAATACAAAGAAGTGTTTGAAATAATATTTAATTTAATAATTTTCTAGCATTATTTACATACATTTTAGGCCAGGGAGAGAGAGAGATTTTTGGACAGAGGTCCAAAATTCGACCAAACGCATAGGGCATTTGATTTTAAGTAATCCTGTTATAAAAAGAATTAGCAAGAAAAAAATTGCTGACAAGGGTATAATGAAAACAAAACCTCCTACCTATCTTGTTCATTTATTCTTAATGTAGCCTGAAAGTAAAAATAGAGTCGTGAATAATATACGACAGTGATTTATTTGCACTCGACCGTATCCATTAGTAATCCGAATTCTATTCTTTACTAAATGGGAAATACCTTACTAATATTAATGACGTAACAAAACGAAACGACTTCTGAACAAAGTGCCATTATGTCTGCCTTAGGGGATGATTAGGGTTGGTTCTCATTCAGTCGAAGCAGCCGCATCGCCCGCATGCATAAAAAGTTAACTTATTTGAGGATATTTATTCAATATTCAAACGTCGATCAAAAATGAATTTAGAATAGAATAAACATATGTGTTATGTACATGTGTATATAAAGAAGTCCTTTTCAAACTACAAACTGACTTAAATCTTCAAAATTATAAATTTGCCCTTCTGTCAAAACGACGAAGCGTTTTAGTTTTTGGATAGATAATCGGATTGAAAAAGTATAACAAAATTAACATTTGAAATAATTTCAAGACAAAATTGCAATTATTATCAACAGGAACAACTAGTTGCTATTCTCTTATAAAGCTAAGAATAAGAAGATAAATTATGTCGTGAAGCTTATATCTATTAAATTAATAATATAAAAAAGCGATGTAATTGTAGTGTAGCAGAATGCTACACTAGAAAGAATCCTGTACCGAATACAGTCTATTTCGTTCCACTGCTTAAGATAATTGACAGTGCATTAATTTATTGTTTTAATTTAACAATCTCCCAAAAAAAAACTAGGCGTTTCTCTTTTATATCTAACTAGCCGTGCCCCGAAGCTGCACCCGCTATTATCAAGTTAAAAAGTAGTCTATGTACATTCCAAATTTCATCCAAATCCGTTCAGCCGTTAAAACGTGAAGATGGAACAAACATACTTACACACTTACACACGCATTTACACAAACAAACTTTCGGATTTATAATATTAGTAGGATTAAAAATCAATTGCCACATGTATGAAATATCATCACTTGAGAACTGGTCAACGGATTGAGTTGATTTTTTTCTGTTATTTAGCTGTTTTTTTTTTGTCAGGACTAATTTTGTACCTACAGGCATAGACCTATCCAAGAGAGCGAGACGCAGCTAAGGCTGGTAAAACCGCCGCCAGCCGATGCGGCTTCGACCGTTTCAATGTAGCACAGACCCTAAATACTTATTTGATGTCAGAGGACACTGACCTTGTCTGTACATGACGAATGGTGAACCAAAATTTGTCTCCTTGTATGAAAGTGAATTGTTCCCCGAAAGGTACAATCTGGGAGTCTTCAAGTCAAGAGTGAATAGGTACCTTCTAGGCAAGCATGCTACATCTTCGGCCGCATCATCACTTTCCATCAGGTGAGATTGTAGTCAAATGCTTGCCTATAAGGCATAAAAAATTTGAATGCAGTACCGTGGCTATAGTATCATTGAATTATGATGACATTGTTATTTATGTCTGTTTGGGTATAAAAAGCTACTTGCCATTTACCAAGCTGCCTATTAAAATTATTTATTTAATAATTATTTATTTATACTTTATTGCACAACAAAAAACAATGTACAATTGGAGGACTTAATGCTAAGTGCATTTTCTACCAGTCATCCAGCAATGGTAGGAACAAAAGTAAAGCGTGCATCAGAACAGTGTATTGTCAATAATTCAAAGTAAAATTTCCTTAATTAGATTTTACTTATCTGGGGAAACAGATTCTGGCAAAGAGTTCCACTCCTTCGCAGTGCGCATAATGAACGTGGAAGCAAAGCGTTTCAAGCGTTTAAAGCGTTTATTTGATTCCATAGAGTTGGGAGTCCGTCGACGCAGCAGCGGCTACCTTCACACCAGACATCACGCCTCTCATCCTGGCGGCTCACAGGAACCACTACGAGATCCTGAAGATCCTCCTGGACAGAGGAGCCACGCTGCCTGTGCCCCACGACGTCAAGTAGGTACAGGTCTTCCGTCTTTCACAGCCTCAACCAGAAAAAAAAATCTAGGATGAAACAGCCAAGAAAAATAAATACGCAGTTTTTTTTTTACTTTCCAAAACTTAAAACGAAAGGTATTTTGTTCTGATTAAGATTTGTTTTTCTATATTTTTTTTATAGTATTTTTTAATTCTTTTTGCTTTTAGCCAGTATCGAGTCATAAAATGTATCAAGTATAAGTATTACATATTTCTTTGCCCTAGAATCACATTAAAAGAGTCGAAAGCCCATTCATAGTGAAGTCATGCCCTATATACCAGTAAAGGTAGAAACTTAACTAGAACTTCTATTGGAGTTTTGAAGCGAACGCGAAGATTACGTTTTTCAACTTTGTATGATGTGCCTACACTTATGCACGTTTACTAAGTAGGTATTGACGGTTAATAACCCATCAAGTTTCTACCACTTTACTTGGGTATGACTTGACTATGACTGGACCTTGACTCTTTTACTTGACGTTGACTATGACTTTTGAGTAGGATTTTCGATATGAAATACAACACTTGAAATATATTATTACTTGATACTGGCTAAATGCACAAGATTGCGAAGCCAAAATTATAAAAAACCAAAAACGTTTTATCTCGCTTTCTAATGATCTTTTTTTCATTATTTTATCCATACTAAGATGCAATTATTAGGCATTGTATGTTATGGAATATATTTTAGATCAGTAGGTACTCATTAGCCACAAAGTTTCAGAAATGTTGTGATTATATTGTTTTGTATCGTTATATATAAATAAATGTATACAATTATCTTTCTTATATATAAAAATGAATTGCTGTTTGTTAGTCTCGCTAAAACTCGAGAATGGCTGGACCGATTTGGCTTATTTTGATCTTGAAATATTTGTGGAAGTTCAGGGAAGGTTTAAAAGGTGAGAAAGTATAAAGAAATTGCAATAAAATTAGTAAAAAGTAGTATTTTATTTTCCCATACAAACTGTTCGTACCTGTCAAACAGGAGATGTTTCTGAATATTTGACCACAGACAATTGGCGGTATGAAGTTCGCCGGGTCAACTAGTATTTTAATATATACGCTTTTAATATATCACGCTTGCCCATTAAGTTCAGTGCCTCCTAGAGTTTTGAACTTGTCAAAATCCTGCTGTTCAAAATGCTGTGTTCGTCACCCTAAGATATTACTTGATATTAGATGTTACATCTCTTTAAGCCCTAATTACACAAGAAATATAGCCTTTCAATCCGGAATACAGTAATGTCTGCACACTACTGTTTGGCGGTTGAATGACGTGGTATTGTAAGTATAACGGTGTGGTGCTGCAAAAGAGCCCAAAAGTCCAAAAAAAGAATGCAAAAGAGTAAAAAAAGACGTGTGGCACTCGGGGACTGCCGCGGTAAAGCTATTGCATAGCATTTTTTATCAACTTATGCAATTATAATTATTTATTTATTTTATTCATGCAGTATTTTTTTCTGCCACCTAGAGGCAAGTTGCTGAACTAAAGAGACAAGCGTGATATTTCAAAAAAGTCATTAAAAGTTCTGCTATTCATCGATAGATGGCAAAACTAAAAAGTATCACCGCTGTGCCGGTCGGAGTGGGGGTGTTAGGTTATTTTCGTTACGTAATTTCTGGATTCGGTCTCCACGCTCAAGGCCCGCGATAGAAGTTATGCAATAGCTTAAAAAAAACAATTCCACAGATCATACATTTCATCACCCAAAATTTGAAATATCACAAATGTTACGTTACTACAAGCAGCATAAAATACAAAATAAATGAATTATGAAAGATAGATGACCCATTTTCAATAAATAACTCAAACATCCCCTAAAATAGACCATAAATCAGGTCGATCACTTCCTCAGAGTTCTCGATAGTATTTTTGGTTCAGTTCCCTAACAGAAGACATAAACACAAGTCCACTATACGCGATAGACATTTCAACATAAACACTTATAAAGAAGAGTATAAATATTTGTACGGAAGTGTCATAATATATCAGAAGCCAATAAAAACGATTGATGAAGAAAAATTGGTATCTCACTGAACCGTTATGAAATTTGTAGGTAGCATGCAACTAGCTGTGCCCGCGACTTCGTTCGCGTGGAATAGTGTCGTTGTACAAAGTGTATGTGTGTAGTGTGTGTAAATGCTACCGTATGTGTGTACACATAGGGTAGCATTTTTAATTATTAAAGCTAATTATTTTACAACTAAGACACATGTGTTTTACTGTACGCACCTGTATTTCGTTCTGTACACGCGCCCGGGGCACGCGCCTCGGGCGCTTTGTATATCATGACCCTTAAACGTCATTTTTTTATGCCGCGAGTATGAAAAAATGGCTTAGTCGATTATGTATTGTTTTCCTAAAATTTATAGTTATTTGTTTTGGAAATGCAAATGTCTAATATTCGTGGTTTTTTTACCGTCAATATTGCGGGAACGTGTACGATTGTTTCGCTCCAAAACTTCAAAAGTTTCTACCACTTTACTAGGGCATTACTTGATTATAACTAAGCCATGACTCTTTTTACTTGACTTTGAATATGACTGTGGACTAGGACTTATTTTATTTACGTAATAATAAACAAACAAAACAAACGCATTCACACTCACAGCCCCACACTAAGTTCAAAAACTTGATTCGTGGGTGCCGGAAACATTCACATTACACACACATTACACCCAAAACCAGAAACACAAATGTCCCTTGGGAAGGAATTTGTGCTCCGCCGGGAATCGAACCCAGGACCCACGGCGCAGAGGGCGGACCTGTCCACTGCGCCAACTGGGTCGTCAACTTGCAATATCTACGCTACACACTAAGCTCGACAACTTTCACATAACGCACACAATCACACTGAGAAACACGAATTTTCCTTAAGGAGAAAACTTGTGTTTCCACCAGGAATCAAATCCGATTCCCGCTTCTTAAAAGTTGAACACAACTAAGCCAACTGGCAATTCAATAAAATATGCATTAAATCTCGAGTTATACAAGGTTACTTTGAATTAGCGCTCCATACTCCACAGGGGAGTAGGGTATCGACAATGCAACACAAAAATATATTTAAAAAACTTTTTTTTTGATAAATTTGTACAAAAACAATTTTTATTTATTTTTTTTGTGTTGCATTATCGATACCCGACCTCCCCGACCTTATGTGAAGTATGGAGCGCTAATTCAAAGTAACCTTGTATAAACTACGTATGTATATGTCTGAATAACTAATAATTCTATAGGTAACTTTATGCTTTCAATCGAACAAGCATTAGTGTCTGTCACAGTACATTAAACTAACACGGTAATTCTAGACTCAAAAGTTCACTGTACTTTTTACTTTAAGTAAGTACTATGTATTTTAAAAAGAGTTAAGGGGATAATATACTACAATGCAACCTTTTTTAAGTACAGCGATTTGGAAAAGTGTAAGTGCACTTTTTAGCATATAAAGGTGCATGTTGAATAACTTATACAACGGCAGTTAAGCGAGGCTGTCTGTGATGTTTTATGCTTTTATTCCAATTTCGTGAAAATACGCCTCACAAAGTAAGAATAAACTGTAGAAATAATTCTTCTCGTTGATATACATTTCACAGATATGTCATATAAGTCCCACCGCTCAGATAATACGCTGAGGGTACCGTTCGGACTACCACGTACACGCCGCGAGTCCAACCGCTCAGATAATACGCTGAGGGTACCGTTCGGACTACCACGCGCACGCCGCGAGACCCACCGCTCAGATAATACGCCGAGGGTACCGTTCGGACTACCACGCGCACGCCGCGAGACCCACCGCTCAGATAATACGCTGAGGTTACCGTTTGAACTACCACATACACGCCGCGTGTCCCACCGCTCAGATAATACGCTGAGGGTACCGTTTGGACTACCACGTACACGCCGCGAGACCCACCGCTCAGATAATACGCCGAGGGTACCGTTCGGACTACCACGCGCACGCCGTGAGACCCACCGCTCAGATAATACGCTGAGGTTACCGTGTGGACTACCACATACACGCCGCGAGTCCCACCGCTCAGATAATACGCTGAGCTTACCGTTTGGAGTACCACGTACACGCCGCGAGTCCCACCGCTCAGATAATACGCTGAGGGTACCGTTCGGACTACCACGCACACGCCGCGAGACCCACCGCTCAGATAATACGCTGAGGTTGCCGTTCGGACTACCACGTACACGCCGCGAGTCCCACCACTCAGATAATACGCTGAGGATACCGTTCGGACTGCCACGTAAACGCCACTAGTCCCACCGCTCAGATAATACGCTGAGGGTACCGTTCGGACAGCCACGTACGCCGCGAGTCCCACCGCTCAGATAATACGCTGAGGGTACCGTTCGGACTGCCACGTACACGCCACGAGTCCCACCGCTCAGATAATACGCTGAGGGTACCGTTCGGACTGCCACGTACATGCCACGAGTCCCACCGCTCAGATAATACGCTGAGGGTACCGTTCGGACTGTCACGTACACGCCGCGAGTTCCACCGCTCAGATAATATGCTGAGGGTACCGTTCGGACTGCCACGTATACGCGCTTATAGCGAATCGCACCGGGGAAATAATCCATTAGCGCCTTAGCAAACCTGGCAGCCACAACAATATCCTAAAAGCATTATTACACGGAATGTTTAATACTTCGTACGCCCGCTTTGCAAAGCTAGTCCACAGGCTGCACGTGTAGAATCTGGCAATATTACTTAAATTATTTTGAAACTTTAACGTTTGTTTAGAACGTGCAAACCTGCTTAAAATATGACTTTCGTTTTAGCATAATTTCATGCGCCAAACAATTTATTTTACTCTTTTACAACGTCATTACGTCGCTAACATTTTGGAAAGTGAGCTTTTGAATTACACGAGTTAATTCCTCCATGCACTTTTGCCATCTAACAACAAGACAAACTATCAAAGTCATCCATTTATGGTCGACAAACCTCCAATTCGCTCGAAGCGTTTAGCTTCTTCGTTCATCGTCCATACTAAGTTCCCCGGTACTAAAGATTTAATCTGGGAGTCTTCAACTCTCGAGTGAATAAGTTTCTTCGGGGCAAGCATATCACATCTTTAGCCGCATCATCACTTTTCATCAGGTGAGATAGTGGTCAAAAGCTTGCTACTGGATGTAAATTTCAAGGAAAACAGCTCGAGTGATGGTGCCGTCATTTAAGTGTTAAAATCACACTAATAGTTACTGAACTCTTTGTTTCAAACCCATTACTAACGTGTTTACCACTTTCGACCACATCATCACTTGCCATCAAGTCAAACGCAGATATTAGAGATAAACATAGACTTTTTCACACTCTCAGCCCCACAATAAGTTCAATGTCTTGAATAATGGGTGCCGAAAACATTCACATCACAATCACACCCAGAATCAGAAACACAAATTTCCCTTGGGGAAAAATTGTCTTTCCACCGGAAATTGAACTCGTTACCAACTGTTTACAAGGCGAACCGACTGAGCCAACCGGAAGTTCTAAAAAAATGTATCCTTTTTTTTTACGAGACTTTCACTAAACCCTTTCGTGTAGTGAAGTTTTTATATCTATAGCCTGTATGTAGCTGTAGCCTGTATATACAGGCTACTCCCATTTATTTGGGGCCCACTAGAACTATTATTGTACTATTTTTGACGTCCCAGTTGACGCAGTGGACAGGTGTCCGCCCTCTGCGCCGCGGGCCCTGGGTTCGATTCCCGGCAGGAGCACAAATTCCTTCCCAAGGGATATTTGTGCTTCTGGTTCTGGGTGTAATGTGTGTGTGATGTGAATGTTTCCGGCACCCACGATACAAATCTTTGAACTTAGTGTGGGGCTGTGAGTGTGAAAGCGTTTGTTTGTTGTTTGTTTGTTATTCATTCCTCTTCCGTTTAATAAATATGATTCATTCATTCACATCAGATGCGGCTGCGATGAGTGTGTGAAGTCCTCCCAAGAGGACTCTCTCCGGCACTCCCAAGCTCGCATCAACGCGTACCGAGCACTCTCATCGCCTTCTCTCATCGCTCTATCATCAGCTGATCCTCTGCTCACCGCTTTCCAGCTGTCCTGGGAGCTGGGAAGGCTGAGCAGGATGGAGACAGAGTTCAGAGTTGAGTATAAGGTAAAATATTGGTAAGGGATCGGTAAGGATGGGTGATATCGGTGACTGTTTGGAGAAACAGACGAGGCTTATCATAGAAGAAACTGTAAATTTTTACAAAAAAATATATCAAACTGACTTCCGAAATAAGGAGGAGATTCTAAATAGTTTTTTTTTTATATTTATTGGATATGTCGCCTCATCTCCCAATTAAACCATCTATTAAAATATATCCTCGCAGTAACCATATTGGTTTTTTTTTTTATTGTACATAGTTAACAATCGATAAGAGGTGCCGAAGATATTGGAGAAATCAGTTTCTAATTATTTAAAGATAGAAAAGATAAATGTGAAAGATGATATTATAAAATGCTCTAGCAGCCCCACACTAAATTCGATGACTTGTATTGTGGGTGCCGGATACATTCTCATCACACATACAATCACAACCAGAACCAGAAACACAAATTTTCCTTGGGGAGAAAACTTGTGTTCCCGCCGGGAATCGAACTCCTGCTTAAAAGGCGAATGCCAGCCAACTAAGCCAACGAGCAGTTCAAAAATACATACTTTACTGAAGATATATCATGAAAATATATTAAAAAGTCTGCCATTCAACCAGGCTCTTCGTCAGCAATGCACAGAGTTTGCGACAGCTCTGCTGGACCACACTAGAACCTCCAAAGAGCTGGAGATAATGCTGAATTACAACCCCTGGGACATCGACTGCTGGGAGCCGGGGGAGAGACAGACCCTGGGGCGACTGAAGTTGGCTATAAAATATAAGCAGAAATTGGTAAGTGAAACATCATTGTGAAACAATGTGAAAAAGTTATTTTGCAAAGATTTACATTTTCTTTTATTGTATTAAAAGAAAGTATTTTAGAGGTGGTAGAGCATTTTGTGAGTTGCTCGCCTGGCTTGCTACCAAAGTAGCTTACCACCATCAAGTTGAAAGTCTGCCGCCAAGCCAAATACGGTGTTCCGGCAGTAATCCTTGAGAGCCTGCGTATTCCAGGTCTAGTGTGTTTACCAGCTTTGATCACATCGTCACTTACCATCAGGTGAGATAGTGGTGAAACACTAGCCTGTCACAAATAAAAAACAAAAAAAAAAAAAACGATAAGGAACAATCCTACTTTATAGTCACTTAATTACAAGCTTTTATTAAGTTTCACCTGTACCGTTATTTATCGGTCTGTAAACAAATTTGCAAGCTAAATTAAACCCACTTCCCGATGTTCGATGGGACTCAAATTTGGTTTACAAATGCATCTTTGGTGACAATGAAATGGTACCATGAAGGTCTGAGGATGAAGACGAAAGATGACAAAAGGAACTTCTGAACTAAACAAGTCAAACCCTTTGAGTTTGATTTGTCTTTTCAAGTTTGTATTTTTTATTTACAACTGGTAAAAGTTTGATCTTAAAAAATCGTTTTAACAATACAAATCTACTACCTACACGTTACTCAAGAAAATACACGAATGTAAGAAGCGTCTTCTAAAATAAGAACGTTACTTCTAGGCATCTACTATAAACAAAATTAGCAACAATTAGTCGACTAGCAGCTCCGAAAAGCTCGTGTTTATGTAACATACAAATTAGGATTTACGCATATGGCAACATATTTCGTGTATTATAAAAAATATTGCTCTTTAGCTAGACATACCGTGAAAATAGGTATTTTCTAAAGCTGAAGTATATATCATTATATATATATATTTACCAGCCGTGCCCCGCGGCTTCGCCCACTTTTATCAAATTAAAAAGTAAATATGTTTGTTTTCTCTTAATGCTGCAACGGCTGAACGGATTAGGATGAAAATTGGAATGTCCATAGTTTATACCAGGATTAACACATTAGCTTTTTTTTATTTTGATAACGTCGGTGAAGCCGCCGGGCACGGCTTGTAGTATATACAAAGGTTTATCGGTACGCCTAGTCGAGGCAAAACGAAACAAAAATTATTGGTATACCGCAGTTTTCTATAATATATGAACATAATGTGATGTTAGTATTTTTGGACACAGTGAATTGCCGTGCAGAACGAACTTCATACCTACGTCAAAGTTCTTAGTGCTTATTCCAGTGCTAGGATGCATGACCGTTTAGTGGACTTGTTCAACTATGTTTCAAAGGCCACGCTAAGCTGTCGGTCCTGTCTATTCTGGCCGTCAAACTACGATTGTTCGAATTGATGCGACGTCCGTCGATACGACAGTCGATTGGTTGACATTTCAGTTGATTCGATGGGGCATAAGAAAAGAAAATCGTTCGTTTTCGTCGTCGATATAAAGATAATCTATGCCCGGAATAGACCCCCTGGTTGTTAGTCGAAAGACAATCGCTAAGCCATGTCGGATGCCTTTAGATAGCCTAAAAAAAACCTGACACTAGGCCTGCTCACTAGTCTATACGACAAACAATGTAAGGCAGTCCTTTAAAACTAGGCATATACATAAACCTAGGGATTCCTATTGTTATTGGAGTAATGCCAAGCTCTATTCGACCTTGACAGTAATTTTTACGAGGCTGTCCCCCCGTCTCAATTAGCCTAAATATGTTATTTATACGAGAATCTGGCGCCGGATGCACAGCTACTTTTTGTCTTTTGAAGAAACAAAGATTTCAAAGTCAAACAAGCCAGTTGTGAACAGACTTTTTAGACTTTGGAACAAAAATTGCAAACTACTCGATAAGAATCAAATCTTATTGGCTAGTTTGCAATTTTTGTTCCATTTACGTTCCACATTCGTTCCATTTACGTTTTTTTGTGTTCCATTTTCTTTTCATTTTCGTTTCACATTCGTTCCAATTTCGTTCCAATTTTGTTCCATTTTCGTTCCACTTACGTTTCAATTTCATTCGATTTTCTTTCATATTTGTTCCCTTTGAATAATAAATAAAGCCCTTCTAGATATATGATATAAGAGCGATTTCGCCTTGATAAACAATTTTACATACAGACCCAATCTTAATGCTGCACTGTTTCCGTAGCTGTTTTCTGTCTTCTCTCAAATAGTAAGCAAATACATGGATTAACACTCAAGTTTGTATATCCATCCAGTCTTAAACTGACTCGACATCGATTACACCGTAAGCTTAGTTGCCAAGATTTGAAATAACTATATTTAGGCATCAGTAGGTATATTCTGGTCGTCAAAATACGATTGTTCGAATGTAGGTCTATTCTGGTCGTCAAAATACGATAGTTCGAATTGATGCGACGTCGGTACGACAGTCAATTGGTTGAAATTTGAGTAGATTAGATGTTCATAACGAATGAAAATCGTTCGTATTCGACGTCGATGTAAAGATAAATAATCTATGTCCGGAATAGACCCCCAGGATAGTATGATACCTCGCGTTCTAACTCCTGAGCTGTTAAGGGAACGCCTGTTGGGAGGTAAAACTCCCTAGGGTTAGAATACCGCCTGCTGACCATAAAACCAGAGAGATGAAGTTCCGAAAAAAAAACGCATTTACACTCACAACCCTATACTGGGACAAAGACAAAGATTATTTATAAATGTACAAAACATGATTTAAATTCATACGCAAACATATTTAGATAGATTAGATCGGCGTACAAATTTAGGAGAATGGCTCTACTGAGTCACTAAAATAAAATAAATGTATTCTAATAAAAATATATATATTAATATATATACAATGTAAAAATCAATAAAATTTGTTAATAAATATAAAAAATCTGTCAGAGCGCCTGGTTGAGGCGACGCGCGACGCGCCTTCTAATTGCTAGTACTTATTTGGCTCAACGTATTAGCATTGCAATTCATTGAGGCAATGCCTTCAGCATGATGGGAACGCTACCCACTGGTAGTAGGCTTAAGTACTTGAGTTACCTATAAGCTTGATGTCTTGTAGGTAACTTAGGTCTTTGCTGTATGCAGTTTTAGGAAATATAGGCAATTGGCCCGTAGTTACAATAATAGTAATAAATATATATTGATATGAGTCATCATTAGAAGTATCTTAAGTCTTGCTTTGAGTTCAAAGACTTGTATACCGTAGTGACATTTACATCACAAAATTAACTTGTAAAGGAAATTTGTGCGGACGCAGAGAACAGAGATTTGCCCACTGCGCCAACGGGGTCGTGAAACAAACGATGTTTTAAATATTTTTGCATGTTCGCTTAGGGCGTTACCACCTCTTTGCCAAGCATATAAACATATAGGTATACATAGATATCTTCTAGTCCAGCATATTACATCTTCGGCCGCATCTTCACTTTCCATCAGGTGAGATAGTGATAGCTGTGCCACTGGAAACTTGGCCGATCACGCTCATATTATTAATCCGAAAGTTTGTGTGTACGTAGGTATGTTTGTTTTCTCTTCACGCTGTAACAGCGGGACGTACTTTTTAACTTATCAAACGGGGGCCAAGCCATGGGGCACGGCTAGTATGGATGTAAGTGATCGGGTCGGTTACCATCAGGCGTTTTGCTTGTCTCCTTCTGTCTTTATGAAACTTATAATGTTTTCCAGTTTGTGGCTCATCCAAACGTGCAGCAGCTACTTGGAGCAATCTGGTACGAAGGTCTTCCAGGGTTCAAGAGAAAAAACATCATCGGACAGTGTATACAGGTATATTCCAAATATAATAAACCGATTGTAAACTATCGAGACTATCACTATCATCAGTTACAACTACGTTTTTTTATTAAAAAAAACAAATTCGCATCCATCGTTCTCTATAAAAGACGTAAATGTAATAAAAAAATGAAAATCTAATAAAAAAAATTACGTAAAAAAAAAATCCGACTTAAAAAACAGAAGAGGTTTTAATTCGACTGTTCTAGCTCAACCATAGAGAATAAAAAACCTTAATTTTCTATGGTTGCTCAGCGATGGATATGGTAAATTATTTTTATTTAAAAGTGTATGATGGTGTAAAGTTAGTCCCATATAAAAATATTCAAGATCTGACTAAGGGTCCCGGAGATTAAGTGGTCTATTTCTTGAAGCTTTGCTTGCGTTTTAATTTTTTTTTAACTTTAAGAAGCTATTTAATATCAACTGTCGGGTTTAGTTTTAAAACTTTCGTTCTATTTCTTTTACGATATATTTTATACTAGCAGTGCCCCGCGGCTTCGCCCGCTATTATCATGTTGAAAAGTAGCCTATGTGTTAATCCTAGGTATAATTTATGTACATTCCAAATTTCATGCAAATCCGTTCAGCCGTTAAAGCGTGAAGCGGGAACAAACATACTTACACACTGACACACTTACACACAAACTTTCGGATTTATAATATTAGTAGCATATATAAATTATCGTGGTGTTTGTTACCCAACCGAAACGGCTCGACCGATTTTTATGATATTTTGTATGCATATCGGGTAGGTCTGAGAATCGGCCAACATATATTTTTCATACCCCTAAATGGGTGGTCCAACCGCAATATTTTTTTTTTTTAACTATAGTTTTGTTTTTATTTTTTTATGATTCAGCATTGAAAAATACATACTACCCTAACATTTCCTAGAACTAATGTATATGACAAAACAACAGTTGCCGGGTCAGCTAGTTATATATAAATTTCACACATTTCTTTTCCCATAATTACCTTTCACTGTTCAAGATTTTTAATGAATTATCCAGGTGGCGAAACTAGGCGTAATGTTTCCTGTGTACTGCACGATATACATGCTGGCTCCGAACTCGGAGTATGGTCGGTTCATGAAGAAGCCCTTCGTCAAGTTTATCTGCCATAGCTCTTCCTACATGCTGTTTCTTAGTAAGTGAATTTGGTTTACATTTAATTTCCAGCAAGCTAGAATGCCCTTTCATGCATAATTATTATTAATTAATATAACATAAACGCCTTCGTTTTTGTCGTGGGAGCCGGAAGCACGTTAAGGACTTAGGGACTTGATATACGAAGCGCCCGAGGCGTGCGCCCTCAAAAGGAAAAAGGACGTAACTGAAATTTTTGTCAAAATTGAGTTATATACATTAGAAATGCCTTTACTATTTAGTATATGTTATAATTTGTAGCAGATGCGTCTAAATTAAAAGTAAGATTAAGTAGGTAGCGTCCGAATATTTTAAAATAAATAAACAATAGTAGATGCATTTATTTTTGAAAGAAAGAAAGAAAATACTTTTATTTATGACACACACAACATTATACTAAAAAACAATTTTGCTTATTCCGATGATGTATATAACTTAATTTTGACAAAAATTCAGAGAGGGGCATCTGCATTTTTATTCTTAAATCTTACTTTAAATTTAGGAGTCACGGTCGCCTCGGGCGCTTTGTATATCATGTCCCTTATACAGCAACCCAGTAACGTTCAAAAACAAGATCTGCACTTTATATTTTCTTTCCAGCTCTTCTCTCCCTAGCGTCCCAACGAGCCGAGTTTCTAGTGCTGGAGTGGTCTGGAATCAGATGGCTTCAGGAGTTGGTGGAGTACTGGAAGGAGCACGAACGAGGCTCGCTGCCTGGCTTGATAGAATTCAGCGTCATCATCTACATAGCAAGTAAATTTGAGTTTGTTGGCATGCTTCTATCATTGGAATTGCTTTATGATTTCCTTAAACTGTTGTACCTTAACAAAAACTATAAATAGGTGTAAGTATCGTAGGATTTTTTTAAAAGAAGGGCTGAAATTTTGATCGAAAGTGGAGGAAAAAAAAAGAAAAAAAATGCTACATCTTCGGCCGCATCATCACTTTCCATCAGGTAAGATAGTGGTCAAATGCTTGCCTATCAAGTTTAAAAAAAAAACACTGTGATAAATAGTTAAAATGTTTCCCTATGATACAAAAAATTCACTTCTAGCTCAATAATTATGTCTTTACGACACACCCTGTTGTTTTTTCTCTTCTTTTGTATTAAATTTTCTATTTCCATTTTTTCGGTTTTTTTTTGTGTTTGATCTCATGTTCACACTTCTAGAAAAACTAATATCGATTTTATCGACATTCGTTTTTGGCAATTATTATGTCTTGTTTTTGTATTAACTAATGGCTATCTTTTTTGTTATGATTTTTATATAATTTTTTTAGGTGACATCTATTTACTATTTAGTCTCCCTGTGACCAATATTACCGCAAAGTGTTCATATTAGGGATAGCATAATTACCATTCTAGACCATATCATCGCTTACCTACGGGTGGGATAGGGGTCAAAGGCTAGCCAATAAAAAAATATGTTTTTATATTTCATTATTTCCCTGCATTTTTGCGATAAAAACCTTTGCAGTTGTTTTTATTCAATTAAACTTAATATACTTATAATTTAGTGGTAGGACTTTTGGGGAGTGGAGGACTCCGCCTGGTGCAGTGCCACTCATTGCCAGACGTTCAACTGCCAAGCAGTAGTGTGCAAACATTAATGTATGCAGGATTGATGGGCAATGTTTCTAGTAAAATTACAGGTTTTGATAAGATTTAACATCTAATAAATATTTGTATCAGTAACGGAATATTTACCATGTATTTCGTTTGTTTTGAGTTTCCGATTTTTCGGAACTGTTGCAAGCACCATGATCACGGAGTATCTGTAGTAGTGCGGGTAGATGAAGATTTAGATTTACGAGCATACGAAACGGTCTACCCGCGCCCGTACTCGTTTGCTGCGTTGCACCACTACCATTGTTATCACTGTGCGTCACTTGTCCTTGATTTGGGTTCCTTTATTGAAACTATGGTTTTGGTGTCACACTTATTATTCATGTAAAATTATATTAAACAAGATTGCGCAGCCGCACCGGCGTGCCAGCGAGAGAGAGTTGACAGGTCGCAAATGTTGCCCATATAACAATATTGGTATAAAAAAGGTTATGTTTGTGTTGGGTTGCCAGCAATCGCTTTGAGCTTGAACTCGATCGCGACACACAACACTTACTGTATCCGTACGCGAATTAACTGAGACACGTTTCTAGTTGTTTCTACACAGTCTCACCACAGGATGCCAGACATTTGACAGTTGAAAGCCACAAGGCAAGCGTGACGCTTACCATCAGACGAGCGACTTGATCGTATCGCCTCCGTTTTTTTTTTGTACCGAATTGCCGAGCATATAATAAGTAATATGATTTAATTAATTGTTTATTTATATCCATCTCAATTATTTAACCTGTTTACCTTAAGTTGTAATGTATTCCATATAGGTCTAATATGGGCAGAAATACGAGCGCTCTGGACCGGTGGTCTGGTGGAGTACATCAGTGATCTGTGGAACATCGTGGACTTCATCACTAACATGTTCTATATCGCCTGGATTAGTCTGAGGATATCTTCGTGGTACATCGTGCAGGTATGATTAGAAGTTTTGGCTTTATCATTTAACTACATATAATAATATGCCTCTACAATTTAAATTCTATCCCATAAAATTATAAGATAGAATTTACTCTTTTTTTTTGGCTTCGCAATCTTGTGCATTTAACCAGTGTCAAGTAATAATATATTTTAAGTGTGTTTCATATTTAAAGTCCTAGTCACAAGTCACAGTCAAAGTCAAGTAAAAGAGTCAAGGTCCAATCATAGTCAAGTCATGCCCTAGTAAAATGGTAGAAACTTTACTAGAACTTCTATTGTAGTTTTGGAGCGAAGGCGAAAATCACGTTTTTCAACTTGGTATCATTTGCCTACACTTATGCACGTTTACTAAGTATTAACAGTAAATAAACCACAATTATTACACATTAAAACTCGAAGAATCACAGATTTTGGAAAATTGTACAAAATCAATAATGCCATTTTTTCACTTTCGCGGCAAAACTCCGAATTTTAAACTAAATTCCTAAAACGGGTTCTTAATTATTATTTTTTTGGCTTCGCAATCTTGTGCATTTAGCCAGTGTCAAGTAATAATATATTACAAGTGTAATTCATAATTCTAAGCAATCAAGTTCAATTCCCGTCGGGAACACAGGTTTTCTCCCCAAGGAAAGTATTTCTGGTTCTGGTTGTGATTGTGTATGTGATGTAAATGTTTCCGGCACCTACGACACAAGTCATTGAACTTAGAGTGGGGTTGTGTTAAAGCGTTTGTTTTTTTTAATTTTAGCTTTACTTGTTCCTGATAATAATCTTGCTTCTTCTATCCAGCGCGACTACAAAACTGGAATGGACCCCTGGTACCCCCGCGAGAAGTGGGACTCCTACGACCCCATGCTACTCTCTGAAGGTGCCTTCGCAGCCGGCATGATATTCTCGTTCCTGAAGCTGGTCCACATCTTTTCCATCAACCCCTATCTTGGACCCTTGCAAGTGTCTCTGGGAAGGATGATCATGGACATATTGAAGTTCTTCTTCGTTTATATGCTGGTGCTGTTTGCTTTTGGATGCGGTAAGTTTAGTACCACAATCTAGACGATTTTGGTTCGAACAGATCCGCGTCCAGTGTCACCCACCGGTGTCCTCGCCCGTGACTCTGGACGCGGATCTGTTCGAACCAAAATTGTCTAGTACTGGAGGTGACCGCGCCTGCCTCTGACAACTCCTAACGCCGTAATATTCAAACGTTATAAAATTGTGTAAAAAAGTGTTTAGTTTTAGACTAAACTAACTTCCAACGTACAAAACGAACTGATAACTTTGTACATAATTTGAAATTCAAATTTTGCTATACTTTATTGTCATTTTTTGTAGGTTCAATTTTTTATTGAATCCATAGGCTCCCAAACTAGTCAAACTGTGTTTCAGGAGCCAGTGGCTTCTCGCATCAATGAAAATTTATGTGTAATAATGGTGGATTATTAACCGTTAATACTCATACTTAGTAAACGTGCATAAGTGTAGGCAAATCTTAGAAAGCTGAGTAAACAAGGTTTTTGCCTTCGCTCCAAAACTCCAATAGAAGTTCTAGTAAAGTTTCACCACCACGTTTTCAGTACCTTTACAGTGGCATAACTTGACTATGACTGGACCTTGACTTTAACTGTGACTAGGAATTTTAACATGAAATATACTTGACACTGGCTAAATGCACAAGATTGCGGAGCCAAAATTAAAAAAAGAAGAAGACTAGTATCAAATGCAGAGCGGTCATTTTGATGGATGCGTAATTATGCAGTATGATTTGTTCCAAAGCTTCCTTTTTACCCGGCTGCGCGACGCAAAGGAGTGTAATATATTTCATTATCCATAATAATCATAGTCATATTGGGAAAAATTAAAAAATATATTTTGACACAGTTGTCCCCATAACCTATGTTTCTTTAACAATTTTTCATTTGGAATGACCTATAACGATATAAAGTTGGATAGAAACCATTATCACTTACATTTTCAATATTTATAAAGCATAAAGTTCTTCTATTCTATTCCCATAACAAAGTTTTTGCTTGGCCAACTTGGCTACAACTCGCTAGAAGTGAGAAGATTTCTGGACCAGCTCACTATCTCTTGCAAGGTGCTTAGAGGGTCAGTCGACTCGCTTTTCCTGCACGGGTTGTTGTGTAGATTGTTTGTGCCGGATGAACCAGGGATTCCAGCAATTAGGCGTGGTCGACTGCATAACTTGTTCCACGTTGATTGTAGTCGTACTGTGGCAAGATCGATGTCACCACTTATTCGCGCCCGACACCATCTCAACGCACTCCTCGCCGCAAACCCTGATTGTGATATCATGTTTGACAATTGGAGAATTCTTTTAATAGCTTTTTTGACATATTGTGAAAATTTAATAGATCAATGGGATAGGTGCAAAAAGCAAGAAAGTTCTATTGACATTAATTTTGATTATATTATATTGTGACATTTGTTATTTAATTTAGGTTATGATTTTGACCGTGTATAATTTATTATGATTAATTTATTATTATTTTTGAGTTTCTTTAATCTAATTATGATCTATGTGAGATAAATGTAAGTGTAGTAATTCGTTTTTGTCTCAATAAACAAATTTAATTTAATTTAATTTGATAACAATAGATCTTATTAACAAAAAAATGGAAAAAAAGTATGTAAACTTTTTACGCAATCGGGGTTTTTTATGTTTAGAATATTGACATGTTTTCTTTAATAGGACATCGTATCTCATCTATTAGTAAGTCAAGATCTAGTCGAAGGTGGTAAACATGCTAGGCCTAGAATTTGACTGTGCTTTCAAGGATAGTTACAAGAACCCTATTTGGAGTTTAGACAAAGAATTTTTACTTGAGATAATAAACTAGACACTATTTCGTTACCAACATGGTAGCTTTCTAAAAGAACACGTCTTGACATCATGGATTTCATCTCGACGTTCAAAACTGGGAGTCTTCAAGTCTCGAGTGAATAGGTTTTTTCTAGGCAAGCATGTCACATCTTCGACTGCATCATCACTTTTCAACAGGTGAGATAGTGATCGAATGGTTGCCTGTTCAGGATAAAGAAAACACTTTTAGCCCGTAGTAGGCACCGAAACTGCCTGACCTAAGCTCGGGTCTGTTACCACTGCGCTATCATCGCTTCAAATTGTAGGATTGAACCAACTGATGTGGTACTACGCGGAGCTGGAGAAGAATAAATGCTACCACAATCCAAACGGCATCGCTGACTTCGACACCCAAGAACGAGCTTGCACTATATGGAGACGATACGCCAAGTGAGTCTTTGATAACTACCAGACGAGGTTTACATCAATCTCTTCCGAAGGCTATCTGATAAAAATCGCTAAGAGCGATAAAACAGTCTATTAATACTGCCTTATTATGGTGTTTTTTGTACAATCATCTTATTCTGTCAGCTTGAACGGGTAACAGTTATGCAAAGCCCTATTTTTAAATAGTTTGTATTGCTGTGACTACAGTGTTCATGTTATAAAGTTTAAAAAAAGCTTAAACCGTCTTTTAATGGTAACCAACAATTATTTTCAATGAGATTTCCGTCACTTTCTCTTCCTTTATGATCTAACTCCAGCCAAGTTCTTGTAGCCTGTCAAATAAAGGAAATATCCAAATCAGCTCACCCAGTGAAAACCTAGAACATAAACATAAACGTTTTCGCACAGCCCACGCTAAGTTCTAAGATTTGTGTCGTGAATGCTGGAAACATTCACATCACTCACACAATGTGTTAAGACACTGGGTCCGTGGGGACCGGGAGCTCATTCTATTTTTAAAAATCTATCAGAGCGCCTGGTTGAGGCGACGCGTGATCAAAATGCTGACACTTATTTGGCTCAACGTATTGGCATTGCAATTCAGAGGGGCAATGCCGCCAGCATGATGGGAACGCTACCCACTGGTAGCGGGCTTAAGCACTTGAGTTACCTATAAGCTCGATGTCTTGTAGGTAACTTAGTTCTTTGCTGTACATAGTTTTAGTTTAGTTTAAGGAAACATAGGCAATTGGTCCGTAGATAGCATTCTTCTTTTCTCAATAACAATCTCACACAATTACACCCAGAACCAGAAACCTAAAATGTATCTTGGGGAGAAAACTTGTGTTTCCACCAGGAATCGAACCCGATACTTACTGCATAGAAGGCGAACGGCCATGCATTCAACTAAGCTAACAGAAAGTTGGCGAAAAACCATTTAGTGCTTTGTCGCCAGATTTCACATCGAGGGTGGTAATTAAATGACGTCATAATATGGGCAAATAGTATCCAAGAAAGAATAAGTAAATGACCTTCCATGACCACGGGTTTCATCACGATATTACTCTCAACAAAACTTCACAGAACGATCAGGAAGATAGGAAGAAGCCTTTTACGACTGTGATGTCATATTTGTCTCGGTTTCCAGTTTATTTGAAACCTCCCAGTCCCTATTCTGGGCGTCATTCGGCCTGGTAGACCTGACGACGTTCGAGCTGACCGGCATCAAGAGCTTCACCCGGTTCTGGGCGCTGCTGACCTTCGGCTCGTACTCCGTCATCAACATCATCGTGCTGCTCAACATGCTCATCGCTATGATGTCCAACTCTTATCAGATCATCTCGGTAAGTTAAAGAGAATATCGATTCGGGCCCAAATCTGGTGGATATGCTAACGCCAGTTGGGAGGTGATAATCCCAAGGGAAAGAAATAGATACCTTCAATGTCTGGGAGATGATACCGCTCTTAGCAAACTCTCCATAGTCTCCTTGCAAGCATCTTACTTTTCTCCTCTATTGTAAAAATTAAACTATTCCTTTTCGCCTCAGCCACCCCATAACGCCAGTCATAAGGAAAAGTTATATATAGGTGTGACTAACAGATCAAGGGGGCGAGTGATGTTACTGATGACGGCCTAAAAAAAATTAGATAAGGTTGTAAAATTTTAGAAAGGAAAAATTTCACTTGATCCTGGATTTGCTCTCTCGGCAGTTAGAGAAATAGAACTTCATTATAAAATTTACTAAAGTATTTCTTAGCATGGCTACATTGAAAAAAAAACATAAATTTATCTGCAGGAAAGAGCAGACACTGAATGGAAATTCGCTCGCAGCAACCTCTGGATGTCATACTTCGAAGACGGAGACACAGTGCCGCCTCCTTTCAACATCATCCCCACTCCAAAGCATTTCCTCGGCTGGTTGAATCACGTGTGCACCACGAGGGACAGAGGATCTATTATTGTAAGGCTTTAAGTTATGGCCATAAGCGATTACTTACAATCTCATAGGCTTCAAGACTTGTGACTAGTGTCTCGGATGCTAGAAATATTGAAAAAACCGAGGTATTCTATCTAATTCCTTGGACTGGTCTCCACTGCCTAGGTAGTGGATAAACGAAAACCTATTAGGACGTAAAACTTGGTAAGTTATAAGGGAAATGCAAACCTTTCACGGACAGCTAACCTGTATTTCTCAACCAAAATCCTTCTACGAACAAGGCGATAGGACTTAATCAAGTTTACTCAGGGTGATTGAGCATTAACGTTAAAATGATGCCAAGTAATTTAAGATGGCAAGTCTCTGCTAAAGTGAAACATAACGGGAAGTAGAGGTCATTTTGCAGAGAGTATAGACACACCTTAGTCTTGGTGGCCTTGACCAGGTTGGCATCGCTCTAATCGAAGTCTTTAAGGATAAGTAGAAATGCTCGGCCATGTCCTCTCTCAGAGACTGTATTTGTGCAGCATTCGTTCGTGGATTAGATAATGTAGCTCTTGACAACTGTGCTGATATCTACATACCTACTGTACAATCAAATAGAAGGACTGTGTGAGCAGGATCATATTAGATATAGATAAATCAATACTGAAGTTCTGGTTCATTAATTAAACCATCTGTTTTATATTTAGTGAAAGACGAATTGGGGATATCTGTAAAGCGTCTTACAGTAATATCACCTTGATAAATATTTATATATATAAGTAACTAACTAATTTCCCGCAGAATAAATCCCGAGAAAAAGCCCGTCAAGAGCATGAAGCAGTTATGCGCGTTTTAGTTCGCCGCTACGTCACCGCTGAACAGAGAGCTAGAGATGAAGTCGGAGTCACGGAGGATGACGTCATGGAGATCAGGCAGGATATATCCACCCTTAGATACGAGCTCATTGATATACTCCATAATAATGGGATGAAAACGCCCAGGATCAATATTCAGGATGCTACTGGTAAGGATAAGTTTATATACAGTATTGGATAAGTTTCTCATTGGCCATAAATAAAAATAATGTCAGGGAGATCAGATAGTACTATATAAGCATAAGGTGATTAGTTAATATACTAAACAATAATGGAATAAAGACTAAAGCTTTGATTCTCTTTGTCCGAAATCATCTAAAAAATATGTTTATTGAATTTCATTATTTTCAACAATCAAAACAATCAAAAAGAAAAGTAGTAAAGACTAAAGAAACCTTTCATCATCATCATCTCAGCCGCAAGAAGTCCACTGCTGGATATATCCCTAAAAGATTTCCAAAAAGAACGGGTGGAAGCGGTCTACTTCCAGCGTCTTCCTACGACCTTCACTATGTTGTCCGTCCACCTTGTGGGGGTCTTCAGACACTGCGCTTGCCAGCCCGTGGCCTCCATTCGAGAACCTTTCGTCCTCATCGGCCATCAATTCTGCGTAATGTGCCCTGCTATTTGCCACTTCAATTTGCTAATCCGGGCTATGTGACTTTACTATGACTTTACCCACAACTTTACAACAAACATACTTACACACTTACACATTTACGCATTTACATACAAATTTTCAGATTTATAATATTAGTATGATTTGTTATTTTGCAGTGGCCGGCAAGAAAGGTAAAGTGATGGAGCGACGGATCCTCAAAGACTTCCAAATCGGAATCGTTGAAGGAATCATTAAGGACGTCATTTCTAAAGAAGCTAAACCGAAGGATGTCTTCAGTCAGATAGCTAAGGCTATTGTGAGAAGAGGAAGTACTGACAGGTGAGACAGATATATACTCAATTTATATATGTATGTTACGCTATTATATAGATATATAGCAATAATACAGATGTATGTATGTTACGCCATATCTCCGCCAATTATTAATCGATTATACTCCAGAGGTGGTCCCATATAAATTTTATCGAAATCGAATAGAATAGAATTCATTTATTGTCATACAGAAAAATAACATTTGAGAATGTCATGTAACAGTGCATGGACTCGTCAAACATATTGATATTTAAAGAAAAAAAATAAAAAAATACATACCTACTAAACAATTTTAGAGGTATAAACACTCGATAAATAGTACAATTCTTTTATATATTTTTTTTTTGCGTATTTTATGTCTGTCTTTTTTGTCGATCAAGCTAAAACCAAAATATAAGCGATGAAGTCGGTTTTTTATATACCATTACACAGACATTTTCTAGTTTGGGTATAAATGTCTACAAGTCTGTAATATTGCACCAAATTGTTTTTTTTTTTAAATATACTTGTAAATGTTAGAGTAAAGTTAAATTAAATAAATCATTCACACAATTCATTCATTCATTTAAATCATTCATTTATTCATTCAAATATTTATTCGTTCATTCATTTGGATAGCCAAAAGCTTAATAACACCGTAGGAATCTACTTTCTATGCAGCGGTAATCGGGTTCAATTCCCAATGCAAACACAAAATTTCTCTTGTGACAATTTGTGTATTGTTGTGGGTGTGATTTGTATGTGTGATTTGAATGTCTACGGACTAGAAGTATTTTAATCAAGATATGCAAACTTTTGACTACCATCTCACCTGATGGCAAGCGATGGAACAAGCTTGCCTAGAAGATATCTATTCACTCATGACTTGAAGACTTTCATATTGTACTGATCAGGAAAAACCAATTCAGGTAAGGAGTTCCCTCCCATTCCTTTGCGGTTTGCACAATTAATGTAACGAAGCGTTTTGCTTAAAAAGCTAAAGTTTTGAAGAATAAGAAATAATTGACACAAGTTAACACTACGTTACACTCAGCAAAAAACGCGACTGGAACGCTTTGGTCCGCACCAACACTACTCGGCGGGACCCCATCGGCACCACGGCGGAACAAGAGGTCCGGAGGAGCAGGCAGTCCTTGAGAGCTCATATCTTGGAGAACGTACACGAGAGGACCATTGACCCGCAGAAACTGCTAGGTATAGTGGCTGTGATACGTATTATCTACTGACTCCACAAAAAAAGGAGGAGGTACTCAAGTCAACTGTATTTTTTAATTTTTTTTTTTATGTGTTTTACCTCATAACTTCGTTTCACGTGAACCGATTTTGAATATTTTTTTTTCAAGCATGTTGCTTTCCTATTGGGCCCATTTCAATTTGATCAAGATCTGATCAGTAGTTCTTGAACTATCGTCAATAATGCGTGTTTAGTACATCTAATCTGATCAAAGTTCTGAAGATAAAACAGTGAAGTCGGTTTTTTAAGCTGTGCTTGCGCTTAATTTTTTGTTGACAATTGTTGCCAAAAAGGTCAGCTTTGCATCAAGACAATGTAACAAGTCAATGTATTTTCTTAAAATTAACAAACCGACTGCAAAATATGTGGACCTACTTTTTATGTAATCCTCATTTAATTTCCTTCATCTTAATACCCTACTCGATAGGTTTGGTATTTTTTTTACTTCTCGCCAAAAATCCGCAATTTCTTTTTATCACCTTTCTAAAGACACTTTGATTGTTAAGACTAATATAATGATACCTTAACTGTCGAAATCCATCCAGCCGTTTGGACGATACGAGATAGTAAAGAAACGTACATACACAAGAAAAGTGACAAACATAACCTTTACTTAGCAGTCAGGTTAAAAAGTGAAATCATTCTTATTATCCACATATAAAATAATATTTTCACAAGTGTCGAAAAGGCCCGCCTCACCCTGAAACTGCCCTACTCTGGTTCTGATAAAAATATTATGTTATTTTATTGCTAGATAGGCAAGCATTTAACCACCACCTAAAGTTTTTCTATTCTACAGAATACAACCCCAATCTGTCAACCGTCACCCCCACCACTCGCGTGGCGTACGCCAAGTTCATGCGAAGCAAAATCAAGCAAGACTTTGCGACCAGAGAAGAGAGGAAGAAAGCAGCAGAAGAAGGAGATTTAACTTTGGAGGACGACGTCTTTGAAACTCCAAAGAGGCAGGACATCAAGAACCGAAGTGGTGAGTTATTTAACTAATCTCGTAACAATTCGGGCAAACAACCGTGAGTGAAGACTTATAAATCGTTAATAATGTGATTTGCTTAGTTAACTATAATTTAAAAACTTACCAGAATGTGTTACCTATATCTTGTACATACTCTTCAGAAATGTAAATTTTTCATGTTAGGTACCTACCAAATATTCTAAACGTACCAGAATATGTACCTACATCTTGTACATACTTTCCAGAAATGTAGATTTTCATGTTAGGTACCTACCAAAAATTCTAACTAAATGGTTATTTTTTTACTATTATTATGAAATTGCATGCACGGAGTTTTGCCGCGAAAGAGAAAAAATGGTGTTATTGATTTTGTATAATTTTCCAAAACCTGTGATTCTTCGAATGTTAGTGTGTAATAATGGTAGATTATTAACCGTTAATACTTAGTAAACGTGCATAAGTGTAGGCATATCATACAAAGTTGAAAAACGGGATTTTCGCCTTCGCTCCAAAACTCCAACAGAAGTTCTAGTAAAGGTTCTACCACTTTACTAGGGAATTACTTGATATGACTGGACCTTGACTCTTTTACTTGACTTGTGACTAGGACTTTTAATTTAAAATACACTTGAAATATATTATAACTTGACACTAGCTAAACGCACAAGATTGTGAAGCCAAATCAAAAAGAAAAAAAAGATTGCATACCTTATTTTGGGTCTATGTATACTCTGTGTGACCACAGAAACTGCAAAGTGTTCTTAATGTCAGGAATAACAATATCACACTCATATTTAAAAAATATTTGAGTGTAAGCGTGTATGTTTGTTTTGCAGATAATAAATTACCATGATTAGGCTTAGTCATGTGCAAATTAATTGGTTAATTAATTGAATAATTTGATCCATCTGAATTCACACATTCGCCGCAACAACCGTCATTATCAAACTAAATATCAGCACATTCAATTTAGATTTCAATTTAATTTCGATAAGTATCTATCTGTTTTCAATTATTCTGATTTGACTGTAAGTGTTTGCATTGATAAATTAATATTTTATCTAATAAATACAGCTGCCTATATCGAAGGCGCTATGTTACTATGTAACCAATGATATTGGAATATTTCTATGTATCTAATATCTTTAAACGAGCAATTATTGTATATAATATATATATATGTGTAATCAGGATCTTGTAAACGGCTCCAACGATTTTCATGAAAGTTACAGATTAGGGGTTTTTCGGCCCAAGGAATCGATTTCTCAACGTTCCAGGTCCGAAAAATACTCGGTTCCCAAACTGCATTTGAAAAACCGGGTTTAAGAAACTATCAGCGCTATCTATTACGCCATGACCGATGTAAAAAACTGTTTCTACTCGACACTAGATGGAGCTTTCTGAGGCTACAAATTCAAACACATTCTACCAAAAACAAAAAACCGAGCAAAGCTCGGTCATCCGGATATTATAACATAAAACTATTTATTAGTATATTTCTTGGGGTAGAATCTTGATACTCAATTTTGAAGCTGATATCTTTAACCGATTGCAGCTGAAATTTTGTATTCACTTTTAGTTTGGTTGACAATGGTGCCGATTCTGTTGTCCAGAATTAGACTAAACTAGCCTAAAATTTGTTTTAGTCCTGCTTTAGTCCAAAACCTATTCAGAAAATGCAACATTAGACTAAAATTAAGTTTGACAGGACTAAGTTAGTTTAGTTACTCTTTTTAGTGAAAATGACCAAATTCTTATTCTGATGTACATGTTTTACATCAAATTAAGACTAAAAATAGAAATTTTAAACTCAAATTAGTCTGTATGAAAAAGGTCTGGATTATTTTTAATGTGATCTTATACTTGAAAGAATAACACGTGCAATTAATGAAGCAAATACTGACCTACAAAGTCTATAATGGAGGAATATGTGATTGCGGCTCTTGTGAATACAATTCAATTTGGTTGCTGTCAAAATCAATTTTAGTCCTGTCATATTCTTCAACTTTTAAATTAAGTTCAACGTAAAATCAGAATAGCGTTTAGGTATTCTTTGACTAAAATTCGTTTATTTTTAGTTTAGTTTAGGTTAGTTCGGTGCTCAACAGAATTAGCACTAATGCATGGTTAGCTGTGTGACGTCATTCTAAATATAACATGGCGGAACACCCAAAATGGGGACAAATTATTTTTAATGCAATCCTACAATATGGATATAAAATGAAAGGGCTCGCTGAGGATAACTCGAAAAATAAAGTGACGTCACTCTAAATCCAATACGGCGGACTTCTAAAAGCTTGTTTTTAATAAAAGTTTTTAACAAGTAGCTTACTTAATAGTGAAACTGATATGTATTAAAAATGTGTGACTGTTCCACCCTCAGGCCGGTCGTTCCGCAGCAGAACTCCGATTCCAGAGATGTCAGACGATGAAGTACTGAAAGATCACGAAATACAAGTTGAAGCAGACATTGAAGATAAAAGTATTGATACACTGTCCAAAGGTAAGACACAGACAAAACGAGAAATCAGTTTTTTTTTTGTATAAAGGTCGCGGTTTCGAATCCCTTTTGAGCTTGTCACCGCCTAAAAAATATGTTCCAGCAATCTTTCAGAGCCAGTATAGCCTAGTACCTATGTTTACAATCTTTTATCCGCATAATAACCTCAGATGAGATAGTGGACGCTAGCAGATCAGAGATAAAACAATTTTTTTTATCAAGCTTTTAAAAAGTTATACAACCAGAGAACTTGTCAAGACGAATCAAACATGTTCAAACTCGATGGGCTTATCTTATTTAGTTAAGTAGTTCCTATGGTCATCTTCCGTCTCCATTATCAGACCAGCTACATGGTACCATATCATTGTATTGTCACCAAAGATACATAACTACACCAAATTCGTCCAATCGGACATCGGTAAGTGGGTCTAAATTAGCTTGCAAGATTTGATTACAGACTGACAGATGACGGGACAGGTGAAACTAAAAGAATCTTGTAAAAAAACAAATGCGACTGCATTTCTGACTAACAAATTTAGAATCTATTTCAGTTTAGCTCGCAGGCGGGTTTTTTTCAGTTACCTACTTACAGTCAATGGTATTAAGATACCTAAGGGACCTAAGGGTCCCCAAACTATGTCTGCCTTTGGCTTAAGGACATCTGATAACTTATGATTTGTTATACCCATATAGGAAGCCAGAGACGAGTGACATGGTCACACCAAGAACTCGGTGACTCCTCCAATGATAGCGTATGTAACTGTCTACATAGATGTTTGATATAACTGTTTGGCATGATCGTAACTAACCTTGTGAAGATTAATAAAGAGTTTTATATCACTTTAACATTAGTCATCATCTCTTTCCTTCTCCTATTCAAAGAAGTTGGCATGTTATACTCTTCCCGGAGGAAAAATAAGAGTTAAGAAGAGATTCTTCACACACTCTTGAACCCATGCTGTGGTTTAGATTTGGCATGAATTTTAGTGAACGACCACCAGCCTTTTAATCCCCTTTGTAATTTGGAGTCACCGGAGCCTCCTTCGTTAAAGAGCATGTGAAATCGGCTTCAGCGGCTAGATATCTTCCATGTTGTAAACAAGATTAGACTTGAATTTTTGTGACCGGCCGTCTACCTGATCTCAAGTCTTCTTGGGAATATTCATTTACCGGACCCTTGTTTTTTGATCGGCGTCATCGAGTACTCAATAAACTGTGTGACTCCATTTACAGGATCAGGAGAAACCGAGCAAACGCGTCCACTCAAGTCCTCCTCCCAAGAACCGTCGGAACCAAGCACGCCAGGGTTCGGCTCAGAAGACCGGCGCGTATCGCCCCCAGCTGAATTCAGAACCGACCACATCATCCAGATCGAACCTGAAGACCTGCCTGAAACACCGACCCTGTACATGACAGTGGAAGAGGACTCCCAGCTTCAGAAACCCATAACTCCAACTCCGAGTATGCATTCGCAGTCCGAGCAGATACTCTCTGCAGCGTCTTTGGAAGCTCAGTATATGCAGATGACACCTCAGTTGACACCCCAGTTGACACCTCAAAGAGTTCCACAATTACCTCAGACACCTCAAATATCACAAACAACACCCGTTCCTCCTCAAATGACTGGTCCTAAAATACCACTAATTCCGAAAACTCCTGAAGTAATCCCTCCAAAAACTTCAGACGTTACACAAAAGACTTCCGAAGTTACACAAAAGACTCCAAATATTCAAACCACGGTACCAACTACATCTAAAACAGCTGAAATCATAACTGCAAGTACTCCAGAAACTCAAAAACCTTCAATTTTAGTTCCCAAAGACTCTCCAAAGAAGTCAACCTTGAGTTCTCCTAGGTCTAGAGTAAGTCCTTGTCCTTCTCCTACGCCTTCTATGGCAAGTGGGAAAGGCAAATCAAAAGTTACCGGGAAAATAGTGTCTGGTTGGTTGTAAATAATTGGAAGTAAATGTCACCAATTTTAGACGACCAAACCGGTCCTATTACGTAACTCTGTTGCAAGCTGTTTCTATTAGAACTAGTCGTTTGGCCCAAACAAAGATCTCGCGCCTATATTTTGCCTAACGCAGAAAAAAAAATTAGGTTACTTATTTGATTTCTCAATTTTTAGTTTAATTAGAGTATATTGCAGATATTCCAATGCAAGCTTTTTATATGTAGCCGTTTTTGAAACAGGTCCGGGACAAAAAAGGTCTAAAAACAGTGATTTTGGTGGCCTACAAAATTGATAACCAAGTTTTTTTGAACCAAACGAGCAGAAATATATATATATATATATATATATATATATATCGCTCCCTATTTACGTGCGTCCTATGTACATGGGTGTCCAATTTTAATTACTATTTCCGGCTTGGGGCCATAGATTATTCTCTAAGAATTAGAAGCTATTCTCTTGTACGGTTTAAACGCTAACGTAAAGTCACTCAAGTCAACTTATAGATATCGCTTTGCTCGAGAAATTAACCAAATATGAACCTTATTTCTTATGAGTTTCGTCAACACAGATCAACCGATTGCAACACAGATAGTCAATAGGGGATCAGAACCAGCTGACGTTCGGTTGTTGACGAATTTGTTAGAACCATCGGTAACTCTAAATACTGGGAGGTATGCCGCAAAAATGAGAAAATGGCGTTGTTGATTTTGTATAATTTTCCAAAACCTGTGATTCTTCGGGTGTTAATGTGTTATAATGGAGGATTATTAACCGTCAATACTTAAACGTGCATAAGTGTAGGCAAATGATACCAAGTTAAAAAACGTGATTTGCATGTCGCTCTAAAACTCCAATAGAAGTTCTAGTAAAGTTTCTACCACTTTACTGGGGCATGACTTGACTATGAGAGGACCTTGACTCTTTTACTTGACTTTGATTGTGACTTGTAACTAGGAGTTTTTATATGAAATACACTTGAAATGTATTATGACTTGACACTGGCTAAATACACAAGATTGCAAAGCCAAATAAAAAAAACACTTTTATTATATTGTAAGATGCTTTGAAAACCCCTTGTTATTTGTTGGTACAAGGCAATGCGGCTTTCTATAAAGCCTCAGTAAAAAAATGTCGTGATAGTGAGATGCCTTGAATAGCAATAATTATAATAGTTTAGTATAGGTATTTTGCACTTTAGTTGTAATTTAATGTAATTATAAGAAATATATATATCTGCCGTTTTGCCTGCCATATATCATCTACGAATAAAATCTAAGTACTATGTTTATTGTTTATAGAAATACATAATGTAGAAGCGTCAGAAAAACTCCACTGCTCCTAATTAACGTTTAAGTTGAAACTGAAACTGTTATTATTCTGAATCATACATTAATATTGTACATTAATTATACACGGCTGAATGTTCCAAGAGTCAACGTCAAAAAGCCGCGTTTGAAATTGCTCGAGCATGATTTCAAATATTTACTTCGACAAATGTCATTGTTTTATTAATTAAATATTATTTTCGGCAATATATTAATGTAAACGATCGATTAAAAGCTTGTAAAATACATTTTCTATGCGGCCATTTTGACGTTCTTTCTGTGACATCCACAATCCAATCACCATCAAGGAAATTAGACCAATCATTGACGCCAAAAATTTGTGAACTGACGTCACGAATTATTTTAGCCTATTGGCTGAAACGAACGCTATTGCGTGCGTTTTACTATTTTTAATTTCCCACGCATTTTTATCTTTTCTTATTCATTAACATTCATAACAGGACCTTAATTTATTTAAATATAAAATAATAAAGGCTTTATCTCTTAAGTACCGCTTGAAAACGTGACGTTTCCCGTCGGTTACACAGTGCATAGGTACATGTGGGTGCAAATCGTTTATCAATAGCAATTGTTTATGTCATTTATGTTTTATTAAGTAATCTAATAATGGTGCACCAATAAATACTCAAATACTTTTAAAATAATTATGTGTTATATAGTTTCTAAAGCCTCCGTAACAAACATGATTCCACATCATCATCATCGTTTGAAACTAGCACACATATACGTATTTATTAATCTTCTAGTCAACGCATGCTAGTCTTGATAATTTATATAAAAGAAATCAAATAAGCTTTATGTACAAATACAATTTAAGTTGCAACGTAACATTTTGTTAATACCTCTGACGTTATAAACTGGAAAACGGATGGATTTTCAGTAAACATAGATATAAGCTTTGATAAACCAACTAGATGCAACGTTTTAAAAATGGCATCGATATTGACATACGTTTATGAACTGTACAATATTGTAACAGGAACACAAACAAGATTTTTTTAAGTGAAAACTTCTTTAGCGGCGTTGTGCACTTTTGTAAGGGTAAAAAATGTTAAACTCGCGTCAGGTCACGTGAGCTGATCGAAAATTCGTAAGATTTCTAAGATTCGAGAGGAAGTAATATCCCCCTCTCTTTCTACCGCGCGGCGAAAAATGTTCCAGTTTTCACTTCTGCCGGCACTCCCGGAGTGCAACTCTTTGTTATTTTCTTTTTGCCCGCCAGAGTTTAAGAGTAACAACAACAAATAGTGTCAGAAATAGAGAACCTACATAATTTATCGTGTTCTGTGAGAAACATTCGTAGGCTTCCTCAGTCAGAATTCGTTACATTAAATAACACGCATGTTAAAGTGCGTTACTAACGTGAGTGTAACGCACCTGAACCGGTAAGTAACTTAACCCGCTGACATGACATGGTAATGGAAATATGTCCTATTTCGTTACTTCTGTCTCTTTTTGAAAACTCGTAGATTTTAACAGTTCCACAATGAAATAGCACACCAAAAGAAATGTTTACACAAATGGTACTTACAATTTCTGTTATATTTATTTAGCATAAGATCTTAAAAGCATATTTTTAAACTTTTTAAGAGAAAATAAATGATGAATCTTTTATAATAAGCAATTAAAGTTTGTATCTTGCTTTTATTGATCACCTTTGTGAAAGGGAGATAGGTGACTCGATAGATTTAACCGTACTGTAACACTCGTAGCGCGGTCCGCCTGGCCGAAAGTAACTTTTTTTTTACACTCACAGGCCCGCACTAAGTTCAAAGACTTGTATCTTGGGTGCCGGAAACATTTACATCACACACCTTACACCCAGAACCAGAAGCACAAATAGCCCTTGGGAAGAAATATGTGCTCCTGCCGGGAATCGGACCCACGGCGCAGACGGCGGACAACTGTCCAGTGCGCCAACTTGTCGACCAACTAATTGGCAAGGTTAAGCAATGACCGTTTTGTCGGATTTTCGTAAATAGTACCTAAGCAAGCACTATGCTAAGTGATCTGAAACTTCATTTTTCGTAGATTGTAATGCCCCGATTTTGGGCTAGTTTTTAATCCAACCCAAAATCGAGGGGTAACAATTTATAAGTGTTTGTTCCTACTAAAGAACAAATTCAGGCTTTTAGAATAATTTTATTTGCATATATTTTTTTGAAAAATTCAAAGCTTTTCTCTCGATGATTGTCTATGTTTTGGGCACTATTCCAAAATGGCCACTTTTTGCCTCGTATGATTTAAGTAAATTCTTAATACAATATTCAACCTTCTTATTATTTTTAATGATGTTTGAAAAGTAAACGGTGTCTAACTAATTATCTCATTTTCAGTAATTATTAATTCCATTTTCCTTATATACATTATTCATTATATATGTAGGTATAATTAATATATAAGTAGTAATTTCAATTTTGTGCCTTTTGTCGCCATGGTATGATAATATCGTACCTACTCATATCGTAGGTAACTGTTAGATAATCTGTGATGAAATGTCGAAATTGTTTAAGTTCCGTGTAGTTTTGGCGCGAAAGTAAAAATATGGCGATGAATTTTTGTTATTTTTTCCAATGCTACTGATTCTAGTGTAAATGTTTAATAATGGTGGATTATTAACCATTCATACTTAGTGAATGTGCATGAGTAGGTATAGGTAGTAAATCATAAAAAGTTGAAAAACGCAATTTTCGCTTTCGCTCCAAAACTCCAATTGAAGTTTTAGTAAAGATTCAACCACTTTACTAGGGCATGACTTGACTATGCCTGGACCTAACTCTTTTACTAAACTTTTACTGTGACTAAGTCTTTTAATATGAAAAACACTTGAAATATATTATTACATGACACTGGCTAAATGTAAAAGATTGCGAAGCCAAAATTGGACACGTGGATTTTTAGGGCGGAAGTAATAAATGGCGATGTTAATTTTGTTTTGTTTTTTTCAATAGAAAAGAAGTCGAAATAATGGTGAATTAATAACCATTCGTAGTTCTTGAACGAGCAGTATAGGCAAATCATACAAAGTTGAAAAACATGATTTTCGCCAAAACTGCTCCAAAACTCCAATAGAATTTCTACTAAAGTTTCTTACCTCTTTATGTAGTGTTTGTCCCAAAAACTCTTTGGTTTACCTCTATATGAGGGCATAACTTGATTGGACCGTGACTCTTTTAATTGACTTTGATTGTGACTGGAGACAAGGACTTGGAGCTACACAACTTGAAATATTTTATTTCTTGACACTGGCTAAATGTACATAAATTGCGAAGCCAAATATAAAATGAAAAAAATGTATCGTATGTATTTGTGTAGACGTATTGTATAGATTCTACCATGCCTGCAATTACGCAATAAATTCTATTAATTTCATCGGATTTTCATGACGGTATCGTATTTTCTGTTTTATTTCCCTGCTCTTTATGAAATAAGAAGCTAGACAATTGTAATTTCGTAATTTGAATATGTAATCGTCTAATGAATTAATATTAGTGATCATTTAGGAGACCATATTCTAAGACACAAAAGATGCTAAAGTAATTTCTAGAATTTCTAGAACTTGTTTCAATGTTAAATAGGGCTTAAAACACGTCGACTAATTTTGTTGTCAAGGCCGCCCGCCCGCCGCTCGCCTCCGCGTAACGCGCGTCTGACTCACTCCTGATGAAAGATATCTAATTTGTCCGGAACTAGTCAACAACAACGTAAGTCGAAATTGTTTACGTGCTTTAAGCCGCATTTAAAATTAAAACAATATGTCGCTAATACTTACGATAGTTTTAACTTTCAAATATAGAAGTTGATCCAGCGATTGTTTTCTCTAACCGAAATGCTTCGTTCCCACTTTTGGCTTACAGCAACCTACTTCTATAATTTAATACGTTTTTGCCTATATGAAGAAACCTCTTCTCAAGAGGTAGAAGAAACTTGTCTCTTCTCAAGAGGTTTTGACTTGTCAAATAACCAAATATGTAGACATCATATCATAATTTGTAAAGTGCCTTACATTTATGGCGCGTGTAAAAGATTAAACAATTTTTACAATATTGAAAAGTATTGATAGAAGTTAGTGCACTCCAAAGCTATTTTTGTGCGTAAGAATATAGTACCTTATATTTATTAAGTAGTTGGTAATAAATGTAGTGTTCTGAATTCTGATGTCCTGACAATATTCCGAAACATTTGTTGATTTTCTCGAAATCGTAAGGAATAAACGGTTTGACAGAAACTGCAGCTGTTTTATTACAATCTTTTACAAGATTACCTTTTTGAATAAACATTCATCATTTCTTAAGGCATTGTTATATAGGAAGAAATATATTTGTTGCTACTATAAAAAAGAAAAAATAGGTACATCAAATTAAGCTAGTCTTAGCTTTATTTGAAGTACTTTTTTTTTTAATTAGTATAATCAAGCATTTGACGACTACCTGATTGTTAGCAACGATGCTGTCGACGACGGAGCACGCTTGCCTATATACCTATTTACTCGGGACATGACGTCTCCTATGTTTCCTGATGAGTACAATATGTTGTACTCATCAGGTAACACCGACTCAGGCTAGGAGTTCCATTTCTTTGCGATTCGCACTATTAATGTGGAATCTTCGCCCGGCTTCTGGATTATGAAAATCGGACTCTTCGCCCCAGAATGTGGTTCTTGGAAACAGCTGCCGGAAATCCTGAACCAAAGACCATAGGAACGTATACAAACTTTATAGGCACTGCGTATGGAGCTGGCTGGTAGATATTTATATCTTTGCCCGCTACATAAATATTACTTGACGAAAGAGATTTTCCTACTTGATGGTAATCAGGAACTCCCTCTAGTTCTGATGATATCCTTGCCACCTTAAGGCGTACGGTTATTACAAACAAACAAAACGCATGCACAGTCACAGCCCCACACTAAGTTCAAAGACTTGTATCGTGGGTTCCGGAAACATTCACATCACACACACATTACACCCAGAACCAGAAACACAAATATCCCTTGGGAAAGAATTTGTGCTCCTGCCGGGAATCAAACCCAGGACCCACGGCGCAGAGGGCGGACACCTGTCCACTGCGCCAACTGGGTCGTCATATAATTACGGATCTCCAATTCGAAACCTTTGATTAAAAGTTATGTTTCCTAAATAAAGTTATGTTTTTGTACCAACCCATGTCGTTTGATTTAATCCGCCTCAATCATGGATTCTTGAATACTTACTTACTTAAATAAACAGTACGTTGATGACCGAGCTTTGTTCGTTAAAAAGACGTCTTCTAAAAATGATACCTAGCTACATAATAAATATCTGCGCAGAGGCATATTAGGTATATATTTATTACATTTATATATCTATTTCAACTTCGGCAGAGCAGCGTAAACGGCGCAAATATGGAAACCTTGGCAGTGGTTACATATTTGAGACGTTTGGTGTTGAGACACTGGGTCCGTGGGGACCGAGAGCTCATTCTATTTTCAAAATTCTATCAGAGCGCCTGGTTGAAGCGACGCGTGATCAAAATGCTGGCACTTATTTGGCTCAACGTATTAGCATTGCAATTCAGAGAGGCAATGCCGCCAGCATGATGGGAACGCTACCCACTGGTAGTGGGCTTGAGCACTTGAGTTACCTATAAGCTCGATGTCTTGTAGGTAACTTAGTTCTTTGCTGTACATAGTTTTAGTTTAGTTTTAGGAAATATAGGCAATTGGCCCGTAGTTAGGCATGAAAAAAATAAACTAATTTGATATGATTATTTATTACATTATCTCACAAGAATACATTTTATCAATAAATAAATTACCCAAAATCGTTTGGCGAAATGATAAAGGCGCCTATTGTATCCTTACTACAGGGTTAGGTGTAAAAGGGTTCGCTTATCTACATTAGAAACGCTTTGTTCTTACTTCCTGGGCAAAAAAAATCGCTTTTTTGCTATTCACGAAGCCTTTCAATAGTCATAGGTAGGTACCGGAATGGGTATAATACAAATAAATAAGTACATGGATGACCGAGCTATGCTCATTAAAACAAAATTTTCTAAAAATGAAACCTAGCTAGATCGATTTATCGCCCCCGAAACCCCCTTCATACTAAATTTCATGAAAATCGTTGGAGCCGTTTCTGAGCTTCAGATTATATAGGATACAAGAATTGTTTATCCGATTAGATAAATAAATAAAAAGCAATATTAATTGAACAATATTATTAAATTAAAATTACGAATTAAATTTCATGCAATCGTCATTTTACTTAAGGCGCCGGGTAGTGGTTGATTTGCCCATACAATCGTAATACCGAAATGATTTATAATTCAAGCATATAACCACCATACTGTGCTGTTATTCAGATAAAAAACGTATTAATCTAGGTTCCTGGATAGTTTTTATTCCAAAATAATTACTGAAACGAAATATAAACCAATTGATTTTCACACATTATTACGACGTAAATGTCGCATCTTTAACTTATTCGTTTTGTATTAAAAACGAACACATTTCTTTTGTCATTACAACAGGAACATAGACTATCATTTCAAGGTACTATTAATACAAAAAACAATAGCTAAACATCACATTTTCATTCATAATTGTTGGTATTACGGCACCTATTATAATTGTTCGTTCGGTAGTGCTATCGCATCAAGCATGGGCACAGTTTGCAAGTTAAACAGAGACAGCCTATAGACTCGTTCAAAGCCACCCCGGCCTCTTAAAACATGCTGTTAACGCGGGTGCCAAGCTATATGGTGGCCACTAGCGATGGGCGATTATTACTCAAATTAATCGAATTAGTCGATTGTTCGATTCAGTCGATAACAATCGATGTTAGTCGATTGTTATCAACTAACGGTGGGCGGCGGGCAACGATGACTGGACACACTTATTACTATATTCGTACGTACTACTAAATAAGTACATAATTACAAAAGATGGTGCGGCGGGCGTGCGCTATGCGCCACTAGCAGTGTGCGTATAGTTAGTATTTTGTCGATTGTTATTCGAATAATCGTGGTGAGGAACTACTGAATCGACAATCGAATGCGCAATAGCACAATTTTCGGATCAGTCGTATGTTTTTTTTGTAACAATCGCCCATCGCAAGTGGCCACCAACATAACGTCTTGCGGGTTAAGGATGCTGGTAAAAAAAGTATTAGCGGAAAACGTAGTGGACTGTATATGAAAGGTCGCAACGAGTTTACTAGATTTATTAAACATTTTTGTAGTATACAGTAAATAAATAAGCTACTTGTCAAGTACAAGCTTTTAGAAGTCCGACATATTGGATTTAGAGCGACGTGACTTTTATATTTCGAGTTATTCTCAGCAAGCCCTTTCATTTGATACCCATATTGTAGGGGTGCATTAAAAATAACTGGTCCGCCATCTTGGAGGTCCCGCCTTATTGGAATCAGAATGACGTCACATAGATAACCATGCATTGTCATCCAAAATAAGCGTGTATACCAAATGTCAGCTCAATCGGTTAAAGATAACTGATTTAAAATTGGGTTGCAAGATTCCACCCGGACAAACAAACAAAAAACAAACAAACGCATTGACACTCACAGCCCCACACTAAGTTCAAAGACTTGTATCGTAGGTGCCGGAAACATTCACATCACACACACATTACATACATTGCATGTTGAATAAAAGCTTGTAAAATAGATGCTATAATTAGAGGAATTAGTTATGCTATAATTAGAGAATTATAATTAGAAGAATTTCATACAAATCTTAAATGAAACTCATTTGCTAGAGATTGAGCTCTTTAGAGTTCTATCTGTACGATACTTTGACGACCCAGTTGGCGTGGTGAGCAAGTAGCTTTCTGCGCCGTCGGTCCTCGGTTCGATTCCTGACAGGAGCACAATTTCCCTTCTCAAGGGCCATTTGTGATTCTGGTCCTAGGTGTGATACCTTACAGACTCTTTTGAACTTAGTGTGGGGCTGCAAGTGTTTTTTTTTAATTCACACTAAGCAAAGTGTACATACATTTTTACTTTTTACGTTTTGTACACTTTGTGAGTGAAAAAAACACTTATTATTACATAGGTTCAATATTACAGGAAATAAACAAATTCAATATTTACATATAATTTATTCATATTACAATTCGTACAAAATAAATATTTATCTTCATATATACTAAAGGGTTAAATTATATAACATTATTACGTGTTTTAAATATAATTTATATAAAATACTGTCAAAGACTTCGTATCACATTTTTCTATTAAAATCGTTTTTATTCATTTTAGATTTATAATGTTTGATAAATAAAATTACATTCGAGAGCCCGTAGGACCTCGAATACCTTCCTGGATGACCAATGCACGAGATCGTTAATCATGGAAGAAATTGGGAGGGACCTATGTCCAAAACTGGACCATTTAAGGCTGAAGAAGAAGATAAATAAAAACTTAGCACAGCAAAAACATACAGTGTTTTTATTTTTATATTAAATAATTAGGCACTTTAATATTTATGTGTTTTACATAAAAATGAGAAATAGATATTATAATAAATTATGTAATAGATTTACTGCACAGGCAACGCAAATTAAAAAAAAGAGAGAAAAGCTAAGTCCTTAACCATTAAAACTTAAATAATCTGAATGCTTACCTCTATGAACTTTTATATATATATAAATAAAATCTTAACATTTAAATAATTCATTCAAACAATATTTTTTTTAAATATACTTCTTGGGCAGGAACATAACTTACACAAGATATTTCGTTGTGATTGATAATTTTATTATAACTTAGGATATTTTTTCTGTTTTTTTTTTACTATCCCATTCAACTTACTGGACAATAAAGCACAAAAATTCTAAACATTTGTTTTGATTTATTTTTTAATTATGGGTCTAGGCAAAAACCGAAAATTTTGAAAGAAGGTTTTTGCCTAGACTCATGATTAAAAAATAAATAAAGAGAGCAATCGATTAATTATTATATTCTCGAATAGCCAGCGACGTCGGCGGTCTATCGGACATTCGTATTAGTCACGAATTTAACGCTCCGGCACTACGCGCCCGCTCGCCTTTTACCCTATTCGATATATTGGACTTACTATTACAGACTATTTTATTCAATGGCCTCGATTCTGATGTCACACACTAAATTAAATTTAAACTATTCCTGTCTTTTACAAAATAGGAACACAAGACAGAGATAGCATACTGCTGTGCTGTCAAGTTAGTCTGAACTTAGATGAGTATGTAAGCTTAGTCGACTAGTCGAGTATGTTATTGGTGTTGACTAAAACTAAAAACACGCGCCTTTCAGCTTCTGCTGTTCATATTTTAATTGATAAACTAGCGTGACAGCACTAAAATGTATGCTATCTCTGTCTTGAGTTTCTATTTTGAATGAGACAGGGATAGTTTAAATTTAATTTAGTTAGTGTACATCAGAATCGAGGCCATTGTCCTATATTTTTAGTCTTGGGATGAGTGTTGAGTAAATTACATAGTCTGTTAATTTCAATGACATCTGACATTAAATTCAGATTTAAACTGTTTTGGCGCGAAAGTGAAAAAATGGCGATTTTATATTATTTTCTAAAACTTTTGATTCTTCGAGTGTTTATTTGTAATAATGGTGGATTATTAACCGTTAATACATAATTAAAAAGCTTAAGTATAGGCGAATACATACAACGTTGAAAAATTTGATTTTCGCTCTAAAACTCCAAAAATTTGTGTTGACACTACATGATGTTGAATAAAGGCTGACAGATGATGATAATTTATGAGGAGAGTTTATTGGGCCTTCTACATTAGACATAAAAAAAATAATTAAAATAAGTAATTTGAAAGAAACGTATCGAACAGAATACTTCTTTTTTTACGTTAATAGCTGGATGACGTACCACGTATTCTGAAATCTATTTTCACTATTTTAGGAAGATAGTTATAACTTAGATTAACTCATTACATAAACTCAACTAAACAAACTAAAATCAATAATAAAACTTAGTTAAATCAAAGCAAACGTTGGATTAATCTGAAATTCGGAATTCTATATTAGATGTTTTTATTTATGTATTTATTTGTTTTGAGACGTTCTTAAAGTCTTGACCAAATCTCAAAAACAACTGGCTAAAATTGTTTACCACATTACCACGATCATCTTGGTATTTAGTGTAACTGTAAAAGAGCTCGAGTGTAACGAGTATCGGTTCTTTCAAGGATTTAGAGTATGATAGAACAAGCCAGTCATGGGCTACAGTTTGATGAGCGAACCAACATTAAAAAATAATTACATGATTAATATACCTTCGAGATCGGTCTTGACTATTAAGGCTCGAGTGTAATACATTTCTGAGTGTTTTAAAGTGCCGGTCTTGGACTAGCTTGGTGGTTTTAATAATATCGCAAAGCAACTTACTTAAAGTTTTCATAAAATTATCAACGTTTTTTAAATCATCAGTGTAAATCTTTAAAAAGTTACTGTTAAGGATTTAAAGTTTTTTATAGCCAGCCAGCTCTAGCTGACGCTTAATGGCCAATTCGATAAAATATTAAAAATAGTCCTCGGTGTAACTGATATAGAACCCGAATGTAAAGAGTAAAGTCAGTACTCACTATCAAGGATCTAAAGTGTTCTAAAGCCAGCAAGTCTTGGGCTGCTGCATGATGGTTGTGAGTCTCGGCCAAATCATGAAAATAATAAATTTCGACACAGCCATGCCCCTCAGCGTAGTTAAGAAAGTACAGTATTCTAGAATGTTCTAGAGCCAGCCAAGCTAGGTCTGCCGCTTAACGGATCAACAACTCGAAAATAGCCTAAATGTATTAAAACAATTTTTCAAGTACTCAGTGTAACTGTCACAGAACTCGAGTGTAAAGAGTATAGTCAATACTCATTGTTAAGGTTCTAGAGTGTTCTTAAGCCAGCCAGTCTTGGGCTGCCACTGGTCTTGAGTCTTGAGCTAATCTCAAAAATAACTTCCTAGAAAGCTGTTAAAAGAGTAGAGCATTCTGGAATGTTCTACAGCCATCCAGTCTTGGGCTGCCGTTTGATGGTCTTGACCTCGTCGATCGTCTTGCCAGGTCGGAGCGGCTCGGGCGAGGCAGGTATCAGATGCTCCGTGCTTGAAGTAGATGTTAGACGTTTGGGGGGCGATGAAGGGGAGGGAGGACGCTGGAGAAAAGATTTTTTCAAATTTAATTGGTTTCTTGAAATTTTCTATTGCATGCAATTTCACATGCCACCACATGGCGAAATAGAAGGACGAATTAACAATCAAGACAAAGATGAGAAGATATTCTATTTTGTGTGAAATATACTTATTTTATTTAAATTCTTTATTGATTTCTCATTAAAAAAAATCGGATTTAAAGACATTGTTTAATAACATTCATTTAGTTATCTGATAATGGAGCTGGAATATTCTTGATCTTGCTTTTCAATATATATCGGCCATTTAAAATATGTATTGGTCGTACGCCCCGAAGTGAGATCTCGCGACTACATTTTGCCTTATAGAGAAAAACTTTAGGCTTTAACTTTTTTTTTAATAATAAGTGTTTGATTTTTGTATTTGTTGTTTAATAAGAGGATATAACGGATATTATATGTGTCAGCTGTAAATATGTAGCCGTTTGAAAACCAGGAGAAAAAAGTCTAAAATCAGTGACTGATGTCTCACAGAGACTACTTAATGTCCAATGAATGTTTTTGTATAGAATACCGACAGACTCGCTACCTTACGTCGATGACCGAAGCTTTGCAGTTTGGACTCAACTAGCTTACTATCGGCAATGAGTCTTTTGGCTCGCCGGGTGGCAAACTGCACAAGCGCTTTCTAGCGACTACCATAATAACACCTAGGTTAATAAAATTATGTATTAGAGATTAAAAATGTTTAAAAAAAATGAATGAAAAAAATGCGCCGCCGAGTTTCTTGCCAGGTTCTTCTCGAGATATATGGCTGTAATTTTGCGAATCTGGCAATAGAATCATTAACTTTCATGAGTCCCTCTTTGGGGCCCATGTGAATAAACGATTTTGATTTGATTTGATTTGATTTGCCGGTCAATAGATTCAAGATCTTCTAGCTGGTACTTAGCGGATCCATCCCAGAGGTGGCCGCAGTACTCCATACATTAGGTGTTAATGGAAACTAGAATAATTTGAAACTCGATAGCTAAAAGTGAAATATTATGATACTTACAATAGCAGAAGATGTGGAGGGTTGTGGAGACGCGACTCTGGAGGGCGGTTTGGGCGGAGAAGGTGGCTTCGCTGTAGGTGTGCTCGGGGTTACTTCCATGGATGGAGTCGGTGCCTGGGAATCACACAATACAAAAAAAAATCAAAGAAGAGTTATAGACGAAAACGGAATAGGCAATATATTCCCCAAAAGGGGAGATGAGAATGGGTAAGCTTCAACTTTATTTACACCGCTATATGGTAGATATTCCATAAATGCGGACGAAGCGTTTTGCCTCCACATTCATTATGCGGACTGCAAAGGAGTGGAATTCCATGCCTGAGTCTGTATTTCCCGATAAATACAATATGGGAGTCTTTAAGTCACGAGTGAATAGGCATCTTCTAGGCAAACGTGCTCCATCGTCGACCGCATCGTCATTACCATCAGGTGAGATGGCGGTCAAACCTAATTTACCTATCTAGAAAAAAAAACACGGCCACACTCCGGACAATCCTTACAAATGTAGTCACAAGTCACAGTCAAAATCAAGTAAAAGAGTCACGGTCCAGTTATAGTCAAGTTATGCCCTAACAAAGTGGTAGAAACTTTACTAGAATTGCAATTTGCCTACACTCATGCACGTTCATTAATTACTAAAGGTTAATTATCCTCCATTATTACACTAGAAGAATTAAAATTTTTGGAAAACAATACAAAGTCAACAACGCCTTTTTTTCACTTTCTCGCCAAAACTTCTATCTGTAATTAATTACCTTGGGTTTGACCGGAGGTGGGGGAGGTGGTATAGCTCCCTCCGATGGTTTAATTTCTGGAACAACTGGTCTGGCCACCGCTATGTCTTCGGCAGGTTTCGATTCAGGTGCTGCCGGGGGTTCCTCTGTGCTAGCCTGTATGGAAAGTGATTGGTTGCAGTCCACGCAGCCATTGCATTGTGGTTTTGTTTAAAATGCAGCTATACAGCATGTCCCAAAATTCAACGATATATACGAGCGGACCTGTTAATGAGTACTCAAGAAATATATCCTTTTTAATATAAATATTGGAACCCCTATATTTCTCGTTTCATGAGCAGGTCCACCCTCTGAAGCCCGCTTGTCATTGAATTTTAGGACACGCTGTATACGAAGAGCAATAACGCTGGTAAATCAAAGTTTTTTTTAATATTCCGAATAGGTAAGCGTTCGATTACTATCTCACTACATTTAAACCTCATGCTATTAGGAGCATTGGAACTAATACGATCAAAATCTAAATCGTTTGTTCACCTAGGCCCCAAAGAGGCACTCATGAAAGTTAATGACTGTCAGATACGGCAAAATTACAGCCATTTCGAGAAGAACCTGGTAAGAAACTCAGCGGCGCATTTTTTTCATGAATTTTCTTTATTCATTCTTAAACATTATTGCATGATTTTTGGAATCTAAAACAATGTCAACAACGCCATTTTTTCACTTTCTCTGTAAAACTTCTATCTGTAATTAATTACCTTGGGTTTGACAGGAGGTGGGGGAGGCGGTATAACTCCCTCCGATGGTTTAATTTCTGGAACAACTGGTCTGGCCACCGCTATATCTTCGGCAGGTTTCGATTCAGGTGCTGCCGGGGGTTCCTCTGTGCTAGCCTGTATGGAAACTGATTGGTTGCAATCCACGCAGCCATTGCATTGTGGTTTTGTTTAAAATGCAGCTATACAGCATGTCCCAAAATTCAACGATATGTACGAGCGGGACCCGTTCATGAGTACTCGAGTTTTTTTTTAAATTAATATTGGAACATTAGAGACAACAGAAGAGCATTAACACAGGTAGATCACTATATTTAAACCTACACACACTATATTTAAACTTCATGCATATTCCTATTAGGAGCATTGGACCTCATAATCAAAATCAAAATTGTTTATTCACATGGGCCCCAAAGAGGGACTCATGAAAGTTGATGACTCTACTGCCAGATTCGCAAAATTACGGTCATCTCGAGAAAAACTGGCAACTGAAATATCATTAGTTTCCTGCTATGATTTACTTTTGTTGTTTACGGTAATACGAATATTTAATGTAATAATGTTTATTATAACTTTAAAAATCTATTATTGACTTTTTTTAGTTCTCCTAGTAAACTATGTCCATGTGGCTACTGTAAAGTAATACATAAGTCATGAATAATGGTTCAGTCACAACCAATCTAGGTGTTTCCAAGTCTAGAGTGAATAGGTATAATAATATCTTCAGCCGCATCTTCACTCTTCATCAGGTGAGATAGTAGTTAAATGCTTGCCATTCTAACATAAAAAAAAGTCATGGCCAGGTTAAGTGGTAAACACTTTACTAGAACTTCTATTATAGTTTTGGAATAACAACGAAAATTATGTTTTTCAACTTTGTATGATTTGTCAACACTTATGCACGTTCAAGAACTATTAACGGTTAACATTTACCATTATTACACATTAACACTCGAAGAATAACATGTTTTGGAAAATAATACAAAATCGACGACATTTTTTTCACTTTCGCGCCAAAACTGTCTGACAATGACTTTTGTAAAAAATTTTAAACACAAGATAGCTTCAAAACCCTTGATAAGATTAAATAAATTACGATTCGTAATTAATAACGAATTAATATGATCAAGGCTTCCGAAGACAAAGCGATAATTTTTGTATTTTTTTTTTATTATTATTAAATAAATGGCATACCTCTTCGGACTGAGGTGTTGGCGCCTGTGGCTTCCTCTTGATGACCTTCGGTGGAGATTCACCAGGTACTCGCTTAGCTTTCAGCGGACTTGGCTCTAAAAACAAAATAATAAATCAAATTAAACGAAATAATATAAATATCAAAACTTGTCGTTTAGCATGAAAGATTTCATAATTTTTTATTTAAACTTTGTGGACAAAAATAAACTTACTAACTTACTTTAATGCTAAATTCAACTAATAACTAAATTAAAACTAAACAAAAATAATTATAACTAGATATAAATATGTACAAAACTTCTAATAAACCGCTGCCTGTTGGCAAAGTACCCAAAATACTGGCGGCATTGCCACGTTGAATAGCAATGCTCAATCTCTGTCCAATATGTTTGCCAGCATTTTGTTGCTTCGACCAAACGCCCTGATAATTCTTAATAGTAAATAATATTATCAGACGGAAGAAAATAATTTCACATCACCTGGTTGCGGCGACTTTTCTCCAGTAGGGCTGGGGTCTTTCGGAAGTGGACTGGGGCTGCGCGAACAGGCTGCCGAAGGGCCCCGGGAAGGCATCTTCAAATAAAAACGACAATAGGCTTTAGAATAGTAACGGATGTACTTTTTTTATGCTAAATAGGCAAGCATTATTAGCACTATCTCACCAGATGGAAAGTGATGATGAGGCCGAAGATGTGACATGCTTACCTAGAAGATACCTATTCACTCTTGATTTGAAGTCTCCAAGATTATACTCCTCGATAAACATGTGAACATTTTTTATGTTTAATAAGCAAGCATTTGATTCAGATTTAGATCCCCTTTGATCGAGCGAAGCGAGATATCTAAATAAACTTGGATGGTTTAGCACTTTGTCCGTCCGTTCGTCAGTCTGTCAGAGGCATGTAGCGTCTTTTTCTGCCCAATAGGCAAGCATTTGACCACAATCTCACCCGATGGAAAGTGATGATGTTAAGATGTAGCATGCTCGCCTAGAAGATACCTATTCATTCTTGACTTCAAGACTCCCAGATTATACCGTTCGGGGAATGGGTAATGAGTTCCACTCCTTCGCAGTACGGATGATAAACGTAGAAGCGAAACGCTTCGAGCGAATTGGAGGTTTCTCAACCATATATGGATGACGTTTGACAGTTTGCCTTGTTGTAATATGGTAAAACGGGCATGGTGGAATTAACTCACGCACACTCTCCAAAATGTAAGCGATAGAATACCGATAGGCTTGCTACCTAACGCTATATGAATAACTTCAAATTCTCAGGGAATATGTAAAGTTATGGTACAAAACCAAAAATAACAATTGAAATTATGTAATTGATATAATTTCAATTGTTATATAATTTAAGGGGGCACCCATACACGTAAGTGCAGCAAAATATTGTTTATTCTTTATATGCTCGTGTGGAATATCGTTGAAAACAGCTTTTCAAGTAAATCACGAAACCACTTTTTTTTTAATCAGTGTTAGAAAATAACAATTTGGTAGGACAGTAAAGTCACAGATTTTAGACCTATTTTTCTGGGGTCAATCTCAAAAACCGCTATCTTCTTGTTTATGAAACTTGCATATATACCTTTATATCCTCTTTTAAACAACAAATATATATATATAAAAAAATATTGTTTAGAAAATAAGTTATTGCCATTTAAACTTACTCTCGGTTTTTTATCGGATACATTTCGGAGAGTGAGCAAAGGAACTGCATCTAGTTCCCCCATTCCCGTTCTTTAATCGGACAAGCAGACAAACTGCTAAGCGACACTGCTATATGGTGGACATTCCACAAATGCGCACTAAGCGTTTTGCACCCACATTAATTGTGCGAACTGCAAAGAAATGGAACTCCTTACCTGAGTCGGTGTCGATGAATACAATATGGGAGTCTTCAAGTCGCGAGTGAATAGGTATCTTCTAAGCAAGCTTGCTCCATCGACGACCACATCGTCGCAATCAAGAGAGATGGTGGTCAAAAGTTTGTCTATCACCACAGACACAAACTTTCGGATTTATAATATTAGTAGGAACTAATATTATAAATCCGAAAGTTTGTGTGTGTGGTGAATGTTTGTTACCACTAATCTCCGTAACTACTAAGCCGATTTCAATGAAATTTGGAATGTAGGTGGCTTATACTCTGGATTAAAATATAGACTACTTTAATCATCATCATCATCATCAATGGGCAAAGCCGCGGGGCTCAACTAGTCTTTAATATAAAATAATAGTTCTTCGCTATTAGGGAAAATTTAGACGCGAGATCTCAGTTCCGAGCGAACGACTAATAATAAAAATAATAATCGTTAGTCTAGGCATGTCACATTCACGATGGAGGTGTGTGCCGCATGGGGCCCTTAGCCCCCCCACTCGTCTGGCGGGTGGCCTTGGTGAGTATGGTCACCCCTCCATGGGCGCAGTAGCCCCATGGAGGAGTTTGCATCCGGGCCTACCGCCGGGGCAAGATAGTGACTGCTAGCGCGACCCTATCTTGCCCCACCTCGGCGAGGGACGGCTCACGAGGAGGTTTTTAGTGGGTTCGAGCCCCACATACCCCTTTCCTTCACCCCTTAGAAGGAAGGGAAATGCCAGGCATTTTCACCCCCCACAAAAAAAAGACATGTCACATTACAATTTAACAATCCCCATCATATAAATAATTCACTGGTTACATACTAACCTTGACTTTAGAAGGACTTGAGGCAGGTTTGGGCGAGACGGGACGGCTCTTAGTACCCGATGATGCGCCTAACAATCTGCCCGAAGATCCTGCATCACCTATCCAATAGAAATCCATTGATAAAGGGGCGTCCATTAATTACACGAGGCGTTTAGGGGAGGGAGGGGTAGAGCCGAACCTCACCCAATCTCACGTGGGGGAGTGGGGGTGTCTTAGTGTAAAATTGCGAGAAAACTGGGTTTACTGATAAATAACGCATTTTGAAAAATCTCAGAGTGAGTTTAGGGTCCCTACCCTAAACTCACTCTGAGATTTTTCAGTCGGAGGGGGTCGAGTAAAATCTCACGAAATCTCGCCAAGGGGAAAAATGGGGTCGAACAGTCTCCAAAATCATTTCTCGAAATTAATGGATGCCCCCTTAAAAAACGGAAATCCGGGACTAACTTCTTGGGAAGCACAGTAAACAGCATTATATTCTTATTTATTATTTATTTATTTAAAACTTCATGCACAAATACTGTGTAAGTAATTGGAAGTGCCCGTTGGCTTAGTTAGGTGCACGTCCACCTTCTAACAGGGTTCGAATCCCGGTGCGAACACAAGTTTTCTCCAATTTATGATAATTTTTGTTTCTGGTTCTAGGTGTGATTGTGTCTGCGATTTGGATGTTTCCGGCACCCATGACACAAGTCTTTACTTACTTAGTGTGGTGCTGTGAGTGTGAAAGCGTTAAGAAAAATAGGAAGACTTCCAGCATTTTCTACCACCTTACTGTGTCAGAAGATAATATATCTCCATCATTTTCTATAGCAGAATAAACTAGATAACTAATACTAAAATTAATAAAAAAACCAAACTTCGCAGTCATATTATAAAGGCGAAAGTTTGTGAGTGTGTTTGTATGTTTGTCACTTTTTCACGGTCTAACAGCAGCAATCCAATTTTGATGAAATTTGGTAGATAATAGAGGTAGCTGACAACCTGCATTAACACAGACTAGTTTTTATATCGGAATTCCCGCGGGTCCAGGACTTACGCGATTAAAACCGCGGGGCACAGCTAGTAATCATACTAATATTATAAATCCGATAGTTTGTGTGTAAGTGTGTTTGTTCCCTCTTCACGCTGTAACAGCAAAACGGATTTGGATGAAATTAAGAATGTACAGCTTATACCTAGGATTAACACACACTACTTTTTAGCTTAAAAAACGCGGGTGAAGCAGCGGGGCACGGCTAGTAAATAATAAAACAATAAGAGCATAGTACCAGGTGGTTTCCACGGAGACTTGGGCGCAGGAGAAGGCGCGGGCGCCGCCTCATTCACTTCTTCGGAGAAGTCTTTGATCAGCTCCAGCAATGTATGTCCCGGACTCACTGGCATCTCGATGGGGGAAGCCCCGCGGGATGTTTCTAGAATAATACTAGGTCAGAAACTAGCTTTTTAACTTTGACATGTAAAGGCTGTTAAAGACAAAGCAAGAATGAGACAAGATAAACAAAACATTTGATTGTAAACTGTCGAAAAATTTGATAAAAGAATGGAATATGCGTGAGATATAATGGATGGTATACTGAAATGTCTTAAAATTTTTATCAATTAGTTTATCCGGCTCGATGGACCAAGGACCATTAATTATTCTGTGATACCTGGCAGCGGCGACCGAAGCACTAGTTTCCTCGCCTCTTCCATGGCTCGCTGCAAGTTCTGCTGGTTCTTGAAAGACTCGCGGCTGCGGCAGCGGCCGATCTGAGACCTGCAATAAAAATAAAAGTGAAGTTGAAAATAGACGGGCATTGCGAAACTATGGGTCACTGAACAAATCCGAAAACGACCAATAGCAATATTCCAAAAGCCCTTTCTTGCAAACTCAAAAACTCTCGGTATTTTATCGGATAAATTTCGGAGAGTGTGCTATGGAATTACACGATCTAAATCCTTCATCCCCATTCCATCATAGAACCACCACACAGACTGCATTGCGACACCGATACATGGTGGACATTCCTCAAATGCGCACGAAGCGTTTTGCTTCCACGTTCATTATGCGCACTGTAAAGGACTGAACTCCATGCCAGAGTCTGTGTTTCCAGATAAGTACAATCTTGGAGTCTTCAAGTCGAGATTGAAAAGGTATTTTCTATGCAAGCATATTAGGTCTTCGGCCGCAGTCTAATCAGCATAAAAACAGTTGACAGCGACCAGTTAAGTGACGCAAACTTTTAGAGCTTAAAGCATCATCGAATGGTGGCGAGTCTCTCGATATTTTATCGGATACATTTCGGTGATCGTGCAACAGAATTAACCACTCTCATCCCCATTCTATCGTCGGACGGTATGGTAGACATTCCACAAATTCAGACGAAACGTTTTTTCCACATTCATTATGCGAAACGCAAAGAAATGGAACTCCTTACCCCTTTGAACTGCTCGTTGGCCTAAGCCAGAAAAACAAACGCCATCCATCAAGAGGCAAACGCCATCCGACTAATCGGATTGCGTTTGCCTTCTAAGCGGGGTATCGGGTTCGATTCCCGGCGGGAACACAAGTTTTCTCTCCAAGGAAAATTTGTGTTTCTGGTTCTGGTTGTGATTGTGTATGTGATGTGAATGTTTCCGGCACCCACGGCACAAGTCATCGAATCGTGTGGGGCTGTGAGTGTGAAAGCGTTTACGTTTATAAAGTGCATCGTCGATAGCAACGTCTCTTATCGGCAGGTGAAACTGTGTAAAAACTATGCTCGGCTATTGCTATAAATTGTGTTTAAATACATTTGAACACGAGCATACTTATATGTAACCTTTCGAATTCCAACTCCGTCATCAGAACTAGTCTAGGCCAGCAATGCTACTTGCAATCTTTTTGAAACGATAGGGTCTATCTCTTTTGCCTTTTTAACCGACTTCAAAAAAAGGAAGAGGTTCTCGATTCGTCGGTTTTTTTATGTTACCTCAGCACTCCGTCATTTGTTAACCGATTTGGATGCGGTTATAACTTTCTAAAAACGTATATATTATTCAAGCTTCCACTAGATTACAATACTCACGCAACAGTAGCTTTCAGAGTCTGGTCCCATTTAGCATTGGTGGTAGATGCCACAGCAAGTTTGGCGATTCTTCTGAAGCGAGACAGTCCGTCCTCATTGGCCTTCTTCTCTTCTTCGTCAAGCGCTACTGGAGCCACGTGGAAGTCCTTCATCAGGCGCCTCTCCCACACTTTCATACGCTTGCCGAGGACCGCTGTTGGAAAGAAACAGGAGGTTCAGATCGTTCGTTATATAACTCTTACTAAGATTATTATCTTCACAAACTTCAAATCAGTGAAGGACAGTTCCACGCATTCTTCTCAGACACTAAGCTTAAAAAAGCGGGTGATTTCGTTTATGTTATCTACTGTGAATTATTCATAATGAGTTTGCCTGTTTTTGCAGTAAATATAAACGCAATCCTACTAAACTTTGTTTTTTTTCTAATTCAGGGTAGTAAAATATTTGACAATCTCACCTGATGGTAAGCGATTGACGAAGACACCTGACCGAAGATACCTGACCCCCTATCACCGATCTCTGTTGCAAACGGTTTTAATACTAAATTGACAAAAAATAAGGTTCATTTTTGCTTAATTCAAATAGAAACCGCGTGCAACAAAGATACTTAATAGGGGGGCTGTTCACTTGTGACTTCAATACACCCGCATTATACTTTTCGAAAAGCACAGACTCACTTCATTATTTTCTATCAGTTATGGACTCATTCATTCCGTTCTTCTCGAACTAGTTAAAGTGTCAACCAGTTCGTATCTAAACTCAGACGTCCGCTTTGAGGTCATTGATGACGTCTTCTGGGACTGAAATAATCGTCCTGGTTGTTTCTAAGATGCAAACCTACTCACCTTTCTCTCTTCCATCAGTGAAGGACGTATCTATTCAATTTTGTTCATCTCGAAAACTTCCTGCAGTTCGTATCTTAAAACAGATACGTCCCACTTGAGTTCGTTGATCATATCTTCTGTGTCTGATTAATCGTCCAGCTACAGGTATCTTAGATGTATGTATAGCTATGGAAACCTAACCATCTCTCTCTTTTCTATCAGTGAAAGACACATCGATTCCGTTCCTCTCGAACACTTCCAGCAGTTCGTATCTCAAAACAGACACGTCCCATTGGCGTTCGTTAAACTGCCCGTTGGCTTAGTTAGGTCGGTGTCCGCCTTCGAGCAGGAGTATCGGGTTCCGGTGGGAACACAAGTTTTCTGTCTAAGGAATGTAGCGTTCTGGTTCTAGGTGTGATCGTGTGGGTGATGTGAATGTTTCCGGCGCCCACAAGTAATCGAACATAATGTGGGAGCTGTGAGTGTGAAAGCGTGTATGTTTATATCTTCTGTTGCTGATCAATCGTCCAGCTGCTTCTTAGAAGTCTACACAAACCTACCTTTCTCTTTTCTGTCAGTGAAAGACACATCCATTCCGTTCTTCTCGAACACTTCTAGAAGTTCGTATCTCAACGCAGACACGTCCCCTTTGAGTTCGTTGATGTCATCTTCGGTAACGGGCTCGTCGTCCATCTTCCTGTGCATAGCGGATACGTATCGCCACACGACGGCTCGCATCACGGCTGTGTAGCGGACGTCAAGCTCTTTTTCTTTCTCTTGCTGTTGGGGTTAAGTATTTTTTAGTCGTTTTAACACATTTAATATAATTGAAACGCAAGCAAAGCTTAAAAAAACCGACTTCCTCGCTTATATTTCGGTTTTGGCTTGACCGCTTTCGATAAACATTTTATGGGACCACTTCTGAAGTACTCGTATACTCTACCAAACAAAATCGATTCATAATTGGCGGAGATATCCCGTAACATACACACAAAAAAAAACATACAGTCGAATTGAGAACCTTATTATTTGAAAAATAAAAAAGTAGCCTATGTATTAATCCTAGGTATACGCTATAAGCATTCCAAATATCATCAAAATCTGCTTACAGCGTGAAAAGAAAACAAACATACTTACAACCCGGTCACATTATCTCGAGACCTGGCGTCGTCGATGACATCACGTCGCGTCGGCGCTCTGATATTGTGCGCAAAACAAGCATACTCTAGTAGGATATTATTATAAACAATAAGATTTCCAACAAAACAAATATTGTGTTAATTCATTTAATGTAGGTAATATTATTATAATGATATGATTAAAATGATGAAAAATAATGCATTCCAGCGAGGTCTCGAGATAATGTGACCGGGTTGTACACATTTACACACAAACTTTCGGATTTATAACATTAATGTGATAAATAAAGTAAAGAGACTAAATTATAACCCTGCAAGATTAGTTTTAATAAAACGAGGTTATTTTCTACGTTGAGGTTAAATAACGAAGTAATTCTGGTACGCTGACATTTTTGTAGCAACAATATTATACCCGTAAAGTCAAAGATACATCGGTATAGTCAACTATTTCAAGCCAATGATGTTAGTAAAATTGGTAAGATATGAGACCTGGATGTGGACCGCAATTAGGTCCAATACACACAATTTGCCTCAGTCACTATCGGACTAGGGTTTGTGTTACACGTAAAGTGTTTGCTATTTTTTTACCATGCACGACGAAGCAATTGTGAGGGTAGTGTTTTTGACCGGTATGTGTGTATGTATTATAGTTCATCTGTTTCCTTATAACTTCTAAACTACCTATCATAATTTGACAAATGAGGTGTCGTTAGAAGCATCTTGTTTGTCCGCTGGTAATAGGCTATGTGACGTCACATAGCCTACTAGGGGTATTTGAATATACCTACTAGGGAGCACGATGTCAAGCAAAAAAATATATTTTCGCCCAACCTCATCACGTGTAGTATCAATAAAGAGAGATTTTAAAATAAAGGTAGGGTTTGGTACATCATATTTTTGTCAAGCGTGTATGCGAGATATATCCCGTCAAAGTCATACAAAACATTTTTTTTTTCAAGTATAGGAAGCTATTTAGTGCTAGTGTAGTTAGGTTTAAGGTTTTAAACTTTCGTTTCTTGTTTGTTTTAAAACAGCAGGAAATTGCCATCATCTAATTTTACAAGATCTACAAATAACACAAGAACCAAACACGAATTGCATAGTATTGAATAACTTTGCATAGAAGCGGTATCTTCCAGTTTTTGTTTACTTGATGTTAGTGCATACCGTATCTACCAACTTTTAACAACATCATTGATTCAACAGTAAATTTTCATTAGTGTAACACACGCTGAGTTTATACTATAGCAATTTTTAGAGTTCTGCCGCGATAATGAAAAATGGCGTTATGGATTTTGTATTATTTTCCAAAATTTGTGATTCTTTGAATGTTTATGTGTTATTACACATGATGGTACTAAAAACAGTATGCGTTATTTACTAGTAACTTCCTAGCGTTACTAAATTCAAATCCCACTATCCTACTAATATTATAAATCGGAAAGTTGTAAATGTAACGTGCCTCGCGGCTTAGCCAGCGTCAATTAAGTTCAAAAGTAGCCTAGGTATCTGTTATTCCAGAACCTAAACTATCTACATACATTTCATCAAAATCGGTTAATTCGTTTCAGAGATACGTGGTAACAAACATTCACACACACAAACACACACTTTCGCATTTATAATATTAGTAGGAAGTAAGATATAGTCATCGACGATGTAGGTACTTACTTCGCTCTTCTCCTTCCTCATTTTATCTGTCTTCCTCACTCCTAACATCTTGAGCGCTAGTTTGGGAGTGGGCATGATATTGAACGGCGGCGGGAGAGTGGCACTCTCCTCGAAGTAGCTCATCCAAAGCCGGGTGCGGGCGAATTTCCATTCAACGTCTGAATGTTCCTGGTATCAGTAAAATTCGTTATTATTATAATCGTATTAGTAAAACTGAACAAATCAATGAAACGTTGCATACATACAAGCATTTGCCTAACAGTTACTGGGTAGGTAGGAGGGACCCATTTACTTACCTAGTTATATGCTGAATTGAGACCTCATTCGTGACATCACGCGGCGATATATTGTTTATTCTTGTATTTTAAGCTATTGCATAGCTTCTATCGCGGGCCTTGAGCGTGGAGACCGAATCCAGAAATTCCGTAACGAAAATAACCTAACACTCCCCACTCCTACCGGCACAGCGGCGATATTTTTAGTTTTGCCTTTTATCGATGAATAGCAGAACTTTTAATGACTTTTTTTAAATATCACGCTTGTCTCTTTAGTTCAGCAACTCGCCTCTAGGTGGCAGGAAAAAAAATACTGCATAAATAAAATAAATAAATAATTATAATTGCATAAGTTGATAAAAAATGCTATGCAATAGGTTTACCGCGGCAGTCCCCGAGTGCCACACGTCTTTTTTTTGTATTTTGTTATGTGCTTTGTCTTGTTGTTTTATGTAAATAATGTAACGTCGCGTGTTGTCTCGAATAAATGTATTTTCTTTCTTTCTTTCATTTCTTAATATATTATTACTAGCTGTAAGTACTCGGCATGCGTTGCAATGCCACGTTTAGAAAAAGTGTTTTAACTCTTTTACGTTTATGGTCGCCTGGTACTTTAATACCATCGTAAAAACTTTTTGGATATTGTTCATACAAAAATATTAAGATCACAATTAAAAAAGGGGGGTAGGAGGGGGAAATACTTTACGACTTATTTTCATACCTACCTAATATACAATCTAGGATAATCTACGATAAGTACAATCTAGGAGTTTTAAATCTCGAGTGAACATGAATATAGGCACGCATGCACCATCTTCGACCATATCGTCACTTTCCATCAGGTAAGATAGTGGTCAAATGCTTGCCTATCAAGACTAAAAAAACATTAAAATCGGCCGAGCCGTTTCGGAGGAGTTCGACCACAAACACCGAGCCACGAGAATTTTATATATTAGATTGTTATATTATCCAATATGTTATTGATGAATTTATTTAAAACAAGTATTCAATGCCACGTAAACAAAAAAAACATTTACCTCTTTTATGTTTATGTTTGCCTAGTACTTTACCAAATCCGAGTGACGTTTTCCTGAGTATGAGGTTCTTTTCTACATTTTTTTAAATGAAAATTAATATGTTTTAATATTTATTCTGCTGCAATCTGAACCATTCTTGAAACGAACTGAACACACGCAAAAAAAATCGTCAAAGCTTATAGGAGGAGTTCAGTCACATACCCACGTAGGGACAGAAGAATTATGTTAAGATTATAAGTTTACGGGAATTATACAACAGTTTCGGTAAGTTATGTAGATATACCTCTAGAATACACTGTGTACACTCAAACGTCGTTACATTTGAACAACCCCTAACTAAATCAATCTTTTTTTTTTTTTATTTGTGACAGGCTAGTGTTTGACCACTATCTCACGGTAAGTGACGATGTGATCGAAGCTGGTAAACACACTAGACCTGGAATACGCAGGCTCTCAAGGATAACTGCCGGAACACCGTATTTGGCTAGGCGGCAGACTTTCAACTTGATGGTGGTAAGCTACTTGGGTAGCAAGCCAGGCGAGCAACTCACAACATGCTCTACCACCTCTCAGGATTTGAATTTAAGTTTCATTCGTCAAAGGAATCCTTAGGTCAAACTACTTTTGTACTGTACTCAAATGAGTATTTCAATTTGAGAACACTTTGGCTTCTGTCGGAACTTTTAGCTGCTGCAGCAAAACAATTGATAAGACTTTTAGTTTACCCTGAGTGTTCAGCGAGTCACTTTTCAAACAATTAGAAATCGGTTCAACTTTCATTTTACTTTAGAGTTTTAACGCCAACAACATTCAAGTCTTTTCTTTTGAGAGTTTTAACGCCAACATCAGACACATATAATGGTAGACATATACTTAATCTATAAGCTTGTTTGTTACCTTTGTTTTCCCTCATATTATAAAGTGGATAAATAAAGTATTATCTATTTATCTATCTTTATAAAAATAAATAAATATGATTATTAGTTTAATGTAATATTTAAATATATTTAAGTTTTTGAGTAAGTATATATTTGTTATGTTGAATAAATTTTGTTAAACTAAAAAAAAATTATATTAAATACACACTTATTATTTAATTTTTTTTATTTAACTATCTACGGGCCAATTGCCTATATTTCCTAAAACTAAATTAAAACTATGTACAGCAAAGGACTAAGTTACCTACAAGACATCGAGCTAATAGGTAGCTCATTCTATTTTCAAAAATCTATCAGAGCGCCTGGTTGAGGCGACGTGTGAGCAAAATGCTGGCACTTATTTGGCTCAACGTATTAGCATTGCAATTCAGAGAGGCAATGCCGCCAGCACGATGGGAACGCTACCCACTGGTAATGGGCTTGAGCACACTTATTATAATACATTTTCGTAATATATATTATGTATGTATAGCATCATTATAATATTTTTGTTTATTTTGGTCGTGTTATTATTTAATAGGTATATGTTTTTATTAAAATCAGCAGATCAATGACATCAGACACAACACTAGGTTTAAGTATAATTTCGAATAATTTAGATTAATTATTTCTTTTGACTTATTACCATAAGTTTATTTTAAATTGTGCATTTTATTAATTTTTTTTTTCATTTGCTGAATACATTGATTGCCTTTCTTTCTTTCTAGATACACAGTAACACACTTTAAACTTATAACACACTTTTTTTGCGTCAGAGATCTAACATATAATATCATAGTCTTGATAACTGCTCATTGGTTCGATTCCCGGCGGGAACACAAGTTTTCTCCATAAGGAAAATTTGTGTTTCTGGTTCTGGTTGTGATTGTGTGTGTGATGTGAATGATTCCGGCACCCACGACACAAGTCATCGAATTTAGCGTGGGGCTGCGAGTGTGAAAGCGTTTATGTTGTGTTATGTTTTTAAGTTAAAATATTTCAATACTTACAACAATCATGGCATATGAGTTGGACATCATAGCAATGAGCAGATTGAGTAGTACGATGACGTTGATGACGGAGTATGATCCAAACATCAACAGGCCCCAGAACCTCGTGTAACTCTTGATTCCGGCCAGCTCGAAGTTTTCCAGCCCCACCATGCCAAAGGAGGCCCAGAAGAGCGATTGTGATGCCTCAAATACGCTGGGAACGAAATTTTAGTAAGGATCAGAAGAGAAGCAAGCTTAAAAAAAAATAATTTCACCGCTTTATCTTCGGAAACAGATCTAGTAAAATGAATTAAATGCGTATTATTGAGGATAACTCAAAAATTACTGGTCAGGTCTTGATCAAGTTTGAATGCACATGGGGAGCACCAGCGTTCAAATAATAATTAAACGCAAGCAAAGCTTAAAAAACCGACTTCACCGCTTTATCATCGGAACCTCGATCCACCAGCTTTCAAATAAAAAAAGAATTATCTAAATCGGCTCACAACGAAAGAGGTAACTTTTGAAGTCGAGTCAACCAGAACATCGTCAAAATACGCATTATACTTCACAAAATAGACATTATTGACGATATTTCAAGAACTACTGATCAGATCTTGATTAATTTTAAAATGGGACCAAATAGAAAGCGACATATTTCAAACTAAAAAAAAAATTTCGAAATCGACTCACGTGGAGAGGAGTAATGAGGTAACACACATAAAACAAAAAAAAAATACAGTCGACTTGAGTACCTCCTCCTTTTTTGAAGTCGGTCAAAAATTAACGACTTCCAACGAAATGTTTCATACTTTTGATACTCAATCACTTGACATTGTAAAGATGTTGATTTTTACCCAACTGCCAAGTGTAAATAATTTTGTAAATTTCTTTATTAGGTAAAATTTCTATATTTATTAGATTACAGATTGAAAAAAAAACTTGACGGATTTTTGGCGCCAAACAACTTTAGTAAAACAATTTACCAAAAACTTTGAGAAGGGTATCAAATTGGATCACTTAAAATTCAGAAAATGGTATTTTTTTTTAATTAACAAGTAAAATTTGTGTTTCTGGTTTTGTTGTGATTGTGTGTGTGATATGAATGTTTCCGGCACCCACGACACAAGTCACGAACTTAGTGTGGGGGGCTGTGAGTGTGAAAGCGGTTAGCGTTTTAATATCATACAGTTTATTCTGTAACACTCAAATTGTGGAATTAATGGTATGCACTCGTCTAGTTTGTTAAAATAATGGAATAGAATATATGGAATTAAGAAAATTGCTTCATATTTACCTAGAAGATTGTTTGAGGCAGATTTCTACTAAAATTTAAAAATGTTTAGAATTAAACAATAATTGTTGAACAAATGCAATAAACAATATATTCAATAAGCGCTTAACAAACAACAAATCGTTTCCAAACGAACAAAAACAGTGCCTAGCAAATAAACCAGCAGGCTACGAGAAAATCTAATAGGACTAAATCAGATCAGTAAGAGTGATAGTCCATGGTTTCTCTCAACGTCATACAGTCGACCTCGTCGATCTTCAATGTATTCATCTTAACGTTGATGTCTTCCTCGAGCTGAATCTGAGTTTGGAGCAGGTAGCGAAGAGACGCGGACGCTTCTTGCAGCATTTGTTGGAGCTGTTCAGTGCTGTGACGCAGCATCTCGCATTCGTAATACAGCGATTGCCCAGCAGGGTCGCGTACCAGCTCAGCACCAACTCGCTGAGCCCGTCTGCCAAGTCTAGTATGTGCTAAAGCTGTATTGCCCTCTTTATCTGCAAGAGCTTTCTGCAACTCCAAAATATTGTTTTGCATATCCGATATTTTCTGCGTCGTGTCCCGATGCATGTCTTCCAATTTAGCTTTAGCAAGCTTCGTCTGTATGATACGTTCGCTGAAAGCGTGGTTACACTTATTGTACGATTCTTGGAGATCGTTGATCACCTGTTTCAGAAGAGTGTCAATGAACATACGAATCGGTCTCGCGCTGGTAACCTCTCTTGCAGCTTGTTTGATGTTCTCCGCAGAATATTTATTGTACTCTTCAGCTGAGATGTTAGCGGGATCCAAGCTTGCATAACCTTCGTATACAGATAGGCACAGATTTGTAGGCTTCATACCTAAAGACCCTTTGTCGATATCAATAGCGCCTTGTTTGTATTGGAGATCGCGATCGAGGATGTAACGAATGGAACGGAGGCGTCTCATTTGCTCGTTCAGTTGCTCGAGCACTCGTCTCAGCAGGCTCTGTCCGCCGAGGATTGCAGTGATTTCATGCTGCAGGCATGCCTCTACCTCATCTACGACGAGATCTATGCCGATTCTTCCATCGCGCAGCATGAGGCATTTCCGGCAAATGTTGAGAGCATTGGTCGACAGTGATGCGAGGCAATCTTGAAGTCGGGTCTTGTACACGCTCAGAGCTTCCAACTCTACGCAGATCTCTTTTCTTTGAATTTGGAGTTCGCCTTTGTTGAATTCTATGTCTCCGATACGTTCTTCGAGCCGTCTGTCGGAGGTGGCTTTCATAATCTCCGCGCGTTCTTTAGTTTCATCTCGTATGCGCTCACTCTCGTTCAAGACCCTGTCGGCGAGCTGCTGCTGATCCTCGGTGTTCCTGCACCGCAGGTCGTTGCTGAGCTTCCACTCCGAGAGGGTGAACTTGGCTGTCCTCGGGGGCATGCATACTAGAGCCTGTTCTGACAGTCTCGTCTTAGCGATCGGTGCACCAATAGCATGGCGCACGCCAAATTGAGCGTCGCCCATTTTTTAGTTAAACTTATTAATTTCTTAAATCAAGGGACGTCCGCCTCCGCCGAGGTATACAAAAAAATGACATTTGAAGGAACCATATCACTTCAATGCAACATTGCATTGACATAACATTTTGATAGGTTCCTTAGCAACGAGGTTCGGGATTAAGCAGGGACGACTCGTACCAAGCAGGATTTAATGCCTTCCATACTTCCGCATACAATTTCAAGGACGATTACACACGGACACGCAACACTGGCTTGCAAGTTATTTTATGACCATTATTCGAATATTTGATAAATGAAATTCATACTCAAGGTTAGCAGTTTACTTTGTATGTTTGGTTTGATACATGCAACTATTGACCCATTTTATTTTTACCATCTGTTTTTTGCGATTATTGTTTTTCCTGTGCATGAAACAAATTAAATATAATATTTACATGCGCGAGTTTTGACTTTCAAGGCTTCAAAACCTTTTAGGTCGCAGAGAGAAACAACCTTTGTAGGAACTAGTAGTCCTGAAGACTAAATCTAAGTTCCATTATCAGACTTCGCTACTTCTACAGTTTTATTAGCTAGAGCTAGGACATAGGTTAACAAGCAATTTAAGATTTGGTTCCTCATTTATAGAACCACCTAGCAAACCCAATCATTTCAATGAAATTATGGAAATTGTGGTATAAATATTAGGTTAATAATGTGTATATCTGTTTTTTTAATTAATAAATACATAACATAAAACATAAAGGCATTCACACTCACAGCCCCACACTAAGTTCAAAGACTTGTATCGTGGGTGCCGGAAACATTCACATCACACACGCATTACACCCAGAACCAGAAGCACAAATGTCCCTTGGGAAGGAATTTGTGCTCCTGCCGGGAATCGAACCCAGGACCCACGGCGCAGAGGGCGGACACCGGTCCACTGCGCCAACTGGGTCGTCAAAATGAATTTGAATTTGAATCATCACGGGAGTCTAGACTCACTTTATCTTCTACTTAAGGCACTGAAAATCATATGATTAGAAAACTGCATTATGGTTTTTGACCAAGGTTTTTAGCTTCTACTCTTTCTGGGTGTCTTTAAGATCAAGGTTTCTAGCTTCAGGGTGTCGAGACTTACTTGCCGAAGCTTCTCCACTTCATACAAGAGTCCCCAGCGTTGTCCCAATCGGGTAGACCGCCAGGCAACACGTAGCACTTGCGTTTCTCCAGGTCAGCAAAGTACCAGAGAAGTTGGTTTAGACCTAAATTGTCACAGCAGTTCAAGTATTCAGTAATCAATATTTATAATGCACAAAGTTACTCAAACAAACTGTTTGCGAACATTAACCACAAACCGCTGCAAATTGGCTGCAAAATAATCATTTTTGCAAGCTTTTATTTAGCTTTTACTGTATGTATGTAAGTATGTTTGTTCGGGTGGAATCTTGCAACTCAATTTTGAAGCAGATATCTTTAACCGATTGAGATGAAATTTTGTATTCACGTTTAGTTTGGATGACAATGCATGGTTAGCTGTGTGACGTCATTCTAAGTCCAACATTGCGGAACACACAAAATGGCGGACCAGTATTTTTTTCACAACGCTCCTGTTATATGGGTAGATATCAAATGAAAGGGCTTGCTGAGAATTACTCGAAAAATAAAGTAACGTTACTTTAAATCCAATATGGCGGACTTCTAAAAGCTTGTCTTTAAAAAGTTTTTAACAATAACTTATTTATTTTCATCTTTATTTATGTTACTAGCTGTTCCTCGCTGCTTCGCCGGCGTAAATCAAAAAATATTTTTTCGTAAAGAAAAATTTACTACATATAATTATTTGCTCAGAAAAAGTTTTAATGTTGTCTTAACAAATAGATTGGTTTTGTTAAGTTTGGGCTTCTTCATATATGCGTTTAATGAAATTGTGGTCTATTTTTTTTATTGTTGTTATCCAGGTAGCTCGAAGCGTTTCGCTTCTACGTTTATCATCCGTACTGTTAAGAAGTGTAACTCATTGCCCTCGTCTTTGTTCCCCGAACGGTATAATCTGGGAGTCTTCAAGTCAATAGTGAATAGTTCCTTACCTAAGCAAGTATGCTACATCTTTGGCCGCATCATCATTTTCCATAAGGTGAGATTGTGTTCAAATGCTTGCCTATCGGGCATTAAATTTTATCTTCACAGCGCCCGGGCCGCGCGCCCGGGGCGCTTTGTATATCAAGTCCCTTATGAGTAATTACTCACCGCAAGCGAAAGCGAAGAGCACCAAGCTGTAGATAAAGAAGAACTTGACGATGTCGATGACCATCCTCCCGAGAGAGATTTGCAGCGGTCCCAGATGAGGGTTGATCGAGAACAGGTGGACCAGCTTCAGAGCACTGGAGAGTAAAAGTTAGGTTATAATTTTTAGCAGTTTTTTTTTTGGGAGTTAGGGGGATTTTGAGTTTAGAAATTAAGTAATTGAGCTTATCAAAGATCATATGCTAGACAATAAATCCTGGATTTAAGGTGGTATTTTCAATAAAAGTATAATCATTAACTTTCACGAGTGCCTCTTTGGGGCCCATGTGAATAAACGTATTTATTGATTGATTTTGAAAGGTTAATTTTGAAATATAATAATTATTAATACCAACGAACTAAACTAAAGGTCACGTATAGAAAGTAAAGAAAGTGTCCCAAACTTTATTAAAAAACAAAAAAAAAACGATACAAGTCTTTGAACTTGTAGGGTTGGGCTGTGAGGGTGAATATGTACCCTCACAGCCCAACCCTACAAGTTCAAAGACTTGTATCGTGGGTGCCGGAAACATTCACATCACACACACATTACACCCAGAACAAGAAGCACAAATATCCCTTGGGAAGGAATCTGTACCAGGAATCGAAACCAGGACCCACGGCGCAGAGGGCGGAGATCTGTCCACTGCGCCAACTGGGTCGTCAATAAACTTAAATATACTTATAATAACTTTAACTTAAAATAAACTTAATGAAGAATCTTTCATAGATGTGAGGAATTAAAATAATACAACTGAAAGCAAGTAATATAATTCACTGAGTACCAATGTTACGATTCTCAAAATAAACATAAATATAGCCGTTATTCCTTCTAACAGTAAACAAAAACATTTTTTAAATAGACTCTAGTAGTAGGACTCGTTTGCAGAGTCCGCCTGGGGCAGTACCACTATTGCCAGACATTCAACCGTGAAGCAGTAGTGTGCAGACATTACTGTATTTCGGATAGAAGGGCAAAGTTTCCAGTGCTTTTATTTATATGCTTAGAATTGCTCTAAGCGAAATGGCTTAAGAGCTTAAGCCCTGTGGCTTAAGAGCCATTTCGCAAAACGTCGGGCGCTCGCGCCGTAATGTAAGGCGTTTGCTTTTACATCGCAATTTATAGCAGTTGCAAGTGATGATAAATATTATTTTGTGAGTAATGTAATGAATGTATTATTTTTTTAATTTTGATTTAGATTCAATAAATACCAAAGTCACATAAACACATGAAATTTGACTAAGAAATGTGATATTTTAAATAAAAAATTGAAGTAAAATAGGGTTAAAATTGGGTTTTTATTTTTTTATTAATGAACGTGAAAAAAAACAGAATTCAGCTACATTATATGACAATATTATTACGTGCCTGATATTTAGGCATGTTTAACTAATCGATTCAATTCATTTTAATCAATGTCTCCTTATAAATTGATTAAAATGTATTGAATTTACTAACATTTTACTCTAGTGACGTTTTTAGTCAAACTAAGTTCTGAAGATTGAATATTTAAAATAATTAGAGATATATTTAAAAACCTGTTACATTATATGACAATTCTAAAGATCGATCTTTATTAAACAAATATAAAACAGTATGAAATCTTTTCCCAAGATAGTAAATTAGGCGCTCAGAATCTTTGACAATTCACTAAACGTGCTAAATGGCTCTTAAAGAGATTTCATATCTAATATCTGAGAGTGAATATTTGGGGGCTGAGTCACCCACGTCCGTAGGAGGATACCCCTTAAGTCTGACTCCCTACACGTGGTCCCCGGGTGGTGCTAATCAGGTGACATTTGAGAGGTGGTAGAGCATTTTGTGAGTTGCTCGCCTGGCTTGCTACCAAAGTAGCTTACCACCATCAAGTTGAAAGTCTGCCGCCAAGCCAAATACGGTGTTCCGGCAGTTATCCTTGAGAGCCTGCGTATTCCAGGTCTAGTGTGTTTACCAGCTTCGATTACATCATCACTTACCATCAGGTGAGATAGTGGTCAAACACTAGCCTGTCACAAATTAAAAAAAAAAGTGTGATTTGCCGCGCAGGTTTTTGACTTACATAACTCTGGGTAGCATTTGACTGTTGTGGCAAAGGGTGACGCCTAATGTTAAGCTATCAGGTGGCGAGTCGCTAGTCTCTTCTTTAAAATGAAATTTATTCATTATAATTGAAAAACAAGCAAAAAAAAACTATCAAACAAAAAAAAACATCAAAACCGATTCGTAATTTGGCGGAGATATCGCGTAACATACATATGCTTACTTTCTTAAAGTCGGTTGAAAACATAGACGATCTAGTTTATTTATTTATTTTATTCAGAAGACCAACAGCAATAAGATAATTTAGATACAAAATATATATAATACAGCCAATAATAGGTCTCCCTAGATAAGAACAATTATTATTTACTCTCCTAGTTGTTATAACAATACAAAACAATTTAGTGAGATAGATGTTTCTATGTGTGTGTATGTGCTTGTCAGAGAAAGTGTGAGTGAGAGAGTGCGTAGTCATATATTGAAAAAAAAACAAGGTATACCTGAATATATTCGCAGCTGCGAACAACCCCTCAGCAAGCAGTTGTGGGTCAAACGCGTCCCAATTCTCTCTCGCTATGAACTTGGTCTGCGGATCGCGGCGTATCTCCGAAACTTGCTGGATGTAGGCGGCGATACGCGTCATAGCCACGGTTACGTAGAGGAAGTTGCGAGTGAAGTCTATAAAGTTCCACATGTTGCGGAGATACGAGCGGATGCCTTCGATGTAGATCTCTTGCATCTCTTCCCAAATGAAACCTGCAGCAGTACTCATTGATAGTTCGTTTTTGGATAAATCTTTTGGAGTTATGGCTGTCCGGCTTTGGAATGAGCTTCCACCTAACATCAAAAGTTCTCCTTCCAAAGAAATTTTTAAAAAGCTACTAAAGGCTCACTACTTAAAGGTTTCGTCACGCGCTGAGTGACTGTCCTATATTTATCCAGACTAAATTTATCTATATATAAATTATCACTTATTTTTTCTTTTCTGTTCAATATTTCGTCGCTTATATTATATTTTATTTGTATATTTATTTTTACTATATATTATTATATGGTATGTATTATATATTTTATTAAACTATAAGTACCGATATATATGTTTATAATCATTTAATTATATTTATTATTTTAACTAATCATCTAACTTTCTTTGTCTCCCTCCCTTTCTATACCTTTTTGATGCAATGTTTATGTTAAAAAATCTATGAATAAATAAATATTTATCTTGAATTAGAAACCGTTTCTCTTTCATATATTTTAATATCCATTTAACTGAAAAAAATCTATCTTTATATATAATAAATTCCACTCGCACTTGGCTTGTTGTTATTATTTGTTGTTTACTTTAGAATTATTATTAACATAAGATGTCAATTTCACTAAAGTTAACAAAAAATCTTTGATAAAAACCATGGTGCTCATATGGACGGGTTGGAGCATAGATAAAAAACCACTCTACCGAGAAACTTCAAGGAATACCCAAGGGAAACACGATCCAAGATATATTTATTTAAATAAAGTCGATTATTTTCAATTAATAACTCACCTAGAACGTAAATTACGACCACCAATTCCAAATAAGTAGGTCCATTGCCTCGCTGCTTCAACAATTCCTTCTCCAACTCTTTCACCATCCACTCCGGCCCGAAGAGTTGTATAGCTTGCACTTCAGCTCGCTGCGATACTAGGATCAATATCACTGGGAACAAAATGATTAAGTGTTTTTTAGTATTCGGGCAAAAGGGACCACAAGAAATGAACCGCGATTCCTTTCACTGAATAGCGATTTTCAATCGGTCAAATGGAACCGCGATCCTTGTGATGTACTTTGTTCTTTTATTCTAGATATGCAAGCATTTGACCACTACATCACTATTTTTTGCGCTATCGATGGTTTCTTAAGTGTTTAGAGCAGGGGTCGGAAACCTGCGGCTCCCGAGCCACATGTGGATCTTTGGATGTGAAGCTGCGGCTCTTTAGTTCCATACGCAAATATTATTTATTTTGTTAAAAAATATAAGACATTTGAAAGTCGTTTTAAATCGATAAACGAGGATAAGACACCATTTATATCTCTCAGCCACTTGTGTTGTACTCGTTTTTCACCGCACCCCTCCACCATGACAGTTTTTTTGGGCTCTTTAAAAATTTTGAAATTTTAGTTGAAAACATTTTCAAAAACACACGTAGCTAATTGCAGTATTTATTATGAATATCAAATTGTGCGAGCGAGAGAGAAGACAAAAGGAATAAACCCTCTTAAAATTAAAACAATAAACTTATTACAACAAAGAAGCCCTATAATTTCACTGGAAAGATTGCCTTTCAATCCAATTTAGTGCAGGGACTTGACTTCTCCTACAGCACCTTTTCCAAAACCATCAGTAGTCAAATTGGAGCAGCTGAACAAACTGGGTAACCTCTATACAACTAATTTTGATTCCTACATAATGTTATTAAGAATCAATCAGCCGTTTTGTCGTGCAATAGCAACAAACAGACAAACATACAGAGTAATTTCGAATTTATAAATTAGTTTCATCAAAATACTTTTGTAGGAGGGAGACAGAACTGTCTCCTGAATCAGATAGTTACTTATTATAGATTAGTTATTCGGTGACAGCACCAAAATAGCTAAATAATTGTATTACGATTGCAAATTTTATATTAACGACTTAGTTTGATGCAAATAATTAAATAGTATGTACATGTAAAATATTATTTTTCAATAACGCAGTCATCGTTCTGGGCAAGCTGCCGAGAAACTTACACACACATGCACACTCAGACCTTCACCTACACTCACTCACTCACACACACACACCAATGCATGCATTATACTATTGTTTTTTTTTTTTTTCGAGCTACCTGTTACTTTTGATTTTGCAACATTTTTCGTTCCAGATTTTTTTTTATTTAATACTAGGGTGTTTACCAATTTTTTTTTGTAATAGTATTGTTTTCATGTTTTACATGAAAACAATATTATTACAAAAAAAAACTAATGTATGATTTTGTTATGCATGAGGGTAAATTTGAACCTTTATAGGTTCTCATGCATAAAAAAATCATACATTAGTAAAAATTAATCCGTTGTTGGCCTTAGTTATAAGTTGAATTAATCAAATTCTGTTAATCAAGGGCTGTGATTGTGGGATTGGGAATTTGTTAATAAATAAAAAAAAAACAATATTTATCAACAAGGGGCTGTACTTGAGTTTGTAAAAGAATGCGTAGTTATCGGCAGCAAATTAAAATAAATACAATGCAATCAATAACATCGCAATAGGTATGTGGTTACAATTTATTTCTACAACGTTACTCATTATAGTTGTAATCATGAAGTTAATAGGCAATAGACTATTTACTGGGAATTTCAAACGAGTATACACGTGTGAAAATGAAAGTTTTAATATTTTCAACACTCGTAATTTTCGCCACATGCTTCGATAAGTCAAACAGACGTACGTACAACTTGAAGAGTGCTCCTGACTTGTACGTGGAATTCATTAAAGTTTATCCAAGAGAATTCGAAAATTATTACGACATCCTCATTCACTATGATGCCTTTTATAACACCTTGAGGAAAATAAACGTTGCAGGCGCCAAGGAAATTAAAGTGCTCAACTTAGACTACACCGCGGACTGGACCGACGATGAAGTTGAAGTTCTTACGCCTAAAATTTTTCAATAATTTAGATGTTGCATTGAACAGTCCTCTGTTTTATTTATGGTGAATCATGTATCTTTATATAAGCGGAAGCAATTGTGTGCGAGAACGGTCATGCGTTTAAACCTACCGCACACCGAATCGAAGATAACGTCTGTTCCTGAGCTGCAACAACTTAAATTAAGATTCGTATTTCTTATGATAACAAAGTGATTTTATGATATTTTACTGTCCATTTTACTAATCTGTTAGGTTTGCTTGTCCGTCGAAATAACATGCTGTTGCCTAACAGTATACTGCTGTCAAGGACTGACACAGAACAAGTATTTGATTATTGAACTGCTCGTTGGTATTGTTGAGTAGCGTTTGCCTTCTAAGCAGGGTTCGATTCCCGGCTGCAACACAAGTTTTCTCCACAAGGAAAATTTCTGGTTCTGGTTGTAATTGTGTGTGATGTAAATGTTTCCGGCACCCACCACACAAGTCATCGAACTTAGTGTGGGGCTGTGAATGTGAAAGCGTTTGATTGATCAGTTTGCTTCATACGTCATTTGATAATTGTGTTCATTAATAAACAAATCGACCTCGGTTCTAACACAAACTTCACGAAATAAGTATAGGTACAGTATCACGTAAACAAACTTGGATATATGTATTACATGTATATGATTATAAACAAACCAAAACAATTTATGTCTTATTGACATTACCATACAGTTTACTTTTGCTTTTAACTATTTATCAGCGTATACAGCTTAAAATGAGGACGGTCGCACTATTTAAAAATTATTGTCACTTATATTTCATTTTGTCGCTTATATTCGTTACTTATAAAATCCATAATTATAATATTGGATCAGTCTATATCTGTGCTTAAAATAAACATACTCAGAAAGAAACGATACCGTTTATGTGTGAGTCACACTCACAGCCCTAGACTAAGTTTGAATACTTTTGTCTTGGGTGCTACACATTCACAATACACCAGCTATATAATACAAAGCCAGTGTATTTTATGACTTAAAAGAATTTTTTAATCACAATAAATCTTCTGACAACGGTAATTTTTGACATTAACCATTAATATAACTATAGTGTATGGAACAATTTTAAATTCTAACGTTAAATTATTAGATTATTCATTTTGACATTAAATAAAATTTTATACTTGACATCATATGAATTCGACATTTTATTATTATTTTTTCTTTATTATTGTATTATCTCCTAAATTTGAATGTAAAATTGTTTCAATAAAATATTGCTGTGCCTATATATTGAATGCCCGATGAGGGTAAACTGATGTCACATAATTGCACTAACAACTTGCATACCGTTATAATTTGTCAGTTCACAATAAATTATTCTTGATTCTTGATTCTTGAAGCACAAAATGTCCCTTGAAGAGAAAATTTGTTTTTCCACCGAGAACTATTTAAATTTGTATTTTCATATATTTATTTTAAAAAAACTTTTTGCATAAATACTATGTACATAGGAAGACTCAATGTTACAGTATTTTCTACCAGCCATCCTGCTATTCCAGGAGATATATATTGGCGTACAATATATAAAGCTATATTACAGTGGATTCTTGTAATTAGCCTTAATATTCTTGTAATTAGGTTGCCTGGTAGAGATCGCTATAAGTGATAAGGCCGCCTGTTGTGATACTTTACGTATAAGCTTGTTTGCTACCTTTGTTTTATCTCATCTTATAAAGTGGATCAATGAAGTATTATCTATCTATCTACCTACATAGATAATTTATTGTGACAACCTAGCTGTAAGATTCTCTATAACTAATAAATAAAATAATAAAAATTAGTTAAGGAATTTGATACTAAGAACCTAGTTCCTGCTTGACTTTTCCAATAGTAGAAATAAGTTTCGCCTACTATTTATGGTAGAGGAGGTTTGTGGTGTCATTGAAAGCAAGCCCTCTAAAAATAAGCTAATTACTTGTTAAAAACTTTTTAAATAATTAAACGCAAGCAAAGCTGAAAAAACCGACTTCACCGCTTTATCTTCGGAACTTTGATCAGATTAGATGTACTAAACACGCATAATTGATGATAACTCAAAAACTGCTGATCAGATCTTGATCAATGGGACCAATTGGAAAGCAACATCTTTCAAACAAAAGAAAAAAGAAATCGGTTCACGTGGAACGAAGATATGAGGTAAACACACATAAAAAAAATACAGTCGACTTGAGTACCTCCTCCTTTTTTGTGAAGTCGGTAAAAACAATCTTTTAGAAGGCCGCCATATTGGATTTAGAGTGACGAGACTTTATTTTTCGAGTTATTCTCAACAAGCCCTTTCATTTGATACACATATAGTAGGAGTGTGTTAAAAATAACTTTTCCACCATTTTAGGTGCTCCGCCATGTTTGCAATATTTCTTTAGCAGCGAGTAGTAAGCCCATTGCTTCTGCTTGAAAGACTGTAGTGGTCTTGTTCAGAGATGTTGATTTCAGTAGTCCAAGTTCCGGCGAATGATAGCTCAACCTACACCATGTTTGTTTTTGGCTCCATCCGTGTAAATTTTTCGAAAGGATTGGGTTGATGGAGCACTGTTTTTAGACAGTAATTTATACTTTTTACTATCAAGATGTGTAGTAATTGTTCGTTCAGTTCCCTTGAATGCTTCTGGAATAATAAAAGTCGCTTTTCCAGTATTCTGCAATGGTTTGTGACCGGACTTGTGTCTTTCCACTGATTTGTGGACTTTATTCTCAACGCTGATGCGATATAAATGAAGATGTTAAGGGAGCACCCATACACGGAGTAGCAAAATATTTTTTATATTTATATCTGCCCGCTTGATGTATCGTTGAAAAGAGAAAAAAAATCTTTGTTGAAAAATAACAATTTAGCAGGCCATCAAAGTCACTGTTTTTAGAACTATTTTGTCCCGGACTCTATCTCAAAAACAGTTTCACATTTAAAACAGAAACTTACGTATATTATCCGTTATATTCTGTACTTCAACAACAAATACAGAAATCAAACAACTATTTTGAAGAAAAAAGTTATAAGCAATGAACGTCAAAAGATTTTCTCTATTAGGCATGTATAGGCAGTAGATCTCAGTTCGAGAACGACTAGTCTAATTCTTATTCCATTAAAAAATACTCACATAAAAAGAAGAGATAGCTGGAAGCGTGGATCAAGAACTTCATGAACGGCTTCCTCATGAGTTTCCCAGTGGAGCAGTTTGGAGCGACCATGTAAAGGGAGCAGTAGAACGGGAAGAAGAGAGCCACCCGGCAGATGATCATAATCTTCTCCATGGCGGTCTTCCGGCGGAACCCTGGGACCCCCTCGTACCAGATAGCTGCTAATAGTTGTTGAATGTTCGGATGGGCTACGAACTAGGAAGAAATTGTTTATTTTATAGTTTACAAGTAGAAATACGGACGTTTATCATCCGTACCGCGAAGGAGTGGAACTCATTGCCCTCGTCTTTGTTCACCGAACGGTACAATCTGGGAGTCTTCAAGTCAATAGTGAATAGGTATCTTCTAGGCAAGCATGCTACATCCTCGGCTGCTTCATCACTTTCCATCAGGTGAGGTTGTGGTCAAATGCTTGCCTTTCTTGCATAAAAAAGTCAATGTTACAAAATTATTTGCAATTGTAATAAATAATAATATTGATACACTTAAATAAACATTATTAAATTAACAAAACATAAATGCTTTCACGCTCAAACTTAAAACATTAATATTGTGAACAAGTCCAGACATGATTAATCATCAAAAATGTATAATTATTATTTACTGTAAAAAAATATCAAAAAGAAATGTAAATTTCAGCATCTCAATTATATGTCACATAATACACAATATAAATACAGTACACAGAACACAATATAATTTCCTTTAGTTATAAAAAAACGCAAGCAAAGCTTAAAAAAAACCGACTTCACCGCTTTCTCTTCGGAACCTTGATCAGATTAAATGTATTAAATACGCATTATTGACGATAACTCAAAAACTACTGATCAGATCTTGATCTTGCATGGGCCCAACGGGAAAGCAACAACTTTTAAACAAAAAAAAAACAAAATCGTTTTACGTGGAAAAAAGTTATGAGGCGACATGTGTCGGAACACGGAAATGTGTTTCATTACCGAGGAAGTACTCAATTCGACTGTTTTTTTTATGTACTCGTATACATAAAAAAAAACAGTCGAATTGAGTACTTCCTCGGTAATGAAACACATTTCCGTAAAAAGTAAAAGCTACTCATCATTAAACCGTCTGATCTGAATGTTACCGGCACCCACGACACAAGTCATCAAACTTAGTGTGACTGTGAGTGTTAAAGCGTTTAGTTAAAAAGTGACTTGAACAAAGCGATTTTATGCGTCTCACCTTCTTCTGTTTAAAATTGATAGCGAGCTCCAGCCTCGCGAGTTTCATATGGTCTCCCTCCACGAAATCGGGCTCGTCTGGGTCGTGGTTGAGGATGATAGCCAGCTCCTGGGAACTGCGCGACTGGTCGAGCAGGTCGACTGCGAACTTTTGCGCTTGGCGCCGCAACTCGAGGTATTCGGCTTTGGATTCCTGAGTAGGGATGATGATGGCGTCAAAAGTTGCAAAAAAAATGTTGCAAGATTCCACCTAACCAAAATCAAAATTAAAATCGTTTATTCACATGAGACCCGAAAAGGCACTCATGAAAGTTGACTCTACTGCCAGATTCGCAAAATTACAGCCATCTCGAGAAGAACCTGGCAAGAAACTCGGCGGCGCATTTTTTTTTAATCATTCCTTAGTATTAACTTATAATTATATTAACCTAGGTATATCTATATTACGTAGTCGCTAGAAAGCGCTTGTACAGTTTGCCTCCATGCATCCTTGTCATTAATGTAGTCAATAGTTTTATAATAGGCTTTCTTAATTAATGCCCGTTTTATTACTGATTTAACAAACATAGTTATCTACATACAGACATATGTATGTCTTTATGTAGATGTATGCAAGTAAAATATAAGCTTGTAATTTGAGATGATTTATTTCATTGAGAGATTAGACGAGCAGGTCGCTAGCCTGATGGTAAGCGACACGGTTGCCCCAGTTCAGTGCCACCCAGAGTTTTGAACTAATATAATACAAACTCCTGCGCAGCAAAACACTGCGCTCGTCACACTGAGATATAAGATCTTAAACCCGTTAAGCTCTGTAATTTCACTGAAATTACAGAGCTTAAAGGGCTGACTCACCCACGTCCGTAGGAGGATACCCCTTAAGTCTGACTCCCTACACGTGGTCCCCGGGTGGTGCTAATCAGGTGACATTTGAGAGGTGGTAGAGCATTTTATGAGTTGCGCGCCTGGCTTGCTACCAAAGTAGCTTACCACCATCAAGTTGAAAGTCTGCCGCCAAGCTAAATACGGTGTACCGGCAGTTATCCTTGAGAGAATGCGTATTCCAGGTCTAGTGTGTTTACAAGCTTCGATCACATCGTCACTTACCATCAGGTGAGATAGTGGTCAAACACTAGCCTGTCACAAATGGTAGTCATCATTGGCGACAGTAAGCTAATCGAGTCCAGGTTGCGAAGTCTTGGTCACCGATGTAAGGTGGCAAGCTTATCGGTATTCTATCGATTACATGTTGGAGTGTGCACAGGAATTACATGACTTAATTCCCCCATGCCCTTTTTACCATCTAACAACAAGATAAACGGAAAAATAAAAGGAATGGAACTTCTTACCCGAGTCGGTGTTTCCTGATGAGTACAATTTGGGAGTCTTCAAGTCACGAGTGAATAGGTATCTTCTAGGCAAGCTTGCTCCATCGTCACCACATTGTCGCTTACCATCAGGTGAGATAGTGGTCAAAAGTTTGCCTATCTTAAATAAAAAAAAAAACTATCAAACGTCATCCATTTATGGCCGACATACTTCCAGGACCCTTAAAGCGTTTTGCTTCTATGTTTATCATCCGTACAGCGAAGGAGTGGAACTCATTGCCTGCGTCTATGTTCCCCGAACGGTATAGTCAGGAGTCTTCAAGTCTCGAGTGGAAGGTATCTTCTAGGCAAGTACGTCACATCTTCCGCCGCAACCAAAGTTTCTATCAGGTGAGATAGTGGTCAATTGCTTGCCTATTTCGATTAAAAAAAAATCTGCCCCAGGTGGAAGTGTTACCCAGGCTAAACCCAGGTTTTCTATAAAGAAAATTATTTTAAATCATGTTTATGGGTCTTGGATGCCCCTGCAATAACATCGATATATCATATAAATAATATATTTGTGCTGTTATTAACAATGTTTTTTGCTAAAAAAAATTAATGTTAATTTGACGAAGTTCTAGTAAAGTTTCTACCACTTTACTAGGGCATGACTTGACCATGACTCGACCTTGACTCTTTTACTTGACTTTGATATAGACTATAATATGAAATACACTTGAAATATATTATTACTTGACACTGGCTAAATGCACAAGATTGCGAAGTCAAATTGAAAATTTAAAAGAAAAAAAAAGACTACATGTACTCTTTTTTTTGACAGTTTTGTATGACAGTTTTCCGTGAAAGTTAGTTATGCTGGATGGTACTGCAGATCTTCGGAACCCTTGATCAAATTAAATTATACGCATTATTGAGGATAACTTAAAACTACTGGTCAGATCTGATCAAATTCAGGGACCACATGGGAAGCACCAGCTTTCAAATGAAATAAGAATCATCAAAATCGATTCACTTACAAAAAAGTTCTGAACACAAAAAAACAGTCAAATTGAAAACCTCCTTCCTTTTTGAAGTGGATAAATAATGCCCAAACCTGTTCAGCAAAGGCCAAGTTTCTGAGCTCCCAGGACAGTTGAAACGCCGTGAGTATGGGGTCAGTAGAAGAGAGGGCGATGAGAGAGGGAGAGGCGAGAGCGCGGTACTGGTTCAGTCGAGCTAGAGAGTGACGGAGGGAGTCCTCGGTGGAATCTCGGATGCACTCCTCGCACCCACACCTATGGGAAACAAATCAAATCAAATCAAAATCGTTTATTCACATGGGTTCAAAGAGGCACTCATGAAAGTGAATCTACTGCCAGATACGAAAATTACAGCCACCTCAAGAAGAACCTGGCAAGAAACTCGGCGACGTATTTTTTTTTTTCATTTTTTTTTTCCTTAACACTAGTACATAATTAAGTTAACCTAAATACATCTATATTATGTAGTCGCTAAAAAGCGACTTGTGCCGTTTGCCTCCAAGCATCCTTGTCATTAATGTAGTCAATTGTTTTATAATAAGCTCTCTTAATTAATGCTCTTTTGATTACCGATTTAATACAGAAATAGACATAAAAATACCTAAGCGCTTTCACAGTCACCGCCCCACATTTAATTCAATGACTTGTGTCGTGGGTGGAAACATTTACATCAATTTCCCTTGAGAAGAAAAGTTTCCACTGGCAATCGAACCCGATACCCGTTGCTTAGAGAGTGAACACGCACCCAACTAAACCAACAGGCAGTTCTAGAATAGATTTGAAGATATCCTTGAAAGCTGGTTATTGAAGGGCAAGAATGTTTACTACTACAATACAATACAATAACTCTTTATTGACACCAAAAGATAAATACAGCTTACAGAGAAACTTATAAATATAAGTACAATGGGCGGTCTCATCGCTAAGAGCGATCTCTTCCAGACAACCTTTGGATGGAAATATAAACGAAAAGTGATATCTTCTTTCTTATATATAAAAATGAATTGCTGTTCGTTAGTCTCGCTAAATCTCGAGAATGGCTGGACCGATTTGGCAAATTTTGATCTTGAAATATTTGTGGAAGTTCAGGGAAGGTTTAAAAGGTGAAAAAATATAAAGAAATTGCAATAAAATTAGTAAAAAGTAGTATTTTATTTTTATCTAGGGGGAATAAGGGAAAACAATTACAAAATAGGCGAAGGCTTCACCTCCCAGTACCACTAGTAATTTCATCCTTACCTAACGTCATGGGGGTTGGGGATGGCTGCACCTCTATCCAAGAGGATCTTGATGATCTCGTAGTTGTTCTTGTGAGCCGCCAGCATCAAGGGTGTAACGTCAGAGGTGAACATTGCAGTATTAGGGTCCACTTTCTGCCAACTCTGTTAGGAAAACAATATTATACCTAAGATTAGCACATAGGCTACTTTTTAACTAGATAATAGCGGGCGAAGCCACGGGGCACGGCTAGTGTTACTATAATATAATAAATCCGAAAGTTTGTGTGTAAGTGTGTGTGTAAGTATGTTTGTTTCCTCTTCACGCTTTAACGGCTGAACGGATTTGGATGAAATTTGGAATGTACATAGATTATACCTAAGTTAACACATAGGCTAATTATTAACTTGATAATAGCGGGCAAAGCCGCGGGGCACGGCTAGTAAATAAATAAATGAGACATTTATTAAAAAAGCACTAAGTACATATTATTATGTACTTAGTGCTTTTTATAACATATGTTAATTAATCGATTATGAGATGATATTAATAACCTATTACACAATTCCTAACTGTTCCCGGCATGCGTTGCAATGTGTTTAGAAAAAGTGTTTTACTTCTTTCATGTTTATGGTTGCCTAGTACTTAAATATTTTTTTATGCAAAATAGGCACAGGAGTTTTGCCGCGAAAGTGAAAAAATGGCGTTGTTGATTTTGTATAATTCTCCAAAACCTGTGATTCTTCGAGTGTTAATGTGTAATAATGGTGGATTATAAAGCGTTAATACTTAGTAAATGAGCATAAGTGTAGTCAAATCAATCAACGTTGAAAAATGTGATTTTCGCCTTCGCTCCAAAACTCCAATAAAGTTCTAGTACTTGACTTTGACTGTGACTTGTGACCAGGACTTTTACATTAAAAACACTTGAAATATATTACTACTCTACACTGGCTAAATGCACAAGATTGGGAAGCTAAAAAAATAATTTATTTTTAAAATAGGCAAGCATTTCACCACTATCTCACCAAATAAAAAGTGACGATGCGGCCGAAGATATGACATACTTGCCTAGAAGATACTATTCACTCGAGAAATTACTATACCTCTTTAATACCATACTACAAACTTTTTGGATATTGTTCGTACAAATGTACAACCCGGTCACATTATCTCGAGACCTGGCGTCGATGACGTCACGTCGCGTCGGCGCTCTGATATGGTGCGCAAAACAAGCATACTCTAGTAGAATATTATTATAAACAATAAGATTTCTAACAAAACAAATATTGTGTTAATTAATTTAATGTAGGTAATATTATTATAATGATATGATTAAAATGATGAAAAATAATGCATTCCAGCGAGGTCTCGAGATAATGTGACCGGGTTGTACTAAAATCACGATACAAAAATAGGAGGTTGGGGGTAGGAGGGTGAAAAATACTTTACGATTTATTTTCATAAACAAAGAAAATAACTTACGTATGGCTCCCCGTCTTTATAAATCAGCTCCTCATGCTCTAACAGCAGTTCTACAGCCTCCACGAATTCAGCATTGATGGACTGCAGCAGAGCATCCTTCGTATCCACGCCCATGATGACGAGAAGTTCCACCATCTCCAGATTTTCTCCATCGATGGCCAGGGTCAGAGCTCCTCGGCCGAGCGAGTCCACGCAATTCACGTCGATGTGCTTCTGACGATGGGCTTTTTGGAGCATCCTGAAAAGAATATTTATTAAAACAATTTCGATCTTTTCTTAAACTTGATAATTAAATATTATTATTGACTTTGTAAGTTTTGGATCAAAATAACAAAAAAAATGTGTTAATGCATTGTTTGTTTTATAACTAATATTACGAAAGGGAGTTTTGCCGCTAAAGTAAAAAAAATGGCGTTGTTGATTTTGTATAATTTATAAAACCTGTGATATTTCGAGTGTTAATTAACGTGCATAAGTGTAGGCAAATGATACCAAGCTGAAATACGTTTTTGCCTTCGCACCAAAACTACAATAGAAGTTCTAGTAAAGTTTCTACCACTATATATTATTACTTGACACTGGCTAAATGCACAAGATTGCGCAGCCAAAATTTAAAGAAAAAAAAATTATATACATACATATATCGCATCAAGACACTAGTCAGACCTATTTCAGAAATCTCTAGCTAATCAGACCTATTTCAGAAGGTCTAAAATCTATTTTTAAAATCTCGACCACACATTATCCCATCAGGTAAGATAGTGGACAAACTCGAGCCTATCAAAGACAAAAAAATATTTATAAATCGTACCATTATTTCGACTCAATTATCAAAGCTGCCTGGCACAAATAGCTTAATTTTAATTGATATTTATTTACACAGTTTCAAATATAATTGAATCGGTTGATTGAAACGCATGGACGCAACGACGAGAATAGAAATTTTGCGGGAACAAATAAAATCAGAACTTGATTTCAATTAATATTCTTAATAACTTAAATTTTCAACGCCATAGATACATTATAATTAACTTTATTTTTGTAACAAAGCCAAAAAGAAAAAAAATAAGTTTTGTTTTTATTTTGGCTCCGCAATCTTTATGCATTTATCCAATGCCTTCAAGTGTATTACAACAAGACAAACTGTCAAACATCATCCATTTATGGTCGACGTACCTCCAGTTCGCTCGAAGCGTTTAGCTTCTACGTTTATCATCCGTTCAGCGAAGGAAAGGAACTCATTGCCTGCGTCTTTGTAGCCTGAACGGTACAATCTGGGTGTCTTCAAGTCCAGAGTACCTTCTAGGCCAGACGAGGCAGACGAGACAAGCATGTACACCTGATAGCGCTCGAATGCTTGCCTTATTAGCATAAAAAAAAATTGCATGCTTGCATAGACGATCTAGCTTGCCTACAAATTTACGACGGCATTTTTTCACTTTCGCGACCAAAACCGCCTTCTACTGTTACAGTTTTTAATCAGGGTGTATAGATTACCTTCTGACATTATAATTATCCCCTCTTTCGACAGCTAGCAGGAATTTCTTCTCCTCGATGCTGAGAGCTTTCGGCAGCGTCGGCAGATCCATCGGCTTTTGCATGATTTCTAACTCTGGGTCGCCCTGAATGACAAAAAAAATACATGTAACAAATAAAATGTAGAAATAACGTAAGAAACGAATACAAAGACTTTTGTTGACCCTAAAATGCATGAGCGTGACACAACAGGAATAAAACACCGATTCGTTATGAAATTCTTAGGCGAAATGTATCGATGTAATATTTTTAATATGTCGTACTATATATTATATGGGAGTGTGTCTGGATTGGAACCCATCATCATAGACTTTTAAAATTGCTAACAACAATAGTCTGCTACAAAAATACTCATAACTTTTTAGAACTATCATGGAAAGAGTATTTAAATTTGGTAAGAAATATTATGGCCTGTTGAAAAAAACCCAAATTTTCTTAGTTTGCTGTAAAGTTATAAGACAATTTATTTGGATTGCTTCATCATCAGGGTCATTCTTCTGTATCAATAAAATCAAAATCGTTTATTCACATGGGCCCCAAAGAGGCACTCATGAAAGTTAATGATTCTATTGCCAGATTAATAATAAATTAGATAGAATAGGTTAATTATACTGCCTCAATAGCAGCAACAGCAAAATGCAGCAGATTGTATATAGTTGGCTACATTGCTGCTAAGTTTATATTGACGGCTAACGGCCAGTAATGGACCTCCAAAACAAGAAGAAGAAGCTTATATTGACAATCTTCTGGAAAATGGTTAATTTTTCTTTCCATAAGTCACGCAAAGCCCAATCACTGTATTTAGCTCTACCTTGCTATTCAGTTTGAAAGACATCAAAGGTCCTACTGGACGTCAGCAATGGCCGACTCTCTACAGTATTCCACTCAGTAAGGTCCACCATCTTGCTGGGTTACGCATCTATAATGTCACTTAAAACGAATTGAGTTTATAGACTTACGCATTCTAGATCCTTTTTCTCTGCCATGATGGCGGCTTACACCGCAGTCCAGCGGAGCAGCGCACGCCCCCGCAGGCGAACTGTTTGTCTTCTAGCTTTAAACATGAATTATATTTCAGGCATTTTTTTTTTATTTGCGAATAATCTTGTAAAACTATTGACGTATTACTTTTATTCCAATAGACACAATGGACAATTGTATAATTATTATAATGATACATAATACATAATAATATACATATAAACATAGGTTTTATTCAAATACTGGTCCAAACGTTTAATAGTAGCAAAGTAATAAATTTTATACATATTTCTACACTGTTGCAATTTTGACAATAAAGTAGACCGAATATGTATTTGTACAATATTTGGAAGAAATCATTGCGTATCAATGAATGTTAATTACAATTAATTAATTAACTACACATATGAGGTAGGTCATTTTAAAATAAAGTTACGTATTAGAGAAATATCTACGATATCAATGATTCCAAAAAACTACCTAGTGGTAGTGCAGTATAAGTTTAAGTACCCACAAATTGAAACTGTTACATGCAAATAAAATATACCTAGTTATATCTTTATTTGAGAGTCAACGTTCATCGCTCAACAGCCTGGGTAAAATAAAAGCCTAGGTTACGAAAGAAACAATAGGCTAGGTTTATCCGTGAGGTCGGGAAGCCATAGTATTCGCAGACATCTGTCCGTAATCCGTTTTGACATGACTATTACGACCGTCACCCACTGACACAGCCTTACGGTAATTCGATTGGCTCGGTTACCACTCTGGGTATGTGGACGAGATCTTTAGCACTTTTGAGAAGTATTGAATGGCTTTGGGCTTTTAAAGGTGCCAAGTATGAATTGGAAACAAGATGAGGACTCCTTTTGGAAACAAGATGAGGACCACTTTCGTTTAGAAAAGGGTAATTTTTTTATAGTAGATAGGCAAGCATTTGACCACTAACTCACCTGATGGAAAGTGAAGATGCGGCCGAAGATGTGACATACTTGCCTAGAAGATACCTATTCACTTTAGACTTGAAGACACCCAGATTGTACTGTTCAGGAAACAAAGAAGAAACATCATGCGAAAGAGACGTTTTACGAGCAGTAGACATTTTAGGAGACATTCTGTAACGGAGCCATATGAATTATTGCGAATTCTTAGCTAAGGGCTCTACCTATGCCAGTTATTTTTGTAACTACGTTATTTTAATTAGCTAGTGGGTACTTAGAATTTGGTTTGTTCAAAAGTATTTATAGTCAATGTATATTAGGAACTTGTAACATATGTAATAAAAGATCTAGAGTTATCGCCGCCTTAAATGTGAAACTGGGTAAGTACTACGGAAAGGGGGTTAATGATAGGGTTATACTAAATTCATTACAGACTGAGAAACGGAGCCCGTAGTGTCAAAGTGTTTGTTTGTTAAGTCTCTAGATGATGTCAGATTTCAGCTAACAGTTCATAAAGAATTCTGATAAAAAAAAAGTCTAAAATCGGTTAATATTTCTTAACAAAAAAAATTTTACCTTTCGACTCTACCTACTGAATCTTTTAGTTATTCAATTTCATACAAATACAATACAAAAACTCTTTATTGACACCAAAAGATAAATACAACTTACAGATAAACTTATAAAGATAGGTACAATGGGCGGTCTTATCGCTAAGAGCGATCTCTTCCAGACAACCTTTGGATGGAAATATAAACGAGAAGACAATGTAGGGATGGTGGTGCGATAAAATGAATTAAATAGATTTAAAAATAATAGAAATACATTGTTTAAACTACATAAACAATACATACTAATAATAATATTAGAATATACTTACATAAAATAAATAAATAATTACATATAAGTACCATAATACATATTACTTAAGATATATAATTCACACACATATAGTAGCGTTTACAGATTGGACAAATAAAAGTTTTTGACTTGAGTTTTAAATGACTCTTGAGTTTGCGCGCGTTTGACATTCACAGGCAGAGCATTCCAGAGCCGCACGGCTTCTATGGTAAAAGAAGAATCGAAGAAGCTCGTGCTGTGCGCTGGCATCATTTATAATTTCTTACAATAAGAGCTCAAGTGTTTCAAAGTAAAGGAAAAGCTATTGTCAGATTTGTCCGAAAAGGCACAATTCATTTGTTCGTAACTCTTTTATATGTGTGCACCTATAAAATAATTACTTAAAATCAGCAGTTAACCTAGTTATTAGCTTTCAAGTTAATGTAGGTACTTAGTAACATTATTGTAAGACGTAATTTATATGTTACTTTTACTAAACTAAAATAGATAATTTATTATTTGCGTGAAAAAATGCGTAACACATTAATTTAACACCTATGCATTGCGTTTTTTCCCAACTGCCAAAGAAGGGTTACGTTTTTCGCGCGATCTTGTATGTATGTAGGCATATTTTTAAATTTCTGTATTACCTTGTATCTTCCAAAGAGTTGGATGGATTTCGACAGTTAAGGTATATTATATAATCGTCATAACTTTAGATACAACAACAAAATAGTTGATTGGCGCGAAATAGTAAAATGTTAATTTAAAAAAATAACCAAACCTATCTAGTAATGTATCAAAATGGAGGAAATTAAAAGGGAATCACGTAAAAAGTAGGTTTACATTTTTCAGTCGGGTTTTTTGGATTTTTAGTACATTGACTCGTTTAACGTGTTTGCGAACATATGTTATTTGAAAAAACCTCAAAAAGTATATTTTTTGGACACGAAATATACGTCTCTATATTACACTGCGTAACAAAGCGAACATGGAGCTAAAAACGTTAGGGGCTGCTACAAACCGCTTAAGTGAAAATAAAACATATTTCGAGATACTTGATATTGATTAATGATTGAGTGTAGTCAAAATCTAATGTTTGTGTTGTTTATAGCCATAGTAGTTTCGTACTTAAGACTCATTTTAAATGACATTTAATACCTATAGTAATTGCACAGGTTTTCCAAAGTAGAACTGCAAGCCTCCTTACCGAGAATTAATAAACTATTAATAAATATTCTTAGTGTTTATTTCCAATATGTGTGGGTGTGTGTGTGTGCTGGAGTTTTTTAGTTGTAGTTTTGTTCTTAGATGATCATATAGATATAACCTGATATAGCAATGCACTTCAGTTAAATTATCTGTACAGTGACGTCACATAGTTCTTCGTTTGAATAGTTTTGCAATATTAAATATTAAAAATATTATTAGGACAAATAATAAAGTCAAAATAATTGCAGTGTCAAAGTAATTAAAATTACATAGTTAGGAAGGGCCCGTAATCTTAGTTTGGAATAACTTCATTACGAAGTATAAGATATTTTTTAATCAATAAAAATAAGATGTTTTTGTTTTGTTTGTTTGATTTTTTGTAGAAGTATCAAATACAAGCAGTTTTATTAATTGAAGTACAATTTATTTTCAGTTAGTGACTGCGTAGAAATTTTACTAATTAAGCATTTTCTTCTAGTTTCCAACGATATCATAGAGACTGTGTCATATAAATGCATACATTATTTTTGAAAAAATCTCATTTAAAAGTGTGTTGTTGTTGTTGTAGTTGTGTTGTAGTTAGGAAACAGTATTCCCGACCCAGTCTGTTACCATAGACCGAGTCAGTTAATATTCCCAACATTGTAATAGATGTATATATATCTACACCATTATCTTGAATCCCGATTTCTGTAGGTATATTATCACTACACTTCAGCACTTGCCCACAGCTAGACGTCTGCATATTCGCGTAACTAGCTGACAAATAATAAAAACAGAAACAAATATTTTAATTTGTAAATGCCCAACAGAATGGACCTCGCAAAATCCGCTCTATATGAAAGCTCCATTGAAATAACTTTTTAAGGCTTTTGTTTGTGAAATGAATACGCAAAACGAGAATGTGGAAATAGGAATATAGTACAATGGCAGAAAAGGCTGTTACGATTTGATAAAAAACGAGGTTTACGATAATGGTAGAATAAACTAAATGGGCCTATAGTCCAGGCTAGTGGCCTGTAACGCATATTACCAATAAATACTATGTCAAAGTCTAATAATAGTGTTTGAGCAAAATAACATTAATAACACCAATAATATGCATGTTTAAAAAACGAAGTGCAGGTAAAAACAATGGCGATTATCTCAAGTTATCCATTTTTCAAATATTTATTCTTAATGAATATTAGTTTATTTACTATATTGTAAAACTGCAACAAGGCTCTAGACTATAAGTACTAACATACAATCACACTATGTATGGGTTATACAGGTTTACATGTCATATTTCGACCACATTTTTACTGAGCTGCGTGTTTGTTCGTACTTATCATTAACAAAATAATCGGTATTCTCTCACTTGTCAATTAATATTTTACTTACCATATAAGTGATGCTCACTAATAGCAGAAATATATATAGTGAGTTCCATATTTAATTGTACCTACTTACTTTTTTATTCCGTTTAAGCAGCTTTGCAACTCCTATAGTAACCAAATAAAAATATTGCTGACGAGGCCATGAAACATGCACTACGTACTATAAAGCAGATTTGTCCAGATTTTGATTCTATATTCAATTGACAATTTTAGTTGAAATAGTAATAACGGCCTATTAAACTAACATAACATGTTATATATATGTATATATGATAACGATGTTACAGTACACAGCCATACAGCGCATTTACGGCTTACTCTCTGGCAACTCTTGTGTTGGACTAAAATGTTGATATATTCCGCTCTATGTACTTTTGATGATTAATGCAGAAAACAAACTATTTTTCCACTAACAAACATTTCACTTACGTGTCTAAAAACAAAAAATATGGGTTTATTAAAAAAAACTCACAGAAAACGATCGCCGAGGCTGGCGTGCTACCACTCCTGCGCGTCGACACTCCACCCGCTGTTATATACCAACCCCCTTCATCCAATTATAAGGGGCGCAGCCGGTTCAAAGCAGTAATTCGTACATTTGTTTGTGTACAAAGCTAATTAATTGTAAGCCATCGGTAGGCTGAAAAAGAGCCCCCTTTATTATTCATTTTGAAGGGCATTTAGGCATTACATGCCTAGTAACTAAATTAATGTTATCTTGATTGAAATCGTTTACACTGAAAACGCTGCAATTTGTCGTTTACAACAATTTTATAATTCCCAACTTTCCTTATGGAAAGTTGGGCTTATTTTAATTTTCTCACTCTATCTTGATGTAAATCCCTTATCAATAGATAGGTTCAATAGATGCACAATGAACCTCCTCACCGACCATCTTTGTTTGATCCGTACATAAATGACAAATGCAAAATAGGTATAGCTTTATCTCGTAGCACTATTCACAAACGACAGACTTAGTCGTTTAAATCAATGGAAGTTTTCCCGTTGTGTGACGCTGTTGGGTGTGACTCATTAAAAATGCTTACATATAGGTACAGATCTCTACATATCTACATTCCAAATCTTATGGCCATTTTAAATTCCCCACGAAAAAGTGAGGTAGCTCCCTAACGGCTGGTACGGATTTGATTTAATTTAATTTTTTTTTGAAAGGTGACTTGATAGAGAATTTGCGTAGCTGTGTTCGGTGAAAATCGGTGTATCCGTTTTTCCAGAGCGTCGGGAGTATTTTCAAAATGCTGATTTTGCCATTTGTAATGTCTTCACATTTAACATGTCGGTATTTTGTCGAGTTGCCCATTCGCTTAGTTAATCGCCTTCTAAGCAGGGGTATCGGGTTCGATTCCCGGCAGGAACACAAGGTTTCTCGCCAAGGAAAATTTTTGTTTCTAGTTCTGGATGTTATTGTGTGTGATGTTAATGTTTCCGGCACCCACGACACAAGCCATCGAACTTAGTTTGGGGCTGTGAGTGAGAAAGACTTTATATTCTGTTTTATCTACGAATTCTAATGCTTGATCTCTTCTTCTGCGGATTGATTTTATACATTTGCTTTGCAGAAGATTTAAGCGTCGCTATATCATATATACCAAGGAATTTGAAATAAGTTAAAACACAGATTAAAAATGTAAAACTTTATTACAACATGTCATCCATATAACATTAGACTGTACAGTACACACCAGATTACCTACATACTCATTTTACTTGACTAGTGCAATTCCGGATATGTCACAATCGTTCACAATAGAATTTTCGTTCGCATGATTCCTGTTACACAATTTCTGAATAGCTAAACAACAATAAATAAATAATTAGTATACATCTCATTTTGTATACTTCTTTATCTCCGACTATGTTGACTAGGTATAAGGTATTTTTTTTCTTTTCTTCATATGTACCCTTAATATGGAGAAGGACAACATGAGCGAGTACAATTGCGTAACAATAAAATTAATATATCAACATTTTGAATATATTAAGCGCCACACAGCAATTTTATTCGGAGATACAAGCGTCCCATTCAATGAAAATAGAATAAAATTAATTGCAATAAAATAATATTTTTGCTGATAATACAAACCACTTTGTGCACTTCACTGCAAAAATATCTACCTAGTTACAAATTTCGACATAAATATAATCAATTATACCGCTATTAGCGTACCCCCCCCCCCCTCCCCCCTCCCTCCGGCGCTGTGCTAGTCCTACAGGGCTTACTGGTAGTACGATGACTAATATGTCGTCATGTTATCTATACTAATATTATAAAGAGGTAAAGTTTGTTTGTTTGTTTGTTTGTTTGTTTGTTTGTTTGTTTGTATGTAAAAGGTAATCTCTGAAACTACTGATCCGATTCTGAAAATTCTTTCACCAATAGATAGCTACACTATCACTGAGTGTCATAGGCTATGTTTTGTCGGGATAGAAGTTAGTTATCAGTTCGAAATAATAATATTCGTAAGACAAGTCGGAGAAAAATTTGCTAACTCTCCGCTTTATCGGCGTACGCTGACTAAACGGTAAGACATAGTTGAATACAATGTATGGCAAAAATGTTGGCCTTCATGAGTTTTACAAAAAAGTCCGCGACAGCATATATCTAACATGCATGTATAGCTCAGAAAATATACTTTTCTTTGTTAAAAATCTGAAAAAAAAGCGGCCTCTGTTTAGTTGGCTTTTTGAGACATTCAGTATTAATCCTTATCAAAATAAACTATTTCATCGTCTTACGTAGTTCATGTAGATACATTTTGCTTCTTACTGCATATGATTTGGATAAATAGTCTATGAGAAATCGTGAAATTAGTTTCACGGGAGCCCGCCCGTGAACGGGACGGGTCAGAAATGTACAGAAACGTACTACGAATTCCTGCACTAAAAAATAGCGGCTTCTATTTCGTTGGCTTTTTTTAAGTATTTAATATTAATTCTTATCAAAAAAACCTATTTCGTCGGCTTACTTAGTTCAGGTAGATGCAATTTGCTTTTTACTGCACATAATTTGAACCCATAGTCTAGGAGAAATCGTTAAGTTTATTTGAGGGTGAAAACGGTGGATACGTCTATGTTTTGAACCGACTAACATAAGAAGGGGGATATAAATTCGACTGTTTTTTTTTTGTTTAGTCTTATCATTGAAGTTTGAACTGCCCGCTAGCGTAGTTAGGTGGGCGTTTGCCTTTAAAGCACCGGGTTTGATGCCCGGTGGGAACACAGGTGTTTTCCCACGGGAATTTGTGTTTCTGGTTTTGAGTATGTTGTGAATGTTGTGTGAATCTTGGATGTTTACAGCCCTTTGATACAAGTCATTGAACTTATTGTGGGGTTGTGAATGTGAAAGCGTTTATGGGTATGTTTTTTAATATTTAGCACCCGGCCGACGCCGCGCCGGGCGGGTCGTTCCTGAACTTTGAATTGCTCGCTGGCGTAGATGGGTGCGCGTTCGCCTTCAAAGCAGCGGGTTCGATTACCGGTGATAATTTACCTAGAAAATTTATCTCCACGATAAATTTGTGTTCCTGGTTTTGAGTATGTTGTGAATACTTTGTGAATCTTGGATGTTTACGGCCCCCCGATACAAGTCATTGAACTTAGTGTTGGGCTGTGAATATGGAAGTGTGTTTATTTGTATTATTATTTTTTAACCGGGCGACGCCGGGCGGGTCAACTATCTACTCGCGTAAATGGGTGCGCGTTTGCCTTCAAAGCAGCGGAATCGATTCGCGGTGGTAACAGAAGTTTTCTCCCTACGGGAAATTTGTGTTCCTGGTTTTTAATATGTTGTGAATCTTGGATGTTTACGGCCCCACGCTACAAGTCACTGAACTTAGTGTGTGGCTGTGAATGTGGAAGTGTTTATGTGTAGATTTTTTAACCGGGCGACGCAGGGTGGGGAATCTTTGAACTTTGAACTACCCACTGGCGTAGATGAGTGCGCGTTCGTCTTTAAAGCAGCGGGTTCGAATCTCGGTGGGAACACAATAACAAAAGTTTTTTCCCCACGGGCAGTTTATGTTTCTGGTTCTGGGTATGACGTGAATGTTGTGTGTGTGGTGTTAATTGTTTACGGCCCCACGACACAACTTATAGTACTTTTACAGTGGGGCTGTGAGTGAGAAAGCGTTTATATGTAAGCTTTTGTTTACCCGGGCAACGCCGGGCGGGTCAGCTAGTTAAAAATATATAGGAAAGAATAGATGCACCGATGACGTCAGAAAAACAGCAGCTGTAGATTGCAGAATTAAAAAGAAGACCTAAGTACATGACTTAGGTTAAAGATAGCTTTAAAGGATGATGATAATATCGATTACAGTTAAAATGGAACACTTGTGAAGTATGTAGAAAAAACCGTGTATAATATCATTATACAATTGTTGTGGTAGTATACATATATATGAATACTTTTTTTACAAAAAATATATTAACAGGTATAAATAAAATATTCATTTTCACAAAAAAATAAATATATGAAAATAACTAAGCTATTTATAAATGTGAAACAGGAATACAGTATAAATAATTAATTTTCCTTTTTTGTTATTTTAATTTTTTAATAAGAACTAATGCCAATTTGAGCTATGCTTAAAGGAACATGTCAGGAAAAGCCGCCTAAACTCGAGCATAACTTCAAATGGACCCTCACTTTACTCTAAATAACCGCAATAAATTATATTTAAAAGCGACTCTATAAACAAATATATTTTTTCAAAACAATTATTTTCATTATTTTACTTATCAATATTTCACTAGTTGCTGTTTTATAATACAGTTATAAAAAAAAGAAACGCAATTGTATATACCGTTGGATATAATAGAATAGGAAAACATACCACTCACTACCACTGGTAGTGGGCTTTCAGCACTTGAACTCAAACTTTGAGCACTTGAGTTACCTAAAATGAGCTTGTCCTGCCGTCATAAAAGACGTATCTGACATTTTTACCAAAATTGAGTTATATACTTCAGAAATGTCCTTACTATTTACTATATGTTATGAGTGGTAGCAGATGCGTCTAAACTAAAAGTTAGATTTAGAAGCTGCGTTTGAATATTATAAAATATAAAAATACTAGTAGATGCGTCTATTTTTCCTGATTCTGATGATGTATATAACTAAATTTTGACAAAAATGCAGATACGTCTTTTTTCCTTACGACGGCAGTCTAGGTAATTTAGGTCTTTGCTGTATAGATGGATATAGTTTAAAGAAATATAGACAATTGGCCAATAGATAGCTACCAAAACTATTCAACTTATTTATTTCACTGTATTTATGCCTGAAATAATAACTTTGAACAAACCACACCTACCTCATCATACCCTTAAGCCGGTTTCTAATATTTACATTTATAGTGCAACAAATATAAGTAAGTATGTATAAAAAATTACAATTTATATTTCAAAAACGTTCATTCAACAATAATAATTCACTACAACTAAACTTTTCTGTTAGAATATAAAGCTTTTTACTAAGGAATAAAATTAAAAACGGATAAAATTCCCGAAACTACGTACGAATGCGAGGCTCAATAACTCAATAACGAATTAACTAATATCAAAAATAAACGATTTATTTGCTTTCAATATGTTTCAATGTTATATTCGGCTTAAAACACGAAAATTTCGACTTACTTTGTAGTCAACTAGTTTCGGACAAATTAGTTGTCCTTCATCAGGATGAGTCAGAAGTAAGTCGAAATTTTCGTGTTTTAAGCCGAACATAACATTGAAACATAATGTATAAATACTCACGATAGTTTTAACATTGAAATATTTGCTTTCAATATCAAATGCATTATATATCGAAGCGATGAAATTTTAATTAATAAATTAATACATAATTTGAAAGAAAGAGAAATAAATAATTTTATTGACACAACAACAACAAAAAAATCTGTCCCAGTACCGAAATGAATAAAATAAATTGCCTAAGAAAATGTAGTTGACTATAAATTTCATTTTCTTAGGTAATTTATTTTCAGCCTATGGCTAAATTGATATAGCCAGGAAGTGAAAATTTGATAAATAATAATTAATCAAGATATTTGTGTCATGCATATATTTACATTGCAAAATACTAGAAGAACATAATATTCCCGAGATAATGCCATTTTATGGCAAAAGCCTATAATTTAATTATAAAAATCTGTAATCAAATAAATGGGGATATTTAACAATAGCTTGTATTCAATCTACCAAAATTTTCAAAATTGTTGTATAATTTGATAAGCGATAAACCAGCAATATAGGCTCTTAGGAGACCTAGTGGACAGAGCATCACAAAGGTACAAAATATCATGATTCACATAAATATTATACCTTAAATGAAAGTATACCAAAAATTATTCATACTGAAGAAATGAATGTTTTATATTTTTTGTTAGTTACCAAAAACCAAAACTAATAAATGTTTTTCTAGCAGTAACGCTTTTCGCTCGCGCCATTTGTAATGTAAACTGAAGGATCTCCTCGCTTCGCTCAACATCACACATATAGATATAAATTTACTGCTCAACAATTTGATGTGCAATTTGATATTTTTTGGTGACCTTTATACTTTTTATAATTTCAATATTTTTGGTACGTAGGACATTTTTGGTAGGCATTTAATTTATTTCAGTGAGCGTTTAATATGTAACGTTTAACAATCCCAATACTTATATCTAGCATAAAATTAACAAACATAAAATTTAGATCACAATACTGAGTATATCCAACGAAATGACGATAAAATTGAAAACATTAACGAATTATCAAAAAATACATAACATTAAAATAATTATTTTTTGATATAGTGTGATTTAACCAAGGTTTCATAGTAAACCTATATAAAATAAATGCTTGTAAAAACAAAAGTTAGGAAGAAGGAAGTAAGACCAATTTTAAGAAAGCCGCACTTTTTATCATAAAGTTACTTATACCAATAAAATAAAATAATATTATTTACTTCTAAAAAAATCATACCCAACTAATATTGCACACTTAAACAACCACGAAAATTAACCTCACTGTAATCTAAATCAATCCACGTGAAGTTTATTTTTAAAAATTAAATCATGATGGTCCCAACCTCGTTTGTCCGAATTTTAAATTGACACATAAAGGCAGTAATGTATTCTTTCAACACGTACCTATAGCTTTAAGTTCAACTTCAAGTGCGCACAATTTCAGACACTCAAAGGCTTTGTTAGGATTAAACTACCCTTTGTTTAAACTCGATGAAAATCCTCTCTAATGTGTTCAAAAATACTCCATAGACATCACTTACATTAGGTACATCCATCAGTCATAAAACTGTTGTAAAATTTGTGTATATAAGATCGGTGCTATAATAATATTAAACAAAATTACTTTACGCGCATAAGTGGAATTATTTCAAAGCGATTGTAAGACTGTTTTGTAGCACTGCTAGACGTAACCAATGATTTCTGCGAGCAGTTTAAAAATTCACGTCATGAGTGTTAATAATGTAAGTAAAATAAGTATGCTTCTCGTTATAAAACACTGGTGTGATTCTCTATACTAATATTATAAAGAGGTAAAGTTTGTTTGTTTGTTTGTTTGTTTGTTTGTTTGTTTGTTTGTATGTAAAAGGTAATCTCTGAAACTACTGATCCGATTCTGAAAATTCTTTCACCAATAGATAGCTACACTATCACTGAGTGTCATAGGCTATGTTTTGTCGGGATAGAAGTTAGTTATCAGTTCGAAATAATAATATTCGTAAGACAAGTCGGAGAAAAATTTGCTAACTCTCCGCTTTATCGGCGTACGCTGACTAAACGGTAAGACATAGTTGAATACAATGTATGGCAAAAATGTTGGCCTTCATGAGTTTTACAAAAAAGTCCGCGACAGCATATATCTAACATGCATGTATAGCTCAGAAAATATACTTTTCTTTGTTAAAAATCTGAAAAAAAAGCGGCCTCTGTTTAGTTGGCTTTTTGAGACATTCAGTATTAATCCTTATCAAAATAAACTATTTCATCGTCTTACGTAGTTCATGTAGATACATTTTGCTTCTTACTGCATATGATTTGGATAAATAGTCTATGAGAAATCGTGAAATTAGTTTCACGGGAGCCCGCCCGTGAACGGGACGGGTCAGAAATGTACAGAAACGTACTACGAATTCCTGCACTAAAAAATAGCGGCTTCTATTTCGTTGGCTTTTTTTAAGTATTTAATATTAATTCTTATCAAAAAAACCTATTTCGTCGGCTTACTTAGTTCAGGTAGATGCAATTTGCTTTTTACTGCACATAATTTGAACCCATAGTCTAGGAGAAATCGTTAAGTTTATTTGAGGGTGAAAACGGTGGATACGTCTATGTTTTGAACCGACTAACATAAGAAGGGGGATATAAATTCGACTGTTTTTTTTTTGTTTAGTCTTATCATTGAAGTTTGAACTGCCCGCTAGCGTAGTTAGGTGGGCGTTTGCCTTTAAAGCACCGGGTTTGATGCCCGGTGGGAACACAGGTGTTTTCCCACGGGAATTTGTGTTTCTGGTTTTGAGTATGTTGTGAATGTTGTGTGAATCTTGGATGTTTACAGCCCTTTGATACAAGTCATTGAACTTATTGTGGGGTTGTGAATGTGAAAGCGTTTATGGGTATGTTTTTTAATATTTAGCACCCGGCCGACGCCGCGCCGGGCGGGTCGTTCCTGAACTTTGAATTGCTCGCTGGCGTAGATGGGTGCGCGTTCGCCTTCAAAGCAGCGGGTTCGATTACCGGTGATAATTTACCTAGAAAATTTATCTCCACGATAAATTTGTGTTCCTGGTTTTGAGTATGTTGTGAATACTTTGTGAATCTTGGATGTTTACGGCCCCCCGATACAAGTCATTGAACTTAGTGTTGGGCTGTGAATATGGAAGTGTGTTTATTTGTATTATTATTTTTTAACCGGGCGACGCCGGGCGGGTCAACTATCTACTCGCGTAAATGGGTGCGCGTTTGCCTTCAAAGCAGCGGAATCGATTCGCGGTGGTAACAGAAGTTTTCTCCCTACGGGAAATTTGTGTTCCTGGTTTTTAATATGTTGTGAATCTTGGATGTTTACGGCCCCACGCTACAAGTCACTGAACTTAGTGTGTGGCTGTGAATGTGGAAGTGTTTATGTGTAGATTTTTTAACCGGGCGACGCAGGGTGGGGAATCTTTGAACTTTGAACTACCCACTGGCGTAGATGAGTGCGCGTTCGTCTTTAAAGCAGCGGGTTCGAATCTCGGTGGGAACACAATAACAAAAGTTTTTTCCCCACGGGCAGTTTATGTTTCTGGTTCTGGGTATGACGTGAATGTTGTGTGTGTGGTGTTAATTGTTTACGGCCCCACGACACAACTTATAGTACTTTTACAGTGGGGCTGTGAGTGAGAAAGCGTTTATATGTAAGCTTTTGTTTACCCGGGCAACGCCGGGCGGGTCAGCTAGTTAAAAATATATAGGAAAGAATAGATGCACCGATGACGTCAGAAAAACAGCAGCTGTAGATTGCAGAATTAAAAAGAAGACCTAAGTACATGACTTAGGTTAAAGATAGCTTTAAAGGATGATGATAATATCGATTACAGTTAAAATGGAACACTTGTGAAGTATGTAGAAAAAACCGTGTATAATATCATTATACAATTGTTGTGGTAGTATACATATATATGAATACTTTTTTTACAAAAAATATATTAACAGGTATAAATAAAATATTCATTTTCACAAAAAAATAAATATATGAAAATAACTAAGCTATTTATAAATGTGAAACAGGAATACAGTATAAATAATTAATTTTCCTTTTTTGTTATTTTAATTTTTTAATAAGAACTAATGCCAATTTGAGCTATGCTTAAAGGAACATGTCAGGAAAAGCCGCCTAAACTCGAGCATAACTTCAAATGGACCCTCACTTTACTCTAAATAACCGCAATAAATTATATTTAAAAGCGACTCTATAAACAAATATATTTTTTCAAAACAATTATTTTCATTATTTTACTTATCAATATTTCACTAGTTGCTGTTTTATAATACAGTTATAAAAAAAAGAAACGCAATTGTATATACCGTTGGATATAATAGAATAGGAAAACATACCACTCACTACCACTGGTAGTGGGCTTTCAGCACTTGAACTCAAACTTTGAGCACTTGAGTTACCTAAAATGAGCTTGTCCTGCCGTCATAAAAGACGTATCTGACATTTTTACCAAAATTGAGTTATATACTTCAGAAATGTCCTTACTATTTACTATATGTTATGAGTGGTAGCAGATGCGTCTAAACTAAAAGTTAGATTTAGAAGCTGCGTTTGAATATTATAAAATATAAAAATACTAGTAGATGCGTCTATTTTTCCTGATTCTGATGATGTATATAACTAAATTTTGACAAAAATGCAGATACGTCTTTTTTCCTTACGACGGCAGTCTAGGTAATTTAGGTCTTTGCTGTATAGATGGATATAGTTTAAAGAAATATAGACAATTGGCCAATAGATAGCTACCAAAACTATTCAACTTATTTATTTCACTGTATTTATGCCTGAAATAATAACTTTGAACAAACCACACCTACCTCATCATACCCTTAAGCCGGTTTCTAATATTTACATTTATAGTGCAACAAATATAAGTAAGTATGTATAAAAAATTACAATTTATATTTCAAAAACGTTCATTCAACAATAATAATTCACTACAACTAAACTTTTCTGTTAGAATATAAAGCTTTTTACTAAGGAATAAAATTAAAAACGGATAAAATTCCCGAAACTACGTACGAATGCGAGGCTCAATAACTCAATAACGAATTAACTAATATCAAAAATAAACGATTTATTTGCTTTCAATATGTTTCAATGTTATATTCGGCTTAAAACACGAAAATTTCGACTTACTTTGTAGTCAACTAGTTTCGGACAAATTAGTTGTCCTTCATCAGGATGAGTCAGAAGTAAGTCGAAATTTTCGTGTTTTAAGCCGAACATAACATTGAAACATAATGTATAAATACTCACGATAGTTTTAACATTGAAATATTTGCTTTCAATATCAAATGCATTATATATCGAAGCGATGAAATTTTAATTAATAAATTAATACATAATTTGAAAGAAAGAGAAATAAATAATTTTATTGACACAACAACAACAAAAAAATCTGTCCCAGTACCGAAATGAATAAAATAAATTGCCTAAGAAAATGTAGTTGACTATAAATTTCATTTTCTTAGGTAATTTATTTTCAGCCTATGGCTAAATTGATATAGCCAGGAAGTGAAAATTTGATAAATAATAATTAATCAAGATATTTGTGTCATGCATATATTTACATTGCAAAATACTAGAAGAACATAATATTCCCGAGATAATGCCATTTTATGGCAAAAGCCTATAATTTAATTATAAAAATCTGTAATCAAATAAATGGGGATATTTAACAATAGCTTGTATTCAATCTACCAAAATTTTCAAAATTGTTGTATAATTTGATAAGCGATAAACCAGCAATATAGGCTCTTAGGAGACCTAGTGGACAGAGCATCACAAAGGTACAAAATATCATGATTCACATAAATATTATACCTTAAATGAAAGTATACCAAAAATTATTCATACTGAAGAAATGAATGTTTTATATTTTTTGTTAGTTACCAAAAACCAAAACTAATAAATGTTTTTCTAGCAGTAACGCTTTTCGCTCGCGCCATTTGTAATGTAAACTGAAGGATCTCCTCGCTTCGCTCAACATCACACATATAGATATAAATTTACTGCTCAACAATTTGATGTGCAATTTGATATTTTTTGGTGACCTTTATACTTTTTATAATTTCAATATTTTTGGTACGTAGGACATTTTTGGTAGGCATTTAATTTATTTCAGTGAGCGTTTAATATGTAACGTTTAACAATCCCAATACTTATATCTAGCATAAAATTAACAAACATAAAATTTAGATCACAATACTGAGTATATCCAACGAAATGACGATAAAATTGAAAACATTAACGAATTATCAAAAAATACATAACATTAAAATAATTATTTTTTGATATAGTGTGATTTAACCAAGGTTTCATAGTAAACCTATATAAAATAAATGCTTGTAAAAACAAAAGTTAGGAAGAAGGAAGTAAGACCAATTTTAAGAAAGCCGCACTTTTTATCATAAAGTTACTTATACCAATAAAATAAAATAATATTATTTACTTCTAAAAAAATCATACCCAACTAATATTGCACACTTAAACAACCACGAAAATTAACCTCACTGTAATCTAAATCAATCCACGTGAAGTTTATTTTTAAAAATTAAATCATGATGGTCCCAACCTCGTTTGTCCGAATTTTAAATTGACACATAAAGGCAGTAATGTATTCTTTCAACACGTACCTATAGCTTTAAGTTCAACTTCAAGTGCGCACAATTTCAGACACTCAAAGGCTTTGTTAGGATTAAACTACCCTTTGTTTAAACTCGATGAAAATCCTCTCTAATGTGTTCAAAAATACTCCATAGACATCACTTACATTAGGTACATCCATCAGTCATAAAACTGTTGTAAAATTTGTGTATAGAAGATCGGTGCTATAATAATATTAAACAAAATTACTTTACGCGCATAAGTGGAATTATTTCAAAGCGATTGTAAGACTGTTTTGTAGCACTGCTAGACGTAACCAATGATTTCTGCGAGCAGTTTAAAAATTCACGTCATGAGTGTTAATAATGTAAGTAAAATAAGTATGCTTCTCGTTATAAAACACTGGTGTGATTCTATTATGAAACTCGCCCTCTATTCGCTCGTCTCGTAGTGCTTGTTAATACCTCTCACAATGCAACAGCCGCAAAAATAACCTTTAATTCCTTAAACAAAGGAATATCTTTTATTACTATAGGAAAGCAGAAGATAATCAACATCATAGACATCCAATGAGAAGATCTTTACCATATGACCCACGCTATACATTTTTCCTCCACGCGCACTTTTATGAACCTAAATTATGTATTATGCCGCTAATTACTGTGTCCATCTTGAAAATTACTTGATATGAGAAATTTATATTTTCTGCATCAATCTATAAGGATCCTACGAACGGTCCACCTTGCTTGCTCAAGCATATAGATGATAGCTTGAGTCAAGCATTGTTGATCGTTCACAATGTCTGATACTTGAGTCAAGCATTGTTGATCGTTCACAATGTCTGATACTTGAGTCAAGAGACTAGAACGTAGAGCGCTTAACTGACATCGTATAATTATAAGCACATAAGCAAAGAAATAAGCTATTTAAGCTATTTAACATTCTTATTTAAAACATGGCATGGGTTCACGACCGAGTGATGACGTTTTCCTCTCTTACACTTTACCAAGAAGAGTATATATTGCACTGTTTCCACTTAGCGGGGAAAGAGATGATGCTGCTATTTTCGTTAATTTACATATAAACGAATGAACATGGAACGAACTAATAAATGGGTAGCTTCCGTGAATTTAATTAAATACGATAATCAATCCATAAAAATCTGCTGCACGATCGTTGTAATTAATGACAATTCTTGAACACGCTCGTTCTATTCACATACCTACATCGTTCTAAGCCTCTATATACACATATTTACAAATATACAAAGACGTCATCACTTCAAGTCTGCTTCTTCTTCGTCTTCCACGTATAGAAGGTCTTCCATTTTCGTCATCAATTTGCTGTCAAGCTCGTCTTCAACTGGTTGAGGTGAGTCCTGCAGAGAGTTAGGGGAATAATGACAAATGCAAAGATAAGATTATACTTAATGCTTCAATTATTAAGTCATATGAAACTAATGCTTTTGATAGTAAACAAGCTGTTCAACATGTTTCAATTCCTAACAATTATCCAAAACGCTGTGGTAACTAAACCAACTGCTTCCCGATAACTAAAGCATTGATTTGAGGTTGAAATTTTTCAACTAGCAAGATCTACAATCATGTTTCAAAAAAATCTAGTCACTTCGCCTTTTATAAATAAACATAATAGTGACAAACCGCGACTTCTTGGAAGAGTCGCATCAGCTATAAGCATCTCGTGCGAAAATGTCTAATTTTCTCAAAACCTCAGTTGTTTTAAAAGGCGAACGTGCTCTGTACTGAACTGCATCATCATTTCGGATGTGATACCAATATTCCTTTTCCTACTTTCCTTATAAGAAACACGAACAATATAAAACAGTATTTTTAAATATTTTTCGTGTACCTTAAAAATAAGTGATAACCTATGTTGCCCGCCCTAAGTGCTCTCATTCTCAACGTTTATGATTTATTTTGTAAGAAAGCTGTTTGGTTTCCTAATAAATAAAAAAAAAATTAATCTATACCAGTTTGTTGTAAGACTACAATAGTCTTAGTAAGGAACTTACAACCTAACTAGGGTTACCTCCATCAAATGCGTATCGAGATTAAATAGATATGAACGAATTAAAAATCTGCTACAGCTACCTAATAATTTAAAAGAAAATAATTCAGTTTGATATTTTTAGTCCCGGAATCACGTTCTTATAACCCAAAAGCCACAACATAAACATGCAAAAAGAACAAAAAGCTTACCTTAGCACTTCACAAAAGCATTTTGAAAATTGATTTCATGCGAATACAATTAATTAGAATTCATGCCAAATCTCCACATAGAACATAGGACACCACAATATCACTCAAATCAGGCTAGTTTTAGTAGTTTTTAACAGTTGCCCCTGAAACATTGTTTCAGATCGACTTTTAATTAAATAAGCTCGTATGCGAATTAAGAACCTATTCACATTAATATTGATTAAAACTCACCCACATTTTAAACTATTAAATTAAATTGAAACGGAAATTAGCGTAGCTTACGCGTTGTCAATGTCTAGATAGAAATAGAAGAAGCGACAGCGAGCGATCCGCACTCATCTTGAAGAAGACTTACGACGCGACGCGTAGTCGATGTCTACATCAACATAGCGAGCGCTCCGCACTCATCTTGAAGAAGACTCCCAAATAAAGCAGAACTAATTGTCGATCTAGACATAGACGTATTAATTGAAATGCTTATTTTAAAGGATTTTAATAAATTAAATTGAAACAACAGCTTTCTTTAGCAGTATTTATTAAAGCAAACACAGGGTGAATACAAAACCGAAAGCAGTGTTGAAATCGACGAGTTAGATTTAGAAAGCGTTAGCGAGTGATTGAGGAAATTCAAACGAAATTAATTGGATATTGGTTTGTAAAGTTAGATAAATTGTATTATTTTGAAGAATTCTACTTATGTACACATAACATTGTGTACGTACAAGGACAAGAGGGTTACAGACAAAAATACATTCATCATTGACGGTTCAAGTCGAACAAGAGCCTATCACAAACATGACTTACTGTCACTATGTTCTTATAAAAAGTTACCTGTCACGGTTCAAAAACTGGCCACGCTAAACATAAAATTATATACACATTAACACACTACAGGCCAGTAGCAGAAGTGTAACTTTTAATATTTCTAAAGCCGCTGAAAATTGCTCACATTATTTACTTCACAGTATTTAAAGCTTAGTTCAAAACATTAATAATAACAACAAAATAACGATGATTAAGTCATATAAAACCAGAAAAATCACGCGCCACATTAAATTCAATTCGTGGAATCAAATTTTATATTCATATTTTTATATGAGTTTTTGTTAAATTACGCTTAATTCATGGGTTCGAATGTTCTAACTATTTGAGCGAAGCTTTAAATATTCTTAATAAATAATATGTACAAAAATTAGCGACTTAAAAATAATTAATTACAGTTTTAAGGCAAATGTTACGTTCCACTACCGAACTACAATGTGTGTGGAGTTTGCGCACATTGGAGGGATAAAGTGGCAGTGACAATCGCAATAATGACAGCTGATAAATCTGCCATTTTATAGCAAGTTTTTAAAAGTTTTAGAAATTGTTTAAATGGGGTTTAGTGGCTCACGCTGAAATCATTTTGTATAAAATATCATGTTTAGCGTCGCCGTGAGACCGTAGACTCAAATGACATTGGCGAAGTTGTGGTGGCAATACCACAAAAAAAAAATTAAATAGCGGGAATAGTTGACAATAAACTCACGAACTAAGCTAGCTAACTTATTCCAATAGAAACGCAATTGGACGTAATAACAAGGTAATGAGTTCACCGAGCTCATATAGAAAGCTGGTTACAAAGCTTACCCGACTTCAATTAGGCAGTTTTGTTAGGACATGAAGCGAGGCTCTTTTGTTTGCGATGTATTACAAAGTATACCTTGCTTTTTTAAAGTCATGTAAACGCGATCTTACCAGAACGCTTATCCATAGCTGAACTACAAACGTATCTTAGATGATACGATATCTCAGGCCGTAGCTAAGCGCTCTGGTGCTCATTTTATAGTGCAGCTAAGAAAGCTTTAAATATGTCTGTTTCACTTTAACAGACCATTCATACATCCTTGCCCCAAAACTTGCAATAGTTTGGGAGTGTCTCGGCTGAACTCATTTTAGCTGGTTTTGACAAACATTGCACAACGGAATACAAAGTATGAAATGAACAGCTATATAAGCTAAATCAATTTAACCATACAGTGAAATTGCACCTTAGTTCAACTAGCTTAGTACGCATTTGCGTTTGACAGGAGACGTCATTAAAATACTATAAGCTGCGCACAAGTCGTTGGCAGTTTCTGAGGAAGTAATGTTAAACTTTCGCGTCTCGAACACATAGTTTAGGCAATATCTCGGGACTGAATAACGTTCAAAACCAATTTTCATTTACTTCGACGTTACGGCCAAGTTTCATTGTCCATAGTCTTAAAAAGACCAGAGAATACGCGTGTCAAAACAAACGTGTCAAACGTCGAAGTAAATAAACATAATTTTTTAGCGCGATTTTAAATATTCGCGATAATATAGCGATTAAAACCCCTACAAATTAACTATAGGTAGCAAGTAGCCTCTCACACGAAAGATCCTCCAAGATTATAAGTTCTTTCAACTATGTGTATGGAATAGGCCGAACTTACGAGAATCTCTTGTACCATCGAATAATAGCATCAGTTGTGTATAAGTGATACAAACGAGTCCCATTGTACCATCTCGATGGCACAAGCTGATGGTTTTAGATTTTATTGGCAAAGATATGGTCGTTAAATATGTCTACTATGGACAATATCGTAACCTAACGACATACATGGAAAAAGTCTGCACCAATTTTCACCAGATATAAAACCATGTATAAAAAAGTATTGAAATAGATGCTTCAATGTGTTAGTTTATATACCAAATACAGACAAACAATGGCTTACCTTATTGCACTTTTTGAGTGGGGGGTTAATAAGCATTGCTAACGACTTGGGCGCAGGATATAAACCTGGTTTAAAAAAGAAACGAGTAACATAAACAAGACAAGCAACATGCAATTTACGTATACTGTGTATACACAATTACATAGTATATTTTAGACCAGTCCGAAAGTACTTTCAAAATGAAAATTTTTGTTAGATTCAAACGTTAACAGACAAATCAATCTTGAATATATTTAGTTGCTTAGTTCCGTACTTTCGAACTGACTGTTTAACATGCAAATAACACAATTTTAAACATGCAAAGAAATACAACATGCGGCACAATAAAATTCATACTCTTAAAACATACATGCAACAATTTAAGCATAGACAAACAATTTAAAATACATAATACAGACACGTAACAATTTATTAGGTTATTTTAAGTTCAATCAAAGCATATAACCTCCTTTATTAGCGTCGAAATGACCAAGGAGGTCAGTCTTCACAACGAATGTTTGCCTACAGACACGTAACAATTTATTAGGTTATTTTAAGTTCAATCAAAGCATATAACCTCCTTTATTAGCGTCGAAATGACCAAGGAGGTCAGTCTTCACAACGAATGTTTGCCTTATTTAAGTTTAAACAAATTAATGTAATTTTAAAGCCTTATTTTTGGTATGGAGGGAGCTTGAACTTTAAGTTCAGAGGCGAACATCAGTAGTGAGATATTGCTTATAGTAAAAAAACTAAAAAAGATCTGACATGCCCGACGCTAGTCCCGAACGCCGAAAAATTTCAGACGTTGCTTTGTTGTTTCTTGTCTCTGTCACTCGTGCACTAATATATTGCCGTTGCGCTCGCACTTTGGGTTAAATGACAGCATTTGTGCGACCGCAACAAATATATATTGCGCGACAGAGACAGAAACAACGGGTAATGTACCAGAAAATGTTTGTTGGTAACATTATACTCGTTGTCTGTTTTTGGTCGGAACGGGATTTGGCAGATTATTACTTTTTCTGGTAATGATGAAAGCTCTTTATTTAAATAAAGTTTTTTTTTAAATTACCTACCAAACATTGTTTAACTAGCCTATTGAGTACATGATTGCAACAGTTAGTAAACAATTAAAAACACTACAGTTGTTATATTAAAACATCCATTATGTGAGGTAACATATTCGAAATTTTAGTAAAATAATTGATTTAGTACAACACTAGTCTTGTTATCCTCATGTGTTACAACAAGTGATTTTATCTCAAACAAACACACACACAAAGAGAAAGTTCAATCTTAAATTTATAAGTAAGGGTTGCTTACACGAAGCTAGCAATAGAAACAATCACAAGACAGTGTATAGAATAAGTATAAAATAAAGATATGTAAATTTAGAAAAAAAATAAGAGGACCCAATAAGAGCTGATAGATTAAAATGAAAACCAAATGCGTCACCTCTTATAGAATAAGAATATAATAATAGGGAATATGCTTGACATTATAATATAGGTATATGAGATTCTTTGTAGCTATATAATTACACCTGGAACCTTGTTTTCTTATTTAAATGCTTTTTGAATTAAGAATCTTGATTAAAAAGTGATACAATGCATGGGAAATTCAAAACAGCAAAACTATCTATGATTGGTCTATGATTGGTCTAAGCTTCTAAGATTCGATCGTGGACGTCTCAAAAAGAACGTCAAAATGGCCGCGTTTAAAATTGCGCTAACAAGCCCGCATTTTCAATACTAAATTTTTGTATGAAATGTAATGTTTTAATTAATGAACATTTATTTATTTATTAACGTAGACGATCGACTAAAAGCATATTCCCTATTGCAGTTAAAACTAAGATATTTTTATTATTCAAATGATGTTGACAAGTGAATTGACGTGTGTCAAAACTTAACTGAAAAATTATTTGAAATGGAAGTAGCTTAAACATGACCTCAATACTAGCTTAGTGTAAACAGACCATAATTCCAGTACCTTCAAGAGAATATAGCACATTACGGCTAAAAATTTACTCGACCCTACTACTATTGTAAAATGTAAAAGAGAAAACAATTGACTCAATTATTATAGTTTCATCATTCATGGCACAGATCAGTCTTTCAGAAAACTCGGTTTAAAAAAACTTATAGATTTAATAAAAATACCGTGTAAAATAATCACAGATGCGTAAGTGATGGTTTGGTACGACTTTTTTGCGCTTCTTTATATGTTTTTTTTCAACAACAATAAATGACATTGACAGACGTATATGACATAACTAATGGTGATCAAAGCAGTTAAGCCATGGGCCTAAAAACCGTTAGTTTAAATTAAGAAGATTAATTACGGTATTATTAAATATTGTAGAAAAGTAAACACGATTATACTGTTTCTTTATAATTTTGGCTTCGCAAACTTTGTGCATTTAGCCAGTCTCAAGCGATAAATATTTTTTCATAAAACAACAAAGTCAAGTTTAAGAGTCATGGTCCAGTCTGAGTCAAGTATTGCCCTAGTTAAATGGTAGAAATGTAACTAGAACTTCTATTAGAATTTTGGAATGTTAACTAAAAAATCAACTTTGTATGATTTGGCAACACTCATGCACGTTCATGAACTATTAACGGTTAATAATCTACCATTATAACACATTAACACTCGAAGAATCACAAGTTTTAGAAAATAACACAAAACCGACGAGATTTTTTCACTTTCGCGCCAAAAATCCTTTTATTTTTACTCTTTCAAACTATTTAACATTTGATAGCTCTATATAATGAGGTCCTAATGCGTTACGCTATAAAAACTTTTTCTTTCATAATAATGAGGTCCTAATGAGCTTGCTATATATAACTTTTTCTTTCATAATTATCATATTTACTGACAGAGAGAATACAAAGAATATATTTTTTTTAAAAGCACAAGTCGCACCAAACTAAAACATAACGTACACAGTCTCAAGAGGCACACTGTAGAAGTAACATCAGAGATTTATAGCTTGTGCAACAGTAGCGGACGACTTTAAGAAAACTGTCGTCTGGATGGAGTCATCGCCCAGTACTTGCTGGTACGTGTGTCCAGGTACGAGCACTGTTGAATTGAAATGTATTAAAAACTATCTTCAAGCTAGTCGTCTAATTCTAATTCTAACTTTTTCTATCTCACCTGATGATTAAGTGACGATGCGGTCGACGATGGAGCACGCTTGCCTAGAAAATAGCTATTCACTTTCGACTTGAAGACTCCACTTGTACTTATCTGGGAACACAGACTCTGGCAAGGAGTTCCACTCCTTTGCAGTGCGCATAATGAACGCGGAAGCAAAACGCTTCGTGCGCATTTGAGGAATATCCACCATGTATCGGTGTCGCAATGCAGTCTGACTGGTGGTTCTATGATGGAATGGGGATGGAGGAATTAGATTGTGTAATTCCATAGCACACTCTCCGAAATGTATCCGATAAAATACCGAATGCTCGCTATGAGGGGGGCGATAAGGCCTGCACTGACGTCCCGCTGGGGGTGTATTGTGCATCCCCCTGCCAGTAGTTAGCCCAGCCACCCCAACTCCTTTATGTATCGGAGTGCGGCTTTGGGTCACTTTTGGTGAGGATGTAGGTGTGCATGATTTCGACTCTGTTTAGCAAGCTAGTCGTGTTCATGGGACAGAATTACCATTATTTTTTGTCTGACTTCAAAAAAGGAAGCAGTTCTCAATTTGATTGTATATTTTTTCATGTGTACCTCAGATCTTTTTTCTATGTGAACTGATTTTTATGATATTTTATTTGAAAAGTGCTTCCCATGTGGTCCCATTAAAATTTGATCAAGATCTGATATTTTTGAGTTATTATCAATAATGCGTATTTAATTTTAAACCGACTTCAAAAAAGGAGGAGGTACTCAATTCGAATGTATGTTTTTCTTTTTGTTATTTTTTTTTATGTTTTTTACGTCATAACTTCTTTCTGGGTGAACCGATTTTGATGTTTTTTTTTATTTGAAAGCTGGTACTCCCCATGTGGTCCCATTTAAATTTGATCATGATCGGACTGGTAGTTTTAGAGATATCCTGAATATTGCGCATTTGATTAATTTAATCTGATAAAAGGTTCCGAAGACAAATAAGGTAAAGTCGTTTTTTTAAGCTTTGCTTGGGTTTAAACTATGCAATATCTTTCCTAGACATATCGTAACAAGCGCTATTAGCGCTCGTTTTTACGTGACGTGTGTCTGTGTGAGTTTTACGTCTGTACACAATACATACACAACGCTATTCTACTAATCAAGATCGAATGCATGAGGTATTAAAAGAAACCGAAATGATCAATGACTAAAATGGACCAAAATCGTAGGGATAATATTGAATAACTATTTAACACAAAAAGCTTAAATCATGCAAAAATGTAACGGGACAAAACATGCAAATGGCACAAATAAAGCACAATGACATGCATTCAGACCAAACATGCGATTTCAAAATCAGAATAAAAGAAATAGATTCAATCGAATAATACTTATTGGGAAACCATTGTTGATGATATACGCTCATCCTCGCAGAAAGTGCGTCTGTGTGTGTGCTACATTTATATAACATAATATCTTTGTTATATGTACTACTGCATATATATATACTGGTACGTGTAACTCTAACGGCTTTTGCAGCGTACGCCAAAATAGCTCGCAGATGGCAGATTTTTTTCCTACTTACTCGACACTTATCGTAATATTTTGGACAATTCACACAATATCTTTACAAATCATAGCCTATGTTTTATTGTTATGTATAAGCTATATTATTGTAAAGTTACATTAAAATCCATTCAGTAGTATTTGCGTGAAAGATATACAAACATTCACGTTTATAATATTATAATAGTTGAGCCCCGCGGCTTCGCCCGCTGATGATGATAATGATTAAAGTAGCCTATGAACTAATCCAGAGTATAAACCACTTACATTCCAAATTTCATTGAAATCGGTTAAGTAGTTACGGAGATATTTTATGGAATGGATATCGAAGAGCGGGGTCTTCTGACACAGGTATTTTTATACTTAATTAGCGATCCGCCCCGGCTTCGCCCGGGTGTGATAAATAAAGAACCGCTCGACCGATTTTGTGCAAACTTCACATAAACCATCTACTAAATAGTCCGAACAAAGCCTAAACATTTGGTTTAGATAGGTGAGCCCGTTCTTGAGTTACAAAATAACAACGAAAAGTGGCATTGATTTTTATATAATAATAAATATATAGATAGATAGAAGGTCCCAATTTACCTTAAGTTAAGCAAAAAAAATTTTCATGTCAGATACTTGGTAACAAACATTCACACACTCAAACTTTCGTATTTATAATATAAGTAAGGATAATGTATATGCTTAAGATGCTCACCGGAGCGATGTTGCGCGGGAAGGGCGCGATGCAGATGAGTAGGACGGTCATATTGTCGCAGCCGAGTCCGCCGGTGGCGCAATTGGGCGCGAGACAGCGGTGCATTAGGGCTTCGCACACCGCCGCGGGCTCCCAACCACTCAATAGACGCATGCGGCAGAACGATATCACCTCCTGTAAACACGGACCATTCACTATAAACTTTCACACTCACAGTCCCACACTAAGTTCCATGACTTGTGTCGTGGATGCCGGAAACATTCACATCACACACTTTATTAAAGGTTATAATTTAGACGGCCACCAAAAATTTTAAACGGTTATCAAAATTGATAAATGGTCACCAAATTACGTTTTCTGTGACATATTTGTGTGATAACAGTAGGTTAAGGTTATTTTTTTTTTAAATAAATAATACAAAAATATTTATAATTCGAAAGGTATTTTAGGAAACGTAATTTGGTGACCATTTATCCAACGTAATTTGGTGACCATTTATCCATTTTGGTAACCGTTTAGAATTTTTTTGGTAGTAAAATACGTACTTTATTAAATTAATTCATTTAAAAAAAAAAACAAAAAAAAATTTACATGTCTCTAGCGGACCAGTTATATTTTTATTTATTTTTGTTTTTTTCCTAATTACTTGAAAAATCATAAAACAAAATTTGCAAAAGCGGTACTACGGAAGTCGTTAGTATCAATGGTTGGAATGATGTCCTAAGAGGTCTGTGGTATTTTAATTACCCGGTATATTCCGCACGGTATAAGAATTAGATTGTTTTTTTTTATGTGTGAAATAATAAATATATTCAACAGTAAATCTGTAATAAAAAAGGCATTAATTAATAAAGCTTACTTTAAAACGTTCGACTATATTCATAACAATGGTGCATGGAGGCAAACTGCACAAGCGCTTTCTAGCGATTAAATACTAAAGGTATACCTAGGTTAATATAATTATGTATTAGAGTTAAGAAATCATTAAAAAACAAAGTGCAGCTGAGTTTCTTGCCAGGTTCTTCTCGAGATGGCTGTAATTTCGCAAATCTGGCAGTAGGATCGTTAACTTTCATGAATGCCTCTTTGGGGCCCATGTGAATAAACGATTGCGATTTATGATTGATTTCGAGTTATGGTTCAGTCAAAGTCAAGTCGCCGTGACTTGACTATGACTGTACCATTAGTAAAGGAGTAGAAACTCACTAAAACCTCTATCTTCGTAGAAGCGAAAACGAAAATCACGTTTCTCACCTTTGAATTGCCTACACTCATGCACGTTCACCAGCTATTAACATTCATGTATAGATAGATAGGTTACCTCATTTGACAAGACCTCCCAGATACCGTCGCAGGCGATCACGATGAACTCCCAGTCGTCGTTCAACTGTCTCACTTGCACGTCCGGGAACGCTGCAATAACAAAATTTCGTTTTCTTATACACGGGATAGACAATAATTTGGCTACTATATTCAAAGATACAAGCGAATATGTAGTATAGTTATCTAAAGATACATACTCAACGTACCTTAAAGGCTCAAAACTCCTAAATATAAACAACTTCAACTCTAAGCTGCGCCCATCCGCATTACATGGTCTTTACTGCCGGATCTAATGATCTATTACTGTGAAAATCAGTTCAGCTGCTGCATCGGCCACCTGCAGTTCTTGGAACACGTAATCTCACAGTGCATGAGATAGTGCCAAATTTCCGTCAACTCTGTTGAGTTGAGAGTGCTGCAATCCATGCAATTTCTATGGTCCTTACTGCCGGATCTAATGATCATACCTGTGACTTTCTGCTGTTGCTGCGGCAGTATGTAGTTCCCCATGAAGAAATAATTTCCTAGTGTACGAAAAAAGTATCTAACCTTCGACTCGATTAAACTTCGCCCTTTACATGGTCCTCACAGCCAGATCAAATAATATTTACCTGTGAAAAGCTTTGCTGTGATAGAAGCTATAAAGTTTCTTTTAAAAAAAATCACAAAGAACACAAACGCTAAAAACGCTTGCTTTCTGAGTTTCCTTATCAATTTGGGTGTGTTCAAAAGAAAAGTGAATAATAATTTATCAAGAAATCTCATCAAGTATGAAAACATATAGTTAGTTATATAAAAAAAGTATCTGGATGACTGAAGTTTGCTCGTTAAAACGACGTTTTCTAATAATTAAACCTAGCTAGATCGATTTATTGCCCCCAAAACCCCCTGCATACTACATTTCATGAAAATCGTTGGAGCCGTTTTCGAGATTCAGATATATACAAGAATTGCTCGTTTAGAGGTATAAGATTAAACAGCAAAGATACACTTGAGCTTGAGCCTATTCCGGTTTCGTGGTCCTTAGTGCCGGATCTAATAATCTATACCTGTGACAATCTGCTGCTGCGGCGGCAATCTGTAGTTCCTCTTGAACACGTAGTCTCCCAATGCACGAGAAAGCGCCAAATTGCCGTTAACTCTGTTGAGCTGCACCCAGCCACCACCAGCCGTTATCCGACGCAACTCTTCCTCATTGTTTGGCTTGTGATCGTATGAAAGCACCTCTACCTGTGAGAATATAGGCAAAAATTAACATTTATTGCAGCAAATATTCTTGTGGGAAAGGAAAATACCTATGGCTTACATCCCAGCTTATTTTCAACTAGTACTCACCCCGCCCCTAACACTGGCGATGGCGCGCGAATCCCCCACATTAGCGCAGTACAGGGTGTTCTCTTTGACTAACACCACTACAGCCGTACTGCCAGCCACCTTCTCCTGGAGCATATCCTCCTCGAGCATAGCCTGGTCCAGGTCTAGGAAACCCTGGGAAATAATAATATACAATAATGTTCAATAGAGAAGCGGTCTAAATTTGACGTGCGCATCCTGTGCGTGTGTTTATGACATTAAAGCTCTCATACTCACACTCACAGCCCCACACTAAGTTCGATGACTTGTGTCGTGGGTGCCGGAAACATTTACATCACAAACACAATCACAACCAGAACCAGAAGCACTATTTTTTCTTGGGAAGAAAACTTGCGTTCCCCGGGCATCGAACCCAATACCCGTGCTTAGAAGGCGAACGCCACCCAACTGAGCCAACGAGCAGTTCAACAACTTTCTTCTTCTTCTTCGTCGTGTCGATGATCACTATATTGTTTTGGCCCAGTGTTCCGCTACTGCCACTCCCAGGGAAGACGCTTTGTAAAGATCGTCTAAATTGCAGGTGAAGGGGGACGCAGGGCACGTCAGTAAATGTATCATTGTTTGTGAGGGGTTACCACAGACGCAATGTGACATATCCGGGTCAATATAACCCCACTTGCAAAGGTTGCTTCTGCACCGGCCCACTTGTGTCCTCAGTCTGTTAAGTGACTTCCATGTGGCCCATGGCAAGTCACAACCCGCAGGTAGTTGTTCAGCGGGCTTTAGATAATCGGGTGGTGGAGCGGGTGGTGAACAACTAATAGATACTAAACATTCTAGTTTACCTACAAATTCTGCTTATTGTACTAAACTGAACTCGACCTTGTCGAAAATGTCCTTACTAATATTATAAACGCGAAAGTTTGTTAGCATGTATATATGGATGCTTGGTACTCTTGCTATTATTATTGTTGATACACTGGATAGCTTATTAAGCTGATACGTGTATATCACTTTTGTGCACTTTTTTTTTAAATGTTTGTCCAATCTATTTTTAAAAGAGTTTACTGATGGAGCACTTATCACTGTCTAAAGCATATTCCACACTCGCTACTCGGAGTACTATTCCTGCGCAGACGAAGTTGCGGGCACCTGCTAGTAAATTCATAGTTGTACGAACATATGACAAATTTACTGTTCAAGTTTAAGGTGTATGTAAAATGTTACGTAATGTTCATGTTTATTTTATGCAGCAACATTGTAAACGATTTGTGAGAAATCAGCAAACTTGCATATTGTAAGAATACTTTGTTTCCATTTTTTTATTTGAACTGCTTTAGTTTAATTGGTACTGCGTTGGTTTAGTTGGCTGAGCGTTCACCTTCTAAGCAGGGGTATCGGGTTCGATTCCAGGTCCTCGAGTTTTCTCCCCAATGTAAATTTGTGTTTCCGGTTCTGGTTGTGATTGCGTATGTAATGTAAATGTTTCCTGCACCCACGATACAAGTCATCGAACTTAGTTTGGGGCTGTGAGGTGCTGCCTCGATACCGTATATGGAAGTATCACTGAAGTATCACCGAAATACAGGTGTAGTTTAGCATATTCAAGCAGAAGTCATTGTAGACGTCATCCATTTATGGTTGACATACCACCAGTTCTGTACAGTGAAGGAGTGGAACTCATTGCCTGTGCCTTTGTTCCCCGAATGGTATAATTTGGGAGTCTTCAGGTCTCGAGTGAATAGGTATCTTCTAGGCAAGCATGTCCCATCTTTGGCCGCATCATCACTTTCCATCAGGTAAGATAGTGGTCAAATGCATGGCTATTCCGCATAAAAAAAATATGTTTACCAGCCTCGACTACATCATCACTTACTGACAGGTGAAATAGCAGTGGTATGCTAGCCAAATTCTGCATGAGGGCATAAAAAAAAAAAAAATTAAATAGGCAATATGCATGAGATTAAAGTATGGGTGAAATATTGTTTTCTAATCTTTACTGCTATAGAATTATTCTCTGATCTAAATGCTTTTTAATTATGTATTTTAATTAATAAAACGTGATAAATGTAAAATACTAAATATGAAAACACATGCTATTGACTGAATTGTGATTGCAGATTTAACATTTTTAATATCTATGATTGGTCTACTTTCATTTAGATAAAATAGATAGAACGTCAAACGTTTTTATAAATTAAACTTCCATTAATTGATTATATACATGAGTAAACAATCAATTAAAAGCATAAAAAGTATGCATATTCTCTATTAATTTAGTTACTTGTTTCATCGCCTCTTCAATATTTCCGAGATGGTATTCCGGCCTGGCCGTGACATACTTATGGAGGTGCTTGCCAGCATACTCAGCAATATTGGAACCTGAAACAGTTTTACACAATATTTATAAATAAAACAATATTATTAATAGCTCTGTGAGCAGACCTCACGTATTTTTTGAAATGGCTTTAAATAAGTTTTTATTATGTCACCATTTTTTTAAATGACCAAAAATTTATTGATCAAAAAACATAATTATCAAACCTGCTCACAAAATTTCAAGAGAATCGGTTCAGAAATGAGACCATAGAGGAGAATAACCAGTAATCTGGACATACGGACATACGAAAACGAATTTTCTGGACAGAGACCGTTAGCTAGCACTTGATCAAAAAATAGTTTTATTGCACATATATTGATTGCTACTAAGGAGCTTTGTACTACGTCTGCAGGTATTAATAATAGCCGCTTTTTAGAGAAGCCTGCCGGTTGTAAATCAAGTATTAAGAAGAGTGACGATGATAGTAAGGATAATTTACTATAAATAATTTTAATGCCGGCAAAGCTTAAAAAACTTTACAGCTTTATCTTCGGAAGCCATGATCAGATTCAATGAAAAAAAGGCATTATTGAAGATAACTTTAAAACAAGTCAATTTAAATGGGACCACATGGGAAGCCTACCTTTCAAATAAACAGTTGAATTGAGAACCTCTTTTTTGTGAATTCGGTTAAAAAATACTGACCTCCATGTCCATCATAAACAGCAAAAAACGCAGTGCCGGGGTCATCAGGCAAGGACAGTATATGCGTGTGTGAGTCATCCATGGACACTCGCCAACCTTGCATGCATGAAGAGCCGACGAGGTATCGGCTGTCTTGACATGTTGAAGACTGCTTCTCCGTAATAGGCTCTGATAATGTTTGACCCATAATTCTGAAAAAGGATAATTGTATGAAATTTATTTCTTATAAATATGCAGATGACCGAGCTTTGCTGTTTTTGTTTTTGGTAGAATGTGTTTGAATTTGTAGCCTCAGAATGCTCCATCTAGTGTCGAGTAGAAACAGTTTTTTACATTGGTCATGGCATAATAGATGGCGCTGATAGTTTGGCGTAGTAGTGGTTAGATGGCGTAAATAGTAGATTTTTCTTGGACCTGGAATGTTGATAAATCGATTCCTTGGGCTGAAAAACCCCTAATCTGTAACTTTCATTAAAATCGTTGGAGCCATTTCCGAGATACACATATATATATATACAAGAATTGCTTGTTTAAAGATATTAGATATCTCTATGAATGGAATTTTATATTTTGCTTGCTTGGTTGCATTTTATATTTTGCTTGCTTTGTTATATGAGCTAGAGGACAGTCCTAGTGTCAACATTTTTCAGGTCGCCTGAAGATTTATTTTATGTATATTATGAAATTTCTATATTAAGACATACATTATATGAAATTTATATCATATATAATAAAAAGGTAACAGTGTATCACCATCCTAATTATACCAGTCTACACTCACACTAAATCAGTCAAATCAGTAAACATGTGCCAGCGCATCATTTTGCATGGGGTGCACACACACAAAAACACTGTCGCACACAAGTGTCTACACGCACACTAATCAATTTACTATTCAGACATTTGATTTTTCATTTCGATTACCGGCAGGAGCACAAATTTCTTCCTAAGGGGTATAGAAGCATAAGCTTCTGGTTCTGGTAATGTGTGTGTGATGTGAATGTTTCCAGCACCTACGATACAAGTCTTTAAACTTAGCGTGGGGCTGTAAGTGTTAATGTGTTTGTTTGTGTTTGTAATGAGAGCAATTTATCAGGTACATAATAATATATTAACACTTGAATTCATGTGTAACTAAGTGAGATTATGTGTTAGTGTTTGTGTGTAGGCGTGGGTGTGTGTGTGATGGAGGTTTGCTGTTTGTCTTAGTTGTAATTAACTTTTGTTGTTTATTAAGTCTGTGCTTATTTCAAAATGATATAATTCTTTCCACAATGTTATCAAAGATTACAAAACCCTGATTAAATGCTATGAAATCATTGATTACACATTGTAATCATTATGTAGAACTTTCCACTACAAGAAATAGCATAATATATACAGGTAATTTAACAGATATAGATCTTTCATTCTAAAAATGCATGCGCCTCCATACATTTGACACTCGATAGTTTGACAAATTTGGTGGAGGGGTGTGCACATTTAGAATGAAAGATCTCTACATACATTAATTAATTTAGGTATAAGTTTATAGCTGCTCATATGAAGCCTTCTGGGCTTTGATGCACGAAAACTATCCCACTGATGGGAATGAAACCAGTTAATAATTAGGTATTTATGTGATAATATTACATTATTATTAAGGTGCAGTATAATTATATTGATATGCCAACCGTCAAACTATTGCGGACCCTCCATAGCCTAAACTTATATTCTACCATAGAGTACATATACCACAATTTTTATCATAGAGTATATAGATTATTCAAAATGCAATTACAGCCGTGTATAAATATATTGATCAACACAGACATCAGTGCTCTTAGCTTCTTCGAAAAATATCTTGAACATGCAATTAAATGATTAGATTCCAATAATTATATTTCACTGTCACAAAGTGGTTTACTATCGTCATATTCAGCAGCATAAAGGCATATTACCTAGTTACTCTATACCTAATCTTATCTGTATATCATTATAACATAGAGGCCGATGCTGTTCATATAACATTGATCCACTTGACCTATTTCTGCACTTTTGTGCAGCGTGAAAATGTCACATCTAATTTTAATTTTAGATTATTTAATTTATCACAATTGATAAACAGATATTCAAAGTGTACGAAACTGGAAAAACTTCGAGAAAGACGTAAAGTTTACGGTACGTAAACAAGCGGCGAATATCGCCAGACTATCGAGAGATATGACTAAGTACTGATGTCATTCACAGTTTTGAAGACTCATTTTCGTATGACAATCGCCACATTTATCTCAACACAGAAGGAGAACACAACAACTGCACTATCAACTAAGTTATTTTATCACAATAACAACTCACAAAACAAAAATACAATCTGATTTCTAGCGTATATAAAACTTCAGTTTAGTACGGTTACGACGCTGACCTATGACAGAATACAGTTACAGTTAGATAATTATTTACTTACAAATGTTTTTGTTACTCCTATTATGCGATAAGAATTCGGATTCTTATACTTATTTCCACAGAAGCGCTTGAGATGGAATTTAAACACGAAAATGCGTAGTGTATTATAAATAGAGAAACGAAAGAACACAAATGACAAACGTCACTTTGACAAATATGACATTAGCAACCGCCCAGCGTCGCTCGTGCAGATAAGTTATAAATGGCCAAGCAAAGTAACAATTCAGTTGAATTGAGAACTCCTTGTTAAATAAGGCTGTTTAAAACGTAGACGATTATATTATAATATTTTACATGCATAACGTGCTCGATTACGCGGTAGTTACAAATTATTTCTCCACTATTTCTCTAAAATATGTACCTAAGTATTTTAAATAGTTATCTACATAAAACACGTAAGATGATGAAATAGTTGACTGACAAAATTTTATATTTTAATAAATATTATTACATTGAATGCCTCAAAAGTGAAATAAAAAGACGTCGATATTTATTTACAATGAATTAATTTAATTATACTGGGATAAATGTTAAAAATTATAAAATGTTAATAGCCGATTAACTTATTTTGCACAGACTTGTCTTACGCCTTAAATTATTACCTTTTACAAACAAACATACATTACCTCTTGATTACACTTGTGTGGAATTGAATTGACACTGGCAGTCATAATCTTTACCGCAGAGGCTATACAGATTGTGAACTTAAAAATGTTAGATTCCGACAGTATCAGGCAGCGCTATACAGCAAGACTCAGGGAAGTAGCTTTACATATTCTCTGAGAATTTTAAGTTATTATCTTGTATGATTTAGTCTCTAGATACCGTTGACAGACGGACGGATGGACAAAGTGTTGAACCATCAAAATCAAATTAAGTGATCTCACTTCGCTAGATGAATTATATACCCCTTTATTTACTTTGAATAAGAAATGAAACTAAATTACACAGAGATCCAACACAGAGATCCACTATGAGGGTAGACCAAAAAACATTTCTGTTAGAACCCCTTTTACCATCGGACATCCAGACAATCAGCCACGCGACATCGGTTTATGGTCGATATTCCAAGGGTGCGTACAAAGCGTTTTGCTTCCACATTTATTATACGTACCTACAGCTAAGGAATGGAATTCTTTGCCCGAGTCTGTGTTTCCCGTTAAGTACAATCTAGGAGTCTTTAAATCTCAAGTGATCAGGTATCTTCTAGGCAAGCATGCTCCATCTTCGACCACATCGTCACTTTCCATCAGGTGAGATAGTGGTCAAATGCTTGCCTATCGAGAATAAAAAAAAACATCAGTAGATACCAACGATATATTTTTTTTTTGTTTTTTGTTTCGTTTCGCGCCGTGTATCTCGCGTGACCTTGGCGGCCCGTTCAGCAGGAAGGGTTATGAATATGACCCTTCCTGCCTATATGAAGCTACCTGTATAAAGACCCTTGGTATATTTAGGTGTTTTTTAAGAAGTGAACGAAACGTAATAAGATCAGTATTAGGTGAAGGTTTAAATGTGGATGGATGAAAGCCGAAGAAGAGATGAATCGATTACGTTTATTATAAACTTTAAAGCTAACTTTAACTTTAAAGGATGCAATGGTAGGCACGAGTATATGTAAGAAAGGAGTGAAGCGTGGAGATGACGTCTAACAGAAAGGAAGTTGAAGAAGAAACCATATTGTGCCGATCCCAAATGAATGTAAAGCCGAATTTGCATTACGAAATTAGTGGTATAAAATTAGTTTCACGACACTAGTTTCTTCAACAGCTTCACGTGTAAACATCAAGTTTTACAATGCATGCATTAATTTCAAAACACTAAAAGTTACGTGTTATGCGCAATTTTTTGATAAAACTAATGTCATGACACTTATTTTAAAATAACTGACTCGCAAAAGGGCTTGCGCGGAGTTTTAGTTTTATATATTATCATCATCTGTATGAGAAAGTTTTGCACTACGCAATAAATCTTCGGTACCGACGGAACCATGATCACAGCGATACTGTTGCTTTCACGACATTATTATTTTAACGAAATAAGTTTTCCAAGTACTACAACAAGTTTCATGAAATTAATTTCATCATGCATGCCGTTAATATTTGTCTAAATTGGACCAAAAAGAATGCATAACTCATAGCGAAGTATCGTGGGTACCGTAAACATTCGCAACACACAATCAGACTCTGAAATTGAAACACCAATTCCCTTGGTGAGAAAATTTACGTTCTAACCGGGAATCGAACCCGATAACCGATGGTTAGTTAGTCAGAAACCGATTATGTTAGCCAGCAGTTTATTTATTATTCTATGACATGATTATATAAACTGAATTGAAGAAACCTTATTAATTTTGATCCTCCAAACATGCCGCCTGACGGACCACAATTTAAAATTTCGTGCAACTGAGGTTGCTGCATAAGATTACGGGGATTATGGGTTTAAATTATATGAATAAATAAAAAATACGCGATACAATTTAAAATATAACTGAAAAAAATCATACACTACCAAAATCCAAAGAATATACAATACATAGCAGAGATAATTAAGAAGGACAAAATCTGTCATATTTTAACCTTAGGTATATAACATACCTAATTATCTATGATTTTGACATTGTATTATCTTTGATTATGACCATAGAAGAATTATTTTTGAGTTAGATCATGAGTTGACATCAAGGATGTTGTAGCTAAAGTAATAAACGTAGGTTTGTTTCCTATCTCGATGGTTGACATTCATGCTATTTTTTTGTTTCAACATTTTTAAAAGAAATCGTATGTTTGTCTCCTATCTCGATAGTTAATTAATATTATAGTCTAATAATTAATAATTTGGGCAGACCTTTGGCAGTATATTATATAATTATGTATCCATTATGTACTCCCCTTTTAGCTAACTTTGTATTAGAAGTTGTATTAGTAACTTGAAGTTACCGGGTATATAATATCATATAATACCATTTACCCGACTGCCAAGGAAGGGTTATGTTAATCGCGTGTATCTTGTATGTATGTTTGTATATTTGTAAATTCTGTATTACCTACCTCGTATCTTCCAAGCAGCTGAATGGTTTTTGAAAGGTAATAAAAAACATTACTAATATACGTGCAACATACGCGCGAAAAACATAGCCCTTAGGCCTTAGCCTTGGCAGTCGAGAAAAATAGGCTGATGAACACATTACCCCCCTTTCAGTCGGTTAATAAGCAAGAATAAACACATACCATTGTATTATATTTTGTGTTTACATAATAGTATAAACTTGATTCGCATCAGTAGACATTATCGCTGATTCTGACGGTCGGAAACCGGCTATGGCATCAGATTATATGCGTTGTTAATAATATGTATGGCAATACAAACAGTATGGACTGTATGAACGTTAGTTTATGACTGTGGAATAGGTTTCTATAATTTGAAGTGATAATAATTTTGTAGCACAATATTAAGTTCACCACGTAAATTAACTAATTAGTGAACCCAATCCAAAATTCATTACACTATCACACTAAAATTATAAATCTCAAAGTTTGTGTGTAAGTGTGTAAATTTTAATTGTATGTGTAAGTACCTATACTCGTATTTATTATCTCTTCACGCTGTAACGGTTGAACGGATTTGGATGAAATGTGGAATGTAAATAGCTTATACCTAGGATTAACATATAGTCTATTTTTTTATTTGATAAACGCGGGTGCGAGGTTCTGTTAGTGGTATCAATTCGGGAATCTATAAAAATGTTCGTAATTCACTGTGTAACTGTGTGTTTCATACTATTCTGTATGGAATAACTGAAATATAAGATAAATAATATAATATTCCTTCGATTACGTACCAAATACAGAAAAATCCATACTGCTGGCACATCATGGATGAGGCAATTTTTAACACTATTTGCATTGGTTTCCGGTTTTAACAATGCTCGAATATGTTATAACTATCTATTATCTTCCTATGCACGGGTTTTCATGAATTATAAAAAAAATATTTATTAGCCAGAGTCCCGTAATAGCATGTTTATACTATTTATAAAACTATAAACTCTATTTTTATACATTGTGATAATAATTAATAACTATAGTCGTTTACGCCTAACTTAGATCTCAATTTAATTTTTGTGATCTGTGAGTCTGCTGCCTAATATGTAAAGAAAATCTTTGTATGTAGGTTAATTGCTTTTAACTTTTTTTCTTACAAACGGTCGTTTAACTTCTGTATATGTTGATCTGGTACAGGATATAATGGATATTATACGTAAGTTTCAGCTTTAATTGTGAAACCGTTTTTGAGATAGACCTCGGGAAAAAAAAAATCTAAAAACAGTGACTTTGGTGGCCTACCAAATGGTTATTTTCCAATATAGTTTTTTTTTAAAAACGTTATCGTCATCTACTTGTAGAGTTCTTTTTAACGATACCCCACAAGGCTAGTAAAAATATAAATGATTTTGCCTCCCGCTTACGTGTATAGGTGTCTCCTTAACGTTTTCATTTATATAATTTTAATTGCCATTTCTGACTTTAGGCCTTAGCTTTACATATTCTCTGAGAATTTAAAGTTATTCGTTTGTATGGTTTAGACGCTATATACCTCTGACAGACGGACGGACGGACAAAGTGCTGAACCAACCAAGTAAACTTAAAGATCTCGCTTCGCTCGATCTATTATTTTTTTTTACTGTATTGCAAAAGATTCAAGTTTTCAAGCTACCATGGTCACTTTCACTATATATGTTTGTATCAATAACGGGATATTTAAACTCAAAACAAACGAAATACATGGTAAATATCCCAACCAAAAACAAACGAAATACATAGTATATTGATACAAACATTTATTGCAAAAGATTCACTTCTATCGTGTGTTTTTACGACACACCCTTTTTTTTAAAGTATTTTCAGCTGTTAATTTGGGTTCCTCCCAATTTTATTTTTCTTCAACAAATACTACAGAGGCAAACTAAAAAAAAACAGATCAGTACAGCCATTTTCGATATTTTGTGAGACTAACACGCCGAAATTGGTTTTTAATACACATGTACATAGCGAATAAGGAGACGACCCACGACTTTTCAACCTGTCACCGTCGATAGATGTAATAAAATGACTACTTCAATAAAAAAGCCATGCCCCTTTTACTATCTAACGACCATCATCTATTTAAGGTTTACATACTTCCAGTTCGCACGAAATGATTCGCTTCTACGTTCATCATCCGTGCGGCGTAGGAGTGCTCCAAAAAATACACTTTTTATACGGCTAGAATGACCAATATTGACACTCGCAAATAAATGTAGATCTATCCTGTAGATCTAGAATCATGAATTTTGGAATTAGGCTAGGTCTGACAGCACGGGTAATAATATGATGTACCTAAATGTTTCCGGCATCCACGACACAAATCATATACAATAACTGTATAAAATAGTTCATCCCTTAGTGTAGAACCTTGAAGCAATTCGTAACATTCGGTCCTTCGAGCCGGATATGAAACAGTGACCTTTGGATATTTTTTTGCACTTCCTCCTTTCAGAGACACGAGTATTGGCGGGAATGTTTTTTGTTCTCTAGTACTAATTCCAGACTAGACACGCGGATAGATTCTTTAAAGCGTTGAGCTTAAAAAATATAATTTCTGGCGTCTCATAATGTTTGATTTTGTCAGGCAGGCGGTCTGTCATAAAAACTCAAGCCAAATCTTATTCGCAACATAGGAGAAGTCTCCATTCTTCAGTCACACTCCGCTTCCAGGATGACTTGTTGTGCCGACCCTACTTTGTGTGAAAAGGAAAAAGAGGTGAAGAATATAAAAGTTAGCAACGTTGTGCGAACTAAATTGCACTTAATTGTACCGTAACCAGAGTCGCTATTTATTTAAATATCTTTGTGGAGAGAAAAGTAGGAATTATATTGTATTAGACCGTGGGTTGTTGTCAACCCTACCTCATCGAGTACCAACATGAGACTGATATAAATAAAAAAACATAAACGCTTTCAGACTCACGACCCACACTAAGTTCAAAGACTTGTATCGTGGGTGCCGGAAACATTCACATCACACACACATTACACCCAGAACCAGAAGCACAAACATCCCTTGGGAAGGAATTTGTGCTCCTGCCGGGAATCGAACCCAGGACCCACGGCGCAGAGGGCAGACACCTGTCCACTGCGCAAACTGGGTCGTCAAGAAGGCGAACCCTCACCCAATTAACCCAATGGGTAGTTCTACATGAAGGTTGTGTGTAAAAAGTTATGCTAAAAAAATCAGGGTTGCCTGATCCTAGCCTGGAGCATTCAGCGGTATTTAGATTTTGTTGAAGAAAATATTGTTACAGTCTCACGATCAATATTATTACGATATTTAACACATTTAACGTAAAGCCCCTCATAATTCATTATTAATGAATACCTATTTAAGTATACATTTGAGATATGAATGTTTTATTGTCTGTACTCATTGCTACGCTTACAGGGTACATATAATTAGTTACAATTAAGTGTTATTGTGATTTTTACATGTGCAATAAATAAATAAATATATTCAGTAGTAGAGTAGTCAGGTGTAAACTGCGCATAATTTTCTAATTGTTTAAGAATCGATAAACCGTAGTTTTGAGTTACTTATCAAGGGGAGAGTGACGAAATCGACACCACTAGTTGGTCTATCGAATCGACGAAGCCACAAGTATCGCTTCGCTAGTATCGACTGACCACGCGGCGGGAAAGCGCATCGAATCGGTCACCGCGCGTTGCATTAAACTTTAAAAAATATATAAAATTATTCGAATTTAGTGCTTGTGGTGTTGTTTTTGGAAAAATGGCTTGTCCAATGAGGTAAGTGTTGCTTTTTTTACTTATTGTTGTCTAAAGATTAAATTGGCTCGTAAAAAATAACACGTTGCTCTTACGTTTCTGAAATTTATTTACCATTAAATTGCATGTACATGAATTACTAGTAATGTAATATATATATATATATATATATATTTATATATGTACATAATTTATATAATACACTATCTATCTACTTTTAATTAATAACAAATTAAATTAATTTACCATTACATTCCACGTATTTAATATTAGATGTTAATAATCCTAGTACTAAAATCATAGAAAAGAATGATGACTAGAATTAATGATATTTATTTTCGTTTTTTTTTTTTACTTTTTATTGCCCGTAGGGACCCCTACCTATTTATTAGCTTTATTACTATCTTGCTCTTACGTCTATATATTTATGCAACGTTTTTCCAACGAGTTGCAACGTTTTTATGCCGTAAACCGATTATAAATTACGCTTTTAACATACTAGCCGTGCCCCGCGGCTTCGCCCGTTATTATCAATTAAAAGAGTAGCCTATGTGTTATTCCTAGGTATGAGCTATGTACATTCCGAATTTCATCTAAAGCCGTTAAGCTAATAAAGCGTAAAGAGGAAACAAACATAATAATAATATTATAATGTTAATTCTCACGAAAACTTTAATAGTAAAAGGAACAAACATACTTACACACAAACATTCGGATTTATAATATTAGTATGATTATGTGTATAGGGACGTATTTATATAGGTAGACTAGAGCAAGACGCTTATGCAAGGTCACGTGGCGCGAGGTTAGATTATGAAAGTTTTTTTGTTCGTAAACACGGTAAAAAAAACACAAAATACTGATATCAAATTAAATGTTACCATCTTTTCCTGCTAGATTCATGAAATTATCTTTAAGTTATATAGGAGTATATAGGCGTAGCAATTAAATTAAAAGAGATAATCATAAAAAGGTATTTTGCATACAAATTATTTTTGTAGTACTCTGCTAGAAGTGACGAAACTTTCATACTTAACAAATAATATAATGACGAGACAGTGGTGCCGATTCTGTTGTCCAGAATTAGACTAAACTAGCCTAAAATTAGTTTTAGTCCTGCTTTAGTCTAAAAACTATTCAGAAAATGCAAGATTAGACTAAAATTAAGTTTGACAGGACTAAGTTAGTTTAGTTACTCTATTTAGTGAAAATGACCAAATTCTTATTCTGATGTACATGTTTTACGTCAAATTAAGACTAAAAATAGAAATTTTAAACTCATATTAGTCTGTATGAAAAAGGTCTGGATTATTTTTAATGTGATCTTATACTTGAAAGAATAACACGTGCAATTAATGAAGCAAATACTGACCTACAAAGTCTATAATGGAGGAATATGTGATTGCGGCTCTTGTGAATACAATTCAATTTGGTTGCTGGCAAAATCAATTTTAGTCCTGTCATTTCAACTTTTAAATTAAGTTCAACGTAAACTCAGAATAGCGTTTACTTAGGTATTCTTTGACTAAAATTAGTTTAGTTTAGGTTAGTTCGGTGCTCAACAGAATTAGCACCAGTGTTTACATGGTGTTATTTTTATTACTTTACATTGCATAGAGTAGGAACCGTTACACATTGAATCCGAACAACTTTTATAGTCTGGCGTATATATTCTTCTTAAAAAAATAACGATTAAATATAAAAAGTAAATTTACTAAAAATTTAAAAATACCGATTGTGAAAAATTAAATGAAATTTTGATATCCTACCCTACTCGAAAGGTTTGGTTATTTTTTAGAACGTAACTATTTCGCGCCAAAAACCCACCATTTTTTCAAACACCATTCTAAGGACACTAAAGGAGTTTTGCCGCGAAAGTGAAAAAATGGCGTTGTTGATATTTAAAATTTTCCAAAACCTGTGATTGTTAATGTTAATGTGTTAAAATGGTGGATTATTAATCGTTAATACTTAGTAAAAGTGCTTAAGTGGAGGTAAATCTTAAGATTGTGTGCATTGCTTCTTAATTTATATTTATTTATAAATGATATACTAGTATACCTATTACTTGTTGAAGTTATATACATTTGCTAGATAATTTGGTATTTAAATTTTAAACAACTCTAACAGAAAAATAACACGTTGCTCTTCAGTTTCTAAAATTAACTTCCTATTAACATTTTCGCAACGCTTATTAAAGTGACAGAGCGAAGTGAGATTGGGTCTCTACATTACCTTGGGTATAGAATAGAAACAGAATAATCCCGCCTCAAACGATAATTTTTCCTTTCTAAATTTATCACTATAGTTCTGCCTAGCATGGTTAATGCTATATAAATAAAATCAATTGATTTGGGTAGACGTTATCAACACAACGCTGGGGGCTGAGTCACCCACGTCCGTAGGAGGATACCCCTTAAGTCTGACTCCCTACACGTGGTCCCCGGGTGGTGCTAATCAGGTGACATTTGAGAGGTGGTAGAGCATTTTGTGAGTTGCTCGCTTGGCTTGCTACCAAAGTAGCTTACCACCATCAAGTTGAAAGTCTGCCGCCAAGCCAAATACGGTGTTCCGGCAGTTATCCTTGAGAGCCTGCGTATTCCAGGTCTAGTGTGTTTACCAGCTTCGATCACATCGTCACTTACCATCAGGTGAGATAGTGGTCAAACACTAGACTGTCACTAATAAAAAAAAAAAAAACAAGGTGGAGCTAACTGCAATTTTAGACTCGTTGGCCGTAGTAGTTTCTATATACTGTTTCAGTAGATGACGTCACACTTCCCCGTAAGGCGTTAATAATAAGGAAAGGTTAATTTCGTCGCTTCAGGCGGGGCTTGAGTAGCTCAGCGGTTAGAGCAATAGAGCATGAGACCCTATGGCCGCGGGTTCAAATCCCGCCTCAAGCGATAATTTTTCCTTGCTAAATGTATCACTATAGAATAATGTTTATTGTATAACTGTGCAAAAGGTTTTTAAATAGGTTATCATTAGCCTACCCTCTAGCGTACAATATAAAATGTATATAGTTCACTTTTTCCGTCCGTCCATCCGTCTGTCAGAAGCATTTAACATCTAAACCATACAAGTGAATAACTTCAATTTCTTAGAGAAAATAAAATGTGTGTGAAAGAACACTATCTAAATGCTTCGTCAGTTACTTAATTTTTTTTTTCTGTTCTCTTATACCTACCGGAATTACCCCGATAAATTGCAATGAGTTTAATGTTATAATAATTATATTTTATGTATTATATGATGTTGTATTCATATGTATTACGTCTATTATAGTAAATGTATTGTTTTTCTTTTTTTTAGATATATATTATATTTAAGTCTTATTTAATTATTATTTTTTTAATTTAATTTAGTCATACAAAAATTCTTTTAATATTTTTACCACTTTGTTATTTTTGCATGCCTACAGCCTTCGTTTTTCAACCATGAGTGGTTGACTGGTAGAAAATGCTTTTAGCGTTAAGTCCACTTTTGTACCTTTTTTTTTTGACAATAAAGAGTTAAATAAAATAAAATAAATAATATGTAAAGCTATGGCCCAAACTCAAAAATGGCAACCCATAGGTACACCTAAGTAGGGAGCAAATATCTTGAAGAGAGCGCTGCAAATAGAGTACAAAACTATTTAAAAAAATCTTTGTTAAAAAATAACAATTTGGTAGGCCAGATGGCTAGATGGTAGTCACTGATTTTAGACCTATTTTGTCCCGGGGTCTATCTAAAAATTTACTTTACATTTAAAGCTGTTTTTTTCTTATACTGTCTGTTATATCCTGCACTTGAACTACAAATACAAAAAACAAACAATTATTATTAAAGAAAAAAGTTATTAACCTCAAAAGTTTATCCCTATTATGCAAAATGTAGGCGCGGGGTCTCAGTTCTGGGTGTAAGACTAGTTTAAAGAATATATTTTTACCATATTTTTTACTAGCCGTGCCCCGCGGCTTCGCCCGCTATTATCAAATTTAAAAGTAGCCTATGTGTTAATCCTAGGTATAATCTATGTACATTTCAAATTTCATCCAAATCCGTTCTGCCGTTAAAGCGTGAAGAGGGAACAAACATACTTACACACTTACACACAAACTTTCGGATTTATAATATTAGTAGGATCTATTAGAGGCGAATGGTTATATTATCTTTGCTTATAAGCTATCTCTCTCATAGCTTCTATTATTCTTAAAGGTAAGTGACGATGTGGTCGAGACTGGTAAACACGCTAGGCATAGAATGAGTGGCTCTCATGGATAATTGCTGGAACATAATATTATTAACAATTTTATTTAATTTTCAAGATAGGTTGAAATGTAGTGTAGTGGTAGTACCACACCTGGGGCAGTATCACCATAGTAGTACACACCAATGCCACACATTCAACCGCCGAGCGACGTACAAGTCTCATCTCTCACACTATCCTACTAATAGGTATTATAAATCCGAAAGTTTGTGTGTAAGTGTGTAAGTATGTTTGTTCCCTCTTCACGCTTTAACAGCTGGACGGATTCAGATGAAATTTGGAATGCACATAGATTATACCTAGGATTAACACATGAGCAACTTTTTAACTTGATAATAGCGGGCAAAGCCGCGGGGCACGGCTAGTAATATTATAAAGGCGACAGTTTGTGAGTGTGTCTGTATGTTTATTACTTCTTCACGCTTAAACGGCTGGACCAATTTTGATGAAATTTGGTATGGAGGTAGCTGACACCCTGGTTTAACACATAGGGTACTTTTTAATTCCAGTATTCACGCGGGTCCTAGACTTACGCGGGTAAAACCGCGAGGCGCAGCTAGTTACTTATAAAGCTTAAAGTTCAACGACCATAAAATAGTTCTAGGTAGGTAGTTATTTATTTTTAAATTACAATTATAAACTAGCCATGTGTGAACAAAGTGAACTGTGCAGTTGATCGTAAAGTACTTTTTTATTACTGAAATGATTGATTGCTGTTGTCCGGTGGGGTTTACTTTTTTAGAGTTCAGCACAAATAAGCTATTTTTTTAAAACTGTCAAATCAAATCAAAATTGTTTATTCAGATAGGCCCCAAAAAGGTTTTTTTTTTTTTTTTTATTCTGGATAGGCAAGCATTTGACCGCCATCTCACCTGATGGAAAGTGACGATGCGGCCAAAGATGGAACATGCTTGCCTAGAAGGTACCTATTCACTCTAGACTTGAAGACACCCAGATTATACTGTTCAGGAAACAAAGACGCAGGCAATGAGTTCCACTCCTTCGCTGTACGGATGATGAACGTAGAAGCAAAGCGCTTCGAGCGAACTGGAGGTATGTCAACCATAAATGGATGACGTTTGACAGTTTGTCTTGTTGTTTGATGGTAAAACGGGCATGGAGGAATTACATCATGTAATTCCTGAGCACACTCTCCAAAATGTAGGCGATAGAATACCGATAGGCTTGCTACCTTACGTCGGTGACCAAGACTTTGCAGTTTTGACTCAACTAGCTTACTATCGCCAATGAGTCTTTTGGCTCGCCGATCAATTGACTCAAGAGCTTCTAGCTGGTACTTTGCAGATCCATCCCAAAGGTGGCCGCAGTACTCCATACATGAAAGTTAATGATTCTACTGCCAGATTCGCAAAATTACAGCCATATCGAGAAGAACCTTTTTAAAAACAAGCTTTTAGGATTCCGCCATATAGATTTAGAGTGACGTCACTTCATTTTTCGAGTTATTCTCAGCAAGCCCTTTCATTTGATACCCATATTGTAGGAGTGCATTAGAAATAACTCGTCCGCCATTTTGTGTATTCCGCCATGTTGGATTTAGAATGACGTCACACTGTTAACCGTGCATTGTCTTCCAAACTAAAGGTGAATATAACATTTTAGCTTAATCGGTGGACAATGGCCTCGATTCTGATGTACACTCACTAAATTAAATTTAAGCTATCCCTATATAATATCTGCTTCAAAATTTAGTTGCAAGATTCCATCCGGACAAACAAACATACATTGCAGGTTAAATATAAGCTTGTAAAAACAGATACAATATAATGTATGTGTTAAACGGGATTTTTACCATATATTTATTGATATTTCATTTTTTTTTTACTTTAATTTCCGATATTTCGGCATTGTTGGCAACATGCATTGATCACGAAATGTGAGTTTTTTTATGTACTTAGAAATGCGACAAGCAAACCGCTCGCCTGGTGGTAATCGCCATGCTTTGCTCATCAAAGTTCAGGGCTACCCAGAGTTTTTGACCGAATTATTACAAAATCCTGCGCGGCAAAGCACTGCACTGATCGGGTGATCAGATAATAGATGTTAACTCTTTATCTTATATCTTTAAACGAGCAATTCTTGTATATATATATATATATATATATATATGTGTGTGTGTAATCAGGATCTCGGAAACGGCTCCAACGATTTTCATGAAAGTTACAGATTAGGGGTTTTTCGGCCCAAGGAATCGATTTATCAACATTCCAGGTCCGTGAAATGCTAGGTTCCTGCATTTGAAAAACTGTTAACTGCATTTGCATTTGCAACCGGTTTTAAGAAACTATCAGCGCCATCTATTACGCCATGACCGATATAAAAAACTGTTTCTACTCGACACTAGATGGAGCTTTCTGAGGCTACAAATTCAAACACATTCTACCAAAAACAAAAAACCGAGCGAAGCTCGTTCATTGGCATATATTCCTCTAATTTCACTGGAAGTATTGGTGTTTCAATCCGAATTACAGTAATGATTACTGGTTATTGCTATGAATGTCTAGTAGTGGTGTTACTGCCCCAGGCCGTCTTTGCTAAATAGTCCACAAAAGTATCTTTGACGTATGCAATTCTTAAATTTTGTTTACTTTTAAATCCTGACGTACATGATTAAAGCCGACAAGATTGCTAACTATTAGGTATTCTTTGGTATATTTGTTACTTTGAACCCTACTAATCCTACTAATATCATAAATCCGAAAGTTATGTGTAAGTGTGTAAATATGTTTATTCCCTCTTCACGCTTTAACGGCTGAACGGATTTGATTGAAATTTTGAATATACATAGGTTATACCTAGGATTAACACATACTTTTATTTTCATTTTATTTTAAATAACAGCTTTTTACCTTGATAATAGCGGGCGAAATCGCGGGACACGGTTAGTAATAAATATTTCAAAATATTATAATAACTACGGAACCCTTTTGTGTTAAGCACGTCTCTCCACTGTCCACACTTTGATAACCAAGAACCAGTAATTAGGTCCAAGAGCTCGTCAGACGTTTTAAACTTGAATTTCAAGTTCAATGTAACTTGTAAGTTAACAAAATTTTAAGCATTCGTCACATGTCGCAACTGATCGAGTTTGTCAAACTTGAATGATTAATTAGCTTTGAGAAGGTATCCACTAATAAATTATAAATCCGAAAGTTTGTGTGTAAGTGTGTAAGTATGTTTGTTCCCTATTTACGCTTTAACGGCTGAACGGATTTGGATAAAATTTGGAATGTAACGCATAGGCTACTTTTTAACTTGATAATAGCGGGCGGCCGCGGGGCACGGCTATTATGACATCTTATAATAATCTAAATAGTTAAGTATAGTTAAGGGGAAGTAGGCTCCAAATTGGACGATTCATCCTCACGAATATTAAAGATTTGACCTTTAAAAACGGTCGATTAACAGCATTTTTTTATGTGTAATGTTCACAAAATATTTTATTCGGATATGTTCTTTTTTATGAGCGATACACGATTGAATAAATTTCGATAGAATATAAGCTCTATAGAAAAAAAAAAATTAACTTTATTAAAAAACATCAAATTTCCCGTTCCCGTCAGTGGAATGAATCAACTTTATTCTGTTTCTATAAAAGATATTGTTTACAAAAAATATTGGGTGTAATCCCAACAAACATTCAAACCTCGTTGTGAACTCAAGTTTTTTGTAAAGGGGTAGGATTAATTTAAAAAAATATATGAAAGCGCGCACGCTGACTATACAGGCAATTCTACAAGGCTACATTTTGGCTCCAGTCCGCAAACTCGATACCAAGTCGCCTTAACGAGAACGGTATATAATTAATAACCGAGCATTCTATAAATAATACTTTTTTCGAAAATAAGTAAATATATAAATAGGTACCACAGATATATACAACAAACACTTATACAAAGTTTTGACAGGGTATTGCCGCCAAAATGAAAAACTGGCGTATTATTTTCCAACCCTTGTGATCATTTTTCATTTTTGTAATAATGGTGGATTATCCACCGTAAATAGTGCTTGAACGCCCATGTGCAAAGCCCGTCCATACAAAGTTGAAAAACGTGACTTTCACTTTCGTTCCAAAACTCCAAGTTTTCTACCACTGTTCTTCACCTTGAATTGATTTTATTTATATAGTAGCATTAGCCATGCTAGGCAGAACTATAGTGATAAATTTAGAAAGGAAAAATTATCGCTTGAGGCGGGATTTGAACCCGCGGCCATAGGGTGTCATGCCCTATTGCTCTAACCGCTGAGCTACTCAAGCCCCGCCTGAAGCGACGAAATTAACCTTTCCTTATTATTAACGTCTTACGTCTTGTTCTTCACCTGTCTTTTTTATTCGTCATCGCTATTGGGTGAAAGGAACCGTGGTTCCTAGGTTGCAAGGAACCGTCCATTGGCTTAGTTAGGTGAGCGTTCGTCTTCTAAGCAGGGGTATCGGGTTCGATTCCCGGCGAGAACACAAGTTTTCTCCCCAAGGAAAATTTGTGTTTCTGGTTCTGGTTGTGATTGTGTGCGAGATGTGAATGTTTCCGGCACTCACGACACAAGTCATCGAGCTTAGTGGGGGGCTGTGAGTGTGAAAGCGTTTATGATATGTTTATGTTTTCTTGTGGTTCTTTTGCCCGAATACTCATAAAAACATGATTGAAATTCGCAACAGTTTAAAAAAAAAATATGTTATCCAGATCAGTAATGGACGACTCCATGGCGCAGGAGGGAGAGCAACTCGGTAACGAAGCTGGGATGCTGTATGGAGAATACCTGATGCTGGATAAACTGCTCAGCGCTCAGCGAATGCTCAGCGCTGAGTCAGCTAAACCTGTACACGACGAACATTTGTTCATAGTCACTCATCAGGGTAAGAAGCCTCTTCAGTATTTGCTTTCTGGTGAATCTTCAACTTTCCATACTCCTCAATGTGTAGAATGATTAGCACAGAGTAAGATGTTATGCTTATTGTGCAGGGTAATTTGTTAAAATTTTAAACGTAAGCTAAAATTAAAAAACCGACTTCACCACTTATATTTTGGTTTTGGCTTGATCGATTTCGATAAAATTTGGGACCACCTCTGAAAAATAACAACCAAACAAACAAAGGAATTTTGAGAATCGGTCCAAAAAAAACATACAGTCGAACATAGTATACCTCCTCCTTTTTTGAAGTCGATAAAAACCAGAAACCTGGGGCATAATTCCAAACATTGACTCCGACGTCTTTCGTTCGTAGTACCAAAGTAAAAACATAAGGTACGTTAATGTATTGTTATATGATTTTTAACCGACTTCAAAAAGGAGGAGGCTCGTTCGAATGTATGTAATTGTTTTTGCACCGATTTCGCCCCCATTTGTGGACCGATTCTCAAAATTCTTTTTTTGTTTGGTAGATTATACCTACGTCAGAGGTGGTCCCATATAGTAATTTATCGAAATCGGTCAAGCCAAAACGAAAATATCAGCGTTGAAGTCGGTTTTTTTAAGCTTTATTTACGTTTAAATAATTCAAATAAGTTTTGTAAATTTTATTAATCATTTGAAAATACTTAAATAAAAATTACATTTACAAGAAAATACAGTCGCTATTACCTTTGCCACTAAGCTTATTTAATAACATAACGTTATCACACTCACAGCCCTACGCTGAGTTTGATGACTTATGTCGTAGGTGCCGGAATCTCACAAACAATCACACCCAGAACCAGAATCACAAATTTCCCCTAGGGAGAAAACTTGTGTTACCACCGGGAATCGAACTCCTGTGAACTACAACATCTTTTTACCCAACTTAACCAACGAGCAGTTCAAATTTCCGGTTACTATCCCTGAAAGCCAGTCTCATTCCTACCGCGTTTACTCGAACACACACACACTAACTACGTTACCAACAGGTATGATAGTAATCAAAAGCTAGCTTAGAGATAAAAAAACTGGTCTATACTGGTGCTGAACGAACCAATCATTGCCTACGGGATCATGAATAGTTCAAATAAAAAAATATTCATAAAAAAATGTTAACGTTCAATATAGGTCACCATTTATCACTAAGTTCAAGGAATTCATGACGCTATGACGCGCCTTGTTTATTATTTAATATCGTTCGATTTTGAATTCTCAGAGATTGATTTGATTGCGTATATGATGGACTAATATTTGCTTGTGACGCTGTTGCCACATGAACAATAATAATAGCGTTATTTATTCATGTTTCAACCACGTCATCAAATAAATGGCGACACGATGATATTTTGTAGTAGACAATAAGCTAAAGCATGGCTGCATTTGAAAGGTGGCAAAACATAACACAAATTTATTGTAAGTTTCGATTGGTCGGCTTCGATTCCCGACTACACAAGATAAAACACAAGACTTCTCCCCGAGGAAAATTGTTGTTTATGGTTCTGGTTGTAATTGTGTGTGTGATGTGAATGTTTCCGGCACCCACAACCCAATCATCGAACCTGTGAATGAGACACAGAAAAAGAGAGAATAATCTTTCTCGGGTTTTATAAAAAACGCTTTCACACTCACATCCCCATACTAAGTTCAATGACTTGTGCCGTGGGTGCCGGAAACATTCACATCACAGTCACACCAAGAACCAGAAACACAAGAGAACAAGAGAAATCCCTTGAGGAGAAAACTTGTTTCTACCGGGAATCGAACGATACCACCCTGTTTAGAATGCGATCACGCATTCAACTAAGTCAATGGGCAGTAGGTATATAGAATTTGATTAAATCGCGAGTGTATCTAATTAGATTTTTTCCGTACAAATGGTTGTATTTTTTTATAGCGTTAACTTAGAAACGTTATTTATTACAGCTGTAATGTATACCTTAGTATTTGATGATTTTTTTATTAGATAAGCAAGCATTTGACAGATTATTGTTAGATAAGAAGCACCTGAGATAGTGATAAATGTTCACAAAAACAGGAGTCATCTGAAGGAAAGAGATGATGCAGCCGATATAAGTGTCAACTTGAACCTCAACCCGATTATGAGAAAAAGGTTCTTGACGGAACGGTTCTTTATACGTCTGTCTGTCTGTCAAGATGTGATCATTTAAAAGAGCCATTTTCGGTACGGGATCCTAAAATAGAACTTTTTTTTTTTTTTTCAGTCTAAGATCTACGGGCCAATTGCCTATATTTCCTAAAACTAAACTAAAACTATATACAGCAAAGAGCCAAGTTACCTACAAGCCATCGAGCCTATAGGTAACTCAAGTGCTCAAGCCCACTACCAGTGGGTAGCGTTCCCATCATGCTGGCTGCATTGCCTCTCTGAATTGCAATGCTAATACGTTGAGCCAAATAAGTGCCAGCATTTTGGTCACGCGTCGCCTCAACCAGGCGCTCTGATAGAATTTTGAAAATAGAATGAGCTCCCGGTCCCCACGGACCCAGTGTCTCAACACCAAACGGCTCAAATATGTAACCACTGCCGAGGTTTCCATATTTTCGCCGTTTGCGCTGCTCTGCCGAAATTGCCGCGACGCCAACCCCATTCTGTGATTCAGGAAGATGTGACGGAGCTAAAGTATCGACACAAGTTGCATCCCACACTAAAGGCCGTCCCATCTTCCATGGAATTAAAGTCATTCCGTCAGGTCTTTTACCATCGTCACGCATCAGACCATTCGGTTCGAGAATGGCTGGAACGTTGGCACTGGTAAAAGCCCGGCGGATGATATCGTTGAGGCTGGCGTGGCGGGAAATTCGGCCAGCACTTTTCTGGCACGAGAGGCCGTGGTGACCGAGCTGGTCAACAGCAGTACCACACTGACAGCTATGGGCAACATAGCACCTTGCACCCAAACGTAAGCATATAGCGAGACGGAAAGCAGATGGATCCATAAGTGTACCAGTATTAAAAGAGGGAATGGCCTGCAACCAAAGCCCTGACTCCCATACAGAAACTGCTAGAAGTCTAGCACGCTCTGTGACGCTAGGACACGTATCTAAAAGATGTTTCCGTGCTAGTTCACAGAGCGGCCGATCCCACAGTCTCTGTGAGGATAGCCTCACTGGGAGCCCGGTATTTGGGCATGCCATCTCCCAGGCGCTTGTGGCCTCAGTCTGGTTTGAAATTTCTAAAGAACCCAAACTATGTGAAAGTATTTTTTCGACTAATTTAGAAGTACCATGAACTGAGGACAAGAAAGCCGGTAACGCAACACTGAAATTTTACGAATACCTAAGCCTCCTAGTCTTACAGGTAAAGAAGCTTGCGACCAAGCCCTATCATCTATGTCAATATTCAAAACCGATACAAGAGTATTCTTTACGATATTGTCCATGCTCTCGAGGAGCGCGCCATGTTTCCATAGCGGACAACATCTTAAAGAATACGTAAATTTTGGGACAAAAAGGCAAAATCTAATAATTGTAAAAGCCATATGAGTGTTAATTTTGAGCAATCTGTCAGAAGAATTTTTAAAATTTTGAATTTTTTCTTCTACAAAAGGTGAAATTGATTCATCTAATATCGGCGAACCTAAAAGGCGAAGTGAAGACTTGTCGACTAGTTTTATATTGTAAGCCAATGAGTTAAATTTTTGTAAAACCGATAATTTGTCTGAACAGTTATCGCAAACAAAAAGTTCGCATTTTGAAAAATTTAGTTCAAGCCCAATCATTTTAAATTCATCTATTAGTAATTTTAGATCACTTAAGACAGTATTCACATCACCTCCCAGAGTTCCGTCATCCAAATACCAAACATTTAGTTTGGATTGGAGACGTTGAATTATCGGATTGACAGCTAAAGAAAAAATTGCTGGGCCGCACGGGTCACCCTGCTGACATCCAACGGAAGACAAAAGAACATCGTTTTTGTAAATTAATTTTGATGGTTTACCATAGCATTGCCAAATAAAATTATATAACTCTGGAATTTTATCTTTCACCTGGGTCAGAAGGGTGCCTCTATCAACAGAATTAAAAGCATTCTTAACATCCACCTTTAGCAACACCTCTCCACAATTTTGATTTAAAAATGTTCTAAGGGAATGGACAGCAGCCTCACATCCGCCCCGCGAACCAAAACCAAGCTGTATAGGCTGAAAAAGATTGCTTAAAGAAGCAAACATTTTCTTACAACCGATTTTAGCCGCGAGGCGGCGATATGTGGTGCCTACCGCTATAGGCCTGATGCCACCATCTTTTTTGTTTAGTGCGCATAAATTTGCGCCGTACAAAATATCTGTGACGTCATTATTGACTTGACCTGACAACATCAGGTTAACTAAAGCCGTAAGGTCTTTCAAAAGAGCCTCACCAATCTCGCCAGAACTAGCACATAAAAGATCTTTTAGAATTTGCGGTGTTAAGCCATCTAGGCCACCGGCAGACCCACCTTTAAAAGACATAACGGCCGCAGCAACATCCTGAGCGGTCGCCTCAACAGTGACGTCATTCTGTTGAGGTGGATCAGGTAAATGGAGATTTGTTGCCGCGGGTGGATGTTTGTCACGAAGTGACTGTATCGTATCCGAATTATAAGGGGCTAAAGTGTCGCTAGAGAACAAGACTCGTGCTGCCCCTGTAATGTCACCATCACTAATTTTGTTTTCTACAATCTTATAAGTCGCCAAATTATCTTTATTTTTAGAATTTGTATTATCCCGCCTTATGGGCGGGACAATCATGCAAGAATCGAAAGAAATGTCTTCCAATGCCATGTACTTTACGCAGTTTTCCTTTACTCTATTAGTAAGGGACGTTTTGTTATTAGGGTCAAAAGATACGTAAAGTACGTGGTATGAAAAAGTCAATAGATGTTCCCAGGCACTTAATGAATTTTGAAAAACAACTTTCTTAATTGCCCTTGAAAGAGACTGAGCAACTGAAATGCGTGCGCCTCGCGGAATGCGCTTTAAAATAGGGACCGAATTTTTGTACAAGCTCAATACCTCCCAAAACGGTTTGGGAGGAGTAGCAGCGCTCGTTAAACTGCTACTATTGATACTTTCTTCATTAACTCGTAAAGAAAGGGGGACATTGATTTTATGGCATTTAGTTTTGTGAATTTTTAAGCCCCTCTGACCTTTAAAATAACGAGCCTGGGGACACAAAGTACACAGAACCATGCTCTCTTGCGACACACTACTTAAGACATCTGCATTCGTCACTATTTGCATGCAAAGAGCCATTTTACAGAAGTAAATAAAGTAATCTTAGGATTTCTAAAGACGTCAGTCAGTATGACTTGACGTGGCCCGCAAAGCGCCGGCGCGCAGCCGCGTTACCATGAAAACAAAAATAACAAATTAGCAGCAAATAGAACTATTTATGTCAAAAATGTGATGAAAACAAATACCCTTATAAAACGAATTAGCGATTATCTCTAGGTCTACAAACAATACCTTGCAAGTACCATAAGGCGCAGGGCCTACCGGTGGGCAAAATATGCCCTCAAAATAAGATAAAACTCTGAAAAATAAATTTAGCCAAAATAGCAAACTAAACTTGTCAGAGGTTTTTTTTTTTTTTTTTTTTTTTTTTTTTTAAATAGAACTTAAATTTCATAAATTACTAAAACATATTTTTTAATATTATACACATTTTTTAAATATACATTACACCATTGGAATTACGATCTAGCCTTAAGACTAATAAGTAATTTAATTTTGATCTAAATTGCTAAGTAGAGTAGTAAACTAAGAATGTATCCAATAACACTTTTCTTACTGTTTCTTATATAGGGAAGATACTTTGTTCTTGTGTTCTTTATTAATATCACTTACACACACATCACTACACTAACTCAGAAGGTTTAGTTTTGTTGAGTCTCCTCACTAAATCTGTGTTGTCGAGGAGCTGGATTGCCTCAACATTGAATGAAGTGATATTATAAATATGAATGAAAAGTACATACTTAGTTCTAAATAATTTAAACCCGACTTCAAAAATCACTAATTAAATAACCCGAATCCGATATCGATTATGTTACCAATCACTTTGTTTAATGTGCTTACAATAAAATCACTTGAACAATAGACACCCTTGAACCTGCTGATGTTAAACTACTCAACTTAAACCACTATTAAAAGTATTGTGAGACACATAGGCTCATTGACGAATTAACTAAAAAACGTTTTTTTACTAGATAGACAAGCCTTTGACCACCATCTTACCTGATGGAAAGTGAAGATGCTGCAGGAAATGTTTAATGCATGCCTAGTAGATACGTATACACTCAAAAATGTAAGACTCACAGATTACACTGTTCAATTCCAGTAACGATAGGTTCTCGGTGCCGGCGTATAGGGAGGAAGGGGAAGGGGAGAGGAGAAGTGGCAAAGAGGAAAGGAGAAAGGGTTAAGTGGGAGAGGAGAATTGGGAAAGGGGAGAAGAGGAGGGTTAAGTGGCAGAGGATAAGTAGGAAAGGTGAGAGGAGGGGGAAGGAAGGAGACGGAAAGGAATATTAAATTCAAGCACCAGATAGGTATAGCCAACCCTAAAAGCCTATTAGGTACTAGTCAGTAGCTACAAGTCCTAATGGTTTTCTATAATTATATGTTTCAGTTGCTTCTGATGTCAAACATCGATTATTGCAGAGTTGGTAGTCATCTCGACTCGCAAAATATTCGACCACGTGGTCGAGTAGCCACCCTTAATTATTTATTTTTTGGCTTCGCAATCTTGTGCATTTAACCAGTGTCAAGTAAAAATATATTTCAAGTGTTAAAAGTCCTAGTCACAAGTCACAGTCAAAGTTAAGTAAAAGAGTCAAGGTCCGATCATAGTCAAGTCATGCCCTAGTAAAGTGGTAGAGACTTTACTAGAACTTCTATTGGAGTTTTGGAGCAAAGGCGAAAATCACGTTTTTCAACTTGGTATAATTTGCCTACACTTATACACGTTTACTAAGTACCTATTAATAGTTTTGAATCCAACGTTATTACACATTAACACTTGAAGAATCACAGGTCTGGAAAATGATACAATATCAACGACGCTATTTTTTCACTTTCGCGGCTAAACTCGATTTTTATTGTTTTTAACTCGTCAGCCCATACAAAGTACAGTCGCAGGAAAAAGTGGTGTAATCTTCTTCTTCTTTCTTATATATAAAAATGAATTGCTGTTCGTTAGTCTCGCTAAAACTCGAGAATGGGTGGACCGATTTGGCTAATTATGATCTTGAAATATTTGTGGAAGTTCAGGGAAGGTTTAAAAGGTGAGAAAATATAAAGAAATTGCAATAAAATTAGTAAAAAGTAGTATTTTATCTTCTTATATATAAAAATGAATTGCTGTTCGTTAGTCTCGCTAAAACTCGAGAATGGCTGGACCGGTTTGGCTAATTATGATCTTGAAATATTTGTGGAAGTTCAGGGAAGGTTTAAAAGGTGAGAAAATATAAAGAAATTGCAATAAAATTAGTAAAAAGTAGTATTTTATCTTCTTATATATAAAAATGAATTGCTGTTCGTTAGTCTCGCTAAAACTCGAGAATGGCTGGACCGGTTTGGCTAATTTTGATCTTGAAATATTTGTGGAAGTTCAGGGAAGGTTTAAAAGGTGAAAAAATATAAAGAAATTGCAATAAAATTAGTATAAAGTAGTATTTTATTTTCCCATACAAACTGTTCGTACCTGTCAAACAGGAGATGATATGAAGTTCGCCGGGTCAACTAGTCAAAAATATTATTATTGCCAATTCCAGCGTACGAGCTTTGGTTCAAGCAGATCATATTCGAGGTGGACTCCGTAAGGTCACTCCTGGACGTGGAAGGTCTGGATGAGAGTCACACAATGGAGATCTTGAAGCGGCTCAACCGTGTCGTGCTTATATTGAAGGTATGAACATAACATGAACGATTTAACTCTCACTAAGTTCGATCACTTGTATCGTGCCATTTGGAAAATTCTGCAGATTGTTTCCCTTGGAACGAATACTGCAAATTCAAGGATGCGTTTGTTCGTATGATACCTACCGATGAATTGGAGAATAGAAAATATAATAATTATAATAAGATATTTAGCCAATGATTGTAAACTTCATTTACGGCAGCCATGATCAGATCGTAGACGTCACAGAGATAACGTTAAAATAGCCGCGTTTAAAATTGCACATTCAATTATTTATTTTAGTGTTAAATATTTTTTGATTAAAATTTTATTTTATTTTTTTTATTCGAGATGGCTAACTTTTGACCATCACACCTGATGGTAAGAGACGATGTGGTCGACGATGGAGCAAGCTTGCCTAGAAGATACCTATTCACTCGCGACTTGCAGACTCCCATATTGTACTCATCAGGAAACACTCATTAAATAAGGAGTTTCATTCCTTTGCGGTTCGCACAATAAATGTGGAGGCAAAACGCTTCGTGCGCATTTGTTGAATGTTCACCATATAGTGGTGTCGCTTAGCAGTTTGTCTGCTTCTATAACTATTTCGTGGAGCGCAGTGGCATAATCCAATGTATTGACGTAAACAGTCAAGTTAAATAATTAAAAAAAGGTATGTTATTTGCATACTAGCGATTCTTGCCAGGTTCTTCTCGAGATGGCTGTAATTTTGCGAATCCGGCAGTAGAATCATTAACTTTTATGAGTGCCTCTTTGGGGCCCATGTGAATAAACGATTTTGATTTGATTTGATACACACAGACTTTCGGATTTATTATATTAGTAGGATTCCCTATTTTGATATTTACTTACTTCGGTGTAGGCAGGATCAAGCTCACGAACGTATAAATAGTAAACAATAAAAAGATCAAATGAAAATACATTGACCTATCCAACCGCGCGCTCGTTCTATTTTCAATGTACCTAGGTTAAGACGCTATCCAAATTATTTGAGTCACTAAAAATTTGTGTATTCAGCAATGAACTGCCCGTTGGATTAGTTGGGTGGGTGATCGCCTTTCAAGCTATCTATCGGGTTCGATTCCCGTAGGGAAAAAAAAAATGAATTTTTTAAGCAATTCTAATCCAGTCTAAGCTAGCTAAATTTTGACTTTCTTTGTGTGTTTTCACAATCCAATCACGGCTGACTTCAAGTTTTCAACAAAAGTTACCTGTCCAATCAGAGACCAAAAATGTGTTAATCAGTTAATAGCATGCGTTTTGCTATTTTGAATTTTCCATGCATTTTAATCAATTTTGAAACATTACAAATTTTAATCATAAATAATTTAAATAAGATAATTAAACGCAAGCAAAGCTTAAAAAACCGACTTCACCGCTTTATCTTCGGAACTTTGATCAGGTTAGAGGTACTAAACACACATTATTGACGATATTTCAAGAAGTACTGATCAGATTTTGATCAAATTTAAATGGGATCAATTGGAAAGCAACATATTTATTTCAAACAAAAGTAAATTCAAATCGGTTCACGTAGAAAGAAGTTATGAGGTAACAACACATAAAAAAAACGATTGAGTACCTCTTACTTTTTTGTGAAGTCGGTCGAAAATAATGTTATAGATTAAATTATACAGCTAAGAAGTTCAAAAAAATATAACTTCAAAAAAATATATATGTCATTCATAGGTATATCTTATTTTCATATAAAACTTACTATAAGAGATCAATTAAACACCAGTATGTTTAATGATATGTAATTGTTTTTTTTAAAAGGCTGAGCATAGTATATAAATAGTCCCACTCACAGCCCCACACTAAGTTCGATGACTTGTTGTGTCGTGGGTGCTGGAAACATTCACATCACACTCACAATCACAACCAGAAACACAATTTTTTGTTGGGGAGAAAACTTGTTCCCACGGAAATCAAACCCGATAGGCGAACACCCACCCAACTAAGCATACAGTCAGTTCAATATGTCTCCTATCTCAATAAACATACCGCAGAGTCCACGAAACACGTAATTACGAGCCCCGATTCATTTATGCGTAGATAGGTACCGATTTGTAGTTGTTTATCTCCATGACTTTGCTACGCACAACAGTCCTGATTACCTACTGATTACCTTGACACTTGGCCTCTAAGCAATCAATCAAACTGGCGACATCCGGACGCGGGTTGCTTTTGTCCATCGTCAGATCATTCGATTACAGTTCTGTACATATCAGTCGATGAACTCGTGTTTACTAAAGAGTCAACTGTTAATAAGAGTGACTTGGTTGGTTCAGCACTTTGTGCGTCAGTCCATCCGTCTGTCATAGGCATTTAACGTCTAAAATCAAATCAGATCAGTTTTGACATAATATAACATATAACTTACAGATACCTAATATTACATTCTATATTCATTTCATTATAATATTTTATTACATTTATATCTATAACTATATATTATATTCATTTAATTTCATATAACTAAATTTTTTTCTGAACAATAGGGATTGTATGATTGGATTAGACACACAATGTTCATATTATAACATACTAGCCGTGCCCCGCGGCTTCGCCTGCTATTATGAAGTTAAAAAGTAGCCTATGTGTTAATCCTAGGTATAATCTATGTACATTCAAAATTTCATCCAAATCCGTTCAGCCGTTAAAGAGTGAAGAGGAAACAAACATACTTACACACTTACACACAAACTTTCGGATTTATAATATTAGTAGGATGTAATCCAATTTCGGCTATACTATTTGAATATTTTTATTACCTATGTAAATTTTGTAAACGCTGTTGGATAATGAAAAAAAATAAAAATAAAAAAAATATTTCCATGTCTTACAATTATGTATGCTCATACTGTGATAAGGTGAGACTTTTGACGCCCGAACTAGTAATATAAATAAAACTGTGTTCGGGTGCCGTAGCCCTCAGTTTGTTAGATGACATTACGAGATTATTGTAGTTTAGATGGTTGAATTACGACATGACATTTCATACTCTACTCTAAAGCTCTAAAACAACTCTAAAACTTACAAGCATCGAGATGGGAAACAAACCTTTAGCTACAAAATCCTTGCTTACAAGCTTAAATTCTCAGAGAGTATTTAAAACTGTTACACAAATCCAAACATAGCAATTCAAATGATATGAAAAAATATGGGGGGTACAAATAAATCTATTTTGTTTTTGGAATTGATGAAAAAAGCAATTCAAAACGGTTTTTTTATGTTTTTATTCGAAAATAACAATTTGGTAAAACACCAGTCACTGTTTTTAAACCTATTTTGTCTGTATATCAATAACGCCTTCATTTACAAAGTTGCAACGTATACCTAGTTTTTGGGGGCTGAGTCACCCACGTCCGTAGGAGGATACCCCTTAAGTCTGACTCCCTACACGTGGTCCCCGGGTGGTGCTAATCAGGTGACATTTGAGAGGTGGTAGAGCATTTTGTGAGTTGCTCGCCTGGCTTGCTACCAAAGTAGCTTACCACCATCAAGTTGAAAGTCTGCCGCCAAGCCAAATACGGTGTTCCGGCAGTTATCCTTGAGAGCCTGCGTATTCCAGGTCTAGTGTGTTTACCAGCTTCGATCACATCGTCACTTACCATCAGGTGAGATAGTGGTCAAACAATAGCCTGTCACAAATAAAAAAAAAAAAAAAAAAAAAACCTATAATTGTACTATCTTGTTTTTGATCAACTAATACTAAAAACAAACAATTATTAATTAGAAGAAAAGTAATAAGCAAATACCTACAGTAGCGTAGTAACAAAGTAGCGCTTAGTAACTTGAGTAAGCTCTCGGTCTGATTGTCTTGATTGGATGGCACCGACAGCAACATTGTTGCTTTGGAACACGATACTTATCCGTATTACCTCAATTGCTACACGTAAGTATGTATACCTATCATATCACACCTAAGTCACAGCTTTCACGGTGTCCAGTTTCAACGAGTACCTGAACACCACATAGTTAAGGGGCAGGTATACGTCAATGCGAGCACCTTTTTTAACCTCAGCCAATTTTGCCCCTTATACTTTTGTACATAAAGGTGTATAATACCTATCTTTCATTATGGCGATTACGGAAGCTCACGCGTGGCAATCTTTAAGTTTTTATGGTTTTATTAAAATTACGAGAAAGTGGCGCACTTTACTAAAAAAAATAACTGAAAAAGTCATTCGTCTCGTAAGTATACGTACATGATAGAACTTTCACAGGGTTATGATGTAAAATAACGAAAGAAAAACATATCTAATTTGCATGTGATTTGATATTCATTTCTAAATGTTATGAATATTCTGAGAAGAAGGACTCATTTATCATATATATTTTGGGGGCTGAGTCACCCACGTCCGTAGGAGGATACCCCTTAAGTGGGGGCTGAGTCACCCACGTCCGTAGGAGGATACCCCTTAAGTCTGACTCCCTACACGTGGTCCCCGGGTGGTGCTAATCAGGTGACATTTGAGAGGTGGTAGAGCATTTTGTGAGTTGCTCGCCTGGCTTGCTACCAAAGTAGCTTACCACCATCAAGTTGAAAGTCTGCCGCCAAGCCAAATACGGTGTTCCGGCAGTTATCCTTGAGAGCCTGCGTATTCCAGGTCTAGTGTGTTTACCAGCTTCGATCACATCGTCAGTTACCATCAGGTGAGATAGTGGTCAAACACTAGATTGTCACAAATAAAAAAAAAAAATATCATACAGATTCCGACCTATATTTTTATTTATCAGAATTTGTTATAATTGCCGCGCAAAACGGTTACAAAACCAAGCGTTTAAGGAGAAATTCTGGTGTCACCCCCTTAATGCGTATTGACAAACTGAGACAGACAGCAGCTAACCGCATTTTGTGGTTTTGGAGGTCATTCACATCTTTTAGATGGCTCTAAGGTACCAGCTTGAAGCTCTGGAATCCATTGACCGACGAGCTAAAAGACCCATTGGCGATAGTTTAAGCTAGTCGAGTCGAAAATGTTGAGTCTCAGTCATCGACGTAAGGCGAGCCTATCGTTGACATTTCAGAGAGTGTGCGCAGGAATTACACGAGTCAATTCCCATCCGTTTTACCATCTACCAACAAACGTCATCCATTTTTGGTTGACAAACCTCCAGTTAGCTCGAAGCGTTTCGCGGTGTATGTGTACTGCAAAGGAGTGGAACTCATTTCCCACGTCTTTGTTACCTTAAAGATATAGTCTGGGAGTTTTCAAGTCAAGAGTGAATAGGTATCTTCTAAGTAATTATGCTAAATATTTGGCGCATCATAAAGATGCCTTTAGATCAGATGAGATAGTGGTCAAATGCTTGCCTATCGAACATCCCACCGTCCCCGGGTGGTGCTAATCAGGTGACATTTGAGAGGTGGTAGAGCATTTTGTGAGTTGCTCGCCTGGCTTGCTACCAAAGTAGCTTACCACCATCAAGTTGAAAGTCTGCCGCCAAGCCAAATACGGGGTTCCGGCAGTTATCCTTGAGAGCCTGCGTATTCCGGGTCTAGTGTGTTTACCAGCTTTGATCACATCGTCACTTACCATCAGGTGAGATAGTGGTCAAACACTAGCATGTCACAAATAAAAAAAATATTTAATCTATTTACGAGCATTGACGCGGAGTTTACTCTGCTGATAAAATGGCAATAACATAATCACAAATAAGTAATTCATCTGATTGCCTTGTAGACCTATTTACTGATATCAAACTACTCTGTTAGCTGAAACCTCGCGTAATTTTAGAAATGGCTGATATATTTTTTTTACCGACTTCACAAAAAAGCAGGTGGTAATTAAGTCGACTGTTTTTTTTTTATCTGTGTTTCCTCATAACTTCTTTCCACGTGAACGGATTTTGAAATCTTTTTTTGTTTGTTAGATGTTGCTTTCCAATTGGTCCCATTTAAATTTGATTGAGATCTGACTAGTCGTTTTTGAGTTATCTTCAATAATGCGTATTCTGTGGACTGTATTGACGATGTTCTCGTTAGGATATACGTGGTAACAAACATTCACACACACGCAAATATCGCATTTCTAACATCGCATTATAACATTATATTCGCTCATTTCTAACATTATAGCAGTATATTTTATATTGTTGTATTTATTTATTGTTTATTTTTTGACAGCTTTTGGTAGACCAAGTGATGATCCTGGAGACAATGACTCCACTTGACTTCATGGACTTCAGGAACTACCTCCGACCAGCCTCCGGTTTCCAGAGTCTACAGTTCCGTCTTTTAGAAAATAAGGTACTTATAATATTTTGACGTGATAACGTCTTATAAATCGATGAACACCGGCTGCACGCACGAAAAAGTGTCACGTTCCGCCTGAGCCTGAGCGTGCAAGCGAGAGCGCGGAACAAGCGATAGAGAGGCACGATCCAACTAAGCGTTGTTTTATGATGTTTTCTCGAAAAATATCGCCCTTAAACCGACTTTACAGACAACCATATTTTTTTAAGTATAAAGAAAAGAGATAAATAGAGAACTCGTCAACTGATTGCAGTTGTCGATTTTGTATTATTTTCCGAAACCTGTGATTCTTCGAGTGTTAATGACGTGTAATAATGGTGCATTATTAACCGGTTATAGCTTGTGAACGTGCATAAGTGTAGGCAAATCATACTTATTTGAGAAACGTGATATTCGTTTTCATTCCAATACTCTAATAGAAGTTCTAGTAAAGTTTCTACCACTTTACTAGGGCATGACTTACTGTGACAGGGCCATGACTCACTTACCTACATAACTTTGACTGCGACTAGGACTAGTTTTATAAAAAGCCTAACAAAATGTAATAAATATGTAAAACTACTGCCCTAAGCCAGAAATGACATATAAAATTATATAAATAAAAAATATTAAGGGGGCTTCCATGCATGTAAGTGGGGAGCAAAATATTTTTAATTTTTTTATCTACCTTTGTGGGGCTGGGGTATCGTTGAAAAGGTTGACATATCAAGTACGGAACCGGTTTAAAAAAAAACTTTTTTGGAAAATAACGATTTGGTAGGCCACCAAAGTCACTGTTTTTAGACCTATTTTGTCCCGGGGTCTATCTCAAAAACGGCATCACACCTAACGCTGAAACTTACGTATAATTTCCGTTATATTATCCTTTTTTTGCTACCTGTAGAGGCTTGTTAATGGCTCTTCTTGTGTTTAAGTTATGTTTATTTTGTATTGATAGCTGTAAGCCACCCAATACAATAAAATAAATAAAATATCTTGCACTTGAACTTGAACAAATACAGAAATCAAACATTGATATATAGAAAAAAGTTATAAGCAAGTCCTCAAAAGTTTTTCTCTATGGGGCAAAATGTACGAGCGAGATCTCAGTTCGGCGCGAACGACTAGTTATTAGTAGGCACATTTCGGAGGCAGAACTAAATTGAAGTACACAAAATTTGAGTCAAATCAGACATCGGGAGGTGGGTCTTATTTAGCTTGCAAGATTTGATTATAGAACGATAGACAACGGGACAGATAATATTGACATACTACATATTATTATGATAATTGTTGTATACTACAATCATTATAATAATAATATGAGTGGGTTTTTTTTTAATTATTATTTCATGCCAGCCCTATCGTATGAGTGTTTGATAATATCTAAGGGGTCATACATAAATTACATCACACGAATTTCATGATTTTTTGGCCCTCCCCCGTCCTTGTCACATTTAATCACATTTGTGAGACACCCCCTCTACCTAGTGTGACGTCACATATTTTGGGATTTTACATTTAGAAATTTATGTAATGTTGAGTTGAGGTGGATGTGTAATTTGTTTTTTGTTTAAAAGCTGTTGATTTCCCATTGGTCCCATTTAGATTTGATCAAGTTCTATAATTAATAATTTTTAAACTTTTAAATTTTCTTAGTTTTAAAAATAAAACTATTCGAACACATAGTTAATCGTGGTAAAAAACTATATTTATTTACCTCGACGTTTCGGCCAAGTTGCATTGGCCATGGTCTCGAGAATTAATCTATATCTATAATATGTAATCTATATAATTATATCTATACATTAAATCTGATCAAGCTTCCGAAGATAAAGCAGTGAAGTAATTTTTTTTAATTGCGTTTAATTACAAAGAATATAATAAGGTCATCATTATTATGTTATTTAGTAGGTATGTAGTTTAAATTTAGTGTTGTGATACTTAGATATTCTATTTTGAAAAAAATTTGATATCACATTATTTGGAACCCCTCCCCGCCCCTTGTCACACAATGTCACACTTCGTCGACACCCCCCCCCCCCCTTCCCCTTAACGTGTGACGTAATTTATGGATGGCCCCTTTTGTGGAAACTAACTGGACTAACATTGAGTTATTTTTCAGTTAGGTCTAAAACAGGCGTTACGTGTGAAGTACAACCAGAACTACCAGACTGTTTTTGGCGATGATCCTGAGGCCATGGAGTCCCTGCAAAAGTAAGTAAACACGAACCCGTGAGGGCATCGTCATCGCAAACCTACCTTCTTATCGTAAAGCTACCTTCTTATCGAAAACATCTCGAAGCCGTCAGGGCAAAGTCGTCGCAAACCTACCTTCTTATCGTAAAGCTACCTTCTTATCGTAAACATCTCGAAGTCGTCAGGGCAAAGTCGTCGCAAACCTACCTTCTTATCGTAAAGCTACCTTCTTATCGTAAACTCTCGAAGCCGTCAGGGCATCGTCGTCGCAAACCTACCTTCTTATCGTAAACTCTCGAAGCCGTCAGGGCATAGTCGTCTCAAACTCAAACTCAAACGTTTATTTGCCAGAATACATGTGAAAAAGGTCTTATAAATAATATTATATACACTGTATTCAGCCTACATGCAGACGTGCAAATATTAAAATAATTATTGTCTCTAAATTTCATAAATTCGTTAATAGTATAAAAACAATTACTTAATAGCCAGTCACTCAAATTCTTCTTAAAACTATTGCCTTCTAAAATGTTTATATCGTTAGGTATTTTATTATATAAAGATATACACATATGATATACTTTCTTTTTGTAAATATATTTTTGACAAGTAGGTTGATATAATAGTGAGGTGAATTTTGCACGCTTTTGTTCTTTATAAATGTCGCAAACCTACCTTCTTATCGTAAAGCTACCTTCTTATCGTAAACTCTCGAAGCCGTCAGGGCATCGTCGTCAGAAACCTACTTTCTTATCGTAAACTCTCGAAGCCGTCAGGGCATCGTCGCGTCGTCGCAAACTTACCTTCTTATAGTAAACCTACCTTCTTATAAGCCGATTTTCGAGAGTTTACGAACTCTCGAATCGGTTTATAAATGACGGAGTTCTAAAGTAACATATTTACATAAAAAAACCGACTAATTGCGAACCTCGTCCATTTTTTGAAGTCGATTAAAAACTCAAACAGATTTTTTCGGTTACGGTCGAATGGAATTTTAATTAAAAGTTGACAACTAATTACCGTAATGTACCGCAAAAAATAAATTACCGGTTTAATAAGTAGATAATTAGATAGTTGACCAGAAGACATTTCTTATAGTACATGATTATAGTTTTTTTTGCAGTAGAACGTAACAGTAGTGTGCAAACATTACCGTATCTTGGATTGAAAGGCAATGTTTCCGGTAATTACAGGGCTTAAAAAACCTATAGCCGGGGCAAGATAGTGACTGCTAGCGCGACCCTATCTTGCCCCATCTCGGCGAGGGACTGCTCACGGGTGGGTTTTGAGTGGGTTCGAGCCCCACATATCCCCTTGCCTTCTCCCCTGGGAAGGAAAGGAAGTACTAGACATTTCCCCCCAAAAGAAAAGGGCTTAAAAAGATTAAACACTTTTTTATGCTATATAGGTAAGCATATGGCCGCTATCTCACCTGATGGAAATTGCTGATGCGGCCGAAGATGTAGCATGCTCGCCTAGAAGATACCTATTCACTCTAGACTTGAAGACTCCCAGATTATCAGAGAACAAAGACTCGGGCAGCGAGATCCACTCCTTCGCTGTACGGATGATAAATGTAGAAGCAAAACGCTTCGAGCGGACATGAGGTATGTCAACCATAAATGGATGACGTGGAACTCAGTTTTTTGACCGACTTTAAATAAAAGAGGTTCCTTATTCGATTGTATTTTTTAAGCTTTGCTTTTTTTTTCATTCTATCTACGGGCCAATTGCCTATATTTCCTAAAACTAAACTAAAACTATGTACAGCAAAGAACTAAGTTACCTACATCGAGCTTATAGGTAGCTTTGCTTGTATTTAAATTATTATGTCGTTTAATCATCCTAAAATTTTGGTACTTCAGATCTGAACAAGAACCTGCCCTCTTAGCCCTGATCGAGCGTTGGTTGGAGCGCACTCCAGGTCTAAATACATACGGCTTCAACTTCTGGGGCAAGTTCCAGAACGTAGTCAACAACATGCTGACAGAAGACATCGAGGAAGCAAATGTAAGTATATTATTTTACTACAGCAATATATCAAACAAACACATTCACATTCACAGCACCACACTAATTTCATGGACTTGTATCGTAGGTGCCGGAAGCATCTACATATCACACACAAACACACCCAGATATAGAAGCACCTGTAACAAAAGGGTGTAGTAATACTTGGTGGTGTGTATGTGTATCGTGCCAGGAATCTTCTGCCAGGGAACGAAAGTCAAAATCAGAGATAATTTTTTCCATAAAAAATTTTAAAGTTATAATTTCAAATATTTTTGACAACCCTACGGTTACATATTTGGCGCGTAGCCTTGACCTTTGTTATGGCCGCCACTGTCAGACGTCTAGGTCCAAAGACTTGTGTAAAACAGTTGCTGATGAAATAGGGTTGCAAATGACATAATTTTTTAGAAACTAATTCACCGTAATTCAATGTTTTCTTTATGACGTTACCACGTAAAACTATCGTCCATAAAACGACTTTAAAGACAACCATTTTTTTAATTTTTTTCTCATTTTAGTAATTAAATGTGTGTGTGATAAATTAACAGAAAGAGCCAAACGAGAACGTCCGCCGTCACCGTCTCCAGGACGTGGAGAACCGCCGCGAGATCTACCGCTCCATCTTCGACCCCAGCATCCACGACACTCTCCGCTCCAGGGGAGAACGCAGGTAACCTTACACCGAACTCTTTTAGCAGACCATGGATTTCTATAAAACATAAAAACATCCCGCGCCCTGGACGCGCGCACGTCGCGTGTGCCCTGAATATGGCGCGTACATGACGCGCGTTCAGGGCGCGCGTAAAAGGCGCGCCCTCGACGCTTCTCCCCGCGCTGCAAACGTTTTGTATAGGCTCTAGTGTAACAAAATATACCAATCGCGCGCCTTGGGAGCTTTGTATATCAAGTCCCTTAGGCGCCATACATTTTATCTTCACAGCGCCCGGGCCGCGCGCCTTGGGCGTTTTGTATATCAAGTCCCTCATGCCTCATGCGCCATACATTTTATCTTTATTTTATATATCAAGTCCATGTCAACACAGACAAAATCGCATGTATCAGCTAGTATATTATACCTGCAGAGAGGACCCTACCTAATTTTATCTTGATACTTGGCCTCCCAAAGTCCTTAAACCCTTAAAAAAAACGCATTCACACTAACATCCCCACACTAAGTTCAAAGACTTGTTGGGTGCCGGAAACATTCACATCACACATTACACCCAGAACCAGAAGCACAAATCTCCTTTGGGATGGAATTTGTGCTCCTGCCGGGAATCGAACCCAGGACCCACGGCACAGGGCGGACGCCTGTCCACTGCGCCAGCTGGGTCGTCAAGTGGGCCTTGAACGTTGCAGGTTGTCCCACCGCGCGCTACAAGGCGCCATCATGATCACGTTCTACCGCGACGAGCCGCGGTTCTCGCAGCCCCACCAGCTGCTGATGCTGCTTATGGACATCGACAGTCTCATCACCAAGTGGCGTTGTGAGTACACTATACAGAACTTAGAAAAACTCCATATACGGAGTTTAGCCGCGAAAGTGAAAAAATGGCGTTGTTGATTTTGTAAAATTTTCCAAAACCTGTGATTCTTCGAGTGTTAATGTGTAATAATGGTGGATTATTAACCGTTAATACTTAGTGAACGTGCATAAGTGTAGGCAAATCATACAAAGTTGAAAAACGTGATTTTCACCTTCGCTCCAAAACTCCAATAGAAGTTCTTGTAAAGTTTCTTCCACTTTACTAGGGCATGACTTGACTACGACTGGACCTTGACTCTTTTACTTGACTTTGACTGTGACTTGTGACTAGGACCTATAATATGAAATACACTTGAAATGTATTATCACTTGACATTGGCTGAATGCATAAGATTGCGAAGCCAAAACTAAGGAAAAAAAAAACTCCATATACAAAAAATACAAAAACTGTGGAAAACCCAACTGTGAACTTACTTTTTTAACCGACTGCAAAAAGGAGGAGGTTCTCAATTCGACTGTATTTTTTTGTTTTCTTGATGAAACTATTTTGATGATTATTTTTTTATTTTTAAAGCTGGTGCTCCACATATTGTCCTTAAATTTAATCAAGATCTGCCCCCTAGCCAAAAACCAAAACGTTTCGTCTCTATTCTATCATAATAAACGCTTTCTTAATATAACAGACCTTAAAACTCGTTTGGGGGCTGAGTCACCCACGTCCGTAGGAGGATACCCCTTAAGTCTGACTCCCTACACGTGGTCCCCGGGTGGTGCTAATCAGGTGACATTTGAGAGGTGGTAGAGCATTTTGTGAGTTGCTCGCCTGGCTTGCTACCAAAGTAGCTTACCACCATCAAGTTGAAAGTCTGCCGCCAAGCCAAATACGGTGTTCCGGCAGTTATCCTTGAGAGCCTGCGTATTCCAGGTCTAGTGTGTTTACCAGCTTCGATCACATCGTCACTTACCATCAGGTGAGATAGTGGTCAAACACTAGCCTGTCACAAATAAAAAAAAAAAAACATAAAAAGGTTTAAAATATGTTGACTTGTTATTTAGCGCTCACCGAGATTCAAAGTTACCGACAGACAAGCAAGTTTTAAATCTGTTACATTTGGAAAGCGTTTCTTTTGCTTTAAAAATCTATTCTATAATAGAACAAAGCGTTTTGGTTTTTGGCTAGCAGAGCTGACCAGTAGTTTTTGAATTTTGAGGTAACACGCATAAAAAAATATCGTCGAATTAAGAACCTCTTCCTTTTTTTGAAGTCGGTTAAAAAATAACCTTAGTCCATTTAAAATAACCAATGATATAAAACCAATAACTAAGAAAGAGGATCAAATATATTTTTTTACACCATATAATATCTTTTTTTTTCTTTTAATGTTGGCTTCGCAATCTTGCGAATTTAGGCAGTGTTAAGTAATAACATATTTCAAGTGTATTTCATAAAGTCCTAGTCACAAGTCACAGTCAAACTCAAGTAAAAGAGTCACGGTCCAGTCATAGTCAAGTTATTCCCTAGTAAAGTAGTAGAAACTTTACTAGAACTTCTATTAGAATTTTGGAGCGAAGGTGAAAATAACGTTTTTCAAATAATAAAATCATACAATGAAATTGTATTATTTGCCTACACTTATGCACGATTACTAAGCACTAACGATTAATGATCCACCATTATTAAACATGAACACTCGAAGAATCACAGGTTTTAGATAATTATACAACGCCATTTTTTCATTTTCGCGGCAAAATCTCCAAATATCAACTGAGTATGTTTGAAAGTGCTTAACAATACCTAGATCAATTAGATTTTAGAGGATCAAATAATATTGCAAAATTGTATATATATTAACTAATTCAATTAATTCAAAGTATAATCAACAACATATATTACATTAAACTAAAAACGAAATTAAAATTAAACGAAAAAAATAATATAAACTATAATTAGATATAAATATGTACAAAACTTAATCCAATAGACCGCTACCAGTAGGCAAAGTACCCAAAATGCTGGCAGCATTGCCACGTTAAATGGCAATACTCAATCTCTGTCCAAAATATTTGCCAGCATTTTGGTCACGAGTTGCTTCGACCAAACGCTTTGTTAATTCATTGTAGAATGTATGTGCTCCCGGTCCCCACGGTCCCAACGTCTCAACCCCAAAAGGCACAAATATATAACCACTATCAAGATTACTATATTTGCCCCTTTTGAGAGTCTCTGCTGATTCAGCCGCAACACCTGCCTTATTTTTAGTTCCAGAAAGATGAGACGGTGCTAGGGTGTCTACGCAAGTTGCATCCCAAACCAAAGGCCGTCCTATCTTCCATGGAATCAGAGTCATTCCGTTCAATTAATTAATTTAAATTTAAGTATTTTATATTTTCTCTATCTGACATGTTTATTCAGATAACCACGTGATCATGGTGCAGCGTATGATAGGGTCGCAACAGCTCGGGACTGGAGGCTCCTCTGGATACCAGTACCTTCGCTCTACTCTCAGGTAAATATACATATTATTATACACCCTTTTACACTCACAGCCACACTTAATACAATAGAAATATTATTTATTTGAATATGGTTAAGTAACTTGACAATAAAATAAAAACTGTAAATAATAATTGTTGATTGAACGAAGCGAGATCTTTAGAGATAAGTGGAGTTATGTCGTTCAGCACTTTATCCGTCTGTCCGTCCGTCCGTCTGTCAGAGGCATGTAGCATCTATACCATGTAAGCGAATGACTTCAAAATCTCATAGAATATGTCAAACTACGGCCCAAAGCCAGATATGACATTAAATTTAAAATTATATAAATGAAAACATCCCATAGTACATGTTAGTGAGGAACAAAATATTTTTTATTTATTTATCTACCTTTGTTGGGTATCGCTGAAAAGGGTTTGACAAATAAAGTACGAAACCGGGTTAATAAAAAATCTATATTGGAATATAACGATTTGGTAGGCCACCAAAGTCACTGTTTTTAGACCTATTTTTTTTGAGACGGCTGTAATTTTGCGAATCTGCCAGTAGAGTTATTAACTTTCATGAGTGCCTCTTTGGGGCCATGTGAATAAACGATTTTGAATTTGAATTTAAAGACATTTTTTTGTTTTAGTGATCGCTACAAAGTATTTCTAGACCTCTTCAACCTATCAACGTTCCTCCTTCCCCGCGCCCTCATCCCCCCTCTGGATGAAGGCATGAAGAAGAGCCTCAACCTCACTTGGGGAGACCACATCAAGGAGAACGGTGAAGGACGAAATGGAAGCGGAAATTGTAGCAGGGTTAACGGACTGGAGGCGTCCTTATAGGGGCTAAGGACTAATAAGGACTGGCCCCAATAGCCGCATTGTGGATGTTTAAGACGATACACAAATTTGTTCTAACCGTGTGAGAAAAATCGGACGAGCAATTTTTTTTAACGCTATACAATGTGTAACAGAAAGGTGTACCTAATACTCAAGCCACGCATCTAGCATATGGAGTCTAACAGGAACTTCTAAATTCGCGGCAGTAGCATGAATATTGAGTTATGATGAATTAAAGTTTCTAAAAAATGATGTCATTAGCAACCCTATTTTATCAGCTACCGTTCTACACCACTTAGTCTTTGGACCTAGACGTCTGACAGTGGAGTCCATAACAAAGGTCAAGGTCACGCGTCACAGATGTAACCGTAGGGTTGTCAAAAATAATTTTAATTTTTGTATGGAAATAAATATCTCCGATTTTGACTTAAGTTCTCTGGCAAAAGATTTCTGGTACGATACACATACACACCACCAAGTATTACTACACCTTTTTGTTACAGGTTGTATATTAGTCAAGCATTTGACCACTATCTTATCTGATGGAAAATGACAATGCGGCCGAAGATGGCATTTACTCGCCTTACAAGAGACAACCATATAGATTAGAGTACGTCTCATTATCTCGGTTAAGCGATAAATCATAATAGGGTAGGGCGGGGCTAGTTGAGCAATTTTTCACTTGAGCGGATATAGCTCCTCAATGATAAGTCACAATGAGTTGTTATGCGGCTTGATGGATTAGTAATTTATTCCTTAGCAAAATTGTCTATAGTATTTTTTTTGTAACCAGTCGAATTTAGGAGCTACAGCTACAGCTTTAAATGCAGAGAGTCAAGTACGCTCAATGTACCCCATAGGTGAGGTAAGTTGAGCAAGTGTATGGGGCAAGTTGAGCACTAAGAATGTCTAACCAAACTATGGGTTCAATGTTGACTAGAGATGAAATAAAATATGTGTTTGACAATAAGCTCTTTATTTATAGTCTTTTAGTGAGAGAACAACAAAACTTAAAGTAATTTTCTTCGAAAAATTATTCAAAAGTAGAATTAACACAACATTAAAGTATCTTAAGATTAACTTCAGCATTAGATTCAGTCTTTCTGTTTAAAATCAGACTTAAATGTATATATTACTAGCTGACCCGCCCGGCGTTGCCCGGGTAAACAAAAGCTTACATATAAACGCTTTCTCACTCACAGCCCCACTGTAAAAGTACTATAAGTTGTGTCGTGGGGCCGTAAACAATTAACACCACACACACAACATTCACGTCATACCCAGAACCAGAAACATAAACTGCCCGTGGGGAAAAAACTTTTGTTATTGTGTTCCCACCGAGATTCGAACCCGCTGCTTTAAAGACGAACGCGCACTCATCTACGCCAGTGGGTAGTTCAAAGTTCAAAGATTCCCCACCCTGCGCGTCGCCCGGTTAAAAAATCTACACATAAACACTTTCACATTCACAGCCACACACTAAGTTCAGTGACTTGTAGCGTGGGGCCGTAAACATCCAAGATTCACAACATATTAAAAACCAGGAACACAAATTTCCCGTAGGGAGAAAACTTCTGTTACCACCGCGAATCGATCCCGCTGCTTTGAAGGCAAACGCGCACCCATTTACGCGAGTAGATAGTTCAAAAGATGACCCGCCCGGCGTCGCCCGGTTAAAAAATAATAATACAAATAAACACACTTCCACATTCACAGCCCAACACTAAGTTCAATGACTTGTATCGGGGGGCCGTAAACATCCAAGATTCACAAAGTATTCACAACATACTCAAAACCAGGAACACAAATTTATCGTGGAGTAAAATTTTCTAGGTAAATTATCACCGGTAATCGAACCCGCTGCTTTGAAGGCGAACGCGCACCCATCTACGCCAGCGAGCAATTCAAAGTTCAGGAACGACCCGCCCGGCGGGGCGTCGGCCGGGTAGTAAATATTAAAAAACATACCCATAAACGCTTTCACATTCACAACCCCACAATAAGTTCAATGACTTGTATCAAAGGGCTGTAAACATCCAAGATTCACACAACATTCACAACATACTCAAAACCAGAAACACAAATTCCCGTGGGAAAACACCTGTGTTCCCAGCGGGCATCAAACCCGGTGCTTTAAAGGCAAACGCCCACCTAACTACGCTAGCGGGCAGTTCAAACTTCAATGATAAGACTAAACAAAAAAAACAGTCGAATTTATATCCCCCTTCTTATGTTAGTCGGTTCAAAACATAGACGTATCCACCGTTTTCACCCTCAAAAAAAATTAACGATTTCTCCTAGACTATGGGTTCAAATTATGTGCAGTAAAAAGCAAATTGCATCTACCTGAACTAAGTAAGCCGATGAAATAGGTTTTTTTGATAAGAATTAATATTAAATACTTAAAAAAAGCCAACGAAATAGAAGCCGCTATTTTTTAGTGCAGGAATTCGTGGTACGTTTCTGTACATTTCTGACCCGTCCCGTTCACGGGCGGGCTCCCGTGAAATGAATTTCACGATTTCTCATAGACTATTTATCCAAATCATATGCAGTAAAAAGCAAAATGTATCTACATGAACTACGTAAGACGATGAAATAGTTTATTTTGATAAGGATTAATACTGAATGTCTCAAAAAGCCAACTAAACAGAGGCCGCTTTTTTTCTCAGATTTTTAACAAAGAAAAGTATATTTTCTGAGCTATACATACATGTTAGATATATGCTGTCGCGGACTTTTTTGTAAAACTCATGAAGGCCTACATTTTTGCCATACATTGTATTCAACTATGTCTTACCGTTTAGTCAGCGTACGCCGATAAAGCGGAGAGTTAGCAAATTTTTCTCCGACTTGTCTTACGAATATTATTATTTCGAACTGATAACTAACTTCTATCCCGACAAAACATAGCCTATGACACTCAGTGATAGTGTAGCTATCTATTGGTGAAAGAATTTTCAGAATCGGATCAGTAGTTTCAGAGATTACCTTTTACATACAAACAAACAAACAAACAAACAAACAAACTTTACCTCTTTATAATATTAGTATAGATTACTCATATAGCTTATATCTTTGAAAAAAATAATATCTTTGGAACTTAATGGTAATTGTCACTGTTGAGCAACTATAGCTCAACTAACCCCAACCCGGAATTATGAAACAAAAGAGAGGTTATAAAAAAATCGTAAGAATTATACCCAAAACCTCTGTACATATCAAAAGTACAATAATTCTCTGGAAGATTAACACTTACCTGATAAAAAACAGATAAAAATTGACTAATATAGACGAAAACTTGCGATAAACCACGTTTTTACTTTTTGGTCACAAAATAAACAAAATGCACGGGCGCTTCACTCGCTCGTCCAGTCGCCATTAGTGGTGTTTACCCCTCCTGCGACTCCTTCTTCCCGCCATACGATGCCTATACGTACGGTGAATAGTTTGCGAGATATTTCGATTGCCCAACTGCCCCTATGCTCAACTAGCCCCGCCCTACCCTATATACAATTATTGGAAATAAAAAAGGTTTGTATTTATTTAGATTTTTCAATTATTTAACGTCGTTAGAAACGTAGTCCGAAACTCCGAATATATTCATATATTTTCTTAACATAAAAATGTTATATCGTCTTAATTCAGTAGTAATATACAACCTGTAACAAAAAGGTGTAGTAATACTTGGTGGTGTGTATGTGTGTTGTGCCAGGAATCGTCTGCCAGAGAACGAAAGTCGAAATCGGACATATTTTTTTCCGTACAGAAATTAAAAATTATATTTTTCAAATACTTTTGACAACCCTACAGTTACATGTACGGCAATCGGAGATATTTGTTCCGTACAAAAATTATAAAAAAAAAATGCCAACCCTACGATTACATCTGTGGCGCGTGACCTTGACCATTGTTATGGCCTCCACTGTCAGACGTTTAAATCCAAAGGCTATGTGGTGTAGAACGGTAGCTGATGAAATAGGGTTGCGAATGACTTAATTTTATAGAAACTTTAATTCATCATAACTTCATATTCATGCTACTGCCGCGCATTCAGGTGTTCTTGTTAGACTTCATACAAGTAGCTAAATGCGTAGCTTGAGTATTACTACACTTTTTTGTTACACATTGTATAAAAACAATAAAAATATTATAAGCAATAATAATAATAACATAGATGTTTTTAAAAGATTTTATATTGTCGAACATAATTTTTTTTTCCTAATGTTTTTTTGTATTTTCTTATTCCTGATTAAAATAAGTGTAAAACAATGCCACTTCTCCGGTGAATAATGGATTTATGTATACGCATGATTATTATCAATTTGGGGCTAGCCTTGCTTTTGTCATACATTCTGTGGTCCTTGTGAATGTTGCCCTTTAGGTAATTGTAGTTAAATGTAAGTTAAACTTTTGTTTGATAATGTTTAATAAATAAAATGAATAACTATTATTAAAGTAAGTTATATAGCAGGAAATAGTGAATCTCCTATATTACATAATGGCTTGTGTTTAAACACCGCCCAAAAAAGTACCTATTTTACTACCAAAAAAAAATCTAAACGGTTACCAAAATGGATATACATACCATATATATTACCAAAATGGATAAATAGTCACCAAATTACGTTGTATAAATGGTCACCAAATTACGTTGGATAAATGGTCACCAAATTACGTTGTATAAATGGTCTCCAAATTACGTTGGATAAATGGTCACCAAATTACGTTGTATAAATGGTCTCCAAATTACGTTGGATAAATGGTCACCAAATTACGTTGTATAAATGGTCTCCAAATTACGTTGTATAAATGGTCTCCAAATTACGTTGGATAAATGGTCACCAAATTAAGTTGTATAAATGGTCTCCAAATTACGTTGGATAAATGGTCACCAAATTACGTTGTATAAATGGTCTCCAAATTATGTTGGATAAATGGTCACCAAATTACGTTGGATAAATGGTCACCAAATTACGTTGTATAAATGGTCTCCAAATTACGTTGAAAAAATGGTCACTAAATTACGTTGGATATATAATCACCAAATTACGTTGTATAAATGGTCTCCAAATTACGTTGGATAAATGGTCACCAAATTACGTTCCCTAAAATATTATGAAATAAATCAATTTTTTCGTATTATAAATATTTTTGTATTAATTATAAAAAATATCTTAACCTACTGTTATCCGGTTGGTTCTGTCACAGGAAATTTTTTTTTAGGAAACGTAATTTGGTGACCATTTATCCATTTTGGTAACCGTTTAGAATTTTTGGAGGTCGTCTAAATTATACCCTTTCATAATTGTATGTATATCTTTTTTATTTATGTGTGTAAATAGGTGCTTCAGATCTTTTTTCTAGATTCTAGTTAAACCGATTTTAATGTTTTTTTTTAGTGAAAAGCTGGTGCTTGTCATGTAGTCCCATTTGAATTTAATGAAGATATGACAAGTAGTTTTAAATAATGCGTATTTAACTCATTTAATTCGAGAATTTTCCAAAGCGGTGAATTCGTTTTTTTTTATGGTTTGCTTGCGTTTATGTCATTATTAAAATTTGGACTAATTACTTAAATATAGATACCTACAGGTACCGGTCTTTTTTTAAATATATATTTAAATAGTAGTAGTGAATATAACGATAATACAAGGATGATATATTGGCCTCGATTCTGATGTACACTCACTAAATTAAATTTAAACTATCCCTGTATCTTACAAAATAGAAACACAAGACAGAGATAGCATACATTTTAGTGCTGTCAAGCTAGTTCATCAATTAAAATACGAACAGCAGAAGCAGAAAGGCGCGTGTTTTTAGTCAACACCAATTACATACTCGACTAAGCTTGCATAGACATCTAAGCTCTGACTAACTTGACAGCACTAAAATGTATGCTATCTCTGTCTTATGTTCCTATTGTGTAAAAGACAGGAATAGTTTAAATTAAATTAAATTTAGTGTGTGACATCAGAATCGAGGCCATTATCTAATTAATTAAAAGTTTGTATTTATTTTTCTATTTGAAATTGTGCATTTTAAAATTATAAGAAAATATATTAATTATGTTTCTCATAACAGTCCTTTTATTTTTTTATATGTATATTGATTGATTGAACTGTTCGCTGGCGTACTACGCCTGCGTCTGCCTTCTACGCAGCAGGTATCGGATTCGATTTCCGGTGGACCTTGTGGTCTAAGTTTTCTTCCCAAGGGAAAATATTTGTTCTGGGTTTGGGTGTGATTGCTATCTTAACTTAAAACTTAGTGCGGGGCTCTGAGTATGAAAGCGTTTATTTATTTATTTCAGTTTTCGTTTTAATTTTCCTACGAAAGGATTTTTATAGGTTTAGGAACACTAAGACAATCCGTTAATATGACTTAAAAATAAATTCTAAATTCAACTTACTTTTTTTTAAAGTTATGTTATCTCTTATATAATTATATTCTACTAGCTACGCGTAAGTCCCGGACCAGCCAGAATTCGGGGTTAAAACGTAGCCTATGTCCTTTCTCAGGCTCTAGACTATCTGTGTACCAAATTTCGTTTAAATCGGTTCAGTAGTTTTAGCGTGAAAGCGTAACAGACAGACAGAGTTACTTTCGCATTTATAATATTAGTAAGGATTATCTACGGTGTAGTTAAACATTGTTTTTTTTTATGCTTATGGTATTCTTAGGTACGTACTTCTTAGGTTCTCGAGATACAGACATACACACTTTCACACTCACAGTCACACTAAGTTTGATGACTTGAGTCGCGGATATCGGAAACATTCACATCACACACACAATCACACCCAGAACCATAAACATTGCTCCCCTTGGGGAAAAAACTTGTGTTTCCACCGGGAATCGAACCAGATACCCGCTGCTTAAAAGGCGGTCGCGCCAACTTCAAGCCAACGGGCAGTTCAGCAAGTTCTTGTAAAAAAGATTCCGTGACGCACATCAATAAAACTATTAGTTCATTTAATACATTGAAAATATATTAAAATTTCAACCCTCAACAATACCTCAAGCGGACACAACCCGGGGCTCCACACTGTTCTCAGCCCCGAATCTATACTCGACCTTGTGTACATAAACATCCCCTGGACACAGCACCACGCTAGGGAAGTTGGAATGGTTGATACCATCAGGGTACTTCTGCGTCTCCAGGCACAAGGCCCCGTGCTTCCTGTAGCCTACATTACATTTGCCGACGAGAGCAGGCTCTGATGGTGATGGTAAGAAGTTGGAGGTGTAGAGCTGGACTCCTGGCTGGTCGCTGTAGACTTCTAAGGTGCGGCCTGATGGGGGATGAGAGACTCGTGCCACGAAGTTTAGACCCTGGAAGAGTTGGGTGGGTAAAAAGTGTGTCAAGACTTTAGTCTAGAGTGATAAGGTGTCTTCTAGGTAGGTATGCTACATCTTCGACCGATGATTCACTTTTCATCAAGAGAGAAAGCTGACGAAAACTTGTTTAAGTTTATATAAAAAAAAACCGGCCAAATGCGAGTCGGACTCGCGCACGAAGGGTTCCGTACCATCTTATATATAAAATTCTCGTGTCACAGTTTTCGTTGCCATACTCCTCCGAAACGGCTTGACCGATTTTGATGAAATTTTTTGTGCTTATCCGGTATCTATGAGAATCGGCCAACATCTATTTTTCATCATCATCACTTTTCATCATTATCAACGCGGGTGAAACCGCGGGCGCAGCTAGTCTAATATATAAAATTCTCGTGTCACAGTTTTCGTTGCCATACTCCTCCGAAACGGCTTGACCGATTTTGATGAAATTTTTTGTGCTTATCCGGTATCTATGAGAATCGGCCAACATCTATTTTTCATCATCATCATCATCATCACTTTTCATCATTATCAACGCGGGTGAAACCGCGGGGCGCAGCTAGTTATCTATAAAAACGGGAATAAAATCACGTTTGTTGTATGGGAGCCCCCTTAAATATTGGTTTTATTGAAATTAAATTTTAAAATAATATATAACTAGATATTCTGTGAATATTTCAAACGTCTACCTGTTGCCGGTATCAATATCGAGCAATAAAATCACGTTTGTTGTATGGAAGCCCCCTTAAATATTTATTTTATTATATTTTTTAGCAGTTATTGTAATAGCGGCAACAAAAATACATCATCTGTGAAAATTTCTACTGTCTAACTATCACGGTGAATGAGGTACAGCCTGGTGACAGACGGACAGACAGACGTACGGACAGCGCAGTCTTAGTAATAGGGTCCCGTTAAACGGGACCGCTAGTAATTTATGTAAATAAATGGAAAATACCTTATTTCCATAAGTAGAGACGCAGAAGTTATCGTCGAATAGGTTATCGCCGCGAGCCATAGCCTCTCCCAGATTGGTGGCCGAGCGGAAGTCGAAAGGAGTGCCACCCACTTTGATGAAGCCACCAGTTGGAATGGAGCTGGATGTGGTTTCTGTTATTCTGGAATCGAGATATTCATTAAGAAACAGGACATGACGTATATTTTGAAAGCTATTCAATCAAACCCTATCTGTCGGTTAAACTATCGTTATTTCATGATATACTCGTTTTTTTTATGTTATCTAACATAAAAAAAATCGAGGCTATCTAAGCAAGCATTTTATCACTATCTAACTCACCTGATGGAAAGTGAAGATGCGGCCGCAGATGTAACATGCTTGCCTATTATTACTTGAATTGACATTGGCTAAATGCAAAAGATTGCGGCACCAAATTTAAAAGTTTTTTTTTTACGGCCGCATCATCACTTTCCATCAGGTGAGATAGTGGTCAAATGCTTGACTATCGGGCATAAAAAAAAGTTCGCTCGAAGCGTTTCGCTTCTATGTGAATCATCCGTGCTGCGAAGAGTGGAACTCGTTGCCCTCGTCTTTGTTCCACGAACGGTATAATCTTGGTGTCTTCAGGTCAAGAGTGAATAGGTACCTTCTAGGCAAGCATGCTATATCTTCGGCCGCATCATCACTTTCCATCAGGTGAGATTGTAGTCAAATGCTTGCCTATCGGGCATAAACGTTTGAATGTATATTTTTAACATATTATAAGTATCTTGTATTGTTGTGATAAATTTAGAATGGAAAAATTATCGCTTGAGGCGGGATTTGAACCCGCGGCCATAGGGTGTCATGCCCTATTGCTCTAACCGCTGAGCTACTTAAGTATCTTGTATTGTTATCATATTTCTATGTACACAACAACCTACTCGCTCCTATAAATTATATCCTACTTAAAGGGTTTGCTGGAAGAAAACTCTGTGAAGGGTTAAGCTCGCCTTTGTACATCTTTTGTTATGGCCTTATTGTAAAAAATTTGATCAGTGTGTGTACAATAAAGAATATATTCTGACTTTTATACTAATTTTCATCCAATATTCCAAAATTAATACTATTATTTGTAATGTTACTTATTTGATATCCACATAATATAAATATTTGTACACCGGAAACGGTAGAGTATGTGAAACTAATACTATGTCCTACTATTAATTACTTACCATACTCTGACAAATAAATACATTTTGATTTTGATTTGTTTTTACAAGATGAATATAAGAAAAAAAAAAGAATAAAGCGAATTATCATACTTGTCAGCATTAATAGTCACGATGTGTTTGTAAAGTTCCGTCGCGCCTCCATCATGACCTGCTAGGTTGAAGTAAGAATGGTTGGTGAGATTCACCACCGTCTTCTTGGTGGTAGTAGCTGTGAACTCCATGAGGAAGACATCGTCCTCCGTGACGTCATAGCTGATGCTGGTGACCAGGTCTCCGGGATAACCTTCCTCGAGGTCCTTGGATAGGTAGCTGAAGATGACCTTCGTGCCAGAAACTGTCGTGTTCCAGTTCACCTGGAATGGAATGGAGCTAAGTTATATACTTTTTTTTAATATAAATCTAAGTACTTTGTAGCACAATTTTATGAACAGACATTTAAATTGTTTTATACTATCCCCGTAGGCATAGATGTAAAACATAAACGCTTTCACACTCACAGCCCACTCTAAGTTCGATGACTTGTGTCGTGGGTGTCCGAAACATTCACATCATACACACAAACACAACCAGAACCAGAAACACAAATTTTCCTTGGGGAGAAAACTTGTGTTCTCACAGGGAATCGAACCCGATACTCCTGCTTATAAGGCGAACGCCACCCAACTAAGCCAACGAGCAGTTCAACAACTGCATATTATTTTTATTTTACCAAACGTCGCTAAGAATTATTGCGGCAATAAGTGATAATCAAAACGATCGCTTCATCGGCCGAGAACCATCCAAATTTATAATAAAACGCAAGCAAAGCTTAAAAAACCGACTTCGCCGCTTTATCTTCGGAACTTTGATCAGATTAAATGTATTAAACACGCATTATTGACGATAACTCAAAAACTAGTGGTCATATCTTGACCAAATTTAATTTCACCTATGAGAAAGCAACAGCTTTCAAACAAAAATTTTAAATCGGTTCACGTGGAAAGAAGTTATGATATAACAGTCGAATTGAGTACCTCCTTTTCTGTGAAGTCGGTAGAAAATTGGTTTAATTATATTATTTCAAAGCTTGGATCTTGGGTCCGTCATTCCCGTCAGGAGCTTAGTGCTTCTGGATGTAATTTTGTATTTTGTGCTTGTGATGTGAATGTTATTTCTGGCACTGACGATACTAGTCTTTGAACTTAGTGTGGGGTAACTTCCTGTGGATGTAAAAATGATGTTCTAAAATTATCTTCTCACCTTGTCGAACCCAACAATGCCTCCATGCAAATGATTTTCTCCCACATTCTTGGCCACGGTATACTTCTTGCCGTCGATCTCGAAGGTTGCTCCTCCGATTCTGTTGGCGCACCTCCCAATAGCTGCCCCAAGGTACGGCGTGTTGCGTTTCAAGTAGCCCTCTAGGTCGTCGAAACCGAGGACCACATCCTCGATGACGCCGTTTTTGTCTGGCACCTAGAATTGTTGCGTTGTCAACGAATCAGCAACTAATTTTACTCAGCGATAAATTTTCGAGGTATTCACTCAAGTAAATTATCTTCAAAGCCACAGTTGAGGCAACTATTAACTTGACAAATCTATATATATAAAAAATTCGTGTCACAGTGTTTGTTACCATACTCCTCCGAAACGGTTGAACCGATTTTGATGAAATTTTATATTCACACTTGGTAGGTTTGAGAGTAGGTTGTTATCTATTTTTATCTCCATAAGTGATAAGGGTGGCCCAGACAATTTTTTTTTCCGGTTTTTTTTTATGTTTCAGCATATAAAAATACATACAACCCTAAATTTTCACCCTTCTACGATCAACCCCTATTTTTTTATTGAACTAAAAAAATATTTCCTAGAAATAATGTAGGTATATATAGCAAAACAACGTTTGCCTGGTCTGTTAGTAAAAAAAGAAATTGTTCAAACCAGGACCGGTCACATTCTATATCAACTAGCCACCTTAGCTAACTTTATCTGCAAGTAGTAGCCATCAACAAACGAGGTTCCGGTGGATCGCAAAATCATTTCCAAGAAGGGTTGAAGTCATGAAGGTGGTGAGTCATAAAATCTCTACTTTAAATCTTTTTCTAACATGGAAATACAAGGTAGTTCAAATTGCGCTGATCCCACTCGTTGGGACGTTTTTTTTTCTAGGAAAGTAGAGCTCGTCCAAGCTGAAATGACGCGCCCCACTACTTAATTAGTTTATTTAGATGTGTGAGTGCAAATATTAATGACGACACTTCATCTGTATGGGAGCGTCGATTGTTCAGTGAGCAATGGATCTGCACGTGTACAAGACGGTCGACTTGTCGGGTGATAAATCCGACCACGCTCGCTCGAAAATGCGAAGGTGGGGCGCGTCATTTCAGCTTAGACAATCTCTAACGGGTTATACAATGTGTAACAGAAAGGTGTAGTAATACTCAAGCCACGCATCTAGCTACATGTATGGAGTCTAACAGGAACTTCTAAATTCGCGGCAGCAGCATGAATATTGAGTTACGATGAATTAAAGTTTTTAAAAAATATATCATTTGCAACCCTATTTCATCTGCTACCGTTCTGCACCACATAGTCTTTAGACCTAGACGTCTGACAGTGATGGTCATTACAAAGGTCAGGGTAACGCGCCACAGATGTAACCATAGGGTTCTTATGCATTAAGGTTATCTAAAAGAAAATCACTACGCCCCAAGCCTTCAAGTGGCCTGCTCTTTACAGACAACCTCGTTACCTATATTGATATTAGAATCTATATTGTATCATCTAAATTTATGTCAATAAATATTTGATTTGATTAATTGATTTGACCTACTGAGAACTTCGCAAAACATGCTATTGGAGAGTCAGTGTATGATAAACCTGAATTGGCAGTTGCGGGGCATTAGCGGGGCATGATAGTGACTGTTAGCGCGATCTTGCCCCACCTCGGCGAAGATTTTTTAGTGGGCTCGAGCCCCACATACCCCTTTCCTTCACCCTTGAGAAGGAAGGGAAATGCCAGGCATTTTCCCAGCCACAAAAAAAAAGCTGTTGATATAACCTTGATGGACTGCACATTTGCTCCATACGATATGACACTAAGCGAGAAGCCACTCTTGGTTGTCCAGTTGGCCTTGATCACGGCCTCCCCCTTGAATTTGCCAAACTCTTCAGTCGTTAGAGTCACCATGTTTTCAGCTGTAAAATAAGAGGAAGAAGACAAGAAGAATATATGTATGAGCAGAAGTTAAGGTTAGACGTCAGATCAATATCACTAAGAATAGGCACTGTAAAGTAGCCAGAATCAAAGTCGATCACTAAGAATAGAGACTGTAAGTAAGTAGGAGAAGGTACTTGCACATGTTTAACTATGTTTTAATAGTAACTGAGTAGGTACCTACCTAGATATACATAAAGATAGACTGTTTGCTCATTAATATTTACCAAAAGGATACAAAATGCTAAAATTGAAATGTTACTAATATATACATATTATTATGTAAATTTACCTTATTTTATGTAGCATAGTTTACTCAGATGTGCATTATATTTATATTCATAATTCAATTTTGTCTCATGCATGCAATCCATAATGGTGTTTATGAATTTTTTATTTTTTTTATTTAGCTAACTGGTATTGCGATTTGCAGGAGTTCTGTGCTAACGGTTTACTCCTTGCTCCTGCTCGCTTAAGTGGGTATTCTTGTATAAGATTGTATCTTCTATAAAATTGAATAATTGGAAAGCATTTAGTTGAGAGACAATAGAATCATGTTTGGATTATAGAATATAAAATCAGAATAACATGATATAGTAATACTAGTATAATAATAGTGATTTTTTTGTTTTTTTATTCAATTTTTTTTTTTTGTTATATTCATGATTATGTTAGGTCTGTAGTGGTAGGTGGTTATTGCAGAGTCCGCCTAGGGCAGGGGTCGGCAACCTGCGGCTCGCGAGCCACATGCGGCTTTTTGGATGCGAAGCTGCGGCTCTTTAGTTCCATACGCAAATATAAAAAATAAGATATTTAGAAAAACGTTCTGAATCGATTAACAAGGCTTAGGCGCCATTTCTATCGAGCCATTACAAGCCTCCAAAGGTAGTAAACAATTACATTTAAACAGTTGAAACAAGTAAATTATGGGATGAATAGGTAGGTATAACTTCGATACTCATAGTACAGTAGGTATTATTGTTGGCAAGAAAAAAAATTGTGGCTCTATAAAACTATGAAATTTTGTAAAATGTAATTTTTGGCTCTTCCGACTCAAAAGGTTACCGACCCCTGGCCTAGGGCACTACCACACCATTGCTAGACATTCAACCGCCAAGGTGCAAACATTACTGTGTGCAGGATTGAAGGGCAATATTTCCAGATTTAACATCTAGGATCTCAGAGGCACCCTGGAGCGAAAATAAAACGAGAAGAACAAGACCGAACGAGATGGAGACTGTGGACGCCCTCTGCCCTATCTAGGGGACACAGGAACATATGTCAATCTCAGGGACACAAGCGCAGGCTTTGCCGCTCAGGAGTTCGAAATCCTACTAATATTATAAATCCGAAAGTTTGTGTGTGTAAGAATGTTTGTTCCCTCTTCTGCTTTAACGACTGAACGGATTTGAATGAAATTTGGAATGTACATAGATTATACCTAGAATTAACACATAGGCTACTTTTTAACTTGATAATAGCGGGCGAAGCTGCGGGGCACGGCTAGTATACATATAAATTCAAAACTCTGGGTGAGCGACTTGCTCGAATCGTCTCTCAATGACAAAAAAATTACTGAAATAATTAAACGCAAGCAAAGCTTAAAAAAACCGACTACACCACGATTTTGGTTTCGGCTTGATCGATTTCGGTAAAATGTATATGGGACCACCTCTGAAGTATAATCTACCAAACAATATAAATAATCAAAAACGATTCATAATTGACGGAGATATAGCGTAACATACGTACAAAAAAACACACTCGAATTGAGAACCTCCTTTTTTGAAGTCGGCTGAAAAAAATTATACCGTATCTAAAAAAAAAATGTTATTTGTAAAAGTCATTGTCATTGTTTTTTTAAACACAAAAAAACAGGATTTTTCCTAAAAAAATATTTTTACTAGCTTTTGAAATACGTTGTAGTTACTATAACATTATGCGTAGGAAATCATCAAGATTTACCTACTTGGTGATATTGTTCACAAAAAATCAATGACAAATTCTTAATAGTTATGTAGGTATGTTAATTAACAGTTAAGCAATGCATATCAAATCTGTAATATTTAAAAAAAAAAACCCCTAAGCATCATCTACAGATATTTTCGGGCTCTTTTGCATCATCCATGTGCAACTCCAGATGACTACATAAAAATTACTTTTTTTTTAATTTCAGTCTTAGCCAGCGTTTGACCACAATCTCATCTGAAGGAAAGCGACGATGCGGTCGAAGATGGAACACGCTTGCTCAATAATACCTATTCACTCTCTTCTTGAAAAAACCCATACTATACTTTTCGGGAAACACAGTAGACGGCAGGGCGTTCCATTCTTTGGCAGTTCTCATAATGAAAGTGGAAGCGAAACGCTTCGTGCGAATAGTCGGTATTTTTACCATTAGAGGATGCCGCATTGCCGACTGCCTAGATACTTGGTAGTATAACGGTGATGCGGGAATAAGATTATGCAATTCCTTTGAACACTCTCCGTAATGCAGTTTGTAGATAATTAAACGCAAGCCAAGCTTAAAAAAAACCGACTTCACCGCTTTATTTTCGGAACTTTGATCAGATTAAAGCACTAAACACGCATTATTGAAGATATTTCAAGAACTGCTGATCAGATCTTGATCAAATTTAAATGAGACCAATTCGAAAGCAACATCTTTCAGACAAAGAAAAAATTTCAAAATAGGTTCACGTGGAACGAAGTTTTAAGGTAACACACATAAAAAAAAAATACAGTCGACTTGAGTACCTCCTCCTTTTTTGTGGAGTCGGTAGAAAATTGAGAGGCTAGCTACTTTTCGCCGATGATTGAGACTCGTTATTACTACATATTATTATTCATTTATGTTGTATACGACTTGAAACCCGTAAAAAATGTCGACTTACTTTATAGTCGACTAGTTTCGGACAAATTCGTAAAAAAAATTTTTTTTCTTACCGACTTCCCAAAAGGGAGGAGATACTCAAGTCGACTGTATTTTTTTTTATATATATATTTTACCTCATAACGTGAGCAGATTTCGAAATTTTTTTTAGTTTGAAAGTTGTTGCCTTCTAATTGGTCCCATTTAAATTTGATCAAGATCTGATCAGTAGTTGAATATCGTCAATGATGTCTATTTTGTGACGAATATTGCGTACTTTGACGATGTTCTCGTTTACCTAACTTCAAAAGTTACCTCGTAACTTCTTTCGCTGTGAGCCGATTTTGATGATTCTTTTTTATTTCAAAGCTGGTGCTTTTCATGTGGTCCCATTGAAGATCTTGATTTGATCAAGATCTGATCTCTAGTTTTTGAGTTATAGTCAATAATGCGTGTTTAATACATTAAATCTGATCAAGGTTCCGATGATAAAGCGGTGAAGTCGGTTTTTTTAAGCTTTGCTTGCGTTTAATTATTTATTTTTATAAATGATGTGTAATACTCACGATAGTTTTAATTTTCATATGATTATTATATTTCACTAGATTCTTTATTGCATTGTTTTAAACCATGTACAGTTTGTTTGTAATCTACAATCTGTCAACACTTGACCATCCCACTTAAGAATATGAAGTGCTATTTAAATACACTACAAAAGAAGGAAGGTTATTCTAATGTTACTAATATTAAATACTAGTAGGACGCAGCGATTACCTAGGTAAGTAGGTATAGATGTAAGTAGGTGTATATCTGTAGGTAGGTACCTAATACCTATATTCTTACTTATGAAAGTAAGAATTGAACTTGAATATGATCAAGTTTTCTCCTCAAGGGTAATTTGCGTTTCTGGTTCTGAGTGTGATTGTGTGATGTGAATGTTTCCGACACCCACGACACAATTCATCCAACTTAGTGTAGGGCTGTGAATGTGAAAGTGTTTATGTTTTTTTAAGATAAGAAGTGAAAAAATAAGAAGAAAAACAAAAAAACAACGTCATCCATATATGGTTGACATACCTCAAGTTAGCTCGAAGCGTTTCGCTTCTACGTTTATCATACGTACAGCGAAGGAGTGTAACTCATTGCCCTCGTCTTTGTTCCCTGAACGGTATAATCTGGGAGTCTTCAAGTCAAGAGTGAATATGTACCTTCTAGGCAAGCGTGTTACATCTTCGGCCGCATCATCGCTTTCCATCAGGTGAGATTTTGGTCAAATGCTTAAATATCGTACATAAAAAAAAGGTAATAAATTTAAAGATATGTTTTTACCTACCTATTAGGTACTTACTTAATTTTTTTGCTTTTAACCGATTGTTTGTTGAAACATTGGCGAAAAAAATAATTAATTAAACATTACATTTCATATCAAAATGTATATTTGAAAATGCAAGAAGATACTAGACATTTTAAACCGCGATCTTTTCGACGTTTTTCTATCAATCATTGACATCAAAAATCTGGAAACTGACGTCACGAATCAGTCTAGCCAATAAATAACGTGCGATTTGCTAATATAATATTTTTTATATTATTTTTATCATTAAAAAGCGATAAGACCGATCTCTTCCAGATAACCTTTGGATGGAGAGGAATTACGCAACAAAGTTGGAAGTCGTGTTTTAACATAACAAAAATTCAGAGAGGTGCAAAATTTGAAAAAATAAATTAAAATAAAATAAATATTAATTAAAATATACCTACTTAATTATTATATATACCTATGCACAATTATGACCTAATATAGATACATATTATTATAATATAATACGTAAACTACATAATATAAGCACATAAATATAATCACCAATGTCGTGAATAAAGAATGATTACAACATAATTTAATTATTTTTCAGCGAGATAGTAAGCTTGCCTGGTACCTCTTCCATTTTTGTGGAGTCGGTAAGAAACCGGACCCTTGATTATAATATACCTTATTAAATGAATTTAATACGCATTATTGAGGAAAACTCAAAAATTACTGGTCAGATCTTAATCAAATTTAAAATGGTACTACATGGAAAGCACCAGCTTTCAATAAAAATAGAATCATCAAAATTGATTCACCTATAAAAATGTTCTGAGAACACATTAAAAAATACAGTCGAATTGAGAACCTTTTTTTTTAAAGTCGGTTTAAAATCACAGTGATCCACCATAACAATAACTCTGTGAACCAAACAAAGTACTGTATATATAAATGAAATTACACGAAATGAGTTTCTTTAGTAGTTACATAAGACATACGTATATAGGTAATAATACCTATCAATTACATCATTCCTCGAAATAAAACAATTCTTTTTAATAATATACAAACCGAAATAAAACAATAAAAGGTTATCTCTACTTACGTTATCTCGTGTTCTCTCTTCGAACGCCGGTATCGCACTGGAGTGAAGTTGTATGTGCAGTTTAATATAGCAAGTGAAGTTAGCCGCAATTACCAACAATTGATAGCGTAACCACGATAGCTGTAGACCAGGGGTCGGGAACCTGCGGCTCGCGAGCCACATGCGGCTCTTTGGATGTGAAGCTGCGGCTCTTTAGTTCCACACGCAAATTATTTATTAAAAAAAAACGTTCTGAATCGATTAACGAGGATTAGACACTATTTCTATCGAGCCATTAACAACCCTTCAAAGTTAGCAAAAAAGCACATTAATACAGTCGAAACAAGTAAATTACGGGATGATATAACTAGGTATAACGCGTGCATAGCGTTTTCTATACGATACTCGTAGTACAGCAGGTTTTATTGTTGGCATTAACGATTATTGAAGACAAAAAAAAATTTTGTGGCTCTATAAAACTATGGAATTTTGTAAATAGTAATTTTTGACTCTTCCGACTCAAAAGGTTCCCGACCCCTGCTGTAGACCTGTACTAACCCACTTAAATTTATATCTGCGTCCTAAAATGGACAGCTATTTTAACCAATACAGCGAGACAAAAAGGAATGAATTTAGCACCGTATGTATGTATATGCACGTTGGTTCGCTGTTAATTCGCATAACATCATTAGACATAATTTTTTATAGCCTTGATTTTGCGCGCTATAACCATAATTATTTATTATTTTGTACAATTCACTTATTGCTATAAGACTTAATACATATTGTTATAGGCTCAAAACTTTGTGGGGTAGAAAATATAAATAGGCCAGGGGTCGGCAACCTGCGGCTAGCGAGCCACATGCGGCTCTTTGGATATAAAGCTGCGGCTCTTTAGTTCCATACGTAATTATTATTTATTTAAAAAAATCATTAAAAAAAACGTTCTGAATCGATAAACGAGGATTAGGCGCCATTTCTATCGAGCCATATCAAAAAGTAAATTTCTACAGTTGAAAAAAGTAAATTGTTATAGGATGGTTAGGTGAGTATAACGCGTGCATAGCGTTTTCTATACGATACTCATAGTACAGTAGGTATTATTGTCAGCATTAAGGATTATTGTTGGCAAGAAAAAAAATTGTGGCTCTATAAAACTCTGGGATTTTGTAAATTGTAATTTTTTACTCTTCCGACTCAAAAGGTTGGGTTAGGCTAATCTAACCTAACCTATTCGAATCGAATTTGGTCTAATAAATATGTAACTTGCTTATGCAGAATAACTTTTGATGCATGATGAATTTATGACATGGAAAGCTATGCGAATGAACAGGTCACCACTTATATTAGTTTTTTCCTCGCAAGAATAAACCAATTGTGACGAGTTTTACCGCGAAAGTGAAAAAATGGCGTTGTTAATTTTGTATAATTTTCCAAAACCTGTGATTATTTGAGTGTTAATGTGTAATAATGATGGATTACTAACCGTTTATACTTAGTAAACGTGCATAAATACAAGCTAATGATACCAAGTTGAAAAACGTGATTTTCGCCTTCGCTCCAAAACTCCAATAGAAGTTCTAGTAAAGTTTCTACCACTTTACTAGGACATGACTTGACTATGACTAGACCTTGACTCTTTTACTTGACTTTGACTGTGACTTGTGACTAGGAGTTTTAATATAAAATACCCTTGAAATATTTTATTACTGCCACATGCTAAATGCACAAGATTGCGAAGCCAAAAATGGAAAGAAAAAAAATGTGCAAAAATGGGACCTTGAAAATGGAAAATACTATACTTAACAGGGTATGATGCCTGGGTAAAAAGTCCGTCAGTTAGATTATCAATAACTATTGGACACTTATTTTTTTATTTATCAAAACAATAGAAATTGACAAAGATGAAGAGCGTCAAAGTTAGGGAGTCAGGGTTCGTGATGCGACGCCTCAGTTATAAATGTACTAAGGCGTGACGTCACGCGGAATTTCAACGCACTATATCTTCATATTTTTTTGTTTAATTGACATAAGAAAAAATGCGTGTTCAATATTTTTTGATAGTGTAAATGATGGACTAAATAGAATTTTCAGGCATCTAGCTTATTAACAATGTTCTCAAATAAAAGTCATCAAGAATTTAAGAAACAGGTTTCGCTAGTTCCGGAACTATTGCTAATGTTGCATAGACAACACTTAACAACACAAGAAAATTCACGACTTATATTATTTAGTTCATACAATTTAATTATTTTTTAATATTAAAATAACCTTAATTATATCCTGGAAAATTATATTTTCTGTATTGCTTAACTACAGTCTAACAATAGAGAATGTTTAAATTATAATATGTTTCCAAAAATACACATTACATTCAGTACCAATGCGCACAGAGTGGACACTACTCATAGTTCTAATATAAAAGTGGTTCAATATATGATTATTGGTTACATGGTTTTGAATTACATACAAAACATAGGATCCACAAACGAAACGCTTGCGCGATCTAATTTTTCCTGTGCTGCCATCTAGTTAGACACAACGGAACCTTTTGGTGCAGCGTACAATATCGACAAAAATATCGGACATCACTTTTCAGTTTTTCTGTCTCTATTAACATAATAATGACTGTGATACATGTGTTGATAAAGTATGGTAATGAACATTTTTAGGAGGAGTTTTGCCGCAAAAGTGTAAAAACAACGCTGTTGATTTTGTATTATTTTCCAATACTTGTGATTCTTTGAGTGTTGATGAATAATAATGTATTATTAACCGTTAATTCTTACTATAATTAGTGAATCGTCAGAAAATCATACAAAGTGGATTTATCCACAAATAATATAAACGTGATTGTTGCTTTCGCTTCCAAAACTCCATTAAGTTGGTAGAGGTTTTAGTAAAGTTTCTAGTTCTACCACTTTATTACGGCATGATTTGACTATGACTACTTTGACTATTTTACTTGACTTTGATTGTGACTTGGACTTCTATTAGGAAATGTTGTATGTATTTGAAACATCTCATTATCTGACACACTGGCTAAATGCACAAGATTGCGTAGCCAAAATGACAATTTTTTTTTAGTAAACTATAAAGAAAATGTTGTAAGAAATTAGGAATATATAACTAAAATAGACCAATGTTGGTAGTTTGGCAGAGTCCGCCTGGGGCAGTCCCAGTCCATTGCCTCAGTACCATTTCTGATTGAAGGACAGTTTCTAATTAAATTACAGGGCAAACCATGAACAGAACAAAGACGTCTAATATATCAGACTTATAAGCGCATCTCATGCACATTCACGAACTATTAACAGTTAATAATCCAATATAACAAATTATACCTACTCGAAGAAACAGAAGTTTCGGCAAATTATACAAAATCGATGACGCCATTTTTTCACTTTCGCGGCAAAACTCATATTCGGTAAAGTTGACACACCTATCGATTCCTGTGTACCTGAATGTCAAAAGATGAATATAATAATTATATTAATTTAGGTCGGAAGGTTTTCTTACATTTTATTATTTATTCATAAATAATTATTCATAGTTCATTAATTAACATAACAACAAATATGTAAAGTTTTTATATTTTAATACGTCCTGGAAACGACTTTATTGACACTTATTTGACTTATAGGTATTTAGGTACATTTTACTAGTTGCGTCCCGCGGTTTCAATCGCGTTCTCAATGATAAAAAGTGTTGATGAATTTGTTTATTTCTAGTAACTTTACAAAGTGTGCCTAGCCGAGCCCCGCGGCTTCGCCCGCGTTAATTAAGTTAAAAAGTAGCCTATGTGTTATTACGGAATCTAAACTATTTACATTCAAAATTTCATCAAAATCGGTTTATTAGTTACGGAGATAGTACGTGGTAACAAACATTCACACACACACACAAACTTTCGAATTTATAATATTAGTAGGATTAGCTGACCCGCCCGGGTATAAAAATATACACATAAGCGCTTTCACACTCACAACCCCACACAAAGTTCAATGGCTTGAAATCGAAAGATTGTCGCATGACGAAGCCAAGGGATTTGTATGCTGACTTACAAATATTTATTATATATGCCTATTAAAAGTTAGTTTTGTATCCAAGGTCTCTCCTAAGTCACGGATTTCTGTGACCTGCTTGTTGTTATAGCGGCAATACATCTGTGAAAATTTCAACTGTCTAGCTATCACCGTTCTTGAGATACAGCCTGGTGAAAGACGGACGGACGGACGGACAGCGAAGTCTCAGTAATAGGGTCCCGTTTTTACCCTTTGGGTACGGAACCGTAAAAGTAGCCCATGGTTAATCCCAGGTTTAATCTATATACATTTCAAATTTCATCCTAATCTGGTATGAAGAAAGAGAGCGTGAAGAGGAAATAAACAAACTTAGTTACATATTTACACATAAATCTTCAGATTTACAATATAAAAGTGAATTAGTGTAATGTTATTCTAAAATAATAAAAATGCGATTAATTTGATTAATAATACATTTAATTATTGTAATTTAAAGACAATTAGTACAGTACCCGGCAGTAAATAAAGCACATCAAGCTAAAGAGAGAGAAAGAGATAGGTATAATACATATTGGGTTGCATGGTGTCAATAATTATAAATATTTCATTGACAGATACGAGAAGAAGGATTAAATTATCATTTCAATAATATCTTAAAAAGCACCCCACGCTTCTTTAAAATAAAATATTTGTTTCTTATTTACACTATTATTAATTTATATTTATTAAAAAAAATACACATTTCTTAATTCAAATTTATTTTCTATTTTTTAGTTTGGTTTTATATATGTGGTTTTTTTTTTTTTAATATTATTTATTTTCTACTTTTTTTTGCAAATTGAATAATGGAATAATCTTATCAAAATAATATATTGTCATCGGTCCTCAATAAATCTACAAAGTTTGAATGAAATCTGACCGTTTAAAGTGGGTCAAAATCGCGCCAAAAGGAGTCGGTTACAAACATACAAACATTCAAGTGAAGCTAATATAAAGCATGTAAAAAAACACTACCTGTAAACATAATTAAACGCTTAAAAACGCTATCACATTCACAGCCCCAGACTAAGTTCGATGACTTGTGTCGTGGGTGCCGGAAACATTCACATCACACACACAATCACAACCAGAAACATAAATTTTCCTTGGGGAGAAATCTTGTGTTCCCGCCGGGAATCGAACCCGAATGCTTCAAAGGGCTCACCCGCCTAAGCTAACGGGCAGTTATATTTTATTTAATTAAAATTATGCTTAATTTATAGACTCAATTGTGGGATTGTAATAACTGATGGCATAAATATAAAAAAAACGTCAAACGTCATCCATTTATGGTCGAGTGGTCAGTTCGCTCAAAGCGTTTTCCTTCTACGTTTATCATCCGATTATACTCCCAGATTATAAACGTTCATGGAACAAAGACTCATTCTATTAGTTTCTTTTTCCTTGGCTGTACGGATGATTGTTTTTTTTTAGTATTGATTGGCTTCGCAATCTTGTGCATTAAGCCAGTGTCAAGTAATAATATATGTCAAGTGTTTTTCATATTAAAAGTCCTAATCACAAGTCACAGTCAAAGTCAAGTACAAGAGTCAAGGTCTTTCTTTACTAGAACTTCTATTGGAGTTTTGAAGTGAAGACGATAATCACGTTTTTCAACTTTGTATGATTTGTCTATACTTATGCACATTTACATTAATTAGGCTTACAATCCACCATTATTACACATTAACACTCGAAGAATCACAGGTGTTGGAAAATTATACAAAATCAACAACGCCATTTTTTCACTTTCGCGGCAGAACTCTTCGATGATTGTTTGGGGAAACCGGGGAATCCAGTCATGGAAGCACCCCGAGGTTTCTCTCTAACGCTTTGCTTCATCAATATGATTCTTCTTCTTCTTCTTAGTTATGGCTTCGCAATCTTGTGCATTTAGCCAGTCAAGTAATAATATAATATTTCAAGTGTATTTCATATTATAAGTCCTAGTCACAAGTCAAAGTCAAGTAAAAGAGTCAAGGTCCAGTCATAGTAAAGTCATGCCCTAGTAAAGTGGTGGAAACTTTACTAGAACTTCTATTGGAGTTTTGGAGCGAAGGCGAAAATCACGTTTTTCAACTTTGTATGATTTGCCTACACTTATGCACGTTCACTTAGTATCAACGGTTAATAATCTACCATTATTACACATTAACACTCGAAGAATCACAGGTTTTCGAAAATTTTACAAAATCAACAACGCCATTTTTTCACTCACGTCAAAAAACCTCTCGAATATTTTTGGCGCGAGTTCTGACCAGTGACATTGACAATCTCTGGATTATTGACGGGCGAACTTTAGTGTTGGGACACTACAGATAGTGGCGATTCGCCACAATTGTTTAATAATTATTTTTTAGACGTAGAGGAGATAGATCTCGTTCCTTATCCCACAGAGGTTATCGGAACCATCTACGGCGTGAATCGCTACTTTTATATAGCCGTTATCCCCGAAGTCAATGCCCCAGGAATTGCGTATAATGTAGTAAGGTGTTGGAAGATTTAAATCGTACCCCACTATTTGCACCACATGCTGCATCTTCCCCGGTTCAGGCAGGCTGCAAAGAATATCACACGAATATTATAAATTCGAAAGTTTGTAAGGGACGTAATATACAAAGCGCCGCAGCGCGCCCTGTCCCCTTATAGTATACTAGCCGTTCCCCGCGGCTTCGCCCGTTATATTAAGTTAAAAAGTAGCCTATGTGTTAATCCTAGGTATAATCTATCTACTTTCGAATTTCATCCAAATCCGTTCAGCCATTAAAGCGTGAAGAGGGAACAAACATACTTACACGCTTACACACAAACTTTCGGATTTATAATATTAGTAGTATATTTTGTTACACTACCGCCGCTCGGCGCGGTCGGTTTGTATATTAAGTCCCATATGCGCCATACATTGTATCGTCACAGCGCCCGGGCCGCGCGCCTTGGTCGCTTTGTATATCAACTCCCTTAGGGACATAATTATGATATACAAAGCGCTCGAGGCGCGCGCCCTATACTGCCATCAGAAGGAAAATATGTAACTAATATATTTAAATTGATATACCTACTTACAACAGAAATGTCTGCTATTTAGTATATGTTGACGACCCAGTTGGCGCAGTGGACAGGTGTCCGCCCTCTGCGCCGTGGGTCCTGGGTTCAATTCCCGGCAGGAGCACTAATTCCTTCCCAAGGGAAATTTGTGCTTCTGGTTCTGGGTGTAATGTGTGTGTGATGTGAATGTTTCCGGCACCCACGATACAAGTCTTTGAACTTAGTGTGGGGCTGTGAGTGTGAATGCGTTTGTTTTGTTTTTGTTTTGTCTGTTATGAATTGTAACAGAAGCATCTAAGTTAAAAGTAAGATTTAGTATAGTGATAAATTTATAAAGGAAAAATTATCGCTTAAGGGCGGGTTTGAACCCGCGGCCATAGGGTGTCATGCCCTATTGCTCTAACCGCTGTGCTACTCAAGCCACGCCTGAAGCGACGAAATTGACGGGTTCAAACACCACCTTAAGCGATAATTTTTGCTTTCTAAATTTATCACTATAGTTCTGCCTAGCATGGCTAATGCTACATATATAAAATCAATAAGATTTAGTAGTTTGCGTTTGAATATTTTAAAAGAAATAAAAGAAAAAATATTATGCGTCTATTTTTCCTGATTCCGATAATGTTTATAACTCAATTTTGACATAAATGCAGTAACTGCTTTTTTATTTATGACGGCAGCATACAAAACGAAACCGCGAGCGGAGGTCACAGACGCGCGCCTCGGGCGCTTTGTATATCAAAGTCATACATTTTACCTTTACAGCGCCCAGGGCGCGCGCCTCGGGAGCTGTAGAGAACAACCGGAAATCCGGACACACCTACCACCTACAGACTCATTAGCAATGATAAGCTAGTCGAGTCCAAATTGCAGTCTCGGTCACCAACGTAAGGTCGCAAGCCTATCGGTATTCTATCGTTTACATTTTGGAGAGCGTGCGCAGGAATTATACGAGTTAATTCCACCTTGTCCATTGTAGCAACAAGACAAACTGTCATTCGTCATCCATATATGGTCGACATACCTCCAGTTCGCTCAAAGCGATTCGCTTCTACGTTTATCATCCGTACCGCGAAGGAGTGGAACTCATTGCCCTCGTCTTTGTTCTCCGAACGGTATAATCTGGGAGTCTTCAAGTCAAGAGTGAATCCAGAGAATCAAGAGTGGTACCTTCTAGGCAAGCATGCTACATCTTCGGCCGCGTCATCACTTTCCATCAGGTGAGATTGTGGTCAAATGCTTTCCTATCAGACATAATATTAAATAATATTGTATTAACCAATACAATATTATGTTTTACTTTCAATTATTATTTATTGATTTACAATCTTATATTTAATTTTACATTTAAATTTAATGTGTTTTTATGCTAATTACTTAGTTAACTTATCAGTGAAAACTTTTAATTGGCCTTAGTTTAATAGACAATTATTATTTCGTGTACCTAGCTGTTAGTTTTCCAATAAATCTTATATATATAAAAGAAAGTCGTGTTAGTTACTCCACTTATAACTCAAGAACGGCTGAACCGATTTAGCTGAAAATTGGCAGGGAGGTAGTTTAGAGCCAGGAGAAGGACATAGGATACTTTTTAAGAACGTACATTTCTTTAAATTTTTTTTTACATTTCGACATGCTTTCCATTTTCTCATACGTCACTCGGATTTGGTAAAGTACTAGGCAAACATAAACATGAAGGTTGTAATAATATAGTCACGTGACATTGTAACGCATGCCGGGTATGGCTTCCTAAATATGCACATTCATTGACTGCTAGGCGGAACGAAGGTCGCCGGGACAGCTAGTAAAACATAAAATAAAAAGCAATTTTGGCCAGGCTCCAACGGAGACGCTTCGCGCTCGCTCGGTAGACAAGTACTTACGGACATGCTGTCTGTATGATGCCGTCGAGGTAGTACTGCCAAGGGTACGGGTTGACAACCGCGATAACAGGTCCGTTGTCGGCAATCTCTTGCAAAATTGTTTCAATGTCAGGCTCACTGTAAACAATAATGACATTTACATAGCTTTTTGATTGAAAGTGAAAAAATGGCGTTGTTGATTTTGTAAAATTTTCCAAAACCTGTGATTCTTCGAGTGTTAATGTGTAATAATGGTGGATTATTAACCGTTAATACTTAGTGAACGTGCATAAGTGTAGGCAAATCATACAAAGTTGAAAAACGTGATTTTCACCTTCGCTCCAAAACTCCAATAGAAGTTCTAGTAAAGTTTCTACCAATGTACTAGGGCATGACTTTACTATGACTGGACCTTGACTCTTTTACTTGACTTAGACTGTGACTTGTGACTAGGACTTATAATATGAAATACACTTGAAATATTATATTATCACTTGACACTGACACCATAACGAAGAAGAAGAAGACATTTACGTATGGCATAACTAGCTATGCCCCGCGGTTTTACCCGCGTAAGTGCCGGACCCATGAAAATTCCGAGATAATAAGCCTATGTGTTAATCTAGGGTGTCATACCTCCTTACCAAATTTCATCAAAATCAGCCGTTACAGCGTGAAGAGAAAACAAACATATTTACACATTTATACAAAAAATTCCTTTTTTTTTCTTTGATTTATAATATTACAGTAGAACACCGATTATCCGAACGCCGAGTAACCGAATCGCCAATTATCCGAATCGGTCCTAAGCGTAATATAAAAAATTAAAACCAAGTAATTTTTGTTGTTTTGTTGTAACAAGTTGGAACTCGTTGGAGTCCAGATATATTTCAATTGTTACGGTTGAAAGCTAGAGGTAAGACACTACATGTTTTGTTTGTTAAACTTAATAAAGTTTATTCTATGTGTGACAGTTCGTTTTTCTCTATTACCAGTCTATGTCCGATTATCCGAATTTTCGATTATCCTAATCGAATCCGGTCCCAATTAATTTGGATAATCGGCGTTCTACTGTATCTGATATATTGCGTGATGTGACTTGTGTTATTCGTTATTTTAAATTGCCATAATTTTAGCGTTGCAACATTTTATTTTGTTATGGCAGCACCTTGATAGCTTGTGATTGGCTGGAGTTTTGCCGCGAAAGTGAAAAAATGGCGTTGTTGATTTTGTGTAATTTTCCAAAACCTGTGATTCTTCTAGTGTTAATGTGTAATAATGGTGGATTATTAACCGTTAATACTTAGTAAATGTGCATAAGTGTAGGCAAGTCATACAAAGTTGAAAAACGTGATTTTCGCCTTCGCTCCATAACTCCAATAGAAGTTCTAGTAAAGTTTCTACCACTTTACTAGGGCATGACTTGACTATGGCTGACTACTTGACTTTGACTGTGACTTGTGACTAAGACTTTTATTATGAAGAATATAAATTGTTAATATTTGTTTAATATTTCGACTGAAGGACTATGCATCCATGGTCATGAAATAATAATTTAAAAAAAAATTGTGATTGGCTACCAGCATACCAGTCAATCCAAATACCAGCAAACCTTAGCGTTTAAATTATTAGTACATCGACTAGTTATAACTTACCATAAATTCTTATAATCCTTCAGATACCACGGCAATTTGATGTGTATATCTTTCAACCAACAGCTCTCATTTACAAGTGTAAGAGGATACTCATCCTCAGTGACCACAGCAGATGGCGGACCTGAGTTTATAAGCCATCTCAAACCGTTCATAACATGACCCCCATTGCAGCCATTCCCGGAGTCCACGCAATCTAATAATTCCTGCAAATACATTGACTTGACTCCATTGAACGTAGAGCCAAGAGACTAATTGGTTGCGAGCAGCTGACAAAATCAAAGCTTCAGAGCTTGGGTCATCGCCGCATGGTAGCTTGTCTCTTGGTTTCTTATCGGATACATTTCGGAGAGTGTGCCAAGGAACTACACGATCTAGTTCCCCTATCCCCGTTATATCATCGGACTAACAGAAAAACTGCTAAGCGACATCGACACCGCTATAGACATTCCACAAATGCGCACGAAGCGTTTTGCTTCCACATTCATTGTGCGAATGCAAGTGAATGGAATTCCTTGCCTGAGTCGGTGTTTCCTGATGAGTACAATATGGAAGTCTTCAAGTCGCGAATGAATAAAAAAAACGATTATGGCGAAGTATTATAAGTAATAAGATAAGTATTATAAGTATAATTTGGAGATCTTTGGGGGAGACCTATATCCAGCAGTGGACTTCTTGCGGCTGAGATGATGATGATGATGATAATAAGATAACAAGCTTGTACTGTTTCAAGGCTAGACTGAAACACTGACTTATCGGGCACTATTTTTATAGCTATGCTGAACTATTATTAGTTACCAGTGGCTCTGAGAGCTGAAATTCCCGCGAATGTTTCTAAATGGCTGAAAGATGTTTTTTTACGTTTTCAACCCCCATATCTCCATTTTGAAAACTTTCCAAGAACCAATTACGAAGCGTTTTGCTTCCACGTTCATTATGCGCAATGCAAAGGATTGGAACTCCTTGCCTAAGTCTGTGTTCCCAGATAAGTACAATCTTGGAGTCTTCAAGTCGAGAGTGAATTGGTATTTTTTAGGAAAGCGTGCTCCATCGTGACAAAGATATATATAATTATCGAACCTCTACAAAATTTGACAAGAATCGATTGAGAAATGTGACCTGTAGATGAGAGCAACCGGAAATCCGGACCTACGAAAGCAATATTGTCCAGCTAAAACGGAGACTAATTGTATTGTCATTAGAACTAAAGTTGTGTACCAAATTTCAGATAGAGAGATTAGACAAGAGAAATTGTAATTAAGAAATTTAAAAAAAATACAACTATTTATAACCAACAAAATACAATACGAGATACAAATACATTCAATTTCAATATTAAATTTGGCTATAAATAGGTCATAATGCACCACCAAAGCAGTGCACTGATTTTCAGCACTGACCCGATTCCGAAACGTGTTGTTGCCGATGTACAAAATATACAATTACTAAAACTAACTATTCATTTAATTTTACAATATATACTGAAACACAAATTTTACCTATAAGTTTTTGTTTTACAATGCAAATTCTGGATTGCACACAGCCAGAGCATGGAGAGCAGCCGCTACCAAGCCATGTTTTTTCAAGAGCGAGCCAGTTTTAATTTTTTGTTGAAAAGTTGATTTCGACATTGGCTTCCTTAGAGGAGGTGGGATATTGTTCCAACATTTAGTTGCTTGATAGCGGAAGCTTCCCCTAACTAAATAATTAAAAGAGGATTATCACCTGTATGCTGAGCGAGGTGTATTCTTTATGTAGTAGTATTGCGAACTTAGATTCCATCACACCAATTATCCCGAATGCCCAGCATCCGTTGCACCACCTCTGATCCAGAACCGGACCTACCTTGCCATTAGCCCGCCTGTAAAATTGATTATAACACATTATACAAGCTCCCTAAAACACATATATCGTGAATGGAGTACTGCGGCCATCTCTGGGATGGATCCACTAAGTACCAGCTCGAAGGTCTCGAGTCTATTGAACGACGAGCAAAAAGACTCATTGGCAATAATAAGCTAGTTGAGTCCAGATTGCGGAGCCTCGGTCACAGACGTATGGTCGCAAGTCTATCGGTATTCTATCGTTTGCATTTTGGAGAGTGTGCGCAGGAATTAGATGAGTTAATTCCACCATGCCCATTTTACCATCTAACAACCAGACAAACTTTCAAAAATCAACCATTTATTGTTGACATACCTCCAGTTCGCTCGAAGCGTTTTGCTTCTACGTACAGCGAAGAAGTGGAATTCATTGCCTTTTTTTTTTTTTTTTTTTTGTGGGGGGGAAAATGCCTTGCACTTCCCTTCCTTCCCAGGGGTGAAGGAAGGGGGTATGTGGGGCTCGAACCCACTAAAAACCCCCCCGTGAGCAGTCCCTCGCCGAGGTGGGGCAAGATAGGGTCGCGCTAGCAGTCACTATCTTGCCCCGGCGGTAGGCCCGAATACAAACCGGGCCACTGCGCCCATGTAGGGGTGACCTTGCTCACCAAGGCCACCCCTCAGACTTGTGGTGCCGTGCAAGCCAGTGGAGAGCTCCCTGACTCTCCACCAGTGACCCCACTACAGAGGAGGAGAGAGGAGGCGGGCGAACTGCCTCCTCCTCCCCCCATCCGACTGCGACGGATCGGGTCAGAAAGGGGATCGACCTCTCTGGCCCGTTCCGCGGCCTCCTTCTGCACCATCACCGTCTTCGCAGAAGGAGACTACCGCCTGCCACAATCTCTCACTGCCGAGCATGGCGTCTACCACGCGCGGCAGGGAGAGGAATTCATTGCCTGCGTCATTCTTACTCAAGGGGTATTATCTGGAAGTCTTCAAGTCAAGAGTGAATAGGTATCTTCTAGGCAAGCATGTCACATCTTCGGCCGAATCGTCACTTTCCATCAGGTGAGATAGTGGTCAAATGCTTGCCTATTTAGCATTAAAAAAAACATATTTTTTTGGCTCTGCAATCTTGTGCATATAGCCAGTTTCACGCGGTTCCGGTACTTACGCGGCTATAACCGCGGGGCGCAGCTAGTTTTTTATAACGCGAACAGGAAGGAAAAAGGTTGCTCACCAGTCAACTCTCAAAGGTAGTGAGTTATTTATTTGAAATGTTGTTTCTCTCTCTCCTTCGCATTCATTATAATTGTTATTGTTACTGCCGCTATGGAACCATTCATCCATAGAAATATCCGAGAAGAATGTCGGCCCAAATTTGGCGCCACCAGGCAAGCTCTTGTGCTCTTCATTCATCCGCTGAATTTCTTTTAGCGATTCCTGGAAAACAATATTTCAATACTAGCTTAGGTTGTTAGCCGTAAGACAGCAGTCGTTAGGAAATGTAAGATGCCTTCAGGCGGCCTGAAAAACATACAACAAGCATACAACAAGCATGCAAAGCTCATAATATCCATATTTTTAAAGGCAGCTGAGCCATAGAGCTAAACATGCTATGTAAAAAAATGTTTATAAAAAATAGTTTTATTAATCGATTTTTAATAAATCGATTACCTATATATAATAAACATTTATAGATTGTATAATAGTACTAAAATTTTTATCAATAATGCTATTTGGTTTCCTAATTCCTTACCTTGAAATTTTAAAGGAACATTGCCTTTTTTAGTTTTGAATTGGTTATTTTTTTATTCATATAATTTTGTTTGATTTTTGATATGATAAATTGTTAATTTGAATCTCTTTGGTTTATTATTGGAATATAAAAGCATGTACTTTTAAATAATACAAAAAAAAACGATTTTTTCGCAGAAATCGATTATTTTTATTAAAATCGATTAATTTTTAATAAAGAACAATCGATTATTAATTAATCGATTCTTTCACATTAATCTCACATCCCTACTATTTCGAGTGGGCCGATCCGAGTAGTTTCGAGAGTCTCAGTTTATTATTCTGCGGGGGAGAGGGGGTGTCCATAGTGCCCCGGGAGCCCATTATACCCCGGCTTCCCCTACTACACCTTTATTTAAGACTAACCCCTACTTACTATTTTTTTTCTTAATTTAAGCCAGTTTTCGCGCATTTTTACACTGTTTCTTGCAAAAAAAATACGTGATATTTGTTGAGACACCCCCTCTCCCACACGTAAGATTGGGTAACGTTCGGCTCGACCCCCTCCCACCCCTTAACGGCTAACGTAATTAATGGTCCACCCCCTTATTCCTTAGTCCCTAGACCAGTATTATGCTTTCTGTATACCTTATAAATCCAAAATCTTCTTATCATCTCACTACTTCCATAATTTTTCTTGAATTTCTTCAAATAAGCAATGTACTCGAGCGCGACCTGATCATGAACTCTGCGATATCCCGTAGATAAATCTGTTAGGACCGTATCTCTCAAACTTCGTGTGTCATAGAACACCAATGAAACCATTGCTACGTACCACAGCAAAGCTAAAGAACATATGGTCAAAAATAATTTGGATGATAGTACTTCAATAACGCATTTCGTTTTGTCAATTGTCACGGGCGCACGCCCCCCATTTTTAGGCATTGTCCTTGAATTTTGAAGCCGCCTTACCTGCAAGGAAGAATAATTAGTAAACATCGTCGTCGTATAGTTGCAATCAACACGATCTTAAGTAATGCTAAAAAGATTTCATTAAACGTAAATAGTTTTAAAAAAAAACTCGTTAAAGGTAAGTATTGATGTAAACAGCCATAGTCTACTTTGAATTCAATTTACTAAAAAAAATTCAAAGTCGCTTCTATTTTAAAAGTTGTAACATTTTTCTCCTAAAGTATTAATGATAAGATTATAACAGCAAAGGAAAACTACTCAGAAGGGACACCAGGAATCAGGATAGAATTGTTTTGCCTAAAGTTCCTAAAACATCTATGTACTTAAACAATTGTTATGTAATGTGCCGTCGCGTTTCAATGATTCCCTTCCTAATGATATTCAAGCAATGTCTACCTACACATTCATAAGGAAACTAAAAACATTATTATTAGACAAGTATTACTATTCGGTAACGGAATTCTTAAAATTTAAGTAATATTAATTTAACTTCTTGATACTGTAAGGACTATTATGGCATTGAATTTATACGTTTTAATAATTTATATATATTGACATAGAATTAATTTTGACATTATTTTATAATAATAATTAATCAATTCAATTTTGTAATTAATTTAATCCTACTAATCCTACTAATATTATAAATCCGAAAGGTTGTGTGTAAGTATGTTTGTTCCCTCTTCACGCTTTAACGGCTGAACGGATTTGGATGAATTGTGGAATGTACATAGATTATACCTAGGATACATAGGCTACTTTTTTGATAATAACTTGATAATAGCGGGCGAAGCCGCGGGGCACGGCTAGTATTGTATAATTTAATAGAATTGAAATGTTTAAAATTTGCATTTTCACATTTGCGTGACTCGGCAAAATATTTTTGATACTAACAAAGATAATATAACCATTATACTAACCATTTCCATTTTACTTAGTTCTCTCCATACAAAGATTGCCTGGTAGAGATCGCTATTAGTGATAAGGCCGCCTGTTGTGATACTTTACGTATAAGCTTGTTTGTTGCCTTTGTTTTTTTTCTCATCTTGTAAAGTGGATCAATAAAGTATTATCTATCTATAATTTTAGTTTAGTCAACTGGCCCGTAGATAGCTGATAAATATTGCATATTCCGTATTGCTCGAAATTGCATTTATAAATCAATATTTAATTTGGTATGAAATGTAATATCTGAATGAGATTTGATTTTCGACAATGTATTGCATTGTTTATCCAATAAAAGCTAAAAAATATACATAACTAGTAAACCGCCCCGGCTTCGCCCGGGTGTGATAAATGAAGAACCGCTCGACCGATTTTGTGCAAACTTCACATATATATAGAATAGAGAAAAGGTACATTCAACAAACGAATTCTATTGCCAAATATTAAGACTGTGTTTGCATGCCGTTTACCACCTTACATACACTTATTCACCTACAATGCTGTATGTAAAAAGTGTGACTTAAAGGAATGCTCTCACAGGAAAGCAAGAGCAAAGGTGAAAGCTTGGCTAATGACACTGACTTACGAGGCCACGGAAGATCTGGTCAAGGTTCACAATTTAGACTAAATTACATTTTATTTATTCCAAAAGCAATAATTTGAATACTAAATAAAAAAAAAAAAGAAATGACAACATAAACCATCTAAACTTCAGCCAATTAGTCCCTCTGCTCAAAGCTATTAAACTGGATATTATAATCCACTTTACACTACCCCAGTTGCAACTAGCATAGACGATTGTGCTCTATCCTACACACATACACACAGGCTCACACACGCGAACACACACACACATATAGATACATACACACTTACACTCACACACATGTATACAATACATTATACTTTACATATCCCATAATACATCCCTGTCCCACAAACACATACCTTCCTACACTTACCCAAAGCTAATTTATAATTTAAAATAATTACCTTAATTCTAAATTTTATTTAGATGTTTAATTTGATTAGTTAAGTAACGATTCATTAACTTAATTTAATTTATTTTATATAATATAGATTAATGGCAATTTTCCTATTTTTAACTTTAACATTATAATTTAAGAAGAAATAGATTAATCCTAGATATCACAAATTTTGTAACTTGCTTTTTTGTTTTGTTTGCCTAAGTATGTTAATTGTTCGTGACCAACCAATCTTGTTACAAAATGTTAACAATCATTATGTTAAATCGCAACCTACTGTTACTACCTACTTAGTTACCCACCCAAACCGCAAGGTATCGCGCGATAAATCTAACATGCTAAAAATTATTTTGTTCCGGGCTTCCAAGATACAGGCCTAGCCGAGTTGGAGCTCTCAAGGAAATGGCTACACGAACATAAAGTGTTTATGTTTTCACACACTGTACCTAGTTTCTAAGAGTGATCTAAATGAATAAATTACATTATTATATATATATATTTAACATGTTTGGTTATTCAGAGTTAATCAATTAAAACATTTTCAAACTTTTCCAATCTCAAGAACAACACATTTGCTGCTTAATATAATTATACATGCCACTATATTATATAATTTAACATAAACTAAAGGAATGGAAAAAAATTTTTTATATATATTTATTATTTATTAATATATATTATAACCTATTATAAACTTACCAGAGTAACGCGCACGCTTTGCTATTGTCCAATCGGTTACATATATGAACACAAAATAAAATTACTTACTTCTGAATAATACAACATGACACTTTAAGGAAATACACATTATAATTATTTTCCTCATTTATGGTAGTTATCATTAAAATAAGCATCGAAATCAACCAACATTACCTGCTTTTAGTTCCACTGTAGGGAATTTATTTTACGTAAATATTTCATATTGATATTATACAATACTAGCCGTGCCCCGCGGCTTCGCCCGCTATTATCAAGTTAAAAAGTAGCCTATGTGTTAATCCTAGGTATAATCTATGTACATTCCAAATTTCATCCAAATCCGTTCAGCCGTTAAAGCGTGAAGAGGGAACAAACATACTTACACACTTACACACACACACTTACAAACAAACTTTCGGATTTATAATATTAGTAGGATAATACTGTTCGCAGTATGCGTTGCGATGCCAGATTTAAAAAAAAGTGTTTTACCTCTTTCACGGTTATGGTCGCCTGGTACTTTAATACAATACAATACATTATTTGGATATTGTATATACATACAATAATTAAACGCAAGCAAAGCTTAAAAAACCGACTTCACCGCTTTATCTTCGGAACCTTGATCAGATATAACGTATTAAACACGCATTATTGACCAAATTTAAATAGAACGACATTTTTTTATTTTTTTTATTTGTGACAGGCTAGTGTTTGACCACTATCTCACCTGGTAAGTGACGATGTGATCGAAGCTGGTAAACACACTAAACCTGGAATACGCAGGCTCTCAAGGATAAATGCCGGAACACCGTATTTGGCTTGGCGGCAGACTTTCAACTTGATGGTGGTAAGCTACTTTGGTAGCAAGCCAGGCGAGCAACTCACAAAATGCTCTACCACCTCTCAAATGTCACCTGATTAGCACCACCCGGGGACCACGTGTAGGAAGTCAGACTTAAGGGGTATCCTCCTACGGACGTGGGTGACTCAGCCCCACATGGAAAGCACCAGCTTTCAAACAAAAAAATAATCATCAAAATCGGCGCACAAAGAAAGAATTTATGAGATAACTTTTGAAGTCGGTTAAAAACGAGAACATCGTCAATGAAGTCCACAGAATACGCATTATTAAGGATAACTCAAAAACTACTAGTCAGATCTTGATCAAATTTACAATTGGAAAGCAACATCTTTCAAACAAAAATAAATTTCAAAATCGGTTCACGTGGAACGAAGTAACAAACAAAAAAAAATACAGTCGACTTGAGTACCTCTTCCTTTTTTGTGAAGTTGGTAAAAAATACTAAATCACGATAAAAAAATGGGGGGTAGGGTAGGAGGGTGAAAAATAATTTACGACATATTCTCATACCTACCAAATATAGAAAAGAAAATCATTAAAATCGGTCGAGCCGTTTCAAAGGAGTTCGACCACAAACGCCGTAACACGAAAATTTTTAACTATAATTAAATAAAAATATTAATAATTTGCAAGATAACGTAATGAACCAAATTCTATTCTAAATCCAAATTATTTTTCACGTATACAATTAGCAATAGCATGATTAACATAAAAATATAAAAGTTTTAAAATGTATATAATATAGTTTGACGACCCAGTTGGCGCAGTGGACAGGTCTTCGCTCTCTGCGCCGTGGGTCCTGGGTTCGATTCCCGGCAGGAGCACAAATTCCTTCCCAAGGGATATTTGTGCTTCTGGTTCTGGGTGTATTTGTGTGTGTGATGTAAGTGTTTCCGGCACCCACGATACAAGTATTTGAACTTAGTGTGGAGCTGTGAGTGTGAATGTGTTTGTTGTTTTGTTGTTGATAGTTACTTACGTACAGACTGGATTCTAATTACGTTTACTGGCCCACTTTAACTGATATTGTACAATGTATCTAAGTACTTCTAAGCAGAGGTATCGGTTTCGATTCCCGGTGGGAACACAAGTTTTCTCCTAAGGGAAATTTGTGTTTCTGTTTCTAGATATGATTGTGTGTGGGATGTGAAATTTTACGGCAACACAAGTCATTGAACTTAGTGTGGGGCTGCGAGTGTGAATGCGTTTATGTTATGTATTCTGCTTTCGTTTAACAAATATCATTCATACATATTTACAGTGGTCGCGTATACCAAAATATACCAGCTCTACTCATCCTACTAATATTATAAATCCGAAAGTTTGTGTGTAAGTGTGTAAGTATGTTTGTTCCCTCTTCACGCTTTAACGGCTGAACGGATTTGGATGAAATTTTGAATGTACATAGATTATATGTAGCATTAACACATAGGCTACTTTTTAACTTGATAATAGCGGGCGAAGCCGCGGGGCACGGCTAGTATATGTATATAAGAGGCCGTTCTACTGTCACAGGAAACTTCCTCTGCATATACAATTTGAACTGGTTCTCGTCGGTTGCGGGTCTATGGTTATCGGATTCGATTCCCGCTGAGAACACATATTTGGTAAACTCAAGAGAAATTTGTGTTTCTGTGGTTCTGGGTGTGTGTAATTGTTTCCCACACCCACGATAAAGTCTTCGAACTTGTGTGTGACTGAGAGTGAAATCATTGGTCAAATTTGGGCGAGGTCTCTGCAACTACTTAGACTTAGAATTACTGCA